>OY728155.1:945025426-950025426 GCA_963277665.1 Viscum album | reverse complement strand
TTAGAGTACCAGGCCGTCATGGCCAATTTCAAAATATATAATTATATATTTTTAATGAAATTAATGATTCAATTATTATCTGTAAAAAACACTTAGATTAATATAAAAAAACATCCAATCGATGATCCCTATAGATGAAGGTTGAGGTCACCTTTAGTTGGTAAAATATGTATTTTCTATGATCTTCCACTACAAATGAAAACATAATGGATATAGGTTATTCAATTAGTGTAAATGTTTCTTCAAATCTATTCCGTCTATTTGGGAGTATCCCTTATAAACTAGTCTAGATTTTCCCTGAAAAATATCCTTGTTCTTTATGTTTATTTCCAAAACCCCCTTGGTGCCTAAAAATATTATATTATTAAACATTATAATATCCTCCCATTCAGAGTTCTTCTCAATTTTATGAATCACTACTTTCATAGAACATATACGTTTGTAAAATTCTAGTTCCTCTAAATAATATTTTAGTTCAATTTTTTATTTGATATTAGTTTTGTTATAAACTCCCAAACTAAATATTGTTTTGAATAGTGCCTCCTGATTACTAATTTTAAATTCCATATAAAGTTATTTCTTTAATATTTGATCCAAAATTTTTTGATTACTAGAAACCCCATCGAAATCCAAATTTTAGTCTTAATCAACTACTTCAAAATTATACACATTTTATTATTATTCAAATGCACGACCTTATAAATTTGTTTACTCAGAGACTCTAAAAAATAGGCATCTACACCAATTGGACTTCAACTCAAGACTATTTTACAATTATTATAACATCAGAGTGGTCAAAATTCACTATATCTTTTTTTTCTAGTAATTATGGCCACATCCAATAGAAGTCTGACACATGAAATTTCGTTTATAGTCTTTCTCTTTAAATTCAACCCATTTATACCCTTGATTTCATGACCGCATCCATTAAAAGTTACCCATACTATATATTATATTAGATAAGGGAGATAATGACTTTTGAATCCTTCTTCTAATATGCTAGAGGTTTGTAATAATCACTTCTCAAATATCATATATAAAGATAGTAGGAATTACTTAATTTGATTCAAGAAATGTGATTGATAATATTGAATCACAAAAAAACTTATTATGATAAGAGTAAATAAATTTCCTAAATACATGCATGTAATTTCATACTACTGAACAATTAAATGAAAAATTATAGTTATTAAATGATAAACTCCACAGTGAACTGATAGCTCAAACAAGAGTTGACCAATCCCAAAGTAAGTAAAGTCTCTCCTGATCCCCATCCTTCTCTAACAATTTCAAAAAATAGTTTATATATACATATGTGGGGTGAGGATAACAAGTATACTTTGTTGGATCCTCTTTGGATCCTCTATTTCCAAAGGCAATGAAATAAAGATAAATCTAGTGTTCAATAAGTGATGATAAGTCATCACATAAATAGTTATGCTATGTAATTAACCTCACAAGGGATATCCTTTTACATGTATTTCAGACAATACATTATATAACATAATATCAAAATAAAGGTACCCCAAAATAACTTCCCTACTTGTTTTCATCTCAGTCCAAACGCCACACATCAAGATCACTCTATCTCAAAAAGAAGCCATCCTGAAGACACCTGAGCTATGAATTATACCATGCAACCAATTCATCACATAAAAATATAATCTCACAAAAAATCTCTATATAGTAATTTATTAGTCTCTAGGTTCCCCCATAGCCCATATTTCTTGAATTATACCTCAATCCATCGCATCCCATATATTTTATTCCTATAATAATTTATTTAATACTGTATTTAGAATTAATGTGCATGAAATAATCAAATACATTACATACCTATAAAGACATATATGCGGAATGATAACCACCATGAATTACAACATATAATACTATCAGGAGGAGAGAGAGGGATCAAAGGGGGTAGTCATCCATTCATTGCTCACTCACCTACATGTTGCGGAAAACAACCTTCAAGAGTCCACTGGGTTTTGGTCAGCCTAACAACATGGGTGGGGTAGAATATGAAATCAAAAAACATACAAGATATATATATTTCACACACAAAAACTATAGTCATTGACCTAGTCCGAGGCTCAAATATATCTTTAATCTCTTAGATAACTGATATCCAGTTTATATTCTAGATAACTTATAAGCACGCTTGTATTAAATAAGGCTATATAAAAAATAATTATTTCCATTAGCATTTCAATTTACGTATATTAATTAATTATCCATTAATTAAAATTATTTCATTCAAAGTTCATTAAAAAAATTAAAGCTCCATGCCCCCTGGAATAACCCAAAAAATTCTAAGGTTATTAATGATTATAAATATTTTCATACAATTTAACCACCACCGCAGGGGTTAAACCATTTATAAACCTTATCAATACATAATTCCAAGTACTCTATGAAAAATATTAAGCTATAATAAAGGAGAATGTATCACCAAGAAAAACTAGCTACCTCACACAATTGGAAATGAATGTGGGTAATCAAATATTCCATCCATTAACCCTTTGACGTAGAACATTATCCAGAAAGAATCCAACATTAATATGAACAGCATGAAATCCCATTTTAACCCATTATATTACTCAAAGTGAAATCATGGATACCACCTTGAATATCTCCATGAGTCCCCCCAATTATTGGTGTATAATTCTACTACAAACCTAGTCCTCTCTCCCCATATCTCACAAAACGAGTAGCTATACCAGGCATATATATTGTTTCATTGAAAGTCTCTCATCAATAGAAATTATAGAAGGAAGAAAACAATAAATAGATTCAATAAGTCGTATAATCACTTAAATAATGATATTATCCTTCACATGAAAATTGGACTTCCCAAAACTAGAAATTTATCTTTTTCAAATAACAAATTTTATTACCATCTTGACTTTATTTACTCATTTATCAAAATTCAATACTATGGGTAACCTAAGGAATTAATCATTATTTTTATATTAATTATTTAATAATTATTTCAAGTATAACTTCCCATTTCAATGTATTTTAAGAGATGACAATAAAATTAACAATAATATTTCCTATTTTCAAAAATAATAATTTATAGCTTTATTTTCTTTGTGATATTCCATTTACATATGGATGAAAAATTAATTTATATATACATTTGGAAATAATTTTTTTTTCAATTATAAGAGGAATGGTTTACAAAAACCTGAATATTTAATTTATTAGTCAGCCGTATTTCTGACATTTAGAAATAATAAATTGAATCAAATTAACATGTTAATCTAAGTGTAAAAAAATTCTAAATAATTCAAAACAAAGATATAACACAATATAACAAATCAAAGGAAATTAATTATCATGGTGGAACAACATTTTATCGATGCAATAATAAAAAATATTTCATCGCATTTATCTAGTTTATTGTTTGTTAAGATTAATTACAACATCACCTAATGAGATAAAGACTGACTATATTAAAATTTCCAATAAAAACAAGAATAATAAATGAATAACCTACTTGAGGTAATTCAATTTTTTTAAGAGAAAGGAATAGTAAATGAATCCTAGATCACCTCTAGAAAAAGAAAACTATATCGATCCAATAAATTTGTGAAAAAACCTAGAAACAACTAATAAAATAATTCTATATGAACAAAATATATAGTAACTAACATAGAATAGAAAGGAATAAATGGACAAAACAAGATAGAGCCTAGACTAACCCACTATATAAAGAAGGAAACCCCATCTCAAAAAAAATTGATCATAAACAGGTTCTTGGGGATGAATCCCTTTTGAAAGTACATTGATCCACCTTAGGAGAACTCTTATAGCCACCTCGAGTTGGTGGGAAATAGAATGTTTTGAAAATTTTAGAGTTTGAATTAATCATTATATGATTTACTTATGAAACAAATTTATGGATTGAATAGATCATTCATGTCTTGAATGTATTGATTTTTGGAACTGTTGAAAAAATGCATCACCAGAATGCTCCAAGACATTGATTAATTCTTGCTAAGAACATAATTTTAAAAAATTAGTTTTTATAAAAAGATTAATTGAGTCAAAACTATAATCTATTAATTTTTTCTAAATGAAACCCCATGAAACTCTCTTCTCCTGCCTAAAATTCACATTCCAGCCATGAATGGAGAACTCGTTTCATGAACTATAATTCACATTAGAAAATTATCCATGTTCCAGATTCCATCTCTAAAACTTCACTAATCTTAATCTTGGATTCCACTATGCACCATGGTCATAAAAAACACACAATGGAATCAAATAATGGTATATAGGCCCAAACATAAAATACATTTCAGAAAATTCAATACTCTATAATTTTAAACAAAGCACTGATAGTAGAAAAGAAAAGAGGTTAATCGAATCCACAAACCCTTGAGATACCTCTCATGTATCTCTCTATCAAATGATCTAAATCACCTCACTTAAAGAAGAAAATCACAAAACTATGAAATACGAATAATGAGCTTCTAAACAATATCAAATAAGAGAGCCCACTAAAATAAGAGAAATAATATAGAAAAGACATCGAAGAAGAGAAAAACCTCAAATATGCAAGTTAAAGGCCACCTATAGATCCCATATTTATTGTAATGGTGCTGTAAGGGGGGGGGGGTGCTAGAATGACAAATTTTACCAAATTTAATTAATTTTTAGTTATCCAGTCTTACATTGAAGCATCTACCTTGAATAAAAGGATTGGATCTATTGTGTTATCTCATACACATTTAATGATGTTAATTTAAGTAGAAACAACATAGTAGGACATTTATTAGGTTCCATATTAAGACCAACTCCTTCCCATGATCAACTTATGGTTGTTTCATGGATTCTATAATCACTTTGTCTTTCTAGTGATTATAAATTCATTGAATTGTCAGACCATGTTGATAATGGAAGTCATAAATCTTCTTATGTTAGTGGATTTATTTTTATAGTTACCACCAGACATCAATGGAGTTGGTTATATTGGAACTAGAAGTTAGTAAAAATATATTGAAAAACAACTTGAACAATATTTCTAAACTATAATATATGTCTTTGCGTTGACTAAATAAAATTATTCCTATAGTACATGTATTTGAGTTATAACTAATCATTAATATTTTATTCTTTTCTCCACACTTATCTTCAATAACTGAATGATGATACTTCTACTCCAACATACTATGTATTCAGAATGATTATTTGATGAGTTTTTCAATACACTTATTGTTGTTATCTTCATCAATATATTAAATTATTGGGTAGATAGTCCTTCTTTTAATGAATTAACCATCCTCAATAAGTGTTTGTAAGTGCTACACAAAATTTAATCGATGTAATGTTATAAAAGCTAAAACATGTACATCATAATTCCTTTATCATCATGAATTATCAACCAATATAAATCATATGAATCTCTTACATAATTCATGTCTTGTGAAACACTGGAAAATTAAGTTTATTTATGGTTATTTTATTTTTTGTCTTTAATTATTTTTGGTATCACACTTTTCAGATTCTCATATGACACCAAGGATGCGAGAAATATTCACCTTTTTCATTGTTTCTTCATGGACACATGTAAATACACACATAGTTTTACACTTTTATTTTTGTTTCTATTTTTGTATTTAAAGAATGTAAATAGAACTATAATCTCCTTTTTTCACACAATATTCCTTAAAAAATCCATTATAGTTTTAGTCACTTCATGCAAGCCTCAATAGCCCTACTATTTCATTATTCCAGAATAAAATGATCATAGAATACCAAGTGCTCATGGATTTGTAGAATTATTTTATCTATATCTCTATGTGGGACCACCCATCATTTGATTGTGTTAAGAGATACTTCCTCTTCTTCTTTATGTATGAAATTGGATTTATATGAAATGGTTCTCAGAATACATTTCTTCAGGAAACACTGTGAGAGTACTCAAAACCGATCGAGTCTTCAGGAGGTCATATTATTCATTAATAGAGAGTCCATATGATCTCTTCATCATTCAAGTACCCAGTTCCTCACATTGAAAAGTGTCACATGGATTCTTTTTCCCAAAATAATAATATGTTTCAATCATTACTCCTTAAAAAATAAATTTTCATGGTGCGATAATTCTCTGTAAATGAGAGTTTCTCACTTATTCGATCTACATAATAATTTTCATGTTCAATACCACTCTTTTAATATGCAATGTTCATAATATTTTCACTTACTCAAATGAAAATTTTATATCATTTTAATATTCATTTGAAATCCAAAAGTATTTTTCATTTCATCGATCTTTGATTACCCATGATACACTCAAAAGATATAATATCCTAAAAAGTTTGATCCTTTATATGTGATGCGAAGAATCAGGGTGTTACATTATTCATCATCATCCTCTCCCTTTGTGAGGAAGCCCCACCAACATGTGTTATAGAATTAGATACATCCAAAATAATGTCATTTCACCATTCTCACTCTTTTACAGTTCTTCATTGATTTAAATCATGTATAAAAGGTTGAGATTTTGTGCATGGGTTGGAGAAGCTTTAGAATGATTCTCTGAAGTCCTAGTATTGATCACCATATATGGTTGTAATTATGGTGTAGCATCCAGCGTCGAACCAATTCCCTATGCTGTTTTCATGCACATGCATTTGATAATGACTATGCAAAGCCTTTTGGAAAATTAGATCCCATCAGGTCAGATTTACAAGATATGTCCTTGTTTTTTTAATTTAGGGACAATAACCTAACATTTCACATCCCACATCAAATTCCAATGGGCTATCATGCTTCTTTTTTGATCATGCGATGTTGATGCACAATTGTGCTATAGTTGCGGGGTATCAACACAAACTTATATTCTTTAAAATCTAGAAATTTTCTTTAGATCACCGGTACATCCCACAGAATTACATGAAAATGGATACTCTCCCTCTAGGTCTAACATAAGAGCATGTATGCACTGTTCTCTCTACTATACACCACTACTGTGGGTAGTTGGGGTTGAATCCAGTGCCCACCTCAAGTAGTGGTTACACGTTAGACCCTACATTATCTAAGAAGTCACTCTATATTTTTTTAATCTCCCATACCATATATATTAAATGTATAAAAGAATTATCAACAATATTATAATAAATTCTAACCCATATCTTCTTCAATAAATAAATAAATATATATATACATCTTTTCCTACATAATTATCCCCCATTAATTTAATGATATTATTATTTTGGTGCATGGAAACCTTTAAATCATCTTGAAAATCAATATTTTCATGGGATACATATATATTACTTGAGTATTATGCATGGAATTTACCTTTTCGAATTTTTAAGACAATTTAAACTCTCATAATAAAATTAACACATGTATTTGGGATTAAGAACAGTCAAAAAATCATCACAATAACAAGAATAAATTTTCAAGTGTTCCATCTTATGCCATTAGAAGAATCCATATCAATTCTTGGGGCATCATCACCAATCATTGATAAATATATTTTGAAATTAAAACCAATGTGTCTATTAAAATTCACCAAGAATCATCTCCAATCTTCATTATCATATTTAATACTCTTTGCAATATTATCATTCTAATATTTACCACTAATCACATATCATTTCATCATACATTGACATTTTTTTCCTTCTTATATATTGATAATAAATACTACCATATACATCAACCGACCACATGGGATTTTCAATGACCCCCTTTGTCCTTTTTTTTCAAATAATGTTTCATAAATTCAATGTCCATTTTCACCTATATTGATAAAAAATGTAATGGAATAATGTTGGGGTTTTATTTTTTCCTTTTAATTAATTTAAAATCTAATTCTCCATTTCAAAAAATAAGGATGGCGCCATTACGTTAAATTGGGAATGAGTTTACAATTCATCTACTCCAAGTCTACATTAACTAACCCAGTTTATAAAAAAAGAGATATATAAACAAGGTTGACTATCTTGTCCATTAACTACCATGAAAGTGGTAACTGGCTCATAAAAAATATATTTCTAAAATAGGGGGATGAATAAAGAATAGTTTTCATGTAACATGTTCTCCATCACACTCCAGAAAACACATCATAAAATTTAGGGGCAATAATAGTTTACTCTCCGTTTCTATAAGATTATTCTTCCACCAACACTCCCCCTTGATGAATGTATTTTATGTAGTCAAGACAAAAAGAAGATGAGTAATTGGGTACCCTCTGACTTCAACTTCTATTGAGATTAACTAATCTTTTAGATATTCAAGGAATAATCCTTTATAAAATCTCTTTTATTTTTCATCCCCCTCAAGTGATGTAGACCCATCAATTTGACCATGTAAAAAAATCATGAAATAGTCATCATGATGTTCACAATGATGGTCCACCATTATCAGATCCTGAATAATCATTCCAACTTATTGTATTCCACATTTTACACCCAATTAACCTATTGAGAATGATATTCACCTTCATCTAAATGCATTTTAATCTAACTGATATAGAATAATAAATAAATTAATAGGTTGGAACAATTATGATCTTGATATAGGAAACACAAGTGGGTATTGTCTCCCAACCCATATACTCCTTTCATTGTTGCTTCAAAGTGTCTGGTACTCTTCATGCTTGGGGATCCCTTTGATTCTAAATTTTGATATTTCTTCAATAAAATGGAATATTTTATTCTATTCACCGTTATCGTTTATGGATTATTTATCTTCACATCATCCAATAGTGAGATGGTTTCCCTTGTATCATTTTTATATCTATAGCATCTCTTAGTGTGGAATTACAATAGTCATACAATTTACTACATTATTCCCAATTTTATTTCACGTTCCCCAAAATATATTTGAGGCTCTAGAGTTGTCATTTGTCGACAAAGTCTCATGAAATTTATAATATTAATAATTTAAAATTATATTCTTTCCCTTTTCCTTTGATCTAACTAGACCATTATATTTTGGAATTTCCATTTCTATAGAATCTTGTACTGGTTAAAGCATAATTAAGAATTCATTATTAACATATTTTCTTTTGGATCCTCTATTTTGATTCTTAAATATTTTTGTCTTATTGTTATAGAGTAACATATCAAATATTTTATTAGGATTCTGTTCTATTAGCCCAATTTTCTTTTTTCAATCCTGGATGGAATCTATTCATGATTTTAACCTACTTATATTCATTTAAATGGAATGTTCGTAGTGTTCCATGTTATGACACATCCTTCAGATGTACAAGAATCTTTTATTAGTTCACATGATTATGTTGGTATTGAAGTTTTCATTCTTATTAGGTTTAGCTTTCTTTACTGTTTTCATTATTACATTGTTCTTTTATTTTCGCAGGAAAGACTTGTCATATTTTGTTCACTAAATATTCATTTTTGGTTCTCTTCTTCTCTTCATCATATGTGTAGTTATTAGATGGTATATACAACACTAATCATTAGTGTGACCAGTTCCCTTACAATAATAACATATGTATTCAAGATAACGAAATCAATTCATGATAAAAAAATACATTTTCATATATGAATTATTCTTTAGTTTTATTAGTTTCATTATTTATGAGCATTTAATACCCTTGAATGTAGGGCATCAATAATTTATCTATTATTTCACATTATGTCAACAATCAATGGTCTAATGGACGAATTTCTATTAACACCAACTATAGAAAAAAATCATCTTTTAATTATAGTACTAATATGACAAGATTGAGTACCATGTTGTTTTTGGATTGCCTTTATATAATTGGAGAATAACAGTGGGACTTATTTATGATGATCATACAAGTATCCAACCTTTTTTTGTCATTAATTTATCAGTATTTATGTCAACCCATACCTTTAAATATTTTTGGATTTGCGCATGTACTTGCTGATTATATAGCAATAGTAGATACTAAATAATTTGAGATATGACTTACCTTCATCCATTAGCTTGTATAATTTTGATTAGGAATTGAATAATATATATTCTTTCCACTAATATTAGTATCTCTAGAGAACTATTCATAATCAATAAATTTTATAGATTTATTTCATATTGATGATTTACTCTCAGCAAAGTTTTGGTTGGAATAAGTGTTCTTATCAACAAATTCTGATGTTTCAGATTCGTTCTCTATATCATGACTCAATTAAATTAGTAGTAATAGAAATAACATATTGATAGAAAAATTCTCATTTTTAATTGTTTTTTATCTTTCCTTCCCATTCAATATTCATTTTATTGGTCAAATTTTCATTCTATCTACTACTTTAATTCATCACCGTATCAAGTTCATTGATTCTTCTAGATTTAACTTTTAATTGGTCTTCCTTTACAATGATGGTATCCTTTTGTGAGTGTTCTAGATAATGGATACTATTAATATAATATTCATGAATCTGGGTCTTTTTTCAACCCACATGTCACAATAATTGAATTTATAGTTTTTCTTTCTAGATGATCATACCTTAAATTCATTGAAACATTGAATAATGTTTTTTGTTAATGAATTACTTTACCATGATCATTTTTACTAATAGCGCTCTCATAAGATTTTCATTTCAATTAATTGTTAATTATTGAAATTTTTTTATTGTAATGTGTCACAGATTATTCTTTTGCATAAACGAGGTCTATGAGAACATTTAACTTTTTAAATTTCATACTAGTTATGTCATCCTTTGTCTGATTTTCCTTTTAAATATGTGTTTTTTTAAAAAATATGTTTTAAATAACTATATATATATGAAATAATATCATCATGTACATTTTTCATTTACATTCCAAATTGAGAGTGCATCCTCCTATGTCATAATTTCATCATCAAGATGTGATATGTTATAAAAAATATATTTTAAAGGATAGTGTATATTTTAAATAAAACCATCAAGAATATTCGTTATATACATTCCAAATTCAGAGTGTAAGTTCTCAAAATTATTGATAGATTCATCTAGTTTACACTCTCCATAGTTTAATCGATCATTGAGATCATTGTTAACTAATTTTATAGAAGAGAATTGATCCTCCTATTTTTCTAGTGAGATTTTTCTCAGTCTAGTCACAACTATATTATTCATATTTTTTAGATTTTTGGCATAAAATATCATGTTTTATTCAAAAATATTGGAGATAAAAATTTCCACTTAAGGTGATTTACAATTATCCTCAAATATAAACTTCATATAAACCACATAAAACAATGGGTAAATTATTTTATTCTATAGGAGGAAGACCTACCATCTAATACCACTTATATAACATACATTGATTTTCTAGGGGCATTTCAATGGTGTGGGGGGGGGGGGGGTACTCAAAATAAATAAATTTTTACTAAATTTATTATTTTATCAATTATCCCATCTTACTCTTGAAGCTCTTACTCGGTTAAGATGAATGGATTTTTATTGTGATCTCAGCAATAACATACACATGAAATGTCGATATTAAAAGAGATAGCGACACATAAGGATTTTAACATGGATTAGTACTATGACCAACTCGTTTCGTTGATCAACACGAGTTGTTTCATGGATTATATAAAATTTATATTATTGAAGTGATTAAAAACTCCTTGAATTTGAACTTTATGATTATAAAAAAAATGAGAAATATTTTTGAGTCCATGGGGTTATTTATACTGGTAAAACTAATCATCGAAGGAGTTTCATATACTATCACTTCACAGTCTTTATTCCATACTCAACAAACTCTCTGAACGAGAATTATCTACAAAATTATATATATTTTTTAGAAACAGAGTCTATTTTTTCTCTTCTGTATGTGTTAAAATAATAATTAATCAACATGATTTTATACACATATTACCGCTTCTCTTCAATAATTTCACAATTAAACATCCATTACAACATACATCCTATTTATAATGATCAACTAAATAATTTTTTAACACATTGAAAGTTGTCTTAATTCACAATATATAAGACAATCAGGAAAATAATCCTTCATTCATTAATGTTTAAAATATCTATAAAAAAGTGCAAGTGATCCACACAATTTAATTGATATTATTTTATGAATGATAATATTTTCAAACCTTAATTCCTACGCTTATTGAAATATCATCTTGGTTAAATCATATGTTCTTAAAATATGATTCTTTTAATGTGAAATACTATCACATTTATTTCATTTAATTTCATTAGATATGTTATCTCCAATTATTTTTGGTATCTATCTTTTCCCATTCAATTATTCATGCAATAATGCATGTACCATTCACCTTATTTCTTGTTGTTTTATGCAAACAAGCATGTAAATGCAAAAATGAATGTAAATGCACACATGCATGTAAATTCACACATGATTTAAAATGCTCACACAATATTTTTCTATTCTAATTTTGGTTATTTATATATATGTCAGGAATTAGAGAATGCATTGTCCTCTCCTTATTATACACAACAAGAAACATGAAAACAGAAAGTGTTTTAGTCCCTTCATGTAGGACTCAATTATACTGGTTGTTAATGCTTCAAAGAAATAGAAGTGCTTAGTATACCATAACCTCATGGATTTTCAACATTATTAAAGCACAATTTGTAAACAGGATCACCCTACATAGGCCAGTTTCACATGTTACATCTTCTTCTTCTTCTCATTACATGGTATTGTTATATATATTCATTTGATGAACATGTTTCATCATGAAACATAATGAGGGTGATCAACACTAACCAAGTGTACACATGATCAAAATATTTACTACTTTTTTCAATTGTGTGTCTTGTAACCGATTAGGACATCTTTCTCTTGTCTTCTATAGTGGGTCTCCATGAAAGAAGGTGCAGGAGCTGAAAAAGGAGGAATCTGTAGTTCAGGGTTGCTCAGTAATAGATAATTTGAATCCTAATGGAAATGAAAATCAAGAAAATCTATCATAGGAAGCACATGAAGTGGTCATAGAGCCTTAGGTGGTGGCTTTCTAGGGTCAAGCTATCTCTCATCAAATTTCTATAGAGGATGCTGGTCCAAGAATCTTGAGTGATTTTGTGTTGCTGTAACAAACACATGTGTTCCCTCTTGATCCAATGGTTAATGGAATTTTTGATAGGTTGAAACGGGACCTAAAGGAATTTAGACCTTCAGGAAAAGTTTTGAACCAGGGAACTACAATTTCATTATGTGAAAACCTTATAGGAGTAGATGTTTCTCATTCATAATGAGGTCCTCCAGGTGATTATGAGTTTTTAGGTGGTGTAGAAGAGGACCATTAATTTATTGTGGGGTCTCAGGGTGGAAGTCAAAGTAAACATGAAATGGAGTCTCAAATGGTACATGATGGAGGTTTCATGACCCCCTTAGTTGATTCGTATACTGAGGTGGTGTGCGCAGGGGAATCTATTAGAGTTAGAGACTTGGTAGTGGTTTCTAAAGAACCCCGGGAGGGTAACTATACAAGATTCATGATATGTCCTGAACGACATGTGGTAGGCATTGAGTGGGGAAATAACTTTTAACAATTTACTGAAGAGGATATAGTTTTAGAGTCCTAGGATGATCATATTTGACCCTACATGGATTGGTATAAGGTCTCCAAGAATGAATCCAGTAATGACAATTCTACAGGTGAAATAGAGGATGCTGCTCTATGTGGTAGGATTCCATGCCCGAGAAGATGTAAGATCCAGAAAGGAATCTAAAAATAGATAAATTATTACTCATATTTTCCACATCCAATGGAGAAATGATTAGTTATGTAGTCTAAATACAATTAGGTGGACATCGATACTGACCCACTCTAATGGATTCTAAACTTTCGGCATAATCTATGTGATCTGGTTGATCATTCCATGGAATTTCATGTGAGTTTAGAAAAAGAATTGGTTAAACTGGTTCTATATCTTAATAATGTAGAATAATAAGAAACCAAAATGATTAGGAGGTCATCAGGGGTGACTTCCACTGAGGGGAAGTATACCTAAATTGAAAATCAGGATCAGAATTTTTTAGGGGATTCAACAATGGGAAGATCATCTTGAGGATTATTTTCAATATTTGTACAAGATGGTGATTCACATCGAATATCTTTTAACAGATGCACCAAAAAACTTGGTTAATAATATATCATAGAAATTATTTAGGTAGAATAAATATTTTAGACCTAAGATGTCCCTTAATGGAAATTTAATGTCATTTTTTGGTTGATCTCATAGTTTCTCGCTTTTAAATAAGTGTGATTTAATAATAATGATTTAATTTCTAGTCCTTATATAGAAAATTGGATCATGAATTCATCCTCATGATAGAGGATGCTCTGCAAAACCTCGACCCCATGAAATAATTTTGTAGTTTTCTATTTCATAGGAAACTAGTTCTTCTATATTTTATGATTGAAATAATCCTTACCTTCTTTAATGCCCCCCCTTTTATTGGTGATTTTCAATATCATTGAAACACCATGGATATTCATTTCATTCTATGTTTATATTTACTAAAAATCTTTGTAAACACATGGAATTTTCATGTATTTTTTTTAAATAAATGGGAATTTTATGTGTCTACGAAAATTTACAGCACATGAATCTGAGGCCCGTTCTGGACAGAAATTTTTTTTGGTCTTTTTTCAGGTATGTTCAGTAAACGTGCGAGAGGATTTTTATAACTTTTGAACCAGTTCTCGGAGTTGAAATCCGAGGACACCGTTGAAATCACAGCGCCTACATTTCCTTAAGGAGACTTTCACCTCGACAGTAGTTGCTCGAGGGTGAAATTTAGTTTTTTGGTTTTTTGTGAAGAAATAAAATAAAAAAAATTTGTAAACATTTTATTTTTATTTGAAGCACCCATGTGAATATTTTGGTGGTGGGACCACAATAGTTTTATCCTCCATGTGGAAGTTGAGAAGTTGGGACCCCAAGAACTTAACCTCCCATGAGAGGTTCTGGATGTGGGGACCCCTCAAGCCTAACCTCCAATGAGAGGTTATGGTGGTGGGGACCAACCGAGGTTTAAAACTCTTCAACTCCCTCATTAATGTGGAGGAGCCTCTTGAGCTTCCTCCACATTAATTATGCCAAACCTTGGTATCCTCAAATTTGAATTTTATGCCAACACAACCCATTTTTTATTTTTAATTAATTATGCCAACTTGATTTCCCAAAAAAGTAAACAGATAAGCATATTTTATTTGGTTGGCTATTCATTTGTTGGAAAAGTATTGGAAAATGTGAATTGGGATAACTTGTGAGAAAGCTCTCCAAAGAAGAACACTCTGCTAATGAAGAACGTCGACCTCATTTGACCTTATTCCTCTTGACTTCTCCTGATGTGGGACATCCTCATCTAAGGTGAATCGACGACCATACCACCTTCTTCACCAAATTCATCAAGAGAATGAGGTATGTGGTTTATTTTCATGATAATACTTTTCTCATATTCTTTCCTTGTTTTCTCTTGCAATTTGTGAATGAAATGTTGCGTGAAGTTGTAAGCTTGATGTTCTTATTTCTTGTTTAGCCATATGCCACCACACTAACTCAGAGGGTATGGGAGAAAGATACATCACCTGACCCTTCTACAAATCTTGTGGTGTTGTTCGTGATGGAGAAATATGACAACCATCCAAGGTTGGGGCACGAGAACGGCGACCGAAACCACTGATGTCCGCGACGAAGGCGATGTCACAATGGCACCGCCCCACGGCCACCGCCGCCACCCCGTGGACTCTGCGTCGACCACGGCCTCCACTGTCGTTCGTGGATCCGCACCACCCAGCGACCGAGGTGCCGCCCTGCGGCCAGCCGAGCCACTACCCACGACCGGTCCGCTGACTGACGGTCGGACCGCTTTCCCGTGGTCGGTCCGCTGATTTGCGGCCGGGCCGTGGCCCAGCGGCTGGTCCGCTGATCCATGAACGAACTGTGGCCCCACGGCTATTCTGCCAACCCACGACCAGACCACCAAACCGCGACTTGTCCACCGCCGTCGCGGCCAATCCGCACCCTTGCTGCTGGTCCGCACCCTCACAGCCAGTCTGTGCCCTCACGGCCGGTCCACCCCTTCATGGCCGGTCTGCGCCCTCATGGCCTTTCCATTCCCTCGTTGCTAGTCTGCCACCCTCACAGCTGGTCCGGGCCCTCGCAGCCGGTTCATGCCCTCGTTGTACCCATGGCCAGTCTGCTCCCCTCGCGGCCGGTCTGCACCCTCGTGGCAGGTCCGCGCCCTCGCATCCATTCCGCACCCTCGTGGTACCCATGGCCGTTCTGCACCCTCACAGTACCCTACAAGTCGGGCCTCACTACGAGCAAGGTTAGTCCGCGCGGTCTGACCAAGACAGACCGGACCCATGACCACTAGGACCCATTTACTTCTTTTGGTCATAACATTGGCACCGGACGTCCGTTTGACGAACCGTCAACGGTGCTGGAAATCATGGAGCATAATGGTACCTTAGTGTATACCCCACCAGAGTTTTTTTTATTAATATCAGGAATAGTTAGGTTTGATCGAGCATGACTCAAACCAAGCCCCCGAGACTAAAAGTCTAATAACTCATAGACCGGGCGCCTGATTGACATGCTGTCTATTGTGTTGATACCCCTAGGACATACCGTACATTTAAGAGACATATTTGTAGGACATAGTGGCAGTTGGAGTATCGACCATAAGCTTATGGAGTAGATTCTATCATAGATGAGCGTGCATAGTGTGGGAACCCAGTGGCTAGATAAGACTTGATGGTTGCTAACAGTTTCAACTTGGAGTGACTCAACAGGCCTAGTGGGGAGATCCTTGGAGATGAGGCAGAAAAACGGTGGGGAGCGCCTCAGTGACGTTGAATACCCATAGTACTTGAAAGGAGGAGTACATCATTAGGCCCAGGGCGGAGAGCCTAATGGCACAACAGACCCACGGTGGGGAGAACCTTGCTGACGTGG
The DNA here is from genome assembly GCA_963277665.1 of Viscum album. NCBI lineage: Eukaryota > Viridiplantae > Streptophyta > Magnoliopsida > Santalales > Viscaceae > Viscum > Viscum album. The sequence goes on along the minus strand of OY728155.1, from coordinate 950,008,537 downwards.
AAGACCCACGATACTCAATAGGAGGAGTACCTAAGCAGTCCTAGGTTAGTGGGAAGTGCCTCTATGTGATGCGGTAGGCCCACTGTACTCGTTAGAGGAGGAGTTCTTTAGTAGCTGAGGTGTTCAATGTTGTGACTGGGAATGTTACTTGAAACTACCAATAGAATAAATCCTGGTGTGAGTTGAGTCAGTATCTCGATGTTTTTCCTCATGATTGAGATGAATTAATTCATAACATAGGTATATGTAAGGGCATATACCGAAGTAGGGTTATCTGTTGATTTCATGCTTTTTGGTTTATCCTTGGTGGTTTTTGTGAGACCTTGAGGGTCTCTAGGTCCCAACTAAATAACTTTATACTCACCCCTGCACGGGCTAGGACCGCACATCATTATGTTTGGTGCATACAACGGAAACGCTCACTGAGGCTGAGAGTACTAGGACTGGACGGTACACGGAGGTGGATCATAAGGCATGTTGGTATGCAAAGGAGACGGGTGGACATGGAGTGATGAGAAGTTGATCTGAACCAACCCTTTAGGTAGGAACCTCGGAGGACGATCCAATAGCTGTATTTCTCATTCTTCTGTTGCATTGCATTTCAGTTGAACCTGTACTTTCTTGTTGGGATTGTATTCTAGCCTCTTTTTGCATACCGTACTCACTTGTTTACTATACAGTTGACTTGCGTTCGAATCGTTTTCTATTTTTGGTTCCTTGGGTTTACTGGTTATAAAGGAAATTCCTTCCCAGTTTTAAGGAATACACCTTTGGTACTAGTCTCTAGCCCCTAGCATATGAAAGTCGGGCTTGGGGTTGTAATGGCACGGGCCTCGGGGGATGGGTCATGAAAAATTTGTATCAAAGGTGGTACGGGCTACAACAGAGAAGGTGTAGGTCATCCAGGAATGGATTAAGACTACATAGAGTAAGAAAAATTATTATTTTGATATGAGAAAGAGACCTCTAGAGTTCAAGGATGGAGACCATGTCTTTCTACAGGTCTCACCTCAACGATGTTTGTAGAGATTTGGCCAAGGCGTAAATTTATCTCTGAGGTCAATCAGACCCTTTCCGGTCCTCAGCAAAGTTTACGAGGTGGATTACCGCTTAGCTCTTCACCCTTAGTTTCACCTGGTGCAAGAAGTCTTCCACATATCCCAGCTGAGGAGATACATGCACGACCATTCCCACATCATCGACCATGTAAAGTTGGACATCGATGAAGGGGGGAATTATACAGATGTTCCCATATAGATTGAGGATCGACAGAATTAGGTCCTTTTTGGACGGTCGATACCTCTGGAGTGTGTTCGTTGGCAGCACGAGAACCTCCAAGAGAGCACATGGGAGTGGGAGGCTCAGATGTGTGCTCAATACCCCCACTTGTTTACCTAGTTTGAGTTGTGGCTTACGAAAATGTAGACCCCTGAGGTGGGGAAAATATACAAACCCGGAATTTCCATGTAATTGTTTTAAATAAATGGGAATTTTACAAGTCCCGATAAATTTATAGTGCATGAATCCGAGGCTCGGAGTGCCCGGAATAAATTTCTGAACTTTATTCTGGGTATGTTCCATAAAAGTGTGAGCGGGTTTTTCTAACTTTTGAACCGGTGCTCGAAATTGAAATCTGAGAGCACCATTGAACTCACCGTACAAGTATTCTCTTAAGGATACATTCACCTCAATGACAATTGGTTGAGGGTGAATGTTTGTTTTTGGGTTTTTTCATGAAGTAATAAAATTAAAATAAAAAATTCCAATCATTTTATTTTTATTTGAAGCACCCATATAAATATTGTGGATGTGGTACCACAGAAGTTTTATTTTCCATGTGAAAGTTGAGAAGTGAGGACAACCAGACCATAACCTCCCATGAGAGGTTATGGTGGTGGGGACCACCCAAGCCTAACCTCCCATTTGAGGTTATGGTGGTGGGGACCACCTGAGGTATGAACCTATTCAACTCCATCATTAATGTGGAGGATCCACTTGAGATTCCTCCACAGTAATTATGCCAACCCTTATTATCCTCCAATTTTAAAATTATGCCAACGTAACCCATTTATTGATTCCAGTTAATTAATCCAACTTGATTGTCCAAGAAATTATATAGATAAACCTATTTTATTTGGTTGGATATTCCTTTCATAGAAATGAATTTGCAAAGCAGGATTGGGAGAACAATGGAGAAATCTCTCCAACGAAGAACTCTCCACCAACAAAGAACGCCAACCTCCTTCGACCTTCTTTATCGGGACTTCTTCCGACATGGGATGTCCTCATCTATGGAAAATCGACAACCATACAACCTTCTTGCACAATATCATCAATCGAACATGGTAGGGGTTTTATTTGCGTGATAATACTTTTCACATATTCTTACCTCGGTTTCTCTTGTAGATTTGGAATGAAACACTGGAAGAAGTTGTAATATTGACATTATACAATCTTGTTGAGCCACATTCTACCACCCTAACGCAGAGGGAACGGGCCAAACCATCATGGACCAACCCTTCAGCAAATCATTTCGTGTTCTTCACGATATAGGAAGATGACAACCATCAAAGGTTGGGGCACAAGAATGGTGGCTGACACCACCACTGACCGCGATGAAGGCGACGACGCAACGGTGACGCCCCACAACCTACGCGTCGACCGTGACCACTACAGCCATCTACGGATCCGAAACACCCCATGGCTGAGGCGTTGCCCCATGGCCGGACGAGCTGCCGCCTGTGGCCAGTCCACTGATCCGCGGAGCCGCTGCCGGACTGCCACCCCGTGGCAGGTCCCCCGCCCTCGAAGACGGACCGCGACCTCATGGCCAGTACGTGCCCTCGTGTCCAGTCTGTGTCCTCGCGGTACCCTATGGGTTGTGCCACACTTTGGGGTAGGAAAAACCAAACAGGTCGTACCATGTTGACTCGAACTGGGTCAGGACGGGTCGACCCGAACTGGGTCAACTCTGGCTGGGTCGGACTAGATTCGGACCCCCTATGACCGATTAACTTCTTTTGGCCTTAACATTGGCAGCATACGTCTATTTGAAGAACCGTCAATGGCGCTAGAAATCTTAGAGCATAATGGTCCCTTAGAGTATACCTCAGCGGAGTTTTGGATTAATATAGGGAACGATCAGGTTTGATTAGGAACGGATCTAACCAGGCCCCCGGACTAAAAGGATAATAACTCATAGACCAGGTGTCTAATTCACACGCCGTCTGTTGCGTTGATACCCCTATGACATGGCGAATCTTTGATATACGTCTTCATGGGACTTCGTGGTAGTTGGAGTATCGACTAGAATCTTTTGGAGCGAATCCTCCTTGAGATGAGCGAGCAGAGTGCGGGAACCCAATGGCTGGCTATGACTTGATGACTACTGACCGTTTCGACTCAGAGTGACTCAACATGCCTAGTGGGGATCACCTTGGTGACGCGGAAGACCCATGGAGGGGAGCACTTTGGTGATGAGGAATACCCACGGTACTCGACAGGAGGAGTACCTCAGTAGGCCCAGTGGGGAGTGCCTTGGTGACATGGAAGACACACGATGGGGAGTGCCTTGGTGACACGGCAGACCCATGGTATATGACAGGAGGAGTACCTCAGTATTCCATGGTTACTGGGTAGTGCCTCTATGTGACGTGGCAAGACCAATATACCCATTAGATGACGAGTTCTCCAGCAGCTGATGTGTTCGACGTTGTGATTGTGAATACTACATTATACTACCCCTAGAATAAATCCTAGTGTGAGATAAGTCAGTATATCTGTGTTTTTCCTCATGATTGAGATTGATTGCATTAAAAAATAGCTATACGTATGGACATATAACTATGTACGGTTATCTGTTTATTTCATTATTTTTGCTTTATCCATGTTTATTTTTGTGAGACCTTGAGGGTCTCGGGGTCCCTACAGAGTATCATTATACTCACACCTACACAGGTTATGCATTCACTTCATTATGTTTGGTATAGACGACAGACAATGCTGATTGAGGCTGACAGTACCAGGATTGGACAGTACCTGGAGGTGGACCATACGATATGTCGGTACGTAGAGAAGATGGGAGGACATGGGGTTCAAAGAAGGTGATATGTACCTACCATTTAGGGAGGAACCTCATAGGACGATCTAGTATATGTATTTCTCTTTCTTCAGTTGTATTGTATTTCAGTTGTAATTGTACTTTCTGGTTGGGATTGTATTCTGGCCCCTTGTTACTTACTGTACTCCCTTGTTTACTATATAGTTTAATTGCGTTAATATCATGTTGTGTGTTGGGCTGTTTTTGTTTATAGGTTATAAAGGCAATGCCTTCCCAGTTTTAGGGAATAGGCCTTTGGTGCTAGTCGCCAGACCCTAGCCTATGGATGGCGGGCTTGGGGTAGTCAAGAAATGGGCCCCGGGGGACGGGTCATGACAATCTTCAAATATTTTTTATGTCACTTATGTTTAATATTTCATGAATCTCTCATCAGATATAATATCTTTGAACATGGTTTCCTTTTTTGTGATATCGTGAATTATGATGTCACATTCCTTGTGATCAGACCCTACCTTTCAGAAAAAATCCTATTGCATGTGCTATAGAATCAAATTCAGTAAAAATATAGTCACCTCACAGTACACAATCTTCATTACGTATTATTTGAAATAAATCATACAGAAAATAAAGATATTGTATACATGGGATTGGGATTCTTTAGCTTGATTTGTTCAAGACCTGGTATTGATCACCAAGGATGGAAGGACATCTGGTTTAGCATGTTGCATAAAACATGTTCATCAAAATGATCATATGTGTAGCAGGTTGATGATGACTAAATTGAGGCCTCAGTATTGTAATATTCCATCTGAATAGCTGGGCGTAATATGTCTATATTTATTTCAAATTTATAATCGAAACATGAATTTATGTGTCGCAAATTGAATTAAATATTGTTTCAATGATCTTATGTTAAAAAAGTGATGAAACAGCACTATAGTTCAATGTTTTCCTAGGATAGGATCCTCTTCACACACTCTACACACAATAAATAATATTTTTCCACCCAATACATCTTGACCAACTACACCGCCATGGGCAAGCTTTCCTATGTCTTACACATGATAATCCATGCACTATTTTTTCCCCTATACGATAATGTTTTGGGAATATGGGGTTGACTCTATTTCCCACCAAATTATTGTTTACACCCGACTCCCTCAGTTGACTTGGAAGTTGGAAAAATTATTTTATAAATGAAAATACTATATATTAAAAATTATTAATATTTATTATCAATAAAATATTTTCAAATTCCAACACATATCTTCCATAATAAAATATCAATATTTTTAATTACAATCATAATTCCTCTTTATAAAATTAATTTTTGAATTATATTGGTGAATGGAAACCTCTAAATGATAATAAAAATCAATAATTTCATAGTCTTCATATAAATTCATAATTAATTTAGAATATAATTCATCTTTTCAAATGTTCTTCAGAATGTGCAACCTATTAGTATAACTAAGAAAAGTCTTTGAACGTCATAATAGTTCAAAAATCATGAAAATTGAAAGAAAAAATTTTAACTAATAAATCCACAAAAATTATGTGAATCTATAACAATTCTCCAAGAATAATCACTAATCAGGGAAAAGTTTCATGCCAATTGAAAACCAATGAGTCAGTAACATTTCTCCCGAGAGCATCACCAATATTTTTGAATATTTTTGAATCATTTCCCACATTCTCATTCAATGATTAATCAATAATAAAATAGGACTTCATCATACATTGACTATATATTACTTATAATATATTTAAAGTAAATACACCCACTCTTGTAAACCATCCACAAGGGCTTATCAGTGAGTATCCATAGAATGAACATCTCTATAAGGGGATGGCTTAACATAAAACTACTCTAGATAGTAGGAAAATATCTATGAATAAAATTCCAAGGTACCCTCTTATATTCCTTCTTGTCTCTATAAGAAACTAACTAATGGAAATACATGTTCCCACAACACCTTCTCGTAGAGATTCTTGTACTCCATAGGCTACTCAACGAAAGTAGAATCATCATGAACATTGTTCCCACCCACCAATTAATGATCTAAGAGTCATCAAAAATATAATGATGAAGCTATAAATCATCGAAGAAATCATGTATATGGATCATCTATGGGGGAATCTCCATATTATATGGATTGACTACCACATGATCTAGAACCACAAAGGCCCAAAAACTAGGGGGAAAGATTCCCTCCCACATCCTGAAATTCACTCCCATTGACAAGCAAACAAAATCAAGAATACTTTGTCTCCAATGTCAATCCATAGTGGTATCCTACTATGATAAACATATGTCTTCTAAAAATCCCATGCTTCCTCCATCCTCACTTGGATCAGTTGAAAACATTTTTCATTATCCATATTAATTTGCACTCGAAAATCATAGAATCTAATAACCCATTTTAAAAGAATGAATAAAAGAAAATTCAGACATAAAAAGCTCTGTATTTTTCCATTCCAAAGGTAGATAGAGAGATCTTTTTTATGAATACGTGACCAAAGTTATGTTACTCATCCAAAAACCATGAAAAAATTGGACACAATAATGAAATATATCTGCAAGTGTCTAGATAGTCATCATTTTCCTACCATCAATCTACAGATGAAATGCCTTACTAGGGAAATACTAAAATACAAAATAATGCTAGTGACCTAAATAACACTCTAAAGGTAAAATTATGAACATGGTCATAGATGATAATTATTGGGGAACCATGGAGTCTCTGTATATCCTATATATTAATCCCTATAAAACCTCCACAAATATCAACTCCTTGATTTCAATAGAGTGGATTTATTTCATCTATTTGTTCGCCATCAAAAATATAGAATCAAATCCTCCCTAAACTCGAGGTATACTAGTGATTAAGTCCATTGAGATGTACTCCTACATCCACCTAACAATATCTAATGGATAGAAGAAACCACTTGGAACAATTTTTATGACTTTCATATTTTGGTAGACCAAGCATCGAGACACCAACTCTATAATAAAATGAATAAACTCAGCCACAAAAAATGTCCTCTATTATCTCAGCAAATTATTTTTATTTTGGTATGTACCACCAAGGTTTATCAATGTAACTCATAAAGAACCACATCACATATCAAGAAAGGGATGAAAATCCTTCCTTAGAAAAACACCTTGTGTTGTTTATCCTCAATCCATCCATCAAGGTTATCACCAAAGACAATGCAGTCTATCTAGACTTCCACCTCAGAATTACCCAATTAGGACACCATTAAATTCTGAAAAAAATATCATTGTACATTAATATAAAAAATAAACCACTAATACTAAAATCTCAAATATTAATGAGAACCACTAATAGATATTACGACACACTATATGAATCTTAATATTTAGTCACAACATAATTATATAATTACTTACTCTATGCATTAGCTATAACATTATCATTTCCTATTGTATATGAAATCATGAAGTCATATTCTAGGGAAACATCCATCCACCATCAATATCTAACTTTTTGGTCAGGTTAAGAGAATACATACTTTAGAATCTTGTGTTGGTAAAAAATAAAATGATAACCGATATTGTAATGTCTCCCAAACATCATGGAAGACATGACTTCTCCAAACCTAAGATCATGATTGGCATAATGATCCTTGTGATGACCTTAATTTTGAGACCAATAAGAAAAAACTAATCCCTGTATCATTATAACCCAACCCAATCCAATATGAAAAGGATAAAAAACCCATGAAATGAACACCGTATTTTATCTACCAACAAACACGATCACTAACCAATCACTCTTTATTGTACTCAAAAGATGCATGTCGCTGATCAGTCTACAAGAATACCTGATCTTTTCTAGTCAATTCTTCCATAAGAGTTATTATGATACATAAATTTTCTAAAAAACTCTTATAATATCCTCTATGAAAAATGAAATCATGAACTTGTACAATAGTCATTTGAGCTTAATACGAAATTATATCCTTGACCTTCAAAGGTTCCAAAACTAAAACTAATTTAGACATGACATTACCCATGAAATTAATATCAGTGTCAGAAAATTATACTTTTGAAGCTACCTAAATAGATATTGATGATAATGAAATCCAAAAAAAATATACATATGATATATGTGATCCTCAATGGACATAGAGTACAGTGTGATTTTATTGTTGAAAATAAACCAAGAACTAATTTATAAACCCTTTAAAAACTAAATTAATTAAACCCATGAAAACATATGGACTGTTCATCATAATTAAATACATCACAATGATATCATAAAACCCATAGTGACATCAAAAGGAGGTATTGTTGTATCCTCATCCTTCACCTGCATATGATGATTTCTAAACCACATATTGATCTTTAAGAACCAACTAGATCCTTTTATCTGATTGAATACATCATCAATCCGCATAAGAGGTTTGTGGTAAATAAATGTCACCTAGATTAGGAGATAGACATCGGTATAGATATATTGACTCTCAATGACCTTCCTCACAAATAGAGCAGGAGTACCCCTAGGTGAACTGATTTTCAAATAAAATCCTCCCTATAATCATTCCCCTGTAACATGACAATCACCACCAAAGAACACAATAGTAAAACCAGAAAAACCAGTTTATCTATAGAACACAATAGTAAAACTAGTTTTTCTTGTTTCCACCACAAACCACTTTATAATAATTCCCCTAGAGCATGACAATCACCACCACCAGTATCTAATGAAGGTGGATTATGGAGTCAAATATGGCTCCCATATGATTCAAAATCCACCAAGGAGGTCTGCTTCCGACCTCCATCACTAGTTCCATATCGCTGGTGACCCTCATTTAGCTTCTGAGGTAATCACTTGAAATATTTCTACCCATGTGGCCCATGCATGGGATATAAAAAACACATTGGCCATAGAAATAATTGGATAATCAGAATTAGGATAATATCTTTGCTTCTAATGATGAATCCCTCCATCCAATTCTAATGATAGCCCGAAAGAAAGTGCATATCCATTCTCACTCGTAGAAAGTCTATAAGATTTTTCGTAAATTAGTCTAGGGTAGGGGAATATCCTTACGCCAACACAAGAATTGCATCCATATATCCCAATGGAATGAAGAAGAAATAATTGGGATCATATCACTAATTCAATTGAAGACCTATTATAGTATATATGGATATAGAAAATGAGTAGGCTTACATTCCGGGGAACCTTTTTGTAATGTTTCATTACATTAAACCAAAAAATAAAGAACTCCACCAACATTTTCAGGCACTAGTACATATACAGTTATAGGTTCGTATTCCAATCCCTATAGTCATGGAACCATAACACTCTGATCAGTATAAACATGTGGTTTCTCTATGGAAAGTTCACATTATTGCTCCCATCTAGAAGGATTGTTGCCATATTCCGCTAAAGGATGATCACCATACTATTCTCATATTATCATTCAAACTAGGTCACCAAGTTAAAGTGAAACATTCCTCGATATAGATGCACATTCACATAAAAAAAATACTAGAGGCATACTACAAAGGCTCAGGATCAATCTGATATCTCAATTCATACCATGTATCACAATGTGAGACTAAAAAAAGCCAATGGAAATTGCTTCATTATTTTATAAAAAGGATTACAACATACTCAAATGACTAAGGACCATGCTAATATTCTTATTCGGACTAGGTTTCTCATAGATATATTTGTACAAGATTCAGAGTAGGATAATGTCCCTATTAAGAAAGATCAAAAACATATTCCAAAGTTAAAGGATCAGGAATATATACCTATTCCAACTTGGAACCACCTGATAAAAGTGGAAGAAGCCTTGGTACAAGATTATATTATTTATGTGCGAGTCTACTTGGTATATACCTATAGCTCACAGAAGCCAAGCCCATATACCTACTTCTTCCAATGAACGACTATAACAGCATCCTTCAAGGTCTGTACTAGAGGTCGATGATATCTATTCTCCCATTTCAATGTTCTTTCATCATATTATTTTGGGGAATGCATATTCAAACTACAATCATTTCCCCACATCATCTTAGTTTCACTAGAATACTATAAAAATAACTAAATTGAAGGATTATTTTCCTACCGACAATGAGTCAGCTCATTAGTATACTCAAGTCGATTTTCAACAACGAGATCACATTAATATAGAATTAAAAGGTTATAAATATATTTTTCAATCATTATAAAATATCCTCATATCCCTTCACAATCACAAAATCTAGGCTGGCATATTTCATACATGACACAAAATGAGGCTCATATTGCAAATTTTCTCAATCACAGTTTCTTATGGTTGTTCAAGAAACATTCTAAACACCACAAGGGTCCATAAACACTCTATCCAAATAATAAGGTGACCATTAGTATAGAATTACTCCTCGTGATAGTGTAAAGATAGATCACTTTGACCCTACACTACACAACATCCACGGTCAACAACCATATGGTGATATCTCTATTGGATAAAGATAACGTCCTCATTAATGGACAAATTTGTGTAGAGAGGTTCTCAAAACACTAACACCTTCGTATAGAGAGGTTCTTGAAACACCATGTTCTATGGTATAGTGTTAACCACCAACTACATACAATGCTTCACCACATTCAGAAGGATACTAAATGATGTAAATTATATGTCTGACCATGTGATGGAGTGTATATTTTATAAAGAGGAATATGACATTGAAATATGGAAAGCGTTAGCCCGAAACAATGTCCCCACCATGTTATGGCCCCTTTCTACTTCTGAATATGAGATACCAGCTGAGCTAGAAAATGATGGCTTGCCCTGTCTATGTCGAAATATGTGGGAAACTCATCAATGATCAATGTCTTAAAAAATCGCTTACCTAGGATATAGTTATCACCTTCAGACCACCATGATACAATGTTTTTAGGTAGTCATCAATGCTATCTCCGCAACTTGGGACCCAAAATTGAAGAATCATATCACAAATACACAACATGATTGATTCCATGAAATGAAAAATAATTGTAAACTAATCACTAAAGACTCTTCATGTATTTGTATTTGAGGAATGGGAATGTATACAACATTTCACTTCATCTTACACCTGGAATAGAAAACTCTCCATACATGGTTTCATGTACAGTCATTGCACCTAGTGAAATACAGGGACCAGGTAATGCATGTTCCAGCTATTGATTACAATGGAATTACCCCACTTCAACTGTTCCCAGACATCACAAAAAAAGGGATAAGATTGACAACATATCTTTTAAGAGGATCCCCTAAAGAAATAATAATGTATATCAGACAAGGAAGAAGAATTTGAAGTCAAAAAAACAACTTCCCATTGGAAATGTCACTCTTCCTAGGATTCCAATGAACCTAGTTCATAAATGAACATAGTGGGGCCAAATCAAATTGGTGACAACAACATCTTCCATAACAAACGTCCAAGAGTGAACCCAGCCCATCGGGCCAAAAGAATATCTACCATGACCTCCACCCCTAGGATAGTAAAAACATGATAGGATTCATGAAATATATAGAATATCATAATATCAACATCAACAGACTATGATGGGTGAATTTTTTATTTTAATATCCCTCAGTAGGCCTATCTCACCATGGGAGGGCCAGTGAGATATAATCGGAAACTCCAACTCAACCCTAGCCTACCAGGATGAGAGAATTTAGATATCCATTCCTATACTAAGTGTCATCAAATAGTCATCCAAAATAATTATATCCTCAAAAAAAGAACCATAAAATTTTAATGGTGTTCCCATAAAGTCCCCAACCACTAGGTATAGTGTTATTTTCATCGTCACCATCACCATAGAGATAATCAATATTCTAAAGGTTATGCGGTAAATATAGATAGGAAGAACACTATTTGGTCCTCCCACAGTAAGAGAAACATATGAAATTTGGGGAAAATTCAAAATTTTTGACAAAAATCAATATCAAGGCCACTACACCATGACTAAGGTGAGATAAATGTACAGAAAAGGGAATCAGACACTGTGGGGGTTATATGCAGAAAGTTATCATCATTGAAAAGGGTTTTAAAAACTAATGAATTTCATGTAGTGTAGAATCATCATGTATTTTTTACAATATTTGGATAACTACCATTGATATATAGACCTCTATGAATTTTTGATCAGTCATCACCAAAAAAATGTGGCTCAAGATGTGATTGTGGAGGGACACAATACAAAACAATATACTTAAAGAGAAGAGTGATCAATATGCACCAATTGATGTTGTACACACGTAGACCTAGGGGGAATCCAAAAATTTTAATCTCCAAATATTAAGCATCCACCTCTACATGAGAACACTAACAATGATAAAGGGAATAATATGGTTATATACCACTCATCACCTAGAATAGTCGAAATTCCTTCCACAAAAGGGAAGTAGGAACAATATGAGAATTAGATACCAAATCTTAGACAACTCAATGAGAAGCTATAGAGGTGAAACATTCCCACTAGTTTTCTTCTTCAAGATGATATGAATATCCCTCCTCCTATACATCTAGAAATTTAGGATCAATTTGTAAGGGTAGAATCTATGTTTCAAACAAGATCAAGATTCAACAACATCTTCTAGATGGATTAAGAAGTTGATAATGATTGCAGGTTACATCCATTACAGTGATAGCCTATACCCCACCAAGTTGAATAGTCAGTCATAGTGATAACTAATAATTAGATGGAGAAAAAATAGGTCCACCACATCATTCCTAGTGTACATGCTGTAGATGGGAGGATAATTATAAAGAAGTTCCTCCAAAACCAATAAATGTCAATTCGCCCTTGGATACTCGAATGGAACTCTAAGAAGAGTGATGGTAACCAATGTAACATCAAGAAAAATCAATACCTAGATTGTGTGTATGAATATTTTACCCCACTAAAATTTAAAAATAGTACGTTCACCTCCATTGATGGGGAAGTAGACTAATAATATTACCTCACACACATTAGGTCCTAATTTTTTCTGATGATGGGTCCTCGAGATCAGTAGGAGGCATAGTAGATAAGGTGTTATTCATAGACTTTGATATGTCCATCATTTGATTGGTACATAATCCTTCCATAAGAACCCATTACTATATGGGAAGGATAACATCACTAATTCGTTTATAAATTTAAATTTATATTAATGAAAATGATAATTTTAGATTTGAATGACTATAAGTAATTATGAAATGAGAGGTTATATGACTTCATATCCAAATGTAAAGGTAAAACATATTCACTCATCATTCCTCTCCCATAAGAGAAATTAATCAAACATTGTGATAAAATATTAATGATGAGTTTTTAGGATACCTAATATGGATAAAATATCTAGGCAGACTATGTGAGTTTGAAAAAATGGAACATTGACTAGAAGATTCCATTATATGGACCCATGATAAATCACATATAATTATTTAATCACAGGGAAAACGAAATGGAATTCTAGATACTGTCATTATTACCCTAAAACTAGAATAAGTTCTAATTCATGCACCTAGTAAAGGGTAGAACTACCTGATGTCTTCTATTGAGTGGACAAAAATACCAAATCGCCCTCGACCAAAAGAAAAAATAGATCAGGGTTTCCTGATATTTGAGAAATAGATTAATAAAGAATACTCTTACTGAAATTAGCATGTCCCCTACTACTTCCTTATATCCTGGACAAAAAATTGCTCAAGATGCCACATCCCAAGAAACCCAATGAGTTTAACCTCACAAATCATCCCAAATACAACCCTTTACATAGAATGTTGGGTTTGAACATCCAGTATTTCATTATATTAAAAAACTATCTAAATCATGGTCAATTAAAGATAAATGATGTTATCGGAATCCCTATAATTAGTGTCATATGTAACTATCAGTCACAGAAGAGAAGAATTTGATTATTAAAATGTTTTTTCTATGCATGGACTATATTTCGACAAATAGAAGACTCAGAAGAAAATTAAATGAGCTCATTCCAGACTGAAAGAACATATTCACATACCAAAAATAGTCCATTACCCTAGGTGGGTAACATATAATACACCTCATATAGGTGGATGTGGTCCCTAGATGTAGGAAGATATAGAACTTGAATAGTCATATTCATCTCTGTCACAAGTTCTGACTCTTGTAGATTTCTCCACTGTAACATCTAAAGAAATGTCAAATCCAACCGAATAGATCCCTTATTTAAAAAAAAGAATTAATATTTGGTTATGTTAATATATTTCACTAAGACAATTACTTTTTAATGAATAATAAACCCATGTCTATGAATTCCCAACATCTGACTAGGGAACTAAAGTATGAAGGCATATGAGAGGATGATATAAATGACAACGTGGGCACAGTCAAATCCAGTATTTTAATTACATACCCATGGTGGAAATATATGTAACTAATACCTATGTAAAATCAATACATTATGAATAATATATATATGGAGACATCCTAAAAAAACTCACGATCAAATACACCCAGCCATCTAACATGGCCGAATAGAAGGGGTGTGATTTTTTTATTAAGCCAAGAAACAGGGAAGAATGTCGTGACATACAAAACTGAAAGGTTAGACTCCCATTTCATTTGAATAAAAATGAAACCCATATACCTCAAATTACCTAGATCTTGAACTGCATAACATGTAGAAAAACTTCCTTGGGAAGCACCGACCTATGGCCTAAAAGTATGACATTATGAAATAGTCTGTGGTTGTCCCGACCAATATCTCAATCCTGGATGTGCTCCATATTTCAAAATAATTCATAGATTAACTCATTTAAGCCCTATATAGACCACCAATGTTCTATATAGAAGTCAATTTAGATGAAGTTTATTGAGTGGAGAACATATTATCATAATTTTAGGGCATCATATCATTTATAGAGAAGGATCGAGAAGAGGTCATTTATGGACACATCAAACCCCTATTTATTTTGAGTAGACTCAATAATGCCGACATCCTAAGGTCTCTCATTGAAATTTTTTCCATGATAAACCTACTCCTTATTCAGACCATTTGACATTTTGGATATCGACAATGGATTTATTTCCCACACCGATGATCATTCAAGGGTATGCTATGAGTGATAAAAGTCATCATGAGAAGATCATGCTGAAAGATCAGTTTTTGTATCTCATATCTAATGTTGAGTTTATGATTATCCAGTAAGAAACCTTGTAAAATATACTTCTTGGAAGTCCTGGACTTCATATTCACATGGAAGCACATTCAATGCTTCATTAACTTTTAAGATACCCCATTAATAGAATGGTTCACATACTACATGGTGAAAATGCCCCATTCGAGTCTAGAAAAGCCACATAGGCTGAGATAGGATTATATATAAGGAATGGAAAACAACCACTGGAGAATAACAATATAGAGGTCACATACCTAATGTCTTGGTGACCTCCCATGAAAATACCTAGAGTATTCTTAATATAGATTACGTGCTACCCCTCAATCTAGGTTGAGGTAATTAACTCATTCCAAGATGGCTAATCCCCTTTTGTCTCCCTAGAAATCATAAAGGAAATTTTTCTCCAGAATTATAATCAAATGAATCTAGTAGTATGGGTTGAAAATGTCTTTTCCCATAGCATTTATCATCTATAATTTGATAAATACTCCCTTAGAATGCATAGCTTGTCCAGAAATTATGGCATTGATTCAAAAGTGGAAGAAGGGGAGGAAGACCTGAAGAACACCCATCCCCCATTTCAAGATGGCGTCTCTACCATCATTGATGTGATTAAATGGGTAAATATGGGAAAATTTAAACCCCATTTCTTACCAAAAATAGTGACACTATTTCCATTTGAGAGTATGATATTTAAATTTCATTCCTAAAGAAACAATGATATGCGTTTTTAGGGATGTATAAATAAATTAATGGACATAATCCAATTTTTTCTATGCACCATATCATCCTATTCGATTACAATTGAATCTCCAAGTAGGTATCCTCAAGGATGAACCCCTTTCATTATACTAATTTATATGTGCAATTTAACAAAATAATAAAATCCATCTTTTTCTAAGAGGTGAAATACCCATGATGGATCACAAACATCATCTCTGTCAGGAAACATAATGGCCTGATTATCATATGTGTCGATTTGAAATACAATAATTGATGACTCCAAAAATAATAATTCCCATTTTTGGTCACAAAACTATTGGTCAATAAAACTAATTTCATCCAAGACATCTCTTTTATGGATGGGTACTCAGAGTACATTCAGATAAATATGGAAACAGATGATAAGGAAGACATTTACTATAGAGCACACTAAGGGATCTTTTTCTATCAATTCATTCCCCTTAAGTTAATGAAATATGCTTCTACTTATCAATGAACCATGAGTAAATTCTTTAAAAACTTCCTTGGACGAATAATCAAATTTTATATCATTGAACTTTAGGTAAAATTTTTATAGCAGTGTGATCACTTTTCATATATTCTAATAGTCCTCGAATATTTTCAGCAACACACTCTGAAGATGAATACACTGAAATAAGATTTCAAGGTTACATAGAGGAAATTACTTTTCAGTGTGCTATTCCACCATGGCATCGAGGTATTCCCTGAAAAGTCAAGTGAAATCCTATAAATACAAACCTCTCAAAATCTTAATGAATAGAGGAGGTTCCAAGGAAACCTCTCATACATTCAACAATTCATAGCAAACCAACCCAACAAATATCTCCCCTTCACCATGGTAATGAATAATGAATTATCCTAATAGTTGGTTAGGGACTACCATGAATCCTTCAAGAGTCTTAAGCAGTAACTTCTACACAAACACGTCGTGATCTCATTAGTGGATGGAATATCACTCAGCTTATATGTGGTCGCAATGGAATGAGAAACTGGTTCTCTCCTAACATAGAAAAATGATATGTGAAATAATAACAATATTTACTACCTCATCTAAATTATTCTAGTAATTAATATTATGTATTATGTTGTCATGAATAACCATCTCTCACACATATTAGGAGTAAAAAGGCGAGGTATTATATAAACCACCACAAATTCTACCAAGTATCCCATATAAACCGGCTCAAGTAAATTTTTATCTGACTAATGATGACTTTGGGTTTGGCCTAATGACAGTTATAATTATGTATAATGACATCTAGTTTATACACAAAATTCAATGAATGCGAAACCCTTGATGATTTCCACACAGAACATCCTAAATAGAAATAATACTAGTCTACATTGATATTTTAGATGAAGTGATTCTCTATTCCCATGACACTCCACATACATGGGAGATGTATTTTAATACTTACTCTCAAATTTATATTGGAATGTGGATGGAAAACATGATGCTCAATCTCATTTCCCTATAGATTATATTTGTATCTCTTGAAAAAAATAGTTTTTCTGTACAGTATCCCACTATTAAAAGAATAAATGAATAATGAGGTTTAATAAAACGCCCTAAAAACTATCTTGGAACCAACATTGAAACTAAAAATAGCCTACATGAACATTAATGAAAATTTAGAACTACAGATAAATAATATAAGGGATATTACAACATATAAATTGAATAATTTTTCCCTCTCATTGGCTACATCATCGGGTTAATGGCAAAGTTACCTTTTGATCTAATGTTGCATTATGTTCCTTGATAACAAAATGCTTGTGTCGATGCATTGGAAAATGCAGTTATAGTTCTGCCCAAACATGATCATCAGGATAAAATCTTCAATAAAATATGTCGAAGGGTGTTCTCATTTATCATAATATAAAAACATGAATGAAATCAATTATATAAATACCACCATGTAGTGATATTTACTGAAATCGACCCATGGATGAATACAATACTTAATTTATTATTTCCACAGTTTGATATTTCCATCAGACCTACATAGAATAGAATATTTTTGGAAATGAATATTACACTCCACGATAGTCCAAATGAGGATAGATACCTCTACCGGAAATACTTTGATGGATTCCTCATCATAAGAATAGAATAAATAGAGATATGAACCATTATAGAAAATGTCCATCTGGGCCCCTACAATGCTCGTCAATATGGGGTCAGGAACACCTACAAAATCAAGAGGCTATGTTAGTACATGAAAACCATGATACAAATCTATGTGTAATTCACTAGGAAATTCCATTCATTGCATATTCATAAAAAATAATCTATCAACCACTATAATTACTACATACAACAAAATATTCCTGTCTATTTTACATATAATGAATGTATGTGGTGGGTTCAAATCCCCCTGACAAAACTAAATAGGTTAAGTACATCCATACATATATGGACATATTTTCCAAATCAGTTGAGGAAATACCACTCAAGGAAGTATGAATGAATAATATCATCAGCATTGTGATGTCCAATATCATCACCAGGTTTGGATTCCTTCATATGGTATTGAATGAAAATGACACCAACAAATGTTCCATTGAGTTGGAGAAATTGTACCAAGAGTACAACATTGAGTCTAATAACATATCCCAAAATCATTAAGTAGAAAATTTGAAAATAGAGACCTAAAATAAGACTCTATTGAAAATAATCTAGATTATATGGGATATGTTTAAGAAGTCCTAGAAATACATGTTCTTCCATGATTTATGGGCCTAACATAATACCATCTGAACTACGAGAAAAGAAACTCCATATTCAACAGTGTATGACACCATGGTAGTGTTTCCCATAGATTTCCAATACCCCTCACTTGAAAAATCTATTTACAGACAAATATTAGATGATAATAAATCACAAAATACATTAGATGAATTGGAATGACTCAATGTGAAAAGGTTTATTACAATAAACTACCTTGAAGTCCATCAGAATTGAATAGCACAAGCCATCAATAAAAAGGTTCTCCCCCCACTCAGTCCTTCAAGACAAAATATTATTTTATCTCAGAACCCTAATGATTATAGAGAACAGATCTCTATAACTATAACCCAAATGGGAAGGGAATTATATCATACATAATGTTTATCAAAACAGAGGATAATCACTATCCAAAATGAACTACAAATGTTTCACTCACACCATCAATTAATGTTTTCTCAATAAATACTTTCCATAAATACTATAATGCATCTTCCATACTTTTCACACGATGTTAAACTATATGGTACATCATGTCTACATAATGTTATACTGTATAGAAGAAGTCCTAGAAGTAAGATTTTAGACTGCACAATGTATATTTTCCCGACTATGAGACATTAAAGTTTATGGAACACATCTTGACCACATGAAATTAATCTGAAAGGATTATGTTTTTTTAACATGAAATTAAACTGTTAAGGATACATCCTCCCCAAAAGACATCAAAATTCATGGGATGCATCGAATCACAAGTGATTCATCTCACATGAGCACGATCTGTGCAGAAATTAAATAGTGTTCCCCCAATACCTATATGTGAGTCAATTCCACAAAGATAATTTCTCACATTTCATGAGCATTTATGTATTGATTCACATAACATCATTATTGGCCCCAAATGTAGTATTCCTCTTCATCTATGAAGTCTTACCACTATCTTTACCACATAAATATAATTTTCACAGTTGATTTCAGTGCCACCTAATAGTAAACTACATTGGTTTTAAGAACTATTATTATATTCTATAACATTTCCTAGACATAATATGATAAAAAAATTCCCATGTCCTTTGCACTAATTTCTTAATGGTGGTGAGAGGAACCTTTTTTATCACTTGTTTCACGTACTGATCATATATCATGGGATATTTTGAAATTCAGTATGGATTTCCCAAGATGATCATGACAAATTAGTTCACTAGAGGGTTAATATGGTCTTTGATAAAATACCTTAAAGGAAAACTATGATTCCTCCCCTCATGGCATTAAAATTTGTGATTTATGTCTCTCGTATGCCATAAAAATATATATTTTCATGAACCTCGCCCTAGAGGACCATAATCATATTTCTATGTTAATGGATAGTTTTATAATATTTATATTTAAATAACAAACTTAAAAATATTCCATGCTTCTATTAAAACATAGTGTTGCATGTAACACAAACTAACCCAATGTAGTGTGTGGAGTACTCCTAACATGTTGTTACATATAACACATGCCTATAATGGCGTAGTATGAAATATAATTCATAAAGAAAATTAATTTATTTGGAATTAAATTCTTAAAAACTCATGGTACAACATTATAACCCACTTAAAATGAATTTCCCCAAAAAAATTCACTCTCAAATAAGATAAATGAGGATACTTTTGCATCATCATATCCTCATGTTCCCATGTAGCATACTCAAACTGGTGGTTTCATCACAAAAAGTTAACTAGGTGAGGGATACTAATTCATATAAAATTAAATATATTACTAAAAATATAAACTTATCATTCCTCATATAAAAAATTTAGGACTAGTTGTATGAACTCCGAGTTTAGTACATGTGAATGTTCATGTATGTACTACCTTAGGAGGGATACACAGAACAAATTAGGTACAAAAGAGATGTTCGGTGGATGATCCATGTGATTGGCCACTATCCTAATATAATCATGAATTTAAAATGGTCACAAATACATAGGGATTAGAATCCCATTATTCCCAAAAATCATAACAATGGTCCATAGAGAGATCCATCGAAACACATTATCATAATCTTCAAATTATCGATCACATCGACGATTATTATTATAAAAATTATACTGACTCTGATTAGACTTGATGTGCTACTGAATGGATATAACTCTATCATCCATTTCATAAGATGCCTTAGTTCCCAAAAGTAATATTTATCCAACTTAATTCTAGCATGTTGGATCTATATATTTCATTATATATATCTATTCATAAGGAGCGATCTAAATGATTGAGTGAAAGATATAGTTTTAAGACCACTAATCCAAGGGATGGTGATGATTCCAACCACCTATGAAATCCAAGGAACATGATCTCAAAAAAACCACAATGGTTTTAATAGTATAATCAGTTTACCCATCTATTTGAGGATGCTAAAAAGTGTTGAAACCAATATCTTTATCAAAATACTCTAAAAGATTTAGTCATAACATTGATAAAAAACCTCATATCTAGATTAGAAACAATGGAATATGTTACTCCATAAATCCTTAGCACACCTTGGATGTATATCATGGAAAACTCAAATAGTTATAAGATTTTAGGGATAGTAATGAAGTGCGAAGATTTAGTTGGGCGATTTACGTCCACCCACATAGTGTTATGCCCTTTAGACATTTTGGGGATTCCTATGGAAAATTCCATTACGATGTTCTCTCATTTCAATTTTAGAATAGCTAATGGATGAAAAAACACTTATAATTTTGTCTTTTGAAATGAAATTGTTGACAAACTATGATCCATGATATATTCTTAGTCATATCTGTCATTATTGAATCATACAAGAAGTATTATTTCAAATATTTATTCTTCGTAACACATTTATGATAACTAGAGAATGAAGAACTGTATTATTCTTCTAAAAACTCATTATACTTGTTTGGTATAGATTAATCACCTTAATTTTCTCAAAATAGTATCATTCCATCATGATCAAGGTTACACTTAGAATCATTTCCATATTTCATTTCTATCTCTACATCTTCTGTTGGTCCCACTTTATTCATCACTTGGATAGATGGTTAAAAATTCATTTGATAAATATAGTATTTTCCCTTCATTCCAGATTTCTAGATCTATATTTTACAAATATATCCATAAGGGATCCTTTGTGATCCACATCACGGATAAGTTGGCATGATATTTTTGACTCAAATTATCGGTCTCCTTGTTCATTTGTTCTGGGTGCTAATGTATTGAGGAGTCATATTTTTTAATCAGCTCTAATATTGTTTTTTGGAAAATATATAACACCACAAATGTGAATATATACATTAAAAGTTTATTATAGTGATATATATCTTAATTTTCTCTATAAATATATTACCTTCATATCGTTAAAGAAAAAATTACCATAGTTAACTCCAAATCCCGAGTTGGGTATTTTTCACAATAATATTTCGTTGTCGTGATTCATAATTTCTAACACTGTAATAATCAATAATATCAAATCATAATACCTTAATGGAAACATAAATATGGATTAGAAAGAATTATCCACTATATGGTAATGTAAAATAGGTGCACTGATTAAAATTCTCTTTATTTCCTTGAAATTTTCCTCACATTCATTTGTCCTATAGAGCTTGGATCCCTTCTAAGTTAACTTGGTTAGGGAATTAGATAGTCATGAAATAAATCTCCATAAATCATCGAAAATATCTTGATAATCTAATAAAAATATGGATATCTTCCATCATGGTTGGTCTGGGCCAACATTTAACAGCCTCTACCTTAGATGGAACTACTGATATACCCTTATTTTAGATTATATGACCTAAAACGGAAACCCATTGAAGCTAAAATTCACACTAAGTAAATTATTCATATATTTTTTCTTTTTTTAGGGAATTTAGTATAATGATCATGAGGTCTTGATGCTCTTCCTTTCTCATTGAATCGATAATAATATCATCTATAAATACTACCATGAACAGACTAAGGTAATCTCTAAAGACTATATTCATTAAATCCCTGAATAATGTTTGTGAATTAGTAATATTTAATGGAATTACTATATAATCATAGTGTAATTACCTTTTATGGAATTTTTTTATTTTTATATCCTCCTTCTGGACCCTAAAATGAT
This sequence comes from Viscum album, assembly GCA_963277665.1. NCBI lineage: Eukaryota > Viridiplantae > Streptophyta > Magnoliopsida > Santalales > Viscaceae > Viscum > Viscum album. Next base: position 949,985,724 of record OY728155.1, on the reverse strand, counting down.
GATAACCCAAATGCAGGTCAATCTTGGAATATTTTTGAGATCTGTATAGTTGATTAAAAAAGTCATAAATACGGGGAAGATGATACTTTTTCTTAATTGAGATCTTATTTTGATCTCAATAATTAATATAGAGTCACAGTGATATATATTTTATTTTAATGAAATAATCATTTACTCACTGAAGTGACACTCTTGGAAGAATTAATCTCTAAAAATGGTTTTATGGGACTCACATATTTATTTATAATAAATCAATGAATTCTATCCTCTAGGGTGAATTTTAATATATTTTGGCAACATGTATGATTTATTTCTAGATATAAACATTAGTTTTTGGTGGAATATTAGGAATTTAATATAGAAATACATAAAAAAATTATCCAACATTAGGGATATCATTGATGTCATGTTTTCACCCAACCATTTGATAAAAACACACATTTTTAATGGGAATTAAGACACATACAATGGATATAACCCTCGTCCTAAGTTCATACATATTTTTAAATTGATATAAGATCATATATTGGTTTTTAATATCGAAAATGACTTCTATTGCTCAATAATTGATGTGTGATTTATGATGAGAAAGCTAATCCGTGCCAATAATGAAATCAAATTTAACCATAGTAAGAATAACAAGATTTTCTAGAAGCACATTTCCACCAACATCAATCTAAGAAGAATCATAAAATCCAGATGTAATCATCATACCATTTGGGGATTTCATTTATAATTACACATATGATTGTTTGGGAAGAATATTTATACCCTTATAAATGATTTTAGATATTAAATAATTGGTATATTAAAAACTAAATAAGGCATTATTATATCTATAGTTGATAGTATGTTTATCTTTCACAATGTTATTATTGAATCCCTTGTTAGAAATAACGAATGAATGAGATTTACCATTATCCCTGACCATAAGAGGTTTCTAATGTATATCACCAATATTTACCCTCTTTTTTGGGAATTGGTTAACTTAATTCCCATCCTCCATATGTGTGTAGCTCTGATGTGTGGGGGTGAATTTTTCATAGATTTCTCTAGATTTTCATTGTTATAAAACTTATTTTCTTCACATCATAAAGCAGTTTTCTTGATTAACTTCCCTTCCACACATTTAATATTTACTATCCCATTAGGAAATTTAATCAATGCTTCTTCACAAATTTTATGTATAAAAGAAATCCCACATTTTTCTCTCTATTTCTCTTAGATTTTCCTTTTAACTCCATCTTCCTTTTCTTTTAAAAACCATGATATTGATATTTAAATTCATATTCAATTTTTCATGTGATAGCATAAGGAATAATATATTCTTAGTAACTGATATCTATTATAGTTAATTCACTTTAGAGAAATGGATTAAATAGACGAATGAATCGATCAACCTAATGTTCAGGTTAGATTATAATACCACAAACTTTACTGACAAGTCTTATAATTTTTTTTTTCATGGGTACCAATAGCTTCATCATCTTTTTTTGATATCTCAAGGAACTCATTATCCATATTCATATAGATAATTCTAGATCATACTAATTGAATAATAATTTCTTTAACTTCTCATAATACGAGGAGCCAATTTCATCATGTTGCCTCGTACTCAAGATAAGATTCAACTATTGGTCCTTTTCACATTCTACCTAGTAGACATTTGAAATAAATTTTTTATGTTGTAAACACTAGAGGTTGTAAAATATATATTTTTATGGGAACTGGGACATTTTTATGAACTAGTGGATCTGGATACCCACTAAAAACAAGTTTAGAGTTCCCTCATGATGGACTCAATTGAATGGGGTTCTCTCCATTGTGCGTTTAAAAGTCTTCTATGATGTATTTCATAGGAAATTTGTGTTATAATAACAATGATATTTTTCATTACATCACCAACAATTATTGGATTCTCATAAGAAAATTAATTTCATCATCCATCATATTTAGAAGAAACGTGGGAGCATTTAGTTCCATCCATTAATTAAAATAAAAAAACATAGTGTATAAAACAATAACCATAATGAGGTACCAAATAATATTGAAAAATCACAAATTGGATGTCAAATCATGAAATTGTATTCTTTAATCTATGGAACCTTAGGTTTTTCCTTGGTCATTCAAAATCATATTATATTTAAATCCCTCATGGATGTTTGTAATGTGTTTGTGAATTCTCAAAAAAGTATCCTCGGAGTGTCAAACTTGTTGTATATCAAGGTACATTGTTATTCACTGGTTCCAAATCAATTAAAGATCAATATAGTGTTTTCACAGTTGTTACCACTAGGTTCATTTATTATAGATCTATATAACCTTTTAGTATCAACATAGGGATATACATCTGGGAATCCAATCACTCTATCCTTTACCAAAATTCCAGTACATTTTCCTATACTTTGTCAAATACTTAGAATTATCCTTATGCATGTCTTTAGGGTTATCAGAAGTGATTCTTATCATAATTTCCATAAGATAAATAATCTAATAATTTGAAACAAAATATAGAGGCCATGTACTAACATACATGGATATTACATCATGTTTTTTGAATATTTATTTCAGTATTCAAACACACGCCTAAGAACTGTAATAGTTTAGTGCCTTTGAAAACATGGAATCATAAACACTGGACCAAAACTGAGCAACATCATCTTCCACTATGTTCTCAAAACCTATCACACTATTTAGAAATATTATATATAATACATATCATTATAAAATATGGAAAGGAAACATTAAAATGAGAGATCTCATGTTCTCAGTAAGGTTAACAAAGAAAGATACATAAGAATAACATGACAGTATGTTTATGATAACATGAGCATAAAATTTTAAAATAATAACTTATAAGGAAATGATCATAATAATAAATCACATAATAAGTATTAGTAGTTCATTAAACACGAATCATAAGGAAATAAAAGAAAATGAGTCATGAGAGAATAAAATTTCTATAAGTCACTGAATCTTTGGCATACATATATACATATAAAATAATTTCCATACTTATAACAGATCACTTCAAGTACCATCATACCAGACACATTCTTTTACTTAACCGGGTTCACTCCCCATTCCAGCCATGTCATTCTCAACCGGGTTCACATCCTATTCCATCCATGTTTTATGTATCTGAGCTGACATACCATTCCATACCTGTTATACCAAACTATGTTCACTCCCCATTATATTCCTCTCTATCTCATGAGATATAATTATTTTCCCAATTCATTAAAGGATGATATATGTCCTACCCTTCGCAAAACGAAACTATATGTATATGTTTTATAAGATCATAAACATTCATTATATCATAACCCCGGAAATGAAATGGGATCATAATACTTCCATTATATCATAACATTTTAAAAAGATATATGTTTCCTAATCATTTAACTAAGAATAACCTATATAAATAATATTGTTTTTTTATAATTTCCCTTTCTTATAACTCATGGAAGAGAGATAAGATTCATATAAAATCATTCCATCAAAAGAAAAACCATTATTAGCTAAAATATGAATGGTATCTTTGTATAATATCCTTAGTATGGTATATATAAAACTAATGGATATCAACATAAATAGAAGATAATTTTGAAAAATGATTTGAAACATTATTTGTGGAAAATATCACTTACACTTTGAATTTTCTTTTAAAAAAATCAATCATTCTGAGAATTTGTTTTTAAATAAAACTGAACACTTATACAAGAATATTTAAAGTAATGATTTTTCATAATATCATAAAATTTAGTTAATTCAATACAAGTTATAAGGACTTTTCTTATCACATTTTTAGTAAAATACATATAAATAATTGTTTGGGAAAATTTATGAAGACTCATTTTAAAACATTTTGGAAAAAAGTAAAAAAAGGGGAAAATGTTCAATTAAAAATCACATGGGATAACTAAATTTTTTTGAAAACATTTGTACAAAACATGTTTTTGAAAAAAAAAAATTCTAACTGAATAGGGAAATAAAGATGGATTTTTATAAAAACATTTTTTCAATTACATTATGTTTATTTTATAGGGGAAATGGTAACAATACACGAAGATATAAATAATAAATAGAGAAGAAAATTCATGAAAATTATTCATATATAAATCATAATATTTTATCAGCTAAAATATAACCGTAAATAATATTATTAATGGATGAGATTGTAACATTAAATATTGACCACTTTGGTAACATTGATTCTTAATCCCAAAAAAGTAATAACATACAATGAATATTCAAATATCATGGTGATTAAACAATTCATGATATTTTAGGTCAAAGGGTTTGTATATAAACCTTATTAAAGAATATAAATTCATAAAATATCTTTCATCACAATGAAGGATAATTGAGACAAAAATACTTTACCTTAAGTCTTGAATTCAATCGTACTCAATAATACCTCATGTATAATAAATATAAGTTCATTATACATATAATAAATTACCATATTCATATATATCATTCCATATATTATTTTATTATAAAAGTTTTTACCCACTTATTAACAATTCCATGTTAACATTTCTTTCCACGTACAAACCACTTTATTTTTCATATAATATTTAATTTCTTATATTTCTATTCATCATAATTTGATCTGGGTTTTATAATGTAAATAAATTAAAACATGACAGAAATATAATATAAATTCAGAATGTTTTTTGTTTATATTAATCTATATTATTTAGGTATAGGAACGGAAATGTATCATTCATGGAGACGATAAGTTGTATGTTTGAATAAACATAATTTTTTACTTTTTTATAAGTTTTAAAGAATGAAAATTAAATTATATATATTATTATTACAAAATATTTTTTACATAATATAAATCACAAATATTTATTATATCTATCCTTAATATATTCAATGTAAAGAGTGAATGAATCACATCACTTTAGGAGGCAGTAGTCTGTCGTACATACGAATGATGTAATCATATTCCAAAAAAATAGAAACTAGGAAGTTATGTGTGATATAAAAACTATAGAATAATTATAACATAATAAATAATATATATAATAAATAATTCAATCATTATGGCTATCCATGAAAGGTGATAATTGAAAAAGAACAATGGTTCCCAAGGTGGTAGTCCACCATACACGCAAAGGATGATTTTGTAACCCATTTAATAGAAGAGGATATGGTTTTATGTAATTATCATAACATAACAACATATATGTATGAGTACCATATATAGGATATTAAATAATATTTATATAAAAAGAAATTATGGGGTTTGAGGAAAAAATAAAATATAGATGCTCTTTGATGAATGTTTCCCCTTCTTCGGGTATCCTCCTTAGATACAAACCAAAAGCCATCCTAGGAAGGATTAATACAAAAATAATTCTTATAAGATGATTTAATGGATTTTTTATGTCATTTTTGAATTTATTGGCCAAATAAAAAAGGAATTTAGTTGTAAAGAAGTGAGGATAGTGAGAACCCATTTATAAGTGAGGGAGAGGACACCAATTGTATTTTTTTTAAATAAAATAAACGCTCCCAAAAATTTTAATTGTCACATGGGTAAAAAAATTAAAATTATCAAACCATAGAGGATTAATTGTTAAAATATTTCAATAATTAAAAATTTAGTCAAGTGTATAGAAAAATTTGACCATTGTCATTTTAGTGTAACCCCTTAGAAAACCCATTTCTACCTTAACAATGGTAATTATTTTTTACAGCATTCAATATTTATTTGGGTACAAATTAATGTTGGACATATTATACATTATAAAATTTGTAGATTAAAAGTAAATAATAATTTTTAGAAACACCATTCATAAATATCGGAAAAATTAATTTAAATTTATTCCAGTAGACGAGACGAGAATGTGGGTTTTTTAAAATTGAAATGATCAAAACAATACAATTTTACATAACCATTTTAAATAATAAATTGATTTAAAATAACTAAATTTTATTAATATATTTATAATTAAACTACTATATAATTATATTAAATTTGAAATATAATATATGTTTACAAATAAATTAAAAAAATCATTTTTCAATGAAAATTTTCTATTTTTCAATATTCATCTTAAAAGGATACTTTTCATAAAAATACCTATAAATAACCCTATGAAACGTGTTACATTCATAAATCAAAAATAAATATTATTTTATTAAAATAATTTTATAAAATATTCAACATTTATTTTTCTGAGTTTTCACATAAAAACACAGAAATCTGTTTTTTGATAAAATCATATTTCCAAAACAGAAATAGACATTACAAAAAAAAATTATTTTATTACAATTTCTTTCATTATATAAAACCATTATTGATAAAAAAATTAATGTAGTTATTACTAGTCATATTTATATGTTTTACATATAGTTTTATAATGGTTTCATTTAAATAACTAAATTAATAATATATCATAGTGTTTTTAAATATCATTATTCTGTGTAACACAAGGGAAGGTTGTTTTCTTAGAGTGTATGCTTATCTTGTTGGTTAGTATGATGAATTATTAATTTCTTATAGCATGACACGAATTCCATCAATGATTTTTTTAAATAATTCATAAAAACTCGTTATATTACATCATGTATGGTCACTGACAAGGTAGAAATAGTAGTGTGGATTATTCATCAAATTATTGATTAACACATGGATTTTTTGTTGAATAAACCCAATCAATAATTTACCTTTTTAATATGAATCATTGTGGTGATCGCATGGTGGTCACAAGATGTGGTTGTGGACTATGTTTTCAAATTTTCGCACTGTTATTTTTTATTTTTCTTAAATTTTAGGAATAAAATTGGGGATTGAAATGATTTAGAATTTGATAAGTGACATAATATCAGATTAAAACTGAAATTTCTATTTCAAATTACAAATAAAAATCATAATGGACTGAAAAGAAAAAACTATATATGGTTATAGTATAGAATCTTTGATAATGGAAAATGGTCTTTATCATTGTTGAAAATTTAAATCCCATTAAATTATCAAATTTATACTTAAATATATCAAGGTATACACATATATTTACCATAAACCATTTCTAGAACTCAAATATGAGTGATTATCCACTTTTTAATGTTATATAAATAACTAATTTCCTTTGAGAAATGAAGAATAATTGACCTTGTAGTGCTCAATGGGAAGACCCATCCCTATGAAATTTAATCAGAAAGAAAAATATTTCATAATAATAAGGTTATAAATGATACAGATAAAATATATATGAAATTTTAGAAAAATAAAGAAAGTGACTACCTTCAACCAATAAAATAGTTTCATGGATAAATCCAAAGAAATTATTTTACAGTTAAAATCAGCAACTCAAAAGTGAAATGAATTTAGATATTCACTTCCCACAATCAAATGATGTTTATCTATTCATTGATTGATTAAATCAAGTAATAATAATATTTTATATCATTATTTATCAACAATATTCTAGTCCATAAATCTATCCATCCTTTAAAAATAATTAAAGATGAATATTTATAAAAGAATGTGTGTGGAAATTATGATGGATTGTTTCTATATGTAGGAAGTATAACCACATTTGAACCTCTTCTAAACTGAATATTATTAAGGATCTAGAATAAGTTATTTTTCTCAAGATTATTTACCGTTACTTTAAATCATTTGAGATATTTTTGACTTGTGGTGATAATGTTTTACCTAAAATACTGAAAAACAATTTTCTCATAGATATGACTAATTTTCATTCTCCAATTTATGGAATTTGAAAACTTCTTTAATGAAAACATATAACCATGGTATTCATCTGAGTTATATAACATCAATTTACATCTCTATTATAAGTATAATCACCTCTTAACTTTTTTAGGATGAGTTATGTTTTACTTATTTTATGTGTATCAATTATCCCCAAAAAACATATTTTCCCAATATGCTGATTCTTTGGGCTTCCAAATAAACAATTTGGCACATGGAGAAGTTAGAGAAATTGAATCTCCAAAGCTAAGAGTTCCAAAAAAAATAATTCTTAAAGATAGAAATCTATTAAAAAACATATTCTTGAAATACTAAAGAGTTGAAAAATTGTTAAAATTAAATAATTTGAAAATTTTACTAATATATCTCAAAATACATCATAGATAAAAAAAATGATGAAATTTATAAAAAAGGATAATTTTTGGGGGATATAATAATTAACATGAACATTAAAAAATATTAAAAGTATCACCTTTATACACTCCCCCTAACATTACACTTAGACTCCTAAATAAGTGATCACACAAAATATATAAACAAGGGAAATTAAAAAATCATGTCAATGAAATTCACAAGATCAAAATTAATACATCTATATTTTTATGAATTTTCATCATCTACATTTTGAAATTATTCATTATGTTTATTCATTCCATATCCTTTTATTCTATTCATCCTTGCAAAAGGATTCCTACCTCATAAATTTTCCCTCTCAACGCATTTTCATTATTTTGAATAATATTTTTATCATCCAAATAAATGGAAGGGTCACCATATACTCGAATGTTTTAAAATTATATACCAAATTTAGTTAAATATTTATGTCCATAATGATGACTTAGAATGGGGTTTTATAATGTTTTAATGTTGTTGGGTTTCAAATGTGAATAATTCCTAGGCCAAAAATTATGGATTGAAACTTTGTTGAAGAAAATCATAATAATTCTTGTTTACAATAATTAATGGCCTTATCTTATTTCATATTTCTATAAAATAAACTCCTATATATATTCATAATTTTAATTCACAATCATCATTCAAATTAACAAATTTATCCACAATGGACCAATAATTTCATTACAAAAATCATAATTTTTTTAATTTAAATCTCAACAAAGAAGAACTATTTATTTTTTGGATTCTATTGAAATGATAATATTAATATTCAAATAAAGATAAATAAATTGATAGATTTAAAAAAATGAATAGAAAATAAATATTTTCAGAATTTTATTTTTCACCCAATGTTGCAGTAAATGATGTAGCACACCAAAAGGAAACTTCCCGCGCACTTATGATTATCTAAAATCTTGTAATATACACTAATATTAGGATGGATAGGGAAAATTTCTTGTAATATGGCTATTTAATAATAATTTCATGGAAAATGGTGGAGCATATGGGTAAAATTCAAAAGGTAGTCGAAATAAATAGTGTTTAAGTTTTTCAAAATGGGATTTCAATAATAAAAAAATTAACTCAATCCTTCTAAACACAGTTTCCATATACATCAAATGTATTGAATGAAAAATGTAGAGTAATTGTTAAAAAAATAATTATATAGTTCACTTAAGAAGTGAGGTTGTCACTAAGATGATGAAAAAAGGTCTATAGTCCTCACGGGAATTTAATATTCAATATTTTACAGCATTTTTGACATAGAATTCAGATAGAAATGGAATTTTCATGAATTCCTACATTTTGAATATTGGACAGAACATATTTCATCATTAATTTTAGTTTAGTAGAATGAATTAACATTGTTCTTTTTATTGAAAATATTTTTTAATTCTAAAATTTTATTATATTAAAGTTTAAATGTTTCTAAAAATCAAATAAAACTCACATAATTTGAAAGATAAACTAAAGACCAAAATTTGAAAATAAAACACAAAAAATAGTAATATATCCATCATAATTCTACCTCAAATTATTTATTTATAATTTCATAATTTAGAATAAATATTATTAGAATTAATCATCAATAATATAATACATTGAAGATATATGTTTTAAGGAACTACACATCCTTGTCTTTATAGAGATGTTGCAGCCTCGAGAAAGATTCTTCAATTCAACAACATGGAAACCTATATTGAAAATAAGAAGAAAATAATATAAAATTCATTGACATTATCGAAATAAAAAATAAAAAGAAGAAATTGGAAATGATATATGGGTTTAACCCCCAAAATGGATTATAGGATTCCACTACCCTTAGTCTGGTAGTTCTAGTTGATCTTCCCCAATATGAAGGACGGTGGTGTTGTTTCATCAAGAACCACCAAAATTAAAATTCTCTAGTATTTATCGTCTCATAAAACAATTAAAACCCTCAACACATGGATTTATTTTAGTTACCATCCTTGAGTTTGTTATTCTTATTATGTAGTAAAAGTTAGAAAATTTTAAAATCTGATTCCCATGACTTTATCCTCACAATATCAAACATTTTTTATTGTAATTGATGTCTAGGAAGTGGTTTATCTTCATTTTTAGCTTATATAATGACTTATTATTTATAAATAAAACTTAGTACCACCATCCTCTTTTATACCACTATATTTCGCAATCGTGCACAATTATATTTATTCAATCTCATCCTTTAAATCCTATTCATTTGAAAATTAATTCCACAAAAATTAATGGGAAACCAATTTTTTTATCCCGAAATAGTGAGATGTTATTATAAAGATTATCTAGAAAAAAAATTAAAAAATAATCTTCTTCCTTCCATTTATTCTTAGGGACTCACTCTATTATTTGAGTGGATAATTGGTGTATTTAAAGTTGAAACCATCTTTAGTTCCTACAAATGTTCTACAAAAATTAATGTCTGAAATTTATCATCTTATTTAGATATATTTTGATACAATTTTTCATAATTTTATATTTGAACAAGTATTTCTTGACCTGGAATTTAATTTTCAACAAAGTCATCCTAATAATTTACAATACACTTTTTATTTGGTAAAGACACATAAATTTGTGAATAAATAATAATTTCACTATTAAATCTAACATAGGTGATTTCAATTCATTTTTTAAATTCACCAAAAAAATAGTATCTTCAAACTCATAAGTGCGTTGGAGAAGAGTTTCCATTTCATTATCATATATTTGAGCATTCAATTAATTTAATTATTTTAAAGCATCTGAAATGTATTTTAAATATATTGGTAACATCATTAAAATCATTTTTACTCACCAAATTATTTTGTTGGATAATTAAAATTATATTCTTTGAGCATTAAACCATTTAATAAGAATAGTGACTTTAAAAATTCATCATTAGAATACTCCTCAAATTATTTATAATCAGGACAAGCGTATGAGTTGTCTCCATGTGAATCCAATTTTTATAAGACTCTAAATTTGAGGTTTAAATAATAAATATTCATAAAATAACAATTAAAACATAGAAAAATCCCCAAAATAGTTACAAATTGAAATTAGGGTATTTTTATTCATAACCCCACTAAATAATTTCTAATTTTACAATGCATCATAGTAGTGACCATGGTGATTTCTTACAAGGATTTTATAGTCTATGGTCTCAAACTATCACCTTTCTAATTTGTTTTTTAACTAAAATTGTGGTTTTAAATGAGTTAAAATAATTTAAATGAAATAATATGGTTAAAAATAATTTTACCATTAGATTTTAGAAATCAGAATCAAGATGTGATGAAAAATAAAATCTAATGATGGAAGAAGTGGACATGATTTGTTCCTTAGTCACTATCGTTATCATTGTCAACAAATTTAATAAATTAAATCATCTAATGTTAAGCTTATGACCTCATGGTATACATCTATATTGACCAGCAACCATAATTATACATCAAATATGGGTGTTTATCCACTTAAAAAAGTGATTTGATTAACCAAATACCTCCATGAAATGGACACTAATTTATCATCTTGTGCAAAATGTTATGTCCTCACCAAAATAAATTTGAAAAACAAAAATTTATTTTATAGTAATTGGTTGATTGATGTTAAAGAGAGAAAATATAAGATATTAATAAAAATAAATAAAGGTAACTCCTTTAATCAAGTAAGAAACATCTATTATAATTCAAAAGTAAGGAGATTATTATTAAATTTAGAAAAATAAAATGGAAATGCCCATTCATCTTACCTTCCCACCACCGCATTGGGTTTTACCTTCATGTCTTGATTAATTAATTGAATAATTCTCTACTCAAGAATAACTTCTATATCACATTTCATTCATTCATTCTAACCATACTATGAAATAATGTGAAGAAGATAATATATCGGGAAAATAGTGTTGAAATCTACTATCCTGTTTCTGTGTCCAGAAGTATTTCTACAATTAGGACCTACTATACAACAAATAATAATAATTTTCCTTCATAATTGTTTTGCACATGAGTTATACTTCACCGTATAAAAATGTTCTCCTCATGATATGTTGTGAAAATGTTTTAATAGAAACTGTGAAATAAATATTTTCTTACAAAACTGAATATTCATATTCCAACAATTTGGATTATTCCAACACTAACTCAATTAGATAAATTAACTATAATATTAAATTGAGTGATTAAAATTCATGTCATACCACATTCTGATGTGGAATACCTTATATTTGACACCTATATGATTATTTCTGTATTATTTAATTAATGTGTTTCAATTCTATCCAAAAAATATATCCGAATTTGATTTATTTGTTTGGGGAACCAAATTGTCAATTCAGCACTTAGAACAGTTATATTTCTTTAAGACACAAAGATAAGAGTTCATAAAAATGAAATATAAAAATTGGATGAGTATTAAGAAAACTATTCCCAAAATACTGAATATATAAAAACAATTAAAATTAAGGAATAAGAAAATTTTTATAATTGTTCTGAAAATAAATCAAAATTCCAAAATTGATTCAATTTAACATAAAATGAAATTTTTATGGGGATATAATCATTAATATAAATATTTAAAATTTTTAAAATATCACTTCAATCCCTGATCAAGTGAACTTTTGAAGCAATAGAGGATATATTCCAAAAAAATTTGGGATAATGTGGAATTTTGACCAAGGATATTATAGGCCAAGGGTGATGTTGCAAGGATGCAATATTTCATGTATAGATGAAGTTGAAATGTTTCTCATTTATTCAGTTCAGAATAATTTTTTTTATATTAAAATTTAATTCTTGAATATATATATATATATATATTGAGGCTCAGTAAAATAATCATCATGGACGAATCGTACTAGAATTGACTAAAATTGAATTCCCCAAAAAGTTTATGCATCCAATCAACTGGGGAGTGAATATGTGTAACCTATTTTTTATAATTATGTCTTTTATATTTCATTCAATTATTATAGGGACCTCTACATCAGTTAAGATGAATATATTTTCTCATGAATTCCAAAAAATTACCACAAGCAAAGAATTAAAGAAACAATAATAATAACACATTGAATTTTTATAAGGATTTATCCCAATATGGTTATATACTTCTTATTGTATATTTATCTAATTTGGGACCCATAGTTCATCTCTAATCAATTTTAGTGATTATATATGGGGAGAATATAACATAGTTAACATAACAATTACTATGGTTGGGAAGGTATCATCCATAACACTCTGGATGATATTGTCTTAAAAAATTTGATTTATTTGCATAATAATAGTTTGTAAATGATTATATGGGTTCCCACTAGCCTTCAATGGTCCTCCTTCCTATATTATGAGAATAATATTTAGTATTCTCTGAAAAGTTTCTTCCCCAGATTATAAGTTGTACTAATTTAAATATAAAGGAATTCAAATTTAAATATATAATAAGTAGCATTCCATGCGTGTTCACCAAGTTATAAAATGTTCAAAATGGTCAAATTATACATGAGATCATGAATGGATATATTTTCATATTCCTTATAAATAGAAGATCCCATTCTGATAATCCATCGATTCTACTTCTCTTGAGGAAGATAAAAATGCTTAGTACCAGGTGCTCATCGATCTCTCTTCCATATCTAAATCAAGAAACTCAATACAAAGGATATGTATATATATATATATTGAAAATTAGTGTTATCCATTCTCAATTCTCTTAATCTATTCACCATTAGCTTTTATGATACAATATTTTCATTGGGATGGACTTCAGTCTTGGATGTCTTCTTGTCTGAGGAATATGATATATAACATTACAAATTGTTCCTATTGGATCTACTTTTCATTATCATATTCATATAATTCCTCTATACATAGGATGTTTAACAGTATTATGAATCGAATCTCTATATTTTATCTGACATAGTCATTTTCATCTTTTATACTCTTATACTATGAGAGTCACTTAAATTTTAATTCCATTTTTTCATATTGAATCTCCATGATCACTTGAACTATGATCTTCACATTTGATTTTTTCCATAATAGTCACAATAAATATTTAAACATTTTATCATATAAATTATGTTTAGATCATCAATTTTGAAATATTATAATTATATTTACATGATAAAAATATTTTTCACTCACTTTATTCTGCTCAAACTCAACTTGAATCATGGATAAATTCCAGTGAAACCTGATATTGATTCATTAGTGGTTAGTATAGAATTGTCTTACTTATTTCACTAAGGATTTCATTTGACTATTCCATTCAAATGTTAAATATATTATTTGGGAAATTCATTGATGTCAATCAACTTCACTGATGAACTGTAAATTCTTTATGGGGATTTATTAATCTTATTTATCCTTTGAATCATTCCATATGAACTTTATATATCTCCTTGGAAGACCCTCAAACACATATATATAAATTTGAAAAAATTTATGTATATATTTGAATAATTACCTCACTTTTACATATCATCCTTTAAACACTTCTATATACCATGAAAATTTTGATGTAATCAAACATATAACAGTGTGGGTCTCATATGATTTCAATATTACTTCCATATGAGCAACCTAACATTTACCATTTAAAAAAAAATTATAGCCATTGTGTTTTCAGAAACATACTTTGAAATATCATTGTGTGACTCTGTATATTTCCAATTTTTAGTACTCATGGTCTTAAATAAAGATATGTATTTCCCAAAAACCCTTTAGGAATTTCATTTTTTATGGATACATAACCCATGAATATTATATATTCTTTACAGTTTAAGAGCTACTCTTCCCTGTCCCATAAAAATTATGGATTAAACATTTATATTTTAGAGTTTTCTAATTTCTAGAATGAAAGGTATGGAAAAAACTAACTTATTAATGGTAATTTTAGAGTAACTCTTACATACTCAGTGAAACATGAAGAATACCCTTTCATGTGATTTTCATTATTAATTTCCTTAATAACACAGATGCATGAATTATCAGAACACCTTTTAAACTTCTCAGGGATTCTCCAAGCACTTAATCTCATATGAAAAGACAATAAATGGATTTAGGAATTCATCTATATTTCTCAAAACCCATCATAATAATTCTAAAATCATTTTTATTAAAATTAAATCTACATTGATTGATTCAATGATACATATCTATGTTATCAAGTTATAACATAAACCATTATCATTATACAATAATTAACCAAGAAATATTCATCATTAATTATAACAACCTTCATTCATGATATTTAGGGGATGATTACTCACCTTTATTAACCTTAATATTTAAACCATTATAATTATTATTCAATAATAGATATTATAAAAAAAACTTTTCAAACCTGTATAAGACATTTATTACCTTAAAATAACAACATTGAATTTATTCACATTATAAGAAAAAATATATACTAATTAGTTATTTTTCATACTATATCATTGGATAAGATTATCTAGGAAATATATGCAGAATGAGTATTATTCTATTATCAAGGAAACTATATAAATACCTATCTACAGTTACAATATATGAATGTATCTATAAAACAAAATTTAATATAGAAACACATAGAAATCATATGAAATCTAGATTAATTTAATATCCATAGCATCATCATTTATTATTATCTATATAGTAACTATAATTAATGAAATTTTTTAGTTAATTTTTCATTAGTATATTAAAATAAATATAATAAATAAAATAATATTCATCATAACCTATTTATATTCATAAATGATCTCCTTTAGAATTTTTTTACTAACCATTTTAATTCTATTTACATCATTTCATAAGTAAATATCATTTTCACCTTATTGGGAAAAAATTAACAGTTTCTTATATTGGGGTGCCAACAATCACAACTAAAATCTCATCATATCCCCTAATTGAAGCCAAATCCACTTAGGAGAATGGTGGAACCACATAAATCTTAAGAAATGATCCTAAAATTAAAAAAATATATCTCTCTTTGAGTAGGATTATTTTATATGTCATGACTGAATAACATAGAGAAATATGATTTATGTAAAACATATGTTAGAGACTCTATCCAGGCTGTACAATCTCTTGTTGGGAATCCAAAATATCCTTGTTGAGATCTGTGTGGGGTAGATTTTATGAGTTTATATAGAATTTTTGAATTACGTACTGTATTATTATAACTATTAAACCTAGTGGGGAATAAAAGAAACTTATTTTCACATTTATTCCCACAATGGTCCTCGGACCATGGGCCACTATAGGCCTTCATGCTAAGTTATTTCCTACCATTTGTGCCTTTATGCCCACAAATATTAGACCATATTTTCTTGATGGGACAGTTCCTTACCAGTGAAGAATTATAAGGGAAAACGTGGAAACTAATAATCAGATGTAATTGGAGGTTCCATCAGGGAGTAGAAAACATTAAATAGTTAAAGAACCCCAAAGGGAATAAATTCTTGAATAACCACAGATGTTATGTAAGGATAACAAGATGTAGTAAAAGATATTGAATATAAGAAACATAATACGTTATTCAGTGTGGGGACTTGGGCCAAGGCCATCAGTTCATGTATCTACCTTATGCTACACGGACTACTATCTATATAATAGACTTGTTCCACTCGACATTCGGGCCATGTAAGGGTACCCTCTCAACAAATATAAAAAGATGATTATCTAGAAATAAAACAAAAAAAAATACAATGGCTCTGGGACATGAGAAAGTGTATCCTAAATGTATTAATATTTTCACTTGAACAAAATAACTCATTCTTGTGTCCCATCAAGCTAATTTTCAGTCAATATAACTAACACTCACCTAAGATAATAAATAAAAAATATTTTTTAAAAGACAATTTGCACCACTCAAGATGCATTATTTTTTGAAATACAGTTACCTTAATAATAATCATTCATACAATCAATAGGTTTTAATCCTTTATCATCTTTATCTTTGTCTAAAAATTATATATTAATATGAACTATTAAAATTCATGACATATCATACCATGTAATCTAACCCAAAAAATAATATATTTAACAACTCCACACCATGATCGATAATAGTTGAAAATATTTCATGGAGAAAATATCATTTATTTACAAAATTTATCTATGGTAGATGTATATTTAATCTATGAATAGTTCACAGGTTTTATCACGCTCTCCACTTGAATTATTAACAAAAGATTCCTCGCCGAAAAACCCAAAACTACGATATATTTTAAATATGTTGAGGATTTCTTTGATTTTTAATGATTCAAACAGTGATTAATTTTTTCTCTCAACTAATATATGTGTTATTATAAAGCTCCAAATTTATGAGGAATATTAACACTTGATCCTCCTTTAATTTTAGAGAAATTGGCTTCTATTGGAAATGTAGAATTTTTTTTCCTTATGATTTCTTGTAATGTGGAACTATATTCTTCAATATATCTAGAAAATAAAATGAAATATTTATACATGAACCATATTCCTTGACATTTCTAGTTATTTTATAAAAATATACATGCATTAATTTGAAACATTAATTGTTTTATTATTGTGTGGAAATTTTATTTTCATATTTAAAATATTGGAACATTGAGTTAACGGTTGTTAGTATTTTTTTCATTATATTCATATATCATAGTAGAAGTTTCATGATTCTTTCATAGTTTTTTACAAATATATAAACCTTCCATATATATTATCATCACCATTTGATTTCCCCAAATTTGGAAAGATCTGATGTTCTTATACTAAGATGTCTTCCACTATGGAATTATTTTAGTTTTTTTTATTTTGTTGATTCCCCTTTTTGATTCAGATTTCATAAAAAACATTGATTTTCATAGTCTATGTTAAAATTTCCAATATTTGGTGTTTTATCCTATAATATATGAAAATAGTCTTTCTTAATGTTACATTATTCATATAATTCTTATTAGATATTTATTCTTTTGCAGTTTTATTTTTTATATAGTACAAGTTGGATTAATCTATTTTTCTTTCTTATCTTTTCATATTTTGTAGTGTAATATTCACATTTTTATTATTAGAATGATTGATAAATTTATACATTCATTCATTATCACAAAGAACATCAACGATTCAAACTCCATATAAATTTTCTGGATGTTGAAATATTTTCTTGATGAAATGATTCATATTATTTAATGAATATTACATCATTTTAACAATACCACACTTCATTTATGATCTCCACAAATAATATAGAAATTATATAATGTTAAATGCGTTTTAAAAAATGAAAATATTATATTAAAAAGTTTTAAATACATCAGAAACACCTAATGTGTCAAATAATCCTTATTTTTTTTCTTTAGATGTTGTTTGGACGACTTCAATACATTATTATTTTTCAACCAAACAACACTTCTTCGGAGCTTCATTTGGGGATCCTATGTTCATATACATTATTATATCCACACCTGATGATGTTTTGGTATTACTATAATTTTAATAAACATATATTTTCATTGAAATTTTATATTTAGTTGTACTATAAAATGAATCAATATTAGTTTAGTCATAAATTTTAGTGACATGGGTTACCGTTTTCTTTGAATATATTGTAGATATGTCTCCAGAAAATTTCAAGATATTAATTCTTAAAATATTTTAATTTATTAATGAATTAAACTTATCTATATCATGGATAGAATCAATTCATTTATTAGTATCTTAGTAAGATTCATCTTATGTCACTTCTATGTTTAACAATTTTATATCAAATTTAAGACACCATATCTTGGGTGTATTTTTCTGATCATCAGCTAATATAATTATATTCTCCCATTAAAATTGATATTTTCAGAGTGTTCCTCATGAAACTTATTTTTTCTCCTTTACTTAATGTTTTTTATGGTTTTTCTATTTTTCCCAGATTTCTAATTTCATAATCTAAGACATTCATAGAGATGTTTTTTATTTCATTAAATTCCTAGAACTATTAATGATGTTTTCCTCATAGATTTTATATTAAATAAAAGTTTATTTTAAATTATTATTAATCCATGTTGGTCTTCTCCATAAAAATATATTGTAGTTTTTTTAGCTTCAAGTAGTTCAGAAAGGGTTTTCCAAACATACATTTTATTAATCAAAATTTTTTTCGTATATTTTATATCAATTTCCTACTGTGTCTTCTCATCATGTAGTTTCTTAATAAACCCTTATATATAATTGGGTACTATGTTCATTATCGGAGAAAAATTATAAATTTATTCTAATATGAACTTCTTGATCATAGATAATAAAATGAGAAAAAAAAAATATCAAATCTAAATAAACCATAAATAGATATGATAACACTCAAAATTACCCATTTTTTTTATTCAATCACTCTAGGGTGGATATATATAAATTTTATTTATTAAAATTATTATATCTCTTAATTTCTCCAATTACTTTTCAAACCAATGTGTCAATTAATACGAGTGGACTCTAATTAATTCCCGACACACAATTCCACATGGAATAATTTACCGAAAATAGACAATAGGACATAATATTTTTCACTGTTTGTTTCATTTATACACCTTACTCACTCTATAGTAAATGGATTAGGGAACCACATGATAATAGGCATTCCTGCCCATATACTAGAGGCTACTAACTAGTGGTGAGGATCTATGATGAATCAATAGAGAAATTATACCTTCATATAATATTGGAAATAAAAAATTTATATTCCCTACAACAGTTCATCGATAATGAAAAAGAATAAAAGAAAAACATTAACTAGGATATCAAGATGTTAACAATATATCAAATACTATAATAAAATTAACTATTTAAAATTTCACACATTTTAGGAATATAAATACAAGATTTGTAATGGGGTTTTCATTTAAACCCAAAACCAAAAGATTAAAAATATAAAATTACCCCAAAATGGTACCAATTCACAACCTGATATGAACTCCTTATTCATTCAAAATTATTTATCTCACTCATCACCCTTTGAGAGGATATAATATTTATTTCATCATTCACGAGATCTTATTGGGTACCAAAGATTCATGGCCACCCAATAATAGCGTTGATACATCATACAATGCTTCCACCAATGGTTTCCATAAGTAAAACAGGCTATAAATTGAATACACAATGTGGTACACTCATACTGAATAAATAAATAACTACATAATAGTATATATCACATACACATACGTTATCCAAGCCACCCAAAAGTTATCATATCTACTTTTGCCAATTTCAGAGTATCTCGGAATAACTCGCATTTGAATAATAATTTTAAGAGTACTGCTCCTCTATATTATAGTATCATCTAGTCAATTCATGTGGATAGATTGGCACAAAAACCTTATTGAACTCTCATCTTGTCAATACACAAAGTCTTGTTTTTTGGGCCCTTATTCTATAAAAAATCAACAATTCACTAGGTCAGATTAGATCACAAAATTGGTTAACATCTCACCTAATCAATCCCTATAAAACAAATAAATTCAATTACAATGTATCATCACATATAACAAATCAAATATCAAATCATAAATCTCAAATGGTTTGATAAGAGGTCACCCTATGTATTTTCTCACATTCGTAATTATTTATCATATCATCAATCACTATAGGCTAGATATGTACCCAACATGGTCATTATCTCACATCATCACTACCTATAAGTCAAAATTTCTAACACCAGGTATCATCCCGCATCATCACTCCCAATGGGATTGATATGATTCCAACTTGAGTCTCATCAATCACATATAAGAGTATTTATCTTCACATGTCTAACAAGAACTCACACTAATTATCCCCACATGACATTAATAATACACTATTTTATAGTAACACTCATCCCAATTCCAATACATATCATTAAAATATAATGTTTTAGAATGTAACCATCCATTATATCTATAATAATTAGTCACAAAAAATAAATCAATTATTTCTTTAAACAGAAAAATTGTCGATAAGATCATGTAGTCACATATATCTTACGGGTTACGTGGGTTGATAAATCACCTGAACCTGATATAAATATCCTTGATTATCCACTAATGTATACATCATATTCCCATCATATAATTAATAATAGGTTATAATTTTTTAAGCCACTTTTACTAAACCCCTCTAAGGCTAATACCTGACATGAGAACCATCTATAGTCCCCTGTATTCAATATATCTTTCTCTTTTTAGGTTCAATGATAATCACTCAAAGGGTACTAAATCCATCAATATATCCATGATCAAATCATGGCCTAATCATCCACTTTGGTAGTATAATGTAAATACAATACATAAGGCCTGACATATTGTCAATGTCAAATCCAATGACAAGCTAGGTCAGTCCTCACACACCCATCCAACCCCTAAATCTTTTCCATGTTAAGATCCATAGCCATACCTTCCCAATAATTCACACTCCCCTTATCATTGGGAAAAAATTATCCTATTAAAAGGCCCAATATGACCATTAATTATATTTCTACTCTTCTACTATCTTTATATAACTTAAAATATATTAATGGTCAATCACATGACCATCGATTACTAAGACATAAAGCTAGCGATCAAGGATCCAACATAAGACAAGAGACTTCAATTATATTCATGTTGTTTAAAGAGAAATAATTCAACATTAATTAAGTATCAATTTCTAATATGTTGTGAGAGAAAACCTCACAACATACATAAGATAAATAATAAAAAATAGTGAAATATTCAGTGACCACATAACTCCATTAGAGTTATTACTTTTAAGAAGGATTTTTTATAATTCTAGAAGGTTATCCAAACATGACTGTCTATACACCATCAAGACAATGCCCTAGTAGTATCAATAATCATTGAAGGTTTATTATAAATCAATTATAATTAATTTACACATTAAACCAATATTAATTTCACAGTTAATTATTTAGAAAGATGAATTTAATTACTCGCTATGTGATCCCCTATATCTAAATACTTTAAATAGGGGTGTTCACCACACTTGGATTCCACTCAGACCGTTAACTAAGAAATTCCCCATTAATTCATTTTAGATCTCCCATCATTTTCTAAAAATCCAATAGAAAATCATAAATAACATAAAATAACAACACAACTCAATAAACAATACAATATATAATGTATTTATTCCCTCAAAATCATATTTAGAAAAAAAAACCAAAATCCCATCATATCCAAAGAATTCTATAATTCCTAGGAGGAATTTTCAATCCTACCATAACCTATAGACACCAAGAAGAACTAATAATAAAGAAAAAAATACTAGCTGAGGATGGAGAAGGGAACCATATATAAAATGATGGTACTATTATCCTATTATTAAAATAGACCAAGGATATAAAAAGGGATGAGAGGAAGGAAAGAGTTTCATGGAATCATCTTGTTCATCCATCCTATAAATGATGAATCTTAAAGAGGGTTTTCAAATTAGATTTTCCATGCTTCTCTCGGTCTAAAAACTAATAAAAAAGTCTACATCAGTGTGAAACAAACCACCCTGTGTATCCTAATATTATTGAAACAGATAAACCTTCTACGATATTATATACCCATGACAACATGCTCTTCCATATTGGGAGACCCTCATGAAATATCCCTCATCCTTGTGGTGACCATAATATTTCTCTTAATATTAATTAGTGTCCTGAATAATATATTCTTTAATATTTTTCATCCAAAAAGTATTCTTCTATATTACATTTAATGAAATTAATTATTCTTATCCAAATTTTGAATATAACAACTTCAAATTATCCTTCCTAAAATTACCTTTTTGTTTCCCCTTATTAATCCTTTTACCTTGAAAAAAAACTTCATTAATATTATAAAATAAATTTATAAAAATACTTTATAAAATTTTATAAATAATTAATGGAAAATATTATTTATATTTATATACTGAGTACATTAAATTTTTTTCCCGTTCATATTATATTTACACATATCTATCACATTCTAAATAAATACACACCCTTTAATCAAAGTCACATTATGTATGTGTAATTTCATGATCAATACATTAAAAAATTAAAACACTTTTTCATTCCTCAATTTTCGGTGGACTCTTAGGTTTTATAAAATTCCAATGTTTTCCTTGATGGCTATTACATATCTATATGGGAACATTTCCATTGATATTTCTCAAAAACATCAAAATATCATTCCTATTCCATTTAAAATATTCCACATCATATGTAAAGGAAAATTCATTTTCATATGTAATATATATTTTGTTCATACATAATATATTTCATTCATATGTTATATATTTTCAGAGATATAAAATCATGATGGAAATTATTTCTAATACAAAAGAATCATCCCATTAACAAATAACTAATACCTAAAATATTTCACTTAAAATCTAATATATTTATTCATACATATGACTCTATAAATATAATTTATTTTAGTTGTTGTTAAGATTAATTCATAATTTGAAACTTCAATATTTTTTAATATATATAATTATATATCACAATATCTCTATACTTTTCCATTTCTATTGTCCAAATAAACCTTTACATATCACACACTAATGAATCACTGTGTTAGGTTTACATATTGAATTGAGTACCTTTACGAATGCACTGGGTAAACATTACAAATGGGGACATAAACATTATCCTTGAATCATTATGTACTTATTTTTTATTTTTATCACATAAGATGTTATATATCATAACATACAACATATAATAAAACAATTATATTTAATGTTTCACATTCTATGTTATACACCTGATGTATCATATAAATAAGTACCTTGTTTCTTATCTTATCTCTTAGATCATAACCTAATCAATAATCAATTTTAACCACCAAAAAAATTTAAAAGTCACAATTAAGCTTTTTAAAAAAAATACAACCATAAAATTGAAAATAAATCAAATTTCTAATCAAATTATTTGAGATTTATTTCTTAAAAAACACCAATCATATGATGGTTCACCTTGGATACAACATGATTACTAATAATCCCTTCTCTACATTGGGTTTCCCTTGATTCATTACATAGTGTTTTACCAACATTAGATGTCCATACAAATGACAACTAGACCATGATCAAACACTCACCTAATCACTTGATGAACCTCTCAAGTGCCTAGACTTATTATAAAACCACATAGAGATCTATCAACACTCCAAATAAAAATTAAAAATTCAATTATAAGAACATCACTTGTTTTTTGGACAAAAATTAATATTTTATTATATTTTCCCCAAACAATAATTAATAATGTTACTATAACTCGATCCTAGTGTTAGTTTTAACTCCTTTCAATGTTTTTATTAACTGTAATACATAGTATTTATTAATAATGTGTCATCCTTGACATGATTCTAACATTGGGTGGGAGGGTTCCATCATTAAACCATTGGAATCTATAATCATTGGACTAATTATATATCTAAATAGTAATATTTGGGGTATGATTATGGTATTTCCATCCACTATTTAATAGTAATAGTTATTATTTATTGAAAAATATTTTCAGTGTGCTCCAATATATCTCTATATCATAATGTTAGTGTTTCTTCCTCAATAATCCAAGACATCGAATGCCATTGAATAACTATTTTTTCTAAATATTTTATTACACATCATCATAAAAATTAATAATATTCAATGTTTACATGATATAATTAATTTAGGAATTTTATACGTTGTTCTCAACTACATTTTTAATATTGATAAAAATATGAAACATCATGCATCGAAATAGATGAAAATTATGAGTAAAATATTCTAAAACATATCACTTCATACATTAAGTGTACATAAAATAGGATATATATATATATATGTGTATTAGTATTTTTAGCCTATACTAATTATATTACTATCATTTATCTTTATCTTTGAATATATATGAGTATAATATGGAATAACATCACTGTTACTTCTCCTTATTCTTTGATGTAGAATATCTATATGAGAAATAATAAGACCTTGTATGTCTCCTTCTATTATTACTTATCCCTAATACAAATTATGTTCAGTAGCATTAAATATGATTCTATTAATCATTCTCTAACACATTCATTCTTGTATTCAATAATCATATATTTATAGAAGTAACATGATTATTATATTTTTTTATTTAGAATATTGTAATTATATGATTTCTAGAATCATGATCTTAATATTTAATCTTTTAAAAAATATTTATGATAATTAATACCACTTTTCATCTTCATATGAAATTTAAAATTATCATATTTTATATCCATGAATTATTATTTCAATATCATTTAAAATTATTTTCATTTAATTATTATTTTGACATGAAATGAATCATAGCTAAATTTCGCAACATCCAAAAAATTATTCTTTCATATTTAGTAAAGCATTATATAAAATTATTTAATAATGATTCATTAAATTTTATAGTGGTGTAACATGGAAATATATGTCCAAAATTTTTATCAATGAATTAAATATATCCCTTTAATATTAATTATGAAATAGAAATATTTTAAAAATGGTTTTTTATTTATAAATTTCTGATAAATCATTATATCCAACCCAGGTGTTTGTCACGGAAATACCTTATTACCCTTAATTATCATCATGGAATCTTTTACACATCCATTTAAATATGTTTACTCTTATATATCCAAATTTTATAACATACTTTTTCAATTTAAATTTGGAAAAAATCTTATATATCTTAGTATGTCTCTACTACTTCCTCAAATCTCACAACCATAAGATTACCCTTATATGTACCATTGAAAACTATTATTAAATTTATGTAAATGGAAATATTCTTTAAAGTATCATATTATGAAGTAATATTCTTCCAATTTCCCTTCTATATGGTTTGGAAAACCCTTATGCACAATTTTTTTATCCACTACATATTTCCCTTTCTAAAGAAACCTATTTATTAACTCTTACATATTCTTTAGAGTTTCATAGTTACTCTTTAATATACCTTATAATATCTGGATGATTATACTATAAAATGGATTTTTCCATTTTCCTACCAACAAGTTCTGGAAAACAATTACATATCTAGTGAATGTTTTGAATAACTTTTACATGCATTATGAAATATCAAGAATAACCTTATATATAATGTTCTTTGAAAATTTTCATCAATAATACGAAAAATTGAAATTATAGAATTTATTAAAATATTCCCAATGGTTATCCATCCACTATATATCATATCATAACAACATAAATAACTGAATGGATTGACTAAAATTTCTCAAAACTATTTCTCATAATTTCATAATCATTTTTTAATATGAATTGTTATTCCAGTGTTTAAATGAAACAATACTACCTCATAAATTATTATTTTTAAAATTTATAATTCACAAAATATCATCGAAAAAATATTCTGTATTTTTGACAATATGCTTAATTCTTGATATTCTAGTGATGGTTACTCAGATTAGTCAATTTTAAACTTCTAGTCAACATTCGTCTTCATCAATCTTATCATACATCTCAAACAAATTTAAACCTGATAGTATAAAGTGCTTCAATTATCCATCATTACAAATAATTATTAAAATTACAGTACCATCTCAAAAAACATCATATATTTATGCTACTACATACATAAATCTTTTTATCCTAGAATTCCATGCATTTTGAGACCTTTCCCATTGTTATCGATTCTATTTATATCATCATATATATTACCAACTTATTAACATATCTCTAAAATAAAATGAAAGATAAAAATACATATGGATCTTAAGAACTCTAGTTTTATCTCAATTATTAAACATGTTCATTTATTTGTTTCTCCATCATTATCCAATTTAAAAACATATCAAATTTAATTATCATTTATATATTGAAAATTATCCAGTACTCTTTATCCCAATACATCTAGTCAATTCATAGTGGAACAAATTTACTCTGATGTTTTCTCATTAGATATATATAGTGAAAGAGTTTGTTTGTGGTTAGGATTTTAGGTTATTTTTGTGGTTTATAGGAACTAGTTATCAATAATTTTAATCTCGGACTATCATAAAGAAATAATGGATTCTAAAATACATGAAATTTTTTATCTTATATTATAAATACCCATAAGAAATGAAAAAAATTCAAGCATAACCTTCAGTTTTTAAAGTAGTATTTCTGTAGGTAAAATATTTAGTTTATGTTCAATTGTTCATTTATTGTAAAATATAACTATATATTAATAATATGATTCTTCCAAACCTTTAATATATTATAATTTTAAATTTATCATTAATTATAAGTATAATATAATATATGTTAAACTCCATCACATGGACATGAATGTTGATAATGAAATTGATTATTTTAACTCAAGGTTGAATCCTTTTACATTTATTCATCATGTAATTAAATTATTAAATAATGGTTTGTATTGTGGTTAAATAAAATTAACTTTCTTCACATGATCCACTATAAGGTTCCTAGTTCATTTTAGGGTGCAAAAAAATAATTCCTAATATATGGATGATAATGTTAGTTTATCTATGAAATAAAATATTTGGGTCAACATTTACATTTTTAGTTGGCTGATCCACAGGTCTTCTAAGATTGTTCTTTGATTTTTAGAGACAATGTTGTTGAATAATAATGTAAAATATTTTTTCATGAGAAGATATATACCTTAACTATTATTATGTTATGAATGAACTATAATGTTTTCAAGGGTTTATGATTTATCCCCTGATTTTCCTATGATGGGAATGAGATTGGTGGATGATGATTTCATAATAGATAACATGTGTTTTTTGTAAAATTTTGATTAATAACACTAAAAGGATGAGATATTATTCTTATTTTTTCAGATTTAATTTAATGATGATGTTTTTTAGGTTTTTCCAATACACAATGGGAGATAGAATAATATTTTAGTAGCATAATTTATGCCATATAACTAAAATATAGTAACATGATACACCTTGTATCCAGTGGAATATTCCATCATGTTTTAACCCTTGTATTATTTCTAAAAACTAGTGGAGTAGTATGGTTTATCATATAGGGAACCAGGTACCCAATACATGCAGAGAGAGTTCCAAATAGTATTCTTTTATAAATTCAATTAATTTTATTTTTGTATTTTTCTGTGAAATATTTTTAACCCTCTTCCCACACAACACTTGAATGAATACAAACATTCAAAACTCACTAAGGTCCCTCAATTTTTTAACACCTCTTCAACAATAATTTGATTATAAAAATTATAAATATCATTTTTATTTATTCTGCTTTGGAAATGATAAGACTAAGCTCAGTTCAAATGTAGTTTTATTTATTTTATACTTTTCCTTGATATAAAATCCTACAAATTGAGAGGTTTTATTAGTTTTCTTATGGATTGATATTTAATTATATTAATTACTATTTAGTTTTTACTCATGGTGGGGTAAAATAGTTTTTCTATAACATGTTCGGTTAATGAAATGGGATTTTAGGGATTATTTTGTATGTCTCTCAATGGGATGGTATGTGATCACTATATAAGCTATATTTATAGGTTTTGGATAGTTTAAAATATTGTTTTAAAAAAATCACATTTCGAAATCTATATCCCGGTTATGAATAATATAATGTGTGTAAGTGGAATTTTATATGAGGTTTTTACATTGTTATAGGGCCCTAAATAGAGTTTTCTACCCCACTAAACTATATTATTGGGGGATTTCATGGAATTTGTGTATGAGGGTTTATGTATCATTCCTGAAGGTGTGAAGACTTAGAATAATGAGTTAGATTGTGTTAATATGAGTTATGATGTGAGTGTTAGAAAATGGGATTAATTATCTTATAAGTGATGGGTTGTGATGAAGGGTCTTACTATGATTGGATAGACTATGAGTAGACATGGTATTCTAAATTATAGTTATCCCATGTAAGCTAGTGACATTCTAGGTTTGAATAAATTGTATTCCATGACGTACTACATTGGGATATCATTATATAGATTAGTACGCAATGTCCATGAATTGATGTGGTCCTCTGTGATATGTTGTCTATATTATAGATTTATCCTGATTAATTTCCTATATATGTTTATAGTTATGTTATTCTATACTCATGATTAATGTTTGATAGGGGAGGTTTGGTATGATATGATATTTTCATAATCCATTTCATATAAATATGGTCGGGTATGTTATTCCTCCCTCTTTGTCGCTTTATAATATAGGTTATTGACTATATTATTCCTTCCACATCATCTCTTTAAAATGTGTATGGTCACTTATATTACAACATCCTTTTGACCTACTTCTTATTATTTTCATCATTTTCCTTAGCATAAGAGGACAACTCCCCATTATTATTAGTTAATGAAGGTAGTATTTTCGTTTGTGATAGATTGGTTAGTGCCTAATAACCTAACATGGGTGTATTCCATAGGTATTTAATTATTTCCCATTTAATATATATACTCACATATATTCATAGATTTTTTCCAGGCCCATTAGTGGTGTCCTAATGGGCTTTATACTCACACCCTCCAATTAAACCTTAGTGGTAATGAAATCTTTATTATAAAGGATACATGTAAGGTTAATTCCCTTATGTTGTTATATTGAGCATAATGAAATTTTCTTTAATATTGGGGTGATGGAAAGACATGATTTGGAATTATTTTCGGTGTAGTTCATCCATTATTCATTAATTTTTCAATATATTACATATGTTGATCTATCCCATAAGGCGATCTTCCTTCTGTCTGATGATGTGTGATAATGAGATCATTTCATTATAAATGGGATGATATTATTATTTTTAATAAACATTTTTTATTCAATATCATGTATTTATTGTTTTATGTTTAGTTTAAATTTTATTAGTAATAGTAGGGTTAATATTGAGAGTATTATCTCTTAAATTTAGGGAATTATACCTTTCTACAATTAAAAAACAATTTGAATATATGGAGTCATGTTTATGATATATAAAACACAAAAGATTTAATGGTGATAAGAGCCCTGGTTTCATAAAATATTAATTGAATTCACTTTTTTGGGGACATATTATTAGGGGCATGATGAACTAGAGATTGGATGGTTGGAATATATTTAGATTTTATTCCTACATAAATTGTCAACCTATATAGTATACACATGATGCAAATGGATAGTGGTAATGTTGTTATTGGTTTTTATGGTCATGGTTATAGGTATTTAAGTCAATTGATATTTTTATTTATTCTTTATATATAATTTATTCTCCCTAAGAGCAAATAATGATTGAGTACATGAATTATATTTGGAATATTGGTTTACATTTCATGTGTTTTCATATGGTTGATTATATATGGTTTTCTAAAAATATATTTAATTTATTAAATTTCAGTGATAATTTATTTGAGGTTTTTTGAATCTTTTATTAGTTTATTATAATTATCCAAAACCTAGAGACTAACATCAATTTAATACATGGATATAAAATTGATATATGTATAGGTACATGGTATGTTATGTTAGATATTGTGTAAGTCTTGGTTTATAGGGATCTATTATTCTTTTGAGTGAAACCCTATATGTCACATTAGGTGAGTTAGATGGTATATATATAGTGTTATTTGATGGTTTGAGATTTCATATAGGTGAATGTATGATTTTAATGAAGCATTTTTAGTATATAATCTTTCTATAATGATTCCATATAAATTTCTAAATTTTAAAATATTCAAACATGATGATGTCACATAGAAAAATTCATGGTTATGGTTGAATAATATCATATGGTTCATAAAATATCTGTTATACCCATGGATATTGGGGAGGAGTGTAGAGAATAAACATTAGTATGTTCCTATAAACCATTTGGATGAGCCTATTAATGTAGGTGAGTTATATCTACTATCATTTGTGGCTATAGGTGCACATTTTCATGAGGTGAAAATGGTGGAATTCACTATATTCCTTCTGATCCAACATCTTTCTTTCTTCCAATGCACTAGTGGCCTTAAGGATTCCATGGAATATAAAAATATATAACATATAATATTTTTTATTATAAATATTATAAATGATCACTGGGTAATTATATAGATCATTACACTTCAAGTTCATTCCATGAGATGGTAGGTTTTGATGGTGCACAAAAAAATTATGAGGTCTAGACATGGTATTCCTTCAAAATATTCTATTTTGTTAAGGTTTTCATAATAATGTTTATATTATACTGAGCATATTTTTTATATAATTTCATATGGATAAATTTTTGGGTGGAATTATTCAGCTATACTCATAGACGTTATATATTTTTCACAACTGCTTATCGGAAATGGGGAATATAAAGACAATAGATCTAATACAGTCCTCCAAATATACATTTGGTAGAAAGTGAGCATAGTTAATTTAACATCCAAATCAAAGGTAGTTATCAAGGATCTCATAAATATGAAGGGACATATAGTGGTTTGTTTACTAGTAACTTTCACTCTATTTAGTAGCCCAAGTCGCAGCACTTAGAGTAGTTATCATGGTGGTTCTTACATTTGTTGGAAACAAATATCAAATGAGACACATGGGGGGAGCTATAGTTGGTTTAATGTATAAATACTTCATTTACACCATCAATAGGATCATTATTGGTATGTTATCTATTTGGAAGGTGGTAACACCATGATATTTTAACATAAAAACATTATTTTCGATAGTATATACGACATGCAACACAAAGCTTAAAAAACCATGAAATCTTATGATCAAAAGTAACACATTGTTTTTGAATTGGAAGGTATGAATAGTAATAAAACAATTATTAAATATAAATAAAGGAAAACACCATAAAAATTTATTTATTAGTTCCTAAGAAATATACATTCAATTTTTATTACTTTTATATTATGCTTTAAAAATATGTTTCCTTTAAAAATGATATCTATTTCTTTTATGAAAATATTATATTTAATATTTTAAAACATTAGATAATTTATTTTAAAAAATAAAATTTATTTTTTCGATCAACATATCAATATTAGTTTATGGTGATGTTTTTAGAATTTTCTGAAATGGCTGATTTTTTAATGAATATTGAAAATACTACATTTTATTTAAAAAATTTATTTTATTCATTTTTAAAATATTTTTAGTACCAATTATTTTTTAAAATTATTTTTAAGTAAAATTAATTATATTATATTATTAATAATCCAATTATATTCAGCAGAATCAATTTTATTGTTGAATTTATTATGAAAATATTTTTATTTAGAAAACATTTTTTGAAAAACTATTATTATTCACTCCGTGAGTTTTTATATTATTAAGTAAAATTGATCCAAATTAAGGAATTATTTAAATTAATTTTATGTATTATATTTTAAATATAAATAATTTCATTAATTAAATAATTTTTTAAGCATGTGATAAGAATGAACCATGTTTTGTGCTTAAAATATTTTTTTTCTAAAAAGCGGTTTTCATATGTTTTTTGTGAGATAATTTTGGAAATTTATTTATTCCATTTTATAAAATTCAATAAACAAAATTTTATTCCATATTATCAATCATGTGGTGAAATTTTTTCAAATAGTCCAATTTTATTTTTTATCAATATTAATAGTAATTGTGGTAAAATTATCACCTCAGTAAAGGGTAAATTAGTTTAATCATGGTCAAAAAATACTGATAAGACAAAAATATTTAATAATAACTATTATGGGAATAATTTTATTCTACCCTTCTCACCATATGATAGGAATTTATTCTTTTAATGGATACTTGATAAATGAAAATTACCTATATAATATTTAATGCAAAGAAACTTAAAAACTGCCACTCTCTTAATTTTAAATATCTTTTATTTCTCCAAATATTGATAATGGAAATTAATGAATGAATATAAATTTTTATTTTTTCATAATTAAAATATCATAATTATTGTCATTTATTTATAATTTTTAGAAATTAAATAATAACTTAATTTATTTCGCAAAACTAATGTAGTAGTAATTCAAATAATACAAAAATATTGTAAATGACTTTAAAAATATTAAATTTAATACAATTTGAATGTGTTTTGGTGTAACATGGATATTATAAATAAACATGGAACGATATTTTTTTAAAGTATTATATAGGGATTAAATAATTTTATTTATGTCTTTTATGTAAAAATAATTGAATAGTGTCAAAATTAATATCAATGATATTTTAAAAAAATTATTATAAAAAGTTATTTAGAAATCATTAAAATATTCAAAGAGAGAATAGTGGGTAATATTGTTTCAATAATTTTTTCCCATGGATATTTATTGAACACTTATTTCAATATATGTTAAATTACAACATTTTAAGAGTAAAAAATTTGTTACCACGTTTAATATTAAACCAGTTAACAAAGATATTAATCAAAAGGATAAGGATTAAAATTAAAAGAAAACATGTTAAATTTTATATATTTTATGGTATTAAAATCACATAACATGTTATATCTAACATATCTTCATTTATAATCATTTTTTTGGATGATTTATTTATCATAATTTATTTTTTTTTGAAAATTCCAAATGTTCCCATAAACTAAATTATAAAAGGGCACCAATCCTTATCTTATTCAAACCACATTGATCCTTATTTCTACAAAATCACATAGAAACTATTTTTAAACTTCTTAGAAACATTCTATAGGTTATCGGCTTCAAAAAATTCTAACCCTATATTCCTTAAGAGCCTATTTGAAAGAGTTGTTTCATAAAGAGGTAATCACCTTAAATGATCAATTCATTTGTAATTCACCTTTTAACTCATTTAAAATATGGTATTTTTCATGAAATAATATATTAAGTATCATTAATATACTAATTGTTTTTATTAATGACCCACAATTATCCATGTTTTTTATCATCAAATGTGATGTAGATGCACCAC
Source organism: Viscum album (assembly GCA_963277665.1). NCBI lineage: Eukaryota > Viridiplantae > Streptophyta > Magnoliopsida > Santalales > Viscaceae > Viscum > Viscum album. Next base: position 949,951,765 of record OY728155.1, on the reverse strand, counting down.
TCATGCGTACGTATGACATACCATATACATATAGTGATATAATTCATTTTTCATCACCATATATATATTATTGTTATTATGATGGGTTTGAAAATTATATGAAATATTTAGGAAATAATTATGCTTAATTAATGAAAATATAATATATATATATTCTTACCTACCAATCCTTTGGAAAATGATAACATCAGTCATATGTACCTGTGGACTATAACCTCCATGAAATGATGTGATCCATATTTATTCCCTTATTTAAATGGATGGTAATGATGTTGGAATCAATTAAAATATATGATTTATTTTATATAATAATGATTTTATAATGGGAAATTATTCTTTAAATTTCTTTCATTCCAATAGTTGGAAGTTGGAAAGAATGTTGATGCGTGCGTACGACCTATCATCTCCATGAACGGTGTAATTTATTTTTACATATATAAAATTTATAGATTAATATGAATATATATATATATATATATGATATTTATATACTTATTAAAAATCTAGAAATTATGCAACCATGATCAAAGTATAAGCACCAAGACATCTGAACTGAAACATGCATTAAAAATGAAGCAGTTATCACACAAAACAACATTTTTAATAAAAATTTATTAATCAAAAGGTGATAATAGTTTATAAGTAAATAACACATGGAATGATATATATATATATATATATTAGTATAGTTCATTAATAATTTTATAATATATCTATAATTATTATATACTTTTCCAAAATGAATATTGAAGAAATGCGGTACTTGAGGTAAGGAATTTTTATCAGAAATTGACTTATTTGGGACCTATGTTATGATATGCACGTATCTTATTTTATGAGGTTTATATAAATAAAACGTTTCATGTTATATCATTAATTTATTAATTATCAAGATATTTATTATTTCGTTTAATTTTATTCATTCATGGAAGTTACTATTCATAACTTACCAAAGCAGCTAAAAAATGTAAATTTCAATTCAATTATAATTGAAATTGATTATGATTGAATTATAATAGAGAAAATTATATTTTCATTACAAGATAAACCTATATAATTTGTATTCCCCACTATTTTTCTTTTTTAATAAAAGTATTTCTTTATGTTTCCTTAATTTTAGAATTTCGGAGACCTAAATAATGGTTTTTAAGGAATACAACCCATGTTTGAATTTTAAGTCAAGACTCTATCTATTCCATGAACATATTATATAAAAATGTTTTTGATTATGTTTTTACTATTATAAAATTATTATTTGAATTCATTTTTACCCTTTTTTTACAATTTAAAAAAGTTTTAAAAGTAATGTTCTTTTCATTTTCCGAATGAGGTAATTTTCATCATTTTTACCAAAAATGTGGTAAAAATGTTTTCTTTTAACTTATACAGAATGAAGTGAATTTTCCACTTCTTTTACCACTCCAGGATTTGAAAATTATATTATATGTTTCTATAATTATTTTCCATGAAAATATTTTCCCCAATATTTTTTAAATTTTAAAATATTAGTGATTTTTTAAAAAAATATAATCAATATTTTCATTAAAATTATTTTAAATGTAATTTTTATAAACTAATGATATAAACATTTGGTGTTAAATATTTTTTATTATGAATATGGTCTATGTTAAAATTAATTATTATTTATTTGTACGTTTAATTATTATTATGATGGGATTTTTATGAAACCCATTTTTTATAGTTTATTCTATGATTGTTTGAGAGAATTTTTATGAAATCCAATTTAAATTACAAAATAATGATATATTGATATAATGAGTGTTTAATGAAATTGTGAGACATATATGTATGGTTTTAATTATATAAGGCTTGAGACCAAAATTATATATCCCTTCGATGAATTTTTTAATTTTTTATATCTCATGAGATAAATATGGGAATCACGTTGATGTGATTCATACATTATAGGAACAAATTTGACTTGAATGATACATTATGGAAAATAATGTGGTTTGTTTGTCCATTATGGGTAAAAATCATATTCTAATGATCCATTATGTGAAATAAGTCAATGTTCATCATTCACATTGGGAAATACGTATTGAGGTATGATGCATATTGATTTTATGGTCTTTGTTGTTAACCTATACATGTAGAATGCTTTTTATAATTATGATGGTGCCAAAATTTTATAAAATTATATTATAGTTCATGATTATTTTTTGATGTTTACTAAATATTATAAATTATTACATTAAAATGAGAAATATTTTTTCCCTAACTTATGGTTGGGATCCTTGAAATATTTTTCATCATATATCTTAAGTGATGGTGATGATAACAAACCCATACGCTTATCATATTATTTAATGAGATCCTTGATTTATTTCTCCCATTTTTACCCTTACTAATGATTTGAGCTCACCGAATCTTATATTCCCTTTAAACAGTTTTTGAAGAAATGTGTTAAGATGGATTTTTCTATGAATAAAACATAATTTAAAGACCATTTTTTGTGATGTTTAATATCAATCATGAGATAATAAGGTTGTCTATATATTCTCAAAAGATAAAAAAAAAACTTTATTTTCTATAGCTGTGTGTTTATTAAATTCATTATGTATTCATAAAAAATTATTTATAATTTATATATAAAAATAGTGGACCTTTATAGTTTGTATCATACTAGGGTTTAGTAAATACTTTGATATTTGGATTAAATATATATTGTGAAAACTATGTGGATAATTGTAAGTATAGGAAAGTATCAAAACATTTTTTAAGGAAGATATTATGTGATTTTACTAGAAATTCATCCTTTCCTGGATCCTATAAGTGGACATGGTTTTGGAATAGATGAATATAGGTGTAATAGTCCGAAAAAGGGCTGATTGAGTATATCTAAAACACTATTATGATTCATAGTGAGTGGTGCCCTATCATTCACCTTGTTTTCCATTATAAAGGGGTATTGTTGGTTGAAATCAAGTTTTCATTACAAACTGTCACAAAGGATTTTAATAGGTGATGATCATAGATAACCTAGGTTAATAAAAAGTGCAATTGATTGAAAATAAGGTACCATGATTTATATATCCAATAAATTAGTTTTCCTGATTCCTCAATTAAACTAGTGTTGATATCACAATGATTTCTTGTTTTTTTTTCAATTACTAAAAGATGGAGGATTCATGTAAAAAATGATCTCCAATGGAATAAATTTACTCGTGAGAAACAAAATGAAACAAATTTTTGAAATGAAAAAATTATGTTTATAACTAACATGTTATTATATATCACAATTAATAACCTCTACATAAGTTTGTTTTTTGACACATGAAATAACATGAAGATGGTTTTCATGAAGGCCATAGATAAAATATGATTCAACTTCTAATACGTCCAGAATATGGGGAAAATCAATCAAAATGATGCATCAAAGAAATATATATATATATTAAAAATAATGGTAATTGATCATTTAATTGCGATGAAAAATGAATAGTTCAATGGTGTAAAATAAATTCCATCCCAAGGTACTATATATAGTTCAATACATCATTTGTGGGAAAATAAGAATTATTTGAGACAACTCTATATTCCATGGTTTAACCTCTAGATTTTGGAAAGAACTAATTTTTGCCAATAATTTACCAGAATGGATTGAATTATTTTTGTTTTCTAATTCAATAATTATATGAATGATATTTTATAAATAATATTCATGAAATATGTAATGATTATTCCATAGTAGTTTCCATTATGGATTTGAAAAAATATTTTGAATCATACCAATCACAAACAATTGTGATAATTTTCAGTTAGGATAAAATGATGAATGAATTAAATAGTATTTTTTGTTATATATAAATTCATTAGTGATTTGAGGATAAATTTATTGAGTTCATCTCTGATTAAGTTGTTTGGAGTTTTTCTATTTATGGAATATATTCAATGTACAATGATTTTATTTGATGAATAAGGATTTGGTTAAATTTTTAATAATTTAATGTTCTATTTTAAGGTTTTCATAGGTTATATGGATACCATCATGGTTTTATAGGTTTATTATTGATCATAAGTTCATACATAGAGACACCAATTTTTTAGGTTTTAGGTTATGGGATTTTGAGGTGATCTCAATCCTTTATTATGTTTTAGATAGAATAATATCTTGAGGTTTAAATAACCCTTTGTGTTTTTTGTGATTTATTATTTTGTTAATTATGTTCTTTTGGACACTCATATATAGATAACCTTGATGGTTGAAAAATCATTCATAGGTAATAGGATATTTTAAGATAAATTTATGGTTATGTTGGGGATTAATTTTCATGTTAGTGTTAAAGTTTTATTTATGATAATTTGATGAATTTCACTATATTACACTATTACATAATGATTTATCATTGTATGTAATGATATTTTGGGACTATATTTCCTTGGGTTGGGGAATATGTAACCCTTAGTTTTAATAAAATAATATTTTGGTATGATTAGACGATGTTTTTTGAGCTGTATGATAAAAGATATGAGATCACCTCTGAGGTAAAAAAATAATTTAATGTTGAGGTTATTGATGCTATCTAGTTTTAGGGTTATTTATGAAATGATATAGGTGGATCCTATATTTTTATTCATGAAATTTTGGCGTTAAATATATCATTTTGAGGATTATTCAATTTAAGGATTATCTGACCTTGTGATCAATATTTTTTTAAATGACAACTAATTGAAAGAAGTATATATTTATAGACTTTTTAAATATATTATATGTTGATTTATATTTTTCAAGAGAGAAAACATTATCTCCAATTATCATCATTTGGGTAAAACAGATTAGATTGTGGTGTAAACTAATTAAATCATAAAATTTCACTTTTCATGTAGGTATATATAAATATTTTCTTATTAGAGATAGTGATGGAGTGACTAAACACTAGGAAATGTATCCTATAAAAATTCTTTTACAATTTCCTTTAATTATGATGAATTGATTGTCTTTTTCACACCATAGTTTTTTATGGTTTTGTGGTTTTTAACTATCTCATTAAAATTCAGTTTACTGTGATAAATAATATATATAACTACCTATCATTATATATTAATTAAATATTTCATCAATTCATATATTATCACTTCCTATAAACATTCTCCTTTCTTAATGACAAGATATTTTTCATTCCATATGCCCTTTGTATTTTTTAGTCCAATTTTCAAGAGAATGTTTTTTAACACTTTTTACAATGTATTTTTTCACCAAAGAAAATTTTAAATATCAAAAACTTCATTAATATTCTGAAACTACTATAATGAAGTTGAAATATATTAAATGGAAAGAATATAACAACCTGATATTTTAAAAGAATAACATTATTCTTGATAGTGACTATAACATCCAACACCAATCCTAACCAATAGGGAAATTTTATTATGGTTGGTAGAACCTAGGTATTTAATTTGTTGGCATGAATTAAAAAAACCAATATTAATAAATATATAAAAATTACATACTAAATAATAATTTATTGATTAATGTTTTAGAAATAAATATTCAATTTTATATAATGTTATAATATGATTCAGAAAATATATTTCCTTCAAAATTATTTGTATAACTTCTTAAGAAATTTTTTAATTTTATTTCTCATTTATTAGTAAATTTATTTGGAGGAATAAAAATATTTACTGATGTCATAATATAAAAAATATCATAGTTTTACTTTTTTAGAATGTTCTAAATAGTTGAATTTTCAATAAATAATGAGAGATGTTGATTTTTTTAAATACACTTTTTCCTTATTCAACAATTTAAAATGTTGCATTTTTACGAATTATTTAAATGTAATGTTAGTTTTAAAAAATTATTAATAATCCAAATGATTTCATTTGAATCAATTTTATTATTAATTTTAGTTTTAAACCATATTTATAAATAAAAATGAAATTTTCAGCAAGATTATTTTTATACATGCAACATGTTTTTATCTTGATAAATAACATTTATCATTATTGGTGAATGATTTTAATTATCATTAAATATCATATATTATATCAAACTTTTTTATTAATTTATCTTTTTTCTAAGCAATGTATATGAATAAACCATGTTTTATGGTTAAAATATATTTTCTGAAAAGTGTTTTTTTTTGATGTTTTGTGCACTTATTTTTAAGATAAATCTGATCCACATTAATGAAATTTAAAATTTGTAAATGAATTCCATATTTTGAATCCGGAGGATAAAATTCGGTAAATACTCCCTTTTTATTTTTTTCATCATGAATAATAATCTTGGTAATATATATGACTTCATTAAAGGGTAAATCATGTTAATATTTGATAAAACTAAGTGATAAGGCTGCAATTTTTCATCCAAATTATTATTCGATAAATTTATTTCCAACCCTATCACTTTATGATCAAAATTTAATTTTTAATGGGAAATAATATTTTAAATCTACCTATATAATATGTCAAGCAAAGAATGTAGCAAAATGTCATTCTCTATGTTCAAAACAACATTTATGGTTCAAAATTGTGATAAAAGAAAGTTATTAAGAAATATAATTATATATTTAGGGAATATATAATTTATATTAATTAATTTTTTTTGATTTAATAATTAACATAAATTCTGGCGTAACACATATACAATATTTTTTCAATTAATTGAAAAATAAAATAATCCTTTTAAAAATTATTAAAAGTAATATAATATTAATTATTTGTGGATTTACTTGACTTTTATATAGGATTGTGACATACTAATATTATATTAATTAATTATATGAAAACCAAAAAACTTTATATTATGTATTTTATGAAAAATTAAATTAAAAGTGTCAAAATTATTATTAATAAAATTTTATTAAAAATGATATTTTATTATATTATTCAGAAATAATAATATATTATAAATAGGATAAGGTGGAAAATATATGGTCTAAAATATTTCCCCCTTTCTTTTTATGAAGAATTTTTTTAACTTATAAGTAAAATTAAATCCTTTTAAGAGAAAACACGATGTTAATGTGGTTAAAGTTAAAATTGGTTAACAAAGCTTTCAACCAAGACCATACTGTTGAAAATGACAACAAAATATATAAAAATTTAATTGTATGATGTTATTACCAAACATTCCTACATTATGTTAAAATATATAGCAATTTGGAAACCTTTTTTACGAGACAATAATTTTTATGATTAAATATTTAATAAATTCTTAAACTCCTCCTCCCCTCAATTATAAAAGGGAACCCCACTTTTCTTATATTCATCTCAAATTAAGAATTCTATATTGAGCATAGAATAAAAATTAAATTCTATACTTCCATAGACACATTCTATATTTTTTTCATAAAAAAATACCAAACCTAGAGTCCTGAAGAAATTATCTAAAGTAGTTTTTTCAAATAATATGTAATCTCCTTAACTGAAATCTTCTTTTTAAATTATTCTTTTATGTTCACTAAAAAAGTATTGTTTATAATAAAATAATAACCTCAGTATCATAAATATAATGAAATTTTATTATTTTTTTAAAAAACTATTATTCACCATCATTATATTAAAATGGTAATAAATAGTATTTCTCCTAGGTACATACAGTTTACTATCTCCACGTAGAGATACGATTAATTTTTCATCAACATAGTTCGTGGATGGTAATTATGATGTGTTTTAATTTTTAAAATGATATTTTTAACATAATTATTATCATTTAATTTTAATATGATATATAAATTATTACCTTCCAACCCATTTTTAAATAATAACATTGCATATGAATATGTATGGACTAGTACTTCTACAAAGAGATGTGATTCCTTTTTCAACAAAGGATTACATTAAAGGTAATAAGGATCGATTATATGAATATATATCATTTACATTGTATACTAATAAATTTTTTAAGTAAAATTATTATTTAAAATATGTTTATTCCATCTAGTTAAAAGTGAAAGCAGAGTTTATGCATACAAACGACTTCCCATCTCCATAAAGGGTGTAATTCATTTGTCTATATGTAAATTTTTGGATGAATATAATTATATATATAATAAATATATATTATATTTTTCTCATTATTCCCATTATAAAATTATTTAATCTTGATCTAAGTATAATGAATAAGACAGTTTAATTGAAACGTGCAGAAAAAACGACGAATTTATCACCCCATATAGTGATTTAAATATAAATTTGTTAATAAATGGGTGATAAGATGTCATAAGTAAATAATATTTGGAAGTATTTATATGATTATGGTTTTATAATATAGTAATAACAAATTTATATTTATTATACATGATTTGAGAACATATATGAAGAAAGAAGAGACTTGAGTTTAAGGATTTTATTCTCAAATTGACTTCATTGAGACATAAGTTGTTTTATGCGCCTATATTATTTCATGAGATGTACATAAAAAAAATTGAAATTTTATATCATGAATCTATTTAGTGTAAATATATGTAATGTTATATTTAAAATTATTCTTTCTTGGGGTTTATGATAGACAATTTACCAAAGTAGGTAATGGATTTATATTTCAATCATAATTTAATCGGGATTGTTTAAGACTGAATTTACAGTGAGAAAATTATATGATCTTTTCCTGATTAGTATAATTAAATATTATTATCCTATTATTATTTATTTAGAAATCATTTTTCCTTTTAATTTTCTCCCATTTAGGTAATCAATATACTAAAACACTATTTTTAATGACAACTGATGGTGTTTTAATCTTTGGTTAGGACTATTTACCTTACGATTCCATGTAAATTAAAAATGTTTTCAAATTTTTTTATAATATATAAAAAATATTATTTAAAGTCATACATACCATTAATTCTATTTTAAAAAAAATAAAATCAATCTTCTTGTTTTTATATAAATGAGGTACTTCTTGACCATTATACCAAAAAATGGGAAAGGAATGTCTAATTTTAACATATATTAAATGAAATTTTTTTCCTACGATCTCGAACAACAAATGATAGGAATATTAATTTAGAAATATAAATATATTTTTTAATGAAAATATTTTCTATAATATTTTACACATTTTATATTTTCATGATATATTTTCATAACAGAAATGGTATTTTCCTAAAGAATGTGTTAAACAAAATTTTAATTCCATAATGAAAATAACCCTTGGTATTGTTTATTTTTTGATGGGTATATGATCCAATGGTACCATAATTATTCTTTATCAATATATTTTAATAATATGATGATTATATTTTCAGGAAACTCATTTATATTCATTGTGTTATACTTTATGGATAGATTGAATGTTTATAAAACTCATTTTCACTGTATGAGTTATGGTATGATGATAAAATGAATTTGTAATGATATTCTAGAGAAAATATTTTTAGTTTTAATTTTTTTATTGGCGAGATATGAATTATATAGACCTACAATGCATTGGGAAAAGTGTTGTATGAAATGAGATAAATATGGTAAACAAGTCTATATTTTTTGTCATTCTAAGGAAATTTTTTGATGTAATCGACCTGGTTTGGGAAACAAGTCGATGTAATTAATCCACCATAGGAAAAAAGATAATGTTTGTGATCCATTATAGGAAACATGTTAATGTTCTTGATCCACTATAAGAAACAGGTTTTGGGGCCCCATCCGTTATTATTTGATGGTCTTGGTAGTTATCCATGACATGTAAAATAATTTCTATACCAGTGGTGGTGTAAGACTATTAGGACAAAAACATTTGATTTTCGATGGATTTATGTTGTTTTCCCAATAATATTGTTAATCTAGTTTTATGTAACAATTATATATTCTATAACTTTTTTGATGATCTTTTACAAATTGCTTCTGAATGTTTTAAGTGATGGTTAGGATCACATGCCTCGATTCTAGTCTTAAGCTTTAATATGATCATTGACTGATTTATAAGAGGATTACCATTACTGAGAAAATTATCTCACCCTTAATTATATTTATTTCCCCCAATACTATGATGAAATATTTTATGTTTTTTTTTCTATGAATTATTATAATTGGGATTTTGTTTTTTAGAGATATTGAATAACTTTCATAGGATATGAATATTGTGTATCTGGACTCCAAAGGCCCTAAAACATTATAATATTTTGGTTATTGTTTTTTAATTGATTATTTCATTCAAATTAAATGATGTAATATTTATATATGACAATATTGGGCCTTCCGAAATGTCTCAAAATTTGCACACAAAATTTATTCCTATTTATCTAAGTGGTTTTTTAATTTTAGAAGTGATATTTCTAATACAGATTTTTTATAATGATAAAATATTATTACATATATAGAAGTTGAATGTTGTTAAATCTTTAAAGTACATCATATATGAAATTGATTTGAAGACCTATATTCATTTTTAGGGTACTACTAACAATTCATTAAATATTTTACAATGTTTGGTAAAATGGATGATGGGACTGACCAAAAAGAGATGAAATTCAAGTGGACTAATCAGAGTGAAGTTGTATTACACAATATTAAATGGTTAGTGACATCATATTCAATTATTATATTTTCTACCCCTAGAAAAGATTACACCTCATATAATGATTTTTAGGATTCCATATAGGAGGAATATTGATGTAGGAGGAGAGGGTAGTTATATATAAGTCTTCTCATATGTGACACCACAAAAGAACTAACCAACCTTGGATTTAAAGATAGTTTCTACGGTTCATTATATAATTTTTTATTTCCAATATCTCATTATTAATAGAAATTTTGTATACAAAATCCACAAGATTTTGTGATATATATTCACATAAGGGTATTTGGGGTATAATTGAGTCATTGGGTTATGTACCTCTATATATTTGACTTCCATATGTCCCATTTCCCAAATAATGGGAAATCATACCAAATTATCTTATTATGAGGAATAAATGCATGTAGTTTTAATACTTTGTGAGGAATGGTTGTTCATGAGGAATTTATAGAAATAGAACTTGGATTTTACCATGGGGACAGACATGAGGGTTTTATCTCCTCTATACATAACATCCTCACTAGTTAATTAATTAAAGTCTATCCATGAATTTTATTAAAATAATATTATAAAATTTGATGTGATCATTGTTGTAGATACCATTTCAGGATGTAACCAGGATATGGATAGAGTACTTTATTTTCAGAGAAGGATGGTGATATCTATAACACAAGAGAGGATTTGATGATGGAATGATATACCTCTTAATGGGCAATGAATCTTGGTCTATGAAAGATGTATCATGATATAATGTAACTATTTTAGTGTCTTAGAATGGAGTGGGATATAGATAGTGGTGTGGCTCATTGTCTCACCTATTATAGGGTGGAAACAGAGTACCAATAAACATGAGGGTTACTGTAGAAACATATAGTTTCCACATGGATATTGGATGAGGTCTTAATGTATGTATTACAAGGATTTGAGAGAAACCAAAGGGTGATAATATTGTACATTTTTTGTTATAATAACAAAAAAATCATCTCATCATTTACCTATATAAGTGGCATAATTATCTAATGAACTACGAAATATTTATGTGTGGTGGATAGAATATTCACTTGAGATACCCATAAGTTTTGTATCAGACCAAACTACAAACCTAACATCTTGATTTGCTAAAGAGTGGAAGAAGACCACGTCTTCTCAGCTAAAACTGAGTATAAAAACAACCCTCAGACAGATGGATAATATAAAAGTATGATCTATAAACTTGAAGATAACGTTAGGGAATGGATAACAGAAATTTGTTTGGTATAATATAAGAATATAAAATATGAAATGTTTATATAAATTATTAACTATTGGGTTTAGATAAAAATGGATCACTTGATAATTTTTGTGGTTTTTATTATTCCTAAAAGATATTCGGGATTGATAATGGTAAGATAAAAATTATCAGACCATGCTATGTCTAGAAGACTACTAAGAGGGTCCAATTAATCAGAACATTTTAACAAAACAAACCTTTATATAGGGAATTCTTCATCTAATTTATCATGGAAAATATTTATTAATTTTTTGTAGTATAAAATACATGGACTATATAATAAAAACCAACAACACTTCAATATATTAAATTATTATATGAAATTTTAATCGTAATATTATTAAATATAAGTGTTAAATATGATGAAATAAAAGTTTGACATAATGAAATAATACTATATTTTTTTGTAAAATATATATTATATTTATGTTATAATATATTATTATGTTCATAATAAAATATTTAAGATTATTATATTTATGTAATATATTTTTAAAATACCATAGTTTTGTTATGGAATCAAAAATAGTTCTTTTATTGTTTGAAAGTTTGATCACGTAAAAAAAATTAATATTTTTTTAAAAAATACTGATTTTATTTAATAATTTCTTTTAAATTAGAAAATTATTTTTTGAAAATAGATGTTATTTTCAGAAATATCATATAGAAGTTATAATAATGTATTGTTTTATAATTTTATAAAAAGGTTTATTTATTAGTAATGAGTAAAAAGTTTAGTTTTTACAAATACCTGAAAATTTATGACATCATCATGATAGAAGAATAGAATTAAAAATTATTAATCATTTTTATCATTCAAATATATATATTTAAAGATAAAAAAATAGTTTAAAAAACACATTTATTTTATAAATCCATGTAACAAATTTGGAACATAAGATTCATTTTTCCACAATAAAAACATATTTGGAACAACTCCATTAATTACCCTTTTAGAAGATGTCCTTTTGTTTTGGATTGTTTTGAAATTAAAATATCACCCTTTTAATAATAAATAATTAAATTTCAAGGAAAATCATTAAAATCAATGTATTTAAACTAAATGGAAAAAATATATTTTAACCTGAAAATACCTATGTCACCATATATGAATATCCCGTAACCCATTGCAAGAAAAATAACTTCTCAACCAATTATATAATCCCATGATCTGCCAAATTACCCTCCCTTAACCACCCTTGCACTATATATTATTTTATAGAGTCTCATAACCACATGGAATTATGGATTGGTAAAAGAGTAAATCATCATTGAAGAGGCGATCCAGATTCCATTTTCTTTGTATTTTTCACATCATCAATTTACTCTCTCAATTACTTCCAATTATCCAAAATTACTAAAATATTTCATATATAGGTTTATACCATATTAATTCTATTATTTTGCAAGTATAATTATATTTATATATTTATGGAATATTCTCACTCTCCCCCACTTATGATATATCCTATTAATGGAATATTTCATCCTCTATAGATATTTTTTTCAATAATTTACTTATCATCACCCAAAAACATGGTTCATGTAGATTATATAATATAATAATATTTTAATTTATTGTAATCTTCGCCAGATAATTTGAAAAAAATGAAAAATGAAAAATAATCTAAATAACTGCATCCAAACAATACGTTATAATTTAAAATAAGACATTTCTTTATGCCCTTCAAACAACTAAAAAAATAATATATAAATAAAAATTATTATAACTATTAAATAATGAAAACATAAATTTAATAAATAGATGGATTAATTTTTTAATTGAAATATGTGTAAAAAATAGGATGAACAAACATGAGAAAATATAAAGAGGCATAATGTAAGGGGAATAATTAACCTAACTCTTTCTTTTTGGCTTCATCTCCTAATTTTATTTGATTAAAACATTACTATTATAAATTAATTATTATTTTTTACTAATTTCTATTTTTAATCTCTGGGAGGTACATTTTATAAATCCATTGTGATCGTATCTAAGACACCTTCTTGATTAACGATAATTTCTTTACTCTCGTTGATTCGCCTTCAACCTTTAAAAGTTTTTTCCCTCCAATTTAAAAGGATCATGATAAAATTTTAACATCCCAAGTAAGTAATGAATAATAGATACTTTTATCTATGTCTATTAATGAATTAGATAGTGTTTTAGAGGCTTAAAATGAGAATAAATCCAATCTTAAGCATGGAATACACTAAAATTTTTAAAAGATTGTTTTACTGCCTTTTGATGGAAAACCATTTTTAAATGAAACTTTTGACAACATTATAAGCTCTATTTTTCAAAATAAACTTATTATTTATGATTGGAACATTGAAATTTAATTTGGGTAAATTTTTGGAATTTTTCGGATAAAGATCTTTTTTTAAGGAATAGCAAAAAATGTTGTATTTTAATTCAAAACCACTTTTTAATATAATATATTTATATGATTAGATTATTTTTTTAATTGTTTATAAAGTTAAATTAGAATATATTTTTACCATTTAATCCAATAGTGGTCATTGGAATTAATTTCACTTTGAAATTGGACTTAAACTAGTGTCGATCTTTTGATACTTATTGTTTCATAAAAACACGCCATTTACTCTGACCACGAGAATTAATTATTAAATTAATTAATGTAACTTATATGTTTTGAATTTTTTAAAATAGACATCATTTTTGAATTCGGAATATCAAATATAGATTAGGGTGAAGTTTTGGTATTTTTCTGAAAAACTTCAATTTTTGATGAATAGTGAAACCACTAAGTGGTACTTAAAAAATTGATTTTTTGTTTAAATGAAATTTTACCACCTTTTTGTTTTGAATTTCAAAAATTCGACATACATGGTTGTCATTAATAAGTAAAATTTGGTTCAATGGGATTAAAATAATTTTTTTTAGTGAATAGTAACTTTTAAGTTTTTAATCGTGATTAGAGGTAATTAGTGTAATTTAAGGTAAAAATAATGTTTTAATAATATGAAATGTCCTAGAAACATGTCCTACCATTATTTTATGTGTCATGGATGACCAAGAAAACCCATGGGTCGATTTCTGGGACCCCATGGAGCCACATGGGTAAGATAATGGCATTAATGCTTTTTATTTAATGTAAAAGTAAAAATGACACAAATATGAGTTGTTTTACTAAAACAATTTTTAAATGGGGTTATACAAGTCAGAGTTTTAACTATAAATAGTCATCGGAAATATAAAAAGATTTCCTGCATCATAGTCATTTTTTTGTAATTTTTAGACATTATATAAATTAAATTATTTATGACACCATGATGATGCAACGATTACCTCATTATTTAACGATTTAAATAAAATGAAACGATAATGTGAAATCTAAGACCTACACTTGTAAAAAACCTACTGTATGGGTGGATTTCTAACATTTATCACCTTATCCTCGAAATATATAATTTTGGGACCTTTAAATCTGAAAATCATTTTATAATAAAGTTACCTTTTATAACATTCCAAGAGTGCCCCTCCTCTCCTCTTATAAAAGGCCCCCACCTCTAGCACCTTAACCATACTTCCAAAGCCTTTGGCTCGGACAAAACCTTCCCATTTTCTCTCTCCACATCCCTCTATAATTCTTATAATCCTCACTTTGGGCAAAAGTCTTCCCAAGGAAGCCTTTGAGCTAAAAATCAAAAAGAGTTACCTGATTTAAAGATAGTGTCTTCTCTTGTGTTCTTATGTTTTTTTTTGCTTCTACAACCCCATAAACTTTTTTTTTCATTTATTTTGTAAAAAAAAAGTATCGTATATTTACTAGGATGTTTTAATAAAAAGTATTCGACCTACACTTACACACACCTACATCTACTGGTTAAAGAACATACTGTTTCCGTGGATGGCGAATTTCTGCCTCACGAAACGATGATTGTTCAATATTCTATTAACACCATAAAAGGTGGCCATTAAGATGAAAATATATTTATATATGATATATAATATGTTTATGTTTCACTTAAGCTTCTGTATTTCTCATTTATGGCATACCTTTATGGTTTCCATTATGGGTAAACGCGATATCTTCATTTTAGGAAGTGCGGACTACCGCCCCCTCAAAGTGATTTGATTCGTTAATGCCATATCTGGGAAGTATAAAGGATGTAATTAATGATATTATATATAATATTATACTGGAATTATAATATGGCTTTATATCATTATTATTCCATTCCATAAAATACGAAATAGAAATGAAAGTAGCGTTCATGCGTATGTACGGCCTACCGTCTCCATGAACGGTGCATTTCATTTCTTACCTCTAAATGTTATGTAATATTATAAAAGCTTGTATATACTGGATATATATGATATATATGATATCTACACAATGAGTATAACTCTGGATATAATGGATACATGAAAAACTTGTAATTATAAAGAGTTTATTTTTCACTCAAGTACTAATGATTGTTAAAACAGCCGTTATTAACATAAATAATTACATAGTTTTCATGACATGGTAATAAGTGATATAAAAGGAATAATGAACTTTAAAAAGGTTCTTAAACAAGTAGAAATTAACTCAGGTTTATTATTCAGTAGGTTAAAATAACGATCGATTCAAGTCGGACCCGAGGTAAGGGACTTTGCCTCAATCTCCATTCATTGAGGCATATTTTGTTTTATACACAACATTCTTATATACAGTGTATAAACCCCTTTTACTTTTACGTTTATTCAAAAGGAATGATTTTTATACGAAGGGTTTACTAAACAACAAAAGGGAATGTTTTTGTCGTACATATGCAGCGACAACGACTTCTCCGCCGCCGTGACCATTATTTTGAGTTTCAGCTTCCTCTACAAGCCATACAATTTTTTTAAAAGAAAAATAAATACCATATTTTACTTTTAATTTATTTTGGTATTGAAAATGGTTTTCATAATGTTTTTTATATCAATGTGTTGTATTGATATCTTCTTATTGAAATGTGGAAGTGTTATGTTTCCATTATGTATGTATTACGTGGTACTATTATGTTATGGTTCTTGGGAATTGTTATAAAGATGGGTGGTTCCATGATAAACTAAGGGCGGGTGACCCTGATATATCTCTCCAATGCATTGGGTAATGTGAAGGAGTTAAACGTTAAGGTTTCTCTAAAGAGATTTAGGGAATATACTATGATGGGTATTCCAAACGTAACCAAGAGGGTTACTCCCTACATAAGAATGTTATGAATGCCTCAAGTTACCTTTATGTCTTATGATTTCTATGATTTATTCATGATTTGATGAGGTATGTTAAAGTGATTATGTTTTATGAGTAGAGTATGATTTCCTTGATTCTTATGTATACATGTACTCATTTTTCCTTTCTATATTTTTATATCCCTTTCTGAGCTTTTTATGCCAATCCCAGGTTTTTGAAATGTTTTTCACAGGTCAAGGGAAGGGTACATGATATAATGATAGTATCAAGGAGGTGTCAAGAAAGAATCCATGTTTTATTTTAAATATGTTTCTATTGATGGGAATAAATGAATACTATCTTTTATTGTAACCACTTTGTTTAAATGTGGAATGTAATGCATGTTTTACGATCTAATTCTCTAAAACTCTAAACCTAAAAAAAATCCTCAAGGTGTATTCTTGAAATATCTCAAGATTAAGTAATGTTTAAGGCTGGGGCCTTATAGTTGGTATCAGAGGTCAGTTTATGTAGCATTTGAAGATTACCTTGTCGCTTCATCTAAGACATGTTTGTTCAGATTGGTTTTCCATATAGGAAATAGGGAAGCAGTGCTAGGAAGGCATACAGAAGGAAATAACATTCTGAATCAGCATCCTGAGATGGTCAGAATTGGAACTGAATAGTTTGTTGCAGTAATGGTACAGTTGACTCAAGCGATAAATGGTGTAAGTATCCATGAACGAGATCATCCAGATCAACCGCAGAGGAACAAGTCAATGGTGGAACATTTCATGAGGCAACATCCCCCATATTTCAGAGGATCATCTGACCCTATGCTAGCTGAAGGGTGGATTAAAGCACTGGAGAATATTTTCGATGTCATGGGGTGTTTAGAAAATCAAAATTTTAGTCTTGCTATTTACCGTTTGGAGGGTGAAGCATATCAGTGGTGGTCGATGGTTAAAAATATCGGGGATGCTGATGAGATTGATGCTCTTGACTGGGATGAATTCAAAGGTATGTTTCTTGATAAGTATTTTCATAAGGCTGTTCGACTTAGGATGGAAAAGTAATTCTTGGAATTGAGGAAAGAGGAGGACTCAGTGGCTGCCTATGAAGAAAGGTTCACTCGATTGGCATGGTATGCTCCAAATTTTATCCGAGACATTGATAGTAAAATCATTCGTTTTTCTCAGGATTAAAGCCAAAATATTGAAGGGAATTGGCTTCTCGTTAGTTTAAATGTTATGAAAAGCTTGTTCGATGTGCTGAGAAGGTGGAAATGGAGTTTTCCGATGATCAAGTGTTCTATAACAACCAGTAGAAGAAGTGACCTATGTGGCCGGAGAAAGGAAATAATTATTCAAAAAGGTCTGACGGTAAGAAAACTAAGTTTCCAGTTTGTGATAAATTTGGTAAAAGGCATGCTGGGGAATGTCTTTTGATTTCTGGAAAGTGCTACTGATGTGGTACGATTGGACATAAGGCTCGTGATTGCACTGAAAAAGACTAAGGTTATGGTAAGTCCAAATTTTATTTACAGTTAGTGAAAAGTTTTAAGTGCAATGAGATAGGTCACTATGCAAATGAGTGTCCTACAAAGAGCTCGAGTGATGGGAAGTAGTTAGACTACATGCAGAAAGGGGTGGTGAAATCCTTTGCAACTACTTCAGCAGATGTCGGGCCATCAAATGAAGTTGTATCAGGTACTTTGATTGTTTTTTCATATTATGCCAGTGTGTTGTTTGATTCAGGGTCTACACATTCTTTCATCTCTGAAACCTTTTCTAGTAAAATGGGAATACCATCCCAAGAAATGACTCCTGAACTTGTGGTAAAAACACCTGGGGGAAATTTTGAGTTAAAAAGAATTCATAATAATATTCCAATCCTTATCCGTGGAAAGAACCTACTTGCGAACCTTATGGTTTTACCTATAGTATAGTTTGATGTTATCTTGGGTATGGATTGTCTCTCTATTTACCATGCTAAGATTGACTGTAGTGCTAAAGAAGTTTCTTTTCAGAAAGTCTTTCAGTTTGTGTGCAATAATGAACCCTTACTGTTGATAACATATCAAGAGGTCGAGCAACTTGTAAAATATGTAAATGAATGTTACCTTGCACATATCATTGAAAACAAGGGAACTGTTTAGATTAATGATGTGCCAGTGGTAAATGAGTATCCTAATGTTTTTCCTGATGAGTTTCCTGGAATACTACTAGACTAGGAAGTTGAATTTACTGTTGACTTAGTTCTTGATGCTAAGACAATTTCAAAACCCCCTTATCGAATGGCTCAAATTGAACTTTTAGTGTTGAAAGAGAAATTGCAAGATTTATTAGAGAAAGGTTTCATTCGACCTAGCACATCACTATGGGGTGCTCTTGTTTTATTTGTTAAAAAGAATGATGGTTCTATGAGACTTTTCATTTATTATAGAGCCTTGAATAACATCACTATTAAGAACAAATATCTTTTGCCTCATATCGATGATTTGTTTGATCAGCTCCAGGGAGCTCAGTATTTTTCAACGATTGACCTGAGATCGGGGTACCATCAGGTGAAGGTAAAGGAAGCAGATGTTCCAAATACCACGTTTCGAACAAGATATGGCCATTATGAATTTGTAGTAATGCCTTTTGGGCTAACCAATGCACCTTCTGTATTCATGGACTTAATGAATAGAATTTTCCATGAGTTCTTAGATAAGTTTGTGGTGGTTTTCATTGATGATATTTTGGTGTTTTCTAAAAGTAAAGAGGAGCATGAAAGATATTTAAGGGTTATTTTTAAAACCTTAAAAGAAAATAAATTGTATGAGAAATTCAACAAGTGTGAGTTTTGGTTGCAACAAATTTCTTTCCTTGCTCACATTGTCCCTAAAGATGGGATAACTGTTGATCCTGCAAAAACAAAAGTTGTTGAAGAATGGCCAAGACCCACAAATGTAACTGAGATTCGTAGCTTCATTGATTTGGCAGGCTATTACCGAAGGTTTGTTAGAAAGGTCTCACGGTTATCTAGTCTAATGACTAAGCTAACTCAAAAGGGTGTTAAGTTTATCTGGACAAAAAAATGTGATGATTGTTTTCAGGAACTGAAAAAAAGATTGGTGAATGCTCCAGTTTTGGCACTACCTTCCACGAATGGGGAGTTTGTTATCTATAGTGATTCTTCATTGAAAGGTCTTGGTTATGTTCTAATGTAGAATGATCAGGTAATTGCTTATTCTTAACGATAGTAGAAAACTCATGAGGTAAATTATCCTACACATTATTTGGAATTAGCTGCTGTTTTTTTCACTTTAAAAATTTGTAGGCACTATTTTTATGGATTAATGTGTGAAATATATAACGATCAAAAAATTTTAAAGTATATATTCACTCAGAAAGAATTGAACATGAGACAGAGGAGATGGATAGAATTAATCAAGTATTATGATTGTGCAATTCATTACCATCTGGGAAAAGCAAATAAAGTGGATGATGCTTTGAGTCAAAAATGTAATGCTTCATTAACAATGTTGCATTTGGAACGTGATCCTTTGGTTAAGGATTTGGTGAACTTTGGCAAAGAAGTTTTTGGTGAAGGATGTTCTTCTGTTTTGTTTCAGGTATCAGTGAAATCTTCTCTATCACACAGAATCAAGAAAGCATAGAAGCAAGACAGTGAGTTGCAGAAAAAGGTAGAGCTGGTTCAGAAGGGTAAGTTGCCTGAATTCAACATTGATAATGATTGTGTTTTGAGATTTGGGAAGAGATTGTGTGTACCTTGTGATTCAAAGTTCAAGAGAGAGTTATTATGTGAAGCTCATAGTTCACCGTTTTCAGTTCATCCTGGTAGTACTAAGATGTACAGAGATTTGTGGGAGTATTACTGGTGGGATGGAATGAAAAGATATATTACTGATCTTATAGTGAAGTGTTTGACTTGTCAACAGGTAAAAGAAGAGTGGAAGTTACCGAAAGGGATGCTTCAGCCTTTACCAGTACCATAGTGGAAATGGGGGAATATATCCATGGACTTTGTTGTGGTATTGCTGAAGACACATCGAGGTAATAATGCAATCTGGGTTATTGTTGATCTCTTGACTAAATCTGCTCATTTCCTTGCTATACGAGATAATATTTCCCTAGATCAACCTTCCCATTTGTATCATAAAGAGATAGTTAGGTGACATGGAGTTCCACTTTCCATTGTATCTGACCGTGATCCCAAGTTTACTTCTATCTTTTGGAAAAGCCTTCAGAAGTCGTTGGGTATTGAATTAGATTTTAGTACATCTTTTCATCCTTAATCAGATGGGCAGTTAGAACGAACAATTCAGACTTTGGAAGATATGCTACATGCTTGTTCGATGGATTATCAGGGAATTTCAGACCAACATCTATCTTTAGTTGAGTTTTCATATAATAAAAGTTTTTATTCCAGTATATAGATGGCACCATTTGAGGCGTTATATAGGAAGCGGTGTCGAACTCCAGCTTTCTTGGATGAAGTCGGTGAAAGGAAGATAATGGGATCCGAATAGGCAGAAGAGTTGGCAGAAAAAGTTCAGCTAATACAGAAACACATGAGAATAGCTCAGAGCAGGCAGAAGAGTTATGTGGACAACAGGAAGAAGGATATCTCTTTTGAGTTAGGTGATCATGTTTTTCTCAAAGTCTCACCAGGGAAAAGTGTGATGCGATTTGGTAAGAAAGGACAGCTTAGTCCAAGGTTCATTGGGCCATATGAAATTCTGGAGAGAGTTGGATCAGTTGCTTACGGAGTGGATTTACCTCCGATTTTATCTCAGGTACACAATTTTTTCATTGTTTCAATGTTAAGGAAGTACATTCCAGATCCATCTCATGTTTTGAGTCCAGAGGTAGTTCAGCTGGAAGAGAACCTATCTTATGAGAAACAACCGGTCCATATTCTTGACCACAGGGAGCATGTGTTATGAAATAAGGTGATTCATCAGGTAAAGGTTTTGTGGAAAAACCACATGATTGAAGAGGCAACATGGGAATCTGAAAATGCAATGAGGGCTAAATACCCCCACTTATTCGATAAGTAAATAAATTGTGGGGATGAAATTTTCAAAAGGGGGAAGGATATAACATCCCAAGTAAGCAATGAATAATATATATTTTTATCTATGTCTATTAATGAATTAGATAGTGTTTTATAGGCTTAAAATGAGAATAAATCCAATCTTAAGCATGGAATACACTAATATTTTTAAAAGATTGTTTTACTACCTTTTGATGGAAAACCATTTTTAAATCAAACTTTTGACAACTTTATAAGCTCTATTTTTCAAAATAAACATATTCTTTATGATTGTATCATTGAAATTTACTTTGGGTAAATTTTTTGTATTTTTCCGATAAAGTTCATTTTTAATGAATAGTAAAAAATGTTGTATTTTAATTCAAAACCTCTTTTTAATCTAATTTATTTATATGATTAGATTATCTTTTGAATTGGTTTTAAAGTTAAATTAGAATATATTTTTACCATTTAATCCAATAGTTGTCATTGGAATTAATATCAGTTTGAAATTGGACTTAAACTAGTGTCAATCTTTTGATACTTATTGTTTCATAAAAAAACGCTATTTGCTCTGATAGCGGGAATTAATTATTAAATTAATTAATGTAACTTATATGTTTTGAAATTTGTAAAATATAAATCATTTTATAATTTGTAATATAAAATATATCTTAGGGTGAAGGTTTTGTATTTTTCTGAAAAACAACAATTTTTGATGAATAGTGAAACCACTAAGTGGTACTTAAAAAACTGATTTTTCATCTAAATGAAAATTTACCACCTCTGTGTTTTGAATTTCAAAAATCCAACATACATGGTTGTCATTAAGAAGTAAAATGTGGTTCAATGGGTTTTAAATTATTTTTTTGGTGAATAGTAACTTTTTTGTTTTTAATCGCGATTAGAGGTAATAGTGTAATTTAAGGTAAAAACAATGTTTTAATAATATGAAATGACCTAGACACATATCCTACCCTTATTGGATGTGTCATGGCTGACAAAGACAACCCATGAGTCGATTTTGGGGACCCCATGGAGCCACTTGGGTAAGATAATGTCAATAATGCTTTTTATTTAATGTAAAAGTAAAAATGACACAAACATGAGTTGTTTTACTAAAAAAAAATTAAATGGGGTTATACAAGTCACATTTTTTACTATAAATGGTCATTGGAAATATAAAAAGATTTCCTATATCATAGTATTTTTTTTTATAATTTTTAGACATTAAATAAATTAAATTATTTATGACACCATGATGATGCAGTGATTACATCATTATTTAACGATTTAAACAAAATGAAAAGGTAATGTAAATTCTAAGACCTAAACTTGTCAAAAACCTATTCGATTGGTGCATTTCGAACTCATATCACCATATCTTCGAAATATATAAATTTGGGACCTTTAAATCCGAAAAAAATTTTATAATAAAGTAACCTTTTATAACATTCCAAGAGTGCCCCTCCTCTCCTCTTATAAAAGGCCCCCACCTCTACCACCTTACCCACAATACTGAAGCCTTTAGCTCGGCCAAACCCTGCCCATTTCGTCTCTCCACATCCCTCTCTAACTCTTAGAAACCTCACATTAGGCAGAAGTCTTCCCAAGGAAGCCTTTGAGCTCAAATCAGAAAGAGTTATCGGATTTAAAGGTAGTGTCTTCTCTTGTGTTCTTATGTTTTATTTTGCTTCTCCAACCCCCTAAACTCTTTTTATTAATTTCTTTTGTAACAACAACATTATCTTCCATATACTAGGATGTTTTTATAAGAAGTATTCTAGCTAAACTTACACACACCTACATCTAATGGTTAAAGAACATACTGTTTCCGTGGATGGCGAATTTCTGCCTCACGAAACGATGATTGTTCAATATTATTTTAACACCTTCAATGGTGGCCATTAATATGAAAATATATTTATATATGATATATAATATGTTTATGTTTTACTTAAACTTCTTTATTTTTCATTTATGGCATACCTTTTTGGTTTCCATTATGGGTAAACGTGATATCTTCATTTTAGGAAGTGCGGACTACCGCCCCCTCAAAGTGATTTGATTTGTTAATGCCATATGTGGGATGTAAAAATGATTTAATTAATGATATTATATATTATATTATACTGGAATTATAATATACCTTTATATCATTATGATTCCATTTCAAAAAATACTAAATAGAAATGAAAGTAGCGTTCATGTGTACGTACGGCTTACCGTCTCCATGAACGGTGCATTTCATTTCATACCTCTAAACGTTATGTAATATTATAAATTCATGTATATACTAGATATATATTATATATATTATATCTACATCATGATTATAACTCTGGATATAATGGATACATGAACAACTTGTAATTATAAAGAGTTTATTTTTGACTCAAGTACCAATGATCGTTAAAACGACCGTTATTAACTTAAATAATTACATAGTATCCATAACATGGTAATAAGTGATATAAAAGGAATAATGAACTTAAAAATGGTTCTTAAGAAAGTATAAATTAACTCAAGTTTATTATTCAGGAGGTTAAAAGAACGATCGAGTCAAGTCGGACACGAGGTAAGGGACTTCGTCTCAATATCCATTCATTGAGGCATATTTTGTTTTATACACAACTTTCTTTTATACGGTGTATAAACCCCTTTGACATTAAAGTTTATTCAATATGAATCATTTTTATATGAAGCGTTTACTAAATGAAAAAAGGGAATGTTTTTGTCATACGTATGCGGCGACAACGACTTCTCAGCTGCCGTTACCATTATTTGATTTTCGCCTTCTTCTACAAGCCATACCGTTTTTTTAAAAGAAAAATAAAAACCATGTTTTATTTGTCTTTTATTTTGGTATTGAAAATGGTTTTCATAATTTTTTTTATATAAATGTGTTGTATTGATATCTTGTGACTGAAATGTGTAAATGTTATGTTTCCTTTATGCATGTATTATGTGGTACGATTATGTTATGGTTCTTGGGCATTGTTATGAAGACGGGTGGTTCCGTGATAAACTAAGGGCGGGTGAGCCCGATATGGCTCTCCAATGCATTGGGTAACATGAAGGAGTTAAACGTTAAGGTTTCTCCAAAGAGATTTAGGGAATATACTGTGATGGGTATTCCAAATGTAACCAAGAGGGTTACTCCCTACGTAAGAATGTTATGAATGCCTCAAGTTACCTTTCTGTCTTATAATTTCCTTGATTTATTCATGATTTGATGAGGTATGTTAACGTGCTTATGTTTTGTGAGTAGAGTATGATTTCATTTATTCTTATGTATACATGTACTCATGTTTAATTTCCATATTTTTATATCCCTTACTGAGCTTTTTATGCTCATCCCATGTTTTTGAAATGTTTTTCACAGGTCAATGGAAGGGTACATGATATGATGATAATGTCAAGGAGGTGTCTAGAAAGAATCCATGCTTTATTTTAAATATATTTCCGTTGATGGGAAAAAATGAATACCATCTTTTAATGTAACAGCTTTGTTTAAATGTGGGATGTAATGATAGTTTTATGATCTAATTCGCTAAAACTCTAAACCTGAAAAGATCCTCAAGGTGTATTCTTGAAATATCTCAAGATTAATTAATGTTTAAGGCTGGGGCCTTATAATAATACATAAAAATAATATACATTAATACCTTAAGTTGAAATCTCTTATTTTTTTGGGGTAAATTTATGATATATTCCTTTCAATATTTCTAGTGATTATATCATAAAATCCTTTCATTTTTCAATTTTTTATTTGAGTTCCATGATTAATTTTTTTTTCATGTGTTTGTGTAATTTATCTTTATGAGTATATTATGATGTGGAGGGTGATTAATAAGTAAACAGATATCTAATGCATTGGTCAATGTAATAAATAACATGAGATTATGTTAATATTTTATTAAAAAGTTTCTAGCATTTTTCACATATTTTCAAATGATGATTTCCAAACATATGATACTTGTGAACATGATGTGATATTTATTAAAAAATTAGTCATGGGATCTTACCTCAATGTTTGGATGTTTTATTATTATGAATATAAATCATTTCATTACTCAATCAAAATTATTTCCACATTCTTATGATGACAATAATCTGTTTATGATATGATTATTGGTCAACCACAATTCATTGTTCTATTATACAAGTATACTCAAATTTAATAATATTTATTTAAACTCAAACTAATGTGACAAACTAATTAAATGTATATTTTGGTGAGTTAGAGGCTAAAATCCTGAGATAATGCAAGTATATTTAAGGATATTTCAATGTGATTGACTGAGTGGGGAAGAAATAAAGAAATTTGGTTAAAAATGAGATTAGAAGTTACATGATTTGAAATACCAAGTTCATGTTGTAGTCAAGTGTATGTATAAATAGATTATTTATGATGATGTTAGAGATACGGCTTGTAAAGTCCCTCTTCTTCGAACTGTCCCTCGAATTTAAAAATTCACATTGTTTCATAGTTAGATACATTGGTTAATTAATGGTTCTAGTTCTTCAATTTCATATTTAAACACAATTTACATAAACTATTCATTGGTCATGAAAAATTCACAAAAATTAGTTATTAAATTAAAAAAATGTCAATATTCATAGGTCAATTGTAATGAAGTTAGAAGAGGGACATCATTGAAAATTGAGGAATGGTTTCAATACCTAACATAAACCAAAATTAATGAAATTAAACATCAATTAAACAATAACACATATCAAAAAAACACCAAAAAAGAATCATTACACCCAAATTCTATTAAGGAGAGGGTGATAGGGGAGGAGAGATAGAAATAAATCCAAACATAAAAATAATGTATCAAGGTAGGAGAGTCTGTAGTAGAATAAATTCATAGTTATTGATAAATTATTTTATCTATTTATAGATGCTACATTATACATTATTTATAGGCATTGATATATCACCAATGTGGAATAAATTAAATTAATTAATCCAATAAATGAATCTGGTTTAGGATTTTAATTCCCATCACAAAACTACAAAATGTGAAGGTAATGTTTACACCATAAATCATAGGGTACCATATTTTATTGATTTCATAATGTATTATCTTAATAGGGTGTATAAAATCACATTTATAATGCGAATATTATTTGTATGTCATGAAATATGGATCTATGTTTCCTCTTTATCTTTTTTCACTTCATGAATATATTTCTTTCTATGAACTATAGTCTCAAATCTCTCACAAAGTCACTTGAATTTCTTTGATGTTAATCATGATCTCCATAGAATCATTTATTCATAATTAATATTCCATTGACACATCATGGATCTAATTTATTCCCACATAAAAATTAAAATTTCCCATGCCATAAAATTTCTAAAATTTAAACTATTAAGTCAATAATTATCCATTCTAATTCCAAAATTAATCAATTTAATATTTAAAAATGTATTCATGAAATGTATATATAAAATCCCCCCAAATATGAATTAATTATTTTCATTATGAATAAAATCTCAACATATTTCAAAGCTTGTAAATAATACTATGATTTAAATGTAGTTTCAACAAATCTAGTTATTAAATGGTGCATAAAATGTTGAATAATCACATAAAAACTTAATCTTCTCCTCACATTTCAACACATATATTAAATTTTATTTTAAAAATTATATATAATATTTATGAATCATTGGGATTAAACTTCATAATAAAAATCACTTTAATTTAGTGTCAAATTATAATTTTCATAGGCTAGATAATTAGTTACCATAGTTAAAAGAAACAATGATAAAAGTGGGGAAAAATAAAAGTTAAGGAACAAAATGATAAAAATTATTTTATTTTGTGTGGAGGAGGTGTTTCCCAATATTAATTCAACTTCACTCCATTATTTGTAAATTTTGGGGGAACATGCAGTTAGGGATCCCTTCCAATAGTGAATACTTTTGGTTATGTGCAACAATTAAACTCATCCTCCATTATAAGAGGGAAATAACTCTTCCTATTTCATTACACCATCCAATACATTTTGATCATCCAAACACAACATGGATCACTTCTTCGAATCTCTCTCCTCATCTTAGGAGCCTTACATTGAGCACCAAACCAACTGAGTAAGGCCTTTATCGCAATCCAAAAGTAGATGTACAATGAAGAGAATGATAAATGTCATTCAAATAAAAGGGAGCATAAGGTAAGGTATTTCATATAAATTTATATATAAATGAGTCTTATTGGATTTTATTCATCAATAAAATTTTATGTGGGGTACATATGTTACATTTTGACATTTAAAATCTTGAATAATTCATTCTTCATTTTATTTTAAGATTCAATTTCGATTTTTTCATCCATGGGTATTTGAATTGAAAATCATCAATTTGAAAAAGTTAACAAATTTTATTTTCTGATTGTGAGAATTTTATTAAAATAATAAGTTTTCTGTAATCATTTTATATTATACATTAGATTTCTCATAAATATGAATATTCATGTGTATTTTATGTGATTACTTCTTAATATTCACACCATATTTATATATAGTGATTTCATTTAATGGTATATAATTTATTGAGGAAATTTCGATAAATCAATATCATTTACTAAATTAAGATATTTGAAAAGGATCATTTTTTATGAGTTAAATCGATATATAAAGAATTATTTTGAAATTAGTACATGGGTTGATGATTGGTTAATGTAAGCCCCTGCACGTATCAATAGTCTCATGAGATAAATTAGTTGACTGAATAAGATGGCATTATACTGACAGAAATAATTTTTATCAATGTTAGATCATGAAAGTAACTATATTAGGGATATATCTTATAAGTTCATACATCAATGATTATTAATCCCATAATTTTTTATTCCATGTGATTATTCGATTAGTTAAAATATATATTGTTTAGTTTCAAGATTAGGTGATCATTTAACATTGCATGTTTATTATTCTTTATTGATTTATGGTAGATTCCAAAGTACATAACCATTACTGATATTTTGAGATCTCTATTATTTATTTTCATTCCCCATGATATGAAGATTTAGTTCTTGGAACGAGTTTTCATGGATACTTTGAATTTTATGTTATTATGTATTATGTTTTATTTTTTATTACCAATATAAAATGAGTATCATCTGTATAATTTATTTCTAAAACTACTAAATGTTTCAATCATTTGGGTTTTTAATCTTGTAACTATGAATATTTAATAAATTTAGGCATTGGGTATAATTTACTAGGGTCGAGGTTGTTACAGTTAGTATTAGAGAAAGTTTATTATAAACCTTGGTAACTATATATAGGAAAACAAAGATTAAGGAATGTAACCCTATGATTGAAGTTTAGGATATTTGTAGAAAACATCCAAAATATTTCGTAATTTAGAGATAATGTGGGCCTTCATTGTAATACAGCCATGTTTGGATATTAGAAGTGGACGTGGTTCTCAAAAAGATAGGCATTTGTTAATATATATTAAATTATTGTTTAAACATTAAGTTTTGCATAACTTGGTACAACAAAATAGGTCTTATTGTGCACCTAATTTAACACTCTTGGGGGTATTCTTATGATAATTCAAAATTTTATTACACACCATTATGATGGATTTGAAGGTATATATATCCCAATGAGTCCATTTTTATGGTTATGTTATTAGTTATGTATAATATTTTAAATTTATTGTTTGTATTTAAATAATTTTTTGAATAAATATTTTTCAATATAATTTAATTATCTAATATATTATTTTTTATTGTTTAGAAATGGAACCATAAATGAAAAAGGGTATCAATACAGGTGGACAATATAGTGGTTTCCCAGCTGAGAAAAGTGATTTAGCTAGAATTAGAATGGAAAATGATGTGGATATATTTGGGATACATATTAATTTTATGAAATATATTCTTTCATGGATTTATAAACCTTATACAAAATGATATTATTTGATGATAGATCACTTTATGTGACATAGGAACCCCTAATTTCGTGGGACTACTGATTTAATGGCATTTCACACATGTATTTTTTCTTTAGATGAGATATTTATGTCATTGGATAAATTTAAAAGAAAATGTGGAAATATCTATTATATTATCACATTGTAGATGTTGATCAATAATAGTCATTGAACAAGAATAATAGGTAGGAATAGAAAATAAAACATAGGGAATGGAATGATTTTAAGGATAAATTATTCAATAAATATTTCCCTCTAGGGGAACAAAATGAGTTGAATAAAAGATACATAGATTATTGAAAAGGTTAGAAGATAGATTTTTAGAGTATGAGGACGAATTGACAAGGTTATATGGGAATTACATGGATTATATATAAAAAAGGAGTTCAATATTAACATCTTATTTTAATGGATTATTCTATGTCCTTGAAGAATGTTGTTGCAACAAATGTTTTCTTTATAATATAGTTTTTTTATTCTATCAAGGTAGATATGTAACTATACATGTATAAGGAATCCAAATATTAGTATGATAATAAGATTATGGAATTGAAAATAAAAGATAATGGGAAGAATGGAAATAAATATTTTCCCACAGGTGATAACTGTACAAATAATCACCCTGGTAATGCTTGAAAGGATAAAGATATATTTATATGTTAAAAGAAAAGGATCCTCAAGAAAATTAGTGAAAATGGAAAAATAAAAGGTTTATATTCAATGTTTTAGCTATATTGAAATGTGGAACTATGAAAATAAATTACTCAAGCTTCAATGGAATATATCACAAAAGAAACAAGGGGATCAAGGTTAAGCATATTCATTTTATACAATGGAATTGGAATTATTAATGTTATTTTCTATTTAGATATAAGAAAAATATTGTAAATATATTTAATTGATGATACTATTATTATACAATTTATGAAATATATATGGATTATACAATAGAACTATTTTATTGTGGATTTTAAAGAGTATGTTAAATGTTACTGATGAATATGAAAATTATTTGTTAACAAGTTGAACTTCTAAGGAAAACACATGTTTAAGGGAATTATATTCCAAAATATGTTCATGAGGTTGAGATAATGATATTTGGATAATGAGATGATTGACAAGGAAATGTTAAATTAGATAATTCTAAATACCATGGAATTTCATTATAAGTGGTGAACATAATCTTTTGTAATGGTTAACTATTTATGAAATGGTTTCAGATAAACGTTGGATGATGTTTTAGAGATTTATGTATTACATCACTATATCATGAATCATGTGCTAAGAGATGAAGTATAAATTTCTCATGGCACAACTGAAGGATAAAATAGTGAATAATAAATATATCAAGTAATTATATTTCCTTATATTATATGATAGGGAAATAATTCCTCAAATCTAGGAAAGGAGGACTGAAACAAAATATTTTTCCAATTATCATAATTTTATATGATGTGAATGAAATTTTTCATATATCTAGTTTAAATACTTCTAGTCAATATATTTCTCTTAAAAAATTTCTCTATCACACTTCCTCATTCTACATGTTTTATTGTTCACTTCCATTTCCATGTTTTAATTTCCCACATATGTCCTCCTATATATAAACCAAGTTATGTGACTATTCTAGATGACTATTATACTTCGTTTTCTCTTTTATTAAGAGGTTGTTTTAATAAAAAAATTATTATAGGGGTTTTCCATCATTTGTATTTCCAAATGTTGAGCCCCTTATCACCAAGGTCAAGATTAAATTTACAAAGATGCAATTTATTTATTTTGGGGTGAATGGTACACCACAATATTCTTAAAGAAAAACATTTCATTCAAAAACAATGTTTGAAAAACAACACTATGAATTGTAGGTAAAATAATATAAAATGAAATTAAAATATATTTACTATTTGAAATAAATTTAATAAACTCTATATCTTTCAGTGCACACAATTCTATGTTTTCTTACACTACCCCCAACATTGAATTTATTCAATTGGTTTCATTACATATATAAAATATATTAACTGAAAACTATTAATATGATAATTCAAAATAGAAATCATCTCTTAAATGTTAAAATTTAGGTTATAAATAAAATTGACTAAATAATGGAAATATATGTTTGAATTCATTAGTTTCCAATTGAATTTAAATAAATATAAAAAAATTGACTATTTAGTATATGTTTTTTTTTAAAAATTATTTTTATTCCCCAAATGAGTTTTATCAATATAAATTAAATTAATTATCATTATTTTATGAACTTAATGATATTTAGAAAAAAAATATATTCATATAATATATTTTAAATTCACAAGATAAGAACAAATCCAATTCTATGAAAAAAGACATATTTTTTAAATGGGAAATTTTTCACCTATTGATGGAGCAGTTTTCGTAAATATATATTTTTACATTTTATAAATTTTATTTAATAAAATAAACATAATATTTAAATAGTAATTTAAAAATTATTTTTGGTTTATTTTTTTTCTTCGAAGAGTCATTTTTTGGTAAATAGTAAACAAATGAATTTTAATTGATCACTACATTTCCATTAAAATAATTAGTAATTATAAAATATATTTTCAACTTGTTATGTAGTAAAAATAGTTAAATTATAAATCTATTAATCCAATTTAGGTTATTAGAATATAATTCATATTTAAATTTAACAGAAAAACATTGAAAATTTTAATCTTTTTCTATTTAAAACAATGTTTTCTTGACACATCTACATGATTAATTTTAAATTATTTTCTACTGCTTCTGTGATTTTTGTTTTAAAAAATAGATAAAATATATAGAAACATTATAGTTTATGATATATATTAATCAAAAATATTTTTTTCAAAATATTTTTTTATAAAACCAATTAAAATTATTTTCAAGGATTGTGGTTAAAATGACTATACTCGGTAATTAATTATTGAATTCAAGGTGTAAAATGAACTACCAAATTTTATACCACCCATTTCATGGAATTATATCAACAAATACCACATAATTATCTTTCTTTATGAGTAATTGCGATAAGATTCCATGAATGTTACCCTTATAATAATTTAAGTGATCAAAAACAGAGAAAATTTATTTTCTTACTTTCTATGTCTATACAAATTTAAGACTAGGGAAAATATAACATATGTTTGGTTATATATATCATTTTAAAATATAAATTATCTTTTTCTATCAATAATATTTATTTTAATTATATATATATTAATTAATTGATTTAAAATATAATGAAATGGCAATGTAGTAATTATTTAGTTAACAATTAAATAAATTAAATGTCACTAAATTTATTAAAAGTGACGAAAACCAAATGAATTATTGACTAAGATTATTTTAATATGATTATATCATGTTAAAATAATGTGGAAATAATATATATTTTAATTCAATCATTGTATTGATATTTTTAAAATCAAATTAAATAAATAATGTTAAAATTGACGTTAATGTTATTTTATTATTAAAGATAATTTATTTAATGATTTTAAAAAAACTAAAAATAAAATATTATGCCATGTATTTTTAAATGTTAATAAATATAAAATATGGTTTGTTCATAGAAAAAATTTCTATTATAATTTACAGGTTGAACCCTAAACAGTAAAAACATCAGTACCATGATTAGGGTTATAACATCGTTTTTATGCAATACTTGAACTTATGTTATAATTAATTTCTGACACACATTATAATTTTATTTTATAAATAATATATCATTTCTAGGAATATGTGGGTGTAAATATTGTAACAATTATCACTTAAATTTAATCATAAAATATAAATAACTTATATTATAAACTAATTAATGTAGTAAAAACAAAAAATAGTAAATTTAGGGAAACATATATGTATTGGGAAAAATGAAAAAAAGTGTTTATTTTTGTTTGGTGAAGGTTTTTATCAACAACATGTCCAATAAAATACATTATAAGTTAATTTGGTAGGCACATAAGGTATTGGGAGCTCCTAATAGTGAATACATTGGCGTATTTACAAGAATGTCACTCCTCCTCAATTATAAAAGTGCATTCACTCTCCACACATATTCACACCACCCAAGCCATTTGGATCAACAAAAAACTACCAAAATAACTTACTAACAACTCTACCCTCATTACAGAAGCCTTATAATAGGGAATAAATCCATCCAAGGGAGGAATTTTGTGTAATAAAATATGAGATACCCTAAGAAGAGAAGTATAATGGTCATTCAACCAAAAGAAAGCATAAGGTAAGGGATTTCATCAAAATATAAATTAATTTCAGACTCATATTATTTTATGAACCAATTAAATTATATCTTGTCTATATACTTCCCCTTTTGACATGTAATATCATGAATAATTCATTATTTATTGTTATTAAATTTTCAAATTGAAATATCTCAACTAAAGAGATTTTACTTAAAAATCACCAAGTGTTAAAAGTTATCTCACATTCTTTTTTTGATATATATATCTTGATAAAATAAAATTATTGTAGTAATTTTTCATTAGAAATTAAATTTCACTTAAATAACAATTTTATTTTGTAATAGATATGATTATTTATTAAATGGTATACCATTTTTACAATAGTTTTTACATTTAAGGTTATACAATTTATTGGAGAAATATTGATAAATCATTATCCATTAGTCAATATTCATATTTTAATAGGAAAATTATTTGAAAATTAAATAAATATATATTAAATTCTTTGGAAAGTAAGTACATGGGTTGGGTATTGGTTAATGTAATCCCCTCGATGCACAAGTTGTCTCATGAGATTAATTAGTTAGATAAATCTGATGGGTTTCTACCCACATACATAATCTACCATGAGGGAATATTTCGACAAAAACTATCTTAGTGATAGATCGTTATAGTTCAAATTTACATCATTATTCATCCCATCATTATTGTTTTAACATGTGAATATATATTTAGCTAGAATATCTATGGTCATAATTCAAGGTCACGTGATTATTTATATGGAATTGTTTATCATATTTTATTCTAGCCAAGATATGATCATGTTATTGAAAAATTGTAATGTGTTTCAGGAATTTATCATTCCATGATTAGTAGATTTTATTAATTTTTGATGGTTTCCACTATACTTAACCCTTACGAAGAATTTGAGCTCCCACACTTTTTACCTTTTTCAATGTTCTGAAGATGAATTATTGGAAGTGTTTTTGAGGATGATGATCAATTTAACTTGTTAGGTATTATGTTACACTTTATATTACCAATGTAAAATTGGTATCATTGTGTATATGGTTTCAAAAAATACTATTTTTTGGTCATTTCTAATTTTAATATTGTATCTATGCCAATGTAAAAATGGCATTAGATCTAAGAAACATGGTTTTGGGTTGTTAAATAAATCATATCTTGTACCTCTCTTAATGTGAATAAGATTTTTAAGAAATTAATATTGACCATCACGACTTATATTATTTATCTTAAATAACACATGGTGGCATTGTGGCACTATTTTTCTTTTATTCCTTTAGATCAATAAACTAGCTCTCCAACCATAATAGGAATAATCCAATAATTATGGATAGAATAATAATTATAAATTCCTAAACTAATAAATTGTATATTTTAACATGTATCCATGAGATATGGGTATTGATGGTTATTATTATTCTCACACATGTACATTAAATATTCATCAATTCTATTAATTCACTATTATATATCCCTTAATTGTGCTGTTAACACACTCATTTTGTATTTATTTGATATTTAAATTTATGATATTCTATAATTAAGTCAAATTTCTCCAATAGCATGCTCCACACACAACAACGAACATAACCAAAACCCTGGTATATATATATATTTATTATAAATTATAGATACAGAAAGTAGTCATTGAATTATTAGTTATATAATATGACTAACTAAATTATGAAATTATTAACATATATCTTTATAGATAAATTTATAAAAATTTACTAAATCTGTTATTGTGTTTAACAATTTATATTTTCATGTGCTGTATTTTTTAAAAAATTAAACTAATTAAATTTTTGGTAAATGATGATATTAAGAAAGTATAATATTTATTGATTAATTTTATCCTATTTGGTTTTTATAGTAATTATGAATAAGAATATTTAGTATTTTTAAAATTTAAATTTAAATAAAAAAATTTATCTATGAATTATAATTTTATTTAAAATATAGATTTATATATTGTACAATATTATAATGAAAAAATAAAAATCATTTTTTATTCAGTATAACTATATTAGATTATGATACGTTTTTTTATTTCTCTAGAATAATTGATTTTATGATAAATAGTTCAACATACATTGTTCATGAATACTTTGTTTTTATGTAATTATTAGTCCAAAAGTATGGCTTTGAAAATGATAAAAATATTCTTCTAGAAAAAATATTTATTTCCTAAGTAAAATTATAAATTTAAAAATATTGAATTCAATATATAGATGTATGATTAATATTTTAGATAATAAATGAAATTTTTATTAAAAAATTAATCTATAATATAATTTGTAATATAGAATAACATTTTACTTATTTTAAAAATTGAATCAAATAAAATAGATTTTAAATTTGGAATCATTTGGTCCAAATTATTTAATAATATATTTTTTGGTAAAAAATGACTTGTTCGCTTAGGTAAATACTAGATACCATGGTAAAATCTAAAATTTAAAATGTGAAAATTCTAATGGTAATGAGTTAAAAAAAATTTCTAAAATATATGTGGTAATGTCAGGGTGAGGTAAAGCTAAACAATATCTCTTTTCTTATAGATAAGTTATTAATTTTGGAGCCACATTATATGAAAAAACATATATTTTAAAAACCAAAGTTAATGAGTTATTATATAAATATACAGTTAATACAATCCTCAAAGATTGAGGGGCCTAGTGTCTTGGCGGAATTAGGTATGTAGAAAGTTAACATGAAAGAGAGTTTCAAAGACATTTTTAAAACACTATAACAAGACCATAAAATAAATTGATCTTATAATAATAAATGGGGTATCCTAGGTACATACATAAGACAAATATGTGTTATAAATCCCAAAAAAAATTAATAAACAAAGAAAAACATGATGATAGTAAAAAATATGAGTCCATACGTATATCAAGGTGAAATAAAAGGGTAAAAAACTTATATAATAATTATATAATATTATAGCATCACAGAAATATAGAAACATGGAATCAACATAAAACAAGGCATCATAAGCACAAGTCAATCCTCACTACCAAGACATCATAACATTGTTTTCTTAGGATAACAAATTTCACACCACCTTTAGAATCTAATTAGATACATAAGTACCCATTGAATTGGAGTAATATGTAATCCATACCCACATATCAAATTATAATCATGTACACGTATTTATGTTTCATAAATATCATATAAAATAATAATCTCTTTCCTCAACTTAAACATCATTACCAAGGAGTGTGGGTTATATACATATATTTACAAAATAAATGAAGGATATTTATATCTATGTGACAAACCTTGAGGGAAAATTTTTGTGGGTATTCACAAGAAAAAAATATGGCATGTAAAATCAGGATATATTTTTGGAAACATTGGAGGTGTAAAAACATGTTCATAGAAGGTTTTATTGATAGTGAAATGTTTCCTATAATTATATGGAAATCAGAAGGAAAATAAAGGGATATTTTAAAAGACATTAAGGCATGAATAATTACAAATAAAAAATTATTAGTGTAAAGAAGGTACATGAAATAAAAATAAAGAGAAAATGATCCCCTCCTTTGGCATAATAATAGATTATGTAATGGTTACAATGTTAGGGGATAAATAATCTCGTATTAAAATAAAATAAATTTGTTATTAAATGAATAATTACAAGGGAATGAAATCATAATCATTTGAGATTTAAAAGTCAATATACAAAGAAAGTTCTTGAATGGAAATTAAGATAGATAATTCCCCTAAAATATAGAGAGTTCTTAGAAAATCATTGGAGGAGTTTCTTATGATATTGGTAATGCCTTGCGATGTCTTTATAGAGGTATATGTAAACAAAAAAAGTTCATTCCCATTGGGGTTTGATTTAATTGGAGGGGAATTTGGGGAGGGTATTTAAATCTAAAGAGAGGGTTTTTCATTACTAATTTCAAAATTTTGTTTTGGACCCTATAAGATTAAATAATAAAAAGAAAAAATAATATCATGTTTTTTGAACAAGATGAGTGGTTTTAAATATTTTAAATGTCCAAGAACCTAAAATATTTTTATAATTCCATTTATGGTGTGCAAGTGAGTCATGTGCATATATAATTTATTTCAAAAATATTTAATAAAACATTATTTCATGAGGATTAATTAATGTATTTTAAAATTAATTAAAACATGTAAAAACACATTATTTTTAAGGGGGATATATATTATTTGTTATGTATTCCCCATACATTATTTATCATAACACTTTTAACCTATTATGATGTTATAATAAGAAATATATATTTATACCGCAATATTTTTTTATATAAGAAATTAGAATATATTAGAAAAGTAGGAAATTATTTACGTTTTTTATATTTGATATTCTAATTTGAGAAATAATATTTATTTTCTGAAAATAAATATATACATATGCAAATTCACCCTATAATATTAGAATACTTATTAACTGGAAAATATGTTTTTATGATACCAACATCTTTTTGACCATTATAAAAATGACAATAGACATCATTAATCTTTATATTGTTTTCATATATGAATAATTATTTTATAATGATTATATTTTATAAAAATACTGCATATCTAATTTTTTTTGGAATCTATCAAAAAATGTATTTTAATTGAAACTATATATTTTCAAAAGAAATCGATTTATCCATATCAAAATCTAAATTTAATCAAAATAATTATATTAAAAATTACAAATTACTAATAAAAACATATATTTCTAATCATATATTCATTAAATGATAATTTAAAAACTCATACTATTAGTTTCTATATACATAACCCATTATTTCTCCAACGCATGACGTAAGGGTAAGGTTTGTGATAGTGGTGTATTCATAGGGTGGTTTGATGAACATAGTTTAGGATTTCATCTTGAGAAGAATGAACATATCATGTAAATGGTCTAACTCAAATTTAAATTATTGATTCTCATCTTGGAATTGGTCAAGGTTAAATTCTAGGTATTCCATCACACCAAAAAACACCAATAACATTGCATCATTAGGTACTAAACAACTTGTTGAGGCCACTTCTTATTCAATATTTTCAACTAGATTTTATCATAACCCATAATATATATTAATCAAAATGTTAAATTCATAATGACTATATTAAAAATGGTTATTATTATAAAAAAATATATTATAATCGGCCAGATATATTTTATAACAGTATAAAACAACATAAGTAGTGAAATAATTTTCAATAACTACATTACATAATAATGAATTTATTTATTTAAAAGGGAATTTCATTATAAAACATTTGGTTCATTACATTCTTCCCACCATTAAAATTTTCACTCTAGAATTTTGATTTTGTACACAATAATTAAAGAGGGTACTTCTATTTCATCCTCTCTCAGGATCCCATTTTCTTCCCTAAACTTTTGTTTTCACTACAATACCATTTCTCGGTGAGATTCATTGTTTCATAGAACATTTTCACCAAAATATACGATCTTCACCAGCTACTGATAATATGAAATATCATACTCCAAAGGTCCAACCATTGTATTTTTTACATGTGAGGGTCTATTATATACTTCCTCACGAGGGTTACATGGAACACCTTATGTACTTAAATAGGTAAGTTATGAATTCTAGTTGATAATCCATAGATCTGATTTGATCAATTATCCCAAAGGGGGTAATGTATTTAGTGAAAATATTTCCCCACTTCCAAAAACTCATGAATTTTATACAAGATGTTATATAAAAGATCACCTTGTTTCCAACTTCAAAATCCAGGTCTCAACTATTTTCATATACATAAATTTTCTTTTAATTTTTTTTGGATTTAATATGATGTTGAATAGTTCTATACTCATATATCATCAATTATCAAATATAAGGTCCGGTGATCTTTCAATATCGAATATAGTCCTAGAATGGTTGAGTCTAACATCTCTTATCATATAGTAACTTGTAATGTACCATTTCAATGCTAAAATGGAAAAAAAATGTTATAAAATAACTCTTATATGTGAAGGTGTCAATACAAATGTTTTTAAAAATACAATTAATATGATCTTAATATATAATCTACTATATAAATAGTTTTATTAGACTAACTATACTTCATTGAGTGATATATACTAATGAATCATAGAAATGTGTCCAGTTCTTATAGAAGGATTCTCCAAAACCTCATTGTAAACCTTATATCAGATGTTTTTATAATTGAGAGAGTAACTTCATGTAGTTTTACAACTTCACATTTGTACATCCTATCATGTTCGAATGGAGTGTATTATTAATTTATATTAATGAAATTTTATGACATTGAAAGGAAATTTACTACCACCCAGAAAGCCTATTTGACATTAGATGTCCTATGGAGTCCTTGTCAAAATCATAAGGTTATTTTATTCTAATTTAAAAACGAGTATATGAAATGGTTGAAGGATACAATCAGACTTATGGAATTCATCCATGAATTTTTGTTATATCAAAAAGATGAGATAAAAATTTTGCAATCTCTCTATTTGTGTTATCCCACCATATGTTTTCATTTAGATATATATTCATCATAGGGATTCCTAGATGAATAATGAATAATGATCTATTAACATCATCCATTACAACACCTTTTAGTTATAATGTTAATGGGATAGGTATCCACGTTCCAAATATTATTACTCTTTATTTATAAATGTTGATCTCTATAATATACCATACCATTCATTATATCTTCTTATCATCTTGTTGGGCCTCCTGGCTCCTCTCAAAATTGAATGATTTTGGAATTAACACATCAATTGTATATAAAGTAAATATTTATAATTCCCATTGTAAATCCTTTTCATACATAGGATGTTTGGATCCATTTTAATCACCTGATTGGATATGGTTAATAGATCCAATCTTCTCAAATAATATACCACATTGTCCACATTCCCAATATGGTAATGGATTGAAACATCTTAATCATTGGTTAGATCCAACCACATTCATTGTTCATACTAAGATCCATTTTTTTAAATATACTAGAGACTTTTATGATACATATATAAGTCACACTTACCAGCATAGATATAAATTCACCTAATATTATATTTGAAGACAAATGTATTATTTTTTGGATCTTGTTTTGGGTATTTTCAACTAATAGATATTTAATTGGTTAAAGGAATATAAAATCACTCATCATGTATGATTTCATGACCCATGAATTTTTTTAGACTCATCACTATTAATCAAAAATAATAGACCACTTGTGGGTAATGTAAGGGTATGTGTAATTATTGTCCAATTATTTAACTCTTTAAATCTCTCCTCACATTCAACAATCCAAAAAAACATCACTTAATTCTATGATATCTTGGCTTGAGGCCTTGAAAATCATGAGTTGTTGTAGAAAAATTGATGATAGTACCCAAATAATTTAATGAAACATGAAATATATGCCATAAGTTTTGGACTGGTCCATCCATAAATTTCCAATGATTCATAAAGATATATACATATCTATTTTCAAGGGATAATATTCCCCA
The DNA here is from genome assembly GCA_963277665.1 of Viscum album. Lineage (NCBI taxonomy): Eukaryota > Viridiplantae > Streptophyta > Magnoliopsida > Santalales > Viscaceae > Viscum > Viscum album. The sequence goes on along the minus strand of OY728155.1, from coordinate 949,910,111 downwards.
TGAGTGATAGTTTTCTACCTTAAACTCAAATTTACTATAATTTCCAAGAAACATTTATTTTCACAAGGTATTTATTGCAACAATATAATTATCGCCATGTCTATTCATAATTTCAGAGTGGATAATAATATTAACTAAAAATACTACCATATTTTTATATAGGTAGTCCCTAAAGAGTACATTCTTTAAGACAGTAAATATAGTTACCGTAGTAGTGAGTCAAAATAGAATTAATATGAACTCATTATTCCCATACATTGTACAAAATAATCACTTGGGATATCCTCCTTCTTCACCATTACATGAAAGTACCCCTATTAAATAACCACATTTGGGAAGTATTGTTCAATACATATCTAATCAAACAAGTCATCGTTTTATGGAAGATAATACTTATTATTCATTTTCTCTTTTTTTGCTCATGATGACCAATTAAGGGGTGTATTGAATCATCCATCTTCTTGGAAATAATTATAGGTACACCCCATGATGATGAAAATTATTGTATAATCCCTTAATATATATTTTCATATAGTGGATTCTTCATTTATCGATGTTCTATAACAGAAAAAATATTTTTTTTTGGATATTTGAAAATCTCAAGGCTTAACTGTGATCAAGAACTCATATTCTTATCTAAGAGGAATACCAAAAAATTATTTTGGAAATTCATGAGAATAATTCCTCACAATGAGAATTTCATGAAGGATGATATTTTCTAGTGACTTAATAATTTGTGATAGTTATGATTTCTCATAATTAAAAAATATAAATTCCTGTGAAGATAATTTAAATGTAGATTAACCATTTACATTTCACCTGTATTAAATTAGAGGTTGATTTTTTATATTGATGGTGATTTATTTCACTCAGAAATTTATATTGGATCTATATAATTAAATCCAATCCATACCCATAATTGTGTCAAATTACTCTAAAGTGATTATCACAGGGTTCTTTAGTAAAATAATCCCATTATTATTGATAGAGGAAAAGATGTATACTTGTGATGAAATATTTCCTCATTTTTAGTTTTCATAGAAATCTCCAATTCTAGGTTTTTAGATGTTGCAAAAAATGTTATACTATACTTTTGTGATATAAAATAATGATTATATTCATATTTACATAGGTAAATTAATGTGGATGAATTATAAATAATAAATCCTTCCACCAATTCATTATGGTTTTAATCATTTATGTTGAACTCTTTGTGGAATGGTTATTTTAATAATCACAAATCTTAGTTTTATTTATTCCTTTTAATATCTTGATCAACTTGTTCTAAATATGTTAAAATCAGATCTAAAATTATTTATCTATGATCAATGTGTGGTTATGGTTGACCTGGATGTATTCTGGATTGAACAGACACTTTGTTAGAATTTCTCATCTTGACTCACCGATATTCATTTTCCTGAGTCACCGATAATGAACGGTCGCACCGATGATGAATGGTCGCACCGATGATGAACGTTCGCACCGATGATGAAAAGTTGCACTGATAATGAATGGTCGCACCGATGATGAACGGTCGCACCGATGATGAACGGTCTCACCGATGATGAATGGTCGCACCGATGATGAAGGGTCGCACCGATGATGAATGGTCGCACCGATAATGAACGGTCGCACCGATAGCTACCGAAGATCTAAAGAGACACCGATGCCGAGACACCGATCATAAGACACCGATTCTAAGACACCGATGCGGAGACATCGATGATGAGACACCGATCATAACACACTGATGCTAAGACACCGATGTTGAGACACCGATGTTAAGACACCGATTAAAAGACACCAATTCTAAGACACCGATCATAAGACAATGATGCTAAGACACCGATGCTGCGACACCGATGCTAAGACACCGATCATAAGACACCGATGCTGAGACAGCGATGTTGATGCTACTGAAACCAATACCGATTCAAAATGTCTCACCGATCACATGACTCATCGATAGTCATGAAACCTATTTGAATTTCTATAAATTCTTATTTAACTCTAACGGTCATTTTTTATGTTTTTAATGCAATTAATGTTAATTAATGATGATTATTGGCATGTCAGGAGACCACACCTCTTACCTCTAAAAATGTAATCATTCCTACTGCCAGATCTCGTGGAATAAAAGGAAGATCGAGCTGTAGTAAAAGAGAGACAGATAGAAAACGCAAAAAGTATACACACAGATATACAACAGATACGAAGATACAAAAAGGGAGAGAATTATTCCATACATATACATGAGAATAAGAACTTGAAGACTTTTGATATACATCAATAACAAAAGTTCAAAGAAGAAGCTCAAGAGCTACAATGACTAGACATACTTGAGCTGAATAACTACACTAGAAGTGAAGGAAGTGAATCATGATATTCTGTTTTTCAAGGAAAAATCCAGAGATGGACATAGAAGCATTTCTGCTAAATCCAACGAGACCAGAGCTGCACCACCAATCAATAGATCTTTCTACACTCTGATACATTCTTTCTTAGTGATAATTTTACATACATTTTTGAGCTGTGTGGTGTACTCTGTATATCTTTTACACACACTGTCTCCTGCATTGAACTTGAGGATATCGAAATCATCACCCCAAATCTCTTAACTCTTGTTTTACCACGTCAACTGTAGAAGAGGTCCTTGTGTGTCCTGCTATTTGTTTTGTTTCCCACGAAGAACAACGGTAGAGGTCCTTGCGTGGTCTGAACAATTTTGTAAACAGTTGTTTACCCCGATCCAGGGTGTGGATCAATTTATATAAATTGTTGAGAGGAATAAGTCTTGGCTTGAGACTTAAACTATTGGTTAAATCTGCTATGCATTATAATGAAATCTAATAATTAAACTATATACTTATTCCTCTGCTATTACTTTGAAATACAAAACTATTTTAAAGCTACTTTGATAGTTAAATTCGCAAGTGTTTATACTTATTGTAAGTCAGTAATTCTTTTTCAAATGTTAATTTAATCTTCAGATTAAGTCAATTGAGTCCTAATCAATCTTTGAGAAACTGACTAAACATTCACACTCTGTATAGATTCACTACAGTTTAGCATTGTTTTAAATTGGATGATCTTAAGAGAAATATTTTTTAATAGAATTTTTTAATTGGAACTCAATTCACCCCCCTCTTGAGTATCCACTCTGACCAAAATTTGGTACTAAAGGTTTTGTTTTTGTTTAAGGATTTTCTACACACTCTGTTTTTCAACTGTGATTTTAGTTTCATCTTTAAAGATCTTAAATTTATGTTAGTTCTAAATTTTATCTCTTAAAATTTTCTTTCTAAAATCTAGCTATGGACAATAGACAAGAGAATGATGCTACTAACAGGCCACATTTCTTCAATGGTATAAACTATGGTTAGTGGAATCTTAAAATTAAAATTCAATTAGAAAGTATGGGTTTTGATATCTGTACCGCTATAGAGTCTCAATATGAAATTCCAGAAACTGAACGAACAACTTGGGATGAACTTTCAAAGACTGCTTACAATAATAACTATAAAGCCATGAATTACATGTACTATGCTTTAGGAGATGATGAGTTTAATAGAATTTATTCTTGTAAAAATTCTTTTGAAATTTGGGATACTTTGGGTGTTTCTCATGAAGGAACAACTAATGTTAAAGAAATGATATTAAATACTTATACTATTAAATATGATAATTTTAAAATGAAGACTAATGAACCTATTTCTGATATGTATCTCAGGTTCAATGAGATATTCAATACAATGAATTCACTCGGAATGGCTATTCCATCAAAGGAACAAATCATGTGAATCTTGATATGTTTACTAGATCGATGGAGAGGCACATCTGTTTAAATCAGAGAATCATGTGACATTGGAGCTCTGCCGGTCAAAGAACTTATTGGTAAGCTCATGATGTATGAAGAATAATTCAAGGTAAATATAGAAGAAGATGATGAAACTAAGAGAAAATCTGTGGCTTTCAAGACTACTTCTTCAAAGAGAAAATACAAGGAGAAAATGAAAATACATACTAAGAGTTCAACCAGTGAGGATTATGATTTAGATAGTGATGCTGAAATGGATCAGATGGCCAAGAGGATTAAGAAATTTTATAGGAAGAAGAAAGTTTTCAGAAAATAAAATTACAAAGGAGGGTATGAAAATAAGGGACATTGGAATAAGGATTGGAAAAGGCAGATAGAAGTGATGAAGTTGTTTGATAGGAGTGAAAAATAAAATGACACATTAAAGTAGACTGCCCAAAGTTAAAATTCAAGAATAAATATGATTACAAAGAAAGTAAGTACAAAGAAGCTATGAATTCTACTTAGAGTGCATCTAAAGATAGTACAAGAGAATCTGAAATGTATGATTCTGAGAAGAATCATGCCAACATGTGTTTCATGACCAACATATCTAAGGTAACCTCAGATACTCTTGTTTTAAATTCTTATTATTCTGGAGGTGATGCAGAATCTGTTTCTGATTCTGAAAACATGACTAGTGAGGAATTATTTGAATATTTCAATATGCTGGAAGAGACATGCAATGAACTTAAGGATAAATACAAATCATTTAAGAAACAACATGCTCTCACTACTAATGTTAAAACATAACTGACTGTTGAAAAATAGAAAAATGATCAAATGTTAAAGGAAATCACTGAACTGAAAATGTCAAATGTGAAACTTAGAAAAGACTTAGAGAAGTTTACAAATGGAAAGGATACACTAACTCAAATTCTAGGAAAGAAAGTAGCTCCGAAATACACTACTGGAATAGGATACAAACCTAGACATAGACAAATTACAAAGAATAGATTTATTCCTAAATCTAGATAGAATAATGGTAGTTTTAATTCTGGAAATTCATATCCTTCAACTAGTAATTCACATAGTTATAGATCAAAGAAAATTTATCTTTCAAAATTTATTGATTCTGTAAATTTTATGAAACCCATAAGACAAATGTGGGTACCAAAATCCTTGATTTCTAACCTGTCTGGACCCAGGATGTTCTGGGTACCAATTTTTTTTCTATCTAAATATGTTTTGTAGGAAACCTGTTTGAAGAGTTCTCACAAGAAGGTATGGTACTTGGACAGTGGATGTTCGAGAAACATGTCTGGAGATTACTCATGCTTCAAGAGTTTAATAAAGATTGATGGAGGCCATGTCATCTTTGGTGGTAATTCTAAAGGAAAAAATCATCGACCTAGGCCAAATTGGTAACACTGATTTAGTTTTAATTTCAAATGTTTTATTTTTTAATGGACTGAAATATAATCTGTTAAGTATTTCTCAATTGTGTGATGATGGTTTTAATGTAAAATTTGAAAATGATTTGTGTAATCATTTTATTTATAAAAATGTTTTAGTCTTTTCTGCTTTAAGAAATGAAAATTTTTATGCAGTTGATTTAAATTCTTTAGCTAAGAAAAATGTTACTTGTCTAAATGATTTTCATAAAGTGTCTTTGCTTTGGCACAGAAGATTAGGACACTGCAACATCCATTCACTTAGAAAACTAACTAGGAAAAACTTGGTTAGATACCTACCTAAACATGAATTCCCAATTGAAAAATTTTGTAATCCCTGTCAAAAGGGAAAGCGACATAATGTTTCTTTTAAATCAAAGAAAGAAGTTTCTACTTCTCATCCTCTCGAGTTGGTTCACATGGACTTGTTTGGACCATCAAGAGTTTCCAGTTTAAATGGGAAGAACTATGTCTAGGATCTAGTAGATGACTTTTCTAGATATAATTGGGTATACCTCTTAGCTCGCAAAATTGAAGCTTGTTCTTACTCTGTCAAATATTCCATTCCTGTAGAAAACCTTAGTCGAATTAAGATTAAAACTCTAAGAAGTGATCATGGCCGTGAGTTTGAGAATCATGAATTTGAATCCTACTGCTCGCATAATGGCTATAGTCATAACTTTTTTGCTCCTAGGACACCTCAGCAGAATGGTGTAGTAGAAAGAAGAAATAGAACCCTGCAAGAAATTGCTAGAACTATGCTTAATGAATATAACCTGCCTATTTACTTTCGGGATGAAGTTGTCAATATAGACTGTTATATCATTAATATAGTATTAATTAGACCAGTTCTTAAGAAGACCCCATATGAGTTGTGGAATTATAGAAAACCTAAATTCAGTTACTTTAGAGTCTTTGGCTGCATGGTTTTTATTCTCAATACAAAAGATAATATTGATAAGTTTTCTCCTAAGAGTGATGAAAGAATATTTTTAGGATATTATTTTACCACCAAGGCTTATAGAGTTTTCAATAAAAGAACCATGTGTGTGGAAGAATCTGTTCACATAAAATTTGATGAAACTGGTCCACATGAGCCTAAAACCTCTCTTGAAAATATTGAAGAAGATTTATCTATTCTAGTCCTTATTGAAAAATCTAAAGAACCTGCTATAAAGACAACCAGTTCTGGATTTATTCCAGAATCTGTACCTAATGAACCTGAACCTAGAGAAGAACTTAAAATTTCTAGTCCTACCTTTACTAGATCAACTAGACTTCAAAAGAATCATCTTTTAGATTCTTTTTGGGTAATCTTGATAGAGGGACACATACTAGATCTTCTCTATGAAACCAGGTTGAACATCAAGACTTTCATTCACAGCAAGAGCCTAAAAATGTCAATGATGCTATCAATGATGAATTTTGGGTAATGGCTATGCAAGAAGAGTTAAATCAATTTGTAAGAAACAATGTCTGGGAATTAGTTGACAGACCTGAGGACACATTAACAATAGGCACAAAATGGGTATTTAGAAACAAAGTCGATGAGTCTCGAAACATAGTTAGAAACAAATCTAGGCTAGTTTCACAAGGATTTAGTCAAGAAGAAGGTATAGACTATGAGGAAACCTTTGCACCTGTAGCCAGGTTAGAATCCATTAGGATCTTACTTGCATATGCTGCTCATATGAATTTCATGTTATATCAAATGGATGTCAAATGTGAATTTCTAAATTGGTTTATTGTTGAAGGTGTTTTTGTTGAACAACCACCTGGATTTATTAATCCTCATTTTACAATTAAAGTTTTTAAATTTTCTAAAGCTGTATATGGATTAAAACATGCTCTAAGAGCTTGGTATGATAGACTTAGTAATTTTCTTATTTCAAAATGTTTTACTAAAGGGATTAATGATCCAACTGTTTTTATTAAAATAATTTCTAAAGATGTTTTAATAGTTCAAATCTATGTTGATGATATTATTTATGGATCTTCTAAACCTTCTTTATGTACTGCATTTTCAAAGAGTATGAAAAATGAATTTGAAATGAGTTTAATGGGAGAACTTAAGTATTTTCTTGGATTTCAGGTTTTTCAAAATGAAAATGGTATTATTTTGACTCAAACTAAATAAAAAAATGATCTTCTAAAACATTTTGGTTTGGATAGTATGAAAGAAAGTGATACTCCTATGAGTACAATATTTAAATTGGATGCAGATGAAGCTGGGAAACTAGTGTATCAAACCAATTAAAAAGGCATGATTAGAAGCTTACTTTAACTTGAATCTAGTTGACCAGATATTATGTTTAGTGTCTATATTTGTGCAAGATTTCAACATAAACTGAAATAATCTCATTTACTTGTTGTTAAAAGAATTTTCAGGTATCTTAAACACACTGTAAACTTGGGCTTGTTTTATCCAAAAAGACAATCTTTTGAGATAATCAGTTATTCAGATGATGACTTTGCTGGTTGCAAGTTAGATAGGAAGAGAACATCTGGAACTTGTCATTTATTCGGTAAATCCTTAGTATCTTGGTGTAGTAAGAAATAAAACTCGGTTTCATTTTCTACTACTAAAGCGGAATACATTGCTGCTGGTAGTTGTTGTGCACAAATTCTGTGGATGAGACACACTCTTTTGGACTATGGATATGATTTTAAGCATACTTCAATTAAATGTGATAACACTAGTGCAATTAACATTTCAAGGAACCCTGTGTCTCACTCTAGAACCAAACACATTAATTTCAGACATCACTTTTTGGGAGATCACTACCAAAAAGGTGATATCACTCTTGAGTTTATAGGTACTGAACATCAATTAGCCGATATTTTCACCAAGCCCTAAAATTGTGAAAGGTTAAACTAGATTAAACGAGAGTTAGGTATGATAGATCTGTGAAACCAATATGTCAAACCGATCTGTCAATCTGTTCTGTGAAATCGATCTGTGAAACCGATCTGTCAAACCGATCTGTCAAACCGATCTGTCATGTTGACTAGTGCTACCGATTGGGTCGTACTATTTTTTTTTGTTTAAAAATGACTCTATTTTACTTAATCGATATTATATTATCTATAACCCTAAATGATATAAATAATGACACACAGCTATTCCATTCTCTAAAGACTGTTGAACTTCCTTTTCCAGCCGAACTCTCTCCTCTCTTATCTATAACCCGAGCCTTTTTGAATCTTTCCAACCCTCTTGATTATCTAAAAACCTCAAAATGGCCAAGAAAAAGAGACATAGAAAGGAATCTGAGGGAACTTCACCTATAAAGCATGCTCGAGGTGAGTCAAGCAGTATGACACAGAGTTCTGTGAACCTAGAGCTTGAAAAACTAGAAGTTATAGCTGAAAAAGAAATTTGTTCGGAATGGGTTTTATCTAGAAAGTATGTTCTCTTGAATGTTTTGGAAACTCAAGGTTGGAAGGAGTGGTTCCGTAATAATGAAAGAGTATTTTACATAAATCTAGTGCACGAGTTCTATTTAAACCTGGATATAGATTTGAATGGAGTAGAGGCAGCGAGATTGTCTTCTATAGTAAAAGGGAAAAAGATTAGGTTTTCATCAAAACAATGGGATGAATGTCGAGGAGTACCTCACAGTGGAAGATATGAGGACTATTCTGGTAATATTACTCTCACAACTGATTACTTTTCTTATGAGTTAGCCCTATAATTGTTGACTGGGAAGTTTGAATCACGAAGGATAATTGCTTCTTAGTTGGATGGTGAGAACTGAATCCTGTTCAAATTTATTCAACATCAGGTATGTCCAAGAAAAGGTGATTTTTCTGCAGTAAAGTATCAAGATGTTTTTCTGCCTTTTATGTTGATGAATGCTGAAAAGATCAATCTATGTAGATATTTTTCTGATCATATTGTTGAGATGATAAAAACCTTCAAAAAAGCTAACACTCTGTTTTATTCTAAAAAAATATCTGCCATGCTAAAATTATTAGGCTGTGTGGATGATGGAGATGAGTGTATCTCATGAGTTATCTTATGTTTCAACAATGTCATTTGTAAGAGAATGAAAATCAATTGGAACCCATGGAAGAATTCATTGGTTGTTGATGAAGAAACATTATAGGAGTCTTTCAACCCTACTGATCATCCAAGGAGACCAAGGGAAGTAAGAGATCCTAGCTTAAATTCTGGTGAGTAAGTGATCTATTCGGATGAAGAACAGGAAGTGGTTTCTCCTAGAGAAACTAGTGAATCCTGTAAAAAAGGAACATATGAAGAAGAAGAAGCTGATGAGAATCTAAATGTTAAAGAAGAGGACGAATCATCTCCTGATGAAAGGAGTGATCCTGACACTATTAGCCAAAATAGAAGAAGGATGGAATTTGGTACAGCAACTCCTCCTCTCAATTTACCAAAAATTGAACCGCTTTTAGATGATGAAGAAGAATGAGAGACTGCTGAATCAACTTCTGAGGTGTATAAATCCGGTAGTACAAACAATTCTAATGAGATATCAGTTAATGATAATGATGATGATGAAGGTGGTGATGGTGATAAGGGTGATACTGATGGTGATGATAGTAGCGGTGAAATTGAATGTAATGATGATGATGATGATGATACTGATGCTCGACCTTTAGAAGGTCAATATGTGATCCAAGATGATCCTCAAACCCAACCACTTGAGCATGAGAATATTCCTGAAGCTGAGAGGACAGAACAGTTGGTGAGTGATAAGGATGAGGAAGTCCCTTTTAAAAATTATGGACGAGCTTAGTTTGTGAAACCTTTATACCCTTCATGCAAAGTGGCATGGGAAGAGCATCCAGGTCTTTCTGTTCTAGGATTAGACTACCAATAGGAAGAGGAAGGTGTAGAAGTGAATCTTGCAGGCATAAGTGATTCTGTTAAGGCTCAATTCATTGCCATGTTTTTGAAAAGAACAGATGTCAGACCAGAACCTTCAGTATCTCAATGTAGACCTGGTTCGGCAGTTGCTCAGTCAGAATTTGAAAATTTCAAGATTGAATTGATTCAAGCTGTTAGGGAGACTTTGAAAGTAAGTTATCTCATATTCCTGATCCTAATCCTTTGACTTTCTCTGATGCTGCTATGAATGATTTGGCTCAATGAGTGGCAACCCTTATCAAACCAGACCTGTGCAATTTCAGTGAATCAATTGGCATGCATGTTACCTCTTTGAATCAAACACTTACGGAGTTAGGCAAAAATCTTGTTTCTTTGTCAAGTGAGTTCATAACAACCATCTCTCACATGATGGAAGTGTTAAGAAATCTGATAGAGCATTTGAAGAAAGCATATCTGAGGAAATTAAAAGCTGATATTACTTAGGTTATTGCTCAGGCTGGCAACGCCAAGGTGACCAAGATCACTGGTCGAGAATTAGATACCTTAAGAGATGTTGTTAGAGAAGAGCTGGCGGCTCTTGGGAAGATTTTAGACATTGATTCTTTGAATAAAATGAATGATCATAGTGATCATGTTCATAAAATGGTACAGGTGTATTTGGATGATTCTACAAAAGCTCAAAAGGAGATTAAAGAGAAAGTAGATCATTATTTCTCTAAGATCTACACAAAGCATGAGTTGAATCATCATTTTAATGTATTGGATGATAATCTAAAACTCCCTCCAGTGACTCAAGCTTTTAAAACTCAAGTTCAGTAGTTATAAGATTTTACCCCCAATTTAGAAAATTTCATGCAAAATAAGGATGATTTTGAAAAATCCATGCAGTACGGTGGAGAAGTTATTCAGGACTTCATCAACTTTCTAAAACCTGACCTTAATGTGCAAGAAAAAGCCATTGTTTTTCCTAAAGTTGAGACTCTGCAATCATTAGATGTTGCTCATGGCCAGATGTCTGTTTCTCAAGCTCTTTCCTGTATTAGACCAGTCTTTCAACAACAACCTTCAGAACGACCGTCCTTGCAGCAGCTGACCTTGGAACCCATAGTTCGTCCATCTCGGGTCTTCCAACCACCTTTCTACATAAGGCCAGTTCGACCTTCTACCTAACAACCTTCTGGACCTTCAATTTCTCTTACGGCTAAAGGGAAATCTCCCTTGCACCCAGATAAATAGCTGTCACTATCATTTTTTTGATAGGGTGTTTGTTTTCTAGAAATATTTTCTCTTATTTGTAATATGTGTACCCTTTTTTGGTATGAAATCTTCTTGATTATCTTTATTTACTCTATTCTTTTGGATATTCCCAAAGGGGATATAAATCATGGAGAGAAATCATGGAGAGAAACAGGTGAATCATGCATTCATATGTGAAATCTAGAGGCATCATCTCTGAAGGCCCATGCTGACTTTTTATCAGATGCATGTATACACAGGGGGAGAAATGTTGAAAGAGGACAATGCCTCAGTTATATATATGTTCTAGTTTCTATTCTAACCATGTTTTATCTTTTGGCATATAATTTTTTTATAGGGGGAGAATAATGAATGACACACTGTATTCTCTTTTCATTTATTCCATTGATTTGTGATTATCAAAAAGGGGGAGATTGTTGAACTCTCTGTGGAATGGTTATTTTAATAATCCCAAATCTTAGTTTTATTTATTCCTTTTAATATCTTTATCATCTTATTCTAAATATGATTAAATCATATCTAAAATTATTTATCTATGATCAATGTATGGTTATGGTTGACCTGGAAGTATTCTGGATTGAACAGAAACTTTGTACGAATTTCTCATCTTGACTTACCGATATTCATTTTCATGAGTCACTGATAATGAACGGTCGCACCGATGACAAATGGTCGCACCGATAATGAATGGTCGCACCAATGATGAACGGTCACACCGATGATGAACGGTCACGCCGATGATGACCGGTCGCACCGATTATGAACGTTCGCACGGATTATGAACGGTCACACCAATGAAGAATGGTCTCACTGATGACGAACGATCGCACCGATGATGAATGGTCACACCGATAATGAATAGTCACACCGATAGCTACTGAATATCTAAAGAGACACCGATGCTGAGACCCCGATCATAAGACAACAATTCTAAGACACCGATGCTGAGACTCCAATGCTGAGACACCGATCATAAGACACCGATGCTAAGACACTGATGCTGAGACACCGATGCTCAGACACTGATCATAAGACACCGATGCTCAGACAAAAATCATAAGACACTGATGCTAAGACACCGATGCTGATACACCAATTCTAAGACATCGATCATAAGACACCGATGCTGAGGCACCGATGCTGATGCTACCGAAACCAATACAGATTCAAAATGACTCATCGATCACATGACTCACCGATAGTCATGAAACCTGTTTTAATTTCTATAAATTTGTATTTAACTCTAACTGTAATTTTTTATGTTTTTAATGAAATTAATGTTAATTAATGTTGATTGTTGGCATGTTCGGAGACCCTACCTAGTACCTCAAAAAAGCTAATCATTCCTACTACCGATGTTCATGGAATAAAAGTAAGATCAAGCTGCAGTAAAAGAGAGACATACAAAAAACACAAAAAGTATACATGCAGATATACAACAGATACGAAGATACAAAAAGAGAGATAATTATTCCATACATGTACATGATAAGAAGAAAATGAATAATATTGATATACATCAAGAACACAAGTTCAAAGAAGAATCTCAAGAGCTACAATGACTATATATACTTGAGATGAACACCTACACTGGAAGTGAAGTAAGTGAATCACGATATTATATTTTTCAAGGAAAAACCCAGAGAAGGACTTAGAAGCATTTCTGCTGAATCCAACGAGTCCAGAGCTGCACTACCAATCACTAGAGACTTCTACACTCTGATACATTCTTTCTTAGTGATAATTTTACTTACATTTTTAAGTTATGTGGTGTACTGTGTATATCTTTTAAACACACTATCTCCTGCAATGAACTGAAGGATATCAAAATCCTCACTCTAAATCTCTTAACTATTGTTTGCCCACATCAAATGTGGAAGAGGTCCTTGGGTGGCCTGGTCTTTGTTTTGTTTCCCATGAAGAAAAGTGGTAGAGGTCCCTGCGTGGCCTAAACAGTTTTGTAAACTGTTGTTACCCCTGATCCAGGGTGTGGATAAATTTATATAAATTGTTGAGAGGACTAAGTCTCGGCTTGAGACTGAACCTCTTGGTTAACTCTGCTGTGCATTATAATTTACATCTATAAGTAAACTATATACTTATTACACTGCTATTACTTTAAAATACAAAACTATTTTAAAGTTACTTTGATAGTTAAATTCGCAAGTGTTTATACTTATTCTAAATCAGTAAGTCTATTTCAAAAGTTTATTTAATCACCAGATTAAGTCAACTGAGACCTAATCAATATTTGAGAATCTGACTGAACATTTACACTCTGTATAGATTCACTATAGTTTAATTTTTTTAAAAATTAAGGGATTTTAAGAGAAATATTTTTTAACAGAAATTTTTAATTGGAACTCAATTCACCCCCCGCTAGAGTATCCACTCCGACTAACAATTTACATAATCTAAAAATATAAATATAGATGAGTGTTTTAAAAATTTAAAAACCATAAAAATAAAACTATGAACCTTGATTGGATAACTAATAAATGAAATCAATTACCAAAACTATTAATTTCTAGGTTTAAATATAAATCATCAAATGTCTATTTCCTAACATAAATATTTATGGCATTTTCCCTTCATAATGGTTCATAAATGCTTTTAAATTTACCAAAGAATATCCAATATGTGTGTCATTCTAGGTGAGATGTAAGGACACTTTTTCATGCACTATGTGAAGAGAGAGTAAATACTGAATTCACCCTTTTTGGATTATTTCTTATAGGTTAAGCTATACTGGGGAAACATAAAGTTGTTGTATCCTCATAGATATTTTTTTCTTGGAAACAACTTAATCTATACATTTCAAAATTTTAGATATATTAATATATGATCAGTTTTACCCATAAGGATTTTAATGATTATTTATAATCCTAATCACAAAAAATAATTATACGTTTTCATATACCAACTATGAATATCTATATCATTTATACATCTTATTTAATGATGTATTACATAAAGGATGACTTAATAAAATCCCCGATGATTGAGGGGCCTAGTGTCATTGGGAAATTAGATATGTATCTCATTATCATTAAAAGTTGATATAAATACATTATTTTAAACTCTATAAAATTCCCTTAAAATCCACTTATCTTGTACTAATATATTAGGTAACATAGGGAGATACATAAAAATTGTGTGATCTTTAAACCCCAGTAAGGGAATAATCAATACATAACATGACGAAAGTAATACATGTGATTCAAGGAGCATATAAAGATTAAAAAATGATTTAGAATCATAAAAATAAATATTAAATCATGATATAATATGATTTAATCAGGTAAACATATAAACGTAAAAATAATATAAAAAATTATATCATAAGTATAATTCAAGGCTGACAACTAGGAAATCATATCATAGTTAGAATATGATAACTTCATATTCACCATACATGTTATATCAAGAGATAAAAACAATACCCAATGAGTTGGATAGAGATATTATTATTGGTCTACTTGTAACATCTATATCATCTAACATCTCTAATATTCTATACGAGTAACTTTTATTTGATAGTGTGTATGACATGAAAGAACAATCATAAAAAGGAATATAACTTCTTGAGAGATTTTGGTATGATTAATATTTTGGGTAAATTTAATAAATTTGACCATTTAAATGAATAAAATATTGAGTTATATTGGATAACACATAGCGACATCTTTCATTGATGGAATGCATTATATGAAAAACTGAATTTTATCGAACAATAATATACTATTAAAACATTAATATTTAAAATAACAATATATAATCTAGAAATTAATTTAATGGTTTACAATATTATTAATTAACATATTATTATATATATATATTATATATAAAATAATTTTTTTTGTAAATTCATCCAATATATTTTACAGTCATAAGATAAGAGGAGACCAAATATTATGCATAAAACCTATATTTTTCTAAAGAAACTTTAACCTATTTTATAGGCGCACCTATTTTAAAATATAAATTTGAATATATTTTATGTTTTATATGTGAAAATTAAAATCATTTCTTAATTATTAATTTCAAATTTAACTTATGGTGACCTTTTTTTATTTCTCTGTGGGGTTTCATTTTTTGTGAATAATGAAAAATACTGAGTTTAAATTCATAACTTCAGTTTTGTCTAATTTATTTATGTAGTTAAAAATATATTATAAATTTATTTTAAAGTAAAATTGGATATATTATTCATCAATTACTTCAATTTAGTTCATTTAAATCAATTATACATTGAAATATGATATAAAAAGATTTGAAATGTTTGACCATTTTCACTTTGAAACTCGTCTTTGCCATCCGGTGTATGGGATTAATATTAAATTAATTTCGATCATATATGTGATTTCAAATTTTAAAAATGGTTTTAACATTTTAAATAAGAAAAATTTATAATTTATAATATGTTCAACATAGTTTCTTCCAAAAAATATTATAGTAATTATAATTAATTATAGTGATTAAGATAAAATTAGCTTCACAAGGGACTAAACCTTAATCTTAAGGGGAATAATTGAACTAGAGACTTCTCCAAAAGCCATTGGATGGAAATATTTCTATCATATACTCCCTTGTATATAATACGGACCATTATTAGAGGCTCTGTATTTAAGGGATACCTATCAATAGTGTAAACCATTTTATATTTACACGAATACCAGTCCTCCTCCACTATTAAAAAAAGAACTCATCCCTTATATTTATTCATGCCGATTAAGACCTTTGGATTAATAAAAACCAGACTAAATAATTTAAAAATTTCATATCCTATTAGTAGGATCCACAATTTGGGCATAAATAAAACCAAAGAAGTGTTTTGTTATTAACCAAAAGGAATTACCCGAATAAGAGGTAACATATTCCCACAGTCACTTTTGATTCATTTACTTTTCCACCCCATCAATTGTTTTTATCCTGATTATAGAATAATATCATTATAATAAATTCAAAATTATTTTTTCATGGTAATTTTTTTTCTACACTTTCACAAACATCCATAAAATGAAATATGAAATCATTGTTTGTGTGTATGAAAAAGTACCACCTCATAAACTGAGTTTGATCATCCTTTCATTTACTAACATTAATGGTTTTAAATAAAGTTCAATTTGTAGTTTAGATATTATCTATATAGTATTTATAATTACATTATTATTATATAACATTTTATATAACAAATACCATTATGATTCCAATATTTCTGAATAAGATATCATCCTTTGTTGATGTGTGGAATACCAGCTCCTCAAAGTGATGTGATTTCTTCCAGATATTCTTGGAATGTATAAATTTAGTTTTTAATTAAAAAATATGAAATATATCACATAAATATTATTCTTGAATTATATTACATATATATTATTTATTATTTATTATTTTATATACGAAAAACAAATGGAAGTAATGTTCATTCGTATGTACGACCTACCACCTCCTTGAATGATGCATTTCATTTCATATTAACATAATTTATATATTAATATAAAATAATATATAATGAATATATAATATATTTTAATCATATTTTACAACATGGAGTTTATTATATCACGATTGAAATAATAATAAAAAAAATAACAAATCAAAACGTACATGAAAACCTAGGAAATTAACATATGAAATAATGAAAATAATGAAATATTATTAACTAATAGTTATTAATATATTATAAGAAGTTAATATATGTTCTTTTAAATTAAATTATTTCTCTAGAATATGTTAATAAAATTCCTAAAAACAATAAATAGGAGGGTAATGGATTTTCACTCGAAATGAAACCTATTGTAATGCACTTCACCTCAATTTCGATTATTTGAGGCGTACTTTAAAATTGAGAAAATAATTTCTTATAATTGGTGTAAATTAATATGCATTGAAATGTAATATCTTGAATACATTATTATTTATGGTCTTTTAAGTTTTATTTTTAATTATTTTATCTATGGATATTGTAATTTAAAATAACTAAGTGGTAGAGATATTTCATATCTCAATTCCTTTTTCAATGGGTTATATTACTTCTTCATTGTCATTAATATCCTATGATTATGTGAATAATAAATTTAAATATCTATTGGTGTATTTAAAATTATTATATATGGATTTATATTTGATAAAAATAATCTATTCATTGATTAATTTTAAGTTTAGTACCATGATCATTTTAAGTGTTTATTTCATAATATCATTCTAATCGATATTTTGTATTCTATAAATTAAATTAAAGTTATATATATAATAATTGATCAATTAACTCAGTATGTTTTCCTATTATGGTTATTCGTGTCCTTTTTCAATTAATAGTACCATTTTATAGTCTTTGGTGATGAAAATCTTTTATAAAATCTTTTATGAAAACCTGAATACATTTCTCTCTATAGACAGAGGACCTATTTTCTTCTGAAAACCTTATTTTCAAAAACGTGTTCCAAAATAGTTTTTAACAAATAAAAAATTATTTATTAAATATTTTTTACCGCTTTCTCTTTTAATAATATATTCTATAAAATCTTCTTATCACTTCCCGAACAACGCATTTTTCTAGCAAGTTTACCTTATAAAAGAAATGTTCTTTTTATCTTGTATGGAATGTATGTATTTACTCACTATCATTTATTTTAATATTAATTTATATTTTTAAAATAATATTTTTTAAATAAAATGTTTTTAAAATATATTTTAAATTAGAGGATCTTAAAAATAATTTTCAAATTGGAAAGGTCAGTTTTCTTATGAATGATTTTGAAAGATCATTTAATAGTATTTGCATTCATCGAAGAAAACAACACATTATTGTATTCAACTTGATATTTATTGTATTTATTCCATACACACCTTTATGTAGATGGTTTATTATTTTTTAAGATAAGGATATTGTTAACATTCACTTATTGATTAATTTTTTAGTCCCTATGAAATATTTGATTTCCTATGATCAATTGGCATTAAATTTCACATCAATATACATATCTGTTATCATCGATATGTTTTTTACCTAAACTGTTTACCATTTTTACACAAGGTGTTAAAATTTATAATTATTTAAATATTTGGGGAAATATTGGTAAATATGTATAATTTATTAAATACATATATTTTATAAGGTGTATTTTTTGAGAAATAAATTAATTATTCGATGTATGATGAATGATTTAGACATGCACTGTACAGGTTGGGAACTGGTTAATGTAAGCCTCTAGATGTAATAGTTGTCTCATGAGATGAAATCAGTTGGATGGCCTCTGCAAAGTGGGATTTCACCAAGTATGATTTAAACTATCCCGATGATAGATCTTGGCCATAAAGGTATCATGTTCATAGTAAAAATGATTTCCCATAATTAAGAATTGCCTTTATTGAGATTTAATTTATTATTATTATCCATCATATTAATGATTTTTCATTATCTATAGATGCACATTTTTTCTCTATTTATTTATTTAATGGAATTTTTGTTCAGTTATTTACCTTGGCATATTATTTATGAAATTCCTACACAATTTATTGATTATAAGGAATGTGGGTTCAGTTATTACCTTAATATATTGATTATTATAATTTATTCATTATTTCATCCACTGTTGTTTATCTTTACTCACTATTTGAGATCAACATTATTTTTTTCCATTCCCCCTTCTTTTTTAATGTGTACTATGAATGATATTCTAGGATATAATAAATGGAATAAAGTTATTATAAGGAATTTGTTTTTCCATTTGTGTATTAATTTGTAATAAAAGACTCATTATTGTTTATAATTTACCAAAACTACTAAATATTTTTTTCCTTTGGGATGTGATTTACATGTATCTTATTTCGGTGTAATGGTTATAGGAACCAACTATGAGCTTTCTATGCTCGAGTCACAAAATATCATGTACTTTTATTTATTTCTCACATAGATCATTCAACATAATAATGTAATTCATCACATATAATCTCATAATTAATGAGTGTGGGTTATGTACATGGAGGTTTCCAATCAATATATTAATGCTACATATCACGAAAAAACATTGGTAGAACTGGGTTTTGTATTAACAACATAAGAGCTTTTCATGGAAAATCAAGTGATAATTTTGGAAACATAATGAGTCTAAATAACGGTTTGAGGAAGGTTTTAATGAGAGTTAAAGAATTGTTTCTCATTTCTTGGTAATTACAAGGATAGTAAATTTATATGTAGAAACACATTACAAGAAAAACAATAGTAAATCAAAATGATTAGTTATACAAAGTAATTGAAATGAAAAGTAAAAGAATACAATCCCATACTTTGGAACAATAAATACGTGGTAATAGTTATAAAGAAAGGGGATATATAATCTGTAAATCCCATATATTTTATGATATTTTTATCATTAAATAAATTTTATTTCATCAATAACTTCTCATAGATGCAGCTCTGATTCTAAATTAACCGTAAAATATTATTTAATTATAAAATATTTCATAAATTGGGGGAATGAATTAGAATAACCATATTTTGGAAATTATATATAATTTTTTTAGATAAAAAAAATATTTTGACAAATAAGTACACTATTTTGAGTAAATTCATTATATTCTTTAAAAATACATTCTCCCTCAAAATCGTTATTATTACAATTTGTGAGAGTGTAATACAATATTTTTTTAACAAATTTTGGAAAATATATTATAAAAATTACATTAATTTTTATATATACATTTCAAAATTATATTTGAGAAAATTTTTGAGAATTTTTTAAAAAGATTGAATTTTTAATCAATAGTGAAAAATAAATATTTTAATTGAAAATTTTCTTTTCATTTTAAGTATTTATAATGTTATTTTTTATAAAAATTATTTAAAATTAATATTTGTTCATATATATTATTAATATTCCAATAATGTTCATTTATTTCATTTTATATTAGATTTTGGTATAAAAAAATTATACAAAAGAAAATATTTTTTTCAAGAAAAATGTTTTCATCGTGTTTAGGTGGTCTAATTTAAATTTTAATTCTAGAAATTTTTTGAATTTATTTTGATAAAATTAATCCAATATTTTTACATCATAATAAATAATAATATTAAATAATTTTACAAATACATTTGACCACATTGAATCCTAAAAATAGAAAAAGCTTATTTTTATGGTTATGGGTAAAATAAGTTTATCGGGGGTTAAACCCATAGATATGAAAAAATATTCCAATAAAAAATTCCTAAATAATATTTCATAGAAAAAGTTAGACATAATTATATACCCAAATCAAATATATATTTTTTGAAGCATTTTTCTTTAGAATTAAATTTTTATATTTTAACCTTTTAGGAAGTTCCAATTGTTTACTCTCCAAAACATATAAATGGACACTCATCTATTATCTTCATTAATCCATATAGTGTAATATATAATTAACACACCCTACCCATTTATATTATAAAATGTAATATCCATGAATTATAGTGAGTTTTTATTCTTAAAATAGCATTCCAAGGTTCCTCAATCAAGGATATAATGTATGCCTATCGAATAAGTGGTAATTATCTTACATGACATCATTCAATTTATTTTTTATTTTTCTACTATAAATATATTTTATTAATCATTAATTATTAAATTATAAATACTAAATATACGTAACTATTAATATGATCTTGTAACCACCATTTTAACCATATTTTCCATCAAGTGGAATGTTAAATTATCGCTCATGCATATGTGTGGATTACAAACTTTTCAAAGAAATACAATTAATCTTCAATCACCATAATACATGGATTTATATTTGTTTCGGGTCTGTCTCGAAATGCCCAATAGTTCCTTATCTGATGACGCGTGGACCTGCTTTCCAAAGGAAGGCGTTTGCCGGATGGTCTGATCAGCGATGCTTAAAAACTCACATTGGTCGAGAGGATGGGAAGTCAGTCTCATCTCACCCTTTGGTGGGAATTGTTTCCTTTTTAGGGACTCTCTTATAGATTTATGACATATTCATATGTTCGTGAATCTTTGGTTTATACCCAAGCATAGTATCCACAGATTTTTCCTGGTTGGAAATGGTCAACTGAACGTAGGGATTCAGAATCATTTATGCCCAAGTTTTACCATCCCTCATTAGATTAATGACCCTGTGGAGTCGGGGCACATTGAGGCGGTGCTGGGATTGGCACTGTGAACCAATGTGATGATAGTCGGATCGACCGTTTGTTGGGATTTAACCTTACATAGGCTTCCTACGTACCCTGACTAGGAGACAGGGATCAAAGTCCACGCAGTTCGAATGGGAGCATCAGAGAACCAATGTGATGGTGGACCCAGGGGTTCCGCTGGTGATCGAGCTTGAACCTCATGGAGGCTACCTACGTATCCCTATAGTAGGGAATCAAATTTCTTGTAGTTCGCATTGGGTTGGGAATTACGCTCTAAGGCAGCCCAGAGTGATGGATTGGGGCTTACCCTCTGATGAGGCCCAAAGAAGGATTTCATAGTCGATGCTTACACTAAGCCAAGGTGAGTCAAGCTCGGTGTGAGAAACAAGAGGCAGCAGGGACCAGCAGATCACGTCACGAAATGTGCATCTGTGGGAAGTGGAGTGGGGCTTACACATGGAGTGGCCCATGAAGCCGGGGCTTACTCCGGGATGGATGCCTAGAGTATTGGATTGGGTCTTACACTCTATTGAGGCCCATAAGACTAGGGATTACTCCAAGATAAATGCCCATAAGATTGGGGCTTACTCCAAGATAGACGCCCATGTGCCTTCCTCATGTCTGGCCATGAGGGAATCCCAACCCTCTAATGGGTTGAGGCATTTACCTATGCGCTAGTTCACAAGCGGTATAACACAAAGGGCATTGGAATCAATCCAAACAAAGGGATATGGAATGTGTGAATCACATGATCGACATTTAGAACGCAATTAGGGTGGCATGGTGACAGAGGATAACTGCTGACCATGTTCGAAACACAACATCCATATCATGTTAGCCTGAAAAGGGGACAAACAAATGAGGTTCGACTGCTGACCGTGTTTGAAACACAGGACCTAACTCAAAGTGTTGTCAAAAGTCTTCTGGGGCATTGGCCCAGGACGGTAGGTGAGATGATGCGACATGGAACCATGCCATTAGGGGGTCCCTTTAGACATGAAAGAGGATAGAGATCTGAATTAAGGACACGCAAAGCGTGAGGTGGAGTGATGGAATGTTTGAACGGATTCGAACGCTCTTGAAGGTACGCCACTGTGATCATGGCATGAGGCGTCTTATGCTTGGAGCATATGGAATCTCTTTCATGGAGAAAGAGGAATCAAATTATTGAATGACAAGGAATTCTCTAGTTTATAGTCATGTAGAGAGTACTGTTTCCATATTGTTTAACATCATATGGGTAGGAAAAGGGCCATACAGTTTAACGCCATGTGGTCAAGATGAGGGCCATACAGTTTAACGTCATGTGGTTAGGACGAGGGCCATATAGTTTAACGTCTGTTGGTCAGGACGAATAGGTAAGAGATACTTAGAAATGGTTGGTGTGGTACTTACACAAGGGTGCCCCTTTTTGGATGAACCTAGAAAAATGTGTATGTAATGGGGTTATAGGAGATTCATGTGGAGTAGGTCGACTCATGACATGTATAGGATGGATGTTCGAGTGGCACAAGGGTTTAATGAAAAATAATGTTGACCCTTCCCAAAAATTCCGCGGTGCGACTATCCATTTTTCATGGGGGTTGTGACCGTATGGATTAGAAAGTGCATGGGATTTTTCCCTTGGGGCGGGCCGCTTATGAACTGGGTGCGAGGAGCTAGCAGTGAGGGAACGGCCGCTGAGGAGCCAACCCCGAAGGACTGACCGCATGTGGTTCGAGGTTTGGTTGTTCGCGAAGGCTATCCGCGGAGGAGCTGCCCGCGTGGGAGTAGGCCACGAAGGAGGCTATCCGCAAAGGAAATAGCCACTAAGGTCTGGCCGTGGAGGACTGGCGCCCGTCCTACTTCGGGCCCGTGGAGGGGTTCCCGCCTCCATTTCATGAACGATGCTAGTTCGTAGAGGGGGTGGCCGTGGAGGGACTATCCACAAAGGAGTTGGCCACTAAGGGCTGGTTGTAGAGAAGCTGGCCGTATATGGTACATGGACTAGTTTCTCCTTTACGCGGAAGAGCTCATCCACAGACGATATGGGGTATACGGATGGCCGTAAGACATTTCCTATGAGAGCAATTTCTCCAGCGTCTCCCCACGGGTTTTTCCCGTACTTCCGCATTTGTCCTTTCTTTTTGGTGCCCCTCGGTGACTATTTATAGAGTCATGAAGGAGGCTGTATCGATGGGCCCATGGCACTTTCTACAGAATCCCATGAAGGAATCCCTACCCGCAGATGACTAGGTCAACCGATATTTGATGAGTCACAGCATGCGGGGTTGCTTCACGGTGGCACACCAATCCCCCTCTATTCCGTGAAGGATGAGGTACGCGGTGGAATACAGCTTCCACCTCCATTTCGCGAATGACGGTGCACGCGACATTGGCCAGTTGGCGCGGTTCATGGCAGTGGATCGGCCTGGCCTCCAGCAGTCTTCCTGGTTCGCGCCTGTGTAGGCACTCCACCCCCATTTCGTGAACGAAAGCATCCGCGGGAGGGAGGTTTGCCAAACCGGCCTCGTACTGTTGCTGTGAGCTGGCACACAGACCAATTTGTTCCTCTTCCACATTTTGGGTAATTTGATTTACCCCTTGCAGAATTTTAAAGATGCTACAATATTTTTATTAGATTAATAATTATAAATAATATTTTTTAATTTATTATTATTTTGAAATTATAACATAATTTCTACCTTCATACATTATAATCTATTGGAAAACGAAAATGTTGGTTGTGTGTACTTGTAGACTAACACCTCCCTGAAACAATGTGATTTTTATTCCTATTTCCAAGGATGGTAATTAGGATATATTTAAAAAATATATATGATATAATAATTACTTTCTATTGTTTGATTATTATTTACCTTTCTATCATTACATCAATCAAAAACTAAAATCAATCTCATGCATACATATCATATATTGTCTCCATTAACAGTGTACTTAATTTTTCTATCACTGACATTCATGGATGAATATAAATAAATATTAACTGAATAAATATTTTAAAAATATAACTACTAACATTCCAATTATTATGTAACCATGATCCATGTACATGTACTGGAACTACCCAACAAAATTATCCTAAAAAATGAAACTGTTCACACCAGAAAATGATGATATTCATGTAGAATTATTAATAAATTTGAGATGAAATGTAATAAGTGGATTTTATATGATATTATAATTATATAAATTTTTATGAAAAATAAATTTAATAAATTTAAATTTAATTTTTAAGAGGTTGGAGTTCTTTCAAATCAATTCATTCTTGAGGTAATGGATTTTCATCTAATTTTTATTTCATTGAGACACATTACATATTCAATATGTATTTATTTTTTGTAGTATATATAATGATGATGAATATATTTTATGTTTATTACCATGAATAATTATGATTATATACATATCCGTATATTTTAAACACTTTCACAATTTTTTATTATAATGTTACCAATGTGTTAAGGGTTTTATATTACAATCTCGTTTTTCATTAAGATTGACTAGGATTAGGATTCAAATGAAATGATTTTAGTTCATATCTATCAAGAATCACATTATTTTTTTATCCTAAAGTTAATTATATATATTACATATTTTCATTTCATTTTCCTCTTTTTGAGAACTCAAGTGACTGAAAATTTTATTAAGAAAAAGTATTTCGTTCTTTCTATGGTCGAGAATTATGTATCAGCTATATCCATGTTTTGTAAAATATTGCAAAGATTTTTTTTAATAAAATCTAATTTAGTATTATATTCATTTTTACCAATGTTTGAATAATTAAAAAATGTTTTAAATGGAATATTATTTTTTATTTACTAAATGAGGCATTTTTTACTTTTTACTATAAATGTGTACGAAATATTTGGTTTTATGTACATTAAATGAATGGATGTTAAGTTCATAAATTCAAAAAAAATGATTTAAAAATGATTTAAATTATTCTATGTTTATTTTTACAGAAATTTTTTCATTATTTTTTGTTATTTTTTTAGATTTCATATAAGTTATTTAAAAGTTAAAATATTATTTTCATGAAGAAATATTTCAGGGATCTTTTAAATCCATTGTTCATCAATAATAAAATCACTTCATATTATATTTTAATTAAAGATGTTCTGAACCAACGATAACATATTTATTCTTTCTCTTGATGGTTTATGATTATGATAATTTGATGTTTATAAAACGAATTTATTTTCCATGGTTTATGTGGTAAATAAATGTCGAAATGTTTACAAAATAAATCTATTTTATTTTTCTTATGCGATATAATAAGTGGTTTTTGATATTATGGAACACATAAGAATTAATTAGGATTATGTTATGGGTGGTCCTGAAATTATATAACCTTTTAATGAATTTTTTAATGAAGGATATATCATGCATTAATAATGACATGAATTGGGTGTGAAACCAGTTCAATAAAAGAATCTATCCATTATGATATTCATTAGAGTGAACCATGATTAAGGATATGATGAAATTTTAAGTCAAAAAAATCAACTATGATAGTATTTTAGTGATCCTTTAATAATGAAAATATTTTCTTTTCTTATATGTATGCCATAAACTTATATAATATTCCAATGTTATGTTATCATAGGTCATGTTATTTGAATCCTTTATGATTCATGTATTATAAAATTACATGCTTTATCCTATGATTCATGATTATGATCTGTGATATGTTGGGTATAGTTTTAAAATGGTAATCTAATTTTCTCATACCCTTATGCTTGTGTTCTTCTTTAATGATCCCTGATATCATCCTTGTTACCCTTTTAGACAATCTGAGGTCACACTTTCTTATGTTTCCCTATCACAAGTTATGAAATTTTTTAATGTATTATATGTCAAAAAAGGGTGATAGTTATAAAGAATGTAGTGGGAGATTTTGTATATCTATTTTGAAATTTATTATGTTTTTTTATTTCTGATGACAATAAACCTATTTTATTTTGGATTGGATCTTCCATTTATATAATTAATATTCATCTATTAATATGTAATATCTATATATGAAAGGTATCAGTCACTAGTGCTGGTGTCATTATAGGATTTAGTTTCCTTTATAAAATAGTATGAGAAAATATTAGTGAAAAACCATAGTATTATACTATTTATAAGAGAACATCATATATTATGGTTATGAAATCCCACATCATTAATATATCTTATTTCATTATTTAATAAATTATAAAACACTTACTGAATTACTAAATGTTTAGGAGGCTGAATATCATTAGAGAATTATATATAGCACAACAACATGAAACATGGGTGCAACAAAATTATTTAAAAACTAAAAATTCATTTAAATTCCATCAACCTTATAATACTTCACAAGATTACATGGGGACATAGATAAGATAGGGCTCCGCTATAGGTCATAGTAAGGGAATTTCCAAAATATAACATGATGAAAGTACCTATAGTGATTAAAGAGGCATATAAAGGTGACATAAAAGGGTGAGGGTCATAAAAATAAACATAAAAATATGTTATAAAATTATTACACAATGGAATCCTAGTATAGTGGAAGAAATATAAAAAATGGAATCATAAGAATAAGTTAATGCTAAGAACATCGACATCGACACATTCTGTATATAGGATAACCTCAATCACACCATACATTTTATATCATGTTATATCAATATTACCAAATTTATTTTATCACAATATTATTATTATAGAATCTACTATCAGATTTATATCATTTACATGAAATTTTGTTCCAAATAGATTACAGGTCTCATCCTTTAAAAAAAGGTATATCCAAATTTCAGTGGTCGAAACTCATTCCGATATTATTCATGATTCCATAAATGATCATACACCTCCCCCTAGACTACCTACTATAAGTTACGATGGTGAATGAGTCTTAATTAACATTTAGAAGGATTTCAACCACAGATTGTGTGAAGGAAACAAGGTTGAAGAATTATATGCTTCCAGGGTGTCCCAAAAAGTCCTGATTACATTCTTCACGGGTCTTGGATCTCTTCATATTAAGGGTGTGAGTTTTGGTTGATATGATGCTTTTAGGATTCACTAATTTAGACTCATGTGATATCGTTTATTATTCTTATTCCTTTTCGTCCTAATTTACATTTTCCTTTGTATGTTTTGTTCATATTCTCTATTTATATAAAAAATTATCCTATTGATTTTGAAAAAATTAAGGGATAATTTTGATTGTATAATAGGTGTATATAAAGGTACATGGAAAGGATTAATTACAGAGAACAATTTTCTATCATTAAATGATAATAATATATACGGTTATGGGATATGTAAAAACACCTTAAAACATTATAATTTTAAAATAACAAATTCCTTTTTAAAAATAATGAATGTGAAATATAGAAATAGGAGAGAAGGGAATACCCTTTCTTTTTCATAGTAAGGACTAATATCAGGGTTATAAAATGAGGTTATATATGATATATCATTCCTAGAATACTTATATGTGATTGTAAGTTGATATTTATAAATAAAAGATATCATAATCAATTGATATTAAAAATAATAAATTCAAATAATGTTGTAGATAATAAAATAAAGGAATAATATCCTACACTGAGAGGGAACTTTTAAAATCTTATTATGCTATTATATACATAATAGAAAAACCTTGGGAGAAATTTAGGGTGGAATATTGAGGTCAATTTGTTTTTTGTGAAGAGTATTTAGTTGAAGGGTGGGTATTTAAAATAAAAGAGAGGAGAAATATTTATTGATTTTTAAATTTTTTATTTAGACACTACATAATAGAATAATAATCACTATATACATTCCCATGGTTTCTTCCAATGGTTTCTAACAAAGTGGTGTGGGTTTTAATATTTTATAAGGTTAATGACCTAAATACTTAAAATAATACAATTAATGATTTAGAAATAAATACTATTCAAATTGAATCGATTTTACCAACATAATATATAGTATAGGTTGTTGAGTTTTATAAAATTTTATATAAAATTTGTCAAAAGGATTTAAAAATAAATTATTTTAAATGGGATATTTATTATAGGTTATTTAATCCCAATATAGTTGTTATTTGTTTAGTTTTCCTATTTTTTGATGTCATAATACATATAATATATTTATAAAGTATTTAATTCTTACCCCAATATTTGAATGTCTCAGAAAAATATAAAGAATTCAAAATTGGAAAATTTTTTGTTCTGATTTCAATAACAATGATTATTTTATAAAAATAATTGTATCAATAGGATATTTTACACTATAAAATCAAAATACTCATTATTGAAACATACTAGGATTTATGAAAATAACCATTTTTTTATCCTTATGATGATTATATTGGTCATAATTACATTATATTATATTTTTTCATAATTATGAAATATATAAAATAATATGTGGGTGATGGTTGTACTTTCTTCAAGTGTTTTGGAAAACATATTTTGGTCACGATCTCCATACGATTAATCTTATCTTTTATCTATTTTCATCTTTTCTTTAGTTTAAAAAATTTTTCCTTATGTTGTTCGGGGGAAAATATCATTGATTCCATCTCCCTCGTAAACTCTAACAAATGGGCGTCATGATGTATGATTGTAAAATCCCAAGAAAAGTTGAATAGTAATTCGGTATTTAATAATTTTTTTATAAAATAAAACTAAATAATTATTTAATAAAAAATGTTTTACTAATATTTTTTAATAATCAAAATGTGTTTTCTACCAAAATATGACATATTACTTTAAATATCAGGATATTGTATTTTTATATCTTAATAATTTATCATATCTACTTCAATATATGTATATATTTTATAATTAATATACTTTTTTTCTAGGTAATTGTAAATATATATCTATTTGAGTATTATTTATTTGATTATTAGTTTTTGTGGAAGTAAAATATTTTCCAATGATTATATATTTAATATATAAAGTATGATAATTATTTTCAAAATCCTAATATATGAGTTTTCATATTATTAGAATAAATGAAACAATGAATATAAATCAAGGGTTTTGGGTAGGATGGTTTATATAGGATTTTTTTATATTCGGTTCAGTGAGTCAAGGGTTCATGATGTGTAGGGATCGACCGAAAATGAAGAGTCTATCCAAACCAACAGTAGGGGAGTAAATCAGATAACATCAATCTGCAAAGACCAGGATATCTTATTTTGAAGTCTACCAATGATTGAGTGAAAATATTTGTGAGTGTGATGGAGTCCTCTGTCAAATCTCACTAGCTGGATTTTTATCCCCGTCAAGGGTTTGAACTCACATATGTGGTTCGAGTTGAAGATTCTCTTCTTCGATGTTGAAATCCTTCTATCTCTGATTTTCTATATCTACAAGTAGGTATGTATGTTTTAAATGTCTTAAATTGGATTGATAATCTGGTTTTATTCCTGTTTTTCTTGATTCATAAATTCTAGATTTATGTGTATGAACACTTTTTTCAATGATCTACTCTATGTTGGCTTGTTTAGTTTTGTCTTCATTGTCGAATTTGATGCATTAATATATAAATTTAATTTCAATATATTTAATCAATTTTAAGATTAATTGGAAACTATTATCTTGGTTCGACGACTCATTCTTTGATTAAGTCAATTTTTATTAATTAGATGTATACTGTAACTGAAAACATGTGGAATTTATTTTTCTTTCATTACATTAGCATTTAGAATTCCAAAGGTTGTTAGGATTTTTCTCCGGAGAATGAATTTCCACCTTGACTCAATAAATCGCATATTACCTTCTACTGTATATTGTTATATGTGTGCGTGCGTACAATCCATTGGAAAGGTACTTTTATAGGTTGATAATCTTGTCCCCTTTGTTTTTCATTTTGAGGGAGTGTGAGAGAAAATGAGTGATAAGAAGGGAATAATTGAGGGTGTTCTGAATGGAAGAAAAATAAGAATAAAATCTTTAAATTTTATAAAGGGGAAAATTATTATTTTTCACATATTTTTTGTGAGGAAGATTAAATATATTTTTTCAATGTTACAATTTTAATAGTATGAAATATAAATAAATTATTATAATTTTAAATTATAATCTAATATTTCTCAGATTAGAAAGAGAATATCCCTCTATTTATTTTTATAAATAAATTATTACTAGTAAGGAGATTAAATTTCTATTTAATATATTTTAGGTTTGTATTAAATTTTTTATCATAAGTGGATTTATTTTATTTTAAAAATAGTATTTCATTATAATGATAATATTTTTTACTAAAAATTAATCGATAGTTTTTTAATCTATTTCAGAATCATAATTTTTATATTCTGTAAGGGATATCTTACTTTTAATTTCAATTTATAGTTATTTATAATTATATATCTACTTATACAGAAATTATATTTTTACAATTGAGACCATTATTATATATTTTATTTTTATGTTTAAAATTATTTTAAGGGACTATTTTCCAATACAAATATGTTTTTTTAAGATGTATTGATTGTAAGGAATTTAATTTTATTAAAAACTATTTTTTATTTTAATATATTTATAATTATATACACCCATGTTAATGTTTATTTTATAAATTGGTAAATAAATGAGTTTATAATTTTTAAAATCAATTCGTTTATTATTTTATATTGTTTAATAATAAAACATTATTATTGTTTAATTTTAATGTCTCTGTTTTATTTTTCAAAGTTGAATGTATTAAAGCATAATTTTATATGAAGGACATATATATTTTATGAATGCTCTATATATAATAATTTCAGAAGTAGTTTAAGAAATTTTTTAATTTTAATAAATTATCTTATTATGCTCATATGTTTTGAACATAATTATTTGAATAAAATTATAATTAAGAAAATAAATAAATACAAGAAATTATTTAATTGTGAACGAATATAAGATATTATCATTATTAATTTTCAATGTATTCATACGTGATAAATTTTTTTAAATATGGATTGCTACTAATTTATTCTAAAAAAAGTTATTTATTGATGGTAAAAGTTATAAAAAATATTATCTTTTCTAAAAATATATTATGTAATATTTCGAAATGTTTCTAATGGATTATTATTGAGAAACATAGGTCCTAAAAAAAATTTCTTAATATTTTAACATGCACTTCGGTATCAACTGTGGGAATGAGGAATGGGGATTGAACCAATGGTCTCCAAGAATGTTGTTACACTAGTGATATTTTGTGTGGTCATATGAGTTTTCATAGGGTCTACTAGTATCACAACAATCCATAAAGAAAGTTTTATTTTTATAATTATTTTGAAGGAGAAATCTAAGAGTTTTAAAAGAGTAATTTTTTATATGTATTTTTTGAAAGGGTTATATATATAAAATATTTATATTTCATATAAATTATATTTAAAATAGTTTTATTAAAATTTTTACACTTGTTTTAATACCCCTTACATGGGAAATTAAATTATCATCCCATGTTTTAAATGTTTTTCACAGTATTCATATTACCTCAAAGATGTTCATTAATGATTTGTAGTTAGTGTATGCAAAATCATGGTAGGCATTTTTTCTATTCCTATTAAACAATAATAAATATAAGGTGTTGTCTAATTTTCCAAAGCCTCGACCAAAAAACTTCCTCTATTGTATGAGAATTGGGTATTTTTTAGTTATATTTTATAAAAAACAATACACATCATGTTTTAGCACTGAATATGAATGTGTGGGATTAGGGAGTTATAATTGGTATCAAATGAATGGTCTAGACCTCTTTGGTGAATTTATGTTTCCTTTTGAGGAAATTAATTACGTTATAGAATAGTTATGTCCCCTTAGAAATTATTTATTTCTGAAGATAGAAAATTCAGGATTTTCTAATGTATAATAATTAAATTGGGAGGGTGTAATTAATTTAAGTGTGGGAGAATGTGACATCCTAAGGAAATTTAAATAATAATTTTCTACTTAATAATTTTTAATATATTAAAACTAAGGAATTATTTAATTAAAAATGTTTTATAAATTTTTTTATATAATCATAATTAAAATTCAATCAAAATATAACTTATTATTTTATATATCAAGAAATTTTATTTTTACATCTTAATAACATAACATATATTCTTTAAAATATGTATATATTTTATAATTCATTTAAATTTATTTTCATGGTTATTTTGAAAATTTATGTAAATGATTATTATTTGTTTCATTATTTGGATTTATGGAACTAAAATATTTTTCAAAGAATATATATTTGTTATATATGTTGTGATAATTATTTTTAAAATTCAAATATATGACTTTTCATATTATTAGTAAAAGTTGAAAAAGTGGTAACAAAATCATGAGTCTCATATTAGAGGGTTTATAATGGGATTCATTTATAGTTGGTTCAATGTGTTACGGGTTCCAGAGGTATAGGGTTTGCTCGGAGATGATGATTTTGGCCTAGTCGACTGTAGGGGAGTCCATCATAGGGATTCAATCCATGACGTTCATAATATCTAGTATCAAAGTATACCGGTGAGGGAGTCGTAAGCCTCTATGAGCGATATGGAGGCCTCTAATGGAGTTTTTCGTCAATATTTTGAGTCACATCAAGGGTTTGACTTCATATATATATTTCACATGTGGGATTATTTTATTTGATATCGATGTCCTCATATACTTGTTTTTTTAATCTAAAAGTAAGGATGTGTGTTCTTATTGTCTAGAATAGGTTTGATGATCTAGTTTTTTTCCAGTTTTTTATTGATTAATAAAAGATAGTTTTAAATGTATGAACCATTTTGGTCAACGATCTGTTCTTGGTTTTCCTTTCTAGTTTTCCCTTCATTGTTGAATGCGATGCATAACCATCTCAACTTAATTTCAACCTCTTTATTCACTGTCAGGATTATATTGTAATTGTTTTATTGGGAACATGATTCATTCATTGAATGAGTAAATATTTGTTGAGAGTAATAGACTGAAACCACAAATAATTTGAATTTATTTTTAATCCATTGTGTTGGCCTTCAGAATTAGATTAGTTGTTGAGAAGTTTTTGTGGTGAACCAATTCTCTCATGGAAACAATAAATCTCATCTACCCTTTTATTTTCTATTGTTATATAAATGTGTGAATAGACGTCTTTAGCAAGGTAGTGTTTGAGGGATGATAATCTGGACTACTTTTTTTGTTTCTGTGGAGTATGATAGACAACGATAAAAAGGGTCAGAATGGGTGAGTGCATTATACAAAGAAGACAATGAAAAAGAAAATCAATAAATTTCTGTTAGGGTAAATGAATATATTTCAAATAATTTTTTTAAAGAAGATTGTCGACTTTATTTATATTTTTAAATTTTAATACAAAGAGACATACTATTTTTCATCTTGTTTTCAACTTATGATATATGATTTATCATATTAGAAAGGGATAATCTATCTATTTATTTTTCTGAAAAAATTTATTATTAGTAAATAGATCATTTTTCTTTTCAATATCATTTAATGTTTTGTTATATTTTTATAGTAAGGTGTTTTTTTAGTTTGAAAATTATATTACAGTATAATGATAATTATTTTTGACTAAATATTATCAGATAGTTTGATTATCTATATAAAAATTATAATTTTTATTTTCTATAATGGGTTGCATACATTTATTTTCAATTTATACTTCTTTATAATTATATATCTATTTATACCAAAATTATATTATTATAATAGATATTATTTTTATATATTTTATATTTATGTTTAAAATCACATAAAATGGACTATTTTAAATAACAATATCATTTTTTATATGTATTGATTATAAGGGATTTTGAAAAAACCATTTTTTTATTTTTAATATATATATATATACACATGTTCATGTTTCTTTAAAAATAAATAATAAAATGAGTAAATAATTTTTAAAATTATTTATTTAATTATTTTAGAATTTAAAATAATAACCATATTTTAATTGATTAATTTTGAATCCATTGTTTTAATTTATGAAGGTGAATTTATTACAGAATAATTTTTTGTATAATTCATGAATATTATAGGAGAGGACCATATACTATAATTGCATAAGACATTTAAACAATTGCTTAACTATAAAGAATTTTATTCTTATGCTCATATATTTTAAACATTAGAATTGAAAAAAAACTAGGAAATAATAAATTAAAGAAATTATATAATTGTGAACAAATTTAAGAGTTTAACTTAATTAATTTGGAAAGTATTTATCCACGATATAATTTCTAAAAATATGGATTGCTATTATAAATTTCAGAAAAATGTATTTATTGATTTTATATGTTATAAAAATCATTTAATTTTGTAAAAATAATATAATTATGATTTATAAATATATTAAATGGATTATGACTGATAAAGTAGGATCCTTAAAAAATGTTTTCTTAAAATAAAATCCAGCACATAGGTATCAAGCAGGAGGATGAGGAGTGGGGAGTGAAACCATGGTCGCATGGAATGTTGTTCCACCAGTGATATTTACATAGGCCATATGAGATTTTTTAGGATACTCATAGTATCAAAAAAAATCCATTAAAATAGTATAATTTTAAAAGTTATTTTGAGGATATATTAAAGTGGTTTTAATGATCTTTTTTTATAAATAATTTTGAAATGGTAATATATATCAAATTTTTATATTTTTTATAAAGTGTTTTTCATAGTTTTATTAATTGTTTTATAGTATTTCTAAAACCCATTAAGGTGATGTTAAATACTGATCTCATGTTTAAATTTTTTTATCAGAATCATAAAAGCTATAATTCAGTCATTTATGCTTTCGGAGTTAGCCTGCGTGGAATTAATGTAAATTTTTTGTTTTATTATTGTTCAACTAGGATAAATGTAATGTGTTGTCCAATCATCCAAAACCTTTATAGTAAAAGATCCTATTTTATGTAATAGAAAATTTTATTTTTATCTTGTATTTTATAGAAAAGAAATACATTGCATGTTTCAGCACCAAATCCAAAAGAGTTGGTTCAGGGCGTTATAACAATCCTACTAGAAAAGGACTTCTCTTCTTCAATATAAGTCAATTAGACATTATAAAAATAATTATTATATAATAATCCTAATGATCATCATAAAGTTACTACACTTTTAATGGTTAATATTCTTAATGGTATTGTAATTATGATAAGCTATATTTTATAACATTCTGAAATAAAAAAATTAGTTCATGTGTGTTCTATAAATAAATTAAATTATAATTCATTTATTTATTAAAATAGAATTTACATTTTAAATTTTTTGATGTTTACATTTCTTCATTCGATAGAAATTTTACTTTCAAAATTTCATATTATATACTAAAATAGATGAGGATGGATATATTTCATCACCACTTTTGGTTTCCATCTCCCCTCCTAAAATATAATTTCTATTGAACTTTGACCAGCTGAGACGAATTTTTCATAGAACATTGTCCCAATGATCTATTATCCTCCCCAACTACTCCTCATATGAAATATCACCCCCTAATGCCACCACCATTAGATTGAATACATATTAGGGTTATGTAATGTACTTCCACATGATGGGTACATTGAACACATCATTTAATTGAGAATGGTTATGGGGGAGTTATAGTTGATAGTTAACTGATATGATGTGATCAAGAACCTAAAATGGGATAATATATCTAATAATAACCTTTTTCTTCTTCTATTACCATTGAATTTCACCGACGATTACTTAATAATTAACACCCTATCTCTTACTCAATATCAAATTCACTGTTGGATCGAATATATAGATGTATATGTATATTAGATGAAACCGTACAAGAGGGGGGGTCAATTGTAGGTTTAAAAACATTGTGTTTTAAACACTTAAGTGATTTATTTTAAATGAACTTAAACTAATACAAAGACAAACACCCACAATTGTATTGAGAATAAATGGTATAAAGTAATGTAATACTAATGAAATGTAAAAAAATTGTATTCGAGATGAACACAATAATCAGAGTAATATAAAGATGAATGATTCTACCTTAAAGCGTATAGAATCAATCAATAAAATATGTAATAGAATGATTGTAATTGAAAAAATTACAATTGAATATGTAAATAAGAAAGGAAACAATACAAATTCCTTTCTAATACAAGCAGCAGCGGAAAAGTAAAAGTACTACATTTCTTTTGACCCAAAGAGAAGAGTTATCCTTTCACCTAGGATAAAAGGTCTGTCTCACCATCACCTTGGTAAGCCCTCGATACGATGATCAGACCATCTGTCTGCCTGTCCTTGGCAGCCCTCGATATGATGATTGGAATGTCTATCTGCCTATCCCCGGAAGCCCTCGATACGATGATCGGACCGTCTGTCTGCCTATCCCTGGCAGCCATCAATTTTGTAGGTAATCGGCACCTCTGTCTTTAAATCACTTTAAATCCCTCGATACGATGATCAGACGCACAAAGAAGATGAGATAAGTCACATTGTCTCTCTCTAGAACTTGATAGTAGAGTATCACAGATGTTCCAGAACGTCTCCCTCTTTCAGCTTCAAATGACCTCCTTTTTATAGGCCTCGGGTTCCAACGGTCATGTTGCCTCCAACGGTCATATTTCTCCGAAAAACTCGGAGGGACTTGGACACCTGGCATCATAACGGTCATATTGAAACAGAAAGAATGACATCATTTTGATTAGTTTGTAAATAACTCAATGACATCGTATTGGTTAAAATAAGATATATGAAGATGATAAACAATATTACGATTAATATGAAATAAGTTTTTTTGACTAAGTATCAAAACAAGTAATGAAAGTATGAATAGAAGAGTCAGTAAGATACATTTGACAGAGACAGTACGATACGATTGACAGTGTCAGTACGATATGATTGACAAGGTCAATACGATATGATTAAAAAGACATTTGTGATTTCCAAAACAAAATATAGAAGTCAAAAGAGAACTTTTGACTTAACAATCTCCCCCGTTTTGGAAATCACAATACACAAAGTTAATATAACAAGAAATACTTATCTCCCCTTGAGTTATTGGAAAATATTCTGAATATGAATTTGAATATAACTAACTCCCCCTTAGGTGTATAAATTCCTAAGGATTGTATTCATATATATTTTTTGGTTTCGATGTATTTTATTAAACCAATCTAACTTTGTAAAACATTCTCTCCCTTTATAAAAAATTCTCCTCCTTTATAAAACATTCCCCCCCTTTGTGGTTTACAAAACGAATGGGGTCACTTTGAGTTTCTTGAAAGGGTTAGAGAAAATAATTTGCAGGACTAAAGAAAAGAAACATAAATGTTATTACAAAACAATGACAGGTTCCAAAAGAAAAGAATAAAAAACAACGGTCATTTGTTTTCTCTTTCTTTTTCCTTATTTATGAGATCATGAAGATCATCTTTAATCTTCTTGATTTCTTTATTGTCTTCAGAAATTGAATCACCCTGAGTTTTGAGATGCTCTTATTGATCAACAAAATTCTGATCTTGATTCTTGATAGCCTCCTTCTAGACTTTGATTACATTTTCAAGGGTATCAATTCTGTCTTGCAGATTCTTGTTATATTTGGATAACACAGAATTTTGTTTTTTTAACAAAACCATTTCATCCTTGAAAGATGAAACCTTTGAGAATTTAGACTGAAAATCATTCATTCTCTCTTGCAATTCTTTCACTGATGGAATATCGGCTCCATGAGTTATCTGATTCAACCTTTCAACAGTTTCTTTGTCAAGCTTATTAAAGGCAATATCAAGATCATTTGACAACCTTCTTAAATCTTCAATTGCTATCTCATGGTCATTCAACGAGCATTATGTTTTATATGACCACTTGGTAATCTTGTTGTAAGATTTCTTATGAGTGGCCGAGGTTTCAGAATGAACTTTCAAATCGGCTTCAACTGACAAAACTTTCTTTCTCAACTCTCTTACAGAATCAAACATCTTTTTCTGATTGTTAGTAATGAAATCAATTTTCCCTTCCAGCCTGGGAAAGTATGGAATGGTATTTTCAACCCTTCGTAAAACATGAACAATATAATCACTCTTCTTGAGAGATATTGTATGTTCTGAATCAGTATCCTCATCGTACGAAGGCAATTCATTTGATCGGCTTGAGTTAACAACTGGTTGTTTTCCTTTTTCTTTTTCTTTCTCTTTTCTTTCTTCTTCTACTTTGTCACTGATGACAATAACTTTTTCTGTATGAGAAGATTGAGCACCATGCTTTACTTGAGGGGGTGTTTTATCTAGGGTTTCAGAAGTTTCAAAAGGTGCTTGATCGGCATGAGGGGTTTGTTGAACACCTTCACTCTGCTTTTGAACCAATTCCACCCTACTCTTCTTCGAACGTTGAAGGAATTATAAAAGAAAATATCCTTCCTCCTCTTCCACTTCTTCTATCTCTTCCATCATTTGTTTTCTTTTTTCTTTCTTAGTAAGGCTCTGTAAGATAGGCTCTTGATGCACTTATTTGGTAAGTTGAGAACTAGATTCCTCAACTGCTTTCATGAGATTTGAAGCATCAAACTCATGTGCTTTTCTTTTCAAAAGACCCTTCTTATTCTTTTCAGCCTGAAGGGTACCCTTAACCCTTAATCTCTCAGCAAAGGCTTCGGCTGGATCAAGTCCAAACTTTGGATCACCTTCCTTTCTCTGTTATTTATCCTTTCTCTATTTGGCTACAACCTCCTTTCTGTACTTAGGCTTCTTCTTTAGCTTTGAGCTGGTTTGTGGGTCAGAATTTTGAGGAGCAACAAATGGAATGTCTTTGGCTAGAATAGGTGCAGATTGATTCTGAGCCGATTCAGCTTCTACATGTCTTATAATTGTTTTTGAATTCGGATCAAAACAAACATTCAGCTTTTTCATCGTACTCTTACTAATCCAAGATGGCTTCATATCTATCAGGTTTCCATTCAAAGTAATGTTGCAAAACATCATGCTCTCAAGAATATACTTTGTAAGGATGACTGGATACATAATCATTTGGGACTTAATCCCTCCTGTCTTGACATTCTTAATGGTTTCAAAAACATACCCCATGAGATTTACTTTTCTCATATTTATATGATAGTCAAGCATAAAAATATCAGAAACTTTTAGAGTTTCTCTATCCCCTTTCCTTGGGATAAGAATACCTTGCATCCATAAAGTCACAAACCGATTTTCTGGAGAAAGATGAGCCACTTTTCTCTTCTCTTAATTTATAACAAACAATGAATTCTCAGCACATTCTCTATTAAACGTACCGACTGCCTCTGGTAGTTTATGAGATGGACAGAAAGAATCCCCTTCTATTGGGACATTCTGAAAATGAGCCGCTTGTTTCACAGTCATAGACAACTTTCTATCGTACACATCAAAATTTATAGTCATGTCTTTGTCTAAAGATACGGTTTTATAGAATTGAATGACTTCATCAAAGAGAACTGGATCTTGAGATACAGGACTTTCAACACATAAATGTTCCCATCCATGAAACAGAATTATTCTTCTGATTGTGGAATCGTACGAATCAAAAAAGTTCTGAGAAACTAACATTTCTCTGAACAATTCTTTCTCTGAAAAAGTATTTGAAGACATTTTAGCGGGAGTATTAGTATAGGACTGAGACATATAGGTGCTGTCGATGAAAGATCGTACGAGGATTTAAAACTAGTGGAGCAGAGCTTCACCTCAAAACCTGAAAAACCAATGTGGGTTTGGGGAGGGGGGTTGCTATTTATAGGCGATATAGGGGTGACCGTTGATCTTCTACGGTTAAGATTAGAAGAAAAAATCAATGGTTAGGATAAAAGTGAAAGAAAAAAATTTCAAAAAAATGGGAAGTACCTGCCCGAGAACGTAAGGTAATTGTTGGTTTTAGTAGAGCTAAAAAGAAAACACAACCGTACGAAGGAAAAAACGTCATATTGATAGAAAACAAAGTCGTTACCATTAACTTAAAAGCCGATGGAAAACAATCTTGTTATAATGAACTGAAAAGCCGATGGAAAACAATATTGTTACCATGAAATGACGAGATGATGAAAATAAATCTCGTTACCATGAACTCACAAGGCGATGGAAAAAAATCTTGTTACCATGAACTGACAAGCCGATTGAAAACAATCTCGTTACCATGAACTGACAAGCCGATGAAAAAAAAATCATTACCATCATCGATCGTTATGATGGAAAATAAAATCATTACCATCATCGGTTAATACGATGGAAAAGAAAATCGTTACCATCATCAATCAGTAAGATGGAAAAGAAAATCATTACCATCATCCGTCAGTATGATAGAAAAGAAAATCATTACCATCACCGGTCAGTATGATGGGAAAGAAAATCATTACCATCATCGGTCAGTACGATGGAAAAGAAAATCATTACCACCATCGGTAGATACGATGGAAAATAAATTCATTACCATGATCGTTCGATACGATGAAGTAAACAATACAATAAAACTGTTAATACGATAAAAAGAAAAGTAAATGATACGATAAAACTGCCAATACGATAAACAGAAAAACAGAAACACATACCAGGATAGTAAATAATTGAAGATCATAAAACACATAGTAAGAAGAAGGGAAAAAAAGTAAGTGATGTCCTCCCCCTTTCAAAGGGTGTTCTTTACTCTTAGGAGAATTGTAAAATAATATCTCATTTTTGTGTGTGATCCCTAAGAAAGTGATGCCTAACAACTTTGTGTTTTGAACGAGAGTGATGTGCTGGGTTCTTATTAAGAGCTATGGAACTATTATTATCACATAGAATTTGAGTTTTGGAGAAAGTCAATCCATAGTCAGTGAGTGTGTGTTTCATCCACAACACTTGAGCACAGCATCTGCCAGCTGCTACATATTTAGCTTCATTAGTGGATAGTGCTACTGAGTGTTGTTTCTTACAGGACCAAGAAACTAGAGATCCTCCTAAGAAATGACATGTTCCAGATGTATTTTT
This sequence comes from Viscum album, assembly GCA_963277665.1. Lineage (NCBI taxonomy): Eukaryota > Viridiplantae > Streptophyta > Magnoliopsida > Santalales > Viscaceae > Viscum > Viscum album. The sequence goes on along the minus strand of OY728155.1, from coordinate 949,868,690 downwards.
TCTATCCATTCTACAACCACCAAATTCAGCATCTGAAAAACTTTTTAAAACAAAATCATTCCCAGAAGAGTAAAAAAGACCTAAATCCATAGTGCCTTTTAAATATCGAAATATTCTCTTTACGGATTTTAAATGAGACTCTTTTGGATTAGATTGATATCTTGCACATAAGCATATAGAAAACATCAAGTCTAGTCGACTAGCTGTCATGTATAGCAAACTTCCTATCATACCTCTAAAGATTGTTTTATCTACTGGTTTCCCAGTTTCATCAAGATCAAGTGTATTTGAGGTACCAATTGGAGTGCTAATACTTTTAGTTTTGTCATATCCATACTTTTTGAGTAAGTCTTTAATATACTTATGGTGAGATATATATGTCCATTCTGGTTTTTGAGAAATTTGAAAACCTAAAAAGAATGTTAACTCACCCATCATACACATTTCAAACCCAGATTTCATTAAATTAGCAAAGGAATCAGTTAAAGATTTCTGAGTTGATCTAAAAATGATGTCATCAACATAGATTTGAACAATCAAAACATTTTTGTTTTCCATTTTTATAAAAAGGGTTGGATCTGCTATACCTTTTGTATAATGGTTTTGTAAAAGAAATCTTGTAAGTATATCATTAAATGCTCTAGGGGATTGTTTAAGACCATATAGAGCCTTGGTAAGTTTAAAAACATGATCAGGATGTTTTGGGTCTAGAAAACCAAGAGGTTGTTCGAAAAAAACTTCTTGTTGAACAAAACCATTTAGAAAAGAACATTTTACATCCATTTGAAATAGTTTGAAATTAAATTATGCTACAAAGGCTAATAGAATATGAATAGATTCAATTCTTGCTACAGGACCATATGTTTCTTAATGGTCTATTCCCTCTTGTTGATTATAGCCTTTAGCAACAAGTCTTGCTTTATTTCTTACAATGATTCCATTTTCATCACATTTGTTTCCGAAAACCCACTTTACACCAATTATAGTTGTTTCTTTTGGCCTATCAACTAAAGTCCAGACTTGATTCCTCTTTAATTCATTTAGTTCATCTTGCATTGCTTTGATCTAATCATCATCACCTAAGGCCTCACTTGGACATTTAAGTTCAAATTGGTAAATAAAAGCAAGATGTTCTATTTCATTTATTAAGGAATTTCTTGTCTTTACAGGTTGATTTACGTCACCAATGATGTTATCCCTGAGATGATTCCTAAGAAACAATTTAATTGGGTTTTGTTAAACCTGTTCATCAACGTATGGTAGAAAATATTCTATGGTAAATGTTTCAGAACTATATTCTTGAATATTTTCCTTATCAGAAGGATCTTCTATCAAAGGTTGATAATCAGATTTTGAAAACACATCTGAGTATATAGGTTGGGATTATTTAAAAACAAAAGGATCATATTCAACAAATTTTACATGTACTATTTCCTCAACAGTTCAAGTATTTTTATTGAAAACTCTATAAGCCTTAGAAAATGTGGAGTAACCTAGAAATATTACTTCATCAGATTTTGGTGCAAATTTTTGTAGATTATCTTTGGTATTCAAAATGAATACTTTTCACCCAAAAACGTTGAAGTATGAAACTTTATGTTTTAGGCTAGTCCATAAATCAAAAGGGGTTTTATTAAGAAATGGTCTAGTTAAAACACGATTTATAGTATAACAGGCAGTACTAACAGCTTCATCCTAGAAGTGCTTAGCAATTGAGTATTCACTCAAAATGGTTCGAGTGATTTCCTGAAGAATACGATTTCTTCTTTCAAAAACACCATTTTTCTGAGGAGTTTTTAGAGATGAGAAATTGTGAGTAATACCTTTCTTACTACAAAAAGTTTCAAAATCTGAATTTTGAAATTCACCACCATGATCACTATGGATAGTTATCAATGGTAGGTTTTTCTCATTTTTAACTTGGGCCCTAAAAGTTTTGAAATTGGAAAAGGCTTCAGATTTCTTTGTGAGAAAGTAGACCCATGTAAATCTAGTAATGTCATTAACTAAAACAAATACATAGTATTTGCCTCCAATGCTTATAGATTGTGAAGGACCAAAAAGATCCATGTGCACTAGCTGTAATGCATTAGAAGTTGAAACTTCATTAATTGATTTAAATCTAGTTTTATGTTTCTTTCCAAATTGACAAGGATCACAGACTTTTGAAGAATCATATCGAAGATCTGGTAGTCCCTTCACAAGTCTTTTCTTTGAAAGTTTACTCAGGTTTCTCAGATTACAGTGTCCTAGTCTTCTATTCCATATCCATGATTGGTCATATATCGCACTTAATCAGGGTAAGTTTTGGCTCCTAAGGTCTTCTAAGTTAATAGTGTAAACATTATCTTGCCTATGGGTAGATAGAATGAAATCATCCTTGGAATTGTGAACTAGACACTTATCATTTCTAAAATTCACAAGGTAACCTTCATCACATAATTGACTTATGCTGATGAGATTGTGCCTAATACCTTTAACAAACAAAACATTTGCAATAAGAACTTTTCCAAGAAAAACGATATTACCTATACCAACAATATATCCTTGAGCATTATCTCCGAAGGCAACTTTTCCACCTTTTGTTTTGAGAACATTTTCAAAGAGATCTTTGTTTCCGGTCATGTGTCGAGAACAACAACTATCCATGTACCAAATATTCTTATTGGTACACTCTCATTTTCCGGAAAAAGAAACAATTAGTTTTTCAGAATCCAAATTTGTTTGGATCCAGAACGGTTAGATACATGAATTTTAGGAATCCAAATTTGTTTTGAAAAATGAGCTTTATGAAATCCTAAATATTGAGTTCTATTAAGAGAACAATCACTTCTCTAGTGTCCTCCACATTAACACTTAGAGCAAAACATGGTATTTTGAGGAACCAAATAGTTTTTGCTAAAAAATGGTTTGGAATAAGTATAACCAAGTCTAGAATAATTTTTCAAAGGTTGGATTTGGGAGTACATTTTGTCAAAATTTTATTTTCCATGGGTAAAGTTTGACAAACATTTTTCCAAGGAAAAAATTTCTGACTTTAATTTTAAAACTAAATTCTTATTCTACGAAACATTTGAATTTAAGCTACAGTTAGGTTCTAAAACATTTTTCTTATAAACCACATTTTCAAGATCCTTAGAAGGTTTATCTTAGTCATATTTGACTTTCTCAAAGGTTTTTAAAATACTCTCAAAATCAGAAGTTTTAATATCATGATCCTTAGAAAGATCTGACACTTTATTAGTTAAAACTGAAATTCTAGAATTTTCATTCTCAAGCTTCTTCTTGAGTTTAGAATTTTCAATTTCAAGTAATTTAGAAAATCTAGATACTTATTTAAAAGAAGGTAATGTATCATCTTCTGATGATGAAGATTCATCATTTGAGGATTCATAATATCTATTATCAGTATAATTTGCTTTCAAAGAGAGATTTGTAATAGCTTCAGCATTGTGTACATTAGACATGAGACAATGACCTTCAATTGTTAATATGGATATAAGTCCAATATTTCTCTGGCCTGAGGACTCATATTCTGAATAATCATCTAAAGAATCACTACCACTTTCACTCCAAGTATCATTTTCCTTCAAAACTTTCTTTGTCTTATAAAACCTTTTCTTGTTTCTTTTAGAGTGTTTCTCCTTTCTCTATTTCCTCTTCAGTAAAGGACAATCATGCCTTATATGTCCGTCTTTCTTACATTCATAACAAGTTACCTCTGAATCTTTATTATCCTTCCTATCTTTCTTGTTGAATCTATATTTGATGTCTTTCATTCCCACAATCTTTTTCATCCTTCGAGAAAGATTGGCTAGCTCATTACCCGAAAGATCACAATCACTTGAATCAGATATAACTTTCATGGATTTGGATCTTGTAATCCATTCAGGTGTTTTAGCTTTAGATGTAAAGGCTACAATTCCATTCACATTCTTCTTCTTCTTATTGAAATCAATATCTCTCTTCATTCTTGTCTCGTGCTGTAGAAGAGTTCCAAAGGGTTCATCAAGAGTAATCTGGGAAACTTTTCTATTTTCATCAATAGCTGTCCTTTTTTACTCCCATTCATTCGGCATTATATCTATAATCTTATCTACTAGAGCTTCATCATGAAGGCCTTTTTCTACCATAGATTGTAGACTTTTGAAAAATTTCATAAAGTTTTGTTGCACTTTACATACTGGCTCTCCATAAGGAAAAACAAATCCATGATACACTTCTTGAAGCATTGTCTTCTTGTTTCAATAACCTTGGATGTACCAAAATGAGTGAATTCCAATTTCATCCAAATATAGTAGGCTGCTTCACATGAAGATATATGACTATATATATTCCTGGTCATAGAGCATAACAAATTATCATGTACCTTGTAATTCAGTTGATATTCTTGCTTCTCTTGGTTGGTGAAAGTACGGACATCTTTGTCAGGAATTTTGAAACCTCCAATAAGCATAATAAAATTGTCTACACCAGTATTGATCACACAAGTCTTCATACGATCTCTCCAGTACTCATAATAATTTCCATCAATGATAGGTGGTCTAGAAGGATTCAGATTGTCTATAGACCCAATATTCATTCCTGCCATATAAAGAAAAACAAAAATCGTTTCCACTCCAAATGTTAGTGTAGTCAGTAAAAATAGAACAAGTAATACAAATTAGTGGAAAACCTGCCTCTGATACCAATTGTTGGATCGAATATGTAGATGTATATGTATATTAGATGGAACAATACAAGAGGGGGGATTGTAGGTTTAAAAACTTTGTGTTTTAAACACTTAAGATATTTAGTTTAAAAGAAATTAAACTAATACAAAGGCAAAAACCCACAATTGTATAGAGAATAAATGGTATAAAGTAATGTAATACTAATGAAATGTAAAAAAATTGTATTCGATATGAACACAATAATTAGAGTAATATAAAGATGAATTATTCTACCTTAAAGTGTATAGAATCAATCAATACAATCTATAATAGAATGATTGTAATTGAAATAATTAAAATTGAATATGTAAAGAAGAAAGGAAACAATAAAAATTCCATTCTAATACAAGCAGCATCAGAAAAGTAAAAGTATTACAATTCTTTTGACCCAAAGAGAAGTTTTATCCTTTCACCAAGGATAAAAGGTCTGTCTCACCAACACCTTGGTAAGACCTCGATACGATGATTCGACCGTCTGTCTGCCTATCCTAGGAAGCCCTCGATACGATGATCAGAATGTCTATCTGCCTATCCCCGGAAGCCCTCGATACGATGATCGGACCATCCGTCTGCCTATCCCTGGTAGCCCTTGATTTTGTTGGTAATCGACACCTTTGTCTTTCAATCACTTGAAATCCCTCAATACGATGATCGGACGCACAAAGCAGATGGGAGAAGTCGCAGTGTCTCTCTCTATAATTTGATAGTAAAGTATCGCAGTTGTTCCAAAACGTCTCCCTCTTTCATCTTCAAATGACCTCCTATTTATAGGCCTTAGGTTCCAACAGTCATGTTGCCTCGAACGGTCATATTTCTCCGAAAAACTCGGAGGGACTTGGACACCTGGCATCATAACGGTCATATTGAAACAGAAAGCATGACATCGTTTTGATTAGTTTGTAACTAACTCAACGCCATCGTATTGGTTAAAACAAGATATATGAAGATGATAAACAATAGTAAGATTAATATGAAATAAGTGTTTCTGACTAAGTACCAAAACAAGTAATGAAAGTATGAATAACATAGTCAGTACGATACATTTGACAGAGTCAGTACGATATGATTGACAGAGTCAGTACAATACGATTGACATGGTCAGTACGATATGATTAAAAAGACATTTGTGATTTTCAAAACAAAATATATAATCCAAAAGAGAACTTTTGGATTAACATTCACATCAATGGTTGTCTACATTGATCTTCTATCAACATTTTTTAGATTTCATATGAAATGGTTTCCCAAAAAAATTATATAATTTAACACAATTATTGATTTGGTGTGATTTATGGGAGTTGCAAAATCATTTTAATCTAGTTTACCATTTTTTACTATATTAGAAAAATTTAACTATTCCATGATCCATTAAAATGGAGGAACCTACTTTCAAATGGTTGGTGGTAAATAAGGGTTTCCAAGATAATAACTCTTAAAAACTCACATTGGCCAAGGGCATAGAAGGTTGTTATCATTACAAATTGTTTGGGAATCTTATATCATATTCATAGACTCTTATATAGATTTATATTATCTTGATGAAATACTTATAGTTCCTTGTTACAGGATTGGTTACCCATGTTCCAATGACTTGATCATGACCATGCGTTGATAGCAAAAATTATGTGTGTCACAAGTTATCTATTATTCTCTTAATCATTAGTTATGCATTATTTTATATCCAACGTCAAGAAGTTTATAATTTATTGTCGCTTATGGTAGAGATTGATGTCTTATAAATGGGATTTAAACTCTCTAGGGTTTCCTACGTATCCTATGAAAAGATGAATCAAAACATGCATAGTTTGTTTAACATCATTTATGTTCATATAATAGGTCTATACCTTTTATTTAACATCATATGGTATGGATGAATATATTGGGCTCAATCCATGAGGAGGAGTCTTATGTATCCTATTAGGATAAGATTTAGAGTCCACATAGTTCATGTTTCAATAATATTAGTAATAAAATATGCAACAAAAGTGGCCTTGAGTGGGACATATACTTGAAAGGATTCCAAAAATTTCCTCATCAAGATTATTACCCTATGAGTAAATATGATATGTAATTGGACTTACATCCCAATGAAGGGCCAACATATGGTTTCTCTCTGTCATCATATTGGTACAATCATAATGAATCTCTAATACCATTAGTTTCATGCTCAATTTGGGAAACAAAATATATGGAAATATTGGACACATTATGCGAAAGAAAATTATGATGGGGATTACACATGATGTCAGGAAATTAAATTCTTCCTAAGTATGTTAATAAAATATTCCATGCACATTTTTGTAAGACAAGTGAAATAGTAACTATTTTGAAATACATTAGGAATATTAATATTAAAATATTTTTTATGCAATAAAATAATTGATAAAAATTATATAAATCAATCATAACATCATATTAAAAAATTCCTAGAAACATTTTTGGGAAACATGGTTTTGAAAGAAAATGGTTGTTTGGCCGATAAAAGAAGTAAATTAACATTTTTTATAAAATACTTTCTAAATTTTTTGATCTAAAAAAGAGTAAAATTATATTACAACATGAAAATTACCTAAATAACTATAGGATAAAAAATTTTAATTGGATTATTATAAAATTATGAAATAATTTCTTTATATGTAAATTCAATCATAAAAATTCCCAATTAACATGAGATTGTTAAATAAACCCATAAAAGATCATTACATTGAAGAGAGAACTAATCACTCAAGTGATAATGTTTTTAAAATTTAAATCCACATAAAATAAGGCTAAATAGAATATAAAATAATAAATGTTCATTTCATGGATAATCAAAAAATATAAAAAATAATGAAGATGTAATAAAACCTAAGGAAAAGAAATGGTTTTGGGAAATTCCTTACCACTTGGTAACAAAACATTTAATTCCCCGATGAAAAAATAAACAAAATTAGGCTATAAAATACTATGATATTTGAAATACTCTTTGTATTAAATTTAACTGGAGTCTTATATAGACCATATAAAATAAATTAGGTTCTTAATATTATAATTTGACTTAATGAAGAAAAATTAAGATGAAATCCTTTACTAGATTATTCCCTTCAGTTTAATGTTATCTAAACTATTTTATAATTGTTTCAATTATGATATTAATTTATATCAGATGCATATTAATATTTATAATATCATATATGATCTTTTTACAACATCTTATAACTTTTTGGATACTAATATATCTTTATTACCAATATTTCAGATGATTACTTCTTTGATTTCCCTTGAACGATTTGTCGTAGATATTTTTATTCATGTGAATATGATATAGATAAATAATATCAATAATTATATTAATTTTATTAATATAATTTTTTTAATTAGATATATTTTTGTAACTATTATTTGAGTGATTGACGGGAAAATTGAATCAAATCACTTCGTGGAGACAATTTGTTATTCATACACATGGGCAGTGATATCATTACACTATTGGATGAAAGGATAAGGAAGTGATTGATATATAAAATTTTTATAATTAATATCATGAAATATTTATCATATATATTCATTATTTCAATTATTATGACTATCCATGAGGTTTATTGATGAAAAATAAATTACATCTATTAGCGATCCGGTAGTCTTCTATACCCACGAGTGATGTCTTTGATTCTCATTTTTGGATAAGATGAGTGACAAGATTATGATATAAATTTTATAACATATAATAATATTGATATATATTTTTATTATCTTGTAATTTTTAAAATATAAATTAAGGTGGAAAAAATAAAAAGTTAAAAAAAGAGCATAGTGAAGATAATTAATTGGTCTAAGAAGAACTTCATTTGAATATATTATTAAGATCCCTTAGTATAGTCTATTGGGGGGTAAATTAGCAATGTAATATTCATATAAATGTTTAGGTTCTATTTTATTAGGTTTTAATTGATCCAAATTTCTTGATAAATGTGATTATTTGTGTGGAGAGAGTTTCCTTTTATAATTGAGGAGGAGTGGAATTCTATTAAATAGATAAACTATTCAATAATGAGTCGTTTTTATCACTCCAAGATCCTAAAAAAATTGATAAACAATGAATTTGAGTGAATTTAAGCTCTATATAAACCTACAAAACAAATAAATAATCATTTTTCAGAGAATTTATTCCTCATATTCTATGTCTACTTATTTATACCGTTTTACTTTTCACCCCATTAAATAGTTATTTTTTGATAGGTAATTTATCCATTAAAAATAACATAAATAGAAAATAATTATATAGATTGAACCAAATTATTCTTAATAATAAATCCATATTATCAAATAAAAAGTCTATATGTGTGAAAAGAATATATAATATAAGCACATGTAATGCAAATAACCTCATTTTAACAGTAATCACTATATATATAAATTTAACTGTTTTTACTAATCATTATGATAAATAATTATATTGGTATGTTTATATAATAATAATTATTTTTATTAAAATTACTTAATTAGTTTAATGAAATTAAATTCACCTAATCTGTATAATTTCATTTAAAAATTAAACCACAAATCATATAGAAAGTACTTTTTATGAATAAATGAATTTTTTAATCATAAGATCATATTATATTAACAATATGAAGTTTTATCATCATTATATTAATAAAATTTATAAATTAAAATCTATAAATTATGAATTTCATTTAAATATATCCTCATTAGAGTTTATTTTGTGTAATTATAATGAATGATCATTATGCATTGAAAAATAATTTGTATAAAATTGTGTTTTATGCATAAAAATAAACATCTCCTGAAACTATGTATATAGATGATTAAAAAATATTTAGTCATTCTAAAAAAAATTAACTAATAGTTATTAGATTTTAAATCAAATTAATATAAGAATTGAACCCAAAATTACTTATCTTACTAATAAGAAATTTCAATTTTACAAAAAATGGTACTCTTCATTATTCAAAAAAGTCAAACTATTAGGAAAATATAAAAATTTAACCTTAAGATAATTTTGATATGTTTATTTAAAAACATAAACATCACATAAAAAAAATGAAAAAATATATTTAAATTATTATACATCCAAAAAGTAATAGGATAATAAACAAGATTAAATGAAAATTGTGTTTTGAAAAATAAAATGACATTACTACACATTAGATCGATTATGTAAAAATAATTTATTAGTGAATAACAATTGATTAAGACCTATATATTTATTTCATAATTTGGTTTCATTCCATACAATTTAATTTATAGGTTATAAAATTTATATTTAAATAATATATTATATGGTTCGTTTAAGCTATGTGGTGTATCCCATATACACTATTGAACATTTTGTCCATATTTTATAATTTAATGGTGTTACTTCCCCCTCACCATAGAAATATAACATCCTTTCAATTTGAAAATTTACTCAAAAATCAAGTGTTAAATATTTAAAAATTCATTCAATGAAAATCCACATCTTAAAATGGGTTCAAAACATCCTCTTAAATGTTGGAAATCGAAATGCGTTGGTCATCTAGAATAACATGTAACTAGACTTCTAAGTATAAAAAGAGTGGTGGGAATTGAATGTATGGATATTAAATAAACTAATATATATCTATGGGCATTGATAAAAATAATTGATTAGAAGAAATTAAATTATTAAGATGGGTTCAATGACCAAAACATGCATAATTAGCATTTTCTGAAATGACCATTGAATAATTATATATAAAGTTAATACGAAAAAATAATTGATTCAAAATACTTTCCATAAATAGAAGTAATTATTTTACATTATAATAACAAAATATAATATACATATTAGATATAATTCTATCTCACAAGAACAATTTTATCCATTGGTTGTAATTTAATCAATTTCCACTTCACCCCTTACTCCAAAGATTGAATATACTATATGAATTTTTTATGCCTAAATATCTGAAAAGGACATTTAATTGATCAGAATATCCCTGGTATAAGAATAAATTATTCCACCTACCATAAAATATTAAACAAAATTGAAATGGTTTTCAAAAGTTATGAAAATAATAAAAATACATAAACCTTCATAATATGAAATGACACATTTTATATAAAAATATACAATAAAGAATCAACTTATATTATTCCAAAAAAAGTAAACATAAATTTTAATTAACATCTATATTATCAATATTAATGAATGTTTCTACTTCAATGGCGAAATTATACCTTTAAATTTACATCCCCACAATTTAATTACCATATTCAAAAATAATTTTTTATAATAAAAATATTGGTTATATAAAACATAACACAATAAAATGTATCTCGAAATATCCTTATTAACTAAAAATAAAAAATATTGTTTCATAATAAATTTTTCCCAAAATGAAAATATTATTAAACTATAAAAACATTTAGGTGAATTAAAAAGTGTTTCATACTAACTTTGACATAATGTATTCTAGTAGTAGTAATTTCATCCATTTCACCCATAAATTGTTGGTTCAATCCCACCTTCTTTATAGGATGTGACATGTTTTGACCCAGAAAAACAGTTTTCTTTTTACCAGAATAATATTAATAATATTCTTATAATGTTCCTTATTTTTAATGACTTATAATTACCTCAACATCTTAAATAATATAGACCATAAAGGATACCAATACCTTCAATATTATGTAAAAAAATGTAAATTGGTTCTTCCTTTAAATAATGTTCCCATTAAAAACATAAATAAAATCGAATGGTATTATTCCCATAAATTTTTGCCTAAGCATACTTAATAATATTAATGTCCCATCACATAACACCTGAAATTGAGTATCTATACATTTAATCACATGATTAAAAAACTACATAAAACCCCATTTCCTTACTCTTAATCACTACTTTATCTATTATATTCACTCTTTACATGATTCTATCGAGTTATATCGATTAAATAAAACTAAAAATTATTGTGTGAGAAATGATAACCATAGTAAAAAAATGTAATATTCTATATCTTATCTAAAACATGACCCATTCTTTTAAATCCATCACACCTTAGTACTAAAATTGTTCATTAATTTTAGAATCTATTTCAATCCTTTATTATGGTTCATAATGAAAATGGGAAATATCCAAACAACATCCCCTAGTTGTGTCAAACCATGTGTATATTAGGGCTCATAGTCATGATAACAGTTACCATAGACTTAAATCCCATTAAATTTTATTAGAGCTATTACCATTAGGTAAAACCATTATAGAATCAAGTTGAATTCTATAATGCATTTAGAGTTTTATTGCATGAAAAGACTATATAATCTCATAATTACCAAAAAATTTGGATATTGTTTCATAAATTAACTAAAATTCTACCAAATTTTATGTTCTATAATTTATGTTTTCCTAAATATAATTTATAAGGTTTCTATAAAACATTTCTAGTTCCATCAATAAATACCACAAATCTATAAGCCTATAGTTTGTGGTTAAATTATATATTTTTGTTCTAGTTACAAGTGATCATATCCCAATGAATAGAATTGTTTGATATTAATTGAAAACATGATACAAACATGAGTCATGAATTATAATTTAAAACATAAATTACATTATAGTTAAAGTAAATATGATGCAACCTTGAACTCTTTAAAATATTCCTTCTTCATATCCTCTGGAAAGGAAACAACATAAGAATAAGCTAAAACTCATGGTAAGGGTAAAATAAAGTGTATGAGATCATGAATAAATATTGAATAATCAATATAGAAATTTAAATAACGTAATATGAATTCCATTTATTCAATAACATTACAATCATTTTTATATATGTAATAATAAATATTGTATGTAAAATAACATAATAAATAATCATTTTATTCCATTAATTGATTATAAAATGAATCCATGGATAATATTAATGAAATAATCTCATGTATAATAATAATAGAATTACCAAAGAAATAAATTCTTAATATTGGAAGTTAATAAATTAGGAATCATGATTCCATTATTATCAAGACCATGAACTATGATAGTTTAAAACTATGGGTAGGAATAAACCAAAAAAGAATTTAATTCTTGCTTAATTATTCACCTAATGAGACTGTAAATGAATCAAGAGGATATATTATATTTTTTCCCACGCATCAATTTTTACTAATTAATTCCTTATATATAAATTTATTGATTTAATTAATGAAAATCATGTCTTATAAAAAATATATGTGTTGAGTAATGACTATAGATTTGTCAATAATTCTCAAGTTAAACCAATAACCTTTAATGTAAAATTAATATGTAAAAAACGAATATGGTTTTTTAAATAATCATATCCATGATACGAGGAATATTTATATTATGGTTAAACATAATATCCAACGATCATTGAAAAGTGTATCAAGAGATGGCTAATAACCACAAAATTAATCAAGAAATCGAATTTAAATAATTTCCCCAAAACAAAATGATCATAAAACATCCAATAGAGTAACAAGTATAGTGTTAATATAATATATCTCCTATAAATTATGAGTAAAATAAAGTATTTCTATCGTTGATGATTAGAAATACTATAACCATATTATTAAAAACTTCTTGATGAAAATAGCCTCTTCAAATTGAATATTTCTTTTGAAAACAAAAAAATTCTAGAAGATTAGGAAAAACAATATATTCAAAAATAAACTTATAAACATTAAATGTCTGATTCCAAATAAATAGACATCATGATGGTGTGAAATTGTGTTCATGCTGAGTATATTAGAGAAAATATTCCATTACCAATTTTTTAAGAAATGAAAAACATAAAATATTTTGGAAAATGGTTGGAACATTCAATTTAAAAAAATTCATAAAAATAAAACAATGGGTAAAAATAACATTCAATGGAAAATTTATAACATTAAAAAAAATTCTTGATAACATTTTCAGAAAACATGGTTTTTAAAGAATATGGGTTTTTGATCTAAGAGTGAACTAATGTCCCATTTTATAAAAAAAATTTCTAAATCATTTTACGTACTAATGAAAAGAAAACATTACAATTAAATGAAAATTTCATTAATAACTAGAGGATAATAAAATGACATATGGTTATTAAATAATGATATTGTATGTTCCTTTACTGCAAATTCAATCCTAACCAATATCTAATTAAATCGGATTATGAAATAATCCCTTAAAATCACAATGTTAATGTGAAAATTAAACATTGGATTGATTATGTGTTTCAAATTTAATTAAACATAAAAAACATAAATAAAAAATAAAATAATCAATTTTAATTATACACACAATCATATAGTATCAAATATAATTAACGGGTAATATATCCCAATGAAGAGAAATTATGTTATAAACTTCCTTACGACTTGGTATCATTCATGTCAAATAATTTTGGATGAAATAATTCAATTTTAAAATTAAAATTGAATGATATATTGGTGATTAATGGTATTTAATGGATATAGGATAAAACATACATCATATAAAATAAATTAGATGAATAATAATACAATATACCATAATGAAGAGAAATTGATGTGAAATCCCTTTCATTATATTTCCATTTAGTTTAACATGGTGTAATATACAATTAAATGGGTTTTAATCTAGTTTATAATTTATATATAAAAAATATTAATATTTTAAAATTTATATATGATCTTATATTAATATCGTATCCCCTGTTTGTTATTAATATTTCATTATTATAATTATTTATGATATTAACTGCTTCCTTATCTCAAGCATGATTTGTCATCTAAGTTCTAGTTATTTTGAATCATATATAGATAACTCATATAAAAAATTATATTACTATTATAAATATCACATTATGTCATTGTATAAATTTTTAGAACAATTCATGAATGTTAAAAATGGAAAATGAATCGCATCACTTCCTGGATATAATAGGGTATATGTAAACATGAGGGATAATATCATTCCTTTAATAGCCTAAATTTTATATAAGTTTATTATATACTAATTTTAAACCATTAAAAACATATAATATGTATTATATTTTTTCATTATTTCCTTCATTGTGACTATCTATGTGAGTATGTGATGGAATAAAATTAAATCTGTTCGAAGGGAAGTAGTTCGCAATACACAAGAGTGTTTCTTATTTTACCATTTCATGGGGAAGGAGATTGATAAATATTATTTCATATACTTAATAACATATAAGTATAAGGTAGATATTTTATATTATATATTTGATGTGTTAATACAAAATTTATTGTGGAAAATGAAGAAGTAAAAAAAATTGTGCTTAGTGAAGGCAATTACATTCAATTAGAATAACACCCATTAGATCACCTATTAATGACCACATAGTTGGACATTTGGGAAGGATATTTATTATTGAACGTTTCTACATATACTAGAATATTATTTTCATAGGTTTTTATTTATCCAATAGTTTCATATTATAAAAAAAATTGTTCATAAATGGGAAGTCACTCTCATCCAATGTGCCTAATTTTTTTAAAAATAATGTATTTGAGGGAAGGTAAGGAAAATCCACACATACAGAACAAAAAAAATATTATTTAACCATTATATTCTTTATCATATATATTTACATACTTTTACATTTTTAGTTTTTACCATGGTGGTTAGTATTTTTAACCTATGTAACTTTTCAATTAATAAATTATAAAATTGAGTATTATTAAAAAAATAAGATTCAATGATTCTTAATATTAAATTACATTTGTCTAATAAAAATGATATTTGGGTGAGAAATGTATTTTAACACTAGTTAATGTAACACGTAGAACCGCATTTTAACATTAATCATGGTAAAACCTTAATCACGGTGAATTAATTTAATTATATTTATTGATCCTGATGACCAAATATTAATTTGAAATTATTATATAATATTAATTATTCTGATTCCAAATTTGATATCCATTATATGAAATTCAACTCATAGAATTAATATAATTTTATTTAAAAATAAACCCACAGATCATGTGGAAAAATGGGTTTTCTATAATTGCATTTTTCAACCAAAAGATGATTTTGTAATAACAATATTAATTATGATTATCATTAAATGAATTTAAATTAATATATTTGTATGTATAATCTATAAATAAAATGTAATCCTTTTTTGGTTATTATATCTAATTAAAAGGGAGGTGAATTATGTATTGCAAAACTGCTTCTAGATAAATACATTCTTAAGGCAATAAATAAATTTATACTGAAATTAGGTTTAAAGATTATTAAAATTTACTTAATTATATTAAATCTAACTCAATAATTATTTTTTTCTTTTTAAACCATATTCAAATAATAATGGTACTTTTAAATTAATATATATATTGAAATAAATGAATGTTTTATAGAAATGGTATTTTCAGCATCGTATAAAAATTTGTTTAAAAAAACACAAATTTCACCCTAAAATAATTTTTATATAAGGTTTTAAAAAAATAATTATTTTTTATAAAATAAAATTTATCTAATTAGAAAAAATTAATAATAAATCATAAAAATTAAATGGAAAATAATAATAGTTTAAGAAAATTGTTTTTTAATATATAAAGTGACTTTAAATTGTTTTGAAAATTTACTAATAATTTATTAAAGAACTGTTATTTATTAGTGCCTATAACGACCCAAAGTTTCACTAATGGAAATCCCTCTTGATCTAGTTAAATGTATTTTTTTTTGTAAAATATTTATAAAAAATTTCAATTTATTTGGTTTTATGTTAAGAATTGTGACCGTTGCTTTTATAGCCGTTGAATAGTGATCACATGATTAGTAAAAATTTAGGGCTTTAACAAACACAATTTACTCAGACAAAGGAAGTGATGGACTCATCCAGTAGAATTGCTCCATATGAAGCCCATTTGTTGGTGTTTGGAAAAGAGGTGGCGTCTTTGGGCTTTGCTCTTGACCATGCCCAAGATGAGATTCATCATATCAAGCTTGAACGAGACTGCCTACGAGAAAAGTGGAAGTTGATAGAGATTACCACTCGAGTGATGTTATCTGAGCCACCCCAAGAGTCTGTCACAATCGCACACCTTACCCTTATGTCTTATGTGGCTGTTTGAAGAGGTTATGAAACAAATCGCTAGTACTATTTTCATGTTCATTATTTTCTGTATATAATAATGAATATACTTTATTGTCATTGTTGATACATTGTAAATAGTTTTTAGAGTACAAATAGTGTTTTTAGTTATTATTTAATTAAGAAATCTATTTTATTAAATTAAGGGATTTTTGAATTAAATAATATTTTAATAAAATATTATTATTATTATTAAATTAATTTTATTATATATAAATGATCATAAAATTGTATGAATGCAATTATAATTTTTATTAAGGTTTGAAAGGCATTTTTGTCAAGACCCGTGAATTTTCGATAAATGTCGGTTTTTATTTTAAATATGAAATTTAACATATTGAGAAAAGTATTTAGATAAAATTATTTTAATTTTTGGAATCAAGATGTTAAAATTATCCAACAGTGAATTTTTCATCATTTTCGGAGACAATCAAATTGTTGGGTGAAAATTAAAAACCATTTAAATATATAATGTGTTTTATGACATCATAATGACCCAATAGTGATGTAATAAAATAATATAACCTTTTTGTTCAGAAAATATAAGTTTTAACATTAAAATAATGTGATTTAGTTTTGTTTGACTTACTTTTCAAAGCATTAATGTACCCTTCAAGACTTATTAAACACCTTGTCATTTTAAATTGTTTTCCATGGGAGAGTGACTCACCTCCACATAAGAAACCCTATTATTTTTTGAAGTTCGGACTTTGGCCTCATAAAATATTATTTTCCTCTTCCCTTTTCCAAAAACCATCGGCAAAAACCATGTTATGGTTTCTGGTTTGGATTAATTTAATATAAGGGCCCCAAACCTAAATAATAAAGAATTCCCTCACCTTTCCTATATAAACCCACACAAGATCCCACTTCATCCTCACTCAAAGCCTTTGGGGTTCGTCCAAACTCTACCCCACTCTCTATAAAATCCTACCATGGTGCCCCAAGCCCCCAGGAAGCCTCTATCAAGCCTCTCTCAAGCCTTTGGAAGCACACTTCCATGTAAGGGTTTTTTCTTCCTTTCTCGTTTTTTGTCCAATTTTCTTTACATTGTTTTCCCTTTTAATTTCAATTATGAATGTTGGGGTATGATTTTGAACATCCCTCATACTTCCCTATTTATGTTTTAATGATGGGAGACCCATTTCTCTCTCATTAAATGCCTCCCATGTACACCCGTTACTATACCGAAGTTCTGAAAGGAACTTCTCTCTCCTCATTTACATTCAAGAAATACTTTTGTATCACGAGTCTTAATTACATTAAAATTGTTAGGACATGTATCTATATGACATCCTTACTGTACATTACATGTAAATATGATGTGGAACCCCTTTCTCTCTCATCAACCACCTTTATGAATTCTTATGTCACGCTGTTACGTTGCCGAAATCGCACCGATTTTCTAATCCAATGCCATTGTGTAGTGAATACCATTCCAATTTCTCCATCAAGAGTATTCACCTTTATGAACATTTACTTATTGATTATAAAGTTTCTTGTATTAATTCCACATTCCTTTATCGTGGAATAAATTATTATGTTTTATTAATCCATGTTTTATGATCCATGTGGCACACTTATGTATGAAATGAAATGTTTATGAAGGAAGTGCCCTTATAGCGCTCCAATGCATTGGGTAAAGTATAGTATAATGATATGTCATGTGCAATGAGTGTTGAATCATGATAATTCAAGTGAAATGATGGTTTACTCGTTCTTCATGTACAATGAGGATTTACTCATGCTCTATGTGCAATGAGCATTGGCTCATTCTAATTCCATGTTAAGTGGTGTTGCCACATTTCCATGTTATGATTATCATGCTTTATCATGCCTTTATGTTCATGGTTCTCTTGTTATCTATTGATATTCCTATTTTCTAAAATGTATTTTACTCCTCATGTATTCCATGTTTATTCCCTTACTAGGCTTTATAGCTCACCCCTTTTATTACGCATGTCCTCAGGTTATCCCGTGCAATGCTATGTATGAGGTAATGTAGTGGTCATGTAAAGGAAGTTTTCAACTTTTATTATGCATGTCCTCAGGTTATCCCATGCAATGTTAAGAATGAGGTAATGTAGTGGTCATGTAAAGGAAGTTTTCAATAAAGATGTCTTATTTCATGTTTTAAGTTGTTATGTAATGATCCTAAGCCCCAAATACAATAGACCTCTCAATCATCCTTGTTGTATCATGTGAATAGTTTATATAATAAATCATGATTTTTTTGTAATAAAAGCAGGGTTGTCATAGTTGGTATTAGGGGATAGGTTTAGTTATTTTTGGGATTATGATTAGAAAACCCTAGTAAAGCCTTATAGATAAGACTAAGTATAATAAAAACATTCCTAAGTTTTGGTAAGTACTATGTAAGTGGTTTATCAAACAAATACATCCATGTCTCGATACGAGCGGGTTGAGGCGGCTCTGGCACAGATGTATCCTAGGGGTATAACCCGAAAACACCGCTTTGAGCTAGACTCAAACGAGAACTGGTGCATGACAATGGGCCTTGATGCACTCTTGGTTATGATACTCCTGGGGGATATATTTTGGTAAATTCACAATCTTAGTTTGAACCCTTATTAAGGGAATTAAAAATATGCCCCTAAGAATATATTTTAGAAAGTAGATCATGAAAAGCCTAGGTTGAAGCCTATAGACTCATGAGTTAAGGAAATAAAAGTTAATTTTTAAGTCATAAACTTTTGTATTTGGATTACCCTTTATTTGTTACCCCTATCTTTCCTTTTATTACAGTCAATGGCCGGTAATAGGAGGACTCGGGAAAACAACCGGTGTGAAGATCAATGTGATTACCATACTAATGAGATGACCAATCCAATGTGATCGGGAATCATGAAACTTGTCACGATTCTCTCTCAGATAACTCAGACTTTGAATAGAAACACGGGTTATGAGGAACATCCAAACCCCCCTAAGAAGGAACAAGTCGCTATCAAGAGATTCATGAGACAATGTCCTGCTACTTTTAGTAGATCATCCAATCCCACGATCGTTGAACAATGGATCAACTCCATTGAAAATATCTTCTCCATCCTTTAATGTTCTGAAAAAGATAAAGTTCTCCTGGCAGCTTATCGTATGGAGGGTGAAGCTGATCAATGTTGGATGTAGATAAAAAATACGAAGCCTGAGGTGGAGATCGAGGCGTTGGAATGGAAGGATTTCTGGAAGATGTTTTTTGATAAATATTTTCCACGCACCCTCTGGCTTAATATGGAAAGAGACATATTTTCCCTCATGAAAAAAGAAAAACATTCTGTTAGAGCGTATGAGGAATACTTCACAAGGCTTGCATGATACGCTTCCGGCTTTGTCATTACCACCGAATGCAAGGTTGGCCACTTCTTTGGTGGGCTGAAGCCTAGCCTGTGGAAAGAAATAGTGATATGTGACTTTGACAGCTATTATGAAATTTTCCGATGTGCCCTCAAGGTCGAAATAGAGATTAGGGAATCATAGGGGTATCATGGGGACAAGAAGCGTAAGGTGGAATTCAATGCTGGCGGTCTGATGGATAAATCCAACGGTGCTAAGAAGATCCAGCACCCCACTTTCCAAAAGTGTGGAAAGAAGCACCCTCGAAATTGCCTCAAGGGGATGAGGAAATGCTTTAGGTGTGGAAGAGAAGGGCAACTAGCTGTTAACTGTTGGAAAGAATGAACTACGGCTACGACAGAGTAGATGAACGCTCCATTTGAACCTCAACGCGTTGTTCATTGCTACAAATTCAAATAACCAGTGCATCTTGCAAATCAGTTCCCTAATATAAAGGTTTTCAGAGGCAACCAACAACCTCCAAGGAAGCAAGGAAGAGATTTTTCCATCACTTATGTCGATGTGAACCCCAACAACAAAGTGGTGATAGGTACACTAGTTATTCGTTCAAGAATAGTGAACGTACTTTTTGATTCAGGTTCTACGAATTCTTTTGTATCTTGAAAGATTAGTAGAACAATCTCAGCATCACCACAAACCATGTAAGAGAAGATGTCGATGAGTACAGAAAATGGGGAAATCATTGAATCCCATGAATATAAGTCCTCCCCAGTTATAATATGTGGATTGAATTTCCCGGTGAACCTCGTCATACTCCCTCTAGTGTATTTTGATGCAATTCATGGCATGGATTGGATTTCCTTATATAGAGCCAACATAAATTGTCGGGACAGGGAAATCACACTCTATGTGGAGAATCGAACCCTGATTCTTTACATGTGTAAGGAGGAAGATGAATATCCTTTAGCTCCACCATCTCAATCATGGATATTACTACCCTATGAGAATGTGTATCTGGCTTAGATGATTGAGTCCAAGGAAGAAACCATACTTGAAGAAAAACATATTGTGAGGGAATTCGCTGAATTCTTTCTCGAGGAACTGCCTGGTCTTCCTCCTAGAAGATTTGTTTAATTATCAATTGAACTTATACCAGGGGTTCTTCCAATATCCAAGACTCCATATAGAATGGATTTCGTGGAACTTGAAGTGCTGAAGAAACAACTATTGGAAAATATGGATAAAGGGTTTATACGCCCAAGTGCTTCACCATGGGGTGCACCAGTCCTCTTCATCAAGAAGATGGATGGGTCAATGCAACTTTGCATTGATTATCATGAACTTAAGAAAATCACGATAAAGAAAAAGTATCCTCTACCACAGATCGATGACTTGTTCGATCTGCTACGTGGAGCACAATACTTCTCCAAGGTAGATTTGCGGTCGGGATATTATTAATTAAGGGTGAAGAAAGAAGATGTCCCCAAGACTACTTTTCGTACAAGATACGGGCACTATGAATTCATAGTAATGCATTTCGGACTCACCAATGCCCCAGAAATATTCATGGACTTGATGTATAGACTCTTTAGATATTACCTAGAAAAATTTTTGGTAGTCTTTATAGATGATATTCTAATATACTCCAAAACCAAGGAGGATCATGAGGAGTATTTAAGAACTATACTGGAGACTTTTGCGCAACAAGTGTGATTTATGGTTGAAGTAAGTCTCATTCTTGGGCCATATCATCACAAGCAATGGGATATCTATGGATCCCTCCAAAACAGATGTAATTTAAGGATGGATGAGGCCAACATCAGTAACGGATATCCGTAGCTTCTTGGGGTTAGCTGGATATTATCGACGATTTATGAGAAATTTATCATGATTGTCCAACCCTATTACCATGCTAACTCGAAAGGGAGTAAAGTTTGCTTGGAGTGATGAATGCGAAGAAAGATTCAAGTAGTTGAAAAGGAGGATTATCACTGTGCTCATGCTCACTTTACCCGAAAGTGGGTAAATATTTGTGGTATTCAGTGATGCTTCGAAGAAGGGCTTAGGTTGCACGCTGATGAATAATGATAAAGTGATATCCTATGCCTCAAGGTAGTTGAAAATCCATGAGTGAAACTATCCAATGGATGATCTGGAGTTGGAGGCAGTGACTTTTCCTTGAAAATATGGCGGCATTATCTCTATGGGGAGAAATGTGAGATATATACTAACAAAAAAAGTCTTAAATATATATTCAAACAGAAATATATTAATATGTTCTAGAGAAGATGGATAGAGCTCATCAAGGATTATGACTGTTCAATACATTACCACCCTGGGAAAGCGAACAAGTTGGAGGATGCCCTATGTAGAATGGACCCAGTGATTCTATCAGTGATGAGAATTGATAAGGATCCAATATTCTTAGACATTATAAAGATGGACATGGGAATCATAAAGAAGGGAACATCATCAGTCCTTTCACAAATGATTGCTCAACCGACTCTTTTGGAAAGGGTAAAAAATGCTCAAAAGGACGATGTTGGAATTCAAGAAAAAGTGGAAGCTATCAAAAAAAGGGAAATTCCTCAGAGTTTAATGTTAATGAAGAAGGGATTGTGTGATTTTGGAAACGACTATGTGTTCCATTAAGTCCGGAGGTGAATAAGGACGTTTTGGATGGTGCAGATAGTTTAAATTTCTCTATTCACACAGGGAGCACAAAGATGTATCGAGATCTCTGAGAAAACTTTTGGTGGGATAATATGAAAAAGGAGATTGTTGAATATACATCAATGTGCCTGGTTTTCCAGCAAGTGAAGGCAGAGAGGCAGAAGTCTAAGGGGATTATGCATCCATTTCCCATACCAGATGGGAAATGGGATAACATAACCATGGAATTTGTCACCAGACATCCAAGGACATCCAAAGGCAACAATGCAATCTGGGTTGATGTGGATTGTCTTACAAATACTGCACACTTCATTGCTATTCGGGAAGATTTCTCAATGGATCAACTGGCACAGATATATATCAGGGAAGTGGTAAGGCTACATGGAGTGCCACTATCAAATGTGTTTGATCGAGATCCAATTTTCACCTCTATGTTTTGGAATAGTCTTCAAAAATCTATGAATATTGATCTGTACTTCAGTACGACCTATCATCCTCAAACTAATATCCAATCCGAGCGGACTATCTAAACACTGAAGGATATGTTGAGAGCATGCTCAATAGACTTTAAATGTGGATGGGATCAACATCTTCCTCTGATTGAGTACTCTTATAATAATAGTTTCCACTCGAGCATCCAAATAGCACCATATGAAGCCCTGTATTTGAAAAGGTGCAGAACACCGGCATGTTGGGATGAGGTCGGTGAACGTAAGATGCTTGGACCAGAAATGGTCGAGGAAATGATGGAGAAGGTGAAAACCATTCAGCAGCATATCAACGTATCCCAGAGTCGACAAAAGAGTTATGTAGATAATCGTCGACGAGACATTTAGTTTAAAGTTGGAGACATATTTTTTCTACGCATATCTCCGTGGAAGAAGTTCATGAGGTTTGGAAAGAAAGGGAATTTATGTCTAAGGTACATCTTCTCCTTCAAGATTCTTGATCATGTCGGGGCTGTGGCCTATCGAATAGAACTTCTACCTACCATGTCCATAGTACATGATGTCTTTCATGTTTCCCTTTAATGAAGTACATACCAGACCATTCACATGTACTCTCTTCTGAGGTGGTACAGTTGGAAGATGATCTTTCTTATGAGGGGAAACCAGTGAAGATCATAGATAGTAGAGAAAAATTTCTACAAAATATGACAATTCCCCTTGTCAAGGTGTTGTGGCGAAACCACATGTTTGAAGAAGCAACTTGGGAATTAGTGAAAATGATGAAGCTGAGTTACCCAGATCTGTTTTAGTGTGAGAGAAAAGAAATTTCAAGGGTGAAATTTTTTAACGGGGGAATATTGTAGGACCCAAAGTTTCAATAATGGAAATCCATCTTGATCTAGTTAGATGTCTCTTTATGTAAAATATTTATATAAAATGTAAACTTATTTTGTTTTATGTTAAGAATTCTGACCGTTGCTTTTATAGATTTTGAATAGTTATCACATGATTAGTATAAATATAGGGATTTAATGAACCCAATTTACTCAGACAAAGTAAGTGATGGCCTCATCCAGTAGAATTGCTCTATATGAAGCCCATTTTTCAGAGCTTGGAAAAGAGGTGGAATCTTTGGGATTCGCTCTTGACCAAGCCCAAGATGAGATTTATCATGTCAAGCTCGAACGGGACCGTCTACCGGAAAAGTGGAAGTTGATAGAGATTACCGTACAAGCGATGTTATATGAGCCACCCCAAGAGTCTGTCACCATCGCACACCTTACCCATTGGTCTTATACGACTGTTTTTAGGGTTTATGTAACAAATCTCTAGTACTATGTTCATGTACAATATTTTTTGTATATAATAATGAATATATGTTCTTGTCATTATTGATACGTTGTAAATAGTTTTTAAAGTACAAATAGTGTTTTTAGTTACTATTTAATTAAGAAATATATTTTATTAAATTAAGGTATTTTTGAATTAAATAATATTTTTAAAATATAATAATAATATTATTATTAAATTAATTTTATTATATATAAATGATCATATAATTCTATGAATGCAACTATAATTTTTATTAAGGTTTGAAAGTCATTTTTTCCAAAACACGCGAGTTTTTGATAAATGTCAGTTTTTATTTTAAAAGTGAAAATTAACATATTTAGAAAATTATTTAGATAAAATTAATGCTATTTCTGGAATTAGGACATCAAAATTATCCAATGGATAATTTTTCATAATTTTCTGAGATGGTCAAATTTTTGGGTAAAAATTAAATACCGTTTAAATATATAATGTGTTTTTGAAATCATAATGACCCAATAGTGATGTAATAAAATACAACAAAAAAATGTGTCAATGAAATGTATAAAGACAATATTTATCAAAACCATAGTGATTTTAGGAAAATTAGTATGTCTGAAGGGTATCAACAGAAACTCATAGTTCTCATACCTTATATAGAAGGAATTCTTCAAGATATCTTCCATCTTCACGTTTCCCCAATGATATCCAAAATGATTATCGACCATTGATAATATCTATGGTCGTCATAGATTATTGAACAAGTCTACAATACTTGGAAGTTGATAATTTTTCTCTATGTTGATCATGTTGAGTTCTCGATAATCTATACACCAGTACATTGATTTGTCCTTATTCATGAAAAAGATCTCTAGTGAATCCCACAGTGATGCACTAGGTTTTATAAACCCTTTGTCCAAAATATCATGAAAATGATTTTTTAAATCCTTTTGTTTTATATGATCCGTACTCTAGGGACACATTGAGACTATAATAGATCTGGGTATGAATTTGGATGATAAATTTACATCAAAATCCAGGGGAAGTCCGAGTATCACTTCTAGAAATAAATCATTGTATTCCCTCATGATGAGAATTTCCCCTAGGTCGATAACATCCTTTCACTCACTATTTGAGTGAGGTATGTTTTATCAAAGAAAATCAACAACCACACCATTGATGGAATTTCAAGATGAGATTTATGATATTCCTAAAATTTTTGGAGGATTATGGATTGGTCATAATATGAAATTATAGTTCCTTTTACCGATAGTTGATATGTTTTCTACATAACTAGAGCCAATCCATACCCAATATATAATCTAATTCCACTAGGGTATTTATTAAAATATTTTCTAAATGAATCAGCCAACATACACCAACACGAGATGATTTCAACACTTCATATGGAAATATTCCTCTATTCGGTGTTTTTATGGATATATCTACATCATGGTTTTATGAATTGATTCAATAGTTCTTATAAACTGCTAAGATATATAATAACGCATCAAGTCAATATTAAAATGAATTTTTCCATTATTGTGTGAATAACAAGTGTACCATGTAATTATTTATTATTTCTATCCATATCCACATTAGGGATGGAATAAGACCTACCTTGATCCTTTTTCTTTGTTGGTTTCCTATACTGATTACCCTCGAGAACCTTTAGTGCACTATCAGGCATAATAACTTTTCTCTATACAGTTATACCATTAGACCGTGGGCGATACTCTCTATTCCACCACCACATTTTCTTGATTCCCGTATCTTTTTGACATTCATGAGCTTGGTGGACTTATCTTCCACATTTTATGAATTTCATTGCCCCTTTAAGGATGTTTTCATGATGTTTCTTCACAAATTTTTGACATTTGGGTTGTTAAATTTTCCTTCCCCCATTGTCATGAGATCCTCCAGCTCAAAACTCCATCATTAATTTTGTAGCACTATAACCATGGATCCATCCCATAAAATCCCTCTCCACATTGAGATAACATCGAACAAAATCTTCATTACTGCAAAAGTAACAAATTTAAAGATCCTTCTGAAGGGTTGATTTTAATCCACTAATGCATTTATCAAATTTTCATTAATTTTCATAACAAAACAATAATTGTACCACAAATTGATTGGGGAATTTTCTTCATAGGACATGAAGGATTATCCTTCCTTTTTCATTAACTCTATGAATTATTTCCCCATATTTTTATGATGATATATAGGTAAATACTTTTTATGATATATTATCATAAAATCTTATAATTCCTCTCTTAAATTTTATCTTTCGGCATGTTTATCTTAATCAAATCCCTCCACTGATCGGCCTCTCCATCTATATGGTAAATTGATAGTGTCACCATCTACAACTAAAAATAGTGAAGTAAAAAAATATTCTCCATTCATTTGACCCATTGTTCCCAAAATAGTGGATCAGAAGATCCACTAATCATCGGGGGTCATTTAGGCATAAAACACTCGATAACTAGTGTCTCCCCCTTAGTTGAAGGTGGATCTTACATATTATTCAGGGTATTGTTCATAACATGAGATATATGGGTAAGAATCGCCAAGAAATTGTGAACTCCACCTTCCAATGAAATTGGTTTGTCATTTTTACAATCATTACATTGTACCTCACAAGAGTTTTTGGCTTGGTTTCTCATACTTCCCATTATTTTCTAAAATATAAATGGTTTGAACAAAAAATAATTCAACAAGTAATCCATAATATATTTATTTTTATAATGAACTCTATAATCATATTTTATGGGATAACTATGTTTATAATTTTGAAAAAAAAAATTCTTTAGTGCTTAATTATAGTTATTCTTATACTATAGGTTTTCAAAACAGTTCTCTAATCATAATTCCCAAATTAACAAAACTTTGATGTGATACCAACTATAGCGAAGCTACTTTTTAATACATTACTATTACATCATTATAATGAGAAACAACATAAAAACATTACATGACCGGGATCCAATGGGTTATAGTATTAAAAATTAAAGACCATATATAACATAACACTCTCTATAGTATGAGTAATCACATGGGGATACTCACAAAAAAGGGTGAGATAAATGCCCATTAAGGGGATAAATAAGAACATGAAAAATTATAACATGGGGTGAGCACAATAATATTATTTAAATACGATCATAATAATTATAGGAATCATTTAGGGAAGTCTTAGAATTTGGCAATGCATAAAAATATAACATCACATCTTAGTGGTCAACTTCTAAACAGAGTTATGAACAAATATAATGTCATGTTCACACATATTTAAATTTATCTAATATAATTCATCATATTACCCAATTTAATGGAGGGCTATATAATTTTAGTTGCACCTTTGACATCATAAAATTTACATTGTGAAATTTAATTCAGGCCTCACCCATCCCATCATAATATATACATTATAATGATTTCCACATAAAACATATATCAATTCGGAAGATTAGTCACCCATGGAAAGGAATGGTTTATATTTCTTAATCATATATTCATAAAAATTGGATTCTCAAATGAATGATGGAATAACATACTTGAATCATCATCCTTGAGTGAAGAATAAATAATCTTGAGAAAAAAAAGTTGTGATTTTTGAAAGAAGAGTTATTTTGGAAATCATTATTTCCATCATAAAAATAGGTATAAAAATTTTATATCCAAAAAAAGTTAAGATAATGATGATGAAATGTTATTTAATAAATATTAATACTGAAAATTGGGTGAATAAGGGAAAACCCTATGAAAGGGAGCTAGGTTTGAGAAGTCCCATTACCTTGTGTCAAAAATCATTATTCACGTTAATTTCATATATAATCAGATTATAAACCTTAATTATAGATATATAACCTTTTATACATGAATTTGGTTCATTATTGTTCTACTATGTTCATTTATGGGACATTGGAGGAGTTAAATAGTTTAATTTCATCATTTGGGAGCATGAGTTTTCATGGTTATCATTATCGGTTTTCTTGTATGCATGAATAAAAGTTCATGTAAAATATGGATAAATATAATGAAATTTTATTATATATTATTAATTATATGAAAAAAGTTTAAAGGGTTTTATGAACAATTTTTTGTGGTATAAGGAAGAATCATTAGATAAATATTAATGATGCCCGTTTTAGGTTAATTTTGGCAGTTTTTCAATCATAACGAAATCATTGTGTTTTATCATGTAGTATTTTCTATATATAACAATTCTTGAACATTAAGATATTTTAAACATAAAAATTATAATCAGTCTCAACCATTAGCATGTATTTCCTACCCACCTAGAATGAGTTAATTAAAAATGAATGTGCATTACCCATGATGTTGGTTAATGGACGCATCACGGGCAATGACTTCATTTTTAGTATAAAATAAATAGATAAAAGAGTCTCATGATTTATCTTCCATTAATTGGATATAATTTTATTATATAAAAAATCAATTATTTATAATACCTTTTTGATATGATATGGTGAAGATAAAAGAAGAAAATATTTAAAATTGAAACAAAATTTAATGAAAAAAGGATGAGGACATTACCTTTTGGATTTATCCTCTTTGAGATACTTCTTAGGGAATGGTTTTGGTCTATTGGTGGTACAAAGTGTTCCTAGACATTATAGTGGGAATTAGTGAAAGTATAGGGTATAATTTTCACAATTTTAATAGCATGAGATATGTAAGGAGAAGAGGCTGTGAGGGTGGTATTTATAGTGAAGGAGAGGGGGGGTTTTCTCATTATTTAATTTTTTAGTTTTTTATTTTTATCAAGACAAGAAATAATGATTATTTTTGAAACTGAATACATAAATTAGATCTTGTGAGTACAAACCATTGGTGAGTACATCATTAATTACAAAATAAATAGTGTATATAACTTATAACGTATATATACCATAAATTAATTTATTTTACTATTCACAAAATAAATCATGTATTTTATAGAAATCCCAAAAATTCACTCTAACCATTTCTCAATGTTTATAATTCAAAAATGAACTCAATTTTTTGAAAATAATTATTTACATGGAAAATACATATTTTAAAGCTATAACTAATTTTTTAACACTTTGAAAAATTAATTAAGGTCTCATAAAATTATCATAAAATCATAAGAAATAAAAATATTAATTTATAAATACATTTTATTAAGATAAATTTTCATTGAAATTATTATATTTTTCAAAAATTTATAACTAAATATTTAGGGAATAGAAAAATACCCAAGATTATTTAATAATATTTAAAATATTTACTTTTAATACGATATAATTATACCATATTTTATCATGTAAGATTCATAAATTTTATTTATTACTTAATTAGAGAGTATAATATTCATTTTTTTTATTTTACTACTCATAGTGTTCATATTACTATTCATAAGGTCAAGTTATTATTTTACCAATATTTCTTTCTTAACGTCTAGAAATATAACTTATTTCATTAATTATTAATTTATTAAGATTTTATTATCATATGTAAGTGATTTTATGTGATTTATAATATGATACATTACTATAATAAGGGAGGAATTCCTTTTATAAAATTTGGTGTCGTTATAGTTAGCAATTATGAACATTATTATATATAAATAAATCATTTTATGTTCTATCAAATTGTAAATAGAGATTTCTGTTATGCATCAATAAAATGGTCCTAGGTAGATTGAAAATATGGAATTAAATGAAAATTCATAAAACCATAGAGATAAGTTGATATTATTTTTTTATTCTCAATATAAGGAATGGAACTTGAAGGTAATTGAATTATAATAACTACTATTGTTTTGTTGTGTATATTAAGGTCATTAGGTAATATAATAACAATTTTATTAATAGTAGAAGATATATAATTATATGTGTAAAAAAAAATCAACCACCCAGACACTATTGTTTCAAATTCAATGAGTGTAGAAATTATTATTACAATTGACCAAATAAAATGGTTATAGAAATTGATAAATATCATCTACCTATTGTGATCAGAGACAAAGTGAAATCTCATAAAATCAATATTGCAGACGAGGAGTATAATAATGAAGTGGTGAGATGTATAAAAACAATACAATAAATAATTTCTAATTTATTAGTAGATTCTCGATCTACCCACACTTATATATTAAAATAATTTATTAAGGGAATCAAAATACCCAATTAATTATTAGATGTTGAATTAGAAGTGGTAACATCAAATCGAATGATGATCACATTTCAAGACTATGATTTTTATCTGATTGAGTTTATTAGAATATGATTCTTGGAAATATCATTATACATTATTTATTTTAATTTTATGTTATTGTAGTAATGTATTCAATTATATTAAAAAAATACCACTACAATTTCCTAAAAAATGAATTTATATTTGATATTTTAAACCAACCATTGATCATCATTTGTTGTGATGATAAATATGATGTTTTGATGGATATTACATCCATTATATGGGTCCTGATTCCTTTTACATGGGGTATTAATATTTTATGGGAGGGGAGAAACTCAAAATCAAAGATATAATTATTGTATGAGATTTTATTGATGTTTTTTTTCAAAAGAGTCTATATATATTACCTTGAATGATTAAGTTGAGTTTTCAATTGAACTCATATATAGTGATACACCTATTTCAAGGACTCTATATTGAATTTACATGATCCATTTATTAAAATATATGAAAAAACAATTGGAGAAACATGAAATGTTATTCATTCATATAAGATCACCACCATGGGGTGAAACTATTATTTTCATTAAGAAGAACGATGGATAGATGTGGACTTATATTTATTATTGGGGACAAAAAAATTACACAATTGAGAAAATGTATCCCCTATCTTGTATTCATGATTTTTTCAATTATTTATGAGGAACTCAATATTTTTCATAGTTTGGTGTTTAATATGGATATTATAAATTGAGTTTCATAAGTAATTAAATACATAATATATCCATCCATATGATGTATAAACACTACGAATTTATATTCATTCCATTTGGTCTTATTAATTCACCTTATATCTTAATGGATTTATTGATAATTGTCTTATATCTTACTGTGATCAATTTGTACATGTATTTGAAGATGATTTAAATGTATATTCATTGATCATGGAAGAGCATGAGGATCAATTAATGGTTGTACTAAAGACCCAAAGTAAGGATAGTTTTTATGAAAAATTTAGAAACTATTAATTGTGGGCATAAAAAGATTCCATTTTTGGTTCATATAATATCATTTTAGGGTATTCATATTGATCCATCAAGGAAAAATGTTATTTAATATTTGTTAAAAAACCATTGAGAATGAGATCTATAGTTTTTTTGGCTTTGGTAACATATTATCAATCCTTTTTGAATAATTTTTCCGGCATATCAAATCTACTCACAACATTAACATGAAAGTGGTTAATGTTTTTTATAGATGATTGTTATGAAAGTTTCATGAAATTAAAAAGAAGGTTAGTTTTTTTCACTTGTTCTAACACTCTCCTATAATAGAGATTGGATTTTGATATTTAGTGGTGCATCAAATAATGTACTGGGAAGAATATTCTTGAAGAAATAAATATTGATAGATTATTCCTCAGAATAATTGAATATTAATGAGTGAAATTACCCAACTAATGATTTAGAATTATCTGTTATAAGTTTTTCATTGAATATATGGATGAATTTTCATTAAAGAGAATAGTGTGATATATATATATTATGATAATTAAAATTTCATTTATTTATTCACTCAAAAAGATATAAATATGTTCCAATGAATATGGATAGAGTTTATTAAATATTATAACTACTTAATACAATACTACATTGGGAAAATGATCATTAGGGTTAATGATTTGAGTCTAATGTGGTTTTCTACTTTATCTATGATGAGGATCATACATGATTTAATATTTTTTGATTTATAAACGATATAACTTGAAATATCAAAGGAAGGGTAGAAATATTTTTCTCAAGGTGTTTTCAATGATCTATCCATGTAGATTTGAAAGAGGTAGTGGAGGAAGACGTAGAGCAGAAAAAGATGGTGAGAAATAATCATGTGTTCTACCTTGATTATGTTGAAATTATATGGATAGGTAACAATTATTTTTCTATACATACCATATTTTAGGATGTATCAATTGGAAAAAGTTCATAGTTCAACACTGTCTATTAATCCATGAAATAAGAACATTTATAATGATTTTAAAGTGTGTCTATTGTAGGAAAACCTAGATATACATATTGGAGATTATGTATTGTATTTTTTGGTATGTCATCAAGTTAAAGATGAGTGAAAAAATTATAATGTAATGTCATAATAATTACCAAAAACATAATCAAAATTTTAAAACATCACCAGGGATTTCTCCACAAGACTCCCCCAAATCATCTAAATGTCTTAACTCTATTTGGGTTATAGTCAATCCACATATAAAGAGAGTATGTGTTATTTATACCATATAATATTTATCTCTTGATCAGATTTATAAACGTTATAATAAATAAGTGTTAATGTTTCATTGAGTAGAAAATTTTATTTTATTTTATCAGGATCTGAGGTTTACCATGATGTTCTGTCGAAGTATTCTACAAGACTTGGATTTAATGTTATGTTTCAATCATCTTATCTCTCATAGATATGTGGTTGTTATAAGAGAACCATTAAAACTCTTTAGTAAATAAATATGTATTATTCTATTTATTTCAATGTTTTTTGGGATCGAAACCTCCCACCAGTCTACTTTTCTTATAATAATATCTTCTACTTGAGAATTCAAATGGCCCCTTATGAATTCTTCTATATAAATAAGTGTAGTCTCCAACAT
Source organism: Viscum album (assembly GCA_963277665.1). Taxonomy (NCBI): domain Eukaryota; kingdom Viridiplantae; phylum Streptophyta; class Magnoliopsida; order Santalales; family Viscaceae; genus Viscum; species Viscum album. The sequence continues at coordinate 949,835,323 of OY728155.1, read as the reverse complement.
TAAAAGTTAATAATGGAGAATAAATATATTTTTAAATGATCTAGTATATGTAATATAAGATAAATTCCATTCCATTAAAAATTTTATCAACGAATATCAGAGACGATAGAAATGTTATGTCGACAATCTTTGGTGAAATCTAGAATTCAATGTTATTGAGAATAAATTCGTGAAAATTTCTCAATAGAAAAAGGTTATATTATTTTTAATGAATATTAGGCTAATAAATCGGCATATTGGACCATTTTAGATTCTAGATCGAGTACGGATGGATGCTTATTACATAGCACTTACACCGAACCTCTCTCAAGTTCACAACATGTTCCCTATATATCTCCTGTGGAAGTACATAACTAATCCATCACATGTATCAAAATCAGAAGTTTTTCATTCATATAATTAGTAATAATATAAATAAAAACTATATAAACATTGGATCATATACATCATTTTATAGTAATAATTGCTATTCACATGGTATATGTTTTATAAAGGGAATAGAAAGTCAAAGAAACTATATGAGAACTTGAGGATGAGATTAATAAAAGATGTCATCATTTCCTTATATTAAAGTGATGTAATTTCAGGGAAGAAAATCATTATATTTGGGGTATAATTTAACACTTAAATATTTTATGTTATATTTTTGTTCAAAAAAATTCATATCATCGACAGATTATGATACATGAATCCCTATGTTTAAAAGCAAGGAAATATATTATATCATTCTAACATAGTTTTATAATTGGCCTAAATAATTGGAATAATAAATTTTTGGAATCAATGTAAAATGTTTTTATATAAATAAAATATATTTATAAATAATTAATCAATTTTTACTCAACACATTATACAGTTTAAAAATACAATTTGCCTAAAACTGGTTTTTTTTGCTTTTTTGAGAAAATAAAATAATTTCTTTCAACAACTATCATAAAATGTATTTCAAAAAATGGTACATAATTTTTCAAATAATAATGTAAAAAATAAATTAGAATTTTATTTCTATAATTTTATATAAATATTTATTTTTCTTTTTATATTAAAGAATATGGATTTTTAGGGAAAAATATGTTTTTATTTAATTATTTTAGAAAGATTCATCTTGTTTTAAAATTATTTAAATGTTAAATTAGATAATATATATTGTTTATAATATAATAAAGTTAATTTTAATGAGTTGTATATCAGATTTTAGTTGTAATCGATTTATTGTTTAGGAAAATATTTTCTAGAAAACAAATTTTCATCCAGTTTTGCGGGTTTTATTTTAAATTAAATTCTACCAATTATATGAATTTAATTATAAAAAATGGATTACCTATTTTAATTTAAATAATTAATATTATTTAATATTATAAACATAATTTTTGATCTTACTTAATAGTAAAAATAATAAAAAATTTTAATTTTCGATACGGTTAAAATTTGTTTATGGAAGGTTAAAGAAGGATATATGGGCATGTTTTCCAATTAAACTTGTATAAATCCTTTTATATACCCATATGTTGACCTCATACTATACCAACAATGAATATATGTCAATTTAGAATATTTTTGCATGAGTAGGACATTATTATATTTTAACCATTTAATAAATTCCATGTGTGCGCTACCTCGCATATAAAATTACACCCCTCATTTCCCTTTCTTACATAAATTTGAGATATATAACTTGGAAAAACATAATTAATTATATTATAAAATTAATTTTCCATGAATAATAGTTTTTATATTCTTAATGTATCACTCCATTGGTATTTATTCAAGGTTCTAATATAGGACCAGTGAACATGGGGAAATAATCTTACCCCGTCTCTTTCAATTTATTTCTTCCTCTATCTTAAATAAATTATTAGATTTCATCATGAAATGAAAATTTTAGTATGCAAAAAAAATAAAATTTTGTTGTGATCATGAAACAAAAATTTTCAACTTATTTTCAGTCAAATTAGAATAAAATTTATCTATAGTGCATATGTGTGGACTACTGCATCCACGTAGCCATACAAATAATTTTCCCTAAATATAATTCAAGGATTGTTATTGTAATGGGTTTAATGTTTATAAATGAAATTTATGAAATAATTGTAATTATATTTTTATAATATAATTTCATAGTTTTTTACCTTCTAAACCATTGTAAATGATAACATTTCCCATGCGTACATGTGGACTACCGTCTCTATGAAGTAATGATATTATTTATTCACTTACACTTTACAGTGATGGAATTAATGATATATTTTATGAATATATAAGATATTAATTATAGAATATTTATAGAATAGTTTATCCAAATTTTATATTTTTTAATGTTTTTTTATTTCCATTGAATTTCCAAATAATTTTAATCGTATATTAATTAATGTATGTTTATCATTAATTATATAGTAACATTTTTGTTCAAAAAATATCCTTATATTTTAGGTTTTGAATATTAAAATTGCATTATAAAGCTTCTATGAAGATTTATTACGTTAAATAATTCTTTTGGTTCCATAAAATATACCATTGACATGTTTTTGTTATTCCAACATAGAAAATTAACATTGCCAATTGTCCCACATAACCCATTCACATAGCCAATTGTCCCACATATCTAGAATTTGTTTTCTTTTGTATAGGATTGTATCATAGACTTTAAAACACAAAATTGATTTTATTTTTTGAAATTTGAGAATATTTTATACATTTCAGTAGTAGAAATAAAATTCTCAATCGCTCTCTATCATATCGGAAATTATGTTGGAATACATTGTATATTTTGAGTCGGATTATTTCATTTTTCAGTAAAAATTTTTCTTTATTTTTTAATTACAACATCGGTTTTATAAATATTATTAAGGATATTATTGATTATTTTAAAAAATAATTAAATCTTGAAAATATAATTTAATATGAAATAAATTTTATTCTGCCTTTAATATGTTATATTTTTTGTCTGAAACTTGTTATGTTATTCTTTTTATAGATTTTAAATATTTAGATAACTGATTCCCTTGTGTGATTCACGTATAAATAATTAGATATGAAGATTTTATTATATAAAATGACTACATTGATCTAAATATATTAATTTCTCTTTTATGTATATTTTTTTATACATATATAAAACCAATTACTTGAAATTCACTTATGTGAATTTCTGTGCATGATTTAATAACATTTCATTATATTGTTATAAAATCATGAAATTTAATCTATTTTACGTAATGCTTCATATATTGAAATTTTACAAGTTTAAATCAAATATAAAAATTGTTTAACATAATTTATAAATTCATATTAATATTATATAACATTTGGAATGTGTTTTAATTATTTAATAAATGTTTTTATGAAGATCAAAGTTTGTTCATTTTTCATGCATGAAACATAAATCCTTAAACTCAAAAAAATGTTTTACCATATTATAATTTTTTATTATATTATATTATTTGTAAATTAATATTATATGATAATAAACTCATTAAAGATTCATTTAATATTTTTAATTTTGTGTTATTATGTTTCAAAATTTTCTTCATTTTTTCTTCTTGTTTTAAATATAATGTTGTTGAATTTCATATTTCAAATTCACAAATACTATTTTCATAGGATTATTCATTATCATATTATATCAGAACCATTTTAAATATATAGATATTATGATTCAAAATTTGGTTTAATTAGTATTCCTTAATGTGAATTTTAATGGGGAGTTGAGTGATATTTGTAGAATAAAAATTACACGTTTTACATATCATTCCCATCATCCAATTTTATAATTTTTTTATTTTAATTCATTGTGCTCTATTATATTTTTTTGAGGTAATTAGTTTTTGGAAAGGATTTTCAGACATTATTTTGTGTAAGAGAAGTTAATATATTACTCATTAAATTATTTTGCGATGAGAGATTATATACTTTCAGATGAAATAGTGTAAAGATTGGCGTGGTTTTGATACTATTAAGTGATACACATTCTTCCTATATTAATACATTCACACTACTATTGGATGATATGTCAAGGAATGAAAAAATTATATTAGTTCTTCTAATTATTTTAAAATATAATTAACTCCATCTTACACTCTAGAACCTATATCTTTTTTTTATTATATTACTATCTATTTCATTATTATTTCTTAATATTGTAACACTTTATCCCACATCTCACATTATTCTATGTTTTTTAATGTTTTTTCATAAAAAAATATTTCTCTATTCCCAATTAGTGACTCATTGATCATAAATCCCTGATCATTTAGGATGTGAGTCATGTAGTTCAATTTTAGTGTTATAATTGAGTTATCACTCTCCACAAAATTTTCTAGTGTATTCATTATTCTATTAAATTAAATATTTGTTTTCAATCGGGTTATAATTCCCCTTCAAAAATCCAATTAGTTCAAAACATTTCTCTCTCTAAGTATGTATGTATAATATTATAGGGAGCCCCCTATAGACAAAACTACTATTAAAATCTATTTTTTCACTTGTATTTTTCCACATATATTAAAAAAATTAATTAAAATTAATAATTACTTTAGTTAATGAATATATTTCTTTAAAAAAATTATATCAATTAAATTCTCCCACCCCCTCTAGACCATTTTATTTTACCCATATAGACCAAACAACTCATATTTGATCTTGGTTTTATTAGTTAATTTGTATTTTATTTTCCTATCCCATTAATATACATAATTTTATAAGGTAATGTTCTAAAATATTGAATGAATAAATTTAAAAGATGGTTGGATTCCTCATAAGTCACCTCACATTGATTTTTTTATTAACGGTTGGGGCCGAAGCCTAATTTATTATATAAAGAAAAGAAATGAAGTCACCTAACATTGATGAAAACAATTATAGTCACTAGAAATATATAATGGAAGGATTATAAGAACATTAGATTATTAAATACATTTCTATTTAAATAAAGTTAAATTCTTTGATAGTTATTGTTACACGTGACACTGATTTTAAAAGAATCATGACATACTATAAGAATTATATTATTTAATTTGATGGTTATAACCTAGTTGTTAAAATTGTCTGTCTGAATATGAATAACATAACTATAGAACCTATATGGTTTAAAAAACAACAAAATATGTTCATTGGATATCAAATTAATTTTAATTAAATTAAAAAATCATTTGAAAGTAAAAGAATTGGTTTTTCTGAAAAAATATTTTCTTGTGCGGATTGTTTTTTTATATTAATAAATAAAATTAATTATTATTATTGAATTACATTAATGATTTTATTTATATATTCAATGAAAATTTATAGTTCCTCTAATATTTTTTTAGAAATCAGAAAGAAAAAAAATACATTTTTATTTGCAGAAACACTATTTAAAAAAGTGGTTTTGTCAACTTTTTCACAATTATTTTTAATCAAATATCCAATTTTAAAATAATTCATTGAAAAAATTAAATTTATATTTTACATAAACATATAATAATTATATTAGACATAATAATTGATTATTTTATGAACATATTAACTTATTGTTGAATAGATAAAAGTATTGATTTTTTTAAAATATATTTTGTTTTAATGCATTTATAAAATTAATTAATTTAGAGTTTTTTAAAGGATAAATTAGTTCAATTAGGTTATTATTATTTAAATTTCAGAAAATATAATGAAATTTTTATTGAATTTTTATATAAAACATTTTCTTCTTCTCGAAATGTTTACTTTTGAAAACAATATTTTTTCAACATTACAAGTTTGATTTCAAATTAAATTTCATCTACTTATGTGAAATGAATTTGATAAAATGGAATCTATTTTTTTTGGAAATTAACAATTAATAATATATTATTTGGTCAACTTAATTTTTCATCATAATGAAATGTAAAAATACTATAAATTAATTATCATGATTAAGATAAAAATAGTGTTTTGCATGTTAATGTTTTCTATGTAAAAAATAATTTTCCACGCATTGGACATTTATTTGATAAATTGGATTTCATATTTATATTATTTTGGTATAAAGTATCTAATAATTTCGTATAATTTGATTTCTTAAATTCTAAATAAACTAGGTAAGAAAAATAAAAAATCCAGTTACTGTAGTGAAAACTTAAATGGTTAAAGATAGAAAACATTCTGGTTTGGGAACAACATGTCTATGATTTTTTCTAATTTGTATTGGATGTGTATTGTGACAATATATTACCTCCAATACATGATTTTCTAATCTTTTAGGAACCTGAACTAACAGTGACATCCTTTTATTTAGACGTTCATGAAATTTACATATATTACATCCCTCATAAATTATAATTCGGCCAATCCTACCCTCACTTTTTCACACCTATTATGCCATTTTGAATAAAAAATCTACAGTAATCGCAACTTTAAATACTTATACTTTATATAGATCAAATTATATTCCTAAAATACCAACCATAGGTTCTTTAATATGTGAGCTAAATGAGGGTTTTTTAAGAGAGTGTAATTATCTTCATTGGGGTCTTTCGTTTTACTTATTAGCTTACCACATCCATTCACGTATTACTAATTGAAATATAATAATACTAGAATCTATAATATTATAAATGGTTTTTATGATCGTGTAATAAAATATATCCATCCATGTAACACCATGAGGTTTTGAGAAATATTTTTTCAAATTAATTTAATATAATTGTTATTTTTCATTTCACACAATACTGAAAATTATTTTTTAAGCACTAATTTTGGCATGATTTATATGAAATAACACGATAACATTAAAATATATTCAAAAATATTTTTATATGAATCTAGATGAATCACAAAGGTGATATATCCCTATACGAACCACTAACCAGGCTTGTGCTACACCAATTGCCGAGTTCTACCAAATAAAAATATATTATCAAATTACTATTATTAAACATAACAAAATATTACAATGAGGTTATTAATATTATTAAACAACATACAAAAATATATTTTCATATTCAAATTTAATAGAATTCATTGGTTAAAAATTTATTATAAATGGATATATGAACCAATTGAACATAAAAGGAAATATTTTTAACAAAATCTATATTTATACTCTGAATACTGTTTTATCCTAACAAATTATATTAATTACCATTATAGAAGGATTTTAATGAAATATATATGTAATATTTTCAACCAGATATTTTGTAATAGTAATATAATTTATCTTATAAGAGTAAGACAAGAATACGATCAATATTTCCCAAAAAACATAAATATTTTGAAAAGGGAACTTTTACCATCGTTAAATGTAGAACCTATTTTAAGTTTAATTTTTAGTACCGGTAAAATTATTATATGTCAAAAACACTTAATATTTTGATAATAGACATAAAAATTATATTATGATGAATTTTTTGAATTTTTATGTGAAGTTTCATTTGTTAATGAGTAGTGAAAATAATGAATTTTAATTTCAAAATGTATTCATATAATTTATTTATATAGTTAAATTATATTTAATTTTTCTTATAATGTTTTATTAAATTAAATATATATCTATTAATAAAATTTAGGTTATGAAAACAAATATCGCATTAAAATTTAACATAAAATCTTAGCAAATGATTAACCATTTTTTACTTTAAAAACATGCTATGTAGTCCCGACTATTGTATAAATTTTAAATTAATTTATGCCATATATGTGAATAAAATAAAAATAATTTATTCAATAATTTGATTAAAAATATTTATAATTTATAATAATATTAACTTACTTTTTGACCAAATTTATTAGTGAATGCAGATAAAATTAATTACAGCGATGAAAATACAATTAAGCTTATAATGAGAATAAATCTGAAACATAAAGGAAAAAATGGCCTATACACATGTACAAAACCCATTTTATGTCATGTATTAGTCCATGAACCTTAAATTTTTTAGTTTATTTTTCTTTTATCACTTTATTATTTAAAAATGTGGGTACACCTTACTTGTTTTTAAGAATACCATGTGAGTCTTTTCTCTTCCCTGTAAAATGACACCATAACCCACTTCCTCACTCCTCCCAAACCACATATTTTCCAGAAATATCTTCCAAATACACATACCAAAATCACTAAATTCATTTTTTTAGACTCCCTTTGGGTAGAAATAAATCCAAGGAATCCCTTCATTGGAAACCAAAATGATTTACCCAAAGAAGAGGTAACATTCTCTCTCAAAATCCTTTATCTTATTTTGAATCTCCATCCCCTAGAATATCCCTTTTCAATGTTTTAAAAAAACTAGTATAATAAATATAAATTGTTATTTTTATGATAAGTATTACACCTACACTTAGAAACACTTCCATATAATGGGTAACAATCATATTGTTTATGTGTACGAAGAACTACCACCTCACGAAACGATGATTGTTGGTTTCTCATTTAACACCTTCCTTGTTTTGGAATTATGAATAAAACATTATTTATATATTATAAATATGATTCATATTATTTCTATAATAATATATAAGTCTTGTAAATCACATACTGTTATACTTTACATTTTTTGTAAATATAAAAATTTAATTGGAGGAAGTGTGGAGTACCACCCCATCAAAGCAATGTTATTCGTTCACACACTAATTGAAATATATTATGGATTGTTTTAGTAAAATTATATTATAGATATTAAATAATACATATAAATTAATTGTATTATATACATATACATTTTTTTCGTTATTTCTGTAAATACGTTATCAAGATGGAAATACCATTTTTGCGTATGTACGACTTACTATCCACATTAACTGTGTATTCAATTTCATTCATATATATTGTATAGTCTATTATAATAAATATATAATAAAAATAAATGATAGAATTTTCATATTTTACATTATTTATATCAATATATATATAAGGACCAATGATATAACCAATTATGACACACACAAAAACCGAGAAAATATTTCCCGAAGCATAACCTTAACTTGAAATTGGAAACAATATGGAAATATAATGTCATAAAAATACAATATATGGTATTAGATATAATAATATTCATCTTATATATGTTTATAATAAACATATATTTGTTATAAAATATGTCTGTTTGAGAATTACGAGTGTCAAGACGTAATGTAATGGAATTTCATCTCACTTTTTATTTATGTGAGACATATTTTATTCACTAGTCATTACATTAGTGTCGTGCATATAAAGACCATGGATAAATTATATTATTCGTATACATATATTTTTGAGTACTTATAAATCTATTTTATGATCATTCCTTCATGGGGTATATGTTCGGAAAGTTACCAAATAAATAATGTAATATTGTCTCAATTTTATTTCATTGAGACACATGCCATGTTATGAATCTATATTTTTACATGAGGTGTATATACAGACATTAAAAAATTAAATCATGAATAAGATTATTTTAAAGATATTTTAAGCCTCATGTAATTTCATTTTCTTAAATGGGTAATATGGTTTAATGTTACCAAGTGGTAATAGTTTATTGAAACAATCTCATCTCTTTTAGAGATTGTTTATATTTACACTTCTGTTGATGAAATATTATGATCCTTATCTCTAGAAGACTCATAACCATTCGTATCATATGATTATTAATGATATATTCATTTATTCATACCATTATTCCACTATTTGGTATATAAGATAGTAATGATGTTGTTTTTACAAAATCATATCTTTACCCTCTAATTGGTCGGAAAAGAGTTTTTCATCAATTCATGTTTTTGAAAAAGAAAAGTTTACAAAAATATTTAATATTATATTATGATCATTAAATTAAATTTATACAAATATTTTACTTTTTAAACAAATGGTATTTTTCAATATAAATGAAACTTCTAATTATTTTCCATTTGAGTCAATTTTCTAAACATTTTATGATGAAAAAGGAATGTTCAGTATTTAAGGTTTAACCCATAATCCTGACCATCATTACCTTCAAGATTCCTTTAAACGATTATAATGTTACTTTTTAAAAATAAAATTTCTTCTTGAATATTCTTTACATTCATTTTTTCACAGTGGATTTAGAAAAAATAATTCAAGAAGGTTTTATGTTTAAAAAGTATTTTAAATGATGTTAAATATAATTTTATAAGTTTTAAAATTATTTTCATGTAAAATGAGTTCATATATGTTTTAAATAATATTTTACAATATTTAATGGAAAAATGTTTTCAATATTATTTCAATATTGTTTTGTATTTTTTAAGGAAAATGGTTTTCTAAATGTTTTTATGATTCATTTATTAGCATTGAAATAAATTGGTTTGGGAAATGTTTTTAAGATTATTTTATAATATTTTGAGGAAAATAATGTTAATCATTTATTGAAGTTTATATTATAATTTCTAAAGGTAAAATAGTTCTCAAAATTTCAATAAAACACTATTGTGATTTTGAAGCTTATCTTTTAAGCAAATGGTTTTCTGATTTTTTATATTTTAAAATGAAATTTTCAATGATGAATGAATATTTGCATTGAGAGATGTTATTAATATATATATATATATATTTATAATATTTACTATAGGAGATGACATCCATTGGTGTTACTCATTCCTTTATGGGGAAATTATTCAATATTTCCATTCATATTTTTTCTCTAGAAGATTTATGGTTTGATGGAATGATGTTAATGAAACAAATTTCTTTATCAATTGTTCTCTTACATTGAAACCCAATTTTTTTGTGGGTAATTATTTGGATGAAATGATTATAAAACCTGTATAATGTTTATATAGGTTATGATATTATTACATGTCTAGGATACCCACTTAATTTCTTTGGTTATGAAATAGTTATTTATTTATTTTTTGTCACATTTATGTATGATTTCATTATGAGATAGGTGGGACCTATATCTCCCTCAAATTCATTGGGTAAATATTTATATCTCAATAGATGGATAAGATGGACGTGGGAGTGATCCTTGACTACAAAGATGGCCTTGAGAGTAAAAATAGACTACCAAGATAGTATGATGAGTGAATACTAAGATGGACATGGTAGTGAACCATGACTACCAAGATGGTACGTGGAGTGAACCCATACTACTATGAATGTTTTTATTTTGATTAATTTCCTACCATGGATATAATATTATATTGTTATGTGTTTTACATAATTCCATGTTTTCTTCCAATGTTATTTTTAATCTCTTATGTTCATTATTTCCTTATGATTCATATCATATGAACTGAAAATCTATAAGTCATGATTCCTTTTTTGATTTGGATATTCAGGGTACGATCTTCTATTTTAATTTCCCCATTATCGTAACCATATTCTCATGATTATGTTTGCATATCCCCATTTTTACAATTACTGGGCATCTATGATCACCCATTTTTATGTTTTTTTCACAAAGTTATCAATATATATTTCATGAATGATATTTATAAAGTGGGTGATAGTCTTGGATAACCATGTTGAAGATATTTTAGCTCTCTTATATCCCAATGTTTTTGTTTCCATGTTTCCAAGGGTAATAAACTAATATGGTATATGGGTGTATTTTTGTGTTATGTTTTATGTATTCCACAATATGTTATGTAATGTCAATGTACCTTTAACACTAGGCCGTTATAGTTAGTATTAACGAAAAGGTATAGTAAAACATTGGAATCTAGGGTGAGAAAATGTTAGTGAGATCCCTAGGTTTATTTCTAAAGGTTTATTTAGGGATGTCTCTGAGGAAAATTTAAATATGAGACGATGTTTAAGAAAATAACATAGATTTTTTTAGTGGATTGAGTGAGTTCTTACCTAGAAATTCATACATGTCTAGATATGTAATGTGGACATCGTTCTGAAATAAAAGTAACAAAGAGTAACAACTCTGACAAGGTGTGTCATGTTAGACCCGATGTAGCCTTTAACATGATAAAGGGTCTTACTATGCTCTTAGTTTGATACTCCCAAGGTATATTCTTGGTAAATTCTAAACCACATCCTAAAATAACATGATTTTTGTAAATTTATATTGGATTTGAATTAACAAGGATAAACCTTAGGTGTTATAGTTTATGAATGGTGTTGTAGTTTCGATATCATATATGTGGTTTTCATTATTATATGATTCCTCAATACGATAATCATTTCTTACTCAATAATTCATGGTTTTAGTAAATTGAGGGAACCCGAATGAAATTTATTAACATTGAATATGGTGGGAAATAGATTGATAAGAAGTTAGATGGGATGATGATTGGATTCAAGGATTTTGTGACGACGTCTAATCAGTTTTCACGGAAAATGATCAACAACATGTACATTAATAAATTTTTAGAATCACCATGGAAGAGAGTAAAGGAGTTAATTAGGATTTCTGGTAATAGAGACCTTGGAGAAAATAATATTCGTTTTATTTTGTGTCATGATGTTGAGATAATCACCTAGGTTAATGTATTAGAGGAAGAATATGTCGTTTTTACTATGGAAGAGAAGGAAACAAATTATGTAACTAAGAAAGAGAAATGAAGGGTTCAGTTAATGAAATGGATCAAAATATTTTCATACCTAATAAATCAAAAAAATTAAAATGATTTCAGTGTAGAATGATTGGTTATTATGAAAATGTATTTCAAAGTGAAAATATCTTGAAGAGAATAACCAAGGAGGTGCGAGTAATGATTATAATTATGGTGATGATGAGACAACAGATGAAATGTGAAATAAAATAGGTATTATGTAATATTATGTAATATTATATTTTATCCCTCTTATGGCTTATAGATGAAGTGAAATAATTTAATTTATAATTATTTGGATTAAAAATTATGTTATATGAATGATATAATATACAAGGATCATTTTATTTATGTTTTTTTCTCTCTTATTACAACTTTATGTTGAATGTTTCTAATGGACTGGTAATGTTATTTAATGAATGTATGGTATTTTTTCCAAAGGAAGATAAACCATAATATTTTAATTATGTAATGATAGTTTGGTTTAAATAAAGATACATGGGATATGAATAAGAAAATTTCATGGTAATGATTACTTGGTGAACTAACTAAGGACTTTTTCAAAGGTGGTTTATTCTATAGTTGTTGGACTTGACAAAAAAATCATTTAAGGAATAGATCCAATATATTTTGGAATATGGAAACATTCATGTTTTCAATAAGGATTTATAGTAATTCATGTCAATACCAGGTTTCCAAAGAATACTTGATGAAGATATTAACATGTTTTAAATATAACAACTAAGAGATACTTTGTGATTTGGGGGGGGGGTCAATGTTAATGTTGCTTTAGGACCTAATGTATACTATTTTTATTTTCATCTTTCAGAATGGTTATAAGGATAAATGTTCTGGAAAAGTTTATTCAAAACATCATAGGAAGTTTTTATATAATGATATTTGTATTAAAAACCTTTATTAAAAGGATATTTAGTGATTAAATATATTTCAAAGATGCCTATAGTATTTTTTTTAAATTATATTAGTGTGATTTTAGAAAACGAAATCATATATTCTGGGTGAAAATCAATCACATCTAATATGTTTGTGCATATTGAACCCATGAATGAAGTATGATAAGTGTTTAATTACTACCACTAGACTTCGTGATGTCCTAGTTAATGTGTAATTATTTTTTATAAAATGTTATTAATGTTTATCTAGTATAGTAAATTTTTATGTTTAATGATTAATAGATTAACCCTATTTATTTTTAAGAATATTTAGGGACAAAAAGTTTTTATTTTCATTATTTTATGGTAATTTAAATATACTAAATGTTAAATTTAGTAATTCAGGCATGAAAGTTAGTTTCACAAAATCCATTTCTTTATATAATGTATGAATTGGAAATTTATATAAGAACAATCAAAGAAAGGGGTTTTTTCTATAGAAATATATTCAAAAAGTATATTTACTTATATTATTGGTTAATGAAATAATTAATCATCATTAAAAAGATGATCAAAAAATGATGTTGTAATAATTTAATTTTTTGAACCCATAAATATTAAAATCACAACATATTTATGAATTTGAGTCGCTTAACACTACACTAATCATTCACATGTTTTCTATTGATAAACTCAATCTCTCCCTACAAATATTTATGCTTTTACACCATATACATGATTTTACATGTGACCTATGTTCTCTATGTGGAAACCAAGTTATATATTACTTTGGGTAACCGTTATGATTCCAACATTCTATTTTTAATTGAATTTTTAGGATTCATTTTTATGATGTGGGTTTATATGAATGGAAAATTCATGAATTAAAAATTTAATAACACACAATAATTATGAGGGAGAAATTTATATTAAGGGGGTAGAATGTAAAACCTAGAGATTTTGGGTAATATATTTTTCAACTTAATTTAATATTTTTTCCTTTTTTATTTCACGTAACATTGAAAATAGTTTTTTAGTACTATTTTTACATTGATATATATGAAATACCAATATAATTTTACACTATATGAAACATAAAGGTTATAGTTCTCTACAGGCTAATCTAATGTGGGATTGCGCTATATGAAACACTAATATGGCTTGCGATTAATGCATTTCTGAGTTTTTACCAACAATATATTTTTAATATATTATTATTGAATATAACAAGATATAAAATAGATGTTATGAATAATATAAAATATATTAAAAAAATATATGGTTATAATAACAATTATATTAATTTACTAGTAAAAATTTATTTGAAAGGGTTATAAGAACAAGTTAAACATAAAGGAAATGTTTTTATAGAAAATTTTTCTATACTAAAAAAAGTTTTTTATATTAATAAATTATATTAATTAAAATTAGAGAATTAAATTAATTAAACCAATATTTTATATTTTCAATAAAATATTTTAATATTCATCATATTGTTTTGATAGGAATAATATAATAACAGACTCAATATTTCTCATAAAAACCAAATTTTTTATAAAGACGCTTTTACCATCTTTTAATGGAGAACCTATTTTAAATCCAGTTTATGGAATTTTTTAAACCGCATAATTAAAAATAAACTTCATATTTGAAATAGAAATATATAAATTATCTTAGAGTGACATTTTAGTACTTTTTGTGATGTTTCATTTTTTAATAAATATAGAAATTACAGAGTTTTAATTCAAAACTGATTTCTCATCTAATTTTTTATATAGATAAATAATATTTTAATTTACATTTAATCTATAATTAGATCAGAGATACATAAATTTATTCAATTTATGAATTTGTAAAAAAATTTACATTGAAATTAGATGTAGGAACATAGAAATATTTTTATCATTATTACTTTAAAAACATGCACTGTCATATGGAATGTTGGATTAATATTAAATTAATTTATAGCAATTAATTGATTACAAAATTAAAAATTGGATTGAACACATTCAATCATAAAAATTTATAATGTATAAAAAGTTAAACCTAATATTTTACCAAAATTACTAGTGAATTGAGTCAAAATTAATTATAGTTATTAAGGTAAAATTATGTTTAAAAAAGCAATAAACAATAACCTTAAGGGCCCAACTGACCTAGAAAATTTTATAAAACCCACTAGATGGACTTGAATCAGCCAATATACATCCATTATTGAATTTTTTTTCTTAGATAAATTTTTCTGGGAAAATATGTGCACACATAATATTTTTTAGAAAATACCTAGTCAGTCATTTCTATCCATTATAAAAGGTCACCACCTGTCACTATTACTCACACCACCCAAACCACTTATTTTCATCCATTGTCTACCCAATAAACTTGAAAACTATTTTAAATTTATACTTTTAGCCTCCCTTTTGGGATAAAGAATCAAAGTAATCCCGTTGGTGAAAACCAACAAGAGTTACCAAATGAACATGTAACATCCTCCCCGAATCTCCTTTATCTTATTTTCATTCTCCACCCCTTTGCTCGCCTTCTTACAAGATTATAAAAAAACTAGTATCCTTAACATACCGATATGTTTTTTTATCTAATTTTTTAACAAACACTTAAACATACTTCAATATAATGGGAATCATACATACTGTTTCTGTGTTTGAAAAACTACTGCCTCACAAAATGATCATTATTTGTTTCTCATTGACGACCATTCATGGTTAGGAATTATGATGGACATAATTTTTGTTTATGATATATATGATAAATATCATGTATTTATTATTCTATAATTTTTTAATAAATATATCATTATACATCCCATTTTGTATAGGAATGATAATTTTGTTTGAGTAAGTGTCAACTACCACCCCCTCAATGTGATATGATTCGTTCACAGACAACCAAAAATGTATTAAGGATCGATAATGAGAAATTATATGATATATATGAAATAATAATTCATATTTATTGATATTATATACATATATACACATGTTTAATTTTATTTCATTCTTCTAATATAACAATATGATGAAAATAATGTTCACGCATAAATACGACCTACCGTCCCCATGAAAGGTGTATTCCATTTCATACTTCAATATTCTATCAATCATAATAATACAAATATAATAAATATAATTGATATTTATATAATGTTTTACATACTATAAATCACGATATATATTTAAGGAACAACTATATAACTAATTAAAACACATGAAAAAAATAATGTGAATATTACCCCAAGTGTAACCTTAACATGAAACTTCTAACAAGTGGGTAATATAAACTCATAATCAAACCATATATTGTATTAAACATAAAAATAAGTTTCTAAGAAATATTTATAATAAAATTATATTAATTATACTATAATTTTATATGTGTATGCTGAGAGTCGTGATACAAGGTACAAGAAAATCCTCTCACTTTTTATTTCCATGAGAAACATGGATTATTCACCACTCATTACTTTTTGGTGGTTTGTATAATGACCATGTATAGATTAAATAAAATTTATAATTAAATTAATTTATATTCACATATAAATTTTATGATATTTGTTTCATTAGGTTTGTGTTTCAAAAGTTACCAAATTTGTAAAATAATTTTGTCTCAGTGTTCCTTCATTGAGGTACATGTTTTTTCATGAAGCTATACTTTTTTTATGAGCTTTATATATGATAAAACACTATTTTATTGAATATTTTATTGATAATAAATGATATAATTTCCTCAAATTGTGTTAAATATGTATAATTAGAAAGTATTTGGGATTAGATCATTCATTTGAATATTTGATGAAAATTCCAGTTTTTCCCTTTATAGTTTACTTTAGTATTTTGAAGATACATATTTTTATATGTATTATTTGAATTGTAAATTTTTTAAAAGTGTTCCTAACTTAATTATCTACAACCTGTATTCATGACACTAGAGATAAGAAGTTCATTTGGTTGTTCAAATGGGGCCATGAAGTCAAAGTTGGGCTGGGCTCTCCAGAATGGAGAAGCTTCCGTATTTCGGACATACCTCCTTCATATGGGCATGTATGGAGCCCAAATTTGGATAAAAGATAGAAGACCCATATCCTCACATTTTATCCTCCTAGAAGGCCGACCAATTCACGTGTTTCAGTGGTCAAATGGGCGGTGAAAGTTGGCATAAAATATTTGTCCGAATTTTCACATTCACACTTGAAACCACTTGTAACCTCTCCTCCCCTCCCCTCTTTAAATTGGAGTTTTTCTCATTTGGAGGGTCTGGGACGTTCATTGGGATATTGGAGTCAGAGGAGAATTTTTTTCACCCAAATTATCCAACCATTGTAAGAGGGGTAGCTCTTGAAGCAAGGATCCCCTCATCGAATCCTCCTTCTCTTCTTCATTTTGTAATGTTTTCATTTGTGTAAAAAACTTCTTTGTTCTTCTTTTATTTCTTATATTTTCTTCTGTTTTGTTTAAATTTCTTCTTCTCTTAATCTTCCACTTTGGGCTGGAATTCTTGAGTAGAAGCGTTATTGGGTTATACCCATTATAAACCTTTGCACATGAAAAACGCTTCTACGATGATTACGCCACCCATGGAAGAGTAGTCTTTTAGTAATAGATCTATCTTCTACCCTATTCATTTTATTATTTTGAATCATTGAGATATTGTAATTCACTTAATATGATCCATGAATTGTGTTTTTAAATTCTAAGAAACTAATCAAGCTGTTGAACAATTAACACAAAAACACGTGAGGTCGGGATTTTGTGTAAATTGTGAGAGCGCGATCTTAATTGGTAATACAAGACCACATGGGATAAATTTGTAGAGTTAAAATATAATCCCTATACACAATTCATCCTCATTTCCAGAATGGATATGTGCCTTAATTTACCACTGACCATAAGCTAATCTTAGACCATCAATCAAAGCAGGGTGCTGCGATTTCATGTTCCGAAGTTAGCCTAGGGTTAAATTCACATCATCTTCGTGGTAAAGTTAATTCTCGTAGGGTTCGGGATTTAACAAATTAAGGGATCATAATTAAGTAAATTTTAATTTACATGATAATTATTAATAATGAAGTGAAGAGTTAGAGTTATATCGATTATGCCTTTTAAATATATTTCTAAAAAAATATCTTCTTGTTGTGTCATTTTAATCGAAATTCATTTCAAAACTAAAAACAAAAAAAACTATACAATATTCTTCCAGCAAACTTCTTCTAGATTCATAAACTACAAAAAACCCCAATCCTTTAAAGTAGTGTTTTTATTCTATTCTATTTTATTTTATTTTTTTAGAACGTCTCTAATAAGTTGTTAAATTCATTTCCTCCTTTGAGGGACGACATTGGTCAGCCACTCTGCTGCACCTAAGTACCCCAAATTACACTAATCATTTGAGGGCGCACACAACAGTGCTCTTTCAAATTTTCGTCATTTCCAGGGAGGCAAGTAATTATTTCAACCAATTAGAGGTATTTATTTTATTTTACATTTTATTCTCTTCCTCTCTTCTTTCTTCATTCTTTACCCAATTTTATTTTTCTTGTTCTTCTTTTATTTTCTTCTACTTCTTTTTGGACCATCAACTCAAACTTCTCATTTTTATTTTACTATGGTCCACTTTCTTTTTTTCATTTTTATTTTATCTATGACATGAACTAATCCCGAATATCTCTTAGATCTTGACCCTGAGATTGAACGTAGCCTTAGGGCTCGAATCAGAAATTCTCAGTCTACGGGAAGTTTCAATATTCAACCAGTTGGTGAATACCCCTATTCTGGAAACATTGAAATTGGAAGCTATTCAAATTCAAACATAAAAGAGGAACCAATGGCTGAAAACAATGGAAATTAACTTAATAGAACCACTCGAGAATTGGCTGCACCTGATATTAACTATCAACCAAATTGTCTTGCGTACCCAAATCTCGAATCGGACTTTGAACTAAAATATGGGTTAATTCACTTACTTCTAATGTTTCATGGCCTCTCTGGTTAGGATCCCAATAAACATTTGAAAGTATTTATTTTGGTTTGCTCAACCCTAAAACCTAGAAATGTTTCTGAAGATCAAATCAAATTAAGAGCATTCCCATTTTCACTTGATGGAGCTGCAAAGGATTGGATGTACTATTTACAACCTGAAGATGTAACATGTTGGAACGATTTGAAACGTCTTTTCTTGCAGAGATTTTTTCCATCATCAAGGACCACATCCCTTCGAAAGGAGATATCAGGGATCAAGAAAGCACAAGGGGAGTCAATGTATGAGTATTGGGAGAGATTCAAGAAGTTGTGTGCAAGCTGCCCACATCACCAAATCAGTGATCAACTCCTCATCCAATACTTATACGAATGACTCACACCCATGGAGAGGAGCATGGTGGATGATGCAGCTGGAGGAGCATTGGTGGACAAGACACCAGTAGCTGCACGAGCATTGATCGACAAAATGTCCCAAAACTCTCAACAATTCGGTGATAGAGGTACACCACATGTTCGAGGAGTACATCAAGTAAGTCCTTCTTCTCTTGAAAGTCATTTGATTGATACTAAGTTAGAAGAATTGAAAACTATGGTGAGATAGATTGCATTGGCTCAAAAGACATCCCAACCCCCTCCTTCAAGGCCATGTGGCATTTTCACTGAGACAAGCCACCCAACCGACTGTTGCCCACAACTACAAGAGACAGAAGATTGTGCAGTAGTGTTCCATGGGAGACTATTCCAGCAGCAACAACAACAACCATATCCCCAAAAGAAGATTCCTATAGTATACAACCAAGGGTGGAAAGATCAGTTAGACATGAGGTATGGATCTGGACAACAACAAAGGCCCCCTTTTCAACCAAACTTCCAGCATACTCCACCTTACCAACATGGTTTCCAACAACCCCAAAGGATATTTGAAGCTCAAATATCAATGAGCCAGCAACAAGGGAATATCCAACACAAGGTAGACTCTAACACTGATGATCTTTTGAAACAAATTGTTCTTAATCAACAGAATGAGCTGAAGAGTCAAGGTTCAGAGCTGAGAGAGTAGAAGACTCAAATGAGTCAGATTTCCACTGCCCTCCATGAACTTGTGAGTAAGAATTCTGGAAATCTACCTTCCCAACCCACTCCAAATCCAAAGGGGAATGTTAGTGCCATCGCATTGAGAAGTGGGAAGCAAATGAATGATACATCTGGACCTACCATTCCATCGGAATTCACCTCTACTCTAGAGAAGCCGCATTCCATACCAACTGATGAGAAATCCAAGGAGAATGATAAAGGTAAGAAAAAGATTGATGATGTACCTCCTAAACCCCTTCCTTTTCCAAACAGGGTTGTTCAAACCAAGAATATGGCGAAAGAAGAAATGAAAAAGGAGGTTTTGGGCACATTCAAGCATGTGGAGATCAATATTCCTCTACTTGAAGACATTATGCAAATTCCAAGGTATGTGAAATTCTTAAAAGAACATTGTACCAATCGAAGAGGGCTCAAGGGAAATGAGAGGATCAACCTTGGAAGGAATGTCTCAGCACTCATTACACCAACTCTAGCAATGCCAACAAAGTGCAAGGATCCCGGGACATTCACCATCCCATGTACCATTGGGGAGTTGCACTTCTCTGATGCTCTTTGTGATTTAGGAGCTTCAATAAATGTGATTCCTCACTTTGTATTCCCTTCCTTGCAGGTTGGTGAGTTGAAGCCAACAAGAGTAGTGGTGCAGTTGGCAAATAGAGCTACGACATATCCAGCGGGAGTTCTTGAGGATGTACTTGTTTAGGTAAGAGACATGATATTTCCAGCAGACTTCTATGTGCTTAACATGGAGGATGATCAGGTAAGTTCTCATGCCCCCATTATCATAGGTAGACCCTTCCTCAAAACAGAAAAAACTATCATAAATGTCAATGAGGGTACACTTTCCATGGAGTTTGGAGATGAAGTTGTGATATTTAATGTTATGGATTCTATGAAGTAGCCCTCAGAGGACCATTCTGCTTTTGTTATCTCCCATTTTGAACCACCAAGTAAAATCATCATAGAATTGGATTTTCCTATGCTTAGGGAGATTCTTAGTATTGGTTCTAGTTTGATTTCTAAGAGTACTTCCACACCCGTTTCTAAGGAACAAGACTCTCTAAGATCTGATTTTGAAATGGAATCATATTCTGATTTTGGTCATGTTCACTCTGATTATGAAATGGGTGTTGAGTATGCTGATGGATTTGATTCTTTATTCTATGATTTTGATGATGTCTATTCTGATAATGATGCTCTTTGTGCAAATATTTCAGTTCCCTCAATGTCTCCATCAATACTACACCCTCCTTCATTAGAACTCAATCCATTTCCACCAAATCTGAAATACTCATACTTGTTGAGTGGTGAGAGATTACCTGTTATCATTGCTAAAAATCTCCCTTTTGAACATGAAGAAAAGCTGTTGAATATTTTAATGGAGATCATCAGGGCGATTGGGTGGACCTTGGCTGACATATCAGGTATTAGCCCCTCCATTTGCATGCATAGGATTCTGTTGGAGGATGGGGCTAAACCTGTGAGACAGCCACAAAGGAGACTCAATCCTACCCTCCTGGAAGTTGTTAAAAAAGAAGTTGAGAAATTGCTCGAGGTAGGTATAATCTTTCCCATTTCAGATTCTCAGTGGGTAAGTCCTATTCAGGTTGTTCCTAAGAAGAGTGGTGTTACTGTTGTTAAAAATGAGAAAGATGAGTTAGTTCCAATGAGGGTGCAAAATAGTTGGCGTGTGTGTATTGATTATAGGAAAATAAATCATTCCACTCGCAAGGACCATTTCCCCCTCCCATTTATTGATCAGATGCTTGAGAGACTAGCTGGGAAGACACACTATTGTCTCTTGGATGGATTTTATGGATATTTTCAAGTTCCTATAGCTCCGGAGGATCTGGAGAAGACTACATTCACCTGTCCCTTTGGCACATTTTCCTACCAGAGGATGCCATTTGGACTTTGCAACGCCCCAGGTACCTTCCAGAGATGTATGATGAGTATTTTTTCTGATTTTATTGAGACCTGCATGGAGGTATTTTTGGATGATTTTACAGTGTATGGGTCTTCATTTGATGAATGTCTAATTAGTTTGGGAAAGGTGTTGAATCGTTGTATTGAGAAAAATCTGGTCCTAAACTTTGAAAAGTGTCATTTAATGGTAGAGCATGGCATTGTCTTAGGGCATGTAGTGTCAAAACATGGTATAGAGGTTGATAGATCAAAGGTAGATATTATTTCATCCTTTCCATATCCTTCATGTGTGCGTGATGTTAGATCTTTCCTAGGTCATGCAGGATTTTATCGGCGCTTCATCAAAGATTTTATTAAGATTTCTCTTCCTATGTCAAGATTACTTCAAAAGGATTCTGATTTTGTGTTTGATGTTTCTTGCAGGAATTCATTCGATGAGCTAAAACAACGTCTGACCACTCCACCTACCATACAACCCCCAAGGTGGGAGATTCCTTTTGAGCTTATGTGTGACGCCTCCAACTTCGCGGTTGGAGATATCTTATCTCAGAGGGTGGAGGGGCGTTCACATGTGATCACCTATGCATCAAGGACACTGGATTCAGCCCAATCAAATTACACAACCACAGAAAAAGAGTTTCTTGCTGTCATATTTGCTTTAGATAAATTCCGTTCATATTTATTGGGCTCTAAAGTAGTTGTTTTTTCTGACCATGAAGCTTTGAGGTACCTCCTAAAGAATCCAGATGCAAAGCCACGACTTATCTGTTGGATGTGCTTCTTCAGTAATTTGATATTGAGATAAAGGACAAGAAGGGATCAGATAATTTGGTGGCGGACCACATGAGTAGGCTTACCCACACACTAGAGGATGACACCTTGGACCAGGTACCACTTCGGGACACTTTCCCCGATGAACATCTCTATACCATCTCAGGTACACATCCTTGGTATGATGATTTAGTTAATTACATTGTTTCCTCTGAAATCCCATCATATTTGAAGAAGCATCAAGTCCAAAAATTAAAAAGTGAGTCTAGGTTTTATGTGTGGGATGATCCTTACCTCTGGCGCATGTGTAGTGACCAAGTTATTTGGAGGTGTATTCCTGATCATGAGTTTGAGTCTGTTTTGAAATTCTATCATACAATTGCATGTGGTGGACACTTTGGACCCCAACGGACAGCTAGGAAAGTTTTGTACTCTGGATTATATTGGCCTAGTTTATTCCATGATGCCCATGTGTTTTGTAAGTAATGCTCTCGTTGCCAACACACTAGGAATATTTCTAGGAGACATGAGATGCCCCAACAACCCATACTATTTTGTGAGATTTTTCATGTGTGGGGAATTGATTTTATGGGTCCTTTTCCAAGTTCATATGGTTTCTTGTATATTTTGGTTGTTGTTGATTATGTGAGTAAATGGGTGGAGGCCAAGGCCACCGGGACTGACGATTCTCATGTTGTTGTGGACTTTGTCAAAGCACAGATTTTTTGCAGGTTTGGAGTACCAAAGGCCATCATCAGTGACCAAGGGACACACTTTTTCAAAAGGAATTTTTCTTCCCTCCTTCAGAAGTATGGGGTGAAACACAAAACATCAACACCACACCACCCCCAAACAAATGGCCAGGCTGAGGTTTCAAATCATGAGTTGAAACAAATCTTATAGAAAACCGTGCAACCAAATAGGAAGGATTTGAGCAAGCACTTGGATGATGAATTGTGGGCTTATAGGATAGCATACAAGACCCCCATGGGTATGTCCCCATTTCGGATTGTTTTTGGGAAAGCGTGTCATCTCCCCGTGGAAGTTGAGCATCAGGCTTATTGGTCTATAAAGAAATGCAACATGGATTTGGCCGAAGCTAGAATCCAAAGGAAGCTGCAAATTCAAGAGCTTGAGGAGATTAGATTATCATCATATGAGAACTCAAGGCTCTACAAGGAAAGATCAAAAGCAGCTCATGACAAAATGATCCAACAAAGGCAGTTTCATGTTGGAGAGAAAGTCCTTCTCTACAGTTCACGACTGAAGCTGATGCCTGGTAAGTTGTGTTCCATATGGTTATGTCCTTATGTTGTGACTAATGTTTTTCCTTTTGGTGTAGTGGAGATCACACAAGAGGACACTGGAATGAGCTTTACAGTCAATGGGCAACGTTTGAAGAGATACATTGAGGGACTTCCTACTGATGCAGTGGATTTTATCACAGTGCATGACCCCATCATCACTTGAGCACATCAGGCTATTCCTAACCCTTTCACTTTTATATTATTTGTCCTATTTAAAAAATTCTGCATTTCATGTGCATATATCATATCATAGGTTAAAATTTAGGACAATACAATATTTTAAGAGTGGGGGAGGGAACCTTTTAGTTTATTAATTTCAATTGCTTTCCTGTTCAAAAAAAACCCAAAAAAAATTGTGTGTTTTTCAAAATTTGTGTGTTTATTTTAAAATTTTCTGTTTGTTTTTGAAACTTTTGGGCTGAAATGATTCTCATCACAATTTTTAAATCCATATAAATAAGTGAAACAATTTACCCCTTGAAACTATGCTTAAATAAATGCTGAAATGACTTTGTTTCAAGTTCAAATATTTAGTAATTTCATGAAAAGTACGCTGAATTTTGAATCCCATGCCAATATCAATGTCTTTATATTTGAAATCACTTTCTTGTGAGGCTTCTGAACCATTATTTTCATATTCTTTACATTCACCTCACTTCTTGAGAGAACCAAACCATGCTTGATTTAACCATAATTTGATCTATTCCTGTCAAAACTTGAGGGTTTGAGATATATATGTTTAAATGATTGAGGCATTTGTTTGGTTTTAAAGCCCCTATTTCAAAGAATCCCTTTTTAATGGCCAACCTGGAATATTTAATCCTTGTACCCTTAAAGGCCATGCACAACCTGTTAGGTTAAGCCACATTACAAGCCAATTTTCCCTATCCAACCAACTCTTGAAGTGAAATTGCATAATCTAGTTGAGCTTAAGTGTGGGGGAAACTGTCTTGTGTTGTGCCACCACATTATGAGATACTTTGGGTGGAAAATTAAATTATGAAGTGATGTGTTTGCTGCTAAAGAAAGTCATTATATTGAAATTTGTGCCTTTTCTGGAGCTTTCATGAAAAGTGAAACTGTGCCTTTTCTGGAGCTTCTAATTGAGGTGGAAAGTTGTGCCCATCTGGAGCTTTCAAGAAAATCATCTTTGAGAAGATTGACATTTTTTATACTGAAATGATGAACGGTGTAAACCTTTCATGACTTTTCATGATGATGGAGCTGAATTGATACTATGGGGATTGAAGAGAAGACCATATTTAAGTGAAAATTAGATTAATGCAATTTTGCTTCAAAAGAGTCATGCCCTCCTCATTCAGCCTCAGAGTTTTTCAAATCTTAATCCTACCAACCGAAAGCCCCAGAACAACCTTGAAAAGTCCTCATGATAAAAATATTTCCTTGACTCACATCGGGTAGCAATGTAGGAATCTATCAAGCCTATGGTGACCCGTTTATGAGTTTGGATGAGAAAGACATTGCAAAAAAAAATTGATATTTGAGTGATGAGAGAAAATTCAAGCGAGGTAAGTGTTTTGTGCATGGGAGGATAAATGAAGTGGAAATATATTGAATGATATAAATGGAGAACTTGAAATAATGTTTTTAATGAGGCATGATTTCTTATGATTCTTGGTGGGAAATTGATTGATCTCAAGGATATGTGTTTTAAAATTGGTTTTGATTTGATATTTTTGTTTACTTGACATGAGGTTTTGCCAAGGAGTGCAAAAGGGTATGTGTGGGGGAGTTGATAAAACACTATTTTATTGAATATTTTATTGATAATAAATGATATAATTTCCTCACTTTGTGTTAAATTTGTTTAATTAGAAAGTATTTGGGATTAGATCATTCATTTGAATATTTGATGAAAATTCCCGTTTTACCCTTTATAGTTTACTGTATTATTTCAAAAATAAATATTTGTATATTTATTATTTGAATTTGAAATTTTGTAACAGTGTTCCTAACTCACTTATCTACAACTTTTATTCAGGACACTAGAGCTAAAGAGTTTATTTGTTTGTTCAAATTGGGCCATGAAATCAAAGTTGGGATGGGCTCTCCAGAATAGAGAAGCTTCTGTATTTCATACATAACTCCTTCATATGGGCCTGTATGGAGCCCAAATTTGGATAGGAGATATAAGACCCATATCCGCACTTGTGATCCTTCTGGAAGGCAGGCCAATACACGCGTTTATGTTGTCAAATGGGCGGTGCAAGTTGGCATAAAATATTTGTCCGAATTTCCACATTCACACTTGAAACCACTTGTAACCTCTCCTCCCCTCCCCTCTATAAATTGGAGTTTATCTCATTTGGAGGGACTAGGACGTGCATTGGGAGATTGGAGGTAGAGGAGAATTTGTTTCACCCAAATTATCCTACCATTGTAAGAGGGGTAGCTCTTGAAGCAAGGATTCCCTCATCGAAGCCTCCTTCTCTTCTTCATTTTGTAATGTTTTCATTTGTGTAATAAACTTATTTGTTATTATTTTATTTTTATCTTTCCTTCTGTTTTGTTTAAATTTATTCTTCTATTAATATTCCTGTTTGAACTGGAATTCTTGAGTAGAATCGTTATTGGGTTATACCCATTATAAACTGTTGCACATGCAAAACGCTTCTACGATGATTACGCCGCCCATGGAAGAGTAGTCTTTTAGTAATCGATCTATCTTCTACCCTCTTCATTTAATTATCTTGAATGACTGAGATACTGTGATTCACTTAATATGATCCATGAATTGTGTTTTTAAATTGTATGAAATTAATCAAGCAATTGAACAATTATCACAAAACACACGAGGTCGGGATTTTGTGTAAATTGTGAGAGCGCGATCTTAATCGGTAATACAAGACCACATGGGATAAATTTGTAGAGTTCAAATATAATCCCTAAAAACAATTCATCCTCATTTCCAGAATGGATATGTGCCTTAATTTACCACTGATCATAAGCTAATATTAGAACATAAATCAAAGCAGGGTGCTGCAATTGCATGTTCCGAAGTTAGCCTAGGGTTAAATTCACATCATCTTCGTGGTAAAGTTCATTCTCGTAGGGTTCGGGATTTAACAAATTAAGGGATCATAATTAAGTGAATGTTAATTTACATGATAATGATTAATAATAAATTGAAGAGGTAGAGTTATATCGATTACGCCTTTTAAATAGATTTCTAAAAAACATCTTCTTGTTGTGTCATTTTAATCGAAATTCATTTCAAAACTAAAAAGAAAAAAAATTATACAATCTTCTTCCAGAAAACTTATTCTAGATTAATAAACTACAAAAAACCTCAATCCTTTAAAGTAGTGTTTTTATTCTATTCTATTTTATTTTATTTTTTTAGAATGCCTCTAATAAGTTGTTAAATTCACTTCCTCCTTTGAGAGACAACCTTGGTCAGCCACTCTACTGCACCTAAGTATCCCAAATTACACTAATCATTTGAGGGCGCCCACGATAGCGCTCTTTCAATATACTACCCTTAAAATATAATATCATGAATCTAAATAATTTAATTATATATTATTATTTATTTAATTTAATTTTTTTTAATTTCGTATTATGGTCAAAGATACCATGTGGAAAGAGATTATTGAAACAATCTCATCCCTTTTTGAGATTGTTTATAATTATGCTTCCTTTTATTTAGTCATATTGTCAATCTCTCAAGACCGCTCAATTAATTTTCTTAAACATTTCATATTAATGGTATATTAATTTTTTGGTACCATTTCTACAAAAATTGTTAAATTAGATAGTCAAGAAGGAGTTTTTAAGAAAACTCAACATTACTCTCTTTTCGGTCAGAAATCACTGTTCCTCTGAAACATGTTTTCCAAAATTTAATGTTTTCATAAAAATATTATTATACTATAAGAATTTATATAAAATAAATTTCTACCCATTTTTTACATTTTATTTAAGTTGGCTTTTTAAAGAATCTTCTAGTCATTTTCCAGTCGAGACACTTTTTTGTACTTTTACAGTGTAAAATGAATGTTCAGTATGTACGAATTTACCCACCATCAAGACCATTATTCCCATGAATATTATATTAAATAATTAATAATATATATTTTTAAAATAAAAAATTTTCATAATAGTTTATAAATTAATTATTTTAAATTTCATTTCCATAAAAAGGTTTTCAAAAATATTTTATGTTTAAAAAGTATTTTGAATATTTTCGTATATTCTTTTATATGTTTTTAAATTTTGTCAAGGAAAATGGTTTTTAGAATGTTTTAATTATTATTTTATATGTTTTAATAGAATACAAGTTTCCAAAAAAATTCAATATTATTTTGAATGTTTTTAATTAATTTTTTATTTCAAAATAATTTCATGTTTCTTTTTTTTCTCATGGAAAATTGTTTTCAAAATGCATTCAAGATTATTTTATAAGATTTAAAGGAAAATGGTTTTTAAAATGTTTTCAATATTATTTTATACATTATCAATGGAAAGAGGTTTAAAAAAATTTAGACTTCATTATGAGTTTTCAAGTTTATATTTTATGAAAATGTTTATCCAATGGTTTAATGTTTTATAAAAATCAAAGATGAAAGGATATATTCCCAAATATATGTGATTATAATACATTTCAAAATTATTTCCCTAATGAGAAGATATCAAATGGTGTTAATCATGACTCTTTTGGGAAAGTTATTAAATTTTTCTATTCATATTCTTTTTTTGACTGGTTTACATTCTGATGGTATGATTTTTATGAAACATATTTATCTTTCATGGGTTATATGTCATTGAAACCCAATTCTTCTCAGAAGATTTGATTTTAATGAATAACTAAGAAAATTATTTCTTTTTCCATAGTTTTGGAATGATTAAATTTTTAGGATAACCATTTCATTTCATGGGTTATAATATGATTATTTTTATTATTTTTCACATGTAAGTATAAATTAATAATGAGATTGGTGGGACCAATATCTCCCTCTAATTAATTAGGTAATGATTTATATCTCATTAGGTCTTAGGAGTGAACCTTGACTTCTAAGATGGCCCTGGGGTGAACCATTACTACCAAGATGGTGTGAGGAGTGAATGTATGCCACTAATATGGCCATGGGAGTGAACCATGACCACTAGGATGTTGTGGCGAGTGAACCCATATTACTAAGATGGATATGGAAGTGATTACTTGACCAATATGGAAATAATATTATATTTTTATGTGTTTTCTATAATTACATGTTTTATTCTTATGTTATAATTTCATGTATTATCTTCATTATTTACTTATGATTCTTGTCTAATGAATTTCTAGTCTTTATGCCATGATTTTTGTCTTCGATCTTTGATATTAATGGTATGGTCTTCAATTTTCAGGATACTATTAGCATAACCTTGTCATAATGATTTTGTTTACATTTCTCCCTTGATCACCCTTACTAAGAATCTAAGATAATCCAATTTTATGTTTCCTTCCCCATTTAATTAATATATATTTTATGTACGACATGTATTAAAGTGATAAGAGTCTTGGAAAACCTATTAAGAGAAAATTTAGCTTCATTATTTACTTGTGTTTATCTTTCCATGTTTCCAAAGGCACTAAACTAATATGGTATTTGGGTGTCTATTTGAATTATGTTTTATTTATTCTAAAAATGTTATGTAATTTATATTTATCTTAATATTTTGGTTCTTATAATCCCTACTTCCATAAAATGGGAAACATAACCATTGATTATGTGTATGGTGAGATACTATATTATGAACTGATGTAATTGGTTTTCCATCACTACCTCTCAATGTTATATAAAATGATTGACTTAAATTATTTTTATAACACTTAGAAAATAATTATTATATTTAAATTATAAAATCACTTCTATCTCCTTACCTTACATTCTATTGAGAATAATAATGTTGTTCATGCATACATGAAGACTACCACCTCCAAAAAGTGACGTGATTTATTATTCTTGTTGTATTTACATGTACTGTATAGAAGAATATCATTAATGAATATATATGACATAAACTAAATAAAGAATATTATCTAATGGTGATATGTTATTTACCTTTATCCCACCATCAATTGAGAAAATGGAAGTAACATTCCTGCATATGTGTGACCTACCAGCTCCATGAATGACGTAACAACTTTCACAATATATAAATTATAATAATGAATATAAATATTTATATAATGAATATATATTATTATTATATCATGAATAAAATTATAGAGATTTTGGACATACTGAAAATAATACAGGGACCAAAAGTATCCAACCAAAACATACATGAAAAACATAGTTATCACCCAAATAGTTATTTCACAATGAATTGATAATAAACAAGTGGTGAAAAGTTTTAAGCAAATAATATATTATATTATATGTATGGTTTTTCTATGAATTTTATTTTTAATAATCATATGTTTCCTATAAATGTGCTTTGAATGTTCATAATGTAATTTGAGACTTGAGGTAGTGGGTTTTGCCTCAAATTGTCTTCATTGAGACATAAGTAATGCTATGTACCTATATTCTTCTACGCAGTGCACGTATAGACAAATTTTCATATAAAACAATCAATTAATTAACTATAAATATATTTAGTTTTTCAATTAATGTAATTATTTCATTGGGATTATTATTTAAAAATTATCAAAATAGTTAAGTGATCTTCATCTCACATTTATTTATATGAGAAACATGCCATATTAACCAGTTTATTAATTTGGGTGGCGTGTCTACATCCTATGAA
Source organism: Viscum album (assembly GCA_963277665.1). Lineage (NCBI taxonomy): Eukaryota > Viridiplantae > Streptophyta > Magnoliopsida > Santalales > Viscaceae > Viscum > Viscum album. The sequence continues at coordinate 949,804,126 of OY728155.1, read as the reverse complement.
TATATTTTCTGATTATTATAATTAATTAATTGATAAAAAACATATCCATGTATTTTTCATTTCTTCATGGGTCTTATGATTCAAATACTACTCTAGTGGTAATGGTTTTATGTTATAATTTCATTATTTATAGGTATTGTTTATGGTTATGATTACAATGATCAAACATATATACCTCTAAAAAACACATTAAATTTTCTTCCAATCTAATTCATTCATTATAATTCCTTTTTCCCTTTACTTTCCTCTATTTATTGAATAAATAGAGCTAAATAATGTTGTTATTGAAAATCTGCTTTTTATCTATCTTTGATAGAAAATCATTTCTCTCCCATGTGTTTGTTTTATAAAACATATTTTAGTATTAAAATATGAATTTAAAAAATTTATTAGAATTTTTTTTAAAATGGTTTGAAATTAATATTATTTAAACATTTTGAAATGAGGCACTTTTAACTTTTTATAGAAAATTTGAATGGAATAATTGTTTTAGTGCATACCATATGGACAATATTTTCCAAAATAATAACCGCAGAATTATTTTAATATTCCATTATGTGTTTTCAAGAATATATTGGAATAAAGTTTTATTAATATTTGGTATTGTTTTATAATTTGATGAAATAATTTCAATATGGAATGTATATTTTCCTAACAAAATGTTCCATGTTAAAATTAAAACTCGCTATTAATCTAAGACAACATTCTTTGGTGTTATATAACAATTTATAGAGATATAATCCAATGATTAATTCTTTGTTATTTCTCTGGATGTTTTATTATTATGATGACATTATATTTATTAAACCCATTCCTTTCCAGGGGTTTTAATATGATTAATTAATGAATGATCATGAAACCAATTTATTTTCCATGGGTTAAGCTAAGATAAAATTCATATTAAACTCATTTATTTTTATGGGATATGCTAAGATGGAATTTTTAAAATCTTGTGGCACACAATTATATGATTTAATTATGTGATCGGTGGTCGATGAATTATATATCCCTCTAATGCATTGGGTAGATATGGATATCTTGTGACATAATCATGCAATGACTAAACTGCATTTCATATTCACAATATTATAAATGAAAATGGTTTTATATCTATAAGTTTATATGTTGAACTGGATTCATTCCCTTAAAATTATTTGTAGACCTGGTATTATGTCTAGAAGGTAATGTGTAGAACTTGATTCATTCCCATAAACTTATGTTTTGACTTGGTTTCATGTCCATAATGTTATGTGTGGGAATAGTTTTATGTCTATAAGGTTATGTGTGGACCTAGTTTTATGTTCCTTTTGATTATATGTGGACATTGTTTCAGGAAAAAACTATTATGTGTCGACCTCGTTTCATGCCCATTAAGTTATGTGTGGACCAGTTTTCATGTGTATAATTTTAGATGAGGGGCTTCTTTCTTGTCCCTAACTTAATGAGTGAATATTTTTCCATTAATAAATGTTAATAATGTTATAAAAATACATTTTTTCATATGCTTATGTCTATGTTATTATATCATGTATTATACTAATTGATTTTATTTATGTTTTATATCTTACAAAATGGAAGGATATTTTCTATGATATATGGTTATAAACTATGTTATATATGGTGTGGTTTTAAAATAACTATCTCTTGTTCTCATAACCTTTTTCTCATGTTATGTTTTTGTGATTATTGATATATCAACATTATAACCTAACTATGTATCTGAGATCACCATTTTTATGTTTCTTTTCCCAAGGTCATAAAGAAGGGTTTGAAGTAGGTCATGTCTGATGAGGATATCTTTATATAATTTTTTATGGTATTTTATTAAATAAGAATATTATATATATAGTTTCTAAAAAAATTAAATAATTTATTGTCCTCAAGAGTGTTTTTATGATGTTTTTGGAACATTCACATCAAAAAATTAATATCTATGTATGAAAATCCTAGGTCACTATTGTTAGTACTACTACATAGGCTTAGATATCCATTATATATTAAGACTAGAAAATGTTTATAAAATACCTATGGATAACGTAAGGTTTAGTATTATACCCTAATGTTTTGGTAAGAATGATACTATTTTATTATCCAGGAAACTACATCCTTGTAAAGATTATGCATGTTTATATGGCTCTGAAAATGCTGAACCGATGTATAAAAACCCTAATATGTGCATATTAAGCTTTCACTCGACCGCCAACTGGTTCACAACAATTGGAATTAGTGAACATCACGTCTGATACTCCTAGGGTATTTTCTTTGTTGAAAATATATTTTATTTTGGAACCATTATGAAGGATTTTAATAGATGAAAACATGAATGGCTTGGATTAAACCTAAGGTACCTTATATTTAAAAATCATTTCATGGTTTAGATATATTATAAATTATATTCTTAATTAAGTGTTTTCCTAATAGGAATATGGTTTATTATAAAATTATTTTCTATTTTAGTCAATGGATAGATCAAGAAGTAACTACATTAATCTTAAATGTGAAAGAAACCATCGTAACGAGAAACCAACTAGTATTTTAACTGGAGTGAAGGATATTTTTATTATTCCATGTTAGTTAAACTAATATATGAATACAAAAATTTAACTTAACCAACTATTAGTGTCAACAGAGAATATAATGATAGTGTTTCTTGACTTCTTAACTGGTTGAGAACATTGAGAAAATAATTCTCAATTTCTTATATGTTGTGAATATTAAAATAATCACCGATTGAAATGTATCAAAGGAATGAGAAGAATTTCTTATGTGTTGAGAATAATGGCTTATAGTATGTAATTTTTTAGGATCATTAAACTGTTTAATTAAAGTAGTGGATGAGATTAATGGTTTCTATATGGAATCATAAACTATTTAATGAATGAAATTATAAAGGTATACAGATGATGAAACTCAATTTCCTTGCATGAAAGCTCAAGAAGAGTGTTTGTACGGTTTTATGAGTATGGTTTAACTATTGATGATGAAGAAAAAACAAATAATGTATAAATGTATTGACGTATTAAGGAATAAGTTGATGAATCTTAGTTAATAAGATAACAATGAAATAGAATGATTGGTGTGAATTTTTATTGGAACTAATAAATTATGTTAAATAAATCATGAAATATATACGGATTTCATTGTAGAAATGTGGTCAATTATTATAATGGAATAGAATAGTTATTTAAGGTGAAGGTTATATTTTATAGAAAACAGTTGACTAAGGGAATGATAAACATCAATATGTTATTAATGTTTAGATAATGGTGTTTAGTTAAGATAAATATATTATTTAAACAGATAAAGGCAATTGGATAGTAATGATGAACTTGGAAATGAGTAATGATTTGATGAAAATGTTGGTTATGGTATCATTGGAGCTATTTATTTTAGATTTATTTAATATATTCAATGATATTTGGTTTTATTTAAGGAATAAGGATGTGTGTATGATTTCATTATTGTTTTATTGTAATTCTAATTATTACCATGTTTTTGGAGAATATATAACCAAGGTATTCACATATTTGGTATGTAATAATTAAGAGATACTTTATGATGTTGAGTGGATTAATGTTATGTTTATAATAGAAATTTAGTTTCTTTATTTATAAATTTATAAAAAATTTAAGGTTCTTAAGGATTACAATTTATTAATTGGATTTTGTTGAAATTTAGATAAGTTTTAATAGATTAATATATTATTTAATCATATGAGGATTTATTCATGGTGAATAATGGGTGTTGTACATTTGGGTTTGGGTAAATACAAATATATTTCATGAATAACATTAAATCCATTTATTAATACTAAGATCCCTTAAATATTAATTTTATTATTTCATATTTGAAAAATTCTCCCCAAATATTCATTTCTTTGAGTAAGAGATGAAGTGGAAATTGATCAAAACATAACCAAATATTTTTATTCTTTTCATCAAATATAATGAAATGAAGTAATAATATTTTCCCATGAAAATTATACAACATTAGAAAGTGTACATTGAAATAAATTATTTTCCCATTACATTCAATTATGATGAATTGATGGGGTTTTTCCACCTTTTTGGTTTATAATTTTGTGTTTGTTTATATTCTCATAATCATTCACTTTCCTATAATCAAGGAAATATAAGCATAAATTATATTATATATCTATATTTTTAGTTACCACAAATTGTTTCTTATTTGGAAACCTAGTTTGGTGTTATCCGGGATAATATTTGTATATTCCTTTACGTATTTTGAGATTCTGTTTCATTAACCCCTTTTATAATGTGCGGATTCTACAATGGGAATTTCTGAAGATAACCCCAAGATACCCATGAAAATGTTCAAATTCTGAGTAATAAATTTCTTCTACAAGTCAAAATCTAACAAACAGATATTTTTTAATATATTTATCTTTAAATAAATTTAATTTCATCCATAACATGTGTTACATGAAACATTTATTTTAAATAAACTTTGATAAACTATTAAAATATTAATATTTTACGTGACAATTATATCCTAGCCATTAGAATATAGTGTATGAATAGGAATAACTAAATTATGAATGATTAATTTTTTAAAATAAATAAATTAATTTCATTTTTTATAATTTTTTATTATAAAAAAATATTTAAAATAAAAAATAATTTATTTTATTAAAATCAATTTTATGGGTGAAATGTATTTTTATTTAACTAAATTAAATTCATCACTATCAGTTAATTATTTTGATAGAATTTATAAGTTATATATTAAATATTAAATTTATCATTTATTAATATTTTATCTAGGAATGGGATAAAAATAAATCTAATTTTATGCTTAGAAACAATATGTATTAATGTTGTGGTTTCATCACAATTTGTGCACCTATTTTAAAATTTAATTTTAAAAAATTTATAGAATTAATGTTAAAAAAATAGACATCATTTTTCTACTAAAAATGAAATATTCATGTGATTTATATATAATTTTTTGAAAAGATTAATTTTTCGATCAATACTGAAAAATACTGATTTTAATGGAAAGTACCTTTTAATTTAAAGCAATTATATAATTACATTTCATTTAAAAAATATTTATAATTAGTTATTTATATTATTAAAAATTTTATTTAGTTCATTGGAGTTAAATTTATGTTGAATTGTGATATAAAAACATTTTGTACCAAAGAAAAATTTTACTTTGGAAAGCCACATTTAAGATGCACTTGATGATTTAATATTAAATTTAAATTTCTCCAATTCATTTAATTGAATTTGGAATAATTGATTCTTTTTCTGAAATAAGAATAATTAATAATAGAAAATAAATTCAAATTGTTTTTTGTTCTTAATTAATAATTAAATCAATAGAAATTAATTAATGCGATTATGTTTAAAATTCGGTTTTTCGTGTTACATGCACCTTAGTTAAAATTTATTTCTATACAGATACAAATTTTATTAGATAATTTGGATTTAATATTTATATTAACTATGTAATAAATATCTAATAAGGTTTATTTATTTTTAATCTTAAATGATAAATTAAATATGTAAATAAATCAAAACAAGTTACTATGGTAAAAAATAAAATGATAAAATTAATTAAATTTAGAGGTTAAAGAATTTTTTTTAAATCATTTGTTATAATTGTTTTGGAGGTTATTTTGTACCATATGTTCCCCACATTATATTTTTTATCACATTTTTAGGAACTAGTTTTGTGATTAACTTCCAATAATTGAATAGTTTTTTGTTTTTTACAAAAAAATCTCCACTCCTCATCTATTAATAAATGGAAAATTCTCCCCTAAATTATTCACACCTATTATGAAATTTAGTTTGACCAAAACCTAAAAATATATATCCCCAATATACATATACACTTTATAGATCAACTAGGTTTCCCAAAAGACAAACCATATTGTCCTTAGTAATAGTTCCAAAGACATTTTTCTATAAAAAGGAAATTATCTTCACTAAAATGTATTTTTTACCTACAATACTAAATACAAAATTACTTTTTAAAAAACATAAATACAATAAAAAAATATAAATATTATATTTATATCTTTTTATGATTATTCAATTACCAATATCTATCTCCTCTTCTATGAAATGGAAAACAAAATCGTCAATCTGGTAGGACTAGACCCTCACAAATTGATGTCATTCATTTTCCATCACCACATCTCAAAGATGGATATAATTATTTATTTAGTATATTAATATTATATTTATGAGATAATTATACTATTATAATTATAATACCATATCTACCAATCTATCATCTAATACTTTGTAAAACGATAATGTCGCTCATCCATAAGTGTGGAATACGGCCACCATGAAGCGATATGTTTCATTTTTTTCATTTTAATTTGATATATTTGGTTAAAAGGGTATATTTAATAAATATATTTAACATATATGAAAAAAATTATAAATTAATGGTGATACAATATTTACCTTTATTTTTTTAATACATTAAGAAAATGGAAACAACATTTATATATATGTATGACCTACCGTCTCTATGAATAGTGTAATTCATTTTACCATATCTAATTTCTATGAAAAAATAAAAAATTGTATATATAAAATAAAAGTTTTTATTATTTAATTTTTAAAATTATTTATATTATGGATCGATATTCAGAGTACATGTAAGAAAAATAGAAAACAAAAACTTATATGAAAAACAACTCAGTTATCACCCGGAATAGGGATTTAAAAATATTATTAATAAAATTATGGAACATTGTTACAATTAAATGATATGTGGTATGATATAAATTATTAAATTTAATTAATCTAAATATAAAAATAATATATTTATTTTATAGTAGGTTTGAATGTGTGTGAAGGAATTCAATACATGATGTAAGGAATTTTCATCCCAAATTGTCTTTTTTGGGAGATATGTTATGTTGTGAACCCATATTCATTTATACGGAGTATATAAATCCCCACTATAATTTTATATAAGTATTTTATTTATTCAATTTATTTATATAGTTTCCATTAATGTTATTCATTTAGTATTATTATGACTCAAATGTTACGAAGTCAGATATAGGATTTTCACCTCACTTTTATTTCTGTCTGACACATACTATATTCATCACATTTCTCTTTTTTTGGTCTCTATAATCCCCATGAATTTATTTTATGATTATTATTTTATTTTATGGTGATTTAATTATTAATGTATTTTTATTTCTTATAATTTTATAATGATTAAACAGTTACTAAACTGGTTATGGTTTTATGTAACAATATGATTGTTTATCAAGATTGATTAAGTTTATGCTTCAAATGAAGAATTTTTATGTTCTCAATCAAAATAAACTCATGATGTTTTTTTATCCTAGGGATTTTAATTAATATTATGTTTTCCTTTCATTAACCCTCTCTTTGAACCAATGAGACAAAAAATATTATTTTGGAAGATTGACTATATCTCTCTCATCGGTCGAAAATCCGTTCTATTCCATGTGCATGGTTTATAAAATTTTTTCCAAATTGTTTTTGCTACTATTATATGGATGTTAAATGTAATATCTACAAAATTATTACAAAATGGATCAAAATTAATATTCTTATTTATACCTCAAATGAGGACATTATTTGTTTGACAAAAAATGTGAAAGGAATCATTATTTTAACATGTGTGAAATTAAAAATATTTCCCATCGTCACGAAAACTCACTGATTTAAATATTATTTTAAAAATTTCCAAGTTTATTTTTTAAGAAGTATTTCTATAATTTTTTAGAAAATTTTATATTTTAACAAAATTATAACAAAATGGAAGTAATATTTTCCTCAAGAAATATTCCAACAGATCTTACAAAATCATTTTACATTTAGGATAAAATACATTGAGGTTATATAATATTTAATATGGATGTTATCCATTGATATCATCCTTATTATTTATTTATATGGTTTATGAATATTATTCATGTATATTTTTTTTGAAACTCAATCCTTTTACATGAGTATGATAAGATGAATTGATGTTATTTTTATGAAAAACATATATTTTTCACAGTTTATGCCATTATGAAATGCTTATGAAAATTATTCCTTTTCATGGGTAATGCTAGGATGAATTTTTTATGATCTTCTATAACTCATATGTATGTTGTTCTTTATGTGATGGGTGGGTCCTGAATTATATAACCCTCTAATACATTAGGTAAATTTGGGTAACTCCTGAGTTAACTATGTAATGGATGAACCTGATTTCCTTTTCACAATGTATTGTATATACCTCCTTTTATGTCTATAATATTATTTGTAGACCGTTTTTCATGTACATAAGCATATGTGTGGACCTAGTTTCATGTCTATAGTCTTATGTGTCGACCTATTTTATTGTCTATAAGGTTATGTGTGGACCTAGTTTTTATCCAAAATTTTATTTGTATACCTGGTTTAATTTCAAAAACGATATAGGTGGACATGGTTTCAGATTCATAAGGTTATTCATGGACCTAGTTTAGGACTATAAGTTCTTTTTTGGAACTAGTTTCAAGTACATAGGTTCATACAAGGGAATGGTTTCATTTCTATAATAGAATGAGTGAACCAGTTTCTATTTTATAAATGTTCCAAATGCTATATGTTTATACATTGTTTCCAAATTCATATGTTTAAGCTCTAAAATCATTGATTGTGTTCATTTATTTACATTAAAATTCATTTCTTATGAACACCCAATCATTATAAAATAATTCTAGCTTATGATCTGCAATTCGAATCATGTGGTTCTCAAATGGTAATTTCTTGTTCTCATACCCTTATGGTCATGTTCTGTCTATGTGATCTTGGATATCATCCTTATAAACCCTTACCAGGAATTTGAACTCAAATTTTCTTATGTTTTTTCTTTGGTTCATGAATAATTTTTTTAATTTTGGTATGGCTAAGGATGAGATATTTACGGGAGATATTGATGATCCTTCATAAGAACAAAATATTGTGTAATTAATCTTTAAAAATAATAAACATTTATAGTTCTCTAGCATGTATTTGTTAACTATTTTGAATATTATTTCTAAAAGATGTAATATATAACTATAAAAATATTGGGTGACTATAAGAATACCTCATATAGTTTATCCTATAACACGAATCAATTGGGAAAACCCACACAAACTAACAAAATAGAGACAAGATATACTTACATGAAATGATACTTCAGTATATGTTTTAATTAAAATGTGGTCAATATTTTATATTTTTCTATTCATTGTAGTGGTTTTATTCATTTATTTTCATATAATATAGACAATGAGTTTGGGAATATTCTATAAGTTACTCACCTTAGCTCCGAAAAATTGATACGAACCAAAATTGGAATGCATAAAACTATGTACAAGGGCTTCATCTAATATGATTCGTGAGTTTGGGTATATTCTATTATTTTGAAAATATTCTATGTTGAACTTTGAGTATTACTTTTGAATATTGGATATTAAAAGTAGATTTATTCAAATAATGGTTTATTCCTTTGGGGGAATAATCTGATCTTATGATATTATTTTTAGTTTTGGATAATATTTTAAGAAAGTATAAATATGTAGTTAATATTTTTTAGGTTAAGTGATTCTCTATAAGATTATTCTAGTGTTTCATGTGTGAAAAACAAATCCTCATGAATACTCATCATTTGTAGAAAAAAATTATTCTGTGGACTGAATTAATTAATGATTGAAACCCTACTTGACAAGTAAGTATATTTCCTTATGTTTATAGACATGTTCGTAAATTAATTCCCCAACTTTATGAAAAGGATCATAAAAAAAATTTATGTTTACTTTTCATGCTAGGAAGGAAAATACCATTTTACCCATCACAAATTAATAGCTTTATTGATATTAAAATTTTCCTAAAAAAACTATTCAATCACTATCCACCAGAACATGATTGTTAAGTTTCTATTTCATATCCTTGTTTTCTTATATAGAACCATAGTATTTGTCATCTCAGGAGATCTTCATACTTCTATATCATTATTTTAATGTCGTAGTTTTATTAATCATTTGTATGATTAGGGACTACAATATATGTATTATGAAAATTCATACCTTATTTACATACCCAAAATTCATATATTTTTTGAAACAGATTATTAATTGGGGAGGATTTAACAACCACAGTTTCAAGAATGAAACACTATGTTAGATAAGACACATGATATGTTACATCATTCTAAACGAAAAACTAAATATTATTAATTAAATATTACCATTATAACCTATCCATTTTAATTTAGGTAATGAATAATTTTTAATAAATTATAGAAAAATGGTTTACACATGTATATAATTAATTATTATGGAGAAAAATTTATTATAAATGAATGTAAACCCTTTTTAAATAAAAGGAAATGTTTTCCTAAAAACATTTTAAATGAAAATAAGTAAGTTTTTAAAGTAATAAAATAACCCTTTTCTGGTTAAATTAATGAAATATATATTTAATATATTCAATTTAATGAGTATGATTCATCTTATATGTTTTCTAGACATTAAATAAGTACAAATTCAATTTTTTATATAAAAAGTATTTCTAAAAAAAATATATTTTGAAGCCTTTTGCTAGATAACCCATTTTAAATATAGTTTTTGAAACTTTTATAAGTTCTATTTGAAATAAAATGTACTTCTTATTATTAATAAGGGAATAAAATATTATTTTATAATATATTTTTGTATCTTTTTTATAAGAATAGTTTTTAAGGAATACTAAAAAATACTTCATTTTAACTCAAAATAGCATTTTCATCTAATTTATTTATATAGTTATATTAACATTTAAAAATATTTTAAACCATAAAGATATTAATTTTTTTAAATTTATGATAATTTTCATTATTGGAAATAATTTTATGTTTATAGTAGATATAAAACCTTTCAAACATTGGAATGCTTTACTTTAAAAACCTGTTTTTTAGTTCTGTCAGTGGAATAAATATTAAATCATATTTTACCAATTATGTCAATAAAATTATGTATAATTGATTCCATGTTTTTAATAATAAGGTAATAATTAGTATGTAATTTCATTTTCATTTTTAGTTATTAAAAATTTAACACGGTAAAAAAATTATTTATCGTAATAAAATTATGATTTTGATGAGTGTAAATATTAAATGCTAAAAGATTAACATACCTAAAAACTAAAATATTTAATGTGTGGTTGATTTGTGTATCAACGCTTAAAATGATATAAAACATTAATTACAGTCCTAATTCATGGAATTTAATTCCACCATTATATGGTTGTCTTTTAATACAATATAATCAATAAACTAACCACTTGAACCCACCCCTCCTCAAGTATAAGTACCACTAATCCACCTATTATTTTCAAACCAAAAAGCCTTTTAGATCCTAAGATATCTTCCCAAACCTCTCCTCTTAACTCTACCCACGTCCATGTTCTTATGCTTTCAACAAAATAAAAATCCAAGTTCCTCAATTGTATTTCAATATGTGATATTCAAGAGGTAATTTAATCAAAGTATCATTAATTTTTTTATCTTTCTACATTCTTATAAACTTTTTCATCTATCAATTCATGATAACTCCTAAATCACTTAAACACTAGAATCTTATTCATATAAATTAATATCTCATAAACTTTTCATTTCTCACCTCCTCTTATTCAAAGAAACAAAATTACTATCCAAGTTATGTCGGTTATTCACCTTCGTGAATAATGTTTTTTGTTCTTTTTAAATTGCCTCCGTCATGGATGGTATTAAAACTATTTCCAGGTTAAATAATATTTAAATATTTATATTGTGACTTATTTCATATTCATGAAATTTTATACTAAATATACCTTCATTCTTTCCGTATTGTTGTTATATGATAATATCACTGGGCACTAGTGCAAAAATCAGTTTTAAGGTCGGTTTTCTTATTTTTTACATCTTTTTTATCAACATCAATAAAGGCGAAGTAAAAAAATAGAATTTTCAGTGATGATTTTCTAGAAACGGATGCTGAAAATATTTTTCTTTCAGGGTCTCGACATCAGTTTATTTAATAAACCAATGTTGATAACCAATTTCTGGCGTCGATTTTAAGTACAACTGATGCCGAAAATCAAATAATATCATGTTTACGACATCCATTTTGGATAAAAATGATGTTTTAAACTATTTTTATATGTCAATTTTAGGAAAAAACAACACCTAAAATCATATAATATTGGGTTTATGGTGTCGTTTTTGGATAAAACCGACAGCTTAAACCGGTTTTTGGGGTCGGTTTTAGGAATAACAGACACTGAAAAGATTTATTTAAAAAAAAATCAGCATCCAATTTTTAAATAACTGACACCGTAAGATAATTTTTTTAGAAATATCTAAAAACCCACATTTTAAATAATATCGAAACCCCTATGAAAAACCGAAAATACAACAATCAAAAATTATTTACCTTTCAATTCATTTGAGTCACTAAAATATTTAAAGATCAATAAATCATATAAAAAATAAAAAAAAATTGTCGAGGCACTTGAAAGAACTCAATGGTTTTTTATTAATGATCAATGCATCAATGTATCTCATGATGGCATGTATTATGCTTCCATTAATGATATTTCTTGTGAAATGTATTTCCACACCTATGGATGCATTATTTGGTAGTCAGAACAAGTGGACTATCAGGATATGATTATACCAGTTTGGTTGACCTAACACGAGTCATGACTACGATTTAGCAATGATAGTCCTATAGCTAGACCTAAATTTCAATTCATTATGGATACCAAGTTCCATTAATGAAATTGATGTCATGTATATATCATGTAAATATTCCCTCATCATTATTGTGGTCTGACTTACTACTCGATGCCTTAAGGATACCATGTAATATGTTTAATGTACTTTTGGATTGTTCTCGGTCACTTCTGATGTCTTTTTTATCATTTTTACATGGAGTTGTAGTAGGTATGACATTGGTTAATCTCAGATTGGATAGTACATATCCCATCATCACATGGTTGATTGATTGTTTATTCTTTCATATACCAAGAATAAATAAGGAAACCCACGCTGAATGTTACAAAAAAATTAGAAAATTCAAAATATTAAACATTCAAAATAAAGTAGAACTAAAATACACATACCTGTAATTTATGGTAGGCTCTTTGTTAGTTATTGTTGAAGAATTCATTTTATTATTATTACGTTCATACACATAATATATCAAAAGAGTTAGTTTTTTTAACCCGTATTTAATATTATTTATAAATATTAGAATACCCATACCTCAAATCCTGATCAGACATAACAAATAGTTCGCAAAATTAAATTGAATATGAGTCATATTAGATTAGGAATAAGACTGTGAATCATTTAATTACAACAATAACATTGAATGATATGAGATAAAAATAGGATAATATGGAATGAAACATAACAAAAATAATACAACTAACCATATCAAATTCAGTGGTTTCCCCAGTTATGATTATCCCATAAATGAATCATAGAATATAATAACCAAATTCAAAATTTCTTTTTTGACAATTACAAAATAGTAATAAAAAATAAAACTATTAATAAGAATTTATATATAACCAATACATAGAACAAATTCAAATATTAAAACTATTGACCTGTACATCCATATATTTGATATTATTCAGTGCCTTTTTCGATTAGTATTCCTAGTTAATTTTTTTCCATGAACTACATTTTCATATATATGAATTAATAAAAATATATAAACAATGAGAATAAAACATAATGTTCTTATAAATAACAAAAAAAATTCCTTTCTAATAAGGTGGAAAATATTTTACGAACATTCCCAAATAAAGAACAAAACAAATATATGGGCGAATTCAATTGGGCATAATACGCCCAAAATCCAATGCCCCTACAATAAAAAAGGATCATAATTAATGACGTTATAATGATCATTAGTTCATAATTTCTGTTTTTACTTATTAAACAATGGCATAAACTTGCACTGATTCTTCGTATGTGATAATCTCGCATACATATATGTAACTCTTTGAGGATCCTTCACATATTTCACTTCTATGGAAATGAATTCTTGATCTATATAAATACTAAATTATATAAATTTATTTTATAAAAGAAGTGTGTGTAGATGCCTAATTATAAAAGAATATATAGTTAGTCAAATTAAAATCATCTTTTATAAAATAAATACAAATTTAAATGTCAATTTAATCACATGGTAAACAACTACACCACATTCTGGCCGAGATCTTCAAAATCTATTTTATGTATGATATCCTTCATAAGATACTGTTCACTATTCCATCTTCTTGCTCGTTTCCATTTTTCATGGCGTGTGGGAGGAGACGGATGACCAAAATGGACCTCTTTTGAACAACTACTAGATCGAGCTCTTAATTCTTCACATTTTTCTTCAATCATTTTTGGCTACAAATAAAAGTACCCTCCCCATGATAAAGTATAAGGTTATATAATTCTCAACTGGATCTCTTGATGAGATCTCCTATAAGCCTATTATATAAAAATAAACTACTAAGTAAAAAAATATAATAAATTCTACAAAATAAACAAATTATCATACCTGAATTTTTTCTTAAATACGACTATCAACAAATCTCTTCCATGTATATTCATCTATAAATGGATACCTGAGGAAAAGATTTTCAAACCTTCTTTTTCCAAAAACATAATTTTTTTTCAGTATTGTTTTAAAATCACTCCATCGAACTACTGCTAAAGAGAGATTTCGTTTCCTTATTTCTTTAGTTTCCTCTATATTGAATGTCATCTATAATTGAAAAAATTAAATATGTTATTTAAAATATATAATATTAAAAAAAATGGGAAAACCGATGTCAATTAAGATATTTTACCATCACGACCACCCAAATCTGATATTTCGCCATCCTATCCACTGACTTCCAATCAGGATATAAAATATTAATCGTACAATGGCTATGCATCGCTACAAAACTAACAAACTGAACTACATTTGGGACAATTGAATTATTATCATCATCAAAATGGTTGTGTACTCTGTCATTATCATGAATAAGTGATAGTTTTGTTAAATGAGTAATACCACATTTACAAACTTGATAATAAAATTTTTGAAGTAGTAAGAGGAGAAGTCTCCTCCACCGAGGAGGCATTAGTAGTTCTGCAAAAAAAAAATGCAAATTACCAGTTTTATTACATTAGATAAGTATATTGGTGAATATTTAATAATATTTAAAAATAGATATACCTGGGTAACTGCTCCTCTTTATCCATATCTGACATTACACCTAGAATGTGTAATGAAATTTGGTGTACCTGCATAACATTAGAAAACTAAATAAATAGAAAAAATTAAGACCAACAATATGTTTCTATAAAAAGATGCAGGCATTTTTAAGTTTCAAAAAAAGAAAAAAATATATAAATATTTATCTGAATAATTTTTAGACTAATTTAGTTTTTTCCCACATGCCTTCAGCATGATCAATACATACTACATGCACTCTGTCTGTCTTATACTCATTGTAATCATCCTGAAATTGTGTAATAGTTGAATAAGGCCTTTGTAAATCACTATCATCATCAACATCATCCTCATCACCCAAATGGTAACTTTTTCCTTGAAAAAAATGACCACTGATCATTTGATGGATCAATGACATAAAATAGTTGTTTTTCATGTGTCTGCGTGATAAATGGTTCCTCATTGTAATTAAATCGTCTCAAATAAACTATTTGAAAACCATATTCATCTTACTTAACACCACTATTACTATCAAGCTAATTAAACATAAAAATGGTAACTCAAAATTTAATATTATCAATTTACCATTAGTATTCTAGAACTTCAAAATATGGAGATGATGTATAAGTTGGGTTTTCATCTTTGTAACTCAAAAAATGTAAAACTTCAGTAAAAACCATCACACTACTGTTATGAACGATACTCATGTCGTCCAGGTTTTTTGGGTAAAATGTGTGTCCATTCATATCAAAACCATACCATGAGATCACATGAATATATGGTCCCCCTACTAACCACTTCATTGTTTATGATATAGATATATCTGTTGTGACTTTCTCTTTAAACCATGAAACAAATGTCATCTTATGCTCAATCATCAACCAATTTTTGTCTCCTTTCTAATGTTGTATCATTATTTCATCAATATGTTAGGATATATATGATTTAACCTTGTCTGTGTTGTTTTAATTTTATAAATTTTCCTGAATCAATTCAATCATGTGGAATGAACATTACCTTTATTCCTCGAACACCTCTACATTCACTATCAATTGTCATAGGTTGAGATACCGGAAGGCCAATATGCTTTACCTCATATAAATAATCTTTACTGAACTCAATCGCCTCTTCTGGTACATATTTTTGAGCAATAGAGGCCTCTGGTTGATAAGGAGTTTTATGATATCCCTTCAAAATTTTCATATATCTTTCAAAATGATACATGCATCTTAAATAAAAAAGCACACATATTCTTATCTCATGCACCAAATGAATCAATAGATGATCCTTTTTTTCAAAACTATTGTGTGGGAAATACATTTCTAGTCAACAATGAATAAGAGTTTCTTCATTCTCCAACACATATTTGAAATTTGGATCAATGACTTTACTATAAAAGGATTTGAAAAAATTAGATAACCTGATGACAATCATTCCGATAGTTGTCCGCAATTTACCACACACTACTATTGGTAGAAGCTGTTGAATCTACACATTGCGATGATGAGATTTCATACCTATTAATTTACAATCCTTCAATGAAAAAAAACTTATTCACATTTGATGAAAACCATTGGGTACTTTAATACCATGAAGACACTGACATGAATTCATCTTTTCAATCTTTCTTAATGTGTGACAAGACGGAGGTAAATTTTTTCGGTTTCTTTTCACAGTTAGAGCGGACTCCAAACATATTCTTATCAATATAATGTCCAATCTAGAATTCAATCCAACTTTTTTCTTTCCTTTTATATATAACAAAGTTCCAATAAAACTATCACATATTTTTTTTTCTCAAAATGAATAATGTTAATGTTATGTTTTATCTCTTAAAATCACCAATTAGGTAGTTTGAAAAAATAGACTACTTCTTCTTGATATTTCATTGAAGACCAGAACATTTTTTATTTCAAAATGTTGATTCAATATCGTCCACCCTGTCATAATATTCTTCAGTTTACCATGGATGGGGAAGGATATATTCTTGTAATCTATTAAATTATTTTTTCAATCTATGATAAGTATGATCAAATCAAAAAAATCATTGATGTCCCATGTATACTCCCTTTATTCTATTCTTTAATTGATAATATGAAGTATATTATTCCCAAATAGTACATTCATTAAGTCCCTTAACACTATATCCAGATAAGGTTCCATATAAAGGAAAGTCATTTATAGTGAACATTATCATAGCACGCAAAAGAAAATAATCTTTTTAATGCATAGAAAACATTAACACCAGCCTCCCATAGTAGTTTTGAATAATCAATCAATGGTGAAAGATACACATAAATATCATTTACCGGCTGTTTTGGTCCACAAATCATCAAGCTCATAATAACATATTATTTATTCATCCTTAGATGTGGGTACAAGTTTTAAACTACCATAAAAACATGCCATGAACAATGTTGGCTACTGAGGCTCATATATGGATTCATTCCATCATTAAACCATCCCATTATGATATTTCTAACATTACTTCCTAATGTCAAGAAATTTTTTATAAAAAAAATTCCACTATAGTGAATCGAAAGGGTGACATAAGTTACCATCAGAGATTCACTCATTTGAATGCCATATTAAACTTTTTGCATAAATTGAATTTGAAAATAGATGCTTTAAATGAATAATTATTAGAAGGTACCAAATTTAATTAGTAGGTGTTCTGATTTTGGTACCTAAAAATGAATCACAATTTAAATATCGGAATTTTATGAAAATAAATATTGGATGATATCATTAGAAAGTAAAAAATTTATTTTTTTGGATGTTAGATGACATCACCTGAGAATGAATCTGATTTAACTTTCCCATCTATCTTATAGCGTGATGTCCCACATGTAAGAAAACAAGATAAATACTCATTTTCATTCCTATACAGTAAAAATTCACTGGGGAAAGAATGTATCTTTTTATACCCTAATACCATTGGGAATTATATTTTCTTCGCCTCAAATTTTGAATCTGGAAGCCTGTTACCTTCTGGAAGTAGATCTTTTAAAAGCTCATGGTAGCGGGACAAACTTTTACCACTCCACATATTTTTTGTATTTTAAGTTAAATAATATCAAAACAGATGATAACATTATATATTTACTATAACATGGGAATAATAGTTTTTCCAAAATCATCATACAATCACTAAACATTTTATATTTTTTCAATGTTTTCAACACATATATAAAGAATTAATTCTTCAATATGATCCTCTACCTCGTTATGAATAATGTCATCAACCATTGATGTGGAATTTTTAGTTATTTCACTATGCCAGATCCAACGTGTATAATTATGGCTAAAATTATAACAAATGAGATGGTCCTTGATTTCTAGAGGGTTTTACATTCTAATATTTTAACACTTCACACATGGACAAAAAAACAAATCAATGTTTTGAAGATTTTTTTCAGAAAATTCCATGAATTGATCAACAACTTTCTCATATTCACTAGTGGTTCTTCGTAAATGTATCTATTTATGATCCATTCAATATCTGATATCAAAAAATAATTTGAGAATATATAAAAATATAAAAAAATTTAATATATATATATAGTTATAGATAAATTTTAAACAAAAAAAACATTTAACAAAAACTACTTATAATCAGATATAAAACATCAAATATGAAACACATTTAAAAAAATAAAAAATTTATTTTCCTATTATACACATGTGTTATATTTATATTATAATTAAATTATAATATCAATCCTCTAAAATTTATTAGATCATTTTACATAGTTGTTGCATTATTTTGATTTTTCATGTGTCAAATGTATTGAATATTTCATTAATATAAAGAGAAAAAAATTGTTATTATTAGTAATATGAAATAATAATTACATTAAATGTTGATATTATAAGTGAAATCAATCCCAATACATCCAAAATTATGACATATGAAATTAAATACATAAAAAAATTGATATATCTTGCAACACATTTTGGTGAGAGAAAAATAGAATCCTTTGAGGAATAATAAGTGTTTTGGGAGGGGCACTTTGGGGGTTACCCTCATCTTCACTATAGATACAGGAGGGGTTCCCAGTGGGGGGGGGGGAGTTGGGACAAAGTGTCAGTAGGTATTTTCATTATGATTTATGGTAAGGGTTGTATGTAGAAACTTGTAAGGATTTCATGGGTTGGTAGAGAAATGATACTAGTTGATCCTGGGGAATGATATAGTCTAGGGATACCAGTTAGGATATAGGATTATAGGTACATCCATAGTTCAATGAATGGAAGCTGAGTAGACCAAATGACTAAGTTAAATGGTGTCACTTTCAGGGATGATACCTAGTAAAGGTACACACATTACGCTTGTTTGCATTTTTGATTGAATGAGGGATTATTTTTAGAAATTAAATTATAAAGAATAATTTTTTTATTAAATAAATTCCATACTACCAATATTTCATAAATTTTTGGGTATGTGTTAATAAGAACTTGGTTAATTTATCAACACCTCATTTAAACGTGTTATTGTAAAATGTCAGAAAATAGAATAGCTATGTTTCTAAATGAAAATAAAGTAAAATAAAAACATTGGTAAATGATTTATTATTCTGACATAACATAATCAAGGAATAATTATTTTCATGTCAAGAAAGGATTAAGAGGTGACATAACATTACCAATTCATATGACATAACATTACCAATTAATATCAAGAACATTGACAAATCACTATTAGGGTTGACTATTAACTATGTTCCAACAAATTTAAAACAAACTATAAACTAATATTTAAAGAAAATTAATATTAATATTAAATGATCGATGATTTATCTTCAAAATTAAAAAAACATACAAAATTCAGAATTCAACCCAAAAATAGTCCCCCAATATGAACTTTGATCCATATAATGCTTTTTAAAATTAATCATAGTAAGATCTAAAAAAAATTGATTGTAAAAATAATGAATAAAAATAAACAATATCCTAAAATCAAACCGTAGTTGAAAGTTACTCAAAATATCATTAAGAAGAACAAATAATCCATTGTTGATTAAAGAAGAGAAAATAGTGAAGAGAGAAGACTGTAGATCGTGAAAACATAAGAAAATAGTCAACAATGGAAGTTGGTGATCCCAAATAAAGCTTCGAAGTCGGCGTGAGTATAGAGGAGTCACCAAAAGTTTCTGTTTCAAATAATGAAAAAGATGAGGGTTTTTCAATACCATCATTTTTTAAATCACCTTCAGCATCATTTTTTAATAAAACCATTTTTGAAAAATAAAAAAACTTTCCACATCGTTTTTTTCAAACTGGCACCAAAGAAAAAATTATTTTACTTTCGGCATCCGTTTTTACCAATATTGACATAGAAATTATTCAATATTTTTATTTTCAGCATTAGTTTCCCAAAAAACTGACGCCGAAAATTAAAACTATGGCGACAGTTTGCATGAAAACTGTCAAGAAAACCCTGTTTTTTTATTTTTGGCGTCGGTTTTTGAATAAAATGTCACAATAGAGCATCAAATTCATGTTTTGGTGTCAGTTTTTCATAAAAAACGATTCCAAAACACACTAATAAATTTTTTTTTATTGGTTTATAGAAAACCCCCAAAGCATTTTATCACTCAAACCATCGGTGTTGGTTTTTTAAAAACTGAAATTATTAATTCGACGTTAAAACCTGTATTTCTACTAGTGGGGGACATGTGGAATGCCAGATCCTCAAAATGATGTGACTCGTTCATTAATCACATGGAATATATTAAGGATATATCTAGTACAAATATAATATATAAATTAAATATTAATGTTACCAAAATTAAATTATATATGTATACATATTTACATGTATTTCATTTAATTATGTTCCTTCAATATGACATGAAAAATGAAAATATTGTTCATGCGTACATACGACATACCATATCCATGAACAATTTCATTAGTGTGTATCCAATAAATTATTATAAATACTTATATAATGAATATATAAGATATTTATATCCGGTTTTATATTGTATAAATTATGTATTTTGACTATAGGGCCTATTGACGCCATGCCATGTTTATTTTCCACTGATGTACTGAATATCAATAAAACATCTGATGTGAACTTATATAATTATATAATTGTTATAATAAAATAATAATTTATATAAATTGATTATTAATCTTTAATAATTTTCTCAGATAAGTATAAATTAACCTATGTTTATTATTCTTGAAGATAAGTAATGTAGGAGACAAGTCAGTATCGAGGAAAGGGATTTTTTAACTCAATTTCAATTTAATAGGTTATATGCCTACTACCTTGATTTTATTATGACATGATTATATGTGGGATAATTTATTATTCTTTTATTTTTTATTCCCACTTAATGTTTTGTGGATATAATATTACTACACATAATCACCCCATTTGTAAATTATTACTTCATTTATATGAACATTGTAATGATTTACATTCCTCACTTTCTACCTTTGTGAGATATATGAATTATTAACCACTAATTAAATTTATATGGTTTATACATATAGAAATATGTTATTAAATATCATATTCAAGTTATTAAATGTTTCATTTTATGATTATAACTTTTATGGGTCGTACGATTGGATAGATTGTATGTGGTAAGGGAATTTCTAAACTCTATTTCCACTCATTTGGTTTTATGGTTACTTTGTTGTCTATATTATGAAAATATTATGTCTGTAATAACTATTTATTTATTTATGTTTTAATTTTCATATACCATTATGTTTATATAAGTTTTCTACACATAATCTCTGTATGGATATATTCTTACGTCATTAATACAAACATTTTAAGGGAATTTCATAACCCAATTTCAATTATTGGGGTTGAACTTATAATTCTTGACTATGTCATTCCATGATTATGTTGGAAATTAATTTTGGATATATTATCATTAAATATTATTTATGTGGATTTATAGTGAATTCACATTATCGATTTATTTTATTAAAAAATGATCTTTGGAAGGTATTTTATCTCAATATACTTTTATTGAGGCATATATTGATGTTATTACCTTTTTTATCATATAAGCTATATATAGAATGATTTTGACACGTTATATCATGAATTAGTATTGTTTAATGATATATAATGTATTTTCTTATGTTATTTTCTAAATATTTTTATTCAGGTGATTCTCAAGTTATAAGGGACTCATTAACTAAAATATCATTTAAAATGTTTTAAATATTTATTCTTCTAAATCATTCCCATTAATGTTCATGTTTTTAAATGGTTATAAGGTATTATGTATATGAAGTTAATTTCAAAAATGATAATAAAATTCATTAAATATAAGGTGGTATGATAAACATTGATTCAAAAATATTATTTTTAAATGTTTTATTTATGTTTTTATAATTGATTGATTATATCAATATCTTGAAATATATCTAGTAGAAATTTTATTTTTCCTTTATGACTATTTTATGTGTTATGATAATGTTATGGTTCTTGGGTACTTCTTACGTATATAAGTAGTTCCATAATAAACCCAGGTCAGGTGAGCTCTTGATTTCTCTCCAATGCATTGGGTAATGAGACAGAGTTATATGATATGGTTTCTCCGAAGTTATTTAGGTAATATATTGTGATGGGTATTCCAAATGTAATTATGAAGGTTTCACCCTATCAAGCTGTGAAAACATCAGTGTAATTATGATATGGGTTCAACAAGTTACCTTCATTATTATTGAGTTATATGAGTTATTCATGATTATTATTATTTCATGAGGTATGTTAAATAGATTACGTTTTTTTGGGTGAAAAGTTTTATTTTGTGAATTTTTTTTGGAGTTTATAATATTCAGAGACTAAAAGTTTCATTCCTTATATTATATCCCTTACTAATATTTTTTTGCTCAAACTATGATTTGAAATTTTTCCAGAGGTTATAAGGATGTGTAAGAGAAAGTAATAATTCAAGAATATTTTTATCATGAATATAAATCATATTTTTCATACATTTCATATTTTTGAATAAATAGATAATGTTTTGGGTGTGGGATGAAAGGCCTTATATATCCTGACATTCCAAAAAAAGGTAATTACAAAAAAAAGGAAAAAAACGGATTGAAAATTTGTTACATCTATACCAATGAGTATGATTATATCATACAATATAGAAATGAGAATGAATGCTCTAACTTTTTTCCCATGGAATCTGAGAATAATGTTAGTAATTATAATTTTCTTCCAACTGTATGGATTCTGGCTATGATTTTTAAAATCTAAATTTTCATGATTTAAATGATGAAATTGAAAAATAAATAATTGATGTTTTTAGATAATCACATATATATAAATCTTATACAAAACCATGAGAAATGTTTTTAATATAAATAATGTTCGTTTACAAGAGAATTGAAATTTAAGAAATATTTCTTATACTTATCATGCTAATGTTTAGGATAATTTGGAATCATCTTACAATTTGAATGAAAATTTGAAATATTAAGTTTATATTCTTAAGAAATGTTGTTCTATATTTATTCATGGTCATGATAAATATCAAAAGATGATGTATTTGAAAAAAAACAATGATGATATTTGATATAATAGGAGAGTTACTCAAATGTATCAAAATAATTTTGTGAAAAGTAAAAAAGGGGTTTTTATCTAATATTACAAGTTTTCACTATGGCTTGAATGGACACTATGAAAATAATTGTTCTATTAGACATAAATGGTATTTATGATTTACTAACTCATAATTATAAATATTTGTTATCCAGAGTACCACACATTACTTATTTCAATTTATTTTTTTTGGAAAAATTGGTTTCCTAATCTTAATAGTCCCAATTAGCTAGGGTACCAAAAATGTCATGTTAATGATTTTTGAAGGAAAAATTCTTTGTATTAATAAAAAATGACTTATCATATATTGAAAGTGGAGGCTCTATGAATATTATTAGAGACCCATCAATGAGCATTACTAACAAAAAATTTGGTGCAGGTACTTTTACATTTGGAGATAACTTCATAGGTAAAGCAAAAGGTTTGGGTAAAGGGAATATTTCAAATTAAACATTTATTTCTAATGTTTTCTATATTTAATTTTTAAAACATAATTTTATTTGTGTATCTATATTATTTTCTGATGAAATAAATTTTAAATTTTTAAATGATGAGTCATTTGTTTCAAGTGATGACTATATATTGGTTTATGCTAATGATATTGAATTTATCTATAATATTGATATTGAAGAAAAAACTATTTAATATGATAAGTTTTTGAAATATATATAGAGTGATATAAATCACTAGAAAAAAAAATTGGGACTTGTTAAATTTAGAAGGATACATAAGCTCTCTTGTCCCAACCCTCTTTCTCCGAGATGAGGGAAGGGATAAAAAATTTCCAGACCATTCCATCCTCAAGATAATATAGAGATAATGACCCACGATTCCCACCTTCAATAGGCCCCAGAGGGGCGACTAGTACCTAGGTTATAAAATCACACATAATATGGATGTAATTACCCTTTTATTTAGTTGGATCGGGAGATACAATGGTAAGAACCCATATAACACCAAAATGTAAGGTAAAAGTAATGCCTAAACAATTAATTACCATATGCATGTTCAAATAATAAAGTTTTACAAGGTAAAAGAGAACTCTAAAGGGGGGTACCAAGAGAAACTAAAAATAGCAACATTTATAGTCCCAACGTCCGATCTAGTATGATCCTGCACGATCCTCGAAGTCCTATGAGAAACCTGAAAGCAATTTTATATACGTAGGGTGAGTATACAGGTATACTCAGTTGGGAAAACCAAAAGCCCTCATGCACAAGTGGTGATACAATCTAATCCATTTGAGAAAAATATAGAAAACCAAAACACATAGCAAGTAAAACTATCCACCCAACCTTACCAAGGAAAACATCCCAAATACAGTAAGTCAGGTAATGTAATTATAATAGAACATCGATATTTAGGTACCTCACACCGCTTTCCCCTTGGTTATTTAAGACATCCTACCCATTAATTCCCCCCCTCTATTCTCACTGTAGTCCCACTGATATCCCTTGCCCGCACAAACCTCGGATACCACAACCACACATCCTGCCCTACAAACACCTAGGATAGAAAAACTACAACCAATCCTAAAGACACCTAGGCAAGAAAAACTACTGCGATGCCCGAGGACACCTAGGCCTCATCCCGAAGGCACATGGGAAAAAACCTGCCCACAAACAATTGGGAAAACCACCACAACGACCCGAACCGAAGAATCATGGGCTATAATGGACCTCGGGTCATCACAGCCTGCCATAAGAGTCTTGGGATACTCGTGAAAGGGTGAAGAAAATGATCTAATAACCAGCCACTCATAGGAGTGTTGGAAAAAACACCTTCCCCAATGAAATGGGGGTGTTTGGCACTAAGTTCTTATCATGGGTGGGGAAAAAATAAGAAACATAATAACTAAATTGAACATATAGGTAAATAGGCACTCATCCCAACCTAGAGGTTCCAAAACACACCCATACATAGACATCATCTTTAATATTCATTCATAAGAATCACTACAGCCAAAACCATGTCACAACTCATTCCTAGAAAAAAATCCCCATTAAACCCATTCATGTTTTCATATTCAAGTGATTTCATTTTAAAAACACTTCACTACCATGAATCTAATAGGAATAGCCACAATTTAATGAAGGAAAAATAGCCAAGATGTTATTTCAGCATTCACACTCAGTTCTCTTATAAAATACGAACCACAAAAGAGAGTTGTCAGATCCCTCAAATTACTAGAACCAAACCAAGCCCCAACATATTTCCCCATATGTCCCCATTTCCACAAACCAATAACTGAATAATAGGGGATCCCATCCTCATCCACATAACCACAAAAGAATCAAGTAGAAGATCCATAAATGTCACTAGAACGGAGAAATGGAGTATTCTGATTTAAATACACCATTAATATAGTTTTGTCCTTCCATTTGTAAACCCTTGTGGCCACACAAGGTTTTTTATTCATTTGGAATCCTATTAATCAACCAATTTTACATTACTAACCAATTTCTAGGTTACATACGTTCAATCAGAGAATTATCCTAGAAACATAGGTTCATTAGTGCATGAAAAAGGACACCAATAGCCACAATTTTCAGTGGACTTAATTCCATAAAATTCAAAACATATAATCTATTGTAATAGGGTACGTCGAATTCATTAAAGAAACCCCTTCCTTCATAAAAACCCATTTATTATCTTAATTATGGATTGGTTTCATCCATCATCAAAGAAAACATTATTATAACAACCCTGCATGAAATAATGTAAGAGAGATGAAGGAAAAAACCTACATGGATGATCAAAAATCAATGTTTTTCCTCGCACTACAATTGGGGATGAGAAACTTGGAGGGTAGGAACTCTGAGGACTCAAAGAGAGAGCAGGAAAGGCTCCATCATAGGCGCCCCACTAGTATTGGGAAGGGGGACTCCGAATGCACCAAGGAAAGGAAAAGTGACTGACCAAGAATAAGAAACAATTCTCATGTGATAAAAGGAGAGGTCCTCTATTTACGAGATATGAATTTCAAATGGCCTCAAAGGTGGATCATGGTTTCACCACACACTTGGACAGTTACACACGGTGGAATTAATTGTTATTTAAAAATTCTCATCAGATTGGTGGCCATAACTGATGTGAATTAAAGGATTTCATTTAAAGGGAGTGAAACGGGACCGTTGAGGGTTTCCCCACTCTAAGGTGATTTAAAACATTGATCACATGGCTAAAAATTAACATAGACTATTTTAAAAAGGTTAAAAGACATAAAAGTTGTGTTATGGGAGAACTGGGGGAATAAAACCCTGACATCCCACGGTGGCACTGATCGAGTGTGGTGCTGATCGACGACTCACCGATCGGTGGAACCGATGGGTGACACCATGGTGACATCCTTACAATGACACGCCACCCTCCAGAAATACATTTAGGGCATCCCAAACACCATAATGTTCTAAGTAATGGATAAGGAGGGTCCAAACCATTACATCAGATAGCTTTAAAATTATTCTCATCCACAAGAATATAAGAGTAACTCGAAAACCCACTCTAGGAGATACCTCTCTGGGAAAAACCACCCCAAGAATCCATATGAATCCCAGGGATCACATTGTCCCGACCCATGGATCCGGGAGTTCTTTCCTCCATGTGAAGACATTATCCACTTTGGGTGGCACTAAGTCACCCACATGGGTCTAAACGCATCTGTGCTGAGGTGTCTTGATTATGAATCATGTTCTCCCTTCCCCACATATCGGGAAATTTAATAACATTTAAAATGTAAGGGGAAAATCACCTCATAAACCTACATGGTCAGAATTACATCATAATAAGGTCACAACAAAAAGGACATGAAGGAAGGATCAGAACAGAAACTCCAAAAATCCCTAGGTACTGGGCGCGCGTTTGAGATTCTCACTCCAAGTACTCTCCTTGAGGCCACCATGCCTTCAAAACAGACGAACCAAAGGGATGGTTCATCTATGAAACACTTTCTCCTTCTGATCCTCGATCCCCACTAGTCACTACCTAAATGTTGTGGCATCCCCTATATCCAACTCTGCGAAGTCAATGACTTGGTAATCCTTATGTAGATATCTTCGAATCTAGGATACATGGAAAACATCATGGATCCTTTCCGAATGAGGTGGAAATGCGAGCAGATATGAAACCTTTCTGACTCACCCTAACACATCGAATGGCCCGATGAACCTGGGAGAGAGCTTCATCCCCTTTTTGAAACTTTTCTGCCCACGTCAAAGGGATACCTTCAAGGACACATGGTATCCAACCGTGAACTCCAAGGGCCTCCTCCTATATCTTCATACATATTTTGTCAGAACTATGCTGCCTTCATCCTCTCCCGTCTAAGTTGAACCTTCTTCGTCATGCTCTACACTACCTCGAGGCCAAGAACACATGCTTCCCTAACCTCTACCTAGCACATGGGTGAGTGAAATGACCTCCCGTTCAATGCATCGGATGGAGCCATGCCAATTGTAAAGTGACAACTATTGTTTTAGACAAACTCAAATAGAGCCAAGTGTCATACCCACGATCCTTCAAAGTCCAAAACTCATGCCCATAACATATCCTCCAATGTCTGGATGGTTCCCTCTATCTACCCATATGTCTGGGGGTGGAAAGCTGTGTTAAGGCAAAGTGGGGTTCCAAAAGAATGGTGAAATACCCTCCATACTCATGAGGTAAATTGTAAATCCCTATCAGAGACTATGGACTTCAGAACTACATGCACCCACACCATATCATCAACATATCTATGTGATAATACATCCACCACAATCAACTCCTTGATCGCTAGGAAGTGAGCTCATTTCTTCAGCTGATCGACCACTAACCAGGAAGCATCATGAAATCCTTGAACCCTGGGTAGTCCTATGACGAAATCCATCGAGATGTACTCCTACTTACACTAGGGAAAATCTAAATGCTACAAAAAACCTCCTAAGACATGGTGTTCATATTTCACCTGCTGACACACCAAGAACCTTTCCACAAACTCTACCACTGCTTGCTTTACCCCGGGCCACAAAAACTGACCCCTCAAGCCTCAGTACATCTTGGTAACTCTTTGGAGCACCGCCAGGGGTGTATTATAGAACTCACAATTAACTCTCTCTTGCATTTCCACTGGGATTTACAACATTCATTGATACAACATCTGATTATGCCCGTCTTCCGACCATCCACATGGAGCATCACCCTGGCTTACACGATCACCCATCACTTCAGCCTTTAAATCCCCCCCCACTGAGACACCTCCACCTATTGCAATAGAGAGGATTGCACTGTCATTTGAAATAGATATCCTCTGCATCATCCACCCCAGCATCCACGTGTAGGGAATACAACTCATCCATCACCTTCCAAGCATATGCAGATTCAAGAACCACATTTGTCTGCATCTTCCTGCTCAAGGAATTCTCCACCACGTTCCCTATTTTTGATGTGTATGAAATTTTTAATTTTCAGTCCTGAAAATCTCCATCCACCTCTGTTGTCACATGTTCAGGCCCGACTGGGAGAAGATATACCTCATGATGCTTTGATCCGTGAAGACCACGAAGCATTCCCAAACAGGGTAAGGCCGCCACAACTATAGTGTGAACACAACCGCCACAGGCTCCATATCATGGGTGACATAGTTACGCTCTTGGGTATGTAACTTACTAGACCCATAAAAGATCACCCCTACTGATGCATCTGCACACACCCTAATCCTTGGCCTCAAGCATAAAAGAATACTTAAAACCTCACCCCTTCCTCTGGAAACCTCATTATTGGGGCACTAACCTGCACCTCTTTCAAATAACTTATGGCTAACTGGAACTGCTCACTCTACATGAATTCCTTGTCCTTTCTGGTCAAAGAAGTCAAAGAAGATGAAACTCAGGAGATGCCGCGCATGAACCATTGATAATAGCCTGCCAGACCTAGGAAACTGCGAACCTCTGTCACATTCTAGGGTTCATCCAAAGAAATAACTGCTTAAACCTTTTACAAATCAACCTATATTCTCTACTCGGACATCACATGTCCAAGGAAGTGCACCTCTCGTGTCCAGAACATTCCCATGGACAACTTCCCATAGAGCTGGTGTTGTTAGAGGATCACTAAACCCATTCTCCAATGCTCGGTGTGATCCTCCATTGAAATTGAGTAGATCAGGATGTCTTAAATAAACACGGCTATGAACCAGTCTAGATATTCAGGGATGATAGAGTTTATGAGTATCATGAACATAGCTGGGGTGTTCGAAAGGCCAAATGGCATGACCATGAACTCAAAGTTCCTTTATCTGCACCTGAAGGTAGTCATTGAGATGTCTCCCTCATTCACCCTCAACTGGTGATATACTGACCACATTTCGATCATGCAGAACCATGCTTCCCCCTTAAACTGATCAAAAAGGAATTTAATCCTTGTTTGGGGGTAACTATTCTTGAATATTACATGGTTCAGCCACGGGAAGTCTATAAACACCCTAAGACCACCATCATACTTCATTGAGAACAGGATCGGAGCGCCCTATGGTGATGTTCTTGGTTCAACAAAATCCTTCTTCAGCAGACCATCAATCTCAATCTCTAACTCCCACAACTCCAAAGTCACCATCAGGTAGGGATCCATCGATATCGGATGGGCACCAGGTTGCAATTCCATCCCAAACTCAACATTACGTCGAGGGGGTAGAGTCAACACTTCCACAGGGATGAAGTCTATGAACTTACTGACGATCGATGGGACTTCCATCATATATGTATCCACAGACTCCACTAATAGCTTACCAAAGAAGGAAAACATGGACTCCACTCGCCGTCTGCCCTTATGGTAACCCCACATGCCAAAAAAAGCTACGTGCTGGCCACCCATATCTGAAAACAAGATACTTCTTCAGAAATAGTCAATAACATCACACATAGATAACAACAATTCAATGACTAAAATTACATCATACGACTGCGTCTGCAGCAAAAGAAGGTACCCACATGACTGATGTTATCCCAACATCAGTCCACATCCTCGAAAAATATGAGTCAAGCTGGTCTGACCTCTGGCTGGCACACTCAAAACCAGGGGGTAAGGGATGTCTCTCTATATCTAGACACAAATTGTGGGCTAAAATGGGTGAAACAAAGGATTATGGTTCTCTTGAGTCAAACAAGGCACACACAAGAGTGCTAAACAAGATGATTGTTTCTTGAAAAACATTTGGACCTACGGGAACAGCTGCCTCTACGGCGTGCAACAAACCAAGTCTAGCTCCCCTATCCCTCGACTACCTCTATGGAAGGCCCTACGGGCGGCCTCCTCTTGCAACGTTAGCTCTCAGATAGTGGGATCTCTCTATTCCTACTGTTTCTGCTGCTGAAGGGGACTGGCTGAAAACTAGTGGTGCTGAGGTGGGTGCTGAACCTACCCACCCCTGATTTACTGCACTCGGTTGGGCACTGATTCTGAAGGTTCCAATGACTACCAAAAATGTATAATCTTAGTATTGGGCCTGAAAATAAGGGGCGAGGACTGGGAGATCAAAACTGGAACTGTTGGAGTATGTTCCCCACTAGATGAAACCTGGAAATCCCTGATGTTGGATGCATGTTGCTGGTATCTTTTCCCTTTGACGAGCCCAACTGGCTCCCCTCTGGCGGAACACCTCCCAGCATGTTCATCCTCTCCTCCACTTAGTTCTTCTTCTGGACCTCCATGTATGTCGTTATAGTGAAGGGAGGGACAACATACTAAAGAGATGGTCAGAGTGCTTCCTCTAAAAGTCTCACCTGAGACTCCACATCCAGAAAGTGGTCTGGGGCAAAGTGAAGGAGATCCTTGAACATGATCCCCAACTCCCTCACTGGCATGCTCCATAGATGAAGGGAGATTAGCTCTTGCATCTTCTCTACCTTCATCGTGGAAGAAATGAATTATGCCTGAAACTCCCTCTCGAAGTCAGTCAACGAAACTTCAGCCTCCCACTTGTCCCCAAGATATAGAGTCCACAACTGATGCGCTGCTCCCTGCATCTAGCTTGCATTCAGAGGAACCTAGTACTCTGCCAGAGCTTAGATCACGTTAAAATCTATCACCAAATCATCGTTCCAGCTCTCTGTCTCCATGTCCAATACATTTCCCCCAGACTTCCCGAGGGTGTTCTGATGAAATGCACGAAGTGCCTCTGCCACTAGTCATCCTCCTCCTCTCAATCATCCCTCTGTTGATCAGCAAAATCCGCCTCCTAGGCCTTGATCGCCTGTACTAACTACAGATCCCATACGGGTGCCATTGCTGAAAAGTAAACATGGAATTCCTAATCCCAAGTAATGTAGAAGATTAATTTTTAAATTTTCAAGGGCTTTTTAATTATTTTTTTAAAAACCACAAAATACACAAGACACATAAGAACAAAATTCATTATAATCCAGGTACCTTTCATAGGGTCTCTACCCTACAATAATTATATCCTCTCTTGGACATTAGATAGGTTTAGAGTACATGCATCAGATCACTAGGGGGAAATATCCTAGGTCCTAGCTGGTCTTCCATGACCCATTTCACATGCCAAGACTGCCAAACAATATTTCACTACAATCCCATGCAATCCTTAATGTCCCTAACTCCAAACTCCATCTAATCTATCAAACCTTCCTCTGACACCATTCTATCCCAACCCGCCTTCCCTGAGATGAGGGAAGTGATAGGAAATTGGGTGACCCTTCCATCCTCATGTTTAATGAGATATAATGACCCCCCAAGTCCTGCCTTCAATATTCCATAGAGTGGTGAAAAGAACCATGGATATAGATCACATGAAATATGGAAGGCATTAACATTTTTATTTAGAAGGATCGGGAGATACAGTGGTAAAAACCCCCAAAAATCAAAAACTAAAGGTAACAGTATAGGAAAAACAATCCAGTACCATATACATGTTCCTATAATAATGTGATACATAGTATAAGAAAACTACAAATGGAATTACCAGGAGAAAAGAAAAATAACAACGATTATGGTCCCGATTTCCGTGCTAGTACCGTTCGTCACGTTCCCTGAAGTCCTCCAAAAAAATATAAAAGCAATTTAATATATGTTGGGTGAGTATACAGGTATACTCAGCTGGAAAAATGAAAATACCTCATGCACAAGTGGGGACAAAATCTAAATCCGGATGAGAAAAATAGATATAACCAAAAACCCTAGCAAAGAAAAAATATCCACCCAGCCTAAAAATGGCACACTCCCCAAATAACATAAGTCAGGAAAAAAAATAGTAATAGAACATTAACATTTGGGTACCCCACAACACTTTACCACTAGTTATTTAAGACATCCTACACATCAAACATCCTTCACTATTATCCCCACAACCCCACTGCCATCCCGTGCCCGCACACCCCTTGTCTACCACAACCTCACATCTCACCCGCAAAAACCTAGGCTAGGACTACTCCACCACGCCTGAAGACACCTAGTCCCAAAAAACTACCGCCCCACCTGGAGACACCTTGGCTTCATCCCAAAGTCACTTGGGAAACAACCTGCCCCCAAACACCTGGGCAACCCACCACAACTACCAGGCCTGAAGAATCATGGGCTATAATGGAAATCAGGCCATTACAGCCTACCCGAAGAGTCATGGGCAACTTAGGAAAGGGAGCTGAAAAGGAGAAAATAACCAGCCACTCATCAGAGGGTTAGGAAAAACACCCTTCCCCATTAAATGGGGGTGTTTGACATGAAGTTTTCAACTTGGGTGGGGTGTGAATGAGAAACATAAGAACTAAATTATATATATAGGTAAAAAAGCACTCATCTCAATCTAGGGGTACCAAAACCATCCCATACACAACCACCCTCATTACTATTTATTCATAAGAATCACCACAACCACAACCATGTCCCAACTCATTCCCAGAAAACATATCCACAATAAACCCATTGTTTTTCTCATATTCAAGTGATTCCATTTAAAAATTTATTCACTACCGGGAAGCTAACATGCATAGCCACGAGCCAATGAAGGAAAAAAAAATCCTAGCAGTAATTTAAGCATTCCCACCCAGTTCTCTTGTGAATTCAGAACAACAAAAGGGACCCATGAGATCCCTCAAAGTACTGGAACCAAACCATGCCCCAACATAGTTCCTAATATTTCCCCAAGTCCACAAACCAACAAATTAAAAACAGGGGATCCCATCCCCATCCACGTCACCTCACAAGCATAAAGAAGAACGTCTATAAAAGACACCAGAACCGTGCTAGAGAGTTTTCAGATTTAAATACTTCATTCATTTCATTTTGTCCTTTAGTTTGGTTAACTAGGGTGACCACACAAGGATTATTATTCATTGGGCATCCATTTAATAAACCTATTTTAGATGAATCACTAATTTCCATGTTACAGCCATTCAGTCATAGAATTATCCAGGAAACATAGGTTCATTAGAGCAGAAGAAGGGACCCCCAATGGTCATGATTTTCATGGGACATAAGCCCTTACAATTCACATCATATAAGCAATGGTAAAAGAGTACAACATCATCATCAACCACACCCCTTAATTCTATAAAAACTATATATTATATTATTTAAGGTTTTGTTTCATCCATCATCGAAGGAAACACAATTATTCCCACTCTGCATGATATACAATAAGAACGAAGAAGGGAAATACCTTATTTGAATGATCAATGATCAAAGATTTTATCCTCGCGAAAACAACTGGGGATATACGACTTGCATGGGAGGAACTCCGAGGACTCCAAGAGTGAGCCGGAAAGGCTCCAGCACAGGCGCACCACTAGCCTTGGGAAGGCGGACTCTAAATGCACTAGGGAAAGTAAAAGATAGCAGCCAATAAGAAGAAAGAATTGTCTTAAAATAAAAGGTGATATCCTTCAATTACGGGATATGAATTTTGAACATCATTAAAGGTAGATATTGGTTTTACCATGCGGTTGGATGGTTACACAAAATGGAATTAATTGTTATTTAATAATTCTCATTGGAAAGGTGGAAAAAATAGTTGTACGTTAATGGATTTCATTTAAAGAGAGTGAAACAGGTCTGTTGAGGGTCTCCCCATTCTAAGGGGATTTTGAATCATTGATCAGGGGGCTAAAAATGGACTTAAATTATTCTAAAAAGATTATATGAATTAAAATTGGAATTTAGAGATATTTGGGGGAGTAAAATCCTGAAATCCTACGGTGAAACCGATCTGGTGTGGTGCTGATTAACAACACACTGATCAGTGTCACTGATGGGTGACACCATTGTGACTTAGTACCACCGACATGCCACCCTCTGGACTTACGTCTTGGGTGTCCCAAACACCAGAATTGGAAATATAATGGATGGGTAGGGTTTGGGGCATTACATATCTAAGCCTACAAATTTTTTATAGGTTCCTTCCAAGAAGAAAAAAACATTCATGTTTGCAGTGCTTCGATGAAAGGGAAACAAAATAAATCTTCTTTTATACCTACCAATTAGATAACTATGAATAGACCAATAAAGTTTCCACATATTGAATAATTTAGTTATACTCAAATTTCTAGCCTTAGTGAAAATTAATATTTTATAGTTATTGGTTATGATTTTAGTAGATTCAAATGGTTTTATTTCATTGCACATAAAAGTTTACATTATCATGATTTATTTCTTTTTTTTTCAAATTGGATCAAAATAAAAAGGTTTTTAATGTATAATTTTTTTTACATTTTTATTTTAATGTAAAATAAATTGTTTTTAGAAAATAAAATTTTCAATTATACCGATATTAACTTTCTCTCTATTTTATTACATGATCCATAAAATATAAAATATGGATGAATATAGTGAGTTGTAAACAAATCAAGACATTATGGGATATGTCATGGTGTTACATAATATTTTGAAAGAGGAAACCGAAACATGAAAAGAGTTGTAAAAATACTTACAAAAACAATTTAAATCATAAAAATCATTATCACATGGAATATAAAAAGGTAGGGGTAAATAAGATTCACATTTTCTCTTCAGAGATAAAATTTATGTTTCAAACATTGTTTTTTAAATAATAATTATGAGAAAAAAGATGGTTAAAATGTAAACCCATATCTTATGATGTAATATATTTAGAGAGGTAGATTTAAAAATAATAAACACACCTTTTTATTATGCAAAACTATATATTACCCAATCACCCCAGTATCAGTATAAAATAATTAGTGATTCTAACATGCAATATTTGAGGGGATCATGATTTATTTGATTTTGATTTTATAGGATTGAGTAAAAAACATAATTCTAATACATGACTAAAAATCATTATTTAAGAATAAAAATAAGAGTCTAGGGAAGAGGAGATCAATCCAAAACAAATGAATATTATAATTATGTACTAAACTATAAGGATTTTTCTTCTTTAGGTTTTTCATTTATATTTTATGTTCAATTTCTTTTAAATGTATCTCGGATTCGTAATTTTAATAATGTTTTTACCATCCCTTTCCATCACTAGCTCTTTATTACTCTCTCTTTCTATTTCTCTCTTCCACATCCCAACCATGATCACTTTCAAAATGGAATTACATGTGATGAACCCCATGCATCCCATTATTGGATGTTTTTCCACATTCTTAATTATTGGGATTCAATTTAAAAAAAAATAATTCTATTTATGGTGAATTATAAATTATTTGATAGGCGTGACATTCATCAACCATTCCATTACTTTTAAAACCATTAATTTTATTTGATTCAATTATATTTAATCACTTATCAAGTGTAAAATATTCATATAGTAGATTTATAGATACTTCATGTGGTGAAATGGCATATGGTGGAACCTTTACATTTTGGAACATCATTCCCATTTGTGGTGTTAACATATTTTCATTTTGTATGGGGTGAGATTTGGTGTCCCAATGTTGTTTCCTATGTATAAAAAATCCCACACACAACATATCACTGGAATTTAATTCATTTATGAGTCATCGTATATTGAATTATCAATTTGAAGTTAGGGAAAACATAATGTAACAACCTATATAACCAATCCCTATGAATGAACCATTCTTCCTAACTTTCATTCATTTTGTAACTAGTTTAGTTTTTCATTTCATTTAAATATAAAATTTTCCAAAAACCAAAAACTCTTATTAACTTCATAATACTGTAAAATCAATAAAAAATAATTAGATTATGTGGGAAAAAATAGCGATTGAACCAAAAAAAATCTATCCAAGTGAGATGACTCGTGTCAGCCTCAATGCTGGATCAGAAAAATTAATATTATTTTTTAACACCCTATATCAAGTCGTCAATTGTTTTATTATTTCTATTCATATTAACAAATGATGTTAATTCCATAATTTAGAATTTAAAAAATTATATAAATTTTATTTTAATTTTCATAATTTTTCTCTCCTATAACACCACAACAAAATGGTTTTGGGGTATAAAAAAAAATTGAACTCCTCTTAAAATTTCCAAAACTATGTTATGTGGAAATCATTTTCGTGGGTAAATAATGTGAAATTAAATATTTATTTTCATGTTTTTATATAATTTGTTTACTAATTTTTAGATTTTTTGAAAAAAAAACATAGGATTAGGATGAATCAATTGATGGGAAGAATACTCTTTCTTGAACCTTATCCAAGATCAAGATTGATTCATACATATCATCCTATTTAAAAAACTATTGGTAATGTTGATTCTTGATTTAAGATAAGAAGTTATAATTTATATTTTTAGGTTAATTTTACTTTTATATATTATTTTATTCCAAATAATGATGATGATTCATTAGATAATTCTAATTTTATTTTTTCTACACAAGAGGAGAATAATAACATTTTAAAAAATATTTTTTGTTCTTTAGTTTAAAAAACTATATGAAAGAATGTTATTGTAACTAAATGGATTTTTAGAAATAAGATGGATGAATTTGGATATGTTGATTCTAGATTTAAGCTAATGAATTTTTCAAATTCTTTGGACATGAATCATGTACCACATTTAAAACCCATATGTGTAATTGATTTTCTCTATATTCTGATTTTTTCAGAAAA
Organism: Viscum album; assembly: GCA_963277665.1. Taxonomy (NCBI): domain Eukaryota; kingdom Viridiplantae; phylum Streptophyta; class Magnoliopsida; order Santalales; family Viscaceae; genus Viscum; species Viscum album. The sequence continues at coordinate 949,766,265 of OY728155.1, read as the reverse complement.
TATATTGCTTTAAATTAGTGAGAGTCATGTATCGATGTTATATGTATTTAACTACTTCATGTCATGATATATTTTTTAGTGTTAGTTTGTTTCATAGGTTTCAATTAAATCTTAAAAAATATCACTTATAATTTTAAACATAATTTTATATATTTTAGATGAATAATTAATATGTTATTATTTTATTCTAGACAAAGTTGTTTTGATTTAATTTGTCACTTTGGAACTGATTTTTTAGGATACAAAATATATAGATAGAGTACCTCAGTTATGTGTCATTTTTATAGTAATAACATAGTTTATTTGTGTATAAGATAACAAAATTATATTTATTTACTGCCAACAAAAAGTGACTATATATCTATTGCATCTTGTTTCACTAAATCTTTTTAGATTAAAAAAAATGTATGATATTACTTTTAATTTTTAAAATAATTTTATTTATTGTGATAATTAATCTCTTATTTCTATTTCAAAAAACCCATTTCAAAATTATATTACTAAACATATTGACATGGGATTTTATTTTGCTCTAGATTGTGTTATTATAGAAGATATTTATTCAAAATTGGTTCTATATGAAAGTAGAGATGAAAATATTTTTATAAAACAATTATACTATTTCTAGGTTTTAAATAATCTAATTTGAACATGGTATGAAAGATATTTAAATTTAAATTTATCATTCATGAATTTAGGGGTAGTTTGAGTATATATATATGATAAAAAATTTAATTTACAGGAATCATGTTAAATATAGAATCTATTTTTTGGGATTTATATCACTAAAATTATATACATATTTATTTATTATATTATAATAATATGTTTTCTAATTAAAAAAATATATGATTCAGTCTTACTATATACACATTCAGTTTTCATAAATGATTATTTTATGAAAGGATTCACATTTTTTACAAATAACACTTTTAATAATTTTCTACACACTATCTATGAAATATTTTTTTCTATTGTGACACTATCATTTTCTCAATTTCGAAATGGGTTTTTTTTGAAATTATGTTTGGTTTTTTGATTTCATAATAGAGGTATAATGTTGAGTGGTTCCTTGAACAAATTTATTCTTTTATAACTTAATTTTTTTTATTTTCCAAAAATTTATTTATATATTAATTTTATATTGATTAAATAATGATTAACTATGAGTATATCATAATACTTCATTACATTAAATATCATTAGATTTTATGAGTTTAATGTAATTAGATGTTCTACAATTTTTATATTTAGTTTCTAGGCTAAATAAGTCTTTTATGACCTGAAAATATAATTTTAGCCTGTTTTCTATTATTCCCACAGTGAAAATGCATATAACCAATTCTACCACATATATAATTCATGTAATCAGGTTTCTTATATAACCAATTTTCCTGAATCAATTTTCATATATATTTTTACCATATAATTTGATAAGTAACTCTAAATTGAGAAATTATTCTTCTTTTATAATATAAGAATATTTTATATATTTAATTAGAATGAATGATATTTTATATCATACTTATCATTTCTTAAATTATTTTTTATGTTACTCTATTTTTTCATTCAAATTTCAATATTTTTATAAACTTTTTTTCTTCTATTTTAAAATCATAAAATATTTTATCTTAATTTGATAAATAAGATTCTCAATTTTTTGGAAAGATAATGAATTTTATTAAATAAATCAAATAAACCAAAATTTCAGTATTCTATTTCCAAGGTCTATGTTTTATTAAAACAAGTTAATTTATTGGTTTCCATATTTCAAAAATTCAGATATGTTATTCCCTTATGTGTATCACATATATAGAATCAACAATTTCAAGTCACTTATGTGGAAATCCATTTTCAATTAACATACAATATTTTTTTATACATCGAGAATTTTTTATATAAAGAGATAAATTCTTACATGAATGTTACTTACAAGATATTTTATATGTGGTTTAATGAAATTTCTATTGGTTATTCTAAAATTTTGAAATTTTTAATGTTTTAAATAAATATTCATATTCCAATTTTCTACATAATAATCCAAAATTTTGGAATTTTTTAAATGGCATTAAAAATTCATAAAAATTATTTAGAAGTTAACTGATCTCTTTTTAATTTTTTGACCTAATTTTTATGGAGATCAATGGGTTTTTTTGAAAGATACGAATTACTATTTGAAACCCAAAAAATTGTATTATTATATTTTTTATTCAATAATATTTATTATCATTTCTGATAAAATAATATATTAGACTCATTGAAAGTTATTTTAAATTTTTTAATCAAATTTTATTAGGTTTCAAATTTCTCTCCATGATTACTATTTTTAAAGAATGATTTTAAATTATTTATTTCATATCCTATATAGCTATTTTCATGGGACCTTTCATTAAAATATAATAATTAATATTTGTAAAAAAATATTCTGATGATTGATTTTTTTTATAATTATTAATTATTACAAATTATAATATTTATTAGAGGAATATTTGTGGAAGAAAATTTCCCAATTTTCTCTATCTTATTGATTATCCTATTTTATCATTTTTAAAATTTGAATTAACTTATATCTCTTGATTAATTTGAGTTTATTAGTTTATTAAAAGGATTTATAACCTTTTTTATGATGTGAAGTATGTTACATATTAATCATGTGATACTTATTCGATATGATATATCATATTTTCAAGTGATATAGTTTGATGAGTGTGGTGGTGTTGATATTGTGAAGTGTTATACATTCTCAATGCATAAAATATTTTTAACTACCATTGGGATATCTCTCAGGGTCTAAATAAAAAAATATGAATTCTTCTACTACCATGATGAAAAAATCAACATGATCAAAAATAGATGAACCAATACATGTGTTTTATTATTCTTCTTTCTATTTTATTATTGTTACTGACATTGTAAAAAAATTTCACATCTCTCACAAGCTTTCAGTTCCTCTTTATTAGTTTTAATAAAAAATTATTTCTTAAATACTATTTTTGGCTATCTAATTATAAATTCATGTCCATTTATGTTCTAGATCCAGTAGTCAAAATTCAATGTTGTAATTGGGTTGTGAATCCCCATAAAATAATCAGTTTTCTTGGTTATTCATTAACTTGAAAAATAATTTTTTATCCAATTTATGATTCCACTTTAAAAACTAGATTACTGAATATCATATATATCCTTGAGTAGAGAGGTATCAGTGTAGAGTTGGACCAATTTGGGACAAAATACTATAATAATCATTCTTATTTTCATTCTTTTATTTTCACTTCTTATTTATTCTTATAATTAACCATGAAAATTAAATTGGACAGTTAATGCATCTCATTAAAAGATTTATCTAGTCTACTCACCCCCACCCCCACTAAACCAATCATTTTCGCCCATCCAATTGTAATATATTTTAATGATTCTAGAAAGTGAATTATTATATATCTTTATTTCACCCAATAAATGAAAAATTGATGATAGCATCAATGTGTATGTATTACTTACCATCTTCCTAAATTGTGTAATTCATTTCTAAATATATACCATATTTGGATGAAGACACACACATATATGTATATAATGAATATATAAGAAATTTATATCTCTATTATCATTCTGGATATAATAGAACCAATATCATGGTACAAAGTGTCAATCTACCAAACAAAATTCCAAGGAAAAATATACAATTAACACTAAGAAATGATGATTTAAATAAGGAATTATTAATAAATGGATGTTTTAAGATACCCCAACAGTAGTATCCCAGATTTGGTTGTAACCTTATTACTTTTCCACTTGATATAAGTCATCATATTCAGAGGGATCTAATAGTTTTGTATTCCTGGTAAATCGAAAATGTACTTAAAATTCACATTACAACTGATATCATTAAATAAATAAAATTTAATTGATAAAATCATTATTCCCATAGATTATTCTAACATAACAATCATAAAACACATCATGGTATCATGGGGAAATTGATCATAAGAAATAGGTGATCTGTAATACTCAATAATGGTATGTTTACATTAGAATCTATCATGAAATAATAAGAATAATCAGTATCGAAAAATGAATTACCGAAAAAATACCATTTAAATTATAATATAGGGATACTAGAAAATGAATAGATGATGATAAAATAAAGTCTTATAATTAATCACATAATTATTAAAACTATATATGGATATTCAAGATGATTATATAATAACATGGACACTGATAACTGATCTCACAATAAGGTATTAAATAACGCTACATATATAAGTTTGTCATAACCATTCACAATATAGTTTAAATATATGGGTAGTAATCCATCTAATTTGGCCAACTGATTTGCCTAATTTTACTTGTCGATGCTTTATGGGGATATCTAGAATGGATCCCTTTCCATCACAAACTATGTTCAACGAATTTCCCATATGAAAGGGGTAAAACATAATCAATATAAACCATATTACTGAAAAATTAACAAACATAATATTATTACTTATCTTAATCTAGTAAATATATTCATACATAATCTAATGTAATATGGGGAATTGTATGAAAAATGAACACCCTATATACAACTGATAAGTAAAATCCTAAAAAATGAATAATAAATGATTTCAATAAAACATATTACAAGTAGATCATATTTATAATAAATTTTTTATGTCACTGATGAAATGAAATACCATTAAAATTTTATTATAACATTTTAGGGAAAAATATTCTTTTATTTTTCAATCAATATTTTTAAAAAATATAAAATAATATTTTGACATAATTTTATTTGAAAATATAATTTTAAAAACATGTTAAAACAAAGATTCCTTTACATTTTTGGTAAAATAAAAACATATATGGTTTTTAAAACAACAAGAAGAATCCTTTAGAAAAACAAAATTTTCAAAATAATCATAAATTACTTTAATTAATCAATTTTTCTTGATTTAAAATATTTTTTAAAACATTTTTTATAAACATGGATTTTGAGGGAAATGGATTTTTTTCCAAAGAAATAATTAAAGTCAGATTTTATTTAAATATTTTTATTAATAATATTATGTTACAATGAGAAGAAAAAAGGAAATATTACTTAAAATATCATGAATAATCAATGAATAATAATATATTTTTATTTTAAAATATAAATATTGGATATTTCTCCCATTGGATACTTAAAAAAACACAATCTTAGATAATGATGATATTGTGAAATAAACCCTTACAAATATAGTATCTTTTGAATCATGATCACCAAAAAATAAATAATTTCAAATTATGCATTAATAAAAATTATGATAAACTTATACATGATATAATATATCATAATGGGTAGAATATACTCCATAAAAATGAATCACTGGTGAGTATGGCTTATGTGTCATGGAAATGATTGTGATATGAGAAACATTTACCATAGGTTCAACTCCCTTTATATGCGTATTAGCATATTGAATTATAAATATAGGTTTGTTCTAAATATACCATATAACCAAAAATAATATATATTATTACATATCTGATACTCTTATAAAAGTTTACCATCCTTTAGTTAATAATATTGCATTATTTACACTATTACAGTTGTTTATTTACTTATTTTCTCATGCATGTTTTGTCATGAAATATAAATTTATTCTATATAGGATATAGTTCCCTAATCACCAAAATTATTTTATTTGAATAAGTATTATTTTATACATTAGATACACCCTTATAACAATTCTAAAAAATTGTACATAGAAAATGAATCATATTTCTTGGTGGAGATGGTAGGTCGTACATATGAACGAGCTAGAATATGATTCCCTTAAAGGTTGAAAGCATATGCGATTGTATGATATATTAATTTTACATAATTTATATCATGTATTATATATCTCATATATTAACTAAATTTAACCGTGTAACATTCCTTGTAAATAGTATCTACAAAATGATTCATATCGCTTCATGAGGTGGTAGTCTGTCGTAAGCAAGAGCGTCATTGTCATATTTTAAATTGAATAAAAATTAAAAAGGTATATGTTAAATTATAACACCTAGATAATAATTATAAAAATATTATTTTATATATCAATAAATACATCAATATATCCATTCTGGATAATTCTTTTTATGGAAAATTAGTTACATCTGTTCATGGGGTGGTAGTCCATCGTAATCATGATTGTCAATTTTATATTCCATTTGATGAAATTTATTGTGGATAAATATTTTTCAATAAAAATACTAAAACCTAAATATATTTTATATTCTTATGTTATTATATTATATGTTTTGAGATTTAGTCTAAATTAGTAAAAGGAGACAAAAAACAATGAGCATAGTGGGGAAAATTCCCTTCCCTTAGGGAAACCTCCTTTAGATAGCTTCTTAAGAACCATGGGCATAGTATATTGGGAAATTAATATTATATATTTTTTGTATAAGGCTTTTTTTTATATATTTATCTCATTTTTTGGGATCCAAATGGATTTATAGGTATGGATAAGTTAGTAGAGTGAGTGCCCTTTTATAATTGGTCATGAGTACCATTTTTAAAAACAGAAAAACTATTAAATAATGGGTGGTCACTCTAATAAAAATAGGAACCAAATTTGAAAATTAAATGGTATCAAATATGATATGGAATATCCACACATCCAACACACACAAAAACTCCATATTTGGGACATTTTGTTCCTTTTTTATATGTTTTCTTACTTTACCCATTTTAGTTTTTCACTACGAAAACATGTTTTAACCATGGTAGTATATCCCTTATTACTAAACTAAAATGATGGATATTATAAAATTTTGACCCTATTATTATAAATTTTAAATCTAATTTATCATATAAAACACCTATGTGAGTGGAAAATTAATTTTAACCCAGGCGCATGTTACGTGAAAAATAACCACTATTACCCTTACCATAGTAGCAACATTTGGACTCTTTTAGGGGTTAATGTAGTCACTATAAAATATCAATTAGTCTATAAATAGACTATAGTTTTTATTTTTAAACATTTAAAAATCAATTTTTAGATGAATGTTTTTTATGAATTTTAAATCTTTTAATAAAATATCATTTATTATAAAATAACATTAATTTCAATTTTAAAAATATTAATTTAATTTGAATTTGAAATCATATCCTAGAAATGGTGGAATTAAAATATAATCTCTTAAAAACTTTTTAACATGATATATTTTTATAAAAATTTATGTAACACAATAATCCATTGAATTTATTTTACTTTTAATATTTTTAGCATCATTTATTTTCTTTTTCTATTAACTTAAAAATTATTGTGTTGCATAACATTAGAATATAAACAAATTATATGATTAAAAAATATTGAAAATAAATTACACTCATTAATGTAATTTAATTTTTCCACAAATGACCATCAATATAAAATAACAACATGTTTTGTCCTTATGTGGACATGTAATTAAAATTTAAAAGCTAGAGGGGGACAGTCACTGAAATTATTATATTTGTCCCAATCCTAGAAAAGTGTACCAATAAAAAATAAAAATAGATAATAATGCAATAAGGTTCAATATATGACTGTTAAATAATCATTTGATAGGTTTTTTGTTATTTGAATTTTATCGTTTTAGTTTAACCCCCATGTAAATCTATTTCTACCTTAACTGCCATAATTAATTTTAACTATTTTTTGAATTAATTGCCATATGATTTTCAATTTCCCATATTAGATATTAAAAATTATGATTATTAAAAATATGGGATCCATTTTGAAAAATTATATTTTTAAAAGTTCTATAATTAAATTTAAAATGAAACCATAGATGGGACGAAGGATCAGTTTTCAAAAAATAAAACTACAAAAAGTATTAATTGTATTAATATAAAAATTTAATATGAAATTAATTAAAAAGATTAAAATTATTTTATATTTTATATAATTTTTTTTATGATACCATAAAACCAAATATTAATATAATTTATCTTTTTAAATATTTTAATCGAAAATATTGTATTCAATAAAAATCATTATTTTTCAATATACAACAGAAAATTAATCTTTTCATATAATCATCAGAAATCCCCCTAAATATAATTTATGAATTGAAATTAAAAAAATTATTCTTATATATTCAAGGAAAATTTATAAAAGTGGTGAAATTTAATTTAAAATTATGTTTGCAAAGTGTGACATGATTTCCTTTCAGAATAACATAGTTTTTTAAAATAAACTAATTTTTTATTCAACTAGTTCTTATTTTATATAAAATCAATAGATATCCATTGAGATTATATTATACATGTGTAAACTATATAATATTCAAAATTTTGTTCAATCTATACATACCTTCCAACTGAATGGATATGCTGTATTGGTCATCTTTAAATAATTCTATTTTAATTTGGTATAACATTTTGTTTAAACCGGGTGTTTTGTGTTATCCATGAAATCAATGAAATTGAATTTAATTAAAAATATTTGTATGATAATGATTTGGGGTGATATAATCCCATATAATATGGTTATCTTGTCATATACTCTATCAAATATTATATTCCTCTGTTAAAATCTCTATATGATGCATTTTACCAAGATAAATTTATTTTGTCCATGAACGTTAATCTTGATCTTGTAAATTTATGATTTTATACCTGATATTACCCATCTTTTAAAACCACATTGTGAGTAGGATTAATAAACAATATTCTTGATAAGAAACAAAGGGGTGTATCAAGGTTACCTTGAATAATCACATAACTAGGATATTAAGTAGGAGAACATAGGTGGAAATCAAAGATAAGGACATGGAAGAAAAATTTTAATTCCAAAATAATACTGGATATTCAGATAGGTTATTGATCGCAATAATGTGAATGATCAGGATAAATTTGACTACTATAGTACTATAAATATTTAATATGTTAAGGGACTATTTGATTCATCATAAACGAGGGTAGAAGTATACAATTTTTTATTTACGATCCTTTTCCTAGAGTTAAGGAATTTATTTACCAAATTGAAAAAAACATATGAAAATATACTTATGAGATATAATTATATTTCATAGGAATATTTACACCCTTTAGTTATGCATAGATCAATTCAAAAAACATTTCATACTCCATGAAATGAATTTCAATAATGAATTTTTATATCTGAAGAAATTTGGACATATAATTAGAATGAAAATCCATTAATTCTATCTCGAAATATTTTCCATGAATAAATTGGTTAAAAATTTTATTCAATAACACACAATGTTAAAAAATAATCCATCATATTTATAGTGAAACATAATAATCACCGAAAATATGTCTCTCCAAATTCAAATTCTTGAAAAATTCAAGGATGGTCACTAAAAATATATTATATTCCACATTAAATATAATGTGGATCTTACAGTAACAATCGAAATATATGAGTATATTGATCAAAAAAACCTTAATGATAATAATAATTCTTCTAAATATAAAATTTTAGGTTTTCAAATATATTCGATAAATCAATACATGTAGTAAACTCTAGAAAATATGACATAAACCATCAAACCATGATCCAAATTCATTTTCACCAAAATTTTACCAAAACTAACATTATTAACTAAAAAATAGGTATATATAAATGGTTATCCATGTAACACCCCGACCCCAGAAGCCCAGATTTGGTGATTTGTTATGTATCATTAACATGATCACAAAAGATCACGTCTCGATAGACCGATTAGTTTAGAAGCCTTGAAAGTAGTAGATAGATTCATAAGGTTTACATTACATCATAAAATGGAAAACTACAACAACATTGTCTCCATAGACAACACTGAGATCCCATATACTATCCCTAAAGGTCATTCATAATATACTTCTTCGTATCCTATGAAAAATAAAACATAGAAAGAGGTGTGCTAATATGCACAGTAAGGATAACAATATAGCGGAAGATTTCGTAAATTAGTAGAAATATTTAAGGAAATGTATAAAACTAAAAAAAAGACATTTCAATATAAAGTAAATCATAATATGGAAAATAAAAATAAAAATAATTCCATTTACTTACTCACATGGATATTCTACTTGTCTAATAATCACATGTAATATCAATAGACACTTTCATAATGATGGAATGCATAATGCCAGACATTAATAACCACATAGTCAAGGCCTTGTGCCAAGACTAAAAATAAGATTTTGTCATGGCCTTGTGCCAATACACAAGTTTGTCTCATGAGACCTACCAATGTATCGAGGAGCTATAGCATGCTCCACACGTCACTTACTAAGTCCCATGAATTCTTCATATGAAAAGGTTTAATCATAACATAAACATTGGTATTAAAAATATCATATGAAATGTAAATACATTATCCATAAACCATGTATGGTATGAAATAACACATCCATTTTCAATCATATCACAAAAAAATTAATACAATATGTAATTTTTGTATCATAATAAATCAACTTCAAAAAAACATATAATTCTTCAAAGGATGGTGGCATAGATGAAATCAAAAACTTTTTAGTGAAATATATCTTTTTATTTTGAAATCATTTAAAGGTCACATTATTATAAAAAAAATTTATATTTGAAAATATTCATATAATCTTGTTAGGGAAGCTTCAACGATGCTATAATGGCAGAAAATATCTACACACACCATACAAGATAAAAAACATTCTTAACTTAATTTTGTCGAAAAGGTTATAAAGGACCTTGTTTGGAAAATGATGGAAAGATTCCATTATAGAAATATTATCAAAGACAAACAAGGATATAAATGACATCAAACCATAGTCTATAAAACAGTATGAATTATTTGAGATACATTTTTAAGAAACATGGATTTGGATGATAAAGAGGTCCCAGTAGATAATTACATATAAACAACATCAGATAATGATGAGATTGTGAAATTAACCCTTACCTAGTACTTTTCCTTGGTCGATGGTAGGTTAAACTCCTTTATATTGGTGAATTAATTGTTATTAAATTATAAAAGAATCATATACATTAATATGATATCATATATGATCTTTTAACATTGCTTTGTTAATAATATCTTAGAATTATCATCATTTCGGGTGTCAACAGATTCGTTTTCCTTTGTATTATTTGTTATTTGAGTCAAATTTATTTTGGATGGGATGTATCATATTCATATACAGAATTATATCAAGTATTTAAATTTATTTTTAATCATAAAATGAAAATTAGTCTTGAATAGATATGATGGGGAATAAATCACATTGCGTTCGTGGAGACGGTAATTCATACGTACACACGAGTAAAAATATCATTTTTTTGATATTAAAATTATATATAATTGGATGGTATATCATATATACAGAATCATTATCATAGTATATTTATTTTGTACATCAATTACACATAATTACTATACCCATACAAATAAGAATGTTTTGAATAACAATTACACCACGACCTGGAGACGGAAAGCCGTACGTACGCCTGTATGGTGACATGTCATTAAAATGATATATAGAATAATGAATATGGATGTATCATATTTATAATAACATCATAGTGTATAAAAGGTACTGGATTTATTATTTTATAATGGAAACAATAATGAAAGAGGAAGTGGAAGAAGAAAATAATTTGAAGAGGTGATGAAATATTTACCTCTTGTTTGGGTTCTTCCATATGATTTGATAAAAAAACACCATATGTTGGATTCTGGACTAAAGGAAGGCCTCTAGGATGAAAGGAGTACAGTTGAGAGGGTATTTGGGTAGAGGTTGACAGAGCCAAAGGTCATTTAAGGTGTGAATTGGATAGAAGGGGGTGTTCCCTTTTATAAGAGGGGTAAGGGGCACTGTAGAAAAAGCTATAAATATTATTTAATAATAAAATCCTTTTCATTTTATAATGGCTCCAAAATGGATTATTTAAAATCTAATGTCGGGATGGGTATAAAACCACTCAACCAATAGGTTTTAGACAGTTTTGGGTCACTATATTAACTTTATCTTTTATATGAAACTCTTAGTTAAATAGTTTGACATTTACCATGTTTCTTCATATTTTTATATTATATGATTAATAAAAATGAAATATACTTCCAAAAGAAACCCAAGTGGTTCAGTAATGACACAACTATCATTATATATGTCTTTTTTCTAAAACATAGATTTTTATGAATATAATATCAACAAATAATATAATATTTGTTTTAAAAACTCTTTTATGTCAATTTAGACACTATTTGGTATTTTTTTTTACAAATTTACAACAACGTTACTACTTTGAAAAAAATTCATCTAACTAATCCTAATATTTCATATTAACCTATAAAATCAGTGTAATTCCTAAAATGTCTCAAATTAAATTTATTTGGATATTTATAATATCAATTATTTTAATATTTCATTGATTAGGCAATTACTGCATCATCATTGTGTCATAAATAAATTGTATTATTTAATGTGTAAAAAATATAAATAAAAAACCATTACGTAGGAAATCATTTTATCTTTATAATAAATATTTACAGTCAAATTTATCTGATGTTTAACCATGTATTAAATTTTTTTTAGTTATTTAACTTTGATTTTAACTCTTTTAACTCTTCTTTGAATTAAATAATAATAAATGTCTTAATCTAATCCAAGTGGAACTAAAGGATCATATTTTATTCCTAAGGTTGTTTTTGGTCGAATTTCACTTGTCCAATAGAATTATGACACATGTTAAGATAATAATAATATCATTTTTACCCTTAATTACCCTATTTACTTTTAACCGTGGTAAATAAATGTAAAAAGTTACTATTCTCCAAAAATTATTTTCATCTTATTAATCCATATTTTACTTACTAATATCATCCGTTTCTCTCTGAGTTTCAAAATTAAACTCAGAGTAGCTGTAAAATTATCTTTTATGTAAATTTGAAAATTCTCCTAGAAGGTGGGTAAGACGATAAAAAGTTCAGTAAAAGTTTTATATACCAAAAAATATTATAAATTGGCTCTAATGAATTAAATTGAACATATATAGGTATTATGTATCTATTTTGACCTAAAATATAATTAAATAAAATAAAAAGTCAGTTTTAAACAATAACTCTGTGTTTTTCACAATTCATAAAAAATTGAATGTTTTCTGAAAAATACAGAAAATTCACCCTAAGCTAATTTCAATAATCCGAACCCAAAAATGAATTCCATTTTGAAATATAGAATTTTTAAAATTTCAAAAAGTTGGTAATACAATTCATAATGGCTAGTTTGATGGGTTGTGGTGTGTTATAACTCAAACTTTCATACAACACATGCTATTGTATTAATAATAGAGAAGCGTACCATGGAAGCTTCGGGTATTACAATCCACACTCAATCAATTTTTCTATAAAAGGATTACCTTTTCACAAAATCAATTTTCTTGGTCATTGCTAAAATTCAACATATGCACTCAAATAATTTATCAAATAGTACTACAATACAATCCTAATATATTTCATTATTTTATAACCATAATATCATCAATAAAATACTCTTATAACATAAATCTTCAATCCAAACCAAATAAAATTAATCATCCCACTTCTTATATGGTAATATCATAATATTGAACAAGATCAATTAGCTTATTTGGAGGTATATTCACTTGAATATTGGGGAATCCATTTGTGTTGGTCCCTAATGACTTATAATTGAAGCATTGAACATTAAAAATTTCATTTTTTGCAATAAAATTATAAAAATGGTTGAATTTCAATCCACAATTTTATCAAAATCTCATTCTCTTTAAGAATGCTCATTGGTGTTTCTTTCCTAAATTATCACATGTCAAAAAACACATCTTTCACTTCTTTTCATTATCCATTCTTTATATGTCGTTATATAATTTTCTTGATTATGTCAGAATCCCTATTAATTATATAATTATTTTTCTCTATTTATATTAAATCAAAAAATTACTTTGTATATGATAATGTCTTAGAGACGAGTTACCTTTAATAGATTATCTTAATCATGTAAAATAAATGATCATTCCTACTCTTTTGGATAGTGATGATTGATACAGTTCCCCTTCCTTCAACGAGGTTGCATTTATAAAAAATGGAATCCACTATATTTTATCATATCATTATGAAACATAATTTATAATCCTAAAACTATATAATCACTCATTGTAAATTGAAAAATTTATTCATGGATTATCACATAAATATAAAAATTTTTTATTTCAGAATGTTTTCAAATCATAAAAATAATTTCAAACCCATATTAATGGTTTTAAATAAAATTTGAATTATCCTATGTATATCCCATGAGAGTGTAAAAATAGGTTCACAATATGGATCATTTTCATTCACCATGAAATTCTTCGGTTATTCCCAAAGTTAATTTTTTGGTTTATTACCCCTACGTACATCAACTCAGAACCATGTACACTTGAGTTATCTAGATGGAGAAATATTCTAGGAAAACCCACATAAAATATTGGTTTCAAAAACATTATGTTTTTCTTATATACGTATCCTAGATTTTTGTCATTGGGTTTGATTCCATAATTTATTTTTTCCCAAATATATTTCATATGGTTTCTACTAAAAGTCCTCTAAAACAAACTGTATATACCCCAACCCTGTTAGCCCGTTTTCAATGGCTACATCATTACATTAGAAGTAGATAAATGGTATCACATCATGAATGAACTAATAGTTTATTAGTCTTGGTAAACTGGACACTTACTTGAAATTTACATAAAAAATGAAAATATAAAACATAGAAAGTGTTTTCATAGAGAAGGCCACTATTCCTCATAGAGTAAACCTAATTATATATCCCAAAACACATACTGGTATACAGGGTAAAATAAAAAACATGAAATCGGTGATCTATGATCCTTGGAACGGATGAGAATATAATTTAATCTATCATAAATATATTATCATATTCAATATGGAATGGTAAATAACTATAACACATACCATTTAATTAATAAATTTTGTATAATATGGTAGAAAATGATCATCAAATAAATCCATATAAATAATTAAATAAGCTTATAACATTTCCATCGTTATAATAACTAATCCAATAATTACATGGAAATAAATAAATGATCTAATAATGAGGGAATACATCATTCCTACATCTAAATCTTTCAAAAACTACCAAAATATTGATTAAATCTGTGGGTATTGACAAGTCTGATTCTGCTAACTAATTTGTCTCAGGAGACATTTCCACACATTTAAAGAAAATATAAAACTGGCCTCCCAAAACCCACTTAAAAATTTAAATGAATTTCTCATATGAATTGGGAAAAACATAATAAACATAAATAAATATATTTAAAAATTAAAATATGAATTGTTAATACAACCCCCAATTGAAAAAAAAACTATGAACAATCTAGAGCATTATAGTGATTGGTAATAAATATATAAATCCTCAGTCAAAATGATTGAAATACTTCTGAATAAATAATTATGGTTATATCAATATATTATATTTCCAGTTTATCATATGTACAATAATGGGTTTTTGTCATTAATGAATTGAAATAACATCAAAATGTCTCATAAAGTGGTTTTTGATTAAAATCAACTTTTGACATTGAAATTTTTATTAAAAAAATGTCAATAAAATATTTGAATATAATTTAATTTGAAGATATCCTTTTAAAATATATATAATTATAATTAAAAATTTATTAGTAATAACAACATGAAATGTTTTTCAGGTCATACACGTTAATATACATATTCCTTTCATGTTTTCAGTAAAATCCAAATGAGATTTGTTTTTAAATAATCATGAATATTCCATTCAAAATGTTTTTTAAAAATTAATAATATATAAAAATTTAATTGATAAATCATTTATATAAAGTTAAAAAAAATTACAAACATTTTTAGAATTCTTAGATTTTGTTGAAAATATATTTTCAACTGAATAGAAAAATAAAGTATGATTTTCTTTATAACATTTTTCTCAATAATATTTAGTAATAAAGAGGGGGGAAATGATACTATTAATTGAAAATATAATCAATAACCATACGATGATAAAATATACTTATTTGTTTATGTAAATATTCAATATTTTCTTCATTTTAAACATAATAAAAAATAATCCTGGATAATGATGAGAATGTGAAATAAACCCTTACTATATTGGTAGAATTTGAATCATAAGCCCTCTTAATTAGATAAAGTAAAATGAAACATTTAATAAAATTAATATAAATATTTTATTTATATAATATACCAAATGGTTGATTATATACACCACCTAAAAGAAAAATTGGTGAATATCCTGTGTGTCTCTTGAAAGTAAAAGTGGGTTTGGAAACACATATCTCATATTCGACCCCATTTGTATGTGTTTGAAAATATAGTAAAATAGATCTAAGGTTAGTATAAATGTATTACAGAACCAAAATAAATATATATAATACCATATTTGTTCTTATTTGAACTTTTTACCACCCACTTATAAGTCATTTTCACTATTTGCATTGTCATAGTCTTTAATGGCCTTGTCTTCTAAAGCGTGTTTTTTCATGATCATTTTGGTTTTTTACATAGGATGTAGTTCAATCATTAAAATAATTATATTAATGTTTTAAATATTACTCATATTCATTATATACATCCTTATAATAATCCATTAAAAATTGTACAAATAGAATGAATTGCATTGCTTTGGGGAGAAGGATGGTTTCATGAACACACTAGTGATGATATCATTTCCTTAAACGGTGAAAGGGGAAAATATTTATTTTTTATATATTAATTTTCCATAATTTAAATTATTCCATATATATAATATATATTCATTAATTGTATATAAATAACATTCCATCTAAATCATAATTTAAAAATGAATCACATTAATTTTTGATGTGGTAGTTCATCGTACACACTACGAACATTATTGTTTTTAAAAAAGAATGGAAAGTATAAAGGTATATGTGATATAAAAACTAAATTACTATAACTAAATCATAAATAATATATATATATATATATATTAAATATATAATGTTATCCATTCTTGAGAACTGTTGATGGAAAATAGTTTACATCAGTTCGTGAGCGGAAGCCTATCATTCACCTAATTAAAGATTTCATTGCCATTTGATTGAATTAAAAATGGATAAATATTATTCCATAAACATCAAAACATATTAGTATATGGTAAATAATATTGTTTTTTTATTTTATTTTTTAGGAAAAACATAACGATTTTAAAAGAAAAATAAAAGGAATAAGTTTAATATTGTGGACCAAGACATTTTACATGTATTATTACATGATATTCAGATTAATTAACCATCAAATAAAACAAATTATTGTAACTTATGGTGTCTTTGAAAGATTGGGAACATAATTAAACATAACAAAACCAAAATAACAACATCTTTTACTAAATCTTAATAATGAACTCCTAACTCCCATTTATCCCTTATATATACATATGATATTCTAGGGAATACATGAACAAAATGGATGACCTAAAAATTCTAGTAAGAGAATATAAATAGGAATAAACATATAAAATGATGTTGAATACATAACATGATAACATAAAATTCAAGTAACATGAATAAACATAAGTTAGTATAACATGGGAATATATAACCATGACATCATAGGAATGTGGTAACATCAAATAAAATTCCATAAACATGAGTTAAGGATAACTACAAAGACTACATCACATGGTGGAAAATGTGACATAATGGAATTATGTTCATTCTCTTTCCTAATATGATGACTCATGTGACAAAAAATTTCCCTATGTAGTAGTGCACTTTCTTGGAACAACAATAATAACATGTTCATGAATATGCATGGGACATGAAGAATCTTACATGAGGAATAAACAGAAGCATTTCTCATGGAAATAAGTGGGCTTCATAATCATACCAAAAAGAATTAAAATGCAGTGTATCATAAATGATTTTGTGAATGAATGAATTTAAACCATATATGGAATTTATTAATAAGAAATATGAATAAATTATGATAATTTATGTCAAACTAAAGTAAAAACATGTAAAAAGAGTGTTAAGGAAACATTAGAAATAAAAAATTTCAGAACAATTTATTAAAAATATTAAAGATTATTTAATATAGAAAAAGAATATTTTTTTTTCAAACAACCAAAAATTGAAAAGGATTTTTTTAATGATAAAATGAGTGATTTTATAAAAAAAAATTGGATTAAAACATAATTACTTGAAATTGGGTAAGATATTGAGATGTTTCCTTTAATCAGGCTTTCTTATTTGGAATAATTAAGATGAGAACAATAGTAAAACATATATATCCATGACAAAACTATTCATAGTCTTGAGGAAAATAATATACTAGTGAACATAATTGTCCAAATATGTGAAATTAAATTATTTTCCAAAATAATTTCTCATATTTATAATTATCAATTAATATATAAAAAATGTAATCTAATTAATGAAAATGATTTTCCAAATATGCATAATTAAATTTTCATTTAAAATCATCATTTATTTGAAAAATACCAATTTTAAAACAATAATAAATTTTATGGAATTATGAAAAAATAACTAAGGTCTAATAAAATTATATTATATTCAGAAGAAAAAAATAATAAATTATGAATATATATTTTTTAATATAAATTTTCATTTCAATTATTAAATTAATCATAAAAATGTAATTAAAAAATTATGACTTATAATAATAGAAAAAATAAAATTTTCATTTTTAAAACATTTATTTTCTAATTCCATTAAATAAATACATCATATTTTAAATCCTTAGATGCATAAATTTTATTTATTCATTCATAGGTTAGGATACTACTCTATTTTCTAAATTACTATTCTGAAGCATCGTATTACTATTGTCGACGTCATGTTACTATTTCGTAATTATAGATTTCTTAACTTCTAGAAATAAATCTAATATAATTCATTATTTATCTATAATGACTATATTATGATCTTAATGTAATTTTATGTTATTATAATATATAAAATAATTATATGATGTTAATTTCCATTGAATGAATTTGGGTTTGTTACATTATTCCCATCTTAGGAAATTTTTCACTCAAGATGTTATTTTACATACTATATTAGAAATATGTAAGGGTACTTCTCCTCCATCACATCCTCTGGTTCCTATATTTCCTATTCATATCTTTGGTTCCACCATGAAACATTGCCAATGTGATCAATCTTGTTGCATTGAAATTTATCTGTATGATCCAAGATCATCATTGGCTACTCCATGTAAGAGAGATCTTTTTTCTAACTAAAACCCCACTAGATTAAGTAAATGTGAAGGATCTGGTATGTACTTCGTCAATAAGGATAAATAGAATACACCTTTTACTTAAGACATTGTAGGTGGAAGTGCTAGTTGATAGGACACATCGCTGATATAATCAAGATTGTCGAAGGGGGCGATGTACCTAGAAATAGTATTTCCACTCTTCCCAAATATCATGATCCTCTTCCATGGAAATATGGTGAGGAATACCATGTCTTCATCCATAAAATCTGGGTCTCATAGATGATTATATACATAACTCTTTTATTGAATTTTTGATTCCTTGATGTGTTGCTGAATAGTTTTCACCTTTTAAACCATTTAATTTACCATTTCATGTCCTTGCATCTTAACTTAACCGACTTCATTCCTTCACACCTGCGTTATGTATCTTTTAACATAAATGGATTCATATGGATCCATTTGGATACTCGAGAAGATACTTTTTTTGTTTGATAACTAGACCGAAGGAAGATGTTAGTACGATCCTTCCTTGTGATCCTTATAACATGGTTTCATATTATCATCCAATGTATAAATAGTTCATTTAGACAGGGCATCAGTTTGAGAATGATAAACCTTACATAATTATAGCTCATTATTTAGAGAATGTTGGATGCTTTTCCAGAACATCGAATTAAATCTCAGATCTCGGTGAGATACAATAGATAGTGGTACTCCACGAATCCTTTCCACTTGTATGATGTATATCTGTGTTATTTTATTCAATTATAAGTCCTATCAAATCAAGATAAAGTGAGATATATTTGTAAGTGGATCCAGAAAAACCCATATTGCATTGGTTCCTCTATATGTCTTTAGATGTAAATTTACAAAGTCCATGGGGATTTTTTACAACTTCCATACTGGTATAGTTAATGATTTTAGCATCCCCTTATACTTTTTCCTTTCATCCTTTACTTTCTAACATACGAGGCACATTTTTGTGAATTCAGTGATCTTCTCCGTCAGATATTACTAATAACAGTTCTCTCGTAGATCTCGATACACCATTCAAATCCTTGGGTGAATAGATATGGTTGAGATATGTGCTTAATTAATATGATCTGACTTTATCTATGAATCAAATGATACATATAGTCGTGACACAAATCTAACAATTCCTTCCTCATCAATATTTAACTCTGAGGATTTACCATTTCTAGAAGCTCGCACCTACTTCTGAATTTCCACAACATTTAATTGAGCATTATTTAGTTTCTCCATATGCAATGGTTGAGAAATAATTTTAGAAAGGATTGTTGTTGTTCGTTCCTTAATTATTCCCATGACTATGCATTTAAAATATAATATTATTGGATCCTTCTTAATTCCCCTTATCTATAATGAGGAAAGATATTTTCAACTTAGATTATCGACTACATTATTTTTATTTCTAGGATGGTAGTGGATCAAGCCATCGTAATCCTTCATGAGATCTAACCATCTTCACTGAAGCATATTAATAAACTTCTATGATATTTTATATTTTAGGATCTTATGATCAATATGTATTTCACACTTCTCCCCATAAAGATAATTCCACAATATTATTAATGCAAATATCATAGTTGAGAACTCTAGATCATGCATGGGATAGTTTTTCTCATGTGTCATTAACTTTCCTGAGGTGTTGGCTATCACATTTTTATTTTGAATCAACACCCAACAAAATAGATTCATTGATGAATCACTTTACACCACTAAGAGTTACCTACATTTTGGGAGTGTGAGTAATTGAGTAGTGATAAGCCTTTTATTTTACCCTTTGATGTATTCTTCACATTCTGTAATCCAAAATAGTTTAAATACACTAAGAGGGGTGAATCAGGGTATGAAATATTAAAAATCACTCCCCTTTAAATCTTGTATAATTGCTAAAATCTAACTTCTCTCTATTTCTTATAGAAATGTGTGAATATAATTAAAATCGGGCATGAGACACAGATATAATAACTGGTTTACCGTCACAAGTATTCTCCAAAGATAATATAATGGTGATGTGCCAATGTTCCAAATTCATTGAGGATACCTAGAAAATTACAAGGAATGGTCTAGATCACTTATATTATCAAGATCACTACATGTACAAGGTATAGGTTCAGCTCACTTCATTCCAAAGTTTCCCTCCATGAGTCACTTTCTGTGGATCACTACAAGTGGAAAAGATCAAATTTTTTCACTTTATTTTCTCACTACTCTAGAAAGAATCCATACACAGTTGATAGACTTATAGTTCCATTGATTATCACTAATGAATACATCCTCGGTTGTAGATAGATACCATGTTGAAGGCATTATTTATTCCACTTTAGGAATCTTACTTTACCATAGTTTAGTGGTAAATCCCTTTTTATAACATTCCCAATGCTCACTATCTTAATAAAGAAAACCTCTTTCACGATGCTAAACCATCCTTCATAAAAAAACTATTTTCTAGATGTTCAACCATGTTCAAAGTGCATACATAGAATTTAAAAAAAATAATACATTTGGTGAAAAATTTATAGCCTTCATGAACTTCACCAACTTCACAATTCTAAAAAATTTTGTT
Source organism: Viscum album (assembly GCA_963277665.1). NCBI lineage: Eukaryota > Viridiplantae > Streptophyta > Magnoliopsida > Santalales > Viscaceae > Viscum > Viscum album. Next base: position 949,744,448 of record OY728155.1, on the reverse strand, counting down.
GTCTTTCATACCCTTCATGAAGCACCTTCCTTCATGAATATTTTCACTATGACATCCTTTTCAATCCACCTACTAAAATTTATATCCTTATAATCATTGTTTAGTATAACTCTTTCTTTGATAGGGAATGGCCTTTATATAGGAATTTCCACTGATTTTAGATGTTTCTGGCCATGTCATCCCCATTTTCCAAAGATCTCCAATTTCCATCGTAGTAATCAATATCTCAGAAAGCTATGAAAAAAGTCATCATTTGTGATGCTTGTCGTAATTATGGAGATTACCTTAAAAAAATTCACACCTTTATAAGCCACCATTTTTTAAGGCTGGTTTTCATATAAGTCATTTCTTTTTCCTATTTCTATATGACCTTCTAGGTAATCTAATTTCCACAATGCTATCTATCCTTAAAATATTAGACACTAAAAAGTTGGAAAATAATAGGAAATGAAATCACATTTTTCTCAAAATTTTTTTACCACTTATATGGAACCCATTCCTTTGTAATTGATATTTTCAGTATACCATTTCAAAAATATCTCTAGACTCCAAAACATTCCATGGAAAATGACTCTTTCAACGAACAAAATCAACCCAAAAATACTGCAATATTACCTGGAGGGATTTCAGTCCAACAATCTCCCTCATTGAGTTTATTGATAAATCCATACAATTTGATACCTAAAAAACTATATTCTATGATATATCAAAATTAACTTCATTAAAATATGAAAAAAAATATAATATTTACTCACCACACACTATATTCCCACTTGATTCATGATCAGCATGAGAAATAGGAATAGTATGACAAGTTCATCAATGAATAACGTCATTAAAAAAACTCTCAACTGCATTCATCACGAACCACATCTATCATGATATATAACCATTGATCGATCACCTTTAGTATCATTAGATTAAAAATTCCCCAACATCACTACATGGGTTCTCTTTCTTTAGAGTTCTTAAAGATGTCCAATATATTTTTTGATATCCTTTATTTGGAATGCTTAAATATTTCCAAGATAAACTCTAGTAGCTCCCCCTATATTGCAGCTCCCCCTATCAGCTTTTCCCCTATCATAATTAAGAAAAATTTCCCCATTTATATCCACAATTTACTCAACATTTTTCAATAAAACCAAAGTTCACATAAATATGGTATGACATAGATAAGTATATTAAGGAGAAATATAACATACCTTAAAGAGAGTGTATCCCACATCCACCCTTTTTCAAGGAAAAGGTGTTGAATAATCTATTAGATATAGTCAATTAAATTCAAATTCTTCATTGGGTAAATACCTCATTTGAATGACTTCATCATGTTGTTCAATAGGAACATACCCCAACTTCGAAATACCTTTATCCACTATCTCCTTGATAAAATGACAGCTGATTTCAAATTGATTTTTCCTTGAGTGATGGAATTAATTTTTTATTTGATTTATGGCACTTGAATTATCATAATGGATTTGAATCATATATTTTACTTCAACTCCCATATCATAATGTTTCCTATTTATACACAATAACTACATGCATGCTTTTTTAGATGAAATATATTCATATTTTATGGTACTCAATGAAATGAAATCATGTTTATTGATTATCCCAGAAATGCACAATCCATCAAGATAGAATTCCACACCTAACATTGATTTCCTTTCATCTATTTATCTGGCCCAATCTATATCTATATAGCATAATAACTATTATTGATATTTGTCTCTATATAGTAAATCAAATACATCATGCCCATGATATACCAAATATTATGTTTTACAGCATGTTGGTGGGTTTCATTGGGACTACATTGATATCATGCTACTTTAAACTGTGGCAATAAAATACCTATTTGAGTCATTGTAAATTACAATAGGATTCTAATGATCTTCTTTTATTATATGACATTAAAAAATTTGTCTTTATAATCCCATGATAGTTTCATCTATGTATCCAGTTCAGTCATAATATCCTCCAAATTATCTATTCCATATCTTCTAAAATCCTCTTTCCATTTTTATATTGTAAAATGAATGTTACATTCACTCCTTTTTTGACCTATAATCCTTGGGAATATTTTACTTCACAAATCATTGACATTTCAAATTCAACTTTAATGAATTCCGATAACTGGGTGAACTGTGGTACATCTGATCCACTATATATTATGTCATCGATATATACTGGCACCATCATCTTTTCATTTCATTCACATTTTTTTTATAGATTGTCGTAAACTCCACCACACTGAAAACAACACTTCTTAAAAAACTGATATATCCTTGAATATCATTCACTTAGTGCCTTCTTCAACCGATGAAGTCCATTTCTGAAATGAAAAAAATATGTTATCATGTTTCTGAATGAAAAAAACACTAGGATAATCAATATAAACATCTTCTTATAGAACCCCATTTAAAAATAATGACATTACCTCTTTATACTAAATAGTAATATTTCATTGTACTTCTACGGGAAAGAATAATTTGATTTTCTCTATCCTTGGAACCAGTGAAAATGATTCATCAACCTCGATACCCTCTTTGAAGGAGTACCCTTTTCACACTAGTTATTATTTGTTTCAAATAATAGCACCATACTCATTTATATTGTTATGAAAAACAAATATTGTTTCAATGAAAATTTTATTTTTTATCCTTGAAATAGTCTCACAAGTCTGATTCTACTCAATTTGTTGAAGATCTTCATTAATATCCGGAACCCAATTCTTATCTCCATTTGCATAATCAAAACATTTAGATCCATACATATGATAATTATGATGCTCATTATAGAGTCTTTATCCTCATTTTCTTCATTGAAACTATATAATCACCAATTATGTTATTTCTATATCTTTCATCTATTATCTTTGGTCTTTGTGAAGATAATTATTCATTCTCATACTTTTAATTATCTGAATCATCTTCTAAATTAGCATCTAGAACTGGAACATCCCCATATATTCTTATCTCTTTATTACTTACCTTGTGAGACTGACATGTAATTGGTAAATATTTTAATCATTCTCTTCTATAGTCATAACATTGAATTCATCAACCTTTCACGACTGCTTAGGGAAACATTTTTGCGCTTTTATATTCTCTGAGTGACCAAGAAATTACCCTTCATCTCCATGGGATTCAAACATCCTATGTTTCTTTATATTTGAGAAGGAAGCACTTACATTCAATGACTTGAAAGTACTTAAAAATTGGATTCTTTCCATGCCATATCTCATATGGAGGCCTCTCTTCCATTGGAAAAAGTAAAACATTATTTGATGTGTAGTCTAATGCCATCAATTCTTCTTCTCAATAATTATCGAGAAGGTATTTGCCAATGTCAATTGTTCTATCCATGTTTTTAATAATATAATTTCTTCTATCTAATACAACATTTTATATTGATTTTCACACTATAAAAACTTCGCGCCTTATCACATGTCTCTCAAGATAAACGAAAACATAGAAATATTTGAACTCTGTTCTATTATGTATTTGAATATTATAAATTGATTGACTTGTAATCTTCTCAACATCCCTTTTATATGTTTTTATGAAACTGAACAACTCACTTTTTGTAGTGATGAATAAAACACATTCCATTATACTAAAATCATCAATGAATAGAAAATAATATTTGTTACCATTAACAGTTATTGGTGAAATTGGTCTAAACACATCTATAAGATCCAACAGAATAAATATTTATGAATTTTTTTCATTTTTCTAATATGTATTTTGAATAAAATTTCCATATGGAAAAGCCTAGAAAATATGGGTACGATCAAGTGATAATATTGGGAGGTCTCGAGCGGTATTCTATTTTTTCAGATATTCAAATAGTGTTTAGATTAAATGAAAAAGCTATTTATGAAATAAATTTTTTCTTCTTCTATATAATACAATAACATATCTTTTTCTCCACATACAAGGTAGTGATTCTATTTCATACACTTTCCTTGAAAAACAACTGCACTGTTTTGGACATAATGACACAAAATTGATTGGAAAATATTTTTGATTTTCATAAGTTTCAAAATTGAATAACACGTAGTACATTGTGATTGGTACACTTAATAACCATGATATTTTCATGTCTCATGACTTTTCCTCCGAACATTGATTTTCTTGAGCTTATAATTCGGAAGCCTTCATCCTTACCAAATATCACAATATCATTCTTGTGGAATCTGATTCCTATTAATAGTTCTTAATTCTTGTCATTTGGGATGTCCTCCCGCTATCAATGATCCATATTCTAGTTTGATCTAATTTTTTAAATGAAATATCTTCAATAACTACATATTCATATCCCTTCTTTCTAATCCAAATTTTTGAGTTCACACATAATATGGATAAATAATCTTGATATTCGATGAAGTATGATGGAATTGCTTCATCCTATAGTGTTGCAAACCAATTACTCATTTTAAGTTCATTTGATGATACATTTGGCTGATGCTTATGAATATATTCAGTCTCCCTCATTACATTCATAGCATTGTTTATGTGAAATATATTTCATTTTTTCTTATTCCCCTACAACCAAAAAAATTACCATTAAATGATATCCTTGAATATTGGGTTTGGTATGGATACCTGTATTGGTTTGATTCATTTGATACCTCTTGGAAGAAGATTTGACATTTTTTTAGTGTCTCGTTTTTCCCCACTAATATAATATAATGCAGGGTACATTCATGTGTTTCACTACTACACCAGTTGTTGTCCCTTGGTTTATTTGAATCATCTGATTTCACATCTCACCCAAATTAATCTACATTCTCATAGTGGGTGGTCGTGGTCGGACGTCAATCGTTAATTATTTCAATTCTTAATCAAGCCTCGTACTAAACTTATCATTTATATTTGACCATTTATTCCATTTTTCTAGACCTATATGCTCCACTTTTATATTTTATATTGCATTTATGATCTTCTTTTCTGATGTTTTATGGACAGTCAAAAGATTTTCTTGATCTTTAACGCATTTTCATAGGCTGACAACTTCCTCTTCGTGTTCTTCAATATGTTTGATTTAATCCTTTATAGTGTTATTCAATCTATCAATTTCTCTTTTCTATTGATGAATTTTGATCTTGTACACTAAAGAATTTTCTGTTCTCTATGTAATTGAAGATTTTAGTTTTTAAATTTCATTATTCAGCTCAAACATCTCTTTTTCTTGATGTTCCATATATATTTTCACATCAGGATCCAAATTACTGTGTATATTAATTTTGGATCTCCGAATATCTAGAAACTCAATAGTGGATGAAAATTTTACCTGAATGTCAAATATTCCTTCAATTTCTTCTTTATAATTGTCACTTTCTTCACTTTTATGGTAATTTATTAACATTTTCATGATGACTTCTATTTTATTATCCTTGAGGTCCTCCATCTCTTCTTCCTCAGATTCTTCTGAACTATCATCTTAGTTTGAAAGTAGATTCTTCTTTAGGTTTAAAATTTTCATAATATTTTTCTTGAATATTAATAATAATGAAGGAATCTTCATGGAAATTTCATCTTCATCTTCATTATCTTCTTGATACTTCTTAGAAAAACAATTTTTTATATTTCCATCCATTATACATTGAAATAATGTAATTGAATCTTCCCTTTGAACGTTTTTTTCTCTTTGATATCATGAGGAAAGGAATGGCATGACTTCATCGGTCATTTCTTCTTCATGCACATATTCTATAGTTTGCTTCTTCATGGCCTTGAAAGCCACATCTCTGGAATTCCCCTTTTATAAGACATTTTTATCATCATTTGTCATCTATTAGGAAATAAGAGTATTATTCATGTTATCTAATGTCACATCCTTTATATCTTTATCTTACAATACATAAACCTTTGGATTAAACCATGGTGTATTTTTTCTCAAGATTCACTTAAAAATTATTATATATTCAACAATTTCACTGAGATCATGCTCCTCTTCCACAACAACATTCACTCGATCAATGAATGCATAAGTAGTTTCATTAGGGTTCATTATCATATCCTTAGACATCTCCCATAGAACTTGTATCTTTTCTTTTATGAAACATGATACAACCTCATAATTTTTTAGTAAATTTTCCCATATATCATTTGATGAACCACACAACATCCCCATCATAAATATTTTATTTATAAGTCTCCCACTACTACCTTGATTAATTTAGAGTCAATATCCAATTCTCTTTGTACCTTTTCTAATAAATCACAACAGTCAACATTGGAAAAAATTCCATGCATCATTACTATTGTGAAATCCATTCTTAATGACCAGAAGTAGTGCAACATATGATACATAAATAGTTGAGAAGTGTTTCCATTGATAATCCAAAAATAATTTAAAATTGACACCCTCCATTTCAACTACTGAGAGATAACCATTGACATTCAAATATTCGCTCAGATAATAATTTTATCCAAAATATGATAAATAACCAAAGATGATGGTGAATCCGGGTGTGATGGATTAAAACGCATTCCCCATCAGATCTTGTTTCAATATAAAAACACTATTCTCTCTCTTTCTCATATAAATCGATAAATAGAATTGAAATCATGCACAAGACACCTAAATTTTTCATTGTTCACCGTCACTAAGATACATCCGAGGAGAATACAATGATAATGTGTCAGTGTACTAAATCAACTGAAGCTCACTAATATATTACAAGGATCAGCTTAGATCACTTCTTTGACCAGGATGAATATATTTACAAGGTTTGTGGGTTGCATAATACTTTCTCATGGTTCACTCTCTTATTATCATTCTATGTCTCACTACTGGTGGAAATGATCACCTTATTCTCCTTATTTTTCCAATTGTTATGGAAAGGAACCACACATTGTTTAGGGACTAATATATCCCTTCATTATAACAAATGAATATATACTCTATTTCAAATAGATTCTATTTTTAATTCCCACAATCATACACATGATGAATCACACATTACCAAAGGTCATTGGGAAATCCCTTTTTATTACTTCAATGATACACCCTGTCTTCGTGAAGCTCTCCTCTTTCAGGAATCACAATCAGTCATCATGAAGCCACCTCCATTCGCAATTCTAATGCACTTTCAAAAACTTACATATCCTTCAAAAATATCACTACTTTCAGTCATCGTTTTGCATCCTTCACAAACTTCAACACCTTCATAATGCTCAATAATTTTTGTTGGCATTTATATCCATCATGAACCACCATCCTTAACAAGCATTTTTCAAGGGCAACCCTAGTGATCCATCTTATTAAATCTAGATCATGATAATATGTGTTAAGTCTCACTCCTTTTATAAATGGAGTAGAGGACTATTTATAGGTGGTTCCAATGATTACTAAATTTTCCAACCACATCATCACCATTTCACCAAGCTCACCAATTTCATTCATGGTTCCCATTGTCTAATGAATAACCAGGTTAATTATCTATTCGAAATGATTCTCATAATCGTAGAGAATACCATAAAAATATTCTCACCTTCACAAACCACCTTTTGTGAAGCCTAGTCTCTACAAAAATGATTCCTTTTCCTTATAACGATAAGGGCTTCATGAAAATCATATTTTTTAAGTGCTATACATCCTCCAAAATTTGGACCTTAAAATTTGTTAAATATTGGGAAATCTTGTCACCTTTTGAACATAATTTTCATTTACTATTACTGGAATTCTATTCAGATATCTTGGATCTTTTTCAGAATTCCATGTTAATAGTCTCTCTAGACTCCACAACATACCATAGAAATCAATTTTGTCAACAAGATTAATCAATAAAAAATTCTAAATGGTTACTTTAAATAATTTTTTTTAACAAATTCACTGGTCCAGGTAATATTTTCTCCCTTCCTAGTCATCATGGTTAGTGGTTTTAGAAATCATGATACGTTTTTCACAAATCACTGGAAACACCCAGCATAACAATAAAATAATGTATCTCTATTAATGATATTGGTCTAGTTCACTCATTGGTTTCCATTTTAATAGAAGGGTTCATTGATATTCATTTGTTGGTGATAAAATTCCCCTATAGTTACACTTCTTTCATCCATAACTCACATTTACTTTACATTTCATATATTTTCTTAGTTAAAAATTTCATTAACATAGTATTTAAATGCTCCTATTATTCCTCTTTGATATTAGAGTATATCCATATATTATCTAAAATGACTAAAAAATATTTTTTGAGGTAATATATAAAGACTCTATCCATTTTTTTCCATGAATATTGATGGAGCGTTTAGGAGTGTGATGGGAATCAGTGTGAACTCATAGTTTCCATGCCTCACTAGAATGTATTCCTTGGTAATATCTTCTTTCTTCACATTTAATGGGTGAAATCCTGACTGAAGGTCCCGCATAGAGAAATTATTATCTCCATGCAGCTGACCAAGCAAGTGATAAATCCATAGAAGGGAAACTTATTCTTTATTGTGATTTTTTGAGCACATGATAATCAATATAGATATGCATTGATCCACACTTCTTAAAAATGAATTTTATTAGTGCATCACACAGTAATGAACTTAGGTGTATGATACCCTTGTCCAAATTTTCTTGTAAATGTTTATTCATTCCATCTAATTCAAGGGCCTCCATACTATAAGGATTATTTTATATAGGAAGAGATACAGGAATAATTTCATTGATAACTCAAACTCTCAGTCGAGAAGAGAACCACAAAATCCTTTATGGAATACATATATGTAGTCCCCCATAATGGTCATGTCTTGGAGCATTATTCTCCTCTTTGTATCGATCATTTAAGCTAAATATGATTTCTTTTAAAGAAAAAATATACACAATTGATATGTTAATTTTGATGGAGACTCATCCTCCTCATTACACTTGTTTAGAATATGTGGATGCTTTCGGATATGAAGAGTGATCTCCCTTTCCGAACAGTTGATGTTGGATTTATATTAAGACAACCATTCCATGTGAAAAATACCATCAAGCTCCACTAAAGGAAGTAAGAAAAGATACTATAGGAATTTCCATCAACAAAAACTAACCAGGGAGGATTCATATAATTTGGAGTCAATAATATCTCCATTTTATAATTCATAGATTACTCAACCTCCATATTTTGATGTGGGTTTTGAATAGTTTTACTAAACATACAATATAAGAAAGAATGAATTGAAACTAAACCAAACATTACATTCACTATTTCTGAACAAATAACCAGTGTACAGTACACCACATAATTATTATGATCCACCATAATAGTTGTGATAGAATATTCCATTCCATGCTTCCTCAGATGTGGTTGTTATTGATTTCCCCTAACAACCAATGGAATTGGGTAATGTCTTTCATAATTCCCATTTTACGTACAGTTGAAACATTATATTATAGGTTGAGTATTAATCTGAACTTTCCTTTCATCTTTCGTATTAGTGGGATTCCTCACATAACTTTGGAATTTATTATCCATGTTCCCTTTTATTCTACATTTGAAGTATATATTTTATCACATTAAATAGTTTACATGATGATTCTTCCCACACATTTGAAACGTGGGTTGTTAGGACTTATTTCCATCATTGTATTTATCTATTGATCCTCCCAATTAAATCTCGATTTCCCACTTTTTTCCCTGGGCGCATGAGAACACTAAGACTCTCTAATATATATTTCTACCTTAAGGTCACAACATACAATCTCTTTATAACTGTCAATGTATCAACTCACCAATTCTTTTTTCTAGATGAAACTCTAGTCCAGTAAGAAGTAATCCATATTTATTTTTTGCATTCATGAAAAATATGGAGGGGTATCTTGAAATCCTTATAATGTTTGTTTCAAATTCCCTGATAGACTCATTTTCAATTTTCTTCAGTCCAAGGGACTCCCTTTCCACCTTAAGAAGCAGTGTTCGGGAAAATTTTTTATTGAAAATTATTTTCATGAAATCTTCACATCCCATGGAATCAATTTCCCCCTTATACTTTGTGTTCTTGATCAATATACAACATTTTTCTTCTTCACATCCAAAATGATAGACTTCCAGCACAACATTATCCTCTTATATTTATGGGATGATTGAGAATGTATTTTGAATTGTGTTAATCCATTATTCCATGATGATGGTATCATTGTATCCAATAAATATGGGTAATACTTTTTCACTTGATAGATTCAACTATAATTTTATCTCTCTTAATAGAAGGAGGGAGTTCCACATGATTCAACATAATATTCAGAACATTTTCTATTTAAGTAAGTACTATAATGATGTATTGAGCTCCCTTTAACATCATATTTGGAAATTCGTGTGGGAAATCATCACATTCCATATCACATTGACTGTTAGAATAGTTTTTTCTATCCCCATCCATTATCTTAGAAAAACAATGTAACATTAGGGGGATTGAATACTTATCAAATAATAATATAAAAAAATCATTATACATGTTAGGATAAACTTGTATATAAAAATAATTTCATAACACTTGATACTCTATATTTAAATTTATGTTATACATGGTGATTGAATTATCCCTGGGGTTCATACAAAAGTTATATAGTCCAAATATCCAAAAATTACTATAACATTCTATGATACCTACTATAGGGGACCTAGCCTTTTACATATATTACTACATGATAATAAGCATAATTAACCATCAAATAAAACCATGTATCTTGAAGTCTAGTGTCCTGGGAATATTACATACATAAGTAAACATCATGAAACAAAAATAAAAAAATGTTTTATTTACTCTTCAAAATGATCTCTTAACTTCTTCATATCCCTTATATCAACATAGGATAACCAGTGGAATACATGAAAAAAAGGGATGAGATAAAAAGACCGTTAGGAGAATAAGAATAAGAATAAATATATCACATGGGTTAGAAGACATGACATGATAATATAAAATGAATAGAAGAAGAATAAACATAGGAAAGTATAATATGGGAAAATATAACCTTGAAATCATTTTAAAGTGGAAACATCATACAACATGACATAAACATGAGTCAAGGGTAACTACCATGACTATATCACAGGGAAGAAAAATTCCCAAAAATGAATTTGGTTCACCTTATGTCCCAACATAACATCTCAGGCGACTAAGAATTACCAAATGCATTTGAGCTTTATGTGGGAACACTAATCATAACATGTTCATGGATATGTGTTCCATATGAAGAATCTTACATAAGGAACAAACAAAATCATTTCCAATGGAAAATTTCATTCATCGTAACCATGTTTAAAATCATAACACATAGGTGTATCCTAAATTTTTCAATGAAAGAATTGATTTAAATAATAATTAGAAATTTATAAGGTAAAATGGTCATAGATCATGATATTTTATGCCAAACTAAAGTGAAAACATGAAAAATGACCGTTTAAGAAACATTAGAAATAAAACATTTTAGTGGAGTTTAATGAAAATGTAAATGCAAATTTTAAACAGAAAAGGCATATATGATTCCATAAAACATGAAATGAAAAATCTTATCTGTTTCAAGATAAAATGATAAATTTTATAAATAAAATTATGTCTTAAAATATATCGTGTATGATACATGAAAATGGGTAAGAAAGTTGGAAGTTCCCTTTAATTAGGCTTTCTTATTAGGAAGAATTGTTAAGCAAACCTTATTAAAACATGTATATCCTTAAAAAAGTAGGATCAAATGAGCTGGATATATTATTTTGGATTATATTCACATAATTTATAAAAAATATATAATATTAAATAAGAGTTAAATTAGGGTACTGAGAGAGAAAGTATATCCTGTTAGAAAAAAATTGATGTTTAGGTAGAATACCTTACCTTCTATCTAAAATGGTTCTACACATGTACATAATGTCTTGAAAAATCATAAATCTCATTAGGTAATTAATTAAGAATATTTTATACATTAATAAATTTTATTATAATTATATTTTATTAATTCTTGGATTTTATTTGGTTTATAGTGTTCAATTTCATTATCCAGGAGTGTCTATTTCTCGGTTTTCATGATCAGTTAGCTTTTATAAGAGTATGGAAGTTCTTATAAAATGGGAATAACTATCCAAAATTGATGAAATATTTTATTAAAAAGACATACATAATATTAAATGGTTATATAATCCATATTTTAATTTCGGGGGAGGACAAATCATTATATGAGACATTAGTGATAATCCTTTGGATAATTATGGGAATTTTTTTTCTCACAATGAACCTGTTTTGTCTCTTATCTGATATTATGTGTTTTTGTTAGTTCCAGAACCTAAAAGGTGTTATAAAAAAACATTACAATCTTTCTTTACAATTATAATGGGTTTAATAACACATTTGAAGGAGGTAAATGAAAATAAAAAATTTTCGTCCTTAAAGGCAATAAATTAAATCCTCACAGGTGACGTCTTCACTTTTAGTATAAAAAGGAGTGAGGAATAGAAATAATGATTGGTGGATAAATTAAGAAATAATAATTTTCTAAAATAAAATGGATTTATCATGTCACTTGGACAAGTGTATTTCTGGAGGGAAAAATATATTGGAATGAAATTTAAAGGGAATTAAAAGAAAATGAAAGAGGTTTTTACATCTTTAACTTCTACTTCTAGAGAACCTCTTTAGGAAAGTGGTTTTAGTTTTTGGATGATACCAAAGGATCTTAGATGCGGGGGACATGCATGGGAATTTTTATACATACAACTAGGATAAGGATAAAATATTTAAAGGTGAGATAAGAAGAGGTGTTGAGGGGTGGTATTTATTGGATAAGATAGGGGTGTTTCTCATTAATTTATTCATTATTTTATTATTTGCCTCCAGAATATGAATAGATTCAGAATTATCAATAAAAATATAAAATAATTAATTTTAGATCACGAATATGGTTCTTACATGGATGATAACTTAAGTAATAGTGTATTAATCTTATAATGTATATACATTCTAAATTACCATATTTCAATCTTAAACAAAAAATCAAGTATTTCTAAAAATTACTAAAATTACACCTTACCATTTTTTGACATGCATAATTCAAAAGTGGTCTTTATGTTATGAAATTATTTTTCCAAATATAAGAAATTAATTTTTTTAAAATCATTATTTATTAAATAAATTGGCAATTTTTTAAATTATAACTGATTTAATGACATTATGAAAAATTAATTAAGCCCTCAAAAAATTATATTATAATCATAATATAGTAAAATATTAATTTATGAACACATTATATGAATATTTTTTAAAATTATTAAATTACTCATAATACTGTAATTAATTATTTATGACATCCAAAAATAATAACACTTCGTTTTCCAATTTAAATCATTTGTTTACAATTACCATGAAATAATTAAATCATTTTTTCATTCATAAGATACCTAAATTTTATTAATACTTTCATATGTGAGGTTACTATTCTGTTGGTTTAATTTCTTTTCCTAAGGGTTGTATTACAATTCCAAACGTCAGGTTACTATTTCATCGATATTTGTTCCTTAACTTCTAGAAAATGATTTAATTTCGGTTGGGGAGGGATTTTGGTAGGGTTTGGTCGATCCAAAAGGATTTAGAGGTGTGAATAAGTGAGTGGATTGAGTTCACTTGTATAATTAAGAATGAGTGGAATTTTAGTAAACACCCAAAACTATTCAGTAATGGGTAGTCATATTCACCCCAATTAGCTCAAACACTGATAATTAAATGGTTTTCGGGATTATATGGTCTATCCAAACCTGAACCATTTGAAAAACCAGTTTTTTAAACATGTTGTTCCTTAACATGTAATTTCGCTTAGTTTTAAAATTTCCTCACTATAGTAACTAGTTTTTCGAAATAGATAATCTATACTTTAATCCTAAAATAAAATTATGCTCTGTATATAAATTTGACTAAGATATTATAAATATAAAGTCCAATTTATGAAATTAATATTCTATGTGTTTTGATAATTATTTTTAAAATAGGTTTATATAACATACAGAATCAACGATTTAACCTTAACTCTAGTAACAAAGGCATTAATCATTCGGGGTAAATATAGTCAATATAAAGGAAAAATGTGTCTATTAATTGATATTATTTGAAATTTATAAATATTTAAAGATAAATTTTCAAATTTTATATATTTAGGGAATTTTAAATCAACTAATAAAATATAACTTATTATAATATAACATTAATACCATTTTAAAATTATAAATTTTATTTGATTTTAAAAAAAATATCAAAAAAATGATGGAATTTGAATATATTATTTTCACAAATCTAACAAATTATATGTTTTTCAGTGAATTTAATGTAATAAAATCATTCATTCAATTTATTTTAATTTTATTTTTATAGTCTGTATTATTTTGTCATTCTATTAACTAAATAATTACTATGTCTGATTTGATTCAGAATTTAAGTTATTATATCATTACTAAAAACAGAAAATAAAATTCCATCATTTAATTAATTTCATTATTATAAGATTAAGCATCCATATCTATTCACATCAATTTTTTGTCGTTATGTGAACTCAAAATTTAAATTTAAAAGCAAGAGGGTGACATTTTGTCCTTTTCATTACGTAAATTATTATATTGTTCCAATTCAAATAAAATTTTACCAAAAACTCCTAAAAATATAGGATATGGTAAAAAGGATTGAAATATGGTCATTTAATAAAAATGGTTATATTTTTAGGTAATTTTACTATTAAAATTCTTGTTTTACCTAGGGTAAACAAATTTTTACTTTAACTATTGTAATTAGTTTTTATTTTTTTCACTGTTCATTATGGTCAACATAAAAAAAGTATAAATAGTTAAATAATATATAATAATAATATTATACATATTTATTTTATTGTTCTAAATTCAATTTACTAAAGTTGTATGATTTTATTTAAAATTAAACTACAGACCCGATGAAAGACAGATTTTCCAAAGATAAAATTCTTATAAGAGTGTCATGTTTTAATATAAATATTTGATATGAAAGTGATTAAAATTAATTAATTTTTTTAATATATAATATAATCAAACAAATTTTATATTACAACCAAATTTAAAATAAAATTTAACATTGTATGTAATATAATGAAAATGAATTCTTCACTAAAAATCTGTATTTTCCACTATTTATCAAAACATTAATATTTTAAAACCATTCAAAAAAATAACCAAAATATAAATTTGAAATTTATATCTCAAAAAAATAATATATTTTTTTATATAAAATCTCTTAAAAGTATTAAAAATTAATTATAAATTATGTGTTCAAAGCGCTACTAGACCACCTTTTATAAATATAACATTTTTCAAAAAAACATTTCTTTTTCATAAAAATGGTTCTTAATTAATTAATAATCAATATATAACCATTGAATTTATTTCATACAAGTCTAAATTATTTAATTGTCCTAATTTATTTAGTAATATTCATACCCACCAATATAAAAGCTATGTTATAATAGTCATATATAAATAATAAAATATTAATAGATTATCGTGTTTCATTTAAACCTATTTTTGTATGTTGTTAAAGATATCTAAGAAATAGAATATATCTAAAAATAATTATATTATAAATTAACGAGGTGAGACATTCTCATTTATTATTGGTGTTGAATGTCATATACTCTATCAAATTCAGTGTTCACCTTTTAAAATCTCAGGGTGTTATAGTGATGAAATATTATAACCGGATCATATATGATATTATAAGATTTTACATGATTATATTATAGAATAAATATAAATATAAATTTATTATTAAGATTTTTAGAGTACATTAAAAATAATTTTCACTTGTGGTAACATTTTCTTATCACACATTCACTTTTATAAAACTCGTGTTGTATTCACCATTTTCTACTTTTATGTGTTGTATGTGCTACATGTGAATATATTTTATGTTGCTTATCATACAATATTATTTTGAAATATATATTCATCATTGGTGACCTCTTTCATGATGTTTTAATTTTAATGTTTCAAAAGTGGTGAGGGATTTATGTTACAGTGTCGTTGTTTTTCTAGATTCATTGTTAGTAAGTATATAATGAAGAAATGTTGTGAACTATTTCACAGGAATCCCACAACTTTTTCCCTATTTTTATTTCAATGTATTACACATTTCCCTTTCATTTTAGCATTATTAATAATAAAATAGTTTGAAATTTTGTTAATTCAAAATAAGAATTATTTCTCTATTCGATCAAAAATCCTTTTTCTTCTATATCCATTTTTTTCTAAAATTTCATCAATACTTTTTTTTAATAATAACCAATAATTATTTATTGTAATTTTTACCCATATTTTACTTTTTAAAAAATGTTTTAAATGAAATGTTCTTTTCATTTTCAGAATGAGGTGCGTTTGATTTTTTATTGAAAATTTGAATGGAATCTATGTTTTTACATATATATAATGATTTAAATTTCCCACCATTATGAATGCTCAATTATTTGAATCATATTTTATATCATTCCAATATTATCTTAATTGAAAATTAATTCTTTTAAATTTTGGAACATTTTTCGTTTTAAATATGATATTTCATAGTGATAAGGGTATCTTCCTCCTAAAAAGTTCTGATAACATCCATTGATATTGCATGTTCTTTACTTGGGTTATAATATATGGATACCATCCTTATTCTCTATATGTATTTATGATTATAGTGGTATGATATTTATGAATCCACTTTATTACCCATTTTTTATGCTCTGATGAAATGTTCAAATATGTGTAAAACCCATTTAATTTCAATAGTGTATGATATATGATGAATGATTTGTGATATTATGGTACACATGTTAATAAATTTTTATTATGTGATGGATGTGACTATATTTATTTTACCCTCCAATGTGTAGGTCAATATGGATTTCCCATTAGATAATAATGACAATAATGGGAAGTGAACCTAGTTTTGTAAGGGACCCTATCTACTATGATAACCTTTGGAGTGAACACTGACAAGGTATATAATAAAAGGTGTAGTAAACACAGTACATAATGATTGTCTTGGAAGTGATCCTTGATTAAGGTAATTCTATTCTATGCTTATATATATTCCAAAAACTTATGTCTTATCCCAATGTTATTCTCTTATGTCTGAGGTTCTTTAATACCATTAATAATCAGGACTTATAAACTACCATGTTGTATACCATGGCTCTGGATCAAAACCTATGATATATAAGAAATGTTTTTAAAATGTTAATCTCATGTTATCATACACTTTTACTAATGTTATTATTTTGTGATTATTAATATCACAATATTTTACCCTTAATAAACATATGTGATCTCCCTTTTTTATATTTCCTTATCCTAGGTTATGAAGATTTTTTATGTATGATATTTCTTAATAATGGTTACAGTTGTGAATAAATTAATTGGGAATGGTTTATATTTATTATGAAGATATTTTTTATGTATCCAAGTTTCAATGTACAAAAACCTATATGATTCTAGCATGTATTGTAATGTCATCTAATGAATTTTGATCTTTTAAGATGTAATATATATATATAAAATTTACGGGGAACTATATGATCACTCATTTATAAAAAATCAATTTCAATGTAAATTCCTACTTATAAAGTATTTAAAATAAAATCAAATTAGATTCAAAATAATAAATACAAAGGATCTTTAATAGAATTTTCAAGAGTTACAGAGATCCCTTACCTTGAAAAAGTGATTTTAAAAGATTGTGATGATCTTATTATGATATTTAAAACACCATGGAATGAATTTAAAGTGGGATATGGAAGAGAAATTTATTATAAATTGGGTTTTTTATTAAGAGGAGTGGGAGATTGGGTGGTCGGTGTAATAAAAAATAATGGAGTTCATTATTAATTTGTAAACCTATGTTTTGTACTATATATCACAAAATATTCAAAACCAAAAACAATACCATGGGTTTTCCCATTGTGTAAACTATATTGGAATAGATTCCATTAATTTATGAGAAAAAGAAGTTAATATATTAAAATAATACCCTTGGTGATGTCAAAATGGGTCATTTAAATAAATAATTTATTTAAAAACCTTAAAAATATAATATAGGTTATGTAGGACTTGGTAAATTTTTATAAATGCCAAAAATAACATTAAAATCAAGTTATATTAATGTTTAATTTTTTTTGTTCATGTACGCAATTTATAGTATGTATTATATTACTTTTGGTATCTTATGATGACATAATTGATAATATATATTAACACAATTTTTAATTTTTACTTAAAAATTCAACTATCTCATATAATTAAGAACAATTCAGTAAGGAAAATTTTCAAAATGCTTATTTCAAATATAATATTTATGTTTTCTAAATAATTCTATAAATATTATAATTGACACTTTCAAAAAAATCATTATTTATTGGAAAATACTTGCCTTTACGATACCAAAAATATTTTGGTATATTTAAAATTTTCATTCAAAATCATTAAATTATATTATCATTTATATATAATTAAACATTACAGAATAATAACATTTTATGAAAACAAATTTTACTTCAAAAAAAATTAATATATCAAAATGAGTGTTTTAAGTGAATCTATCTATTTCGCAAAAGTACAATTTTAATTTCTTTATATCAAAATATATTTTTTATGAAAATAATTTTATAATAATTTATAAATTATTTATAAAAATGTATAGGTATAATCATTTTTTAATTTAAAATATAATATTCAAATTAATATCCACAGGGTCTAGGTACATAACTTTTTATTACAATGGTGAATTTCCCATGGGTTAGATGGGTAATGGTGGTTCTTTCTTCGCATGGTTTTACAAAAATGGTTTGGTATGTGATCCTTTAAGATAAAAAATTTCCTATAAACAGTATCTCTCATATTTTTTTTAATCTCATCTTGTTCATGGTAAAAGGAAAATACCAGTGATGTCATCTCCTTTGGATGCTCTAAAAATGGGCTTCTGTGGGTAAGACCCAACTGGTTGAGGCCATCGCCTCTTCCATATTTTTCAACTGTATTGTATAATTAAACATAATATAAACTAATCATTATGGTCACTACACAATGGATATATTAAAATAAATTATGATGTCAAATGTCATTTAAATCTGATATGCTATATTTTATAAAATTCTAAAGTAACCAAAGTTATTAATGTGTTTTATATAACTATATTACATATTGAGTCATTTATTAATTTAAAAGGTAATTTTATTTTCTACCTTTTGGGTCATAATTCTTTCCACGATATTGACTTCCCATCAATGATTTGTCTTTGTATTTACCAAATTTTTGTACATTTTCACTTATAAGAGGGTCTCTCTTCCACACTCTTCCCCTAAAAAATACCCCATAATTTAATCCCAAAATAATCATTATTATCTCTTAAATATTCCTAGACACCTTCAATAGTTTTTTTCATATGAATGTAACATCCCTCAAGGGCTTAACCAAGTTCACAAATGAGATAGTACATGAAGTGAGTTATAAGATCTTAACCTCTCTCTCATTTTTAATTCTGTTTTTTCACTAATTATTCATCAAATATCACTACACCAACATAAAATTTAGAAATATATATCTTTTTATGCACTAATATGTTAAAAAATGATGGTAAAAAAGATTAACCACCTTTCCCTTTCCCATTTAGAAAAATAAAAAAGAGAATCATGCAAACATGAAAACTACTGCCTCTACGATTGAACAAGATCATTTTACATAATATACTAACATGTATGGTTTAATATATAATTTCATATGTATATATATATATATATATTATTTATGATTATAAAATGATACACCATAATACTTAAATTTCATGTCTAAAAAAATGAATGCATCAACATTGCATATGTGGGACTACCACCTCCCAAGAATGGTGTGTTTCATTTTTCATTAACACAATTCATAGATGGTTCATAGAATATTTTTAAAAAACAAAAAATGATTTATATGTAAATAATAAATTTTGGGTAATAAAAATTGAATGAAATATTATTAATATGAATTATGACCATTAATTAATCTTAACCATCCTAAACCAGAGAACTAATAATTAAACTCAATATAATCATGCTATGAAATAATTTTATATCCATAATTTCATTACCAAAATTATTATTATAATTCTATTTAATACAGATTAACTCTATATTTTATAATTATTTTGTTGGTATAATACTATTTCAACTATATCATGTCATAATGAACCTTTAATCATGGTATGTTCATGTTTGGGTTGGTTTAACAACGTACTTGAAAAATGATTGAAATTTATTTCATGGATGAATATAAGAACATTGTAATTAAAATAATATGATATAAATATATAAATAATTATTTTTTATTGAATAATTTTTATATAAATATATAACACGATAATTACGAAAACAACCTTCATTTGTTTAGAATCATAGAAATATTCTTATTGTGGATTTCATATTCAAGCATAATGAATGATAAACTAATGAAAGTAAGTTAAAAATTAAAAAATAATTATAATTCTCCTCTTACATTATCTTTAACTATATTTTAATTATAAAATATCGAATAATAATGAATATAAACATATCTCTTACAAATCTAGTTCAAAACATTCAAGATAGCATAAACCAGATATTAAATATAATTAAAAAAAAATTTATATAAATTTATATATATAAAATGATTATAAATAATTTTTTAAAATAGTTATATCTATGAATATGATTCTTATGATTTTATTTAATAAACTTAATTTAATTTTTTAGTATGCTTGTTATAAGTTCATAACAAATGAGGTCCAAATTAAGTTCTTTCATCTGAAATTTCACTCAATGGGACATGTCTTTTATAATGAACAAAATTTAATTTAATTGGTGTATATGATGTATAAATGATATACTTTATCATTAAATACCTTATATTTATTTCAATTTATTTTCATAAAAATATACCCCTTTCAAAATGTGTTGATTTTAATTTTCCTCAATTTATATGTTGTTTTGTTAACTTAATTATCATTCATTGAGTTATAATTCTCCTTCATGAAAAAATTTTATTTATGATTGGTAAATTTTTGTGTTTACTTTTATTAAATTTTAAATATTTTAATAATTTTAAATTTCAATTTTACAACATAAAAAATCATCAAATGTTTCTTACAATAGCATCTCGCCAAAACAATTCACTAAATGGTGACCTGAGATAGTGGGCCACATGAACTCAAGTGTGACTTCACTTATTCTCAAGACTTTCAACTAGTAGTGATTTCCAGGTCTGTTCTTTTAGGGAGACTATTCTATCATGATTCAAAGTGTATTACGACATAAAAAAATATATGGAAACCAGGGGATGATGTAATAAAAAAGCAGCAACAGAATAAAAAATAATATAGATGAATGACCAGAAATAAACTCAATCATAAATTGAAAGAAAAGATGTTGATTATCCTTCAATTTAGATTTGAAAAAAAACCAATAAAATGTATATAGGGTATATAAACATATACAATATTTTAAACAAAAATAGAAAACACCAAAATCTTCCACTACTAGCATTATGAGCATAGGTTCAGTCATCTTCTCCCATACTCAATCCTAGTACTGAAAATATACCATCAAAAGCTAAAATATTCCCTTTATATACACATAGAATCATGAAATCTACATTTTTACAATGAATATCTCAATAATGGTATGATATATTCTCTATAGGACACCACCAATGGTCTCTATAATAATCTAGTCTATGAAAATAAAATAATACATAAAATAAGTCCCAAGATACAAAAAAACATCTGTATATGAATTGTCTTGGTATATGCATCATTGTATAATAGATATGAATTATTTTTCTTTAATATAAGATTAATCATAAATATTTTATAATAGGTAACATAATTTCGTCCATGGTTTTCCAAAATGGGATGCCAAGTATTTATTCATGGGGAATTATAAATATACAGTACTATAAGAGTCAGTCCAAGGTGATATATAAATGGAATCCCACGTATCACACCAATTAATATGTGAGGACAATAAAAATTCTATATTTATTTCCATGGTATCTCATATAAGGTACTGATTGTCACTCATGGAATAATATAACCATCATTCCACCTATCTCATTCATGGTTTATCCCCTAGGTAACTAGTATCCCTCATATGGATGTAGAGAATCTACTTAGGGAGCCCATCGATGGTAATCCAAGTATCTTTCTCAAACAATTTACAATTCATTGAAAATAATAATAATAATAATAATAAGCATGAGGATCCCATCCAAGGTGTTTCGTAAATTGAATCACATGTATCACTATTGGCATGAGATGATATTTTGGTTATCTATAGTTTATATCAATTACCAGGGTATTAATACCATAATATATTAATTTTTTTCAATTCATATAATTGATTCATGGAATGCTATGGAAATAATAGTATGGCCAAACACTTGGCCTCTCATTTATCTTAGTTCAGTTTACATTTATAATAGATTATTTAAAAATTGTGGAAACACACCTTAAATGTTGTCTAAATAGTTTAAAGTAAACGGGTAATGAGGTCTCTAAGGAAAGGAACACATATAAGGTTGGCTCAGATTGAGGCAATAAAACAATATTTTTTATTTGAGGCTATATAGGGACACATTGGGAATAGAAATAAAAATCAATTTTATTAAAATGTCTTTATAAAGGTGAAACTAACGGATTCTGGCATATAGAACAACAAATCATGATATAAATTTAATGAAACAAGGGGGAATAATCTTGATCATCAACCTTAAGTTATTAGATGACCACTAATATATTAAGGACCGTTGAGTCAATCTATAATGGGACAGAACACAAAATCATGAAAAACACATGAAAATAAGGCAAGAGATATGACACAACATGTAGTATACACACACCTTTTATTTAGCCTGCAGCAATCCACATCCAATATGCTTGCACCTTTCCGGAAACAAAAAACTTATCACTTAAGAGATATTTAAAATTTTTAACAAAACATTAAATAAAAATTATCTTATGTAAGGATTAAGATGTTACAACCTCATATCCTTAAAAAACTCATCCTCGAGTATTTCTTCGGAGGGTTATAAATAAGCGTATAAGAAGGGTTCTATCTATTGACAATATAAATCGTACTCTTTCTCCCAAATCATGTCGTGTACATGACCATCCTACCATATCACTCAGAGTATAGGAACTGACCTTCCATGGACATCCTCCATACTCTGATTAGCAATATGTATAATATTCTCTTGAAAGGATACATCTTCATCCATCTCAATATCATCAGGATAAAATGAATTATACAGTTTAGAATTATTACGATGAAGTTATAATATATGGAATATGTAATGCATTTCATGGTACCAGTGAGTTAATTGTATCCTATATGCAACCATCTCGACTATCTCCATGATGTCAGAAGCCCAATTTATGGAGGTGATAGCTTTCCCTATATCTGAATCAACCTTTGAACAAATGATTGAAAAACACACTGAAGGCCCAATGTCCCACCAAGAAATATAGAGGTTGATGGTGATGATTAGTATTATACTTATTCGTAGACAGATTTGTTAATTTATACTAATGAATTAGCTGTATTTACTCTGAATTATCAATAATTATATATGGTCCCAATTGTGTTGCCTCACCAACCTCTATATAGAAGATGGGTGAAAAAAATGGCCTACCGTAAAGGGCATCGTAAATATCCATCTGAATGTTTTCCTAAAAAAATATTATTTTATTAAATTTCAATAATAGGTATATGTATTTCCAACGAACCTCCAAAATCAAGGATGAAATCCTGGATCATTCTCTCTAACTTCTATATCATTCGATCTAACATTCCATTGGTATGAGGGTGATATTTTCTACTTAGAAAAACTATTAACGTAGTTATTTCAATAACTCATTCCCTAAATATGATGTAAACCCAAAATATCTATACAATATGATAGAATAAGGAACACTATGATATATCTCAATCTCATGAAAATAAATCCTCCCAAACAAATAAATTTGGAATGTCTCTCTTATCGATCATATGTGTGTGACCTTGGTCAACCATTCAATGATCACTCTTAATGGAACACCACCTTGAGAGGATATCTTCAAGACTATCATGAAATACATAGTGAATTCATTCAATTTCGTCTCAAGAGTGGATAGAGGTTTTTAAATTCTACTTGGTCGATGCCGTTAAGCATTCGACTACTGATAGGTGGAGCCCTGAGTGATGAAGCCTGCAATCCTCCTTATCATACCTTGACACAAATAATAATAAAATATTTCTTAATACATCTTTTCAAGAACATGGTGAAATTCACAGAAATGTATGACAATAAGGTGTCATCTCTTCATGTATGTATGAAGAAACCTGGACATGCCCCCAAAAAAGAATGATCTCATTCTTATAAAAACCCAAACTGCTAATGGGTTCTCACATTAGACACTATCACTAAGAAGAGGTCATGTGGATAAAATAGTGTAACCATCCACAACCTTTCCATAATAGAGGATTTCACTACTTGAGATGCTAAAATAGGATCCCACAATATTCCTGATCATCTAAGTGCATCTGAGAAAATAGAGAAATCAACTTCCACTCATTATTGGCCTCATGTATGGTCTATGTATGATACATCTAGCTCAAAGTTTCAATGACCGCATTACCTTTTCTTAGGTTATATGCATGCTCCATGTTAAATGAATGTAGTTATTCTACCCACCTATACATCCTCATATTCATGTCATGCTATGTGGAGATGTATTATATACTTTTGTGATCTATGTAAACAAAATAGTCACCCAATAAATAAATCCTCCAAAATCATAAAACATAAAACATTGCTACTAGGTCAGGGATGTCAGGAAAATAATTCCATACATGAGGTCTCATCTGGATGGATCAGTATACTTCTATCCAATTTCCCTGCATCAAAACTACTCCTAAATTGATTCCCAAAGCATCCCCATTATATTGTGTATCTTATTCCCAAATCTATCAGAATAATGGTCTGTGTTGAAATTAATCTTACCTTCAACTCTTGAAAATTTATCTCACAAGCTACTAAACATACAGACAGCACACCCATTTTAGTTTTTCCCATAAGAGGAATTTCAAGGAATAAGATGTATTGAATGAATTCCATGTAATATACATCTATCCCCAAGAAACTATGTTTATCCAATACATTCATGGGATGCTCCTATGAAACCATGATGTTCACATTTTCTTTTTTGATAGATACAACTACTTGAAAATGATATGACATAAAAAGTGAAATCATTCAATCCAAAAGTGATGTTTTGGGGATTAAGATATTATTGGTTCACTCTCAATGTTTTTATCCGAATCCCAAGATTTGTGAAATGGTTGTGTTTGGTGAAGGAGTACCCTAATATTTCATCTACAAAGACAGCCACAATTTAATCGAGGTTTGGGAGGAAAATTATAGCCATCAAGTACTTGAAAACAATTTGTGCATTCATGGGGAAGAACTGAATAACCAGATACCCTTTACAAGTCATAACTACTCAAAAACATCATATGTGGTATGTTTGATAACCTCATAATATCTTAGTCATAATCTATCCCCAAATTTATCTTATATATAATTGTCTCTCCGAAGATGTGTTTAATGAATAATTTTATATGAGTTAGTGGATAATGATTCTTCACCATAAGATGGTTCCACCAATGTTAAACCATTAACCACATGAGTTTACTATCCCCCTTCTTAGAGAAAAGGTTATGTGAATACCAAGGAGGGTTACAATGTCGTATGAAACACTTTTCCTCTAGGTCCCCCAACTACTTCTTTTGTTCTTGGAGCTCAGTAGGTGTCATCCTATTGGGTGGAATGGACATTGGTTCCACATTGTTCATAATATCAATGGTGAACTCCACCTTTCTCAAGGGTGTTAATCTGGATTAATCTTTATGTAATAAATCCCTAAAGCAAACAAAAATAGGAGGGAATTGAACAATCTACATTTTATTATAACACATAAATAGAACACCCATCTGGGTTGTCACCCAGCCCAGCCCAATACACTCTTATCAAAACACGACTCACCTTAATATCCCATTCTCCCTTATGAATATAATAACTACATTTGAGTGTTATAAAATAGAACCTTCAATAATAGATATCAATGTAGTTCTAATAAGGAACTGGATAGTCTATACTGAAGAGGACATCAAAATAGATCATCTCAATGACAGATATACTCCAAAAGAAATTGTACCCACTTTTATCAAGGGGTGACTTATTTCAATGGCATATAACATATGATATTACTCCTAACTATGTGAGTTTGTTCATACTAACACTGAAGTACTCTATTTTTGGTACCAATATTTCCATGATTGTTTAGATATAAAGGAGTATGATAAACCTAAATAAAATTGGAAAACCCTGAAATTAGAGGCTACTAGAATAGGAAATTTAACTATAGAAGGCATTGGACTCTTCTCCTATTGTATATATTGTAATGAATATATATGTCTTCATCCATGTCCATGAGATTCAATCTAAATAACCCAATATGATATTTTAAGCTGGAATTGATCCTATGAGGTCTGACTACATTGACCATGACCACCTCCTTGGCCTAATTAGCTTGTTATAGACCAGATCCCGTCCATAAATAGAGCCACTGATCCTACACCTAAAAGAATTGTCAGTGTAGATCCATTATCATTAGATGCAGGATGAAAATTTCAGTAGTGGAACTGAAGATGACCCATATAACCTCAATCATGTCACTTGATTGGGATCCTCATCCATTGGGGTGTCCTATTCCCTTCCATACCATAATAGTAAATTTCCACATAGTAGATATTTTGTGTCATCCTGATGAAATTTCTCTCACATTCACCCTCTAACTGATATATCCTAATTCTTGATAAACCATTTCATTTCCCATAAGCATAACTACCATTGCTTATATTTCTATCTTCCCTTAGCTTCCAACCTATAATAAAGTACTGGTTCACTATATTAGAAATGGTACTCAGCCCGAAAAACTTTTCCTATGATTATATGGAATCCATAATCCAATCCTTAAATAATCATAAAATTTTCATATCATCCCCGGATTTTATTACCACAAAATTACGATGATCAGTGAAACGCACTGAATACTCCACCACCAATTTGGGACCATTTTGTAGGTGCATATACATCATAGTGTGGTCATCTTTCAAGGTCTATGTAAAGAAGTTGTGGTAGAATACTGTTTTAAACCCCACCCATACCATACACTGATGAAATTCAGCTTGGGTAATGATATCCCACCAATGTTTAGATGAATCATGTAGAATATAGGTTGTGATATTCACTCTCTACTCTGGAGTCATCTCCAAATGATCTATATCTAAATCATTTCCTCTTGAAAAGGTTTTTTAGCCTAAGGTCCATTATCCCGTGAAAAGGATTTGGTATGTTGTGGTTGGAATTCTCTCTTTAGAAATTCTATAGTAATATCTATTCATGAATTACCTTGTAAGAGTTATATGAAATTTTAAAAACCATCACGAAACAGATCAGTGGTGCGTAGTGGAAGAACTATAGGATATGCCTCACGTGGAAAACATGATTTAATTTTTGTAACACCCCGAGATTTTATGAATAATATTATTTTAATTTAATTTATGTCTTGTGTTATACGCTACACAAAAATTAGCTTGTGTTATATGAAACACTATATTAGCATATATTATATGGAAACACTATTCTGGGCTTGTGTTGCACGCAAGAGCAACCTTCCTCAATAGTGTGTGTTGTACACAATACTGAGTTTCACTAAACAACGATATATTTTTATAATATTATTATGGACACGCCATTATGAATAGTAGTAACTACATTTTTAATTTCATGTCATTTTAATTCATCTTAAAAATTTTAAAGAACATGGTATGAGAACAAAATAAATGTTTCAGGTAAAATAAATATTTTTTAAAAATTGTTGTTTTGTCGCCTTTAGATGAAGTTCCCATATTAAATTTAGTTTTTCACATGATTGTAAGTTCAATTTGACAAAATAGAATTCTTATTTTGAATCAGGATATAAAAATTTATTTTGGATAAATTTTTTATATTTTTCTGATAAGTTTCTTATTTTTATGATTAGTAAAAATATGCTAAATTTTAATTAAAAATAAACTTTTTTCAGAGAGATAATTTATATGGTTAAATTATAATATTGAATGGTTTTAATTTTTAAATTGAATATATATTTTTAACATTTAATATAATTTATTTCATTTGCAGTAATGTTACACTGAATTCATAAGTAAAAACATTTCAATCTTTTGCAATGTTTTAACTTTTAAGACCAATTTCTCAACAACGGGATTAATTTTAAATTAAATACTGCAAATTTTTTGTTTTGAATTTTGAAAAATGGATTCCATATTTGGAATCAGTCGGTCCAAACTATGTTAATAAGCTACTTTTTATTTTTAGGCATTATGAATAGTAACTAAGGTAAATTTTATTTACAAAGTTAAAGGTAAATCAGGTAATTAAGAGTAAAAATAATTTTACAAAATTACCCTAACACTTTTCATAATATAATTTAATGTTTATATTTTTGCCTAAATCATACTTGGGTCGAAATGGAATCTAATGGAACCCAGTTTTATTTGATTAAGACCTTTTATTTATTTTATTTAAAGGAAAGTGAAGTATGTCTCACTCAAACTTTAATAATTAGATTATTTTTAATATAATGTTATATAGAATATAAATTCGATTATAAATACTCCTTTTAAATCTAAAATGTTTTTCTTTATCAAGGTAATTTATTTGAAATTTTTAATATATATTTTATTACCTTAAAATATTATACATTAATGATGTAGAAATTATTTATTTAGTGAAAAATGAACATTATAGTTTTATTAAAATAATAATTCATATCAAAAGGACCAGAAACTTGACCAAACTTTATTGGTAGAGTATATATATACCCGAATCATCCAAGGGTATATTTTTTGGGACCATTTAGATCCTTATAAAATGTATTAGTACATTTATTTTATTTTATTTTAAATTATGTCAAAGATGTCACCTTCATAATTTAATAAATATAACAATTTAAATGTAGTGATTTTAAGATGACGAATTTGAGTAAAGAAATTATTATAAAAGATATTATATTTATATTAATCTTAGGATTTTATTTTTATTTTTTATGAAAAAAATAAGTATATTAAATAATTATAAAAAAATGTTGTAGTAATTATTTTATTAAGATAAATACCAAATAAATGGTTTTAAATATATTAAAATAAATAATATGTGAACAAATTAAGGTAATACATAAATTTCTTTGATTCATATGACATTTTATAAATCTATTAAATATTTTGGTTCAAACATATCTTCTGTGAGGTATTTATTTAAATTCAAATAATGAATAGTTTCAAAATTGACACTACTGATATTTTATAAAAATAACATATTATTAAATTATTTAAAAATCACAAAAATATTTAAAAATTACAAATTGAAACTTATAAGGTCTACTAGGTTATAAAGTATCCAATTATGGAAAATTTACAACATTTAAGTATGTATTTATACTAATTTAAAATTTAGAATTTTATTACCAATGATAAAATTAAATTGATTAAGTAATGATAAATCAAGATGATAAGGTTTAAAATAAATTACCAACATATATAAATCTTATGGGATGATGTTATTAAAACCTTATCTCATCTCATCTTCTAATGGAGTCATTTTTGGAAATTTTTAAGTGGGTTTTGAATTTATTATAAATTAATATTTCTTATGTTTACATAGGTGCCCCTCTCCTCCCTTATAAAAGGGCACCTCCTCCCTCTCCTCTTTACAACATATTGAGCCTTCAATATCGGACAACCCCTGCCCATTTCTCTTTCCCAGATCCTTAGAAACATTATTGATGTTCTGGTATTCTCAAAATACCAACTCTAGTCCCTTAAGAGGAAGCTTAAAAGAGGTGTGTTGAAGAAGATGTAATCACTTCAACCGATTCTTTCAAGTTTCTTTCTTCTTAAAATTATTCTTCTTAAGTTGTTTCACTATAATGTTATAAAAAAATTATCACTAATATAATGATATGTTATTATAAATTTGAAACAACCCCATTTCACCTTCTATCCATCCTACAGAATATGAAATCACTATGCGTGCGTACGTACAGAATACCGTTTCCACGGCGTGGTGTAATCTATTTTTCCACCACCACCATACTTGGATGGGTATAATGGTGTAAAGAATAACTATATATGTTTATTAAAACATCATACTCATTCTGAGATATTATATCATCCACTCCAATTCCATTCAATAATTATTAGAATGATATCATCACTCGTGCGTACGTACGGATTACCGTCTCCACGACGCAACGAGATTCATTCTCCATGTTAACCATTCATGAATGATTATAAAGTATATATAAGGAATACTAATGGTATATATAACATAATAAGTCTTATGGATTTATTTATATATATATATGTCATCTACTAACTTCATTTCAAGTCAATAAGGAAAGGAAAACAGCTTTCATGGGTACGTACGGCCTACCATCTCCATGAACGGTGTGTTTCATTTCATTTATCTATATATTATATATATATATACTGAATATATATGATATATAAATAATTTTTTAGATTCTGGAATTAATTAAATCTTGATATAAGAAATAACAATATCAAGAACAAAAAGTCCAAACATGTACGATAAATGAAAAGATTTTACAGAAGATGCTGCTTTAACATGGAATTGACAAAAGAACAGGTAATATAAAGTCATAAGTGAATCATATATGCTATCATAAATATTATTATGATTCTTTTAAAAGTTAGTAATATGTTTAAACACACTATATAGGAGTTTCAGACACGTTCTGAAGAAATTGGACCTAAGGTAAGGGATAATTTTTCAAATCTCAATTTTATCTGAGATTGCTTATACGTAAGTATTTACTAGGGTTATATTTTTTTCACCCATGTTCATATAAATGTTTTTTATAAAGTGTTTAATATTCATCCATGTATTTTTAAAGTCATGTTTACCACTTTTTTACTTTTACATTGTGTTATGGATGGAATATTTCTTTTTTTACCATACGTGTTACTTTTTGACTTTTCCGTTAAAATTATGAGGAGAATGTTTTTTAACTTATACGGTGTGAATGTATTTTTACGGTTTCATAACGCCTATTTTTCATGATGATTCCTCTACAATATTTAATGATTATTTTCAACAAAATCCCTTTCTTTTAAAATTTAATGGCATTTTAAGATAAGAAAATGATTTTAAAGAAGAAAGGATATTTTCCTCAAGAATTCATTTCAAGGGTTTTGTCAAAACTATTTTCCATCTAAGATGAAATTATTTAGTATGTTTGTGTTTCAAGTATAATGTATCTATTATTTACAGGTTTTCATTCTTTCTATGATGAATTGATATCCATTTGTTTTATATAGATTACGTTATGATGGGATGATGTTTATGAAACCCATTTTATTGATTGGGTTATAATGAAGGATTTATGTTTATTTGGTGGCACAAGTAAGAATGATTTAATTATTAGATGGGTGGGACCTATATCTCCCAACAATTAATTTTATAAATATTTATATATCATGAGATAGACATGGCTGGAAAATCAAGTTAATCTGGTTCAGTGACACAGGACTGGAACGAGGAGTGAACTCGATTCACTAACGGACTTTGTCCACTATGATGGTCTTGGAAGAAATGCCTTGGATAAAATGGAAATCATATCATGTGATTAATGGTTTTCCACAATTTCATGTTTTATTGCAATGCTATTTTATCATGATTAATGTTCCTTTATGATTTATGCCTTATGTACTACCAAGATTTGTTTCTCATGATTTTGATGTTTAAACTTTATGTTAATGTTTTTTTGAGTTCAAATGTATATGGTTTGTTTTATTGTATCCATGCTTTCCCTTACTGAGCATTTGAGCTCCCCTTTTATATGTTTTATTTTCCCTAGGATATAAAGAATAGTTTTAGGTAAGAAAAAAACGGGAACATCTTTATGGGAGATGTTGAAGATCTTTCACCATGATTAGAAGATTATGTTTCGAGTTTCTAAAGACAGTAGAATATTATGATCCTTGAGTGTTGGTTTTTTTATGTATTAAGTATTCCGAAAAATTACTGTAATGTCCATGTACGTCAAGATTTGGGTCTCTACAGTTGTTATCAGAGGAAAGGATTAGTTTACCTTTGGAAACTAGGATGAGAAAACATTAGTGAGATCCTTAGAGATATTTCTCAGGTATGTCTAGAGATGTCCCTAAGGTTAAGTATATGTATAGTTTATAGTCCTAGAATTATGGTAAATATATTAGAATTAAACCTAATATGTTAGATATTGAAGGTACTCCTGCTGTATTATGTTGTTTTACCTAGCATGATTTTTTCCTCTCACACTATTCATTTTGGGTTTTAGACGATTGCTGGAACCCAAAGGAACTGTGTTGATCATTGTAATGAACAATGAAATGATTTTCCTACTGAAAATACCAATGTTATAGTAGATGGAGTACAAAATATTATTTTTATACTTACACAAGCTATGAATCATTCTAGACTTCCAAATGAGCAAAGAAGGGAACTATATTCTATTGAGTCCTTAATGAGGAAACGTTCACCATCTTTTAGTAGGTCTTCTAATCCACTTGTTGGTGAAAAATGGATCAGTAACATTGAAAATATATTTTCCATACTTCATTGTTCAGAACATGAAAAATTAATTCTGGTTGTTTACCATTTAGAAGGTGAAGCAGACCAGTGGTGGAATCTAATTAAGAATACAAGGCCCCAAGATGAAATTGAATCAATGGAATGGGAGGAGTTCAAGAACTTATTTTTCAATAAGTACATCCCTAGTATTCTTCAAACATAGATGGAAAAAGTGTTCCTTGAGATTAAGAAAAAGGATGATGAATCTGTTGGTATATATGAAGAGAATTTTCAAGGATTTCAAGGTATGTATCTGGCTTTATCATACAACCTGAATGTAAAGTTGATCGATTCTTCAGTGGCTTAAAACCAAGTCATCGAAGGGAATTAGCTATAAGAGACATCAGTAGCTATGAAGAAATTATGTGTTGTGCTATCAAGGTAGAACGAGAAGTTGGTTATACATATCCATCTAATGGTTTTGACAAAAAAACAAAAGATGGAGTTCAAGGAGAAATCTCATCAAATTGGTGAAAAGAAGAGGACTGTTTCATTATGCTCAATGTGTGGAAAGAAGCATGGTGGAGATTTCCTAAAAGGTAATATAAAATGTTTTCAGTGTGGAAAATAAGGTCATCGAGCAGTTGAGTGTCGATGTAATGGGAAAAAGGTATCTAATTATGTGAATAGAGAAAAGACTACAGAGAATGATCCACCAACACTTCAATGCTTCAAGTGCAAGGAAATGGGGAATTATGCTAATCAATTCCCTAATCCAGGGGTTAATGATGATAGACGTGAGTAACCTATTAGGGAAAAGGATAAAGGGAAGTCACATGCAATCAATATTTTTGATGTTGAGTATGAAAATTATGTTGTGGAATGGTTACGTGTTTATGTAATGGGATTTGAAAATAGTATCATGGAATCTCATTTATGGTATCGTGGAATTTTGCAATATTTATGTATTGGTTTTCAATAATTATATGGTACCGGTAACCATGAAAAGTGATTGAACTATTTTTGGAAAGAAGATGACATGTACATAATGAAGGGATAAAGAGAAAATGAAATTAGCTCATGACTGATATAAGGACAAAGTCTTATCATGGTTTGAGTATATATAAATTTTGGGATTTTGGTATGTGGAAAGAGTTGACTTTTGACAACATTCATGTTTTCACTAAGGTTCAATGGGTAATTCATTTTTTCAAAAAGATACATGATAAAGGTATTTACATGTTTGGAATGTGACCAACAAGATATATCGTATGATATATGGTGGATAGATGATTGTATTCACATGCTCGGTAGATGACATTACTAGTAATTGTTTTCATTATACTATGAGCTTGGACAGAAGTATTTTGGATAAGCCAAAATATTGGAAGGGATTATGTTGGACATAAGTTGGTATTTTTTAAGGCTAGACATTTTTTGATATTATTGATGGAATGTTATAATAATGTAGTTTTAGAAAAAGGACAACCTGCAGGACGGGCAACAACCCATCGCGTCAGACAAAGATGTGGGAATTAAACCCACAACTGAAGTACGACATGCCTTTATCACCAACCACTAGCCTACAGGAAGTCACTAGTTAGTAGAAACTAGTTTTATTTTATTAAGCGGCATGATAGATGTTGTATAAGGTCATTTTTGAAATCATATACGATTAACCACACCTTAGATGGACTTATGTATATTTGATAACTTTTGTTAAACTTTTGTTTGAGACAGATGGAATGGCCCATCATTCTATCGCATGATCTGGTACCACTTCAAGAATGACAAATTAAACTTCATTTCTTTAAGAGATGTAGGTGGAATTGTTCAGGGAATAACCAACAGTGAGATTGTACCAAAATCAAGAAAGTATTCCTTCTAATTCCAATTTTTTCAACTTTAGAGAAATGATCTTGAAAACAAAAAAAAATTGTTCTCTTGCCCTTATATCTGATGAATCAGATATAACCATAGATCATCACAAATTTATGGCTTTATTATTGTTGGAATTTTCATATCCATGTTCTCTACCACTCTCCATTTGAACTTGATGGTTATATTTCTCTTCCATAATAACATTTTCACATATGTTCTCCTATGTAGAAACCGAGTGATAAGTTAATTTGGGTAACTGTTACGTTTTATAATTTAGTTTTTAAAGTTAGGTTTTGGTATTCCTTTTTACGATGCGGGTTTCTATTAAAGAAACTTTCAAGTAGTAAACCATTTATTATCCCGACGAATTTCGAGGGTGAAATTCATTCTAAGGGGGGTAGAATGTAACACCCCGATATTTTATGAAAAATATTCTCTTAATTTTATTGATATCTTGTGTTGTATGCTACTCCAAAAATATCTTGTTCTATATGAAACACCGTATTATCTTATATTATATGCGAACACTATTCTTGGCTTGTGATGCATGCAAGAGCAACCTTCCTTAATAGCGTGTGTTGTACACAATACTGAGTTTCACTAAAAATGATATATTGTTATAATATTATTATAAACTATCCATTATTAATATTATTATCTAAATTTTTAATTTTATGACATTATAATTCATCTTACACATTTTATAGAACATGGTATGGGAATAAAATATATTTTTCGGGAAAAATAAGTATTTTTAAAATATTGCAGTTTTGCCGCCTTTGGATGGTGCACCCACATTAAATTTATTTTTTGAAATTTTTATAAAGTAAATTTGACAAAATAAAATTCTTCTTTAGAATTGAGATATAAAAATTTATTTTGGATAAATTTTTTATATTTTTCTGATTAGTTTTTATTTTGATGAATAGTAAACATAAGCTAAATTTTAATTAAAAACAACTTTTTTCATCGAGATAATTTATATGGTCAAATTATAATATTTAATGGTTTTAAAGTATAAATAGAATATATTTTTACCATTTAATATAATATAATTCATTATAATTAATTGTACAGTGAATTCATAAGTAAAATCATTTCAATCTTTTGCGACATTTTAACTTTTAAAACCCTTTTTCTCAATAGCGGGATTAATTTTAAATTAAATACTGCAACTTTTATGTTTTGAATTTTGAAAAATTAATTCCATATTTGGAATCAGTAGGTAAAAATTATGTTAATAAGCTACTTTTTATTTTTAGGAATTATGAACAGTAACTACGGTAAATTTTATTTCCCATAGTTAAAGGTAAATCCGGTAATTAAGGGTAAATATAATATTATAAAATCACCATAACACTTGTTTTAATATAAATGGATGATTATATATTTCCCTAAATCATACATGGGTCGAAATGGAATCTAATGGAACCCACTTGTATTTGACTACGAGCTCTAATTTATTAAATTTTATAGAAAGTGAAATATGTCTCACGGAAACATAAATAATTAGATTATTTGTAATAAAATGTTATACAGAATATATATTAGATAATAAATACTCAGTTTAAAGCTAAAATGTTTTTCATTATCATGGTAGTTTATTTCTAACTTTTAATAAATATTTTTTTACCTTAAAATCTTATAGATTAATGATGTAGAAATTATTTATTTAATGAAAAATCAATAATATAGTATTTATTAAAATAATAATAACTATTAAAAGGACCAATAACATGACTAAAATTTATTTTTCGTGTATATCTATACCGTAATCATCCAATTGTAGATTTCTTTGGACCATTTGAAGACTTATAAAACCTATTATTACATTTATATTATTTTATTTTAAATGATGTCAAAGATGTCACCTTCATAATTTAATAAATATAACAATTTAAATGTTGTGATTTTAAGATGATAAATTCGAGTAAAAAAATTATTATTAAAGGTATTATATTTATATTCCTCTTAGGATTATATTTTTAATTTTTATGCAAAAATTAAGTATATTAAATAATTATACAAAAAAATTGTAGTAATTATTTTATTAAGAGAAATACAAAATAAATGGATTTAAAAATATTAAAATAAATAATATATGAACAAATTAATGTGCTCCATGATGTTTTTTTAATATGACATGTTAGAAATATATTAAATATTTTGGTTCTAACATATCTTCTATGTGGTATTTATTTAAATTCAAATAATGAATATTTTCAAAATTGACACAATTGATATTTTATAAAATTAACATATTATTTAATTATATAAAAAAATATTAAAAAAGTACAAATTGAAACTTATATGGTATAAAATGTTATAAAGTATCTATTTATGGGGAATTTACAACATTTAATTGTGTATTTATAACAATTTAAAATTTTGAATTTTATTACCACAAATAAAATTAAATAGATTAAATAATGATAAATCAAGTTGATAAGGTTTAAAATAAAATAAAAACATGTATAAATATTATTGGATGATGAGATTACAACCTTATCTCATATAATCTTTGAATTTAGTCATTTTTGGAGGTTTTTAAGTGGGATTGTAATTTTTTATAAAATAATATTACTTATGTTTCCAAAGGTGCCCCTCTCCTCCCTTATAAAAGGGAACCTCCTCCCTATCCTATTCAGAAGACTTTGAACCTTCAAGATCGGACAACCCCTACACATTTCTCTTCAACACTTCCATAGAAACATTATGGAGGTTTTGGTCTTCTCAAAAGACCAACTCTAGTCTCATAAGGGGAAGCTTAAAAGAGGTGCGCGAAAAAGAGGTAATCTCTTCTACCGATTCTTTCTAGTTTCTTTCTTCTTCAACTACTTCTTATTTAGTTGTTTCATTATAAATTAATATCACCATTATCACTAATATATTAATATTTTATTTTAAATATGAAGCAACCCCATTTCACCTTCTATCCATCCTATGGAAAACGAAATCACCAGGCGCGCAAAGGTAAGGAATACCGTCTCCACATCGTGGTGTAATCTGTTTTTCCGCCACCACCTTACATGGATGGGTATAAGGGTGTAAAAAATCACTATATATGGATATTATAACATCATAATGATTCTGATATGTTATATAATCCACTTCAATTACATTCAATAATTATGGGAATGATATCATCGCTTGTGCGTACGTACGGATTACCTTGTCCACGATGCGATGAGATTCATTCTCCATGTTAACCCATCAAGAATTATTATAAAGTATATATAATGAATAATAATTGTATATATAAAATAATATTTCTACTGGATTTATTTATATATATATATATTTCATCTACTTACTTCGATTCAAGTCAATAAGGAAAGAAAACCAGCTTTCATGCGTACGTACGACATACTATCTCCTTGAACGGTGTGTATCATTTCATTTATCTATCTATTATATATATATAATGAATATATATGATATAAAAATCATGTTTTAAAGACTTGAATAATGTAAATCATGATATAAGTAATAATAATATCAAGAACAACAAGTCCAAACACGTACGATAAATGAAATGATTTTACCGAAAACGCTGCTTTAACATGGAATTGGAAAAAGAACCGGTAATATAATGTCATAAGTGAAATAAAATATGATATAATAAATATTATTATGCTTCTTTTATACATTAATAATATATTTAAACCCACTATAAAGGTGTTTTAGACATGTACATATGAAATTGGACCAAAGGTAGGGGATAAATTTACCAATCTCATTTTTATCTGAGATTGTTTATACGTAAGTATTTACTTAGGTTATATTTATTCATCCATGTACAAAAAAATGTTTTTCATAAAGTATTTACTTTTATTCCATGTATTTTTAAAGTAATGATTACCCTTTTTTGAGTTTTACATTGTGTTATGTAAGGAATCTTTCTTTTGTTTACCATACGTGGAACTTTTTGACTTTTCCGTTAAAAGTATGAGGAGAATGTTTTTTATAATTTATACGGTGTGAATGGATTTTTACGATTTCATAATGCCTAATTTTCATGAATCTAACTCTACAACATTTCATGATTATTTTCAACAAAATTATTTTCTTTTAAAATTGAATGGAATTTTTTGATAAGAAAATGATTTTAAAGAAGAAAGGATATTTTCCTCAAGAATTCATTTCAAGTGTTTTCTCAAAACTATTTTCTATCTAAGATGACATAATTTATTGTGATTATGTTTCAAGTATAATTTCTCTATTATTTATAGGGTTTGATTATTTTTATGATGAAATGATATCCATTTGTTTTATTTTGATTAGGTTATGTTGGGATGATGTTAATGAAACCCATTTTATTGTTTGGGTTATGATGAATGATTTATGTTTATTTTGTGGAACAAGTAAGAATGATTTCATTATGAGATGGGTGGGACCTATATCTCCCTCCAATGCATTGGGTAAAGATTTATATCTCATGAGATACATATTGCTAGAATGGAAAGTTAATCTGGTTTAGTGATACAGTACTGGAACGAGGAGTGACCTTGATTCAGTAAGGGACTTTGTCCACTAAGATAGTCTTCGCAGCAATGCCTTGGTAACTATGGAAATAATATCATGTGATTAATGGTTTTCCACAATTACATTTTTTATTCCCATTCTATTTTATCAAGATTAATGTTCCTTTATGATTTATCCCATATGTACTACAAAGATTTATTTTTCAATATTTTGATGTTTAAACTTTAGGTCATGTTTTTTTAAGTTCAAATGTATATAGTTTGTTTTATTTTCTCCATGCATATCATTACATAGAATTTGAGCTCACCCTTTAAATGTTTTCTTTTCCCCATGATATAAAGAAAGGTTTTAGGTAAGAAAACAAAAGGTGAAGATCTTTATGGGAGATGTTGAAAATCATTCACCATGATTAGAAGATCATGTTTTGAGTTTCGAAAGAAACTAAACTATTACGATCCTTGAGTATTGTTTTTTGTTATGTATTAAGTACTCCGTAAAATTAATGTAATGTACATGTACATCATGATTTGGGTCTCTACAATTTTAGTGGCCTAAGGCCCACCAACTCAAGATGTTGGTCATTTCCACCCTCCTGACATATGACTTTTGTAATTCAAGGTGTGAGATCTCTAAAATTATGAATCTCTCTCCTAAAATAAAATTTAACAGAAGAATATATGAAATAGACTAAACAAGAAAGGATAAGTACATAGCCTCCCTATAATGAGTCACACCACTCATCCTACTCCAAAATCCATGTATATATGATAAATATGATCATATGAGTCCTAAGATACCCTACTTGTGAACCACTACTAAGGCTAGGTCTAGGTCATGGTCTCAAACAACAATGTAGAGGTTCTAGTATATCGATATTCAATTACAAGGTACAAGGGGAAATTATATTTACATGGTAATTATCATCCCCAGTTAGTGGTACCAATTTTTTATGTTTTAATTTATTGAAATTCACTCCCATTTAATTGGATATAGATATTCCAATCCAATTAAAATTTTTAAAACTACCAATTTA
This sequence comes from Viscum album, assembly GCA_963277665.1. NCBI lineage: Eukaryota > Viridiplantae > Streptophyta > Magnoliopsida > Santalales > Viscaceae > Viscum > Viscum album. The sequence continues at coordinate 949,704,324 of OY728155.1, read as the reverse complement.
TAAAGTACCATTCATATTATAAATTGTAATGGGTACATCAAGTAACTACAGCCTGAACATTATAACCATTATTAGGATGTAATAAGGCATGTATGTGTATTTGATTTAAAAAACTAACATTACTGATTTATAGAAGTCATCTCTTCATAAATTACAATTGGAGTTTATAAATAAAGACAGGTAATATCTCAGTATGTAGAACTAGTCGTTCATGACACAATAATAGAATAATTGGTTAATTAAGGTTTTGTCATAAATCTATGTGGAAAACCACAATTAAATTAATTTATGAACATTAAATAGTAAAATAATGTTATCCATATAGGAAATGTAGCACATCTCAACATATAACGATCAAATCAATACCAATAACAAATGAAATATAAGAAATTCATGTAGAAAAATATAAACATGGAATGACATAATTCATGTCATTTAACTCCTATGTTTCCTTGAATGATGCAAGAATTGATACAGGCTTATCTAATTAAGACAAAAAAATAAATTTTATTCTAATAATATCAGCAACAATAAAATCACAAAACTAATGTGTTACCCAATGTTGAGATAAGAACAGCAGTAATTGGCACAACCAAAAAAGAATAAAAACCATCTAATGAAATTTGGGTTTCCCCAAAATGTTGGTCAATTACTCCAAAAAAATGATCATTACATATTTCCAATACACCCTAGTCTCTTATCTATTATTTAAATTATAATTTGGAATGAAGTATTGGATTTGATAGAACGTTGTTTCATCTCACCCCGTAATCCACTGAGTGATTCATCAAGACAATTGGCCACATCAACTCAAGTGTGACTCCCCATATGATAGAGTCTTTGACTTGTAGTGATGGAATAGATTATACAGATGGGGAGACTATTCCCTCGTGATTCAGAGTGTAGAATAGTGAAAATAATATATTAGAAAGGGTGGAAGCACTAATAAACAAGTAGTAGGGGAACAAATAATTATTAATAGGAATATGTAAGTATAAGTTGACTCATAGAGATATACAAATGGATGTTGATTATCACTTCATGTATCTACACGAAAGAGAAAGAGTGAATTGGATATATGGGATACGGGTATACACCAGGTGATAAAAAAAGAACAAAAGAATCTACTACTAGTATCACGAAAATAGGATTGGTCCTATGATACTGTACTCCACCCTGGTATTAAAAATCTAGCATTGGAAGTTAGATTCTTCCCATTTTCTACACCTTCTATTAGGATGTTTTCATGGGTGCCATGGGTGGATTGATATGGGTGTGAGATATACTCAATAGGAAACTATCAATGATGTCTATAATAATCAAATCTATGCATATAAAATGAGTAGTTTGATTGTATAAAATAAATAAAATAAATAATTAAATAAATCAATTTGGTATTGGTTCCTCATGGATACCTGACGAAAAATACATACATCAACCTATATCATATATCTTTGATCCAAGGTGAACCAGTACAAGTATAATATTTTGTATAAGGATAATATGTCATCGTAGTACAATTTTCAAAATATAGACGGAACCCAATCTTGTGATTTGGCATGGTGGAAATATCCTCAGATAACATATATGCATTTACTAAAAATAATATAAGAGTCATCATTAAAATTTTATAAGATTCACCATGAACCCATCTATGTTGATCCCAAAAAGGGATCCCATGTATCCCTCTAGAGGCACTATAAATACTCAACATCAAAAGAGCGTTTTCAAGGAGATCCATACATGGAATCCCAAGTATTACTCATGGAATGGTGTGAAGACAATAACAAAAGTCCATGTTCATCCATGTTATCTCACATTAAGGACAAATCGTAGCACATGGCATGGTATAACCATGTTTCAAATGAGTCTCTCCATGGTTTATCCCCTAGGGAACTGGTATCACTCATATGAAGTTATAGAATCCAAAATGTGAGATCGTTTATGGAATAAAAACTTTATGTCTCAATATATTGACCATAAAATAAAAAATAATAATTATAAATCATGATGGGGTCATCCAAGGAGATCCATAAATGTAATCCAAAGTTTTTCTCTCGGTATAATAAGAAATCTTATCTATTTTTATCTCATATCATTTAGTCGAGCATTAATACCATATTACGTTAGCCAAGTTGGATAATTATTTTAGTTAAATCGATGTGAGTTATGGAAATATGTATTGGTCCTAACCCATGTCCTATCTTTTATTGTAATTCATTTTACATTTCAATGTATCATTTTTATACAGAAAATGTCACCTCAAAATGTGTTTAAACAATTTTATGGGAAAATTGAAATTTGAACTACAGGGCAAGGAATAGACAAATGGGTGGATTATGTTGAGGAGATCAACCAAAAGTGTTAGTTCACTACAATATATTGCCATATTAGGCTTAGAAATAAAATTAAATATAATTAAAAAGACATTATATGGTAGACATCAATGGATTCCAGTGCAAGACACAATAGTGCGTGACAAAAATTAGTGAAAAGTACTTCAGATGCTACCTTATGATCATATATTAAAAAAATTCCAATTTGACCATTCATTTATGATATAATGTGAGAGAATGAAAATGAATACATAAATCCTAAAAATAGGTCATAAGATCTTACATTGAATCGGTGCAAAAGATAGAAAGATAAACAATCAAAGGAATGGAGAGAATTAATGAGCATAACATTGTGGATCGAACACAACCAATGTTGATGAGGATTGAGTCTGGATGAGGGGGTATTATGAAACCCATGTGAGACATTAGAGGGGCCTCTCATGTAGATTCTCCTATAGCGGATGGAAACATGACTCTATCAAAATAATTCCCCTATATCTTTTAAAAAATTACTAGGAATTTACAAGGCATTTAGGATTTACACGTTGTGTAAAGATCATGCTTCTTATTCTCAAGAATAAAACAACACATGAAGTATAGGGGAATGGAAAATAAAATGACCATCTTTTATCTAATACTCACTGTGTTTTAAAATTACATGTTGTGTGTTATATAGACATTGTATGTTCATTCTGAAACCATCCTAATCCCATCTGTTACCATCTTTCCTAAAATAAACCAACCAGCCCTTAGTAATGGTATCTATGTTTATCAAAAACTAAAAATAAATCATAACTCACTGTAAATATTGTTTTTTACACATACATCATGAACTATGATTTATATATGAAAATTTGGAAACTCAAATCTATTTCCAAAAGTTATATGGTTTTTATTATATTTAAAATTCAATATAATATCTATTAATTTATTTCTTATTTTGTTTCATGTTTTCTTTTATACTTATATGGAGAATTTATCTTTTGATTAAATTCTCCTACATGATTTTTTTACTCCTATAAAAGTATATTGTTATAAACAATGATCCCCCATTTCTTAATTAACTCTTTGTTTCAAGTATATATTTCCCTATATTCCAATGTTATCCCCAATTTTTGAGAGAGATAATATGGATTATTTTCAATGATTATAATAATTCTATTTATCCATTTTCAAATTGAAAATAAAATATTCATTTTATAATGTGGGTTTCTAATCAATGTTATTTGAATATATTTTTCATACTTTCTCAATCAAATATTTTAACGTCAACACCAAATTTAACATGAAAATATTTGTTACCTTTCAATGAATAAATTATTGATGTTATTTTTTGGTAGTTATCTTTCTCTGAAATCTTTTATTTTAAATTTTCTACAACAATTATTTAATGTGTTATGTAATTTCATAATTATATGAATAAGTTGATAATGATCTCAAATAATATTATCTTGTAGAATAAATATTTCCACCTCCTTTGATGAAACATTATCCTTACATTTTCATGGATTATAATAGAAATATGTTTTCAAATATATTTATAAAATATCATGTTTATAATTAATTCTAATATTAAGGTTATTTCTTATTTTCGAAGTGACTTTTCAAAAACATATCAAAAGTATTTTTCACATAAGTCATTGATATTTTACATATCTTACCCTTTATTGAAGATGTTTCTCATATATAAAAATCCAATTTATTTTTCAATATAGATAATGTAATGAATTTATCATATGTAAAAATGATAAATCACTATATTTTTTTTAATAAAGAGTTTTTTTGTATAAATATATTTTCACTTGTATTGCCTTTTGACTATGATTACCATAGTTTTAAATCCATGTATTGAATGTTGTTTATATACATACCACACATAGACTGATGGGGGAAAATTTAATTTCATAACCATATACCCCTTATAAATATGGTGTAAATATCATTTTCTCTCTTCTCTTTATTGAATGGTGTTTACTAAGGAAGATATTTTAGGTCATTGGATTCCCATTTTTATTTCATGGGTTCTGCATGTTATGAATATTGATGGAAATATTAATGATTTTTTTATCTGAATACATTTTAAAAGAATATGAGGCAAATTTTATTTTTCATGGGCCCATTGTGATGGGTTGAATGAGACCCATTTTCTCTCAATGATTTTTTTATTAAATATTAAAAAGGTGAATCAATTTTATTGGAATGTTTTATGACACCCATTATTATTCCCGGTTTAAAATTTTGTGATTGTTTATATTTTTTAGTGCTATAAATGAGTATGACTAATATTTAAGTGATGGGTGGACCCTATATACAAGCCTAATTTATTGGTTAAATCCTCACATCTCTTGAGATAATAGTGAAATTATTATGATTATCATTAGAGAATGGGAAAAAAGTTTCGATCTTTGGTCCTCTATGAAAAATAGGTGAGTGAATAAAGATCCACCAAGGGAAAAAGTGAGTGAATACTAATGAATATATGTAAATAGGTTCTGATATTCGATCCATTGGGTTGGGATTTCTATTCTTATTGATGTGCCAAAATATTCATGAATTTAATGTTTTTATGATGTGGAACATTTTCATGATGTATTCTTATTTCTTACTTTGATTATTGATCAATGATTTATTGTGTCAAACCTTCTTATCAATATTTTTTATATTGACATTCTTATCATACGTTCACTTTTGATCATTGATTGTTCACATTTATATTTACCTTTATTTATCATTTTATCTCAACTTATCATAAGATTCAATTTCCATGGGTTATTATTATAGTAAAAGTATTAAATATATAAAAACAAATTTTATATAGGGGATTTTGTGGAGATATTACAAACTCTTTATGGTTTAAATATATTACAATATAATGGAAAAATTTTAAAATTATACATAAAAATTTGTTTTATTAGTTACTTTTTTGAAAATTATTTTAAACTCTAACCATATAGGGTATTAATAATGTTCTGTAATGAAATATATAATGTAAGACATGTAAATTGATGTCCATGTATTTGGGATGCTATAGTAGGCATCATAGTAGGGATTAGATAACATTAGATAACATGATTACATAATTTGAGGGTAAATTGGGAGAATGAAAAATAATTTATGGTTGATAAGTAATGGTTTATTATAATTTTAATGGGTACGGAAAAATCGTTATGTCAATTAAGATTATGATTTCGGTGTTAGGAAAATATAACATTAGTTAAAATCATATGGATATGTTTTAGTGATATATATAAGTACAGGATAACAACATGTGTTTTGGTAAATTAGAGATTTTATAATTATCCAAAAAATTCCAACTCTATCTAGATATTACATTGTAGATGCATTTTCCAAAATAGATACTCCGATAGATAATGACCTGAAACACTTGATTGTTGGGAATTGAATAATTCATCACTATAGTTAATATTAAGTGGGACTAATACTATAAACCTAACTAGAAACTCTGGGGGATATGATTTGGTTAACCACATTCTCCTTATGAAAAACCATAAATAATTTATTTATTAAATACATTAAGGGACACAGTTAATAAGTAATATAGAACATAACATACATAAAATTTAAATGAACTAAACATATTAAAGGTTGAAATGAAGGTTCCATTAGAGATTATATATTAGGATTGATTTATCATATCTATATTATCATTTACTCTTACTCTATTATATATATTATCTTATCATTTTTTATTTATTATATTTTTGATACATGGTCATTAAAATGAAGATGATATATATATATATATATATTTAAACAACTATGCAATATTACCAAATAAGTTAGAATATATAAATTCTTATGAATCATTGTATACTTTTATTATGATAGAAAATTGGAGTATCTTAGTCTAACTAGTGATATTATGTATGATATCTTAATATAAATTAATTGGTAATTCTTATAGAAATTTCCCATATTCAGTGGTATTTATTAATGATATTATTTTATATTTTAGATGTTATGGGGATTTTGTGAAACATATAATTATTTTATTAAATAGTAAAAGATTAATTGGTTGGTAGAGTTTATTAAATAGTACCAATAACCATTAGAAAAGTATGATAGGGTCATATTTTTTCGGGGGAATTTTGAAGAACAACTGATTGAGTGATGGATAACTCTTAAGTTTAATATACCACTGATGTTGAGATAAAAATAATAGTTTATTGATATGGATAGTATATGTGAAAATAAATATTATCATTGGAATTGATCATTGAATCAATATATTTTTTTTAATTTCATTACATTTTTATGGATTTAGTTTATACTAGATAGTGTGTGATTTTTGTAACATTTGAAGGATAAACTAGCTGTAATTTCTAGAATGAAATATGATTTTTTATTTAATGACATGGTTATTCAAATGGTTTTGGTAATTTTATATTATGGATTATATATTATTCTATATTATACATACATGGGAATATGATTACAGGGTTGTATAATGTATTTTAAATAAATATATGTAACATTATAGATCCCAAAGAAGTAAGGTAGTTGTTATATTTTATGTTATAACCTAAATAAAAATATGTTAATAATACCCTCACATAATTTAATTAGTTTTTGATAAATAAAATAGTGATGATTAAATTTATATAAGGGGTTAGAATGTAATAATATATGATTATAATATTTTTTTCATATAATTATCATACATATGTTCAATTTATTACTCCATATAGAAAACCAAACTAAAATGAAACCATGGTATATATGTAAGTGTTATATGTATTAAATATGGACCCTATAATTAGTCAATGAATTATTAGGTATGAATTGGAGTAAGCAAATTATGTAATATATTAATATATATATATATATAAATGTTTTTTATAAAAAATTACATAATCCATAATTGGATTCAAGAATTTTTCTTCTAATATGGTTTTCTTTTTATAAAACAAAAACAAATATATTGTTTTTAAATGACGATGTTAAAAAAATATAATATTTATTGATTAATGAAATCATCATTAATTTTTTATAGAAATTAACAGTAAGAACAAATATTATTCTAAAAAATTATTATCTTCCTAAAAAACATTCAATGCATTTTAATTTTTTTTAAATGTAAAATTTATATATTTTGAAATTTCAAATAGACTAAATAATAATGATATTTGTATTCACTATATGAATATCATTGTAAGATATTATTTTTCATTTTTATAGGAAGATTGATTTTCATGAGAATAGTGAAATATACCATTTTCAAAAATATTATACATGTCATGCAATTAGTAGTGTATAAGTAAGATTTTGGAAAGATAGAACATAATATTCTTGAAAAAATGTCTATTTTATAAGTGAAATTATAAATTTAAAATTATCTAATTTTTTAAAAAAATCCTATAATTATCATTTTAAAAAATGAGTGATATATTTATAAAAATAGTTTTTAAAAAAATTTTGATATTAAATTTTATAAATTTTACAAACTGAAAAAAAAATATATGTAAATTATCGAATAAATATTTAGAAAGTATCTATTAAGGACTATTTAATTTTTTTCGTATAGTATATGTTTTATTATGTAAAACCCCTTAACCACGATAATAGCTAAAATGGTAAAAATTAGAAATACGGTGTTAATGAGTTGGAAACATTTATAAAACATGTGTGGGAAATGGTGGTTGAGGTATTTAATGATCTTATCTATTCATATCTCTATTATTTTCCAATTATAGAGCAACTTTAAAAGTGAGCAATTCCCATTATAATTTTTTTCTGTATTTAGAAAATTTTCATCTCTTTTCACTTATAAAAGATGCCGCATCTCCTCTCATCCCCTTATACCGTATCTCATTAGGGGTTAGAAAAAAATGTACCAAAAAATATTCTAAATGTTTTTATAAGCCTTAATAGTGTTATAATATTCTTATAATAAAATTCCTTAAAGGATTACACCCCTTCGCAATGATATTAATTCATGATGAGTGGTATAAGTTCCAAACATATCTTTCACTATTATATAGCATTTTATCCACTCAAAATTATTCAAATTTCTATAAAGCAACTTAAAATGATAACATTTTAATTTTTATTAAACTAATATATTATTATAATTTTGTATGAATTATAATCCACCCTTCATTTTTCTTTAAGAAAAAAATGTGAATCTCATATACATACAGACTACCACCTCCATGGAGTAACATATTAATTTTCCTTCACTGGATAACATGAATGGTTTAAAAAGGAATTTCAATATATAATTAATATATATATATATATATAACTGGTTTTTTATACTGAAATTATAAATCTTATTACTCCTCTCTCCCGCTCTAAGGAAAATGAAAGCACCATCCATGCATATGTGGAGACTACTAAATCCAAGGAATTGTGTGTCCCTTTTTTCATTACATCCATGAGTAGATAATTATAAGTAAAGTATTAAAGGATAAATATTATTTTAATTATATAAATAAGGTTATATTAATAAAAATGGAATATCATATTAATGATATTATTGATAAATAATCATTGAAAATTATATAACATAAATAAGAAAACTAGGAAGGAAAAAAATTTATTGCTACTATATAATTATATCATATCCATAAATTATTCTCTATATAATTTATAATTGTGATATATAAATCATGTGAAAACTGAATATTATTATTATGTCACTGGTATAAATATATTACAAATATACCATCTCATAGTCCCCCATAAGTCATTGTATGTTCATGGTTTGGTCGGTTTAACAACCAAATTGAAAATGATATGGATTTATTTTAGAACAGACTATAAGAACATAATAACTATAATAAATTTATATAAATATATAAATAAATTTTTTATTTTTTTAATAGTTACATCAACTTATAAAATGTTAATCAATAAAACACCATTTGTTTACAAGATTCACAAAAATATACTTATTGTGGGTTTCATCAATAGAGAAGAAGAATGAAACACTCATTAAAGGAAGATAAAAAATCATTAATAACTACAATATAACCCTTAATGTAAAATTAAAGATCTTTTAATTATGAAATTTGGAACAATATTGAATATTTACACCTCTCATGAAAAATTAATTCAAAGGGATTAATATTACATACACTAGATAATGAAAATTTGTAAAACGCATCACATATATGAATGGACTGATTAAAAAATAATATTATAAATGATTATAGTCCTAAATATAGTTTTTAATTATATATTTAATACCTTTATTTTAATCAGTAATTATTTTTTTATGTTTGTGTAGAACAAATCAGGAAAAAATTTAAAGGTTTTTGTCTGCAATTACTCTATTGGAGATTTGTTATATATTATGAACCTGATTTTTTTGGTGTATGTTATTCCTAATTAATATATTATATTATTAAAAAAAATTTAAACATCTTAATTTATGGTCAATGTTTATATCTCTCTTTTAATAGGTTTTTATTTCAATTTTCTTCATGTTAAAATGTGATTTGTTAACAAAATAATTATTCATTAAGTAATTATCATTTTTCTTTATCGTATTTCATATAAGTTGGTTATAAATTTTTTTGATTGTATTATGTTTTATTTTCTATTTAATTTGAGTATTTAAATTTTCATTATAGAAACCCCTTTTAATATTTTTCATACCTCACAAACTATGATGTTTGTAAGGGACTTCTCTAACTAAAAAAACATTCTTTGTGTTATATGTTTTCCTTTTAATTTTTACATTAAATATTATTTTAATAATTTATTTCTCATTTAATATAATTTTATTTATTATCTATTTAGGTATATTTTATCTTTTTAATCAATTATTACTAAATTATTTTTTTCTCACCACAAAATATATTTTTTTCAATAACAAACCTCCACATCTTAATTTTTGTTTGTTTCAAGACCATTTTTTCCATTCATAAACTCACCCCCTACTGGGAAAGCTAATATGGATTATTTTATATAATTATAATAATAATGTTTTCAACATTCCAAAAGAAAATTACGATACTATTTTAATGGAGTGGGGTTCCTAAGAGTGTTATTTCAAGATAATTTACATCCTTTCAAAATCAAATGTGAAGTGCCCCATGCCATATTGACCAATGAGAGTGCGGTGGTGAATCAGTGGTTTATTTTTTTTTCAAATTATATGTTTGGAATTCAACCTCTTGAGCTTGTTAAGGTTCTTGATCAATGCAATGATATATCAAAAATCTAACAACATATTTAGAAATAATAAATGAGAGTATTACACAGAGTATTACAAGGTTCGATGACAATACATACTATTTTGAAGTAGGTTAATCACCCCAACATGGATTCTATAGTACAAAAGAAGATGATTAAAATGAATAAGTAAATAATATTTCTTGCACTCTAGTAGTGGATCTTCCAAATAATGATAGTTTTGCACACCAATGACATAATTATAAACTGGATTTTTTTGGAAACCCCACCAATATTCTCTTCTCCTTCTCGTTGGTTCATTAGACACCTTGGCCACATGCCTCCTTAGTAACAGGTTAGACACCCCATTAACAAGCTCCTTCCCCTCAGTTTTGTTGATCCAAAAATGTTATGATCATTTTTTGGTGTTAGTTTCATCTACTAAACATGAAATATGTCTTCCTATATGAATTTACTATATCTGTTTCACTAGTGTACAATTTTGAGGATCTTAATCAACTTCTTGATGTATGCCTATTTTTATTGATACAAATTGACTCCAAATCTGGAATGATATTGTCCTTATCATATGAATAAATAATTATAAATATATATCTTTTGAAAAATTGAATTCTAGATTCAGCCTTTTAAACTTTTTATCTTTAGTTAATGATCCGATATTTTTCATTAAAATTCTCGGGAAATGATTTTCATTATTGTGATGATGTCCCTGTAATGACCCAAACATTTGAATAATATTTTGTTTCCTGAAAATATATTTTTTAAGATGTCGTAACAAATAAAAACATATAATTTTAAATTAAATGTCACCATTGGGTATTTATAGTTATATTAATTTTGGTTAATATGATCGTTGGATGAAATAATAATTTTTATCATTATAGTTATTGATTGTAAATAGAAATGAAAATAGATAATTAATACTTAAATAAGATTTTATAGCATCATCCAGTATCCTTCTTTATATAAAAATCCCATTGGTCATAACATGGTTAGTAGTTATCATCACTAGGATCCTCTATAGATGAATTCCAGGACAAGCATCAACAATTGAAGTATGAACGAAATCACCGTCGGGAGAAGATCAAGTTGGTGGAAATTACAACCCAATAAATGTTATCTAAGCCACCCCATGAGTATTTATGGATTTCACCCATTCACCATAAGTCATATGTTGGTGTTATAATATGTTATTTTTCAATTCCTTAAATACTTATTGTATAATCCCTTTGTGTAAATGAAATTGATTATTAACCATTTCTACTTTAATAAAGGGTTTGATTAATAAAATTGTTTTTTATAAATTTATTATCTTCAAACAGAATTTTTAAAATTTGGAAAAAAAATTTATAATAAACTTTTATATTATAAAAAATACTTATTATAATGAATTATTATTATAAAAAACTCATCTTTCTTTACAAATGATAAAATAATTTCAGTTTTTTTCATAACTTTTACAATGCATTCACATTGTATTTTTTAGTCCACTGTAATTTTTAATAAAGGAGTATTATTTAAAAGTTATCATATTTAGATATTTATTATGATAAAAATAATTTCATTTTTTAATTTACAATATTGATATTAGGTTTCATAGAATTTGTGGGATTTTTATCAAATACAGTGTTTTTAGTGAATAGTAAAAATTTAGTTTAAGTATTCGGTATGTTTAATGACATCATTGATGATGTAATAATATTGGTACACTCTTCTAAAGTATATTATGATATGATTTATCCCATTTATCCAATATCATGGGAAAAAATCTTGGAAAATCCAACGGTTTTTCAAATACCACTCATGAGGTGTCCTCAGAAATTAACAAAAACATCCCTCTCTTTTACAATAAATTCGTTCTCATTCATAAGTTTTCATTCATTAAAAAATAATTCCCCTCAAATAACAGATATAATTACCTCCCATGGAGACCCCCAAAAGTTTCCTTAGGCCCCATAGTCCTATTATTAGAGTTTTAGAAGTTACATTTCAATGTAAACGAATTATCAACTTCTCTTTTCCATTCAAGATCTTTTTTATTTGGAATATATTTAAAATTTAAAAACCATGTTCTAATTTAAATTTTATTTTCTACATATACTATATTTTTCGTTTTTTTATTGGGTGATCCTTGTCCATTCACTTTGTAATGTTTTATAAAACTATGTTTCATACCTGTTATGTAGTAGAATTTTTGTCTTAAAATATCTCTCTTTTTCTCAAGAAATTAATTTATTTTCGTTAAGTGAATACCCAAACCAATTTTTTTCTGGGGGTATTAATAAAAACATTTAATTTATTTATTTTAATCTATAATTGATATAATTTAAATCGTTTTTCCCTCTTTGTGGGTTATAAATGACATAATGACCATGTTTTTAAGAACTTTTTAAAACACCATGATTTTAATATGAAACCCATTTTTGTATTTTCTATAGGTTTTTAAATAAATTTTTGATATTTATGAATGTGACACACATAGAAATAATTACATATTAAGTGTGTTCTCTTATATCACTATAATGAATTGGGTAATGAAATTATTCTCTGATGATGACTAGGTTTACGATACCTTTGTGAATAACTATGGTAATTATTTTGTCACATGGGAATTGAAGGTGGTCATATGATAATGAATCTCCAAATTAAAATTTTTACACACATTTTCAAGTTATTATTCATGTTTTTATTTTTATGATATGCTTTTTTCTCCAGAATTTATAAAATTCATCATGTTCTTATTGATACCTCGCAAGTTGACATGTAAATTGTTTCACTAATTTTCACCTAATGGGTCTTATGCTCACCCTTTCCATTGAGGTATCTCCAACAGTTATGAATTAGATTTATTTTACATAATATTAAAAGATGAATAAGTCGTTCAATTTTATTAGAAGAATGATTTTATGTTTACATGTATTATGTACCTTATTTCCAAGACACTAAACATTAAAGATCGTCTGACAGTAAAATGTCATGAAAAGTAATATAAAAAATGGTTAGATTCCATAGATGGTATCAAAGTAAGGTATAGTAACATTTGTATATTTGGATTCTAAATTTTTAGGAAGAACCACAATGAAAAGATTAAATAAAAGAAAACATCCTGGTGTTTTGGTGAAAACATTAGTAAGTGGTTTCTGAACAATGAAATCATTTTATGGATAAGAACATGTGGATGTGGGTCTATTACCAATGTTTCTAGGGGTAAAAGAAAAAAACTACTTTGATCTAGACTTGAACATGAAATGTTCCATGATAATGGGCCTTGTTTCACTCCTTGTTTGACACTCTTGGGGGATATGTTTGCTTAATCACAAGCTTTTTATGAATTATAATGAAGGATTTATAGAAAATTTAATTTTTATTGATGAATAACATTTCTATGAATGCAGTTTTATGACATCAATATTTCATGAGATTAATAAAATTATAAAAAAAAATTTTTACTAATGTTTCTTTCTTTTAGGAAATGGAGAGTAATATGAAGAACCATGTAAAATGTCATCATAATAGACCATGTGCTAACGACCCTTTGATTGAAGATGGAATAGAAAAATTCAAGAGAATGATGAATAAACTGACTCAAGTGATGGGATATAACTTTAGTAATGATGAGAGACTGATTTCACTATGAAATGATCAAATATCCATTGAGTAATTTATGAATCCAAGACCACCAATGTTCAATGGATCTACTGATGCATTCATTGAGTAATAGTGAATAAAAACTATGGAAAAGGTATTTCTTATATTTCATTGTTCAGAATAAGAGAATTTCACCTTGGATGTTAGCCTCTTAGAGAGAGAAGGTGATCAGTGGTGGGAACTAATTAAAAACCCGAGGCCAAGATGCGATATTAATGCAATATAGTGGTAATAGTTTAGAGGGATATTCTTCAATACGTTTTCCCTCATTTTATGAGAGAAAATGGAGAAGGAATTTAGTGAGTTGAAGTAGAAGGAGAATGAATTCATGAGAAACAATGAGATGAACATTAGAATAATTTCCCACTACACCTCTATCATTTTATTTGATCCTAATGATAAGGTTGATAGATTTTTCTATGGACTAAGTCCTCATCTACAGAAGAATATTTTCAAAATATATAATGAAAACCGTGAGGTGATTGTGAAGAATGCTATGAAAGTGGAATTGGAGTTCACTGATACGTAGTGGTCTCAGAAATCAAATGAAAGGAAAAGATAAATGTATCAAAGCTTAAAGATAAGCATTGATTAATTAATAGTATAAAAGAAAGGGAAAATTTACACATGTAATAAATGTGGGAAAAAGAATTTCGGTAACTACTTGATCTGAGGTGGTAAATACAACATGTATGGAAGAGATGTCCATATCTTTCAGACCTATCATATTGAGGTGAGGCCTAAACATATCAAAACTAAAAAAAATTAAGATGATGCAGAACTTTCCTAAAGTCTAATGCTTCATGTGTGGACAACATGGGCATTTTTCCAATCATTATCCAATTCTTAGAGCTATGGTGGGTAATCACCATCAACCTCATTATAATCTTAAGGATCAAGGTTGTGCATATTCTATCATGATAGCTGAATTTGAAGCTCCAAATGATGTGTTCATAGGTACCCTTTTTGTTATCTCAAATCCAACAAAAAATTTGTTTGATTCTAGTTCTGTAAATTTCGTTATTTCCTCCATGTTGGTAAAACAATTAGAATCAACCCCAGAATTTCTAAAAGTATAGTTATCAATCAAAACTCCAAGTGGGAGTATCCATGCTTCAATAGTGTTTACAATATCTTGTATTCAAATTATTAAGAACAATATTATTGCAATTTTAGTAGTCATTCCCATGTGGTAATTCGATATTATACTAGGTATAGACTGGCTCTCAAATTATAATTCTACGATCAAATGCAGAAGTAATGGAATCTCAGTAGTCTTCAATTGAAAATCTATAAATATCTTTAAATAAGTGATATCTTGACCTGATCTCTGTCAATATGAACCACCTATAGACTTCTTTATGGAGTTGATCAGTGAATATGAAGAAAGAAATGAAATTATATGTATATAAAATGTTCCCATTATTCCGGAATACATTGAAGTATTTCATAATGAGTTGTTTAGACCACCCCTAGAAAGAGAGGTATTGTTCTCAAAGAAAATTATTCCTAGATCTAAGCTGATGCCAAAAAAACTTACAGAATGGAAAATATGATACTGTAGGAATTAATGAAAAAAACTCTAAGATCTTTGGGAGAAGGAGTTTTTATGGCCACATGTGTATACTTGGGGAGAATCTATTCAATTTCTTAAATAAGAATGACGGATCAGTGAGGCGTTATATTGATTATAGAGAACATAATGGGATCACAGTGGATAACAAATACCCTCTTTCAATAATTGATGATTTATTTGACCATATTAATGTGGATTATTTCTTCCCCAAGATTTATCTTCGAATTGGTTGACATCTATTATTGGTGAAGAAAGAAGATATTCCAAATTCCACCATTAGATCAAGATATGGTAATTATGAGTTTATTTTTATGCCCTTCATCTTGAATAATGAAACTACTATATATATATATTTGATGAAAATATTTATTAAGGACTATCTTGATAACATTGTGGTGGTTTTTATTAAAAATATTCTTATATAATCCAAAACTCAGGAGGAACATAAGGATCATCTAAGTGTTATTTTGAAAACACTATCGATGGAGAGGATAATAGGATTATTCAGAAAATTTGAATTTTGGTATCGATAAGTTCCTATCAAGGGGAACATTATAACCAATGAAGGATTCTCAATTGACCCTTCCAAACAAGGGTTGTAGAGGAGTGTATTCTGCCTAAAAAAATAACTGATATTCATAGTTTCATTGGTTTAGAAGGATATTATAGAATTTTTATGAATAAATTTTCATGGATTTCTATTACAACAACCAAGTTAACTAAAAAAGGTTCATGTTTATATAGACAATGGAGTGTGAGGAATGTTTCCAAGAGCTGATGAAGAGATTGGTTACTGCACCCATGGTAACTATTCCCTCAATCAAAGATAGATTCCTTATTTTTAGTGATTCATCTCTAAAATATCTTGGGTGCATCTTCAAGAAAAATTAAAAATTGTTTTCTTATGCATCTTGAAATTTCAAACCTCATGAGTAGATATCCAATGAAATATATGGAGATGGTTGCAACTATTTTTTTCTCTGAATATATGGAGGCACTATCTTTATTGTGATAAGGGTTATATATACACATACAATCAAAGATTAAAGTATATTTTCACCCAAAAACAAATTGAACATGAGAGGGATGAGATGGTTGGAACTTAATAAATACTATGATTATTCAATTCATTATCATGTTGGAAGAAAAACAAATTCACCAGTTAATTTAGTAGGAAGGACCCTATTTTGTAGGAAATGATAGGGATTCAAGGAGATCCTTTAATAAAATACCATATAAAACTTGAAATTGGAATTGTATGGGAAGGGACATCAACAATTTTATCCGAAATGATTTCTCAACCATCATTACTAGATATGATCACAAAATCTAAAAGATGAAATACATTTTTTGCAGAAGAAGTCTGAGGTTGTGAAGGATTGCATGTTTCTTGAGTTCAATATTGATCAAGAAGGTGTACTAAAATTTTATACAAGAAGATTTTTTCCATCTATTCTATAAATAAAGAAGGATCTGATGGATGAAGCTCACATGTCTGTATTATCTAATCATCTTGGAAGATCTAAAATGTATAGGGACCTTCATGATCATTATTGGTGGGATAACATAAAAAAGGATGAGAACCTGATAAGTATACCCTATCACCCTAAGAGTGATGGACAATCTTAAAAGACTATCCAAACACTCGAGTAAATGATGAGAACATGATCAATGGATTTTAAAGGTGTGTGGGATCAACATGTCAAATTAGTTTATTTATCTTACATCAACAACTTCCATTAGTGAATTCAAATGGATCTCTATGAAACACTATATGGGTTGTGATGTAGAACTAATACTTGCTGGGATGAAGCAGGTGAGAGAAATATTGTTGGGCCTAATATTGTGAATGTTATTACATAAAAGGTTCACGACATCCACCAACACATAAACGTAGATAAATGTCGATAGAACATCTATGGAGAAAACAATCGAAGGGATTTGGAGTTTGATGTTGGTGATAAAGTCATGCTTCGAATTTCACTATGGAAGAAAGTCATATAGTTTGGAATGAATGGGAAGATCATCACCAAGTACATTGTCCCCTATGAAATACATGATTTCCTAAGAGCAGTGGCATATCAGCTTGAAATTACTCAAAATATAATTCATGTTCATTTTTTATTCCAGATATACCTCTTGAGTTAGTACATACATGACCCTTCACATATACTAAATCTTAAGGTGGTACAACTGGAACATGACCTCTCTTATGAGGACCATCTGGTTGAGATAATGGACCATAGAGACAAGGTTCTATGCAACAAGACTACCCACCTTGTTAAACTATTTTGGAGGAACCACATATTTGAATAATCTACATGGGAACTAGAGGAGTCTATGAGTTAGAAGTACCCACACCCTTTCTCTTCTGAGGGAACAAGTTGAAATTTCATGGATAAATTTCTAAGGGGAATAATTTAACGATCCAAAATTTTGAATAATTTTTTATTTCCTAAAAATTTATTTTTAAAAATATCACAGTCAATAAAAGTACATATAAATAAATGAAATTTTACTATTAGGTTTTTTACCGTTATATGACTTTTGGTTAACATGATCATTGGAAAAAATAATAATTTTTAACATTATAATTATTGATTATAAATAGAATTGATATTGGATAATTAATGCTGAAAGAATTGTCAACAGCCTAATCCAGTAGATTTTTTCCACATAATTCCCATTTATACAAACATTTTTGGGAGTTATCGTCATTGGGCTTCACCCTAGGCCTAACCCAAGCCACGATTCAATAATTGAAGTATGAACTAATCGCCTTCAGGAGAAGTTCTTGTTGGTGGAAATAATCACTCGGGAAATGTTATTTGAGCCACCACAATAGTTTTTCACCATCACAAACCTTACCCTTAGGTCATTTGTGGGTGTAATAATAGATTATTTTTCAAGGCCATAGATACTAAATTTATCATACCTTTGTGGAAATAATTTTTTTCAATCATTTTTGTTTAAAGAATAGTTTTCCTTCCTAAAATGGAATTTTATAAATTGATTAATTTTTAATAGAATTTTTACAATCGAGAAAAGAAACAATCGATTATAATAATCTATGATATTATAAATAATACTTATTATAATGAAATGGTATTATAAACACACTCCAGTTTAATTAAAAAGGATAAAATAATTTCAATTTTTTCAAAAAGTTTACTATATTTTCACTATGAATTTTTCTATCCGCTATTATTTTTAATAAATGAGTATTTTTTTAAAATTTATCATATTTAGAGATTATATATAATACAATAAATTACATTTTTTATTTCAAAACATTTATATTAGGTTACAGTGGATTACTGAGATTTTTATAAAATACTTTGTTTTTTGGTGAATAGTAAACATATAGTTTCGAGTTTTCAGTATGTTTAATGACATCATTAATGATGTAATAATGTAGTAAAATTATGGTTGGATAGTGTGAATTTTATTATTATATGAGGTGGCCCATACCATGGTAAAATACCACTGACAAGCCCATGATTTTGCAAATACCACTCATGAGGTTTCCTCAGAAATTAATAAAAAAACTCCCTCTCTTTTACTATAAATACCAACTCATTACTTTATTTTATTTCATTCCAAAATCACCCCCTCTAATATTAGAATGAATTAACTCACATAGAGTCCTCCCAAGGATTCCTCAATCCCCAAAGGTCCCGATATTATAGTTTTAGAAGATACTCTTCATGGTAAGGTAATTTTCAACTTCTCTTTTCCGCTCATGTTCTCTTTTATTTGGTATTCCATTAGAATTTCCATACAATATTGTTATATACTTAATAATCTATCCCGATACTGTATTATGAGTCATTTATAAAAGGGTGTCCCTTTTCTCCCATATTTTAAATGTTTTATAAAACTATGTTTCATACCCGTTTTGATGCATAATTTTTGTCTCAAAATCTCTCTCTCTTTCTTGAGATTTTTTTATTTTCACTATGTGGATGTCAAATATTATTTAATTTACAGGGGTATTCATTAATTCATAAAAATGATTTATTTTATTCTAAAATTGGAATACATGAAACCCTCATTCTCATTCTGTGGGTAATAAATGTCCTAATGATCATGATTTTAAGCACTTTTTAAAACACCGTGATATTGATATGAAACCCAATTCTTTTGTTTATGTGGGTTATTTATCAAATTATTTATTATGATCTATATGTATCATGTGAAAATAATGAAATATTAAGGGAGATTCATAACAAAATTCCAATGCATTGGGTAAATAAATTAATCTCTAAGATGACATGTTTTACAATACCTTAGTGATTAACCTTGGAAATGTTTATGACACATTGGGGATGGAACTTGGTTATATGCTTATGATAGTTAAAATTAAATGTTTTACCCACATTTTCATGATATTACTCAAGTTATTATTTTTATTATATGCCTCTTTCACATGAAATTATGAAATTCTTCATGTTCTTATTGATATCTCTCATGTTCACATGTAAATTGTTTCCCTTATTTTTCTCTAATTGGGCCTTATTCTCACCCTTTCATTGTTGTATATACCCAGGTTATGAGTTGGATTTATTTAAAATACAATGAACAAATGAAGAATCCTTTAAATTTAATTAGAGTATTAATTTCATCGTTGCATGTATTATCTACCTTATTTCCAAGACACGAAACTTTATAGACCCTATGTTTGTAAAATGTAATTAAACGTTGGGTAACAAAAAGGTAGGATGCCATAGTATCAACCATAAAAAATGATTTTAAGTGATGTACACAATTTATTCAATATTATTTTCTGAAATATATAAAATCTCTTAACTCAGAATAATCTATCTTCTCAATATCAATTCAAATACATCACGCAATCACGAGTATTTCATGGAATTCTCATTTTATTCTCCACTTCTAGAAATTCAAATTGTATGATAAATTGATCTTGTATACAGAAAATGTTAAAAGAATAATATATAACATTTATTATGTACTATTGGTACACATTCATGACACGTCTTGCATTGATTCTTCAAACAATATATTTGTTCTATTTCTTTTATGCATCACTCTCTTTATGTAATTAAAATAAAATGTACTTACAATATAATTCCAAATGTATTAGAGTTATCGTCGTGGAATTTACTTCTTCGTTAAAAGAATTTTTTTTCAAACTCAACCAGTGAGATATAATAGCTTTCTCAAATGATGAATGAATTCTCTATATTTTTTTGGTACTGATATCAATAGTTATCCATGTATTTATGGGAAATAAGAAACATTTAATCATGTTATTATCACATGATAATTCTATAATCACATTAAGAGGATTGAAAGTTGTTCAATGGTTTTCGTATAGAATCACCATGAACTCTCCCAACAAATCATCATATATGAATATCATAATCAATTCCCACATAGAATTTCATTTTCTTTGTATCATTAAGAAAACAGATCCATCCACAAAGAATCATAATGCACACCATAAAGCCATGTATGATTTCATAGTTCATATTCATCCACAAAATATCAACCAAAAACATTATTCGTACCATAGACATATCTACTACTTCATTGATAAACCCTCATTTCACACATTTCATGGGACTGTCATTTTTCAAAAATGAGTTTCTTCAAAAAATAGTTGTACCCACTTATCACACTCACGGTTATTATAGAATTTTCAATGTCATAATTATGTTACTAAAAACAACCATATGCGTCTTTCCACAATCAAAAACCCATGAAGGAATAAACATTCCCACTACAACTTTACAATCCAAAAAAACTTCACTTGAGTCTAATATAAAATCTCATTTCCTACTTTTTTTCAATAATTCTTCACTGCAAATAATTACTAAATAGAATGAGGGTTCATCTGCATAGGTTATTTATCATGCACTACATGATAGTCCACGTATACGTCCCAGTGAAGTACTCATATAAAAGATTTATAATCATAGGGAATTTATATTGATTTTTAGAAATGTTAACATATATGATTTTTAGTCTCCCTATGTTTCTTGGAAGATCTTTCAAGGCATCAAATATAATTTGCAAATGGTCAATCTAAAATCCCTTGATTGTTATGGATTCAATTTTCAAGGTGTCAAAAGCTATATGTTGAAGACTAACTCCCGCCTGGATCAGATGGTGTGCCTTTAAATGGGAGATCAGATCAGATGATTGGCACTATATCTGTCCTTTTAAAGGATGGTTGTAGAGTACCCAGATAGCATCATCGCACATCAAAATAACAAATATAATTTCCTCAATTGTATCAATTAATTAATTCCTGCCTCACTTTGAGCTATCTACCATGGATTATCACCTTTAAAAAATGAACAAACCATGGGCCTACAACCCATCTATCTTTGGCCTAACCAATGTTCACCTATAGTAGTTCACTCTATGAGTGCTATAATTGGGGCTGACCCCCACCCAATGGGCTCTGTACAACATATGATGCTCACAGATAGGTATGGGATGCGACCTTGGGTGTTTTTGAGCCTCTAATACCATAATTTCTGAGGTAAATCTTGGTATGGTCCATTATCTAGTGGGATGAAACATGTTTTATGTAAGGCCCATATTAAAACACTTTAAATTATATAAAAATATGTAACCAAAAAATCATTAGTCTTCCCAACATCTCAATATTCTATAATATCAATTCATTATGAAAAATTAACTTCATATATCATGGTATTATTTAGTCTTCCAAAAATTGTTGTAATAAATGTGTTCTTCTTAACACATGTATTATCCATTGAAGATTTTCACACACAATCATTAAATTTTATACCAGGATGAACTCTGTAATAGTAAAATATAATTCAATATAAAGATGAACTATCCAAACATGAAATCCAATGATTCAATATGAATCCAGAGTAATTATTTTTGAATTTTCACATAATCTATAACAATTCTCTTACAATCTCTACCTGAAAAACACCTTAGATCCTAAAAACATTCCTCTATATATGGTGACTTTATGATATAATTAAAATAGAGAAAACATCCATCTATCAATGAAGAACTTGTTATCTTCAATATCCCCTTTATATTTTTTATTGAAACTTCTTCACATTATAATATCATTATTTTTATCCCCTTTATTGAAAATAAATTTAAAGGGTAATCAGGGTCCTCCCAACACATCTTTCATCACTATGTATTTATATATCTCCATTATTGTGAAATTTTAAGATCAATTATAAGAGAGGAATGATATGACATAGTTCTATTATAAAATAACATTTATTTAATCTACTATAAGTCTACATAGGATAACCATATATAGGGAAAAAAAGAGATAAACCCATGGATGTTAATGAAATTGAGAAAATACCATGCATGTTAAATCATTATCATAAATTCTAAATTAACCTTAATGGGATTGAAAATAATCACATATATAAATGAAATGCTAAATATTTTACATACATTAGCTAACACTTTAGAATGTTAATGTGAAATATATATAGTTCCCATGTGTTCACAACTTCACATCAATAAAGCACTCCCCCTTAATGTATATGAATAATAAAATTAAGAACAGGGGATGCATGATATATTATAGTACCTCGTCTTAGAATTTTTTAAATTTGTTTAAAATTTTCACATTTGATTAGTAGAGAAAGTTAACAGCTTCATCATATTATTGCACCCCCTCAAGCGGTGAATGATTATCCTTTAATTACATACATGTTAGTAGAAAAGTAGTTATGTATATAAGGGAATAAAGAGGAACCTTTTTATTTATCAATTGTAACATTCTTTCTAAGAGTTATCTCCCATCCTTGGACATTCATTTCAACCAATTTAGTCTTTCCATTGTATGAAGTATTATTTTCAATTTTATTCTTTGAGTTGTTTTGAAAATTTAAATTGATTGTTCTAGAAAACTAGGCACATTTTCTTGATATTCGTTTTCTTCTAAAATTATTTATCTGACTTAGAATTATTTTTATAATGTAAAAGTTTATAGATCATAGAAAAGGAAAAATCTCTTCATAGTCTGGTCAGGAATTTCTAAAGACTATGACCCTTCTATTTACATCTTCTACCAACTTCTTTTAAAAATTCATATCTTTTTTGTATTAGCAGTTTAGATGAATTTATGGTCACATAATTATTTCTATGAGAGTATGGCATCATTTATTCCTAATTACTTCCCCTTAATTCATACATATTTTCTAAAAATTACTTTTTATACCTGAATAGTTCGGAATTGTTACCATATATTTCACGAAACCCTTATAAACTACTAAGCCCTGATCTTCTAACTTGATATATATTCTGTTTAGTCACTTGGTGTTTCTATGATACTTCAAAATGAGTCTTTTTTTCCTAGGGCCATTGATTTTAATTACTCATTTATTTATCCCTCAAATATTGGAGAGGATCTCTCATTGTTCTTTGTGATATCCAGTTTAACAGTCTTCTTATTTTATTCACATCTCAAAACTGACTTGTCATCTTCTCTTCTTACCTTTCTTTTATTTTGGTGTGGTCTTCTCTAAAAAATATTAGATGTTTTTTAAATGATATTTATATGCATGAAATCATCATAGAACTGATAAATTATATTATAGAATACATAGAAATATTTTATTAATAAAAATTTAGTCTTTATATTTTCATCAACGTTCTCTCCCAGAATAAAGGCCCTCTCTTATTTTCATGAATTTTAATTTTGGGATAAGATTCCAAAAAATCATTCCCAAAAATCCAACATCACCAGAAATATCGAATGAACCTTCTCCTTTTGTTTGTTTGTAATCTATTTCATTCTCAAAGATTGTAATCCTGTAACCTTTTGAGTGACATCACCATTCATTGGGATTCTAAAAGGGGAAAAAATTTCAGGATACTTTTCACATCCTTCCTTGATGTAGTGTAACATTAATTTTCACCATCTATAATATCCAAGAATCAGTTTTTAAACATGTAATATAACATGAAACATCAATAGTGCATAAAATGATTTCTACGATATGGAGTAACTTTTTCATAGAGAATGATACCTTTAGATTAGAAGATGATCTCAAGTTATTTGTAGAATCATGATCTGCACTAATAATATTACTGGAAGCTTATATTTTTTTATTTGTTTGGGGAGTTATAGCTTGTAGTGATTCTTAAATTTTTAATATCATTCCCATCTCTAAACAGTTTATGTCATGGGATTTCTCCAAATCCTCAATTGATCTCACCTTGGTGTCCCCATCCAACTTCATCTTTCTCATTATTTTATCATGCATGATTTTTGAGTCTTGAAAAAATTTATCATGATCGGTTAACTTGTTATCTCTATCCTCAAATTGAGAAATTTTTACTACGATAAAAACATTGTAATTTTTTTGAAATGTATAGAAAGCTTCTACATATACAATTTTAGATAATTCTATCTCACAAAAATATCCTTGAAATTAACTGATAGTTTCATCAATTATTTAATTCTAAATTGAAATTGTTTCTTCTTATTATTTCACAAGTTCTATGAGAGTATCATATATCCAAATATTTTATACCATGCTTCTTCCATAAAAATAGCATCTCTTTATAGATATAATTTTTCATCCTGAAAAACCTTCACTCCTTTATTATTATACTTTACCACTTATTTGGGAACATTATTCATATGTTTTTGAAATTCAAGGAGTGCATAACTAATTGATCCATTCACATCACATCGTGATCATAATCCATTAAATGACTAATAATCAAAATAATCACTGAAACATATATAATTTTTATTATTTTCACTTATCGGTATCTCTATCTATACTGCAAGATCCTTATTCATCTATCTTGTCTATATCTTCTTTCTATTCATCTAAATTTTTAAAGAAATCCCCAAACAAGTATTTTTTTCTCAACTTCATTTATATCCACAAAAATAAGCTCACTAATTTCCGAAAATATTCAATTCATAAAAATGCACATTGATAATTGGAGGACACCTACTCTGATAGCAATTGATGTTCCCCAGTCTGGATTGTCCACTAATAGAGGGGTGAATTAGTGGTTTAAATTTTTAAAATACAATCTTTTCAATTCATCATCATGTACATGTTAAGGTTCTCAATCCACTTAGTCATATCTCAAAATATCCCTTCATCTGAAAATATAATCAATGAGAGAACAGTTACCAGTATTTAAAAGGATTAGTTCAAAGACACAATTCTTTACATCTTTCTAAATACCCGAAACATAGATTCACTAATATTTAAGATTGTGACTACAATGAAAAAAGAATCAACTAACAATACAACATTTTAGTCGATCCCCCAATTGATCGATGTCCTATACCCCAGCAACGAACTATTCTATCTTGGTTGGTTAGATGCCCCAACCATATTCTCTGCACCTTTTTCTAGACTACATAGTTACCCCATACTCAATCCTCTTCAAAAACTGGTTAGACGCCAAAATTACATGGTCCTTCCATTCAATGTTGTTGATCCATAAATGGTATGATATTTTTTAGATTCAGGTATCTTCTATAAAAATTGAATTAGATCTTCCTCTCTGAGTGTACTAGATATGTTGTACTCATAAACAATTTCAAGATCATAAATATCTTGTTCATGTAAGATTGTTGGTCTTGAAACTAATTGACACCATATTTGAAATGGTCTGGTTATTCTTAGATTAATGAATACTAAGACATCATTATGTTCTCCTTAGGAATATTTTGGCTTCATTCTCCTCAACATTAAATATTATTTTAATAATTATATCGTTCTCTGTAAAATTCTAGAGAAATGATTCCTCCTTATTCTAATGAGCTCCCAGCCTCAAACAATGTTTGTATATTATTCAGACAATTTTTTCAATATTATTTTATTCTAGATAGAAGCTTTCACACCATAGCATAATCAATCTACTAAATCTCAACATGAACACATCATTTAATCAGGAGTATTTCATGGAATTACAATTTTATTCTACCCTCTTAAATCATAAATCAATATCAAAAAGTTAGCATGTACCCAGCATATGGTAATAGATCAATATATATAATTAATTATGTACTTTAGATCCAAATTTTTTTATAATTCATGTACTAATGCTTCAAACAGAATGTCGGATCTATTTCATGTATGAACCACTCTTTTTATGAAACAACAAAAAAATTTAATGGAGCATATAATTCCACATGAATAGAATTTCTCTTCATGGATTTTCCTCATTCACTAAAAGAAACATGTCTTTACAGAACTCAAATGGGAAAATATAAGATCTTTTTCTGAGGATAAAAAATATCTCCTGATTTATTCATACAAATTAGTGATAGTTATCCTTGTTTATATATGTAAAAAAAGTGGTTATTTAAGAAGTTATTGCATGATAATTCTACAATCATGGAAGTGGTTTTAAGGTAGATCAATGGTCGGTAGATATAAACAATACAGACTCTCTCGATAAATCATTGTATCTTAATAGAATAATTTATTCCCACATAGAATTTAATTTTATATAAAACACAACCAAATATTATCCATTTGTAAAGTATATCAAATTTCTTCTAGAAATCATACATGAACACATTTCCATTATTCATCTTCAAAGGATCATCTACAAACAATAATTCTCGCATAGGACTTATCATATACTCCATTCGTAACACCTTACTATAAAAAAAGGAATATAAGTCTCTGTTTTCAAAAAAATGAACCTCGCGATGATATAGTAGTTCCTACATAGAACTTTCTATCATCATCATTGCATTACCTAAAACTACCATCAACATTTTCCCAAAAACGAAAACCCCATAAATTATCCCTGTTCTCACACAATCTTGAAAATCCAAAGACCTCTCTCATGAGTCCAGCATAACATCTCATTTTATATGTGAATTTTTGTAATTTGTAACCATGAAAAATCAGTACATAACAAGTGGGTACATCTTCATTGGATATATATCACGTACTTATTGAAATTATTCATAAACCTTTTCAAAAAGAACTCATCTACAAGATTCATCGTCACAAATCATTTTAATTACATTGCATATATCAATACTTGCGCAATTTTTAGTCTCCCAATGTTTTCTTGAATATCTCGCATGGAATCTGAGATCGTTTGTGGATGCTCGGTCTAGAAACCCTTGACTATGAGACATTATAACATTAAGGGGTCATATATTTTTGGTTTTAGATGAAATCCCTCATAGATCAGATGGCTTGGAATTAAATTTGAGATCAACCTAGATTGCTAAAGTTACTTCTATCATTTTAAAGGGAAGGTGAATAGAACACGGATAACATCATTCCACGTTAAAACACAATGAAAATATCCTCAAATATATCAATTTATTTGTGCCTTTTCACTCTAAACTAGCAACTGGGTATCTTAACTAGTTACACATGCACAAACTACATGCCTACATCCCCATAGTCTTCATGATGCCCAATGCGCGCTTGTGGGAACATTCTCCATAGGGCCATATACCCAGGGTCCACCCACACCCAGTGGGCTTTGTACCACCTCTTTCACTCACAATAAGGCCTATGATAGTACCTTTAGTATAGTTTACACTTTCATCCCACAATTCATATGGTCTAACATAGAAATGTCCATTTTCTAGTGGGATATATAAATTTTTAAGTGAGTCCCATTTTAGAATAAATTGAATTATAGAAAAATAACAATAACAAAATAATTTCCATCCATAATTCTCAAGATTGTCTTATTTTTAATTGATTGTGAAAAATCAAATTCATATAGCATGTTATTCATTAATCGTTCAAACAATATTTTATCCAGTGTTTTCTTTTAAACACATGTATTACATATTGAATAGCAGCACACAAAAAATTATCACATTCTATACAAGGAAGAACTGTCCATGAATGACATCCAATGCCATTAAAATAACTGTACAGGTTGGAAATCCAATTCCATAGGATGAATCCCAAGAAATTCTCCAATAATAACTACTTCATCAGTAATAATTCTCTAGGAATCGCCACTTCATGCATCAATAGCTCCTCATATAAATCTTCCTCATATACTGAAAAATGATATACATAAAATAAATACAACATTAATTCATCAATAATCATATTTTTCTCATCAAAATGTGATATCATCCATACTAAATTTACATTAAAATCCTTATGAATTTTTTATAGAATCCTTTATTGAACTTCAATTTCAAAATAATTTTTTTTTCAAATTATTTAACTTCATCTATTTGAATATATCTTCTAAAATGGACCCATAAATTCTACATTCTAAAAATATAATGAAAAAAAATCTCTTTTATTGTTTTTCATGGGAACACATATATTTCTTAGTTTTTTTGAAATTTATTTCTATATTTTCATGGGTTCATAAAGATATTATATTTTTTCATCGATTAGTAAAACATAACATTTAAAATTATTTCAAAAGATCAATGATATTTAATTCTT
Source organism: Viscum album (assembly GCA_963277665.1). Lineage (NCBI taxonomy): Eukaryota > Viridiplantae > Streptophyta > Magnoliopsida > Santalales > Viscaceae > Viscum > Viscum album. The sequence continues at coordinate 949,675,189 of OY728155.1, read as the reverse complement.
TAAAATTTATTTTCTCAAAATTCTTTAAAATTATTTTTAATCTAAGTCATTTTCCATCGAAATATATTATAATTGGTAATTGTTTTTTTCAAATGTAACCATCCAAATTCTTTCTCAATATGGTTTTTTTTAATTTCCTTCAATTTTAGGGAAATTATCTATCCTTGTATATCTATTTCCACTCATTTTTAGTTAAAAACCATAAATTGTTTTCTATGTCATTCCACAATGAATAATTTTTTATTCCTTTGATTGAATGGAATTTAACAAAATGACATATATGTACTTCTTGAGAGGGAATTATTTTACTAACCATATACCCATAATAAATATGATTCAAATATAATATGTTTTATTTATATGATGTTTTTACCTATAATGTTACTTATTTTCATTGGATTCCCGTTAATAATGGATGGGTTTATCATGTTATGATTATTTGTATAATTTTTAACGATTTCATTATGTGAAACATTTTAAAATGGATACAAGAACAATTTTGTTTTTATGGATTCATTATGATGTGTTAAATGAATCAAAATTTTCCCCATGGGTTATTTATGCCGTAGAATATGAAGAATTATTTTTCTGCTCAATGTTATTGAAACCCATTATTATTGTTAGATTTTAGGGATATGATGCTTAAGTATTTTCGTATGGAAAAAATATATGTACTAAATCATTAAACTATAGTTTGGCCCAATATATCATTATAATGAATTGGTTAATTAATTATATCTCATGAGATAATTGTTAATTGAGTGGTGATGGTTTATCAACATTGGTAAACATGTTGTGATTCCTAATCCACTCTTGGAATTGAGTGATTGAGTCCAGATCCACCAATATAATTAGGTGAGTGAATCCTGATCCACACATTAAAATATTTTTTGATACATGATTGATGGAAATTATTGGTGTATAAATTTACACATAATTTTTTGAAAATAAGAACATATTTTCAGAAAATAAATACTACTTAATAGACAAATACTTTGATTTTGGTGATCTTTTTCATTTTTAGGTGATTTCTGGAAATACACACAAACCGGGGGGAAAATGAGAAAAATTCCCAACTACGTGGCATGTACATATATACATGTCATGTATATTCAGACTTAGACATGGATTTATGGGTAGAGTACACACCCAAGTCACCATATGAGAGGCAACACGACATGTGAGGTGGTTCCCCATGCCATGTACAGGCTTCTAGACGTGGTTGGCGGCATTTTTCAAAGACCACACGCCATGTGTGGCAGCGCCACACACCGTGTATGCTCCACCAACGGGTCGATGACACCAGAAAAGTCATGGGAAGTGCATTTGGCCACCTACCAAAGAAAAAACAGTTACAAAATTACATTTACAAGACTACATGGCATGTACTTTTGATACACACCTTGTACTTTTGTTTTCTATAAATAGAGGCCTTGGCCTTTGGTTTGAGTAGACGTTAGTTATGATCTGAAGGAAAGAGGTTCTTATGCCTTGATTCCATGCTACCTTCAATCCACTACTCTACTAGTCCACCATTCTACCAAATAACTCATCTCTCCTCAAAGACCATGTGATGACCACATCAGTTATCGTGGGTTCTATTTTTATCTCTTGTTCTATGTGTAACTAAACACCTGGTGTGTTGGGGATATGGGTGATGAAAGATTTGTAATTTAGATTAGTTTTTATGATTATGTTTGTTCTCTTTAACCATTTTTAGTTTTCTTCAATCATTTCATTTTATAACTGAAAATTCTTAGTGAGATCAAGGGTATAATTTTCAGGGACTCAAAAGAAGAATAACAATGAATACCTTCATGATAATTGGAAGTATTCACCAACTCACAAATGGATAAATCTAAATAAAGAATTATGAAACACTGACTATCAGATAAAGGATTCATTTTCCCCAGTTCCAGACATTATGGTATACCCCCTTTTTAATACATAATTTTTCATTACATTTTATAAACAGATGATATTCAAAGTCTAGTGTCTTGGATTCAATTTTATAAAACATGAAAACAAAATAAAAATTATTATAATCCATTTTTTAGGATTTATGATGTGTTCATCCTAGGTACAATTATTGCATCTCATAACCTGGTCACATACATCAAAGTATAGGGTGAGTAGAATGCCCAGTAAGTGTAAACAAGGGAATCATTTTACTTGTGATATCAATAAGAACTTGAATAAAAACATAAGGACATGAGAAATGAAAGTATATGCATAGCATAATGAAAAGAACATGAAACATAAATTGATTATGTGGTTACAACATTTCATTTAGACATTCATGAATATATCACAAAGGTCCATCCCAAATGTGTCATAAAAAAATTACAAAGGTTATTTACCAAGGTATAGTGAAGCTTGTCATCTCTAGAGATTAATTTTTTACCCAATGCATTAGAGAGATATCAGGGTACACCTTTAATATGTATTTAATTTCATGTTATTCACATAGATCATAATCAATCATTTCATAAATAACCCAAAGATCATAAAAGAGGTGTGTTTCATTTCAAAATCATGATGTTTTAAAAAGTACTTCAAAATAAGATCATGATGTCATTTAACACATGGAAAGGGGGTTAGGGTTATATGTATATCAATTCCAGAATAAAATATATAAACTTTTTGTATTTATGATCACCCATAGAAACGAAATAGGTCTGTATATTCCCATATAGAAAACAAGATAATTTCATTAGAGAAATAGAGATAAATTTTGAGATGAAAATTCTACAGCATAACGACTATATAACATTGTTTTAGAAAATAATAAAAAGATAGGGTACAAGGGTAACCCCCTCATAAATAAATCTTATTAAAATATAAATATAGAACAAAATTCAGATAAGAATATGGTATAGATTTTTGAATGACATACCATATGAAAAGGAAACTTGAAAAGAAAGGGAAGATGCAATTTCTTTTACAAGAAATTCAGTAGCCTAACGACGTCATATAAAAATTCAGAAAAAAATGATGAGTGTAGAAATGGTATCTAAAAAATTGGAAATTAAATGGATATTAATTAGATCATATATGGACATACCCGCAACAAAAAAATATGGAAACTATAAGAAACAACATAAAGGAAGTCATGGCTTAAAAGAGGAGGGTGAAAGATTCCCTTACCATGAAATGTAATTTTGAAAACATGAAGTTCGGGTACTTGGGAGGGTTGAGGGAACCTTGGGAGGAGTCCTTGGGAGGTAAAGAGACCAGAACTTCGTTGAGGATGATTTTTGAATGAAAATAATGAGGTAAATTGATCGGTATTTATAGGAAAAGTGAGTGAATAAATTATTAATTTTCAAGGGACACGTCATTAGTGGTGTTTGCAAAACCATGGGCTTGAAAATTGTATTTGCCTATGGTATTGGAATCTTCAGACACCTCATAGAATATCTCACTATTAAATTGTCTACCATAAATCTTAAATCACTATTACATCATTAATGATGTCATTAAACACCCGAAATTCAAAACTGTAATGTCACTATTCACCGAAATTTCAACTTTCTCAGAAAAATCCCAAAAATTCACCCTAACCTAATATAAATGCTATGAATTCAAAAATGAAGTCGTTTTTATGAAAATAATTTTCTAAATATTTTTATCTTAATTTGTAAATAAAATCATTATTTATTCCAAAAATACAACTTTAAAATTTTAAATCATTTTTTAACACCTTAAAAAAGTAATCAGGGTCCCATAAAATTATCACATACCCATAAGTCAATAATGTAACAAATTATTATTATATTTTATGAAAATAAATTTCCAATTTAAATAGTTATATTAATTAGAAAATTGTAAATTAAATATTTATGGAATATTAAAATTCCAAAAAATAAACTATGATTGTTTTTTCACTTTTAAGATATATAAAATGTATATATAAATTCATGGGTGAAATTAATATTTTTTGGTCAATTTACTATTCTTTACTATTAATATGGGTATGTTAATATTCCTACTTTAATATTCACTAAAAACCAAGTTGATCATATTGGACTTTAAATTTCCCACTGATCACAACTGTAGAGAACCATTTTTTTTAAATAATTTCACATTATTAATTATTTAATGAATACAAAAATATTTTAAAATACCTTTTTTCCTAAATTCATCAATAATACACATCATATATTTATCCATATATTTGAAATTCACAATATTTTCCATAAAAAGAAATAAAAATTTTATTTATATAAATAGATTACATAAAGCAGCTAATGTCCCCTTACATATCCCCTTATAACACCAGCATAAGACCTAAGTGTAAGGTGTGCTATGGTGATAGAATCTTGGGGTGGTTCAGAAAACATTTCCTCAGTGGTTTTTTCTATCATCTTGAACTTATCTCTTAGGTGATTCTGTTCAAGCTTCATTCATTGAAGTTCGGCTTGGTCTTTGTCCAGAGTAATGCCAAGTGATGCTACCGCCTTCCCAAGCTCGGATAGATGGGATTCATATGACTCGATTCTACTGGATGAGGACATTCAATCTTTATTATGTACTAATTAACCAATATAACTGTATTTATAAAAAAAATTTATGATTAATGATTCTAATGGTCATATAGACCATTGATCATATAACAGACAAAACCAAATGGTCTCATTTTAACTAGACCCACTTAATTAATTAAAGGATATATATATTTTGAGTATAAAATAATATAACCCACAAAATTAGGAAACAAATATAATTAAAAAGTTTGGGTCGTTATTTTCATCCACCCTTAATAAATTTCGTCCATGAAATTTTATCTGGTACCCTCTGATAAGAAAATGTGTGGGTACTTCTGCCTCATATAAAACTCTGGTTCCCACGTGGCATCTTCACATTTGTGGTTCCTCAACAATACCATAACAATGTGGGTATTCTAGTTGTGTAGAACCTTGTCTCTATGATCCAAGAACTCCACCGGCTTCTCCTCATAAGAGATTCCATGTTCCAGTTGTACAACCTCTGGATTTAGTAAATATGAAGGGTCAGGTATGTATTTCCTCAAGAAGGATACGTGGAAGACATCATGAACATGTTCTAGATTTGGAGGAAGTGTAAGCCAATAGGCCACTACTCCCATGCGATGAAGGATTTCATAGAGGAAAATATTACTAGGGCTGAGCTTCTCTTTCATCCAAATCATCATGACTCTCTTCCAAGGAGAAATCTAAAGAATGACTTTGTCACCAACATCAAACCCCAAGTCCCTTTGATGGTTGTTGGCATAACTCTTTTGCCGACTCTGAGCAGCCTTAATTTGTTGCTAGATGGCATGGAACTTTTCGGTCATCTCATTCACAAGATCAGGCCCAAGAAGCTTTCTATCACCAACTTCATCCCAACAAGTAGGAGTTCTAAATTTCTTCCCATATAGAGTTGCATAAGGTTCCATTTGAATTCTCAAGTGGAATCTGTTGTTGTAAGAGAACTCAAATAAAGAGAGATGTAGATCCCATACACCCTTAATTTACATTGATAAACTTCTCTGGATATCCTCGAGTGTTTTAATAGTCCATTCATATTGGACATCAGTTTGGGGCTGATAGGCCATACTAAAATTCAATTCTGTGCTCAAATCTTGTTGATGACTTCTCTATAATTTTGATGTGAACCATGGATCATGATCAGATCAGATACAAAGTGGAACTCCATGTAGCCTTACCACTTCCTTCACGTAAATCCTGGCAAGTTGATCAAGAGATAAATCTTCACGAATGTAGATAAAATGGGCAGTCTTAGTGAGACAATCCATAATAACCCATATTTCATTGTTTCTTTTGGATTTTTTCAAGAGATGAGTGACAAATCCCATAATCATATTATCCCAATTCCATACTGGTATGGGTATTGGTTGTAATACCCCTTTAGGAATTTGTCAGTCCGCCTTCACTTGCTAACATACCAGGTACCTTGAAGTGTAGTAAGCAATATTCCTTTTCATATTATCCCACCAATAATGATCATGAAGATCCATATACATTTTCATGCTTCCAAGAGGTATAGAGAAAGTAGAGCTATGAGCTTCATCCATCAGCTCCATTTTTATTTCCAGAATATATGGAACACATATTCTGGTATGAAACTTCAGTACACCATGTTGATGAGTATTGAACTCAGGAAACATCTGATCCTCATAGCCTCAAACTTCCTCTATATTAATGTACCTTCTTTCTAATAGTTATTGATCTTCTATAGTAATGACAGTTGATAAATTATTTGGGTTAGGGTTGATGATTTCCCTTCCTTTATAATTCCCATGTACAGTTTTACTAGGTCATTGATCAAAGGATCTCTTTGAATCCTCATAATAGACAAGACAACTGGGTCTTTCCATCTTAATGCATCGACCACATTGTTTTCTTTTCTGGGATGATAATTAATTGAACAGCCATAGTCTTTAAGAAGCTCCAACCATATCCTTTGCATCATGTTCAATTCCTTTTGTGTGAAAATATAATTCAAACATTAATGGTCTGTATATATATCAAATTTCTCCCCATAAAGATAGTGCCTCCATATCTTCAGAGCAAAAACGACCACAGTCATTTCTAGATCATCCATAGGATAGTTCTACACATGAGTCTTCAAATATCAAGATGACTAAGCAATGACCTGGTCATTTTTCATGAGGATGCACCCAATCCCTTTCAGAGATGTTTCTCTAAAAATAACTAATCCTTATCCAGATAAGGGCAGAGTTAACACAGGTGTCGTAACCAATCTATTCTTTATCTCTTGGAAACATTCCTAACACTCCATTGTCTAGATGGACATGACCCATTTTTGAGTTAACTTGGTTAATGGATTAGAAAGTCATGAATAGTTTTACACAAACCCCTTATAATAGCCCACCAATCCATGAAAACTACGAATCTCAAATAATGTTGTAGGCAGAGGCCACTCCTCTCCATCTATTGTATTTTCAGGTTCAATTGTGATTCCTTCATTGGTAATAATGTGCCCCAAGAAAGAAACTTTTTGTAACCAGAATTCACATTTACATAACTTTACAAATAGTCTCTCCTTCCGTAGAGTTTGAAAAATAACCCTTAGATGATCGTCATTCCCCTCACGACTTTTGGATTAATATATCATAATATCATCAATTAAAACAACCACAAAGTTATCAAGGTAGTCTATAATGACTCTATTCATCAAATCCATAAAAATATAAGGTTCTTTAGTCAGTCTGATGGGAATGAAAAAACTCATAATGCCAATAACTTGATCGGAAGGCAGTTTTCGAAATATTATATTTCTTCACCCTCAATTGATGATAACCATATCGTTGATCAATCATAGAGAATAATTGAGCCTCATGATGTTGGTCAAATAAGTCATCAATTCTTGGAAGATGGTATTTGTTCATTACAATGATCTCATTCTATTCTCTATAATCAATACATAGCCACATCGATCCATCCTTCTTCTTCAAAAAGAGAATAGGTTCTCCCCAAGGAGACACACTCGATCGGATAAACCCCATCTCCAAAAGATAATGGAGTTGTTTCTTTAATTCCAACAGATCCATATTTTCCTTCCTATACGGGGTTTTGATATTGGATGAGATCCAGGTACGAGTTCAATAGAGAACTCTACCTCTGTTTCTGGGGGAGGTCCAGGAAACTCCTCAGGAAATACGTCAATGTATTACTAGACGATGGGTACATTTTCTATCCTCAAACTCTCATTTCATTCTTCTTCCTCACTGATCAATTCCACAAATAATGATATAGGAAGTTCTTTTAGAAAAATATCGGGTAATGATATCTTTCCTTGGAAGATAATAGCTGGTTTTCCATTCAAGACCACTGAGTTTTCCTTACTTCTGCCTTTGATCATAGCATTATACATTGAGAGCCAGTCCATCCCTAGTATAATATCGAATTCCATCATGGGATTGAATAATCGATTTGCGATAATATTGTGCTCTCCAAAGTAATATCTAGAGTTTCTAAACACTAACTATTCTTGGATAATCCCACCAAGAGTCTTGACTGATAACTCTACTTTTAGAAAATCGGGAGTTGATTCTAAATTCTTTTCAAACGTCTAGGAAATAATGGAATGCATAGAACCAGAATCAAACAATGTACTTGTTATCCTTGAGAGAAAACCAATAGTACCTACTACCACATCATTTGGAGCTTCAAGTTTAGTTTGTCGTGATAGAAAAATAATGATCTTTCTCCATTGTCCTTTGCAGAGGCTGATGGTGGTTCCCCTCTACTGCCCACAAATTTGGGCAGTGATTGGAGAAGTGCCCATGTTTTCCACACATAAATCACTGTATATCATGTAGGTCTTGAACCATCTTCCCCTTCTTGTTATTGTTTGGAATATGAGGTTTCACCTCACTATGAAAACTCCTTGAAATATGGCCATCTCTTCCTCACTTGTAGCATTTCCCACTCCTGAGAGGGAGGTTCCCCGAATGCTTCTTCCCACATTTATTACACGTAGGACATTGCACTTGCTTGCCCCCTCTTCCTTGATCAATTCCCATCCATATTATTGGCTCTATTGTTCTATTTTTTGCCATTGTATTTATGAGACCACTGCATCTCACCAAACACCAATTCAAAATTCATCGCACTTCGCACGATCTCCTCATAGTTGTCCTAATCTTGGTTGGATAGATTCTTCCACAGATGAGGTCTCAGTCCATATATTAATCTATGAAACTTCCATTTAGATCCATGAAAAATCTAGAGGTGTAATGTGGAAGCCTTCTGATGTTCATCTCGTTGCTTCCCACAGAGTCACTCTCCTTCTACATCAGCTTGAGAAACTCCTTCTCCATTCTAGTTCTCATGCAATGAGGGAAATACTTACTAAAGAAGATCCTTATGAACTCTTCTCACTCCATAGAATCAACCTCCGCTATTTTCATTGTTTTTTTATCAGCTTCCACCACTGATAAGGTTATACTTCTAAGTGATAGATAGAGAGGGTGACCTTCTCTTGCTCCGAATAGCGGAGCACAGAAAAGATCTTCTTGATATAGCTGATCCACTGCTTAGAAATCAATGGGTCAGTCGATCTACTGAAGGTTGGTGGATGTTGACGCATAAAGGACTCAACAAATTTTTTTCCCTATATGGTGAGATCGATCTCTCAGCTTGATTCAAGTTATTTCCAATAACATGAGTCATTTGGTTCATCATTCACATGAATGTTTTTCATTCTGGCTTTCATCGGAGGGACGCCAGTGCGTGGCCCATTGCGGTCACCATTTGCATGATTACTCATATTTCCCGCCATTTCTAAAAGAATAAAACCTTAATGTGAAACATATATAATTATTGAATATTTTAACTATAAAGTATTTATGTCTTAAATATTATTTAAACAATTACTTTTCTATATAAATCCTTCATAATGATTCATAAAAAGCTTATGATTAACCAAACATATCACCCGAGAGTGTCATAACCAAAAGTGTAGGCCCGTTGTTGTGTACTAGGACACCCCGGGTCAAGCCCGAAACTCCTTGTCGGATTTTTCACTCTGAGGTGCCTTTGTACCAGATCCACCTCAAAATTCTCGTATCAAGACAGGGATGTATTTTCTTGATAAATCACATACATAATACTCACCAAAATACCAGGAATTTTTCCTATATCTAAGTGTTTATATATGATTCTTCATAAATATTTCATAGGCTAATTTCCATAAATAACTAATCTATCATTTGTACCAAATATGGCATCCTTCCGTTTTAATAAATAACTTTTCATTACATTTTACAAACAGAGGATCTTTAATGTCATGTGTCATGGTAATCAAGGTCATAAAACTTGAAAAAAAAACATAAAAAATAATCTAATACATTTTTAAGTCTTTATAATGTGTTCATCCTATGTAAAATAACTATATCTCATGACATGGAGACATACATCAATGTAAAGGGATAGTATAAGGCCCAGTAAGGGTAAACAGGGACTCAGACTACTTGTGATATCAATAAGAAATTGAATAAAAAATTTAGGACATGAGAAATGAAAGTTTAAGCATATCATAATGAAAATAACATAAAACATATCTTGAGTATTCGGATACAACATTTCATTAATACATTCATGAACATATCACCAAGGTCCACCCCAAAGGATTCATAAAAAATTTCCAATGTTATTCACCAATGTATCGTGAAACTTGTCATCTCTAGAGATTAATTCATTACCCAATTAATTAAAGCACTATCAAGGTGCACCTTTAATATGTCATTACTTTTATTTGAGCCACATAAATGATAATAAAAAAATTTAATAAATAACCCATATATAATAAAAGAAATGAGTTTCATTTCAAGATCCTGACGTTTTAATAAGTACATACAAATTATATCATTATGTCATTTAACCCATGGAAAGGGGGTGATGGTTATACGTATGTCAAATATAGAATAAAATATATCATTTTTTTTTGTATTTATGAACACCCATTGAAACGACATAGTTATGGGTATTCACATATATAAAACAATACATTTTCTTGAGAGAAAGAGAGAAATTTTGAGACAAAAATTCTGCAGCATAATGGCTATATAACATTGTTTTTGAAAATTATAAAAAGAGTGGGTAAAAGGGTAGCCCAGTCATTAATAACACATAGGTATGGGTATTTTAATGACATAATATAAGAAAATAAAATTTTAAAGGAAATGGAAGATGCGATTTCTTTTACATGAAATTCGGCAGCCTAATGGCGTCACATAAAAATTCAGAAAACAAGTTTATGAGAGAAGAAAGGGCCTCCCAAAAATTATGCATGAAATGGAAATTAATTAGAACATATATGAACATACCCTCGACAGATAGAGATGGAAACTAGAAGACACGACATAAAGGAAGTCATGGCTTAAAAGAGGAGGGTGAAAGATTCCCTTACCTTGAAGAGTAACTTTGAATACATGAAGGTCATGACCTTGGGAGGCATGTGGGAACCTTAGGAGGACTCCATGGGAGGTAAGGATACCTGAACATAATTGGGGAAGTTTTTTGAATGAAATGAATAAGGGAAATGTCTTGGTATTTATTGGAAAAGTGAGTGAATAAATTATTAATTTCCAAGGGCTACCGCATCGGTGGTATTAGCAAAACCATGGGCTTGCGCATGGTATTTTCACTTGGTATTGGACAATTGGGAAACCTCATAGCATATCTCACTATTAATAAGTCGACCAGAAAACTTACATCATTAATGATGTCATTAAACACCCGAAACTCAAAATTGTAATTTCACTATTCACTGAAAATTCAGCTTTTTATGAAAAATCCCAAAAAATCACCATAACCTAATATTGAGGATATAAATTCAAAAATGAAGTCCATTTTATTATAGTATTTTTTAAAATTATTTTTAATTTAATTTTTAAATAAAATCATTATTTATTCGAAAAATACAACTTTAAAAGTATAACTCATTTTGTAACACCTTAAAAAAGTAATTAATGTCCTATAAAATTATCGTATACCCATAATACAATAAAGTCAAAATTTATGATTAAATTTTATGAAAATAAATTTCCATTTTAAATTAATAAATTAATTATAAAATTGTAAATAAAATATTTATGGCATATGAAAATACCAAAACATAATCTATGATCGTTTTTTCACTTTTAAGATGTCTAAAATGTATTTATACATTCATGGGTGAAGTTACTAATTTTTTTTTCAATTTACTATTCATTACTATTAATTAATATTCATATGGGTATGTTACTATTCCGACATTACTATTCACTAAAAACTGAGTTTATCTTATTAGACTCTAAATTTATCACTGATCACAACTATAGAATACCATTTTTAGAAAATCATTTCACATTATTAATTATTTAATAAAAAAAATATTTTAAAATACTCTTTTTTCCTAAATTCATCATCAGTACAAATCCTATATTTATCCGGATATTTGAAATTGACAAACTATTCCATAATAATAAATAACAATTTTATTTATATAAATGGATTACATAAAGCAACTATGGTATTGTTACATAGCCCCTTATAACACTAGCATATGACCTAAGTTTAAGGTGTGATATGGTGATAGAATCATGGGGTGGCTCAGACAACATTTCCTGAGTGGGGATATATATCATCTTGAACCGCTCCCTTAGGTGATTCCGTTCAAGCAGCATTCGTTGAATTTCGACTTGGCCTTGGTCCCAAGCAATGCCCAATGATGCTACCTCCTTCCCATGCTCCGATAGATGGGCTTCATATGGCTCGAGTCTTCTGGATGAGCCCATTCAACATTATTTCTGTGTTAATTAACCAAGATAACCATATTTTCAAAAACACAATTTTTCGATTAATCATTCCAACGGTCATATTGTCTAACGGTCATATTGTCCAATGGTCATATAACAGTGGAAACCCTATAGTGTCATTTTAATTATACCAACTTCATTAATTAAAAGATATAGTTTTGTTGATTATAAAATAAAATAACACACAAAATTAGGAAACAAGTATTATTAAAAAATTTAGGTCGTTATTGACATAGTTTACCGAACCAAGGAAACCATGTCATAATTGAAACCCAGAGTGTTGGGTTATCAAGAACAACACACCCTCCTAACCAAATTTACTTAATAAAAAACCTCTTAAAAATCCACATTCGTGACACATTCCCCTCAAAATATTCAAAAAAACTAAATACCCGTGTTTTTATTTATCATTTATGTAATTTTATAAGAAATTAGAATCCAATAAACTTTTCATAAAAACATTAAAAATCAGATCTAAACTCAGTAAACTTCACTAAAAAACGTACAAACTAGATAAGCAAGAAAAAACTAACTTCTTTTCCCAATGGATGGACCCCTTAATATTACTATACTCATTGGGGTAATAGAATATTGGACACCGATAACATACCCTTAGTGAAACTATTGCCAAAAATTTTCATCTTTTTGGGGGAAGTGAAAGTTAAATTTTTCATTGTATCACTCAATTTTGTATCATATTTTTGAGGAAATAAAAATCAAATATTCCCAAAAATCTATTTTTTAATCTCATTTATATTTATATTTATTCTTCTTCATTTATGATTGGTGTGTTTAGTATTGTGTTGGTTCATAGGTGTATGAGCAGCTACCTCACTCACTCTAAGAAAGTCGAGTCATCAGAGTTTCTCCCAATTGACCTAGAGATCAAACAGACGCTTTTGAGGTGACGATGATCACTCATTGGTGAGCACAACCAAAACAATCTCACGGTGAAGAACAAATAAAGAGATATAGGTTTTGTCTAAGGAGCTATAAATCCATTGGGTCTGGATGTCATTTGGAACCCGCAAGCTCCACTTTCTCCAGGATATGGCCCATAGCAGCTCCAACAGTTCGAACCGGAGCAGATGTGTTTCTTACAGCCAGGTCATGGGCTATAAGTCACCCCTCAGGAACATCAACACATGCCATGTCCACTCCCTCAGTATCCACATCCACGCCATACTCTCATGGAGTACTCCTGGGAATCTATTCATGGAGTGGACATGGGAATCGTCCGTCCACTGGGGCATGCCCAAAAATTAGATATCAAGCCTCATATCATGCATCTAATCTACAAAACTGTTCAGTTGGGCGGACAATCCAACGATTTCACAAACACACATCTATCCAATTTCATGGATATTTTCAACACATTCACCTACTAAGAAGTGTCCAAGGATGAAATTTTTCTTCACCTATTCCCCTTATCTTTAAGGGATAGGTGAAATACTGGATAAAAGGTTTTCCACAGCTATCTTTCCTCACCTTGGAGGAGCTAGCCTAGGTGTTCCTGTCAAAATATTTCCCCCCTTGACGACGGTGACATTCCAGAACAAAATACACAACTTCCAGCAGCACGACTCAGAGTCGTTGTATGATTCATGGGAGTGTTTCAAGGAGATTTTTCCCAAATTCCCACACCACAGACTCCCACTCTTGATATAGGTCAAGACCTTCTATAGGGTATTTACGACGAATGAAGAGTCGGGGGTGGATGATACTACTGGGGGTAAAATTACGAGAAAGTCCTTCGATGATTGTGTTGTAACAACTGGATAATATTTCTTTCCAACAACATCAAGTGGCATTCCATGCGGGGTTCACAAAAATGTGGTATGTACAACATTGATGCCACTACTATGCATGCAGCCTAGTTGAACGTTGTGTCCAAATAGATCACCATGCGAAATCAGAATGGACCAACCCATGTACATGTGGCGAACCATACAACGTGCAACGAATGTGGTGATAATCACATCATGGGAGAATTCCTAGGACCTACAGTCCTCCCTTCAATGAGTGAGGTGAGCTATATTGCTCAAAACCGAGGGTCGAACCTATACTAGTAGTACTAGAACCTAGCATGGCGTGATCACCAGAACCAAGGATGGGGCCAACAACAGTAGAATTTTATGCCCCAACGACCACCTGGTTATGGTTAGTCCCAGTATCAGAGCCAGTACCCAAGGAATCAGCAGCCCCATCATGTATCTTACCATTAGCAAGGGTATCAAAACTGTTGCTCGTAGCAGCTGTGACAGCCCTCGCCTCCACCAGATGCACAACTACCTACATAGGAGAACACCTCAAGGTTAGAGGATGTCATGAACAAGTTTATATCTACTGCTTAGTCAATATTCCAGAATTCGGAGGCTTCCATTCGAGGCATGGAAAAGAAAATTGACCAGCTGGAAAACCAAATCTCGGAAAGGAAGCCTGGTACACTACCAGGTAACACTAAGAAGAAACTGGGGGAGGAGTCCCATATTGTCACACTATGGAGTGGAAAGGAGATACAACATAAAGAACCAGCATATTTGGGTGCACCTACCCCCTACTGACGAACAAGGTATAGTTACAAACCCCTCCTCATCTAAAGGCCCACCAAAAGAAACTCCACTAGGTAAATTAAAGGAGGTTGTCAAAATCTCTGAGCCTACCTTACCCTTCCCGGAGAGGATGATGTAAGGAAAGATGGACCACCTGTTCGGTATATTCATGGATGTGTTCAGAAAGTTGCACATCAACATTTCATTTGCAGAAGCACTCACACTTATTCCCACCTATGTGAAATTCATGAAGGGGTTCATCTCCAACAAAATAAAGATGGAGGATCTAGGCACCATTGAACTAACCATGGAGTGATCAGCAGTCGTACATCATTCAAATCCTTCCATGTTCCAGGATCCAGGTATCTCCACTATCCCATGTACTATGGGACCATGTGTGTTTGGGAAGGCCCTATGTGGCTTAGGGGCCTGTGTCAGCCTCGTGCCCCTATATGGTTTTAAGAAAATAGAGCACAATGATCTGAATCCTACCCAAGTATCCCAAGAGATTGCTAAACAGTCAATCAAATATCTGAAGGGGATACAATAGGACATGTTGGTAATGTCGGGAAGGCCAATCCTCTGAAAAAATTTCATCATCCTCTAAATGGAAGAAGACCAGCAGGTGCCTCTCATCTTGGAGAGACCTTTCTTGCCCAATGGGAATGTATAGATTGAAATACACAAGGGGAACTGATTTTCATAGTAGGCCACAAAAGAGTCTCCTACAATGTCCTCAAAACCATCAAGAATGCATCATTATCAGAGCATGATGGTTGGTATAAAGTGACCATTTTTTATAATCACATGAGCATAAAATGATACGATCTGGTATGTTTTTCCCCTCGAATGACTTGGGTTTTTCAGACATTCTAATTGATGAAGTACCAGAGGACCTACAATTCCTAGATGGTTGGGGTGGACACTACTAGTATCCTAATGTTATTCCCGACATTTTGGGGCGGGAAGAGGTGCAGCCATTTGTACCTTCGAATCTAAAGGCACCCATTCTAGAACTGAAGCCTCTCCCATCATACCTGAAGTACGGGTATTTGGGAGACCATCAGACATTTCCCGCCAAACAAAGTGAAACACTCTCACATGAGTAGGAGGATTCACTTCTATAAGTTTTGAAGTGGCTGATGGAGGCTATTGGGTGGATAGTTGCAGATTTAAATGCCATAATCCCTACCATTTGCACCCATAGTGTGCTGCTATAAGAATGAGTGAAGCAATATAGGTAACCATAAAGACACCTTAACCCCCCCTGATGAAGGATGTTTTGAAGAAATAGGTAATCATGTTGTTGGATTCTAGAATTATATACCCTATCATAGATAGTTTTTTGGTGAGTCCCCTCCAAGTGGTACCCAAAAATGGGGGTATCACTGTGATTTCGAATGATAAGAATGAGATCATTCATACACGCATTTTCACAGGCTGGAGAGTCTATGTATACTACAAAAAGCTGAAAGACACCACTAGGAAGCATCATTTCTCCCTACCCTTCATGGATCAGATGCTAGAGAGACTACAAGGGCACAACTTTTTCTACTTGATAGCTATTCTAGATACAATCAAATTTCCATTACTCTAGAGGATCAAGAGAAGAGAAAATTTACATTCCTTTATGGTATGTTTCGTTACGAATGATGTACTTTGTAATGTGAAACACTCCTGCTACCTTCAAGCGATGAATGTTGGCTATCTTCCATGACATGGAAGAACTGATCCTGGAGGTATTCATGTACGATTTTTTTGCATTATAGAAAATCATTTACCACTTTCTTGGAGCACCATAAGCTGGTTTTGGAAAGATGAGAGAACACTAACTCGGTTTTGAACTGGGAAAAGAATCAATTCATTTTACAGACTATCATTGTCCTTGGCTATAGAATCTTGGCGAAGGGGATAGAGGTTTACCCAACCAAGATAGATGTCATTTCACGACATCCTATTCTGACTTCCCTTAGAGACATCCACATCCCCCTAGGGTATGTAGGTTTCTACATGCGTTTTTTCTGTGACTTCTTGAAGATAGCATATCCCCTCTCTGTCCTTCGGACCAAAGATGTTGTTTTTGAGTTTGAAGATCCATGCACCAGAGCTTTTGGGCAACTAAAGCAGCACCTGGAGGAATATCCAATGATGACTACAACCAACATAGAGGAGAAATTTGATGTGTTGTGTCATGCAAGAAACTACATAGTTCCAACCCATATATTATGCCATCAGAACACTCAATGACGCACAGATGAACTACACTACCACAGAAAAGGAAATTTTTCCAGTGATGTTCACATTATACAGGTTTTGTTTCGTACTTAGTTTTATCTAAAGACATTGTTAATACCAAACATGTATCACTAAAGTACCCGATGAACAAGAATGATGTGAATCCATGACTGATCTATTTGGTACCCCACCAACATGAACTTGATCTATGTTCTAAGAAAAGAAGGGTAGTGAGAACATTGTTGATGATCATATCTCCCACCGGGAGTGACCACATTTAGAGAAGGATAAAGATTGAGAAATCATAGAGGATTTCCCTGATGTGAACCTATTCTGAGTGACATAATCACCTCAGCCCTGGTATGATGATATTTCTAATTATTTGGATATAGGTTCCCTCCACCATGACCTCTCTTCCAGTAGTTGGAGAGGTTTCTCACTGATGTCCATAGGTACTTCTAGGAGGATCCTCAACTATTCTAATACTATGGAGATAGGGTGATATTAGGTTTCATCTCAGAAACTAATGTTCATGGAGTCCTAGAATTATTTTATTCCATGAATGTTGGGGGACATTTAGGGCCATATCATACTATATCAAAGATCCTACAATATGGGGTTTTCTGGCCCACCATTCATAGAGATTCCCAAGAATTTTTTTCCTGTTGCGATCGGTGCCAAAGGACTGGAAATGTGGGGTGCAGAGCTGAGATGCCTCATAACCCCAACATGGTGGTCGAGATATTTGATTTTTGGGGAATTGATTACATAGGTACATTCCCCCCATCTTTTAGGAACACATACATCCAAGTATCCATTGATTACATATCCATGTGGGTAGAATCCACTCCTATAACTCATGACACATCCAAGTGTAGGACCCAGGGACACCCTGAGAGGGGAGGGGTGAATCAGGGTGGAAAATTTTTCTTATTTTAGTTGTGGATCTTGTTCCCACCTTGGTAGGAACTACTTAAACCTGTGTGATGGATATGATCAGCAATTAAACATTCACATCCAAATAGATGACACGACTATTTTTACTTGGTTCACCACTGAGGGCTACATCCAAGGAGAATACGCCGACAGGTTTTCGGTCGTACCTAAATCCACTATGCTTCACTAGATGTAGATTACAAAGGTTCGGGTACAGTCACTCTCTCCCAGGCTCACTGCCTTTACAATTTTTCAGGGATAGCTCACTGCATCCCTCGGGTCACTCCCGTTGACTCCCCCTGGCTCACTGCCGTCAGTGAAGTCCCACTCAGTTTATAGACGTGAAGGTCTCTTCAATAAATGTGCGTTGATGTTATTTTTCTCCTGTTCAGCATGAGACTTTTCTTGAATCAGGGTTCAGAGTTGATGCTCTTTATAGTTCAATCTTTCTTCTTTAGTTCAATGACTGAATGCACTAGATCCCCTTGTCTTGGTTTTCCTGAATCACAATCACTTATGTGATTGCTCAATAAATGATGTTCAGCTTACTCGGAATTCGTCAGAATCAATTCACCATGTATGCATGAGATCATGCATGTATCATTTAGATTTCTTCTTCAATCTCGCTTTGCACGGAAAGTATCAGGGAATCTTTAGCTCTTGTGCAGCTCCAGAAATGCGGGCGTGCTTCAACAATAATTGGCTCTCCTCTTCATGCCCGGCGAGAAAGTCTCCATCTGGCGCGCAAGTCTTAGGCGCACAAGTATAACATGGCACGTAAGTGTCTCTAAATCACCTGCGCGACTCTACCTTCTTGAACTTCAAACCTGCGCGACTCACATCCTTCCTTTCCCAAATCACCTGGGGCGCTCAACCATCAGTCGGCGCGCAACCTCTACTTGCGCGACCCAACTACCACTTGCGCGGTTCAACCACCTGCGCGAAGAGAGCTCGAACAATCTCAAAGTCTTTAGCTCTGTGAGAAATGTGGAGGGGTGGTCCAGTATTTATAGGCAAACTGGACCCCCTGCACGGTGGCACGCAAGTCATCCATCGGCGCGCAAGTCTCGGCCCCTGCTAGGCACTTGCGCGATCAACATCCAAACTTGCGCGAACGTCTTTCCTTTGCCAAATTTGGATCTTATTATCTCGAAAAACTATAGGCGCGCAAGTTATAATGCATTCAAGGCATCGGCGCACAAGTCTCTTCCCGACACATAATTCACCTGCGCGACCTCACCAAAACTTGCGCGACCCTTATCCCTTTTCCATATTTTGATGCTCGGATCTTCAAAAACATATGGCGCGCAAGTTTCCTATCCTCCAAGAGTATGGCCCGCAAGTCCCTTTTACAAAATCACTCTTCTCCATTTGTTGATTTTGAGGCCCTGAAATTTGGAAAACATTGAAAAATGGCGCCACCTTGTATCTGCTATTTTTGTACCGCCTCCATATCATCCATTCCTCTGTCGATGTTCTTGAATCAAACATAGATCGTTGACCACAACTCTTGAACTCGACATGTCACCATGGAATCTACTTTGTCAATAAATTTTTATGTCGTTTGTTTTCTTTTTCGACAAGCATGATCACCTCAACAACACTTCTTCTTGGTGATCTGTATCCTTCAACAACTCTTTTGCTTTTATCACAAACTCCACTATTGTGATATGTATTCTTTGAAGGAACAAATTTAGTACCATCATCTTCTATGACAATGTTATGTGCATGGCCATTTCATAAGTAAACTCATTGGCACATTGCCTCCTTCATCAACCGTCATGATAAACTTCATGCAAACCATGTGATTCAATCCGTCAAGAAGTCTCTAGCATGGTTCTCACGCAATCATGAGTAATTTCATGGTCTTCATCAAAACTCATTGTTCTCATTCCATACTGAGGAATTACATGGTCGTCATCCAAAAACACCATCCTGCTTTAATCATCTTTGGATGGATTACTCCTCACATTCTTCATTTTTGTAAACAATTTATCACCTTTGACACATGTTCTTTGAACTTACGATCATCACAACAATCGTCGGAATCACTACTCCTCTACTTCATCGGAGTACTTCATGATCTACTTCATTTTGATCTTCCATTCCTCCATTTTATTGGAGTACTTATTGATTTCATTCATTTTGATATTCCATTGACAACTATTGACAACAAATATAAACTTATACACAAAGTGGTTCCAACACCAAGGTAGTCGTGGCCCTTTAAAAAAAATTAACAGGTTCGGATTTCCCTGTGTACTGATCAGTGATAGAGGGACCAACTTATACAATACATTGATGAAAGGATTATTGTCGATGTATGCAGTGAATCATCATATGGGGACACCATATCATCCCTATTATAGAGGAAAATTCGATCTCTAAAATCATGATCTCAAGAAGATTTTGGAAAAACTGGTGAACACATCGAGGAATGACCGGTCCAAGAAGTTAGATAATGCTTTGTGGGAAAATCAAAATGCTTTAAAGACACCACTGGGGATGTCCATGTTCTGCCTCATCAATGGAAAGCCATGCCATCTTCTAGTAGATTTGGAGGACAAAGATTACTATGTCATCTAGGTGATGAATTTTTATTTGAAGGTAGCTGAAGAAAAGCATAATTTTGAACTATCCGAACATGGGGAAATATGAATTGAGGCATATGATAATTCCAAGACATACAAGGAGAAGAAGAGAGAAATCTATGGCCTAATCATTTCACGAAAATATTTCCAACCGAGTGATCATGTAATCCTTTTAAACTCTCATCTTTGATTATTTCTAGGAAAGCTAAAGTAAAGATGGTCGGGAACATTCTGAGTCATATGAGTATTCCATCATGGAGCGGTGGAAATATTTGGAGAGGATGGTCAACTGTTCAAGGTGAACAGAAATCGGTAGAAGACTTACCATCACATGGAAGACACGGTGGGAAATCCCACCACCATGCATCTTTGGTAAGCAGAGGTATGTTGGTTGAGCCAATGAACAAAAAACAAAGGCACTTTATGGGAGGCAACCCAGAGGTTACATGTCGTGTACCCCCTATACACATGGCATGTAAAAATTATTTATCTTAGTTATTTGTAATATTATAAATATATAGATTATCTATGTAATATATAGGAGGAAACTTGTGCCGATGGTAATGTCACTGGAGTTTCTCTGAGCTGACACCTGTTTTAATCCCTCCATACCTACCTTCGGCATGAGGTTCCTTTTTTTATTCATGTGTTTTCATACGCAGTGTGTGTTGTATTTTTTATATTATATATAAATTTTTATATTGAAAACCCATGATTGGGTTGGGTCGGTTGGAAAGGGTTGTAACCCGATTCCAAAAGACCTTGGTTTGAATCCTGATAACCATCCCATTTCTATCCTTTGTCTATTTAATAAAACCACACAGTTTGTATTTCAATATCACATCGCGTGCTCCATGTTTTGATTAATCACTTAAATGATTTTATAAATAATGTAATACATGCTGGTAATCTTGGTAGATTGGAAGTGTCTTGGTCTTGGATCCAAAAGGCCAAGGTTTGAACTATGTTAATCTCTCGACTTCATCCCTTTTTATCTCATTAAAACCACACGTCGAGCATCTCTTTCATCCAATGTAGTATAGGCCCTATACATTAAATATACATAATTAATAAAAATGAGCATCAATACAAACTTTTCTCCAGTGGTTGAGGGCTTCTGTTTAGAATGGCCTATCACCGAGTCGAACTTCGCCCCACGCACCAGACCAAATGTTGTACTTCTATTTTTCCAATTATAGAACAGAAGACATGTATTTTCCCAATACATTATGTGTATCATATTATTTTTGGTAAATTATATATAAATATATATATCATTTAATTTAATTATTAATATAAATTATTATATATTTTACTGTAAAACATATATTATATATTGTAAACCAAAAAAACAAAACAAATAACTACACAGTGTGTCTATAATAGTTAATGTCGTGTACATGGGATTTAAAATCGACAACCCTATGCAGCCACACTCTGTGTCGCACAGTGCCCCCCTGCTATTTTCTTCTCCCAGACGTCGATCGGCCACCCTAAATAAAATCCACATACTTTTTGTGTTGTTGGATCCGATTTCATTTCTATTATGATCCTCATTTCAGGTATTTCATTTGACACTCCAGATTTCCTAGTTTTCGTAGCAATTAGGGTGTTTTTTAGATTGGTCGCTGGTTCGGCTCCCGTAGTACACATGCACGAAATGGGGAACACATTCCGTGTACTTTTGTACATGGAAATATGCTTGATAATTTGAAATTTGAAACTACCTTTTTGTATTTTTGGTACACGAAGTTTATCAGACACCATCCTCCCTAGGTACCTCATCTACATGGCCAGAAAAACCTTGATTACACACACAGCATGTATGATTGTTACATGCAGTGTATCTCTTTTCAATGCGTGAGCCCTTCTATAGAAGACCCACATGACTAGGAACCCATTTTCCCATACATGGTGCGTCTCTTGTCGACATGTCGTGTAGTCTTTCCTAGATAGTTACATGCCCATTTGGCATGTCTACCCATAACACATGAGATACTGGCCTTCTTACCTGACATGTCCTATCCATTGGGTTTACAAGCCATGTACTTTCTATTTTTCTGTTTTGTCACAAATCCATTTTCTTTTTCTTATCTTTTTCGTTTTATTGTTTTCCATTCTTTTTCGGGTTATGGTAGACAGAGATCCTATCCATGGGAAGTTTCCCACCTCTGCCACTGAGGGCGAGAGGCCAACTTTTCCCTGGATACGACTTTGGTCCATGACGACACCAGCCCCAAACATTCTATATTACCAGCCTCCTCTGCTGGCCATCCTCACACTAATCACCGCATTGGAAGTGGTTGGTCCTAGTACCACACCTCCACTTCCTCGTACTAAGCATAAAAGAACCACCATTTCTTCCCAATCATCTACCACACCTCCTGAGGCCTCTTTAGTAGTAGGTGATAACTCATAGACTGCTCCTCCACAAGATCTAGCCACCACTGCTACACCACCTCGGCCGGAACATAAGGGTATCCCCTATCCTTTCATGGTGTTTCTGGTTACAAACCTAAAAAATGACAGAGTCTGGAACTTATCTCGCTGGATGATCCCATTGAGAAGTCATTATATTGACAGTATCATGCCTTAGTAGTTGGGTATTTGGGGGGAGTTGGAGGATCTCCCTGGGCACATGCTGTTACTCACTATCTTTCAGGTTAGCACTATTTTTTAACGATATTTATTTTTAGAGTTTTCTGCATCTGTTGAGTTTGAAGGGACTAAGTACCAGGATACGCCTTGCGATGCGGTGCCGATAGTATGATTTTGTCTAGGCGGTCAACCTTTCGAACTTAATATGAATGAGTTTGGCGGAGGGTGCAGTTTCTATTTTAATCCAGTCACCCCACCCCCAGTCTTCACCCTAACCCACCCCAAGCGTTCTGAGATCATTTCCATGTGGTGGGATATTGTTAGGCCCGACCACAGCTACACCACCACATCCAAGAAAAGTACTGTTATCATTGACTTTATCATCTGTTTCACCCACCAGTGATTTAGTGTCTTCCTATTTCCCCGCCACAAGGATTTGGTGGTTGTGACCGGCCATGACATGGATCACCTATCCTCTATCATCCATTAGGGCAACCTGGACCTCCCCGACCTTGTCGCCACTTACTTCCATGATATGTTCAAAGACAGTTAGGGAAACATGAATGGTGGGTTCTATGCCACCTACATTTCCCTCCACCTCGGCATTTTTGATCCTTCCATTCCCCATGACCAGTTAGGTTCCCCCTAGTGGATAGAATTTCTCGTGTTTATTCTCATGGTATTGGTATGGAAGTAGGGGAAGTTATGTCCTTGCCTAGGTACCACCCCCACCCCTGTTAACCCTCCTACCCTCGCCGATGGACCTACTCCTCCTTCACCACTGTAACGACCCAAAGTTTCATTAATGGAAAATCCCTCTTGATCCAGTTAAATGTTTCTTTATGAAAAATGTTTTTATAATATGTCAACTTCTTTAAGTTTTACGTTAAGATTTGTGACCGTTACTTTTATAGCCGTTGAACAGTGATCATCTGGGTAGTTTAAATATAAGGATTTAACGAACCAATTTTCTACTCAGACAAAGGAAGCGATGGCCTCATCCAGTAGAATTGCCCCTTACGAAGCCCATTTGTCGGAGCTCGGAAAGGAGGTGGCGTCTTTGGGCTTTTCCCTTGACCAAGCCCAAGCTGAGCTTCATCAAGTCAAGCTCGAACGTGATCGTCTACGGGAAAAATGGAAGTTGATAGAGATTACCACTCGAGCAATGTTATCCGAGCAACCCCAAGAGTCTGTCACCATCGCACACCTTACCCTTAGGTCTTATGCGGCTATTTTAAGGGGTTATGTAACAAATAAGTAGCACCATGTTCATGTACATTATTTTTGTATATAATAATGAATATAATTTCTAGTCATTTTTGATGCATTGTAATTAGTTTTTAAAGTACAAATGATGTTTTTAGTTATTATTTAATTAAGAATTATATTTTATTAAATTAAAGGATTTTTGAATTAAATAATATTTTAATAAAATATTATTATTAATATTAAATTAATTTTTATTAAATATAAATGATCTTATAATTTTATGAATGCAATTAAAATTTTTATTAAGGTTTGAAAGCCATTTCTGTCAAAACCCGTGAATTTTTTATAAATGTCGGTTTTTATTTTAAAAGTGAAAATTCACATATTTAGAAAATTATTTAGATAAAATAAATATTATTTTTGGAATCAGGACGTCGAAATTATCCAACGGTGAATTTTTCATAATTTTCTGAGACAGTCAAATTTTTGGGTAAAAAATTAAATACCATTTAAATATATAATGTGTTTTATGACATCATAATGACCCAATGGTGATTTAATAAAGTACCATAATCCTTATGTTCGGCCAATATATGTTTTATCATTACAATAATGAGGTTTTGGGTTTGTTTGACTCACTTTTCAAAGCATTAATGGAGCCCTCAAGACTTATTCAACACTTTGCCTTTTTAAATTAATTTTCATGGGAGTGTGACTCACCTCCACATAAGCACCCCTAATTTTTTTAATAAGTTCGGACCTTGGGCTTGTAAAATATTGTTTTCCTCTTTCCTTTTCCAGAAACCATGGGCTAATACCATGGGATGGTTTGTGGTTTGGATTATTTTAATATAAGTGGTCCCAAACCTAAATAATAAAGAATTCTCTCACCTTTCCTGTATAAACCCACCCAAGCTCCAACTTCCTCCTCACTCAAAGCCCTTGAAGTTCGTCCAACCTCTGACCTACTCTCTCTAGAATCCTCCCAAGGTGCCCCAAGCTCCCAAGAATCCTCTCACAAGCCTCTCTCTAGGCTTTGGAAGCACACTTCCAAGTAAGGGGTTTTTCTTCCTTTCTCATTTTTGTCAATTTTCTTTAAGTTGTATTTCCCTTTTAATTTCATTTATGAATGTTGGGGTATGGTTTCACACCTCTACCATACCGCCCTCTTATTTTTTTTGAATGATGGGAGACCTCTTTCTCTCTCATTAAATACCTCCCATGTACACCCGTTATTATGCCGAAATTCCGAAAGGAACCTTTTTCTCCTCTTTTATATTCAAGCAATACTTTTGTATCATGAATCTAAATTCCTTTTCAATTGTTGGGACATGTATCTATATGACCTTCTTACTGTCCATTACATGTAAATATGATGAGGAACCCCTTTCTCTCTCATCAGCCCTTTTTATGAATTCTTATGTCACGCCGTTACGCTGCCGAAATCACACCGATTTTCTAAGCCAATATCATTGTGTAGTGAATACCATGCCCATTTCTCCATCAAGGGTATTCACCTTTATGCACATTTACTTATTGACTGTAAAGTTTCATGTATGAATTCCACATTCTTTATCGTGGAATAAATGATTATGTTTTATGAATCCATGTTTTATGATCCATGTGGCACACTTATGCATGAAATGAAATGTTTAAGATGGGTGCGCCCTGATAGCGCATCAATGCATTGGGTAAAGTATAGTATCATGATACGTCATGTGCAATGAGTGTTGAATCATGCTAATTCAAGTGCAATGAGGGTTTACTCGTGCTTCAAGTGCAATGAGGGTTTACTCATGTTCCATGTGCAATGAGCCTTGGCTCATGCTAATTCAATGTTAAGTGTTGTTGCCACATTTCCATGTTATGATTATCATGCTTTATCATGCCTTTATGTTCATGTTTCTCTTATTCTCTATTGATATGCCTATTGCCTAACATTTATTGTACTCCTCATGTTATTCATTATGTACTCCCTTACTGGGCTTTATAGCTCACCCTTTTCTTATGCATGTCCTCAGGTTATCCCATGCAATGCTAAGTACGAAGGAATGTAGTGGTCATGTAAAGGAAGTTTTCAATAAGGATGTTGTATTTCAAGTTTAAAGTTTTTTATGTAATGATCCTAAGCCCCAAAGACACTAAACCTCTCGATCTTCTTTGTTGTATCAAGTGAAGTTTTATGTAATAAAGCATGTTTAAGTTGTAATAAAAAGCAGGGTTGTCATAGTTGGTATCAGAGGATAGGTTTAGTTATTTTTGGGATTAGGAAACCCTAGTAAAGCCTTAGATACAAGACTAAGCATAATAAAAACATCCCTAAGTTTTGGTAAATATTAAGTAAGTGGTTTATCAAACAAATACATCCCTGTCTGGATACGAGCAGGTAGAGGCGGCTCTGGCACAGATGTATCCTAGGGGTAAAACCCGAAAACACCGCTTTGAGCTAGACTCGAACGGGAACTGGTGCACGACAACGGGCCTTGCTGCACTCTTGGTTACGACACTCCCGGGGGATATGTTTTTATAAATTCACAATCTTAGTATGAACCCTTATTAAGGGAAAAATGCCCCTAAGAATATATGTTAGAAGGAAGATCATGAAAAGCCTGGATTGAATCCTATAGACTCATGAGTTAAAGAGATTAAAGTTTATTTATAAGTCATCAACTTTTGTCTTTGGATTACCCTTTATGTGTTACCCCTAACTTTCCTTTTATTCCAGCCAATGGCCGGTAATAGGAGAACTCGAGCTAACAACCGTTGTGAAGATCAGTGTGATGATTGTACTTATGAGATGCCCAATCCAATGGGAGCGGGAATCGCGAACTTTGTCACGCTTCTCTCTCAGCTAACTCAAGTTTTGAATAGAAACACTGGTCAAGAGGAACGTTCATCCCCCCCTAAGAAAGAACAAGTCGCTATTGAAAGCTTCATGAGACAAAGGCCTCCTACTTTTAGTGGATCATCCGATCCCACAATTGCTGAACAATGGATCAACTCCATTGAAAAGATATTCTCCATCCTCCAATGCTCTGAAAAAGAGAAGGTTCTCCTGGCGGCTTATCGTATGGAGGGTGAAGCTGATCAATGGTGGACGTTGATCAAAAATACGAAGCCTGAGGAGGAGATCGAGGCTTTGGAATGGAAGGTATTCCGGAAGATGTTTTTTGATAAATATTTTCCACGCACCCTCCGTCTTAAGATGGAAAGGGACTTCCTTTCCCTCAAGAAGAAAGATGAGGAATCTATGGGAGCGTACGAGGCAAACTTCACAAGGCTTGCACGATACGCTTCCGTCTTTGTCGTTACCCCCGAATGCAAGGTTGACCGCTTCTTTGGTGGGCTGAAGCCTAGCTTGCGGAAAGCATTAGCGATCCGTGACTTCGACAGCTATGAGGAAATTGTCCGATGTGACCTCAAGGTTGAAATGGAGATCGTAGAATCACAGGGGTATCATGGGGACAAGAAGCGAAAGGTGGACTTCAATGCTGGTGGTCCGATGGATAAATCCAACGGCGCTAAGAAATTCCAGCACCCCACTTGCCAAAAGTGTGGAAAGAAGCACCCTGGAAATTTCCTTCGGGGGACAAGAAAATGCTTCAAGTGTGGAAGAGAAGGGTACCTAGCTGTTAACTGTCAGC
The DNA here is from genome assembly GCA_963277665.1 of Viscum album. Lineage (NCBI taxonomy): Eukaryota > Viridiplantae > Streptophyta > Magnoliopsida > Santalales > Viscaceae > Viscum > Viscum album. The sequence continues at coordinate 949,647,114 of OY728155.1, read as the reverse complement.
AAGAAGGACCCGCGGCTGCGACGGAGGGGAGGAACACTCCGTTCGAACCTCAACGCATTGTTCAATGCTTCAAATGCAAAGAACCGGGTCATTTTGCGAATCAGTACCCTAATCCAAGGGTTATCGGAGGCAATCAACAACCTCCAAGACAGCAAGGAAGAGCTTTTGCCATCACTTCTGCCGAAGTGAACCCCGACAACGAAGTGGTGACAGGTACGCTAGTTATTCATTCAAGAATAGCGAACGTACTTTTTGATTTAGGTTCTACGCATTCTTTTATATCTCAAAAGTTTAGTAGAACAATCCCTGCACCACCACAAATCATGGAAGTAAAGATGTCGGTGAGTACGGCAAATGGGGAAATCATTGCATCCCATGAGTATAAGTCCTCCCCTATTATAATCTGTGGATTGAATTTCCCGGTGAACCTCGTCATACTCCCTTTGGTGGAATTTGATGCAATTCTTGGCATGGATTGCCTTTCCTTATATAGAGCCAACATAAATTGTCGGGAGAGGGAAATCACACTCCATATGGAGAATCGACCCCCGATTCTTTACAAGTGTCAGGAGGAAGATGAATCTACTTTAGCTCCATCATCTCAAGCATGGATATTACTGCCTTATGAGCACGCATATCTGTCTCAGATGATTGAGTCCAAGGAAGAAACCATCCTTGACGAAATGCCTATTGTGAGGGAATTCGCTGATGTTTTTCCCGAGGAACTTCCTGGTCTTCCTCCAAGAAGAGATGTTGAGTTCTCAATTGAACTTATACCTGGGGCACTACCAATATCCAAGACTCCATATAGGATGGCTGTGGTTGAGCTTGAAGAACTGAAGAAACAACTACAGGAGAATCTGGATAAACGGTTTATACGCCCAAGTGCATCACCATGGGGTGCACCAGTCCTCTTCGTCAAGAAGAAGGATGGGTCAATGCGGCTTTGCATCGATTATCGTGAACTTAAAAAAATCACGATAAAGAACAAGTATCCTCTCCCAAGAATCGATGACTTGTTTGATCAGCTGCGTGGAGCACAATACTTCTCCAAGGTCGACTTGCGGTTGGGATATTATCAAGTAAGGGTGAAAAAGGAAGATATCACCAAGACTGCTTTTCGTACAAGGTACGGGCACTATGAATTCATAGTAATGCCTTTTGGACTCACCAATGCTCCAGCAATATTCATGGACTTGATGAATAGAGTCTTTAGAGATTACCTAGATAAATTTGTGGTAGTCTTTATAGATGATATTCTAATATACTCCAAAACCAAGGAGGACCATGAGGAGCATTTAAGAACTGTACTGGAGACTTTGCGCAAGGAGAAGCTCTATGCCAAGTACAGCAAGTGTGAGTTCTGGTTGAAGGAGGTCTCATTATTGGGCCATATCATCACAAGAAATGGGATATCTGTGGACCCCTCTAAAACAGATGCAATTGAGGGATGGCCGAGGCCAACATCGGTAACTGATATCCGTAGCTTCTTGGGGTTAGCTGGATATTATCGACGATTTGTGAGAAACTTCTCACGATTGTCCAACCCTCTTACCAAGCTAACTCGAAAGGGAGTAAAGTTTTCTTGGAGTGATGAATGCGAAGAAAGCTTCAAGGAGTTGAAAAGGAGGCTTATCACTGCACCTGTGCTCACTTTACCCACAAGTGGGGAGCTTTTTGTGGTATTCAGTGATGCTTCGAAGAAGGGCTTAGGATGTGTGCTGATGCAGAATGATAAAGTGATATCCTATGCCTCAAGACAGTTGAAAATCCATGAGCGAAACTATCCAACGCATGATCTGGAGTTGGCGGCGGTAATCTTTGCCTTGAAAATCTGGCGGCATTATCTCTATGGAGAGAAATGTGAGATATATACTGACCACAAGAGTCTTAAATATATATTCACACAGAAAGAGCTTAATATGCGCCAGAGAAGATGGATAGAGCTCATAAAGGATTATGACTGTTCAATACATTACCACCCTGGGAAGGCGAACAAGGTGGCGGATGCCCTAAGTAGAAAGGATCCAGCAATTCTATCAATGATGAGAATTGAGAAGGATCCAATCTTCTTAGACTTGATGAAGATGGACGTGGGAATCATAAATAAGGGAACATCATCAATCCTTTCACAAATGATTGCTCAACCATCTCTTTTGTAATGGTTAAAGGATGCTCAAAAGGATGATGCGAGAATCCAAGAAAAAGTGGAAGATATCAAAAAGGTAAAATCCTCAGAGTTTAATGTTAATGAAGAAGGAATTGTGCGGTTTGGGAAAAGACTATGTGTCCCATCAAGTTCGGAGCTGAAGAAGGAACTTTTGGATGATGCACATAGTTCAAATTTCTCTATTCACCCAGGGAGCACAAAGATGTATCGAGATCTCCGAGAAAACTTTTTGTGGGATAATATGAAGAAGGAGATCGCTGAATATACATCAAAGTGCCTGGTGTGTCAGCAAGTGAAGGCAGAGAGGCAGAAGTCTAAGGGGATGATGCAACCATTTCCCATACCAGAATGGAAATGGGAGAACATCACCATGGACTTCGTCACTGGACTTCCAAGGACATCCAAAAGAAACAATGCAATCTGGGTTATTGTGGATCGTCTTACAAAGACTGCACACTTCATTGCTATTCGAGAGGATTTCTCTTTGGATCAACTGGCACGGATATATATCAGGGAAGTGGTACGGTTGCATGGAGTACCACTATCTATTGTGTCGGACCGAGATCCAAGATTTACCTCTAAGTTTTGGAAGAGTCTTCAACATGCTCTGAATACTGAACTGAACTTCAGTACGGCCTATCATCCTCAAACTGATGGCCAATCCGAGCGGACTATCCAAACACATGCGGATATGTTGAGAGCGTGCTCAATGGACTTTAAAGGAGGATGGGATCAACATCTTCCTCTGGTTGAGTTCTCTTATAATAATAGTTTCCACTCGAGCATCCAAATGGCACCATATGAAGCCCTATATGGGAAAAGGTGTAGAACACCGGCATGTTGGGATGAGGTCGGTGAACGTAAGCTTCTTGGACCAGAAATGGTCGAAGAAATGGTGGAGAAGGTGAAAACCATTCAGCAGCATATCAAGGCAGCCCAAAGTCGACAGAAGAGTTATGCAGATAATCGTCGACGAGACCTTGAGTTTAAAGTCAGAGACATGGTGTTTTTACGCATATCTCCGTGGAAGAAGGTCATGAGGTTTGAAAAGAAAGGGAAGTTAAGTCCAAGGTACATCGGCCCCTTCGAGATTCTTGATCGTGTTGGGGCTGTGGCCTATCGACTAGCACTTCCACCTACTATGGCCAAGGTGCATGATGTCTTCCATGTATCCCTCTTAAAGAAGTACATACCAGACCCTTCACATGTACTCTCTTCTGAGGTGGTACAATTAGAAGATGATCTTTCTTATGAGGAGCAACCAGTGAAGATCTTGGATCGTAGAGAAAAAGTTCTACGAAATAAGACAATGCCCCTCATCAAGGTGTTGTGGAGAAACCACAAGTTTGAAGAAGCAACTTGGGAGTCGGAGGATATGATGAAGCTAAGTTACCCACATTTGTTTTAGTGTGGGAAAAGGAAAATTTCGAGGACGAAATTTCTTAAGGGGGGAATGTTGTAACGACCCAAAGTTTCATTAATGGAAAATCCCTCTTGATCCAGTTAAATGTTTCTTTATGAAAAATGTTTTTATAATATGTCAACTTCTTGAAGTTTTACGTTAATATTTGTGACCGTTACTTTTATAGCCGTTGAACAGTGATCATCTGGGTAGTTTAAATATAAGGATTTAACGAACCAATTTTCTACTCAGACAAAGGAAGCGATGGCCTCATCCAGTAGAATTGCCCCTTACAAAGCCCATTTGTCGGAGCTCGGAAAGGAGGTGGCGTCTTTGGGCTTTGCCCTTGACCAAGCCCAAGCTGAGCTTCATCAAGTCAAGCTCGAACGTGATCGTCTACGGGAAAAATGGAAGTTGATAGAGATTACCACTCGAGCAATGTTATCCGAGCAACCCCAAGAGTCTGTCACCATCGCACACCTTACCCTTAGGTCTTATGCGGCTATTTTAAGGGGTTATGTAACAAATAAGTATCACCATGTTCATGTACATTATTTTTGTATATAATAATGAATATAATTTCTAGTCATTTTTGATGCATTGTAATTAGTTTTTAAAGTACAAATGATGTTTTTAGTTATTATTTAATTAAGAATTATATTTTATTAAATTAAAGGATTTTTGAATTAAATAATATTTTAATAAAATATTATTATTAATATTAAATTAATTTTTATTAAATATAAATGATCTTATAATTTTATGAATGCAATTAAAATTTTTATTAAGGTTTGAAAGCCATTTCTGTCAAAACCCGTGAATTTTTTATAAATGTCGGTTTTTATTTTAAAAGTGAAAATTCACATCTTTAGAAAATTATTTAGATAAAATAAATATTATTTTTGGAATCAAGACGTCGAAATTATCCAACGGTGAATTTTTCATAATTTTCTGAGACAGTCAAATTTTTGGGTAAAAATTAAATACCATTTAAATATATAATGTGTTTTATGACATCATAATGACCCAATGGTGATGTAATAAAGTACCATAATCCTTATGTTCGGCCAATATATGTTTTATCATTAAAATAATGAGGTTTTGGGTTTGTTTGACTCACTTTTCAAAGCATTAATGGAGCCCTCAAGACTTATTCAACACTTTGCCTTTTTAAATTAATTTTCATGGGAGTGTGACTCACCTCCACATAAGCACCCTTAATTTTTTTAATAAGTTCGGACCTTGGACTTGTAAAATATTTTTTCCTCTTTCCTTTTCCATAAAACATGGGCTAATACCATGGGATGGTTTGTGGTTTGGATTATTTTAATATAAGTGGTCCCAAACCTAAATAATAAAGAATTCTCTCACCTTTCCTATATAAACCCACCCAAGCTCCCACTTCCTCCTCACTCAAAGCCCTTGAAGTTCGTCCAACCTCTGCCCTACTCTCTCTAGAATCCTCCCAAGGTGCCCCAAGCTCCCAAGAAGCCTCTCACAAGCCTCTCTCTAGGCTTTGGAAGCACACTTCCAAGTAAGGGTTTTTTCTTCCTTTCTCATTTTTGTCAATTTTCTTTAAGTTGTATTGCCCTTTTAATTTCATTTATGAATGTTGGGGTATGGTTTCACACCTCTACCATACTGCCCTATTATTTTTTTTTTGAATGATGGGAGACCTCTTTCTCTCTCATTAAATACCTCCCATGTACACCCGTTACTATGCCGAAATTCCGAAAGGAACCTTTTTCTCCTCTTTTATATTCAAGCAATACTTTTGTATCATGAATCTAAATTCCTTTTCAATTGTTGGGAAATGTATCTATATGACCTTCTTACTGTCCATTACATGTAAATATGATGAGGAACCCCTTTCTCTCTCATCAACCCTTTTTATGAATTCTTATGTCATGCCGTTACGCTGCCGAAATCACACCGATTTTCTAAGCCAATATCATTGTGTAGTGAATACCATGCCCATTTCTCCATCAAGGGTATTCACCTTTTTGCACATTTACTTATTGACTGTAAAGTTTCATGTATGAATTCCACATTCCTTTATCGTGGAATAAATGATTATGTTTTATGAATCCATGTTTTATGATCCATGTGGCACACTTATGCATGAAATGAAATGTTTAAGAAGGGTGTGCCCTGATAGCGCTCCAATGCATTGGGTAAACTATAGTATCATGATACGTCATGTGCAATGAGTGTTGAATCATGATAATTCAAGTGCAACGAGGGTTTACTCATGCTTCAAGTGCAATGAGGGTTTACTCATGCTCCATGTGAAATGAGCCTTGGCTCATGCTAATTCAATGTTAAGTGTTGTTTCCACATTTCCATGTTATGATTATCATGCTTTATCATGCCTTTATGTTCATGTTTCTCTTATTCTATATTGATATGCCTATTGCCTAACATGTATTGTACTCCTCATGTTATTCATTATGTACTCCCTTACTGGGCTTTATAGCTCACCCTTTTCTTATTCATGTCCTCAGGTTATCCCATTCAATGCTAAGTACGAAGGTATGTAGTGGTCATGTAAAGGAAGTTTTCAATAAGGATGTTGTATTTCAAGTTTAAAGTTTTTTATGTAATGATCCTAAGCCCCAAAGACACTAAACCTCTCGATCTTCTTTGTTGTATCAAGTGAAGTTTTATGTAATAAAGCATGTTTAAGTTGTAATAAAAAGCAGGGTTGTCATAACCACCCCATCCATCTTCCTCACCCTTTTCTTCTTCCTTTCCCGTTACCCCATCCTGGACCTCCCCCTACCACTTACCCTTCTGCACCCTCTGCTGACCTCCCGATCCCCATCTGCCTAGCCATTATCGACCACTGCCTAGCTCATCTGGAGCATCAGCAGGCTGCTCTCAGTCAGTAGCACACTGCCTCTGCTCAGCGCATGAATCATATTGAGAGGATGGTGGAGCTCCTCTTACAACAACAGGGGATTCCCATTCCACTAGTATCTCTTTTTCCTTCCGCGCCTCTGGCTTCCCCCATACCACCTCCTGGCACTGTGGTAACCACGAACTCCATCCTCATATTCACTACAGGTACCAGCCCAGCTCCACTTGTAGAGCTCGCTGTCACAGACACCCCTTCACGGGCATCCCTACCATAAGAAAAGGGCTCTCTACCTCTGGCTCCAACATCTTCTATTATAGATGCAGCTTCCAAGGCTCCTACTTCCACCACTGTCTATCCTTCATTTCCAGCTTCTTCCATATAGGATAATTCCACTTCTGAGGTGACCCTGACCAGTTTTGGGGTACATTTCTTCCATTATCTATGTATACATTTTATGATATCTTGTTCCTATGTTTTGTTGTGTATGCTTGATGTTTTTTCTCTCCACAACCATCACATGTACTCTGGTATGATTTAGGATATACATATCCCCCACTTCCCATCTTTCATCACCTAGAAACAAAGCGAGTATTTTTTTCAAAATCTATTGTTTTCTTTTATCTTTCATGTTTTATTTCTTCCATTACATACCCCCATCCTAGTCCACTGTTGTTTCCTCACATTTCCTTATCTTCACTTTTGTGGCACGTTGTGAACTATGTGCAATATTATGTATGAGGGAGAGTCTCTCGACCACATTAGTCATTTCCCTAACCATTATCTATGATACATCATCATTTGATGGTATATTTTGAAACTTAAAGAAATCTTGGTTAGTCATATTTATAAATAATAAAGCTAAAAGCAATAAATTTTTAAAGGTTGAATACTTATTTTGGTTCTTTTGGGTTTTAAAATGTTTGCTAATATAGTTTAATTTGGATGTTCTAAACCTAGGATAATTATATTGATTAGGATAATCATTTATATTCATTTCACGACCAGATTGTCTTTTTATTGGTTTTCCCCCTCTGAAGAGGTATTCTTAACCCTTCTTCATATTCTTTCTAATACCCCCTTTCTTTAGAGATTCATAGGATATCCATGAATACAAGAATATGCATGTTTTATTTTCCAAACATGAATAATAATTGAATTGATTTAAAATGATTACGGCATTTGATTGTTTCATCCCCTTCTATCATGATACCTACCTTACATATGATCTTCAAGATGCCCCTATAAATCATGAACAAACTTGATTGGAAGCCATATTATAAACCTATTTCCCTTATTACCCTAATTAATTTTAACTTTGTATGATTATTCACTTGAGCATTAAAAATGGAATTGGCAGTACATGGAACATTTTTCTAAACCGTCCTGAAATTAACTGTGGCTGAGAGCCTCTTTTTCATTTTTGGAAGAAAGGGTTAAAAATCCCTATTTGATGAATTTCATAGTGGCCCCAGTGTTTAAAAAATGATATAGAAAAAGGGGACGTTATACTCACATGATGATTTGTGAACCCTACCTAACTAAGGGAAATGGTGGTGATTCGAGAATTTGATAGAGCTTATTGAGAATGCTGTTACACTAAGATTTGTCTTAAATATCATGAAGTTTTATTTAATGAATTTATCCTCGCTTTTCAAGACTTAGAGTTTATTTTTCACATCATTACCTACAAGACTGTAGCCAAGGAGACATCTTAACCTTACTGAAAATCCCTCCTGATTTTTGAAATTCAATTTTCTAATGTAGGGGACTATATTTTTTTGCAAACCTGTGGACAGAGTGTATATACCTTTGATTGAGCATAACTTTGATTTAAAATATCTTGAGTGTTGATTGTGTCATTTCATGGTGAGATAGACCATCAAGTGGATTAATTATTTTTGAATGGTTGAAAAATGTGTTTAAAGGAGGATGGATGTAATTAATTGAATTCTATATGAGGCATGATAAGAATATCTTATAAATTGAAACTTTTTATTTACCTTTTAAATTTTTTTCCCTAATACTGTATAATTTACACTAATGATTAATTGAATGCCTTCCATTTAAAATATACAATATTTTAAACAGATGTTGATATTTTCTCGAGGGAAATAAAACGAAAAAGTGCAGGGGAGATTGATGCACCCAATTTTTTTATACATTTCACCATTCATTATTGAAAATAATAAATTTTTTTCAACAAATACCAATTAATTAGTGGAAAAATACATTGATTTGGTGATCTTGTTCATTTTCATGTGATTTCAGGCCAAAAACAAAAAATAAAGGATAACTGAACAAAATTTTAAACTACACGGTGTGTACATATATACACGCCATGTATATTTAGACGCAGACATGGATCGACCGAACAAGTACACACCCAAGTCACTAGATCAGAGATGACATGTCCAATGATGTAGTGCCACACATTGTGTACATGATTCTAGATGTGGTTGGTGACATTTTCCAAAGACCAAAATCCGTGCATGGTGGTGCCACCCATCGTGTACCCACCACTAACTAGTCTTCAACATTGTAGAAGTCAAGGGCAGCATAGCTGGCCACCTACCAGGAAAAAACAGTGAAAAAAGAACGTTGACGAGACTACATGGAGTGTACTTTTGATACACGTCATGTACTTTTGTTATCAATAAATAGAGTCCTTGGCCTATGGTTTGAGGATTCATTAGTGAAAATCTGAATAATGAGTATTCTCTACCCTACTACCGTGCTACCTTCATTCCACTACTCTGCCATTCCGCCATTCTACCAATGATCTCATCTCTCCTCTATGATTCTACGATGACCACATCATGTTTCGAGGCTTCTGTTTTCATCTTTACTTCTATGTGTAACTAAACACCCAGTTTTTTGGGGTTGTGGCTGATGAATGGGTTGTGGATTTAAGTAGTTTTTAGTATTGGTTTTGTCGTGTTTAACCCATCTAATTATTCTTCAATCATTTCTTTTTATCACTGAAAAGTCTGAGCCATACCGGGTTAATAATTTTCAGTGAATCAAAAGAAGAATAATGATGAATACCTTCATGATCATTAGAAGTGTTCACCAACTCACAAATGGATTAATTTAAATAAATAGTAATGAAACATTGACTACTAGACCAAGGTCTCAGTTTCCTAACTTCTAGACATAGTTTACCAAACCAAGGAAACCTTTTTCACAATTGAAACCCAGAGTGTTGGGTTATCATGAACTACACAACCTCAAAAGAAAATTTATTTAATAAACAAACACTTATAAATCCACATCCTCGACACATTTCCCCCTAAATTTTCGTCATAACCAAATCGTCGTGTTTTTCTTTATCTTTTATGTAATTTGTGAAGAAGTTAAAATCCAATAACATTTTCATCAAAACTTTAAAAATAGACTCTAAACTCAGTCCACTTCACTGAATCATGTGAAAACTAGATAAGTAAGACAGAAATAACTTATTTTCCTAGTAGATCGACTTCTTATAGGTACTATACTAGAAAAGTTAATACAACTTGGGACACCGATATAATACCTTTGGTGAATCTACTGCCTATGATCCACTATTTTTTATTTTTAATCATATATATGTGTTATAATTATCATATTTGACTTATTTAAAGGATATTTATCATTTTCATGATGTATTATTATGTTATTCCGTGATTTATGAACTACGATTTGATGGGTACAATATTATTATTTAACAAGTTTATAATCATTTACTTATCTTATTATCACTTATGATCATTGATTGTTATCACTTTTAATTAACCTTAATGAGAATCTAAGAACACTACTTTATTTTGTTTCCATTTACTTAGGTTATGAATATAGAAAATATAGAAATTATATAGAATAGTTTTATATGTATAGAATTTTTGGGAGATGTTTATGACTCATTATGTATTAATAAATTTTTATTATAATGGTATAAATTCCACGTGATTCAAAGAACATTGGTTATTAAGGTAATTATTTTTTCCAAATTCTATAAAACACCAAACCTAAATGTTCATGTGCATGTATTATTATGAAAAATTTGGTTTAATTTGTTCAAATTCATGGACACATATATGGAATTCTATAAATTTTGTTATTTATGTCTTATAGAATTCATATATAGGGATATATATATATATATATACATGTTCACTGTAAACAATATTGGTGTATGAAATGGACATTATAATATCAATTAAGATAAATATGTATCTGGTTCAATTTGACATCAATATTTTGATTTTGGGAGTTGTTTTTAAGTCTTCTGATGTATTAAATGTTTCTATATTTAGCACATAATCGGAAAGTGTGGGTAAGGGGGTCCTATTTGATATCATAAAATAGTTTAGTTAATTATTGAATTGGTTTAATAAAATATAACCTTATATAAAACTTGGGATCAAATAGATGTAGATTAGAGAAATAATTAACACATGTTAATAAGTTATTTATTAATGATTTCATAAAAAATGTATAATATTTTATTTTTTAGAAAATGAGAAAAACATGAGAATCTATAAAGGAAAACCATGTGATTGAAAATAGAATGATTTCCCAAATGAATATCTGGATCAAATGGGAGGTGGATTTCATAATATCATCATATTTCCTAAAAAAATTTCAAAGGTTCTGAATTATAACTTTAACAATGTTGAATATTCTATAATTTCATTAAAAAGTAGAGTATCCATTGAGATATTTATGCATGAACAACTATCAAATTTTTATCAATATATTGACACAAATTTTTCATAATAATAAGTAAAATACATGGAAATAATATTTTTCATACCTGATTATTCTTATATCTAGAATTGTATGTTGCATTTAAAATATTTCAGTACGAGAATATGATCAATTGTGGTTATTGATCAAGAATATGAAGATGAAGAATGATATGTAAGAAATGGATTAAAAATATATTAATATGGTATTCCTTAACAAGTATTTCCTTGAAAACCCATCCATCATGATAGAGAAAAGTTTTACAGTTTAAGAAAAAGTATAGTGAATTTATTTAAACATATAAGTAAAATTTTTAAATATTTCATTTTATGCATTTTTTTCTTGTCAATAATGACTGAAAAATAGATATAATCATCATTTGTTCAAAACCACATCTATAAAGATATTTTCTTATCTAATAATTTTTGTGTTAATTGTTCAATGAAATAATTGATGTAATTTATAGAATATATCCATGGACATATAGAAAATAAGAAAATGAAAGAGTTTCAAGTTGGATAATCAATTTATAAATGATGTCAAAATGTCCATGTGTCACACATTTAAAAGATGTAGAAAGATTCACCTTGGGAGTTTCCTCAATGTAATGATGAAAATTTTCTAGTATGGGAGAGAAGTGAACCAAGCCCACGAATTACAAAATTACTAGAGAAGTTGTTAAATTTTATAGCGAAAAGGATTACGCTATCTAATCATCCCGCAATGGTCCAACGCTTTAGATAAATGTTAGAGAGACACTATTCTAGATAGTGGATCCAACTAAGGGCCTTAATGGGGATTCAAAATTAGTATCCCCTTAATCGAGGTGGAATGGAAAATATTATGATTATCTTTTCCTAAGGTGGAATTGTAAAATAAAATAGTGAAAGGTATAATTTTTTTCTAGCAATAATGGATAATTTTTTATTCGATTTAGGTATTTTATATTTCCTTATATCATAAATTTTTTCAAGAACTATTGAATCACCTCCCCAATTATATGATGGAAATATTTCTATAGAACACATATTGGTTATATGATTTCTACCTTGGTGTTGGAATCATCCCAAGTTATAATTTTTTGAAAGATTCTTTCAACAAATCATGAAACCATTCATTTGGATTAATTTGATTCTTTACAAGGAATAGATTATCTCTCATTATATGTATATTTTAAAAACTATCGGTAAAAGGAAATGAAATTTCATATTCTAAATCAAAATATACTGAAAATAGATGTAGTGAAGACTATGCATCCCCTTTCGTAAATCCCTCATCAATATAGTAGTTGATTCCCAATAATAAAGTATACCATTTTCATAAGTTTTTGTCATTGGAAATCATAATTTAAGAGGAAATTACCATAATAAGTGATTATATTTTATTATTTAATAAAATGTACCACTCCTTCCACAGTATTTTGAGTTATATTTCTCAATTGAACATATAAATTGATCCACACCTATATCAAAGATCCCATATAGGATGAACCTGATAAAAATTGTGGAGTTAAAGAATAAAATGGAAGAGAATATAAAGAAATTGGTTCAAAATACCTAGTGCATCACCATGGGGGAAATAATATTATTTTTCAAGAAGAAGCATGAATCAATCTGGTTGTGGATTGACAATAAAAAGCTCAATAAGATCAATATATCGAATAATTATCTACCAATAAGAATTGATGGATTTTTCTATAATCTTCATGGAGATAAGCACTTCTCAATTGTATATTTTCATTTTGGTTATCATAAAATAATGTTCAAGATATAAGATATCTAAAATTAATCCTTTTATACATGATATATAAACATAGAGTTTAGAGGTATTCTATTCTGACTGAAAAATGTCCTAATATCAATAGACTGGATGAATAGAGTCATTATATCCTACCAAGATAATTTTTTGGTGGACTTTAATTTTGATATTATAATATAATACATTTTTAACACCATGAGATTTTGTGATATATTTATCTTTAAATAAGTTTTATTTATTTTATATCTTGGCATATATACACAATACTTAACTTAAACGAACAACAATATACTCTTTAAATATTATTATCGAATATAATAGTTATCTCTTCAATTTTGTATTGGATGTTATGAATATAAACAACAATATTTTGCAAAAAAGTTTTTTACACATGTTGAAAATGATTTCATTGGTTATCAATTAGATAAAAATGAAAACAAAATCATTTGAATGTTAACAATATATTTTTTTCTCATAACTTATTTTATCCATGCAATGTGTTTGTATCATGTTTAGATAAATTTATCTCTATTGATGAATTATATTAAATAAATTTTTGTCTAATTTAATATTTAAAATATTTTAACATTCATATAATTTTTTACCTGTAAATATGTGAGAAAAAACATTGTGTTTTATTCAAATTAATTTTTCTAAATGTGATTTTGGTTATGTTTTACACACTTATTATAAAATGAATTTCTCACATATTTAGAAATTTAATCTTCTAATGTGGATTCCATTTTGGGAATTATAATAATTAATATTAGTTAATAAGATATAATTATTTTTTTGGAAATGATGAATAGTTACAATGGTAAAAATATTATTTTGGCAGTAAGGGATAAAATGGTTAAAATAGTTGTTAACCATAGTGATTAGGTATAAAATACCCCATAACACTTTATAATATTTTTTGGGTTAAGGATAGTTAGACCATATAAATATCATGTTCTGTTATTTGGAATTTTGGATCCATTTGACTTGATTAGTGCCTGTATTTTCCAATAAATATTCAAGTACATATTAGTTTTAAGCCTCTATTTATACAAATGAAACCCCTATCCTCTATTTTTCACTCATTTTAATCCATTAATCTTGACCAATAAGATCCTAAGTACTCTCTCAGAATTTTAATCCATGTCCTTATATTTCATTTCATTTGAAAATACTTATCTATGAGTCATTAGGGTTCATTTCACATGTGGATAACTAAAGAAGATTTATATATTCATAGTGATGTTTTTTATGTTTCATTCTTATTAATCATAATAAAAATGGTCAATAAATAAAAGAAATTTTTTAATCATTATAATTAATATAATTATATTTTATAAAATTTTATATACATTTTATATCTCAATCCCAGTGAGTGGAAAATTATACTTTTTATCATGAGTATGTGTGGACCATCACCTACATGAAGCGATCTTTTTAATTTTTCATTTCCTCCTTACATGGATGGTTATAAGGATATATTTAATAAATTTATATATTATAATTATGATGGAATTATGATTCTTTATATTTTAATTATTATTTATCTATCTTTCTTTCTATCCACAGAAAAGAGAAAACATCGCACATGCGTAAACACATATCATTATCTCCAAGAAGGTATATAATTAATTTTTTATCATAGATTTATATAGAATGCTATGGAAGTTTCTATAATAAATAAATATGATACATATGACACAATTAATATATTAAATATCATGAAACTATGACCATGGATGAAGGAATAGAACCATCAAACTGAAATATACATGGAAAACCAAAACCAATTCACCTGAATTTTTATTTTAAAGAATAATTATTAATAAAAGAAAAATTATAAATTATAAATGGATGAAAAAAATAGGTTTATATTTAAAATTGTTCTGTAACAGATTTATAAAAGAATTATTTATTATTTATAATGTTTAAATGTATATAAAAATATATATTGTACTTGATGTATGGTTTTATGTTATAATATCATTTCTTCATAGGACCTTTAATGATGAATTTATTTTGAGGGAAATTATATAATCCAAAAAATTTAAGTGAAATATATCTTAATCTCATATGCTTATTATAATTATTTCTATTCATTATTACCTTTTTCATCTATTTTGTACTTAAAAAGATCAATATAAATATTTTAATAAAAAATGACTTTATTTCCTATTTGGTCGATGAATATTTTATTCCATTTATATTTTCATTAAAAATACGTGAAATAATGTTGTTTTATATGATGTAATGAATATTTAAAATAATTTTCAATAGTATTTTTCCTTCTTCTGAATAGTATTAAAAGGAATTTTTAGGCTAAAAATTAAAAGTTATTACTTAGGACCTTAAAACAAAAGTGTGAGAGGAATATGTCTTTGGAATTTACTAAAATAATGGATTTTCACATGATCATGAACATTATTTCGTTTAAATATTACATTATATATTTTATTTTGTTTTTCATAAAATATTTTTCTCAATATTCTATGTATTTTATGTTTTTAATTTTAGTGATTTAAATGGATTTTATTTGAGGAGTAAATGTTGAGTTTTATTTTGGAAGAATATATAATTTAATTTCGGATTTATGGATATTTGGGTTGTTTATGGAAATTATTATTATATCTTAGAGAATATGTGATTTTTGAAATTAATTTCTTGTACGAGACATTAAGAGTGACAAATGTTATTTGGAGATAAAGGGTTATCTGATCAAATGCTTCTGAATTTTGGGTTTCAATCATTGTTAGGATTATTTTGAGGGATTTTAAGGATAACTATTTGTTTTATGGTCTATGATTAACATTTGGATTTATTGTTGAATTCTGGAGATTAAAATTAGCATTCCGTATTTTAATCATTATTACATTTAGGGAATTTTATAATTTTATCCTAACCATATTTGTTTTGTTAATGTTTCAAGATAGGATAAATATATAGTTAATCTTTTTTGGATTATTTATTTCTATATTAGTTGATTCTATTTCATTTTTCATGAAACAATTATCTTAAATACACATAATTTGGAGTAAAATATTATTTTATGTCATAAATTAACAAAAAGGTTCAACTCTACTTCTCAGGTGAGTATATTTCAATATGTTCTAATTTTATGTAGTAAAATAATTCCTTAACATTATTAAAAGGATATTTAAAAATAAATTTATGTTTAATTTTCCTAATATGAAATCATATATAATTTCACCTTCCACATGTTTATGGTTTTTTAATGGTTAACTTCCTCCTAATCATGTTTTCTTAAACACTCCTTCAAAACATGATGGTTAGTTTTCCATCCATATCCATGTTTTCCTACATGGAATCCTAATAATTGTAATCTCATGTGACCTTTGTACTTAACATTATTTATTTTAATGTGTATGTATTATTGATTCTCTTTCCAATTTCGTATTTCAATGAAGTAATTATGAAAAGTGAACCCTTAGTTTCCGATCCCAAATATAAAATTACGACAGTGCAATTTCTAAAATGGTGGAAGGATATAACATCCCAGGTGATTATAGAATAATACCTTTACATATATATTAATATTTATGAATTATATTTTACCTTAAATGAAATCTATGTTTGATAGTGTACCAGACATGAATCAATGTGTTCTTCCAAAATCTTACGTTGCACACAAGAATGCGTTATTCCAAAATATAATATATTATAATCCTTATTATTTTAATGTTTTAATTATTAAATAGTCATTAGAATTAGGGGAATGAATGGTATTATCTAAATTATAAAAAAAAGTTACCAATTTTTAAGTAATGATTCATTGGATAGAATATTTATTTAAAATGAAAATAAAAAATCAATAGAATATAAAGGATGTTTTTTCTGAAAAAAAAACCATTTAAATGAAAATAAGTGAGTTCATAAAATAATAAAATCACAATTGATGGATTTTATTAAATTAATATATATTTAATATATTAGATTTAGTATTTAAAATACATTTCATATATTTTCTTGACATAATATATAATAAAAATCAAATTTTCAAATAAAATAGGTACTTAAAAAACATTTTTACAACCTTTTGATATAGAACCCATTTTAAATCTATTTTTTCACATTTATTGGTTTTATTAGAAAAAATAAACTTCTTCTTTGAAATTGGGACATCAAAATTTATTTTTCTTTAATTTTTTATTTTTTTCAAATTAAATTCATATTTTGATAAGTTAAAAATACATCATTTTTAAATCAAAATGACTTTTGGTATTAAATAGTTATATTGTTAAAATAAACTTATATATAGTTAATGTATAATTAGATAAATTTCTTATTATTTAAATCAATTTATTTCTATGTATTATTAATAAAAATAAAATTTTATAGAAAACTATGTGAAAGTTTGAACGTTTTACTTTTAAAAAAAATTTCTCATTCCATCGATGGGATTATTTATTAATTAATTTCTTCCAATTAGGATTTCTGATTTTGAAAAAAATGATTAAATATTTAGAATCAGAAAATAAAAATTATGTAAATATATATCTTTTTATTTTTTGATATTATCAATATTATCTTTAGTGATTATTTTTATTTCCATGGTTAACGGTAAATCATGTAATTAAAGTTAAAAATAATATTGTAATAGTATAAAACCACCATAAAACATTTCTTCATTTAAATAGATGTGTTTATTCTGACAATGATCTTCCTTGGGATTATTTTAGAACCTCTTGGAGCAAATTTGATGACGTTAATACATTAATAATATTATATTCAATAAATAGTCATTTTTGTTACAATATTGTTCTAAAAAAATAAATTCTTTTAACATGGATATATATAAGAGATATATCTGAATAAAATAGTCACTAGAAAGATAAAATTATTACCTACATCATGGTAATTTATTTATAATTATTAGGAATTAAATATTTAAATTTCATTGTGGGAGAAAGATGATGTAGTAATGGACTTATTAATGAATGAATCAAATAAATGATAAAAATAATATTAAAAACAATATAATGTGATATATTTAATATCAGACATAAATTTTTAGAATGGCTATGAAATGTTATAATTTATTTAATTTTTATTTTTCAAAAAAAAAATAAAGTTGTCATGATATTTAAAAAAGTTTTGTAATTAATAGTGTCAAATTGACTTACTTCATAACATAAAATAAAATATATATAATTAAATGATATAAAATTAATAAAAATACAAGATTAAATGAAATTGTTTAGATATTTAAATAAATTTAATTAATGACTTATTAATTGGTATTTTTTACATGATGTGGTTATTATAATAACTCTCAAACTATAAATTATTTGATAAAATAGTAATTGTTTAAAAAGATAAAACTAAAATAATAAGGAATAAAAAATATTCAAAATAAGTCTAGTTTTAAGTGGATGATTATTATTAGACCCAAAATAATCCTATAATCAAAATAAATAAGTCTATGAACATTATAAATTGAAATTTAATTTATATTAATTGAATACTTTTTATAATTCAAGAGTGTCCCTCCTATATCCTATAAAAACACACTCATTCCTCTAAAGTAATCACACATCCAAAATCTTTTGGATCATACAAGATCTGTCCAAACCCTTACTATAATATATCCCCACATTCTTCAGTCATTATATAAAGAATAACACCCTCTTTAGATGAGCTAAGGTGTTAATAAGTTTCATCATTTGAAGGAATGGTAATGTTTTTGTCTAAGTGTTTCTATTTTATTTCTTATTCAACATCCATTAAATATCATTCATACATGAGGAAATAATAAATAATGTATCCTAAATATAATGGGATTTTATTATGTTAATACCATCAACCAAATCCATCACCAGTTTCATTAATTGGGAAACAAACATTTTGATAGTGCGTACAACAGACCATCGTCTCTCGAACCAAAATAGTTTTTTTTCTTTACCATCTCTCAATACTAGTAATAATGAAGTAAATAATGTTTTTATTTAATTTTCATGTCATATTTATCATTATAATATAATAATATATCAAATATGTAATTAATTTCCATTAACAAATAAAAATAATATTGTTCGTGCCTATGTGTAAACCATCACCTCCATGCAGGGATGTGAATAATTTTTATTCCCCACATCACTTGTATGATATATATAAGTATATTTAAAATATAATTATGATGTTAATTATATTATTATAATTATATATACATAAAATAATAATTACTTTATTTCTTTTAATTGTCAATAAAAAAGGAAATATTACCCATGCGTACGAACGGCGTACCATATCCTTGATTATAACACTATTCGTTTTATCATAAAATAAATAAATGGTTTAATTTAAATGTATAATAGATGTATGAAAGTGATTATTATGTCACGAATAATTGTTTGGAGACTATGGACCTACGACCACAAGGACAATTGACATCATACCATGTTAATTTTGGACCCAAGTAGCGGATATTGAAAAATGGTCTAACACGAACTCAAATAATTAACTAATTATTATAATAGGGTTATTACTTAAATGAAATAAAGAATAAAAATTAAATGGTCCTACATCATGTAGAAATTAATCTAATTTTATTATTAAGGATGAAAATGTTACAAGCATTGACATATAAAACTCAAGGTTTGGGACTTCATCTCAATCTCCCATTATTGAGGCATATTTTAATGTTATACACCACCTTCTTTTTTAACGTATATAATCAACTCATACGACAATTAATTCATTAAAAGGGTTTCAAAAGGAATATTTTCATTCGAAGTGTTTTAATTTATTTAGAAAATGACAAAAGGAATGTATTTTTAACATATATGGTGACAAAGACTTCTCTACCACCATATTTGTTATTTGATATTTTGATTCATGTATTAGCCTTAATGTTTTTAAAATTAAAATAAATACCTTATTCCAATTTTGGGTGTTTTCGTATTAAAAAGGGATTAGAAAATGGATTGACTATTTTAATATCACGGAATGATTTCTTATGATTGCAAATGAAATTTTATCAATGGAATGTTGAAAATTGCAATCTTTTATTTGTTATGACTATATAATGGTACTTGGACATTTGATAGGTGGTTACAGGATAAAAAATGATGGGTGGTTACATGATAATCTATATATGGGTGGTTCTGGGATAAACCAAGGATGGTTGGCTACACTATAACCTCTAATTAATTGGGTATGGAAGTCGGTCGTGAGGCTATTCCATTTAGTGATATGTGTGGAAGTCAACTATATAGTTATGCCATTTAAGTATGATTATATATCAAGTTAACATTATATATTATATGTTATTTATATGGGTTTTATGGTATACATTTGATTAAAAAATGTTTACTAATGAATATATATTCAGTGAAGAGTATTTTCTACTTCTTAAATGTTAAAATTCTTACATTATGATATGGTATTATTGGTTTACATATTGTTATAAGGATAAATTTTTTCCTTCATTTCTGTTTTCATTTCTGAGATTTTTATGCTCATCCTATGTTTTGAACTTTTTGAACATGATTTATAGTGGAATAGAGTCATGGGTGGGATCCAAGAAAAGTTATGAAGTTTAAACATGAAATTAATACCTGTTTCTTTTTACCATATTTTGTTTTAAAAAATAGATGGTGAGTAGAATTTTCAACTTTTTAATTTTTGAGTTGTTATATTTGAGTTAAGGCCTAATTATATAAATCAATAAACTAGAAAATGTCATCAATGTGAATGAAAGTAAAATTATTGACTTAACTAAAGATTAGTTAATGTTTAAGGATGGGGCCTTATAGTTTGTATCAGAGGATAGTTTAGACAACTTTGAATATTAACATGTCTTCTTAGGATATAGGGATACCATTTGAGATTATAACATTCAGGGTTATCATAATTTGTATGTCTTAAAAATCCCTATTGATGCTTTATGTTACAATTATTTTAAGGTGATTAACAATATTTTTGGAGAAAATCACCACTGAGGTAATTATGGTATATTACATTTTGGGTTTCAAAGTGAATGGTATGAGATAATAATTGGGGATAAAACATGATATGATTATTTTTTAGAATTTAATCTAATTTCAGAATTGTTATAAAAATATTTATTTTTAAGAAATGGACAACACATAGGAAGGGTGACAACCAATCACGACAGACAAGGCTATGGAAATTGTACCCATAACTGAAGTGTGATAAGGCTTTATCGGCTACCCAAGGCCTATGTGAATTCGATTATTAGTATGTTTTTTAGTTATACTATTTGATGGAATAAGAATATATTTATTTTGGTATCTTTTATTTTATCAAATGGGAATCCTTGGTATTAGAAAATTAATTTGTTGATAAGTGATAAACATAATTTTGGACGATGTTCACTATTTTGGTAAATTTACAGGATTAAGGTTAATATAATACTAAAGAAGTTTAATTGAGGAGTAATTATTGAATTTTATTTTGGACGAATATATAATTTAATTATGGCCTTTTAGATATTTGGGTTATCCATGGAAATGATTAACCTATCGCTGAGAATATGTGATTTTTGAAATTACTTTTTTGTGTGAGACAATAAGAGTGATCAAAGTTACTTTGAGATAAAATACTCGGTCATCAAATTATTTTGAATTTTCAGTTTCAATCATAGTTTCGATTATTTTGAGGAATTTTAAGGAATTTTATTTTTTTACTGGTCAGTTTTAATCTTTTGGATTTACATTTTTATTTTTGGAGAATAAATGTTGTCATTGTTATTTAATAGTAAATTATATTTACAGAATTATATTATTTTACCCTAACCGTATTTGTTTTTGATAATGTTTCCAGATAATATAAATACATAGTTAATATTTTATAGATTTTGTGATTTAATCGAAGATGATTCTAGTTCTTTAGGAGTGAAAAAATCATCATAAATACTCATCATTTTTAGAAAAAGAGGATTTTATTGTAGAAATTGAAACAATGATGAAACTATAATTCTAAAGTGGGTATTTTTCCTTATGTTCTTAGCATAAGTAGTAAAATAATTACGTAACATTATGAAAAAGGATCTCAAAACCAAAAAATTTGTGTTTTCCTTTCCTAATATGAAATAAAATATTGTTTATCCCACTACATGTTTGTGGTCTTCTAATTGTTAACTTTCTTCGGATCATGTTTTCTACCACTCTCCATTAGAACATGATGGTTAGATTTTCTTCCATATCCATGCTTTCCTATATAGAATCATAATATGTGTTATCTCGAGTGACATCTATAATTAAATTTATTTCTTTTATGTTGGATGTTTTATTGACTCTTCTTAAGATGCGGGATTTCAATAAATTAATTTTGAAAAGTGAAACCTTAGTTACCAAGCCCAAATTTAAAATAGCGAGGGCACAATTTCAAGAAGGGGGAAGGAGGTAACATAATAGGTAATTATTGAATAATTATTTTCAAATTTATTCATATTTATGAATTATATTTTATCATAATGGGACTCTATGTTTGATATCTTACCTGACACGAAAGAATGGTTTTCTCTGAAATCTTATGTTGCACACAATAGTGAGTATTACAGAAAATTAATATATTATTAATATTATTATTTTAAGTTGTATTTATCATATATATATTATAATGGTGATAATGAATGATATTAACTTAATAATTGGGTATACACATGTTTATATAAGGATTCTTTTTTTTGAAAATTAATTAGAAATGAAAATAAAAACCAATTGAATATAATGGATGTTTTTTTCTAAAAATTACTATTTAAATAAAAATAAGTGAGTTCATAAATTAATAAAAACACTCATGATATATTTTATTAATTATATATATATATTATTCAACTTAATTTTTTTAATTCATCTCATATGTTTTTTAGACATGATATAAGAACAAATTCATTTTTTCGGATAAAAGAAGCATTTTTCCAAAAATTGAGTTTTACCTCTATTTCATGGAGAACAAAATTTAATTATTATTTCACTATTATATTTTATATTTTACAATATAAACTATTTTATGAAATTGGGACATTTAAATTTACATTGTTTTATTTTTTGAATTTTTTTTAATTAAATTCACATTTTATTGAATAGTGAAAATACTCATTTTTTAATTTTAACCGTCTTTTTTCTTAACTTATTTATATTTTTAAATTATAATTTAACATGGTTTTATGGTATTATTAGATTATTATTTTGTCACTTAATTCAATTTAGTTCATAGATTTATTTTTCAAATTAAAATATAAATAGACAAACGATGTGAACTTTTGAACGTTTTACATTAAAAACCGATTTTCTCATTCTATCAACGGTATTATTTATAATTTATTTTATCCAATTATATGTTTTAATTTGGAAAAATTGAATCCATATTGGGATTCATAAGGTTATTTTTATTTAAATATATATCTTCTATTTTTTCACATTACGAATAGTAACATTAGTAATTATTTTTATTATCAAAGTTCAAAGTAAATCGAGTAATTAAAGGTTAAAATAATATTATAATAATAGAAATCTACACTAAATTTTTTCCTAATTTATTTGTATGTGTGTATGAATACCATTAGAACATTGGGTATATTTTAGGATCACTTGGATCCACTTGGATGGCTTTAATGCAATTATAATATTACATTAAATGAATAGTCATTTTTGTTACACATTTATTTTTAAAAATTAAATTATTATAATATGAATTTATAAAAGTGTTATCTTTTACAATAAATATTCATTATAACACGAAAATTATTAACTACAAATTGGTAATTTATATATAATTTTTTGAAATTAAATAATCAAATTTAAATGTTCCCCAAAGATGATGCAGTAGTATATTTATTAAAGAAAGAATCAAATAATTTATTTTAACAATATAAAGATAAATATAACATAATATATTTTATTCCACAAAAAAATTTATATATGACAATGGAATTTTTTTATATATTTAATTTAGTTTTCCCTAAGAAATCACATTTTTATCATTTAAAAGAAAGTCAAGTAAAGAATAGTGTCAAAATTGACATAATTCAAAACATAAAATATAGAATACCTAATTAATTTATAAAAAACTTATAAAAATCTATTATTTGACCAAAAAGTTTATATAATTCTATAAATTTCATTATTGGATCCTTCATTGGTCATTTGGAATGATTTGGTAATTATTTTAACTCTTAATGTTTAACTTATTTAATAAAATAGTTAGATTTAAAATTGTTAAAAAAACATAAAGACTAAAAAATATTTAAATCCTTCATAATATTAATATGATTATTAGTAATCATTACCAAATAATTCTATATTATAATTAAATCAATTTTGGACCATTTGGAATCGAAATTAAATTTATATTAATTTAATAATTTTAATAATACAAAAGGGTCTCATCCCATATCCTATAAAAAGAAACCATTCCTCTTTATTAATCACACATAAAACCCATTTTATGGACATGATCAACCCAAAAACCATCCTATAATATCTCTTCACATTCTGGAGGCCTTATTTTAGGCATAACACCCTCTTAAAAAGTGTTAAGTTGTTAATAAGTGTGGCCATCTGAATGAAATGTAATGTTTTTTTAAGTGTTTCTATTTTATTTTTCCTTCCACAACCTGTAAATCTACTTCATCCATGAGGAAATAATAAATCCATTATTATAAATATACTAAGTTGTTATTATGTTAATATAATCACCCAAGTATCTCTCCAACTTCATTAAATGGGAAATGAAAATTTCATTCTTGTGTACGGTGAACTACCACCTCATGAACCGATAGACCTAATTTTTTGTTATTTTCTACAAATAAATGTCATAATGATGGAAATAATGTTTTCATATAATTTTCCTATCATATTTTTCATTAAAAAATTATAATATACCAATTTTTTTCTTTCCATGAATATAAAAATGATAACGTTGTTCGTACGTACTTGTGAACTATAACCTCTACGAATTGATGTGAATCAATTTTATTCACCACATAACATGTATTATATAAATAAGTATATTTAAATTATTATTATTATGTTAAATATATAATTATAATTCTATAAAGGTAAAACTACGATTACGATATTTTTATTATGATCAATAAAAAACGGAAATGTTACTTATGCGTACTTACGGCCTACCCGCTCCATAATTACAAAATTATTAATTTTTTCATACAATAAATAAATGGTTTTATTTAAAAGTATAATTTATTTATAAAATTTATTATTAGAACATGAATAATATTTTGGAGATTATGGACTTATGACCACATATACCACCATCATCATACCATGTTCATTTTCAACTCTAGTACCAAATATTTGAAAAACGTTTGACCTGAACTCAAATAATTATATAATTATTATAACATGGTAACTAATTATATTAAAGGAGTAAAACATTAAAAGGTTATAATGTACGTATAAATTTACCTTTGTTTATTACTCACGGAGAACAAGGAATATGCACGATGATTCAAACTCATGGTAAGGGCCTTCGTCTGAATATCCTATCATTGAGACATATTTTGGTTTTATACACCACCTTCTTTTATAAGGTGTATAAGCAAAACATTTGAGTTTTAATTCATTAAAAGGTTTTCAATATGAATCATTCTATAGGAAGCGTTTTACTTAATTCAAAATTTTAAAAAATGAGTTTTTTTAATGTGTGTGGTGACGAAGACTTATCTACCATCACAACCATTATTTGATATTTGGATTCCTCTATAAAAATTAATATTTATAAAATTAAAAGAAATAAATTATTCATATTTTAGTTGTTTTGGTATTGAAAATGGTTTTTAATGTGAATTTACTATTTTGAAATCATGAAATGATTTCTTGTTATTGCAAATGAAATTTTATGAGTGAAATGTAATATATTATAATAATTTATTTGTTATGATTATATTATGGTACTATTAAATATGATGGGTTGTTATGTGAAAACCATACATGGGTGGTTACATAATAAACTAAATATGGGTGGTTCTAGGATAAACCAATGGTTGGTGTTTATGTTATAACCTCCAATCCATTGGGTATGGAAGTCATCCGTATAGTTATTCCATTTAGTGATATGTGTGGAAGTCAACAATATGGTTATTTCATTAAAGTGTGATTATGTTCCAAAAAAACATTATATGTTATATGTTATTTCAATGGTTTTATGATAATATATGGATTAAAAAATTGTATTAAATGAGATTATATTCAGTTAATATTATTTACTACTTATTAAAGGTGAAAAGTATTACTTTATGGAGAAGTATTAATGGTTTAAATGATTTCACATAGCTAATAGTTTTAATTCTTTTTGTATCCCATTCTGATATTTTTCAACTCATCCCATGTTTTGAAAATTTTTTTATGATTTAAAAAAGAATAGAGTCATGGATGGAACTAGGAAATGTTATGAAGTTTAAACATGAAACGAAACCTTGTTTTATTAAAACATTTTTTGTTTTATGAAATAACTGATAGTGATTTTAAGTGTCTAGTTTGTTATTTTGTAGTTGTTATGTATGAGTTATAGCCTAATTCTATAATTATCTAAATTTGAAGAGATCCATAATGTTAATAAAAGTAAAATTATTGACTTAACTTAAGATTAAGTAGTGTGTTAGGCTGGGGCATTATATTTATTGAGAAAAGTGTTATATATATAAACAGACTATAGAGGCCTCAAGTATATATTCCAACAATATGAGATGAATATTCACCAAAGAAGAAGGTAAGAATTTATCTTTCAGTAATAATTTTCAATTCATTAACATCCCTAATTGGTAAATAAGTTGTTAGATACACTATGCAAAAAATTCATTTATACATTTAAATAATAATGATTGATAATGATTCAATATATATTGATATTGAAATTTTTAATATTTGAATCATAACATATTTAACAACATATTACCTTTGTCAAATGATTTCTGAAAAATCCATTTTTTGGATGATAAAGAATAAGTATAGGGAAGACATGGTAATTTAAAAGAATAAATATTCTAGAAGAAAGAGGAAAGGAATAGAGTTCAAATTTGATGAAGAAGGTGTTGTGAGAGTTGGGACATAATTAAAAATACCATCACATCCTATAGTAAAGAATTATATATTGAAAAATAAACATAGAGCAATATTCATTATCCATTTATGGAATATAATGATTTATAGGGATCACTCATGGTACTATTGGTGGGACAATATGAAAAAATAGATTACTCGATATATTTAGAAGTGTATGGTTAGAGAAAAAATTATGGTAGAATGGGAATAAACTTATAGGATGATGAAACAATTACCCATATCAATATGGAAATTGGATAACATTACTATGTATTTTCTCATGGGTCTTATGAATACATCTAAAGAAAATAATGCATTTATTTTATAGTGGATAATTTAAAAAATAATTCACACTTCATCATCATTAAAGAAGACCTATCACTTGATCAAATAGAAAATATATAAATTTAAAAGGTTGTAAGGAATCATTTAAAACCACTATTGATTTTATTTTATTGGTATCTGATGTTAACATCAAGATTCAACATAAGAAATTAACATTCTTTGAACAAATTTTTGAGCTTCGGTACAACTTGTTGCCCCTTGACTAATGACCATGTTGAACAAACTATCTATTAACATGAGTATATATTTAAATTTGACTCTATGGAAATAAAAGGAGGATAGGATCAACATATTAATTTATTATAGTTCTAATTCAATAATTTCATACACTCGAGTATTTAGATGTAACTTTATAAATCCCTCTTTGGAAATAAATGATGAACTCCAACATGTAGGTATGAGGTTGGAGGATGAAATCTATTTAGAACTGATCTATTTGATAAAATAATTGAGAATTTTTATTTACTTTATAAAAAAAATCCATGTAGTGTATATTTAGAATAATAGTTATATTTATAATCATTGATGAAACCAAGAGTTTAGTGTTGTTGATAAATTTTTGAGTTGCATATCCATATAACACTATAATAGTTTAGAATAAGTTTGAATTTTATTCCATTTATCTAATATAAATTGAATTATAAAACAATGAAAATATGATAAAATTTATTATAAATTATAAAATGATTAAAATTATATGATATTTAATAGAGATATAATTGTCTAAAATAATTTTTATTTTACTTTGGAAATACTATTGATCCTAAAGAACTAATTTGAAAAGGTTTATGTAAAATATTTTTTTGACATATATGTTTTATTTAAAAATTAATGTATTGAATTAATTGAATGAAAAATTATAGTTTATAAATCTATAAATCAAATAATTTGTTATTAATTGGTTTTAAATTAAAATAAAATATTCTTAATTTAAAAAGATATGTTTTAAAGAAAAACCATTTTTATCCATCGAATATATTTTTATCATAATAAAATAAATCTATCACTACTAATTAATGATTTTAATGCAATTTAGATATAATATAATTAAATAAATTAACATTTCTGTAATAAAATTTACATGTAAAGGAATTGGATTAAGTCATGTTTTATAATTAAAAATGCTTTTATCGAAAAATGGTTTTATGAATATTGTCTGTTGATATTATATTTAATTTATTCAAAATCCTGTAATTAATTCTCATAAAAGGGATAAATATTAATATATTAAATATAATATATGGTTTTATATGTCCTTATAATTCCTTTTTATTAATAATTTGATGATAAAAGTTTATTTCAGGAAATGACCTCAATGTTTTTCGTGTTAGTTTTGATTTTTTATTTTTTATCCTCATAATTTTGTCATTATTTAATCATAAATAGAAATTTAATTATGATATAAATATCATATATATTCCGTATATATATATTTAGCATAATCCATAAAATTTTGAAATAGAAAATAATGTATAACATTCACGGAGACAGTAGGCCATATGTATGCATGAACGTTGTTTCCGGTTTCTTTTTTGATTAAAACAAATAAATATAGATGATATAATATAATTATATAATATTTATTATTTCATATATATCACATATTTTTATTAATAAAAACCTTATTACCTTCCATTTTAAGCGTGAACAAATATCAAAACTTCATGGGGTGAGAGTCCGCCATTCAGATGAGTGACGATAGAATATTCCCCCAAAATTGAGAGTATAATGGTATGTGTGATATAATAATTCCAAATGATTAATAATATCGTAAATATAATATATAAGTATTTAATCCATTATTATTACCAATCATTATAGGTGGTAATGAATAAACTGAATGACATCATTTCATAAGGTGGTAGTTCACTGTACACAAGAACGATGATTTTGTAACCCATTTGATGGAAGTGGAGATAGTTGTTGAGAAGTATATTATCATATACAAGTATATATATGAAATATATTTTATTAAATAAACCTAATATCATAATAATTTATGTAGTTTGATAAAAAAAATAAAACTGAATTGTTCGTTGATGAATGTAGCCCCTTCATTAGGTATCTTTATTATTATTGTACTAGAAGCCTTTCTTATATGGATTCCAATAAGAACTAAAGCTTCTAGGATGAGAAAAGTTAACTTGGGAAGTTATTTTGGTATGTAATGGCTTAACCAAAAATGGTTTGAGGTTGTGAATAGGTAGGTTTGGGGGTGTCCTTCTATAGATGAGGTGAGTGGAACACTTGTACTTTTTTTAAAGAAAGAATTTCACCAATGTTTATTCATGTCTCATGGTTCCAAAAATAAAACTTATTGATACTAGAATGGTTAATTAAAAAATATGGCCATCCATTTCTTTGGAATATTTAGGTTGTTTTAGCCCTTATCATATTAGTTTAACCCCCAAAAAATGATATTTACCTTAACCGTGATAAACATTTTTTATTTTTTTTACTATCCATTTTGGTCAAACATTAAGATGGGTTTATTATATAATAAAAATTATTCCTATTCCAAATATGAAAACTATTTTCCACATTCCTTTCATATTATTTTAAATTTTAAATTTAATTTTGTTCACCCAAAAATGATGAAAAAGTGGGGTTTTAAAGAAAAAATGGCCAATATCTAATAATGTTTTTATATAGAAATTCAATGTGAAATTGATTAAAATGAACTAAATTTTATTATATGCTTTATAATTGTTCTAATTTTTTTAAAACCAATTTAAAATATAATTTTACATAATATATAAATTAAATTAAATTTTAATTGTTCAATTAATCATCAATTTTCCACTATTTTTTTAAAAAACGAATCTTTTCAAAAATGTCCTAAAAATTCAGTCTGTCCAAATTTTTAAATAAAAAAAATAAAATATGAAGATTATTATAAAAAATAATTATCTAATTTTTTTTAAAAAATTATATTTTTTCCAAATTAAAAAAATAAAAAAATGTGAAAAATAATTTTTGAAACATATAATGATTTTAATAAAAATTAAGTACTCTATGTGCATATGATTAACCTATTTAAAAAAATTATAAATTATATTTAAAATGTATTTATTACTATTCATCATTGTAATTTTAAAATGAAGGTTATAATGATCATGATTGAATAATATTATTAATTATATATTGTGGTTTTGTTAAAACTCAGTATTGTGTTTATCACATGCTTAACATGGTGTTTTAGGTAACATGAGATGAACATGGTGTTGTGTGTAAAAAAACTATGACATCAAACTATGTGTAGTACAAGTTATCAAATAAATTTAATTCATTTGAAAAAAAACCATTAATACATTGGGTATCACATTCTACCCCCCTTAAAATTGATATCTCTCATGAAATTCATCACTATAATATAAAAAATTATGATACTTCTACCTCATAATATTATAAAGATACCACATAGCTTCCAAAAAGTATATATATTTTCATAAAACATTGAACATGTGAGTGGCTTTGTTTCATACAACATTTTTTGTATGAAACATATTCTCTATCAGTTATTCCTTATAAGAAGGATCATGTTCAATCGATATGACCTCTGAGATTAGTACATATGAAGGTTGGGGTATTTAATTATTTTTAAGGGATACATGGAACATGCTTTGAACTTTACAAGGGATTGGTGGATGTTCTATTTGATAGCGTACCATCCTCATATGATGAATAATTTCTAAGGGACCAATATACCTAGGGATCTATTTACCTATCTTCCCAAATCTCACAACCTTATTCTATGGAGAAATTCATAGAAACTCCTTATCACTAACTTAAAATTATAGATCACACCAATTATTATCAATATAACTTTCCATCCCACTCGGAGCTTCCTTGATGTGTTTCTGAATGGGTTTATCCTTTTCTATCATTTATTTTGTTATCTCAGGTTCCAATAGATTTCTTTCACTAACATCTATCCAGCGCATTTGAGCTCTATATTTCTTTACATATAGTTATTCCTAAAGATACATAAAAATTATATAGTGAATTATATTGTTGTATGAAAAAAAATATAGGAAGAGGTTGATCCCAACAACCTTTGAAATCCATATAAGAATATCTAAACATATAATCATGGTTTTGAATTGTTATCTTCGACTGGACATCTTTATGACGATGAAACATAGTGTTGAAACTCCAATCTATTGAAAGAACATTTTATATAACTCCCAAGAACATTTAGGTGATCATAATATACTTATTTGACATAATATAATGTGGAACTCCAAGAAACCACATCACTTCCTTAATGTATATCTAGGAAAAATAATCAACATAGAAGTTTTCTCTTATAGTGATGATGTGTGCATACATAGTAAAATGATCAAATAGAACTAATATACAATCATTCACCTTATATATTTTGGGGAGTCCAATGAAAAAACACATTCTGTTGTTTTCCCATTTCTGTTCATGTACGGGGAATGGATGTGACATCCCTTTTTTCTTTTTCTCATTTAGCCTTCACTTGTCGACAAACCAAGAAACGAGATATAAGATATTCATTATCTCTCCTCATTGCACCCAGATAGATATACTCATTCAAATATCCAAAACACATTCATACTTCTATGATTAATAGAAAATGAAAAACTCCAAGCTTCCTATTATAACTTCTTCTTCAAATCTAGTTCAGGTAGAATATATTCATGGTTCATGAAACATAGCATTCCATTTAGATTAAGGTAGAACTAATAAATATTTATAATAATATTTTTCTTTTATATATCTTCCTTATTTCTCTCATTAATCACCAAATATAGGAATGGTTAAATCTTCAATTGAGAAAGATAATTCTTTACTCTTGCATTATGATTTCTCTATCCGTCCACTTCAACTCAAGAAATATTTTATCTTTTACAATACTCATCATGTATTGTCTAGAATGATTATTTTGAATCAAAGCATTGACCTCCTTGTTTGCTTAAAAAGTTTAGTAACATATTGAGAAGTCATAATCTCAAATCATCTCAAACAATCTTCAATGGTGATTGGTAAACTCTTTTTATGTCAATACATACATTAGTATTTCATGATTAATAGATATATTATAATTTTCTCTATATAGATAACTTTTCTATATATTCAATGAAAAAATTACCAAAACATACTCAAAATCATTATTTAGGATATTTTTCACATTAATATTAAATTCTCAGGAGGCAAAATATATAAAAATGTCAATTTTCATAAGAATACATCAAAATAACTTTTTAAATTCATCACAATAAATTCCAGAACCTTCTCCACTATAGGGTAATGTATGCTCATGTGCATCAACTAGTTTTTTCTTTAGTTCCTTGAACTTTTCTTCCCATCTTTCTTTCTAGAGGAATATGGATCGCATTTGTGTTAACTAGTTCAGTGGATTAGATAGTCATGACAAATTATCCATGAATCATCATTAATACCTAGATAAACCATGAAAACATTATATATAACTCACCATGGTTGGTTTGAGAGAAAATTCAATTTCCTATGTCTTTTATTGATCTACCAATATACCATTAATTGAGATTATATGAAAAAATGAAACAATTTGTATCCAAAATTAACATTTAGTTAATTTTGGATATGTTTTCTCCTTATGTAGGGTCTTTTTTATAGTTCTAATTTGAACATCATTCTCTTATATTATCTTTATGTAGATAAATATATCATTTATAAATCATACCAAATACTGATAAATGTAATCTCTAAAAACTCAATTTATTAAATCATAGGATGATAATTGGGAAATTAGTAATACTGATTGAAAAAATTATATATTTATAGTTTCTATAACTTGTACAAAATTCTATATTAGGTATATCCCCCTTATTTACCACTAATTTAAGATATCTATAATGAATGTAAATCTGAGAAAATTATTAAGATCAACCCATTTGATCAAATAAGTCATCTATACGGGGAAAGGGATACCTGTTCATAATTATTATTTTTAGATTCGGATAATTAATATAGAGACACATTTATCCCTCTTTATTTTTAACAAAAATAATAGAAGTACCCCAATATAACACACTTGTTAAATTGAATCCCCTACAAAGGTCTTCTAGGAGTTTCTTCTTCAATTC
Organism: Viscum album; assembly: GCA_963277665.1. Classification (NCBI taxonomy): domain Eukaryota; kingdom Viridiplantae; phylum Streptophyta; class Magnoliopsida; order Santalales; family Viscaceae; genus Viscum; species Viscum album. Next base: position 949,613,714 of record OY728155.1, on the reverse strand, counting down.
ATGTAACACAATAGGGTAAATTCTTTATGAAGTATTTGAAATAAGTATTATAACAGGTATGAGTTCTATAGAGAACTTAACATCACATTATCATGGAATTGTAATTTTTTTAGAAATAAATATAAAAATTCCAAAAGAATGGATATATCATTGTTGTTGTGTTTCTCAACAATAATTTAGTATATGAGCCCCTTTTGAATCGGAATTAAGAACTATACAGTCTATGTGATCTCAATTTTAAGTATTTACTTTTTATCACATTAATATATTATCATTGGTTGGAATAGAGTATCAAATAAGACTTCCCTTCCTCAATAATTTATGTCGGATTTATTTAGATTAATCTAATATATTCCCAATATAACATCGAATCCAACCATAATATGATTTATAAGATTTTTAGAAGCATGTTCTAACCAACATTTATCAGATAAGAATCGTATACTTGAGATATGATCATTGTTACTTTATGGGTTTTCACTACTAATTATACAGCTAAAAATTTGGTTATAATCTCTATACCCTAATAAAATTATTTAGATATGAATGAATGGTTATATCCCATATCAAAATATACAATATCAGTTATAGAGTGGATTGTAAGTCAACCTTTTTCTTTTTAATTATTACAAACCTCATAAAAACTATGGTAATGTGATATTCCATTTATCTCTCATCTTAATCGGTTAATGATGTCAATCGTATTCATTAACCATCATGTTTGGGAATTGGTTAGGATGATTAAAATACTTCTTGAATTTAAAACACTCCACTATATGCGGTGTATTATTTGTAGGTTTCCCTATATTTGAATTGTTAGATAACTACTTAAAATCACATCATTAATGAATATCCAAGGGACCATCCCTTCCACACTTAAAACATTTACTATTATCCATAAGACAATTCTATCCATGATTAATCCCACACATTGATCAGAAAAAAAAAATCTCATCTTCTTATCACATGGATTCGTAGATTTTCCATCAAATTAATTCTTTATCTTCTTATGAAAACCCTGAGATTTATTTATAACTCCATCCTCTATTAAAACTAATATACCACATCAAACAATATCTTCACAGCCAATAAAGTCTCTTATGTCCCATTTCCATCTGATTCTTGGTTTTAATCCACTAAATAATTTATCAACCTTACATTTAGGTTGGATTTAAATACCATAAGTGTGACTCAAAAGTCTTTTTCAATTATCCTCGTAGATACCATTGGATTAATTATCCTTTTTATTTAGAACAATATAATCTGTTTCCATCTTTGTAAAAATAATGTGATGAAATTTTTTATTGAAAAATAATTTCTTCAACTCATCGTAATACATGGAGTAAATTTCATCAAGTTACCACTTATAATTAATATGAGTCCAACATTGATATGTTTTACCTTCTAAATAGTAGTCATCCAAACTGGATTTTTCATGCTCTGAGGATTGGAGAGTAAAAAATATATTAACAGCGGTGTTGGTCAATTTTTTAGTAACAATTGGCTTTGAAGACCCACTAAAAGTAGGTGGATGGTTCCCCATGAAGTAACCAACAGAATGAAACCCCTATTTTTTCTTTTAAAATTCCAACATTATTCAATTCATGTGAAACCTCTATGACTATTAGAATGATATTTTTCATTCCATAACCTAAAAAATAGTTAATTGGAAGAACAATCATTGATTTTCTATGTAACTCATCATTATCTTGATTCCATTGGGTTACATCCCTTGACTATATTGAAAATAATATTTTAAGAAAAAATATGCATGATGGGGAATCAAATAATCCTAAAAAATCACATATAAGATATATCAATCATGAAACATTAATTAATCTATAGAAACACATTTTTATCAAATTTCAATCAAAGATATCATCTATTTAAATACTTTATTAATGTTTTTAAAGGTTTTTTGAATTTCCAAAGAATATCCTCCATGAGTGTCAATCCAGGTGTGTAGAGAAGCTTGTTTTTATGAACCAGGTGATGATCAAGTCCATATTAATAAATCTTTTTTGGATTCATTGCCCAAAGGTACCTCTCATCGAGATCCAAATAATGTTTTATTATCTATATAATGATTTAATTTCATATAATCAAATTTCAATATCCTTTACCAACATTCCATGACATTTTAGATAACATTGACCAATACTTTGACTTTTCCATAGAAATTTCATTATGGATCTAACCGAGGATTTCTCATCCTATTTTTTAAATTATTTATAAACTTATCATATGATTCTTACTATAGTGACCGATTCTTATTATAAATATATATTACATTGTTTTTTGATGAAAATTCATTCCATTACACAAACCCACGCCTAAAAAGGGTAACAGTTCAGTGTCTTTTGAACCATTTAAAGAACAAAAATTTGTCCATAGGTAAATGAAATAATATCCCACTATGATCTTCATAAATAGAAACCATATCATAAATAATAACTTTTTTTATACCATGGGGGAATGAAAAAAATAAATAGAGATATCAGATGCCAAGTAAGGGAAAACATGGGATATATATAAGTATTACATGATTATAAGGATATTATAATATGAGAAAAACATTTGAAAACCACTCCCTATATCTCAATGTCAATAATATGGAGTCATAAAATAAATAATCAAAATTCATATAACATTGGTAGATGAAAAAAATTTGGAGTACACATAAGTATTGAAACTCATATATATATATATATATATATATCAATGATTATTTCTGAGGCTATCAAAATAAAATGGGTTCACTCCCAAACCATCATAGTCCTCAGGGTTCACTCTCCAAAACATTATAACAAAAAAAGTCACTTGTTGAATTATTTTCACTCCATGCTCCAGTCCTTTCTGTCTGAAGAGATATAAATCATTATCCAATTCATTTTAGGGAGATATTTGTACCACCCTTCACATAAAAAAATCCTACATATGTGTTCCATAAGATCATAAACAATTCATTTAATCTTATCCAATGGATTGAAAAGGGCATCATAGAAATTTCATTATATAAGAACCTATATAAAATATAGTAGTTGTATAATCAATTCATTATTTAACCAATGCATAACCCCGATAAAAAAGAAGTGGGTTTCATAATAATTTTATTAGGGGGTAACCCATAGATGATAAATAGGTTTCATAAATATAGTTCCCTCATAAACATAAAACAATAAAATAAAGAAGAATAATTGTATCCTTGGATAAAATCCTCAATAATGCATAGGTAACAAAAATATATGTCATTATATACGGAAGATGATTTGAATGATCATTTTGGACATTTATCAAGGAAAATATCAATTATAACTTAAAAAGTTATTTTTAGAACATAAAAAAGTTTGAAAATATTTTATTTATATTAACATTAAAATATATAATGAAATATTAAATTAAAATAATTGTAATGATGATAAGATGTTTCATTCATGTCATTGATGTCAAAAAATACTCCTTTCACATTTTATTAATATCCAAACAGATTTATTTTGGAAAATGAATTAGTGATTCATATAAAAAAATAAATAAAAAATTATGTATGATTCAAATTTTATTTTAGTAATAATAATAGAAAATTAAATCATTTTTAAAAACATTTTTTTAAACCAGGTTTTTTAAGAAATTAGATTTCTTATAGAAGAGATAAATAATTCCATAGTTTCTTAAAAACATCTCAATTATTTTATGTAAAACAAGAGTGGGAATGATATTACATATTAATATTATCATGAATAAATATAGGATAATAAAATTAATGAGTTTATTGAGAGATGGATAATAATATTAATTTATTAGAAACATAATCACAAATAGATCTGATAAATGATGAGATGGTAACATAAAATTGTAACAACTTTGGTAATATTCAATAGTTTGTCACATGATGAAATAATAGAAAAGGGAACTTATAATATATTTATGATATTTAAATTTCTGACATTACATGTTAAATTGGTTCTATACACCCCTCATGAAATAATATACGTGCATAAAATTGTGTATATCTCAAGGAAAAATATTGAGATAAAATTCATTACTATAAGTATTGATATCCATCATACCCATTCAAAAATAATATAAAAAAATATTAATCTACTATAAATCTATAATAGATTAATATTTATATCTAACATATAATATATGATTTCCTACTGACATTTTACTAGCTATTTATTATCAATTCTATGATAAAGATACATTTCACGTAAAAACTGCATCTTTTTCATATATGTTTTGTTTTCTTATTTATATCACTATAAATATTATCATTTAATAGTAAAATAATTAATGTTAAAAATTATATAAATATCATATATATATTCCTTATATTATTATTTTTTTGTAATCCATAAAAAATTACGATAGAAAATGAAGTACACCATTGATGGTGACAGCATATTATATGTACGCATGAACGATGTCTCCATTTTTTTAAATGATTTATTTAAAGGGTTTTAATTGACATAATATCAGAAAGAAATTATTTCATATATATAACATATTTTATTTAAAATCATATGTATTACCTTACATTTAATGTGTTAATGAATGTCATCACTTTGCAAGGTGGTAGTCCTTTTTACACACAACTGACATTACTATCTGCACAAAAAATAAAGAGTATGAAGGTATGTATGATATATTTATTAAAAAAGTATAATAAGATAATAAATTTCCTATATAATCATTTAATATTAAATTATAACCATCCCTGATAATTGATCATGGAAAAAACAAATAACATTCTTTTGTGAGGCGGCAGACCTCCCTACAAATGAACGATGATTTTTTAACACATTTATTGGAAGTGTAAATGGTTTTAGGTCATTTAAAAACATAAAAAAATAAAATAATATTTAATATACTTATTTTATCACATCAAAGTGGTATAATAATAATTTAATATGGTGGAGGAAGAAATAAAACAAAAACTCAACTTGATGAACATTATATATTCTTCAGGTATCATCCTTACATTGGCACTAAAATCCTTCCTTGGTTGGATTTTGGTCCAAACTAAGACTTTTATTATGATATGATGGATTTTAGTAATAAATGTTTTATGTTCATATCTAAAAAAATGGATTTATTGTTTTAATAGGATATGAGAAGAGGATGCCATTTTTAAGTGTGGTGAGTGGATACTTGTATTGTTTTAAAATAATAAATTCCACCAACATTTGATCATATATCCAAGGCTCCCATAATGGACCATTATCTTTAATAGTATATATTGGGTCTAATGTTTTAAAATAATTGTTTTAGAAATGTTTTTTGTTAATTTGATTCCCTTATTTTTTAAATTTAACCCCTCTGTAAATCCATTTTTTTCATTAACCTTGATAAATAATTTTTTACTAATCATTTTAAATAATATTTATTATTTTTAGATAAAATAAATTATTATAATTCAGAAAATGTAATCCATATTACCAAATTCTATTTATATAAGTTGATAATTTTATTTGTAATTTATTCCCGAAGATATGATAATAATGCAGGATTTTAAAGAGGAAATGTTCAAATGTTTAAAAATCATATAAATATAAATTCAATATAAAATTTATTAAAATAAAATAAATTGATTTATTGGAAGTATAATTGAAAAAATATTACATTAAAAACAATTGAAATTATAATTTTACTTTATAAATAAATTAATTAAAATGGCAGTTGTAAATTAAAAATCATTATTTTCACTATTCATCAAAAAATTAAACTTTTTTGAAAAATCCCAAATATTACCCATAAGATAATTTTGAAATTATAATTTTTGAAATGAATTTTATTTTATCACATTATTTATGAAAATGTCTCAATAATTAATTTTATTATTTTTTTTAATATAAAAAACATGATTTTTGTGAGAAATAGTATTTTTGAAACATATAACGATTTTTACAAATATTAAGTACATTTTTTGATATGTTATATTTATATAACAACATTATAAATAATATTTAAAAATTATTTATTAATATTTATGTCAATAATTTTAATATAATGGTTAGAATGGTTGTTTTTGAATATATATATTAATAGTATATTATTTTTTTGTTAAAACTCAATGTTGTGTATAGTGCAATCATAACATGGTGTTTTCATGTAACATAATATTAACATGGTGTTTTCATGTAATTTATGATTAATATTTTTTTGTGTGTAACTCAATATATTAATGAAATTAAATTCTATTTCAAAAGACAATTCTTAAAAAGTCAGGCTGTTACAAAAAATGTTAATTTTGTTAAGAATAATGATTGGTCAATTCTTATTTGTATTGATCATCATGAACATTACATGATAACTATTAAGTAAAAGTATCATCAACCCCGCATCGATGATTTCTACGATTAATTACATGGATCTCATTATTTTTCAATGATTGAACTTTATTTTGGATATCAATAATTATTGTTAAAAAAGGATATACGTAGGAAATCCATCTATATGTGTTATGGTCATTATAAATTTATATAGATTCATTTTGGACATACCAATGACACTTTTAGTTTAACAGATTTAGTAAGTAGATTCATTATATATTAAATCGATATGTTTCTAGTTTTGTTTTTATATGATATTATTAAACATAAATAGATTATGAAATAATATTAAAAAATTAGGATTCTCTTCAAGACATTGAGAAATGGGAATTCATGCACTAAATTCCAAAAGTGTGAATTATATATATATATATATCAATTTTATTCCTTATTTCATATAATCACAAGTGATGGTATATCGATGAATCCTTCAAAGAAATAAGTTATTGAGAAATCCCCCAGACAATCCATGTTGAATTACAACCCTAGTTTTCTAAGAATGGATAAATACTATTAAATCATTGTGAGAAATATCTTAGAGAAATAAAATCCATTAATAATGTTTACTCAAAATGGATCATAGTTCTATTAGATGGTTGGATGTGAGGAAAGTATCAAAGGTCCTAAAATAAGGTCGGTTAGTGAACCAGTTCTCACATTACCATATAATGAAGAAGGTTTTTTTATCAATATTGATGCATCAAATATGGTATTGATATGTTTCCTCCTGAAGAATGAGATCATGGTAACTTATGCCTCATAACAGTGGGAAATTCATGTGGAAAATTACCCAACTCATGATTTGAAGTTGGCATGATCCATTTTTTCAATAAAAATGTGGATGTATTATCTTTATAGTGAGAGGTTAGACTAATATTTTGATAATAAAATATTTTAGAATATATTAACATTTAAATAGTTCATTTTTCCTAGTGAAATTATTTGATTTGATTAAGGATATTTTTTTCTCAATACATTACAACCTTGTAATGGAAAACAATGTGGAATGTGTTCTATGTTAGAATTTCCATGATATTATATTCATGATGGGGATTAAAAGATATCCAATGATTATTGATTTATTGAATATATATATACTCAATTCATGATTATATGGTAGATATAATATCATTCTCAAATTAAGATTCAACCATACATCCTTGTGAGTATTAAAAAATTATATAAAGAAGGTGTGGAACTATAAAATAATGTGAGGATTATTTATAGGATAATTTATGATTTTGATGGGATGACAATGTTCAATAATATATGTTGTTTCCCTTTATGAAAATAGTTAAAGAATGATCTATTGGATTATTCTCATAGATCATCATTATCTATTAATCCCTGAAGTATGATAATATAGATATCTAAATGTGTATTTTTTTGGAGAGATCCTAAAAAAGGATATTGTGGACTATATATCTCAATACATGGTATGATATAAATTTATGGTTGAGGGAAAAACTATAGATTAATTCTACAACCATTACCCATATTATAATGGAGATTAGAAGCATCTACTTTTTATTGCATATATATCACTTACATTCTTCTATGTTATTTATATATATATATATATATTTATGACATGTAATATCTTTAGGTTTTTCAAAGTCATTCTTTATCCTTCTTTTTCGATGCCCAGGATCTAGTCTCTAACACATGGGGATCTAGAACATCTATTGGGTATCTATATATTTAGGTCGTATAGCAATTTTAGATGGTGTTTTGTTCAGGTTCATCAGAGTTTTTTATCAGATGAGTTCTATCTTCAATATTCATTATTATTATAAATTTGGTAGGCTGGATATAATTGTGTATGGACTTGAGTTGTAGTATGTTGTGAGTGTGTTTCCATCTCTATCTATAATGAGATTCAAGATACCATGGGATATTGGGAAGTGTGTCTCCTGTCTTGAGTTATTGATCTCAATATCGTCTTTTTCATAGTGTTTTCTCGTTTGAGCTGATGATTATTATCGAAGATCATATTCCCTAATGTGATTCTGAATGAATCTAACAATATCATCTATTAGGGAGTATCATGAAAAGATTGATCATATCTTAGACATTCTAGATAAACTTAAGAGTATGAAGGTGATGTTTGTATTGTTCATACCTGTGGGTCCCATCATGTGGTGGTGGGATTCCATGGTATAGGAAGATAGACAAGTCTGCATATACTAGAAGGGTTCTAAGAATATTTTCTTATAGTATTTTTTCCATAGTCAGTAATTATGGTGATGTATTTTGATTTCCTATTCTTATATAAGGGACAATGTATGGTGTTTGCGTACACCAATCAGTTTGGAGATCTAGTTCTTTCTACTCTAGATAGGGTAAATACCGACAAGCTGAAATCTCATAAGTATTTGAGGGTTTGTGATTAGATATAAGTTTGTAAGTATTTATGATGATTATTTTTAACTATATGAAGATATTATGTATGGATATTATGGAATAGATGAATTTTGAAATAATGGTTGGATATTATACCCTTCTCTTCTACCCATTGGATGCTTAAGTAGTACTATAGAAAAAAGGAAGCGTAAAGATCATCATTGTAGTTTTGGGGGTGGTTCGTAGTGAAAGGCCTCCTATGGATCGGTAATTATATCTAGTATTATACTCATGAGTTACTATAAGGTAGTAATGGTTAGTCACACCATGCATTCTTTTCCATTACCTGTAAATATGTATAATAGTTTTGGACATTACATTCATTTTTAGAATTTTTTAAAGAAATGTCAACTCATTTATATGATTAAAGATATTTTTCTCCAAATACTGCTATAGCGTAGACAAATTAATCAAATATTATAGGGATCTAGTAATATTACTTAGGAGTGAAGCACATTCACATAGTAAAATATTTTCTAGTTGAGGTAAATGTAGATCCAGTGACAATGAGAGGAACTATCTTTATTGCATATTCCATAATGATTTCTTTATTTGATACTAGCTCTTCCCAGTCATTTGTACGTATATATATTATTTATAAGATTAAACTAAAAATATATATTCATTCCATTTTATGGATATAGAGACACCTCTTGGAAAGAATAATGGGAATTGGTTTTGGTGTCTTTGTTCATTGTCGATCGATGGTGCAATGTTTGATACGGTTTTTCTTAATCTCAATTTGGATATGTTTGATGTCATCACCACGGTGTAATCGATTACTACTCATCTTGATAAGTCTTAATATTATCATTATATTGTATCATTTATTGTGGTTTATGGGATCTCATGGGTGTTTCAAGGATAATGGGATCTTTATTTTGGTTATGCATGGCCTTCCCACCATGAGCTCTAGGGGTTTTTCTACTATAGTGGTAGAAAATGATGATTATTATTTTATTTTTGAACATCTAGATGTTGTTTAGTAATTCGCTAATTTTTTCCTGGTTTATTTGTTTGAGCTTCCTCTAGACTGGGAAAAATCATTTATCATTGACCTGGTTTCAAGTATATATCCAATTTTAATACTTTCATATCCTATGGTTCCATTGAAGAAAAAAAAGATCTCAATAATTAGTTGGGAAGCATGGTAGAAAAAGGTTATGTTTTCCTTAATGTTTCTCCATGCTCTACCCCAATACACATTTAAAGAAGGCATAAGGTTCACTCTGATTTTGTATATACAATATAATTTGTAGCTAGTAAATGGTTAAGGATAAGTAAATATTTCCTCATGTGGAATATTTTTTTAGACATTTAAATATGTTAAAGTTCTTTTTGAAGAATAGTCTTCATTTGGGGTATCATCATCTTAAATTTGGGGAGTTTGACATATCGAAGATGGATTTTAGGAGTAGGTATTTCGATTATAAATATCAAGTGATTTTTTTTAGTATGAATAATTCTCTAGTATGTTTTATGGATATGATATTTTGGATAACCCATCAATATCTAAACACTTTTATGGTAGTTTTTGTAGATGATATTTTTGTTTAAATGAGATATGGGTGTTTGAATGATAACCATATGGGTATAGTTATGTAGATCATGTGGATTCCCCATTTTTATAGAAACCATTCAAAATTTAATCTATCGATCCTTGAATTTAAGTTCTTGGGACACATGATTTTTGATTATGTCTTATCAATTTATCTTGAGAAGGTGAAAGTTGTTTTTTCAAGGGAATAGGAACAAAATGTATTTAGGATTTGATGTTTCCTTGGACTTTCTACATATTATCAAACAATTTTCAAGGATTTATCAATTTTTGTAATAATAATAGAGTGATCGTACTAGGAATTCTCTGAGATACACATTAGATGGAAAAGTCTCAATCGTCATTTGATGATTTGAAAGAGAATCCAACATCAGGGGATTTTTTGATCTTACCTATGCCTGATAAGAGGTATGTGGTTTTTTGTTATTCTTCTAATGATAGATTGAGTTGTGGGAATATTTCTGAGGATCATGTGGTTTCTTTTATATATCTTCAAGTTGATCTACATGAGAATAATTTATGAAATCATTATTAAGAGCTTGTTGTAGTTATGAATTTTATCAAATGTAGGTGGAAGTATCTTTTTGGGGTTAAGTTCGTAGTATTTTCCAACCATAAGAGTTCCAGAAATATAATTTCATCAAAAGACTAGAATCTCAAACATAGTAATTACATGTAATTCTTCAAGACATTTGAATTTGATATCCCTGACACCCTAGGATTGGTAATTGCATTGTAGATTATCTCAGTTGAAAAGTATCATCACAATATATTGTGAATTTGAATGAGGAGTGAAACTTTATTAGGATTTTTACTCATGTTCATTTGGAATCTCATGAGGGTGTTCCAAGTATGGTTCTACCCAGTTTTTAGTTGACATCATCTTTCCATGAGTCTATTATTTATATTGCGTAGTAGAATGATGAGTATAGAGGAAATAATGAAATCATATATTGAGGGGTGATCTTTTATGGTTGGTCAATATTTTTGGATGGTATACTATTCTTTGGGGATTAGTTTTCAATCCCAGTATCCAGGAGGATATCATTTTTTGGTTGTTGTATTTCTTTTTGGGACATTCATTTGGGAAATAAGAAGATGTATTATGAAATTAGAAGATGATTTTTGTGTTTGGGTATGAAGTGTGACATTTATGATTATGTGTCCTGATGTTACACCTCTAAACATATGAAGGCATAGTATATAAACTCTTCCATTTCGCATCCACCTCTTTTAGGTTCTTTTTTTGAAATGGGATTAGGTATCCAAGTACCATGTTATTGGATTACCGTAGACTCCATAATGGATGAAATCATTCTTTTTGGTGATTGACTTGTTTATATAGGTTTCTCATTTCATACTGATCAGGGACACCACTAAAGTTGATAATTAGAGTAAGTTGATTCAGAAATGGATTATGAAGTTACATGGGGTTATATTTGACAATTTTTCATATAGGGATCGTAGGTTTACTTAAAGGTTATCTAGGCGTCTTCATATATTGAGGGGGATTTTGGTTAGGTTGAGTAAAACATTACATTAATAGATAGATGGTAAGATGGAGCATGCAATTTGGATCTTTAAAAGTATGACAGGTCCCTCTCTCATGGATTTTTGTTGATATTGAGATATCAATATAGGACTAATTGATTTCTCATATAAAAATATTTATCATCCATCAATCAGAATAAATTTTTTTGAGTCTTTATATAGTCACCCATGTTGGTTACCACTTAATTGGAAGAGGTGGGGAAGTCTATTTAGTGGAATGAGTTTTGTTTAGGATATATCTATGAGGATTAAGGATATTTTTTTTCAAGTTATAGATCATAGTTGATAGAAATCATATGTGGATCAGTGGTGTTGTCCGATTTATTTTTCTATAGTTGACTTGATTTTATTGAGTGTCTACCCTTACTTGGTTCACTATTGTCTTGGAAAACAGGGAATGTTGGATCAGAGATATGTTTCCTATTTTAGATCACTGAGTGGAGTTGGAATGTCTCTTATCAGTTAGAATAATTGGTTGAATTGGTAGAAATTATTGAGGATTTCCACATATTTTAACTCATGAAATACCATCCTGATCCCATTCAAGTTATTAGTATGGAAGAGATTGAGTTAGTGATATGTGTTTCTATTGTGAAGAATCTATTAGATATCATTTACACTGAAGTCAAAGTCTTGTTTGAGAAGATGATTCCATCGGTCAAATTGTCCTAGTGGAATGGGTAAGCTTCTCATGATATTTGGGAGCACAAGTCATTGATGATTGATTAATGGACTCACCTATTTTCTGAAAAACATCCTTCAACATGACTTCATGGGGATGGAAATCCTTATAGTGAAAAGTCTATAATATCTCATTTCTGATATTTTATTATTTCCATTATCTTTATTGGTATTCCCTCGAATTTGGGAGTTTCATGGGACTCCATGGGATAGAGAGTGTTTTCTGGGGAAAATAACTTAATGTTCAAGTAGGTATGTTTTTTTTTTGATTTAATGGATTCTGAGTATAGATGGGTAATGGATTAATGGGGTTCTTTATGAGTTCAAATAAAACATGATTTTGTTTTAATCTTTTTACTAAAGAATAGAATTTTAACAATATTCTATGAATTTTAACACCATGTAAGGGGGTACATGACGTGTGTTATTTTCCAGGCTCATGTCATGAGCTGAATACATAGCATGAATGGTTACACACTGTGAAAATGGTTTACATGATATGTAATGTTTAATTATTGGTTTTTTTAAATAGTTGACATGATTTTAGTGTTTATAGATCCCATGTATTACATAATTTATAAAGGGATTACATGCTCTATATATGTCATGAGGGTGGATTTTTTGGGATAAGTGTGAGTGATTTTTATATTTCATTCACTATAACCACTTTTATCATAACTTATATCTCATCCCTAGAAGTTTTGAAGTCATCCGACCCTTCATAATCATTTCATTAAATTTTTTATCATTTTTTTCATTTTTGTGAATCATAATAGGTGATTAATCCTTTATTTTTTATTTTTCCATTAGATATTGGTATCTATTTTTATTGTGTTATCAGATCTATTAAATAGAGATGATGATGATTCATTGTTATTTCTGGATCTATTATGTTATCTTCCACTAAAGGCTAAAACATGGGTCGGTTGTGGTGCGGTGTGCTTGTATATTGGGGTATGGTTTTTTCTTCCTCATCATCAACCCTTTAACTAAATTGAATCAATTTAGAGGGTAGTAGATTAATTTTAGGGTCTCTGTTGTAATAATTGCATTATTCCTTGTTGATGGATCTCTAAGATGACATGTGAAACCCTGGTTTTGTGGTAGGTGTATCCATCACTAGCCTATTTTATTGAAAAAAAATCTATTGTTTTTATGAGTGTATTATTGATAAAATTGAATAATTTTTTCAAGGATTTGTGTTTCGTAAAATGGGTTTCTAAAAAAATATTGTGTTTCCCGTGTTTGGATATATGGAAAAGTTATTTTCAAATAATTGTGAAATGGTTTCATGAAATGGTTTTCCATGAATTGTGTTGATGAATTATTTTGGATCACAGACCACATGGGAAGCCTTAGTTACATTGGGGGAAGGCTTCATAATAGGCCTCATCTATTGACATTATCAGGGGGTTTACTCATTATGTGTTCTCCTTCTCTATAGTCCTATTATTCTAGGAACATGATCACCATTATTGGTAGGTTCATCTTACGGGACATTATTCTAATACCAATATACAATTCATATATATTAGGGATTGATGCCTACATAATTGACTATACTAGGTTTGGGATTGTCCCAGTAATCCTGACCTAGTGTGAACAATGTTGTGATCTGACATGTTCTTTTTTTCTTGTAGAGTTTGACTTACAATTCCATGTATTTTATTCCTTAAGTGGTAAATGGTTTGGACTGATTTGATATATCACATTTGACATATTTATATGAAATTATTTAATCATTTTTCCTGAATTTATTTGGAAATACATTAAAATGTGAAAATAAATATTTTCCTGTTTTCTTAATATAAAAAATCAAAATGTTATAGATGAAATTTTTTATACAAAGTTGAGAATTCTGCATCTTATATTATAGATACTTTTTATGGAACACCTAGGTGGGATCCTAGTGATCAAATTAACCCACACCATGTACACCCTGTAGAAGATACATATACCATTTTATATCTTTTGATGAATGGAATAGAAAGGCACCAATGTGAGGTGGTGAGGTTTTCTTTCAACGGTGTCTGGGTAGCAATTAGTGAAATAGTTAGTGGATTCCAACATGATCGCATGGAGTAATTGGATACCTATTTAGTTGTCATATTATGATTGTAATTTTACATTAGGATTATTTTTTGACCATATCAAAGTATTACAGTTTAAATTGTCTTCTTTCAGTTATGGAAATAATTTATCTGTTATTTCGTTCATTATTGTTTGTGTGTGTGTGTGTTGGCTATGTTGTTTCTTCAAGTTGAGAAAAAACAATCCATCTAGTTATTGTTCAATGAATGAGTTCTAGTCACCAACCGAAGCGGATTGGGATCACCCTTTGGTATGTGTCAATTTGGGGTGGGTACCATCTTGAGATGGTATTTGGGGCGGTTTCATCACAGTTATGAAATTTCAAAAGATAGGAAAGTTGATCACAATATATATAAGTCCATTTGAAATTATTTACTGTATCGATATTATAGATTTTCACTTAGAAAATTCATTGAAACTTTCCCATGTTCACGATGTGTTCCATATATCTCTACTGAGGTAGTGTATACTTAATCCTATACATGTATTGAATTCATATGTCAAACCCCAGTATCATGATATCTTAATTTTAGAACAACCAGTGTAGAATTTGGATTGAAGATAGAATATAATGAGACCACTAACTTATTTAATGTTTTTAGTCAAGCCATAAATTTGAGGAATATATGTGGGAACCTGATTATATAATGAGACTATGTTTTCCACAGTTTTTTTATAGATAGAAAAAATTTAGAGTGTTAAATTTTCATAAGGGGTGTAAGATGAAACACAATGAAATATTAGAAAATATTTTGTATTTTAATGATTTTGATATATTATGAAGCATGAGATAATGTAAATATTTTTTTAAGGATTATGTATTATAAAATGAAGCAAATTAATTTTTATTTACATTTTATATAATTTCGAGAAAAAAATCTAATTAACATCAGAATTAGTATTTATCCAAAATAACACATCTAAAATATTTTTTATGGGCACAACCTTAGTTATGCATATTTTATATCAAAATAAAATAATAATATTTAACCAATGATAAATTATTTTTCACATATGTAGAAAATGAATTAATCTATTATCCATTAGATAGAAATGAAAATAAATGTATTTTATGGCAAAGAGAGTTATTTTTCTAAAAAAATAGATTTTTTCAAACAATGTGTTTATAAATTAAGAAACCAAACAACACTTTTAACTAATTATTTTAATGAAATATTTATATATTATATGAAATAAATAATGTTAACATTTAGATACATTTTCTACATAGAATGGAATTATAGAAATCTATGCTTTTCATAGATGGATATTACACCATTTGTTTTGAAAATATTAAACATTACGTATACCCACAGCTAAGGGTTGAAATAGTTTAGTGTCTTTAGAAACATGGAAGACTATAATATAATATGGTGAAAATATTCAATTTTTTACAAAATGGTATTTCCAATTATCAAGATGCATATACATAACATATATAAAGCCTTTCCAAAACATCTGGTTAAATGAAACATAATAATGTATGGGATTAGATGCTCAGTTTTGGTAATCAAGGGAGATTCATAAAAATAACATGATCATAAGGGTATGAAAATATGAGAATAATATTTTAAAAACATACACTACATATCAATGATCATAATAGTGACTAACGTAATGATGATTGGTCATTCATAAGACAAGAGTTTTAAGGGAATCAAAGAAATTGAGCCATGGGAGAATATTAATGTAATAAGGAATAGAAGACTTTTTATATGCATAATAATGAAAAATCTTATCCATATTGGTTATGGTTCATTACCAAGTACCTCAAACCAGAAAAATTCCATTACTGATCCATGTTCACCCCTCATTATATGCTGATCTTACTGTACCGAGTTTACTCAACATTCTATCCATGTCTTATTGTAATGATTTTGCTCCTCGTTTCATCCATGTTTTACTATATTAGGTTCATTCCCAGTTCTAGTAATGTGTATCACATGAGATATATAAATCATTACCCAATACATTGGAGAGGCATATAGGTCCCACCCATCACCTAATGAAAATTATATTTATGTATTCCATTTGATCATAAACATTGTGCATATCATAACCCAAGAAATGAAATTTTTATCATAATATTTTTACCATATCATAACTTGTGGATAAGGGAATGGATTCATAATAATTTCATCATAGAATAATCCTTGAAAATAATTCAGTTACATAAGAATTTAATCATGGTATAACCCATGAAAATGAATCTCATTTCATAAACCTTATATCATCAGAACATAAACCAAATATAGAAGGAAAATGAGTGGTATCCTTAAATTGTATTCCTGGTAAGACATAAGTAACACCAATGGATTTCATCTTATAATTCAAATATTTTTTATGATCATTTAATACATTTATTGAGGAACATATCCACTCCACTTTTAAAAAAATAATTTTTAAAGAATTAATCATTTTGAAAACCATTTCTATTGAAAAGAATCATGAAAAAATATAATGGAATTTTTGAAATTAAATGAAAATAATTTTTAGGTATAAAACATTATAAAGGTTCAATTATTTTAAGTAACCATTGAAGCTATAAAAGAATCTTTGAAAATCATTTAAAACACGTTTTAAAACATAGAACATTAATGATGCCCTTTTATTGGAAAATAATCTTTGAAAATTATAAAGGAATATATATGTATATAATTTAAAACACTTTTTAAATCATAAATGATTTTGAAAATTATTTTATTTATAAATAACATTGAAACCATATAAAAGCAGCTTTGAAGATAATTAAAAACACTTTTTAAACATAATAATTTATAGAAATCACTTTCATTGAAAATAATCATTGAAATGTAAAATAGAATTTTTGAAAAACTATAAAACACATTATAAACCACAGAAAAGTTTTAAAATCCGTTTCATTGAATATAACCTTTGAAAATTAAAAAGTAATAGTTAAAATCATTCAAAACAATTTCAAAACATAAAAAACATTGAAAACCATTTTATGTAAAAATAAATTTTAAAACATATAAAGGAATATTTAAATATATTATTGGATATGACATCAAAAAATTGTGTTCATTTTATACAAATAAAAATATATACTATATTCACATTTATAGTAAAATAAAAACATTCATTATATAGAAAATGGCATGATGATTACATTTAAAAAAATTAAAAATTAAAACAGGGGTAAAATTTTATTTCAAAATGAACAAGTGAGTAATAAAACATTTTTGATAGTTTTTTTGAAAACATGGTCTTGAAAGAAACCATATTTTAAAAAAAATATAGAAATATAATCGAGTTTTCATAAAAATGTTTTCTTAATTATAATAAGCACTAAAGAGTAAAAACTGAAACCAAAACCTGAATATATCATCAATAAAAATAGAATAAGAAAATTCAGGATAATTATTGAGAGACATATAATAATATTTTATCATTTGAAGCATATTCATAAATAGTCCCGATAAATGATAAGATTCTAACATAAAATCATTACCACTTTGTTAGCATTAAATCATACGTCCCATGATGAAGAAACATAAAATGAAACCTAAAATATAATTAGGATAAATAAATTTGTGATATTTCATTTGAAAGGGGTTGTATATAAACCTCGTGAATGAATATAGGTACATAAGATTGCATGTGTCTCAAAGATGGAAAATTAATAGAAAAATCCCTTACCGATTTAGTAACGTTCAAAATTGAAAACCATATGAAATATATATCCTTAAATGGGTGTATAGATACAATAATTTTAGTATAATAATTATAAATTTTATTAAGTAGAGGTATAAACATCACAAAAAATTAAATTTTCATGAATATGGTATTTTTTAATAAAAGTAAAATATTAGATGAAAATTGGTTACCTTATGTCTCGACATCAATTTTATGAAATAAAAAATCCTATATAATTAATATAATATTATTAAAAATACATTAAAAAAACATATTCATATATTTTATACTTTATGTTCTTTTATTATTACCTTTTATTACACATCTATTTATAATTTCATGTCCAATCCATGTTTCGAGAAATAACTACTGTGTTTTTCATATATGTTTTCACTTAATATTTTTGGTCCTCTTACATTGATTTTAATTTAATAATTTCAAAATTTTTAAAAATTATATAAAAATATTAGAAATCCAGTATATATTTATTTATAGTAATCCATAAAATTTAGTGATAGGAAATGAAGTACACTCTTTATGGAGATGGTCGGTCATACGTACTCCTGAAGGTTGATTCCATTTTCTTATCATATTAGATATAATTAAGGTAAAAGATATATATATATATATATATTATTACGTTATATTTTTTCAAACATATATATATCATATTTTTATTTAACCCATCTATAATACAATCTATTTAAATCATGGACGAATCACATCCCTTCGTGAGGCTGTAGTTTGTCACACACACAAACACACACTATGTTATCTTATTCCCAAAAAAGGAAAAACTAATGGTATGTGTGATAAAAAAATTAAAAAAGCATAATAAAATCATAAATATCATATATATATATATATATATATATATTATATAAACTATTAATCAATAATTATTCTCAACCTTTAAATGTGGTAATGGAATAATGAACAACATCATTTTGTGAGGTAGTAGTCCGCAGTGTGAATAAATGATGATTTTGTAACCCATTAGATGTATTTGTGAGTGGTTTTAGGTCATAACCTTTACATAAAAACTTCTCTATATGTTTATGTTAATTAGGATATTATATAATCATGGTATAATAATAATGGAAGGACATTGATAAAGAATTCAAATAATAATACTCATTGATGATCATTAGGCATGTACTAAACTTTTCTATGTTTGATTTATTTCAAAATTTATCCCTATAGGATGAGGAATGGGAATTTGGGATTTTATTTTGATAGGTTTTGGTCAAGAAATTTTTTTTAGAGGTTTGAATAAGGGGATATAGTGAGTGTCCATTTACAATTGAAGAGTTGTGAGATTTTTATAAATACAAAAAATTATTCGTTATTGGGCGGTCTCCCATACCTCAGGTGTCTAAAAAATTTATTAGTAATGTAGTTTGGAGATTAATTGTTTAAAATATTCCACAATCACTGAAAAGAAACACATTTTTCTATTTATTAATTCTTTAATTTTAATGTTTACTCAATTTTATTCATACTGTTTTTTCAAAGTTAACTTGTATCATTTTAATTACCAAGGTAATTTATCCATTATGACTATGATTAAAATTAAGTTATTATATAATTTATACCAATTAAATTTATATATTAATTAATACTAATTAAATAAAAATCATATGTGTGTGTAATTATTTTAAATACAAACCCATGTAATATGCAAAACATAGTTTTGACCTTAATCACGTTGATTAATTTTAATTGTTTTTAATAAAAAATAATTCAAAACATTGTGTGCAATTTACTATAAAATATAAATTATTCATAAAAAATGGAATTCATTTTTTTAAACTCCATTACTAGATGTGGTATAATCTAATTTAAAATTATTCTCACACAAGCGATGGGAATTTAAATTTTGAAAGTGAAAATACTCAGCAGAATACATTGATTTTCTATTAAATTTCGATATGAAATTTACTTCAATTAAAAACTTTGAATTAATATATTAATAATTTAAATAAATTCAATTTATAACCCACATATAATATAATTTAACATCATAAATAAATTAAATTAAAAGGTAGTTTTCAATTTAAATTCAATGTTTTTCATTATTCATTAAAAATGATACTTTTCAAAATGACAAACTAATAAAACCACCCCAATATAATTTTGATATTTTAATTACTAGGAATTTCACTATAATTTTTTATATTATATAGAATTATTTCATGACCACTACATTTGATGGCATGTGATTCAGAGGCCCGAAGTGCACAAAATGATCTGTAGAAAAATGCTAATCTTTAAATAGCGCGTGTGAGTAGTTTTCTTGAAAAAGTGGAATAAATCTAAAATGGGTGATAATTTCAGAAATTTTAGAGCACCGTTGCATTTAGGATGGCCATTTTACCATAGGAGCAACATAATTTTAGCCGGTGCAGGCCTCCAGTGAGAAAACCCGAAAATGAAACAACTGTAAATAAAATAATTAAATAAAATTATTTTATTTTTCATATGCTTCTAAATCATGAATGGAGAGTAGGATTAAAAATCAAATACCACCATTGAACTCGTAAAGGTATGTTTTCCATAGATAGATCCTAAAATTTGATGGAGTGTGCCCATAATGGAAGTTAGTTTTTGGTTGTAAATAAAATAATTAAGAATTATTTTATTGTAAAACAATTATAACTCATAAATGTTAACTCGGATTATAAATATGAGATTACTGGTGATCTCGTGAGGGCATGTTCCCCTTAGGAAGGGCATAACCTCGACTGGCGTAGGTCAAGGGTGAATTTTAATTATTTTATGGAACTTTATTAAGGTACGTTCAGTAATCGGGGGGTGGGAATTTATATCTTTTGAACCGGTGTGCTGATTGAATTTTTGAGGTCACAGTTGGATTCATTGTGATGGAATTCTCTTAGGCCAAGCATAACGTCGACTGTCAAGGGTTAGATGAAAATTTTAATTTTTGGACTTTCATGAAAACTAATAATAAAATTACTAAAAGTTATTTCATTATTTTTCTTCCACCATTGAGCGGCTATTGGTGGAACCACTATGTAACATCGGTCATTAAATGAGGTTTATTTAATAAATTGATCATCTCATTGTGTAACCGCTATGATAATGGGTATAATACATCACTAAATATAGTTCTTTAATGAGCCAAATTAATGAATGCAACGTATGTGGTTTCTTTTTATTTCATCAAATAGTTGGAAATCATTTTTACAACCATAGGAGAAGCCTCTATCATGACGCCGACAACATTCCCCTCCAATGAAGATTGGTGATCGAGTGACGATCATTGGAGGAATCAAACCAAGGATCAACAAGAGGAGAAGAATATTGAATAACAACGAATGTGAATATTATTTTTCATCTACAACCCCATTTCCAGGAAAAGGGGATTAAATGTTTTATATGTTTAAAAGATTCATCTTTCCTCGTTCATGGGTACTATGAAGAACACGGGTCAACCGACCAACAAGTTGATCGATGATCTTTTCTTTTTATGGTAGGTTTTTGGGGGGTTTCATTTTGGGTTTTTATCTTCCTAAATGTTGTATGATATCACCCTCATGTTAAAACACTAACATGAAGGGAATGGGAAAATACGAACAAAGACCAGACCCTCCAGCAGTCATGGTTTATATGGGTTATTTGTGTGTGACCAAAAAACATGGTGGAAATACATTCCCAAGGGATTCACAATGAAGGTGGAAACCCGAGAGGCCCTTAGGAACCAACGTAAATGAAATCGGACCACCAGAGCATATCTAGTGACCTATGGAAGGAACCGCTGGCATGGCACCACCGGTGCGGTGGTGTCGGCAACTGGCAGTGGCGGCCTGCTAAGCCGGACCCATGGAGTTTCCATGCCCTCCGGCACCACAATGGTAAGAGTCGTGGCCACCTAGGCAGTGGTGGGTGGAAAGAGGTGTTGTCATGTCATGCAGAGAGATAGAGCGCCCCTCTTGGGCCACTCAGCTGGACCAACAACCGGCTCTAGCCGCCCATTTCAGAAGGGGGGGGGGTGGCGCCCCACTGGCGCCACCATCTAGCTGAACCAGAAACACAACATATGGTTGGTGCATCCATAAACCGGACTGCATCCATGCAGGCTTGGTTTTCCAAAAATGTTGGACCTACCAGGCGGGCTAGACCCCTACCGGACCCAGACCCGACTGGTCCTATTTTGCTAAATTAGATGTATCTCGCAAACTGGGAATCTGATCGATGCACCATCAGTGGTGTGATTACGCTCACAATGAGGTTTTTCTTTTTAGAAAATCAACTTGTGTTTTGGATAATGTTGGAGTATAGTCAGGTTGGATCGAAATCGAATCCAAAAATGCCCATAGTACTAAATTTCCTATAACATAAAGATTGGGAATCTGATTGGTGCGTCATCTATTGCATAGGAACCCTTATAATATGGAGGTTCTTTCAGTTACATATTCATGGGACTTCATGGATGTGGATGTATGACTAATGGCCTGAGGAGAAGATTCTACGGAACTCAAGGACACCAAGTGTGGGATTCCTGTGGCTGGATATCAATTGAAGAGAGACCAATTGTTGATCGATGTTAGAGTGACCATGTGTGGATCAGTAGTAGTGCGGCCCGATGAGGACCGGCCTTAGATCTTCTAGTCGAGGATTAGAAACATTGAGCCATGTGTGGATAAATGACAAACAACCCCATGTGGATCAGCAGTTGCACGAACCAACGAGGACCAGCATGAGAGCGGCCTGTCATTGATCATCCACTTCTGACCCTATGTGGATCAACTAATTGCGACCTTTTGTGGATCTTCAGTAGTGAAACCCGGTGAGGAACACCCTTGGAGCGACTCGTCGTGGATCATTGACTTATGACCTTGTGTGGATCGATGACTTACGACCCTCTACGGATTGATGACTTATGACCTCATGTGGATCGATAATAGAACGACTTCTTCATGGTTTAGTAGTGGAACTTCTCAATGAAATAAGATAAATTATCTTCATGTGAAATCATCATTAATCATGTTATATAAGTTATATACTAGTGTGAGCAATGTATTTTAATTTGTTCTTTGTGGTTGAGGTCATGCTTGGTGGTTTTACCTCTAGGATATTTTTCTTTGTGGTGTTTTCCATCACGGATTACCATGAGAACTTCAGGGGTCTCGGAGTCCCTACTGAGACTTGTCATACTCACCCATGCTCGGGCTTCACCCACACCTATTGAGTCTGGTTCAAATGGTCGATGTTTTGACATTGGTTCCTAGGGGGACGATACTAATTGAAGCTATGATAGTGGAATTTGTAGCCTATGACCAGGTGTGGACCTATAGGATTGGGATGGTAGGACATACTACTTTTTCTTCTAGTAGCTTCACTACTCTCATGATCAGGTGAGATTTTCAACAAATTTCCATCAGAGTTTCCTTTTTGTACATTAAATTTTGTAGTTTCATGTTTGGTTTGTGTTCTGGCCCACTTACATTCACTTTTACTTACACTCAAATTTGTTTTAGTGGTATACTTTTTTTCCAAATTCAGTGTTTTGGGATTTGACTGGATGTGTGTGTGTATAGGTTTAAGGGAAATTCCTTCCCTTTTGGGATATACCTTTTTGGGTCTAGTCACCAGCCCCTAGACTATAGATGAAGAGCATGGGTTAGTCACGACATGAGCCTCGGGGGACGGTTTGTGACAAAGTGGTATCAAAGGTCGGTCAGTTCTACAAGAAGAGCTAAGAGTCTACATTTTCAATGGTGTAAATAGTGTTAAGTGTCTTGAGTTCGGATTTCATTCCAGGGAGTCCAGTATTGGTGCGGCGGTTGATGTATCAATACACAAGCACCCTAAATTCTATTTTCCGACTCAGTTATTGAAAACAGTATTTTCATGTGTTTTGAAAATGTTTTTCTCTTGATCTATTTTGAGTCAGCTCTCTAGGTATAACATATTGACCATGGTTCATCTTTATTCTATTCCACGATGACACCACAAAGACAACTATCTAGGATTCGAATGCACGACCATGAGGATGGTCCACTGAGTGATGAGGATTCAGTACAAGGATTTTAGCCTAATATGGTACCTTGAGGCGTTTTCCAATTGATACAACTACCCATTGGTTAGTAGTTAATACTACCACTACCCATAGAAGGCACATGTAGGCTTAATGCCTTACATGATTTTTTGTGATAGATACCCCTCAGGTTCCCAGTTGAGCCAAAATCACAGGCTGCTAAGGACAGGAATGAGGTGGTGACTGAGTAACCATCTCACCAAGGCACTATTATATCAGATAATTGTCCTAGAAGAGAGCCTTCTTCGTGGATCAACAGGGTGATGACAAGGTTTAGGTTACCTTGATCTTACGATGAGGTGAATTTTCTAGGGATAGATCTTGAGAACAATCTACGGAGAAGGGGGTCTCATGACATAAATTGATAAGGGTTATGTGTTCCCAAGAGATACTATAGCTTCAGTAGGATAACATGTTGGTAGGTGAGTATTCTTCAAGGAGTACCGAACATTCCAGGTACTCGATGAATGTGATACGACCAATTCTTCAGCAATCATACCTCCGAGCGAGATGTTTTTAGATACAATCAAGCAAACACTATTCAAATCTGCATTCTTACATATGATAGGGTTCTAGATATAATCATTGTGGTTGAAAGATATTTGTCTAAGTAGATGAAGCCAATAAATGTTAGAATCAGGGATGTAATGAAATGATGTATTCCACAAAGACTTCGGTGTGTAAAATTTTTCATGAAGAGGAAGTGATAGGGATAGATGAATCTGGAAGGAAATAGATGTGGAAGGGTATATAAGAGTGCAGCATGATGTGGTATGCATTTCGACATGTTACAACCACCACCCCAATCTGGTCCCCAATAGGCTTAGGGATCTGAGGGATAGGGGAAGGGAGTAGCTACATACGGTCAAGGAGTGTGACCCAGGGGATCCATGAATGATTTTAGTTATAGTATGTTCCTACTTCAAGCTTCCGTATTAATAGACATAGGTAATAATCATTCCTTCATGTCAGAAATCTTTTTGAAGACCTATATTTTCCGGTTACATCATTGACTTGACCATTACGTATAAAGATACCTATGGAAAGAGACTTGATAATCACACTTTTGCCGATGGTGTGATCTGACCCATGAGGTGAGAGTTTGGGTAGGATACTATGTGTGGCAACGTCGAGGCCTTATGAAATTAGTTTGGGTATGGACTAGGTACCCAAAATTCATGACTAGAATGATTGTTTTAAGAAAAAAGGATGTGGTATATATGTAGCATTGGAATGGGGTGTTGCTGGGTCGGTAATAAGGAAAACCCAGGATGTATAGTATAAACTCATGAATAGGAGGGTGCGACTGATCACTCTTGAGTCCGCTAGCCTTACCATCATGGAAGAGAATGATTTTGGTTTTTAGTTACCAATGATAGAGGCAAATTTTGTTACCATCCTATCAAAATATGTTTCTAGGATTACCTCCCTATAGGTGGAGGGACTTCTATATCTTTCTACACCTCGTGATGGCATGTATATTAAGATTAGTATATCATAGGGCTTTCATTGAGAATAAAATGTTTGGGGAGTAGGTGGAGGAATTGTAGTGGAATGGCTTAGTACGCCCTATTGTTAAATGTTATGCATAGACTAATGACACCTCAACCAAGTGGAAGTGGAGAATGAGTGCAAACTACCAAAGGATAGATGGGCACATCAGTCAATTAAAGGGGCAGCCTTTTGTGTAGATGGAAAGGTGATCGTCAAATTTTAAATGGTTGAAAAATTGGCGATGGTTTGAGTTATTATAAAACTATGTCCTTGAGGTGGTATATACTCCTAGGAAGGGGGAAATAGTGGCAGATACACTCAGCAGGAGGTCTGGTTTATAGCTTCTGAGTAAGGCAACAGAGCATCCAACCGCGATGTCGATATCATTCATGGATTATGATATAGTATCTTACCTCTAGTCTGTGATTGTCACTCCCCAACTCCTTTAGCGAGTTTGGGATTCATAAATTGTGAATATTGACTGCAAGGCATGACATGATTAGATTTCCTCAAAACAGGATCTGGATTAATTTTTGATAGTTAGGGAGCATGTCACCATTTTTAGAGGACACAGCATGGTACCCGTGATGTTACGAGATGAAGTTTTGATGAAATTCCATATATCCCCATTTTTGGTGCATCCTGGTGTGGAGAAGATGTACCAAAACCTCTGACGTCAGAAATGGTTTCCATGGATGAAGAAAGAGAAGGATGATTTTGTTTCATGATGCATCACTTCTCAGAAAGTGAGATGTGAGTATCGGGTTCCACCATACTTGATAATAGATTATACCCCTAGATAAATGGTCAGATTGAGTGGACCATACCAACCTTGGAGGACACACTTCGTTCTTGAGTCTTGGATTTTGATTATAGTTGTAAGTACCACCTATCAAAGGTGAAGTTTTTATACATTAATAGCTATCACTCCACTGTTGGCATGCCACAGTTTGAGGCCTTGTACGAGCGGCCATGAAAATCACCTCTATGCTGGACAGACCTTGGGGAGTCATCACTAATGGGTCCAGAGTTGGTACATTCTACCACTAAGACGGTACAGATCATCTAGGAGCATATGGGGACTGCACAGAAAATACATCAGTCATATGCCGATAGGAGATGGAAACCCTTGGTGTTTGATGAGGGAGACCATGTTTTCATTCAAGTCTCACCCTGAGGGGGATTGCAGAGATTTGGCAGGAGCATCAAGTTATCTCTGAGTTTCATCCGACATTTTTCAGTTTCTGAGTGAAGTTGGTGAGGTGGCATATAACCTAGCTCTTCACCCACATATTCACCTGGTGCACGATGCTTTTCACATATTGTAGCTGAGGAGGTATGTGCATGATCCATCGCATTTCATCGAGTGTGGTGAGCTAGGAATTGATGATTATGTGACGTTTTTGGAGTTATCGGTGGTGATAGAGGATCGACAGGAGTAGTTACCTAATGGACGGTCGATTCCTCTTATGCGCGTTTGTTGGTAGCATGGGAATCTCCAGGAAAGCATGAGGGAGAGGGATGCTCATATTCATGCTAACTAACCCAACATTCTTAATTTACCATTTTTTTTAAGATTTTGGGGATATAAAACCCTAAGGTGGGGAGAATGTAATGTCCCAGAATTTCTATAAAATTATTTTATTATGTGGAATTATTTCAAGACCGCATAATATGATGGCATGTGATTCGGAGGGCCGGAGTTCCGAGAGTGATCTATCAAAAACTGCTATGCATCAAATAGCGCATGCGAGCAGTTTTTCGAAAAATGTGGAATAACTCTTAAACGAGTTCTTGGATCAGAAATATGAGGGCATATCTATGTTTATGATGGCATGTTTACCCTATTCGTGATTTAATTTTTTTCGGCGCAACCCTCCTGTGAGAAAATATGGAAATGGGAAAACCGTAAATAAAATGCTTAAATAAAATTAATTTATTTTTCATATTCTTATAAATGACGAATGGTAACTCGGATTAAAAATCGGAGAGAACTTCTGAACTTGTGAGGGTATGTTTCCTTTAGGCATATCCTAATATTTACTAGGACGGGCCAATTGTTGAATTTGGTTTTTGAGAGTTGATAAAATAATTAAGTAACAATTATTTTATTATCAAAACCTTATTAATCCTTAATGGTAACATGGATTTGAAATCCAAGAGTAAAGTTCAGTTCGTGAGGGTGTTTTCCCCTTAAGTGGAGCCTAACCTTGACCGGCGCAGGTCGAGGGAGAATGATAAATATTTTTTTGAAATTTCATTATGGTACATTTGATAAACGTGTGGGATGGAATTATTATATTTTGAATCGATGATTAGATTGAAATTATAAGGGAACCGTTGGATTCGTAGTGTTGAAATTCACATAGGAAAAGCATAACATTGACATGAATGGGTCGGAAAAAAATGTTAATATTAGGACTTTAGAAAAAAATTAAAAAATTAATAAAGGTTGTTTTATTTTTTTTCTTCCACCACTGACCGAAAGATGGCATAACCACTGTGTAATATCGTTCATTAAAAAAGATTAATTTAACAACTTGATCCTCTCATTATTTAAACATAGTGCTCGTGTGTTTAATTGATCATTAGTTACGGTTCATTAATGAACCACATTAATGAACACAACATGTGATGTTTCTTTTAAGTTAATAAAATCATTGTCAAGAATTTCCAAAACCATGGGAGAAGCCTCTATCATGACGTTAGAGACTTTCATCTTAAAGAGTGGTGATTGAGTGATGCTCATTGGAGGAATCAAAATGGGGATCAAAAAGTGGTGAAGAACGTCAAATTAAAATTAACGTGAATCATATCCTTCATCCGGGACACAGTTTCCAAGTACGGGGATTAAATGTTTTACATGTTTAAAATATTCATCTTTCCACGTTCATGATTAATATGAAGAACGCAGATCAATTGACCAATGGGTTGTTCCATGATCCTTTCTTTCTATAAGAGGTTGTTGGGGGGTTTCTTATTGGCATTTGATCTTCCTAAATGTTGAATGATATCTTCTCTATGTTATAATACTAACAGAGAGGGCATGGGAAAATCCAAACATAACCCTAACCTCCTATGTTTTTTGTTTTTATGTGTTCTTCGTGTGCGACTAGGAAACATGAGAGAAAGACAATCCAATGGGCTTCATAGATATGGCGTCAACCTGGGAGGCACATAGGCATAGACAGGAAGGAAATATGACCACTAGAGCATCTTCGGTGGCCCACGAAAGAAACCGTTGGCACGACACCACCGGCGCGGCTGCGGCGACCGACCGCATGGAGGAGCGGTGCCCATATGCACCCCGATAGTTGGATTGTAGCCAGCTGGGCCATGGTGGGTTGAATGATGCAGCGTCGTCATGCCACATGTGGAGAGAGCAGCCCACCCAGGCAACTCGGTTGGACCAACAACCGGCTCCAGCTGGCTCTTTGGGAAGGGGGGTGGCACCCATATGGCACTGCGAGCTGGACGAACCAGATGCACCATGTCTAGTTGGTGCATCCAGCAACTGTCCTGCATCCGTGGGGGTTGGGTTTTCTAGGCAGGTTGGACCTGTGAGCCTGGCCGAACCAGCCAGCCGGGCCGATCCCCTACCGCACCCAGACCTAACCAATCCCCTTTCACTAAATTGGTCTTATCTCGCAAACTGGGGGGGTCCAATTTATGCGCTTTCAATGGAGTTAGGACCCTCACGGTGAGGAGGTCCTTTTAAGATAATCCACAAGGGTTTTGGAGAAAGTTGGGGTATGTTTTGGTTGGATCAAACATGAATCTAATCAGGAACCTTGCACTAAAAGGCCTATAACTTACAGACCAGGTGTCTGATTCACACGTTGTCTATTTCGTTGGAACCCTTATGACATGTCGGTTCATCTGGTTACTTCTTAGTTGGACTTTGGGGAAGTTGAGATACGACTGCTGAATCTATGGAACTCAATTGCACCATGAATGGAAATCTTGTGGCTGGTTTTCATGTGTATAGTGACCATTACTTGTTTAATATATGAGTGAGCCTATGTGGATCAGTAGTAGCATGACATGATGAGGACCATCCTTAGAGTGGCCTATCATATATCTGTTACTTACTACACTATATGGATCGATGACATACGATATTGTGTTGATCAGCAGTAGCACGACCCGACGAGGACCATCATTAGAGCGACTCTTCATTGATTAGCGACTTAAGACCATATGTGGATCGACAAAATATGACCATCTGTGGATCAATAGTATTGTGACCTAAAAAGGACCAGCCTTGGAGAGGAACATTTTGGATCAGTGACTTATGACCCAATGTGGATCGACGACATAAGACCATGTGTGGATCAGTGACTTCCAACCCTGTGTGGATCGGCAATACAATTACTTCTTTGTGGTTTAGAAATGGAACTTCTCAACATAATAAATTGATTTATATTCACGAATAGTCATCATTAATCATGTTCTATAAGTTATATACCTGGTGTAAGCTAGGTGTTAATTTTTTGATATGTGCTTGAGGTCTTGCTTTGTGGTTTTACCTCTAGGGTATTTTTCTTCGTGGTTTTTTCCTTCATTGATTATCGAGAGGCCATAGAGGGTCTCGAGGTACCTACTGAGTATTGTTATACTCACCTCTAAATGGGGTTTTCCCAAACGTGTTGTGTTTGGTGAAGATAGCCAACATTTTGATAGAGGTGATCAGGGGGACGAGACTAACGGATGATATGATGGTCAACTTGGTCGCCTAGTACTAGGTGGGGCCCACTAGGACTGGTAGTGTAGAACATACTACTTCATTTCCAGTAGCTTAACTACTCTCATGATAATTTTCGTTTTCCTTGGAAGGACATTAGAGTTCTCGTTTTTGTACATTACTATTTTATATTCCTTATTAGGTTTGTATTTTTACCCACATACTTTCACTTGTACTAGCACTCAGATTTTTTTAGTGGTATACTTTTTTCCATTTTAGTGTGTTGTGATGTGGTTGGAGGTGTGTGTATGCAGGTTTAAAGGAAATTCCTTCTTTTTTTGGATATTCCTTTTCGGTGCTAGTCACCAACCCTTGTCCTATTGAAGGTGTTCTTGGGGTAGTCACGACACGGGGCTCATGGGATAGCTCTTGAAAAAAATTCTGATTTAAAAAATACTTCTTATTTTATCAAATTCATTTACTAAATATGGAATAATTTATTTCAAAAATTAGTGTACCATAAAAGGGAAAAAAATAATTTTCAGAATAAATTATAATATTGAAGCATATAAATAAATTTATGATTTTATATTTCCTAAAAATTAAAATATATGAATTTTATTTTTTTGATTTAATATATAATATTTATATTTAACTATAATCATTCACCAAAATTGACTCTTTTAATTTATTATGGTAAAATTTTATTATGTGCATAAAAATAATTTATTTGAAAATAATTCCCATCATTCTAAAGTTTTTTTTTATTTTAATATATAATTTATTTTTCACTAAAGAAAAAATTTTATATATGTGTGTAACCTATATATTTCATTAATTTAGTTAATATTCTTCATACCCACCATTCCAATAGCTAGGTGATAAAAATAAAAATTAATGATATCTTAATACCGTGACATGTTTTGTTTAAACTCGATGTTGTGTGTTACAGAAGCTAAAATAATAATTGTAACACCTGAAAATTTTAGTGGTTCGTGTAATGAAACATAAACTCACTTTTTCATGTATCACAAACATAAGTTTGTGTTTTTTATCATGTAATACATTAATGAAATTTAGTCAATTTGATAAAAATCCATAAAAACTTCAGGCATTAAATTATACCCCCATTATAATGGATTTCTTCCTCAAAACCCATCTCTTATATCAAATATTTCTCATTTGAAATTTTTTTAGAAACACGCATTGTAAAAGTGAATTATAAAACGTCCCTTAAAAAGGGAATTCTATAAACACATCCGGTACCCAATGTTACTCAAAACTAAGAGAACATATATAAGAAGTACTAATTTGGACTTATAATAAAAGAATAAATAATAATACAGATTAATAGAGACCACTGATTATTTGAAATTTGGTGATCCAAAGAAATTTAATGACAAAAAAACCATTAACAAATATTTGAATATGGTCATTAATATCATAAAAATTGATGAAAAAATAACAAAACATTATTTCAATATCATTTTCCTAATGTTTAATAATTTTAATGAGAAGACATATTTACTTGATTTCATTTCATTTCTTAAGCACAATCTCACCTTGTAGTTATTCCATGATAAAATTATAATTCATCTCTTACTCTATGAAAAGAAGGTGAATTTTTTATGCCCAAAGAATAAATGGATCATTATATCTATATATAGATAGATAAGTCAATATTCATATATTTCATTACCATAAATACAAAGCGGTTAGCACAGGTCATCCGAAATGCATAATTCTTCATATAGTAAAATAATTCATTAATCTCCAAAATTGCATTCAATGTTCAATATAATCATTTTAGAACTGGTTAACCATACCACCCTTCCAAAACAAATAATTTATAAATAAGGTCACATAATTTCTCAAGTTCAACATAACATTAATCCTAAAAATTTCATTAATTAGATCTTAATAATTAAATTCCAAACATATAAATTCTTTGGTCATATGTTTTCCAGAAGCTTCGTAATAACCGAAATTATCATAAAAACTCAAATAAAACAAGCATACTTCCTCATTCTATGAATAAACCAAGATATTATTTATCATATTATATATATCCAATAATTATGTAAGCTCCATCACTAATAACATTATCCATTTTATCAAAAAATCCATAATCATTTATGTGGTTTTCAATACTATTCAATTTACATTATCTATATCAATAAACTCTTTATCCAAACTAAACACAATTTTATTATCCTTTGGAAAGTGTTAAGGATTATATTCCCTTAGCCATAAAATAAAACCTTTCCATTAAATCTATTTTCTTGGTTATCAGTACCATTTAACCTAATCATTATAATCCTTAACAAAACACACATATTGAGCAACCCTTATATATTTCATTATTATTAAATTGTAACAGATAAAAACTTCAATTATTCAACCTCATTCTTAATCCATTAACTATGTTTCATTGTCTTATTTTTTTACCTCTTTCCTATGGTGTGGAATTTGAATCATTTCATAATATTTATAAAACACAATTCAATCCTGCTTCTCAAGTTTAACATATACATTACTATTAAAACAACCCATACAATTAGTATTTCATTTAGAATCTCTTTATCGTCAATAGAAAAACCATTACTCAAACAACCACATTGATTCTCTTTCTGATATTTCTCCTTATGATAAATATTTTCCGAATATCCACACTTTACAAACATTAAACATTCAACTTTTGATAATCCCTTAGGGATACCAATATTATAATCCATTTAGTTGACTAAACATTTCATTTTTTCCACATAAAACACTTAATTTCTTTTCTTATTCTCCATAAATAAAACATTTTCTAATTCCATTGATACATTAACATGAGATATTCTTTCCATATTATTTATTAATAGTGATCTAAATCTTCTTTCCTCTTTGGTCTCCATGAACCTAATTCTTAGTTTAATCTATGATTCTCATCTTTGGTATCTTTGAGTATTCGTTAAGGCATCAGTTGTTAATGATGTTATGTGACAACTGATTTGTTATAATCACATTATCCTTCACCGTAGTCATATTCACCTTTATCTACTCACCAGAAAAGTTTCTATCAAATTTAATGTTATAAAAATTTCTTCTTGTCCTCATCAATGATTAAAATAAAACTTAATTGTGTGATAAACTGTAATCATAATTAGAAACCAAGTAATAATGATAAACATTTATAGGATTTCTAAATCCAGACACCTTCTTCTCTAAACCAAGACTCCTTAGGATACTCCTCAGTCGTCCATATTCATCATTTACTTAAATCCTTCATGATGTTTTGTAAAGAATTTTTTAATTTCCAAAGAATATCTTCTTGGAGTTTCAAACCTAGAGTGCACCATGGCCCATTGTCATGCACATTTTCCCGATCTAGTATAGATCATTATGGTACTTTTGAGTTTGATACCCCTATGTATATCTATTCCAAATCCACATCAACTAGTAATATCTGGGTAGATATTTAATTTCTTGGAAACCAATTTCCCTATCCCATACCATAGTTCTAGGAAATTTACCTACACTTTAAGAAATTATTTAACTTCTCATTAGATACATCACAATGTATATACATATTAATATCCTTATGGATCTCCCTATGGTTTTCTCATCATAATTTCCAATCATAAACTAAACCATTATTCAATACCAAATTTAGAAAACCAATATTTTCATACATGGATATTAAATCATTTTTTATGAATATTATATACATTACATAAACACATCCTAGAGGACATTAACAGTTTAATGACATTAAAAACATCGAACACAGTATTCTAATCCCAGGAATTATATTTAATGTTTACCACAAAGATCCTCTCATTTATTACTCTTTATAGAAATACCCAATAAAAAACTATTCTTCATAACATATGGAATGGGAAAAAAATAAAGGGTTATATCATGTTATCATTAAGGGTAAACAAGGGATATATGTAAGCATAACATGATGGTAAGGGTATGAGAACATGAACAAAACATTAAAATAATCATACTCTATGTATCAAGGATCATATTTTAGAGTTAGGTCAATAATATTAGCAGTTCTTGAGACAGGAATCATAAGAGAATAAAATATCATGAAACTTGAGAGCCTATAAATGGAATAATGATGAAATATGTGGAATAAAAATATGAATAATTTTCTTCCATGTAGGTCAACTATTACTCCCAAGGGAATAATTTTGGATAACATCCTTTACACAACTGATTCCACTACTCATTCCAACCATGTCGTACATTATCGAGATCACTCATTTTTCATCAATGTCTTACGGTATCGGGCTCACTCCATTTTCCATCCCTATTTTATTGTACTGAAATTAATCCATATTCCATCCATGTTAATCTCATAAGATATCTAATTCTTTCCCCTATTAATTGGAAGTAATTAATGGTTCCACCCATCCCATAATAAAAATAATATTAATGTACATCATAAGATCATAAAACTACCTCATATTATAACCCATGAATTGAAATGGGTACCATAATCATTTAATCATATCATAAGCTATTCAACAAAAGACATGTTACATGGAATAATCCCTAAAAATAATTGTATTTTATAATAATTTCATCTTGGTATAACATGTGGAATAAAAACAGGTTTCACAAATACAAATCCATCAAAACATAAACCATTTAGGGAAATAATTTGATTGTTATCTTTGGAATATATACATATTAAATCATTAGTAACACTAATTTATTTAATCTTACATGTAAAATATTTTTAAATGATGTTTGAAACATTTCATAATTAAATTGTCATTTTAAAATGAAAAAACGTGATTTAAGAAAACTTTTTGAAAGCTATGTTCATTGAAAATATCCATTAAAATTTATAAATGATTCTTTGAGAATAATTGAAACCCATTTTTAAACATAAATCATTATTAAAATCATTTTCATTGGAAATAACCTAAGAAACATATAAATGAATCCTTGAAAACCATTTAAAATACTTTTTTAAACAAAAAACATTTTGAAAATTGTTTTCTTTCCAAATAACCATTGAAATACAGAATTGATTCATTAAAAATCATTTTATAGACTTTTTAAAATATAAATATTTTTTAATACATTTTTATTGTAAAATAAATATGAAAAAATATAAAAGAATATATGAAAATCCTTGAAAATAATTTTTAAAAATAAAAAAATTTCAAAATCCATTTCTTTGAAAGTACCCTTTATACTTAGAAAAGAATCAACTAAAACCATTTAGAACACTTTTTTTAAATAGAAACATTTTCAGAATATGTTTCTTTGAAAATGAACATTGATATTTATAAAGAAAAATTAGAAAAACATATTAAAAAACTTTTTAAAATGTAACACATTTTGAAAACTAATTTAACAGAAAATGACTTTGAAAAACTATAATTTAATCTTTAAATCAATGATTGATCTTGATGTCTAAAAGTTACATTCAATCCATACATGTAGAAATGAAAATTCCTTACACATTTATGGTAAAATGTAAAATTGAATTATTTAGAAAAAGACACGAATATTATATTCATAAAGTATTATAAAATTAAGAACATAGGTAAAATGTATCTTAAAATCATAAGAGCGCAATAAAAAATTAATATATCTTTATAAAACTTGTTTTTAAAGAAAATTGACTTCTGACCGAGAGAAATAAAGATATATTTTCATCAAAACAAAATCTTTATTATCTTAAGTACATAGAGTTGAAAATGGTACTATAAAATGAAAATATCACTAATAATTATAGGAAAATATAATTCATTATAATTATTGATATATATATATCAAAATATTTTATCATTGGAAGCATAATCGTAAATGATTTTGATAAGCGATGATATTGTTACCTAAAATCATTAAAATATGTTAATATTGAATCTAAACACCCTGAGGGAATAGCATAAAATAGAATAGAAAATATCATGAGTGTAATTAAATTTATTATATTATATTTCAAAGGTTGTGTATATTAATCTCTTTATAGAATATAGGTTTATAACATAATATACATCAATAAAAGAAAATTGACATAATAATCCCTTACCGATTTGGTAACATTTTAACTACAAAACCCATGAAACAGAGATCCTAAAATTAAAATTTGAACAC
This sequence comes from Viscum album, assembly GCA_963277665.1. Lineage (NCBI taxonomy): Eukaryota > Viridiplantae > Streptophyta > Magnoliopsida > Santalales > Viscaceae > Viscum > Viscum album. Next base: position 949,577,091 of record OY728155.1, on the reverse strand, counting down.
CCATAATTTCATATATAAACCTTAAAAAAATTAATTCAATGTTATTATATACACAACATTAATGGAATTGGTTGTTAATATGGAATGAGTCTCACTGATCTCAAAGTGGGACCGAAATACCTTACCTTAAGTATTAACTTCCATTTATATCTCTAATCCTCTTGTAAAATTAATATAATTTTATTATACATATATTTCAGAAACATATTAATATATATAATACCATATTTTATATTATTATATCCTTTTATTTCCTTTTTTGTTAATAATTTCATGTTAATGTCATGTTTCAATTAATAACTAATTTTTTCTCATGTGTATTCTGACGTTGAATTATAATTCCACTTAAATTGGTAATTATATAATAGTTTTTAGAATGTAAAAACTAATATAAATATAATATATATACATTATATATTTATTTAGTGTAATCTACAAAATTTAGTGATAGGAAATGTAGTACGTCATTTATGGAGATAACATATCATATGCACACATTTAATTTTTTTTACAACTTCTTATTGTACTGAAATAAAGATAGTTAAATGATATATATATATAAACTAACCAATTAAATAAATAATTATATATATATATATAATATGTTAATTATAAATACCCTTAACACATTCCACATATATCTTGAATGAATCAAATCGCTTCATGAGGTGGTAGTCTATCATACACACGGTCGACGTTATCATATTCCCAAAAAAATTAATAAATGATCTTACTTCTTATATAGCCTTTCTAGTAGAAAAGTATCATCACAAAAAGCGTATATATCATATATAATTTATAAATCAATAATTATTTGTAACCTAAAATGTGGTGATGGAAAAACAAACTACATTGGTTCATGAGGTGGTAGTCCACATTACACATGAATGATGATTTAATAACCAATTCGATTGATTTGTGTGATTTTTTAGGTCATAAAAAATACATAAATTTTTTTCATTATATGGGATATTTTTTTATATAATTATGTATTAATAAAAATTGAATGATTTTATGAAATAAATAATGTAAAGATGATCAATGTAGAACATTACCTCTTCTTTGGGTATCTAACATAGGTTTATACTAAAGCCTTCCTAGATTGGATTTATTCCCAAAAGAAGTATTAAATGACGAGGTCATGTAATATGAGAATTTAATATGGTATGTTGTGGAAAATCCAATTTTATTTATATGTTTGGAGAATTGGGGAGAGTGAGTTTCTATTTAGAACTCATGAGGGGTGTCATTTTCTTAAAAACACAATAGTATTCACTATTAGAACGTTTCCCTTACATCATAATGCTCCAAAATTGATTAATAATGTATAGTATGGATTAATCGGACAAGAAAAACCCAAAATAAATAAAATAAACACATTTTTACCAAGATATTCCTTAGTCCTTAAGTTAACTCGATTTTATCCTTTGAATTTTCACCAAGGTAACATGAATCTTTTTATTAACCTAGGTAATTTATCCTTTAATACTAAGATTTCAATAAATTGATTATATAATTTAGACCCATTAGTTATAAATAATTAATTTAATTAACTGAACAAAAATTTTATAATTATGTAATTCTTTTGATAAAAATGTATATAATGCACAGTAACAAGTTTTAACCTTAATCATGTTAATTAATTTTAACTACATTCTTAAAAAATTATGGTAAAAAATGTATTTAATATTATTTGATATTGAGAATTATTATGATTCCAAATATGGAATTCAATTTTACAAATTCCATTAATATAAGTGGCGTGTTTTATTTAGAATTATTTCTGTAGAAGTGAAGCGTAATCAGGTTTTTAAAGTGAAAATGGTTAAAAAATTTCAAAGTAATTATATGAAATTACAATATGAAATTGAATCCCAAGACTATAATTGGATTAATTCAAATATTACTGAACTCTTTATACTCTAAAACAAATTTAAAATATAATTAAACTTTTTATGTAAATTAAATTAAAAGGCATTTTTCAATTAAATTTAAGTATTTTTCACTATTCAATAAAAAATGAAATATTATAGAAAAAACAAAAAAATCACCCTATGATAATTATTATTTTAAGATTTAAAAAACTATGAATATTTTACCAATTTCATTTTCTAAAAGTGAAAAAAAAATTATTATTTTTAAATAATTATGCCATTAAATGATAATAAAAATTGAGAAGAAAAAATATTGTTTTAGGAGTCAAATGGTTTTATTCATGTCTTATTCCAACAAAATAAATATGATAATTTATAAATAATAAATTGAATATATAATATATAAATTTCCTTAAAATGATTCACCAATATTTGTTGGGTTAATTTATTCAGGTAATATATCTTTATGTGATAAAAATATTTAGAAATTTATTTCCTTCATTATAAAATTGTTTTTTATTTTCATTTCAATTTTATTTTTCACAAAATAATTAATTATATATATATATTTGCAGAATGTATATTTTCATAATTTATATAACCCTATTCATACCCGCTATTCCAATAGCTATGTGATAACTATTATATTAAATAATCTTTTAATAGTATGACATGAATCATTTAAACTCGATATTCCATGTTATGAAAGCTAAACTCGGTATTGTGTGTAACATAAGAAAAAGATCGTGTTGATAGTAATTCTAGTCATAAAAGTTCCATGTAGTGAAATATTAACTTGGTTTTTTTAATCATTCAAGATATCAATAAAATTTATTTTATTTTAGAATGAAATCATAAAATCTCGAGGTGTTACAAGAATTTTATTATATTAATATTTATGATTAAAAATAAATTTCTGTAAAAAAAAATTACACATTTTTTGTGTGCATAATAGAATTAATTTATAATACTTTTATAGATTTAATATTGTAAAAAATTTTATATATATGGAATCTGAATAATTAATCTCAGGTAATAATATAAGCTTAAATTTTTTTCATAATGAATAGTAACCATTAAAAAATCTTATAACCACCTAAAAAAATAAAAGTTTTAATGAGGAGTTAAACTAAATAGATATTGGTTAAAATGGCTTACCAAATTGTATAAATCCTATCTCTTGAAAAAAAATTAACACTATTTCGTCCCCTATAGAAATTTGATCTAATTTGAATTAAATTTTCAATGAGAGTGACTTTATTATATTCCAATGTTCATAATATTTACAATTATTCACCTCCACTCACATATTAAATGGAATATTATCTCCTATATTATCTAATACAATTTCTCCCTTTATCATAATTATGTTCTACCTGAATATTCTACCATCATACTTATCTACGGATTTTAGGTTTTGGTTATTGTATATCTCACTATCTTTGTTTGTTTTGAGTGATCAAAAAAATCAAAAAAAATCTATTGATTTAATATCATGGATTTCAGCATTTATATTTTTGAATTTTTTTGGGAAGGTACCATATTAAACATAGATATCAAAAATAAGTAATAAGAACATTTATGGGGCCCCAACCTACATGTAATAGTGGATACAATATTTGGTTCCAATAGATAGCCGGTGGAACCCTCCGAATACTTAATAGCCTCAAGACAGACAAAAAAATAACCATTAAATGAGGGAAATACATGTTTTTATTCAACATCTAATATCTCTATTCCACCCCCCAAGACCATATAAATATGATTAAACCCCATAGAGGCAATAAATAAACACCATTATGTTCTTCTATGGAAGTAGTTAACTTTTATTAATATTATCCTTCCATTTTTCCCAATCCATAGATCTATTATGATTTCATGTTATATTAAATATATCATCAACATTCCTTTCTCCCACGATCACTATTCAACTTATTTGATTATTTAAGGTAAAGAGGGAGTGGAGTGGGTAATTCAATGGTATTATGAAAAATCCACTCTCTTATTTGTTTTTATTTTTCTTCGAATATGATCATTAAATATAGGGGTTGTACATTTTTCCCTAACAACAGGGGGTAGTAATTTTTTATTCCCTACAAAAATGGGATATATGTTTTTTTTCATGGTCTTTAATATGAGGTTATACGTGATCACATCATTTAAATTGAGGGATTTCATTCTTTATTGGTGTTTAAATCATTAAAAATTCTTTGTGAATTGTTTTGTTGAGTACCATTTAACCCAATAGAGTAATAATCTTCCAATGAACTTGGGAAGGGGATCTAGAAACCATTCGTGGGTGATTTCTAAACATTTTTATCAAACTCTATTATGTTTCTTCCACTACTGTAAGACATTTAATTTCTTTATTTCACTCATATTTCTTATTTATTTTCACCACATATAATTTTTGTTTAGGAAATTAAATTTTTTAATTCCATCAAATTTTTGTATTAATTTATAAAAAAATGTAAAATGTAAATTCACCCCTCTGACCATCTATCCTTCCATCCTTACTTTGAAAAATAAATGGAATCTAAGCCAAAGATATTTATTTTCAAAAACCTCAATTGGTTAAATAAATAATAAATTAAGGATGGAATCATTATATTTTGGACAACGTTCTCCAAAAACACTCACAATAGTTAAATCCCTATTATTTTATGGATCTAGTTATGGATATTGGAAAATATGCATCACCATATGCAGTAAAAATGTTGGCCACCCCATTTTAAATCTTTTAATGTATAGATATATATAATTTTACCAATTATATGAAACATTGTCTCCTAAGGATATTTTATCTTTTGATAAATGTGGAAAATAAATTAATTCAATTAATTGTGATTTTCATATAAAAAAATTAATCAATTTATAAATTATAAAAATGAACAATATATTTGACAGCTTCTTGAAGACAAACAGGATAAAAATATAAAATTGTAGTTACAAAATAACAAGTTAAAAATATAGAAGTCCCTAAAATCATCAAAATTATGTACAATAATTAACTCCCACTCCTCAATTCAATCATAAAATGTCTTATGGTCTCATCCAAAGATAGTAGTGAGATTTATTATTCCAATGATTCTTGATCCCCTATCAATTTAAATTAAAAATATCTTCTATATTATCCTATTCAATAAAAAGAATGATTTTTTATTCTACCACAATATTCAAAGGATCTCAAAAATAAAAACAATCATATTTTGATTGAAAAATATCCTCTTTCAAAGATAATTGAGAAAATTAAAAATGATATTGATAGGAACTATTAATTTCTTTTTAAAAACAATGAAGATAAAGATAAAATATTTAATTTGTTTTTAAAAGATATTAAAATTGTTGATAATAAATATAAAGAGAATAAAAATGATAATAATACATTTAAAATTGAATTAGGTAAGAATCCTTATTAAAGTAAATATTTTTTTTAGAATTTCTAATCCTTCATAAATGACCATATGGGATACCTTGCCATGTTAACTAAATGCGGATATTTTTTTGATAAGATCTCTGGTTTCCAATGGTATGTAAAAGACTGTTTTAGTATTTTTTTTATTAAAATTAATTTTGAACTTCTATAAATACATATTTTATTAAGGGTTTCTTTTAAAATGAAATTTTAAATAATTTTCAGGAAAAATGGGCACATTATTAATCGGTAAAATTTCAAAAATTCTCACTGTGGTGTTCCAAAATAAGTATGCCTCTCGTGTAATCTATTCTATTTAAAATATTATAATTTTTATAGGATGTAATATCCCATGAAAATATTTTTTTCCAAAATATCAATTGTCTACAATTAGTAAACCGAATTCCACTTGTGTACCAATATTCATTTAATAATTTTGTAGTACATTTCTCAAGGAAATTGTTGATGAGCTACATGGATTTTGGATAGTGTGTGCTCGAGAATCTTTTGAGGCAACAATTAGAATATCCTAAATGGTTTTTCAGAATTCAATTTATCATCTTTAAAAGTAACTCTATTTCATTTTTCATTTCAATCATATCAAAATTATTAAATTTGATAATTTATTGAAATGTTATATTTCTAAATAAATGGTTTTAAATATATTTTATCATTTATAATTGAATTGGGTTTTGAAATTAGAGTTATATTTTTTCTTTTAATTTCAATTTAAAAATAAATTTCACGTAACCTAATAAAATAACATTTTAACTTCCATTTTCTTATATATTTAGTTTGGGATATTTTAACTGAGTATTGCTTTTAGTATAGTATATGATAATCATAAATTTATCCTTTATATATTTTTTTTGTTAATTCGATATGTCCAATAATTTATTTTAAAAACTCTTTATAAATTTATTATTTTTATATAATGTTTAAATTCATTACTACATTTCTCTTCAAATTGAATATGAATTTAGAAATACTATATTATTTTCATGATTTATTTATTACCAGATTTTATTGATATATAAATGTTTAATTTAATTACATTGTTTTTAAAAATCTATTCATTTAGTGTTTCAAACATAAATTTTTTTGTTTAAGCCTCCCAAAATCCTTTTGCCAGCGATGGGGATTTATAGAACCTAATATCTATTTTATTTTCCATCTCTTAACTTGTACTACAATGTAGATAGCCGATAGCCTTATTTTATACTCACATGGCCATTATTGGGCTTAATTTCTCTCTAGGTTTTATGCATATCCTATCATACACTCACTCATGTTTATCTATAATTTTCTATATTATAAAATCCAAATCTTTTGAAATTTAAATATTTTAAAGCTTTCCGTTATATATGTGCATGATTAATGCTTATTTAATTTATTATACAATTTTAAATTTTTTATATCACATTTTATGAGCTTTTAAGTACATATAATTTGTTAAAGGGTGAAAAATAAGGTAATATATATCATTTTTTTCATTAAATATTTTCATTTTTTTATTATTTAAATTCATATTAAGCATAATTTTTTTATAGATTTCTAACATTGAAATTACTTTAATTATAAAATATTTACATTTGGAAATAATATTTAGTATATTAATCAATTTTTAATTTTAATGTTTTATGGATCATTGTATTTATAATTCCTTAATTAACGAGGATCAAACTATTTCATTAATTCTGGAATGATCAAAGAGGAAATATCCTCCTTGATCTATCTCTTAACATTATGGATATTCTATTTTAATCTTGATTTCATTATCTATTTAAATTAGTAATCTCTATTTGATAATTGAACATTTTTATTAAAATATAGATGTCATTTATTTATGTTTATCTCCTCAAGTAATTAATCTCATTAATACTTTTTCTTGACATCATTGATTCATTTTTTAATTATATATAACTCTTCATGTGATTGATATATTACTATCCTCCCATAGGTAATGGTTTTTTATATTAACACTTTCATTAATTAAAATATTTAAAATCATTTTTTGGCCCCATATACTTTTGAATGTTTGTGTCATTTGAGGGTGATCCAATAATTTTAAATATTAAATATTCCAAGAGAGAAACTCATTTTAATATAAAGTTGAGCTCTTCGAAATTTCTAGTCCATACTTAAGCAAAGGCAAATGTGTTGTGCAATTGTTTGGTTTTAAAAAGACCACTTTTAAATGATGATATTATTTATATCTTCAATTTTTTCTATCTCACTTTCGAATGGATAATATATTATCCCAAATGTGTTAATATAATTTTACTAAGAAATGTTGGTGGGCCATATTATTGTTATGAAGGGAAGAATTTCATGAATTAAATGGAATGATTTCCCGAATGAATTTCCTTTATTATTTTATTATAAATTCAAAAGATGATATTCTTTTTAAATCAATGGAATCATTGGTTTTTTGGGATAAATTTCATAGTTTTGAAATGTATCTTAAAATATTTTATTTATTTTGAAAATATGATAAACATTTTAAATGATTTATTTTGAATTTTGAATTTTTTTTATTATTGACGTTTTTTAATAGCAAATTTGGTAAAGTATGTAAAATGAATTACTAATGAAATCGTTATGAAAATACCTTTTCTTAAATTTACTATTGACTAACTGGATAAATTCAATTATAGGCAACTAAAATTCTATTTTATTATATTCACACAAAATGCATCATGTATCTGGAAAATGGGGATAATGTTTTACATATTAATCTATTATATATTTTTTGAATTATCAAAGACACACATTGGTGTTTCTAATATTTTTATTTCATAAATTTCAGTATTTATAATATGGAATTTTTCCATGAAGGTTATAGACCAAACCAAGGTCTCAAAATGAGTAAGAATAAACTTTTTAAATCCCCAAACTACATGGACCAATGGATTCCATATAGGGTACTAACCGAAGGTTGGTTGTTCCATGACAGAACACTAATTCAATCTATATTCCCCTAGTAAACTTCACTGTCTGGATAAAACCATGGTTCGGTACATGTTCTACTAGTTGTCCAATGACACCAACCATGTATCTGGTGGCCTCATGATATACATACAATAGTTATTGGAGGAGCGATACTAATAGATTATTTCTCTCTCTAAGGTCTCTATTCAACCCATGTGTCAACAAAGAGCCACCTAACCCCCACCCCTGATCCTATAAATACACAACCTTGGCTTCTTGAAAATAAATGTTTCACGTTTTTAAATATACACATCCATTTTTTTCCTTTATAGATATCTATTGTAATTTTTTTTTATTAAATATCTCTTACACATTATTCTATCTATCAATATCTTATATTTCTTCTCTTATTCATTTTAATTATGGAGTGGTGTTTTTTCATCATTGAGATTCAGAAAAAAGAAGTATATTATTTGTTTTTCATTTAACTCATGTTGTGTCTATAAAGTAAGAGATGGTTCTTCCTTGGTGAATAAGGAAAGGGGATATTAGCTTTACAATAACTATCCAAAAATCATTGGGATAGTTGATCACTACATTTAAAGTGGGGGACTGGTTTCATTCATGGTTTTTCAAATCATATATTAATATTCTAAATGGGTTTCTAAGGTACCGTTGATCCCAACCGAGTAGAAATCATAGAAATGAAACAAGGGAAGAGACATAGGCACCTTTAATTGATGATTTTGGAACACTTATATCAAACTCCCTTGTCATATTTCCTCTCATATAACTCATTTTATTTATTACTTCCACATATATTTCTTATTCTTTCAAATCAAATGTATTATTTTTGTTTAACACAATAATGGTTCTAATTCTATATTATTTAGTTTTAATTTATAAAATGTTTTGATAATAAAATCCACCCCCTATTTCCATCATTACAAAGACCAAAAATATTTTTCCAAAAATAAAAAACCATGAATCCTAATGTGGATTTCCAATGAAGGTACCCAAATTAGACTTATATGTTATTAATTATATTTTTTAGTTTTCATAATTCTTGAAAATCATCATAATGATCAATAAGAATATTAGCATGATTAAATTATTATATTTACTATAATTACATAAATTTATGTTAATGTTACGTTATTTTTATATATCCCACTTATTTATGGGAAGATGATGACATCGGTTATGCGTTTGTGTGGACAACCACATCCATGAAGTGTTGTTATTAGTTTTTCATTTCCTATTAATATGGATGGTAATAAAGAAATATTTAATATATATATATGATATTTATGATGTAATTATGATCATGTAAAGTTGAATTATTATCTTTTTTCATTTATGTTATAACAATCAAAATTTTAAAACATCACAAGTGTATTCTAAGATATTATCGTCTACATGAAGTGTTGTAGTTAATTTTTAATATCATGTTTATATAAAAGGTTATAAAAGTAAAAATAATGAATAAAATTTATTTTTATAAAATGGATAAGATTATTTAGAATATGAATCCGTGAAAATGATGTAAGGATAAAAAATAATTTATCAAACAATTCAGGGAAAATGAACCGACTTTCACCCAAAAAATAATTTTAATGAATAACTATTATTAAAACTATATTTGGAAATTCTTATGGAACGAAATATTGTAATATATACGTAAATACTATTATTTAATATATTTTAAATAGATATATATTTATTATATTTAATGTTTTAATGCTTATAAATCAATACACCATTTTAGGTATGGGTTCAACATCCAAATAATTTTTTTTATACTTGTTTCAGGTTATGAAATTTTTTGGGTTTATATTGTATATACAAGCACGTTTATAATTTATATCATGAATATATTTAGATTCCTGGTATTTATATTTATATTTGATGTCATTTGTTTCAAGGGATTTATGATCCAAAAGATAACAAATTGTCATTGGTGTATGTTTCATTCTTGTTTTTAATCAGTATTTTACATGTGTGAATATAATTTTAGGGAATAATATTATATTTAATTATCAAAAGCCATATTTTTTATTCTCCAATGGTCAGTAATAGAGGATTTAATTTTTTTCGTCACATTTCCATCACATTAAAACATAAAATTATTGATAAAATGATTCTAGTAAAATTTTAATTATTTACTCATTGGGCGGAGATTTTATTCTTTCATGTTCATGTTCTCTATAATATATTTGAAGAATATTATTTTATATTATAAAATTATTATATTAGAAAATTTTAAAAAATAATTTCATTTATTTTCATTTGTGTTAATAGGAATTTTTCAATGTTTTCTAAAGAGGTTACATATGAAATTTACAAAATACATTGGAATCTATCTTAATTTTAACATTTACCCCACAAAGGTGTTTTTCCACCATCATGTCACGTATTTGATTTAAATATACCTTCAATGGTTGGAAAGTAAATTTTGAAATAAATAATATTTCTCAAAAAAAAATTCATTTTTTATTTGCAAATATACAGAAAAAATATTATAATTTCCCTTATTTTATGAAACCTTAATATTTACTTTTAAAGGCATTGTTTAAATATATTAACATAATTTATTTATTTTCATACATCACCGAGGATATGTTATTATGATACAATTCAATTATTACTTATATATTTCTTCTATTTATGTTGTTCTATGGATTATTTTTTAAAACTATTTATTTTCCCCTGGGTTAATTTAGCTATTAGAAAATAAGGAATGTTTTTTTTGATACCATAAACATCCTTTCTCTATGTGGGTTGTTATTTTTTAATGAAGACATTTTTATGAAACCTAATTATTATCTATGGGTTGTGACATGGAGAGGTGGTGATTATTTTTATGGCATTTTGGAAACACTTATATATTGTTTTCATTAATTTATGTGTGGTATAAAAATTATATATCCCTCAAATACAATTGGTAAGGATTGATATCACCTAATATAATTAGAATTAAAAAATGGAGTGAACATAGTTCAGTAATGGATTATTTCCATAATGATATTCTTTGGAGTGAACCTTTAAAAGAGACATTATAGAATGGGGAGTGAATCCAATAAACTATAGGACCTTCAAAGCTATGGTAGTTATTGAAGTGAAATATAATATCCCCTAATACATTGTCCATAATCTGACGCTAAAAACATATTTTTTTCATTTCTGGAATTGATAATAATATTTATGACACAATTTATACTATCCAACTCCAAAATCAGAAGTAAATATTAGATCATTTCGATAACCAAGGAACTTTTATATTTAGAGTGTTATATAATTAGTAAAAACTCTTATATAAAAATAAAAATGTCTTCAAAATTGTAATTTAACCATCATACCCATATTTTCATATACAACATTACGTTTTCAAAATCTACAATAAAATTAGTTACCATGAAATATTTCTATACATAATTTATTTAATATAATTCTTCTTGACATAGGGATGAGGAAACATAAAATGGATTAGCTTAAATACTCACAACGGGTAAAAATAATTATTTAAAATTAAATTTTATTAGGAAGAATAAGATTAATAAAATGATATGGTTACCTAATAAATTTATATGAGAATAAAATAATATAATTCATACACATAAAAAATGGATCATAAGTCATGAAACCTGGAATAAATATTTAATATAAGATAAATGTTATATATTTCACTAATCACGATCCATATAAAAAATCAATGAGAAAAGGATACATTAGAACTTGATTCAAGCATAAATAAAACATGCTACAGTCTTGGAACATAATTTTCATATCACTATTATAATCACTCTTACAATCGAATTACCTATATAGTAGATTCTAATAATATAATAAGAGAACCTATTATCAAATTAACTTTATCCCTTTACCTAGTACATTGTGGAGATATATCATACGCAACCGTCAATATAAGATTTATTTTTTTCACCGATAATAAAAAAATACAAGAACTATTCCATAGACATAAAACATGAAAAAAAATTCAACATAATAAAAAGAGATGTTCACAAATTTATTGATTTATCCATGGAAAAAATATGTTCCTTTAAAATTTCATTGAAATATTCAAAATCCATTCAGATAAACAATAAGGATAGTGTCTTTGCATCATATCACCATTTGAGAATAAATAAAGACCTCGTTTATTTTTGTTAATGAATTGAAACACAATTAAAATATCATTACAAACAGACATGGGGGAAATAGCCTTTATATTTTAAAAATCACTATTTAAAACAAAAAATTCACAAAATAATGACAAAAATTATTTTCATTGAAAACACATTTAAAACTTATGATGTAATATTCAAATAAATTAATGGTCATTATGGTTGGAAAATACATCCATGTAATACATTTTGAAAATATTCTCCCAAACATTTGTAATGATATTAAAAGGTGACATATGTGGAAAAATGTAATAATTTTTTTTTCAAAACCATTAAAATGATTTCCAAAGAACATGTAAAAAATTAGTAAATAAATTAATTTAAAAAAAGTGTAAATGTATTAGAAGAGAAATATTCTTGAGCTAATGTAAAATACATGATTAGTGTCACTTAAAAATGATTTTCTTGATGTTTCATTAATCAATAGTAGAGGAAATGGAAACTAAAAATTTAAAAACAATTATAACCAGGGGATAAAAAATAAATGTTGTTCAATAAAATAATATCACATAATTTCTTAAAAAGAAAATATGGACATAAAATTCATTAAAGGAAAACATATTGTAACATAATGACTTTAAAGCATTCATAACATTTGAATAAAAAGTTATTAGAAGTAAGGGAGTGATATCTTTCTATAAATACCATTAATTTAGTGAATTAATATGTCAAAAATTAATCCATTAGGTAATAATTACATCATATAGAGAAATCATATAGAATTACATATATCATGTCTTAAGAAAATGAGGTTGATGTAATGAAATCCCATGTAAAGATCATAAACTTTTTCAATGATCATTAATCCATGAATTGATTATGTGAACATATGTAAATTAAAAAATATGGAAATATATATTAAAATAACTTAGATATAAATTCACATGAAATCATGTACTAACATATCCGATGAGGTAAAAGTATAACCCAATAAGTGGATAATTAATTTAGAAACCCCTTACCACTTCGTACCTTTCTAGTCATATCCATTTGAATGATTAAATTTTTATTATATAATAAAATATATAGAATTATGAACTGTTTATGACATAAAACTTAAAATGGGAATTATAAAAAACATTTAATGTACATTAGTTTCATAAATTTTAGACTTTTTATAGAGAAGGGGAATTTAGACAATATCCCTTACCTCGAGTCGACACAATCCATGTATGTAATTTAACTCTTGCATAATGAAATTATATAATTTTTTATATTTTTCAATTATCATCTAAAGGTTTAATCACCAAAACATGAGCAATTTATTTCACTTAATTTAATTGAATATTTTTTATATTTTATATAACACTATATTGGTTATTTTGATGTCATTTAGTCCATAACATCATAATTACTTTATATATTAACCATGGTCAAATGGATATTTATTCCATCTTCTTAAGAATAATTATAATTTTATAATTATATTTTTATAAATTAATTATACTTTTAAAATAAATAATTGCATATGGCTATGAAAAATTAATTACACTACAATCATTGAGATGATAGGTCATACGTATGTATGTATAACGTTTCCATATTTTCCCAGAAAATATGAGTGAAATAAGGTACGTATTATTTTATATATCTATAATAACGATTATATTTTAAATATATTTTAATATTTTAATATATAATTATATATATCATCCATATTATTTAGTGATTAAAAAATAATCACATTGCTTCGTGGTGGTGGAAATCCCCATATACAAATGAATGCCATTATCATTTTAAAATGGATGTAAATATAAGAAAACTAATTATATCATATCTTTATATAATCATATTTATTTCACATATAATATAAATATATAAATAATATTATCTATTATATGTTGATTTGAAAGGTGGTGATGGAAAAAAAGTTTCATCGGTTCGTAAGGCATTAATTTTCTATACACACGATTAATGGTTTAATTTCCCATTTGGTCATAAATGAGATGGATAAAACTAACATAATAATATCTAATTATATAAAATAAAATTATGTTATTATTTTAGAATTATTGAAAATTATTTTCTGGAGGTATAAGATCAAATAATAATTCAAAATTCAATTAAAATCTATTCCTCTTCTTTGAACAAACTTCTTCGCATTAAACGTTATGAACTCTATGATTGGTATTATTCCGAAACTAATACCACAATAATTTGGTGAGGTATTTTAGGAAGGTAATTTGGTATATATTGTGTAAAAAATTCATCTTGATGTTCGTAGATGAGATGATAGGGGTTTTCCATTTCAATTTAAGGGGAGGGGTAATTTTGGAAATAAATGAAATATTATAGAATAATATGATTCAAACTCATTTGAAATGGTTAAAAAATGAAATTTCATAGAATATAAAGATGATATAATATTAATATAATCCCAAAATAAAATTTTAATTGGTATATATATCATTGTAAACCCTATATTTTGGATTAACCCATCCATTAGTTATTTTTAACATTAACTGTGGTAATAACTATTTCCATATTAAAGGGTTATAAATTTAATTCGCATATAAAAACCAGCTCATAAATGGAAAAGGTGTGAAACATAATTCTATTTATCATCTTTATTGACTTATTTCATTATTTTAAGGATTTTCAATTAATTTTATAATATATATTTATTATAAAATACTATCATTTCAATTTTAATAACTATTCACATAATTTGAATATCAAAACAATAAGAAAGAAATGTAATTAGAATATAATATATTCCACAATAAATAAATAAATGTTATTAAACCGAAATTATTTATTATAACATTAGTCATCCAAAATTCAGTAATTATGATGGCTTTAAAATAACATCCAATTTTCTACTGATTGCATAAGCCAGGTGTCAACATTCTGTAAGTGTTTAAAAAAAATATATAATCACTAAAAAATAGATATAAATTAACACTATATAAATTATTTTAATACTATAAAAATAACCTTTAATATTGGATAAAAAATTTTCATTATCTTTATGTGACCATATAATAGATATTTAATATTAAGTTAGTGACATTTTGTATTTTTACTTAAAATGATATAAATGTCAAAATCAAAGTTAATCAAAACAAAATATAATGTTTTCTCATTTCAATGATTATGGATAAAATATGTTTATACAATGATAAAGAATCATGTTTTGAAATAAATATCAATCCATTTAACATTAGTTTCGACCAAAATTAACCCATTTTACCCTTGTTATAATAACAAAAATTTGCAATGGTTACTATTCATAATGAAAAAAATAAATGGATCCTATATTTAAAATTTGAAACTCATTATTCAAAATATATTATCCAATTTTTAAATATTAATTTTCTAGATTTTAACAGGTTAATGTTTAAAATAAATTAATAAAATGAGATGAAAACATTTTTTAGAGAAATGTTTTTTAATCTTTAAAATAAACTTCTTCCAAAATCATGTATGATTATGATTAAATTGTAATTAATTATATTATTCGTAATAAAATAAGTATTATTTTTAGTTCAGATAAAATTAAAATCATAATGAGTCCTTTTGATAAAAATAAAATATAGTTTAAAAAAATATTTACTATCACTATTCACATAAAAATCAATCTTTTCGGAAAATCCCGAAAATATCATAGTAAGATAATTTTGATATTTAGAATTAAAAAAAATATATCATTTATAAAAAATTATTTTTCTAAAATTTATATATATTAGTTTTAATATATCCTCAAAAATTTAATAAAATTTACTTCTTTGAAGAGAACTTATTTTTTTATTATAAAATGACTCTAGTAAAAATTGAGCATTTATTTGTTAAAAATTAATCAATTTGTTTGAATTATACACTACCATTTTACTTAATTTTTATAATTTTTTTATCACTAATAATATTATAAAATTAAATGTCTAGTTTGTAATGGCCATATTTAAATAATAATATTTTTATAGTGTATCCTCATTCTCTTAAAGTATTGTGTTTCATGTTAACTATGAGATCGAGCATTGTGTTTTTTTCATAAACTCAATGTGTTACATTCTCACCCCAAAAATAAATTTTCTCATATAAATTTAAAATTTTGTTATCGTGGTTTTTTCATTTTAAAATTCTTTTTTTGATACCCAAATCATATAAATGGTTAATAAAATTTCCTCTTAAAAAGTGGGAAATACGAAGGACATCTAGAATAACACATGACTAAGTTTCCAAATAGGACAACATTATTCATATGGTATAATATTGATACAAATGGAAAAAATTAATTTCCAAATAACAATAAAGAGATAAATAAAAAAAATTCCAATAAAGTGATTGAGCATGATCAATACCATGACTACAAAACTATAAATTACTGTGGTGTGAAAATTAACATCGATTCATCAAAAAGAAATGTAATCGGATAAATTTTTTATTTCATGATCCTTTAACTAAATTTTAGGAAATATTTTACTATATATATTAATAAAATAGGTAAATATAATTACTTAACTTTTATAATTTCCAACATTAATAAATTTTCACCATAATATAATATTTTTCTCCAAATGATGAGTATTCTAGATGAATGTTTCATGCCTGAACCACTAAAATCACATTCGAATATATCACAAAATCAAAAAAATGGTTTAATTTATTCATAATATATTTAAATATTAAATAAAACTAAAATTAATTTCACAAGGTAAGATAATATACAAAATTTATACACCTTAATATGGAGAAATAATAAATTCTATTCCAAAATTCTCATAATAACACAAAAACATCAACATAGATCATGCCAAAAATGAATAACCCTATATCCCAAATTAAATAAATAACCCCAAAATTAATTATTATTTTATCTTCAATGTTTATATATAAACCTTCTTCCTATTATTTAAAAATATAATATCATTCTTCCAAAATAATTATTCACTTTAATCCTATGGTTTACATATAACACAACCCAATGAAAGTTCTCACTAAATATCATTAATCACATTAAAATAGAAACTTTTAAAACATAAAAATGTTGTATATATAACCTTGAAATTATGATAAACCTTTATCTTATGAACACATGATGGTACTTTTAAGTCACCCTCTTATGAAAATATACCAACATCCAAACTTCCTCTGATACCACCTATATTATCCCCAAATCAACACTCTTGGATCCAGTACTAAAAAATCATATTTACATGTATGGTTTTGATACTAACAAATGTGGCCCAGTATAAGTCACCAAATACTTACAACATTAAAATTAAATATTGTATAACATATTTTACCAAGGACCATTTAGGTATAGATTTCTAGAGAAATAAGACATGCTCTTACATAATAATATAAATGTCATCAAATGAGTATTTATTATAACATATATCTCTTTTCTAATCCAAAATAATGTCTTCAACATCTCCCCAAAAAATTATCTACACATGAAATATTTATAGAAAAAAATTAATATCATTCTTCATGACATAAAGAAATAAAAAAAGGGTGATCTCAAACGCATAACAAGGGAGAACATAAGAATTAATAACTCAATGTCATCAGTGAGCATAAGATGGGAATAAAAATATATTGGAATAATCAATGTTCACAAGTATAACATTATATAGTTCGTACCCATAAAAACATGGATCATTAATCGTGAAAATTGACATGAATCATTAATATAAAAAAGGGTCATATAAGTCAACAATATTGCAATATATGAAAGCAGTCCTAGAGAAAATGATACATTAATAACTTGATGAATAAATAAATTAAAAATATTATTAACATGAAAAATAATTTTCACATCACTCATACAATAACTCTTAAAACGGAATAAAATACATATTAAATTAAAATAATCTATTATAAAAAAATCGATATTTATTTAACACCATCCCATTATCCAATGATTTAGAGATATGGGTCAATATATCCCATGATCATGAGTTATATCATGATAACCAATCATCATAAACAATTTTAGAGAACCATAACATAATCATAACCCTTGAAATCTCATATTTTTCAACAAAACAATAACCATTAATCAATCATAACTTTATTTACCTATGGAAAATAAATGGGTTCCATGAAAATCACATTTTCAAAAATGAAAATCCATCAAAAGATATAATAATAATTTAATAACTAAAATATATCATTATAGATCATAATTAAAATCAATGGTTGTACTTATAGGTGAGTACTAATACCTTTAAACTATCATCAAAATCATACATGGGTAAAATACCCATTCTATTATGAAAACCCTTTTATAAACTAAAGAGTCTGAACAATATTTTAAAAATATTTTTCAGTAAAAATAAAATTGGAATATAATAATGCTTCATGGAAAATAATGGTCATTATGGTAGGAATATTAGTTCAAGTTGTATAAATTAAAAACCATCATTTCTAACATTTGAAAAGACAGGAAAAAGTGACCCAACAAACAGATAAAACAATTTATTTTAAAATGTTTTTAATTAATTTCAAATGACATGTAATATAACATTAGGTAATACTTCATTATTAAAAACAATATTCATGAAAATATTATAGAAAACATTTATATATAAGAGAATGATACCCAATTTAAAATAAGATACAATATTGGTATTATATAGAGATAACTTTTTGATGTTAATTTAATCAATAAGAGATAAAATGGTATCAAAAAATATAAAACCTATTAACAACCGTATGAGAGAAATATAACTTTTTTTAAACAAAATAATTAAATATTATTTCCCAAATAGAACATGAACATAAAGAAATATTGAAAGAAAAAGATATTATAACATAAACCTTTTACCAGTTCGGTATCTTGCAAACCAAATTTTTTGCAAGAAAGAGTATGATATGGATGTATATATCCAATGAATTTCATGAATTAATATGTCAAAAATTATCTCATGTGGTAGAAAGTACACCATACAGGGAAATCAAGGTGTGATACATAAATCATTTCTCGAGAAAATGATATTCAAAAATTGAAAACATTTACAGAATCCTAACTTTTGAATTGATTATTATTACATGAATTTATTCTATTAAATTATTTAATCCCAAATAAAACAAATAGAAAAAAGTAATAAAAAATAATTTAGATATAAATTCAATCATATTAATAGCATAAAAAATCAATTATGTGTAATTATTACTATGTAAATAAGAATGGAGTAAGGAAACAACTTACTATTTGGAAACATTCAAGTTAAATACCATTGAATGATGTTATTTGAATTGTAACGTAAAATAACATTTATAATGAAGGATTAATGATATAAAATTTAAATCCAGAATTATATATTCCATATGAAATAAATTATTTGTATAATAGTAAAACATGAAACAATGGAGGGAAGTTGAGGCAAAATCCCATACGTTGTGTCCACACATTCCTTGTATTTCCCTAAACTCATTCATAAAAACATATATCGATTGTTATATTTCATAAAATCTATTTCTTGATTCAATAAATTATTCTTAAACCATTTATTTCCTTTTTAATGAAATATCTAACTACTTCATTACTTCTAGTTGCATTGTGTGTTTTGAGGATGTTTGGTTCAGAACATCAATAGGTCTTTAGTATTTTATCCATAGTCAAAGAGATATTTCTTCCATAAACTACAGATTAATAATTATAAATAAATAATTATTTTTTACATTAAATATATTTTTCAAAATTGACCATTAATTACAGTAACAGAAAATGAATTATGTTATAATTATGGAGATAGTTTATCATGCGAATACATGAGTAACGTTTCCATTTTTCAAAAAAACATGAAAGAAAAAAGATAATTATTATATTAAATCTATAGAATAAATATTATAATATATATATATTTATATATTATAAAATCTTGAAATACATATATATATATATATTATCAATGTGATTCACTAATGAAAAAAAATCACATCCCATCATGGATGTGGTAATCCACATATACCCAATAATGATGTTATCATTTTCAGATGGATCAAAATGAAGGAAAATATTTGAAATATTTTCTTCATAGAAATATAATTATTTTATTAATTTTGAACATATACATTAAATCCATCACTATAATCAGTTATGAGAGACGGTGATTGAAAATGAGTTACATCAGAACGTGAGGTTGTAGTTCGTCCTACACAGGAATAATAGTATCATTACACATTTGAATGAAGCATAGAGGATATACTTAATTACATTAACAGAATAACGTCTCATTGTATTAAATATATTGTTTAAATTATTTAATGATGGTCTAAGAATATTATAAATTGTTATACTAAAAAATGACACTACAACATTTGGTTAAAACTTATACCTCTACTTCGAAAAACCTTCTATATTTACCATATAAGACTTATAAGGATGGTATTATTCAAAATATATGACCTATAAGAAATGTAGAGGTATTTTAAGAATTTATTTTTATATGAAATTTCTGAAAAATAATTATTCATGAAATTTCAAGAGGATGGGAGAGAGTGTTTTCTTTTATAAGTCTATGGAGGGGCAATTTGGAAAATTCATGAAATTTTAAAATGTAACATGTTTCTAAAAAATGTAAAATGTCCCCAAAAATAAATGGAATATAAAATAAGGAGAATAATATTTATATATAATAATAAAATCAAATATTTATAGGTTTAGATATCATTTTAAGCATTATAATTTCAGTGACCCTTTAATTAAGTATTTTTAAAATTAACTGCGATAATAACTTGTTCAATATTAAAGGATTCTAAATTAACATCTAAGACAAAAATTGGCTCATAACAAGAAATGGATTACATTTTAATGAATTTTTATCTTACTTATTCTATTCCAAGATATTTATTATTTTTATATAATATAATAATATATATTTCATATAAAATACTATTAATATTATTTTAATAACTTATCCAATAATGGTACATTGAAAACAAAAATAAACCAATATAATTCAAATATAATAGTTTTAACCATAAATTACATATTATTTTTAAATATAATGATTTGTGAAACAATTAATATTACCAAAAATATTACATCTTATGTTTTTAAAATCATTTTCATTAATTTTCTACTTCTTTCACATGTAATGTGGCATTTTTATGAAGGCATTTAAGGAATTTCTATAATCACTAATAATTAGAAATAAATTATCAATATAAAAAAAAATTCTAAAAATAACCTTTAATATTTGTTCAAATCTTATTTTTATCCTCATATGAACATACAAGTTAAATTCAATATCAAGATAAGGACATTTTGTATTTTCATTACATTAAATATTATTAAGGTTAAAATCAATGAAAAAATATCAAAAAATTACTTATTTTATAATTTTATATTATTATAAAATAAAAAATCATACATTAATATAATAGAAAATTTATTAACGGATTTTGAGCCATATGAAATTAGTTTTTAAAAAAATTAACCCAATTTCAATTATTGTGGTAAAGAAAAATCATTATAGTTATTGTTCATAAGGACAAATAACAAAAGATACTAATATACCAAATTTTAAACTAATTATTCAAAATATTATGTGAATATTGCGAATATTAAATTAATAAAATTTTATAAAATCAATTTTAATATAAATTTGTAAATCTAAATAAAAAAAGATTTAATAAAATCATGTTTTAAAGCCTAATAGTGATTTATTCCAAAATCAGGCATTGTGATGATTCAAATTTAATTAACTATATTATATCTAATTAAATAAAGATTATATTACATTGAGATAATAATAACATGATAATGATAGTTTTTAATGAACATTAATCCTATTTTTACACAAATTGATATTTTTCACTACTCACTGAAATATTAATCTTATTAGAAAAAAACAGCCTAATTTATTTTGATATGATGATTTCAAAATTATATACCTTATATCTCAAAAAAAATTATATGTTCTAGAAATTAATTATAAAATCTTCATTTATAAATATATAACAATCATTTTTGGTAGAAATCACGTTTTAAAGCATATAACGACTTTATTGAAAATTGAACACTTAATTATTATGAGTTATTTTGTAGATTTTAATTATTTACAATCTTTATACATATTTTTTATAATGTGAGTATCACTATTCTTACATACCACTTTAAATTCATTTTTATAATGGTCAAATTTGAATACATTTTTCTATAGTATATCATAAAGAACTTAATGCGTGGTGTTGCATGTTAATCAATATATTTAGAAAGTAATTCTTAAATAATAGGTTGTTACATTAACCATGAAAAAATAAAATTATTTTCTTTTCATAAGTGTATTTGAAAAAATTATGTATTGTACTTTTGATATTATCTCATTACTCCAAATAGATTATTGGTGATTCTATTATCTTATAGATTATATCTTTTATTATGAAAAATCCTTATGATTCATGATTAATGGTATTTGTTTGATGGGTTATGACTTTCATATGATATCATAATGTTCACATACCACTTTGATTATATTATGCTCACTTACGATCATTGATTTATATATCATATATTTACCCTTATTGTGCATCAGAGCTCTCCATTTCTTATGTTTCCATTTCCAAGGTTCTAAAGAAATAATTTACATGGTGAATGTCTAATAAGGGTTCTATGTTAGAAGATAATTGTGGAAGCTTTTCAACATCATTAATAAAATATGATAAATATGTATCTAGTAACTTATCATTTAAGGTTCTAGGCCTTGTATTATTTTGAAATTTATTATATATTCATCTAAAATGATGTAATATTTATGTCTATATTTCTTGGATCACCTAAATACTCATGGATGGGGTTCATGAGGTTTGGGATGATTGAAAACAAATATCCCAAATACATTGGCCCCATGAGATTGTTGATCACATCATAGCGATGACCAATCGACTAGCACTCTCACAAAATGTTTATTAATTTCGTGATCTGTTCTGTATATCCCTCTTGAGAAAGCAAATAAATAATCCATCACATGAAATAAATCCATAAGTTGTATATTTGGACATGACCCCTGTTAAAAGGGGAATCTACTAAAAATAATTCAATATTGGGAAAGTGTTTTATGCAATAACAAAACTCATCTAGTCAATTTAATTTAGAATTTCAATAAGTATATAGAGGTAATATGGGAACCAGTGGATATAATTTAATACAATTACCCTCACATTTTTTATATCTTTGTGTAAAATATGATTTCATGGAAGAAATTTCCAAATAATGGAAGCATATAAGAAAAATAAATAACAATAAAAATTAAATAAAAGAGTTAAATGTGATATATTAATCGTTTTATACAATGTAAAAATGAAATTATTTTTGGTAAAACATATATTTTTTATTTTAATCTTAATAAACCCCTATAAAAAATTTGAAAAAAATAAATAACATTTATTATAATAACATTTATTATATAAAACTTGTTATTATAAGAAGTCACAAGTAATATTTCTAAAGCATATGAAATTTATTTTTTCTTAAAAATTAAATATTTTAAAATAAATATTTATTTGATTTAGAAATAAATTTTTTAATTTATAATTTTTTTTAATAATTCTCTTTTATTTTGGGAATCATCATGTTGAAGTTATTTAAGGAGGATATTTAGTGATTTTTCTAAAATATGTTATTTTTTATTAATTAGTGATAGATAAAAGTTTTTTAATACCATAAATTTTATGACATAATCCATATATAAGTATGAATTTAAATTTATTAAACCTATTCGAGGAAACAATATGTATTTAATGATTAAAATAATAAATTTTATTCAATAGGTTATTTATAGAAATTATTGTTGTAAATTTTAGAATATAAGTTTTATTTCATTATAATAA
Source organism: Viscum album (assembly GCA_963277665.1). Classification (NCBI taxonomy): domain Eukaryota; kingdom Viridiplantae; phylum Streptophyta; class Magnoliopsida; order Santalales; family Viscaceae; genus Viscum; species Viscum album. The sequence goes on along the minus strand of OY728155.1, from coordinate 949,552,906 downwards.
ACAAAACTAATTTTGGACATTTTCCATTAATAAAGATTTCATAATATGAAATTTTATTTTGGCTTGGATTAATAGTCAAATAACTATATTTTTTTTAAACATAAAATATTATATGTCATGGAAATCAATATTACTCATATTCATTGGACTGAATAATAAAATAATCAATATAATGACCCAAAAATACCCTTATCTTAAATTATAAATAACCTCTCATAGTTCCAATGGAAAATAACTTATCATACACATGTAAAATATATAAGAATACCCAATTCCCCTATCAAAATCCCTTTATTACCCCAATAGACATTTTGGAGTCACCCAACCCCAATCCTTTAATGATTTTCAGAGCACTAAATCATCAATGGATACTCAAGGTTGACTTTATTTTTATTATTATTTCTTTCTTCATCTATATACCCTCCCAATATGTTTCCACATTCTTCTTTTTAAAATTTATAATATATAATTATACACTATATTAACGAAATTATGATACTGGTCTGAAAATTTTAATCTATTTATTGTATATACTCTCCCTCCCCCTCTTATGACACACCACATTTATGGCCCGTTTCAGCATCAATTAAGTATATTTTCAATACTTTATATATCAAAAAATAAATATATGTTTTGTGTAGATTATATTGTTAAAATCTATTTTAAATTATTTTATATTTTTTAACAAATTTAATTAAAAGATAAATAAAAATAATCAAAAATATTGAATAAAAGAATGGGATAATTTAAAACAAAACATTTCTTTAATCCATTCTCTCATTAAAATAAATAGTAATAGATTATTTCCAATGATTAAAACTGATAAAAATGAAAAAAAATATAATTATCTTTTTTATTATTTTTTTAATAAAAAAATTTAATTTAAAGGATGTTTTTTCATGGAAAAATATAAAGAATCCTATGATAAGTAAATCTCAAACACAACATGTTCCATTTGGGTTGATCAAAAAATTTTAGTTTTTTATCAAAAATATTCATATAAATTCATTTTAATTTAATTTTTCATATCATTTAATTTTTTTTATTCTATACATTTTCTTGCTTTATTTTTATTTTTATTAAGCTTCCTTCATGATTAATGAAAATTTTCTTATTCTATATGACCCACCTTGATCCTTAAAATGTTTTTTCTCTTTTTAAAAATGGTATCTTATCATTACTAATGAAACCCATCAATACATAAAATTATAATATTCATTTCTATTTTGTGAATGATTCATGATTTATTCATTATTATATTCCTTACTATACAATCATGAAACCCATAATGCTTTCTGTTGGTTTGATTGACTTTAAATATGGGTATCTATTTAAATTCTATGTGGGGTCCATGATTATAATCATCATGTGATGTGACAGATGGGTCCAGAATTATAAATTCATCTATTAAATTTGGTAATATGATATATCACATGATATTAGGTATATTATTATTTTACATGAGGTTATATATGTTTATATTTTATTAAATGATAATATGTACCAATATGTTATATTTTAATATTATGTTAGTGTTATTCACATATTATATACACAATTAGACCATAAATTTGTGATTTTTCATTATTATTTATATTCCAAATTGCATGCCTCTTCCAAATGATTCCCTCATTCTTAATATGATTATCATTAATTTATAATATGATTATTATTATTATTATTTTCACCCATGAACTCTATTAATTCATTTATCATGTTCCTTCCAAAATATTACTCCACTTATGGAGATGTTATCTCACCCTATTCATTATGTAAGTCCCAAATAATTATTATGTAGAGATATATATACATTTATGATATTTATCATTGAATAATGTTTTTTGATGATACACAAATATTATAGTGAATGAAGATGAATATGTACCTAGTTCTTAATGAGAATGAAATTTTGATCTGGGGAGTTGGTTTTAATTACTGTAATGTATTAATGGTTTTTATATTTATCACCAAAAATGAATGAGTGGGTTTTAGTCCAACTAGGTTTAATACCTTGAAAGTTGGTGGTGAATCCAGGTATAATTGACTAAAACAACTGTCATTCAAGATCTTGTTTCGATGTAAAACAAAACACTCTTCTCTATCCTTCCCATAGTAGAGAATAGTATGAGAATTAAGATGTGCCCTGGTTATATAAATTTTCCATGGTTTACCCTCATTGGGAAACATCTAAGTATCATACAAAAAGAAAAAATTCCTATATATGAAATCCCCTAAATCAAACGTAAAATATATGGTATAGTGGGGACTTGTAATTCTTCCTGGTGCATAACCAATCATAATTTGAAAGGTCATTGTTATCTCAAGTAAAGTGTGATCATTAATCCTTCATATGATGCTCATTTTGATCACATTTACTAATATTTTTTCACCTCATTTACTTGCATCATTAAGATCTACTTTGAACAACATGATGAATACCAATTTACAATATATTTACTGGGAAATCCATCTTCAACACTTTTGGGATGATTGCCTCCTATGGGAAGAAAAAATAGCCTTCAAAAACATAATCAATTACCAAAAATGATATACAAATTTCCTAGACCCAAAAAGATTCATAAATCTAAACCCTTTCATATAGATAAAAAATCCTTCTTGAAGCACCATCCTTTCATAAAACTCGCTTATCCTTCGTGAATCTTGAAACTGTCATGAAGCTCACTTAGGCTTTGTGAAGCATAATATGCGCGGTTACAACTTTTTGAAATATTATATATCATTCTAATACCTTTTTTAAAGAAAAACATCCTGAATCGCCTTCTTAAATTCAAATAATTTTATATACATTATGTCTTTAACTATCGAAATGATGGGGGGGTAGAGGCTTATTTATAAGTATTACCTCTCATTCATGAAACTTCCATGCTCGCCACCATCATTTCATAAAGATTATGATTCTTTTTCATGTACCTATTCTATTCTTGAAGAACCATGGATATTTTCCATTTCATAAAGCTTCTCATAGTCATGGAGTTTTAATGTCAACCCTTTTCACTCAACCCTCTTTCATGAAGATCAACACATTTGTGAACCAGAAAACATTCACAATGCAAAACAAGCGTAGTGAAAAACCATTACATTAATAAACTCATGAATTTTAAATATTTTTATGATGAAGTCAAGGAAAACTTACATTTTCAAATATTGATTCCTCCTCCAAATTTTGGACCGAAAAAATGTGACACACACTAGTTAATGGATCTACTTTGTGTACACAACATTTTTTACCACTTTCAGATGATACAACCCATTATCTTCGATCATGGTCAACATAACTTTTCAAGAGTTTATCTACAACTCAATTAATAACCATTACAACCTACTTTTCCAACAAATATAATCAACCAAAAAAAGTACAATGTTTCCTTAGGGGATTTTTCCCCAACAACGGGTATAGTGAATCTAAAATATTTTTATCACTCTATGTATATAGATCACATATTCAAACCAAATGAAAATTTTATTAGGGTTTAACATGGGTTATCTATTATTATTACTTTCATCACATTAGTTAGGCATTCAATAGTTGTGGATACAAGAGTGTTTTCTACTGTAATTCAATATTTCATTCAACATATTGGAGTGGATAAGAATAATTGATTTTTGATTATCACTAACTTTGAGACATAAATTTATTCTTAATATAGTTCATATGTCATTGATATTGGTTTATAATTCAAACCTCTAGGATGTGATTGTACGTAATGATATTGAATTTCATGCAGATACATTGTTTTCGGAGTAATTAGTATATAATGTGGATGAAAATGACAACTTTGTAGTGGATATATAATATATTTACCTCTTATGATGTAGTAATAAAAAATATTAAAAGAATACCTAGGAAAATAACTATATAATGGTTTATTTTTACATTCCCCATTTCCCAATATGTTTTCAGAACAGTAAAATCACCTTTTCTAAAGGTAGGTGGTCAATGGGACATACAAGTGGTACTATAGTTTTTCTATTGATTGATAGGATGGGTGGTTATCTCATCAATGAAGGGGTGTTGATTAATATCTTGGGTAATAATTTAATATTTAAGACATGTTAATTCCTCCATATTAATAATAATATTACTACTAGCTTCCACTATACAAGAGATCAATGAAAACCATTTATCAATGTGAATATATATATATATATATTTCGGATGTTATCTATCTTTTATTTACAAGACATTATTATATGGTATACATTTTAATACTAGGAACCATAGAGTTTATCATTTTTTATGGAGGTAATAAGTGTAGTGGTTTTGGTATCATACCTAGGATTGGGCCTTCCAATATATCCTCATAAAGGGTATTGAAACCCACACAGTACAATATTTCATTATGCGACATATCATATATTTTTAAGTATGGTGGAAATGAATAGTGTGGATCATTTTAAGGTTTTACCCCAATGAATAGTTGAACTATATTTTAAATTCAAGTGTTCAAGTGTGATTATAACTAGTTTAACGTCATGAAAAAATTAAAATGTTCTCTATAGATTAATGTTATTTATCTTGGATTATACAGGGGTAGGTAATGTAAATGGTTGATGTCAGACTTATATATGGGTGGTCCTATATGATTTAACATTTTTAATGGTAAAAAATAGAAGAAGGTATGTTTTGGGATTACATATAATGGGATGACTGTATATGGATGTTCACATCATGTTCATTGGTAACTAGAAAATAAAGTAAGACTAAAATAATATGAGATATGTTTCGATGAGGAAATTCTATAGATTAATCTTAATTAGAGGACCACTTGTCTATATGTGGCTCTTTGAGTATACTATGGATGGGTAAATCGATGAGAATATGATTTGGGATTACACATAGTAAGGATCCAATTTTATTCTAACCTGGTAGTTGACTAACTTGAAGACATATTTTGGAAATTACACTATATTAGAGGGCCATATATAGATCAATATCATACTAAGAGGAAAAAATATGCTAATTGGATATTGGTTCTAACAAGACGTTTGATATAAGATAGCTAGGATGATTATATTATTTCAAGGGTGTTTGGATAGATTTTAAAATGGTAGGGACACAAGTTATCAATGTAATACATGATTGGTAAATCCCTGAGGCCCCTATAATTTAGGGAATATTTTATAAGGAATATGTATTAACCAAGAAAAAAATGATCACAAGGGGAACATATATTTTTCATAACCTATCCATCTATCTTGGTAGGGCATGTGTGATGGAATAATAAAATGGGTATTTATGTACTCTGACCTTAGAAAGTGGAATCTAATGAATCCATTAGGATAAATATAATCCTATTAGAAGTCTAGAATGAAAAAAAATATGTTTTAAAAAGTTATAGTTACCCAATAATAGGTCTCCCTCACAATGAGACAAACCAAAGATTAAATACTGAATTGATAAAAAAGATTTTAATAATTTTGATTTATACAATATAACCAACTTTTTTACAAAAAAATGGGATATTCCACTAGTAGATATGATTTAGTGAAGTAGTGTATAAATTATTTTTTTTTTGAATTACTTTACATAAATGACCCTGTGTGAATGAATCTATCAGTCTTCCTATAAGAAATAATGTTTTTGATGAATAGACAAATGATTTTTGTAGGATGCTAATTATTTTTAATGATTTATGTGATGCCTACACTCTTCTCCTTATAATGAAAATGAGTGTAGCCTAATATTTCATCAAGGAATGGAAAAAATGTAAATGATTTCCACTTGATGTTATGAATCATAGAACAAGTTAGCACATCCATGTCAATATCTCTTTTAGAATATATTATATTACTCAAACTAAGTGTCAAACATTTGAATGAATCACTTCGTGAGCACCTTCCTTTAATATACGGTCCCATAAGATGTTCTTTGTCCCCAAGAGTCACCCAACCATTTAGGATCAATGCATCACCTATACAGAGTGACTCACCACCTAAATGTTTCCTGGAATCCATAGAGTATATAAATATATATATGTTTCTAATGATATACATAAACAATGATTGTATATGTTCATGAGGGTTGTTCTAATACAGTTTTGGATCGCTTCTCAAATAGTTCTATTTTGAGTAATTATAAACTGAATTTATAAAGGTCAGTGGTCAATGGGACAATACCAGTTAACCATTATAATATGAAATGGTCAAGAGGATGGGATATCATTCTTTCCACCCCATTTAAGGGAGTAATTATTTCCAACATTATGAATCATTTTTATATTTAGAATATATTTTTTAATACTTCCATAATCCAAGAGCAAGACATTTTACCTCTATGCCAATGATCTAATCGAATTCAGATGGATATTTGAACATCTATGTGTACTATATATTCTCCATATTTATATTTCTTGAGCATATTATTAGGGTCTAAATTCACAAAACTGGGAAATAGAGTCCATTTTCATCTAGAGAGGTAGTATTTTTTATGGTGTTTGGATCTAGCTACGGAGAAGGATTTCATATGTATCCCTATAAAAGAAATTATAGTACAGATAGTTTGGTTCCACATAACAAGACATGTCATATCTTTACATGCATGTGATAAAAACCACTTCTATGTAGTTTAATGTCTATTGAAATAGAATAATAATATAAATTTTGCTAGTAATGCATGGTGGGGGAATTACATATTAGAGGCCTCTTCCTACTAATCTTGTTTGTTAGTAACTAAATAAGAGGATGTGTTTTGGATAAGATACATTGAAAGAGACCTAAATTATAATTTCCACACCTTACCTATTGTTAGCGTGGTGGGGAATGAATAATGGTGATTTCTAGGATTATATCTAATATGAGAAAAATGAAGGATGATTATATTGCAAAAGGGGAAACAATAGGTTATTGAGTTAGAATAACATATGGGCCATAGTATGGTTCCTGACCATGTTTGTGACCCAAGTGAATGTAGAATGGGTTGGGGATTGAACTTATAAGGAGGCCCATACATGGATTTACACCCCTATCTATCCGTGACAAGAAAGGGAAGAATAATTTGAATGTTTGTGGTTTACACCTAATAATATTACTAGATTTTTTATCCATGATGTCTATTACAAATAGACATATTTTAGATACCCTGATAAGAATTTAAAATTGTTTTATACATGATGAATCCAAGAGGAGTATCTAAAGTAGAGGTAAATATAAAAATTACGTCAACTTTTGGTCGTCATAGGAGGAAAAGGTTGAAATAATCCAATGTTTGTCACATAAGGGAACGATATGATTTAATGATGGTGTTGAGAAACAAAGAGTCATCCTATGTATCTGATTGGGTTAATAATCAAAACACACATAGTTTGTTTTTGATTGACTATGATTTGGTGATGGGATGTGTTTATATTTTTTAACATAATATGATAAAGACTCTTGTTTCATGAAAGGGGAAATATTAATGGAATGGGTGGATCTTAAACATTTATACTCCTTATGAGTTCCTATCATGGTTAGTGACTTTTTATAAATTCATATTTCAATTCTTATTCCTAGTAGTAGGCCACTATAAAGAATATAAGAGGTGTATCTCAAGACAACTAATTTTAGAGAGTGGGAGGATAATCAAAAGTCATGGTATGTATGGTAGGTTTGCATATATAAGTGGGGTTCTAGTTGAATGGATTGTTAAAAAATAGACAAAAGAAATTTATTTGCATCATTTCATTAGGGGTTTTTAAAGATATCAGAGTAATATGTGGGTAAACTGAATGGTTTACATTGATTTGCAACCCTCAGAGAATGGTCCCCTAGGTTTTGAGTCTGGGGTGATGGGTTCACCCCAAATTGATTTTAGGATAAAGGTATCAAACAAATTGAGTCATAGGATAAGGATTCACTAAATTTTGAGTCCTGGGAAAATGGTCACCTAATTTTAGAGATCTTGATGAGGGGTTCACATAGACTTCGAGATCTGGTTAAAGGGTTTCCTATGTTTTGTGACCTGGTAGAATGGTATCCCTGGTTTGGTTCTCTAAAAAATGTGTTATCCCTCGTCTTAGGGAAAATCTAAGGGTTCTCTGTTGTATGATAGTATGGAGAGGGGTTATCTCTAATTTTTAATCCTTTGAAATGGGGTCTCTTTGATTTTGTGAAATATGTGAAGGCCTCCCTAGTTTTGGGTCAATGGGGAATATGTATCCCCCTTATAGGGGTCTCATGTAAAAAATCAAACTTTTATTGATCTATAAGGATGAATACGACATATAAAAAACTATATTAGAATTATTGAGAAATAATAGTTCATGTCGCTCTTATGTTGGGGCTATAGAATATTTATGATGAAGGGATATCATGCCTCATTATATTTTATAGACGTGTGACAAAAATTTGAGGCTGGGGGTTTAATTTATATGAAAATATTGTGACCTAATTTATGTGCATTAGAAACGCATCGTGGTTTATATATGTCACTATGATGAAACACATTACCAAGGTAGTCTTCTTTCATAGGTGGATCAGTGTGATCCTCAGAAAACTACATTTGTTACTTATCTTGGGACATAGGAGATGTAACCTAAGAACCTAGGCATGGTTGAGGGAAAGAGGTGAAAAATGACTTAGGTGAAAAACCTGTGTAAATGAGTCTTGTGTAAATATTACATGGATGTGTGACCGAATTTGAAAGGTAGTATTCCTTCTTGAAAATTTTCATACTTCAAATGGTTTTATCATTTCATATTTAATTTTATTGGGACCTAAATGTTATCAAATTCACTCTTATAAAAACACCATAATATGATATTCAAGTATTATCCATAAAATGATTCTTATATGGAAAAAATTTTAAGAAAAAAACTTCTATTACATGAATATTAAAACATAATAGATGAATATTAATAGGAAAACTTAATGATCCACCCTATAATCATTTAGGTATAATACCTTTGGAAACTTGGTACCATAAACAAATCCTCCATAATTGAGATGACTCATCTCCCACTAATTTAATCAAAACTAACACCCTTAGAAAAAACATTTTACATTGTACCTTTGTTTAGAACATTTGGAAAGGAAACATAAGAAAGTGTGAGATCAGATTCCCAGGTAAGGTAAATAAGGGTTAATTAATATAGCATTGGCATAAGGGTATAGGAAAATGTGAATAACATTTTAGAAAAATACCTTTAATATCATAAATAATAAATAATATTTATGAAATAAATATCGTTAGTTCATAAGACCCGAATCGTAATGGAATCAGACACACAATCCATGATATCATAGCATTGGAATAAGACATAGATTTGTTTTATATATATAAGAATATATATTTTTTGTCATGGATTCCCTCCAAGATATTCATAATATGTTATTATTTGGATAAAAAAACGTGTACCTCCTTTAGTAATTGGATAAATAACCCATGTACGATCTTTCAGGCTTCGAATAACCTCCCATGTATCCTATTTATGGCTCTAGGTAACCTCTTTGGTTCCCTCTAACATGCTTGGGATACCCTCTCATGTACTATTTGTGCTCATAGAATATTAATCATTATCCAATACATTAGATAATTTTATAAATTCCACCCATTGTATAATAAAAATAAATTTTTACCACAAGAACATAAACCATTAATCATATCAAAACATATAGAAAGTAAATGTGGTTTATAAACATGTCATCGTAGCTTAACCCATAGAAGAAGAAAAAATGTTTTATAATAATCTGATTGATTCATCATATCATAACCCATGGAAAAAAATATGTCTCATAAAAGTACCTTTATTAAAATAATAAAACATTAAGAGAAAAAATAGTGATTGTATCATTGGACCGTATACCAAAAATAACATAAGAGACAAAAAAAATTCTTCTTAGTTAAAAAATAATTTTAAATGATCACATGGCACATTTCATGACATAAATATAATTTCCACTTCAAAATTAGTTATTTAAAATCCAAAAATTTCTCAAATATTAAAGAATAAAATTTCTTTGAAACTAATCATGGAATATTGTAATTGAATCATTAAGCCATTGAGTATTCATGATTGTGGAAAATATTGTTCATATCGTACACACAACACCAAATGTTCCTTTCATATTTTTGGAAAAAGTTAGAAAAACCTCATTCAGAAAATGAAATGATAATATATTTAAATATATTTTTTGAAATGTAAAACATCAGAATAAATGACATTAAATATCAGTACGAAATAGTAAAACCTCTAATTAAAACATGTTTTTGAATATTTATACAAGGAATAAAAATTGGTTTCCATGAAAGTGAGAAACAAATTATATTTTTCCGTGAAAAAATTCATTTGCAATATTAAGTACATAAATTGAAAAAAATTAATAGAAAAAATTTCATTTCAATAAATAATTAAAGGATAAAAAATCATGATTTTATTTTGAAGTGGATAATATTATCTCATCATTGGAAGCATAATCACAAAAAATTCGTATAAATAATGAAATTGTAACATCAAACACCTTCCACATTGGTAACCACTAAATCATATTCCCTATGAATGAAAATACATTATAAAGAAATTTAAATCCACATAAATTTACAATAAATAATTATAGAAGGAATTCATGGGATGTATATAGACCATAAAAATAAAAAATTGATAAATATATCACGTGCCTCACCGAAAAAAGTGATAAAAATCCCTTACATCAATTATCAAATTTCATTATACACATTCCAAAATTACATAAAATAAATATAGTATTATTAAATTTAATTTCTAGAAACATACTAGTATATTCCATATGATATATTTTTTTCTTCTAAATTTTTATTACACATTTATTTATAATTCCTTATTAAAATCACCATTCATGTAATAAATACATCATTTTTCAAGTATGTCTTGGTATGGTATTTATGATCCCTTTACTTTGATAGTGGTTTCATAATCTCAAAGATGTACATTTTTATATAAATATATTATATAATAATTGTATATATTTGTATATTTATCCAATAAATTTTCACATAGAAAATTAATTACACAGTTTAGGGAGATGTTAAACCGTATATTCGTAGGAATATTATTTCCATTTCCTTGATAGATCAAAAAGAAGAAAGGTAAATATTAATTCACCTCAAAATAATTTTTAAACCATATATATCACATTAGTTCATTTAAACTATCCTTATTAAAATTAAAGTCAAAATGAAATGAAAAACATATCATATCACTTCTTAGAGGTGGTAGTCTACACGTACGCATTATTGATGTTTCCATTTTCCAGTGGATTTGAAGGTAAAAAGATAGATATGATATAATAACTAAAATAGTATAAATATATTAAAAATATCATATATAAACATTGAATTCATCAATATATGTATCTGTGAGTGGTGGTGATTGAATACAAACTACATTAGTTCATGAGGCAGTAGCCCACCGTACAGTCAATCGACAATTTTGTTTCCCATTTGGTAGAAGAGGATATTAACATGGGTTATAAAATTAACAGAATAACATGTTATTTTATGCGATATAATTATATTACCATATCATCATATTTTATGAATATTATATGCATGTTCAAGAATAAATAAAAAACACCATGTTTTGAATTTTTCTTCTTCTTTATAGATCCACTTTAGGTTTATGTATAAAGACTTACTAGGAGGGTTTCATAAAAAAATATGGACTCAAGGATGTGATTATAAAATTAAGTAATTTATTTCAGATGAATTTTTTTAAATAAATGGGGTTAATGTGTAATTCAGAGAGTAAAGGTTGTTCCATTTTATAAATATTGGGGAGGGTATAATTCAAATTTTTAAAAATAAAAGTTATACTCACATTTCAAACATATCAGAAGGATCAAAAATGTGTAATTATCATATCAAAGTTGAGAAAAGATCAACATATAGTCATAATGTTTTATTTGGAATATTTCATAACTTATTTTAACCCATATATTTTTAGTTTAACCAATGGTAAACCTGTTTTACCATTTACCAAAATAATTAATTTTTAATTGGTCTATATTCATTATGAACAAAAATTTAGTTAAAATTTTTCAATAATAAAAATTATTATGATATGAAATTTCTAAAAAAAATTATAAATACACTTCATTGAAGTCTTAGAAGTTAATTCAAAATTAAACCCACAAAAGCGACAGAAAAAACAGGTTTACAAGTAAAAAATTTAGAAAATATAAAACATTTAAATATAAAAATTAAATATGATATTAAATCAAATAAAATTAATTTTATTTAAATATATATAATTGTAATAATATTACATTTAAGCCTATATTAAAATATAATATATTTTATACATTCTTTAGATGAAACAATTTTTTAAATAAAAATCAATAAATTTTTATTATTAATCAAAAATTTAATATGTGTAGAAAATTATCAAAAATTCACTTAAAGTTAATATTGAATAAAATTTTAAAACATTATTTTTAAATTTTCAATTAAAATTTCAGAAATTTTAAAAAAATAAATTTACATTTTTCTGGAAAATGTGAATAAAAACATTTTTTGACAAAAAATATTGAACAATATAAAAGTTTTACTAAAAATTAATTACTTTTTATCAATAAATTTTATTATGTAAATCATTATTGTTAATTATTAAATGTTTCAAATTATTATTCATACAACCACATTTAATGGAGAGGTTATAATGGTTATGTTTAAATAATTACAATTATATTATGTTGTGGTTAGTTGAAACTAAATGTTTCATGTAAGGAAAGTTATCAAAGAAATTAAATTTATTTGAAAAACAGTTTTTTAAAATATCATGATGTAAAATTATAAACCTCAAAATATGATCATGTACCTTAAAATTACATCACTATGATAAAAAAAATTGAGGATAATTCTTCTACGTCATATCCCCAGGTTCCCAAAAATATTACTCAACATTGTTGTTTATCTATAAATCATTGACCATATAATTCACCTTGTTTCATTGAAAATTATATCTAGGATTATAAATAAACATAGGATTTTCATAACATGAAATACCATGATATAGTGGTATGACATCATATCTTAGTACATCTGATGTATCAAGTATGTACTTTCTAGTCCTAAGAAAGGTTCAGTAGAAGTTCCATGAAAATATGCTACCATACCTACTCTGTTAATAATATTTAAGGGGGAAATTTCAATAGGTAATGACATCATTGTCTCCCAAATACAATAAACATATTTCATAAAACATTTATCAGGAAAAAATTCTCTCTAAATTCACATTCTATATCATACTCGTGATTGTCAAAATAACCTTTTGTCAACTTTGTGAAAACCTAATGTGTTACTAAATGGATTCATCCTTATATATCATTTCTTTTGGTAGCTATTGTCTTAATAGAACTCTTTCTCCAACTTCATACCAATATTTTGGAGTTATATACTTATTTCCAAAAATTGATTCATAAGGAGACATTTGAACTCTTTATTGAAAGTTGTTATTGAATGAAAACATAACTAGAAGTAGGTGTTGATATGAAAAACATTTGAAATTCATAGAACAATATCCCATCATTTACACTGAGGTATGAATTGTTCTCTCAGACTGGCCATCTATCTATGGAGGATACACAGTTCTGAAACATAACCCAATATACAAATTCCATTAAAGTATTCTCTAGAACATCATGATAATCTTTGAATCCCAATCAGATGCAATAGTATGTGGTGCACCATGTTACCTTACCACATTATTATTGTATATCCCAAAAAGATTATCCAATGTAAAATTTTCTCTAATAATGATGAAGTTTGCAGAAATTTTATGGTGATTTACTATAACTCATATATCATTATGACCATTTAATGTTTTTTGATCCCAAAAAAATACATGGTGATGCTTTTTGTCATGAACCAAGCTTGGAAAAACCTAAACTGGTCATCGTTATTAGTCTGCAACGTGGCCCAAGTGGCATTCCGAATCCCCATGGGCTAGAAAATAGTGTTGGGAATTCGAAATAAATATGTTGGGAATTTTTCACCCAAAAAAGATAGATAAACAAACAAAATTAAACTAAAAAGCCTAGTAGTAGAAAAAAAAGTGAACTATGAAATAAAACATACCTCATGTGTCCTCGTCAGTCACCACAAAATATAAAATCAACACTCACTCCCAGAGATAACTTTAACTAGAGAGACCTAAAACTGGAAAAACAATATTGGTGTGAGCACTGGGATGCTCAGTAGGAATGCCAGAGTATAACAACACCATATGTCCATATAATTAAAATGAAACCCAAAGCATGATAGTTTGAAAATAATACATAATAAAATAATATTTATCATTCTTTTCAAATTCACATACCAAGATTACAATTTTGAGAAAATAATTTATCATCAACTTCATTTTAAGAAAATTACCCAAGTATGGATTAACATTTCAAAATGAAAGGAGACCAATTTACATTAAGAATGTAGTATTAAGAAAAGTGGTAACACGCATGAAATAACTGAATTGAAAATCATATCAGAAGAAACATGGGAAATCCCGAAGAATCTAGTGTTATTTGGGGACCTAGGATCATTTTACCTTAGTGAGACGTGGTATAGAAACAACAATGAGCTATGTTATCACGCTTGAGACACTAGTAGGGAACATACCCAAAACCTAGGGGTCTCCAATAAATCATCATTATGATTATATAGAGTTGTAAGTGTCAATCCTACTAGATGAAACTAGGAATAAACTATTCCCTGTTATCTAGTGTACTTGTAATAGTCCTCCTACCTTGATACCTAGGTTTCCCATGTTCCATATTTCATGTGGTGGTGAGTTTTTATCAACAAAACATATATGAAATCTCATTTTATTTACTCAAAAATACATGGAACCTCTCACCACTGATCTCCTTGCTTGAGTGCATCATCTTTTATAATTCAAAAAACTACGTGAAAGCCTCTTCACTAGGAACATATCACAAATCACACATTTAACATACACATCATGTTTCTAAAAAATGGGCCATGCCTCAAGAGGGGAATTCACATTTACAACCCATTTTCAATGTTCCAAACAAGATTATTACTTCAAGAAGAATAACTTCTCTGTAGAAAACACGCTCACCCAAAACTTTCAAGTTCTATATCCATTTGAAATTACAGTGAACAAAAAAGGCTCCATACAATTTACAACAACTAAAAATACGCACATCAAATCCCAGAAACTTCTTCTAAATTACCAAATTGCAGAATAACACCTTTCTAAAATAATACAAGAATCTATATTAATTTAAATAATCATTCACAACAATTATAAACACAAACATTTTGAGAAATACCCACCACACTACCAAAATAATTTTTGAAGCTAACTTTACAAATTTAAAATATTACCCATTCTAAAAATTGCATAGAATCATATTTTAATGGAAAATACACATGTCAACACTTAATGAGAACCAAAAAATGGAAGGAAAGACAAACATCAAGCATCACCATCACTTTTAGTAGAATACATATACTATTTAATATAAAAAAATACTTTCTAAAACACTCATGAAATTATGGAATTCAATTTAAAGGTATAAGAACAGGGGACCTACCTCAGGCTGGAACCAAACCGAACATCCAATCTTTGGTGCTTTCTAACTAGGGGATATTACTCCCCCACTATGTATATGAACATTCACATATATATAAGGATACTTAGACCCTATTCACACACAATCATATCCATGAACTTTTGAAAGGGGTCATTATAAATGTTCTTATATTCATATACAAGTCGGCACTCACCTACATATATATTTTCATATATAAACATGGAAACACCTCTCCATATACATATACATTCACTGCCATGGATGACTATACATGTAACAGGAGAACCCATATATATATATACCTTCCTATGAACATGTAGGTGAGTCTCAATAGACCTGGTGACTCAAAAACATGAAGGAGGGACCACAAACTACAATTATAATTTAGTTAATCTAATTAAAGAATTTATAAATCACTTTAAATTAGCATAAGAAACATTACACACACAAAAATAATCGATTTTATATAAAAATTCCACTATAAAACCAAATGCAGAACAAAACTATTTCCAACTATGATTTTCAACACAAACTCAATTTCATAAATCAGTCACATAATTAATAAAACATTTAAAAAGAACATAACAAGGACTTGCATCAAGATTAAACCAATTTTTTCCATGTAAAGTTCATATTAAAACTTATTTCATATCAAATATCTTCAAAACTACAATCATAACTTGATATAACATAATAAACCATAAATAAAATTATATAAAACAATTTTTAGAAATTGACAGATGGTTTTACCCACAAAAAACACTCAAAAACATGTATTATACTAAGGGAACCCCAACACCATACCAGAACACAGTACGCATCACATATATAATTTATTAAATCAATTGAATATATTATAAAACACTAAAAATAGATGCAAAATGGGTTTTATACCAAAGAACGTCCCAAATATTTAAATATGAAACTTAAGAATCAAACACATTTAAAACCCATTTTAAATCAAATTTCCCATAATACAAATTAAATCGATGGAATAATAAATTTTTTAAGAAAGCATAATATTAATCCAAATAAAATTTATGCACGGATTCACCAACCTTTGATGCCGAATTTCCCACAAATTGGTGTGAAACTCCAATCACACCACAAACGCACCACACAAAGATCAAATTGATCCCTAAATCAAACAATTGAACCAATGTTATCTTGAATTATACTGAAATATAACGTCCTACCAACTCAAAACCAAAAACACCAAATAAAAATGAACCAAACCCTATAGAATTAAGGATTGGGACTTGTTGGGGGAGGTGCATGCATTGAAGGAGAGAGGTTCACCGACAACGATGTCGTCGGAGGAGCTGGCCAGTTTGCATGCGCGCTAGAGAGGAGAAGAAGGGGTGAGATCCGATAGAGTGGTGTGAGTGGGAGAGGGAGGCCAGGGATGGAATGATAGAATGAGAGGGAAACCCTTTGGATTTGGGAGGACAGGGTCATTGGCTAGTAGTGTACATGGAGGAGTTCAAGCTAGTGCGACGTGAAGAAGAATGGGGGGTGCTAGGTAACCCTTAAAGAAAAACAAGGTAAATAAAAAACAAAATTATAAAAAATTATAAAAAATAATAATAATATAATAATATGAATGATAATAATAAACTTAATAAACTAAATAATAATAGACTAATAAACCTAATAAAATTTTTATTATTATTCATGTCTATACTATTATTAGTATTATTTTTTGAATAATTTAATTTTTATTTTATTTATTTTTGAACATTGGGAATGCCTTACGGAATCCAGGGTGATATCACACGGTCTTCCCAAACCATGCTCTTCCAGTTCACCCAATGCATCCATGCCAAGAACAATAGTTTTTTTAATAAAAAATCAAAAATTTGAGTCGATCTTCAACTTGAACTACCCTTTGCCAAGTAAAATAATAAAATTAAAAATTTAAAAGTGATGGGTGTGGAAATTCATCCCATCATAATGCTTTCTTCCCCCATAAATCCACAACGTGGCCGAACCCCGACATTGAATTTGATGCCCCCGTCCCATTCCAATGATATCCTAAGAAAACAAACTAAAATATCAGAAAACTCTCAACAAAGGAAGAGACTTAAAAAAGAAACTCTAGATATCCAAAATAGACTCCCCGCCATGTGAGGCCGGCCAAATAATTTATTCTAAGTGATTCCCACCCCCAAATATAAATTACCCTCTACTTGATGATCAAATGATAGATACATTAACAATTCACCATTCGATGTCCCAAGACAAAACATCTTGAACACTCCTGAGAAACTCAAATAGTCCACCTGAAATGAACAATAAATTCTAATCACTGACATAGGGAGGCCCGAACAGACTCCCCGCCCTAATAAACTTCCTACACTAAAACTAGAACCACGACACTAAAATTGGGAGACCCAAAAGGGCTCCCCACCATATAGAATAGGCTAACACTATTTCATTTTAGTGGAACTTTTATCATAAAAACTAGAAATATTATTTGACTTGAGTGATTCCCCATTCGTAACAAGAACCCCCCTCCACGAGGGGAGGGGAGGGAAGGCACCCAACCAATGGATCAATAAGACCACCACTAACACATCCCAGTGGATTATTTCCCCTAAAACAGCACAAATAAAAATACTCTTGATTTACAGGCATGGACCATGTAGGGGCCGTTAATGGAATATCCAAATTTAGTAAAAGACAACCATATGGATTCTAATTAAACAAGATGATTATAACTACTTATAACTAATGAGAAATTATTACACACAAATGGGTCCTGACGTTGAAAAACGTTCCTCTCACCTCCTTCCACCAAACATGAACAATTAAAAGAAAAAAACCACATCGTAAAGTTAAACTAACTCCCTCTTTAATACCGAGAATAGAATATAGAACCATACCATTCACAACATTGGGGTTCTCTTAACAACATTGAAGCTTAACTACAAGACCTATGGCTTGAGCTATGAAGATTGGAGCGTCTCCTACCCCATAGTATGGCTTCAGAATCCCCCCAAATAAACCATCACCAACTTCTTCTGTGACATCCCGGTTTCGGAAGTTGCACAAAGATGCCCCGTACCCAGTTGGTCGCATGGACTCATGCACATTTCCCCTAACGCTAGAGGTTGCCGACTAGTAGTGAGGGCCTTGGGTGTGATAGTGGGGAAACTATGCTTTTATTGGAAGTGTAACACATCGGAAGTAAAACACAAAGCAATAGCGGAAGCAATAATATTACCATATAATAAGAATCAGCAGAATACTGAAGAAATAATCTTCTGGAACACATATATAATGACGAATGATACATATGTCTAGGAAATAAGCCAAACAAGTCACAATTCTGAAATAAGGTACTAAAGAAAATTACAAGAAAAACAGTAAACTACTCCACGTCATCGCAAGCCAAAGCCTGGTCCCAGACTCTCTAGCTCCAAATTAGTCTTGTATCTGACGTAAAAGGGAACGTTCCCTTATCTATACCTACAAAAATATAATAATTTTGGGCACCAAATCATGACCCAAAATAGTGTGTGAGACAAAATCCTAATAGCTAACCACCAAGAGATCTATGCCTAACAGTCAGTGAATATATATGGCTGGCAATAAACAAAAGAAGCAGTAAAAAAATAAGTACTCAATAGTATAAATTCCACAGTTTCAAAGCATTCAGTTCCACATAGCGAGTAAACATATAATCACAAACAAGTAACCCTCTAGGATGTACTCACAACCAAATCCTCTATGGTTCTACCTAGAAAACACAAGCAACCCTCTAGGAAGAACACACAATCTAAACCCTCTCGTTCAACTTTAGTATAGACTCTCTAGGGAAGCACTCACCATCAATACCCACTATAGTCTTGTTTCAGTAACTAAATGGTGCTATAGGGAAGCACTTACGTCTCATTCTCCCATTGGCCCACGTCGAGATACTACAGACACTCTGAGGAAGGACTTACATCAATTCCCGATGTGGTCTCACATCATAACAATAAAATAATGGACACTATTGAGAATCCTTTACATCTATTCTCCCTATGGTCTACAACACCAGGTTCTCACGGCCCTGTGTCAGTCAAACATTCATATCAATGCAATGTGGCCAAAGTAAACCTCAAGAACTACTTGGATAACCAGTCTACATCTTAACAATATATCAAATAAAAAAACTTCCAAAGCATATCATTGAACGCTATTCACATTCAATTAACCTCTACTCAAGAATAAAAGTGTAGTAGGAAAATAATAGGCCTAAAACTGTAAACACGCAATACCCCGATCAAGTGTATTGAGAAATTTTACACATATAACTCAAATAATTTCAACGTAAAGGAAAAAACTACCTACCTCGGTGTTGTAGGATCATTATACGTGAACCTTAATCCTTGAATCTCCCATGAACACCATAAATATACAAAAACATCCAAAACATTCAACCCATGATTTCTCTTGAAAGAAGGGAAATCAGAAAAAGGTGTTCAAGAAGAAGAGATAACTCAACGATTTGATTCCAACGCAACTAACGGAGTTCAATTCGTATAATGGGTGCTTGGTTGGGGGAAAGGAGAAGATATGCACCGTACGAGCACTCTCAAATGAACTAGGTCGAGAAGAAGAGTATTTTTTCCATCAGACGCGACCCCAGTACCTTCAATGAAAAAGAGAAATTACACAGCATGTACTTCAGAAGTAATCAACATGTACTTCCCTTTACTGGCCCCCACATTAGGGAGTCTCCAGATCACCACACATGGTCGTGTGCAGGTTCGTGAAATGGCCATCACCCGGCTACCTAAGGTATCCGAATACAGGATGTGTACTTATAAATTACATAGTGTGTACTTAAGAAATTTCCAGAAAAAACCTCTTTTTCTCATAAATGACCAGGAAAGAAAAACATATCTAAAAAGAAGATCCAGGTTCTTACAAACTTCTCGCATTAAAGAAAATTTTCCCCGAATTTCCCTAGCAACGCTGTGTAGAAGAAGAATCCTCAAATAGCTGCAGCCACTGCGATCATACATTAGTCTCACTCTCCCAAGTCTCATCATGTACTCACTTGAGATTCCATAGCACTCATTCCAGAGGAACATACCATCCAAGGAGAACCTTCGTACTGTGATCAATAATCCAGATAGGATGCTCCTAAAATGAGTCGTCCACATCTAACTCAACCTCTTCAGTTTGAAGAACATGAAACAAGTTTGAGAAGTAATATTGAATATGAGAAAAGTGAAAGATGTTGTGGATGGCCTGGTACATCTCAGGTAACTACAACTGATAGGAAACCATCCCAACTATCTCCAACACCTCAAATGGCCCGATGTACCTCAGTGAAAGCTTACCCTATCTACTAATCCTCTTATGTCCCAACCTTGGTGTGACATACAGGAAAACCCGATCTCTGACCTTTAACTCCAGAGGTCATCTCCAATGATCCGCATAATACTTCTTTCGATACTTTACATTATCATTCCTTTTACAAATCAACTCTATCAGCTCTGTGGTCTCCTAAGAAAGATGGGGTCCAAGCGTAGAGGCCTCTCCTACCTCCAACCAACATAAGGTTGATCGGAATGGCCTACCATACAAATCCTCATAAGGTGTCATCCAAATAATTCTTGAAAACTATTGTTGTAGGAAAACTCCACAAGGGATATGTGCTTCTCCCAAGAACCTAAAAAATCCAGGATGCATGCTCACAGCATGTCCTCAAGAACATGAATTATACGCTCGGAATGGCCATCTGTCAGAGGGTGGTAAGCTGTACTCAAAAGTACATTTGTTCTCAAAGCCTTCTATAACATCTGCCAGACCCGATAAGTAAATTGTTTTCCCTATCTGAAACAATAGAGTATGGAACCCCATGTAGACATACAATCTCTCTGATGTAAAATTATCCCAGCTCATCGACACTGAAGGTATCCTTGATTAGTATGAAGTGAGCCACCATTGTGAGTCTGTCAATGATAACTCATACAACATCATTTACTTGAGGTGACCATGGTAAACATATCACTAAATCAATTGCGACATCATTCCACTTCCACTCAGGAATGGGTAACGACTGCAAAATCCATGTGGGTTTCTAAGGCTCTTCCTTCACCTGCTGACAGGTGGAACACCTCATAAAAAACCTAACAACATATTTCTTCATACCTGACCACCAATACTGATGGTGTATATCATGATTCATCTTGGTGAAACCAAGATGAACTGCCCAAACTGAGGAATTAAAGTCTTCCATCAGTTCCCCGTGTATTTATGCTGACAACCATACACGCCAATGAAAACGCAAGATCTCATTCATGCCTATGGTCCATCCAGGAATAGGGTTCTCTCCTAACACACATTCCTGTAGGGCTGGTCCATCAGAATCTGATAGATGCATCCTTCGCACTCAATCAAGCAGAGTAGAGGTAACTACTACAAAATAATGAAACATCTTCATCAGTCTGTCATGCACCTCTAATTGCATCTTAGAGAACAGATCCATAAGGTACCACTCATTATTGGCCTCTTGAACTGCCTGTATCTGAGTCCTCCTAATTTGCGTATCACCCACAAAATTTCCTTTCCTAGTCATGTAGGCAAGCCCAATGTCAAAGGACTGATGGTACTCAACCCACCTTCACTGTGTCAAACTCAGGTCACGTTGGGTGAAGATATATTTGAGACTCTTGTGGTTAGTGAAAACCACAATATTCTTTCCCAATAGGTAGTGTCTCCTACAGCATAAATCATGAATAACTGATGCCAACTCAAGATCGGGTGTCAGGTAATTTCTCTCATGAGGCCTCAACTGCCTAGACTCATACGCAATAAATTCTTCTCCCTGCATAAGCACTTATCCCAACCAGATACCTGAAGCATCACAATAAATAGTGTATCTCTTTCCCAGATCTAGAAATACTAGTATTGGTTCTGTTTTTAACCTCCCTTTAAACTCTTTAAAGGCTGACTCGCATGAATATGACCTCATGTTCTTCACACCCTTCGTATTTAGGCCCTTTTGTGGCACTACTAAGAGGGAAAAGTCATGTATGAAATAGATGTAGTATCCAGCCAGCCCTAGAAAACGTCATACCTCAAAGACATTGTTCGGATACTCCAAGGAAACTACATCACTCACTTTCTCTTAGTCTACTGATACTCCAATCTCTGAGATAACATGACCCATGAAGGGAATCAGGTCCATCCAAAAGTGGCATTTTGAGAGCTTAGCATATAATTGATGCTCTATCAGTGTACTCAAAATGATCTCAAGATGGGTGGCATGGTCGTGTCGAGTGTGAGAGTACACCAAGATACCATCCACAAAAATCGCCAAAAAAATAATTCATGTATGGATGAAACACATGGTTTATCAGTGCCATGAAAACTGCAGGTGCGTTCATGAGACCGAATGGCATAACTACATACACGTATAGACCATACTTTTTCTAAAAGGCTGAAAGAGGTACATCTAATGGTTTAACACCTAACTGATGATAACTGGAACTCAAGTCAATATTCAAGAATACACAAGCTCCTTGAAGTAGATAAAAGAGGTCATCAATCCGCGGAATGGAATATCAGTTCTTGACGGTCAACGTGTTCGACTTCTGATAATACACACTATGGTTGAGGGTACTGTCTTCTTCATTCAAAATAGGACAAGTGAACCCCAAGGATAAGTACAGGGTCAGATGAAAATTTCTTTTTTCAACTCCTCCAAAAAATTCTTGAAATTCTGTGACTCTATTATATCAATCCTATAAGGATGAATAGACTTTTGTGCCGCTCGTGGAACGAGCTATATAAAAATGCCTACCTCTTGCTCCATAGGAAAACATGAAAAGTCCTCTGGAATGACATCCATGAAACAGTCCACCAATAGAAGAAACTCCAACTCTGAAGTCCCTTGGTTATCCAGTTATAGACTAGAAAACTGGGTTGTAACTCCTCCCAATCCATGATGCTCAGGTCCCCCCTGCTCTCCTGGACATCCCATTAACACTTATGAAAAAACGATCTACCCTTTGGTGATGTGAAACTCACCCTACGGTGATAGAAGTCGACAATATCCTGGAAGGGAGGCAACCAATCAATTCTAATAATGACATCATAATCAGTCATTTTTAGGACATAAAGGTCCCAAAAGAAGTGACACCTAGAAACCTCAAGAGGGATATCCTTGCACTATTGTACACTAGCCATTCTTGTCACCAAATGTCTGTCTAACTTTAATATATCAGTAGAAGAAAAGACACAGAGCCTAAGGATATCCACATTAGAAAAAAATATAATGCTACGGGAAGCCCCGGTATCAAAAAGAGAAGAAGCTAACACTGAGGCAACTAGAATCGTACCTCGAACTATAGGGGGTTCTGGATCCCGCTCATGCTGGGTCTGCTCCACTGAAAAAGTATAGCATGCACCATGGCCCTATGACCCTACTTGACCACGTTGAGCTCAACCACCATTTTTTTATGAAATCCTGGTGACTTACTATAATGACCGTGACCTCCTCCATGACATAAATAGCCAAAATAACTCGTGTTCCCATACTGATGAGAAAATAGTGGTGCTACTCCAGAATGAGGAGTCATAGAAGAACCATGGTCACCAGCTTCTGCTGAGAAGAACTAACAGAATTACTAAGGATGACCCATATTTCTGCAGGACCGGCACTCCACTGGGTATCCCGTGTAATTATTCCACTTATTCCCACTCTTCCCACACTTGTAGCAGACCACAAATCAACCAGAAGAAGTGTCCCGCCTCTTCGGCTCACTACATAAGGACCCCATACAGCGCTTCTTGATGTCAGTAGGAGGGATAGTAACTCTGGATGTCAAACCACCCTGGCTCAAAACTCTAGAATCCCTAAGATTATAACCTGTGATCTACTACTAGTTGAATATTGATGTAATGTAAGTAAACCTGAAGAAGTTCACCTATGATCGGATTTCATGCCTCATGCCTTCCTCAAATGTCCTTTCTTGGAATAACTCATCACCTCCTGGAATAGGCATGAACCACTATAGCTTAGTGAAATGCGAATAATACTCTAAAATGGAAAGAGTAACCTTCTCCATACTCATAAAGTATCGGGATCGATCGGCCCTCAAAGTCCCTGGATAGAAGTAATTATAGAAGGCAGGCTAGAACTCATCATAGGAAATGACCTTCTGGCGTGCTGCCTTTGAGATAACATCCCACCATCTCTTGGAAGAATCACAAAGCATGTATGTAGTGATCTTGACCCTCCTCTCTGGAGGCGTCTTCAGATTTTCGAAGATGGAAATCATGGATTCTAACCATGACTCTGAAGCTTGGGGTCCTCCTTCCCTGGTGAATGTGGGAGGATTCTGCTACTGAAATAACCATGTCAACTATGCCAAAGATGGGGTAGGATGCGGTACTCCTTAGAAGGACTGCATGAACCCCGTAAATCCCTCTCGGAGCTGTGCATCAGCACCTGTGTCTAGAATGACAGCTAGTTTCAAGACTGGCACAACTGGAGGATCTGCTGGATGTCCTTGATCAGCCATGTATGGTGTCCTATCACTGCCTAGCAATAGGCGTACAGCTGGAGGATGTCTCGGTGGCATGAGTCTGCAAGGTCAAATGGACACATATGATCATGATTATTATAAAATGAAAACTAATAGAGTGAAAATGGGTCAGGATAAAGAAATCATTCATGTTTTAAAAAACATGGATGCATGGCTTGTGTACTTAACTACATGGTGTGTTCCCATAAGCCTTCACATGGGCATTTACTTCTTCCAAAACTGGTCGTGTAACACCCAAATACACGGTGTGTTTTCCTAACACACGACATGTACTTGAATCCTCTTCCCATTCCCAAGTCCTTCAACATGACTAAGCTACATGGTTCTCCTAGAACAGCACTACATAGCGTGTTTGTGCAATACATGGTGTGTACTAGATGAGCTTCACCAACCTGTTTTTTTAGTGACATGGTTCGATACACGGTTCACACTACACGGCGTGTTCTAGATGGACACGACATACACTAAAGGATTTCCACGGACATGTTTTATTAGTTACATTTTCGGATTCTAGGGATTACACTACACAGTGTGTTCAATACTAACACGACATGTATTTCTTAAGTTTTTACCCATCCATGCCATTAGTCACATGGGCAGAGACATGATCTAAACACATAGCATGTATGTCTGGTACATGGAGTTTCCAAAAAAAATTTCCCAAACCCATTTCTCTACCCACACGGCTAGCGATTTGGTCTGAGACTATACAGCATGTACATAGAGTACAGGGCGTGTACTAAAAAAGTTTCTTCCCAACCAGAACATCACATTGCGTGTATTCAAAACTACACGGCGTGCATTCTAATTTTTCCCAGACAGTAAGCCTCAGAAACAACTCCAGACGCCCAGAAAACAATGAAATGAACATTGAAGGTCCAAATTCCAATCTATGAGGGCACATACTCCTCATAAATCAAATCATGGAATCTATTACTTGTCGTATATAAGAGAAACAAGGCATTGATCCACTAAATTCCGATCCATGAGGTCCCATAACACCTCAAGAACCAAATATTTGTGATCATTCAAACAAACACCTTATACAATCTATACCCTATCAAACAATTGGTAATATATCAAGGCATCTATTACAACATAATTCCTATCTAGAACAACATCTATCACAACAATATGCAGCCGCTAATGCACCCAAAATTGAATGGCAAGAATGCATGACATGTGATTCCTAGAATGTGCCTACATGATTCATGAGATGTCATACCCTCATCTCAACTGGTTTCACCAGAAATAGAACATCAATAATATCAACTATAACTGCACAAGGCATGTGAATCACCCAACATTGAAATTAAATCAACCGTAAAATTGAAAAACTAGAAAGTTTCAATAAATGAGGTAAATTGGATTTTTCTTCCACACGAGTTAGCTACTCCCAGGTACAACTTATTACCAAGTAACTATTTCCATCATATCCTTGACTATAGGATCCAAACCGAAATTCAAGAAGAAATGAATTCCTCTGATACCACTTTCTAATGTCCTGATTTTGGAAGATGCCCAGAGACACCCCATACCCAGTTGGTCACATGGCCTTAATCGTATTTTCCAAAATGTTAAAGGCTACTGACTAGTTGTGAGGGCCTTGGGTGTGAATGTGGGAAAATTATGCCCTCATTGGAAAAGTAACACAGCGGAAGTAAAACACAGTTATTAGAGGAAGCAGTAATATTACCATACCAAAAGAAGAAGCGGAAGACTAAAGAAATAAACAGTCGGAGCATGTATATAATGATGCATGATGCATATGTCTATGAAAGCAGCCAAACAAGTCACAATACTGAAATAGTGTACTAAACCAAAATACAATAAACTAGTAAACAACTCCACAGCCTCAAAATCCAATGCTTGGTCCCATTCTCTCTAGCTCAAAAGCATTCATGTACCTGAAGTAGAAGGGTGTTTTCCCTTATCTATACCTACAGCCATATAATCTATTTGGGCCGAAAAGAATGACCCAAAAAGGGTGTGAGTATAAATCCTAGAAGGAAACCACCAAGAGATATGTTCCCAATAGTCAGTTAATATATATGGAAGGCAATAAACAATAGGAGAATTAAGCAAGGATGTACTCAACAGTACCAATTCCACAGTTTCAAAGAATTCAGTTCCCTATAGCATGTAAACAGATAATGATAAACAGGTAACCCTATATGGGATATACTCACAGCCTATTCCCCTCTGGTCTATCCTAGAAAACATAAGAATCCATCAAATAATTACATAGAGTCTTACCCCTCTAGTTTAGCTTTATTATTGACTCTCTAGGGAAGCACCCTCTATCAATTCCCTCGATATTTTCATATCTATAACTAAAAGTCACTATGAGGAAGCACTTACGTCCCATTCCCCCTTGTGGCCCATGTCATGGAACTATAGAAACACTAAGAAATAACTTACGTCAATTCCTCATATGGTCTCACATCATAACAATAAAATAACGGACACTCCGAAGAACCCCTTAAGTCTATTCTCCCTATGGTCCACTACAGTAGGTTCTCATGGCCCTGTGTAAGTCAAACTAGCATATAAATACATAGCAGCCAATGTAAACAACATGAATTACATGGAAAACTAGTCAACAATACAACAGCAAGTGAGATAATAAACACTTCCGAAGTATATAAATTAACCCCACTCACTTTCAATTATCAACTAATCATGAATACATGCATAACAAGCAATTAACAACGCTATAACCAAAAACACGCAATACCCCAATCATGGTTATTGGGCAATTTTTCACATATAACTCAATGAATTTTGACAAAAAGGCACCAAACACCTACCTCAATTTTGTAAGATCAATATACGTGATCCTCAAGCCTTGAATCACCCAGAAAAATAGTAAATCTATAAAAAAACGTCCAAAATGATCAAACCATGATAACTATTGAAAGTGAAGAAATCTGAATAATGTGTTCAATAGGTAGAGAGAACTCATAGATACGATTCCAATGCAACCGATGGAGTTCAATTCAGATAATAGGTGCTTCGTTGGGGGCTCGGAGAAGATCTATGATATATGGATGCTCTCTGAAAAACAAGGTTGAGAAGAAGAGCATTTGTTCTGTCAGACGTGACCCCGGTACATTTAATGAAAAAAAGTACACAATGGGTACTTTAGAAGTACACACCGTGTACTTTCCTTTACTAGACCCCGCATTAGGTGATCTCCATATCATCTCACATAGTCGTGTGCATGGTCATGACACGGCCAGCATCCGGCTACCCGTGGTAACCGAGTACACAACATGTACTTACGAAATTTCTCTAAAACCCTCTTTTTCTAAAAAATGACCAAAAAATAAAAACATACATGAAAAGAAGATCCGGGATTTTATAGGTTCCATAAATAACCAAACCATGATCTAGATAAAACAAACAGACAAGGCACACTCCGAAATTCACTTTCTCCCTCATAATATTTTTACCAAAATAGGGGCTCAGAATATGCATAAGCACTATTTCAGTCACTCTAAACAAGGAACAACAAGATAAATAACACATGGATGAAACCTTTACTAAAAATAGAGATATTCAGAGTTTGCTGAAGGAAGACACACTTCTTGTTAAAATAGAGATTATCAAAAAAATTCACAGCTATCATCCATATAGTGGAGCTACAAAGTGTTACAAAACATGCCTCCGACAACTAAAAGAGACATTACAATGTGTGTGACCTTGTACCAAGTCCCAGACAGTATGAGATTCCCACAAGTATCCATAATTTCCTCTTGCGGATATATTTACCTAGCCTACCATGATTCATTTTTAAACGAAAACAATGAAATATCCAAGGGCCCCATTTATATAGCATCCAGTACCGATATATCTGAACGTCTTACACATTTACGCAATATAATTACTTTTTCCACTTCAATATAGGACCTACAAACATTATGACGTTGAACTCCATAGTCAACAACCCAGGAAACCCCAAAGAAAAATGTTTCATCCACCTCCTCTCTCATCATCTCTCGAGAGGATCCAATATACAACAAAAAGAGAGGTGGATTCATATTCCATTGTTCAAGAAGAAGAAGGTTCTTACACAGATCAACTAGAGGATCCACCCATGGAGAATCACACGTGTTCTCACTTCAACCGTGCAATAATTCATTATGGGGGTGTACACTAGCTGATGAGGAGACCCAAGAACCCAATCAAACCATTTAAATTTATAATTCAATTCACACACTTTTCAAACAACGGTTTTCTAAAACAATATTTGGAAACAAAGGTGTCATAATATGATTAAAGTGGGAACTAGTGTTGATGGGAGACTCTGACATATGGTTGGTAGCCATAAGTAGGTAACTCCACCATCATAGATAGATTTCTAAGTGAATTTCCCTAGATCCACATGGATTTCCAGACCCTTCAAGCTCACAGAGACCATTGAACCACCTCTCTTTTCATTGCCAAGACATCAATGAATGGAAATGACCAAATGAATCACTTGAAACTGACTTCCCTTGGTAACTCTAGTACTGTTATGAGGTGTGTTGGCCGGGGACCATACTCGTAACTTAGACATCGAGTCCCAAAAATCCT
Source organism: Viscum album (assembly GCA_963277665.1). Classification (NCBI taxonomy): domain Eukaryota; kingdom Viridiplantae; phylum Streptophyta; class Magnoliopsida; order Santalales; family Viscaceae; genus Viscum; species Viscum album. The sequence continues at coordinate 949,523,249 of OY728155.1, read as the reverse complement.
AAATCCAATCTACCACGACTCTTTCCACCAGAACAAGACTCAAAATAGAAAAACCTTCTCTGATAGCATTTTTTTCATGAACCAAGACGGGTCATCCCCGAACCGGTCACCTGAGTTGGTCTGTTATAAGTACTGTGGGGAATTCCTAATTCCCGCAGGTTGGGAACTAGTGTTGGGAATCAAAATAATCTAAATGGGAATGGTTCAAGCCAGAAAATACAAATAAACCGAAAATGTAAACTGAACAGAATATCAATAATAAAAGAAGTAAACTAAGCTATAAAACATACATCAAGTGACCTCATGGGTCACCACGGAATATAAAAACCACAATCTCACCGAGAGTGAGCCATGAGTAGAGAAAACTGATATTGAAAAAACTATGTAGTCATTAGCACCAAGATTCTTAGTAAGAATTCCATAATACATAAACACCCTATGCCCTTACCTTTAAAAAGAAACCCAAAACATGCTAGTTTAAAAATAAGGTATACTAAAATAATGTTTCTCATTATTTCCAAATTTATGTAACAACCATTCATTGTCATGAAAATATTTTCTCTTCCAATTCATTTAATAAAAAAATCTCCAAGAATGCATTAATATTTAAAAAATAAAGTGGACTAATTTTTATTAAAAATAGGGTTTCAAAAAAGAGGGAACAAGTATGAAACTATTGAAGTAAAAATCATATCACAAGCACCATGTTAAATCCCAAAGTTTTTTGTGTTTTTTGGGGACATAGGATCCTCATACCTTAGTGAGATGTGGTATAACAACTACAATGAGCTATGTTCTTGTGCAGGTTCCTGTAGTAGGGAACACACCCATAACCTAGTAGTCTCCAATCAATCATCATTATGTTTAGTTTCTATTTTAAGAAACAATCCTGCTATACTTTCGTATCATATGGTATACTAGTCGTAGTCCACCTACCTAAATACTTAGGTTTTTCATGGGCTCTTTTTCAAGTGGTGGTGAGTTTTTATCAAGAAAACGTCTATGAACTTCTCATTTTCATTACTCAAAAAACACATCCAAATTCTCACCACCGATCAGCCTCATTTGGCGTATCCCCATTTATAAGTCACACAAATTGGCACAAGCCTCTTCACAAGGAATATATAATGAAAAACACATTTAACAGACACATCATGTTTCTAAAACAATAGGGAATTCCTCAAGTGGGGTTTTCTCATTTATAGCCCATTTCCAATGTTCCAAGCGGGCACATTACTTAACAATATAATAACTTCACTTTACAAAACATGCTCATCAAAAACATTCATGTTCATGATCCATTTGAAATTCCAATGAACAAAAAATGCTTCACACCATTTAAAACAACATGAAAAATTCACATCAAAGTCCATACACTTTTCTTAACATACCAATTCATGGAATTTCACCTTTTTAAAATCATACATGAATTGATATACATTTAAATAAACATTATGAACTAATATACACCACAACATTATGAGAAATTCCCACAACCCACCCAAAAAAATTAGAAACTAAATTTAAGCATTTAAAATGAAAATCATTCTAAAACACCCATGGGATCATATTTTAATGGAAAATACACATGTCAACACTTAAATCAAACATGAAAAATGAAGGAAAGTCCCAAATCAACCCTCACCATCGCTTTTCATATCTTGATTAAACTATTTAATACAAAAAAATACTTTCTAAAACACTCAAGATTATAAGGAATTCAATTTAATGGTATAGGCATTGGGGCCCTACCTTACGGTAGAACCAACCCAAAATTCCATCACTTAGTGCTTTATAACTAAGGGATGATCTTCCCCCACTATGTATATTCAATTTCACATACATATAAGGATACCTTGACCCTATTCACACACATGCATGGCCATGACCATGTGAAAGGGGATCCTTAAATATATTCTTATATACATATACAAGTTTCTACTCACCTACGTTTGAATTTTTATATATATACATGGGCACACCTAGCCCCGTACATGTATATTCACTACCATGGCTGATAATACATGTAATGGGGAAACCCATTTATATATATATATAAATATATATATTAATATATATATACTTACCCATTCACATGCAGGTGAGTCACCTTAGACCCAGTGACTTGAAACCATAAAGAACGAACCACACACTACACTAATAATTTAGTTAAATCCAATTAAAAAATTTTTAAATTTTTTCAAATTAGAACAAAAAAATTTACACAAAAAATCACACCTGATTTCATATAAAAATGCCACATTAAATTCAGACACAAAATAAAACTACTTCCAACCATGATTCACAACACAAACTCAGTTTAATAAATTATTGACACCACCATTAAAACATCTCAAAAGAACACAACAAGTAATTGCATCGAGATTACACCAATTATAACTAGGGAAAATCCTCCTTAGAATATATTTCATATAAAATATATTAAAAACTTAATTCATAACTTGATATAATTTAATATTCCATAAATAGTAGTTAATAATCCAATTTTCTGAAATTGAAACATGGATTTATCAACAAAACCCACTCAAAAACATGTTTTATACTACACTCACAACAATACCATACCAGAACACAATAAAAAACCCTTATGTAATTTATTAAACCAATTTCATAGTTCTTAACACACTAAAAATAGATGAAAAAAGGGGTTCACAAAAAAGTTCATCTGATTTATATAAATATGAAACTTAAAAATTAAAAACATATAAAACTCATTTGAAAACCAATTTTCCACAACAAAAATTAAATCAAGAGAACATTAAATTAATTAAGGAAGAAAAATATTTATCCAAATAGAGGTTATTCATGGAATCACCATCCTTTGATGCCAAATTTCCATCAAATTATTGTGAAACTCCAATCGCACCACAATCACACCCCACAAAGAACAAATTGAACCCTAAATCAAATAATTAAACCAATGTTATTAGGCATTAACCATAAACATAACATCCTACCAACTCAAAACCTAAAACCCCAAATAAAAATGAACCAAAATTCTTCGGGAAAAGGTGGAGGGGCTTACTAGTGCGAGGTGCGGACGCCAGAGGAAAGTGGGGCGCTGAAAATGAGGTCGTCAGAGGAGTTGTCTCATTCACGCGCATGCTAGAGAGGAGAAGGGGGTTTACACACTAAAAGGGTGGTGCGTAGGGTGAGAGGGAGGCCATGGACAGTGGGGTGGCATGAGGGAGTGGAGGCCTACATACATGGGAGGGCAGGGTTGATGGCCAACAACACATATGGAGAAGGTTGGCCAGGTGTGATTCCAAGGGGAGGGGGGGGGGTTCTTTCCAACGCTAAATGAAAAATAATGAAAAAAAATTAATAACATAATAATAATATTAAGGATAATAATAAAATTAATAAAAAAATAGTAATAAACTAATAATATTTATAATATTATTGTTATTACTCACAACAATAATATTGTTAGTATTATTATTTTTTGAGTCATTTATTATTTATTTTAACTTTTAATTTTTGAACATCGGGTAAGCCTTACAACAACCTAGGTGAAGCTGCATTGTCTTCCCAGACCATTCTCAACTAGTGCGCCAGATTCCACTATTCCTAGAATGTGTTCTTTTTTTAAATAAAAAAAGTTGAGTAGATCTTGAAACCAAACTACATGATGCCATGATAACTAATGAAATAAAAAAATTAAAAAGAGGGAAGTGTGTATGTTTTCATTTTCCATCCTAGTATGGATAATGGTTGTAGCATCTCCATACACTTTGTTCTAACTACCTTAAATTTTTGACATACCAATCATAGAGATACAAACTCTATGATATATCTCCTAATGTTTTCCCCCTAGATATACTCATCTAAATATCTATATATCTGTGTACAACTAGAATGAATAGAAAATGAAGAACTATGTGCATCATCTAATATATCCTTATTTAAAAATAGTATTTCGGGGACATAAACATGGTTCTTAAAGAATATTACACCATCACAGTCATGATTAGACTTATAAACATTTATCACTTTATTTTTTATTTCCACACCATCATTCTGGTCCTTTTTAATCATTAATTGGTATTATTTTTTAACTCTTGTCAGAGAAATATAATATTTTTCCCATTCCTTCGTCATTTATATACCCATCCAATTAAAATTAGGAAATATTTAATCTTTTTTATCATTTTCATGGATAAGCTACTATGATCCATTAAACTTAATGTAAATAGAAAATTTTTATTCTAACTAGGGAGGTAATTTAATTTCTAGACCTAATATTTAACCATTAGTTTGGTAATTTTGGGATTGAACCTCCAATTTTCATGAGACGTAAGCTATATCCATTTTATTTGGTGTGATAATGCATCCAAATCCATGGGTTTATCACTATATATTACAAAACCATATCAACTATAGGGAAATTTAAGAATATGTGCACTAACTAACTTTCTCCTCATGTCCTCAGAATTTTCCTTGTATGCACCCATCAAAATCTGCATGGATTCTTTCTGAGTGAACTTGGTGAGTTTATTTGAGAGTTTTAATAAATTTATAAAAAACCATCAATAATATTCATCCAAATAAATAACATATTGAGTCAAAGTCATTTTGGTTAGCCTATGAGAACATTATATAGCCTCTTTCTCTTATGGATCCACCAATATACCCTCTCTTGACATTATATTACACAAAACATAACTTTTTGTAAAAAACTAAAATTTTGAAAAAATTTCATAAAATTTATCTTTCTGTAGGGTCTTTAAAACAAATATAAATTTATATTAATTTTCTTCATTTATCATTAAATATATAAGAGTATCATCTAAAAATACTACAAAAAATTGTCGATGTAATCATTAAATACCCTATTCAATAATTTCATTAAGATATAGGGGAATAATTAAGACTAAATAGAATCACTCAATACTCAGTGTCCATGCCTTATAAATAATGTTGTATTGTGTATATCATTCATCTTAACACCAGATTAATGATACACATAACAAAGATAAATATTGTAAAATTATTGATCTCCATACTGTTGATCAAAAATATTTATTAATATAAGGTTGGTGATACATGCTCTTGATTTTTATCCTCTTCGAATCCCTATAATCAATGAAAAATTCAATAAATCAAAATATCATCTTGAAAATAAGAATTGGTTCATCCTAAGGAGACATAATTGGCCAAATGAATCCCTTTTCAATAATATCCTAGAGTTTCTTATTTAATTACTAACAATTAATCAAGGCCATTCTATTAGAATTCATTAGGATAGGTATAGAAACATGTATGATTTATATTGAAAACTCAACATCATGATTATGTGGAAGATTATGAACCTCTTCGGGGAATACACCAAAAAATCTCTCGCACAATGGCCATATCATCGATATGGAGCTCCTCCCAAACCATATGAGATTAACACCCCATTTTAGAGGAATAAAGACCCATAAAATGGATGTGGTCTTTATAGGAATTTTTTAATTATCATCCCACTGATGGTTGATTATAGGTTGGTTGATAATATAAAATGTGACATCCCTTCCCTGATAATTGATATGGGAATTATATATGGAAATCCAATCCATTCATAAGATAACATCAAATTCAAAAAGAGGAAAAATGAGATGATTTGAAGGAAGCACATTACAACTACCATCAACTTGAGAATAATCATTGACTTGAAATGTGATCATATTACCATTAGGTGTATTCAATATAAATTCAAGATCAATTTTTTGTGTGGGGAATATTGGTACTTGTAAAAAAATTCTACATATATAAATTAATGTGTATATATATAATTAAATAACTATTTTACTATTCTATAGTTGATGATATGTGTACCATTAATCATGTCATTATCATTCCCCTCATTAAAAACTGATATATCATGATACTTCACATTATCTCTTTACTCAAGCGGTTGTTGATGTAGATCATCATCATTAAACATGTAATTTGAGAACATGTTATCATAATTCTTGTAATCCTTTCATTTAAAGCACTAGAGTGTGGGAGTTTCATTATATGGAGATTTATCTTGATTTGTATCACCAGTTAACTTCTTCCAATCACATCAAAGTTAATCCACTTGATGAATTTATTTTCTATTTATATAAAATTTAATAGTCCCCATGAGAAACTTTCCTCTATTATTTCTTCCATGGTTCGATCATAAATGAAATACCATCTTCTTTTCTCCATGGTTTTTACAGTTTCCCCTAAATTTCACCGTTATTTTCTTATAAAAAACATTTTATAGATGGGTAAAAACATTCTAAATTTATACATTTATATCACAAATAATGATTTCATAATGGATACAAATTTCCCTTTGGGATAAAACTCTTTAAATAATTGGTTTTAAACCATTTAATAATTGATCATCATTATTTTCAGATGGGATGACAATTCGAGAAGCATACCTCCCAAGTCTTGTATAATTTTCCTTATATGTACCAACATATTCATGATCCTTTTATGTTGGCTTGATGAATTCATTGTCTATTTTCTTAAAAATAATGAAATGAAATTACTTATTGTTAAACATATCTTACATTCCCCCCACCCCATAGAGTGAATTTCATCATGTTTCCAAGTATTATTGATAGGAGATCATCATTGATCTAATTTTACTTCCATATGAAATATTAACAAAGTAATATTTATATCCTCTGAAAAAAATATATTTTTAGTGTTACTGATGCATTTCTCAGCAACTTGTAGATCATTATAATCACTAATAGATATTGGAATTTTTTTGAAGGAATAAATTGAATTCCATTCCCATGTTTTCTTATTTTTAATTTTAGAATGATTTGTAGCTTGAGAAAATTGTGTGACCCTAATAAATATATTTTTCTTTTCATATTCCTTAATTTTTTGTTTCTTAGCAGACAAATAATTGAATTGTTCATTTCACTCATCTTTAACATGATTGTCTCTATTTCTATCCATTCACTAAAAAACATAGTGTATGCTTCAAAAATATTAGTGGGGATCCACATAATCATGAGAAATTGCATATAGTATTTCTAAACCATGACACATTGTTTATAATATAAGACACATTAGGCATAACTTAATCATTCATAATCACTATTCCTATTCTTCATGATGGTTTTTAAATTGTTTATATACATCAAAAAGAAATCTCTCAAGTGTGTCCAAAAATGATTGTAGTATGTCCTATGGCATCCAGACTTTTCATTACATAACTTTTCATTTCATTTTAAAAATAGCGGATATTTAATGTTTTGTGTCTTGGAAATAAGGTGCATATTACGTGTAAAAATGAAATAATTATTCGAATCCACTTGAAAGGCATGTTAAAATTTTCATCCTCTATTAAATTACTCCTATACATAACCTGGGGACCAACATCAACGGAAAGGGTGAGCATAAGGCACAAAAATGAAAAATAAGAGAAACCGTTTACATGTGAACTTTAGAGATATCAATAAGAACATGAGGAATTTCATAAAGGAATGAAAAAAAGGAATATCATAATAATAATAACATTAATAATAACATGAGAATTATTCTACAAAATTTATGTTTTACTATCGTAAAAATATCACCAAGGTATATCCCCATGGTTTCATGAAAATTATTAAGGTAATTCACCAAGGTATCATAAAACATGTCATATATAGTGATTAATTTCATTACCCAATTCAATGGATAAATATTGTAGATAACCCTTAATTATTGTTTATTTTTATTGTATCTACTTATATCATAATAAAAAAATTTAAAAATAAAACACAAAGAATAAAAGAAATGGGGTTCTTATAAATATATTGGTGTTTTAGAAAGTGCTTAAAAACATGATCATTGTGTTATTTATAACACATAAAAAGTGAAATAGGGATTTATTTTTGTCAGTTCAAAAAAAATTTATGTATTTGTAAATACCCTTGGAAATTAATGTGTTTTGGGTATTCACATAAATAAAATAATATAATTTCTTGAGAAAAAGAGAGAGATTTTTAGGGGAATTTTTTTGCAGCATAACAGGTATGCTAGGTTGTTTTATAAAAATATAAAAAGAGAGATGAAAAGTGTCACACATAAATGAAGGACTCTCAATACTATACAGGGGGAAAATAAAATGCAAATAATAACATGGAATGGAAATTTGAATGACATACCTCGAAAAAGAGAACTTCAATGGAATGGAGAAGTTGTGAATTATGTTACCTTGAAGTGTAACACCTAAAACTATATGATTGGGACCATAGGGACATTCATACACCTTGGTAGAAATAAATTAAAGGTAATAATATCCTATATTATGGGGTTTGATTTTGTAATGAAATTAAATGATGGAATATGTGGGTATTTATAGTAAAAGAGGGGGAGTTTTTATTAATTTCCAAGGAAACCACATGAGCGGTATTTGAAAAACCATGGGCTTGCCCAAGGTATTTTCCAATTGAATTGAAAAATTGAGATACCTTGTAAAAAAATATAATGAAAAATATTCAACCATATTGATAACATAATTATTACATCATTAATGATGTCATTAAACATACTGAAAACTCAAAACAATATTTTTACTATTCACTGAAAAACCATGTTTTTTATTAAAATCTCATAAATTCACCAAAACCTAATATTGACATTATGAATTCATAAATCACATTTAATTTTATTGTCATAAATATACAAATATGATAAATTTAAAATACAAATACCCTTTTATTAAAAATATTAGTGGACGAGAAAATGCATAGTGTATATATAGTAAAATTTATTAAAAAATGAGATTATTTTTTCATTTGTAATTAAACATGATTATTTTTAGAATAAAATTTAATTATAAGAATTATTATTTTTAATATCATACTTTATTATATACATTTTTATCTTTTCTATGCATTATAATACTATTAAAAAATTATCAATTTGTAAAATTTTATTTTGTTATGCAAAACTATTCTTTAAAAAATGATGGAAAACCTATTTTATTTACCTAAAGAGATTTTTCATTAAGTATATATGTACTTGAAACATAATCTATTACAAAAAAACATATGACCTTTGCATAAGTTGTGAGATGGTGAAATACTATTAGGGTGTCTCAATTAACATTACCCATTTAGTAATTTCCTCCTACGTAAACTTCTCCTGACGACGATTTCATTCATGCATAAATTATTGAAGCTCATATTGGTCTTCATCTTGAGATAATACCAGTGATGCTACCTCCTATTAATGTTATGAAAAAAATGGGATTCTTATAGAAAAATTCTACTAGACGAGGACATCAAATCTTGTTTTTTCATTAATTATCCATTATTATTTATATTTATAAAAAATAATTATATTGTAAAAAATTATTAATTTTTTCAATGGTCATATTAACCAACGGGAATATAACAGTAAAACCCAGATGGCCTCATTTCATTTATACTTATATATTTTTATTGACTTTGACATAGTAAAATATATTTTATTAGTAAACGAAATATTATTCAAAGGATTGGGTCATTACATTCTTCCTTAAGAAATTCCATCCCTAAAATATCAAATCATACCCTTAGAGGAGAAAAGGTGTCGGTAATTCTACCTTATAGTCTCCATTGATTCACATTTGGGTTCATCATTTTTGTGGTTCCTCCACAACCCTTTCACATGGTGGGTAGTCTTTTGCGTAGAACCTTGACTCTATAATCCATGATCTCCACCAACATCACCACATAAGAGAGTCATGTTCCAGTTATACCACATCATTATTTTTTACATGTGAAGAGTCAAGTACAAACTTCCTCAAGAGGGATACCGGGAATACACCATGAACTTGTCCAAAATTTGGAGGATGTGTAAGCTGATAGGCCACAGCTCCTATGAGATCAATGATTTCCTAGGTAACAGTGTACCTCAGGATGATCATCTGTTTCATTCCAAAATATATGAATCTCTTCCTTAGATAAAATAGAATGAATAATTTGTCACTAACTTCCAACTATAATTCCCTTGTATAGTTTTCAACATAGATTTTATTGCAAATATATGCATCCATTATATTTTATTGGATGGTATAAACCATTTCTTTCATCTATTTTACACGATCAGTCCCAAGAAGATTTATCTCTCTAGGTACATTCCAAAATGGTGTATTTCTACATCACTTCCCATATATAGATTCATATGGATCCAGTTATGTTCTTTAATAGAAGATATTGTTGTAAGGGAAATCAACAAAGGGTATTTGTTGATCCCATCCACATTTAAATTCTATTGAGCATGTTCCCAGATGGTCACATTGATTCCTTTGTATTTTCTTTGGAGATCAGTGACAAATTCCATAGTGATATTGTCCCACTTCCATGCGGGTATGTATAGTGGTTATAATACCCCATTGGGATGTTGTCACACTGTCATTACTTGATGACACTCTAGGAAACTTGTAGTTTAGTAATAAATATTCCTTTTCATGTTATCCCATCAATAATGATAAAAAAGGTCCCTATATTTTTTTGATTCTATGATGTATATATAATATATAACTATGAGCTTCATCCATCAGATCCTTCTTCATTTCAATAATATATAGAGATCATACTCTTGTATAAAATATCAATACCCCATCTTGATCAATATTTAACTTTGAAAACTAGCCATCTATTATAGCCTCAAACATCTTCTACCAATAAGGCTCATCTCTTTGATATTTCTTAATCTTATCTTGTAATGATGGTCGATAAATCATTTTGGACAGGGTTGATTATTTCTTTTCCCTTACAATTCACATGTCTAGTTTTACTAGGTCTTTTATCAAAGGATATCATTGAATTCTCTTCATTTCTAGGTCAACAGGGTCTTTCCTACGTAATACATCAGTGACAATATTTTCCCTTCTAGGATGATAATGAATTGAACAATCATGGTCTTTAAAAAGTTCCAATCATATATTTAGTATCATGTTCAATTACTTTTTTGTAAAAATATATTTTAAACTTTGATGTTATGTGTATATATCACATATCTCCCCATCAAGATAGTGACTCTGTATCTTCAGATAAAAAACAATTGTAGCCACCACTAGATCATGTGTTGGATAGTTCTTCTCATATGGTTTTAATTGTCAATATGAAAAAGAAATAACCTTATCATTTTTCATGAGGACTCACCCAAATCCATTTAGAGATTCATTGTTAAAAATAACAAATCCTTCTCCGATTGAGGGAAACATTAACATGGGTACAGTAACCAATATCTTTTTTCCGCTCTTGGATATATTCCTCACATTTCTCTGTCCAGATGAACATGAATTATTTTTGAGTTAATATGGTTAATTAATTAGAGTTCCATGATATTTTTTCACAAACCTCCAATAATATCACATTAAAACAATGAAACTACAAATATTGGTTATTAGTTTAGGTTGAGAACACTCTCCAATAACCATTTTCTTCTTTAGGTCAACTAAGATTCCTTCATTGGTTACAACGTTCCCCAAGAAAGAATCATGTGGTAACCAAAATTCACATTTTTGGAACTTTAAAAAATACTCTACTTCCATAGAGTTTTCAAAATAACCCTTAGATGATTCTAAAGCTCCCCAAAACATTGGGAATATATAAAAATATCATTAATAAAAACTACCATAATGTTATCATGGTAGTCCTTAAAAACTATATTCATTAAATCCATAAATATTGTAGGTGCATTGGTCTGGCTAAAGGGAATAAAAAACTTATAATAACCATTTCTTGATCAAAAGTTCGTGTTTGAAATATCTTCTTTCTTCACCATCATTTTATGATAACAATATCAAATATCAGTCATAGAGAAGAATTGAGCCCCACAATGCTAGTCTAAAAAATCACCAATTCTTGGAAGATGGTACATGTTCTTTACTCTAATCATAATATGTTATCAATAATAAATGAATATTTGCATTGAAAAATCATTTTTTATTCACAAAGAGAATTGGTTCTCCCCAAAGAGATACACATGCCTAGATAAACCCCCTCTTCAATGGATCTTGGAGTTTTTTCCTTAATTCCACAAGCTCAACATTTTCCAATCAATATGGGTTATTTATATCATTATATATCCATGAATAATTTCAGTAGAGAACCCTAACTCTCTTTCCCATGGATGTCCAGGAATTTCCTAAGGAAATACCTCAATGTATTATTGAATGATGAGAACATTTTCTATTCATATACTTTAACTTCCTTCTTAATCATCATTGATCCATTCCATATAGAAGTCTGTGGGTGGTGCTTCTAGACTAAGATCATGTTGGCATATATATACTTTAAATATTGTTTTAGGTTTTCCATTCAAGACTACAAATATTTCCTTTCATCTACATTTGATGTTATCATTTACTTTAAGAGCCAGTCCATCACTAGTATAATGTTGAATTCCATCATGGGAATGACTACTATATTTTTAATAAGTTTGTGCTCACTAAAGTAAATACTAGATTTTCTAAACATCGTTGATGCTTGGATAATCCCACCATGAGTTTTCATTGATAACTGTACTTTTAGAAATTCCAGGGTTGATTCTAAATTCATAAAAACATAGAGTAAGTAATGGAATGCGTAGAACCAAGAAAAAGTACATTCTTGATTTGAGATAATGACAAGTGTACATTCCACCACATCAATTGTGGATTCAAATTCATCTATCGTGATAGAAAAAGCACAACCTTTCTCCCTTTCATTTGATATGGTTTATGGTGATTACTCTCCACTACCCTCAAATTTGGACATCGATTGAAAATTTCCATAGATTTACACACCTAAAGCACTATACTACAAGTATGGCCTGTGCTATCTTCCCTTTTTCATTAGTGTTGAGAAGTTGACGATTCACCACACTACTATAGTTCAGAGGGATATTTCCAACTCTTTTAACCTTGTATAATTTATTGATCATGAAAATGAATTTACCTCAATGTTTATTCCTACATTGACTACACATGGAATGTTGCACATGATTTCCTCCTCTTCCATAATAAAATATCCTCCCAAATATTTTCTCAATAGATATCTTCTTTTCTATTGATTTTTTAAACAACTAACTCTTAATGAACTCCAGTTTGACATTCATAGCACTCCTCATGATCTCATCATAGTAGTCATAGTCTTGGGTGGAAAGATTCTTCCATAGATGAGGTCTTATTCCATTAATTAATCTATCTAACTTATCATTTGGATCCACATAAAATATATAGGAGTAGTGGGAATGTCTTATGATGTTATTCCAATAGAATCCCATATATTCTATCTCATTATGCTTTATATTGAGAAATTTCTTCTCCATTTTAGTTCTCATCAAATGAGGGAAATACTTATTGAAGATGATCCCTCTAAACTCTTCCCAATTCATAGCTTTAATGTCCCCTCTTGGCCTCATGTTTTTAATTAGTTCCCACAATTGATCAAATTCTCCCTCTAAGTGGTAAATATCTAGGGCGAACTTCTCTTTTCTGAACAACGAAGTACAAAATTGACCTTTTCAATAGAGATTATCCATTTTTTCTTAATCAATGGGTCAGTAGATCCACTAAACATTGGTGTTCATTGACATATAAAGGAATAAACAAAATGTTATTCCCTTCTTGGAAAAATTAATCTCTCATCTTGGTTCATTTTATTTCCTATAACTTGAGTCAGTTTATTCAACATTCCCATAAAAGTTTACATTATATCTTCCATTGAAGGTTCATCAGTGCATGGTCCATTGCGCTTAGCCTTTACACAGTTCCTCATATTTACCTATATTTTCTAAAAGAATAAATCCTTTGTGGAAAATGTGTTTTATTAATCTTATTATTCCAACAAAATTTTCATTTCATATAGTATTTGGCATTGACATGTTATTTATTGAAAAAAATTTAGCATTTCTATAAATCCTTCAAAATGATTCATAAAAAGCATATGATTAAACAAATATATCCCCCATGAGTATCAAACCAGGTGTGTGGTAAGGCCCATTTTCACGCACCTATTCTTGATTGAGTGTAGAAAAAAGATCTCATTTTGGGTTTTACCCTCAGATAAATCTGTTCTAGAGCCACATCCACTTGTTCCTCTCCAGATGTGGATTTCTCTGTTTGGAAACCAATTACATAATATTTTACCAATATACTAAGATTCTGCCTATATATAATTTTTTCAATAATTTTATTAAGAAAAATTTCAAATCCTAATGTACAAAATACAACAAAATCATCTTTCGATTCCAACTACGAAATCTCATCTTTTATTACATAACGTTTCATTACATTTTACAAATAGAGTATCTTTGATGTTTGGTGTCTTGGAAATAAGGTACATAATACAGGTAAATATGAAATAATTATTCTAGTCACTTTAATGGATTTATCATTTTTTAATATTATTTAAAATTTCTCCAACTCATAACCAAGGTACATACATAATAAAGGTCGAGCATAAGGCTCAATACCGGAAAATAAGTGAAATAGTTTACATGTGAACTTGAGAGATATCAATAAAAACATGAGAAATTTTCTAAATACATAAGAAAAATGAATATAATAACAATAATAAAATGAATCATTACATGAAAATGTGGCTAGAACTGTTTATTTTGAAATTCATAATCATGTCACTAAGTTCTGTCCCTAAGGTGTTAAAAAATTATTAAGGTTATTCACTAAGGCATCATAAAAAATTTTATCTCTAGAGATTAATATAATTACCCAATGAATTGGAGTTTTATGAGGGTGAAACATTAATATTTATTTATTTTCCTGTGATATAAATAGATCATAATCAAACGTTTCATAAATAACCTATTTAGAATAAAAAAATGGGTCTCATATTAAAATCCTGGCATCTTAAAAGGGCTTAAAAACCTGATCATTATTTAATTTATTACCCATATAAAGGGAATGGTTGTTTTGTGAATGTAAATTATAGATTCAAATAAATACCATTATGTTTTGAGGTGTAATCCTAGAAATGAAATAGTTTTGTGTATTCACATAAATAAAATAAAATAATTTCTTGAGAAAAAGAAATAGATTTTGAGATGAAAATTCCGTAGCATAATAGGGAAGAAGAATAGTCTTATAAAACATTAAAATAGAAGGGTAATAGGTAACCAATTAATAAATGACTTATTATACATTATAGGTACACGATAAAATTTAAATAAGTACATGGTATGGAAATTTTAAAGACGTGCCACATAAAAGGTAACTTGAAAGGAAAAAACAAGAGTTCAGAATTTCCTTACCTAGAAGAGTAACTTCTTAAACTCTATGATCAGAACATTGGGTGATTAAGGAAACACTATTATGACTAATTTAAAGTTAATACTATTAGATATTCATGGGGGTTATTTTTGAATGAATGGAAACAAATTAATGGGTGGGTATTTATAGTAAAAGGGGTGATTTTTTTTTTAATTTTTGAAGACACCTAATGAGTGGTATTTCCAAAAACATCGTATTTCCCATGGTATTTTCATATGGTATCTACCAATTGGGAAACCTCATATAATAACATAATGCGTAATAGTCTACCAGAATTATTAAATAATTAGTAAGTGATTAATGATGTCATTAATCATACGGATAACTACAACTGTATTTTTATTATTCACCGAAAATATATGTATTCTATAAATGTCTCATTAATTCACCGTAACCTCATATATACATTATAAATATAAAAAATTAATTTATTTTATCCTAATAAATTTATAAATATGGGAAATTTTAAAATGATACTCATTTATTAAAAATAATAGCGGACAGAAAAATGCATAGTAAAATTAATGGAAAAAATGAAATTGTTTTATCATTTATAATTAAACATTAATGCTTTTATAATAATATTTAATTATAATAATAATTATTCATAATAAAATATTTAATTAAAATTTATGTCTGGTCTAGATTGTACAAATTCTATATGAAAATAATCAATTTATAAAAATCAATTTTATTAGGATAAATTGTTCTGAAAAAAATGATGGAAAAAAATTTTATTTAAAAAAATGGATTATACACTTAGTATATAATTACATGACACATAACCTATTATAAACCCCACATAAAACCTAAGGGTATGGTCTTTGATGAGGACAGTCTCTTGGTGTAGCTAAAATAACATTGCCTAAGTGGTAATTTCCCCCAACTTGAACTTCCCTCGAAGGTAATTTCATTCATTCTTCAATTGTTGATGCTTGACATAGGTTGGGTTACATAATTAACCAGTAATGAAACCTCCAACCCATGTTTTGAAAAATGAGATACGTATAGAAAAATTCTTCTGGAGGAGGTCATCGACTCTTGTTTATGCATTAATTATCATTTATCATTTCAATTTATAAATAAAAATTATAATGCTAAAAAATATTATTGTTTCCAATGTTCATATTAACCAATGGATATATAACTATCAAAACCGGATGGCAATTCTTAATTTCTAATTAAATATTTTTATTAATTGGAAAATATTAAAATATAAATTTTATGGAAACAAAATATTATTCAAAAGATTGGTTCGTTATAGGGCATGTTTTCAGGACCCTGATGATGATTGAGTCTATAACAGTACTCTATTTTTAGATTCATTACACATAGGTAAAACTTTTATAGATCCAACTCCACTAGTAGTAGTCATAATGGGATGTAATTTCTTAGAAACCACTCAATTTATCCTTTAGTAAAATTCATGGATATTTTCCTACACATGGTCTTATACTTATGGTTCTCCATTACGATTTTTCATCCTAGTTTCCAAATATTTAACTAAACACTACATTAATATAAAATATAAATACCAACAAATATAATAAATGATAAATAAATCTTAAAATATGAATATTCATTACATATCATGATGATTTATAATAAAATAGTTATGGTATTGTTCCTTTGGAAACATGGAAAAATAAAAAACGGATCCATAAGTGAGCTATGTGTTATATCACTATGTTATTCATAACTACAACTCATCTTAGCCATATAATATATAATACCTAACTTAAAAACATGTGTAAAGTAATATATTATAAAGTATTAGCTCATATTCTCTGTAAGGTTAAACACGGGATAAATCAACCAAACATGGGCATAAGGGTATGAAAACAAGAAAATAACATTTTAAAACCATAACCTACATATCATATATCATAATGATGATAAATGTAATAAATCATTGAAGTTAAAAAAGATTAGTGATAATGAAATCAAATATATGATACATGAGAGCATTACAATGACATAGGACATAAATTTGTGTCATATAAAAATAACATTGATAATCTTATGTCAAGTTTACCTAAATAGATATTCGTGATATTTTAGGCATATGTTAAACACCCATATACATATGTCAGACATTTGATAAACTCCCAAATAAACTATTTTTTAATTTGTATAAATTCTTATATACCCACTTTCATGCGTGGGATAACCTCTCATGTACCCTCTTTTTATCATGGGATAATCTATTATTTTCCCATTGAGCATATAGAATATTAATCATTAACGAGTTAATTGGATGGAGATATAGGTCTCACTAATAACATGATGCATACATATGTCTTACACAAGATAATAAAACCTTCATCAAATCATTACCCATTGAATAGAAATAGTTTTTATAAACATTTCATCAAAGTACAACCCATATAAGGGTAATGAGATTCATAATCATCTCTTCGATTCATCATAGAATAACCCATGGAAAAGGAATGGGTTTCATAAAAATATCATTGTTATAATAAAAAATAATCCAGTGAAAGAATATAGATGGTATCATTGGATCATATCCACAATAAATATATAAGTAGTATTAAAATATATCTTTTTAGATGAAAAATTATTTAGAAATATCAATTGGAACATTTATTTAGGAAAATAATCTTGGAAATTTGAAAACAATTTTTTAAAATAAAAAAAATCACCAAATATAAAATAAATCATTTTTTATGAAAATGAAATTTTTTAAAGGATCCTTAAAACCATTTTCTGTTCATGATGATAGAATAAAACATTCATGTCATACATGATAAAACAAATATTCCTTTCATATTTTTTGTCAAAGATAAAATAAAATCATAAAAAAAAATTTAAAATTATAAGAAAATTAGAAAAACATGTAATTTCAATATATAACCAAATGATAAAAAATTATGATTTAATGTAGAGGTATATCAAAATATTTCATTATTGGAAGCATAATTATAAACAACCCCAATAAAAAATAAGATTGTAACATCAACCCCTTACTGCATTAGTATCCATTAAATCATAATCCACAGGAAATAAAAAACCTAAATGGATATATAAATACCCATAAATTTCATAAGAATAATTATAAAATATATTCATGGGAATTATGTACACCTCATAATAGAAGTTTTTTGAAACTATAGCATTGGTCTTATAGGAAAAAAATGAGATGAAATTCCCTTACATAAAATCTTGATATTCTTCACACAGGTTCAAAAATATTATATAACTAATATAGTTCTATTATACATATATTATAGAAATTTACTCATATATATCACACCATATATGATTTATGTGTGACCTTTTATTACCTTTTTATTAACATTTCATTGTTAAAAAAAACATTACAGGTAATATCCACTTCATTTTTCTTGTATGTATTGGTTTATTGTTTATAATATATTTAATTTCATCAGGGTCCAATCCCCTAAAGATTTTAAATAATGTTATATTTTTTAATTTTATATTTTTTTAGATTAATCCATTAATTTTATACTTTTAAAATGAAATATAATGTTCATTAATATAGTATCTCGTACGTATGGATGAATGTGTTTCCCATTTCACAAAAGATCAAATGGAAAAAATAAATATTAATTAAAAATTTAAAAACTTATTTTTGTACCATATATATAATATATATTCCTTTTTCATATCATTATTTCCATCCATCTGAAAATAAAATGAAAATTTTATCACACCGCTTCATTGAGGCAGTAGTCCCCACGTACAAATGAGCAATGTTATCATTTTCCAATGGATTGGATGTTATAAAGGTACATGTTATATTATAATCATAGGAGTATAATTATTTCATAAATATCACATGTAATCATGAAATATATCATTATATCTATCCATGAGATGTAGTGATAGAAAATAAAATATATTGGTTTGCGAGGTGGTAGCCCTTCGTACACACGATAGACAATTCCATTTCAGATATGATGAAGAATTAGATTGGTTTAGGATATTACATTAACATAATTACATCTAATTATATGGGAGATAATATTGTTATTATATCATCATATTTATTTACTATTTTAATTATGTGTGAGTTGATATAAAACAAGAAAAAATATTTAATAATCTTACCTCTTTTTCTGAGAAACACTTTTGGTTTATACATGAATATTTCATAGAATTGTTTCCCAATAAAAATAACAATAATATAATGATTCTATGAAATTATGTAATGGATTTATATATTTTTTCCAAATCAAACGTTTTTGGAAAATATAATAGAAGAGGATAGGGGTGTCCTTTTAATGCTGGGGAGGGGACATATTTGGATTTTTTAACAAAAAAACGTTTCGCCACGTTTTAAACTTGTAAAAGGGTCCAAATTGGAAAATTATAGATCCATAGATGATATAATGTCAAACGTTATCTATAAATTATCATTTGAACAACTTTTAATGTTATTTTAACCATTAAAATTTTTAGTTTAACCCCCATTAAACTCGTTTTACCAATTTTTTTGGTAATTAATTGTAACTGTATTTACAATTCATTATGAAAAAATAAATTGGACTTAAAATATAATATTAATTATTCTAATTCCAAATTTAAAACACATTACCCTAATCCAATTCATATAATTTTTATATTTAATTTAAAATCAAACCCACATACCTGACAAACAAATGGTTTTCAAAAGGAAAACATTCAAAAGTATAAAATGTTTTTATATTAAAATTTAACATTGAATAGCTTAAAATTACCTAAATTGAATTAATAAATATATAATACTACTAATTTTACTTTTAAAACTATTAAAAAAGTAAAATGTATCTTGTAATTACTTTAACCAAAAATGAATTGTTTTAATAAAAATAAGTATTTTTTCTATTAATCAAAATATTATTATTTGCAAAAAATTCTCCAAAATTCGCTAAAATATATGTTTGGAATATATATTTAAAAATGAAAATTATTTTTTAAAATAAAATTTTTAAATATATAAAAATTTTATTTTACTATTTATTCTCCGAAATTAATAAAAAAAAATTTGTAAATTTTTTTTTGAAAAATATAAATGCTCTGATAAAACATAATAAATTTATATAAAATATGTTTTCATTATATAAAACAATTATAATTTATTTTAATATATTGGTTATTGTGTTGTATACCACCAAATTTAATGGCTATGTTATAAGATTCATGTTTAAATAATAATATAAATAGTATATTGTGATTCGTTAAAACATTTTGTTGTGTGTAACACAAGATGTAAAAAATTTAAGATTATTTTAAAAAAAATCATAAAAAGATAGGAAGTTACAATAAAAATTTCCCAGAAAACCCTCAAAATGTTTTTATGGATTTTAAACAAATTTTCTTTAAAAATAGATTGGTTAATTGGCCTAATCTTAGTTGGAGGTTCTCACACCACATAACAGGGATGGGAATCGTTTTTGAGGAATCTCCATCCATTGGTGTGTGATCAGTCATAAAACATATAGATCTCCCATATTACTATTCTTGGGGCAAGGAGAAACATTTCTATCAAAACTAAACCTATCACATCAATGCGAGGAAAATATATTTCCTTTTCTAAAAATGTTTTGAAAACACATTTTTTATGCCATCAAAATTCCCTTATATAATTTAATACATTACTAATTAAAAGAATATTATTATAAGGTAATATAGTGAAATTTTCTATATTACAGTAATATTTTGATGGTTTATTGATTATACATAATAATTAGAGGATTGTCACCAAGATGGGGATATCAAATAAATGATCGGTTCACTATGTAGAATATCCGACTGTATGATATTCTTTTTACTAAGAGGAATACTAGACATATGACTTTTTCTTTTATAAACATAGTATTTTACACTAGGATTTTGGTTTCTCAAAATGGAATAATTGAATCAAGTATTTCAACTACATAAAATAGGTTTAATGGGTAAATACATAATCTTAATTGGTAAGCCCAAACACTGAATTAGTAAGATTGGTGGAATGAATATGGATTTTTTTTGCAAGATAGGGGGTCTAAGTGTCACTATTTATCTTTTCAAAATATTATTAAATAAATATGTGGTGCATAAAACATCCTTGGAATATATATATCACATGTACATGGGTTTAGATATTGTCATGTAATGTGATTGGCCTAAGGGATGTCATTAATACCCTATGGTTCAATGAAAAATATTCATAGAAAAAAACTAAACTATACAACTTAGTTAATTAAAATGAGTAATAGAAATAGGTTTATATCGATCCAAATAGATGTATATTTAGTTTTATTAGGTTTTAAAAAGATTTTATTTTTTAAAATTAGGGGACGAAGGTTAGAAAATATTAAATTGATAGGTTTTTGTGAAAGTGAAACAAAAACAATGTATATGATTGAGTGGTTTGTAAATGGATTCAAAAGAATTCAAGAGTTTTGTCATTTGAGGGTTTGGGTGAAATTATATTTAATAAAACAATCATTTTAATTCAAGATTAGTTTTATATTGAAGATGAGTAACATCAAATGGCCATGGTATCCCCTCCTTAATGAAGCTTTCCCATATTTATCTTCTTGTAGTACATTAGGATTTTTCTGAATCATGTTTCTCTCATTACCATGTATAAATATAATTTTTCTAAAGGTTATCAATGGTCATTCCTTATTTAGGGTTATTATTTATTAAATATAAATTTTACTTTTATATTTTATTATCAATGTTTATGATAAAAGGACAATAAATAGATTCGAAGATGAACAATAAATTGCACAAAACAAATATGTGAATAAGAATAAATGAAATAAATACAATGGAACCTTCCGCATTCTATTCAATTACCCTAGCACAAGGTAGGTTTACCCCATCATCCTATTGACTAGAGAATAATAGGGATGGACAAAATAAAATTAAAGTGTAAATAAAAGAGAGAAGAAATTTTAAATGGCCCTCCAACATCTCGCTCCACACTTTGGCCTATGTATCTCTAATTCCTTCAATATAACTAGAATACCCCTCCTTTTATATGCTCAATATAGATCATAAATTATTTAAAATTTTTCAAGAATGGTAAAAAAGGGATCTTGGGTGTGTTCCAAGTCATATATTTGGACAAAAATAAATTATACGTGGAATATGGTCTCTTAAAATTCATACTAAAATTTTAAATGATGTGTAAAGGTGCTTCACTTTGTGAAATTATGATTCAATATTGACCCCATGATTTGAGAATCTGTGTGAATCATGTTGGTATCTCATTCATAGACTTGGAACTTTGACTCATTTTACAACTTGTATTTTAGACTGAGGAGGTGTAATAAACATCCAAAACATGTAATCTTGTAAAAAATTATTCAGGAAATTATAGTATCCTGATGAATTCATGTTGTGTTATTGTGTTACACATCATGAAACTGTTCTAAATTAGTTTTCAAGTTGTTCTGCATCATCAAAAATCTTGTGTCGTACTACAAGTGAAGTGGTGCAGTACGAAGTGTCTTATTGCTCCAATATTTTTATATTTTCAAAACTTTTCAATTATTCATTATTTCATTCCACATAACATAAAACAAGTTAATTTTTTCAACATTTTTCAATAATATTCAATTAAATACACAAATCAATACATCAAAATACCATAAAATATATACATGAAACATACTTATCCACATGGTGTTGGGGGTATGGATATTTAAAATAAATATAGGAGAATGGGTAATGTCCATTAACCATCAATTTAATTAACCATCCTGATTCAACTAGATAATCCACTTAACATGATCCTTCCCATTGGTGAGGGAAAATAAATATAGTAGAAACAAGTATGGAGTATAAGAAAACAAGAAAAAATAATACATTACAATGATGAATGAAGAGATACATCCATGATCCATCGACCCCTTATAAACTGGATAATCCCAAAAATTATGACATGAAAAAAAGAAACAATTCTTCATCAAACATATCATCACCACTAAACTACCCCTCAATGAATGCTATGATGATGAGAGAAAACAACATGCTACATGAGAAATTTATATTTACCTTGATTATAAAATACAATGTCTATAACCACCAAAAGTAAAAACTCGTGTATGAGAACAAATAATTGTTGGATTCCACCATAGAATCTATGCAAGATCATATACTAAGAAACTATAAGTTTTATATTTTTTAACAAAAATAGTTTTATGATGAATTTTCATAAATCTTGTCACATTTTTAAATCATTTACTTTGGTTATTCAAAAAATCCTTTCATATTCAAATATAAATTAATATGATAACTATAAGTGATAAAATTGGAAATAATATCCAAACACCATATGGTGATCAAGTAATCACATATCTATGTAAACCCCCTCAATGAAAAACATTATGATATAACTTCATGTGAAAAACATGTGATCCACTATTCAAGAAAATATTCATTATCTAATAAAAATTAATACATGGTACTACACTTTGTTTTTAGACCTTGACTATAGGAATATATAATGGACATAAATGAAGCCTAAACCACGCATATGTTGGTAATAAATGGTATTCATTCCTCCTACAGTCAGTCGATATACAAAACTTCTAGTGGCATTATAGAAACTATGAGTGACATATAAGTTCTTGATGCACCGAATGTACCCAATTTTCTATTTTTATAAAATTGATTTTAAACCCATGATCATATATTATAAAACATTCTCAAATCAAATAAATTCAGAAATGGTGTTTTAAAACCCATTTTGGAACTAAACCCACCACTCAATCATTTAGTCAAACACATGGCGATAATAAACTAAATTTAATGTAAACCCCCTAAATATATGATTTATATCCAAAAAAATACATTATAGTCACAAATCAATTAATTTAATGGAATAAAATAATGTTTTTTACAATAATAATAATAAATTCTTAAAGATAACCAATTGTATAGAACCACCTACATCAATAATGGAGGTAGAACTAATCACCTTTGAATGTAGATATTGGGGTAGCGTAAATTGAGTCCTCAAAATCATAGATCCCTATGAAATAAAAAATCCAAAGTTAAACACATTTTATCTAGCATACATAGCCCCATCAATATCTACAGGATGATAATAGAATGTTTCTAATGAAGATCTAATAATAAAAGGCAAACAAGGATCATAACACAACATACCTTGAGATAATTTGTCTAGAATGAAAGTTTACCACCTAGAGTCCCATGGTAAAAGCCTCTATATCCCTATAGAAGGATTAGATAATCAAAATATGATACTAGGAGGAAATTATATGATAGAACAAGGTCCCTTTTATTTTTAATTAAAAACATGGAACAGTAAAATTCCACTCACATGGTTTGTAAGATAGGCTTCACTGTTAACAGTAACTCTGCCCCTTAAATAGGTACCCTATACCGCGCATCTATTCTAGGTGCACAATTTGGCGGCCAAGATATTAGAAATGTTTTTCAAGTGTTCATAACCTATCTTCCTAGGGGTATGTGGTTTGAATGGGGTGTCCACATGGTTTAGAAAAAAATGCACCACCTTCTGGTAGACCATGCTTAACCACATGGATTCCTTTTCCAAATCACATAGTTGTTAAAAATCATAAACCCATAGTGCACACCGCAAAAAGCATAAAAAATTATCATAAAATCCCTAAAAACCAATAAGGACCCAAAAAAATCATGGTGAATAAATGATTCAATAAGTACCTATAATAATGTAACGAATCATTAATATCTCCCCACATACAATGATTTCTGTTTCTAGAATTTCCTCAATATCATTGACCTACAAAAAAGAGAAATTCATTCCTGACTTATAAATGACTGACACTACCATGTATCGTGTATATCCTTTCCACACTACTATAGTATCAAGATCTATAGGATCATTTTATTATACATTACCTCATCATGGTGATCCTTAATCTAAACTTTTTTCTTCCCAATTGTGGTATTATGATCAAGACCAACATTCACCCATTCTATCACATGGGAAGGATCTAATTGATACCTCCATAATTCAGAATCATAAAACACATCACAAATCAATGTTAGGGGTGGTGGTATTTCAATTAGAGATTCCACTTATTTGAGTCACTCCATGATCTCAAATGGGCCACCAATCCCAAATGCCAACTTACACAACCTACCTAGTTTATAAAGTCTCAAGTTAGTTGAAACTCTCAAAAAACCTGATCACCAACCATAAACTCTAGTCAATAATAAATATGGACTCCTTATGATTTTTTATAGTAATATATTATTACCAACTAATTCTATATAAATTGGAAATTTTTCATCAACTCCTAAATGAGACTCGGCCCAAAAAATGGGGCGCTCCCCCATCTCATCCCAGTTTAAGGAATATAACTATTTAGGTTAAATACCTATGATATAGATTCAAATGACATAGCTCAATATCATGATACTAGGAAAGTATTCTACATAGCATAATTTCATGTAACTACGTAATTTTTTACATTGATTCATTAAATTTGGAATGGTTCACTTTGGATAGGGTGATAATGTATCTTTCACACATTTCATGAATCTTAAGGTTCTCGGGCACAATAAACTAATAGTTTTTTTATTCTTGAACCAATATTTAATAAAAATATCGTCAATCAACTATATATCACAAAATTTGGTGACAGGGATAATTATTAGGATAATTCCTCATAACATATTCCTTATTTATCTTGATTTTCGAAAGATATATATTGTTTTACTCTATTGAACAATTGAAATATGCATCTACATTCTCAGGATTAAAGGAATAAACCTTATTTTATCAAATATTGATAAACAAGAAACCCTAATACTTCCACCTAAATTAAAAATTATTTTTGTGGTTTTCTCATTAAGAGAGTGGATATTTTGTTTTCACCAACTCCTTTATTAAATCATCTATCTTATATTGGATCCAATCTTTGAAGATGGATCGTCACATGATTGTTTATCATAACTATTAGGTGTATAGATAGTAATTAGGATTTTCTCTTAGGTATACATTAATTATATCCTCATCTAGGGGAACTTAGTCAAATTATACTCCAAGTAAAATGAGAAATACATAAACACTTTCTCCATTTTGAAGTAATATTACTTTATTCACCTATCATTGAGAGATAAAAAACAATGTTGTTTCCCAATTATCCCACATATGCCTCTATTACCCTGAGAATATGGTTTGATTTGGGATATATGTGGTTGTGCCTTAATGTTAATAAACCATGGTCTAGATGTATACTTTACTGATATCTAGAACATTGATCATTCCACCCCTATACATGGAATATCCCACTATCGTGGGATCCTATAGAGATCACTGAAATTTAAAAATGTATGAAATTCACCCAAATAGGGGTTGCATATTTTTTAAATCCCCCAGAAAATATGTATTTGGTACATCATAGAAAAGAGGACATCATTTTTTGATGCTGGAATTTCACCATTGGTAAAATATTCTTGATCCAAATCCATATCTATATCCTAGAGTTCAGCATTTTCTCACAATAACATTGTGATCTATTATTTAGTAAATATGTTAATATCATTATCTAAGGCTGATTGAAAAAATTATTATCAATAACCTCTCCTGAACTAATAGAATAAATGACATATGATTATAGTTTTTTAGAAGCAGATCTTAATATATATATCTTTCACTAAAATCATGAACATTATCTATCTCTTCGATATTATTAGACATCAGTAGGCTTAATGATATATAGTCTTGAGTTTGGGGTTGTATCAGTAAACTCTTCTTCACCAATAATTGTATTAAATTTTTTGATAACCAAATACACTTAATATGATTTTATGTGTTTGATATCATATATATCTACATTTCACTAATTAATATTTTTAAAACTAGACTTCCCTAATACCAAGCTGATATAGATTGAGGAAAACTAGTGCTTCCCCTCAAATGCGGATAATGATTTATGGGTTGGTTCCCATTTTACTTTTTGATGGGACGGTTCATGTTCTCCAAATATTTGGTAGAATATATTCCATATGATTATGTAAATTCTTTGGAATCCCTTGGATACCCTTTTATAATTTCCCTAATTCTGTTGATTATGTCAGATCATGATAGTTTGAGAAGTATAAGGTGATACAATCAAGGATGAATTGGTTATTAGGGTCATGAAATGTTGATTCATTCACTATCTAATGATGGTATATTCTCGATCCACTAATTCTTATATCATACATTTATCAAAATATTATATATATATATATATATCCTAATGCAGGGCTTCTCTTAATTCTTTTTATTCTTATAAAAGAATCAAGGGGAAAAATTTCCTATGTTTCTTGGTATTGTCGAATAGAATTTGTTCACATTCAACCATCATCTACAATAGATCCATGAAGATGAATGTTTCCTAGATAATGTGACCAATAAAATGCTGGTATGGGTATTTGTTTTTGTGACCATCTTACCCTACATCATTTGAATTTTTAATTTTAAACATCATGATTGGGTTATTATCTTGAGAAAAGTTAATGTACTCTCAAACCATATCACTATGGAAATAATAAATTTTATTATTCCAATTTTCATGGTCATTTTATCTCAATAATTTTTATTTTCAGTATTCATTCATTCGTTATTTACCTTTATTATCTATGATTTTGGATCCTAATATAATATTTTAATTGTTTTAAGAATTATATCCTCTTGACATTGTGTTATCGTCTCGACCTCTCCAAAAACACCAAGATACTTCATTGGGATGATCATAGTTGAATACTCATCATATAGGTTCGACACAAAAATCATCAGTAACTATTCATATACCATCAGTGTTTCCATGGAATATGTTCTAACCTTCCATATTGAAATAAAATATTTGATACCCTCATTCTATTTAATCTTATAGTTGAAGAGATCATAAAAATTCATTTTCCTCAGTGTAAAGCTAAAATATAAGGGGGCATACTAACAAAGATCATTCCATCTTGTAATAGATATGAAAATATGACTATTATACACAAAAAACACAAGACCATATATGATTTGGATAAATAAATAGTTCATGTTAGCCTCTTATGGTTATGGGGTTCCCAAGATTAGGCTGAACCGAGAAGATTAATAGTTAAGATGATTATATAGATCAATAATTCCATTTAATTTTGGTAATTTTGGACTATCAAAGTAGTGTGGAGGAGAAAATTAATCCACCTATATAGGATAGAAATTTCTCATTGGTTCTACTAGTGCTCATTGACCTTCAAGATAATCCAACATAGTAAATAGAGTATCTGGTATTTCATAGTACACCACCACCAATGTTTTCCACAAGTTACCTTCTTAAATTAATGGCCCATATTTTCCTATTAGTGGTAACCCTTTATAATTAATCAGTTTTGTATTAATATGGGCTGATTTTTATTGTCTTGTGTTGTCGATGTGATTGTATTTTGTATTTTTTGGTCGAGTACTTTCTTCTTGTTGAATAGGTTCTACTGAAGGAGGAATTGAGGCTTCCACCAATTGATTATACTCATTTTGTATGTTCATCAAGGGAAAAATCTAATTTTTTTCTCTAACTCCCATATTTTGTAATTAAATAGTGAAATATTCTCTTTTAAAAATATAGTTTCAACATTATCGGGTGGTGGGTTCATGGTGAATATAGGATCCCCTATTTCATCTTTCACATTGTCATTCATTACAGAATAAATTGGGTCAAAAATGAGGCATTTCTGATATAATATCTATGTTAGGAATAAAATTTTATATTTGAGAAATTATATCTATTATCTGGGTATGTTCCAATCTATTAGATAATAATAGATATAACTATGTGGAGAAAAATTCCATCATCCCTCTATGATGGGGTTTCACATGGAATGTTTCAACTATAGGGACATCGATCATCACCAAATCTTTAGTCTTTAGGTACCCTTGGTAGGTTATCCTTGTAGATACTTGATCCTAGGTAACTAGGATAGGTAGACATTTATTTTAAACAACAAGTGAAATTGAAGTCACATGTTGTGGAAAATAACCCTTATGAATGGCATTCCTCCCACATCGCTCCAAGATGTTTTCCCAAACATGGTTAATGACCTCTCATACCTATCCAATATATAAATTGTATTTATTTATGTGATCTGGGGATAGGATTCTAAAGTGGTTGGATGTATAAATATTGGCCACTTGCATCACTCTATCTTATAATCAGTATTATATCCTACAGATCTCCACGATTCAGTGGTTGTCAAGAGAAGTCTCCAAATTCATAATGTCGTATTTGAGATTGTATTCATGGAATAGAGGATTCACCAACTAGTGTAAGAAGAACTAGGTCGGTGAATTTATACATTTCTGACACAGGGTTATGTTATACGTTCCAGTTGAAGGATATATTCATTGCACCGACTATATGTGAAAAATGATTTCAGGTATCCTATAGGTACTACCGTATTACCCCATGAGTTTGTAATTAAATGGATAATTTGGTAATAATATTTTTATTAATGGAAGCCTTAAAATTCTTATAGAAAAATAAAAACTATACAATCTATAATGCAATATCATATGTAATAGGATTATAAATTAATCATTTTCATAGTTAAAGGATTCACATTAAGTTCTCCCTTTTATTTCAAAGAGATTCCTAGACTAATACATTTTGAGTTATCATAGACATTATTTCCAAAGGTATTCAGTCGTTAGTAATTTATGTGTAAAAATTTGGAATGTGTTTTGGTCCAAAAAATGGGGGTGTAGGGATCATCACACAGATTCGGGGGACTTATTTCCAACTTAAAGAAAGTTAAATTAATTAAATATGTATTTAATTGTCCTAACCAAATACCAGTGTCATACAAGTTATCCTTATAATATTGATATGAATGATTCCATGTGGATATATAAAAATTTATATATACATAAGTTTATGCACATTTCTCTTATTATTAATTGTAGATAGGTTCTGAAGATGGATTAATGGACACTCATGAATCTATTTCTATCTAGTTAGGTGGGATATGTGTTTATGCTATTGACATTTGGCGCAAATAACTCCTACATGTCACTATAAATGAAATCAAAACACAAATTTTTCAGTACCACTTAATGGGACATGTCATATATTTTACGATCATGTAACTAGTACCACTTCTAAGAAGTTTAACATCATTATAAAAGGATGATTTGGAGAAACGTTCCTATTAATAGTAGGTGTAGGGATTACACATGAGAATCCCATTTTGATTTATCCTCCATTTATAAACTAAATAGGAGAAGTTATGTTTGAGGACATAGTATAGTAGGAGTTATGGATATAGATATCCACCTCCCACCTATTGCTAACCAAGTGAGGAAGGAAGATTAGAAAGGTTGGGGATTACAATTAATAGGAGAACCATGTATGGTGCATCTTTCGTACAATGAGTGAATGAAATAGACTGATTAGGGTATATGTTTGATCCACCATGTGGTTCTTGACTTGGTTGATGACTCGGGTGAAGGTATGAATTGTTGGGTCTTTCACTTAGATAAGTAAGGAAGAGTAGAAGATTTAGGTATTAAACATAGTAGGCTACTCAAACATGGTAACTAATAAATGTATCCTAAATCAAGGTATTTGAGATACTAAAATAAAATCTTAAGTAAATGTATATCTTAGTAAACTGATAGGTGTATATTACCTTTAAAAAAATTAGGAAAATTAGATCATCTTATTATCACTACAGATGAAAAGAAAAACATTATCCTATGATCATCACATATGGAAAATGTATGTTATAATGTTATGATTGACCATATAATAGAAATATTATATATCCTCTAGGATATAGAATCAATACCTATGTAGTTCATGACACACATTTAAAGGGCATGTGATGGGACTAGTGAATATAGTTTAACATTATGTGTTAAGGACACCTGTGTCTTGAACTGAGGGAAATCATGGGAAATATTTATGATTTGACATTTTTTTACATTATGTTCCTTTCCTAATTAGTGACCCTCATAAAAGTGGGATTTAGGGATTATTATTTAATGAAGTCCAATATGAGGAAACTAAGAAGAGTATCTCGACTCAAAGAATTTTTTAGTCCAAGAGAAGAGTCTAAGGTCATGGAATGTATAGTAGGGTTGTATGCCTATGTGAGGGGTTCGGTTGATTTGGAACTCAGGGAGGAAACCTTGAATGGTTTGGTGTACTCTAGTTTGTCGGTAGGGTGAATTTTTTACCATTTATTGAGGCTAAGGTGAATCGTTCTCCCTATTATGAGAATAGGTTGGAGGGTTCACCCTAATTTAGATTCCTAAGTGAAGGGGTTTCTAGGTAACGAGAAATGGGGTATGGGTTCTCCCTTGTTTGAGGGTCCGGTGAATGGATTTCCCTAGTTTGAGGCATTGATAAAGGGTTCATCCTAGATTTAGTTATTGGTAAATGGAATCCTAGGTTTGCATCCCATGGTGAATGGAACAATATATTTTAGGTTTAAGTAATAGTTTCAATCTAGTATGAGTTTAGGGCGATGGGTTTTCAAATATATGGATCCATGAGAGAAGTGTTATCCTTGATTTGTGTCATTTAGAGAATTATCTCCTAGGTTTTGTGCTCGATGTATTTGGATTCCTATGATAGGATCTGTCGTCATAGTGTTCTCACAATTATTTGGGGCATGAGTAAATGCTCACCCTAGTATGGATCTCCAATGTTTACTAGTGGACACGGAACACTATTTTAGGATCCTTAGTATAACAATGGTTTATAGAGAACTAGTATGAAGAATCTGTAATAATTGGGGTGAGTGAGATCATACACATTCTCTTTTAGAAATGTGTTCCAAAACTCAGAGACAGGGGGGTCTATTTGTGGGAAAATATGGTGATATAGTTGAATACTCATTGGAATTCATTATAATTTATGAAGGTAACTTGGGTGAAACACACTATTCACTATGAATTTTTTACTTGTTGAAGAGAATAAACTTGGAAAAACTACCATAGGTCAAATAGGTAAGAACATTGTAATGTGACCTGGGCACAAGGATTTAGATGAGACCAGATCTGAGAGAACAATCTTTGAAAATAATCTGAGAAACTTTGTTAAATGTTCATGGTACTTGGGTACACAACCTTCAACATAAGCATAGATTTCTTCTAGATATATTCCCAACATTAAAAAACCATAACTTCTGATCCATTAGTTGGTTGGGATCTATAATTAGTTAAATTGAATCCGATGAAAAAAATAAAACCATGGATTCTCAGTTCTTAATAATATGTGTTTTTTATGCCAAAAAGATCCCATAGGACACTCAAAAATATTTTCTATGTTTTTTAAACCTATATTTAATAGAAATAATTGAGAAATGTGGAATACTCTAAATTGATGGTTCTCACTACCATGTCACTAGACTATGAGTTTTTTTTAGGAGTCTTCATCACTTGGTGTGTGAGAAGGCATGTAATACATAGAGATCCCATTTTTTTCCTCTCAAAACATTGAGAAAAATGTATCTTCAAATTGGATCTAGATTTTGTAAATAATGTAAATATCATGGATTTCATGGAAAAATTCTTGGTACTCATTTTTCAATACCAACACACATTTACCAAAAAAATATTTTCCACGGGTACATTATGGGGGGAATAAATTTTCATCATAATGTTCCAAAAAATGATATTCATCCACAATGAATCAATATAGTGTTGTTGTAAAGGGATTCCCAAATACAAATGATGGACTCCCATGAAAATATAAATTCAAGTTTTAAATTCCTTCTATTAGGGATTCCTTATAAAAACATTTTCATTTCTATATTTTACTTCTTTAATCATGAATATTCCTTCTAATACTAATTTAAATTATTTAAATTTTTTTTGGAATCAGCACTTGGGACACATAAAAATTGGATTTGACTAAAAAAAATTTAATTATGATGAGAAGACCAAAACATTCAAATGTTTTATGTCTTTAACATGTGATTATATTTTTATATATATAGGTCTATTTAGGTCTCATTACAAATTTTTTTATATATTTAAGATTCTTTATTATCATGGGTGAGTCTATTCTTTTATGAGTTATAGATGAATCAATGGAAGAATGATGTTCCCTATAAAAAAATCTATTGGAAATGAAACCTTTTTTAACAATCAAAAGGTAGTAGCATAAACCTTTGTAATATCACAACCTTTAGAAATCCATTCATATGAAAACTATGACTATCCTCATATGTTTTATTTCTTGTTTATTTCACATAAAATTTATGTAAAATTTTTTAATAAAGCATTTTTCTATTTAATTCTACAATATTTTACCTATGATATAAATTCCATTTATTATTTTCATATATTTGTCTAGAAAAAATATGTTTTATAATAAGACATGAGGTGAATAGATAAAATGAAATTTTTTGTATCTATTAGACACCACTATGTCTACCCAAATTTCTATTTATTCTAAAATCATATGGGATACATCCTTTGGGATAATCTAGTATCATGAAGTCCTACCAAATATGGATTTTTACTACTAATTTATTTTTCTATTATTGTTCCATAACCAAGAAATATGCCAAAAATATAAATTAAATATCATAATTAACTATGCTATGCTAAAATAAAAATAGAGGGATGATTTATCAGGGTGGTTGGCCATGTAAAAGTTTATGTTCTTAAGTATACCCCCTAAACTAGGATGATGTACGATATATTATTATGGTAAGGTTTAATTGTTCATTTTTTGATGAGGATTTTTTAGACTGTAGATTGGGTTAGGATTCAAACTAAGATCATTTCCCCTATGGTGTTTTTGGTATTTACTATAGTTATCCCATTAGAGTTCTTGAGGGCTGTGCAGATTTTGGGTAAGAGATAATGATAGAAAAATTATATGAATTTTCCATGGGTATCATAATTGTTATCCAACCTCTGTATGAATATTATCTCATATTAGATCAGTAGGTGGATCATTGGCATAATGAAGTTTTCCATGATGTATGGAGTGGTCATGATAAGCCTTTGGAATTTGAATATACTAAACAGGGATCCAGTTTTTTGGAATATTTACAATGAATTCATTCCAATTTCTTCCATCCAAAATATTGTAGAGAAGATCCCCCCCAATGTATGGTATCTCTAAAAAATAGAATAAAATTTCAAAGGTAAGGAACTTCTCCAAGAGATTGACATTCCCATTAGTATCTGGATCAAACATTTTATTGAATAAAATACCCAAGAAATACTAAAAAGGAGGTCATATAGTAGTCCAACTGAAAACATCAGTTGGTTATTGGGTGCCCATTAGATGATAATATAGGAAGGAAGCTACATTAAACGGTGTTAAGAAATCACTTCCAAGTCAACCAACTGGTCCATATAACATTCTTCATTATCATGTTCATCCTTGGATATATCCTCCTACCACCTGAGTAACAAATTTGGATATGGTTCAAGACCTTCATGATGTTAGCTCAACCAAAACGATAATGGTTGATCAATTTAGTAGGGCTGATATTAGAGAATATATGCTAAATATTTGGTCATATTTGTAGGGGAGGCACTATTCAGGTTCATTGGGACCTTCTAGGTATTAGTAGGTTTGATTTTAGCTAATATGGGAGGTTATGGGTTTATCAACGACAATATATTTCTCAGTTATTTATTCAAACCCTTTTCCTATTCCATTGTCAGATTTAGGACACTCTTACTTGCTGAATGAGATTTTAGAAACATGTTAAACAATGGTAATAATTTTATCTTAGAGTCATACCATTCCCTAACTAGAATTAATGTATAGAATATAACTATATTACACCAACTACTTGTGTTGAAGTTATCCTTGAGAGAGGGAATGGAAATACCTAACATTTCATATGTATTTCCATTGGAATAAAACTTTACGTATTTGATATCTTTCCTTAAACACAACCCCAAGTCTGTATTAAATGAGATATATTAAGAGGTTATAATCTATTTATAAAATTAAAATGTATTATTATTAATAAAAAATTTATTAAAATTGTGTATAAGTGTTAATATTAATTAAACATTTTTATTAATTTTTATAAAATATGTTCTCAATTTTCAGTATTGTCATTTTACACATCAGCAATATTTTATTTTCAAATGGGAGTTCATTGAATATTTTCACTATAAAATTATAATTAATTTACCATATTTATAAATTTTATTTTACAAAATTAGTATAACTTTTATAATCATCATGTCAATATTATTAAATTTTTATTTTATAGTATTTTTCTTGCTATGTTATCTCTTTAGTGAGTACTGAAAATATTTTTTTTTTGTAAGAGGTTCCTTTTTATATTTCCAGAAAATTACCCATTATAGTTTGAAATTTATCATAAATTAATCAAGGTATCATTTTATTATAAATAAAATAATTAATTATATATTCATTACCATTATATTATAAATTTTTATGTGTTAATTTTTGGGATTTCAAAAACATTTTTTGAAAAAACATATTTTTATGCATGAAATAGAGTTTTATATTAATAAATTAATTTAAAATATATTTATTTATAATTTCAATAAAAATATAGATTATATATGCTTTATAATTATTCAATATTAACTTTATGAGTTTTAAAAGGGATGGAGTAAAATTTAGTTGAGGTTTATTCTTGAAAATTTATTTTCTTAAAACGGGCATTGGTTGTAGTTTTCATGATTATTTAAAATTAAATTCTATGAAATTTATAAATTGAATCTGGTAAAATTGATTCTTTATTTGGAATAAGAATAATTTATATTATTTAATTCGGTGATATTTATTTTTTCATAGTATATTTTAAAAATAGAAAAATTTTGATAACATGATTAAGGTTATAACGAGTTTACCTAAGGGGTGTTAAATGATATGATAAGGGTATTATTTCCACCTGAACTAATAAAAGTATTATTTTTAGAAGTTATTTAAACATCATCTCAAACTAATTTTTAATTCCTATTCATTTGGATCGAAATTCCATACAAAGTAGCAATATTTTTCTGAAATATTTGAAGAAAATTTATGTGTGTCCCTCCTCGCACATTGAAATGGGCACCAATCATCTTCTATTACTCACACCATTTTAGAATTATTTACCATCCAATAATAATCCAAAATACTTTCTAGAATAAATAACTTCATTTTAGATCTTTTATTACTCTCCTAATAAAAATCCTTCAAGGCTTAAAATATAATCTAGAAGGGTTATCCAAAAGGGGGAATATACATCTTAACAAAAACCATTAAATTTTATTTCATATTCTACATTTTATAATCATACCATATCCATAGGATAATTATGAATAATTTACCATAAATATATTAATATTTTTTATAATGTTGAAATAAGTATTAACCGCATCTTTTAAATCCAATATGAGTTGAAAATATCGCTCGTGCATAAGTGTATATTATTTCCACAGTGATGCAACGTTCTTTCCACCACCATTATTCTTGGTTATTTATTATTATATTTTAAATTATTATATATAATTTTGAAATATGAATTCATATTTACTTTTATTTTCTTCCATTCATTTAAAAATGGAAACTTCACTCGTGTATATGTACAAACTACCATCTCTACATAGTGATGTAATTCATTTTTCAGGAATACTTTATTTGAATGGTAATAAATATATAGTTAATTATTTTCTATTATATTTATATCATAAAAAAATATATAGATTAATTAAACATGGAAAAGTTTTATATAAAATAACTACCAATCAATAACTTATAAGAAAATAAATAATTTAACACCCGAAATTGTGATGATAATGAAATATTATTAAGCAACATGTGATAATATATTATTAGTAAACTATAAATGGTAATATTGGTATAATTTTAGTTATGATATTGAATTATAATAAATTTAAATTTATTATACTAGAGTTTAGATCACTTATTCCAAAATACATACTTGGGGTCATGGTTTCATGTTATAGTCTCATTTTTAGAAGGACTATTCAAGATTAGATTTCCCGATGAAGAAATTATATGATCCATATGTCCCAAATAAAATTATTTTATTATATTTTATTTATTTCTATATATTTTAAATATTACCTTAATTTCCTCCTCTCTATTTACTCATGATACTAAAATAATTATTTTAAGGAAAATTGGACATTTTTCTTTTTGATCTGGAATCTTTTCATCCAAATACAGATATTCTATAAAATATTTTTTGGAATTTTTTTCTATTAAACAGTAATTTATTAAATTCATTTTCCCTATGTTTAAAATTATATTATAATGTTTTAATAAAATATTCTTATTATTTTATGAAAAAGGTGTTTCTTTCATTATACCGATATTGTGAAATGAATTTTTGTTTTAATGTACACTACAAAATGACATTCTCTATCATCATGAATACTATTTTTGATGATGATTCCTTAATATTTTCACTTATTTCATTTCAATGAAAATTATTTCATTAATATATTGTAAATTCTTATATTCTAACTATGTGATTTAAAATGAAAACTGTATTTTCCTCTAAAAATGATGTAGTGATATTTTAATGGTATTTTTATCAATAACAATATCCTATGATGTTTCTTGAGATTTACTGAGGACATGATACTACATTACCATCATTATTATTTCTCATTATCATTTATGATTCTTTATATGATGAACGTCTTATGATATTTTGTAAAACATAAGTTTGATATTCATTTTGTGATCTGTGGGATAGTAATTATATATACCTCCTATGAATTGGGTAGGGAATGATGTCTCATGAGATATTTAGGATTTTAATGGGGGAGAGAAACATATTTAATAAGTAAATTTATCCAATTAGATAGTTCTAGGAGTGAACCTAGAGTATGTAAATGATGTAATGGGGCTGAATCCAATCCACTAATATAGTGATGGTAGTGAGACTTGACTAAGGAAATGATGTTCTATAACTATATACATAAGAAAAACTTACGTATTATTATAAAGATATTTCTTCATGGATAATGATTGATTATTTATTGTTCCAAAATTTAATATCTTTTATCCATATACTTATATAAATTTATTCCATTTTTCATTATTATGATATATGAATTGATTGGTATGATTTTATAATGTGTATATCATGATATCCTACCCTTATTCCTGTGTTATTATCTTGTGTGATGATTTATTAGGATTTGTTATACTTACCATAAATGATATTCTTATCTCAACCTTTTTTATGTGAACCTTAACTAGATAATGGAGATTGGTTTTAAGTATGTCATGTTTAAGAACGGTGCTTGTTTTGAAGAAATAATGGGTAAGTGATGTGTATGTTTTATGTAAAGTTGGTTTATATATCCATGCTTACAATTGAACTAAACCTATATAGTCATTAGGAATGTATTTTTTTAAATGTATTGAATATTAATTTAGAATGATGTAATATTTATATATCAACGGTATGGGTCACTATATATGATATTAAAGGAAAGGTATAGTCACATTTGGAAACTAGGATGGGGAAACCTAAATGATAACCCTAGCGATAAGTTTATGTGCAAGAGAATATATTATGTTATGGTAAATAAATTATTGTGTTCTTTATATAAAATACATCCATGTATGGATACTAAAAGTGGATATGGTTTTGGAATAGAAGTATCTTGGGGTAATAACCCCAGAAAGATTCGGTCGAGTAGATCTCAACCATCATTATAGTGAATGGTGAATGGGCCCTTACTATGAACCATGTTTTACCCTCATGATATATATTCTAAAGTTAAATAACATTTTCATTAAGAAATAGTTTTAATGATTTGAATAGATAATTACCGTGTATTTTATCGGGTAAACATAAGGTGTCATATATTGAAAATAAGGTTTCATGTTTTAGACCTAGTAAAAATAAATTTCATCATTATAATTTCCCTCTATTATTTTTATTGATCATATTATGATATTTAATTTCATTCCATGTACAAAACATTAAGAAACTATGTTTATTCTAATTGTGACATACAATGAAATTATTGCTTCCCTTAGAAACCAAATTTTATGGGAGATATAATGAAATATTTTCTTAATGGTTATATAACATTCTCAAGTAATGAATCATGACGATTTTACAAATGAGGATTGGAAGTAAAAAATGAATCCTTAACTCTTTTACAAGGAACCATACACCTTCTTTTAGTTGGTTCACCAATCCACTAATTTTTGAAAAATTGATCAGTACCACTGAAAGGTCATTTTACATTCATAAATGCACATAAAAAGAAAATTTTATCTTAATTTTTTATCATTTGAAATGTGAACTATATCAATGGTGGAATCTTATTATGAATATAAGATAATATTATGAAATTGATTCCATGAAATGCGATGAGTTTAAGGTATTATATTACAATAATTTCATTCCCTTATATACTTCATAAAAAATATAGAAATAATTATTTCAGCTTATGTGGAAGGGTGATGGATCTATTGGTACTAATGAATGAAACTTTATAATAATTCTAATGTAATCATAGGTAATTATTATTGAACCAAAAAGTATTAATTATTAATCATTTTATTGCATAAAATAAATTCATAGAAGGGAGTTCTCTATAAATGAAATTTGTATCTATGAAGAACTTGTTCTATATACTATCATGTTGGATATTTAGATTTAATAAGCCCATAGATCTCATGTTTTTTATAATAAAAAATATGTTGAATTAAAATAAAATATTAATAACAAAACATCATGGATTAATAACATGATTTTTTCTCTATTCTAGAGGTGTGGAAAGATGTATTGATGAAAATTTATTAAGGGGAATAGTGAATGTTTTAATTATTAAAAATTTGGAAATCATGAAATTGAATTTATATGCAATAGGAAGAAGTTATACAATGAATAAAATAGACAGATTTCTCTATATAATTCACCATACATTCTTTAATGGTATAATTTCATAGATAATAGACATTAAACAAAACAGTGCTTATATTTTATGGCTAATGATGATGATTGATGTTAGAAACAACTTAAGCCTAGAGAAAAAGGT
Source organism: Viscum album (assembly GCA_963277665.1). Lineage (NCBI taxonomy): Eukaryota > Viridiplantae > Streptophyta > Magnoliopsida > Santalales > Viscaceae > Viscum > Viscum album. Next base: position 949,483,020 of record OY728155.1, on the reverse strand, counting down.
AAATATTATATTATCAATATTATTGATGTGTAGTGTGATAGAGAATTGGTGAAAGGTATAATTAATAATCACTCTAGAAATACTAATATATTTTTCATTTTATTTCCACCATCTCTTTCATATGTAATAAAATTTACTATGGATAACACATTTCCAAATAAATGTTTAGATTTTTGAATATCAGTAAAAAATTGTTATTGTATGAGGACAATATATTAAGACTATTAATCTTTCCAAATTAATGTTTATAGGAATGTGATTCCTAAATTTTTTTTACTCTTTATCTAGTTCAATTTGATAAGATTTTGGCCAAATATTGGATTTCTTTATATAAATTCTTTAACAATTTCTATGGAGGTAAATTCATAATGGAAATTTTGATAAATATTATTATTGTTCATCAGTGCGAGTAGAAATGTCAATATCCAATAGAGATTAAATTAATTACATGGTTTATTAGTCTTATAAAAATTGGGTGTTTATCCCATATAGTTGGTGAGAAGCATAAGATTAATGATATTCCTATTTTAAGGGAGTTTTTTATGCCCTTCTAAAGTAGTTGACTCATTTTTATCTAAATCAATATATTTATTTCTAAATAGATCTCATACTCATTGCTACACCATTTTCATTGCCTCTATATAGAATGACCCCAATTGAGTATCTTGAATTCATGATGAAACTATAGTTGAATCATGAGAAGGTATTTATTCAGATATGTTTGTCACCATGGGGCACACCTATACTTTTTCTTAAGAAAAAATATTGATCAATGTATATTTACATTCATTATCATGAGAATAATAGGATCATGATCAAGAATAAGTATCATTTACTCTATATTGATGATTTTTTGTTAATATTGTGGAACAAAACATTTTTCAAAGAACATTATTCAAACATGATACACGAATTTGAGGGTTAAAAGTGATGATATATTCAATATAGCATTTTGGTTGAGGTATTGAAACAATTAATTTATTCTAATTATCTTCATTCTTATAAATTTAGTCTCCATTTTAATTGATTTAATGAATAGATTCTTTAGATATTTCCCTACTAAATTTGTGGTAGTCTTTATTGATAATATTCTAATATATTCCATGTGTAATTAGGACCATAAAGATTACTTATGGGTTTTACTGAATTCCATAAATACCGAATTTTTTTATTAAAAATTTATGAAGTGTAAAATTTTTATACAGATAGATTCATATTGGGTTATATAATCTCATGTTATTTTACATCAATGGATCCATCAAATATAGAAGTAAATATACATTGAACAAAACCAAAAACTATCACTAAAATATGTAGTTTTCTTATAGTGGATAGATATTATGAGTTTTCGATAAATAATTTATCCAATATATTTACTGCACTCACTATGTTTACTCAAAATGGAATTATGTTCCTTTGGAATGATGAGTGTGAAGAAAATTCCTAGAATGGAATAAAAGGTTGTTCAATGAACATGTGATCATACTACCATATAGTGAAGATGGGTTTTTGATTTACAATTATTTATAAAATGATGGATTGGTATGTGATCTAATTTAAAATGGTTTCGAGATAAATTATGTCACACCCTAATTTATGGTTCATGATAAAAAATTTCACAACTATGGATCTATAGTTAGAAGCGGTAATCTTATCCTTAAATATACACCGACACTATCTTTATGGATTATGGTGTGACATATATATTGATGAATAAATTTTATTGTACATCTTGAAAAACAAACAGTTGAATTTTCCCTAAATAATTTTGTTTGATTTCATTAAATACTATGACTACATAATACACTACCACCTTGGAAAAGAAAACATGGTGGATGATGTTTTTAGATGATATGACCATGAAAGCATATATATGATAAGGAACAAAAATGATCCAACATTTATGGACTTTTAAAGGATGTTCCATGAAATCCTAAAGGAATGGGTGAAACATTAACTATATCAAATGATTTTTCATCCATATATCCATGAAATGATTAAATAGTCACAAATTGAGGTTGGGGATCTATAAAAAGATGTGATGATTTTCCTTGAGTAAATACTTGATTAATATGTAATTATAACATTAAATAATTGAGTATTTTTCCCATAAATACTTTACCTAAACAAGGAAATATTATAATAAGATCATAGCACATCATTATCAACTCATCATAGAAGTATGAATATGTATAGTGATATAAAATAGTATATATGGTGGCACAATATGAAGAATGATACATTATAGTATGTATCTCAATGCGTGGTTTTTCAATATGTTTAGAATGAGAGATAAAATTATAAAGGGGGTTTTATAACAATTACCCATTCCGGAATGGAAATGGGAAATCAATACTCTGGATTTCATTGTAAGACTCCCAAAACATCTATAGGCTATTAAAATATTTTTGTTTAGTCAATGGAATTATTACATCAACATAATTCATTATCATCAGTGAATATTTATGTCGTCATCATATATCTAGGATATACATTATGGAATGGGTAATGTTATATGTGGTACCACATTCTACTACATCTAATCGGGATCCAAGGTGTACCTCAATGTTCTGGATTATCCTTTCATAATAAATTAATATAAAGTAATGTTTCTATTCTACTTATCACCTATAGTTAAATGGTCTATATAAGAGGACTATCAAACACTAGAGGATATGTTGGGATCCTTTTATCCAGATTTCAATGGTTTTTTGGATTAAAACCATCCTCTAGTCTAATTTTCTTATAGTAACAGATTTAAATTGAGTATTAATATGGATCATTATGAAGGAATTTATAGAAATAATTTTATAACTCAGAAATAATATGTTGAATTTAGAAAAAGAAATATATTATAACATATTATAGTTGAGTAAATTTTAGATAAGAATAGATCCATACAGAATCATATCAAGGATTCTTAGAGTATACCAAAGAGTTATGTATAAATTTTTAAGAGATATCTAGAATACAATGTTAGCGAGGAGGTTTTCATGTATGTTTCTCCATAAAATAAGGATATTATATTCACAATGAAGGTAATGTACAAAACTTGTTATATTGTTCCTTTATAGATTCATGATCAATTAGTAACTATATATTTTCTATTGGCACCCCCATCAAACCTCTATCATCTTCAAGAATTATTCCATATATCTCTCTTAAGAAAAAACATAAATGATCCTTCACATGTACTGAACTCATAAGTTATACCATTAAATCCTGATCATTATAATGAAGAACAACTGGTAGAAATCTTGTAACATAGAGGTAATATTCCACGGAATAAAATTACTCATTCGATTATAGTTCTTTGGAGGAATCACATGTTTGAGTTAGTTATATGAGAACTTGAGTATTTGATAAAGTAGAAATATTCTTATTTTTTCAACAATTTAATAAAATTTAAAATTAATTTTTTATTCTAAATTACATAAAATGTAAAACCAAAAGTTTTTATATGTATTTCCTTTGAAATAAAAGTCAAATTATTCCATAGTTTCCCTTATTCACAACCCCAGGTCTATAAGAATGATATAGAAAAATATTATAACCTATTAATTAAATTTTTAGGTATGAATAGTAATAATAACATTATAAAATATATTTATACGGGGTTTCATTGATGCAAATTTCATATTTAATTTATAATATATATGTTCTCAATTTTCACAAAATTCATTTTTTCATAAAAAGTATGCTTTCTTTGAAAATGGATTTGTCAAATTTTTATATGTATACTTTATATTTAACATTTTTCAATTTTATAAAATTAAAATTTTAGAAATTAATATCATTTTTAAAATATGAATTTCAATATTATCCTAGGGTTACTTTTTGAATTTTTCAAAAAAATATGAATAGTGAAAAATACCATTTCTCTAAAAATGTATTTTTTTCATAAATTTACAATTATGTTTTCAAATTGATATTAAAGAAACATAAATCTAATTTAATTATAAATAATATAATTAAATATATAACAATATTTATTATACTTGATTTTGGTTTAAGTTAATTTTTGTTCATTAAAACACATTTCCCTTAAAAGCAGTTTTTAGGCATAGAATTTGTTTTTTAATAATAAATTAATTTAATATCTATTTATTAATTTTTTTATTGAAAAATATATATTATATATTTTAATATAAACTTATAGCATACATTATATGTTTTTAAGTGGTAATTAATGAAATGAAAATATATTTTATGCTTAAAATTTCATTTTTCCAAAACCAGGTTTAGTTGTGATTCGAATTATAAATTGAAAATAAATTATTTATCTTATATAAATTGAATCATATGAAATTAATTTTATATTTTTAATTTTAATAATTAATATTATTTAATATGGTCAACATAATTTTTTTTCATATTTAATAGAAAGAATAGTAATATTTCATTACCATGGTAAAGGTGGAAATGTGTTTTCTAGTGGGGTAAAACCATAATATAAGGGCCAAAACCTATAATTGTATTTATTTTTTAAGATAATTTGACCATATATTTTACTAAATTTCAATATATTGACATTTTAATCCATATTAAATTGTAATTTATCTCATATAATTGAAATATTTTATAACATTTCTTGTGTGTCCCACCCGTCACTTATAAAAGGGCATGTCTCCAAATCCATTAATAACTACATTTAATACTTATTTATCAGAAAATACAAACTCAAAATCATTCTTATATTCCTTATTTTTATCATATAACTTTTTTTATTCTCCTATAAAAAATCCATCAAAGCATAAGAAGTAATCCAATGGAGGGATCTCAAAGAATTGGTATAGATATTTAAAAAGTTCTTTAAAAATTATTTCTTCTTATATATTCGATAAACTTATTGTTTCCTTAAAAACATGAAGAATATGGTACCATAAATATACTGATATTTTATTATTATTATTTCCCTAAAACATAACACATTTTATCTTTCCAATGGTATTTGAAAGTATTTCTCATTTGTAAGTGTGGACTACCGCCTCCACACAACAATACAACTCATTATCCTCCATCATAATTCATGGTCGGTTATATATAATGATTTAATTTTTATATAAAACATTTATGTAATATTAATAATTCCTGAATTATTATTTAATATTTTTCTTTATTTTTTTCTTCAATTGGAAAATGTAAACTCCACTCATGTGTGTGTATGGACAATCGTCTCCACATAGTAATGTAATTCATTTTTCATCATTGACTTATGATAATTGTAATTAAAATATACAAAATGAATATATTTTATATTTATATTATGATTAAATTTATTTAGATGAATAAATAATGATCAATTTTTATAAACCATAATTCTTCAACTAAGACATACATGAAAAATGAAGCAGCTAACACCAATAATAATGATAATAATGTACAATGATAAGGAACGGGTGAACAATTGTTATATGTAAACCTTGTATAGTATTATAATTATGAATATGGTTATTTTAGAAAATCATGATAAATCTAAATATATAATACACTAGGTTATAGTTCTTATGAATACAGATAGACTTATGCTAAAGGTTTTATGTTACAATCTCAATTTTATTAAGATTTTTTTATGATTAAATGTTTTGATGAAGAAATTATATTATTCATATCTCATAGATCATATATATTTTATATTCCTATATATATATATATATATATCAATTTTCCCTTTATTTTATTCTCTTTCAGTACTCAATATACCAAAATAATGTTTTCAAGTAAAAAAGACTACGTTTTTCTGTTAGATCAGGAATATTTTCTTCCATGTCAATATATTCTACAAAATGGTTTCAAGAGTATAATTAAAATTATCAAACAATTTATTAAAATAATTTTTAATCATTTTGAAATTTTTATATATTTTTAAGGAATATACCTTTTCCATTCATATCTAGGTGCTTCTGCATTTTTACCAAAAATGTTAAATAAAATTGTTTTTAACAAACATCGCATGAACAAACTTCTTCAGTATCATGGATACTATTTTCATTGAATATTACATTATATGTTTCTATAGTTATATAAAAATAATTTTTTTACTTAATGACTTTTAATTTTTCAAATTTTTTAAAAAGTGATTTCAAATAAAAGGTATTTTCCTCATGAAAAATTCTAGTGATTTTTAATGGTATTTTTATATATAACATCATCTGTTGATATTTCATGAGATTTAATATGTATGTGTTCTATTGTTAACCTATTTATTATTTCTATTAATCTTTTATGATAATGATGATGAAATTTGTTTAAACCTATATAGTTCCCATTGGTAATGATGTTCATGGGTTATGTTATGATGATATGATTAATATTTTATGATCTTATTATGGACATATGTATGGTTTTAATTGGGTGACTGGTGGCCTCAAAATTATATTTTCTCCCAATAAATTATGTAAATAAAGATGTCTAATGAGATAGTAAGAACATGAATGGTGGGTGAACCTAATATAGTAATGTTCTTTGTAAAATTTCATAGTCATGGCAGTGAACCTTGCCAAAGGAAATGATGGGATCGTGAGTGAACCCAATCTACTATAACAATATTGGCAATGATCCTTGACTATAGATATGATTTTATTTTCTTATGTTCTTCATAAAAACATATGTCTTAAACTTATGATATTTATTCATAGATAATGTTTGATTATTTATGATTTCACACTCTTATATCATTATTGTTTATATTGAAATAAAATTATATCTAGTTTGGAGATTGTGATATTTTAATGGAAGGGTTTCACTTTCTAATTATTTTCTCATTTTCTCATAAACTTATTCATATATTATTCTCACATATGGTCATTTATTGATATCTTTTATGATAACCCTTATTGTGAATCCGACCTAACACATTCTTACTTGACCCTTCCATAGGTCATGGAGATAGGTTTTAAGTATGTTGTGTATAAGAATGATGGTAGTTGTGAAGAACTAAATGTGAAATTGATAAGATCTTTTATTTTCTCTTTTTTTTTGTATTTAATTATTAAATACATTAATCTACTACATTCCAATTACATGTATTTTTTTAATTGTACATAATATTCATCTAAAATAATGTAATGTTCATATATGAAAAGTATGGGTCACTATAAGAATGCTCATAACCATAATAGATGGGGAGACCAACTTTGGGAGGTATGCACCATATAGATTTGAGTGAAAATAATACTAATTAAAAAAGAATTATATATATCTTATTCATAGAACATGATTTGAATTATATATCATATTTTAATTCTAGTTCAGGTTGATTCACACATAGGAGGAGATTGAAAAATGAGTCACTCTTCTACCAATTGACGCTACTAGAAATAAGAGCTATACCAATAGACTTATACCAACCGTTTAGAAAAAACTCTAGGAATAGGTACCCTAGAGTGATCCTATACCAATGGTTTAGAGAAACTGTTGGTATAGGACCCATGGAGAGACCCTATACCAATGGTTTTGGAAACAATTATTATTATGTCTTTTTTTTGACACCATATACGAACGGTTTCTCCAAAATCGTTGTTATAGGTAAATCATTAAGACTTATATCAATGTTTTTAGCCAAAACCAATGGTATATATCACTTATATGGACCTATACCAACGTTTTCCCAAAACAATTATTATAGGTCCACCATATGCCTACAGTTTCACCAAAACCATTGGTATAGCACAAAATATCAAAGAACCTATACGAATAGTTCTCAAAACTATTGGTGTAGACACCCGGATTGTTTATGGATTCTATTGTCAAATAAAATTATATAAAAAAAATATAAAATAAAAATGAATATAAATATATATATATATATATGAAATTATATTCATAAAATTCATCTCATGTTAGTGGTACGGTCATTGGATAATAAATGGGTGGTGATGGGCTTAAAACCAAGATGGGTTTTATTTTTTACATTACATATACCAAAAGCTTTATGAAACTGTTAGTATAGGTTCTTTATATAACTTATAATAACTTTTTTAAAAAACCATGGGTATAGACCAAAACTAACACCACAATAGCCAAAGGCCATCCAAACTGTTGGTATTGGCCATACCAATGGTTTGGGGACCAATACTAATGGTTCCAAACCTTTCGTATCATGTTTTTTTCTATTAGTGTGATGTTATAATCTATTTATTGACCAACTATGATGAGTCATGGATCTATCCATACCCTTTAATGCAATTTCTTGACTCGGTGTCTCAACAAAATGCTTGATAGATTACTATAGTAATAGAATAACATGAGATACTAATTGATATAATAAATCCTCATATGAGGCTTACACTAAAAAATACTTTTGTTTCCATGATTCCATGGAAATGGGATAGGGGACTAAATTAGTCTCCCTTTAGGGGTGGAATATATCTTCTAACCCATTTACCTACTAAATAATAGTTTACATAATCTTTTAGGGAGAGATATTCTTAGATGATTACCTCATCCGTCAAAGAGATCAAGGGATATACTCCAAGTAGAGGAAATATTCATAATAAAATTCTACAATGTGACCACACCCACAAACATCTCATACTAAAATCATCTTGAAGAGGTGGAATATTACATTTATGAAATGAAAATATGATTTACTCACTCATGGGTGGAACCCTATACATATAATTAGTTATCAAACTTTGATAACAAACATTTAATAGGAATACTTCTGAAAAATTATTTGATGCTCAACACCCCCTGAAGGTAGGGGATACAAAAAATGATGGATATGATAGTTACAGATCACCCAAGGAAGTGAAAAAAACTCATAGTTTCTTCTAATATGATATCATAAATCTATCCATTTATTTATTCCTTATTCCTTTTTAGATTTTTTATTGTCTCAGTCACAAAATATATCTTTTGAGTAATTAGTCGTAGGAATAATGATTATCCCATCTGTGTACTCGAGTGATAGTGTTAAGGAAGAAGGTTCCAATAACATAATGGAACAACATTATGATGTTACCTTTGATAAAATGAGAGTTTTCATTGGGCCACCACATTTACCACCTCTAAGAAAATTTTCTTTTAAGGATACCCATGAGTAGGAATAGGGGAGGTTGATGGAGCTCTGAATCCATCACAAATATGTAGATTATGGTGTTATCCTCATTTTTATCTCTTAATATATCTTTATTATTCCATATTAATAAACACGATTATTGAAATATAATATTCTATTTAATAGACTTAGTATGGATGGTGGATTCTTAAGATAATATATCCTTTGTATCCTGGAAGAAGATTCCAACTAATATGGAAGCGAGAAATGATGATGGAATGTTAGTATTAGACACCCCATCCATTATGTCGACTCACTTGGCATCGGGATAATATCCTATGGATTTTCGTAAAATAAACATATATTTTTAATTTATAGGTTCTATATTCTGTGGATATTTTAAAGAAGGTGTGATGTCTAAATACATTCAATTTATTTCACAGTTGCACTTATTATGGTCAGTAACCATCTATGCTAAAATTTATGGCATGTGTGTTATAGAGATGAAATGTGGGCTTATGAATAAACTGAAGGATTTACTACCTTCATACTTGACCTTGCACACCAAATTTCAATATAGGGACACACATGACAAGAAACTTATAATACACCTTTTAATGAGGAGATTATTATTATAGAAGTTATAGCTCAAAAAATTTATGGTAGGTTCCCACACTATATATTATTTATGATCCATTTTTTCATTACTCACATATTATGTATGTGAACATAAACATATCTACTGTAGACTATGAAAACTCAAGTAATCACTACTTTATTACCTTAATTGGTAAAATTCATAGGATAAGAAACTAGTTTGGTGCCAAATTAATTATGGGATATTGAGGTTAAAGAATCTAACAATGACTAAGTTTTTAACTCTGTACCAATCCCTATGATATACTATGACTCAGTCCTAATGTATGTATCAATTCAATAAAATATTTAATAGTAGGTATGTAAGACAATCTATAGCATGTTCATAATACCCCCCTTATTGAGTTCAAAGTCCCACTACATATGACCTAGTATATTTTCTCCACTATATTATATTGAATTTATGACTAAAATATAATACAATATGTTTATAAGAATGAAAATAGGTATTTGGACCATTTATAATTGCATCAGTTGATGCTCTTGATGAAGTAATCCATTCTATGATTCATCATACATAAGACTATAGCTCTTCGTAAAGAATCCCAACAAGTGGAAGTGGCATCAGAGTGGAAAACCAAAATATTTAAAGTAAGTTCCTTAATGGACTAACATTTCAAGAGAAAAAACCATCAATAAATTTTAATTGTATAAGAAAAACATGATTTAGGATGGAATAAATTTAGGAATGGATTCTCCTTTAATTGAAGTAGCATTTGGACCTAATATAGAAGTGGTAATTGTGACTTTGGTTGAGATTTGAAGGGAAAATAATGTCTCTGGGTAATAAATAACACAACTTGAAGAGTATTTCGAGCACTACCTACAAAAACATTCTAAGCCATTAATCCTCTTTTTATGTGTTTAAATAGAGAGTCTCCAAATTTTGGATACTCCTCTCCTTTTTAGTCAATGGATAAAAAAATTTCCTTCATTGAATTGTTTTTAACACCTAAATTTGCCTATTTTTTCACTACATGTATGTGTTTATCTATGAAGTTGATTGGTGGAAATATCATCCTAACTGAACCCACTAGGACAATGAATAGGAATAGATTGAATAATCCATAATTTTCAAATATCATAACCAACTAGGATATTAATGAATTAATCCATTTCTTTTTAACTATGTACACTCAGATAAATATATGTGGTGTTTATATGGATACAATTACAACATCATCATAATCCTAGGTGACATCAAGAGACTAGGTACTGTGAGTTTTATTTTCCTCTCAATCTTGTACACTTTGATGAATATATCATAGATGAATATAGTAAAACCTTTTCAATCATCATAATCTATGGTTTTCCCTCATGTATATGAGGTATTTATCCCAACAAGAATTATACCCTTAGACTAATATAGGTGGGATGAAAATAAATACACATATACCATAACCATAAGAAAATGTTAGTCCATTCAGATATGAGGGTGGTGAATGGCTTAAGATAATGAATATTCTGATAATAAATTTTTTATTTAGGATTACAATGAGAATAATGGCCCATGTACACAAAAAATACATCATACTATCATTCACACAAATAATATGATCCAATATATGCGGAACACAATGACGTTATAAATGTATCTGGTGTTTATAGACCTAGAATTCATAACATGAATTTTTTCAGGGATAAATATATAACCCACAAGAATTATTTCAATTCATTTCATTTTACCACTACTTTTTCCAAAGATATATATTGAGGAGGATTGACATGTGGAAACTAATATTTTTATTAGGATTCCATATAACTATTTATAACAAAACAAGTTTCAAACCATTTCTTCTTTTCCACATTCTAAATTTTTCTTAGGTAGTGTCTTGTGCATTCCTAGTGAGTGGAGACACAATTATTTCCTAGGTCGTCCTTTGTTTGTTTCCAACTAGTGAGTAATAGATATCTTTCATTAGAAATATAATGACATGTAATCTGTACCAATGAAGGATGTTGTTTATGTTTGAATAGCTCTAAGCACACTATGATATGATCTATATATCATGAGAAATATAAACCTAACATGATTTGTGATTTCAAAACAAAAAAAGACCATATGAGAGAGTGGTGCACAAATTTAAAGTTCATGATACTTGGAAGAATGAGGATATTGTTTATGGTCAGTTAAAAATTAACAATTAATAATGTTGTCTACCTAAATATAATATCATGGTAAGAAATACATCTTTAGATGTCCCAACTCTTGATTATACAATCTTATGGATGGGTGAATGCAATTTTAGGGCATATTTATTAAACTAAAAGTTAAAGAGGTTTATGGTCATAAATATTTGGCCATTTCAAAGGAGGTTGAGGTTGTGTGTTTGATATAGAGTAATATTTGACAAAAATGATTAATATTGGGCCCCCATCATTGTATAAATCCTTATAAAAGATGAATGATTTTTAAGGTCGTAGTGCTCAGATCAAAAGTAAGATGGGTTGACAACCCAAATAGGGCTTAAGATCTTGGAGTGATTTAACATATTTTCACACATAATGAAAATATTTTGAATCGTAACTCGATGTGTTTGATATAAAAATCTATGAAATTTAACAAGCACAATAAGTATGACCACTAACCAAATTTCATTAACAGGTTCCACGCTAGTGTCGTAAAGGGATGAATAGGTTAGTGGAACTTCTCCTTTGTGTGTAACATAAATCTAGTTGGAAATACAAATATATTAGTTCAGATATCATTATAAATAATTTTCTTCCTTTCATATTTGAATGTTCATGTTTCAAATTGTTATGAAGGATTTATGGTGATATAAAAATCTCAAGATATGAAATTGTTTCTATGAGAATCAGGTATTTAAAAATGATTGGATCACTTTGATCCTGGTCTATCCTTGGTTTTTATATTTTGGGGTATTTTGTGGGAATGGGGGATGATGATTATATGTGATTTGATCACAAATATATAGCTTATACATCACTGTGTTGTTTTTTATAAAAGGAATCAATCTATATGTAGTACATATTAAATATATTGCATCCCATAAATGTGCTTAATATAGTTAATAATAATACAATACATGTTGATAGGTTTAATTTCAATGAAATATATTTATAGTAACAAGTTATATAATATAGACATCCCAAAATATCTTGTAATAGTAGTAATTAATCCTCTCATAGTTTCTTATAATATGGTTATGGTAAGAAACCTAATATAAATTTTGTAATCCAAAATTATATGAATTAGTTTTTAGGGATGACAGATATTTTTTCCTACATATTGTTTTGGATAGAAAACATATGTTAATTTAAATTACATGTATCTATCTCTCATTTAATTAAAATAATCTCTACCCCACATACCACTCCAAGATGTATATGGGTTTTTCAGGTTGGTGGTGTATCTTAAAATTTAAATATTGTTATTAGGACTCATATGTATGCATTAGGGTCATATTAAAATAATATTTATCAATATAACCTTTTATATTTTTGGATAATGTAAAAAATGATATGGGTTCATCTTATTGTTGAATAAATGGATAAATATTTAGGTGAAATGGAGAGGCTTCTTATATAAAGATGAATATGTTGTTTAATTACGGTAAAAATTATGGCTATATCCAAGATAAAAAACCTATAAGTTATAATTATTTTATAATAATAGGAATCAAGTCATATGTAGTTCTATAATAGGATAATCTACAAATATTGAGATCATGTATATAGAGAATATGGTAATTGATTCATCTTATAGATAGGATTTTGTCATCCACCTGAAATGAATTCATGAGAGTTTTAGAACTAATATTAAAGGATGTGGACATATAAAGGTTAGACCCATGTTGAGACCTTAGAGTGTATTTATTGATCCTATGATAAAATTAATCATGGAACACATAGTTCTTTAACGAAATAATCTATTTTTCTCAATCTCTTATGTAGGGAAATGATGAAAATAAATTCATCCTAAAGATGGTCCATTGAGATAATAAACATGAATTAGTGATAAAAAACTATTAATATAGAGAGATTTATGAATTGTATAGGATTATTGGTTGCTTTTTGGATATGAGGTCTGAGCATTAATGTTTTTCATAAAATATCATGAATCAAACCACAAATAGTTCTACAAATGTATATATACATATCTGACTGTTCTGCAAGGGGACATGAAAATGAAGTGAACAGGTGTCCTGAAGTGGGAAGGGAAGTGACCCAACATGAATAGAGTCTTAACACCAATAAAACCTGAAGAAATCAGATACAAATTCATTACTTTTATAACAACTTATATGAGTAGGTTCATGTATTATATCTCAGGTAAGAACCAACAGGAAGATGGAATCTCAATCTGGGATAGGGATGAGAGATCAAGGTGTCACAATGTGTCTCATAGTAATTGGAATCGAACCACATGTATTTCATGATATTTAACCTCCCCATAAATATCTTGACCATGTATAATAGATAATGTGAGAAATTTATAGTTTCCCCTATGATAGATAAGGATGAAATCTATCATGATTTATGAACTATCTCAACACCATTATAGAACATGTCTTAGAAATGGAAGCTATAGTTGCTCCTAGGTTAAGAGATCTAAGTATCACTATTTAAACATAGTTATCTTGATGAAATAAACATATAGTTCTACTAAATTTTTTTGTATTCTTTGGTTGAGTGAACAGAAACCATAGGGTTTTAAATTGTATCATTAACCATTAAATCCTCATGGAATGAAAGGATCCTATATTGATTGATCTCTTACATAGGTGAATCAGTTATGACTTCAGGACACATTGAAAATTAAACCCAAAGTATTATAAATTTTTTTGGAATGTAAAACTCTAAATAGTTTTGATTAATATAAAATATACTACATGTCATGTAGTTTAGAATCACATAATATTGACAAAGTTATATACAATATATAGTCATTTATATTTGTTAAAATTTCATGAATTTTAAATTTATATTAAAAGGATCTTATGTAGTGAAATTTAAAGTTGTGTAGAAAGGACAGCATGACATCATTGTGAAATTAGGAAAATATTTTCACCAGAAATATTACTTTAGTGGCATGTGTTATACAATCTGTGTCCCTTGTATTCATCAAATATGCTATATTAGAGATATTTTTATTTATAGATTAAGTTACTTCCCATTTTAGATTCATTTTTGGGATCTTCATTCTATGTATCATTGGAGTTATCAGGTCCAACACAAATTCAACTAGGATGAATAGGAAATGATAGAATTTCTTATTGAATTCTCATTTGAATTAAATTTTTAGGGTCTATTGTTTTAAAGTTTGGATAAATTTTTTCCATAATGTATCTCTAATAAATTATGTTTTATATATTATTATTAATTTGTATAATGTTGATTAAAGATGTAAATGTTAAGATAATGTAGTTAAACAATGATGGGATGGAAATCCTTTATCTTGTATACCAGACAATATTATTTCTCTTTTGTGGTGATGTGGGTTATATTGTGATGGGTTCTCATAGAATATAATATTTTTTAGGAATGATTTAATATATTTTTCTTCTATATTCTGAACGATATAATCTAAAAAATTAAACCTTCTATAAATCCAATCATCATAGCATGTGAGAGGGAAGAATGGTTGGACTGAATATTATACTACGAAAACCACCACATCAATTATTAATCATATAAATTTTTGTCATTTTCCATCAATATTTTTTTAGGGACACAAAATCTAATGATGATATTAATATTTATGAAATAGATGATAATTTTCATTCCAAAAGATTTTAGGGGAACTACTTTGTCCCATTCAGAGATAAAATAAGTGGTAGAAAATATTTACTTGAACTACCTAGTTATGCTAGAATGTATAGTCAAATGAAAACCATTCCCCATATGAACATTAGAAAAGAAAACACGGTGATGTGACATTGTTTTTGGTGATGTTGGATAAAATAGGCCTATGTGTAATAAGTATGGAACATTTAACTGAATTCTAGGGAGTTATACATTATTGTTGGAAATAATTATTCAGGTATCCTGAGTTTATGAGAGAGGTTTTTTCTAGTGGGTGTCATAGGATCTAGTATGGGCTTCTTGAAAAATAGATAAAACCAATCGGTTTTCATTGAAACTATTGAGGAATATATCAAAGCCTTACTTATAGAGATCATTCATTAAATTAAAACTATTAAAAATAAATAATTTTAATACATTATTTTGTATATGATCTTTTTTTAATTTATTTAGTGGGATAAGTTTTTTGGAAGTACTTAACTATGGAAGACATCCATTTTATTGTGGTGTTAATCAGTTTGGGTAAATGTTCACCTTATTCAAGGGTGATAATATACTTTTTTTATTGCTTCAATATCATTATTGATGAATGGAGAGTCCTCCATGAAATATGTTATCTGAATGAACATCTATTATAGGATTGGATTGGCCTAGGACAAAGTTGTATTGGTGAAATAATTTTATTTGGAATTTTTAGAATAAGGGATATGAGACCCAGTTGGATTTGAATGGAATTTTACATCAATCCTCATACATAATCAATTGAATGAATCTTTTATTCATACGTGATAGGTTATTGACTATTTAATTTCGTGATCACCAACTCTAATCCACAATTGGTATTCAGTCATACCATATATATCTATATTGTTAGTTCCATTCCAATAATGAGGGCCTAGTATTCTCCCACATTGTCTATCCATCAATCTAATATATGGGTTTACTATGTTAGAACCACATTTTCAAGAGATTCGGGCACAATACATAGGTCATCCCACTTGAGCTTCAGGTTGCGCATATTTCTACCAGACTAGGTTTGATAGGCACCATCAAAGTACATTTACCATTCATGGTAGGATACAATTATAGAGAAGGCCCCTTCATCATAGATTTATATATCCCAAATTGATATATATAAAATAGGATGTTTGTTAAGTAAATATATAAAGAGTTTCCCTTTAACCACCTTCTAGGAAACAAACTAGATGTCAAACTTGTACATAATTCTGGTTCATCATGCTAGACACTTATTAGAATAGGTTTTCCAAAGATATGATTGATAGGATTAACAAGAGAGAAAATATGAAACATTGGATTATATAAATAGTGTATACAATTCACGAATATGAAGATAAATGCAATTAATAAATTATTTATATAATAATATTAAGTCTCCACATCCAACACTATTATACTAATATAATATAAAGTATTCACAATTCTTACATTATTTGTTTCAGTAGGGTGGCTACATATATATTTATCTTGGTTCAACACATGGAATATGAAAGGTTTCCCATATATTGGTGGTATAAACCTTGATGGGTGAATAATGTACAATTTGATATCATCAAATAAAATTTTGCAATCATCATAGTAGTGGAAAGTGACCCTTTTCATTATATAATTTGTGAAGTAAAAATACTTGTCATTGATGTTGTCTTTGAAGCAAATGATCTAACTGATATGTTTCATGAGTCATAAAGATTCCATGTGTTTTCTAATATGATTCATATTATGTTTATTATTTGAATTTCTAGAGTCAAATATGATTTGTTAGTGGCATTACATAATGTAGATTAATATCTCTATTGTTACCTCAAGATCATATTTCATGGGGTTTATTTTCATGTAGTTCTTCCATAATTTTATAGAAACAATTTCAGTATCAAAAATATGATCATGGTTCTATTAAGAATGGATCAATAAATCATCCCCCTAAAACTCTATACTTTTCCATGTAAATGACTATAAATAAGGGGTATGACATATTAAAATGTTGTTCCAATGTCCTTTGTTCCAAATGGAATTACATGATAATAGAATACCCCTTGGAGTTCCCTAATGTAAGTTACCTAATTATCTATAGGTCCAATTAAGATAATGTTGTATCTAGAGTATCCTTCCATGAAGAATAATACATAATGAGTTTTAATTGAATTGATAATTAGTTTTATGATAGAGATAAAGAAATAAACCTTTTTAATGTGCAATTTTAGTTCCCTAAATCTTTGAAAACATGGATTTTCCCATTATTTTTATTAGTGATGAAATTTTTAGCAAGGCACTTTGGGAATTGAACTTTGTAATGAAGATAAAATTAATTATATTAACAACTTACTATTATAATTTCAAATCGGGAAGTAAATTTATTCTCATTTACTATTTTTTGTAGCCATGTCCATTATTAGTCATACCAAATGATGGGTAGCTACCTAGTGATCCAATATAGAAGTTTTTAAGTTTCTCCACTCAAATAAAGACTAGTGCTTCTTTAAGAAAATGATATTTATATCCAATTATGAAGGGTTAATAGAATACTTGATCAATTTATTTCAAAAATATTCCTACAGGCCATGATTAACTTGTTTGAGTTCTTATATAGAAGTCAAAACACCTTCCACAAATAATAGGGGATTATTTTTGATATAATACCTTTTATTTTCAGCATACTTTGGAGAATAAGATATACTAGTATAATTTTATTGATTTTATGATGATGGTTCATTATTATTCCCATAATAATGGAATCCTTCTTTCGAATAGTTGAGTTCATTTAAAGAAAATGATACTATGAGAAAGGGAGAAAATGTACCTTAACCTTATTCCACTCTTCTTCTATAATTAAAATATTTTTTGGAAAATATTACTTACTATTTTAAAAAATTATTGGTTAGACCTTCACTCATATAAGGATGATATAGAGAAATATTGAATCACATAGATGTTTTAGTGGTCTTTCCACTTCTTGGTGGTAGTTTCTCAATGGATGTGTCCTCTTCACCATTATATGAGAGAAAAGTGATTAGGGTTTTTATTTTACATTTAATTTAACCTATGTAGCCTAATTAATTCCACAATAAGTATATATAACAATAATTTTTTAAATTTTAATCAAGATATATTAACTTAGTTTACTATATGAACTAATTAGAGGGGGTTCTAAACCATTAGACACAACAATATGAATAGACTTTTTACCATAACTTTATTCCCCTGTATCTGAAATAACCTTGTTTCAATCGATTGAGATTCCCAAGTCTCTGAAGGGGATTTACTTCCTTAGTGTACCTAGAAATTACAATTTTTAGATTACCTTAATAATTGATGATTTTAAGAGGGAATATCTGTGTGTATATGAAACCATGACATTCCCAAAAAGACTAATGTTATGTCTGGATGAACCAATGTGGATTCATAGTAGAAATTTAGATTAGTAAAGAAGGTTCTATAATAGATTTTCCATAAGGAATATCTTTAATATATGTCATATCCTTGGATTTTAATGATACAGGGAGATAATTATGTTACACTTAGAACAAGTGGTAGAGTGTTCAGATTGGGATGATATTGATCCCTGAAAAATTTTCAAATTGAGCCTGATGAATGTCTATGTAGTCAATCATTCTCACTATATAAAATTTATTATGTTATCATGTATATAATCTTCCCGGTGTTTATACTATTAATGATTTTTTTCATTTTATAGATCTTATCACAATTCAATAAGTCTCATATGTAGTAATTTCATACAGAAACACTTCATGTCTTATAAGGGCCTTAATATGGGAGTCCCTGAGTGTTTTTCATGGGTTAAGAGAAAATAGTATTGATATTATTGGTGAAATGATATATATATTCTTCATAATGTAATAAATATAAACCAGTGGAAGATTATTATCGTTGGGTGATTATAATCTATTTTTCAACCTAGGGTCCAATGAAGAATATTGCATAGACTCCATCCCATTATTGAAATAGTGGAAATATGCATGGTATATGGGTGGTGTTGAACTAACCTTCCCACACATTGATATTGATTAGATAAATAGATGTATAACAGTCATTCTTTAAGTATGATTGGTTTCAAATGAATCATATAAGATTCATGATTATATTGAGGTTTCGGTTGGGCTTATTAAAGAAACATTCCTATGATTTCAGATATATATTAGGATTTAGAGTTACTAATTCCAAAATC
Organism: Viscum album; assembly: GCA_963277665.1. NCBI lineage: Eukaryota > Viridiplantae > Streptophyta > Magnoliopsida > Santalales > Viscaceae > Viscum > Viscum album. Next base: position 949,463,395 of record OY728155.1, on the reverse strand, counting down.
CCTAGTTTCACCTTGATTGTGTCTTCTCTAACATATTCACCTATTTTGAACTAATAACTAATTATTTTAGGGGAATATAGGTTCATAAGATTGTTTTTCTTTAACAGTAATGGGGGATGTCAAGTGGATGACATTGATAGAACCATATTGTGACTCTTCATTATATAAAGGTTATATTTTATGGGGAAGTAACCACCATACTATTCATGGAGATAAGAAGTTTTGGAGACTCTATACTATCATGGTCTCTCACAGGGGCCACTCTCCCTATGACTTCTTCCAAAACAACTAGTCTTTCTAAATCATGGAAATATATGATGATGATGATGATGTTGAATCCGGTATCATGGAAGAAACTAAGGTAAAAATTGTATGATTAGGTTGTACCATAAGTACAATATATTCTTTGTTGGTTGATTTATTATACATCAAGTCATCATATTTTTTACACATTTTGTTAGAACTTATTTCCTTGATCATTATTTGTTTGGTAGCGTAGTAGAGACACACATCACCTACACTGGGAGTTTACCATGCATGATGTATTCCGAGTCAAACTCCTTATCATGTATATCCTCAAAGTGGAGGAATTCAAGAATGATTTTCCCCAGTATTTAATGAATGTTTAAATAATTGATGTAATCATTCAACACAATTTCATTGGTCCTTCTGGCATATATCAACATTATGAATATTTTTTCCAGGGTAGCAATGTAGAATCCTAAAACCTACACTCTTTTAAGGATTATTTCTTACTCATGTGTTCATCTAATTTTGGATGAATTTTCTCATTATTACCCTCTTGATGTGGGTTTTGTTCCTATGGATATTGTTAATGAGAAGGCACTACATGATATTGATAGTGTTTGGCACCTAGATCTTGTGTTGGTTTTGGTTGTAGTGTGATGTTCATTGTCTTATCTATTCAAAGACTCTTCCATTTTGTTTTAATTTTCATCTATAACATTGATTTAAAATGGAAAAAAGAATCTTCAACGTACTAGGCTATGGATTAAACTCCCAAAAACCATTAGTGTAATTAAATGGAATCAGTTATTAATGCATCACATATTGAGAACATTATATGAATATCTTCATTAACTTATCTTTTGGAAATTAACTATTTTTTGAATAAGTAATTATTTTCCACTATGTTATGAAGTGTAAATCTCTCTAATTTTCATGATATATTCAATTCAAGAGACCGATTAAGATCATTATCCTTAGTGTTGAGCAAAATTTGAAGAGAAACTGTCAATATAGATCATCCAAATTGGTGACATACATGGATTTTAGATTTCAATAATATATGAATTTTGATCCCTCCAGGTTCTAGGTAGAATAGATATTCCTTTTAAAATAATATTTCTTTAATGATCTCATAATTTGTCTGCATTGAGATACAGAGTGCATGAGTTACTACACTTGATCTATTATGTCATTCCAAATAATAAATTCATTTTTCCTAAAATTTTGTGGCCTAGAATGAAAATCAATTGATTTATTATATAGTGTCTTATCCTTAATTATTTCTATATGTCACCCATCTATGTTTCTATTTTAGTGGAATGATAGTCAATGTTATTAGGGGGACTTGGTAGGAACGTCACCCCTATCAATAATCAAGTAGAGGTAATGGGTGGAGAATACTATTATTAGATCTCTTCTGCCTTTCGTTGATATCAGGATCTAGTTGGAATAAAATATATCACATTACATCATTCTAGTTATTTATCCATGGGATGATATTTATAATATATTGAGGTCACTTAAGTTAAATAAACTGATTATTTGGGGCCTGAGTAAGCCAAATTACAAGCCTCTATTTCCATGGATCCTACAATCCCATATTTTTGAGTGGGTCCACTTGGGGAAAGATATTATTCACATTTTGGAAATTGTATAATGTCAGAATATTTCCACTTAGTATCACAATATTTACCCACTTCTTCTTTCTCAAATCAACTTTATATTGAGATTCCCAATCCTAAATGAATATAAAATCATCTTATTTGTGTACTGTGGGATATAATTAGGTGTTTTCAATTATATTTTATTGTATCCTAACAAGTTGTATGGATCATGGTGTTCAAAGTGGATCCCATGTGGTGATCATGTGTCTAATATCAGGTATGTACTCATTCACATATTTTGGTACATACCATTTTTTGGATAAATGTATCCTCATCCTAGCCTTCCATTTTACTGTTGGATCCATATTATCCATTATCATGAGTATAATAAAATTTATTAAAATATTTCAAAAAATAGAATTCAAATGATCACTAGAGTTTTAGGGGGATTTATTATCCTCACAATATCTATTAAAGGATAGAAATTAATCTTTCTTCCCATTTTCCTTCTTCATGGGCCACATTGAAAGATGGGACCTTGAGAAGTTTCACACACTCTCTTTGGTTTTCCCATGTAATTGATTCATGTATAGTGATCTTAAGGTAGTTTTTATTGGACTTTTCTAAATTCACTCTCAATTTGGTTGATATAACATGATGTGGAATAATCCCTGAGGATGTTTCCTATAATGTTTTTCTCATCGTGGAAGATGACAACATCCTTGGAAGAGAGGGATGCAATAATTTAGAAATCCCTATGGCATAAGGTATGAATGGATCTACAACAATCAAATCTTGGATATATTTCATATATTAAGATTCCATGTTAAAAATTCCCCAATATCTACATGTTGGAATAGTTCCATCAGTTCCCCTTAAGTAGCTGGAATCATGGAATTCTTGTATTTTCATACCTCTATTAATACATGAAATATATGTATAAATTTTTTAAGATGAGTAATGGTCACCACAAAGAGTTTCAATGGAGTTTTAGTCCTTTTCATCTCATGGACTAGAGGACCACTTCATTTTTTTTCTCAATATAGATTCCTGTGAATTTATCCATCACATCGAGTCTACCACTTCATGGATTTAAGAAATAAAATATTTTTATAAAAAACATACATCCATATGAAGACCCAAGACCTGATATTTATCAATAATTGACAACAATTCAAGTCACCTTTTCCAATGAACCCTGGAGTCCAGTGAATGGTGTGAAATACAGAGCTTTATATTCCCCCCACACTCTGATATGCACATCAGATGAGTTCGGTGATTATTAGAAAAAGTTCCTTCATAATTGTGAGGTATAAATAATATATAAACTCAGGGTTATTCTTATCAGAGGTTTTTTGGACCAAAAAACATGAAATCATATTGACTTATTTGTATGTCTCATTTATCTCTTTTGCCTAATTTGTGTTCTCCCCATGGGATATTCATATGATAGTATGGTGATTGAGATTCACCCATAAGTTTAATCACAAATAAGGTATAAACTCCGCATTTAATATGTAATGAATGTTATACTAGGGAGTTCTAAGGGGATATAAAATGAACAATATTTTATCCTTGAATACATCTATCCATAGGATCATGAGTTTTTCCTCATTCTCTGTGGGTTCTTCTATAAGAGAATTTGACATTAATGGTTGTTTATATATTATTATGTTAGGAGGAGTGAGATAATATAGAATCTCATCAGCTTTTTCAAAATTTAAATAGTATGGGGAAGTTATATATGATGATTTTTGACCTAGTAATTACTTTAATATGGATAAAACATCATTAATTGATGATGATCCTTGTAGTATAGCTCACCATTATTTTGTGACTGACTCTCAATATGAAGGAAAATATAGAGTGACTATAATTTTGAGAGTTACATTGTGTTGAGAAGATAAAGTTCATTTGGGATTGAATTCACAATAATTACCATGTGTAAGTGCTTTATAGTAATTGATTTCTGAATTTTCATTATGAGGAGGACATCCACATTTGTTATTTACTTTTTTTGGGAGGGAAACATTATAATGTAACCTATGGATGACCTTGATATTTTATGGATTTATTATCTCATTGAGGGCCTTGGTGGTTACCATTATATATTGAGTTGTAAGTGGGATTAACACCTTTATAATAAATCTTCATTATTGAGAGAGGAACTTCATAGAGTACACCATAGGGGTGACCTCCATGACCGTAGTTTTTTTACTGTTGATATGGAACTTTTACTTCCTTAGGACATAGTAAAAATGTACTAAAGATACTTAAATATATTTCTATCTATAATATAATCAACCTACTAATGATTTTCATATTTCCCTTGATGATACATCCTTCGGGATATTCATGAAAGGGTGAATAGGATGGGCACAATGATCATATTTAGGGTCCCGCAATATGGATAGTGACCCTCAGGGGAGAGATCACTCCTATAAGACCCCTTGAAAAATATTAGACTATGAAAATAACCTTATAGGATGTGAAAAGAGATATGATACTACTCATTTTTTCACTAAAAATAAATTGTAGTTTTCATGGTAGTTTATAGAAATATAAGCCAAATATATGGTTATAATCTGAATATACTAAAAGGATTCATGTGGGAGGTTTATAATATGAGAATGCTCTATGATTTCTCCAAAAATATGATGATATTTTTCATGGGTGTGAGTAAGAATATTACCCTTCCCTTGATGTCCATTAAGATATACTGATGGAATTGCATGATGAGATAATAGAAAATATCATAATCTAGTAATTCATAAGATGCTAATCCTCTAGTATGTGATCAATGGTATGAGACTAATCTAGATTCGGATCTTATGTTTATTGGGGAGGCTTATATATGTTAATGAACGTTTAATCATGGGTTATCTTGAGAGAATTAATTTTCACTATGATATATTAAAAACAACATTTGTAAGAACATGAATATAAGTTTTTTCATGCATATGTATTTGTATCTACCCCACGATAGTCCTCCTTCTATGCATTATACTTCAAAGAACTAGGTATTGGTGCTCCGGAGTGACCTAGTTAGTATATTACTAAGGGCCTAAATTGGTACACCACTAGTGATGTAGATTGAAGGTGGTGGTCATACTAAGAAACTCCCATGTATGGGGATTATGTTTATATCTTTTTCCAAAACTAGTTATAAGGGAGGTTTGTGTTTCCACACTCCTAGAATAGGATACCAAAGAAGTTGGGAGTGGCAACAGATTCAACCTACCTATATTTATCCCATCACTAATTGATAATCCAATGTGGATTCATCTTTTAGAGGTTATAATGAGCCACATGTAAAGTTGGGATGGATGAATTGTTCTACTAGTCCAATTCACTCACCAACTGTAACTATAAAAACTCTAGTAGTGATATCATATATCATTGCTTTATGCCTGTGAACTTCATATAGTATAATATGTAAGTTAGTGTCTCAGTTGGATGTTAGCAATAGTAAATGATGTATCCCAACTAAGACTATATTTTCAAGATACCCTATATTTCAGTGGTTCATTTGGTGGTTCCATTTAAATTGAATAAGATTCTTGTAATGGAAAATAACCACAAATAAAGAACTCTTTAGTTCAATATCACATGAAAAAGAATGGTCTACTGATCTCTTCTGTGGTTAAATGATTCATATCTTGTCCTACATTATATATATATATGTTTCCCCATGATCATGATGTTTTTAGATGGTATAAACTAATAATACAAAGTAGTAGGTCATTTGGATGTACTAGTAACACTTTAGGTTGTGTGTTGTATGAGAGGATTGGATGTTTCATCAAACAATAATGGTTTTGGGTGACTATTATAGCACTCTCAGAAAAATTTATGATATTTTATTCAATCCTTCATAGTAATAATATTACTAAAGTTACCATCATGTGTTTGATTAATTGAAATAATTGATTAATGTAAACTCTTGTATGTATCATAGGTTATCTATCATTCATTTACATGGGATTATTCTATGGTTTATTGCTTCACTGCTGGGTGATATAGAGTGGATCACTATACGGGATGTTGTTAGGTGTTCTAGAGTTTCTTCCATGCCCATGAGAGGTGATTAATATATATCCTTGTAGAGGGAGTTAGAACCCACATAGTACAATGTCACTTAATGGGACACATCATACTAGGTAATGTCATGTGAAAAAGTCCAATTTGGATCCTTTTATAATTTTACAGCAAAGAGAATGTGATGTGTTGTTTACTTTTATAAGTATATGAGATATTCCATGTAGTTCAACATCACATGAAATGAACAGTGTTTTATGAAATTTAATTATGTACAGAATGAAAAACTAGGTGATAGGTTACTTGAAATTAATGTTGTAGTAATTATGCATGGGAAAAACTTTTTTCTTCATAATGTTCTTTAGTAACTAAATATTAGAGGGAATGATGGGGGATTATACTTATTATCAATACCATATATGTATTCCCACCACCCATCCATTGTTAACTGGAAGGATAAGGACGACTGGACTCACATTTGATATAGAATAAGAAGGAAGGGTTGGGGGTTACACCAAATAGGTGGCCCATAGGTGGGTATGTAGATCATTGAGTGTACTAGGTATATTGTGATGAATTTGATTATGATTATCAATACACTTAGTGAAGATAAGTTTCATTAAAAATTATAGATGACTTAGTTAAATATATGATTTCGATCTTATAGTATATTATAGGCTCATAAGGATCCCTACCACATTAAGTTAATATAATAGACTCGTTGGATACTAGGGTTGAAAAAATGCATGAAATGGGACCTCTAAGTTGAAAATTTGGATACAAGGTACATTCCCTACATTTTTCAACAATTGGGATCCTCATTATATTGGGGATATATGATTATAAACACCCTTAGAGACCTATCCATTAGGTTTTATTTCATGGGAATATACTTTGTCGAATGAATACATGATCAAAGTGGAAAAAAAATATATGAAAAACCATATCATTTATATTAAGACTCTATGAAATAGGACACACTAGAATTTTATGTTCATGCCTTCAACCTCTACAACAATAATCTAATGATTTTATTTTGATCAATCCATCCCATGTAAAAACTTTGAGTAAACAAATGTGTATAAAGAATGATTGGTTACCCATAATAGGATTCCTTCAAAAAGTGGCCGACAAATGGTCAAATATTTCATGGATAAATACTATTGGAATGATACTAAAATGTTCTTAAAACCACATATTTTATACAAAACTAGGTAATTATATGAGAAAATATTGTTCGATAAAGTTGGTTTCTACTTGGGTGGCCCTCTACAAAATAATCCCATAGGATTACTTTATAAATTACTTTATGTGAGTAATGTGATGAATGTATTATATAGGAGGAAAATTATATAGAAATATTTATGAGATGGTCACCCAATTATCATTAGATTCGTCAATGGAGTTACTAGATATTTCTTTAAAGCATTCTGCAATGGAAACACTTCTCAGATGATGTGATTTCTCATAGTATAGTATAACTCCAATATGTTTGTGTCCCTCATAATAATATAATTTTTTTTCTATATTTGTATTCTAGGTATTTATTGGAAACAATGTATCCAAATTCATATAATATATGATCACATAGGATATTTTGTGTCACCAAGAGTTATATGAATATAAAGTATCACCTCATTACCTTCACATAGTAACCCTTGATCATGAATTTTCCACGCAGTTGCATAAAATGGTTTAGTAATTGTATCCAATGATGTCCAAACATTATTATTTTAAAAAGAAATTTGTAATTTCACCCATCAATTATAAATGATTTCCTACCACAGTTATGTTATGTGTGTGTGATGTATTTTCCCCAAAATTCCAAACAAACATGATTTTTAACCCAAAAAAACATAGTTACATTTGTTTAAATAAATTCATGATTGGGAATGACAATTAATCTTGAATGACTGTCCTTAGAAAAGGGAATCCAATAAAAAATATATTTTTTCCTTATTTCTTCTATACTTTTTCTTTATATCCTCTTAAAAGTGATATCTGATTTTTTGTGTCAATAATGATATCTTAGTGGTTGGTACCGGTTAGTGTGAAGATTTAGAGATGTTTATAAAGGTTTAAAAGAATAATGGAGAGATTTTTATAATGACCCTTGAATTATTATGTTAAATTTAGAGTTCCTTTTTAATATTTAATATAATATGATAGACAATTATGGTGGGGTAGAGAAAATTAGGGAGTTGATGATGGATTATGGAGGGGGAATCTTGGGCCCTATTACCAAATTATATGAAAATGGTTCAATAGGTTCCCAATTCTAGACCACCAGAAACATAGTGGATGATTATACATGAATAAACCACTTGAGGTACTCTAATTAGTTGATAGGGAAATACTTAGTTGCCTATAGAATATGGGATACCATGTTTATGTTTACCAGGTTCCTTTTAGTATGCCTACAATAATTCGATTAAACAAATTTTATTATATTACTATGAAATATAGTTTATCCATTATGTCCCCTAGGATAGGAAAAACATGATTCAAGTGCCTTATTTAACTTCATCTTTGTTATAACACCTCTCTAAAGACCCTTTAAAGAAAAAAAATTGCAATGATGTTATTATCCCCCCTTGTGTATGGTTAAGTCCATGATAGTTTCAAATGTGGTTTTCTCTTTCTATTTATTATACCCCATCTATGGTGTCACAAACCAGGCCGGATTGTCATCTGACCCGACACCCGACCCGGTCCGCGACATGGCCCGAAGGGCGTTCCCGATCCCCACGGGCTGGCAACTAGTGCCGGGCATCAAAACAAACCAGTTGGGAACGGTTTGGCCCATGAAAAAGATAAGCAAACATAAACTGAACAAGCATATGAATAAAGGAAAACAAACTGAACGACGTGGCAGCAGAAAAAAGGAATAAATAAACGCGACATACCTCAAGTGACCCCGTGGATCACCACGGTACGACAACCACCCACTTCCAAAAACGATCCAAGACTGAAACCTGCAACTGAAAAGTAAAGTAGGCGTGAGCACCGAGATGCTCAGTAGGAAAGCCAAAAACAACCATGTCCTATGCCTCCGCCTTTATTAAGAAATCCACAATGCCAGTTTGGAAATAAGATATAATAAAATAGTGTTTCTCCTTTTCAAAATTAAGTAACGAGTTTGCATTTTCAGGCAAATCCTTTTTCTTCCACTACATTTTCAAAATAGGTTTCAAGCATGCACTTAACATTTCAAAATGAAAATAAACCAGTTTGGATTAAAATATGGTTTTCATAAACAAGGCATCAAGTATGAAATCACTGAAAAGAAAGTTACGTCGTTAGCAACATGTCAAAAATGAGCACCATGGGTAATCCCTATAGGTAGCTAAAACAAGTGGGAACCTAAAGACCTCATACCTCAGTGAAATGTGGCTTAGAAGACCACGACCCTCAGAAAACGTGGCTTAGAAGGCCACGACCCTCAGAAAACGTGGATTAGAAGGCCACGACCCTCAGAAAATTCATATGTTTAGTTAGTGTTGTCACGTCAATCCTGCTAGACAAACCGGGACGAACCCCTGCCGTGTCATCTAGCGTACTAGTCCTGGTCACCCACCTAGATACCCGAGTTTTCCCATTGTGCTCTATTTCAAATGGTGGTGAGTTTTCTTTATCAAACAATCAAACAAGTACATTACACTTTCTTTATCTAAAATTCATTCCACCTTTCACCACCGCACTCCCTACTTAAGTGCATTCCCCTCTCTTTACATCCCACATTCACGCACAAGCCTTTACACTAGGCACATATATCACAAACTGCTCATAAACACTTGCATCACATTTTATTTTCAAATTTAGGGGGAATAACTAAAAAGGGGTTTTCTATTTTCGCAAACCAAATCTTAAAGTGCCAAACGGGCCTTTCATAAAACATTCTTAAGATGCCAAACATGCTTAATGACATAAAGGAAACACTTTTTAAAAATCAATCAGCCAAAAAGGCCAAACACCTTTGGAAATACACATTACTAATTCAGAACCACTTAAGAAATCAATTTTTCGATAAAAGGTCACTTAAGTCCGATAGCATTAAAAATACATTTAAATTTCCAAATCAAAGGTGAATCATTTCTAGAAACCGTAACCTGATTTCATAGCATGTGGATATAGCGTAAATGTAAAACATATTTTTAAAACAAGCAAGCAATTATGAAATTCAAACTAAAGGCATAGGCATAGGAAACCTACCTCAATCATGTCATTATTGCCGACGACCACTCGAATTGACACTTGGCGCACACACACATGCATTTACATATATATATATACACACACCCATCGGTGCATTGCACATATATATATATATATATATGCTTTACTTTATGCATGTGCATGCGGGGTACCTCGACACCCGCGGCCCAAAACCATTGTAGCGGGGTCCTGCGCACTCCACAAAACATTTAATAAATTAAAAGAACAAATTATGCAATACATCAAAATTAGTACCACAAAATTTACACAAACGAAACACACCCAAACTACATCATAGCGCCACTTCAAAAACACTCGCACGTCAAAATCATTGCAAACCATGAATCTCATAATTTATACAGATTAAATAAGCCATCTGCACCACTTATAAAACATTTTAAAAAGACATAACACAACATAAAACAACAACGCACCCGAAAACCACTTATAAGGCCAAAAGCATACCGAAACAGACTCCAACGAAATAAAACCCAGCCCTTGCATCATTTAATAAACTAAGCGCACAGTTCATAAAACACCAGTAAATGACACATTTTGGGTTTTTATCAATAAACACACTCGATATCACAATACCTTTTACAAAACTAATAAATCAAAGCATACTAAATTTTCTTCAAAACAAACTTCGCACAAAACAAATTAATTGTAGTACATTTTAAATTAATTGGACAAGAAAATTATTTCAGCAAACAACATTTAATATAAAATCACCACTTTTAAACACGACCACCTCAAATCCTTTCACTAAATAAAAACATTCCTAAAAAAATAAACACACTCCGAAACACATCTAAATCATATTTAACCTTAAGCGAATCTTTATTCCCACCAAGAAAACTAATCAATGAGTATACGAAATTAATTAAATTCAAAAATTAATTCGTCGAACAAAACATATATTCGGAAACACATACCTTCGGTATCGAAACATTGCAAACGCGATGCGCAAACTCCGCCGCATGACAACCACACCAAAAACAATGCAATTAACCCTAAAAACAATCAATTGGACCAATTACACCATAAAAAAACGAATTGCAAACCCTAACCGCAACACAACAAAATTAAAAGGATGAAAAAAAAGAGGGACTTCTCACCTACGGAGAGGGGTCCGAGAGGTCTTCCGGAGGTTGAAGGGTGGTGTGCGGCCTACTGGACAAGGTTTTGCTTGGTCAAGGAGGATCCGGCTGGTCCGGTGCGGAGGCTGGGAGGTGGGACGTCGGCTGGACAAGAAGGAGGATGGCAAGGGGGGATGCGGAGGTGGTCGGGAGGTGCGGCCGACGACGGTCGGGTGCCGGCCGGGAGGAGGGGGAGTCGGAGGGATGCCGGCGGTGCGGAGGGGGCAGGGGACCGGAGACGGCAGGGGACCAGAGGTGCGGGGTGGCCGGAGCGGGAGGACGGGACGGCGGCGAGGGCGGCGGCCGAAGCGGAAGGGCGGGATGGCGGCGAGGGCGGCGGTCGAAGCTGATGGAGGCGCGGCGAGGGCCGGACGAGAGGGAGGCGGGCATCGCGCCGCGAAGAGGGAAACGCAGGGGGTGCGGTGTAGGGTTAGGGAAGGGGGAAGAAGGGTAGCGCGATGGGGTAGGGTGAGGGAGGAAGGAAAATAAAAGAGGAGAGAAAAAAAAAGAGAGAAAAAGAAAAATAAATAAATAAATAAATGGGGGGAAAAATAATAAATCAATAATTAAATAGGTAATAAAATGAAACTTAAAAACAACATAGAGTTACTTATACACAAATCACAAAAATAATGGTAATATTAATAGTGAGTTAAATATTTTATAATTGTAAGATTTATTTTAATATTAACGTCCAAATCAAAATATTAACTGAAAAATAATAATTAAAATTATAACCTAATTAAAATAGTAACTTAATTAATATTAATACTAATAATAAAACTAAAATAATAAAGCCAACCAAATTAATATCATTTTTAATTAAAGTTAAACACTGCGCATGATCGCGTGCGCGGTCGCGTGCGCGGTCACGCGCCCGATCACTAGAGCAGTGCGCGCTCGGTTGTGTGCGCGGTCGCACGCCTAGTTGCGCGGCCATGTAAAAATAAATTTAATAAAATAGAACAGTCTCTTATTAAGAATGGGAACCGACCACAGTCGCGGGCAGGGTCGCGCACCCCAATAATGACATATTTTATAATAAAACATTGTCTAAATGTGATTGGGCGCTACAGACGGTCGTGCCTATGGGCGCACACCCATATAAGATCCCAAAATAATTAAGTTAAAATAATGCATTGGTCGGGGTGTGACAATTCTCCCCACCACAAAAACTTTCTGCCCTCAGAAAGTCACCAAGCCAAAAGGGGAACAAACTCGAGTTTGATACTAAATGCGGCCAACAAAATCACATCTCTGCATGACCTTTCACTCCATCAGTCACACCCGACCAACTCTGAGGGGAACTGAAAAAAAAGAACCATCAGGAAATGAGGAGGGTTTTCCCCACCACAAGAACCCGACTAGCACAACCGACATTGATACTTTTAGCATGAGCTAACTCTGGAACTGTCAACTTGATCCAAGAGGAAACCGCTACACAAACCAAACCTCAAAGAAGGCATGACAAGATCCGTGGTGAGTCTCCCCACCATTTAAGAACTGACCAGCTTTAACCAGTGATCACAGACTAGTACGAGAAACCCAGCACAACCGACCCATGAACTCTCCGCATAAACTAGACCCCCCACCACATGGGGTCATCGCCGAAAGACCCCAAACTGCGTATCGGACCAACCCCTATTCATTATTTTCCAAGACGTAAGTGTCTCCAAAACAAGAACATCCTAAAACAAGAACAGGTCACCAAAGGAGCTAGCCACATGAGAGAGATAATCATCTTGAGACTCACAGCCATAAAACGACAACTCCAAAGCTCATATTTGGGGAGGCGCAACTACTAAAATTTCCAAAAAGACGAGATCACCACGCCTTCTTACCACCACAGTGGGGTATTCAAAGAACAAAGACCACAATGAGAAAAGGAGACCTTTGCGCCTCTTACAGAAAAACAGAACCTTCAAAGACAGAAGAGCTACAACAGGAAAATTCAGACCGTCCCCATTTTAGCATCGGAGACAAAACTTAGACCAAGGTTCCCCACACCCAATGATTCCTGACTGCGTGAAAGGCTTCGCTCCGAGACCTGTGGCTGGAGCTCTGATGTCTTGAAGAATTTGCTGCCCCGCAGTCAGGAGCTGACATTCTCTTGTCGAGACTCCTCCTGAAAAATCCGCTAGCAGAACCTCTCCAAGTTTCCCAAACAACCACACCGACAGCAAGTCTTCAACGAATGATGATGACAAGGTGGCTTAAAGTACCCAAACTGAGCACACAAGAAGTGAACAAGAGAGTGTCCCGACTAATAGAAGATGGAATTGACGAGAAAACATGTCTGAGATGGGTTCCTCCGGCTCACTCTCACAGAATGGGGAACCATCCCAAACACCAAAGGGGACCGGTCCTTGAACAATAGACGAAGAACCCACACAAGAGAAACTTTAACTGATTCAGCAACGTTATCTTTGGAGAAAAGGAAACCAACATCTTGAGACGCCCAACGTAGGCCTTCACTATTTGTTGGCCTTGCTGGACACTCACGAGCCTTGCCGCTTCCCTTACCTTCACTTCCACAAATATAAACCATCAAACGAGAGTGGTCCCAACCACCTTCCAAGAAATACCGTCATGCAACGACGCTAGGATTATCTCCTCCACCAATCCAAAGTTGCACCTTCAGATAGACCTGAACCAACACGGACTCTCTTAGCTTTAGGAGTTCCCAATAACATGAAAACACCAACGACTTCACCATGCCAGTTTGTTACCTTCAATAGATCACGATCACTATAAAAGATGGACATCAACCGAAAAGAATTAAATTCCACCACTCTGCTAAGAGTCTAGGTAGAACCAACAACTATAAGTGACCCACTAGAACTTCTGGGACTTTTCTGGGTGGCATACTCAAAAACAAGGGGCACAAATCCGAATCAAAAGTTATCATAAATCAAAATTTCACACCTCAATCACAAACAAAAGCTCAAACTCAAATCACTATTCCACCCACAATTCAGTACGTCAAAACCAAGAACTCACGAAAAGGAATACCCAACACGAAAAAAGAACGCTAAACAATTTCTCACTCACTTTTCTAAACATTTGAAAAACACTTTTTGAAAACCATCTTTCAGCAAACAAAACAACTTAAATATCCACTATTGATATCCCATGAAGTCTCACACATATATATCCATGTGATAGCTCAAGCACCCATCCACTCACATCACCAATTCCTCCACCTTCCACATGTGCACCTCAATGTATGTGATCACTCATAGGGATACCAAGGGTCAATCCAAGACACTTCTCATTTTCAAAACAGATCATTCAGCATAAAGCACAAATTCCCAACCAATTTGAGAAAGTGACTTATCGTGAAAGTAATACATTTCCAATTTCCAAAACATTTTCCAATTCACATTCCAAAAAGTGTAACTGAAATTCCAAAACAACTTCCGAAACACCTCCCATTTTGCATTTTGAAACCACACATTTGTTAAAAGGAAACAATTTCCATTTCAAAACCACTTTTCCACTCTAACACCACATTCCCATTTGAAACCACCTTCACAATAATCCATTTTCATTTTTGAGATGTACTCACACCAACCAAAATGAAGGTCAAACACAACTCACATAAAACATTCCAAAAATAAGGGACTAGTGGCTATGCCAACCCGATAACATGGCTTAGCAGACCATGCTCCGGGCGGGCATCCACCACAGGAAGTATCTTGAACCGTGCACTCGGGCTGTACATGGGTCGCTACTCCATGCAAGTCTGCCGCGTAACTCTGGCTCACTTCCTTGGTCATCCCTCATCCACACATACCCATCCAAAGAAGAAAATTCAAATCCGGGACTACCCCTGGAAACTCAAGTCTCAGGACTGGCAAGGGTTCATGACGTCCTTCCCACACCTACCTCTCGAGTCCCGACACACATAATCACCAAGCTACTTCACACCCCAAATAACAACGGCACCTCTGATACCTTTTTTTCACGAACCAGGCCGGATTGTCATCCGACCCGACACCCGACCCGGTCCGCGACATGGCCCGAAGGGCGTTCCCGATCCCCACGGGCTGGCAACTAGGGCCGGGCATCAAAACAAACCAGTTGGGAACGGTTTGGCCCATGAAAAAGATAAGCAAACATAAACTGAACAAGCATATGAATAAAGGAAAACAAACTGAACGACGTGGCAGCAGAAAAAAGGAATAAATAAACGCGACATACCTCAAGCGACCCCGTGGATCACCACGGTACGACAACCACCCACTTCCAAAAGCGATCCAAGACTGAAACCTGCAACTGAAAAGTAAAGTAGGCGTGAACACCGAGATGCTCAGTAGGAAAGCCAAAAACAACCACGTCCTATGCCTCCGCCTTTATTAAGAAATCCACAATGCCAGTTTGGAAATGAGATATAATAAAATAGTGTTTCTCCTTTTCAAAATTAAGTAACGAGTTTGCATTTTCAGGCAAATCCTTTTTCTTCCACTACATTTTCAAAACAGGTTTCAAGCATGCACTTAACATTTCAAAATGAAAAGAAACCAGTTTGGATTAAAATATGGTTTTCATAAACAAGGCATCAAGTATGAAATCACTGAAAAGAAAGTTGTGTCGTTAGAAACATGAAAAAAATGAGCACCATGGGTAATCCCTATAGGTAGCTAAAACTAGTGGGAACCTAAAGACCTCATACCTCAGTGAAACGTGGCTTAGAAGACCACGACCCTCAGAAAACGTGGCTTAGAAGGCCATGACCCTCAGAAAACATGGCTTAGAAGGCCACGACCCTCAGAAAATTCATATGTTTAGTTAGTGTTGTCGCGTCAATCCTGCTAGACAACCCGGGACGAACCCCTGCCGTGTCATCTAGCGTAATAGTCCTGGTCACCCACCTAGATACCCGGGTTTTCCCATTGTGCTCTATTTCAAATGGTGGTGAGTTTTCTTTATCTAACAATCAAACAAGTACATTACACTTTCTTTATCTAAAATTCATTCCACCTTTCACCACCGCACTCCCTACTTAAGTGCATTCCCCTCTCTTTACATCCCACATTCACGTACAAGCCTTTACACTAGGCACATATATCACAAACTGCTCATAAACACTTGCATCACATTTTATTTTCAAATTTAGGGGGAATGACTAAAAAGGGGTTTTCTGTTTTCGCAAACCAAATCTTAAAGTTCCAAACGGGCCTTTAATAAAACATTCTTAAGATGCCAAACGTGCTTAATGACATAAAGGAAACACTTTTTAAAAATCAATCAGCCAAAAAGGCCAAATACCTTTGGAAATACACATTACTAATTCAGAACCACTTAAGAAATCAATTTTTCGATAAAAGGTCACCAAAGACCGATAGCATTAAAAATACATTTAAATTTCCAAATCAAAGGCGTAATAATTTCTAGAAACTGTAACCTGATTTCATAGCATGTGGATATATGCTAAATGTAAAACATATTTTTAAAACAAGCAAACAATTATGAAATTCAAACTAAAGGCATAGGCATAGGAAACCTACCTCAATCATGTCATTATTGCCGACGACCACTCGAATTGACACTTGGCGCACACACACATGCATTTACATATATATATATACACACACCCATAGGTGCATTGCACATATATATATATATATATGCTTTACTTTATGCATGTGCATGCGGGGTACCTCGACACCCGCGGCCCAAAACCATTGTAGCGGGGTCCTGCACACTCCACAAAACATGTAATAAATTAAAAGAACAAATTATGCAATACATCAAAATTAATACCACAAAATTTACACAAACGAAACACACCCAAACTACATCATAGCGCCACTTCAAAAACACTCGCACGTCAAAATCATTGCAAACCATGAATCTCATAATTTATACAGATTAAATAAGCCATCTGCACCACTTATAAAACATTTTAAAAAGACATAACACAACATAAAACAACAACGCACCTGAAAACCACTTCTAAAGCCAAAAGCATACCGAAAGAGACTCCAACGAAATAAAATGCAGCCCTTGCATCATTTAATAAACTAAGCGCACAGTTCATAAAACACCAGTAAATGACACATTGTGGGTTTTTATCAATAAACACACTCGATATCACAATACCTTTTACAAAACTAATAAATAAAAGCATACTAAATTTTCTTCAAAACAAACTTCGCACAAAACAAATTAATTGAAGTACATTTTAAATTAATTGGACAAGAAAATTATTTCTGCAAACAACATTTAATATAAAATCACCACTTTTAAACACGACCACCTCAAATCCTTTCACTAAATCAAAACATTCCTAAAAAAAATAAACACACTCCGAAACACATCAAAATCATATTAAACCTTAAGCGAATCTTTATTCGCACCAAGAAAACTAATCAATGAGTATACTAAATTAATTAAATTCGAAAATTAATTCGTCGAACAAAACATATATTCGGAAACACATACCTTTGGTATCGAAACATCGCAAACGCGATGCGCAAACTCCACCGCATGACAACCACACCACAAACAATGCAATTAACCCTAAAAACAATCAATTGTACCAATTACACCATAAACAAATCAATTGAAAACCCTAACCGCAACACCACAAAATTAAATGGATGAAAAAAAGAGGGACTTCTCACCTACGGTGAGGGGTCCGATAGGTCTTCCGGAGGTTGAAGGGTGGTGTGCGGCCTGCTGGACAAGGTTTTTCTTGGTCAAGGAGGATCCGGCTGGTCCGGTGAGGAGGCTGGGAGGTGGGACGTCGGCTGGACAAGAAGGAGGATGGAAAGGGGGATGCGGAGGTGGTCGGGAGGTGCGGCCGACGGTGGTCGGGTGCCGGCCGGGAGGAGGGGGAGTCGGAGGGATGCCGGCAGTGCGGAGGGGGCAGGGGACCGGAGACGGCAGGGGACCGGAGGTGCGGGGTGGCCGGAGCGGGAGGACGGGACGACGGCGAGGGCGGCGGCCGAAGCGGAAGGGCGGGATGGCGGCGAGGGCGGCGGTCGAAGCGGATGGAGGCGCGGTGAGGGCCGGACGGGAGGGAGGTGGGCATCGCGCCGTGAAGAGGGAAACGCAGGGGGTGCGGCGTAGGGTTAGGGACGGGGGAAGAAGGGTATCGCGATGGGATAGGGTGAGGGAGGAAGGAAATAAAATAGGAGAGAAAAAAAAGAGAGAAAAAGAAAAAAAATAAATAAATAAATGGGGGAAAATAATAAATCAATAATTAAATAGATAATAAAATGAAACTTAAAAACAACATAGAGTTACTTATACACAAATCACAAAAATAATGGTAATATTAATAGTGAGTTAAATATTTTATAATTGTAAGATTTATTTTAATATTAACGTCCAAATCAAAATATTAGCTGAAAAATAATAATTAAAATTATAACCTAATTAAAATAGTAAATTAATTAATATTAATACTAATAATAAAACTAAAATAATAAAGCCAACCAAATTAATATCTTTTTTAATTGAAGTTAAACACTGCGCATGATCGCGTGCGCAGTCGCGTGCGCGGTCACACGCCCGATCACTAGAGCAGTGCGCGCTCGGTTGCGTGCGCGGTCGCACGCCTAGTTGCGCAGCCATGTAAAAATAAATTTAATAAAATAGAACAGTCTCTTATTAAGAATGGGAACCGACCATAGTCGCGGGTAGGGTCGCGAACCCCAATAATGACATATTTTATAATCAAACATTGTCTAAATGTGATTGGGCGCTACAGACGGTCGTGCGTACGGGCGCACACCCTGATAAGATCCCAAAATAATTAAGTTAAAATAATGCATTGGTCGGGGTGTGACATATGGTCCCTAAATTTGAGGAATTTAATTATTTTTTCAGATTACATATGACTGATATTAAATTTGAAAAGTCCCTGGGGGATTATTCTCTTATTTTCTCTGTTTAGGTTGTCTGTAATATGCTTCATCATATATATGGTATTATATAGACTGTTATGCATACATTGTTATGAGTTGGTTTGTAATCCTTATGTGTAACGAATTTATGGGATAGGGTACATTATAGAAAAGATATAGACCCTAAATAATTAATTTTTTAATGTATTATATTGGTTATGACTATGTATAGGTGTATAAGAGTATGTTTTTAATGTTTTTATTCCTTGTGTGAGGGGATTAGATTATGTTTTCTAACTATATTAATGAAATTAAAGGAATTAATTCATGTTATATGTGCATGGGTATTGTGAAACAAGAGTAATATTGAGTTGATATTATTTATTATGTGAGATTTATCAAATTTCATTTATTATATTCTAGGTAAAGGTTTGAGATAGGGGTCTTACTTTGAGTGGTTGGATCATGAATAGACATAGTTTGTTCATGTATAGTCAGCCAATACTGGGATTTAATATTTATATTTAGGAGGGATGTTAATATAAGGGGCCATACCTTAGCATAACTTGTAATTTCGTAGCATGTTATGGCCTGTGTTGGTATCCATTTTACAAAGGAGGTTAGTTATGTTAGACAATCCCCATGATCTGTTTCCAATATGAGAGATTAACTGTTTCGTACCTTCCGTGTGATTGATTTCCTATGTCGGTGGTATTTATATTACATATTCATCATAATGTTTTTTATATATGTGTAGTTATCTATTTTATTTCATCCACATATTTTTTCTAGATATTAGAGGTCAGAAATTCTAAACCATCCACATGATCCATTTTCTTTGAGGTTTATTGGATATGTTAATCCTTCTTCAGTATCTACTTCCTATTACAAACATTGATAATTCTATTTAGCATGAGTCAACTATACCCATAGTAATTGTACGAAGTAGTTACTTTTATAGTTTATAGTGTCTTTTATAGTGCATAAAAACATGACATAAGTGAATCATTCATCTATTTATATATTTATTGTTCAATACATTAACTCACTTCTATTTCTATATTGCATTAAGGAATCATTTGTTTCATCCTATAAGTTTTTATACTCAAACTCAACATTTGTATATTTTTGGGAATCTTTACATTATTTTTAAGTAATCAGGTTAGGAGAAGCCCCATATGATAGGTGGTTGGGAATGATAATCATGGCGTGAATTTTGAGGAGATATCAATACATATTGTAAAAACCTTTCCGATACAGGGCTTCTATTATTCTATAATTTTTTTATATATCAAATTTATTGATCTATCACCAGTTTATAATATCCTTTTTACTTATTATGTATAATCATGACTTTTAAATAATATTTACATGGAATGATTATCCCACCATCCAAATAGGAAATAAGGTGACTTTTTTCAAATTAATTTTCTTGATCAATTTAACTACCATAGTTATAACAATGAAATTAAAAAATGAAAACCATTTAAATAACTTTAATAGATAGGGGTTTTAAAAGAGACATACAATATAATTTCTCAAATGGATATTCAATCATAAACAATCATGATTAAAGAAGAATACTTAAACATAAACCCTTACCTCAGGTTTTGAATTTATTCTTATACACACTTAAGTCACATTATAAAATAATTGAATATATTATACATTTATAAGAATAAAATATTCATACTTATATTAAAATATAACACTCCCTTGGTATTCCCCATTACCCATTTATTAATAATTCTTCACTAAACTCAATATCTATTATAAACTAATATATATTTCATGCATGTTTTTGTTCAATGGTTTTGTTCCTCAAACATTGATTATGGTTTCATCATCTCTTGAATCATAATATTATTATAATTATCATATTTATTCAGGAAATAATATTTTATGACCGTTCATTTAAGGTGGTGAGGAAGAAGTAATTGTGGCACTTCATGGTGATGGTACCCCATACATATACCCAACTAATGTTTTAATTTTCTGAAAAATGAAAATTAAGAACATTAATTAACAATATTTATTGAAAAAGAAATTATAATATCATACATATCATATATATTTATCACATACATCCATATGAAAATCCATTTTTGGTATACCTAAAAAAATGGGTCAAATTATTTCGTGGAGGAGATGGTCTACACATACACACAAATAGGGTTGTCAATTCTCATAGGATTGAAAGGATGTCGAAAATAAATTTAAAAATGAGATAAAATTTTTAAATATAGTAATCATACTGATTTCATCATGTTTACATGATTATTGAATATTTTTGTGGCAATTATTGAAAAAATAAAATAAAAATTGAATGGTAAAAACAATAACCACATATTTGGGAAACCTCCTTTGGCTTACAACATTATCCTTTAGTGGTTGGTATTTTGAGAAGAACATAAACAATATTAAATGGGTAAAGAATTTAATATCATATTTACACAAATATTATTTTATCAATATTACTCAAACTATGTGAAGGATTGAGGGGGAGATAACCTTTATTTATAAGAGAGGAGATTGGTCCTATTTTAAATACTTAAAACATTAACTTTTAATAAAGTCATAATAATGTGAAAGTGAAACCAAATAAACCCAAATTCAACTATAATATATGATTTGGTCTAAATCCACTTAACCAATCACATTTTTAATGTCTTTATATATAATCTATGTCTTATCTCTTAGTTTAGCCCCTTTCGTTAATCCTTTTAACCCTTACTATAATGGAAATGTTTTATCATGGTAATTATTCATTATAAAAATCAATAACATTGAAATTATTAATAAATTTTAACATTATTATTCCAAATATTGATACCATTTGACAATATTAATTTTTTATAAGTTTCAAATTCTTATGTTAAAATTAATACGAAAAATGTAATAAATATTATTTTATGAAAAAAATTTTTAAGTAGAAAATTGAATTTATTTTCATTCCTTACATAGTAAAAAATAAATGAATATAAATATATCTGATCCAATTTTATATATTAAAATTTAATTCGAATAATTCATCCATAGGTATTGATTTAAGTTTTATAAAACAATTCATTTCATGCAAAAAAAATAGTTTTAATAAAAGATTTTTTTTACCATTATATGATTTCAATTACATTTATATAAAATTTAAATACAATGAAATCATTTTTTAAATATATAAAAAATAATTATTCATCATTTTAATACAATAAAAATAATTTTAATTAAAAAATATATTACACAAAAAAATTCATATAATCAAAATATTTCAAAGTAGTTCTTTAGGATCAATTTTATTTCAAAAGCGAATAAACAAAAATTTTAATAATTATATTTCATTTAAATACCATGTAGTGTTCTTTTTTTATAATGTATAAGAATTACTCATCTATTTTTAGGGTTTCATGGTAAACAGTCTTTTAAACATAATTTTTCATTAAATATAACTATAGTCTAAAATATTGGGGTATTACACTCAATATATTTCTTATAGACCCAAACAAGTAGGTCCACAAATGGTAATCTAATTCAAAATTTTGTGTTGTCTTACACCATAAAATGAATAACTACCATGTTAAAATTGGGTATTGGTTTATATAAAAATTTATTATTACTGAAGTGGTTTATCATTGAATTCTTCATCAGTAGAAATAAGTTGTTTATGGTGTATATAGTATTCAGATCAATTTAGAATCAGTCATAACGTCGAGAACCCCCTCCTAGAATTCCATTTTTAGTGATATCTTTTCAAAACTCCAAGTCACATCCACAACTATCACTCTTATTGGAACACCATTACATTGTGAGAAGAAAATATTTAATTGGTTTCCATAAATTTTGGATATATTCTGCTCTTATATTATAAGAGGAAGATCTCCCAATACACATTAGATGAGAAACTACATCTTGATTATTTGATAGTGTTTTTTAATTTATATTAATTATAATCAATGGTAGTCCATCATTAATGAATCTGAGATTTATCTAATATTTGTGAATGGGTAACCCTTATTTCATGTTTAAATGAAGGGGTACATATTTAATATAACTATTACAACCATGTTGATAGTCATTACCATGTATAGTTGTTTTTTCACTATGAAGGTACCTAGTCACACCTCTTTGTGTGATGTTTCAAAAGAAGAAAGGTCATCATCAATAATATAGAAAATTAGTATACCAAAAAGAACCCCACTTATACTTTAGGGATGATTCCCCAACCAAATTTTTCATATTGTGTGTCCTCATGAAATGCATGACTACATTCTTTGAAACCATGGGAATAAAATTTGTTGCACTCTTTTGATCACTTCATGTATGGATATGAAATATTCTGTTTTGTAAAAATGACACTGATTTTCCAAATGGTATATGATAATGCATGATGTGTTCTTTATTTGTGTCCTCTCATTACCCCTTTAACAAAATCTACATTTTATGCACATTCTAATCTCCATTATAATAGGAATCCACTATGGAAAGGTACTTATTATACATTTTACCTAAGATGTTTACCAAAATGATCATGTACACTTTCCATATTCTAATTCCAACCACTCCAAAATTTTGGATAAATGTGTTCTTATATGGAATATTTCTACTCATGATGTTAATGATGAAATTCTCATTCTTATATAAAAATCTATGAGAGACCGAGAATAATTCATAGATATAAAAGGATTACAACTATTCCTTAAATTAAATAAAATATATTTTCAAGTCTATTGTGAATGTTCCAATATGATATAAGACCCAAGTATCGCTCTAACCCTATCATTGATTAATAAATGAAATATATTCCATTAAATTAAAAATATTAATTTTTGATTTTACAACATGTGGTTGGTCTAAAAAAGTTATCATCATGTCTAACAGAAGTTACAACACTCTAAATACATCTTACTCAGTGAATTTTTCAATACATAAAAAGGTTTCTAATTCAATAACCATTGATATTTTAACCCATGATTTCTGATAATTCTGTCCTTGTGATGGGATATCACATCACCCTATAGCCTTAACCTATACAGTTGTATTTTGAGCACAAGATATTTTGTTATATATTTTTCTTTAAGTAATTTTCTATTGAATAGCTTATTCGCATTAAACGCCTCACGAAAAATCACAATATATTCTGTTGGAATCAATTAGTACAATTGAATATAAAAATTAATAATTATAAAAAATCAATATGATTCATCGATAAGAAAACTTGAATAGGAATAAAGTTAAAGGTAAATAAATAAATATACACAAAATCATTATCCTTGGTATTTTAATTGAATACGAGACCATCAATTATAACTATCGAATAATGGGAAAATAAGAAAATATAATAAACATTTTGAGAATGCAGAAAATGAATACAATGAATGATTTTAGAGATATATGTTAATCTATATATAGGAATATAATATGAACATTTTATAAATGGAAATTGGACATATTTTCATTGTGTATACTAGTATCCAACAGGTGTAGTTAAATGTAA
The DNA here is from genome assembly GCA_963277665.1 of Viscum album. Taxonomy (NCBI): domain Eukaryota; kingdom Viridiplantae; phylum Streptophyta; class Magnoliopsida; order Santalales; family Viscaceae; genus Viscum; species Viscum album. The sequence continues at coordinate 949,438,806 of OY728155.1, read as the reverse complement.
TTTATTATAAAAAATTAAAATAATATAATTCACCAAAAAGATATATTTATAGAATTAGATGAAAATAATTTATTAAATTATATTAATATGACAATTTTTCCCAATAAATATTACTATTATTTTTAAATAATTATTTAATACATTTATAATTTAATTAAATATCCTAATATTATTGTAATTTTAATATCTAATTTTTAGATTATAAATAATGTTAATGGGATGCGATTAAAATTATGTCGTGATAAAAATATATAATCTTTCCAAGAAATATTTTTCAATGTACTCAATAGTTTAATCTTAATAAGATAAATTTATCACATTTAATGGATGTTTCTTATAAAATATAACATTTTAATGTATAAATAAATTGATTCACAATAATGTAATTATTGGCTGCTAAAAAATAATATTAAGAAAAAATTAATTTTAAAAAATCATTTTCCTATAGGAATAGTTTTTCTACAAATTTTATATATTCAAGGTAAATAAAATTTCACACATATAGAAATTGAGTGAGATAAAATGATTTTAAAGTTTCTAATAATAAATTAAAAATTATGTAGAAGGGTTAATTTCATTTTTAGGAAAACAATTAAGTTATAGAGGTTAATAGTATTAGACATTGGTAAACCATAAAAACTATAGAATTATGCACAAAAATTATAACAAATGTAGAAAATAGAAATAACATAGAGAATCCTTGGTTTTCTCCACCTATGAGGACACCTTCTATTTGAAAAATTATAATATTTAACTATTAAGTAATGATAAATTTTAAAGCATCCACTCAAACTCAGTTATAAAAGGACCTTGTCACCACTCCTTCCCATCTGCTAATATGATTAGGTTATATTTTTTATACGTACACATTTTACTCCCTAGATGTCTTATTAAATTTTTTATTGCTTCTGTTACCACAGACTCTAAAATCTATCATTATGAATGAACTAGTTTTGAGATGTACTGAATTAATAAATATGAGTATCCATTTATTTTCAATATATTTCAAATACGTTCTATAAATATATTTTAAAAAAAAATTACACTAAAAAATGTAATATCAAAGACATTATTCTTCTATGAAAATTAATGTATTATTATATAACTCTAAATTGTTCCTCTTTCATAAGAATAACATTTCCTTGTTTTGGTCGGTCCCACTACTTAAATGAACAATTCTATACTAGAATCCTCGTTTTCATCATGATTATCTATAAACACAACAATATAAGTAACACATTTTATTGATGAGTTAATTATATTTTGAATATTTTTCTAGGAAGGTGGAATGAAATGAATGGTCATTATAATATAACTTGTTGTTATCAGTAAATCACTCAAAACATAGTATTTATGGATTTCATTCCCATAAATCATACCCATACCATCTATCAAATACACATGAGAATAAATAAATAAATATAACAAAATTATTCTAACAACATTAAAAAAAAATTATGAACATGTTATCTAGGAATTAGGATCAATATCACCATTATGAAACATGAACAAAATAATCAAAATTACTAATATTATATGATTGAAATTAATAACAATGTAATAATATTGGTGAGATAAATGATTATAATTGAAGATTATTAAAGGTTAAATATATTTAAAAGGTATTGAAATAAGTGATTTTCATGGTTATATTTATTCTATATGATGTTAATTTACCTTTTTGAAATTGATATTAACTATAAGGGTTTCTATTCGCAGTTTCCATTCATTGAGGCATGCTTCATAATCACTTCTTATTTAATCTTTTAGTGTAAATAATACCCCTGAATTTACATTATAATATTTTATCCTTAAAATAAATCTATTTTAAAATCCATCATAAGTTTTCTATTTTTTTGGTATTTTGATTCAAAATATACTAAATGCATAAGGGTTTCTCTCTAATCGCACATTGAAATTGATATTTTTTTTCTAAATTTCTATTAAGGGAAATTAAATTTTCTTCACTATAAACCTGCAAATATTTTCTTATTCTATGTTTATTTCTTCGGTTTTAATTTATTCTTACCATTTCATATCACTTTTATTCAGAATTTAGTTTAAAAAATTCTTGTATGTGGGTCCAACATTATCTCCTCTTTTTGGTTTTGAATTGTTCTCCACCATGTTCATATTTGGTATTTTGTTTTATAAATCAATTAATCTATTTATATACTACTTCTTATGGATATTTTCTATTATCCATTAATTTAGTTCCAAATAATAATAGAAATTGCTTTTTAATGTATACAACATGGGTCATTTTCTATTTTCCTCAAAATTAATTACAATGGTATGAATGTAATCTTTTTTTAACAAGTTATATTTGAATTAATTTTCCCACTATATTATTAGGAATTATTTATGTAGATTACACTAATTGTTTTCATGTTATTCATAAGTAATTTATATTTCATTTTTTAATAAATTATATTATTTTAAAATAAAATTTATCATAATTATATAGGGAATTTATTCTTAATTCTCAATATAATTTTATATATTCTAAAAACGATTTTTATCTATAAGAACATGATTTTTAAATCTGGTATGGAACCATTTAAATTTTTCCTTAATTCTTTATTTTGGAGCTAATATGGATTCCTAATTATTTCATAAAGTTCTCATAAGTTTGTGGAATTTGTTCGTAGCTCAAAACCCAGTTTTTGGGAGAAAAGGGCTTACCATACGGTTATATAAAACTATTTATGGAAGGCCCCATGTTTACATCTAACCAAGTGGTGATATATAGTGATGTGTTCTAGGGTTCTTGGTTTCCCCAATCCTTGAACCAGGTAATTCAAGTTCATACTGATGGTCTATAGTTTTTTCCCGATCCATGATTGGCTCATAGTTTCCATAACTATGTGATGCCTTTTTTCTATGAAATGAATGAATTTCCCTTAAATGAATGTTTAAAAAAAAATAGTTGATATTCGTTTCTCTAGTGGAAATCCACCCCCTGTTTATCCTTTTTTTTCCTAAAATTTAACTAATATATTATTTGATCCTAAGATCTGATCCTTTGTCTATTTTGATTACCATTCATCACATTGGATGCTTATCAGTAAGTACTTGATTCTTTTTTGGTAGTTATTTTTTTTATTTCAATTGTAAATGATATTTAGATTCAAGATCATATGCCTAATTTTCAAAGAAATGATACATTATTCATACCTACTTCAATATAAGACAAACTATACTATGATATAGGATGAGTAGAGTTTTCCGAGTATGTGGTGGTGTTCTATAACTCATCCCTAAAGTTTCACTGTTTTATATTTTTTCATGTTCATGTGTTGATTTCATCATGGTGTATTATTTTTAATTAATGTTTCTAACCTATATTCATTAGAACCATCTTATATGTCTTTATTTAAATATTTTATCCATCATTTGAATTTGTGACCTCAATGAAGACCACCCCATGTAGAAAAATTTCCATAATTAGGCTTCAATGGTATGTTATTTCTTTTCTCTATCATTCAAGTGTGTGCAATGATATAGATAATGGTAAGACCATTAAATTATATGAATTTAAAAATGATAAATGTATTATTCCTTGTATTCTTATCACTTTTACCCATATATGAAAAGTTCTTTAAAATGATAAATCAATCATAAATGGAAATGGAACGTATATTATACATATGTGACGAAGCCTAATTAGATATAATTTAATGTTTTTGTTTCATGTACATACCACCCATTTACATCTATAATGGAAGGTATTATAGTGAACCTTATTTAATTATTATGATTAATATGAGATAAATTAAATAGTTGCATGACCTTAGCCTTTTCATAGTCAGTAAAGGCATGGATTAAACTAAATAACTTTACTAAATTGCATGACGAGGATAAGGAATAATTTATTAAAGAATAAATTGTATGGTTGCTTTTATAAAGAACACAATATTATTATTGAATTGGTCAGACTTGAGTTAACTTTTATATTCCTGAGGGAATGCCTTGAGCACTCATGGGCGCCATTCTAATTCAGAGATTCCGGTTTCCAAGGGTGAGACACACCTTGGAAAATGATATTTGACTATCAGTGATTGTTTGGTATAACACCATAGGATCCCCCTTTTAGTATTATAGGAATCCTTAGATACACTCCTTGTATCTAACATGCCTTCTACATGCATGAGGTTCCTTGGATACATCCTTGTGGCTAGCCATTACTTATCCTATTTTACATTTGATGTTTTACTTAGACTCAGTTTGATTCATTATTATGGAATGCATTTGATTGTAATACTTGGATTGAAATATTACCCCTATATCCAGGCTACAATTTTATCTGATTTGTCTTGACCCCTGAGGTCCTGGTTTTCTTGGTTATCACCTTATAACCTCTTAATTACTTATATAATCAAGATGACTTGCTATATCGTGGATCCATCATTATATAATAATGTTAGTATGTCTGTGCAAGTGTTACCTCACACGACCTATTTATATAAACGGGAACATAATTAATTAATGAACTAGTTTATATGTCAAGACACCTTCTAAAGACTGTAGTTGGAACTTTTGTGTTTACATTACTATACTACTTTACTTTAATACATATATGTTTTCACACTATATGAGTTTATATTACACATAATTGATTTTATAGTTTTTATTAGTGGAGGGCTACTATCAATAATCTCAAAACCTATCCAAGAACCATTGGTACATAGGAAGACTACATGTTTACAGGTGTTGACAAAGAATAGTGTACTGATTCAGATAGTCAATTGTTTAATTTATTTGGAAGGAACTTGTAGAGGATGAACAAGTTTGTAACACCCTAATCTTCCACAGAATGTTTCTGTTTGAAAAATTCAATAGCTTGCGTTGTACGCAACTTCGAGATTATAATACATCACGACCAATCAAACTGGCCGTTATTAATATTAATACCTACTTTTTGAAATTTTATAAATTATATCTTTCAAAATGGACTTTTTTGTGAACATAATATCAAAATTATCTTAGGGTTATTTTTTGTTATCTTTCTGATAACATTCAGTTTTTGATGAATAGTGAAAAATAATAAATTTTAATTAAAAACAACTTTTTTAATAAAAATAATTTATAGTGATACATTATACTATTCAGTGGGTTTTAAGTATAATAAGATTATATTTTTACCATTTAATCCAATGTTGGTCATTGTACATAGTTTCCCATTTAAACTATACATAAAAAAGTGTTAATCTTTTGATAGTTATTATTTCATAAAAACACTTTTTTTGTTTTGACAACGAGAAGAAATTTTAAATTAATTTCTACCATTTCTGGGTTTTGAAGTTAGAAAAATAGATTCCATATTTGGAATCACGATTTCAAATTTATGTAAATTGGTAACTTTTATTTTTAGACATTAGGAATATTTACTTCAGTAAATATTTTATTTACCGTGGTTAAAGGGGTAAATCCAGTAAATAAGGCTAAAAAATAATATTATAATAATAATAAATTAACATTAGACGTGTCCAAAACCTATTGGATGACACATGTCCGACCATGGGAATCCATGGGTCGATTTTGGGGCCCCATGGAGCCACCTGAAAGTGATAATGACATTATATATTAAATAATTAAAAGTAGAGACAAAAATAAAAAAATTGAAAATATCTTTTAGTAAGACAATTTTTATATATGGTTATTTAATTGATCTATTCAACTATAAATAGTCATTAGAATTATAGAAATATTTTCTCCCACAAGATATTTTATTTATAATTTTTAGAAATAAAATAAATATATTTATTTATGACAAAATGATTATGTAGTTTTTTCCTTATTAATGAAAGAATCAAATAAATGGTAATATAAATGTTAAAATAAATATAATTTGAACGTTTTTATGCCATCACAGAATTTTTTAAGTTAATTTGATATGTTAGGATTGATTAGATGATTCTGGTTTGATATAATAATGCTATTATGAATTTTGAAAAAAAAACAAAATACCAAAATGTGTCAAAATTAACATAAAAGAGTTTTTAAAACAAATATAATATTATAAATTGATATTATATTCCGAAAAATATATGGTTTGGAAAAAAACATATATAATTATATGTGTATCTTTAATTAACCACTTGGGTTCTCTTGGTAGTATATAGTATGATTATTAACCATATAATATAAAAATGCAAAGAGACATGGTAAATGTCAAGCTATTTAACTAAAACTTAAATCTAAAATATAATGCTAATATAGAATCCCAAACCTGTCTAAAACATACTGGATGACTGTTTTTAGACCCATATACACCATATACTTTAAATAATTCTTTTTTGATCCATTAAAATCCGAAAATGTGTTTATTATAAAATAATATTTCCAGCTTTTCCTAAGGTGCCTCTCACCCCTCTTATAAAAGGGCACTTCCCCTTAACTCTAATTAACACATTCAAAGACATTTGTCTCATCCAAACCCTACCAAAATACCCTATAAACAATACTCCCTTCGTCCTAGAGTCCTTCATTTAGTCTGAAATCCAACCAATGGAGCCCTTTAGATCAAATCAAATGGAAGAACCCGAAAATGAGGTCAATATTTCATCCCCACTCAAGTTCCTTTCTTCTTCCACTTCCTATTTCTTTTTTGTTTCCATTATAAAATAGTATCTTAATTATATTATATATATTTTGATTTTATTATATATATGGTATATCCATATTCATTATTCTATCCATCCTTTTGATAACATGTAACCATACGTGCGTATGTATGGCCTACCGTCTCCACGTCGTGGTGTAATAGTTATTCAATACAGTATTTTTTGGATGGGTATAATAATGATGTGTAATTGATGTAAATAATAAATATAACATGATAATGATTCTATATATATGATATACCGTCCAATTATATATTATTTTAATACCAAAATTATGAAATTGTCGCTCGTGTGTACGTAAGGATTACCGTCTCCACGAACACGATGAGATTCATTTCCCATCGTATCCATTCAAGACTAATTTTCATTTTATGATTAAAAATAATGTTTAAAGACTTATTATCATTATGTATATTAATAAGATACATCCCATCCATAACAAATATTTCTCACAAAACAAATAATATAATGGAAAATGAATATGTTACCGATGATAATACTAAGATATTATTAACAGTGAAATGATAAAAGATCATATATGATATCATATTAATGTATATGATTCTTGTATAATTAAATAACAATTTTTTCACTATTTTAAAGGAGGTTAAACTACCCTGAACCAAGGAAAAGTACAAGGTAAGGGTTAATTCTACAATCTCTATATTATCCAAGGTTGTTATTAAGTTAGTATCTATTGGGACCTCTTTATCAAACCCATCAATACTTCTTAAAAATGTATTTCAAAAAAAATTTACTGTTTACTAGAAAATAGTTTAAAATCATTTATACCCTTATTTGACCTTATATGTTTGGAATGGAATCTTTCCTTCGTCTTCCAAACAAGGTACTTTATAACCATTTTGACAAAATTAAGTTAAGAATGTTTTTTAACTTATACGGCGGGTGCAGCTATTTTCTGTCGTTGTAACATCGTCGAAGATTCCCTTACAAGCTTATAAGAATATTTTCAAAATAAATTTTTTCCTTATAATTATGTGACTCTTAAATGATTTAAAAATAGAAAGAGATATTTCTCTATAAAAAGGTTTTGATTTCATCTATTTCAACATCCATTGATGTATTTTAAGTTTATTTGATGTTGATTTGTTATGATACAAAACTTGCATATTGTATTGAAGGTTTTGTGATATGTTTGACTGTGGATGTTGTATTTTTATACCATTCATTGTTTATGGTTAAGGTATTGTCATTTCTTATGATAGTTTTAAAAAGAATGTTTATATTATATTTCACCCTTTTTATATGAGGAATGTATTGGACTTAGTAAGTGATGGGTGGACCCCACTATAGCTCCTCGATGCATCGATATATCTCATGAGACAACTTGATGTAGAATTGGTTGAGGCCATTCCCAATCTGATATATTGTTTTGGACGAGGAATTAATCATTTTTAGATGTCTTGGTCAAGGCCTTGAGAAAATGTTTTAGAATGTCCGACATTATAAATTCCCTCATTATGAAAATAATATTGATGGTTCATGTGGTCATTCGACTAGTATAATACTCATGATTTTGTTTTATTATGGCATCATTTACTAAACTCATATTCCTTACATAAAATTGTTCATGTTTATTATTGGTAAAGGTATGTGTTTTCAATTATTCACCATTCCTAATATTTATGTTATCTTCTGATGTATTTATTACCCTTACTGACCATTTGAGCTCACCCCTTTCTTATGTTTCATTTTCCCAGGATATGAAGAAGTTAGTTATGAGTGACCTACAAGCATAATCTATGAGTATTAAATGTTTTTTATGGAATAAATTAGTGTTGTATTTATTTTCATGTTTTAAAGTTGAATTTATGTATGAATCTTGTTACCAATAATACTAAACTGGTCGGTCTTTTGAGACATGATTTCCTTGTGATCATGCCAATGTTATTTAATGATGCACTAACTCTGGGTAACTAGGGTTGGGGCATTACAGTTGGTGTTAGAGGAAGTTTATTACAAACCTTGGAATTTAGATTTAGATGAACTCTGATTAGAGAACATATCCCAAAGATAGACTTTGAGGATTAGTATATAAGAACATCCTAGAATTTTGGTATTGTAGAGATTTTGTGAGTTTTCCCAAAAATACATCCCTTTCAGGATACGAGTAGGTAGAGGCAGCTCTGGAACAGATGTTCCTAGGGGGAAAACACGAAAACACCGCATTGAGATAGAGTTAAATGGGAAGTGGTGCATGATAACGAGCCTTGTTGCACTCTGGGTTATGACACTCTTGGGGGATATTCTTGGGATAATTCTCATTTTCTTCACAAACCATTATGGAAGTGTTTATGAGTATATACTTCCTCAAAAAAAACATTTTTATGATGATGGATTATATCAATAAACTGTTGAATTTATGTTAGGTTTTTTACAAGTTTGGATTTATGTATTGCGATTCATAAACAAATATAGTTTATTCCATTGTTTAGAAATGGTTCCTAGTTAAAGTAATGGAAACTGTATCAATGCAGGCACTTCATGTAGTGATTTCCCTCCAACTCAAGATAATTATATTGGAGCTGGTGATACGACCTGAGTTGATCAGCTTATCACCATTCTGGGACAACTCACATGGGTTATGAATAATATTCTTACCCATATAGAGCACCCTAATCCAAAATGCAGAGGATCAATGTTAGAACGCTTCATGAGGAAATAACCACCAACATTCAATGGGGGTAAAATTCCATTAGTATCTCATCAATGGATAAATTCCTTAGAGAAAATATTCCATGCCTTCGGGAGTAGCGAAAAGGAATAAGTTTTCATGGAAGTTTACCACCACAATGGAGATGTTGGTCAATGGTGGTCATTTATTCAAAACAAAAAGGAATATAATTAACTATAAAATATGGCATGGAGGGAGTTTAATAAAATTTTCTTAGAAAAATACTTTCTTCATGACCATCGAGCGGATATGGAATGGAAATTTCTGAGTCTGAGGCAAAAGGAGGATGAGAATGTCACAAAGTATGAAGCTAACTTTACAATGTTAGTGAGGCATGCTGTAGATTATATAAGTAACCCTAGAAGTAATATTGGCCATTTCTTTGATGGGTTAAATCCATTTCCCCATCGAGCATTAGTATCACAATCCTTCTCATCACACAATGATATTTTCTCATGTTCTATCAAGATAGAAAAGGAATTAACTAAGTCTTATGGATTCAAAGCAAAGCAAAAGAAAAAGATATCTGCTGAAGAATCTACGAAAGGAAATAAGGAAACAGGGAAGAATGGGATAATTGAATTTCCACCCTATGATAATTGTGGAAGGAAGAACCCTTGTGCCTATCTAAAAGGAAAAGGATTGTGCTACAAATTAGGACAGAAAGGCCATATCGCTGGTGATTTTAAGGAAAAGAAAGATGCTACCAATGTTCAATGCTACAATTGCAGGGATATGGGACATTATTCAAATGAATGTCCAAATATTTAGGGATTCTTACCTCACAAAAGGGCAAGGGATCAAGGTCAAGCTTATGAGATCACTACTGATGTGGTTGTAGCCCCGAAAGACGTGGTGGTAGGTAATTTAATGGTTTCCTCTTGTTTTTCCGTTGCTTTATTTGATTCTGGATCATCTCATTGTTTCATATCTTTCTAGTTTTCAAAGAAAATTAGATATTTCCAACTTGATTTAACAAAGGATTTTTCAGTCAAAACTCCATAGGGAAGTATCATTTCTACAATGTTTTTTGAATCAGTTCCCATTAGGGTATATGAATGTTCTTTATCTACTGATCTCATCTTCACACCCATGATTGAATTTGATATAATCCTCAGTATAGATTGGCTTTCGAACAATGATGCAAAAATTTATTGTAAGAAAAAGAAGATTACTATTTTTGATAACGATGATAATGAACACCATATCATTAGATCTGAATCATCACGAACTAATTATTATCTAGATCCACCACCAGTAGCTCAACTAAAATAAATTATTGGGGAGGAAGAGAATGAAATAACTATGGGTGATTAAAACAATGTTCAAATAGATGATGTGGCTATTATGGAGGAGTATGTTGATTAATTTCCAGAGGATTTACATAGACATCCTCTAGAATGAGAAATTGAGTTTTATGTTGATTTAAGTCCTGGTTCAAGGCCCATATCAAAAACCCCTTGTAGAATGACCACTATGGAATTAGTGGAGCCAAAGAAAAAACTAGAGGAATTGAGTAAGAAGTGATTTATTCTCCCTAGATTTTCTCCATGGGGACTCCCTCTCCTTTTTGTTAAGAAGAAAGATGGATCAATGAGGTTGTGCATTGACTACAGGGAGATCAATGCTATAATAGTAAATAAAAAGTATCCCCTACCTCACATTGATGATTTATTTGACCAGTTTCATGGAGCTCTATACGTTTCAAAGATTGAACTTCAATATGGATATCATCAGTTGTGTGTGAAGAAAGAAGACATTCCAAAAAAATTATTTCGAAAATGGTACATGAATTATGAGTTTATAGTAATGCCTATTAGATTGACTAATGCACCATATGTCTTCATGGATGTAATGAATATATTTTTCAAGGAATATCTTCATAAAATTGTAGTGGTATTTATTGATGATATTATGGTCTACTCAAAAATATACTAAGATCGTGAAAATCACATGTGCATTATTCTAAAGACTCTTATAAGATATGAATTATATGGGAAGTTTAGCTTGTGTAAATTCTGGGTTCAGGATACTTCTTTTCTTTGCTATATTGCCTCTAAGGATGGATTCTCCATTGATCCCTCTATGACATGAGCAATCCATGAATGGCCAACACCAATGAGTATAACTAAGGTATGCAGTTTTATTGGTTTAGCTGGTTATTATTGGTGTTTCATCTAGAATTTTTTCCGATTGGCTAACCCATTAACCAAGCTCACATGTAAAGGGGTTAAATTTGTTTGGAAAAAAGAGTATGAATTTTTTTTGAAGAACTAAAGAGAATATTAGTCAATGTTCATATATTGACTCTACCATCAGTGAATGATGGGTTTGTTATTTATAGTGATGCTTCAAAGAAAGGACTTGTTTGTGTCCTTATGCAGAATGATTGAGTTATTGTTTATGCATCACAATAGTTGAAAATTAATTATTCAATATATCCTACTCATGATATTGAGTTAGAAACTGTAATATTTACTTTGAAGATTCAGAGACACTATCTATATGGTGAAAAATGTGAGATTTATACTGATCACAAGAGTTTGAAGTATATTTTCACTCAGAAAGAACTCAACGTGAGGAAAATAAGATGGCTTGACTACTCAAGGTTTATGATTGCATGATAACTACCACACATGGAAGGAAAATAATGTGGAATATGCTTTGAGAAAAAAAGATCATAGAGTTTTGAACAAGATGAGAGTTGAAAATGATCCTATATACATGGATATAGTAATGAAGGGTATGGGAATAACCATTGAAGGTGAAACATCAAATCTTTTTCAAATGGATTCCAAACCATCTTTACTAGAAAGGATAAAACGTTCTCAAGCTAATGATGAGGAGTTTTATAATAAGATTAATGTTGTGAATAATGGGAGATTGAGTGACATCGTATATGAAGATGGAATTTTGAAATTTGGGATGAGACTTTGTGTTCCCGATATACCTGATCTAAAAAGGGAATTTTTGGATGATTCTCATATTTCCAATTTCCCTATATGCCCTGGTAGCACCAAGATGTATGGGGATTTTAAGGAACATTTTTGGTGGGACAACATGAAGAGAGAGATTTCTGATTTTGTGTCAAGATGTATGGTTAGTCAACAAGTGAAAGCTGGAAGGAAACAGCCTAGAAGAGTCTTGAAACCTTTTCCCATACCTGGGTGGAAATGGGATAATATTACGATGGACTTTGTCACGGGACTACAAAAGACTCCTAGAAGGAATGATGCAATATGGTTCATTGTTGATCGTCTTACGAAGTCAGTATATTTTCTTTCTATAAGAGAAGATTTAGCACTTGAACATCTAGCAAGACTATATGTTAATGAAGTGTTGAGACTTCATGGAGTACCCCTATCAATTATTTTTGATCATGATCCCCATTTTAAATTAAGATTCCATAAAAGCCTTCATAAATACCTCGATAGTGAACTTCGTTTGAGCACTGTCTACCACCCCCAAACTGAGGGACAATCAGAACGGACTATTGAAACATTATAAGACATGTTGAGATCATGATCACTTGACTTTCACGGTATGTGGGATCAATATTTTCCACTGGTAGAATTTTACTATAACAATAGAATCCATTCTAGTATTCAGATGGCATCATGTGAAGCATTATATAGAAAGTGATGTCTCACACCAACCTGTTGGGATGATGTTGGTGAACGAAAACTCATAGGCTCTGAACTTGTGGATGAAACGATGGAAATGGTGAAGGTAATCCAAACCCAAATAAAAGTAGCTCAATGTAGGCATTAGATCTATACTGATAACCGAAGGAAGGATTTGTAATTACATGTATGAGAACAAGTTTTCTTGAATGTATCTCCACAGAAGGGTGTTATAAATTTCAGTAATAAGGTAAAGTTATGTCCCAGGTACATCGTACCTTTCGAAATTCTAGAATGAATTGGGGTTGTAGCTTATGGGTAATCAATGCCTCCAATTCTCTCCAAAGTTCACGATGTGTTCCACGTATCACTGTTTAGAAAATACATGTCTGACCCAATGAATGTACTTACCTATGAATAATTAGAGCTAGAACTCGATCTCTCTTATTGTGAAGATTATATCAAGGTTCTTGATACAAGAGAACAAGTGTTGAGAAATCGGATGACTCGTCTGGTAAAAGATCCATGGAGAAAACATGAGATGGAAGAGGCGACGTGGGAACCTGTGGAAGTTATGATAAAGAACCCCTCGAGACTTTTTATGTTGTAATAATCTAGAAATTTTGAGGAATAAATTATTTGGAGTGGAGAATGTAACACCCCAAGCATCCACGATACATTTCCTTTTGAATAATGTAATAGCTTGCATTGTACGCAACTACGAGATTCTTACACATCGCGACAAATCAAACTTACCGTTATGAATAGTAATACCCACATTTTGAAATTTTAATAATTTTATCTTTCAAAATTGGCTTCTTTTTTGGTTTCATAATATCAAAATTATCTTATGGTGAGTTTTTTGTATTTTTCTGAAAACATTCAATTTTTGAAGAATAGTGAAAAATACTAAATTTTAATTAAATACATCTTTTTTAATCAAAATAATTTATAGTGATAAATTATACTATTGAGTGGTTTTTTATGAAAATTAGATTATATTTTTATCATTTAATCGAATTTTTTTCATTGGATGTAATTTCACATTTAAACTGGACATAAGCAAGTGTTCATATTTTAATAGTTATTATTTCCTCAAAACACGCTTTGTGTTTTGACAATAGGAATTAATTTTAAATCTATTTCTTCCACTTCAATGTTTTGAAGTTAGAAAAATGGATTCCGAATTTGGAATTATGGGGGTCCAAATTGTTTAAATTGGTATCTTTTATTTTTAGACATTAGGAATCTTTACTTTAGTAAATATTTTATTTACAGTGGTTAAAGTGGTAAATCAAGTAAATAAGGTTAAAAAATATAATAATATTAAATAACCCTAACATGTGTCCTAAGCCTATTTTATGATACATTTCAAACCATGGGCATTATTGGGTTGATTTTGGGACCCCGTGGACCCACATAGAAGTGATAATGTCATTATAAATTAAATAATTTGAAGTTGAAACAAAAATAACAAAAGCAAATATCGTTTTGTAAAACAATATTTATATGTGGTTATATAATTTATCTATTCAACTATAAATAATAATTAGAAAGATAAAAATATTTCCTATTTCAGGATCTTTTATTTATAATTTTTAGACATAATATAAATATATTTATTTATGACCCAATGATGATGTAGTATTTTCCTTATTAATGAAAGAATCAAATAAATTGTATTATAGATGTTAAATTAAATATAATTTGAATGTCTTGATTCCATACAAGAGTTTTATATGTTATTGTGACAAGTTATTATTTAATAGATGAATTTTTCTAAAAGTAATAATACTATTATGAATTTAGAAAAAACAAAATACCAAATAGTGTTAAAATTGACATAAAAGAGTTTTTAAAACAAATATTATATTATTAATTGATATTTTATTCTTAAAAATATAAGGTTCTGCCAAAAGAATTATATCATTATAGGTGTATCATTAATGAACCTCATGGGGTTCTCTTTGAAGTATATAGTAATTTTATTAACCATATAATATAAAAATAAAAAGAGACATGGTAAATGTCAAACTATTTAACTAAGAGTTGAATTTAAAAGATAAGGTTAATATATTGACCCAAAACTATCTAAAACCTATTGGTTGAGTTTTTTTCGATCCATTACAACCTTATAATTTAAATAATTCATTTTTTAGCAATTAAAAACCGAAATGGATTTTATTATAAATTAATATTTCTTGCTTTTCCTAAGGTGCCCCTCACGCCAATTATAAAAGGGCACTTCCCCTTATCTCACATTCACATCTTCAAAGTAATTTGGCTCAGCCAACCCCTGCACAAATACCCTCTAAAATTTACATCCTTAATCCAAGAGGCCTTAATTTATTCATAAACCCACCCTAATGAGTCATTTTGATCAAATCAAAAAAAAGAACCCGAAGAAGAGGAAAATATTTCATCACCTCTTTCAAGTCCCTTTCATCTTCCACTTCCTCTTTCTTTGTTCTTTCCATTCTAAAATAATAACTCTATTATAATATACATACTGTGATGTTATTATAAATATGGTACAACCATATTAATTATTCTATCCATCCTTTTAATGACATGTCACCATACGTGCGTACGTATGGCTTACCGTCTCCATGTCGTGGTGTAATTGTTATTCAAAACATTATTATTTTTATGGGTATAATAATGATGTGTAATTGATTTAAATAATAAATATATCATAATATTGATTATTTATATATGATATATCGTCGAATTATATATTATTTTAATATCAAAAGAATGAAATTGTCGCCCGTGCGTACGTACTGATTACCATCTCCCCAAACACGATTAGATTAATTCCCCATCATATCCATTCAAGACTAATTTTCCTTTTATGAATAAAAATAAAGTTTAACGACATAATATCATTCTAGATATGAATAATATAAATCCCATCCATAACAAATATGGCTCACATAACAAAGAATATAATGGAAAATAAATCTGTTGACGACGATAATACTTATATATTATTGTCAAAGTAATGTTAAAAGATCATATAGGATATCATATTAATGTTTATGATTCTTGTATAATTTGATAAAAATTATTTCACCATTATATAGGAGGTTAACCTACACTTGACCAAGGAAAATTACAAGGTAATGGTTAATTCTACAATCTCTTTATTATCTGAGGTTGTTTTTACGTAAGTATCTACTGGGACCTCTTTATTATCCACATCCGCGATTCTTAAAAATGTAGTTCAAATCATTTTTACTATTTACTAGACATTGGGTTAAAGTCATTTATACCCTTATTTGACATTATATGTTCTGAAAGGAATCGTTCCGTCATTTTCCAAACAATTTAATTTATGACCTTTTTGACAAAATTAAGGTAAAAATGTTTTTTCAACTTATATGGTGGGTGCGGCTATTTTCCACCATTATAACATCATCAAAGATTCCCTTACATGCTTATAAAGATATTTTCAAAATAAATGTTTTCTTTATAATTATGCGAATCTTAGATGATTTCAAAATATAAAGATATATTTCCTTAAAAAAGGTTTTGATTTTGTCTATGTCAACATCCTTTGATGAATTTTAAGTTTATTTGAAGTTGATTTATTATGATACAAAATTTCCATATTGTATTGAAGGTTTTGTGATTTGTTTGACTGTGGATGTGTTATTTTTATACAATTTATGGTTTATGGTTAAAGTATTTAAATTTTGTATGCTAGTTTTATTACGAATGTTTTTGTTTTATTTCAACCTTTTCTTATGAGGAATGTATTGGACTTAGTAAGTGACGGGTGGAGCCCTCTATATCTTCTCGATGCATTGGTAGGTCTCATGAGACAAATAGATGTGGAATTGGAAGAGGCATTTCCCAATTTGATATATGGTTTTGGCCAAGGCCTTAATCATTTTTAGATGTCTTGGCCGAGGCCATGACAAAAATTTTCAGATTGTCCTGCATTATACATTCCCTCATTGTGAAAATAATATTGATCGTTCATGTGGTCATTCGACTAGTATAATACCCATGATTTTGTTTTATTATGGAATCATTTAATTAAATCATATTCCTACCATAATATTCTTCATGTTTAATACTGGTAAAGACATGTTTTTCAAACTATTCACCATTCTTAATATTTATGTTATCTTCCACTGTATTGCATACCCTTACTAAGTGTTTGAGTTCACCTATATCTTATGTTTCATTTTCCCAGGATACGAATAAGTTAGTTATGAGTGACATACATGCATAATGTAGGAGCCATGGATGTTGCTAATGGAATAAATTCTTGTTGTACTTCTATTCAAGATGAAATGTTGAACTTATGTCTGAATCTTGTTTCCAATAATACTAAATTGATCGGTCTTTCGAGACATAATTTCCTTGTGATCATGCCAATGTTATATAATAATGCATTGACTCAGGGTGACTAGGGTTGGGGTGTTACAAAGCTGGAGCTTGGGATTCTTCAATAGGTTTTTGATTCTTTTTAGATTCTTTTTTATTTCATTTTATTCCAACTACCTTATATCCATGTTTTCTAGTTTTACAGAGACATGACATGCATCATCATCAACTTTTGTATATGATTATCAGTTGAACCTAGTTATTATTATTATTATTATTTATTCTTATTTTATTCAATATTTTTAAATATATTTATTACACTATGTAACAATTATGTTATCATTATCTATTTTATTACACTCTATAAATGAGGGAATAATTTCCCCATGGACACACCGTTAGCTCATGCTTCAATTCGGATGCCTCTATCATTCTAGGAGATATGCTTGAATCCATGTGGGCATCCCAACTCAGGTCACCTATGAGTGGAATCTAGGTTTAGGATGTCAGAAAGGGGTTCCATATAGGTTCATTTATTACTTTACTATTTTGAGAGAATAGTTAGCAAATTAAGAGCACTATGGAACTTAATTATGAGCAATGATTGGGCGTAGCTAACCCAGGATTAGTTTAAATTCTGAGTTTCATATAAAATGATTATTTTTTAGGATTTTCCTATAATAGTTGATGTTATTTCATTGTTTGGTAATGAACATGTTGTGTTATGGTTATTATTATTATTCTAATGGAGAGATTTATTTCATCCTTGTCCAGATGATATGAGGGAAAGGGTCATTATCGCATGCACTATTATAAGAACCTAGAATTCACATTCGAGGCATATTTCCATGAAATATATGTGCATTTTACTACATTAATGTCTTGACATGATTTCTATTATTGAGGGAACTTTGTATTTATATTGTTGATATGCTACTCTTTGGTTGTGATTGTGTGATTACTTGTTTCAATTTATAATGAGTATGGACCCTCATGGGTTGTAATGAGTAATTTAACTCTTCAAGAATTTAATTATATTTTAAATGGGTGTTGATCTCAATGATAATGAGTATTTTATCCGATTCATTTGGAAAACAACTCATTTTTAAAAGAATCATGATATATGAAAATAAGATAATGAAAACTAACAAATGAAACATGACTTTTAAAATGAAATGGTTTCCCTAGAATTCCAAGGCAAGGTATATATTACCCTTTATCTATTTGAACTCTTATAATTTCAACAGGAGAACATACCAATACCTAACCTTCTAAGATTGTTGTTGGGGAAGTATACCATGGGTAGTGATCCCCTATCTTATAGTTCATCTTCTATTTCTGTTGTTATCTATCAAATTATACGCTTATTTTGAGATGTTTTCTTGGAATTTGTAGACCAATTTCTCCTTGAAAGCACCATTTCCTAAATCTGGAGGGTGGTGATAACCATGCTCTAAATGTTGTGGGCCATGATCTTCAAGTCTTAACACAAAGAGTTCAAATTGAGGCACTGACTATTGAACCTCATATGGTAACTGTCATTCAGCTTCATGTTATTTTGGTAGGTATGAATCAATACATTCAAGGCGCTCCACAACCTACACCTATGGTGCATGATCTGACCCATGAGTTCTAGCAGCAACATCCTCCCACCTTCTTGGGGGATGGATGTCCACAAGTTTGTGAGTCTTGTGTAGAGGCCACATTGTTCAACTATGAGAATCTAGAGACCGCTCTAGAGAATAGGTTCAAGCTCTCTTGTTACATGTTGTTTTATTTTTCCAAGGGATGGTAGGATTTAGTTACCCAGGCTGGTTGTCATCAGGTCATGGTATGGGGTGATTTCTAGACTTCTTTCTGTGATTAGTTCTTTACTCAAACAAGGAGAGATAACAAATCAAGGGAGTTCATGCCTCTAAAATAGGGTTCTATGTCAGTCATGGATTATTCATCATGTTTCACTGAGTTACAATGATTTTTCCCTCTAATAGACAATGATGAGTTTTCAGATGATAGACAATTGAATGATGAGATAATGTTTTCCATTCATAATCAGGTTAATGTCCTTTTCCTACCTACCATATATGAAATAGTGGATCATGCTCTTATCACTGATAGAAACCTAAGAGATGGTGACAGTACATGGAATAGAGGATCGGTACTAAGGGTGGATAGTAGTTTTTTTTGTGTTAGGAGAAATTATCTCATGGTTTCTCATTAGAAAAATTTCATCCAAAGTACCAATACAGGTAGATCTATGTTGTGTTATTAGTGTATAAGATATGGTAATTTCAAGGCTCAATTTGATGGAGACCCTCTAGAGTGATGGGATTGGGGACATATAGGGACCCTTATAAAATTATATCAAACCATTATATATTCTTTTAGTGGAAGTGTATCTACATGAAACCCACCTTTAAGGGTGGGTAGATTCATATCATGTCAGGAAGAGTGTTGGAGTAGCATTAGAAGGACTGGTTGGTGAATATGTCATGTTCATAGTAACCAGACTTCGTATTTTCAGCAGTTCTATTAGAGTGGTCATGATCATGGTATTCATTCTATTGAACACGGATGTGGGTTTGGTAAGTTTCATGCACTACAACTTATACATGAGCATCAGACTGTAGGACCATGTATAGTATGAGGTACTATTCTAGTAGCCTACATGTTAGTCTATGGTTTATTTGATATAGGTGATTACCACTCCTTCAACTCCTCATATATAATTCAGGGTCTCTATAAAGACCATGTCTTTGAATTAATTAACATTACATAACATTTTTATAATACTTAAAACATAGTAAAAATAGACACCCAAAAACCGTACTAGTTTGGTGCCTTCGGAATCATTGAAACATGAACATTGGTACATAAGTGAGCTACATTATCTCCATCTAGGTTCATCTAGACTTGATCATGTCGTATACACATCATATATAATACATATCTACATAAAATAGGGAATAAAACACAAAAAGGGGCGAGCTCAGATGCATATTAAGGGTAAGACATGTAGGCATAAACATGAGAATAGGAGTATGAGAATGCGATCAAAACGTTTGAAAATCATACCCTGTATATCAATGATAATAAACATGAATCATGGAATAAATAATTATACTTTATAATATAAGAATCATTAAGATATAAATAACATAATCCATGAAGTCATAATATAGAAATAAAACAAGGAATTTTGGAAAACATTTATGCATATAATATGATTTCCATAGTAGCCAATTCATTACATCCATAACAATATTAGTAGTTTTGGTTTACTCCTTGTTCCATCATGGTTGTCATGGTTCACTCCCATGTCTATATAAGTATCATTATTTCACTCCTCATTCCATATAGGTAGTCATGGTTCACTGTAATGGTCATATTAGTAGTCAAGGATCACACCCAAGACCATCTCAGTCTATCTCATGAGATAAAAAATCAATACCCAATGACATGGAGGGAGATATAGGTCCCACCAATCTCATAATCAAATCATATGTAGATTTTCAAAAAAAAATCATAAACAAACATGTCATAACCCATAAAATGAAAAGGGTATCATAAACATTTAATCATATCATAACCTATGGAAAAATATATAAGTTTCATAACCATTTCATCCAAAACATAACTAGTGAATGAAAAATGTATTTTATAAACATGTAACCTATGAAATAGAAATGGGTTTTATGAAGACCATAACATCCTAAAAAATAAATTCATAGAAATAATTTTAATGGATCCTTTAGATCATTTCTATGAAAGGCATGAGTAACCTAAATGGATGTTCTTATATATGGGAAATAATTTTGAAATGACTTATAGAAAATTTTCGTAACGAAAATATCCTTCTTCTATGCAAAATTATTTTTAAAACCAAAAACCTTTTGAAAAATATTTTCATTAAAAATAAACCTGAATAAATATAATAGGATCTTTAAAACATTTTGAAAAAAAATTTCCTTAAAAAATATAAATAAGTTAGAAAATCATTTGAAAAACATTTTCCCTGAAAAATTACCGAAGACTCTTAAAATTATTTTAAACAATTACTTCATTAAAGAAATAAGATTGAATATATATGTAAATACCCATATTATATAATAATAATAATCATAGAATACATTTATGAGTTGTATATGTGTATACAAAACAAAATATTGGTGAACGAGGCACGTAAAACAATAATGGAAAAGTGAGATGAAATTTCCCTGCCATGTGTTTGGACTCTCATCGTACTCATACAAGCATCATGTATAAAAAATATAAGAATATTAAAGGTATACCAAATAACCAATTTATTATATCTAATATCATATATGGTTTGAATATGACATTACATTACTCTCTTTTTAACAATTCTGTGTTAATTTTTCACTTTGGGTATTATTCACATTATTATTTTCATGTCTCTTAATTTTTTGTATCTTTGATCCGTATACTTATATTATGATTTCCAGAATGTAAAACTTGATATAAATTTAATTAATGATATATATATTTTTATTATAATAATCTTAATTATATAAAATTAATAAATGGAATACACCATTCATGGAAATAGTAGGTCGCATGTATGCATCAATGTTGTTTCTGTTTAATTACCCTATTGGTAGAAAGATAGTTAATGAAAGATAAGAATTTATATATATTTATATATTTAATAATTATAGTTTCATTATTATATTATATATATCATCTAATTTTACTAAACACATCTTCAATACATTCCATGAGGTGTGTGAACTAATCACATCACTTTGAGGGGGTGGTGGTCTACACTTCATCAAATAAAATTATTATATTTACAAAAGATGAAAAATATAAACATATGTGTTGTAAAACATCTAAAGAATATAAAATCCATTATAAATAACATAAATATTACATAAAATTATTGTGTTCATCATAATTTACACCATGAGAGGTGTAAAAGGAAAAATGAACAATCATCATTTTGTGAGGCGGTAGTTCGTCGTACATAGTAATGTTATGTTCATTACCCATTACATGAAAGTGTGTGTATGGGTAGTTAAAACTCAGGGAATAACAAAATATTATTTTATTGAGGATACTAGTGTTCTTTATAATAATTGAATAAGGATATAGTAGAGGATGGATAATTAAAATAGGTTAAAGGATCCTAAGAGAGGATGTTGCATCTTCTTTGGGTAACTCATTCTAGTTTTTACCAAAAGGAAATCCTATGATTGATTTCTATTCAAATAGAGTTTTTATGGAGAAAAAGAGGTATTTTGGGGAAATATTTGGGTATATCTTGGCCTAACATAAGTGGAATGAGATGTGTGAGTAAGTGGATGGATATGAGGCCTTTTATAGTGGAGGATAAGTGGCACTCTTGTAATATTTTCAAAAAAGGGAAACCCCACAAACTTTTTTTATTGAAAGTGGATCTAATAAAATTAAAAACGTAGTGGAAATGGAGGATATGGTGGAAATATAATCAAAAAATGTATTTTTTTTAAAGTTTATAGGTTGTTTGTTTGCCTTAAGGTTATGGTTCAGACCCTTATTAAGCATAATTAAACCTTATTCGTTTTAATTAATTTAATTACTTTCACTAATATTTTTTTTCAAAAACTAAGATGAACATATTAGAAATTATAATTTTTTTTTAATCCAAATATTGAATCCATTTTTAAAAATTATGATTACATAATTGGAAGAAATTTATTTAAATATAATCCTGAAGATGGGATGACAATGTTGGTTTTTAAAGTAAAAATTTTCAAAAGTTTTCTATGTTTTTTATAGTAAATTTCAAAATGAATTTTATTACAATGAACTAAATTGGATTTATGGATAAAAATTTAATTTAATTAAACCATAAAACCAAATTAAAATATAATTTAACTATATAAATAAAATAGATAAAAAATTAGTTTTGGGTTAAATTTAAGTATTTTTACTACTCATTAAAAATAAAACCTCATAAAAAATACAAAAAATTCACCATTACCTAATTTTTATGTTTATTATTCAAAAATGAAATTTATTTTGAGATATGAAATTTATAAAATTTTAAAATTTTATATTTAATGTGGGTTCTCCATTAAAAGGTGGTAAAAGTACATTAATAAAAATATAGGTTTTAATGTGAAAGATTTTGTTTGTTCTTATCTTATTCCTATCAAATATATTGGATGAATATCAATAAAATATGATATAATTTAGAATATATATTATATCAATATCACTCACTAAATGTAATTAATTTAATTTTTTAGGACAAAAAAACTTTGTGAGCATAAAAATAGTTTTCTATAAAAACAATAAATTTATATTAAATTGGTTCTTTGTAACTAATGAATTAATTTTATATTTTTTTTAAAAAATAGGTTTTCATAAGTTTTTATTTTATATTAATAACATATGAACCAATAATTAGTTTATTTATTACTATATAATAATTTAATAATATATTTTTGTTTGGTAGAACTCGATTTTGAGTGTAATATACTCGATGTCGGTGTCCAAGGATTGGAATGCTAGAATTTTTTCATTAAAAAACATCAATATAAATTTATTAATTCAAAAAAGCACATCAAAACTCTTGGTATTACATTATTTACCCCTTAAAATGAATTTCACCCTTGTAATTCTTCATTAGGACTTAATTAAGTGTGGATACTTCTGCTTCACCGAATTCTCAAATTTCCACATAGTTTCCTCTAAATGGTGTTTTCTCTTTGAAACTTTGACTAGGTGAGTGGTCTTATTTTATAGAACATTCTCTTTATAATCCATAATTTAATCTGGTTTCTCCTCATAATAAATATCTCACTCCAATGGTATGACCTCTGAGTTCAGTACATGTGAATGGGTAGGTATGTACTTTCTTTGGAGAGAAACATTTAACATATCATGGAGTTGGGAGATATTTGTAGGAATTGACAAGCGATAAGCTATTGTCCTGATATGATCAAAAATATCAAAGGTACCAATATAACTATGTCATAGAATCCATTTCCTCCAGAATCTCATAATCTTGTTCCCAATAGAGATTCATAGAATCAAATTATCACCCACTTAAAATTATAGATCATGGTGAATGTTATAAAAAAAATCTAACAAAATTGAGATGCCTTAAAATTCTTATGAATGGATCTATCCATCTCTACTATTTCTTGAATGATCTGGAGTCCGAAAATTTTTCTACCTCAAAGTTATTCCTAACACGTTGGAGCTCTATATTTCTTCCTATACAGGTCTTCATAAGGTCACATCTAAATTCTTTAGTGCATGATATTGTTACAAGAAAAATATTATAATGGAAGGTTTTGATACCATACACCTTTTTAATATAAAATATATATATCAACATATCCTCTAAGGTTTTAATATTCCTTGTAGATTAACCATCTATCTGAGGATGGTAAGAAGTGATGAAATTCAATTTTTTATCATGTCATTGCAGATAAATTCACCTTAATTTTTAGGTGAACCACATATCCTAATAAGATAAAATGGAATGTGGTACTCCATGAAGACTTACTAATTTATTAATGTATATCCTGGAATGTTGATCCAGAGATAAATCTTCTCTGGTAGTATTGATGTGTGCAGACTTAGTAAGGTGATCGACTACCACCCATATATCATTAAACCCATTTGAGGTATTGCATAGTCCAACGAGAAATTCCATAGTGATATTTTCCCATTTCATTTATTGTAGTTTTAATAGATTAAATATTCTTTTAGACTTTTATATTTTAGATTTTATTTCTAGAATACCATGAAATAATATACAAACTTAGTGTTATGTTTTTTCATTCCATCCCACTAGAAATATTATGTTAAATCACTATACATCTTTGTACATCCAGGATGAATTCATAATGAAGAACTATGATAATTATCTAACATCTCCTTTTTTAACTCTGGTATGGAAATAATACATACATGGTTCTTGAACCTTATCATTCCATCCCGATCAAGTTTAAACTTAGAAAAATTTGAAATTTTCATTTACAGCTCTATATTTTCCTTATGTGCCTCTATAATCTTCACTATGAAATATTGTTGAACATTCATTTGAGAAATATAATAGTTTTTTTATTAATTCAGGATTTTTGATCTATCCTTTGTAAATTATTTTAATATTGGATATTTTTTATCCTCATCAAGGATAAGCTAGCATGATAATTTCTAATTAAATAATCGTCCACCTTGTTCAGATTTCCGAGGTGGTAATGTATTAGGAATTTGTAGCCCTTTATAAACTCAAACCATCTTCTTTGATGGATATTAAAGTACTTATATTTGAATATATATTTAATAATTATATGATTAGTATATATATCATAATTTTCTTTATAAAGATAATTCCTCAAAATAGTTAATGAAAAAATTACCACTAAAAAATCCAAATCATGATTTGGATAACTTTTCTAATGAATCTTCAACTGTCATTAGTCATAGGCTATAACCAACTTATTCTGCATAAGAAAACATCCAAATACCTTCTTGGATGCATCAGTATATATTACAAATCCTTCTCCACTATGGGATAATGTATTCATAGGTGCACTGAATAACTTTTTCTTTAGTTCCTTGAACATTTCCTCACATTAATCTATCTAGTGGAACTCGACGCATTTCTATGTTAACATGGTCATAGGATTAGAGAGTCATGAGAAAATTTCAAAAAATTGCCTATAATATCCAGTTTCACTATGAAATCTACGGATCTCAGTCACTGTGGTTGGTCTAGGCTAACATTTAATATCCTAGGTCTTTTATGGATCTACTGTTATACCATATCTTGAGATTATGTTCACCAAAAATGAGACCTTTTGCATCCAAAATTCACACTTTGTAAATTTTTTAAATAGTTTATCCTTCATTAGGGTCATTAGTTATTTTATCAAGTGGACTTCAAACTCTTACTTACTCTTTCAATAGATTATAATATCATATATAAAAACTACCACAAACTAATCTAGGTAACCAATAAAGACTTTATTCATTAAATCCCTAAATATATAAAGGGAATTAATAAGAACAAAAAGCATTAATATATATTCATATTTTCAATACCTTGTATAGAATGTTATCTTGGGAATGTCCTCTATAATGTACCTCAATTAATGATATCTACAATAATGGTTAGTCTTGGACATGTGTTGACCTTCACGTAGTTGATGAAATAATTAATCAGTATAAGTAAGAGGATACCTGTTCTTTATTATGATCTTGTTCAACTCCCAATAATAAATATATATTTTCATTGATGAATATTTATTTTTCACAAAAAGAAAATAACTGGTGTACCCCTAAGGTGATTAACGTGGCCGAATGAATCCCTTGTCAAGGTTTTCTTAGAGTTCCTTTTTAAATTCATGAAAATCATTTAGGGTCATTCTATAGGGATTCATTGTAATTTGTGCGGAACTAGTTTTGAGTTGTATTGAGAACACAACTTCATGTTTTTGTGGAAGTCTAGGAAACTATTCCGAAAAAAATCCACCAATTCCTAAACAATGAGAATACCATCAATGTTTATTTTATCCCCAACAATTTGAGATAAAAATACTTTCTAAATGAGATTTAACACCCATACACTAGATTTAATCTCCACAGGATGTTTATAATTATTTTTACATTAAGGGATGATCATAAGAGTGTATGAAATATCAAGAATAACATCACTTCTATAGAAATTCATTTGAGATTTAGGCAGTGAAATCCATTCCATGCATAATATGACATCAAATTCAACCAAAGAAAGAATGAAAAGGTTTGATGGAAGCACATTCCAACAAAACTCAATAGGATATGAAACATAGACTTGAGATGAAATCATTGTACCATTAGGGGTTTGCACTGCTAATTACACATCTAATCATTTTGGTGCAATCTTAACACCCATATCAAATTATTTATATATGAAGGAGTGGGTAGAGATATAATGATATAATATATTAGCAGTTCTGGAGTGGATGGAAGGTGTACCTTTCACCATGTTGTTATCACACCGCTCATTAGTAATAGTGAAGGAATGAGATTTACCCTTGTCCCTTGGTATAAGAGGTTACTGATTTTGAACATCATCACCAGTTGTTGGTTTATATAATTGGTTAGAATAATGCACATTCTTCTTACACTTATATCATTGAATCATGGGAGGTTCATTCTCTGTCTCTTTCTCTCCATTCACACTATTAACTAACTCTATCCCATGACATCAGAAATAAAATTCATGATGGTCTTCCCTTCTTCATTAAAAACATTTATTATTCCCCATAAGGAAATTTCCTCCATGATTATTCTTCCACATTGAGAATAATGGAAATCTCATATTCTTCTCTTCATTGTTTTTAGAGTTTCATCTAAACCACTTCTTCCTTTTCTTGTTAAAACCATGGGATTGATATTTTACTCCAACCTCCATTTCACCATTGATTTCACAACACACAATTTCTTCATAGCTACTAGAATATATTATGGCCAATTCCCTAATGAGACTCAGATTTAATCCACTGAAGAACCTGTTAACTTTACTTCCAGGTTATATGATAATTCCGAAAGCGTTCCTCATAGGTCCCTAGAAATTATCCTTATAGGATCTGATAGATTAAAAATACTTTTTCGTTAACTCAAGGAAATATTTCTCCATATTTGTTCAAAGAATTATATAGATGTATTTATTGAAAAAAAAAGTTCTTGAACTCATCTCAATCCATTGATTCAATTTTTTCTTGTTACCTCATATTCTAAATGAAATTCCAGAACTATTCCTCTTTTCCTTCTAACCGATAAATAGATAGAATGACTTTCTCATTCTTTGAATATTGGTTAATGGTGATTATTTTTTCTAAAGTACAGATCCATTGTTCAGTAATAAGTGGATATGAATAGCCTTTGAAAAAAAAATGGATGTTTCCTCATGAAAGGATCAATATAATGTTTTTCCCTCTTTTTCCAAATTATAATTCCACCATGATTCATAGCTTGACAAAGGTGTGTGAGCATAGAGACAATATTTTTCATTCCATCTCCCTAGGAATTCAGTTTCTAATATGTAAAATCATTTCATTTTCCATCATTTTCACCATTAATGAGGTTTCATTGGGATCCAGTCATTGAAAAAACTAAATGCATAGAGTAAGAAATAATTATCATAATATGGAACCACGTTATCAATAAAAGTCACTTATTGGATTTCTCAGTTATGACACCTTTATTAATGTATGGAACCTTAGGTTTATCATAGTTTTCTCAAAGTCATCTTCTATAGAAATCCCTCATAATGGTTCATTAAGAGTTTGTGAATTTCCAAAGCATATCCCATGGGAGTATCAAACCAGGTGAGCATCATGGCCAGTTTTCTTATACCAGATTACCCCGAGTCAGGCCTAGGACATTTTTTTGGAGTTGTTACCCCTTGGTACATTTTTTCATGATCCATATACACTTTTAGTATCTAGACCGAGAAGAATTTATATGAATCAACTTGGTCCATAGTTTACCAAAATTTATAGACATTTTTATATACTTTTCCTTGTCCTTATACTTATCCTTAGACATGTCATGTATGTTTTCACTATAGTTTTCTCATAATATTTTACAAATGATAACTAACCCATTTCTTTGATAAGAAAATATAACAACCAAGTCTTGACATACATTAACCCTAAATCACCTTTTTGGAATACAAAAAACATAATACCAACAGATTCCCAAATACAATACTCGTATAGTACCTTTGGAAATAAGGAAACAGGAGAATGAGTACATAATTGAGCTACATTATCTCACACATGGTTCATTTTAAATAAAATCATTATTATAGAAATCATACATTATACATATCATCATATACATAGGAATGAAACAAAAAAAGGGGTGATATTAGATGCTCAATAAAGGTAAAGAATGGAGAAATATAAGCATAAACATGAGCATTAGAGTATAAGAATGTGATCAAAAGTTTTAAAAATTATTCCTCGCAAATCAAATAGCATAAACATGAATAATGGAATAAATATTGACAGTTCATAAGATATAAATCATAAATACATAAATAATGTAATCCATCAAATCATAATATAGGTATAAGACATGTAATTGAGGAAAACACATAAGAATATAATATGAATTCCATAGTTTACAAGGAATTTCTACCAAGACCATCTTATTAGTTTGGGATCACTCCCCATACCATCTTGGTAGTCATGGTCCACTCCCGTGTTTATCTAAGTATCATGATGTCACTCTTTATACCATCTTGTTTGTCATGATTCACTCACATGGTCATCATAGTAGTCAATGTTCACTCCTAAGACCCTCTTAATCAATCTCATGAGATAAAAATCTTTACCCAATACATTGGAGGGATATATAGTTCCCACCTATATCATACTTAAATCACACATAAATGTCCCAAAAAATCATAAAAATCATATCACAAACGATATAATGAAATATTTATAAAAAACAAGTAATCATATCATAACCTATGGAAAAGGAATCACGTTTCATAATCATTCCATAAAAAACATAACCCATGAATGAAAAATACATTTCATAAAAACACAACATGTTAAAGAGAAATGGGTTTAATAAATACTTTGACATCATTTATAATCCATTTAGAGAAAGAATATGAATGGAATCTCTTGATCACATCCAATAAGGGAATGAGTAACATCAATAGATGTTATCTTATATGGGAAATAGTTTTGAAATATGTTCTAAAAACATTTCTTGAGGAAATTATTCTTCTTCTATAAAAATTTCTTTTTAAAACCTATTACATTTTGAAACTTACTCTCATTTAATATAAAAATGAACACATATAACAGAATATTTAAAACTTTTTGAAAAACTTTTTCCTTGAAAATTGAAAAGATGCTTGAAAACCATTTCAAAATTGTTTTTCATGAAAACATACAAAAGACTATTAAAACCTTTTGAAACATAAAACCCATTAAATAAATAACATAGAATGGTTACAAAATTACCAATAAAAATAAATAATAAAAATCATAGATAATTCATGGATAGTATATACACCAAACAAAATAAATTAGTGGTGAACATGGATTATATATTATATAAATAAAAAAATTTGATGAAATTCACATACCTTGTATTTGGACTCTCTTCGTAATCATACATACATCAAGTATACTAAATATGAGTCTATTTTGAATATAAAACATTTCCATATTGTTATATCTAATATCATATATGGTTTTATTATTACTTTATAATACCGTCTTACTAATAATTATGTGTTTAGGATTCACTTTGGGTAATATTCTCTTTGTTTATCGCATGCGTCTTAAATTTTTGAATCTTTGGTACTTTTGCTTATTTCATTATTTCAAGAATATAAATCATGATATAAATATGAATAATATTCATTATATTTATATTTTTATAATATATATGATTTAGAATTAATAAATTCAATAGACCAGTCATGAATACAGTAGGCCATACGTACGTGTGAATGCAGTTTCCATTTTGTTATCATACTAAAAGAAATAGAGTAAATAATATGTAAGTATATATATATATGTATATATATATATATAATTATTCCATTAGATTTATTATATAATATATATCATATAATTTTACGAAACACGTCCTTAATATATTCCATGTACTATGTGAACGAATCACATCGCTTTTAGGGCGTTGTAGTCCACACTTCCTCCAATGAAATTATCGTATTTACAAAAGATGGAAATTATAATGGTATATATATAAAATAATAACATAAGATTAAATACATTATAAATATCATAAATATTACATAACAATATATTTTTCGTCATAATTTCCACTATGTGAGGTGGTAAATGAAGAATAAACAATTATTGTTTTTGGAGGAGGTAGTACACCGTACACATAAACATTATGTTCGTTATCCATTAGATGGATGTGTGTGTATTTCTAAGTAATACACGTATAATGAAAAAATATTAGTATATTTTAGATACTGGTGTTGTTTTATAATAATATAATAGTGATATTGGATGGGTTGTAGACTGTAAATAAGATAAAGGAGCTTGAGGGAGGGTGTTACCTCCTCATTGGGTAACTCCATTTGGGTTTCATCGAAGGACATCCATCCATTTATTTCTTCCCAAATAGAGGATTCAAGAATTACATTATGTATTATGGGTAGCTATTTGGGTAGGGATTTTCCTATCATAAGTGTCATGAGGGGTGTGATGAATTAGAAGTAGAGGAGGCCTTTTATAGTGGCTGAGGACTGTCGCTCTTGTAATATTTTGGAAAAAGGGAAACCCCACCCACTTTTTTTATTGAATGTAGATATGATAATGGTAAAAAGTTGATAAAATGTAGTATAGTGTAGATATATGGATATAAAATGGAATTTTAACATGTTTCTAGTTCTTTTTGTACCTTAATGTTTTCGATTAGTCCCGTATTAATCTTAATTTAACCTTAATCATTATAAATAATTTTAATTACATTCACTAATATTTATGGTCTAAAACTAAGTAGAACTTATTATAAATTATAAACTGTTTTTATTACAAATATATAATCCATTTTAAGAAATTCCCAATACAGTAGTGTTAGAAATTAATTTAAATATAATTCTGTAAATGGGATGACAGTGATGGTTTTTAAAGTTAAATGTTCAAAAGTTTGTTGTGTTTTTATAGTCAATTTGAAAATGAAATTTATTTTAATGATTTAAATTGGATTTATTAGTAAAATTTTAATCTAATTAAACATTTAAACAAACATAAAAAATTATTTAACTAACAAAAATCGATGAAAAGTCAGTTTTGAGTTAAATTTTAGTATTGTTCACTATTCCTTAAAAATGAAACTTCACAGAAAAATACCAAAACATCACCGTAAACTATTTTTTTTCTATTTCAAAAAATATATTTTTTACATAAAAATATTATAAATTTTTATGAATTTGTATTTAATATAGGTTTTCCATCCAAATGTGGTAAAACTACCTTAATCAAAAATAAATGTTTTTATATGCAAATTTGGGGTTGTTATTATCTTATGTAAATTGAATCTATTGGATGAATATAAAAAATATATTAATGAATGAATAATATATATATATATATATATATTACCTTAATATCACTCACTAATTTTAATTGATTTAATTTATTTGGATAAAACAACTTTTTTAGTATAAAATACTTTTCTATAAAAATATTCCCTTTATATTCAATTGGTTCATTATTACTAATGAATTAATTTTTTGTTTTAGTAAACCATTTTTTTCATTAGATACTAATTAATATTTATAACCTCTATATTAATGGATATGATAAGTCTTAATATATTATATTTTAATAATATATTGTTATTTGGTAAAACTATATGTTGTTTGTAATATATGTCATTTTGATGTTTTGTGAAAGGAATATTTGACTTAGTGCAATTAAAAACACAATGATAACTAATTAATTCAAAAAAAGGAACCATAAAAACTATGTTCGTTATAGTCTTGGTCTTAAAATGTAGTATTACTATTGTTTAATGATATTGGATACAATGTTCGGAGTATGGTCAGAGGAAATAATCCAATGTAGGGAATGCCCCCTTGTGTTATGAAGTTACACTTTAATGTGGGTCCATGAGTGGGATGTTCTGTCAAGTTGAGCTGGACCAGAGCATCATGGATTGGTTGAGTGACCATCCAAATTTTTATCTCTTCTTAGTGGATCAGTGTTTACATCAGGCTGAATTCCCTTTGGTAGAAGATCATTTTATGAACATATTTCCCAATGATTTTTCTATATTACCATTTAAAGGATAGGTAGAGCATGCGATTTAGATTTTTCAAGGATAAGCTCCAATGTCCATTAATATATATATATAATGACACCAACTATGTTCTAGGATCCCAGGTGGTAGTTAGAGGTTCTAGAATCCAAACGTTTTATACAGCCAAATACATCCTATTTTGGATCTCTTGTGTTTTTCTCCAATATGTGAGATGAGATGCTTTTTTTACACTGGGATTATAGATGGTTGAACCATATTATGGTAAAAAAATAGTATAAAATGCCTCATTTAGATTGTATATTTGACTAGATCCAAGGAGCTTGGATGTTATCGATGATCAACCTTAGATTAAGCTATCATCATGTGCAATTCAGGCCATTATTAATACCCTGTACAACTCCCCGTAGTAGGTATGTATTATATGAGTATCTCATCATGCTATTTATTCTCATGATTGTGCCATATATTTTTATGGATTTGATGAATACAGTGTTTTACCCCTCTCAAGATTCTTTTTTCATAGTATTTGTGGTTTACAACTTGGTGCACTGTCATACTCATAGAGACCATTCTTAGAATACTAATATCATACTGAGTACATTGGGAGAGAATCAAAAGTAGGACAATATTGCTTAGTTCCACTTCTGGATTGAAAAAGACAACTTATTTTGTCCTTTTATCTCAGAATTTTAAATATTTGTTAACAAAGATGAGGTGAGTGTTTTAGTATCCTCAGAGAGTCCCAAGAATATGTTTGATATATGGAGTTTCCTAGGACTGTATGGATATTAGAAACTTTTCATATAAGAATTTTCAAACCTTTATTCACCTATTACAAGTCATACATAGGAATATGTTAAGTTTATCTCTTGAAAAGAGTGTGATAAATCCATTTAGATATGAAATGGAGGATTGTCGCGAAACATATGTAGATACTTCTAGACCCTAGTAGAGGCTATATAGTTTTCTATGATGCACCCATCATCGGATTTAGAGAAATGATAATGTATGAGAAAAGATTAATTGTGTACAAATATCAAAACTGCAGACCTCATGAAGGATATTACCTGATACACAACCTTGATCTAGCATTACTTGTCCTTGACTTACATTACAAGAAACACAATCTGATGGGTGATCACTTTGTGTTATATACCGACCAAAAGTGCCTCAAATATATATTTTAACATGGTGACATGAACATAAAATGATGAAGATGGGTCAAATATATTCAGTACTTTAATTAAAATCCTTATTATAGGCATGTAAATGGATATTTAGTTGTGTATATGTTGATCCCGAAAACATAGGCACAATACATACATGAAGCCAGTGATGAATGTAAATTAATGCCCCTCTTTTCTATGTTTCATCTAGAGTATCATGATAGTAATAACCATTATTATATATAAGATTTTTCAATTACCTCTTCCATACATAAGAATACCAATATTAGGAAGTTTTCAGATCCAGAAGTATTTGTTCTTTGTGAGAGTATTTTAGGAGATGACCCCCCTCTAGATTAGTCTATGGATAGAGAAAACATCCTATATATACATGGACGTGTATGTGTTCCTATATGTATGATATAGGAATTGAGTTGTGAGTCCCACGCCTCATATTTGGTTGTTCATCCAGGAATCACCAATATGTATTGAGACATATGGCATCTGTATTTTTGGCCTTGGATAAAACATTAGATAGTAGGGTTTATCACTAGGTGTTTCACCTATCAGAAGGTGAAGCTAGAGTACTATAGACCTAAAGGATTGGTACATCCAATTCCAGCCCTGAAATGGAAATGGTAGGATATTTCTATGGATATTTTATTCGACTTACTATGGTATCTCAGAGGTAATGATGATTTATGGGTTTTTCTTGATTAACTAATGAATGTATCCCACTTAATTCATATCCATGAGACTTTCTCAGTTGATGATCTAGGTAAAATGTATGTATGTTAGATCATATGTATAAACGGAATCCACTGCACTACCATTTTAAATGTGATTCTCATTTCAGATCTTGATTATGGGAGGGGTTGTAGAATGATATGGTTGCATAGGTGCTTCTGATCATATCCTTTCACTCTCAGAATGATAGAAAATCAGAATGGAAGTTACATGTTCTTGAGTAAATAATTTGGGTAGGCGTCCTTGATTTTGGTGGTTCTTTAGAGAAGCATATCCCTCTCTATGATTTATCCTACAATAATATATTTCAAGTTACAATTTTTATGTCTCTATTTGAGTCTATATAGGAAATTTAATTAAATCTAATTCTGGTTAGAGGCAGTTGATGTAGCAATACTAGGTCTACTTCTCTTATAGGAGACTTCATAGAAGGTTCAATGAATCCGAACGTTTATGTATGCTACACAGTCTAGACAAAAATGGTATGTCGTTCACCATCAATGGACCCTATAATTTGAGGTTCTGGATCATGTTTTCCTAGAAGTATTATCCAGTATTGTTGATTGATATATATATGGGGGAATGTCTAGTCCTCTTCTTGTTATCTATGATCGTTTGAGATTCTGGAGAGATTTAGACTAACATCGTATCAGTTTTAACTACCTCATAGGTATCTTTCTATGAATTATGTATTCCACATTTCACTTCTTCCTTGATATCGTGTTGACCTTTCTCATACTTTTGAACTTGAGGAAGTTGGGATAGTTATTGATGCTATGTTTGATGAGCATCCCAAACACATGGTTAACCAGAGAAAGAAGTCTCTCTAAGAGTAGTTTATACTTTTAGTTTTAGTGTTATGGAATCAAGGTCATGTAACTCATGAGACTTTGGAGAAAGAGGCTTACATATGTTCCTAGAGGCCATAGTTGATCTCAGTTAGGTTTTCACCTCCATTGGTAGGTGAACTAGTGGATGAGTTTCTTTAAGGGTGGCAGACTGTAGAAACCCATTTTTGAAATTCGGTTTGGATCTTTTTAAATTTGGTCACATAATTGTTTTGGACGTAATAATGATTCCTAATTAATTCATGAATTTATCAGTAGTTTCTGGGGCTTATTACGATCTTGGAACCCATTTTTGGAGAAAATGGTTGGAAAGACTGTTAGAAGAAATCATGCCAGTAAAGATTCATAGTTACTTCTAACTTTGTGGTGAATGACAATGGGGTGTTATGGGGCACACGGTTTTCTCTAACCATGTGCTAGGGACCACACGCTTGTGAGTAAGGTCTGATGTTTTTAGAAAATTTGTTTCACATGGTTGGTGTATGGTTTCCCTGACAATGAAATATAATTATGTGGATGCCCCTCCCTAAAAAAGAAGGAAAACTGTATAGTTTCCCTAACTGTGAAGCCAAATCGGTTGATACCTTTTTTCGGTAAAATGAAGTAATTTACCTTAAATGAATTTTATAAACAACCCTTATTTCTTATTTGCTTATCTAAAATAGAACCACTCTCAATTTATACCATTGGATTTCTAACGGCCACCTAATATATTATTTGATCTGAAACTCCAATTTGGTTTCTCTTTCAATTTTCATTTATCAGGTTGAATGTGTATCGGTAAGTACTCAATTAATTTTTATTCATAATTGATTTCGCATTCTATATATAACAATGTCTAGATGAAGGATCTTTTGACCTATTTTCATGGAATTGATATGTTGTTCAAAAATATTCAAATGTACGCCATCATAGGGGTTGATACTAGATGAGGAGAGCCATACGAGTATGAGGTAGGTCGTCTAAAACTCATCCCTAAATTTTCATCATTTGGTAACTTGTCATGTGCATGTGCCGATTTCATCAGGTGTCATATTTTTGATTAATGTGTCATTTTTATAGTCCTTAGAACAATATTATTAGACTCTATTTACATATGTTATCTGTAATTGGAGATTATGGCCTCAGTAGAGACCACCCCAAGTAGGGTGATTTCCATAATTGGGATTTAATGGTTTATTATGACTTTTTCAACACCGTTTGGCTATATTGATTGAAAAAAATTGTAATCTCCTTTAATTATATGAATTTTGAATTTTTTAAATGGCTAGTACAATGTATTCATATCACTTGACCCACCTATGTTAAGTGATTCAAGTTGAAAAATCAATCATAAATTGTAATGGAAAGTATATGGTATATATTTATCTTGGCCTAATTAAATAGAACTGAATGGCTTGGTTTCACATCTGTAGAACCCCTTTTCATGCCCAATGGAAGGTATTAAAGTGAACACATTATTATATTAGTGGTCATACTTGAGTTAGTTATGGACACCTGAGGGAATCCCTTAATCACTCATGGATGCTATTATGATTCTGAGATGTCAGTTTCCAATAGTTAGGCCCACCTTAGAAAAAAATCTTTTCTTATTAGTGGACTCCTAGTATGAAACCGTAGGATACCTCCTTTACTATTAAAGGATGTTTGGGATACACTCCTTAGATCCAACATGGCTTCTACATATAGGAGTTTCTATGGTTACATCCTTTGGCCCAGCCATTTCATATCCAATTTTACCTTATATACTGTCCTTGGACACGATTATATTCATTATTGTATAATTCCTTAGATGATGATCCTTCTATTACACTCTTACCCCAATAGATATTTTTTAGTACAACTGGATTTGGCTTTACCCCTGAGGTCAAGGTAACCTTGGATATCTCCTTGGTACATCTTAATTATTAATATCATCAACATTCCTTGATATATCTTATATCCTTGATTATAGTATCCAGTCATGATGTCAGTGTTGGAATTACCTCACATGAAATACACATATAAACTGGAACATACTTAATTAATGAACTAGTTATATATTCAAACACTAGCCAAGGGCTAAAGCGGGCACCTGGTTATTTTCATTACTATAATGAATTTATTTAATATATGCTTATTTTAACAATATTACAGTTTATATTACATTTAATGGATGTTATAGACACCATTGGTGGTGTTCTACTGAGATTTATCTCACACCCAATCCAAGCACTAATTTTACTTGGGTAGAATACATGTATAAGGGTGTTGACAAAGGGAATTGTACTGCATCAGACAGTTGATTTCATGATTTTTTAAGATGGATCTTTTATTAGATGATCAAGCTAGAGCTCAGGATTCTTGGATAGTTTTTTATACCATTTTTCTACATTTTTATAGCATGTTATACCTTATCCATTAATATATATGTTTTTTAGTTTTATATTGACATGTCTTTTTTCATCGTCAACTTTTGTATGTGATTATCAATTCCACATAGTTATTATTATTATTCTATCTAATTCTATGGTAATAACTATTTAAATATATTTTTATTTTTATTTTCCCAATATATTATATTTATACTCTACGTTACACTCTGTAAATGAGGAAATAGTCTCCCATGGACACACCCTAGGCCCTCGCTGCTAGTCGGTAGCCACTTCCATTTGGGTAGAAATGCTTAAGTCCATGTGGCTAGCCAAGCTCAGGGAACATATGAGTGGAATATAGGTCCTTGAAATCACATTATATTTGTCAATATACATTATGGATTCTTATTCCTAACTAGGAATACAATACAAGGATAAAAGTAAACTTTTTCTCTAGTTGAATTATGATCATTTAGAGTGGAAATTATTATAAAAATAATTAATTTCTCAAAGTTCAATTATGCTATAATGGGATTATAAATTTTTTCTTCTTTATATGGCATTGATTTGTGTGGTTTATCATTATATTTTTGGTGGGTCAAACATGGATATCTAATGAATAGAGTAATGTTAATATATTAAGATATTAGGTTTGGAAATGAGTTTTTATCCCATGTTAAAAATGTAATAGGGGCATGGGTGGTTATTCTAGGTTCACTTTATTATAGTGATGTGGTTAGTCTAGTCTATTATGATATAAATTCCTTGGTTATTAACATTGATATGATTTATGATCTATATTATTATGTTTTTTCAACATTATTATGTTATAAAATGTATCTATTTTGTGTTTTCATGGCTCGGGATTATTGACAGATGTTTCAACAATCATCTGGACCATGTTCCATGTTATGTTGAAAGAAATATAACATGAATTATGGTTTATGATTTATGTTTTATTAGGTATGAATATCTTATATTATTTTCATAAACCATGTTTATGTCTTAATACCGATTTACTGATCTTATTTACACATATTATCTTTGAATGACATATCTTATTATCACCCCTTATAATTAATTTTAGCTCCCCATTTCATATGTTTATATTACATGATGTTATAATGAAAAATTAAATATAATATATATATATAAGGGTTTCATGTGTGTATACTATTTTTGGGGTATATTGTAGAATGGTTTAAAAATAACTTTATTGTGTATATAGTTTCCAAAGACACTATACCTATAGGTTAGAGGGTGTGTTTAATAGAAATTTGTAATAAATATTAAGAAAATGGATGTAATATATATGTATGATGTGTTTTGGTTGTATTAGATGGTATCAAAGTGGGGTTTACTTATTTTTTGGGAAAATATTTTGAAAAATAATAGTATAGAACCTAAAACATCCTATGATGAACATAAATATTAATATTTTATTGTTTAAAATGATGTTTTCATAATTCATGATATCATATAAATGATTTTACTTGTCATATTATTTCCTAATATAATTAGTGTTTCTTGAAACTCATGTTATAATTTTTTGTTTTAGTAAGGGATTAAAGACTGAATCCTGATATTGACCCAGTTATGGGTATACTAAATAATTATAAAATATTATTTTAGAGGAGTACTAAGAATTTACTCATATATTAAAATGTATATAAAACTATTTTTTAGTATCCCAATGGATAGATATTAAATTATTATGGAAAACTACTCATGGTTGGATGACTACATCCCCAATCAATAATTCCCATTCCATATAATATTATGAATATTTTCTTCCTAAAAATTTCATCATTCCCCCTTTAGTTGATTTTATTGTGATTTTGGTAATGGATTGGATATCTATACAAATACCACCAATTAATTTCTAGGAAAAATATGTCATTTTTTATATTATTAATCAATCTATGATTTTCTATCAATGTAATGTTGTATATGAAATCAGTATGGAAATTACTGCTATTAAATGGTAATTTACACCCAATAATTGGTGGCATTTTTCTTGAATCATTAAAGGGAATAACGACATTGAAGATAAAAATATTTTGAATGAATACATTAATTGTTTTTTCTAAAGAGTTTCTATTGTCTTCCCATAGATCAAGAGGTTATCTTTTCTATAGTACTCATACCTAGTTATATTCATATACCAAAGACTCTTTATATAATGTCCACAAATGAGTTTTGAGTAACTGAAAATGAATATCTACGAGAATCTATGTTATTGTTTCATATGATCATGTAATTCACTATGTGTTGTATTAGTCCCAGTTGTTATAATGAAATATGGATCTTTGCATATTTGTATTAATCATCATGAACCTAACAACATTTCAACCTAGAACAAGTATCTTCTACCCGATATTGATGAAATTTTTGGTCAATTATGTGTGGA
The DNA here is from genome assembly GCA_963277665.1 of Viscum album. NCBI lineage: Eukaryota > Viridiplantae > Streptophyta > Magnoliopsida > Santalales > Viscaceae > Viscum > Viscum album. Next base: position 949,398,222 of record OY728155.1, on the reverse strand, counting down.
TAAATATTTATTAAAGATTAACCTTGAATCCAGATATCATAAATTATGATTTAAAATGGTGTATATACCCATGAAAAACCATATCATGTGATATGGACACCATGAAATCATAATGATTTCATTCATGACTGTTTTGGGAGGAATATGAGAGTTGGTCAATCTTGTAATAAACAAGGATTTTTATCTTAATTTACTACTAAATATTTTTTTCATGTGGTGCTATACATTATCATCACTTAATAAAATCACTGATAAAGAAAATCTCAAAAAAACATTAGAAAAAATTGGTGATATAGACCCTTTAATTAGCACTGGCAAAAAAAATGATGATAAAGGGGGACTTATATCTATGCTAGAATAAAATCAGGGAAAAAGGGTTGTCATTATCATTTTTTTATATTATCATTGATAAAGACCCCCCTTTATCATTGGAAAGAAAAAGTACTAAAAAAGTTGGGCCTTTATAAGAACTAAAAAAATGTTTATAAAGGGCCCCCTTTATCAGTGCTTTTTTTGATAATACTGATAAAGGTCCCTTTTTATCACCACATTTGGGCTAGTGGTGATAATGGGTGTATTTCATAAAAAATTATATGTCATTTAAAATAATATATTAATATATAATTTTAATAATATTGAAGTAATTATTTAATATTTTATTAAATATGATTTAGATAATGCTAAATACAAATTTTCACTAATAAATAAATATTTAGTAAAAAATTGATTAAAAAAAATATTTTTAATTAATAATTTTCTAATTATTATCGTGTAATAATCATTTATTACCAATTGGATGACATAAAAAATCTATAATCTATTGAATAATCTTTGATATGTTAAAAACATGACTGGAACTTCAAACGACCATAACATTTTATATGAGTGTCCATTTGGGCTCTACCGCATATCAAATCAAAGCCTATAAAGAGAAATATGATTTATTTCCATGAGATGGCCTTTTTCACTATTTCGTTAAGGTCAAAAAGTCCCAAAAGTCCCAAAAACTATGTTCTTTATTGAGATTATGTAATTTTCTAATGTTTGATAGTATTTTATCTTTGTTTAAGAGATTCTTCTTATCATATTTTAGTGTATACTTTATTTATTCCCTCATATTACATTCATATATATATATATATTATGGTATTAAATTTATATCACTTTACATATAGTAGTTTTATTAATTAAATATATTCATATATTCATATACTTATATAAAATAATTAATTTTTATGAATACATATTTAAAAATATTTACATAAAAATGTATTATTATCTATATAAACCATATGGAAATAAATATCTACTTGTGTGTGTAAATATGATTGTATTTTTGTGTGTTATTGTTGTGTAAACACATCAAATATAAATTATATTTTATAAATAAATCATTAAAATTATCAAATATTGTTTACATATGTATTTAAAAAACATATTTATGAATATATTATAAATAATTTATGAGAAAGTATAAAATTATATGTAAATACATATAAATAAGTGTTTATAAATATATAGACATGTAAATACATAATATGTAATTTATAAAATGTATATCTACCCATATCTTAAAAATGTATTTTAAATTTTTTCACATATTAAAAATGTATTTATATCTAATTATATAATATATTGGAATATAAAAAAAATTAAAAAAATATCTTACAATTTTATATATTATATTAATATATTAATATATATACTTATAAATGTGTGTATATAATTTTTTTATATATATATGTGTTTGTACTAAAAATGGATATATAATTGAACTTATATTTTAATATATGTAAATGAATATTAATATATAAAATATTTAATTAAATATAAGAATATATATCACACAAACACGCAAAAATACATTTTGAAAATGAATTTAAAAATAATTATATATATATTTTAACAAAAATATGTGTTTATATTTATAATAAATAGACATATTATAAAATATATAATAAAACAAGAACATTGATGTGGTAAATGAATTCATATAAAAAAGGAGGAACATGTATCAAATAAAGCCAAGCTCAGGGGTGAACATCATGATGGCGAGTATAAAAGAACTGATAAAGGATATTTCGAAGCACTGAAAAAGGGGGTGGTTGATGCGCATGTACTAGATACATGTGGAATAGGGTTGGATAAAAGTGTTTATAAATAAGGGGGAACTGAAAAAGTGGGTAGGAAAATAACTATAATTTTTTTAAAAAAATTATCATCACTTTTGTAGATCTTACAAAGGCCGCCTTCATCATCACTTTTTTAGCATTGATAAAAGGGGTCTTTTAACATCACTTAGATTAACAAAAAATATTTTATCTCTGTTAATTACATTTGTTAGCATTGTTAAAATCACAAACAATATTAGGGATTAGTGAATACTCCACTAGAATATTATGGAGAATCATTGTGTTTAAGGAATATACCAGAAGAAACTACACAAAGAATCCTAAAACTAAGAATAGGGGACCATTCAATTTAAATTTATATTTAGTATAATAAAAATAAAATACATTGGTAAATAGATCTTCATTCAATGTAGATGTTGATCGATTGAACCCTACTCGAGTTGTGAAGTCATTATATAGGGAGGATCCAACGTATAATCCCTCTAGCGTTGTCCACACATTTACAATGATCTATAAATGAGACTGATAGAACTCCAGGTCCTATATATGATTACCTAATTGTCTTTCATTATGCATCTTGATTGAAACATAACTCATGGTGCTTAAAGGATCATCTCTTTTATTCTTTCCATCTCAAGATGGAGAATTGTGTAGAAGAATTGTTTCATATTTGGGAGATATGCTGGAGATGTTTTTTTTATTTAGAGAGAGATATCTATATTAATAGATGTTGTGGACACAACAGAAAAATTCATAAAAATTCTTATCATGTAAAAAATGATATAAGTGAGGAGATATAAAAAATCATTTAATATTATTAATTACACAAAGTCTCGTAATTAGTTAGTAATCCTAATATATTCCACATAATAATAGTTTTAATGATAATAATATATTATGGAAAGTGTTGTCTTGAAAAAAAAATTATCATTTTATAAAATAAACTATTTTTTATTTATTTAAATGATATTTAAGAATATATAATTTATTTTATTTGGAAAACAACTTAGCCCATCATCATTCCTCTATATTTTTTGAACTTTGGAAAATAAATATTCATTATCCATTTGATAAAATATAAAATATTGTATTCATAGTCTCGTGAATAAATATTTATTTTAATATTAACCTATATAAATAAATTTTATTTGATAATAAATAATATTTATTACATTAAAAATAAACACTATCTAAATAAATATAATTTTCAACTGTCTTGTTTATTATTATTTATTTAAATATTCAACTCATTTTTATATTCTTACTCAAATATATTTAGTGACTAAATAATTGTGATTATTAAATTCTAAGAAAATATAATTTCTCAGTCTTGAGAATAGTTTTAATTCCCACTATTAAATTCTAAACAAATCTAACTAAGATCAATGGATACACTATGTCTAGGACCCTATAGGCCTCTTCCTTAGTTGAATTAGGAACGATTTCAAAAATTACAAGATCAATTTTTGGAAGAATAAAAATAATCCCATAGATAGATAACTAAATGTCAAAATAATAGTAACCTCATACAAATGATAAAAATGTAACATAATCTCTTGCTCTTAATATCTCATCAAATGTGTTGTTTAATTGTTTCCTCAACCTATATGGTCAATATATATTTATTAAATTTCATGAAATGACATTTTCCACCACCATGGCCATGGATTGTATTTCAATAGTTATATTTTAATAAAGGTGACAAGATATTATCATCCAATCATGGAATGGAAAAACCTTTGTTAACATATTCATTAATTCAATATCACCCATAACACACCAAATATATCCTACTTCCAAATGATGCTAGGTCATCACGATTTTGTCAAATACATCAATTTACATTACTCCGGGATTGAATTAATAATAGGTACACTTATAAGGTTCAATATAGTTGTTTATATAGAAAACAATCTAATGAGATGAAAAATTGTTGAATTCTTACTAGTGCGTTTTTTCATAATCTCTAATCCTGAAATTTGCCAAGTGAAAACTTCAAGAGATGAATCCTTATACTCTTAAGAGTATCCCGCACCTAATATGAAAATATATTATATGTACAATAATAGAAATTTATCATAATCATGGAACAGAAGCTTAGTAATATTTTCATTACACTTCATGGTTCTCATCGTAGTAGGTAAATTCTATGGCCTATAAATGAAATAAATAATCTTGGATATTATCATATTATTGTTGCATAAATGAACACAAATTTTGTGATAATATATTTGTAAATGAAAAATGCATTTAATCTACTAGTAATTGAAAGTACAATGTAGTTGGAATTAGCGCACCAACTCCAAAAGACGCCCTCTTTAACAAGTTACAACTGCAAATTGACAGGTTAGTTACCACAAGTTAGACATGATACTAATAACTATGGATATTTTTTCTATACCAAACATGATTTTTTTGTGTCTAAGGATGGTCATATCACATTTATTGGTTCAAATATAATTATCTTTACGTCAATACCTTGAGAAAATACCTCATGTAGTGATATACATAACAATCTATTTCTTGGTCCCTTATTATAAAACTTATACATTGATAATATCATAGTAAAAAATTATAATACTAATGATAACAATCTAACTATTTTTATTAGAAATTTTTTTAAAAATAATTTATAAACCTCTACATAAGCTACATTAAAATATTTAATATATTAAGTTATTATATATATGGATAATACTTGTTATAAAATGTGGTCCTTCTATAATACCTTTACCTCACAATAATAAAAGATATAATTGATTTTTTGGATGATTAGGCTTATATCCTATGATCACTACTATTACCATTTTTCTATTAACATATATCTCTTCTAATTATACATTCTAAAGTACTATAAAATAGTTTAAATTCAATTTTTTACATTTACCAAAGTTCTTTTCGAAATTTACCCATTATTCACCATGCATAAGTAATATCAATATTCATCACATATCACGGAAAATGATATATATTTACATCAAATAATAATATGGACTTAAATTCTGGAGAGTAATATCTTCCTTTTTGAAAACACTTTTTTATGGAGAGATTTCAATACATGAATGTTAGGGGAAAATTCAATCTTGAATTATTCCATTATGTATTTTAATACATGTTCAACATACATACTATGAATAAGTTTCATACCCATAGATCAATTTCTGTAGATCATGTTCTCTAGAACATTGGTTGATATTTTAAATCACTGTTGGAAAATTTTATTCATTATATCTTATAATCTATTAAGATCAAATATATATTTTTCCGATGTTATAAAAATATAAATTAAGGTAAACAATAGCTCTCTTGTAAACTTCTACTAGAGATATGAAAATCCTTCATTATAAATGAACATTCTTTGTTCATTATAATTTATCCTAATCATAAAAGGATTTTCTAAGTTTTTATATCTTATTTTGATTCATTACTGTCTCCAGCCCTTATGGTGGTTTCATAAAAATATGTTTCATTGGGTCTATATTATGACAACTTGAATTGATATATAACCAATAAATATAATTTATCTATTAAAAGTATGATTTAAATGAATTTAATCATGATGATTGGTATAAAGGTTATGTCAGAGACTATATATATACATTGGTTAAAGCTTTTAAACAATAAATCATGATATATTTGTGATATATTTTATAATTAATGTAAAATTTATATTGAATGACCACACGCATTATCATTTCCAAAAACATAAAAAATATAGGCCCCCTCAATTTTGGTACATGGAATCAATAATTGAATTCATACATAATTTTTAATCAAATCATATTTCCATTTACTACTTCTTTATAGGAATCATAATTATTTTCAAATAATATATCACCAGTATTAGTTAATATAAAACCACCTATTTGTTCTTAAGATCCCGCATTGCATATATTTCTAGAATAACTCCTCCTTCTATGTTTACTATTGCATGTGTTCTTATGCCAACTCAGGAGCATCAATAGCCAAAAAATTATTGAAGTCTAGCCTTCTCCTATTATCTCAAATGATAAATGTTTCCATATTTATATAAATATAGTTCATCTTGAATAATATCTTATAACTTATTGATGTTAATATAATAAGTATTTATAAGACAATAAACACAGTGTCACTTAGGGTTTCATTGATGTTTTATAAGAGATAAATCCATATTTTAACAAATAATTATCATCAAATAGTATAATTTGTATGTAATTGGTTCCTTTTCATATTGTAACAAATATGTTATCCATTAGTCAATATAGTAGTATCATGATTAGTTAATTATAATTTTATTTTTGAAGCATATCATGGATTAAGATATGGAATATTTATAATTAATTTAATAAATTCAATCAGTCTCCTTTTACTATCATTAGAATTTTAATATATAGAGTAATTTATATATGGTATTTCCTTCACTCTAAATATTAATGATCGAGGAATACTTGGTTATTAAACACCCTAAAAATTCTAATTTCATGAGATTTTATCCATTACTATGTTTATTCATTTTTCACTAAGGAAGCATAAAATTTGTTAAAGGAGTCTCTGGAATATTATGAACATTCCTCTTAGCTTTACCTTTAGAATAGTACAAGTGGTCTTGATTAACTAACTCTAGTATGTTTTTTGCTTCCATTTATTCCTAAATAGTTTTTTTCATTAATCATGATAGTGACATTGATAATATACCTAGTTTCATATCCTAGTATATATTATTACATCATTTTGAATAAAAAATATACTTCAATCATTTTTACTTGAAATATTGTTAACCTGCAACAATTAGTCATTGTGATTCATATACTTTTATTTGTCATTAATTATTGATTTTGGATATCATTTTTTCAATAATTATTACCCTATTAGTTGATCATGAAATACCAAAACAACAGTTATCCCAAACATGAAATAATGTCTATTTATTTCAAGTTAAATCCTAGGAAAACTATTTTGGAAATTATAAAAAAACAAATAGATTAACTTGAATTTATCTCATAATCCCAAAGTCATGAACTACTCAATACTGATCTAGGAATCATCATTATTCAACTACTTATAGTATTATCCTTACTTATTATAATAATTTTATACTCTCATTATTGTTAAATAAATATGTGAATAAATTATTATATTCTAATACCAAAGCACTAAAACAAAATTATTACATATAATAATAAATATACATGAAGTGGATGTATTTCATTACTTATTATTTAATTCAAGGTAGTTACTATTCCAATTCCCTTTTTCGCCAAATGAGTGAAAAAATAGCTTTTTATCCACTACTCCCCTTTAATATATTTCATATTTAAAGGATATTGTAAAGGTTCGATTATGTTTGAAACGATCAAGATTTTATCAATATGGTATATTTCTCCACTAAATAAAGTAATTTTAACAAACTTTTAAAAATTACTTATCCAAATGAAGATTTATAGTCAAATTCTACCAAAGGATCTTATCATTTCACTATATCCTATAATTATTAGTGAATTTTGAAAACCTATAATACAAAGATTATATAATGTTATTAATGGGTAATTTATTATCCTTATGAAATCCAAACATATCTATCTAATAAAAAAACATTATCATATAAATGGAATTACCACCAGCTATGTCAGAGTCTTCATGTTTTTCCCAGTATGGTTCAGTGAAAATAATAATTATCTTATTATAGTTATTCCCATTTTCACATTAAAAGAGATAATTTTTTAGGGTCTTAGAATTTTTGTCCTTGTATTTAATCATCTAGAGATAACTAATATCACGATGCATCAAAAACAAAAAATCAGCAACGAATCTACAGTATAATTCCTTTTTACCTTCTATTAATCAATGGTAGGTTTAATCTGGTTTACGGTATTCCAAAAAATTAACATATTTTCTTTAGTTTTATTTTTTATAAACAACTATACAACTCGAGGAAATCTATGTTAATGGCGGAATTCCTGGAGTTAAAGAATGATCATAGTGTTTATATGGGTTGTCTTTCCATTTACTCTAAAATAGATACATACAATTATAATATATCTATTTATATTGAAAAAATATATGTAATGAAATAACTTTAATTATATTATTAGTCACTCATTATTTCATCGTATCCTAATAGACCTAACAGTTGGTTCTTTAATTTATTGTCACATGTACATTCGATTTGTAGGGATCCATATTTCACTTCTCATAACCAATACTATAAACATGAAAATTATTAGAAGTAATTTATGTATGCATCATTTCCAAATACTAATGTATAGCACATCGATTCATTAAGTAAACTCCACAATCCTTAAATCCTAAAGTATATTCCATCAACACTAGCCTTTAAATTTACATTGAAAATACAGTGTAATTTAAATTCAACACAATTTATGTTAATTCAACCTATCATATTTTTTTGACTCCCAAAAAATTAAAAGTTTCCTTAACTATGGATTGAAAAATCAATTAACTATGGTTTTATCTTAAATATGTTAATGGATGGATTTTCTAACAAATATTTTCCTTGATATATTTTGTTTTTCATGTGTAAATTTCTTTAAATTTTCATCTATATTAACTATTAATAATTTGTGTATTTCTAAAAATTAATTAACAATGTCGTCGATAAAATAATTTATACATAATTTATTTATTTTAATTTATCTTGTTTGAATTTTTATCTTATTTTTTAGTTTCTCACGGTTAACATCAAATAAAAATATATGGCATAAAATAGAAATTTATTCAATTTGATAAAATGAAATCAATAATGTGACCTGATCATGAGCTTTATAGGGGATAATTTATCAAGTGTAAAGTAAATCGACCACTGACCCAAGGGGGAAACTCCTTGATTTAGGATTTGATTGAGTTGTTTCATTCCACTATTGACCTTAATATCTTATCAGTTGGTTTAACCTCTTATCTGGTGTTGAATATTCTCCTCTCCGTGGAGATTTATCCTTACATATTTTATACTGACATGATGGTTAGTGGAACAAGGGATATAAGATACATAAAAACAATGGACACACAAGTGCAACGTAATAAATGTGGGAGGTATAACCTTCAAGACATCATGTTTTACTTAATAAAACATTATCACATATAATACCCACGAAAAAATAATAAATAAAATAGAAAACCAACCTACAAATTAATCAGTCTATATCATGATCAATCATATACGAGGGAAGAAATCACATTTATAAATTATAGCAAACATTTCAATTAAAATTTTTTACTTTAGATTCATTTCTTTTAAAATAATAATTTATAGTCTTATTAATTAATTATTTCTTTATTATAATTATTAATCCAAGTATATTTGGATATTCATAATACTCCAATAATCTAAAATTTTATATAAAATCATATACTTTCAATTAAATTACTCTAGTACATACTGTCTACTAGAAGCAATACAGTTTGTGCAATTATAGTTTACTTACATGGGGTGCAGTTAAAGTCATGTATTATGTACTTTCATATCATGTTAACATATACAATGTGTCATGGTAATACACAATGTGTAGTTATATGGTTCATTATGTTAAGTCATCATGGGGTGTTTGACTATAAAAAATACTAGAATACGTGCTACATGTGTTTCAAGATTTTTTTCATCTACAATAAATGGTGTGTAAAATCACCATATATAGTGTGTAACTATAAGGAATGGGCCTTAAAATTTTCATAATATTTAGTTTTAATCAAATAATTCATTATAATAAATTTAAATTTCCTTTTAAGGGTATATATTTATAAAAATTAGTTCAACTCAAACATAAAAAACCATATAATACAAAGTTGACACATGTGATGAATATATATTTTTCCTACCATAAAATACATTAAAAACAAAATAAAATTTATTTTTAGGAAAACATTTCACTACATTCAACATAACCATTTCCTATCCCATAACCATTCATAAATCTTATGAAAAAAATTATATTAACATAAATTGATCCAAAAAACACATAAAATGTCATTAAAATAAAAAAACCTATAGTCGAGTGAAAACTATGAAAACCCATGAAATATCTTTTGTTAAATGTAAAACATTTTACCCAGAAAATTAATTATAATTACTTTAAAAATATCATTTCTCATACCTTTTGACAAAAATTAATTCCATGAAAAAACGTCATCAATAATATAAAAGTTATGTCGGTGCCTTGGAATAACATCTCATATAACCCTTAAAATACTTTATAATTAGAATAACCATATTTCCAACTTCTAATGTAATTATCTAGATAAAATAATCACTAACCCATGAATTGGAGTGTGTTATCTGGAAACAACCATAATATAAGACATAATGGTCTAACCTAGTTCTATCTAGGCACACTCGTAAAAAAAATATGTAATGATATTATCATGAATAAAACATTATAATCTTGAAACTCTTCAACATAAAAACCTTGAAAAACTATTTTAAACTCATTTTCATAACACTTTCATATATCAAAATACCATTTTTTAACAAATTTTTTGGACATAACATACCTATATAAATTTAATGGAGGATTCACATTTAATTAAACATGAAATATCATATGTAAATCCAAGTTTCAAATAATTGTTATGAAGGAGGTAAAGGTTTTTTTGCCCATATATGTTAAAATAGAAAAGTTATCTTGACGTTTATAAAGAAAGTAAAACATTCTAAGAAAAGATTATTGTTTTCAAAAACATTAGAAGAAATAAAAAATACTTTAATAAAACTCCCTTGTATATAATAAAATTATTTCTAAAACCTGGATATGGAAGAGAAAAAGAATTAGAAAGAAAAATTTAAAAGGAAATTTTTTAAAATAAAATCCCATTATCACTTTGGAAATATTTTAATCATATACCCCATGAAATAATGACATAAAACATAAAATAACATTACAATAGATATATTCAAGATATAACATTTCAAATGGGCTATATCTACACCCTATAAAATAATATAGGGGAATAACATCAAAATATGCATTATTGAATGTAAATTGAGATGATGTCCCTTACCTTGAGTTTGATTCATCGCTTTCATTATTTATCAATTAGAATAATAAAAATTTTAAATTATTTACATTCTTCCTAAAATTTTTAAATTTTATTATTCCTTTTATTTAACTTATTACGATGTTATATATAATTTCTTAATAAATTAATTTTACATCAGATGTTTTGATGGTATTCAACCTATATGTATGAAATGATTTTGGTAAGTTAAGTATTGGTAAATGTGATCGTTAGTATAAATATCTAGAATAATATTAATTACATAATTATCATATTTAACATTACTTATAATTTTAAAACTTGACATGAAATATATTTTTGAAAAAATAACTACATTACGATCATGGAGACGGTAGGTCATACATACAGATGAGTAACGTTTCCAGTTTCGATGATCATTATGGAAAGGGGGTAAGTAATATTTAATCTTTAAATAATTAAAATAATGTCATATATAACATAAAATTTCTTTAAAAATATTTTGATATATTATACCTATGATGTGGTTATGAAAAAATAATCACACTTCTTTGTGGAGGCGGTAGTCCAGATGTACACAGACGACGTTATCATTTTATCAGTGTAAGAAATAGAATCACATATTATATTTTCATAAGGAAAAATATTTCATTAATATAATTATTATTTCATGTATATCACATATATTCCTTAACATTATCCTTAGTTCCATGAATTTAAAGTGTTGGTGAAAAGAATCACATAAATTCATGAGGCGGTAGTTTTCCATACACACAAATAAAGTTATCATATCCTAAAGGAAATGAGAATTAAGAAGGTAAACGTGGTATAATAAATAAAAAAGTATAAATTGGTTGCAATATAATATATATACTGTGAATGTATTATTAAGACAATCATTTATATGTGATAATTGAAAATGAATGATATCTCTTATAGAAGTGATAGTACTCCGTACAAGTGGATGATGATTTTGTATACTATTTGATTGAAGAGGATATGAATTCATGTTGTGCACATAACATAAAAAATATAATAATATGTTATATAATAGTATTTTAATATAATAATAATTATATAACATTTTAAGTATAAGTTAAACTAAATAAAATAATGATGCTAGATTAACCATGATACCTCTTCTTCGGACAACCTCTTTAGGTTTCAATAAAAACTTTTCTAAAATAGATTTTTGATAAAAATTAGGGATATAGGTTGTGTGTAGGTAATTTAGGAAGTTATTTTTGGTATTTTTTTCTAATAAATTGTTTTTTTAATTTTTTGAGAATGGAGGATAAGGGTGGCTTTTTAAATGTGCCATGAGTGGTATAATTGTAATTATTTGAAAAGAAAATGGTGTACCCATGTTTTTCACAGGCCACTGGTATCCATAATAAACAATTTTTGACCCTTAGACATGATAAGGTAAAAATAGTTCCATATAATATAATTTAGATAATTTATTAGGACATTTTATCCCTTTACTTTTCAGTTTATCCCCAGGTAAATATGTTTTCACATTTAATGGGATAATTAATTTTTCCTATTTTAACTATTAATTCTGGTTAAAAATTATGTTGAACTTATTTTATAATATAAATTATGATGATAAAAAATATGTAATATATATTACCAAATTCAATTTACAGTATTTGAAAATTTTCATTTAAAATGAAACCCACAAACATGATGAAAAATTATGTTTTACAGAAATGTATTTTTCCTAGTAAATATGATTTCATATTAACCCAACAGCTAATAATAATAATTTTAAGATAATAGATTAATATTTATTGATATATAAGATATAAAATTCATTTCAAACATTCCACATTAGGTATTATTTTAATTTTTATATGACAATTCCAAAAATGATATTAATTTTGAAAATTCTAATTCTAATGTTTAGAAATTATGAATTTAAAATAAAAATTTCTAAGAAAATAGTTTTGTTTCAAATATTTATTTTTAAATTTGAAAATTTATTAATATTTTCTACAAAAAAATTGAAACATGAAAGTGATATATTATATAATTACATGGGTTTTAAAATTATTACCCATTTTAGAAATTATGTCCTCCAAATTTTATTCACGTATATATCAAGTGAGGATATATTTACCTCATACCATTATCCGATTCCCATATTTCCTATTGAACTATATAGTTTTTACATCAAATATTAACATGGTGGATCACATTATTCATAAAAAATTTCTCTATATGGTTATGAATATGAATTGTATGTTGAAAACATAAATTTTATGAATATTTTTAAATAATTAACCATAGTTTTAAATTTTTTTTTCATCTTAATACATATTATTTTCGAAGATTCAGAATTTGGAATTATAATGGTGTAAAATGTTTACATTTTTTAATAATTTAATTTTTGGTATTTATTTGGATAATTTGTTATGATTCTAAAAAAATGCTAATAAATTTTATTAGTTTACTTTTATAAAAAATAGGATCCAAACTGGCCAGCACACAACATATGGTAGCATGACACCTGGCCATCTCACAAAGATCTAGCCAGCCAATATGGATGTTAAGAAGGCGAGCACGATCCCATAGACCATATGGGTGCATCAATATTTTGTGGATCCCCATAAAACGTTATGACTATTAGGGAGATTAGTTATCTATAATACCCGCATGTGATGCTTGTGTGTGTGGCTCATATGTGGTGTGTACGAGTGGATGGGGGATCTTGTCACCATTGTATGTAGTTTTGAAATTGTATCCCATACCATGACTTATAAATAATTTCCCTTATTCATCTTTTTTCTATTTAGGATTGTGATTTGGTATGTACTTTTCACATTTTTAAAATCCTACTCACCCACCTTGGACACCCACACACTGCATATCTCGGCCACAAATACACCATGAAAAATCGCCGAACACTAGTAATTTATCATGAAAATCCAAAACTAATATTGGTTGGGGTTGTGGTTGAGCTATCCAAAAAATTTTACAGCCCTTTTCACCATGGATCCCGTCTACGGTTGCGGTCAAACACTAGTAAGATCATCTTAAGCTCCCACCAGTCACTTTAAAGGTTTTAGTTTTTTGAGGAAAATGGGACCACTGAAGTCTACCACCTCATTACACTCTAGTACCACACCTTCATTCACCATTATTTCCATGTTTCGATCCAAATCACCATGAAACCATGATGGATGTGCAATTCCACCACCCTCATGGATTTTAGTCCATAGTAAAATAAAAATACCTGAGATATGTGGGTGTTTTAAAAATCTCTGCATGTGGGTCTCACGGGAGATCTTAGATGGATATTTGAAAATATGAAAATTTCAAAGGAGTTTAAGGATCCATTATCCCTACTTATAGAAATTCAAATCTACTACTTACAAAGGGGAGTTTGACCCCATAGGGAGGAAGAGGTTTCTGAGTCTGAATATTCAATCCATTTTTATTTTTTCTATTAATCTCATTTCTTGTGATTTTTTAATTAGATTTATTTCATAGGTAATTTTAATTCTATTATTAAAATATAAACTCATTATTTTTTTTTACACCATACAAAATTTATCTCTTTTTCCTCTTCCTATTATTATTATTCTTCTTTTTTTTTCTTCTTCATATTTTATTTTATTTTATTTTATTCCTATTTTATTTCATTCTACCACTTTAAAATTATTTTTATTTTATTATTTTCTTCTTATATTCTCTTCTTCCCTCTTTATACACTAGCCTATTACCCTAAAATTGAGGGTATAAACTGATTCTTGGATAAGTGGTGGTATATGCGGTTTTCATTTCGTTTCGCATGTTAATACATATGTTTTATTAGTTTTTTTATGAAAAAGAGTGAAGTATATGGATGTAGAAATTATCCACTATGATATTGAACTCATAATCATTTCTATTCATTGGTTTAAATATTTTCCCTTACTTCCATTGACTATAATCTCTTCATGACATGAAGTTGAGCCATTTAGTGGATAAAACAACATATGATATAGTATGGTCTGGTAAGACCTAACATTTCCAATCGAGGTGTACCATAAACCTTGATTATAGGATGAGGTTTCATTAATATATATAAATTAAATCAATAATTCACAAGACCAAATATAATTACATCAATTTAAGAGTTAAATTTAATGATTAAACTATCAAAAAATATTCAAACACCAATAATTAGAAAGATGGAACCCATAAACTAAACCACCAAGGATAATTTCTTTCTTTTCTAATAACATTTTATCATTTCATGTATGTTGAAATTTTATCATTTAATTTATCTTCAATAAAATACTTTTCATTTATATAATTAATCAAAAAATGTAAATTAAGTAGTTTAGGTGAATTAGATTAAGTAGCTGAAAAACTGAAAGAGATCATCAAATTATACAACCCTGGTCAGCCTCTATATTTTAGTTGGAAAATAAAATTTCATCTTAACCTCCTTACAATAGGCGTACCTCAAAATTAGCATAATTTTTAGAAATATAATTTGTGTTTTCCTATTTTTAATATTCTTTATATTCTAAATAGGTTTATTTCATAAAAAACCAAAAGAAATATTTTTTAATATTATGTATTGAAATGATTATTATTCTACATGGGAATATTACTCATAGGTTCAATATCATGAACATAAATTTAAAAATAGTTAACTATAAAATATTGGTGACACACAATATTACATGTCATGAAAAATGGAATAGATAGACACATATTTACAAGAATAATTTTAGAAATAACCTTAGGATGCCAAGGATTAAGTGTCACTGGTCTTTCCATTTTTTTATAAGGAAATCCTAGAATTTGATGCCTAATTCGGGGAATATAAACATCCCAACCACTTGAAAAAGATGATTGCAGAGAACTGTTAAGATCTTGATATTTAAGATGTGTAATCATGTGTTGGTAGGAATATGCGAAAATATTCTGATGAATATTGGAGTAACTGAACAAAATTTAAAATTGAAGGAGATCTTCCCATATATAAGATTGAATAATGAACACTAGACTACCTTTTTTATCCATGAAAGGCAAAGACACCACCCATGTGGTGGAACTAGAAGAGAAGACAACGGATCCTGACTACCTACCTACACATACTACCATCTAACTCCAAAACGTACTCACAACTAAATGAGAAATTTAAGCCGAACTCATTCATGGACTTGTTTAATTTTATTTTATTCAATGTGACCAGAGTATTAATTTCCACTAAATTGATTTTTTGTATTCATGCAATATTTT
This sequence comes from Viscum album, assembly GCA_963277665.1. Taxonomy (NCBI): domain Eukaryota; kingdom Viridiplantae; phylum Streptophyta; class Magnoliopsida; order Santalales; family Viscaceae; genus Viscum; species Viscum album. The sequence continues at coordinate 949,381,879 of OY728155.1, read as the reverse complement.
AAATTACTTGTATGAATATTAATAAACTAGACATGTACCTATTTAGTAACACATTAAGATTCCTAATTTTACTGAACATGCATTTGAGGAAGACCAAGAAGAATTCCAAGAAACAAATACTAATGAAATCAAGATAGAGGCTACTCATTTTAAAAGTTATCAATTTCTTATTAATTCCAATTAAAATTTTATTCAAGTGAAAATACTTGATTACATTTCCTTTGAAAAATACATTCATTTAGAAAATTATGATCAGGTGTTAGAAAACAAGGAGAAGGTTGAACAAGTACCAACCAATGAAGAGGATGATCTTAACTTCATCCTACCACCACCATGTAATTTGTACTTAATTAAGGGGATGGATTAGGTAAATTATATTAATGGGTCATTCCTTACCAATAATAACAAATTTAAACATGGGAAAACCCACATGTAGTAGTTGAAATACAAGAAGCTTCATCCACTAACTGGCATTGGATAACAAATGGTACTTCCCTATAGAGGTAGAAAAAATTCATTTCCCGCATTGGGGATCAATCTAAGAATAACCTTTCTATTTAAATTCTTGAAATTTCATTTTCAATTTCAGTATTTGGATTCAGTTTAGCCAGAATCTCACTCCATCCAACTGATTTTAGTTTAAATGACATGATCATTGTGCTAAATTATGTAATTTTTTATAGGTTCATAATTGTACAGGGAATACCCCATAAATAAATTTAATGAAGGGGAATAAAGTGTCATGGGAAATGGGTTCACTTTTGTCTACAATATTTTAAATATCCAATATTTTTTTCCAAAAATATTTTTTGAGGTTTTATTGGAAAATTCAATATCCATGCTTGAATTATGGTTTACTTGACATATTAAGGAGAAATGAGAATAATATGTATCATTTGATATCATGTTTTATATTTCAATGAAAATGATACTTAATGAGTAAAATAGATAATTAAATTGAATAATATATACTAATATGATGACTCCTTATTTGAGGAAAGTATTTTATTCGTGTAAATGATATTTAACTAATAAATGTTAATGATTTGAATTTATGAAATTCTAATCAATTGATTTGTTTCTATTAATCATGCATTTAGTTATTTTACCAAATCATATATCCCATTCGTGATAGTATTTCTAGACTGAGTAGTTCCTATTTTATCTTGAGCATATTTCTTGACTAATCTATGGGCATGTTATCTACTAGAGCTTCCATTTGATCTTGTCAAATTTATGAATATACAAAACCATATGTAAAATTATTGAGGTGTCATTTGAAAAGAACTTATCCTTGAAATCACCATAAAATTATTCCATTTTTATCCCATATAGACCATGAATTACCTTGATATGTATGATCCATGTTTCAAGCTATTTTTATCCATATATAGCAATCTCTAAGTATTTTCATAATATTTTAATGTTGAATTATCTGGATTGGTAAATTCAGGGAGGAAGGGATAAATTACATTGTAAGGAAGAAAGTGTACGGGTGCTACAAATGATGATTTTGAAGAGTATTACATTCATTGTAATATTAATATGTTTCACTCTTGAAAAAATAGAAAAATACAAAAACAACCAAAAAATTAAGAGAATAGATTATTGCCAATAATTTTTATCATATGCGGTTATGGGGTGGATGGGAGTTCTATTCAAAGAATGAATTTTCAAAAAGAAAAAAAATGAAAAAGTAATTTAAAAAATACAAAATAAATAAAAGAAGAAGGAAAATTAGAGATGGTGAAAAATGAATTCATTATATATTATATTGATTATAAACTTACTCTAATTTTAGGGGAGAAATTGGAGTTGTTACTTTAATGGGGAGAATTTCAATACACTTTTTATCATACCCTGACATTTAAAATTATTCTATATTTTTATATCTCTTTGCTTTGATTAGTCTAGTTGATGTTTTGGTTGAGTTTTGGTTTAAATTTTTTAATGTTTGATAATTTTGGTGGGTATCGAGCTATTGCACGAGCACCGCACGGTTAGCGGTATCCATGTGGTCGACCCAGGTGACTGTACAGTTTCCCAATACATAAAATAATTAAATTTTATGAAAATAAATTAAGGTAACGGTTTAAACTATAAAAATTATAATAATATTATTATTGAAAATAATAATATTATTATTATTAAAATTGTTATAAATATTATTATTACTAATATTTTTAATGATATTTTTATTATAAAATTTAATAATAATAATAATAATAAATTATTATTAATATTATTATTATTAAAAAATAAATGAATATTATTATTATGATGATTGTTTTTATTGTTTTTATTTTTATGTTATTATTTTTATTATGTTACTATTATTATTATGTTATTATTATTGATATTATTATTATTATTACTGATATAATATTTTATTTAGTTTTTTTAGGGAAATCAAAAGGGGGTTTTGACACCCCTTTCTCCCTCACCCCCTCCTGCGTGTTGGGCTGAGCCCCCCCCCCCCAATCTGCACCTCTGAACAGACCTTCCCTCGACGCTTCCTCTCCCCTAGCAGCCTACAGCGTGTCCTCCTAGAAGCCGTCTCCAGCAGGTGTGATGCCCTCTCATCTGAACACCGTGGATGTGTGAGACCCCATATAGTGCATGAGCCCTCTCACCTCAGCTGCTCTCTGACGCGTCATTCAACACAGATTTCCAATGGTTCTATGTCTGATCCATCGTGGTAAGCCTCCTTCCTCTTCCCTATAACAACTACATTTTTGTCTCTCCATTTCATAGAGAGGTAAGACAAAACCTAGGGATTTAAGGGTAATTTTATTCTTAGTTTTCTTGTGGTTTAGCTTTTTTAGGATGGTCCCCCTTGACCTATTCTTGCAGATTCTCTCAACCACCATCGATGGTGATTTGTTTTGGGTTGTTTCCTCTCACCACTTCCTTTTTTGGTGTGGAATTATTTTTATTTCTCAGTTTTGAACCATCCAATTTTATTTTATTATGATGTATATGGATTCCATGTATTCAAATTAATGTGTTTTGGTCAATGCTTTGGGGTTTCGAGTAGCCGAGTCTAAGACGACACGCCTGCGTATATATAGGTAAGTATATATATATAGGTTCCATCGTTATGTATATATTCATCCATGGGAGTGAAGACACATGTATGGGTCTAGGTGTGCCAATGTATATATGTGGAATCGCATACATAGGTGTGTGGAGAAGGGTATATACATATAATCATATATGTAAGGATGCCCTACACTCATCCATGGCCATACGGGTGTGTGAAATGGGGTTACATGTCCTTATATTTATTTGAATCTACAAATGCTCTCTGGCAGAGTAGTATCTCTTAGTTAAAAATTGCCAAGAGCCGAATGTTTTCTTTGGTTCCACCATTAGGTAGGATCTCTATGAATTTACCTTTAATTTTATAAAACATTTATTTCATTCATTTTACACCTAGTTGTTGTATTAATTATTTATATAGAATTGTTATTAAAATATTTTGTCTTGAATTGGAGTAATTTATTTCTTTAAATGAATTGCAATACATTGTTCGATTTCTTTTATCATCAATTGTTTGATGAAATGCCTCGTTGGACTTTATAAATGTGTTTTAGATTTATAATAGTTACTTGAGTTTCACAAATGAGTGTCTGAGTGGATTTTTGGTTTGAAATATTTTGGTTGATTAGGATTTGTTAATAAATATATATCATGTTGAACGATGATTTGGTGTTTCTTGAATGATTTTAAAATGGTTTTATGTTAAATGAACTATATATTTAGCTTTTGAAATTTATTTTTCATGTGATGATGAATCTTTTCCTGGTTGGATTTTTCTTTGAAGATTTTATTGGGTTGAAAATGTGATGGAAATATATTGAAGGAGTCTTATAAATTTTTTATATTGTTGTTGTGTGCTTGACACCTCTTTTAAAGATGGATTTCCTGATCAAAAAATATCATTTTCCAATTTATGTTCAATGGCCCATTTGGACTCTTATTAAAAATTATGAACAAATTTTATTATAAAAACCTATGATGGACATTTCTCATTCCTTTTCTTGAATAACGGTTGGGATTTCATCACTATAAAATCATCAGGATCCATTATTGGGGTTCCCCTGTTGGAACTCTGTATGTTCTATTTATTCTCAGGCATGTGATTTGTCCTTGGGGAGACTCAAGGTGAGGCTTGTTGTAAAATATTATTAATATATATGAGATTGTATGATAAGTTGTCGTCGGTTCGTTCACCCCCATTTTATACATGATACATGGGAACCTTTCATCTGTAGAGAATAATTTGAGAACATTTGTTTCACTTGTTGTTGATAAACTGACTAGTGGACCACAGTAGTTGGTTATATCTATGATTATTGTTATGTGGTTGGGCATCTTGGTATATCCTAACGTAGGGTGGCCAAGCAATTGTGGGTTTTTATTTCATCATGTGGGGTATGCTACTGGGGATGGTGTCTCTTGTTTTAGTATATTTTAAATTGATCATGATCTATTAGGTTCACCTATGTTTATTATATCATGGTTTATTTCTATAATAAATGTGATAATTGTATGTATATTTTAATTTCCCTTATTATAAGAATATTTTGGTTATTTCATGTGTATTGTTTACTTGGAAGTGATGTGGAGGTTTATAAAATCCTATGAAAAAGTTTCAAAAGTAAAAGTGTTTTATAATCATTCTTACCGTTAAAAATGAAATCATCACCTCTCTTTCAAAAAATTCTAACAGCACACTAATAAGGTGAATCTAGTTTTGGAAATGAATAAGGGCAATGGGTTGTATGTTTTTGATTAAATTTTGTTGAAAATCATACTTATATATATTATAGTTCAAAACTATAATTAAGGTTTCTCTTTTTAAATTTAATTCATATGGGAATATATTTTTGGTTATGCCTACTAAGTTTTAATACGAACACCAATATTTTTATCCTTATTTTTAACTTCAATTACAACATCCTACTAAGACAGTCACCATTGTGTGATGTTGGATTCAGGTCTGTGGTGACCTGTTAGGTCACATGGAGTTATGTGCAGTTTTATTTTTATTCCTCTACTATTTTTTGTTTTCATTATTTAGGTTATATTTATTTAATATTTTTTAATTCATTTAAGAGCCAAATCATTCCTACATGTCTCATTCTGATGCCTGGTACTAGTCTCCATCCCATGGGGATCAGGAATTCCCTTTAGGCCATGCTAAAGAACCACTCAGGTTACCGTTTTAGGGTCAACCTGGGTTGTTTTGTGAAAAAATGGTATCAGAGCTATGTACCTATTATTTGAAGTGTCTGGTAGATTTAGATTTGGTTCTTCGGGACTCAGTATGATGGATGTGGTTGGGTGCCTTATCACCATCACTCATGATGAGACTGGAGTTACCATGGGTAGTCTGGGAATTAACTCATTTTCTTTTCTTGGTTTGTTTTGGGATTGAGGGACGAAGACAGCAGAAATCTCGTGTCATGTTGTGATCTCACATAGAGTAGTGAACAATGTGGAGTTTGAGTTCATTGTTCATGTACCTCCTAGTAGTTGATTCTTACTTGGGGAATTACTCACTACCATGTCACCAGATTAATAATAACTACTAGTCCCTCCTTATGGTTGTTCATTGTGTGTTTTTTTCTTATTATAGTTTGTGTGAGTGTATTTTGAAAATGGAAATGGTTTTGGAATGGAAATGGTTTTATTAAAATGGTTTCAAAATGTTAAGGTGGATTTTAAAATTAAAGTGACATTTGAAATGGAAAATATATTCTTCTCAGTGGTTTTGGAATTTGTAAAATGGGTTTTCAAGGAAATTGGTTCAATTTAAAACATTAGGGCACACATAGATTTAACGAGTAAAAGAGATCAGTGACCCCTGGAACTCTTTATGGAAGGTCACATGGGTGTTAGGTATGCAAGAAAAGTGTATGGGAGAACTCATTCATGGATGAGTGAAGTGGGATTTTTTGGACACACATGTCTTCGTTTGTAAGATGCCATCGGTGTGTGTTAAGGATTAATGGATTATCCATGATTTCTAATGTGAATTTTGAAATTAAAAAATGGACTTAGAAACATTTTTTTTGTTTTATAATGGGTGTTTGGTTTTGTAAAATGTGGTTTTGTATTTGGAATGTGTCTTTGAATTTAGGAGGTTTAAAAAAATCAAAATGGAAATGGGATTTCTGAAAGATGGATTTATGGTTGTTCTTGTTTGTTCGCAGTTTGTGAGCTGATGTATTTTTAGTTGAAGTCAGTTTTGGTTTTTTGTTTTATGTGTTGTTCAAAAAGTTTCTCTTATAAATGCACGCAAATATTCTAATGAGTATTTCCGATTTCTTGATTCTTCTTGAACATTTCCGGTTTATCATGGTAATTTAGTTCTTTTAGATGCAGTATAGTATCTTGAAAAGGTAGAACATGTATTCAGGTTGTCAGGAACTTCCAAGGTTTATAAGGTTCATGTTTTTTTCAGTTTGGTTTGGGTTCCAGCCTTGGGTGAGTGGAAATTTATTGTCCCACAATCGTAGAAAGTTGGGATGACATGTGATGTGTTTAATTCAAAATTTTCCGGATGATTTATAACTGATGAGTTATAGAAGGAGTAGTAGTAATAGCTCATGTGTGTTCAACAAGTATAGTGGACGATTAAGGTCTACATTGACCACTTCAATGATTTGGTTTCTGGAGTTCAGGTTGTTGGAAATGTGGTGTTTCATATTGTTCTTAAAAGTTCCCCATTTGGAGAGAGGTGAATTCCATAGGAACCTGTCTCTAAGGAATCTTCTTTGTTGGTTAGAGTTTCTTATTCGTCATACCTTTTAGTTTTGTTCCATCCGTTTGGATGGTTCGGGCATTTAAAGACATCTTATTGCATTCCTCTGAAGATCCACCATTCTGTGGATGTCAGGGCTATCTTGAGAAGTTCTATTGGAATTATTTCTCGAATATGGGGTTATGAATGAGGGATTCTCATACCTGACTATGAGGTTAAAGATGCTTCATCCATCAGATTCCCAAACATTGGTCTTCAGGTTATTCTCACACAGAATTAGGAGTTTCTGGGAGTGTGAATCCTTTGTCCGGGCTTTGTGTTCTATGTTGGTATTGGGACATTTAATGTCTTTTCATTCAAGTTTTTATGATGTCAAAGTTGTATTGTCATTTTGTGTTCACAATTTCATTATGACGTTATAATTGACATAATATATTGTAAGCAAATTATTTGTGCCTATTTGAATGTTCCTTTTGAAGTGTTTTTTTCTATTTTGAGTTTGTTTAAACCTTGTGTGGGTTGTTTTTGGGTTGGGAGTTCCCATGTTGGTCCCCTAATAGGGGAGGTATGTTTGCGTTTCAATTTCATTTCTTGTAGAGTCCTTGTGGTGTGGATAACCCTCTTGTGTTCGCACATTTTTTTGGTTTTTAGTTTCATCAAGAATGGTCTGGTGTGACATGAGTAATAAATAGTCACCCCATTATTCATTGTTTCCCCTAGTTTTGTTCGATTGTGGACATAATTTTGATTATCTTTCAGTTTGGTGACTTTATAGGGGCAGAATGTTTTTGTGGTGGGAAGAAATGTCACATGCCAACCCTTATTTTTTTTCATTTTTTCCTTGGCTTGGGTTAATATAATCAAGGTTCTGGTTGAGTGCTAGTTTATAATTTTTGATGTTTGATAATTTTGGTGGGTTTCAGACTATTGCACGGGCACAACACTGTTATCAGTAATTGGGAGGTTGGCTAAAGTGACTATGTGGCTACCCAATACATAAAATAAATAAATTTCATGAAAATAAAATAATATAAATATTTAAAACAGGATAATAATATTATTACTATTTTTTAGATAATAAAATTATTATTATTAAAATTGTTAATAATGTTATTGTTATTTAAATTGTTATTAATAATAATATTATTAAAAAAATAATTTCATTATTATTATTATTATTATTGAATTTTTGTAAATATAATTATTATTAAAAATGAAATTAATATTGTTAATACGATGGTGATGATTATTTTTATTAATGTTATGCTATTATTATTGGTATTATTATAATTGTTATGTTATTATTATTGATATTTTTAGTATTATAATTATTGATATAAATTTTTATTTCGTTTTTCTTATTATGGGGGAAATCCTAAGTGGGTATCGACGCCCCCTTCTCCCTCACCCTTCTTCTCCTATGTGTTGGGCCAACCCCCATGTCCATACCTCCGACCATACCTCATCCCTGGTGCATCCTCTCCTATGGAGGCCTCTAGCACACCATCCTAACCATGATATACCATAAGCACATGACCCATCAGCCAAACCCCATGGACCTGTGACTCTATTGTAGTGCACGAGCTCCCTCACCTTGGCTCCTCTCCAATGCATCCTTCAACCTTGATTTCATGGGGTTCTTCATTCGATCCATCGTAGTAAGCCTCCTTCCTACATCCACTTCCCTATTGTGGCTTTTTCGGTCTCTCCACCATCTGGGAGGTATGGCTAAACCTAGGTTTGGAAGGGTAATTCTATTTTCAGTTTTATTGTGGTTTAAGGTTGTGTACATGGAGCATTGGGACCTATTCTTTTGTATTCTGTCAACCAGCGCCGACAGCAAGAGAGTTCAGGTTTTTCCGAGTTCATTGCTACCTTTTAAATGAGGAATTATTCTTATTGATTGGTTTTCACCATCCAATATTCGAGTCTTATGAGATTTATGGATTTATGGTATTCTTATTAAGGTGTGTTGGTCACAACTTTGTGGTTTCAGGTCACTGGGTCTATGGAGACTTACTTGCATATTCATAGGTAAGTATATGTATATATATATATTTATATATATATATTGGTTTCTCATTAGGAGTATATTAATCCATGGTAGTGAATATACAAGTATGGGTCATGGTGTGCCTATTTATATATATATGTAAATGAATACATAGGTGTGGGGATACATGTATATTTTTATAAGCATATTTGTAAGGATCTCTTTTTACGTGTTCATGGCCATTCGGGTCTGTGCATAGGGGATATGTGTACTTATATTTATGTGAAGATGCATATTCTCACTAGGGGAGAAACATATATTTGTTAGAAAGTTCCAACGGTGGAATGTTCATTTTGGTTCCATATTGGGGTTGGATCTCTATGCATTGACCTTTAAATTTAAGAAACATTTATTTCATCCATTTCATACCTTGTTTTTATATTAATTATTTATATATAATTGTTTGTAAAATTTTATATCTTTTAATTTGTGTGTTTTACTTCTTATAAGGTATTTAAATAAAGGGTTTTATTTTATTTGTCACATCAACTGCTTGATGAAATTCCTCTTCGACCATTATAAATGTGTTTTATAGTTGAAATGGTGACTTGAGATTCATAAACGAGTGTCTAAGTGGATTTTTGGTTTTGAATGTGGTGTGTGTTTTGGCATTGATAATGTATATTTATCAAGTGGAATGATTATTTGAGGTTTCTTTAAAGAGTCTCATATGTTTTTAATATAAAAGAAGTTTGTATTTGGCTTTTCAAATCAGGTTTTCATGTGATGATTAATTGTGTCCCAATTGGAATTTTCATAGGATATGGTCTTGGGTTGAAAATGTGATGGAAATGATTTAAAAGAATTTTATAAATGTTTTTATATAGGTGTGGCATGTTGGATACCTATTTTGAAGATGGATTTTATGTTTGATAAATGTTTTTTTGTGAGAAATGCTTAAGGGCCCATTTGCCCACTTTCAAAAATTGATGAAATATGTTTATTATAAATACCTCTATTGGATGTTTCTCATGCCCTGTCTCAAATAATGGATGGGATTTCCTCACTATGGAATCCTCGAGATACATTATCAGGGATCATCGGTTGGAACTATTTATGTTCTATTTATTCTATGTCATGATATTAGTCATTGAGAGATTTAGGGTGAGGTCTCTTGTGAAATATTATTAATATATATTTTTTATTGGATGCTCAGTTGTCAATAGATGGCTCAACCCTTTATATACATGATACATGGGAACCAGGAATATTGAGCTAGTTATCTAAGAATGTATACTACACTGGTAGTTGACACACTAACTAGGGGCCCATAGTAGGCAGTTACATATGGGTTTATTGATATGGGGTTGGGCCCCTAGGTCTATCTTGAGTTAGGGTGGTCGAGCATTTCGAAGTTTTGATTTCATCATGTGTGGCATGCTACCAGGGATGGGTTCTCATGTATTAGTATGTTCTGGATTATTCATGGTCTTATCAGTTCACCTAAGTATATTATATCTTGGATTATTTCTATAATTAATGTGATACTTGTATGTATATATTCATTTCCCTTAAATTATGATAGTTGTGGTGCATCTATGAGTAATTCTTACATATAAGAGATGTGTTGGTTTCTAAAAGTTTCTGAAAAATGTTTTCAAGTAAAATTGTTTATAATCATTCTTTCCATAAAAAATGAAAGTATCGCTTCCCTTTCAAAATACCATAATGTAACACTAGTTGGCTGAACTTGGTTTTGGAAATGAATTTGAGAAATGAGCTGTATTTGTTGAGTAAAATGAGTGAAAAAACATACTTATATATATTTTAGTTCAAAATTGAAAATAATGTCTCCTTGTTTAAGGGAAATTCCTATGGGAATAGATTTTTTGGGCATGCCTATTGAGTTTCAATACTCATACATATAGCTTTATCCATCTTTTTAGCTTTGGGTGTTTCTTCATTCTCATATTTGGTTGATGTAGTGTGATGCAGGTTTAAGTTTGGTGGTGACCCATAGGGTCACATAGAGGTATGTACGGTTTTAATTTATTTATGCTAGTAGTTTTCATTTTCATTGTTCTATTTATATTTAATTATTTATTAATTTATTTTTCATTTATTTAAGGGTCAAATCATTCCCACATGCCTCATTCTGATTCATGTCACAAGTTTACAACCCATGGAGTTCAAGAACACCTTTCGAACAATGCTATAGACAGACTCGGGTGACCGGTTCATGTTTGACTCAGGTTCGTTTGTGACACTTTCATTTTTGATATCATGCTTTATAATTTAAGATATAAACCTCCACCTTAAACTTCATTTTTAAAACATCAATTCCTACTAACCTTAGGCCTCATAAAAATTTTAACATTATTGAAAATTCATCATGATTTTATGTGTAGTTTTTCATTAGATAGTGGATAAAAGAGTTCCTTTACAAGTGTTTGTATAAGGATAATGTTCTCAGGATATGACAATAGCTCTACTTGAATTAGTATCATGAGTGATAAGAAAAAATATTCAAAAAAATATGTAAATAGATATTTTCCTTGTTTAATAATAATGAACTAAATAACTATAAAGAATGAATAAAGAAGTTCCATTATTTTAAAATGAGGGAATGTAATATAACTAAATTTATAGTTTGACTAAAAAAATGGGAAATTGAATTGATATTTTATATGAAATTAGAATATTTTATTTAACAATGAATTTTTTTTTAATTTTATTTCTTGGAATTTGTATAATGGTAAAATTGTTACCTCATATTTTCAATTTTGAGATTATAATCGTGAGGAAAAACATACTTTATGTGTGGAGGTATTTGACAAAAAAATATTTATTCATATTTTTAAAAAACACAGTGGTTTTAAATAGATTTTTTACCTAAATTCTCATAGTTTTCAATGTTTAATTAAATTGTGTGAAATAATGAATATGAAATTAAAATGTTTGAAAAAAATTAAATTGATAAAAAATTTACGGTTCATATTTATTTTGATATATTGATAATAATTTACTAATTATTTGATAATATTTTTTTGAGTTTACTCTACCTTAAAATACAAGCCAAGTTGGTGATCCATCAACTAGTGAAAGCTAACCCCTTAGCTAGACCACAAAGGAATGGCCAACCAAAATGTACAATATGAATTCTATCATGGTCCAACATAGGAAATAGGGGATTCAAGCCTATGAAAGGGCATGTGGGGTGTCAAGCCCTCTGGGGATCATAGCGGTCTCAAAGGCCGGCACATTCCATATGTGTGTGAGGATCGACTATGGTGTGTGTGGGGGGATGGGGGAGATTATCCCCACTATAATTAGTTTTGGAAGATGATCCCATACCGTGGTCTATAAACCAAATCCACCTCTTCTTCTCATTTCAATTTGGTATAATGATATGAGTGGTATAGGTAACATTTCTTAAATCCCAATAACCCTCCTTGGACACCCTCACACTGCCAGTTTTTTAATGGCATCACCACTTGATGTTGTCGACCTCCACTTCATTATAAGGAACTATTATATTTGACACTATGAGTTCTCGGGGTCAATCCATCCACTATATTCGATAGCCCTTTCCATTATAGATCCCATCTCATGTCACGATGGAACCTGAAGAAGCTCATTTTGATCTCCCTTTGGATAGTTCAATTGCTGATGGGGTTGAGAAAGAGGGGACCATAAAAATGCATTGTCACTCTACTTTCCATTTTTGCACCTTCCCTCACCGACCATTCCAAATTTCCATAAAAATTACCATGCAACCATTCTTGGCATGAAAAGTTGTTTCCCCTATGGTTTTTAGTCTATGATGAATTAAAAATACCTAAAATACATAAGTTTTTTCAAAATAACATCATATAGGTCTTGGTGGATATCTTAAATGAATATTCGAATATATGAATATTTGAATGGATGTCAAGGATTCATTCTCCTTACATAAAAAAGATGGATTTGTTTCTGCTAAAAATGAGTTTGACCTTGCCGGGGGGAGGAGGCTGCCAAGGCCACATATACTATCCACTTTATCACTTTGTTTTGTTTTATTTAAACATTATTTTTTTTCTTTATTTGTTATCTAATTTGATTTTCTATTATTAAAATAACAATTCTTGATTATTTTTTGATCACCACCCATAAATTTTTTCTTATTCTTCTCCTTCTTATTTTTATTTCTTCTTCTTGTTTTATTTTATTTTATTATATTTTTTCTTTTTGTTTTATTCTATCTATCTCTATCTATTCATTTTTATTTTATTATTTTCATCTTTTGTTATCTTCTTATCTCATTACACAGTGACATGTAAAACTAAAAAATGATAGGCTAACCCGAGTCTTAGACTGGGGGAGGTAAGTGGAGTTTCTATTGCATTTTTCATGTAAATTAATATGTTTTATTATGTTTTTTATGAGCTTGATTTAAGTGCATGAGTGTGGAGATTTTCCACTACGACAGTAAACTCAATCGCATTTCTATTATTTTATGTAATTATTTTACATCTATTGCACTAAACAAAAGCTCTTAATATGATGAAGTAAATCAATTTAGTTGATGAAAAGAAACTTGATAGAGTCAGGTCCTAAAATATATTACACTTTATTTTGAGATGTGATATCAAAATTGATTACAGGAGGAGGTGGAATTATGATTGCTAAATTCATTCAAGATTCTACACCACTAAATATAAGAATAGTAGTTTAAAAGTTATATTTCATGATTAAACTATTAAAATAAATTTAAAAACCAACAAAAATAATGAAGGACCCCATAAAAACCACAAATGAAATGTTATTTATTTTATAATCACATTATGCAATTTCATGTTAGTGATTTTTTAACATTTCATATATCACTACTACAAAAATATGGTTTTAGCCACATTTTGTAACTGTGGCTATAGGCAAAAAAATCCTGACTATAGGTTATAGCCACAGTTTAATAATGTGTGGATCATATTAGTATGTAAATATGGAAAATCTAAAATTAATGGTACTTAAACCATGGTAAAATCTTATGCCAAGCATTACCTATATCCACAAGTCAAGTCGTGGAAATATCCATGTTTCCACAGTTCCAGAATATAGAAACAACCTCTGTATTCCATAAAAACCAGCAACATAAATGGATGCAATATCTCGTTGCATCAAAAACTTCTCTGCATGAACTATTGTCATTTGGAAGATCCATTTGAAAGATGAAACATTGATAAGGGAAATTATATTCTTATTAGATTCTTCAGTTCTAAATGCCAATATTACGCAACTATACCTTGATAAGTCTAAGTAATTCAATTTATTTTCTCTAATAAATGAAAAAATACACCTTCTAATAGTAAGAACATTAGGTAATTGAGAAGCAACTATAAAAAACGAATCTGATAGGCTTCATGATAAATCATTAGTAAATGACTTCAAATCGAGATGGAAAGTATATCGAATTGACTAGTAAGAAAAAATTCATAAAAACCAACACATTGTGATTTGATTACCCATTCTTATAGCTTCTCATATATAGTGAGTGATTAAAAATGGGGAAAATAGCCTTGTTTTTCATCCCTATATCGATATTACATTCTTCTTCTCTTCCCACATCTATTTAAAAAAACATGTACTTTCCCTCCTCGTCTTTCCTTCTATACATTGCTTCATATATTTTTTTTTCTACATAATATCTTCTAAATCTGTTATTCCTCTCTAGATATGCAACGGATAAGGGAATATAACTCATACACATAATGAATCCAAACCAGTGACCAAGAAACACAATAATGGTTGGAAAAAACACGTTAATAATGAATTTAACCATGAATCATAACTAGATTTTGTAAGAGAGGGAGAAAAAATCAATATTTTCTCCCTCCCACCATAAAAATATCTTAGGCTATCTGTTTTCATGGATATAAAAATGTCTTCCTACTATCCTAATATGCATGTAATTACCAATAATAATGATTTTCTCACTGCATATTTAAATCCTCCTAACCAGCTCGTTGAATCTTCAAATCCTCCCATATAGCTTGTTGCATCTTCAAAACTGAAATATATGTTGAGGTATAAATGTATCGAGAAGGAAAAAACATGAAGATATTGAATTAAAAGAAGCATTACAATTATTTTTTCCATAAAATAAGCAAAAAACATATCACAAAAAGATTCCTTCATAAATATCCGTATTGTAAAAAAATGATTATGGGAAATGGTATTCTCAAAACATAAATTATTAAAATGGGACTATATTCATTAGCCCTAAAGAATTTTTATTACTAGATAACGTATTGACTTTAGTCAAACTATCATTTATATTATGGGTAGTTTGTATCATACAAATTTACATTATCCTATTTTTAGTAATCTTCATAAAAAACTATATATAATGTCAATATTCATTGATTTACCAATGAAAATATGACTCTTTGATCCATAAAAGGATTATTAACTATTGAAATGTACATCTATACTAGTATTAAATAAAGGATGACATTTTTCTCTCATTAAAAAAACAATTAACTTTATAGTTTCAGTTAAAGAAATTACTCATCCAATATTATGGATAAAGAAACTATAGTTTCTATGTTACACTTATAGGAAATAGGTACACTATAATAAAGAAAACTAGATGGTGTTATTACACAAGAACCAATAACATTTAGTGTCCCCTTTAGTGCTTGATTGATAATTTCAGTATGGATTGAATAAAGGAACACACAGAAAATACAGTTTCTTAATATTTATAAATATACAGAGACCGTAGGATTCACATGTCTAGACCATGTCAAAGATGTCCCCAAATACTAACCTACACATCTAATTGATTCACATATGTATGCAATGGTTAACTCATAGAAGACGAAAAAAATCCACATTATTATAAAATTCTACCTCCATCAAGATCTTGTCATTAACCAACTATTAACACAATGACATGTAGACACATGAAGGACCCACCTTCTAATTTCAGTGTTCCACCACAACTGCTACCTTTGACCAAACCCAACTACTAAAATATCAATTTATCAAAAAACATCTTGTTTTTCCCACACTTCTTCATGAATATGACATATGTTTAATGGGTAATATAGGGTACAACATTACAATCCTCATCACAAACTCACCAAGAAGAAATCTAGAGACTCATGAAATGTTTGATCCTAGGATCGATTGTGAAGAAACTACTGATCTAGGATTATCTCAACCACATATAATTATCTTATAAAAACCTATGAATGACATTTCTCACTAACATACACTAGCTCACCCAAATACCATTATCCAATAAATATTGCAAAAACCTAACTTTCCTAAAACCTTTTAAAACAAAGCCCTGAAGGTATTTCAACGAGATCTTGAAATATTTCCCCTTTTATCATACTTCTGAAACACCATGTATCACATGGTTTGAAACAGTAAAAGGATTAAAAATACTATATGAACTACTTCCAAAACCCCAAAACTCTCACTGGGGTCACAAATTACAAGAACGATATTACCTACCAAACCATATGCTTCATCCCATTCTGATCGAGAATTAGAGGTTAAAGTATTTATGACCAAGGACATTACCCACACTGCCCCCCAACCTTCATCGTACTTCCCTCCTGCACCCCCTACCCCATGCCCCCCCCCCACCCACAATTCATCCCCACCATGTATCCCCTATACCCCTGCGAAAAACAAACAGCCCACCCCATTCCCTCTAGTACCCCCACTACACCCCCACCCACCCACCCACACCCCCACACTACACACCCCTCTTCCTTCCTGCACAACACCATCACCCTCTCAAACACCCCACAAAGCACCCCCGCCACCCCACCATACACCCCCAGCACCCCATCAGCTCTACACCCCAACCACAACCTGCACCACCTCTACTCCCTCTATAACACCACCATTGCCACCATTATCCCCCCCCCCCACCAAACACCCCACCAGTAACACCCCTACCCCCCCCCCACCCACACACACACCCCCTCCCTACACCCCCCTCTTCCCACTACACAACACCATCACCCCCCCCCCCCCTCCAACACCACACTAGCACCCCCCCCCCCCACCCCATGAACCCCCAAAAAACCATCACCTTTGTACCCCCCCCCCCCCACACAACAACACCACATCTAGGCACAACACCCCCCCCCCCGACTACAACACCCCACCAGTAACCCCTCCCCCCACACCGACCATACAACCACTCTTCCCCCCACCCAATCCAACACCCCACCAGAAGCCATTGAGGATTTCAAAAAAACTCTTTTAATAGATGGTTTTATTTCACAAGAACAAATAACATTGAGGGTATAGGCATGTAGTACAAAATTGGATGAAAATTAATTGAAAAAATCAATTCACAGACCAGTTGAAACACAGTTAAGGGCTATAACGTCAGGATCCTTTACTGCATGATAAAAGGGAGATGTAGTATGGTATTCAACTTCACACCCTTCAACCAAATATTCTAGGGATACTTCTTCCATTTAGTCAACATTGAATAGGTTAAGCCTTTCCATAGTCTCATCAAGATTGAGTAAGTGATCTGTCTTTTTAGTTCATCTGCAAAAAAATAGAACCCAGATTATAAATAGAGAAAATGTAATAAAGGAAAAATAAAATTTACAATTCTTAAAAAAGAGGCGTTTCAATGGGAAATCAATTCACATGTAAATAATCATGTAAAATATACAGTATGTATTATAATTATATTTAATACAAAAACTAGATCATACAAATTTTAATTGATCTTCCATAGATGATTTAGTTGCACAAATTTCGGTTCAAGACCCCAATAGAATGCTTGTGTTTGATGAGACTAAAAAAGAGAAAACAGTTTTCTTGATGGGATCTGTATTACTAGAAATTGACTCATCAATACAAAAAAACATATTTCATAACTAATGGTTTGTAGAGAATAAGATTATTTTTATCCCAAAACAACTCAATCTGGATTTTTATAGGTAGAACAATGTGCATGATAAACAACATATTTTCCTATATTGATTAGGACTGGGTAGATCAATAAATTATCCTCATAAAATCTAAGATGAAGTAATTTAAAATTTATAACATAACATTCTAAATGCAAGAAAATATACATTGTAGTTCAACATCCCAGTCGCACAATGTCATAATACAGAAAAACATCAACAGAACACAAAACTAAACTTTAACTCAACCCTATCAAATGGTCATGAGATACCCTGAGTGACGAGTATAGAATTCCCCACGTGATGGGAATCGACTGCCTCATATGATGAGCATGGGATGACCCCCACTATACTAGGGTAGTACACTCACGTATTCCCCATACATATCCTTTACTACTCATTTGTCGAATCCAGGGAGAACACTTACATAATGCCCATATATATTCATGAATCTTTCTATTAAATAATATACGGGTAACATTTAAGACTGTTACCATATGGGATGTACCTATGAATAATCCCTACTTCATCCCTCCCTATGCCTCATTTTTTTGACATGAGCATCCCTATCTTGTTATGTTAAATTGTATGGTATAATTGAATGAACCATAGTTCAGTATAGTAATGAAATTTTCTTTTATATCACCAAGTCACACTAATATAGTGAATACCAAGGTCAAATCAAATGTTTGGGGTGAGAAGATATAAGGTATTATTAGAATAATATTCTAACTATAATTAAGACTAAAATGGGTCTAAATAAAGGAGAAAATGTGTGAACAGTGAAGTTGAGTATTTATAAGTTTTATAACATGGAAAATTTAAGGATAGATGACATGAAAATAGCTATGCAGGGGAGTTCAATTGAAATAAATTGCAATAAGTATGTAGTTCATGGGGAATAGGCTCAAAATAACAAGAAAATATAACTAAAAAATTACTTATATTCAGTAATGAAAATAAAACTACCACTAAAATCAATCATGATCTCTGTCATGATATTTACATCATAAAATAGTGAGAAATAAAGGGATTCAAAGTTAATTGAAAATATGAACCATCATTCTCTCATGAATTTCCATTCCTTTTTAAATCATCTATTAAACTAGTCGGTAAATTTCACTAAAATGAAATTTAAAACTTATTTGATAATGATTTTATTCTATCGATTCATTATCCAAATTTGAGATATAAATCATAGTTAATAGTTAATAAATGAAGAAATACCACATAGATTGAAGTAATCAACAACATGTAATTATTTCGTGAAACTACTATAACTTTAACCCCTCTTCAATTTAGCAGAAACTCTTCAAAATTTAATTTGTAACACGAGAAAAAATGATATAGAATCAATGGAAGAATATATTAAATAGAAAAAAAATCAACTCTATCATGTTGAATCCTATCTCTCTATACATCATCTTTATCTTCCCCTATTTTTTTGAAGCTCTTTATCACATCACATATGTATTATCTTCTCCCTCACTATAGAATGCAGTTTCTAGATTTAGTTTCATCTGTAAAGTCAGTCTCTCCTCCATATAATAATCTTATATTTTTATTTTTTGTGTTCATCAATTTTCAACACATAAATTTTTAATGTGTTAAATAAAATAAAAATTTAATTTTTTTTAGTTTGGTTTAATCAAAGATGTGTAATCCAACATATGAATTTTATGTATGTGTTTTATATTAATGGGAACAATCTTTCCATAGTTTAAATACAAGAAACAATTACCAACAACTAAAATACCTATAAAATTTTCAATTATTTATTCTATTATGTGGATGATCAATAATAAAATTTATATAAAATAAGTTCCACCAACGAATTAAGTTATTTCATCGTCAAGTGGATATCATTAATGGAAATTATTTGGACCGCTTTATGTATAAGATTGAATTTGTTGTCAATGGGTGTCAATGTATGTCAATGATGATCGAAATTGATGTAGCATTAATTTAAGGATGATTGAAGGGATTTGGAATTGATAATCCAAAAATAAGTGGAAGACGAAGGTGTATAAAGTGGCTTGGCATACTAGGTAGGCATGAATCTTATTTCATGTTACCATTTATGTTAACATATTTTGTGGATTAATTTAAAAAAAGGGGGGTCATCCCATCAGCTAGCTACCTAACCTCAACCTGAGGAACATGAGGGACCATAGTGGTTGACCACACCCATGGGGATGCCCAGAAGAGGCAATCCAAGATCAGAATAGTGTATGTAGAGCGTGCTTCGCCATGCGGGGCGGTACGAAGGAAATGATGCATAGGGTGGGTGCAGAGCAAGCCTGCAGACCATAGTATAAGGCAGTACCATAGAGATGAGAGGATAATTCTGAGGGAATGTAGAGGCAACTTGATACTTAATCCAAAAATATATGTGCCTAAATTTTGATGTGGGACTGAAGTTTTAATGACCAACCCAATATCATTCATCTATTATATCTCGCGCATGATCTTGAATGCGCACCTCATCTCGTGACATGTGATCTTATCGCCACCAATCACGCTTGATCTGAGTTGACCCAACAACCAAGGAGAGCCCTCACCATCATCTTCATCCTTGGAACCCTCAAAGGTTTTCTAATTCCAAGGTCTGATGGAGACGTAGTCGTACCCCCTTTATTGACCATCCATACACCATTTATGATTGAAACCATTGTATCATGGTCATAGGGTAGCAGTGATATCATGCATGAAATTTCATTTCCATGCATGCAACAAAATAATCATGTTCATATGTGGCCGAAGTAAGTGAATCTGAGAGGAAACATCATGGGAGATCAAGTGTTCATGATCAAGACATGAAGGTGATTCTCAATTCATGCATTAAATGTTTTCACATGAAAGGAGAAGGTCACACACAGGAAAAATAAACAACTGAGAATACATTCATTTCTTATACCCGTGATTTGATGATTTTAAATGTACGATCTTTACTGTATATATCAAGGAATTTTAACGCAAAAATGATTTGATCTATACTTATAAAAATAAAACCACCAATTTTAGAAGGGGATGCTACTCCTATTCTTTTGAGAGCACATGATCAAAGAGACAGTGTCTACTTGATCTTCTTGTTCATGAGGGGTAATCAAGTTCCGTGAAATTTTATGGGTCTGTGAAGATTGAACCATGAACTACGCTGGTTCCATGAAGTGAAGGACTTTCATGGACCACTTGAGTTCGCGAACAAGGAGAGTCGTGAACCCCTCTTGGTTCTTGATGCAAGCAACTATGAACCACTCTCTAGTTTTGTTAATAACAATACCACATACCATTCAGGTATTGTGAAGAAAGGTACCATGAACTGTTCCGGTATGTTGAAAAGGATAACTACAAAAAAATTGGTACTTGAAGGAGGTCTTCACTCTTTATGAATAAGAGAACCATGCATCCCTTATGGGAGGAGTATTCAAGGAATATTCTGGTATGTGAAATAAATAACGTCCATCCACTTGAATATTTTTTGAAGGATATCCAATAAACATTGAACTACAAACAATTGGGTTTGAAGAAGAACAAATCTAAAGCCTAAAACCATCCAAATCAAGTGATGTATAGAGAAGGAAAAGAAATGTAAAATAATAATGTCTATGAAAAAACCGAGGAGAACATATTCTTGTTGTACATGCATCCATAATCATGAGGTGATCCGACCAAGTGTATTTGCATGCAAAGAGGGCGATTCAAGAAGACAAAGGAAAGAGGAATAATTTAAATGTGGAGGGAATTTTCATGCTTGAATTCTTACATGAGTATATTGATGAAAAACCTAGAACTGTGGGTGTAGGTGTGTGACGAATAAGAAGAAGTAATAGAAAGGGAGGAGTTTATTTAAATGCTACATGAATGATATCATGCTTACCTATGGAGAATAAAGAAGAAGAATCCAATTCTGATGATGCGAGTGAGCTGATCTCCATTGCTTGAACAATCATAATGGAAATTGCGATACTAACTGAAATGAATATTATGTTTTAGTGCATTAAGTAATTGAACTAAAGGATAAATCAAAATATAAAAATGAATCAATTATGGAATTTTATGTATATAGTATATCTTGATGAATATAGACAAAGATATCCATGCCAATTTGTTGAAGAGACCATCAAGTTGATAAACAAATTGACACTTCAACCAAGACAGCGATCCCAGGTCAGTCAAAGGAAGTGATCCAAGGAAAGTAGTGATCTATCCCTAGAAATTTTTAAAGGTAGTGTTCTTGGGATAGAGTGACTGTGCTCGAACCTTTGTTATCCATAGAAAATGGAAATTAGTGTAAAATGATATGACTGGCAACCTGTCAGCGTTTACTCCTTGGATGTATCCCTTAGTAGTGAACCCTATAAAAGTGATGTGTTGTCTTTCTATATGTGAGTGTTTTAATTAATTCACTTATTCATCATATAGGGTTAAATCGGATTATACTAACACAGGAAAAATATCCAGTAGTTTATGAGAAAAAGTGACACCATGATTCACCCCCACCTCTCAGGGTAGTTTGGGGTCCTTCAATTGGTATCCAAGTGAATTGTTTATGTATTTCAGATACTCTATATTAATTCTATTTAGAGGAGGATTTGAGTTTTCTTGCGTAATGTCATTAATGAATTGCAGTTCTATTAATCATTTAGTCATCTCTGAGTAGAAGTCTACATCCATCAATACCATGAATAACATTAAAAACAATGAGAAGAGACAGTTGAAGATGTCCCTCTTTTCTAAAGAAGACGCAATTTCTTGTTCTCCATGCCCTTTCAATAATGGAGAAGTATCTAGCTTGTAAAGTAAAGATTAAATGGCTCAGGTTTATACCTAAGAAAATTAAGACACTTCTATGTCATTTTCAAGTGATCAAGATAAATTAAGAACCTATCTTCATGATATTCCAAAAAAAAGCGCTTCTGATATTTGTAGTATATTTCAATTCTTGCATGTTGAGATTTCCTGATTGGATAGAGAAGATGATAATGTGGAAATAGTATTGGAAGAAAAAATTATTGACTATTTAAATCTCTCCAAGGTTATTTAGTCCTTTGAAGAGAAACAGGGACTCAATAAGACTCTGGAAGAAAAGATCTATGAATTTAAATATGACATGAAAACCAAAACAGAATTCATGGTATTAAATTTGGAAGAAACATCGAAGAATTACAAAGAGAATGACTATTTATTACAAAGAAAATTTAAGTTGCATGAATTGGGTAGAAAGATTGAAAAATAATTGTGATGGTAAGATGATCGTGATTGAAGATTAGAAAATCATCCTCCACATGGAATGTCAAAAATTGGAAGCCTAGTTGACCAATATTGAAAGACATAGATTGAGACTTCACAAAAGGAGAAAATAGTTTCTGCCAGTATTCAGAGATCATTAGAGGAGTCTATTGACAAAAGGCCTTTAAAATGTGATATGAATATCATGACTTAATTCATTAATCTGTCACATGTTTCTGAGAAAATGATAGTACCATCCATACTAACTTGACTATTGTTCCTAAATATGTTACTAAAAAAATACAAGTTGGAAGAAAATGTTTAGACAAATATGGATGAGGAAAGGTGATGAAAAGAAATATACCACTAGGGATAGGGTGGATTGGATGAAGAAGCTTGAAGATGGTTCCCTAGATAGAGCATAACACATTAAGATGAAGCCCCAACAACCTTAAACAAAAAATATCACGAAGACAATATTTGGGTGTCAATATTGGTGCTACAATAGATTTGAGCATTGCGCACTAGATTGTTTTTACAATCCCTTAAATTTAAAAGTTACAAAGAAATCCTATATCAAAAGGGATAAATCCATAAAAGAAAAATTGATATCAATAGATCCAAAATCAATTGTATACTACAAACAGATTTGGAACAATTGTGATCCATGCAATGGGAGTGTCCACAAGAATGGAGCTTGTTTAACTCATCATATATTTTGAATAGATAAGAATATATGACCATAGAAGCCAGATAATAAGTAAAAAGCTACCTTGGTAAGAAATCTGAAGAATGTTTCAAATGAAAATTCTCCCATAAAGACCCCCAAAAGTAAAGGTGAGTGTAGAGACCCGAAGCTTGACGTACATTGACATTACATTACTTTTGCGGAATACTTAGTACAAAACAAAAACACACACACAAGGATCGTAATAGTTTAGTGTCTTTGGAAACTCGGAACGTAATCTTCTAATCGTGGTGAAAGTTCTTCAATATCTCCCATAAAGGTCATCCCTTTTTTCTACCTAAAACCTTTCTTTATATCCTGGGGAAAAGAAAACATAAAAGGGTGAGCTCAAATGCTCAGTAAGGGTAAACAAAAGAAAAATCAATCACATCATATACATAGCTTTTGGAAATATTAACCTGCAAAAGAGCTCATAATATCATAACATGGGATATATCATAGAAGTGAAATGTAATCCCAATAATCATAACTTAAAACATGAAACTTTGTGGCATAAACACATAATCATAGAGAATCATTTCTTGTTAGTCAAGACTCATTTCCAAGACTATCTTAGTGGACAAAGTCCCTTTCTGAATTGAGTAACCCTCGTTTCAGTCCTGTTTCACTGAACCGGTATAACCTACCATTCCAGCCATGTCTATCTCATGAGATATAAAATCTTTACCCAATTCATTGGAGGGAGATATAGGTCCCACCCATCTTATAATGAATCCTTTCTTATGTGTGCCACATAATCACAAAACATACATCATCGCATAACACATGTAACAAAAATGGGATTCTTGAAACATCATGACATCATAAATCAATTCATATAAGATAAAGGAATTCATAAAAATAATTCCATCACAACATGATCAAATCAATGTAATAATAGGGATAAAAACAGAACCCTTTATTATCTTAGATGGAAAATTATTTTGAAAATCACTTGAACTCCATTCTTGAGGAAAATATCCTTTCTTCTTCAAAAACATTTTTCCTTTCATAACATGTCATACAACTTTAAAATAAAAGAAGTTGATTAAAAATAAACTTGAAAACTTGTAAAGGAAGATTCTTGGAAATAATGTTTTAAAAATCCATTCATGCCGTATAAGTTAAAAAAAACATTCTTCATACTTTTGTCGGAAAAGTCAAAAAGTACCTCGTACGAAAAACGACAAAAGATTCCTTTCATACATATTACTAAAAACTCACCGAAGGGTAAAAATGGATTTAAACAATTGTAGGTGGATGGAAATAATATTACATATTTATGAAACATGGATGTAGATGATAAAATACACCCCAGTAAATACTTACGAATAAACAATCTCGGATAAAAATGAGATTGTGATATTTCCCTTACCTTAGGTCCAATTTGCTTCGTATGTGTCCGAACCTCCTGTATAATGATTTAAATAATGTCATTGACTTATTAAAGAATCATATTCATTGTTATGATATCATATATGGTTCACTTATGACATTATATTACCCGTTCTTTTGTAAATTCCATGTTAAAGAATCGTTTTGGGTAAAATCGTTTCATTTATCGTAGGTGTTTTGACTTGTTGTTCTTGACATCATTCTTACTTATATCATGATTTACTTACTTCCAGAATATAAAATATGATTTATATATCATATATATTCAGTATATATATATATATAATAGATAGATAAATAAAATGAAAAACACCGTTCATGGAGACGGTAGTCCGTACGTACGCATGAACGCTGTTTTTCTTTCCTTATTGTCTTGAAATGGAAGTAAGTAGATGAAATACATATGTATATATATACATAAATCCAGTAGCTTTATAATGTCATATATTTCATTATTATTTCTTATATATACATTATAATCATTCTTAAATGGTTAACATGGAGAATGAATCTCATCGCGTCGTGGAGACGGTAGTCCGTACGTACGCACGAGCGATGATATCATTTCTATAAATATTGAATTGAATTGGAGTGGATTATACAATATATCAGAATCAATATGATGTTGTAATAACTATTTATAGTTATTCTTTACACCATTATACCCATCCATGTAAGGTGGTGGTGGAAAATAGATTACACCACGGCGTGGAGACGGTATTCCGTACGTACGCACGCGCGGTGATTTCTTTTTCCGTAGGATGGATAGATGGTGAAATAGGGTTGTTTCATACTTATAATAACATATCAGTATATGAGTGATACTGATGTTATTACTTCATAATGAAACAACCTATGAAGAAGAAGTGTAAGAAGAAATAAAGATGAAAGAATTGGTAACGGTAATTACCTCTTCTTTGAAGTGCATCTTTGAGACCTCCTCTTAGGGAACTAGAATTGGTCTTTGAGGAAGACCAGAACCTCTAAGATGTTGCTAGGGAAGTGGAGAAGGGATTTTTTCAGGGGTTGGCCGAGCTTGAGTGCTCAAATTGGTGTGAGGAGGAAGGGGAGGAGGTGTCCTTTTATAAGGGAGGAGAGGGGCACCTTAGGAATATCTCAAAATATTATTTTATATTAAAGTCAAAATCGGTTTATAATGGTTCCAAAGGGTCTTATTTAGAAGATAAGGTGGGGAGGGGTCGAAATCCTATCAACCAATAGAATTTAGACAAGTTTAGGATATTATTTTAACCTGATCAATTAAATTTAACTCTAAGTTAAATAATTTAACTTTTACCATGTCTTTTTGTTTTCTTTCACTATATGGTTAATAAACTTACTATAACATGCCAAACGAACCCCAAATTGTTTATTATTAATACATATATCCTTATCTATGTCATTGGGCCGAAACGTAGATTTTTAGGAATACAATAACAATTAATAATATAATATTTGATTTAAAAACTATTTTGTGTCAATTTTGACACTATTTGATATATGATTTTTGTGAAAGTCATAAAAGAATTAAATTTTCGAACCAAGTTTATTAAATCAACATTAATATATCATAGTAACCTAGAAAATTAGTGGAATTCGTAAAAAATCTCAAATTACATTTATTTTGGTGTTTATAACATCAATTATGTCAATATTTCATTAATAAGATAATTACTGCATCATCGTTGTGTCATAAATAAATTAAATTATTTTATGTCTAACAATTACAAATAAAATACCATCATGTAGGAAATTTGTTTAGCTTTCTAATGAATATTTACAATCGAATTTATCTTATGTATAACCCCATATTAAAAATGATTTACTTATTAAACTTTGATTTTAACTATTTTAACCTTTCTTTAAATAAATTAATAATAAATGTCCTAATCTAATCCAAGTGGGCCTAAATGGTCATATTTTATTCCTAAGTTTGTTTTTGGTCGAATTACACTTGTCCAATAGAATTAGGACATGTGTTAGGGTAATAGTAATATCATATTTACCCTTAGTTACCCTATTTACTATTAACCGCGGTAAAAAAGTAAAAAGTTACTATTCACCAAAAAATTATTTTCATCTCATTGAACCACATTTTAGTCCTTGATATTAACCGTGTCTCTCGGATTTTAGAAATTCCATTCACAGAAGCGGTAAAATTATGTTTTATGAAAAATTCAGTTTTTTTAACTACCACTTAGTAGTTTCACTATTCATCAAAAATTGATGTTTTTCAGAACAATGCCAAAATTTCATCCTAATCTATATTTCATATTCCGAATTCAAAAATGAAATCTATTTTACCAAATTCATAACATATAAGTTGCATTAATTAATTTTATAATTAAATCCCGCTGTTAAAATAAATAGCGTGTTTTTAGGAAACAATATATATCAAAAGATTGACACTTGATTATGTCTGGTTTAAATGTGAAATTACAACCAATGACCAACATTGTATTAAATTGTAAAAATATATTATAAATATACTTTAAAACCACTCAAATTAATAATTTATCACTATTAATTATTTCGATTAAAAAAGTTGTTTTTAATTATAATTTAGTAATTTTTCACTATTCATCAGAATATGAAAGTTATCCGAAAAGTACCAAAATTTCACCTTAGGCTAAATTCGATACTCCGAATCCAAGAATGAAGTTCATTTTGAAAAATAAGATTTACAGAATTTTAAAAAGTGGTTATTACTATTCATAACGGCTATTTTTAATAATATTTTAATAGCACATCGTTGTTTAGTGAAACTCGGTATTGCGTATTACACACGCTATCGAGGAAGGTCGCGATTGCGTGTAATGCAAGGAAAGACAAGGATGCATGTTGTGCAAACTCCTTTTGGTGTAGCGTACAACACAAGACATTAATAAAATTAAAAAGAATATTTCTTTATAAAATCTTGGGCTGTTACATTCTACCCCCCTTAAAATGAATTTCGCCCTCGAAATTCGTCGGGGTTATAAATGGTTTACTATTCGAAAGTTTCTTTAATAGAAACCCACATCGTAAAAAGGAATATCAAAACCAATCTTTAAAAACAAAAGTATGAAACGTAATGGTTACCCAAATAAACTAATCATTGGGTTTCCACATAGGTGAAAATATGGATATGGAATAGAAATCTAACCATCATGTTTTGATGGAGAGTGGTAGAGAACATGGCTATGGAAAAGCCAGTAATCACAAATCCATAGATTTGTGATGATATAAGGTACCATCTGATTCATCAGGTATAAGATCACTAGGACAACATTTTTGGTTTTCAAGATCATTTCCCCTAAAGTTGAAAATTTGAATTAGAATAAATACTTACTTTATTTTGGTACAATCTCACTGTTGTTCGTGCTTTGAACAATTTCCACTTCATCTCTTAAATAAATGAAGTTGAATTTGTTATTCGTGAAGTGTTAGTAGATCATGTGATAGAATGACAGGTCATTCCATCTGTCTCAAACAAAAGGTTAGCAAAACTTATATACATAAGTCGATCTATAGTGAGATTAATCATATATGGTTCCTAAAATGGACTTATACTTCATATATCATACTGCTTAATATAATAAAACTAGTTTCTACTAAACAGGGACTTCCTGTAGGTCAGTGGTAGGCGATAAAGAACAGTCGCATTTCGGTTGTGGGTTCGATTCCTACAGCCTTGTCCGAAGCGATGGGCTGTCGCCCGTCCTGCAGGTTGTCCTTTTTCTAAAACTACATTACTATAACATCTCATCAATAATATCGAAAATCTTATATCCTTAAACAATACTAACTTATGTCCAACATAATCCATTCTAATCTTTAGGCTTATCCATAATACTACAGTCCACTCTCATAATATAGTGAAAACGATTACCAGAGATTTAATACTGTCGTTAATCCCCATATATCATAAGATATGTCTTGTTGGTCACATTCCAAACATTCAAAGGCCTTAATCATGTATTCTCTTGAATACCTTAGTGAAAACATGAGTGCAGTTAAAATTTAACACTTTCCACATACCAAAATCCTCAAAATTCTATATACTCAAACCATGATATCACTTAGTCCTTATATCAATCATGAGCTCATGAATACTGTCAAACATTTCATTTTCTCCTTATCCCTTCATTATGCGCATATCATCTACTTTCCAAAATATTTGAATCACTTTTCATGGTTACCGGTACCTTAAAATTATTGAAAACCACAATAGACCAATACATAAATATTTCAATACACCATAAAAGTACCTCAATAACATTATTCTTGAATACCAATACATAAACACTTCAGTCCATCCACTTCAATGATTGTCCTGGAATATGTCCTTCCTTGATTTAGAAGTAACTTTTTAGGTCAGGGCATTGAGTTGGGTAATGCCCATGTTCTCCACATATAAGACATTGAACTCCATAACAGTCTGTCACTCTATGACCCTTTTCTCCACACAGATAACATCGGTCCCTCCATTTGAGGTATTCCTCAAGGTTCTTCTTCCCTTCTTTAGAAATCTCAATCTTCCTTTCTTTATGCTGCTCAACATGCGAACATGCATAATAGTCTATCTTCCTCTTCTTTGATGAATTAGGTATACCACTAAATTTCACCTTGTTAATCATATATCGCGATGACTGATTCGGCATAATCACAATATCTTTCTCTCTAGGCATTACATAATTTTGTTGCTTATAGTCACCAATTTGTCCATTGGATTCAATGTTAACCGAATTCCGTCTGGCTCCCTCCATTAACTAAAACACAAAAAGAATTCATTGAGAGGAAAAAATCATGCTAGAGAAAACAACATAATAAAGGGGGTGTACCTTCAATATCCAACAACTTAGGTTTAATTCTATGATCGTTATCGTAATTCTAGTACTATAACCTATACGCATACTTATCCCTAGGGACATCCCTAGACATAGCTTAGAAATATCTCTAGGGATCTCACTAATGTTTTCGCATCCTAGTTTCCAAAGGTTGACTAAACCTTTCCTCTGATACCAACTGTAGAGACCCGAAGCTTGACGTACATTGACATTACATTACTTTTGAGGAATACTTAGTACAAAACAAAAACACACACACAAGGATCGTAATAGTTTAGTGTCTTTGGAAACTCGGAACGTAATCTTCTAATCGTGGTGAAAGTTCTTCAATATCTCCCATAAAGGTCATCCCTTTTTTCTACCTAAAACCTTTCTTTATATCCTGGGGAAAATAAAACATAAAAGGGTGAGCTCAAATGCTCAGTAAGGGTAAACAAAAGAAAAATCAATCACATCATATACATAGCTTTTGGAAATCTTAACCTGCAAAAGAGCTCATAATATCATAACATGGGATATATCATAGAAGTGAAATGTAATCCCAATAATCATAACTTAAAACATGAAACTTTGTGGCATACACACATAATCATAGAGAATCATTTCTTGTTAGTCAAGACTCATTGCCAAGACTATCTTAGTGGACAATGTCCCTTTCTGAATCGAGTAACCCTCGTTTCAGTCCTGTTTCACTGAACCGGTATAACCTACCATTCCAGCCATGTCTATCTCATGAGATATAAAATCTTTACCCAATGCATTGGAGGGAGATATAGGTCCCACCCATCTTATAATTAATCCTTTCTTATGTGTGCCACATAATCATAAAACATACATCATCGCATAACACATGTAACAAAAATGGGATTCTTGAAACATCATGACATCATAAATCAATTCATATAAGATAAAAGAATTCATAAAAATAATTCCATCACAACATGATCAAATCAATGTAATAATAGGGATAAAAATAGAACCCTTTATTATCTTAGATGGAAAATTATTTTGAAAATCACTTGAACTCCATTCTTGAGGAAAATATCCTTTCTTCTTCAAAAACATTTTTCCTTTCATAACATGTCATACAACTTTAAAATAAAAGAAGTTGATTAAAAATAAACATGAAAACTTGTAAAGGATGCTTCTTGGAAATAATGTTTTAAAAATCCATTCATGCCGTATAAGTTAAAAAAAAACATTCTTCGTACTTTTGTCGGAAAAGTCAAAAAGTACCTCGTACGAAAAACGACAAAAGATTCCTTTCATACATATTACTAAAAACTCACCGAAGGGTAAAAATGGATTTAAGCAATTGTAGGTGTATGGAAATAATATTACATATTGATGAAACATGGATTTGGATGATAAAATACACCCCAGTAAATACTTACGAATAAACAATCTCGGATAAAAATGAGATTGTGATATTTCCCTTACCTTAGGTCCAATTTGCTTCGTATGTGTCCGAACCTCCTGTATAATGATTTAAATAATGTCATTGACTTATTACAGAATCATATTCATTGTTATGATATCATATATGGTTCACTTATGACATTATATTACCCGTTCTTTTGTAAATTCCATGTTAAAGAAGCGTTTTGGGTAAAATCGTTTCATTTATCGTAGGTGTTTTGACTTGTTGTTCTTGACATCATTATTACTTATATCATGATTTACTTACTTCCATAATATAAAATATGATTTATATATCATATATATTCAGTATATATATATATAATAGATAGATAAATAAAATGAAAAACACCGTTCATGGAGACGGTAGTCCGTACGTACGCATGAACGCTGTTTTTCTTTCCTTATTGTCTTGAAATGGAAGTAAGTAGATGACATACATATGTATATATATACATAAATCCAGTAGCTTTATAATTTCATATATTTCATTATTATTTCTTATATATACATTATAATCATTCTTAAATGGTTAACATGGAGAATGAATCACATCGCGTTGTGGAGACGGTAGTCCGTACGTACGCACGAGCGATGATATCATTTCTATAAATATTGAATTGAATTGGAGTGGATTATACAATATATCAGAATCAATATGATGTTGTAATAACTATGTATAGTTATTCTTTACACCATTATACCCATCCATGTAAGGTGGTGGTGGAAAATAGATTACACCACGGCGT
Source organism: Viscum album (assembly GCA_963277665.1). NCBI lineage: Eukaryota > Viridiplantae > Streptophyta > Magnoliopsida > Santalales > Viscaceae > Viscum > Viscum album. The sequence goes on along the minus strand of OY728155.1, from coordinate 949,349,830 downwards.
GGAGACGGTATTCCGTACGTACGCACGCGCGGTGATTTATTTTTCCGTAGGATGGATAGATGGTGAAATAGGGTTGTTTCATACTTATAATAACATATCAGTATATGAGTGATACTGATGTTATTACTTCATAATGAAACAACCTAAGAAGAAGAATTGGAAGAAGAAATAAAGATGAAAGAATTGGTAACGGTAATTACCTCTTCTTTGAAGTGCCTCTTTGAGACCTCCTCTTAGGGAACTAGAATTGGTCTTTGAGGAAGACCAGAACCTCTAGGATGTTTCTAGGGAAGTGGAGAAGGGATTTTTGCAGGGGTTGGCCGAGCTTGAGTGCTCAAATTGGTGTGAGGAGGAGGGGGAGGAGGTGTCCTTTTATAAGGGAGGAGAGGGGCACCTTAGGAATATCTCAAAATATTATTTTATATTAAAGTCAAAATCGGTTTATAATGGTTCCAAAGGGTCTTATTTCGAAGATAAGGTGGGTAGGGGTCGAAATCCTATCAACCAATAGAATTTAGACAAGTTTAGGATATTATTTTAACCTTATCAATTAAATGTAACTCTAAGTTAAATAATTTAACTTTTACCATGTCTTTTTGTTTTCTTTCACTATATGGTTAATAAACTTACTATAACATGCCAAAAGAACCCCAAATTGTTTATTATTAATATATATATCCTTATCTAAGTCATTTGGCCGAACCTTAGATTTTTAGGAATACAATAACAATTAATAATATAATATTTGATTTAAAAACTATTTTGTGTCAATTTTGACACTATTTGATATATGATTTTTGTGAAAGTCATAACAGAATTAAATATTCGAACCAAGTTGATTAAATCAACATCAATATATCATAGTAACCTAGAAAATTAGTGGAATTCATAAAAAATCTCAAATTACATTTATTTTGGTGTTTATAACATCAATTATGTCAATATTTCATTAATAAGATAATTACTGCATCATCGTTGTGTCATAAATAAATTAAATTATTTTATGTCTAAAAATTACAAATAAAATACCATCATGTAGGAAATCTTTTTAGATTTCTAATGAATATTTAAAATCGAATTTATCTTATGTATAACCCCATATTAAAAATGATTTACTTATTAAACTTTGATTTTAACTATTTTAACCTTTCTTTAAATAAATTAATAATAAATGTCCTAATCTAATCCAAGTGGGCCTAAATGGTCATATTTTATTCCTAAGTTTGTTTTTGGTCGAATTACACTTGTCTAATAGAATTAGGATATGTGTTAGGGTAATAGTAATATCATATTTACCCTTAGTTACCCTATTTACTATTAACCGCGGTAAAAAAGTAAAAAGTTACTATTCACCAAAAAATTATTTTCATCTCATTGAACCACATTTTAGTCCTTGATATTAACCGTGTCTCTCGGATTTTCGAAATTCCATTCACAGAAGCGGCAAAATTAAGTTTTATGAAAAATTCAGTTTTTTTAACTACCACTTAGTAGTTTCACTATTCATCAAAAATTGATGTTTTTCAGAACAATGCCAAAATTTCATCCTAAGCTATATTTCATATTCCGAATTCAAAAATGAAATCTATTTTACCAAATTCATAACATAGAAGTTGCATTAATTAATTTTATAATTAAATCCCGCTGTTAAAATAAATAGCGTGTTTTTAGGAAACAATATATATCAAAAGATTGACACTTGATTATGTCTGGTTTAAATGTGAAATTACAACCAATGACCAACATTGTATTAAATTGTAAAAATATATTCTAAATATACTTTAAAACCACTCAAATTAATAATTTATCACTATTAATTATTTCGATTAAAAAAGTTGTTTTTAATTATAATTTAGTAATTTTTCACTATTCATCAGAATATGAAAGTTATCTGAAAAGTACCAAAATTTAACCTTAGGCTAAATTCGATACTCCGAATCCAAGAATGAAGTTCATTTTGAAAAATAAGATTTACAGAATTTTAAATAGTGGTTATTACTATTCATAACCGCTAGTTTTAATAATATTTTAATAGCACATCGTTGTTTAGTGAAACTCGGTATTGCGTATTACACACGCTATCGAGGAAGGTCGCGATTGCGTATAATGCAAGGCAAGACAAGGATGCATGTTTTGCAAGCTCCTTTTGGTGTAGCGTACAACACAAGACATTAATAAAATTAAAAAGAATATTTCTTTATAAAATCTTGGGCTGTTACAGTGAGATGTCCTTGGAGTCAAAATGAGAGAAGTTGATGATTGGTACATCCAAAATAACTCCTAAAACGGATTACATTATGAAGAACCCATGTGTAACATAAAAAATGCTATTATAGTTCCTAAAGACATATTAGTTCTCTTGCCTAAATATTTATAAATAATTATAATTAAAGAGAAGGCACATACTAAGGCTAGTAAAACGGGAAATAAGAAGATTCCACATAATGATAGAAAATTCATGTGTGTGATGTGAAATAAGGTTGGTCACAATGCTAGGAATTGTATTGCTTTTATTACAAATCAAGAAGAATTCCTCTAGAAGATGAATATTTCACCATGAGATTATTGTGATAAAAAATCTCTTAATTAAAGAAGAGTCACACACAATGAAACAGATGAATTAATATGATCCACACAACCACAGAAAGAATTTAAGATGAAATATGAAAGTATGAAGAGTGGAGAAAATAGATCATCTTGGTTGAGAAAATCATCTCAACCTAGATGTTCACATTGATTATGAATTGGGGTCCATCTTATTCCATTGAATTGTTTTGTATTTATTTATTCTTGTAATAATAAAAAAAATAAGATAAATAAATCACTCAGGGGAGAACCATAGAATTGTTCCCTTAAGGGTGAGACAGATGAAGAAGATGCTAGAGTTATTAGTTCAACTAGTGTCATATTTAGTTGGTATAAAATTAAATTACTATGAAGATTTTTTGAAGGTCATGTTATTGGAAAAGGATTTTTAGTTTGATAATTTCACATCATACTTATTATCCTCATCCTAGAATGAAAGCAGAAGAACCATATAGATAATTACATGAGTTATCATCTCATGATATATCATGATCAGTGGATAATGGAAAACTTTTTTGTCTAAATCAAATACTCTAGTTTTATACACTGATCATTTCTCAATCAGACTAAGAGTGAAATTATTGATGGCATACTTCATAAGTATGGACGGATACCCTCTCTACCATGGACTTATAATTTCATGTCAACAAGGGGGGAAGTGAATGAAAGTGTTTAATGGAGAGAGAGAAAAAAGGGATTTGATAAAGATAGAGAAAATTTATATTTTGATATTGGCATATTCATTTGATGAATTCTAATGTATTGGAAACAAAATACATAGGGGGATACTATTGGGATGACTTTATGTATAAGATTATATTTTTTGTCAGTGGGTGTCAATGTATGTCAATGATGACCAACATTAAAGTATCATCCTTTTAAGGATGACTGAAGGGTTGTGGAATTGATAATCAAAAATAAAGGGAGGAATACCAAGGTTTAAGAAGAGGCTTGGCATAATTGGTGGTCTTTCATATTATTTAATATAAACATTGTTTTTGTGGATTATATTAACAAATGGGGAAACCCATGAGCTAGCTACCCAGCCTTGACCTGAGGCACATGCGGGACCACAGGGGTTGACCCTACCCATGGGGAAGCCAGGCAGAGCCAGCCCAAGAGAGGCGTAGTGCATGAAGAGTGTGTGTCACCATGAAGGGTGGCATAGAGGCAAGGATGTATAGGGTGGGTGCCAAGTACGTCTATAGAACATGGTACAGGGTGGTACTGTGGATAGAGGAGGATAATTCTGAGTGAATCCACGGATGGCTTGAAACATAATCCATGAATCATTGTGCCTCTTTTTTTTATGTGAGACAGTTTTTTTAATTACGAAAGTAATTTTATCGTCCACCAATTCCTGCACATGACCTTGAATGAACGGCTCATTCCATGTCATGTGATCTAATCATCGTCGTACATGCCTGATCTATGTTTATCCAACGACTGAGGAGATCAAGTTCTATCATCTTCAACATTTTAACCATAAATGGGCTCCTGATGCCACAGTCTTCCAGATATATCGTTGTACCTCGTTGATCGACCATCCATCCACTTTTGATGATTGAAACCACTATATTATGGTCATAGGGAAACCATGATATCATGAATGAACTTGCATTTGCATGCATGAAATGAAATGATCATTTTCGAACATCGCCGAAGCAATAGACGCTGCGAGGCCACAGTGTGGGAGCTCAGGTGTTCATGATGAAGACTTTCATGAAATTATAAGTACATGGACATGATGTTTTCACACAAAAGGAGAAGGTCACATGCATGAAAAGAAATCAATGCAGAATCTTATCAGATCTCATACCCATGGTTTGAATTTTTTAAAACTACAATCTTCATGGAATATCTTGAGGAATTCGAATGTAGAAAATATCTGATCTCTTTTTATAAAAATATAACCACCAATCCAGTAAGGGGCTGGTGCTCCCAATATTTCAAGAGATCCTATTCTAAGAAACAGAGTTTTTACGATATTCTATTTCATGAGGGGAAAGAAAGTTCCTCAAACCATTCTGGGATAGTGAAGAGTGAATTGTGAGCTATTCTAGTTCCACGAAGTGAAGGAGTTCTGCGTACCACTCGGGTTTGAGAAGAAGGAGATAATATTACCATTCATTGTTCATGAAGTAAAAAACAATGAACCACCCTCTAGTTTCACGAATAAAGGTATTGTGTACAGTTTTCGTTTTGCAAAGGAAGGTACCATGTACCATTCTAGTCAATGGAAAATAAGAATCGTGTACCACTTGGTAAGTGAAGGAGGTTTTCACTCTTTGTGCATTAGAGAACCATGGATCATTTGTGTGAGGAAGATCAGTGAACCAACCAGGTACACAATGGACATAATGTCTAACCCTTTGAATCTTTTGTGATGGATATCTAGTGGACAATGAACTACACTCATTTGGGATCAAATAAGAACACATATAAAACATAATAGCATCAATATCAAGTGAATTTCAAAGAAGGAAGATAAATGTACAATACGAAAGTGTGTGAAAAAATAAAGGATAACATATGCCTATTTTACATGCATTAATATGCCTGATTTGAGTCAACTGATTTTATGTTCATGCAAAGAGGAGGTGAGAAGAAGAGAAAAGAAAGATGATGAATTTAATGGTTGATATAATATTCATGCTTCCATGCATACGTGAATACATTTACAGAAAAATACACAACTGTGGTGTAGGTGTGTGAAGAAGAAGAAGATGTAACAGAAAGAGATGAGTTCATTTAAATGCTACATGCACGATCTCATGCATACAAGTGATGAAGAAAGAATATGTATTTGATTCTGATGATGCTTAGTGAGATGATCTTCATTTCTTGAACAATCACAAAGACACTTTTGATTCTGGCCAAAAATAAAAAAGAAGTTTTTGGTCATTCTTTAATAGCACTAAAGTATAAAACTGAAAATAAAAGAGCATCAATTCAAAACATCGATGAAAGAAGTTTCATGAGATGAACGGAGACAAAGACCTATGTGCCAATATGTTGAAGAGACCTTAAAGTCAATAAACTAAGTAAGACATCATCTAAGGAAGTGAGCCAGGGGGAGTCAGTGGAAGTGATCTAAGGGAAGCAGTGAGTTATCCCTACGCCTTTTTAAAGGCAGTGTTCCCAGGTCATAGTGAGTATTCTTGAACCTTTGTAATTCACAACTAGTGAAGATTAGTGGAATTTTTTTCGACCGGAAACCTGTCGGTTTATACTCATTGGACGTAACCCTTATTGTTGAACCAAGTAAAAAAGATGTGTTGTCCTTCTGTATGTGAATGTTATAATTACTCCACATATCCATAATATAGGTTTAAATAAGTTCATAACAGTGTGGGAATAAGATCAAATTTTTTAAGAGAAAATGTGACAGCTTGATTCACACCCCCCAGGGTGGTCTAAGTCCTTTAGAAATAACACATTAACTAATTAAATTCTCACAGTAGAATTGTAAATGATACCAATAATGTTTTTATGAAAATAATAAATGAAGTAAATCTATTAAAAGTTATAGACTTTGATATTAATTTTTTATCCCAATATAGAGGGAGGTGAGGTTAAAGTATTGAGGGAAAAATAGTGTTTGGGAAGAGATCAATTTCATGGAAAGAGAACCATTTATTGTTGTATTGGTTATTTTAAATTCATTAATAACTATATAATGATTAATTCTACAAGCTCGTTCCTGAGTAATACACAATCACATTGAAACATTCAGAATAATTATTGTTCTATGAGATTAAGTGAATCTTCAAGAATATCTTTTTTGTATATATATTTTGTAATGAACAATTTTTATATGTATTGTTATTAAATAATGAAATGTGATTTGAAAAACGTCAATAGGGAGATGAAACTCATGTTATTTTTTTGAATTTCACGGAAGTTGTGATGTGATAAACATTTGCAGTGACTTGATGGGTATAAGTTATCTTATAAAAATTATGAGGAGTACAGGGCCAAATTGCATACAGTGTTGTTAATTGCATTCAGAGGAAGTCAGAGACTTATAGTGGTGTGATGATGTGAGAAATTACAGTGACCCATGTATAATATTAAGACATTTAAACTACATATTGAAGGTGATAAATGATGATTGTACTAAATTACAGAATACTATAGAGTTCATAATTGAATAATGAATATAATATATCACTAAAATAGAGTCTAATGGACATTGAAGACATATTTAGTGGTAGTTGAAAACCCATTGATCAAATAATGGGATGCTAGTATAATGAACCATTTTTTATGATATCTCTAACTGGTAGGAGTCAATATAAATAGAAATGGTGGTATTCTAGTATAAATAACCAAATTGGAAACAACCCACTGTTATCATTTGTGTTCATGCATTTTGAGAGATTGTCTGTCATAATCACTTTGTTTTACTAGTGAAGAATCAATGTCTTGAATGCTGAAATGAACTAATCTAAGATATAGTCACCAACCATGTGGGTGAATAATGTAAAAATAATATACATTATGCTTCATTTAGTTTATGTTTGTATGTGGTGTATGTGATAGGGTAACCTAAACGTATATATCAATCCCAATACATGACAAAGAATTGAAATAAAATTTGAAATGGTATAAGGGTTATTGAAGCATTAAAATAGACTCACATTTGATTTACCCCCCCCCCCCCCATCAGTGTGACCATCTAATCAATTGGGCTCCTCAATTGGTATCAGAGTAGAATTTTACCTCAAACTATATCAACTTTTTGTCTTAATTATATCAGATCAGGCCAAGTAGTCTTTGATTTGATTAATTTTTCAATCCCAATTATTTTTATCAAAAAATAAGAAGTGTATATTTGAGGATTTTACATGAGATCTTAATTTAGAGAATTTATTTCCTTCTACTGGTGTAGCTAATGTGGAAGTCTCACCTAAAAACAAAAAAATAGAAAGAAGAGAAAGAAAAATAAATAGATAAAAATAAAAAAATCTATGAATTTGAAATCATTACTAGAAGTTGATAAATGTGATAGGTATCAATGTCAAACCTATTTTGATAGAAATCCTCTTGAAGGAAAAGATTGATTTATAGAGAGTATGAGTAAAATTATTCTATGAAAAATATTAAATATTTCTACCTTCAAGTTAAATATCATTTTATGAATTTACTTATTGAGGTAGTAACAAACATACATGGTTTTATGAAGGAAATATTTTATTAAAACTCACAGCTATAACAAGAGGATAAATAAATGTAGAATTAATTGAAAAAGAAGATTCATATATATGTGTTTTTACAGAACATATGGAATCATAAGATAAGAAATTAAATCTATAGTGGGCAAAATACACCCAGTTTAAATATATAATGAATAAATACATATCAAATTACAATATAAATATTTAACTAATTGATGAAAAAATGAAAACAATTCTATTTGAGAAAGAAGTCGTTGAAAGAGGTTTCTAAAAAGTAATCGATATGGTGTGCAAGAGCTATATTCAATGACTATATAGTTCAAGATTGATCAATTGTAAATTAAATTAAAGAGGATAAAGAAACTTGAAACTTCACTATTAAACAGAATAAATGTGTATTAATATTAGACTTAAAATCTTAAGAGTGATCCTAAAGAATGTTTAAAAACACTTGATGTCTAGAAGAGCTCTCTAAATTTGAAGTGTCTTGAGTTAGTGGTGAATTTTAAAAATCTAGAAATAACCCATTTGGAATCTTCAATTATTTTTCAAAAAAAGATCTACTGACTTGGAAGTTATTGAAAAGTGTGTTTTTTATAAAAATAATCAAAACATGAAAAGAATATATTGATATTATATTCTTACAATCTAACAAAGGATCATTAAAAATGGAATTCTTTTCTTATAAATAAATCTGTTTGTATGAATGTAGATTCATCTTATAATGTTGGTTTCAAATCAATATCTGGATAGTTATTGGTGAAGAAGGTTGATGACATACCCCCACATCATCAATGGTGTATTTCTTGATATATATAAATTATCGTCCCCCAACCCATTCTCAAATGAAAAAATAACGGTTTCAAAACTAGCTAGAATATTACACATAAGTAGAAACTGAGATTTTTCTGCTACTGTTATTACTTCTAGAAAGGTGTTCATCGTGCATTAACAATTGGTATAATGTTTTAGTGAATGAAAACTATAGAATGGATATATTTGGGGGTATAATGATAAGCAATCTTAGTGACCCAACAATGAAGAGAAAAACATGAATACCTTTGTGGGTAAGAAAATTCCAGAGTTGTGACCGGCTGAGATCCGCAAGGAGGATGATGATCACCATGAGGGGTGTCCACATCAAAGGAACACTCGGGAAGGAGGTGGGGAATCCACCTAGGATCAGTGTCGGTGAGGGGGTGAGGCTTCTATGTTTAGTGTAAGCATAAGGGGAGGAGGGTTAGAGATGAAAGCTCGTGGTGAGGTTGCCTGGTTCGATGTCAGTGAGGGGTAGTGTCGCGAGGGGAACTGTTAGGGGAGGATGGTCAGAGAGAGGACAGATCATAAGGGGAACCATTGGGGAAGGAGTGTCACATTCAAAGGGTAATGTAAGATAGGGTCATGGAGAGTAGGGAATTTCGAGTTGATCAAACCCTATTACCATGGTATTTAATTTAACTATGGTAATAAATTAATCTATAGCCACATACCTCTATGATTATTTCTATAGGTCCATGGATATAAGATGTTTTTCTAGTAGTGTATATTCTAAAAATTATATTTCTTTCATTGAATTAATGAAAACCACTAAATATAAGTAGTTTAAGTTAATTAGATTATGTAGGTGAACAACTATGAAATCACATCAATTGATATGGCTTTCGTTAGCCTCTATGCCGCATTAAGAACATAATGATTCTTTTTCTTTGCCCCAAAATTGGTGTACATAAAATGTTCCTCATAAAATGGGTCTCTTCCAAATAAAATACTTTAGGGATAAAAACATGAGATAAATTTGGAAACAATTAGTGGAAATTATACTTTATAAGAAGAAAATCCAAAAATATTCAAGATTTCATATATTTCAATGAAACATGGACTTATCTTTCCCCTTTTACAAAAATGCATAACATTTTTCCATGGACATTATTTTAGAAATACACGATCACCTACCATAAAATAAATTTATTTCCTCCTGTTATCTACAAAACTTTTAACCTTATCTAACCTATCCAAATATGTTACTAAATCAACTTTACCTTCTCATCCATTTCCTCTACCAAATCTTGTCTCATCGACGTATTTTATCCTACTAAAGCCCAAAAAGATATTTTTTGACTCTGATATACATATAATTCCTCAAATAGTTCGATAGGAATACTATAATAAATAATATTTTTATAAGAAAATAAATGAAAGAAAATTTTTGATCCAAACTTCCATATTAATCCATTGAAAAATAATGAAGCATATCTTGTATGATCAGAATCATATACTCACACGGAACATCTACTTTTGAATAAAAAGTCGTACTAAAATTTCATTCAGTAACCACATATTTTTGAAGTCCCTTCAAAAAATTATATGTGAACCTAGGATCAAGTTCTAATACAAATGAGATTAGAAATGAAAGTAATATTACTATCTTCTTTAGGTATAGTCAATAAAGATGATCTAAAGACATAGTATCTAAATTGGGAATGAAATGTTTATATTTAGATAATTGATCTATAATATACCACATCTCATTATTTTATTGATATGTCTTTGGAAATCCCATAATGAAATCCATGGATATATTTTCCCACTTCCACTCTAACACTAGAAAAGGTTGAAGAATTCCCTTTGGTAATTTGTATTCTGATGTAACCAACTAAAAATTCAAATATATCATGGTAATGTCAACAATGTCTCTTTTCATTCTATCCCACCAGTAAATCTTCTAAAAGTATTTACACATCTTAGTGCTAACTGGGTGAAGAGAAAATAATGATCCCTGAGCTTTACTGAAAAACTCTTACATCAATTAAAAATCACCAGGAACACTTAATATTTTTTTCCAAATCATAAAACACCTTCATCATCATTATTAAGATTATGAAACTTACCCTTATTATTGGGTTCTACATTTTCCTAGAAATATTGATCATTCGTTAAAAATTTCCAAATTCTTTCTATGAATGTCAACTACAACGGAACCTGAAGAAGGCCTATATAATTTAAGGAAGATAAAGGGAAAAAAATCTAATCGGGACTCAGAAAGTTGCATCTTCACTAAAGGGAAGAAATGCCAAGGGATCAAGGATCACTCATTCCTGTCAAAACCAAAGGAGACCATGTTAGGTTAAAAAAATTAGTCTAAGGGGTTATTGTTCATGCCTACTTATACTGTTAATATCCATGAAAAACCCCAAATCAGTGAAGCCTGATTTTGGTGAGACAAGTGCAGACAAAATTGGTGTGGAGGAGGTCAGTAATGAGAAATCCAAGGGACTACTTATGCACTTAGGGGGTGAAATGGTGGAGGAGCTTCTCACTATCAGTGCAACACAAGAAGAGGCTAACCAGATGATGGGAGTGGTGCTTCGTGTGGTTACTAATGGTGAGAAGGCTACTTGGATCAACAAAAAGGCCTTGTATTTATTTGGGGTTTCAATGAAGGCAATATATGTTAGGAGGAGTACATTCAAATGTGGGGGAAGATGGATGATCGCTTTGTGGTCATTATCAACAATGATCCAGATTCACAGGTGCACACTCTCTCCTAGAAATTAGTTAGGGAGGAACTCTTCAATAGGCTTAAGTTATGTTTTAAGGATTTTGTAATTTCTTATGTAGTTTTTTCCCCCAGTTGAACTTATGCGGTTTCTCACTTTTCCATAAAAGTGTTTTCTTAAAAAAAGTTAATTTTAAGTTCATTAAACAAAGGGTCACATCCCAAATGTAACATGGTTAATGTAGCATTATTTTTTCAACTCAAAGAATGAGATACATTATTTTATTTTATAGGATGGTATTAAATCACATGATCATTATCCTTGTTAATTTTTATCTATCTTCTCTATCCCATGTTCATTTCTTTCAAACTGAACATATACTTCAATTTTTTTTGATTGGTCTCTATTTCACACGTTACTCCATAAAAATGACTAATCCATGTTTTTAAAGGAAAAAATGAAAGAATATAAGTATAGATCATGTGTAAGGTAATTTAACTTGTGAATTTTCAACTAATTTGAAGAAAAAGAAATTATATTATCATCCTATATGTGAACACAACCAAGTCCCTTCAATGAATAATTATTATAGATGACATAATATCCATTTCTGGAAAGCAGGTCCAAAACTGTAGAATTCACCAACATTGTTTTGAGATCCTTAAATGAATAATCACATTCTTTTTTAAAAATGAACATAACACCTTTTAGAGTTTAATTATTCACTCTACAAGACAACTGATAAATGTATTTTAAAAAAATTTAGTAGTATCCCACTAATCAAATAAAACTATAATTATTTCTAGTATTTGTGTTTCTTGGATATTAGTTAAAAAATTAAAAGGATTATTAATTATTCCATCTTTAGAAAGAATACATGCAATTAAATAAATTTATTGAGAAAAAATTTTCACTAACTAAATTTCCCATATTGTTTCATTTCTATAATGGTTTGAAAACCTATCCATAAATTTTTTTTCATGTCCCAAATTAGTATCATAATATACCAAAAAAATTTCAATGCATAGAAAAAAATACAATAGCTCATCAAAAACTATATTCATACGGTCTACAGATATAGTAGGTTCCATATACAACACAAATAGCACTACTAAAAAATCTTAATTCCCATATATTGTATGAAATTTATTCATTAGAATGTCATACCCCTTTACCTTCAGTTAATGCTACCCAGACCTCATATCAGACTTCAAAAAAATACTTTCCTCAAAGGATCTAATGAAATAAATTATAATTGTATGGTAAGGGAAAATTCTTCTTAAAAGTGATGTTATTAAAATATCTATTTTCAATGTAAAGTCTCATTGAACTATCTTCTATTTTAATAAAAAAAATAGAAAAACACCATAGTAATGTTCTGGGTTGAATGAAACCATTTTCTATTAAATCCTAGTATTTATTTTTTTTAATTTTAAAAATTCTACATGAATCATTCGATAAGTGGTTTAGAAAAAGAATTATAATCTGAAACTAATTCAACACTAAAGTTTACCTCTCTATTAAGAATAACAGAAAAAAATCAGTAAAAACATCCATGTATTCATTAAATACTGTCACATCACTACACTGAACAACTTATTTCTCTTTAATAATATGTTCCATGTAACTTTTACTACAATCTCTTATGGAATACTCATCTTATTAGTATATTATCAATGGTACAAAACCATTGAATAAAACATTCCTCACTTTGAAATCTATATTAGATTGATATAGTAAAATCCAATCCATAACAAGAATGATATAACAATCTAATATTTGTAGTTTAACTAGATTTTCTGGAAATTCCATCTCACTGGTAAAATAGGGAGATTCCTATAAATCATGGTTGAGTTAATACATCCACTCAGTGTTTTCACAATAATATCAATCTTAAATATTAAGGTAATATTACCAATTTTATTTCGAATTTTTCAGAAATGAATGAATATGATGATATAGAGTCAAACATGGTATTGTCATAATTATAATACACAAGTAACATACCAATCACAACATCTCTTTATAGTCCAACATCAACCTTATTAGTGGATAAATATTCTTCCATGCCCTTTTTGTTTTAATCATGATGATTTCCAACATAAGTAACAAACATCCTGAGAATTTTTTCATACTAACCCAGTTCATTTCAACTAAAACATCTCATTATTTTATGGCTATCATTATCCCCATTAATTTATTCTTCATGATTGTTTTTGTTACAATCACATGCCATTTTTTCAACATTCCACATCAATAACACTTCCCCGACATTATAACTCATTCTCCATGGTTCTTTTTACCAAACATACCACAAGAAGGATAATCTTTTTATTAATTCCATATTTCTTTTTTCTATGTTTACCCATAATGATCGATCATGTCTAATTTTTACTTTCATCATCCCAAGACACATACGTGTTAGAAAACATCATCTCAAATTCATCAGCACAATGAACAAACTTATCTTATATTTTAAATTCTTTTGTGTAAAAATATCTTCATAGACATGGTTTCAATACTAATTATAATAGCTAAATTTTAATATGAATGAACTGAAAAAAAAAATTATATTACATACCTCGATAATATTATAAAATTATATTCATACATGGTTTTATTATATTATCTTTTCCTCAATTATAGGAATTTGTTTTCCATCTATAGCTGAAAAACGTTCAGGAAATATTTCCCATGGAAATGATACATAAATCTTTCACAATCCATGGAATCAAGATAATATTTTTATCCCTTATTATTAACCAAAATACCATCATTTATCAGCTTAATCTTTATAATGATAAACTATAAGAAATGCCTTTTTTATTCCAAAAATCCCTTGACTTCAAATATCTTCTCTAAATAATTGATCCATCCTTCAACTACCACATGTTTAGATGATCCACTAAATGATATGTGATGTTTCCTCATGAAATTATCTACTATAGAAATGTTATTTCATGGTAGATCAGGTTTCTCCCTCAAAGGGATGCCACCACTATTTATATCTTGTGTCAACTAGTCCATCACTACAACATACTATTCAGTTATAATTTAAAGAATCATATGATGATGTTTTGGAAGGATATTGTCCACTATGTGCCTTCCCAATATATATTCACTTTTTCCTCTGAAACAACCATTCCTAGAAAATGTTTTTCAGATGATGAATTATGGTAATATTAAATTATATATCCTTTCAACATAAATATAAGATAAAATAATTCTTGGGAATGTTATTAACATTATCCTAACATCCAATGTTAACTAAACCATACAATGGTACCAACTATAAGGATCTGGCCTTAAACATTACATAATCTTGAGTTTTATGTAAAAACAATTTCTATTAAATTAGTGGATCTTTTAAGGAATTGAGTTTCAGGGATTTAGGTCAACTCATATAAAACAAAACCATGTAATTCATATTAGACAATTCTAATTAGTATCAATTTTTCTTAAGATATATAATTTTTAATAGAAAACATGACTTACTTTCATGAAACATTTTGATTAATTTCAACATGATATTTTCCTTTCAATTACCCATCCTTAATTACTATAGAAAATTTTAAAAGTGTGGGATAAGGAAAAAAATATCATTAAGGGACATAAAAAAGAAAAAAACAGCTAGTCTAGTGAAAAACATGATAACCCATGAAAAATAGTCTTAAAAATATAAATTTTACCATTATGGATATTAGTATTATTTTAAAAATATAATTTATAATACCTTTTGAATAAAATTATTACCATGAAAAATAATTAGAGAGAATTGAAAATTCAGGGAGGAGCCTTGGAACTTCCTCTAATAGAAACCATAAAAATAAGAATAACCATACGGCTAACCTCCAATATAATTATCCAAGTAACATAATCTTTACCCAATTAATTAGATAATTATTTGTGTGTAAACATTATATATTCTATAATGGTATAACCTTGAAATATCTGGAAACACCTATCATAGACAATATACAATGACCATATCATGAATGAAATATTTAAATCTTCTAATTTTTCATCATAAAACCCTTGAGAAACCCCTGAGAAACTCTTTTAATCATAAATTATGATTTTCCTCCATCATTTTAAAAAACCATTGAGAAACTCTTTTAGACATGTTTCCATAACACTTTCAGATATAAAAACACAATTTTCATTTAAAAACCCACTTTCAGAACATTAATTAACTAAATTATTGAAAGTGGGTTTCACATAGCATTAAACATGAAATCTTCTATAGGAATCCAAGATTAAAATATTTGTTATGGTAGTGGGAAAAGTTGTTGTCAATATATGTTTTAAAATAGAACATTCATTTTTTTCATATGTAAAGAATTTCAACATTCCATAGAATGATTTTTTCAATATTTAAGTGAAGAACATTTTTTTCATAAAACCCTCATGTCCATGAAAAAATAATTTTAAAACAAGGACATAGAATAAAAAGATATTTGTAATTAAAATATTAAAATATAATTTTTTAAATAAATATTCATTATAACTTTGTAAATATTTTATATATTAAGGAAAATAGAATAATAAATTTTAAAAACTTTAAAACAATAATAATATATATATTTATGATATAACATGTCAATGGGGATGTATATAAACCTTATAAAAGAATATTGGGGTATAACACCAAAATATGCTTCAACTAAATGAAATTGAGATGAAGTCCCTTGCATCGAGTTTGATTAATCAAGTTTGTTCTTTATCTTCGTAAATAATAAACCTATATTAATTATTTACATTATTTATAACCATTTCAAATTTTATTATTCCTTTTACTTCACTTATTACCATTTTATATATAATTACTTAATTAATTAATTCTACTTCGGAATTTTTAATGGTATTCGACTTAAATGTCAAAAATCACTATTGTAGGTTGATTTTTGGCCAAATGGGTCATTATAAAACATCCATATAATAATAATCAGGACATAATTAACATATTTATACACCAATTATTCTTTTTAAACTCAATCCTGAAATATTATTGTGAAAATTGAACTATGTTATGATCATTGAGACGGTGGGTTGTATATATGCATGAGTGACATTTCCATTTTCAATTATCATTATAAAAATGGGGTAAGTAATATTAAATATTTAAATAATGAAAATAATTTCATATATAACATATTATTTCCTTAAAAATATGTGTATATATATATATATATTATTTTATATGATGATTAACAAAATATCGCATCGCTTTGTAGAGGTTGTAGTCCATATGTGCAAGGTCAATGTTATAATTTTACAATGTAATAACTAAAATGATATATTATAATTTAATAATAATAAATATGTCATTAATATCATTATTGTGTAATTTACATCTCATATATACATTAAATGTATCCTTATTTTCCTTCATGTAAAGGGTTAATTAAAAAAGGAATCACATCACTTCGTGAGGGGTTAATCGGTCGTACATGTGAGTAGCATTATCAAATCTCCAATAGAATAGAAAGTAATAAGATATATGTGATATAATAACTCCATATGTATAAATTAAAAAAAATATAATATATATACCTTTAACGCATCATTACAACAATCTGTGAGAGGAAATGATGGAAGGTTATTGACATTGATTAGTGAGGTGGTAGTCCACCAAACACACGAATAATGATTTCACATCGAATTTGATGGAAGAGGAGCTGTTTTTATTTTTCCCCATTAACATAAAAAATATATATGATATATACATATATTATAATATAATCATAATTTAATAATATTTTAAGGATGTGGAAAAAGAAAAAAATAAATATTCTCAGTTAAGCGTGATACGTCTTCTTCAGTCAAACTCTTTACATTGGCACTAAATTCCTTAATTGGGTAGATTTATGATCCAAATAATAGATCTAGGATGTGTTTAAAGAATATAAAAATATATTTAGGCATGTATTATCTTATCTAAATATGATAAAATGTTTTCATAGTGTATGAGAGGGGTGGCCTTTTATAAGTGAGGTGAGTGGCACACTTGAAATTTTTTAAAATATACAGGTAAACCCATGTTTTTTACTTTTAAAAAAGACTCAAAATGAACCATTATAATTAAATATACATGATTAGGTTGAAATATTTCAATAAAATATATTTTATGAAATTATTTAGGTAATTGTAACCCTTATCATCCCCCTGATAATTTTGTTTTTACCTTAATTGTGGTAATTAATTTTTACTGCCTTCAGTGTTCATTAATGTCAAAAAATAATTTGAAGCTAATAGATAATATGAATAAATATTATTCCAAATTATAAGTCAATTTTACTAAATTCAATTTACAGAATTAGTAAATTTTATTTTAAAACATAACCATCACACATGACGAAAAATCAGATTTTCAAGAAGTGTATTTTTCTAGCATAAGATGATTTTAAATTAAACCTATGCAAAATAAAAATACTTTTTTGGATATAATTTCATATTTATTTACATATAATCTATATATACTATTTTATAAATTCCTTATTATCTATTATTTTATTTTATTAAAATGGAGAAACATTCTGCAGTTCAGAATAGTTTAAAAACAGTTTTTAAACCAAAAAGTAATCTTATACTAAAATCCAATATAGTGTTGAATAAAAATTAATTAAGTGGATTAAATATAATTAATTAATAATTATGTTACATTAAATCTTATTCAAAATATAATTGGTCTTCTTAATTACTTAATTTATTGAAGAGAAAACATTTTGTTACAAAAGTATGTATTTTTCACAATTCATTTAAAAAACAATATTTTCTAAAAAATCCCAAAATCATACCCTATATTATTTTATAATATGATAATTTCAATAATTATATTTTCATTAAAATTTATATTTTAATATATATATATATTAAAATTTTATATAAGAGCCTTATAATAGAAGATTTTGTTTAAAACTATTTCCTTTTTGAATGAAAAATTACATTATATATTTATGATGAATAGAAAAATGAAATTAATTTATTCTATCATTACCTAGGAAGTCAGAGTATCTTAATATGACATAGAAATTACTATTCCATGCATCTATTTAACAAGTGCACTGAAAAATATATCACTATGTGGGAAAACCCTATCACATGATGTGTACAGCCAACAACATGGCGTGTAGTTGTACTTTTCTTGAAATTAATTTTTTACCCATGAATTCACTTGCATGAAATAATAGTCAAAACATTTACCTTGTGTCTTATTTAGAATGTATTAAATGGTTTTTGATTATTTATGTCGTTTACACATTACATTCCAAGGGACATGATATATAATATATGTGGGATAATACTATATTATATGTCATGTCTGGTAGTTATATGAAGTGTAAAAAAACAATCCTCTATTTCTCATTTGGAAGTCTTTGAATGGAATTTATATTATTTACACAACTCATACATCTATAATACAACCACTATTTTATGTGGGGTTATACAAAATGTATATCAATTAAATATAATGTAACCCATAAAATTGAATTCAAACACTATCAATAAGTGGTGTAATTACACATGATGTAATGACCTATATTTAGACCATCCATGGTTATTATAACCATGTATGCATGTGGTTTATCGAGACCATGTGACATGTAAATATTTTTCACTCTATTTAATTGTTTTGTATCTCTAGGATCTCAAACATCATGGGATGGAGTCCCTATTCATTTTCACATGTTATTGGAATGTGTTAGTTCATATCATAGTTAATATACTCATCATCTCAAAATAATGGATTAGGAATGAAAATAAAAATGTATATATAACAATGTTTTAGTGGTATTTATACAAAAAATTAAACAATAATAAATTTGAACTTGAGCTCCTTGATAAACATGGAGACTTCATGAACAAAAGAAGCATCAGTCAAGCTCAATCAAAATTTTATTTTTTAGATATAATGAATATTTCACAAGAAGATGACTAATAATCAAAATTTCTATTGAATTTACTAAATGAATCTAGATAAATAATCCTAAAACAATTATTACTGGATCATTAAAATTAAATTCATAATTAGTTTAAAAATAAGAAAATACATTTAGATCATTCTTCAATGAAGTTCTTGATTGATCAAAACTTTTTCGAGTTGTGTCGTTTTTTCAGTGATAGGATTTAATGTATCACCCCTCTAGTGGTATGAACACAATTTTCATGATATCTATATGAAATCAATTTAACTATGGGTGTTATCATGGATTATCTGAACAACTTCCATTTTCCATGTAGATCATAACACAATCCCCAGGTTTAGAAGAATCATCTATATAGTTCTCTTGATAATGAAAGGGATAAAGTGGATGATTAATTATGTTAACCGTGAGAGATACCCTAGAGAAGTGATTAGTTATTAAGAGAGAGATCTCTAGGAAATAGTTGTTTTTAACACCACTACTAAATATCTTATAATTCCTCTATATCTTTTAAAATAATATTAGTGGGACTATATAAAGCAAGGTTTCAATATTTACAATTTCATAATGTCCGATAATCAATTTAAAATTGTAATATATTCCACATGCCTATGATAATAATAATATTTTTATATTATATAATATCATGCCTTATGAAAATAAATATATCTTTATAAAATAAATAATTCTTTATTTATTTAATTTATATTGAATATTTTATTACTTTAATTATCAGTTGTGTAACTCATCCCAACCATAGTGACCATAGATTTTCTTACATGACTATTACATCATTGTTAAGATATAAAATCTAATAGTTCTACAAATTCTAGATCCAAATGTTTAATGTATTAGGTAAATGAATACAATACCAAACTATTACATAATAAAACCTAAAAATTTATTTAATTCCGTATTCTCTACATTATTATTGGCTCTAATGTTCCCCTTAGTACGTGTATTCTCCTGAGGATATACATCAAAATAAGTGGTGATATAAAATCCCAATAAGAGGATGAATAATAGTGATGAAACATGGATGTCCATAATTTTCATCATAAAGAAATAATAATGAGATTAAACATTAGATAATTTCATGGAATGTGGAAATTCTTATAAATGAATAATTAAGTCTTATTGGAAAACTACAACACATGGTTGTGAACAAATCAAGCATCATGTTCACTCATATTTAACATTTTCCTGTGATACTTCCCATTATCTAATTCATTAGAGTGGTATATAATTCTGGTCACACCCAACCCATCATAACATTTTCATGTGCTATATAATTTCAGGTGTACCTATCACATAATAACAATTACATTATAATGAAATCCAAAAATAATGAATATAAATCTTGGATATAAAATAACCCATAGAAACGAATGGATTTAATTTCATAAATCATAAATTCATGAATAATCATAGGGTTCCAAAAATAATTATATAATAATATACTTCTTATAAGAATCATCAATCTTGAGTGAAGAATAAACAATCTCAAAGGAAGTAAAATATGTTCTTTTAAAAAGAAGATTTCTTTTTGAAAAAATAATTTCATTTTTAATTAAATTATACTGAATGAATGTATATTCTAGAGGTAAAAATGTAATCACAATAAATTTATATTTGAATAGTAATAAAGGAACACCTACACTGCAATTCTTCAATAAAGAGGAATAACCTAGATAAATTAAATTGGGTTCGAGAATCCCCTTACCTTTTGTCTAAATGTTTTCTTCATTTTATTATCAAGGATATTTAAATTATAATTATTAATTAACAAATCCAAAACCTTTTATAAATGAATTTAATTAATTTTTTCTTTATTAATTTCACTTATAATTTTTTGGATGAGTTTTAGAGTTTAATTTTACTGTTTAGTAGTGTTCATTTTCTTGGCTTTCATGACCAGTTTCCTTGTATATAAGTTTTAAAGATCATGTAAAATTAGAATAGTTATCATGAATTGAAATTATATTTTATAATTAAACTTTTATAATATTAAATTATTTTATATATCATTTTTATGTGTTATAAGGATGAATAATTAGATAAAGAGTTAATGAAAATGATTTAATTTATTTGGAGTATTTCATGACATTGGGAAAGTCATATCATTTTATTTAATGTCATGATTATATATTTATTACAGAACATTATATAACTTATAATATGTGTAAGAAGACTTATTTAACAATAATTATTATTTTATGACCCAAATTAATTATTGTAGTGAAAAATAGAAGTGCATCATCCATGGGATAGTAAATCAACACACGATGGAAAATATTTTCTTTTTTATAAAAAAATAAATAAGAATATATTTGAATATGAATAATTAATTTAACATAATAAAATTATAGTATATAAATTACACTATATTTATCATTCCACTTGGATAAGTGGAGGTTAAGAGAGGATAATTAAAAAATGAAATTGAAAAGAAATTAAAATAAAACAAAATAGGATATTGCCTCATGAATATCTCCTCCTTGAAAAAATTCGTAAGGAAAAGGGTTTTAAATTTTGATGAGACTAAGGTATACAGGATGTGGTGGAGGGGATTGGGATTAGTATTGGGTAGAGCTCAGAAAAAAGGGATTATACGGTGCTAGATGAAGAGGTGGTGAGGTATGGTATTTATAGGTGAGAAGAGGGGTGTTTTCTCATTATTTTTTAATTAGTTTATTATTTTGGATCAAGGATATAAATAGTTTGACCCATATCACTAAATATATTGAAATGATGATGAGTATTTTTATATTATGTTTCTCACAACATAGATTAATCATGGAATAGTTTATTAAACTTATAATTTATATATACCGTAAATTATCGTATTTCACTATTCCCCCAAAATTCAAGTATTTTAGAAACACCTCAAAAATTAACCCTAATCATTTTTATACTTATATAATTAATAAAATAAATCTATTTAATGATAGTAGTTTTCTATATATTAGAAATTTAATTTTTAATTAGAATCATCATTCACTTAGAAAATAATGATTTTAAAATTATAACTGATATTATAACGCATTGAAAAATTAATTAATGTCTTATAAAATTATCTTATAATCATAAGACAAAAAATATTAATTTATGAATCTATTTTATGAATGTAAAATTTAATTTCGATAATTATATTAATTATAAAATTAATTATAAACATTAATTTTTTATAAAAATATCGATTCTAAATTAATAAAATTGAAAATATTTATTTACTTATAGTATGATATAATTATACCATATTGTCATTTATGTGACACAAAAATTTTATTTATACTGTCCTAGATAATTTAACAATTTAATTCACCGAAATACTATTCCTAATGGTCACATTACTATTCCATTGGTCAAGTTACTACTACATTGGTATAGGTACCTTATTTTATAAAAATACCTCTTATTTCATTCATTTGTCATTTATAGGGTCTATGTGGTGTAATAAAAGTGATTTTATGTACATTATACAATATGAAATAGTTATAAGAAGAACATTTCCTTTTATAAAATATTGGGTTGTTATATAGTTTCCCCCATATGAAATGATGTCCTCTAAATTTAGTTTTACAAGTAATGTGGAAAACAAATGAGAGTACTTATCCTTCATTGCTTCCATCGGTTCCCATGCAGCCTCTTTGTACCTATTATTTATCTATAGTACTTTGACAAGGTGATTAGTATTATTGCGTAGAACATTATCTTTACATTCCAATATGTTCATTGGATGCTCCTCGTAATAGAGATCATTTGCTAACTGTTCCCCGTTTGTTTTCAATAAATATGTGTTATCTAGTATATATTTCTTTAGGAGGGATACATGGAATACACCATGTACTTGAGACATTATAGGTGAAAGTTCCATTGGATAGGCCAAATCCCTAACTCAGTCATGAATCTTAATAGGGTAAATTTTTTTAGGAATCATATTTCCTTTCTTCTAAAATATCAAGATCCTCTTCCATGGAGATATGTAGAGGAATATCATGTCCCCAACCTTAAAATCAAGGTCTTGTTGATGATTATCTTCATTTATCTTCTATTGATTTTGTACTTCCTTGATGTGCTGCTGAATGGTTTTCACCTTTCCCAACATTTCTTAGACCACTTTAGGTCCTAAGAGCTTACGTACATTAACTTTATCATATCATTCTGGTGTTCTGCATTTTTCCAATAAATTGATTCATATGGATAAATATGAATAGTTTATTTATATTTTCCATCAGTTGAGGATGATAATCTATAATAACATTTAGATCAGTGATGAGAGCATATAAGAGACTTTTCTAGAAGTCGGATATGAATCACAGATCTCGATTGGATTCAATTGATAGTGGTACTCCATGCTTCATTAATTATTCTTTGATTTATATCAGTGTAAGTTGATTTTGTGGTAAATTGACTCAAGTTGTGATAAAGTGATTTGTCTTTATATAATGATCCAAAATAACCCATATAGAATTGTTTCCTCAGGATTTATTTATATATCCAGTGAGAAAGTACATTGTGATGTTGATCCATTTCCATGTATGTATGGGTAATGGTTGCATAATCACTATAAACTTTTTACTTTCATCCTTCATATCCTAAGATACCAGGAACATTTATGTATATTAACTGATCTTTTTCTTCATATTTTCCTACAAATAGTTCTCTCGGAAATTTGAATACATATTTGTGCTCCTTGAGGGAATAAAGAAGGATGATCTATAAGCATCATTCAAAATATCCCTTTTTATCTATAAATTAGATGGTACACATAGTCATGAACCATATCATAGAAATAATTTCTCATCTATTTTAAACAAAAAAGGATTTCCCCTTTCTCATATCTTCCACCATCTTCCTGATTTCAACAACATTTCCTTTGGCATCCTTTATTTTATCCATGTGGTATGTTTTATAAATCATTTGAGAAAATATTGATGATGTTACTTACTTATTATTACCTATTTATATCATATATAAGTCTAATAGAATTAAATTCATCTCAATTCTCATCATTGATAATGTTGAAAAATCCATTCTAATTATAACATCCTCCACATTAGTTTACTAACTAGGATAATAGTGGATTCAGAATTCATAATCCTTGACAAGATCTAACAATATTTTAAAGAACATATTATGATCCTTTATGTGAATATATATTTGAGACTCTGATGATCTATATATATTTCACACTTCTCCCCATAAAGATAATACATCTATATTTTCTACACAAAGACCACAAATTTTCATACCAAGAATAGGTGTGAGATAGTTTATCTCGTGAATTTTCAGCTAATTTCATGCATAATCTATCAATTTTTCATTTTTAAATAGTACATATCCTAAGACCTTCTTTTATGAATATATATATACCAAAAAGATTTCCCTACATATTATAAATGTGAGTACTTGTGTAGAGATAATCCTCTTTTTAACTGTTTGAAGCAATCTTCACATTCACGGGTCGAGAAAATCATTTCTTCCATCCATGAATGCTTGGTTAGTGGGTTTGAAAATCATAATAAGTTCTCCTAAAATCATCGATAATATCTAGATTGACCAAGGAAACTATGGGTCTCCATTAAAAATGATTTCATGGGCCACTCTCCAATTTCCTTTGTCTTGGAAGGGTCCATATATAATCCTTTTTTAGTGATAACATCACCTAGTAATGATACTTGCACCATCTAGAAATAAAATTTAATATATTTTGAAAATAAATTATCTTTTTAAAGATTCCTTACCATAATATTCAATTAAAATACAAGTTCCTCCTTGCTCTTGGAGTATATCATAATATCATCAATAAAGACTACAATAATTTTTTCAAGGTAATATCTAATGACTCCGTTTATTAAGTCCATGAATATTATGGGAGTAATATTTAGTCTAAATGGAATAACTATTAACTCATACTATCCAGACCTCATTTTAAATATAGTCTTGGGAATATATTTATTCCTCAACATTAATTGGTGATACCCTGACTGAAGGTCCATATTAGATAAATAATTCGACCAACGTAGTTGATCAAAAAATTCATCTATCTATGATAGAGGATACATGTTCTTTATCATTATTTTGTTGAGATCACAATAATCAGTGCAGAGGCTCATTGATCCATAATTATTCTTTATGAAGAGGACTGGAATACCCCAAGGTGAGGGACTTAGGTTTATAAATCTGGTATCTATATTCTCTTATATCTTATTCTTCTTCAATTCCTCTAAGTTAATAGTGTAAATTCTATAATTTTTCTTTGATATCGTAATACAACCCTGAATATGTTCAACTGAGAACTCATCCTCTCAATGAAGAGGAATACAAGACAATTCATCAAGAAACAATTTTGTGTAGACCATTACAATGGGAATGTATTCAATCATTATTTTCTTCTTTGTCTCAATTATTTGAAATAGATATGATTTATCATAATTAATTAATATCCACACATTATATGATTGATCTGAAGAAGATTTATCCTCCTCGTTACACTTATATAAAATTAGAGGATTCTTCGAGATGTGAAGAGTGATCTCCCTTTCCCCACTATTGATGTTGGATTTGTATAAAGATATCCAATCTATGGGCAATATAGCATCAAACTACACTAAATTAAGACAAAATTTGTATGTATTTTTAGTCCAAAAACATTAATCGGGAGGATTTGTATACATTGGAATAAATTATTTCCCCATTTTCTATTCTCATGTATAATGTAACCTCCATATTCTGAGGTGGTGTTTGAATAGTTATACAAAAAAATGCAGGATACATAAAAATGCATAGAACCTGAATCAAATAAAAAAATTCTATTATTGAATGAATAACCCGTGTACCTATCACTGAATTATTTTTGGCCTCCACCTCAAAAGTAGTGATGAAATAGGCTTTCCCTTTTTCTTTTGTATTTTGTGGATGCTATCACTGATTTTCCTCAAGTATTCTAGCTTTAGTACACTGTCTTTTTTAGTCACGTTGCTCCCTAGAATTGGTGAAATGAACAATATGTGTTCCTCTCCTTTCCTATAAAACATTTTCTAGCTGCTTCATATATTTGATACATTCATGATCTTGGTGGCCTTCTATCCCACACCTATATCATTTGACCATCCCTTTACAGCAGTTCTTTTGATGTTTCTTCTTACATGTTTGACATGTGAGTGGATGATATGTTTTCCAAAATCCTTATTCGATCCCCCATCTTGAAACTACATATTTTGTTTTTTATCACAATAGCAATGGGACCATTCAAAAAACATCATCTACACAATGATAACACATAACATAACTTCTTCATAACTCCCAAAGTCCCTAATTTCTTGATCCATTTGAAGCTGTGGTTTTAAACCACTAAAGAATCTGTTTATTTCTCGATCATTATTAAAAATAATACCCAAAGAGTACCTTGAAAGACTTTTCAAATTTTTATCATAGGATTTTATTTAAACACCTTCATTTTTATTCATCTCTATGAATTTTCTCTCTATTTATATACCAAGATTTCAAGGGAAATACTTATTAAGAAAAATTATCTAAAAGTATTCCCACTCCATCTCTTCCATTTCATCCTTTGGTATGAATTTATTAATCAATTACCACCATTGATAGGCCTCTCAATCTAAAAAAAATATCAGAGTCACCTTCTCCATCTTAGAATAGTGAAGCAGAGAATAGATACTCTCCATTGAGTTTACCCGATTGTACACAACAAGTGGATCATAATAGAAACTAATGGATTGTGGTCCTTTCCACATAAATTCCTAGATAGTGAGTTCATCTTTATTATGTGAAAGAGGATACTCTAAATTATTCAAGTTATTGATCATATCTAAAGATATTTTATTAATAATTGCAATAAAATTTTAACTCCACATTCTATGAAATAGGGGATGTCATTCATGAAATCACTGCATTGTCCCTGGCGTAGGTTTTTGTCTTGTTTTCTCCTATTTCCCTCTATTTTCTAAAATATAAATAGTTAGAACAAAACATAATTAAAAAAAGTAATAAATAAATAATTTACTTCTTTGTGAGAGTAACTATAAATACATATCTTATGGGATCCCCATGTTTAGAATTTTTCTAAAAAAACTTATTGGGTGCTTACATATACTTATTCTCATACTGAGGAGTTTTCCTAAGGATATCTAATCATAATTCCTAAATAAACTAACTCGTAATCTAATACCAACTATATCCAACCTTTTTATAATGAATATTACATCATTTTGGATATAAATAAAATAATAGTTGTACAAATTTTGGATTCATTGGTTTTCTGTCTTGGGTAAATTAGGACTATATATATATACATAATAAAAAATTAACATTTATTTAAGTTCTTCTTCTCTATATTTTTACAGGCCCTCATGTTCCCCTTAGTACAATTATACTCATAAGGATATACATTAAAATAATGGTTTACATAAAAGCTTTGTAAGAGGATAAATATGTCACATTAAACATCAGTGAACATAATCATCATCTTAAAATAATTATCTTTAATGGAAACATTAAATAAATTCATGTAATATGGAAATTCATAAAAATGAAAGACCATGCCTTAGTGGTAAACAAACACAAATATTTTTGAATTAAACTAGTATTATGTTCACTCATATTTAATTTTTTATCATGAGATACATCACATTACCCAATTCCATGGAGAGATATATAATTATAGGTTCACTAATTACATAATAAAATTTTCATTTGCTATAAAATTTAAAGTTCACTTATCACATCATAACATTTAAATAATCCTGAATTACACATTGATCATATAAAAATCATGAACATAAAATAAAACATGAAAAGTAATGGGTTTCATTTCATAATGAATACATTCATGAATAAACTTTGGGGTTCCCAAAATAAAGAGGGAAGAAAACACTTCATATATTTATCATCAACCTTGAGTGAAGAAGAATCAATTTCAAGTAATGTAAAACATGTGGTTTTAGAAAGAAGAGTTATTTTGGAAAAATAATTTCATTTTTAATACAATAATATTGGAATCATATATATCCCAAAAATTAAAAGTGAATTCACTAAAATTATATTAGAGGAATAATAAAAGAATATACATACTAAAATTTGTCTTGAAAGATGAATAATACAAATAAAGGAAATTGGGATTAAGAATCCACATAACTTATGTATGAATGATTTCTTCACTTCAATATCCTAGATAATAAACTTAAATTCATTAATTACCAAAATATTGAACCTTTTATATATTAATTGAATTTTAATACTTTTATTAAGTTCCTTGATGGGCTTTACATGTTTGGTTCAGTCGTATATGAGTATGGAAGATAATGTAAAATTAGAATAGCATTCTAGAATTGATACTATATGTTATTAATGAACTATCATAAGATTAAATGGTCTTATATATCATTTGGTAATATGTTATGAATAATAATAATTAGATAAATAGTTAATAAAAATGATTTAATTTATTTGATGGATTTTACGATCATCATTAACTCATATCATTTTATTTAATATCATGTTGGTATATTTATTCCTCAATATTTTATAAATTATTATATTTATGATAAACTATTATTTAACCACAATTATGGTTTTATGACCAGACATGAGGTTGTTAATTAAAAAAGAAAAAAATCATCCATGGTGGCGGTAAATTGACACACCACGGATGTAATTTTAGTTTTTAAAATAAAATAAAAAAGGAAGATATTTCAATATGAAATATTAAATTAACATTATAACATTATATTATATAAAATATAATGGTGTTATCATGATACATGGATAAGTGAAGGTGAGGAGAGGATAAGAAAATAAATTAAATTGAAAAGAAATTAAAATAAAAAGAAATAGGATTTTACCTCTTGAATTATTCTCCTTGAGACCCTCCTCAGGGAACAAGGTTTGGTATTTTTTTACACCAAGGGATTTTAGACATGGGAAAGGATATTGGTAATAGAAGAGGTAGTGTGGTTGGTATTTATTGGTGTGGAGAGGGGTGTTTTATTATTATTCTATTCATTAGTTTATTATATTGGCCCAATTCTGTTAATAGTTCAAACCTTATCACTAAATATATTAAAATAATGACGGAGTGTTTGAGATTATGGTTCATATATCAAAGATGACCCATGGAATAGTTTATTTATCATATAATTTATATATACCATAAATTAGAGTATTTCACTATTTAAAAAATTCACATATTTTAGAAAAATACCCAAAAATCACACTAACAATTTATATACATGTAGAATTCAAAAATGAACTCCATTTTATGAAAATAGTTTTATAAATTTGAGAAATTAAATTTTAAATTAAAAGAATAATTTACTAGGAAAATGCTTATTTTAAAATTATAACAGATTTTATAACACTTTGAAAATTTATTTAAGGACTCATAAAATTATATAATAATATTAAGAAAGAATTGTTAATTTATGAGTTTATTTTATGAAAATAAACTTTCTTTTAAATAATTATTTTAATTATATAATTCTAAATAAACATTTATGTTTAATGAAAATACAAAAAAAATTAATTAATTGTTTTTAAAATATTTATTTACTTATACTATGATAAAATTATATCATATTTTCTTTTATTAGATACCTAACTTTTAATTATACATTCATATGTGAGGATACAATTCTATTGTCTAAAATATTATTCATAATTCTCAAATTACCATTCCAATGGTCATGTATCTATTCTATTGGTAGAGGTTCCTTAATTTCTAAAAATACCTCTTAATTTTATTCATTCTTCATTTATAAGGATTGTATTGTCTTCTAAAGGGTATATTATCAGTTTTATACTATATGACATAATTATAATAAGATAATTCCCATTATTAAAATTTCATTTCCTTACACCATCCAACTTCATCCATATTATCCCAATCTGAAATAATAATTAGATATTATCTATTCAGTAACTAAATTAATATTATATTCATGTTCATGGGAATTAATATATATTTTCATATACTATTAACTAAGTGAATATCTGTTTGACAATAAATATTTTTTATTACAATGTAAATAAATACGAGATAAATAAATATTCTATTCAATGGCCATTAAAATTAATAATTATTTAAATATTAAAATCACATTTATATTTTCACTCAAATATGACTACTGACTAAACAATTCTAATCAATAAAACCAAATGAAATATTATTCATTATACTAAGAATATTATTCATTCCAACTTTTTAATTCAAATAGAACCTAACTAAGATGAATAGATACACTAAGTGTGTGACCATATAGACCCCTTCCTTAGTGTAATTTGGCGGGTTTACCTAATTTCCATGATCAATGTCTTACAACACATCAATGCACACATGTAATAATAAGTTATTTTTGAAATTATGGAAACTATATATAAATTCTTAATGTGTAATATGATACCTTTCTCTCGATACCTCATCATGAAAATTGAGTACTCATGTCATCAGACTACATACTCTATTTTTCATACATTGAATTACTGAAATAAACTTTTCAATAACTATGTCAAAAAAATTTATTTCTATAGTTGCATATCAATCGAATGGCATAGACATCATCTTCATATCATGCAAGGGAAAATCCTTAATTTATATATTCATTAATGTAATATCACTCATGATGCAGCAAACATATCGTAAGTCACCATGACCATACGTCATCATGGATTTTATAAATTCTACAATGTATGTTTCTTGTGATATTGATTAAATATATTATCAACTCTATGGACCAATACACATGTTCATATATTGGAAAATCATATTAATAAAAAACATGGGGAATTGTTAATTCTCAGTATGTAATCACAGTTTCTCATCATGCAGATTACCAAGTGTGAATATTATGAGAAAAATACTCATCTAGTTTTGATTATAATGATCTTGATATCTAAATATATTATGTGTCTCATCATAAAATTTAGACATATATATTAAATATATTCTTAATAATTTCATCATAGTACTTTATGGTTCTCATCATACCAGGGAACTATTATGACCATTCCATGTGATGAATAATCTTTTAAAATATAACCTTAATTTTATTTATAAGAATATAAATTATGCTATTAGAAATTTAAAAATATTTATGACCTAGAATATACCAATAGTATTAATTACAAAGTAGTCAGTTCTAGGTAACTAACTCCAACATTTTTAACTCACAAATTCCCTTTTTAA
The DNA here is from genome assembly GCA_963277665.1 of Viscum album. Classification (NCBI taxonomy): domain Eukaryota; kingdom Viridiplantae; phylum Streptophyta; class Magnoliopsida; order Santalales; family Viscaceae; genus Viscum; species Viscum album. Next base: position 949,318,437 of record OY728155.1, on the reverse strand, counting down.
CATTATGAATTTAGTGAATGGTGACATTATATATTACATTGATCAATTTATTATAGTGTTTATTGATTAAATTCTCATATATTCCCTTTTCAAGGAAGATCATTAAGATCATTTTGGTAATTTATAATAAAAATTCATATAATAACAAGTCATGGTATATTTTTGGATCTTTCAAATGAAGGGGTGATTGAATAATTGCCTTTATAAAATAGTATAACCTAGATCATTAGTTTTATTGGATTTGTAGGATAAAATCAATGAATTTTGAGATCTTTCCCATGGTCATGAAAAACAAAAACCAAATTTCCTCTTAATGGAGTCATGTTTCTCTAGAAATATGAAAGTGAAGAAAATTATAAATATCTTAATAGAATGTTGTCTACTACAGCTATACTCATACTATTCTATAGCGGTGAAGAGTTTATGATATTAAATTTAAAATTAATGATTTTATTTTAATTTGTACTAATTGAAAATTATAATGTGGTATCCTATTCCCAGTGTTTATTAAATATTCATGGGAAAACTTATTTACTTCATTTTTCTATGTTGTAGCCAAAGAGTCCTTTTCTTATGAAATTAAAGAACTATTTTTATCTGTGTAGAGGAAAACCAATTATGTAACTTATAGGACTGAGGCCAAGTGGACCCTAAACATGGATCAATGGCTTAGTTCAACAGCATTCATGTATAATCCTATAGATATCATATTGAGAATATATTGTTTCAACAATTTTCGTAATTTAATTTTGGTATTGATGTTAAAAAATTCCCAAATTTAGGTTTCTAATTAATTTTATTTATGTTAATTTTCATGAAATCATAATTCCTCAGAATATTTATATCAGAATTAAATTTACGTCATTTATCCACAAGGAATATTTTTTACAGTGTTTGAAATGTATTTTATATTATTCTGGAAACATTTTTCTTACACTACATGTGAATGTGTAACGTAACGAACAAACCACACATTAGAATCATCACATATGGATTAAGAACCCCAAACATTCAGGAACGTATGGTTCATCTACCCTATATTTTAATGGAACATCGAGTTTGCGAAAAAGGGAACATATGGATAATCAACCCTATTCAAGTATGAAACCCTATATTTTGAGGAAAAAATGTATGGTACATCAACCATACTTTTTTATACAAACCTGCATTTTGAACCTAATATTTTATGTTTTTTTTCTCATGGAGGAACCCTGAATTTGATAATTCAACTATGGAGATTTTAATTAGCGGTATTATCCGTGATTTGTACAATGATCTTGATGGGAGAAGATATCGTTTCAAATAAAATTGACAACTGATTCAAAGGTTCATTATAATTATTTTAATGACTAGTATTCAATGGATTAAATCTTTTCTATTCTTATAGGATGTGACGTTTCTCATGAAAGAATTTGAATTAAAATATTCACTATTAATTATGAAATATTTTTAGAGTAGGTTTGACCTTGATTTTTTTGACCCGCTGTATGAATACCAAGACATTATTCATCAAAATATGATAGCTAGATGTACATACATAGAGATAGAAAAATAGATAAATATAAAAAGCGTATATTAATAAGGAATAATTGTGTTTCACTTCCTTTTAGGATACACGAAATAGGTATATATGTTTTTATCTATCTCATCAACTAGTAATTGTTGGTTATGTTGTACTCTACTTTATTATAATAACTTTTTATACAAGAATATTAAATAATTTAGTAGAGATATATTGGGGAGACATATATGTTTAAATATCAATCTGGCTTTTCTTTGATACTATTTGTATAATGCATGTGAAACATTGAAGATCTATTTTCTATTGTTCTATAATGAATATCTTTTTCGTTTTTCAGTTGATGTTACGACTGTGAAGTTCAACTTGTACCAAACAACCAATTAAACATTGGATTTATTATTGTTTCAACTTCTCATACATAGTTGTGGTTAAGTGTCATATTCTTGCACTAAGGTGTGAATTTACTATTCCCTATAAAAGTATCTGAAGTCTTTGAAAATTCTTATTTTAAGGTGTCAACTACTTGTACTTAGTAGTGGATTTGAAGGTCTTAGGACAAGATGACCTGATAGTAAAATCACCATGCTCATGGAGTTGAGTGTTGGTGTAGCTGACTAAGGGATATTTATTCCTTAAACAACTATACATCGTTGTGTTAATTCACTTTAAGATAGGTGTTCAAAATTCATCAATTTTTTTGAAGTTCACAATTCACCCCCCCCCCACACACACACACCCTTGGGTTGTTGTTTTAGTTTTAAACATATTGGCCTAACAATTGATATCAAATGAATTGATCTTCTGGTATATATTTTTTAAAAAAAATACATTTCCTATATGATATCAACAAGGGGCATTAGAATATTTTAATATCTCTAAAAATACTATGTTAATGATTCATAAAAAGACCTCTTGAAATGACTTATTCCCTAGAATGTGCGTCCATGATCTGTGATACTTATTTTAACAGTAACAACTATAAAGGATGGAAATCTTGTATTATCATTTATTTATAAAATATTAGAATAAGGTATTATTTAAAGTAATTTGAGACATATGAGATTCCTAAAGAGGAATTAGAACATTGGAATGATGATGAAGAAAATGAATATTGACTCAATCCCAAAGCTATGAATGATATTATGTGCGGTTTAGGATTTAACGAATTCAATCGGGTATCACAATCTCCTACTTCAAATGGGATGTGGTAGAATATTATTTTTTTCTAAGATGGAATTTAAAATATCATATACTTATGGTATTCTAATTTGAAAATAAGGATTAATACCTTCAAAATGAATGATAATGAAACAATCACTGAAATAAAATAAGAATACCCAAAAAAATTCCACAATATTGATGCTTTAGGAGATTGAGTTCTACTATTAGATGAAGCAATGAAAGTACATAGAGTACTACGCTATAAGTGGAATGAAATATCTATAGAATTTTATCAATATAAACCTTTGAAAAATTTAGTTATGAATGAATTTAATGGGACTTTAATTATATGTGATGCTGATATACAAGCTGAACCTGATAATTATTTTTACATAATGAATATTATATGAAAACTAATATGGTTGAATTATCTATTACATTTCATCTGTATTTGGATAAAGATTAATCATATCTATCTCTAAAATTAAAAAAGTTGTTCCAAAAGAAAAATAAATTGACTAGAGAAAACATATGTTATGAGTGAAAGAAAAAAATGACATATAATGGATAATTTTCCTTTACTCAAAGAACATAATGAAAATTAAAATGGAAAGAAAAATGAAAATTTTACTTTGAGTAAAACTTCTAGTTCACATAATGAATCTCTTACAGATTCGGAGAATGACCGTAAAAGACAGATGTTGTGTCTTATGGCTCACACTGATAATGAGGTACAATATTCTTATTCTAAAAATTCTTGTTGTGAAAAACAATATTATTATGAATTTAATATATATTGTTTAATTCTATAAGATAAATTTGAATATATAAATAACAATCATATAAAAATTAGAAAAATTTATGTTACTATTTTACTATATAAAGAAAAAATGTTAAAATAAATTATGGATTTAGAATCTAATGCATATGAAGTTTCATGAGATTATCCTGATATTAATATTAAAGAATTATTTTCTGAACATGACAATTTAAAACAAGTATCATGTATTCTTATCAAATGATAAAAATATTTAATAAAATTCTAGGAGAAAATAAAATTCACTAAGGAAAACATGGAATAAGAAGCAATAGAAAAAGACAAAAAATATTTAATAATTATTTTTTTATATGTTTAAATCATAAGATAATATCTACTATTAAATGTTTTTATTATATTATTAATGGTCATTATTAAAATGATTTTTATTTTAGAAAACCTAAAATTTCAATATTTCGAAATGAATATTGTTAAAAATAATTTATCAACTTCAATAGTAGAATTAACACTCACTATAAACATGTTTGGTTACCTAGAAATTTAATTTCAAACACTATTTAACCCAAAAGAATATGGGTACCAAAAGGCACATGTAGGTGATATTTACAAGGATTACACCACCAATATATATTGTTGAATTAGTGAAAGGTTGATTGACTGATTTATGATATCTAAACAGAAAGAGTAAAAAAATTACGAAATAGTTCTTTTTCAAAAACCCTAAATACTAAAAACACTAACTCAGGAAGTATTTTATTTTATGTATATTACTATGGTGCATTAACTAATTAAATAATATGGTTTAATATATCTCCCAAATTTTTATAAGAACTCTTCTTTATTCATTAGAGATATAATTTATTTGTTTAAACATTAATTATGTATAAATATTGTATCTAATTTTTTTAAAAATATTGTATTTATTTAAATTATGATAATTTAATATTTATAAATTATTTTGAAATCTTTAAATTTTTATTTAGATTTTTTACAAAACATGTATATCGTTATGATGTAACAAATCTCTGTATAAATTAAATCTTTAATGATTATTCATTTTTCGTCTATGAAATATGAAATGTCATCTACATTATGTCAAAATAGAACGTATCATCATCTTCTTAAAATATTACTTATAGGACTTCTCCAGAATATCTTTCTTTAAAAAAAATTTAAAACCATAACACTGATAGATGAAAAGATCAATCTCTACAGGTTCAGAAGAAAACCATTCTTACTAAAGGAAAAAATTCATCATTTTATGTTGTTAAAATAATTGTTAGTTTCATTTGTTAAATATTTTCATGAAAATTCTTCTGAAAGACAAGAAAAAGTTCATTTGGTGAGTAACTTGAAGTATTGTCATATCAAATGATTCAATTGAATTTCAACATCTTGAATAAAGAAAACGTGTAGTTGAATTCCACATTGGTTGCGTCTAGAATAACATATAATGATTTGTTGAAAAAAGATATACCAAATGTTTTATTTTATTCATTAGAAAAATAATATAAGAATATGAAGAGAAATTTTATCTCAAAAGAGTACATTAAAGCATTAAAAATAGAAATTTTAAGTGAAATATAAATTCTCAAAAGAGAAGTTTCTACCACGAAATATCTGGATAAGATGAAGTTATTTATTCTTGAATAAAGTTTTTCCTCTTCAGATCAATGAACAGTAGATGTTCAAAACATATTATTTGAATTGCCAATAGTTTTACATAATTATATTGGGAAAGTTAAATGAGTAGAAAGCTTATAAAAATTGTCTACATATTAACCATTATTTTATGTTTAAATTTATTGTTTATTAAAAATTATTTCATAAGTTGATACAAAATTTATTTTGAGTTTTTTTTTTATTTCTCATACATATGATTAAACATGATATTTAAATATATCACAAATTATTTTTCAAATTTGGTTTTAACTTTTCCAAAAATAATATTTTATTTATATCAAATAATTCTATATACAATTATTTAGGGGGGGTTTATGAAAAATGTTTTTCTATAAATCCTCTTCTCATTGATTAAAAAATTATATCATTATGAAATCATAATTTTAGAGGTAGTAAATTTTAAAAATCTTATATTTTTTTTCACAATAAGGGGGATAAGATTATATGTTTTAATAGTATTTAGAAGATTACTTTTTTGAGTAGTTTATTTAAGTAAAAACATATCTTATTCCTATTATTCTTCTTGACATAGGGGTAAGTTTAGTGAATATTATAGTGTATATTCATGGATTTCATTTTAAAGTTTATGTGGGAGAAATGTTTTCAATTTATATGGAGACAAGTTTTAATCCATATAAATGGCGAAGAATATTTCTTTGTAGAAGACATTATCTATAGAGACATAAATTAATATTGAATATAATTTTAAATATTTTTTTGTTTTATTGGGATTTACTTTATCATAGATTTTTTTATCATCAAAAAGTGGGATATTGTTGAGAATATTTTTCTTCCACAAATTTGGTAATTTATTTTTTGTTTTGATGACTAAAAACATCAAAATATATGTTTCTAATGAATTTAATTTAAGTGGCTTTTCAATAAATTATTATTCATTAGAATATTGAATTTGGAATTATATTCAAGTCACTAATCCACAGGGAATATTTCTTAATGTTTTTGGATTTTGTTTTATCATATTCTATAATAACACTCATACCCTACATGTGAAAGTGAAATGTAAGGAACAAACTTTTTTTGAAATAGTGTGTATGGAGCAGGAATCCCAAGCTATCAGGAATGTATGGTTAATCAACCATGTGATTGATTGGAACCTTATGTTTGAGAAAAATGGAACTCATGGAAAATAAACCCAACCAATGTATGAATCCTGATGTTTGAGGAAACAAATGTATGGTACATCAACACTACTCATGTATATAAGCATATGTATTCAACCCTTCAATTGGAGTTTTTTCATCACATGGAGGCACACTATGTTTGAATATTCAATAATAGATATTTTAATCTATGATATTATCCATGAATTATAAAATTGTCTTGATTAAAGAATATATCATTTCAAAGATATTTTATGATTGATTCAATGGATCGTTATGCTTGTTTTAAATACATGTGTTCAATTGAGTAAATTTTTTGTACTCTTACAGGAAGTTACGACGCTTTTTAAATAATTTGAATTTCAATTTACATAATTTATTATGTGATATTTCAATAGCTTGGTTGACCTTGATTTTTTTAACCTACAATATAAATACCAAGATTCTATTTATTGAAATATCATGGATGGATGTACATAAATAGAGACAGAAAAATAGACAAATATTTAGTGGATATATTCATAATGTATAAATTTGTGTTATTTTTAGAGCAATACATAGAAGATAGACATGTTTTGATCTAGCTAATTGACTCAAAGTTGTATGTGTTTTTGTTACTACACTTTATTGTTATATCTTTTTCCATAAGAATGTAGAAGACTTTTGTAGGGATACACTTTGGTGAAATACAAGTTTAAACATGTATTTGGTGTTTTCTATGATGTTATTTGATGAAATCATATGCAACATTGAAGACTGATTTCTTATTGTGCTATATTGAAGATATTAATTCATTTGTCAGTTGTTGTTGTGACTGTAAATTTTAACCTTTAACATAAAACAAATCAAACTCTTTGGATTTATTTGAGTTTCAAATGCTCATACTCAGTTGTGGTTAATTTCTAGCTTCTTTCACTAAACCATGGATTTATGGTTCCTTATAAAATAACCCGAAGGCTTGGTAAAGTCTTATTTTATGGTTCCAACTGCTTCTACTCAGCTATGGATTTAATGGTATTATGATACATTTAATTGGTAGTGAAATATCCATGCTCGTGGAGTTGAGATTTTTTGGAGTGGACTAAGGGATATTTTTTCTCTGGTCTTCTATATATCGGTGTGTTCATTTACTTTTTTTATTTTCATTTCTTGCTCATTTTGATATATGTAATGGCTCTCAAAAAAAAGACATGTGTTTAGAATTTATCAATGTTGTTGATGTGCAAAATCCACCCTATTCCCCACCCCCTCTAGCATCATTGTCTTCATTATAAGCATCATGACCTAACAAATCCCGACCTTCCCAAGTCATACCAGTATCACAGCCTACCATCGTCATGCATGAAACACTTTCTAAATCATAAATCCCCCAAGGGGATTTCCATGATTAAAACCCTAGTCTTTTTTTTGTATAATTATGGGGTTTATCACTCAGGGTCTACCCCAACTGAACGGTAGTACATTATTCTTCATTTTGATTAAATATTCATTAGAAACATTATTTAATTCATGATTTTGAACTAGTATTTGTAATATTTTCATTAATGATATGAATACATTATCTATGTGGTGAAAATTTTGAAATATATATTGATCATACAATATTATGTTATATATTCACATTAAAGTAGTTGAAATCTACCCAAAAATATGGTTGGAGTTTATCAAGGACTATGAATACTCCATGTGTTACTATTATGGGATGGAAAACCATGTTGATGGTTCTTTGAGAAATAAATATCATGATACCTTATCCATGAAGAGGATTAAAGGATACCCATTAGAAACCTATTTTCAAAGGATGGATATAAAAATCATATTGTAAGTGGAAAAAAACTATCACCCCAAATGAATGCACAACCATCCAACCATGTGAATATCAAGGAGGCACTGAAAGATGATATAGAGTTTCATATATTGATAAGGAATGTTCTTTATTTTAACATTGATGGTGATAGAATTATATGATTATGGAAATGAAAATGTTTTCCATGAATAAACTAATTAAATGAGCTAATAGATAATGCATATAACTAGTCATTATTTATCCATCATAAATGAGAAATGATGTACATAGATCATAATAATCATTTTGGGTAGGAGAATATAAATAAAGTGAATGAAGATTATATATCTCAATTCTTGGGTTTAAAACATGTTTAGGTTAAACACATAAATTCTAAAGGGAATATTAAATCATTATTCATACATATATACAAATATAAGAAAATTGCAATGTATTTTTTCAAAGGAATTACCAATAAATATAAAGGATGTTATTGCATTTGAGTTATAGTTGATCACCTTATGAAATTGAAGCATTTCATCACTATTGAAAGATATTTGTCACTCAATCAACTTTTGGAGACATACATAATTTGGTAAGCATACATAGAGTTCCATTATAAATTTAAATTTATCAAGATCTATGGTTCTCCTAAAATTTATAGAGTGGTATTAAAAATAATTTGATATATATATTGGATTCCATACTACATGTCATTGTCAATCTGATGGTCAACATAGAGGGACCATTAATACTCTATATGATTTACAAATAACATGTTCAGATGATTTAATACAATGTAGAGATCAACACTATCCCCTAGTAGAGTTCTCATATATCAAAAATTTCCATGAATGCATTAAAATAGGACTATAATATGATCTATATGTTAGGAGTTTAATAACTCCACTATATACGGATAATGTTAGAGAGTATAACTTCCTAGGACAAGATATTTATCAAGAAATGTTATATAATATTTGAACCACTACACAACACATTACAGTTATACAATGTTTACATAATATCTATACTGATAATTGATAATGAGATATAGAGTTTGGAGTTAGGGACAGCGTATTCCTTCATGTATCCACCAAAAAGTGGATTTTCAGATTTAGGAAGAAGTTAATTTTGAGCCCTACACATATTAGCCCTTTCCAAATCCTAGATTGTGTTATGATGACAGCTTATCATCTTGAACTTACACCAAACCCCTCCCAAGTGTGTTATGTGTTCAATGTATCACTTTTTAGTAAGTATATACCTGAACCTTCACAAGTATTGAACTCATATATACTATAATTAGAACATTATATCTCTTATGAGGAACAAACAATGGATATGTTGGATTGTAGAGTTAAATTACTACCAAAAAAGAACACACGGCTTGTTAAAGTTAATTTTATGAACCACGTGTTTATAGAAGTTACATGGTGTCTGGAATATTTATTAAGATAGAAGTACCCTCATCTATTTTACTCATGTAATGGAACTTGGAGGGTGAAATTATTTTAAGATGGGTAAGATGTGACTTTTTGAGATTTTAGTGTGTATTCCTCTTTCAATAAATATTGTATTGAATAGATTTCTTCTCATGAAACACCAAACTAAAAACAACAATGAAGTATTATATTGATATAGAATATTCTAATGAAAGATAAGTATAAATAAATTATTATAATTGAATTTGAAACATCAATAATAATAAAAAAGTGAAATAAATCCATAGGTCAATAAAAATACCAAGGACATTTAATGCTTATATTCATGGTTTTTATTAAATACCATACCATTGATAATAATTATGTGTTGAAAGAAAAACATTATAAATATAAGATAAATATTTATAATTAAGTAAACGAATAAGATAAATTATGTTAGGGATTTATGTAATTCTATATATATATATATATGAATGTAATATAAATTATATATATATAGCCATTAAACATATTTTTATTATATATATGGACATTGGTTATATAGTAATCATATATTATGGTATCTAATATGTATGTTGATGATTTTTAATTGTTATTAAAAAATTATATGTAATATAACTTAAAAAAAACCTGAAATGAAATAAATTTAATTAATCATAAACAATTATTACAAAAATATTTATTTTTGTTAGATATTATTTTTGTTATCATTAAAGAATTATTTGATTTTTTATAAATTAAAATGAAGAACCTAATATGAGTTTATTTATTAAATTATAATTTCATAAGATAAATAACCTTAATGTGATGTTATTAAAATTATTTTATGAAAAAATAGTATTTTTATCAATGAATTATTTTTCAATGTTCTTTTACTTTTTTCTTGATAAATTAGATTGATATCTTTTAATTTAATATTACAATAAAATTTAATGATTCCATGTATAAAAATATATATTTAGACTCGTTAAATTATTAATTTATATGAAATAATGTTAATAACACTTATATTTTAAATGTCATTTTTCAATAAAAATAGTTTTAATATAAATTTTATGTTTTTTTTTAAATATAAATTTATAATATTTGGATATTTTATTAGATTAAATGTAATTAAAATTATTAATCATCAAGTAAAAATTTAATAATAAAACAAATTTCAATTTTTAAGAAAAAAATTTGTTATCTTAGTGAATAGTGTATACCATCTGTAATCCTTTAAAACTGTAAAATAAATAATAAGTTTATAATGATGACTAAAATGTATATAGATAAAAAATAAGGAGGTAATATATTTCTTCTTTGATTCCTTCCACTTATGGGGACACATTCTATATATAAATTACCTTCCATAAATATGAGGTAATGAGAAATTACCAAACTACAACTAAAACTCACCTATAAAAATGATCTCTACATTATACCTTATAATTCACTAAAAATTTTAGCTATATCTTGAATAAAATAAATTTTTTACTCTATTAGTGTTGTATTAGGAAATTTTTCACTTCTTGTCTCATGAAGGAATGGTAAATTCTTCATTCTATAGGAACTCATTTTTGAGGTGTGAATTCATCAGAGTATGTATATGAATATTCATCATAATAATCACTTACCTTATCATATTAAAAAACTCTAAATATCAGTATACACAATAATAAAATTATATTAACATCATTATACTTGTTCTAAACTAATATTACTATTATATATCCCCGAATTCATACTCATTAATTATTATATCATGTTCTTGTTAAGGTCGGTTCAACAACCTTCATATATGATGATATAGTAAATCATTATTTTTCTTATAAATAAAAATAAATACATTAATACTGGAAATACATGATATTAATCTATAACTTATGTTTTGATTATGGTTTTAAAAAGTTGATACAAAAAAATGTTCATTCTAAAGTAATTTTTTGTTATCTGTAAATTACCTGAAACACGTTCATCATGGGAACCATACTCACGAACCATACCGATACACTAAAAAAATAAAATTGGTAATAAATAAATCATTGAAACAAAATGATTCCATGAAATTGAATAATTTTGTAATTTTGTAATTGTTATCAAAGAACAAGGATTGTATTATCATTACAAAACATTTATGAATGAACTAGAATTAGTTACATTTGATAATTTAAATAAACAATAAAAAACTGATATATTTCTAATAAAACAGTGCTCTAGACACAACCTGGGTCGATTTTTTATTGCAAATATTTTTACTTGTTCAACATATCTGATTTCTGGTGTCGTTGATGTTTCTTTCAATGTGGAACCAAATATTGGTGTTTACAGTAACGATGAAGGTGAGTCGATTCGGGTAGGTTCTGGTTTTGGTCTTCATTCCAATTCGAATTCCCCTTTCCATTTTGATGGTCTTTAGATTTCTATAACTGCAAAGATGTTTCCGGTTGTTACTAATTTTCCGTGATGAGACGACGATGATGTGTTGATTGAGATTCAGTGGGATTGCCTCGAGGTGGATCATAGACTGAGGTAATAATGACGTGTCATGTTTCCTTAATTTTATTTTTGAATTTGTATTTTGATTTTTCAGGGTGAATTTTGAATCATTAATGATGTTTATGTTTGTGTTTTTTGAATGTGGTATCTAGTACTATGTGGTTCCCACTGATCCATAAAGTTGTTTATTCATAAAATGAAAAAAATGGATTTGTATATTGTAATAAATGTTTATAATTTAGAAGTATACAATTATATATATTTTATAACTGTTTTTAAATAATTGATTAAATACGTTTTATTTATTATATTGGATTTTAATACACCTTCATAAAAATCATGAGTAAAGGTATGGGTTTCTCATCTCAATTTCTCTTCATTAAGATATGCTTCATAGTCACCAGTTTTTTCTTTCTTGTGGTGTATATACTAATCATGAATATATTTTATAATTATTTTCATGAAATTGAATTTATCTTCAAATCCATCTCGTGATCTCTCTTTTTATTGATTTTTATTCAAGGTAATTTACTTTGTAAGAGTTTCTTTATAATCTCACAATGAAATCGAGATTATTTATAAGTAAATTTTTATTGAGAGAAATTATTTTTTCTCTCCCTAAGAAACCCCATATAGGTTGACCATTATATGATTTTTGGGTCCACTATATCCCTTAATTTATTTTGTTAAGGTTTTATATCTTATGAAATTGATATATGAAAGGGGTGGTTATCCCATTTGAAAAATGTTCTGGGGAATGGGTGGTAAGACCAAATCTACTGAATTATGGGTTGGTGGTTAACCTGGACTATTATTATTTGAATGTCATAGTAGATAACCCTGACATATGTTATAATTTATAATCATATTTTTTCCACATTCATTTGTTATAAAATGTACATATTTTATTTTCTCATAGATTATTATTATTGTATCATGTTTCCACAATTCTATGAATCATGTTTTATGTTATATAATTATACTTAGTGCATAATTCAAAACATATGATATATGTTATTTTGGGTATGATCCCCTTTTTATGTCTATAGACCATGTTACTTTTATGTTACCTATATACTCATATTATGTTGTCTAATTATCATTGATTGACATATATTATATCCCCCCCCTTATTGAGTATCTAACCTCACCCATTATTATGTTTTCATTTCCCCTAGGTATGTAGAAAAGTATTACATATTCTATTTCCTTAAGCGTACAATTTTTGAAGATAATTTGTGGGAAATGTTGACAAGTTGTTGTAAAATAGGATTATTCTATATCTATTCTCCAAATACCAAAATTTTATTGGTTTAGGGTTTTTGTGGTATGTAATGAATATTCATGTCACATGATGTAATACTTAAATATTATTTTTTCCGGTTGTCTCAAGTAGTCACGTAAAAATTGTATGGATTTAGAAATATTATGGTAGATTTAATATGATATTCTAAGTCTGAGATCAAATACAATAATGCTACATATTTTTGATGTCATATGTCATCTATTCCCACAATGTAGAAGCCACATAAATAGAAGTATTACATGAAACTCATGAATTATTTTTTACAATAATAAGTAAATTTGATGGTAAAATATTTTAAACAAGTCCTAGAAATTACTAATTTTAAAATTAATTGATGTGGGGAAAATTGAAACAATTCACATATGGTAAAAAATGTGGGAGCCCTAAAAAATTAATTGTTTATCCCATAAGTGGTGTCTCTATATTCCAATTTAGTAAACAATCACATAAAAAAATAATCCATTGGTTAAGGGAAGAATTTCATTAAAATATAGAATGTTTTATTATGGATTCATGAATGTTGAGCGTCCCCTATTATGTGGCGGCTCCCTTATTTATTGGTGTAGAATTTACCTTTAATCCACCCATTTAGTGTAAGTTAAACAAAATGAATAATTCAATAATTTTTACTAAATATATCAACCTTTTTATCTCTAATAGATTCAATTATTATAGAGAAAATTTAATGGTTCTGAGATAATGATATATTATTATGAAGATTGAAATGAGGTATTGATAATTATATCCTATTAGATAAAATTTACTCAATGTTAAAAAGTGTAAAACCACCATGTTTTTTAGATAATAACAATAAATATCCAAGGGAATAGAGAATTCATATCCTAAATATAAAATATGATTTTCTATTAGTAGTTTTTAAGATAAGCCTAATAATATGAACAAAAATATGTGTTCATTAAATTTTTATTAATGTAGAATTTTTTTTCATTCCACATTTTAAATGATCAATCTTTCAATACATATTATACATGACATTAAAAACCATGTTCCAAGCCAGGTTTTATTAAACATATCTTTTCAATACCCACTTTATGTTGATAATAATTAAGTAATGTTTCATGCACCTTTATAAAGATAAAAAATTTCACCAATTTCACATACCTTATGGAAACCACATCCTTCTTTAAAAAATGATTTATTATACTCAATGGTTCATATTTATAAATTTTTGATCCAACAAAGGATGTCATGTGAAGGCCTTTACCTTCACGGACCACTTCACCATGGAAAACCATTTCTCCCTCCTTTGATAGACCCACCTATCCTTAATGATCTACTTTTATGAATGTTTTGGTTCGCAATATGTACATTCATGATAGTACTGATCCTTATAATAGATCATCAATACTCCCATTTTACCTAGATGACCCCCTCAATATAATTTATGGTATGCTAAAACCATCATTCATGAAGGGAATCCACCATCACCAAGTATGGACATTAGGAAAAAACTTTATGTTAATCAATATTATGTCCAAAAATGAATATTTTCTTATAAACTAAAATGATATAATTCATGTCATTTATACACATGAAAATTTTTTATTGTATTATATCATTGCTACATGACTTCAAACTTTAAGGTGTACCATATTTAATGAATTCAATATGTGAGTTTCATTTTTAATTAATATTACCCATTTTATGTTTTTACTTAATATATATGATACCTTAATCTACTTTTCTATGAGACATGAAATTTCATGAGAGTCCCCCTCTAAAGGATTTAAAATACATGGTTCTTTTATTAGGAATAATCATTGTTCCCTTATTATGTGCTATAAAATATTATAACATCATATTAAATATTCCTATAATATTCTATCACCTCATTCTAAAAGAGATATTTATAGATTCTGGGATGAAGGAATTTTGTTTGTATGTTGGTGGTATCGTTGGTAAGGGAAATAGAATTATTAATGGTGAGCATCACATGCATGATTTATGTTTTATAAAGATAAAAATTATTGGTTTGGAATTTCTATATCTTTTTATGGTTTAAGATATCAAATAACGGATGGAGTTTTCATACTATCATTTTCACAGGATGTTTAGAATATTTCCTTGTAACTATTCTATTAAAGGATAAAATGCTTAAGAAGGTTAAAGATATAAGTCCAATTTTTTAGATAAAAAACATTGTATAGTTTGACATAAAATTGTGTAGAGAGGAAATTATTATGGATGAGTATAATCATTGTGTCGAATAGGGTTATTTAGAGGTGGTTGCGGAGAATGGGAGTATTGGGACACGGTCATTGAGCTTTAGAGAATGATGGGTTAAAATTGTGAAATATGGGAAAATACTCCATCAACACCATAGTCAGAGAGATCATGAATGATGATCATGTAAAATGTATTTTATATATTTAGTAAATATTTAGTAACATTCTTAATCAGGTATACCATTTATTCTAGTCATGAATTGTTTAAAAAAAAGTCATTGAAACAAGTTATTTTTGTTAGGACTGATATTGTTCAAGGTGGTTCAAAGAAGAGAAAATTTATTATGGAATACATTAATATATTATTTATATTTCTTTCTAAACACAAATATCCATAATTGTTTATGTTTTTCAGAAATACTGATTGGAAAAAATATGATTAAATTGGGTTTTTTGGACTAAGTCCATCAGATTGTCAGATTGTTTTTATCAATTTATGTTTTGAGAAAAAAAATTGTCCTATTTTTCTTGAAATATTCATTTGAGAAATATTTTCCTAAAGTAAATTTGTCAATTTATAGTTTTTTATAGTTCCTAACATCGTTATTATTGAAATTCCTAATGATCCATTATAACCTCAAAGGGGGAGAAAATAATATGTTTATACAAATTTCATACTATGAATTTATGATAATGACCTATAGATAGAACCCATAAGTCAAAGGTTTGGATGGGTAGTGTTTGTGTCAATTTTTTTAATGTTCTGAAAGAATAGCTATATGAATTTATGTGTTGTGTAAACGTTACTAAGGATGCTGCATAAGGGAATCATCCTATTTTCATATTTTATGTAAATCTATATGGAAGATATGAAGTATCATTAAAAAGTAATTTGTGAAGATTTTTAATTAGAGGAAATTTGTCAAAGTAATAGAGGGAGGTTTTCGTGTAGTGTAATTATAAAGAGATCATTAGAAGATCTATCACAGTTTCAATGGTCGGTGGCCATCAAAATAACCATGTAATATGATAATGGTTGATCAGATTCATGAAATTGAGTCATTATACCAACATTATTTATTGAATTCTTACATGTATTATTATTTTTGAATATCATTGGTCATATAATGTCGTTTAAAATAATTTTTCGAAGAGTTTTGATGTGTTTAATTAGACAGTAGAAGTGTCTACAATAATATTTCAAAAAATTTCCTACAAAGTCTTACAGTAACATCAGATGACGTCTCAATGGATTTATGTCATTATATAATTTTATACTAAAAATGTGATTGGTATAAATTTATATTTCTTCTATGTTTTTTTTAACTCTTTCATAATGGTTTCTAAATATTGATTACACATTATTGAGAAGATAATGTTTGATTTTCCTAAAAGGTATGTGTAAAATTGTATTTTTTTAGTTATAACTAATATTAATGAAGTTTATTTAAGGTTGTAGTTGTAAGAGTTTTTATGAAGATTCAATAATAGTATAGACACACGAAGTAGAATTCATTGAATTAAGGTGATCATAATTTTTAGCATTTTAATTTTTTATTTATAGGCATAATAAAATTGGTTTCCTAATTTTACTTCCACATAGACTTCTATAAATAAGGGATTCATTTATATTACGGTATGCATATTGATAACATGAAGAAATTTAGATAAAATTATTTAGAGTAATAAATTTGATAACATAGAACTTATAAATAATCATTGAATATATAGTAAACATACAAAGACTTGTATTAGTTAATATCATCCAGGAAATTTGTAGAAATGATTATTTGAATAAAAAAGATGTAAATCAAATTATTTAAGTGGAAATAGTGTAAGGATACCAGGAATATATTTATATTAGCTCGTATTAGACAAAAATCATGTTGAGTGGATCATATTGATAGTGTGATAGAATTTGATTCATTATAATATAATGAACCTAATTTTTTATATTAGTTTAACTTACCAAACAAACCTATTAGATGTACCCATCATATGAAACCATCAGTCTAAAGGAAGACCTTTCCTACTACTGGGTATGAAGTTGGGGAAGTACTTGAAACAAACACAACTATGGAGATATATCAGGAAGCATATTTACTATATACTAGAACCTATTGGTGAAGGTTCTTATAGTTATTATGAATATAATTTTACACCATTTACCTATCCTAGGATCACATTCACTATGAATTTATTATAGTGTATCACATGTGTAAGGTTATTCTCTTCTTGTTTTTACCACATTCAAATGATTTATTCATAGTGGATTGTGTGATATTGGATTATTTCTAAACTATATGAAAGACTATCTGCCATTACTGTGTATTGATACTTTTAAATACTTGTGTTCTGGTGTTTGTGATTGTGTTATTTTTCTTATTAAATTTATATCTATTAAATATGTGTAAAATTTTATTTCATATGAAGTAAATTATAAAAACAAAATATCATTAATTCAACAGTTTCCCCTCTTAGTGATAACATAGATACTGATGGGTCCTTTAAATTTCTACAAGAGAGGGGTTACATTCGTTCACTCTTTAGTGAAGTTTTTAGAAAACAAAAACTCTTATATTTACTCAAATCATCTTAAATAATAAGGTAACTCATGTATTTCATGGAAAAAACATTCATAATTAGAAAAAAAAATATAATAATACATTATCCTATTTCCATTGGTTATGAATATTTTAAGTTAAAAAGGCATGTTTACCTCATTGTGCTGAAGGTGTTACTTTCACAAAAACTAATAAGAAAATTTTGAAGAATGATGGGATGTCCAGAAATAAAATACTTTCCAACCTATCTAAAATTATGTTTCTTTGACTTAATTAAATTTTCAATGGAAAAAGGAATCTAGGATAAGTTGAAGAATATCTATGAATTTAAAAATTAAGTGATGAAAGAAAATTTTCAAATCTGTAGGTTAATGTAAATAGATCTTAATATTGTGTATAGTGAATTATTTGGTGTCTTATTTACCCATTTGATAGATATATTATGCACCATAAAATGTATTTATGAGAATTTGTAAGATTCAACCACTTTTTAAATGATTATCTGAATTATTCCTGAAAATGTTGAGGCCAAATTTTCATCATTACAATATAGAGATCCTAAAACTATTTCTCTAGTTTATATTTATAGAACTATCACATCTTATAAGATGTGAAAATAAAAACCTATCACTAATAAGGACAATGATGATAGAGAGATTTCTTACAAGGATATCAAGAGAATTAAATCCATGAAAGTTTCCATTGAGTAATAAGCCAATGAATCCAAAACAAAAAATGAGGCCTATAAAATTTTTGTAGAGTTTATGTATTAATTTTAGGAAAAGTTTAAAAGAGTTATAGAAAACATAAAAAAATACGTCTTAAGTTCTTTTCTAATGGATCTATTAGACATTTTTTTGAAAATTCTAAATGTTTTAAGGAATGGATGATAATTCTAAATATGATATAAAGTAAAGAATATCCCACAAAAATAAATAATACAAATCCATGTATTATAATAAGAGAAACGATAATAATTTATCTATAATAGAGAATATTTTTTCTAAGTATGAGAAAGTTGATGTCAGTGACAAATAAACTAATAAATTTGGTTATATTTCATCTAATAATTCCTTATTAAGAAAGAGGATAAATAAAAATTCAACAATTTTAAAAGAAGTGTCTTTAAAGAAGAACATAATACTCATATGAAGTATATTCCAATCTAAGAGTTAACAGAATGTCTTAAAAATATGGTAAGGATTGAAAAAGGGAAAAATATTTTTAAGAAATAAAATATATCAGAAAACAATCAAGAATATTTTAATGAAGAAAAATAAATTTTGTTATATGATACAGATTACCTGAAGAAATTGGTCTATGAAAATAAGAACCTAAATGTCAAGAATGAAAAATATATGAATATGGAGGAGGAATATTTATATCATGTACGACAGAAACATATTAATTCTAATAATGTAAATCCAAACTCCCAAAACATGGTTATAGAAACTACGAAATCATTCGTGGGGGATAAAACTCAGTAATATCAATGAAAGTTTTTTTCAATGGTTAATAAGAAATATGGATGATGTTAGATGAAAAAGTAATTTATGAAAACCAATTATGTTTCCAAAACAATTATATTTGAAAAACCATAATCTCTATAGTATCAAATTCTAAAACAATATTTTCAATCACTGTTAGTTTTGTTGAGGCTTAGAAGAAATCTAAACTAAAGAAGAAGGTTTTCAGTTATATAAAAAACTTGGGTGTCCAATAAAGTACCAAAGTAGAATGTATTAATGTTAATGGTACATAAGTACATAATTTGGTTAGTATATAAGTTATAAATTAAAATGAAATATATTTCGTACTACATATAATTTATAGGATTTAGAAATATAATGAATATGTATTGGTATAATCATCAATGTTTTTATAAATCCAAGAGAAACTGGATAAAAAATATAGAGGGGTTTCAACCCAATAAAATGATACCAATTTATTAAATGTCTGACAACATTTTGGTAATGGGAATAAAATTTATTTTAGAAAGTACTGCTTAATTTTTAATAGTATAGAAGATGCACAAGTTGTGACGCATGGACACGAACTAAGGGAAACTTCTTTTTAGTTGGTGATGTACAAATTTCAAGCTATCTAAGATTTGAGGAAGAGAATCAGCTTCGGAATAATGGTATGGAGCATATATGTTGGATGAATATGAGAAAGAAAATATGGGGAAAAATTATTTGTAATATCCTTGAAATGATAAGAACTATATATTAGTATTTTTTTCATATAACAAAAAGGGAAGATTAAAAAACACAGTTCTCATGAATGTTAAAATAAATTCAACACATACCTTGGAGCTAATACATTCTATCATAATTTGGGTTCATAAGTAAGAATTCAAAAAATAGAGATAAGTAGATTATTTCTTCTATTAATTACATTACTCACATTACATGTGTTATGTTTTGGAAACATAAATTAATGTCTCTCAAAATGATTAAGAGTTTCACAAGTAGTACAAAACAAATATGCATATTTAGTTTATAAAATTTATACTAATAATGATATAAAACAATACATGTGGGAATTTTATATTCTTCCATGAAAATCATGGATTTAATAATGAGTTTTGTAAATCGTGAAAACCATAAAATAGTGGTGTTTCTTAAAGATAAAATAGATGTTTAGTGGAAATTGAATGAACAATGTTGATCAAACATCACTACTGGAATTCTTGGTATTTGCGACGGGTTATTTGCGATGGGATCCCATCGCAAATAGGCTTTAACGACGTGGTCCCGTGGCAAAAAGTCCGTTGCAGAAAACGCTTTCAAAAATACGATTATATGTGACGGGCCCATCGCAGATAATCGTATTTGTGACTGGAAACATCATCAACGTAAATAAGTCTCTACTTATATTTATTATATATACATAAACTTTTTTTCGATGGGATCATCGCAAATACTGTTTGCAACAGGCCCTTGTGCCATCGCAAAATATATATATACATAACTTTCTGCGACGGGCCTGTCGCATCAAAGTATTTGCGATGGGCAAGTAGTCTCGTCGCAAATATGTTTTTAAAAATATTTAGTTAGACTATTTACGACGGGACCCCATCGTAAAAGACCCCGTCACAAATAATAAATTAATTTAAAAAATAGAATAGAATAAAATTACGATTACTGAAAAAATAATTTTACTATTATTAAAATAATAAAAAAATAAAAAATATTAAAATTCTCAATATTCAAAAAAAATTAAAATATTAAAAATATTAAAAAATTAAATTATGTAATATTTTCACAGATATAAAAGAAATAAAATGTAAATAATTCATATTACAATATTAAATTCAAATGTTTGTAAAATAAAGAAAATCACAAGGGGGTCATCTTATGGAGGAGGTGGAGGAGCTGAAGGAGCTAGTGGAGGAAACTGCATCCCTAAACTATGAGTCAGACTGCGCATGTAATCCATCTGCTCGTGATGTTGGTGCTTCCATCGATGCATATCCTCCTCATGTTGCTGCTACTGCGGCTGCTACCATCGATGCATATGCTCTCCATAATGATACTCTTGATGTTACTGCCACCGACACATCTCTTCTTGCTGCTTCTGGAAAGTCTTTATAAGCTCAGCCCTGCTCACAACTACTCCTGATACTATGAGCTAGAAGTTGATTCCTCTCTGCGAGCTCCTCTCGAGCTAGACGCTGACATCGCAGAAGTACCATAACAAGTACTAGTAGTCAAATGAGAGCTGATACCAACTACTATACACTTCTCAAATCCTTACTGAGTCGCCTGCATCCATGCCGCCTCATCGAAATGGCGAGCACTTGTCTGCTCAATCATCTCGTCCTAAACCTCAGCCTGTGTCTGAGAGTTCGCAGCCTCATATGACTCCTTCAATTCCAATTTAAAATTAAAATTGTGAAAATATTATATGCAGTTAATTTTCAAACTGAGAAAATAATACTAACCATAATTTGACGCTGGTAATCACCTCTAATCTCTCCAGTGGATGGATCACTATACATCCTCTGATAAACGTCGAACTCCGTAATATAGGGATGCTATACTACCTACAGATATATAAAATAAACTGTTTATATTTAAAGTTATAAAAAATATTTCAAAAATATACATACCAGATTCTATCTATGCGAACTGAATTTACGGCTACCATCTTGATGTGCCGCCTCCTGTCTCCCCCGGTTCTGTCGTCCCACTGAAGATCTCCCCTGAAATCCTCCACTTAACCAGTGTAAACATAATCCATCCCAAATGTGAGATGAAATGTACTCTGGTCGGTGGGCTCTATACTACTCATAAAATTCTGTCACTACTTCTTTCTTAATGGATGTCCTTCTCAAATTGTGAAAAAACTGACGGAAACAGTCACGCATAGAAACCTACCATGACGTGTGGACAGCGTCGCGCATTCTATCATCGATAGGATACCATAAACCCTAAAAATAATTTATAATATCATGTTGTTAATAAAATAAATTTCAAAAATAAATATTATTTATTTACATACCATCCAATTATGGAACATGTCGTGTCAGACATCAACGAAAATATGTTCCCATGTGATCCATAGATGAGAAGAATAATTGCGCAAGATAGCGCTCCCCTGTCTAATAGGTACATGTGCAAAACTGTGAAAAATGAATAAATAATCAAACAATTAGTATATATATAAATAAATTAATGAAATATAACTAAAATATACAGGTTACCATATCTCCATGTGTGTGGATTGAAACCAAGATGTGGACGTCTCTTGGGGATAGGGTCAGGAATCATCAGTCGTGCAAGACCGTGCCCCCTCCACGTACCCCCTAAACTGCCAGTAAGTTGAGGGTCAGATGATCCCACATCCCCATCATCCAAATGTAGATCAGCCTCCTCTAACTCACGCAATAAATCAGAGTCCATCTAAAACACAAAATGATTATTGTTAGCAGATAGTTGAAAATATATATTATATATAGATACATATTGGTTATGATTATAACTAGCAATTAACTATGTCAATGTTCATCTTCATCCTCTTCTCCATACCTGTCAATGTCAATGTCTTAATCTTCCTCCTCAGTATCATCAATATCCATATGAGTTTCAGTTTCTCCATCTCTTGTCATTTCAAATTCATTTGTAACATCATTAACATCTTCATCACCATCGAACCTTAATTGTGGGGTGTCATCATCTATATTCACGTCTCTTTGTGAATCAGATTGATTTTGAGAAGTCTCTTGAAAAATTTCAATTCCTTCCACTTCAGTGGAACCACATTCATTTTGAGTAAACTGATTTTCCTGATATTTCATTTTTATTATGCTCCACCAATCTCTCAAGTCTCTTGAAGTAGAACAATACTTTGCATAATAAATTTTATGAGCCTGATGATCCAGTCAAAAAATTTCATTTACTGCAAGAAGACTTTTATATTTAATATCGAAGATTCCATGAGTTGGATAAACACACAAGCCTCTCTCAGTATCCAACCACCGACATTTAAACATTATTATGAAATTATGTCCTAGATAACATAGCTCAATAATTTGATCCAAAATGCCATAAAAGTCAACATCAGTTTCTCTATGATGTGATCCTATCATGTAAACTCCAATGTTCATTGTTTTTTTTATTCCTCGTATGCATGTGTATGAAATTAAAAACCATTCACCACATATGCATTATAAGATTTTACCATTTTGGATGGTGGGTTACTCAATATATATAGTCCCTTATCAATTTTATCAGCATATTGAGACACCTGAAAATTTCTAAAACAATTATCAATATAATAAATAATAAACAGAACTGATATTAAACCATCAATAATTTATGTTAACGGTTTTTGAAACCATTGAGAATTTTTTTTTCTGCGTTCTTTAAGAGCAGCTGCTGTAATTTGTGGAAGTAGTTTTTTTGATATGATTATTATATAAACTATAAATAAAATAAATTTAAATAATGTAACATAAATTATAGAATAAGTGATAGAAGCACTCACATGACAAATGATGTCATTTCTTCACAATTGAGAAGAACGTATCTATGAGCTCTGTGATGTTCATCATCTGAAACCCATCGTTCATGAACTCCAACAAAACCAAGATTTGGATGATTAAAAACTATTAATTTATTGTTCGTTTCATCATTAAAATTCCCCTCTTTTCATCCCACGTGATTTTGTTTTGAGGGATATTGAGATTCAAAATAATGAGAGTAGAAAAAAGAAATTCCCTATTGAAAATAATTTTCAGCAATTGTGCCTTCAACTGCTTCATTGTTACATATTTTTTTCATCAATTTCTTCATGCATCTCTCGAATGGGTACATCCATCGAAACTGTAATGGACCTCCACATTTATCTTCATGTGGAAAATGTAATATATGGTGTTCTATTGAGTCAAAGAAATCCGGTGGAAATATTTTGTCCACTTTACATATAGTTACAGCAACATCTTCTTCTAGTTTTCTTAGAGCATCGTAGTTTGTTTTCGCTGCAAAAATGTCTCGAAAAAATATGATTTATTTGTTATCAAATCTGAAATCATAGAATTCAAAAAACCTATGAATCCAATCGTCATAAGTCTTTCCATTATAACATGACAATCATGACTATTTAATCCAGTAATATAACCATTATTAACATATATGTCCAAATTGGAAGCATAGCCATCTAGAAGTCTCAAATCTGCAATCCAATAAAAAAAATAATAAGTGACTCTCTTTGGACAGTGTATAAGCTGCTTTTGGCTTCATTAACTTCTTTGATCTGACATTTTTAAATAGTTCAAGTTATGGTCACCTACAAATTTGGGAAAAATATAATCAGGCATTTACAGTATCTTTGGTCTTAATTGGTGTATCCAAAACTGTATGAAATAAATTATCAAAACATTTCTTCTCAATATGCATAGCATACACCATGTAGCGGACCAACAAATCAGACCATTACGGAAGATCCCAAAAAATGTACTGTTTTATCCAATTATGTTCTTTCCCAAAGCCATGAATTTTCTGTTGGATTACTATTGGTCTAAATGTGATGGGGGGTAATGAAAATACAACTGATTTTAACTATGTATCTGAGATCATCTTTGGAGGTTCATCCCCTACAATTTTACCTTTTCTGGAATAAGATTTTTTCCTCTGAAAAGGATGATCGGTTGGATGAAATCTCCGGTGAAAATCTAAATAGCAGGGTTTTTTTCCATTGACAATCATAAAGGCTTTTCTTTCTTTCATACAATAAGGACATGATTTTGGACCATGTGTACTCTAACTAGATAACATGCCATATGCCGGAAAGTCACTAATTGTCAACATCAATGTTTCTTTTAATATGTAATTTTTGTTTCACAGAAACATCATATGTATTAACACCATCACTCAACAATGTATTTAACTCATCAATCAATGGTTTTAAATAAACATAAATATTATTTTTTGGATGTCCTGATATTAATAAAGTCAAAAAGATATAAGTCTCTTTCATCAACATCCATGGAGGAAAATTGTATGAAGTTATAAAGACAGACCGACATAAATACTCACTACCATAAGAACCAAACGGACAGAAGCCATTAGTAGAAAGACCCAATCGCATGTTTCGGGCTTCTATAGAAAAAGACAGATGCATACGGTCAAAATGATTCCATGAATCACCATCAGATGGTTGATTCAAACTTTTATCAGTTGAAATCATGGTTGTGTGCCATGAAATCATTTACACTGTATTCGGAGACATAAATAAACGTTGCAACCTAGGTGTAAGGGGGAAATATCTCAACTGTTTTACTGGAATCGATCTAGACTTCCCTGGTTAAGCTTCATTATATATCGATTGTCCACATGTGGGAAAACTATCAAATGACTCATTTTCTCCAAAATATAAGATTCAATGAATTGTACATGCATGAATCTTCCGATAACTATGGCCCAGATTACGAATCAGCCAGTTTCTCTAATAGAAATTTGCAGGAAACACATTTCCATCAGGTAACAGTGTTTTAACCAAAGAAACTATCTGATCAAAACAGTTGTTTTGCACTTCATTATCTGATTTAATAGCCATTAATGTATCAACCACTTCTAATTTTCTTATCTTGCCACCAGGATATAATGCATCCTCAGTAGACCTCAAAAACTCATAATATTTGGATGGTGCCAACTCTTGGAGTTAAATCAATATCATCATGAGTTTCAGTTTGTTTCACAGATGGACCTACAACATCATGTACTAAATTTTGAAATCATGATGGATCCATAATCAAGTAATTGGGATCTTCTTTGGAACTTAATTCATCGTGTGGATACCAAAAAACATAATCTGGTTGAAAACCAAACTGCAAGAGATATCCCTCAACCATGTCAATTGTGTCAAACGTTCTCAGAGAACATTTTTTACAAGGACACTTAATTGTGCCCTCTGAAACATATTTTGGTTTTGATTATGCAAATGCTAAGAAATCTTCAACACCCTCAATATATACATGATTTAAATCAGAACTATTGGGATTTTGGAGCTGATTTATCCAAGCACGATTATCTAATAATGACTGGTGTCGACTTCCTTGTTCCATATTTTTCATCATAAAATATAAAATCATCACCGTTTTTGAATAATTTTAAATTATAAAAAACACTATGTGAAAAAAGAAGATAAATAATTACAACTACTTAATAATTACCATTAATTAAGGGCGACACAATTTCCAATGGATTGACGGCTACACTTTTGTCCGACAAATCATTTAATTATATCTTTCTCACACTATTTATTGCTAATTATTTCTAATTATAGCTAATGATTCCTAATTGTTCCTAGTTATTTCTAATTATTACACAATATTTACTAATTATTACAAATTATTACCAATTGTTACTAGTTATTACTAATTATTACTATTTATTATAATTTATTACTAATTATTACAATTAATTACTAATTATTACAAATTATTACTATTTATTACTAATTTATCAATACTTAGAAGTACATAGAAAAATGAAAACTGCATAAATAATGAAAGTAAATTTGGTAATCATCATTGTGGAGATGATTACAAATTTTTCCTTCATTATCCAAGCAGATTTCATTTACTAATTATTACTAATAAAAAAAATTTTATTATCAATATTTAAGAAAAAAATATTTTAATATTATTAAAATAATAAAAAAATTATTAAATATTAAAATTATCAATATTCGCAACACAATTTTCTCCATTCTTAACATGTTCAAATATCAAAGGGTCACCAATTGTCAAGTCATGCACAATAAAAAATTTGTGTCAACCAGGTCCAATGTAAATTCTATAATTTTACTTGCATGGTTGATCGCCTCACAAGTAGTGTTGCAATAGGACGACCAATGTAATGACGTTTTCATCTCTATGAATCACCTCACATGACCCTTCATATAGATCATTCTCTTTTAAAAATTTGAGGGGATATTAGTATCTTTCCCTTAAATTTTCAAGGAAGAATGGTATATGTCAAGGTTCATGTGAGATAACTCTTATATATGAGAAGGGCATGACTTGGGTGGTCCTATTGCAACACTACATACGAGGTGATCAACCATGCAAGGACAATTATAGAGTTTACATTGGACATGGCCGACACAAACTTTTTATTGAGCATGACCTGACAATTGGTGACCATTTGAGATTTGAACATGTTAATAATAGAGAAAAGCATGTGGCGAATATTGATAATTATAATATTTTATAACGTTTTTATTATTTTAATAATATTAATATTGTCTTTTCGTAAATATTGATAATATAATTTATTTATCCTTAATTATTACTAATTATTACTAATTATTACTAATTATTACTAATTATTACTAATTATTACTAATTATTACTAATTATTACTAATTATTACTATTTATTACTATTTATTACTAATTATTACTATTTATTACTAATTATATCTATTTATTATTAATTATATATATTTATTACTAATTATTACTAATTATTACTATTTATTACAAAATTTACTAATTATTACAAATTATTACTAATTATTACTAATTATTACTAATTATATCTAATTATTTCTAATTATTACTAATTATATCTAGTTATTACTAATTATTTTTAATTATATCTAATTATTTCCAATTATATCTAATTATTACTAATTATTACTAATTAATACTAATTATTACTAATTATAACTAATTATTACGAAATATTACTAATTATCACTAATTATTACTAATTATATCTAATTATTACTAATTATATCTAGTTATTACTAATTATTACTAATTATATCTATTTATTACTAATTATATCTATTTATTACAAATTATATCTATTTATTACAAATTATATCTAATTATTACTAATTATTACTAATTATTACTAATTATCACAAATTATTACTAATTATTACTAATTATTACTAATTATTACTAATTATTACTAGTTGTTACTAATTATTACTATTTATTACTAATTATTACTATTTATTACAAATTATTACTAATTATTATTATTTATTAATAATTATTACTAATTATTACTTTTTATTACTAATTATATCTATTTATTATTAATTATGTCTATTTATTACTAATTATTACAAATTATTACTAATTATTACTCATTATTACTAATTATTACTAATTATTTCTAATTATTACTAGTTATTACTAATTATTACTAATTATATCTAATTATTACTAATTATTACTAATTATATCTAATTATTACTAATTATTACTAATTATTACTAATTATTAGTATTTATATCTAATTATATCAAATTATTACTAATTATTACTAATTATTACTAATTACTACTAATTATTAATGATTATTACTAATTATTACTAATTATTACTAATTATTACTAATTATTTCTAATTATTAAAAATTATTACTACTTATATCTAATTATTACTAATTATATCTATTTATGACTAATTATATCTAATTATTACTAATTATATCTAATTATTACTAATTATATCTATTTATTACTAGTTATATGTATTTTTACAAATTATATCTATTTATTAAAAATTATTACAAATTATATCTAAGTATTACTAATTATATCTATCTATTACTAATTATTACTAATTATTACTAATTATTACTAATTATTACTAATTTTTAAAAATTATTACTACTTTTTATTAATTATTACTAATTACTACTAATTATTACTAATTATAACTAATTACTGCTAATTATTACTATTTATTACTTGTTATTACTAATTATTACTAATTATATCTAATTATTACTAAATATTACTAATTATTTATTTTTATTACTAATTATATCTAATTATTAATATTTATTACTAATTATATCTATTTATTACTAATTATATCTATTTATTACAAATTATATCTTTTCATTACAAATTATATCGATTTATTACAAATTATATCTATTTATTACAAATTATATCTATTTATTACAAATTATATCTATTTATTACTATTAATATCTATTAATTACTAATTATGTCAATTTATTACTAATTATATCTAATTATATCTATTTATTACTAATTATCTGTATTTATTACTAATTATATCTATTTTTTTGCTAATTATATCTATTTATTGCTAATTATATCTATTTATTGCTAATTATATCTATTTACTGCTAATTATATCTATTTATTCCTAATTAAATCTATTTATTACTAATTATATCTAATTATATCTAATTAATATTAATTATGACTAATTATTTATAATTATCACTAACAATATCAATTTCTTATTAAAAATAAATATAAATAAAAATCAATTGAAATCTAATTTGTTTACATATAATAAACAACAATTAAAATTAACATAAAAAATAAAATAAATATAAAAATATAAAATATAAATACATTAAACTTTGATATTCTGAAGTTATTGGCGCCTTCCAAATGCTCTCGCCTAAAAAATTTCAACTAACGTAAATTTTTTCCTTGAAACGGAAAAATAAAGAGAGTGGGAGTGGAAGATCTGAGTGATTTGGGAAAAAAACGGGTGGCAGTATATATAGGTTAGATTTGTCGTGATGGGGTTATTTGCGACGGGTATCCCGTCGCAAATACCCTCGCACGCATTAATTACTGTCGTCGGTTAAAATGATATTTATTACGGGGCCCATCACAAATAGTTCTTGCCCACACACTTTTTGTGACGGGACGACATCCCGTCACAAAAAGCTATTAACTGCCGCTGGGTATTTGCGACGAGAGATATCGCCCCGTCGCAAATAATATTCACGCAGTTTGGCGTGCAAGTCGCGCCAAACTATTTTCGATGGGTGACGAAATCCCGTCCAAAATAATTGGTTATTTGCGACGGGGAATTTTTCTCGTCGCAAATATCTTCCTGGACAGGTTTTTTACGACGGGGTTTATTCCTGTCGCAAATATTGATTTTTTCCATAGTGCATTATACTTCCAAAAAAAATTAAGAAATATATCAATGTATAAGTTTAGGTTTATAATCACAGTTTCTATAGGATAAACTGGAAACTTTTGAGATGTATTATAAATAATACCCATGTTTATTACACATATTGGTGTTCATAATACCTTGTAATATACAATTAAATAGTGAAAATATTGTAAAGTTTAATATGAAATGTGTTTATGAAATATTTCAGGGATACCCTATTAATGGTAGAGGATACATGTGTTATAATAAAAAATAATAAATATTGTTGTCTATCAAGATGTTAAATTTGAAGAACATTCTGAGAAAAAAATTTCACAGATAGTTATTGATATAGAAGAAAGGGAATATTATTTGGTTGTATTAGAAAATCCTGGTTAGTATCACATAATTTATTATATTCACAGTTGGAAGTAAAAGAAATTGATGAAGCCTTGGATAATGAAGAATGGATTAATGTTATGAATGAATAGTTGTATTAGATTGAGAAGAATAATACTTCGGTTGTTATACCCAAACCAAATATGAAGAATGTGTTTGGTAAAAAATGGTTGTTTTGAAACAAGTTAACTGATAATAGTGAAGTGACATGAAACATATAATTACCGGTTTGTAAATCTTCCTCAAAAATTGAAGGGATTTACTTTGATGAGACATTTTCTCTGGTTTCAGGATTAAAACTGTTATAATCTTTCTTTCTATTACTGTAAAATTGATATATAAAATTTTCTTGATGGATTTCAAGTCAGATTTACTTAATGGAGAGATAGATGAATAAGTTTATATTGAAAAATTGTATGTTTTCATTCTTGAGAAGGATGAAAGTTATTTATTCATGTTAAATAAGGAAATTTATGGTTTGAATGATTATCTATGAGCTACCTATTCTAAACAGGACACTTGCCAAAAAAAATTTGAACTTCAAAAAAGGAATCAATGTTTATAACCACAACATAAAATGAAATCAATAGGATTCCCACAGTGTTTATTTTTTAGGTTGATGAAATGATAATTATATGGAATGATAAATAAATATGTGAAAAAAATTCTAAAGAGGTGAAAAGGTTATTTGAGATGTCATTGATAGAATAAATGTCATAATATCTTTCCATACAAATGTATGAAAAGAATAAATACATATTCTCATCTCAAGAAAATTATACTAAGGAATTTTTGAATAAGTTTTTCATGGAATAATCATATCTAGTTTCAACACATATTTAAGTTAGCATTTTTTTTCAAAATATGGCATGGATAGAAGTCTAATTATAAAGAGTTTAGTTGGTTGGTTAGAAGTTTGTTATATCTAACGAAATCTAGTCTAGATATAGTTTATGTTGTTACTATTTGTTCTACGGATCAATGTTCTCAAAAATAATCTCATATCATGGATGGAAAATTAATTCAAAAATATATTAAACTCCAAACTAATTTTGGGTTGATATATGACAGCATAAGAAAGGTTGATTTGGTTGGTTGCAAAAATACAGATTGGGTAGGAAGTGTAGATGATAGAAAATCCACATCGAGTGGAGTGTTCTTCAAGGTAGAAATATGTTTTACCTTTCATATAAAATAACAAGGTTTAGTTGTTATCATCATTCTTGAAGATTAGTATATAGTTTCCTACCAAGTGTTGATGCAACAAAAGTTGATGAAGACACAACTATAAGATTTTTTCATTGATGTAAAGTTACCCCTTCTCATGGGATGTGATAATAGAAGTTCTATAAATATCAAAAAAATACACTGCCATATTTTCAATACAATCACATGGATACTAAATACCACTGCCTAAAAAATAATTTTGGAATGAATGAACCAAAACCAAAGTTTGTAACTAAAAAAGAAAAATATTTTTATATCTTCACAAAACTATCATCAACAGTAACATTTCAAAAGTTGAGGACGATCATGGGTATAAAACCGTACCGTCTTCGAAGATTAGTTATGTGATTATATCACTCCTCACATTTTATATTTGGAATGTTTTCTCTAGAGGAATAAGAAGTTTAAAAATAAATAAATCCATTGGTATGTGGATAACCTTTTAATAAAGAGCATATATTTAAGAGGGTGTCTTTAAAGTGGAACGTTTTTAATTCATCATGTGTGAACTATTTTAGTAATTTTTTGAATTGGATATAGGAAACGTTGTTCATCCATGTTGAAGTTATTTTTATGAGGAATGTTCCAAGTGGAAGAAGAAGTTTCTTAAAATTTTTATGGAAAAGTTCATTAAGTAGCTACTCATGGACAACATGTATTTTTGTTCAATTATTCTAGTTTCTTGCACCAAGTTCAATTGCATAGTATTATAATTAGTGTATAATTAATTGATTTATTGAGTTAAAAAGTTTTTAGTCATTTATATTACATGGTTGAAATCATAATCCAAATGTGCTGATTTTTCGTACCACGCTGATTGAAGTTGTTTCGAGTAAATTGAAATTTGCTATGTAAAATGTTATGAAATTATGTTCTTTTTTTCAAACATAAATCATGTTTCCTTTTTAAGTGTCTAACAATTTTGATCAGGTGAATATGAATGGATTGAGTTTTCTAGACTGATTTGATTAGAAATATGTTATCATACTATGATTATCAGCTAATGTTTTAAATAAAATTTTTATCCAATGATGCTTGCAAGTTTCATCTAGCAAAGTGTTTGGTGAATTACGGTTTTTGATTCGTTGTTATTCTCCTAGTTCATATCTTTATGAGTATTGAAATAACACTTAATGAAATCCAAGTAAAAAATGTGAATAATATTGATTATATATACAAATCTCATACTATGAATATCTAAGGAAGTTCACAGGATATAACTAATCAGATAGATATGTGGCTTTGTAGAGTTTTTGTTTGAAGTTCATAATGTTTTCAAATAACATTTGTTTAAATTTGTGTATTGAAGAATGGTATCTAAGTACACTATGTAAGGGTATCAAACTATTTCCATATACAGTGTAAAGGTACCTGAATATATAATTTGTTATATTACATAATCTTTTGTGAAGATTTAAAGTCATAGGAAAATTGTCAAGGTAAAAGGGAATGTTGTTGAGGAGGGTTATCAGACTAAGATCATCAAACTATATCTAACAATATCATCTATAATAGTATATCAAATGAACCTCTTGTGTAGTTAATGGGTTATTTGACACATGGAACCAAGTCTTAGGAAATATGTTTTTAGATCAAGTCATCATAAAAATGATATTGTGTAAAGTTCATTAAACAGAGAATAGTGTGTTAAGGAATCAATCATATATTTATAATACAATTTATTGGATAGTAAAAGTGTCTGGTGAATGATTTTGGAAATGTTCCTATGAAGTCTTGCAGGAACGTCATATGGGGTCTCAATAGATATGAGTGATACTATGGTTTTTCATTGTAAAATGATTTTCATAAAGTTAAACAGATTCTGTGGAAAAAAACATTCTTAATGGTTTCTAAAATGTGATAATGTGTTTCTGAGTATATAATTTTTGTTTATATAGCATGGACTTTGTAATATTTTATAAGTTCTTTAAATCATAAGTTGAGGATTTTTTTTGAAGTGTCTGGATTCTAGTGTTTTCTAGAAGTATTAAAGAATATTATAGAATAATTTAGAAACATCAATAAAATTTAGATGAGTGAGGGTTTTGATATTTTATTTTTTCATTGATTTAGAAAATAAAATTAGGTTCCTACCATTACTCCTACTTTCAGTCCAAAAAATACAACATTAATGTTTATTATGGTACATATACTGTTCATGTGCAAAGAAGTTAGTTGATGTGTTCCATATATGGAAATATGATCTTATAGATGGTTACTAGATGGAGACTCCCATCTGTTTGTATCAGACAGATGATGTGCATAAATTATTACTCAAATAGGGGGAAAGAAGAAGTAGTCAAATTGTTAAAGTGGAATAGGTAAAAGGATATCGTATAGAGTTTTATATAAAGTGGCATAATATTTAATGTATTATAACATGATCATATGGAAAATGTGATAGTATTTTCCTTATTTTTATATAAGTTACCAGATAGTGTATACAATATGAACCTACCTAATGAACCTATTAAATGAACCCATCAGATGGATAGTAATTAGACTAAATGAAGATGTGTCATACTATTTGGTTTGAAATTGAATAAGCACAAGAAATAAGAGAATGTGTGGAGATATATTTGGTAGCATAGTGATAGAATACTGAGTTCAATTGGTGAAGGTTCTTATAGTTGTTTTGAAAATAAAATCATCAGATTCTTGTGCAACGAGAGTGTGAACTATTAATTGATTATAGTGAAACATAATTTTAAGTATATTCCATTATTATTATAAACACATTAAAAGGAATGTTTTCTATTAGATTGTGTTGTATGGGATTACTTCTAAATTATTTTATGGATTGTACACTCTTATTGAGTAGTGAACCTTGTCAATACTTTTGTTCATATGGTTGTTCTTTTTTTTAATCTAAAAAATTAATAACTCTTTAAATTGTTTTATATGAATGAAAATAAAAAAAATATCATTTATTCTCCCCTTCCCCCTCTCATTGATCACATGGATCCTAATTGGTCCTTTAATTTTTACGTTAATATCACTAGATCTCCCTCCTTTTCCCCTCACATGAGAGAATCCATTCATTGGTGATCTATATGGGTTTTGTGGTGGATTTATTAATATTTGTTGTGTTCCAGATGACAGTTGAGATTGAAGTTACCCCATGGGGTTTGTGTATCATCAATGGTGATATTTAATATAAGTTAAGTGGTTTTAATGTCTGACGTTACTATTATTTTTTATTATCAAAATTATTTTCAAATATTTTTTAGTAAATTAATAACATTGAAACACAACTAAATTGGGGTTAGTTCAAATAATTTGAAGGTAATTTGTATTTTTATAAATGATTGATGCATATTTAGAGTTGAAGAGTGATTTTGGAGAAAATTCATATAATATTAACTGAATCACACCATAATGGTGGGTCTTATATATTGATTTTCATACAACAGCATAAAATTTAGTAAGGTCAAAATATTCAAGCCACATAAGGTTAGATCATGTTGTGATTTTGGTTCTAGATTCAAATATTCTTGAGTCGGTCTTTCATGATATAAATATCATACAAAAATAAGTATGCCCTAATTTTTTTTTCTTTGTTATTTACTATGGGGATTGAAATTTATTCCTAAAGAAGTCAACTATTTCAGGATACCAGTAACCAATCTAAAAGTTTGGTGGCAAGGAGAAATTTGGATCGATCAGGAATGTGTGTTTGAACCATATTACATGGTTTCATGCCATAATTTTCCATTAAGATATGTATTTGGAAATAACCTTTTAGTTACCACATGGTTTTTTCACTGGGACATAAGAAAATATCAGGATTTACATATTAATATGAAATTGGACATGCTTAAACTGTGATTTTTTTAAATATCTAGTGTTTGAGTTATTTTAATGATATAGCTCTATGGAAGACTATTTTGCTACTCAGAGTCAATCCTTCTTATCCGTAAAAATATTAATCATCACTATGATTTCTATATTGATGAAAAAGGTTTAATTAAAATCATAAAATTTGGAAGTGGAAGTTTGATTTTGAATTTTAATTTGTATTTCAAAAATTCTAATAAACATTGAAAGAAGTAATTATGAAATGTGTAAGAGTGTGAAGAAGACAATTTCTTGAATTTTATGATATGATAGTAAAAATATATTATAATAGAGGGAGATATATTAGTTAGGGATACCAAAAAATATATTTTTATCCATTTCTCACTATAAGTCACTGAATATGGATCTTTGAATAGTGAAGAACAAAGTCTTATTTTGGAAAACGATGCACTCTGGTGGTCTTCACAAATAATTACTAATTATGTTCCAATAATTTTATGATCTAAGATATATTTAACCATTAACACAAACAAACATTTTTTGGAATAAAAATTGTTTATCGATTTACCTACAACACACAAGTATAGTGATGGTGTAGTGCCTATCCTATGTAAAGGAGGGTGAATGTTAAAAGGGGTTATTTAAACTAAAAACATTGTAATATAGTAAACATGGTGATGTTTAAAATTAAAGCATAAAAATTTAAAAGTAATAAGTGAGTATCTGTGTGTGTGTGTTATAATACCTATTAATGGGTAGAAGAAATTCCAAAATATAAATGATGGGAAGAAATATTGAAGTGTCTTGTTAGGAGATGTAACGATCTTAAAAAAATTCAACAAAACGAGAAAACTGAATCTCCAAATTGTTAATTATATCTGAGGATAAATAAAATTACCAAAAAAATAAGCAAACTATTCATATAGAAAGGTTTTCATTCAGTATTGAGAAAAGAATGTGATTGGGGTTCCCTGCCTCCACCTAGTCCAAACAAGGTCTCGAGCCACAAGTACCCAATAATAGCATTCATATGATAAGGGATTGAAACTAGTGTTGACATCATAATTAACATGGGGAGGCCTTATCCTAGAATCCTATATACACACACAGCCATCTCAATACATTTGTATAAAAGAATAAAAGTAAAAAATATGAAACAAGTAGAATTTAAATCATGCATGCCAAATCTCTAGGGTGTACAAGAGTATGGTAGTGATAACTAAAAAGTAAATGGTGAAAATAAATTCTTAACCTGAAATATATCCCAACATGAAAAAACTAGAAAGTATTCCATCAGGAGAGCCTATCTCTTCTTCTCCAAGCTATGACCATTATACACGGTCTAAAACATAATGTATCTCTAAGCTCCTATATAGTCACCACTGACATGTTCATCATCTTTATAAGACATGACACGTGTGGGAAAATCACATATAGGGGTGATTGTATACATACAATTTTGGGCACCCCAAAAATCTAAAAGGCATAGTAGTAAGAGACACAAAATGAATAAAAAGACAATACATGGTAAAAAAATGGAAAAATGTAGTGAAAGAGAATAGCTCAACTCAAACTAAGATAGTGTAACCTCATCCAAGCACAAGGGACTCGACATGGTGTGTAGGACTAGACCCCAATTATTTGACACCCATAGGAGGAGAGTAACCTCATCCAATAATGAGAAAATAAACATAGAGAGTAGGTGGAATAACCCGTGCATCTTCACAACCCATCTAAGGAGAGTAACCAAATCTAAAGGTATCGATATAGAGGAGTATATATATATATATATATTAGTAAAAAAAACCCATATGACGAAGAAAGGGGATCATCATCTCACATCTCAACCCATGAAAAGATTGTCCATGGTTCTAAAATTACATCAATGATTCATATGGTCTCACATGTCTTCCCAGAAGTAACTGGGTGGAGGACCACACCATTCCATTATGTCGCATAATTGATTGAGTACAATCTATAGTTATAGGACTTATACCCTTATGCGTCATGGGGGGTTCTGCTCTATAAGTGTCTCTAGAGGTCCAGCACCTTGATGCCCCAAGGGGGATCTACTCTAGTGTCCCAATGACCTGCTCCCTATCTATTAGGGGGATCCACTCTATAGATGTTGTACCCACGCAAAAGATGATGTGGGGTTCCCCTCTATTTTTCAGGGACGTACACCATGGTGAAATAAAATTCCCACACTGGTCATTGAGGACCCACACCCTATTTGATAGGGGTTTCCACTTAGTAGGTATGGGACCCAATCCCTACTACATCAGGGGGAGGGGTTAAAATCTATAGTTCAAGGATTCTGACCGTAATGTGAGAGGTTGTTCTACTCTACTATCATTGAGAATTGTGTCATATCCAACAAGGGGGTTACACTCAGTAGTAAGAGGACCAATGTCCAAGATGATGGGGGTTCCACTGTATGTCAAGGACCTGCGCCTTGAAGCAACATGGGTGTCCACACTGGAAGCCTCTAATTGTCTTTCTTGATCACTTCCATCATCGAGAATCACCTAAATGGGTCTATTCTTGGATCATCTCACATCATATCCCAAAAGACACAACATAGTTAACTATTGCATTCTTTGAGGAAATACACTCAGGATAGGCTACTCGCTTTCCAAATACATAGTGCAAACAAAGTAGATACAGAAGATAAATGTTTCCTCAAATGGAACCAAGGGGTGCACAGCATGTTAGGGGACCCAGATGGCATGTGGTCTCACTCCATCACCTGGTTGGGTCCCTGGAGGTATGCAGCTCACCAACCATGTAGAGATACATTACATTCATAGGATATACGTACCGTGCACTATCACACAAGGTCTCATCAATGTGTTTGGTCCTTTCAATTCATACATCCTATGTCCATGTACATTTTTACATGGTGTGACTGGCTATGCCCGTGTACTCCTACGATACATGTCGAGTCTTCCAGAACAAGGTCACAGGGCATGTCTAGGTCCGATGTGGCATCTAATACCTATAATTCATTGAAACCCTATCCACTGCATCCAGGGCCAGATATGTTGTGTGTTCTTCAAACTACATGTCATCTCATCAAGATTTTTGTAAAATATCATATCCAAGCTCATGAACTAGATACATTCTTTCTACTATTGATTCTATCCTCATTTCTTCTTGAAAATAGTGGATCTAGTCATCGTTAATTTTTTTGGCCATCGATTGGCTGGAAAACCAATTCCATTGAATCGTAATAAGGATTCACAAACCATAATCATCTTGAAAACCATCTGTTGATCTCGGATATCAAATCCACAAAATGAAACACCCATTCTATCACATTTCTCCACCCAAACCATCTCGGTTTTGGTATTCCAATTGGAATGTGTTATTATTATGTGAATTTGTGGGTTCAATCAGGCTTTGTACCACACTATAATTTCAAACTGAGACTGCAGGGTCTAATTAGTGATGAACGAGAATAGATTTGGGGGGAAGGAACCACCAAAAACGTTTAATTGATTGATGCCAATATTTATTGGCCAGTGATCAAGAATGGGGCTATTCAGGGTTAGAAAATAATTGAATAATTAATTCAATTTGTAAATATTAGTATTTTAAGGCCCAAAAATTGTCATAGATCATAAATTAAATGATTATTCTCAATCGATTTAAACAAAAAGGGGGTAATCCATAGTTTTATTAGTCCTACATAGAGATTCTATCATTCATGATCAATGATTGCACGTTATAATTAATATGTGATGTCATTTTTTCATTATTCTCTGATATGATATGATCCAGATATTCATCATCATTGGAAGTCAATTCACCAACAGAATGGCAGGAAGAAGAATCTCTTGATGGTCCCAGGGTTATGAGGCTAACCCTAAGAAAATATCCACAGTTGTATTCTTATAGTATTTTGATTTGGTTGATTAAACAAAAAAATTAATTTAATTTAATTAATTATCCAACTGAACACACGTCCAATGGGAGAGATATTTGAACTCCCCTCACTAACCCATTTTTATATCATGAATAGGGTAAAATGTGTTTTGGACTCAACCATGTTATCATATTTTGTATATGAGCTTACATTTAATTATTATACCATTTTCCATAAGAAACTGTGAATGTGAAATATAAAATATTTTTAATATTTTTGGTAAAATCAATTTTAGGCCCATTAGGCCTCATAATTTCACACCATCTCAGTTCCTGTCAATGGAAATATATACAGAAATATCTAAAAGTATAGGAAGTAAAAAAATGGGTTTCTAAATCATTCCCTCCTACAATACTTTCATCCTCAAAAAGAAAAAACTAAACCGGAAAATTTGGATATTGACCTTATATCTGGATCTCCAGATCAAAGGAGCTCTCATGCACATTCTTGCACTACCAAAACAAGTGAATCAAGGGGTTGGTTTTTCCACAATGGGTCATATCTTTTTGTTCCTCATTGACCATCGGGTTCCCTAAAAATGTTGATCTATCTTTCATGTCCATATATCCCTTGTCGATATTGTAGATGGGGTCATGCATGTATATCCTTAGCTACAACACATGTAAGAAATTGTGCAGCCACTCCAACTGTCGGGTTAGGGTGAGGTAGTGAGAAACCTCACCAAACCACTACACAATCTCGAATGTCCCAAAGAACATCAAGGAAGTCTTACCTCCCATATGAACCTCCTCAATCCTCATTATAGGGAAACATTCAAGAAAATGTTGTCTCCCTTCTCCAAATCCATGTTTCAATTATGGAAATATGTGTAAGATTTATTCCTACTCTGGGTAGTCCAAATCCATTTGTGTATGACCTAGACCTTCTCCATCATCACGTCCACCATCTATAGACACATAAGTGATGTCTCTCTGATCTCTGTCCAACACAAGGATGGCCTTTATGGTCTCTCGTATAGGGCCTCAAAAGGTGGCATGCTGGTGGTAGATTAGTACATGTTGTTGAATGAAAACTACACCAAAGGAATGTGATTATACCAGCTCTAGTCGAAGTTTAACATGAAATCCCTCATCATATATCAAATACCTAGATTTTTTACTCGGTCTTCCAATCCATCTAGTGGTTAAAGGCTGTACTCAACCTCATCATGGTCTAGAATTCCTTCTACAGAACTCTCCACAACTGTGATGTAAACTATGTTTCACGATTAGAGACAATCATTGATGGAACCCCATGATGTTGAACCATCTCTTGTACATATGGTTTCCACAAACACTCTTCTAAACACTTCTCCCATATAGAATGGAACTATACCGGCTAGGTGAGGTGGTAAAATATCACCCATATGGTATAATGTATTGTTTTTGTTTGTATAAGCCTTGTCACAAAGTCCATGGATATTACATCCCACTTCCACAATGAAATATCAAGGGGTGAAAAAAAACCTACTGGAACCTGATTCTCAACATTCACCTCTTCATATGTGAGGAACTGATAGAAGAACTCTTTTACACATTATCTTACACTAGGCCGCAAAAATTTCAACTAAAGATCTCTTTACATCTTCCCCACACCAGAATTTACAGCTTGGGAAAAAGTGTAGAACTCCCACATGACCGCCACCTTGATCGTGACTAGGGGCACCATAAATCCCTGTAAAAGGATAACATGATTCCTTCCTTCATAATATTCATATGGTGAATCCTATATGGATATATAGTCACATAATACTCCAAAGTTGATGTATCGTAGCCAGGAGTCTCTCACACGCTTGAGAAACACCATTGACTATAAAAATGGTCTAACCTCTTTCACCACTAGGGTTGTAGAGACCCGAAGCCTGACGTACATGGACATTACATTACTTTTGCGGAATACTTAGTACATAACAAAAACACACACACAAGGATCGTAATAGTTTAGTGTCTTTGGAAACTCGGAACGTAATCTTCTAATCGAGGTGAAAGATCTTCAATATCTCCCATAAAGATCTTCCCTTTTTTTTACCTAAAACCTTTCTTTATATCCTGGGGAAAAGAAATCATAAAAGGGTGAGCTCAAATGCTCAGTAAGGGTATACAAAAGAAATAAAAATCATATCATATCTTTTTGAAAATCATAACCTGCAAAAGAGATCATAATATCTTAACATGGAACAAATCATAGAAGTGAAAATGATATCACCATAATCATAACATGAAACTTGAAACTTTGTGGCATACACACATAATCATAGAGGATCATTTCTTGTTAGTCAAGACTCATTGCCAAGACTATCTTAGTGGACAAAGTCCCTTTCTGAATCGAGTAACCCTCGTTTCAGTCCTGTTTCACTGAACCGGTATAACCTACCATCTCAGCCATGTCTATCTCATGAGATATAAAATCTTTACCCAATGCATTGGAGGGAGATATAGGTCCCACCCATCTTATAATGAATCCTTTCTTATGTGTGCCACATAATCATAAATCATACATCATCGCATAACCCATGTAATAAAAATGGGATTCTTAAACAACATGACATCATAAAACA
Source organism: Viscum album (assembly GCA_963277665.1). Taxonomy (NCBI): domain Eukaryota; kingdom Viridiplantae; phylum Streptophyta; class Magnoliopsida; order Santalales; family Viscaceae; genus Viscum; species Viscum album. Next base: position 949,276,093 of record OY728155.1, on the reverse strand, counting down.
ATTCATATAAGATAAAGGAATTCATAAAAATGTTTCCATCAAAACATAATCAAATCCATGTAATAATAGGGATAAAAACAGAACCCTTTTATTATCTTAGATGGAAAATAATTTTGATAAAACACTTGAACTTCATTCTTGAGGAAAACATTTTTCCTTTCATAACATGTCATAAAACATTAAAATAAAAGAAGTTGATTAAAAATAAACTTGAAAACTTGTAAAGGAAGCTTCTTGGAAATAATGTTTTAAAAATCCATTCATGCCGTATAAGTTAAAAAAAACATTCTTCGTACTTTTGTCGGAAAAGTCAAAAAGTACCTCGTACAAAAAAACGACAAAAGATTCCTTTCATACATATTACTAAAAACTCACCGAAGGGTAAAAATGGATTTAAACAATTGTAGGTGGATGGAAATAATATGACATATTGATGAAACATGGATGTGGATGAAAAAAATACACCCCAGTAAATACTTACGAATAAACAATCTCGGATAAAAATGAGATTGTGATATTTCCCTTACCTTAGGTCCAATTTGCCTTGTATGTGTCCGAAGCTCCTTTATAATGGTTTAAATAATGTTATTGACTTATTCCAGAATCATACATATTGATATGATATCATATATGGTCATATTCTTAGCTTCTTGTTAGTAATATTTCATTGTTACTTGTTACTCGGGTCTTTATTGCCTTTTGTTCTTACGCGTGTTTTGCCGAATAAATTCTTATTCTTATTTCAAGGTTATAGATAACTTATATCCAGAATGGTATTAGTGTAACATATATCATATTTATTCATTCAATTCATTTATATAATTACTATGTAATGATGATCATGTAGAACGAGTCGTATCACATCGTGGAGACGGTATTCCGTACGTACGCACGAGTGATGATATCGTTCCTATGATCGTGGAAAGGTATTGGAGTATATATATATTATTTCAGTATCAATATTACTTTATAATAATCATAAATAGTTACTCATTACACCATTATACCCATCCTTGTAAAGTGATGGTGGAAAAATAGATTACACCACGGCGTGGAGACGGTATTCCGTACGTACGCATGCGCGGTGATTTCATTTTTCCGTAGGATGGATAGAATGTGAATTAGGGTTGTTTCATATTTATAATAACATATCAGTATGTAATTAATACTGATGTTATTACTTCATCATGAAACAACTAAAGAAGAAGAAGTTGAAGAAGAAAGAAATTGAAAAGATTGGTAATGGATATTACCTCTTCTTTGGAACGCCTCTTTGAATCCTCCACTTAAGGAACTAAGAGTGGTCTTTGGAGAAGAACAGGACCTCTAGGAATATTCTAGGGAAGTGGAGAGGAGAAAATGGCAGGGGTTGGCCGAGCTTGAGTTCTCAATTTGGTGTGAGGAGGAGGGGGAGGAGGTGCCCTTTTATAAGGGAGGAGAGGGGCACCTTAGGAATATCTCAAAATATTATTTTATATTAAAGTCAAAATCGGTTTATAATGGTTCCAAAGGGTCTTATTTCGAAGATAAAGTGGGGAAGGGTCGAAATCCTATCAACCAATAGGATTTAGACAAGTTTAGGGTATTATTTTAACCTTATCAATTAGATTTAACTCTAAGTTAAATAATTTAACTTTTACCATGTCTTTTTGTTTTCTTTCACTATATGGTTAATACACTTACTATAACATGCCAAACGAACCCCAAATTGTTTATTATTAAAATATATATCCTTATCTAAGTCATTTTGCCGAACCTTATATTTTTAGGAATACAATAACAATTAATAATATAATATTTGATTTAAAAACTATTTTGTGTCAATTTTGACACTATTTGATATATGATTTTTTTGAAAGTCATAACAGAATTATATGTTCGAACCAAGTTGATTAAATCAACACTAATATATCATATTAACCTAGAAAATTAGTGGAATTCATAAAAAGTCTTAAATTACATTTATTTTGGTGTTTATAATATCAATTATGTCAATATTTCATTAATAAGATAATTACTGCATCATCATTGTGTCATAAATAAATTAAATTATTTAAAGTCTAAAAATTACAAATAAAATACCATTATGTAGGAAATCTTTTTATCTTTCTAATGAATATTTATAATCTAAGATCCAACATATATAACCCTATGTAACAATTGTTTTGCTAAAATATATATGCTTGTGTCATTTTTGTATTCAGTTTAACTTAATTAAAATAAAGTGTCATTATCACTTACAAGTGGATCAATGGGGTCCCAAAATCGACCCAAAGATGCCCATGGTCGACCATGTATCACCCAATAGGTTTAAGACACGTTTTAGGGTAATTTAATATTATTATAATATTATTTTTTAACCCTTATTTACCGGATTTACCCTTAACCATGGTAAATAAAATATTTACCGCAGTAATTATTCAAAATGTCTAAAAATAAAAGTTACCTATTTACACAATTTGAAAATCTTGATTCCAAATATGGAATCCATTTTTCTAAATTCAAAACACAGAAGTGGCAGAAATTAATTTAAAATTAATTCCCGCTGTCAAAACAAAAAGCTTGTTTTTAAGAGATAATAACTATCAAAAGATTGACACTTGTTTATGTTCGGTTTAATTGTAACATTGTGTCCAATGACCAACATTATATTAAGTGGTAAAAATATATTCTAAATATACTTTAAAACCATTCAATTTTATAATTTAACCACATAAGATATTACGATGAAAAAAGTTGTTTTTAATTAAAATATAGCGTGTTTTTAGTATTCATTAAAATATGAAAGTTATCGGAAAAGTATCAAAAATTTATCTAATGTAAATTTTTACATCTTGATTCAAAAGAAGAATATTATTTTGTCAAATTGAACATATAAACATGTCAAAAACTATATTTAATGTGGGTGTGCCATCAAAAGGCGGTAAAACTGCATTTTTTTAAAAATACTTATTTTACCCGAAAAATTTATTTTGTTCTTATACCATGTTCTAGAAATGTGTAAGATGAATAATAATGTTATAAAATTCAAAATTTCGTTAATACTATTCATAACGGCTAGTTCATGACAATATTATAATAATATAACATTGTTTATTAAAACCCGGTATTGCGTACAACACACGCTATCGAGGAAGGTCGCGATTGCGTGTAATGCAAGCCAAGTCAGGGTTGCATGTTGTGAAAGAATCCTTCATTGTTTCGTATAACATAATCCAACCATATTTCATTTATACATTTAATATATATATATATACTCAATGTTGCGTAGAATAACTATTATCAAAATTGTGTGTAACACGATCCAAGAATAGTGTTGCGTATACTGCAAGCTAATACGGTGTTGCGTATAGCGCAAGGTAATCTTGGTGTAGAATACAACACAAGACATTAATGAAATTAAAAGAATATTTTTCATAAAATCTCGGGGTGTTACATTCTACCCCCCTTAAAATGAATTTCTCCCTCGAAATTCGTCGGGATTATAAATGGTTTACTATTCGAAAGTTTCTTTGATAGAAACCCACATCGTAAAAAAAAATACCAAAACTTGTCTTTAAAAACAAAAGTATGAAACGTAACGGTTACCCAAATAAACTAATCACTGGGTTTCCACATAGGTGAAAATATGAATATGGAAGAGAAATATAACAATCATGTTCTGATGGAGAGAGGTAGAGAACATGGCTATGGAAAAGCTAGCAATCACAAAGCCATAAATTTGTGACGATCTAAGGTACCATCCGATTCATCAGATATAAGATCACTAGGACAACATTTTTGGTTTTCAATATCATTTCCCTAAAGTTGAAAATTTTGAATTAGAAGAAATACTTACTTGATTTTGGTATAATCTCACTGTTGTTCGTGAATTGAACAATTTACACTTCTTCCCTTAAAGAAATGAAGTTGAATTTGTTATTCGTGATGTGTTAGCAGATCATGTGATAGAATGACAGGTCATTCCATCTGTCTCAAACAAAAGGATAGCAAAACTTATATACATAAGTCGATCTATAGTGAGATTAATCATATATTGTTCCTAAAATGGACTTATACTTCATATATCATAATGCTTAATATAATAAAACTAGTTTCTACTAAACAGGGACTTCCTGTAGGTCAGTGGTAGGCGATAAAGGCCAGTCGCACTTCGGTTGTGGGTTCGATTCCCACAGCCTTGTCCGAAGCGATGGGCTGTCGCCCGTCCTGTAGGTTGTCCTTTTTCTAAAACTACGTTACTATAAGATCCCATCAATAATATCGAAAATCTTCTATCCTTAAACAACACTAACTTATGTCCAACATAATCCAGTCTAATCTTTAGGCTTATACATAATACTGCAATCCACTCTCATAATATAGTGATAACGATTACCAGAGATTTAATACTGTCGTTGATCCCCACATATCATAAGATATGTCTTGTTGGTCACATTCCAAACATTCAAAGTCCTTAATCATGTATTCGCTTGAATACCTTAGTGAAAACATGAATGCAGTTTAAAGTTAACACTTTCCACATACCAAAATCCTCAAAATTCTATATACTCAAACCATGATATCACTTAGTCCTTATATCAATCATGAGCTCATGAATACTGTTAAACATTTCATTTTCTTGTTTTCCCTTCATTATGCGCATATCATCTTATTTCCAAAAATATCTCAATCACTTTGAATACCACATTAAACCAATACATAAATATTCCAATACTTCATGATACAACATTATTTTGGAATCCCATTACATAAACGCTTAATCATTCCACCACATCGTTATCATATTCAACATCGCCAATAGTGATCGCATGTGACTTCCCTTTGTCCTTTGCCTTCAGTGGTTTCTCATGTTGATCATCACTAACCCTTGGATTAGGGAAATTATTAGCATAATGCCCCATTTCCTGGCACTTGAAGCATTGAAGTGTTGGTGGTGCGTTCTCTGCAGTGTTTTCTTTATTCACATCATTAGAAACCCTTTTTCCATTACTTCGACACTCAGCTGCTCGATGACCTTCTTTTCCACACTTAAAACATTTTCTAGTCCCTTTAAGACAATCTCCACCATGCTTCTTTCCACACTTTGTGCATAAGGAAACATTCATCTTCTTTTCACCATTATTCTGAGATTTCTCCTTGAACTCCATCTTTTGTTTCTTGTCAAAACCATGAGATGGATATGTAACACCAACTTCCATTTCTACCTTGATAGCACAACGCACAATTTCTTCATAGCTACTGAAGTCTCTTATAGCTAATGCCCTTCGAAGACTTGGTTTTAAGCCACTGAAAAATCGATCAACTTTACTTTCAGGTTGGATGATAATACCAGAAGCATACCTTGAAAGTCTTGTAAAATTTGCTTCATAGGTACCAACAGATTCATCGTCCCTTTGCTTCAGTTCAAGAAACTCTTTCTCCATATTTGTTCGAAAAATACGAGGGAAGTACTTACTGAAAAACAAGTTCTTGAACTCGTCTCATTCCATGGACTCAATTTCATCTCTTGGACTCGTATTCTTGATAAGATTCCACCATTGATCAGCATCACCTTCCAAACGATATACTGCTAAGATGACTTTATCATGTTCAGAACATTGAAGAACTGAAAATATCTTTTCAGTAGTACTGATCCATTGTTCAGCCACAAGTGGATCAGAAGACCCACTGAAAGAAGGTGGACGTTTCCTCATGAAGGACTCAATAGAATATTGTTCCCTTCTTTGCTCATTTGGAAGTCCAGAATGATTCATAGCTTGTGTAAGTATAGCAATAAGATTTTTCACTCCATCTCCCATAACATTTGTTTGTTCAGGAGGGAAATCATTGCATTGTCCATTGCATTGATCAACACGGTTCCTTCGGGTTCCAGCCATCGTCTAAAACCCAAAAAGAAAAGTGTGAGAGGCAAAAATCATGCTAGGGAAAACAACATAATAAAGGGGGAGTACCTTCAATATCCAACATCTTAGGTTTAATTCTATGATCGTTAGCGTAATTCTATTACTATAACCTATACGTATACTTATCCCTACGGACATCCCTAGACATACCTTAGAAATATCTCTAGGGATCTCACTAACGTTTTCGCATCCTAGTTTCCAAAGGTTGACTAAACCTTTCCTCTGATACCAACTGTAGAGACCCGAAGCCTGACGTACATGGACATTACATTACTTTTGCGGAATACTTAGTACATAACAAAAACACACACACAAGGATCGTAATAGTTTAGTGTCTTTGGAAACTCGGAACGTAATCTTCTAATCGAGGTGAAAGATCTTCAATATCTCCCATAAATATCTTCCCTTTTTTTACCTAAAACCTTTCTTTATATCCTGGGGAAAACAAAACATAAAAGGGTGAGCTCAAATGCTCAGTAAGGGTATACAAAAGAAATAAAAATCATATCATATCTTTTTGAAAATCATAACCTGCAAAAGAGATCATAATATCTTAACATGGAACAAATCATAGAAGTTAAAATGATATAACCATAATCATAACATGAAACTTGAAACTTTGTGTCATACACACATAATCATAGTGGATCATTTCTTGTTAGTCAAGACTCATTGCCAAGACTATCTTAGTGGACAAAGTCCCTTTTTGAATCGAGTAACCCTCGTTTCAGTCCTGTTTCACTGAACCGGTATAACCTACCATCTCAGCCATGTCTATCTCATGAGATATAAAATCTTTACCCAATGCATTGGAGGGAGATATAGGTCCCACCCATCTTATAATGAATCCTTTCTTATGTGTGCCACATAATCATAAATCATACATCATCGCATAACCCATGCAATAAAAATGGGATTCTTAAACAACATGACATCATAAAACAATTCATATAAGATAAAGGAATTCATAAAAATGTTTCCATCAAAACATAATCAAATCCATGTAATAATAGGGATAAAAACAGAACCCTTTTATTATCTTATATGGAAAATAATTTTGATAAAACACTTGAACTTCATTCTTGAGGAAAACATTTTTCCTTTCATAACATGTCATAAAACATTAAAATAAAAGAAGTTGATTAAAAATAAACTTGAAAACTTGTAAAGGAAGCTTCTTGGAAATAATGTTTTAAAAATCCATTCATGCCGTATAAGTTAAAAAAAACATTCTTCGTACTTTTGTCGGAAAAGTCAAAAAGTACCTCGTACAAAAAAACGACAAAAGATTCCTTTCATACATATTACTAAAAACTCACCGAAGGGTAAAAATGGATTTAAACAATTGTAGGTGGATGGAAATAATATGACATATTGATGAAACATGGATGTGGATGATAAAATACACCCCAGTAAATACTTACGAATAAACAATCTCGGATAAAAATGATATTGTGATATTTCCCTTACCTTAGGTCCAATTTGCCTTGTATGTGTCCGAAGCTCCTGTATAATGGTTTAAATAATGTTATTGACTTATTACAGAATCATACATATTGATATGATATCATATATGGTCATATTCTTAGCTTCTTGTTAGTAATATTTCATTGTTACTTGTTACTCGGGTCTTTATTGCCTTTTGTTCTTACGTGTGTTTTGCCGAATAAATTCTTATTCTTATTTCAAGGTTATAGATACCTTATATCCAGAATGGTATTAGTGTAACATATATCATATTTATTCATTCAATTCATTTATATAATTACTATGTAATGATGATCATGTAGAACGAGTCGCATCACATCGTGGAGACGGTATTCCGTACGTACGCACGAGTGATGATATCGTTCCTATGATCGTGGAAATGTATTGGAGTATATATATATTATTTCAGTATCAATATTACTTTATAATAATCATAAATAGTTACTCATTACACCATTATACCCATCCTTGTAAAGTGATGGTGGAAAAATAGATTACACCACGGCGTGGAGACGGTATTCCGTACGTACGCACGCGCGGTGATTTCATTTTTCCGTAGGATGGATAGAAGGTGAATTAGGGTTGTTTCATATTTATAATAACATATCAGTATGTAAGTAATACTGATGTTATTACTTCATCATGAAACAACTAAAGAAGAAGAAGTTGAAGAAGAAAGAAATTGAAAAGATTGGTAATGGATATTACCTCTTCTTTGGAACGCCTCTTTGAATCCCCCACTTAAGGAACTAAGAGTGGTCTTTGGAGAAGAACAGGACCTCTAGGACTATTTTAGGGAAGTGGAGAGGAGAAAATTTCAGGGGTTTGCCGAGCTTGAGTGCTCAATTTGGTGTGAGGAGGAGGGGGAGGAGGTGCCCTTTTATAAGGGAGGAGAGGCGCACCTTAGGAATATCTCAAAATATTATTTTATATTAAAGTCAGAATCGGTTTATAATGGTTCCAAAGGGTCTTATTTCGAAGATAAAGTGGGGAAGGGTCGAAATACTATCAACCAATAGTATTTAGACAAGTTTAGGGTATTATTTTAACCTTATCAATTAGATTTAACTCTAAGTTAAATAATTTAACTTTTACCATGTCTTTTTGTTTTCTTTCACTATATGGTTAATACACTTACTATAACATGCCAAACGAACCCCAAATTGTTTATTATTAAAATATATATCCTTATCTAAGTCATTTGGCCTAACCTTAGATTTTTAGGAATACAATAACAATTAATAATATAATATTTGATTTAAAAACTATTTTGTGTCAATTTTGACACTATTTGATATATGATTTTTGTGAAAGTCATAACAGAATTATATGTTCGAACCAAGTTGATTAAATCAACACTAATATATCATAGTAACCTAGAAAATTAGTGTAATTCATAAAAAGTCTTAAATTACATTTATTTTGGTGTTTATAACATCAATTATGTCAATATTTCATTAATAAGATAATTACTGCATCATCATTGTGTCATAAATAAATTAAATTATTTAAAGTCTAAAAATTACAAATAAAATACCATTATGTAGGAACTCTTTTTATCTTTCTAATGAATACTTATAATCTAAAATCCAACATATATAACCCTATGTAACAATTGTTTTGCTAAAAGATATATGCTTGTGTCATTTTTGTATTCATTTTAACTTAATTAAAATAAAGTGTCATTATCACTTACATGTGGATCAATGGGGTCCCAAAATCGACCCAAAGATGCCCATGGTCGACCATGTATCAACCAATAGGTTTAAGACACGTTTTAGGGTAATTTAATATTTTTATAATATTATTTTTTAACCCTTATTTATCGGATTTACCCTTAACCATGGTAAATAAAATATTTACCGCAGTAATTATTCAAAATGTCTAAAAATAAAAGTTACCTATTTACACAATTTGAACATCCTTATTCCAAATATGGAATCCATTTTTCTAAATTCAAAACACATAAGTGGCAGAAATTAATTTAAAATTAATTCCCACTGTCAAAACAAAAAGCGTGTTTTTAAGAGATAATAACTATCAAAAGATTGACACTTGTTTATGTTCGGTTTAATTGTAACATTGTGTCCAATGACCAACATTATATTAAGTGGTAAAAATATATTCTAAATATACTTTAAAAACATTCAATTTTATAATTTAACCACATAAGATATTACGATGAAATAGTTGTTTTTAATTAAAATATAGCGTGTTTTTAGTATTCATTAAAATATGAAAGTTATCGGAAAAGTATCAAAAATTTATCTAATGTAAATTTTTACATCCTGATTCAAAAGAAGAATATTATTTTGTCAAATTGAACATATAAACATGTCAAAAACTATATTTAAAGTGGGTGCGCCATCAAAAGGCGGTAAAACTGCATTTTTTGAAAAATACTTATTTTACCCGAAAAATTTATTTTGTTCTTATACCATGTTCTAGAAATGTGTAAGATGAATAATAATGTTATAAAATTCAAAATTTAGTTAATACTATTCATAACGGCTAGTTCATGACAATATTATAATAATATAACATTGTTTATTAAAACCCGGTATTGCGTACAACACACGCTATCGAGGAAGGTCGCGATTGCGTGTAATGCAAGCCAAGTCAGGGTTGCGTGTTGTGAAAGAATCCTTCATTGTTTCGTATAACAGAATCCAACCATATTTCATTTATACATTTAATATATATATATATACTCAATGTTGCGTAGAATAACTATTATCAAAATTGTGTGTAACACGATCCAAGAATGGTGTTGCGTATACTGCAAGCTAATACGGTGTTGCGTATAGCGCAAGGTAATCTTGGTGTAGAATACAACATAAGACATTAATGAAATTAAAAGAATGTTTTTCATAAAATCTCGGGGTGTTACAAGGGTCAACTACATGGAATACAACTACTCAAAATACTCATGAACCAAGAGATATATGGACATTAATCTATGGTACACCACTACCATGGTATGATTCCTTGGCGTATGGACTCTCCCGAAGACATAGTCCTGCATTAACTCCAACCAGCATCCCTACATCTGGTTCTAGTCTCTCTAGGTGAAGAGATACCTACGATCTTGATGGTATCAGAAAAAAAAAGAGCTCCCCAAAATGGTATTGAATCCAAATCCTTAGGTTGAATACTACAACTACTATCTCATGTTCTCCAGTCACATAGTTCTGCTCATGGGGTCTCAACTGTCTCAATCTGCGATAACAGCCTAACGCTGCATCTACAAACAACTGATCCTACATCAAAGGAATCACAATAAACTACAACCTACATTCATTACTATACTAGTTTTAACACTAGATCACTCATAATACTCATCCTCAAATCTTCAAAGTGTCCTTGAACAAGTTCAGTCTAAGTGAAAGGATTCTCTTTCCATGTCAGGGTAGTCAAAGGGGTGGTAATCTTTGAGAAGTATTCCACAACCCTACTGTAGTGCCCCAAAAAACCATGAAATATATAAAACACTGACACACACTGTTCGTCTCCAAATAAATTAATGCATTTATCATCCCTTGGTCCATGGATAAACGATTCTAAGAAATGGAATGCCCCCAAAAGTGAAAATTGTAAATCCATAACTAGCATTTCGACATATTTCCATACTGCTGGTGCTCTCGAATAAAGTCTAGAACCATCCACAAGTGCTCTATATAATCCTCTAATGATGAAGAGAGAAAGAGTATGTTGTCGATGAAGATAATAAAAAATTGGTCCATATATATCTAAACAATCCAGTTCATCAAATCTATGAATATGGTAGCGATATTCATCAAACCAAATGGCATCACCAGGAACTCATAGTATCTATAGCAACATAAGAATTACATATTCAGATTATCATCTTCATGAAATCTCAAATAGTGGTTTATGAACCTATCTTCTACCTTTCAAAACCATCTCACAAATTGTAATAGTTCAATGAGGTCATCAATACTTGGAAATGGGTGCTTGTTCTTTATTGTGGAATCTTACATGTGAATATAATCCATGAAAAAAAACAAGATCACATCTACCTTTTTCATGAACAAAATTGGGGAAGTCAAGTTGAGCACATAGGGAATTACTCTGCCCTACCACTGTAGACCCTCCAACTACACCAATAGATCTTACATCCCATTGGGTTCATCGGATGTGTTTGTGAAAACATTAGGTGATCCCTGGTGAAAGTATACATATAGGTCCATATCAAGATTGGGAGGTAAAACCGGTATGTAATAATACAACACAATCATTGGAGGGAGTTGATAGATCATAACAACCCCAACTCCAAGTGTAAAACATGCCAAATAATAAATCAATTGTAACCTCTAATGAATGAAATCATCCTATTCTATCTAGGGATCACTCCCCCTCAAGGAGGAAAAATCCATCCCATGTCCCAGAAGCACTACCATACTCAATGGTAGTAATCATATGACAATGGTTGGTCAAAGACCAATCCATACTGAGGAAAATATCACAAGGTATAGCTAACACTATGGAAATATTTGGTGTGAGACTCTCTATCCTCACAGAGTAGGGTCATACCATTAGTAGAAATGGGAAACCACTAATCCTCTCTATAGGAGCCTCCAACACAAGGCTTAGGGAAAAAGTTCTTACAATAGTATCTCTAGGTCTTAAACCAGGGATACAAACATTGAAATGGGGATTTCAAATCTATGCTAACAACTAAAGCTGGATCAACAGTGACATGGGTTATACACTAAACCACTCTCGATCCTCTTGACCAAAATCCACATCAACTGAGATCCCTTCCTTTCCCATTATATCTTACTATTCTCAACCAGTATTTTTTCTGATACCCCATTAAATCTACACATCTCAAAGATGAAATAAAAAGGGACTCATCCACCACACTTTGAAACTATCCATTGTAGGCAGCATTGACTCACCTCATATATTTTAATCACATGTCAAGAATACATCTCGATGTGGGAAGTGTTCCTTTTCCTCACATATCTGATTCCATGAAAGAACGTCCCTATCAAATGACTCTACCAATTCCCAATGTGATCCTGGAGAGTTATCATTGTGAGGATCACCCTTGAAATGGTTCCTATTTGACCAAGGTATCCAAACCATAGTATCAGGCCTAACTTCAACCACCTGAGAAGGTAGTATGGTTAAACTTGATACATGGGAGATCTCTAGTTCTAAAATTTTCAATGTCCACTCAACACATGTGTGTCATATAATTGTAACACATTAATAAGGATCTTCCCGATGAAGAGAAGTGTATATGAGTGAAAGCATCCAATCATCTTGGATCAGAAAATTTTTGAAATCCTAGATAACTGAATCAATGCAATCCTCTGATTTATTGTTAGTCGGCTCATCGTGGAACCATAAAGACCTCTAGCACTAGAACTAATATAGTCCACTAAGTCTGCATGAATCCTCATCCTAATCACTTGGTATAATCTATTGCTCAAAAGGAAAGGAAACACCTACTCTCCCACCTAGAGGAAAAGATCATGAAGGATGGATCCTGAACTGAGGCTTCGTAACTCATCAGATCATCTTTATGATCTTGGATTGGTATCTTGACTAGATATCGACATGGTGGAATATTGAAAGTCATTGAGACGTACAACGGACAACGGAGAATATATATTATAAAAATGATGATTTCAAATAATAAGGATATTCAATGACTCAATCCTATATAATGCACGTACCACAGATCCATGCAACCAATGTTACGGATATCATGTTGAAAAACCGATATTCAAGATATTTGTAGATGGAAATTTCGGTTTCCCAAAAAAATCACTAGATTCAATAACCTGAGATCCACAATCAATACATTTTTAAATCATTTCCCTTAATCCCAACCAGATCCTCATTGGGGTACTAATCCAAACACCGTATCAAGTATTTAACAACCTTTGATACTAATCTATCATGACCCATCCCTAACTAGGGCTCGAGCTGTAACTACCCCAAGCCCACCCACATAGGACATGGGTTGGTGACCAATGCCAAAGGAACAATTAAGAGGGGGAGGCCTTTTCCTAGAAACCTATATTCACACACACAACCATATCAATACATAAATGTAGAGGATTAATATTAAAAAATTTGAAACAACTATAATTCAAACCAATCTTGCAATACCTCTATGGTGTACAAGAGTACTATAGTACACATAGAAAAGCAAAGGATCAAATTAAATCCCAACCAGAAATATGTATCATCGTGAAAAAACTATAAGATGAATTTTTTAGTGAACAAAGATCATAATCTCTAAGACTCAACAACTATACGTAGTCTAAAACACCACTTATCCCTAAGCTCCTCTGTAGTCACCACTGACCTGTCTGCCATCTGTATAAGAAACGACATGTGCACCCAAATTCCATTAAGGAGTGAGTATGTACTTATTCATTAGGACACCCCAAACGATGAAAGGGGGTAGTAAGAGACACAAAGAGAATTAATAGACTATATATAGTAAACATGATGAAAAAATGTAATGAAAGAGGATAAATCAACCCAAATAAAAATAGAGTAACCCCAACCATGAAAAAGGGGATCAACACAGTGTGTAGATAGACTACACATTGGGTTTTACCGCCCTTAATAGAAGAGTAACCTCAGCCCACCATGCCAAGCTTAACATGAAAATCATGGGGAAAAACCTATGCATCTTTGCAACCCATGGCATGACAGTATCCTAATCCAATGGTATAGATATAGATGTATATATATATATTCTTATTAAATTATACATTTATAAGAGAGAAAGGGGATATAAATATAATAGATAATCATAGGAATTGAGTCTCAAATAGTTCCAAAAGTTCACCAATGATTCCCATCATCTTGCACATCTTCCCATAAGTAACCATGTAGAGGACCATACCATACCATTAAACCACACATTCGATAGGGAACAATCTACATGTAGAGGACATGTTCCCTAGGGAATCTAGGGGTTCCACTCTATTAGTATTCACATATTACATTTTTCTTGATACACCATGTGGATTCCATACGAATTTCATGAGGACCCGTACTATATCCATTAGGGTGTTCCACTCTGTAGATAAGTGAATCCTACCCAAGATGTTGGCAGTTCCACTATATATATTGAAGAATCATGCCTTGATAAAATAGGTGGATTAAAATCCAATCACCGAGGACCCTCTACCATTCTAAAAGGGGTTCCACTCAGTAGGTGGAGGACTTGTGCGTTGGTGCATCATGGGTGTTTCACTATATAGGTTGAGGACCCACGCCCTGATGTGACAGGGGTTGCACTATAGTGTCACGAGAAAATTCATACAATATAATAGGGGATTCCACTAGGTGGTTAGAGGACCAAATCCCAATATGATGGGGGTTACACTCTATAGGTATTGAACCTATTCCCTGATGTGACATGGGGTTCCACTCTGGAAGCCTCTGGTGATCTTGCTCAATAATTTTCATCATCAATCATTACCTAAATATGTTCCACTCCCAAAACATATAAAATAATTTCACTGAATCCACAATGGAGGTAACCATCACATTCTACATTGAAAAAAGTCAATATAAGATACTAGAAGGCCAAATTCTTAGTTCAAATGAAGGAGATATGGAAGATTAAATTTTCTGCAAAAGGAACCAAGGGGTACATGGTGTTTAAGGGGACCCACATGGTGTGTGGTCCAACTCTATCATATATTATTGTTTCTAATGGTGTGAAGCTCATCAACCATGTAGGAATACACTAAATGTAGTTGATCTACAGGGATTTCCCATGCCACTTGGGGTCCCACCCATGCCCTTGGCCATGTCGGTGTATCTATATCGTCTTTTTGTACTTTAGTACACAACGTGCCTAGACATTCTTAGGCTCATGTACTCTTAGAGAACATATTGTGTTCTATATCCCATGTTCATATGGTGTGTGATACTTATAATTCAATGAAATCTTATCTATCATGGTCTTTGTTGGACAATTCATGTGTACTTAAAACTACATGGCATGTAGTTAGTATTTTTATTGATTCTAATTTATATGCTCAGTCTCCATATTCGGCCTTCCCACATTCAATTCTCACCTTTTTTCTTCTCAAAAGTAATTGATCTAATAATTTTTCACTATTTTTGGCTATTCGGTGACCAGAAAACCCATTCTGTTAAATCTCTCAAAGATCGCATAAACCTCCATCATCATGAACGCCTACCATTGATCTCAGATATCAAATATATGAAAATAAAAACCCACATTGTATTTATTAATCCCTAAATCCATCACTGTGTTGATATTTCAATTGTCATGTGTGATTCTTCCATGAATCACGAGGTCTGATCAGGCTCCGTACAACCGGAAAATGTCAAATTGATATCTTGGGGTACAATGGGCAATGAACCCAAAGAAATTTAAGATAAAGAAACCAAAAAATGAATCCAATACATCACTTCCAGGTTTTATTGTCCGAATATAAATAATAGGGATATTTAGGGTTAGAAAAAAAAATTATAACCAATTGAGACGGTACATGTAGGAAAGACAAGGTTCATTAATTGGTGCATATCATTGAAAGGATGGTTATACTCAATTAATTAAATAAAAAAAAGGTGTAATAAATAGATTTAAAATGTTATACATGGATATATTATCATTATTTATTGCATAACATGCTTTATAATTAATAGAATAATTCATTGCATTCACTACGCTCCAATCTACTCTGATCCCAAGAATCATCATTGTTGGAAATTGACTCACAAATGGAAGGAGAGGAATAAGAACCTCTTGATGATCCCAAGGTTGTGAGGCTAACCCTAGGAAAATCACTATAGAAGTATTCTTATAGTTGTTTTATTAGGTTAAATAAATTAATAAATTTATTTAGTTAATTAACCAACTAAATTCACCACCAAAAAATGAGATATTTAAATGCCCCATGCTAACTCATTTTAGGTCACAGCTAGGGTAAAAAATGTGTTCTAGGATCAATCATGCCCTTGGATTTCTGATCTGAGATTTCTTTTTTGTTTTATACAATTTTATTTAATAAACTTTGTCTTCATAATATGAAATATGTTTAATATTTTCATAAAATTAATTCCGGGTGCATCAGGCCTCAAAATCGCACACCGCCTTAGCTCCTGGATCTAGAAATATATATAGAATTATTTCAATGTTGTACAAGGTAAAAAATATCGCTATACATTAATTCATAAAATAAACTATCATTCACACATGAATATCCATCCTTCTAATTAAAAATTCTCAATATATCAATTAATTGAAGTGGATGAATGATTTCAAAGTTGTATCAATATTTATTTTGAAATTTCAATACCTCAGCGAATCAAAAACTAAATTGAAGAAATATGGCTATAAAGAATGAACTATGATATTGAATGAATAAATCGTAACATAACTAAATTTTTAAAACTGAAAAAACTATATTATCCCATTTTAATTATTCACAAAACATTTACTTAGATTCCAAAATAATGCATGAGCACAACATATTAGATATGTAGGAGTATAAGAAGATTGGGAATATATGAATTTTATTATATATTGAGTCAATGAATCTATCCCCCCATGGATCATATTATAATTTCTCTCTCATTTAACCCCCTTCCCATGTTTTCTAAAATCATTGATTACTTCACACTGGATGTTTGTATAGTATCATCTGTTAGAATGAGTTGTAATTCATGAATTTTCACTATTGAATGAATTAGTTCCCCTTTTAAATAACTATTTCCAGAATGAATTCTTATCTAATTCCACCAACATAATTCCAAAACTGCTCAATGGGAGAGTTTATTATTTTTCCTTCAATCATTAATATTGTAGTTTTAGAAACAATCTCAAAAAAATTATTTCACTCTTCTAATTTCTCTAAACTACACAAGTGTTCATCTGTTTTTTCCTCTTCATTTTAATTCCTTAATTTGAAAAGCCTTTATTCATTATCAAATACTCAACTCCCATGTATCATTCCCTAACTTCAAATTTTTTTTATAAGATTCAATTCATGAAATTACTGAAATTTTCAAATTAAATGAATACTTACTATAAATTACAGCATCAAAGCCTCATATTTCAGAAAATCTATTCATCATCTATATAAATATCTAATTGTGGGTCATATAAGAATCATATACAAAATTAGTCTGAGAAAAACATATAAATACCCTTTTCCTTTGTATATTGTTAAATCTATATCCCCTATCTAAGAAACAATATATCTCTCATACTTCAGGTAATTAGCACCCAACATATTCAAATTAGACTAAAAACGAAACTCGGTCATCGTTCTATATGAAAATGATTAGAATAATCAGACTCTATATCCAAATATCTATCTTAGTACACATTAGACCAAATAGACTAGAACTGCTTGGTCTAAAACCTACAACTAGAAACATCATCTAGTGAACATAGGTCTTTATCTAGACTCAAGTTCACTACACTTCAATTAATTTTTTGATGCCTCATCCTCCATCACCAATAATTGGTCAAAACGTATCCTCTCATTGGGAAAGAATTAATGTTCCAATGAATGGTTAATGTCCTCCTATAGCTCAACTTCACTCTGTTAATCCATGTAAACTCCCTAACCTACCAAGTCTCTATCACCCCAACCTATGCTGAGATTACTTAAAATTTCATCAGTAACCTCAAATAGTGATTTCATCAAGAAACTAGGGTTCACCCCATCACATCCTCAAACTCCATATCTCATTGCAATATCTGTTACCAATAATTGGGAAACAAATAATGTGAAATGAAATAAGAAGCACAATTCATCAACTTCTTCACTCAAATTCCAATATCCCATTCATATCTACCAAAAAACATTAGAAAATATTTATTCTTGAACCATTGGAGATCCTCTTTATTTATTTATTAACACCCATATAATATTAATAGTTAATATGGTACTGATGTATTCTTCTCCGAAAAAGATCTAAAACCCCAATTTCCATCATCAAAAAAGTTATTTTCGTCATTCCTGGATAAAATCCTGATATCATATAGTGTTTAAGTATAGATTTAGGTTATATTTACCAAAAAAATATGAGTTTTGATCTTATTTAGTTGTTTTATTTTGTACTAGTTTCCATTCCTATTATGGATCAATAGAGAATTTGGACTTGCAACATATCTGATTTTTTATCCATAAATAGTTGAACTTTGGTCTTAGTCTTCCTATAACAAACTATTCTCTTCAAAAATCCCATATTCTGAGTAAATAATCTCAATTTTCTCTTCAAATCATGTTTTAGTGATGTTATTTTACCCAAATTTCCCCATTGAACATCCAAAATTTCTTCTTTATATCTCAATTCAAGTTCCAACAATTTTCAAAAAAATATAGTTATGGGTGAGGTATTACATACATCAGTAGAATTCAAACAATGGTGGATGATTAATTTCATTTGTGACATTTACAAAAGAATTATCGGACTGATATATTATGATATTGGGAAATACACATACCCACTTGGTACTCTTATGAGAATTTTGTATATATTACACTATAGTTAATGTCATACATGGATCAGATGTCTTATCATATTGAAATTTCTAGGTAGTATCACGCGCAGGGGATATCTTATGAATTATTTAATTTCATATGTGATTTTTTCATCTTATGAAATATTGGATTTCTTTTGTATATGACACTACTATATCATAAATATATAAGTGATTCCCATTGTAGGAAATAAATCACTCAAAAGGGTGAGATTAGTCTTACCTCCCATCCTCTCGACCAATGTGAGTACCCTAGAGTTGATGGGCCCGAGAAACCAGATGATAGCCGACCTTTGGAAAGCAGGCACATACTCATATATGGATAATGGAACCATTGGGTGTTTCTAGAGAATACATAATATATGGTAAACCAATGCATGTCAGGGATTCCTTAAAATATCCCTCAATCAATCCATCAATGTGGGAACTCATCCAATGTTCGCATCAAATCCTGACAAAAAAAAAATGGTGAACCCGATGTGAATCACTCCAATAAAAATTGATTGGGTTGTAATCTGTCAACCTGTGTTTCTTGCTCCTCGTATGAAAAAAACATTCATAGGCCCGATGTGAATATCTCAGAACACTTTTTTTTTGAAAACCATATTTACAAAAAATGTAGTAAGACTAGCATAAACCAATATTCTTGTAAGTCCATCCTCATGTTGAAAAATACAAATGAATAGAATGTTCTGAAAGGTAATATTGGTCACTTGTGTTATCCTTGCTTATATGATTGAGAAACTTCTTTCCTATGATAATGTACTCATCAGTACCTTTATTCATTATTGTCATTGTAATTGCAGATACTGCCCCCATCAGTAGACTCTCGACCAGAGGAAATGTCATCATCAACCAGTATTCTCTCAGTTAGCTCATCTAATACTATGACCCCCATTGGTATCATGAAATCTCAACCACCTGATAGATCAGATTGATGGTGGAAAATATGATTCTTTGGGAGTACCAATGACATGGTACAATTATGACCATCTATAATGCTTGTTAGATTCTCTAATCATGGTAGCCGGTAAATCTGCATCACTCAGCAAAGGCTGCTACTAATCTAGTAGCCCACTTTGCTACAACTAACTGCTTTGGTATATTATCCTAGGAGTTCGAAAACTTCCACCTTCCCTATCTAATGACGGTGGACAAGAAGGCCTAATATGGATCCCTTTATATTCAGGTGCCACCATGAAGAGAACCTGTCAACCGCCATCACCAACATCATCCCACTGATACCCATCAATCACCTACTAGGTTTGTCATTTGACACGTAACCACCATTTACTTCCATGCATGGGCTAAAAAGAAGAGTCTTTGGAGGAAGAAGATGTTGGATATTCATTAGAGGACTCATATCCCCACTCTTGCTAACGGCACGTGACGGAATACTTCAACACGAACCAGCAAATAGACTCACATCCCTACTAGCTCTGGACATGTTTGTGAGCATATTCATGCAGAATGAATGGGGGAGGATCATATTGCTACCCCAATGAATGATGCGCATTAGAATACTCTGATGTAACAATGAGGACAAAAGTGGGAACATATCCCTATTTCGATTGAAGATATCTATCAATAACTAATTGACATGTAGAATGTGCAAGCTTTTATCCCTGCAAAAACATTGATAAAATGCTAATATATTATAGTAATATAAGAAGAGATCCACTGGAATATTCCATCACTATTACAGATAAAGGGATAGGCACATACTCCTATCCCTATAGCCAGAAAAAACTCAATAATCTAATCATTTTGAACAAGTATTTTTACTGGATAAATCACACTTCTTTTCTCCCACCCAGGATAATTATCGACATATTCTAATAAAGGGAATTGAATTAGACTAGGCACATACTCTTTTTCTAACTAGGGCTCACCAGGTGAGAGCGGTACACACCATGGTAAAAGGGCACATGCCTATAGAGAAACACTTGAGGCATATTCCAAAAGCCTCAGATCGCGATCATACCCATGTTCTATTCAGGGATCACCATGTAAGTGTTGAACAATCCTTACGACAGGCTCATATTCGTGTCGAAAAAGTCTAGTGGTATACTCCAAAGGCCTAGGATCAAGCATATACCCCCATTCTGGATGAGGCTAACCACATGAAAATGGTACAAGCCTTGAGACATGCTCATATATTTATAAGTGCATCTGTTTGGGATACTTTAGTTGATCATAGAAGCAATGTTCATGTCCTCAATTCCACTGATGAACAACTACGCCAGCATCATTCCAAGGCAATACAAGAGGAGTCTCATATTCCTTCTCCCATCCTAGAGGTCTATCATGATATTTTGATGGGGAATGAATTTTCAGACCAGGATCATATTCCTACTCTAATTGAGACTCACCATGTGAGAGTGGCACGTGCCTCGGGGTAGGCTCATACTGTAGGCAAGAAATATCATCTGTATATCCTGAGGGCACAGGATCAAGCTCATACTCCCATATTGACTGAGGCTCTCTATGTGAGAATGGAACAATCCTCCGGATAGGATCATTTTCCTACTGATAATGAGATAGTTTTTTGTCATATTCCAACAGCTTCTCATTTGTGGGATCGTACTCCCACAACACTAGACTATTATATACAGGTTCCAGCAACTATTACAAAGCAAGCTCATATCCTTTCACAATCACAATAGGAAGGTCATCATATTCCATCCATGACAAAACAACCTGGCCAATATTCCTAATATGCTCAATTCTAGTGTACTTGGGGTTGTTCGAGACACATTATCAATGCCACAAGGGTCAATCGACACTTTTATTGAAGAGGAAGTTGAAGGAGTTCATTACCACAATATTTCTCTTCGTGGTAGTGTGGAAAATGATCGCAAGGGATCTACTCCTATAATCCACAATGGTCAACCTTTCCATGGAAATATCTCCCATGGGAATTAAAATCATCTCTTTTTTAGAAGCCTCTATATTTAGAGTTTAACCAAACCCCAACCCCATCATACATAGATGTGATTGAAACACCATGGTTAATCGTATATGGTTCGCCATCAACTTCCAGCAACACTTTTCTCTCACCAGTAGGCGACCATCAAATCCATCTTCTATGGCCTGACCAGATTGAGGTGTGCACGTATGTTGATGAGGAGGCCTATATAGAAACATGGATAGATATGAATAGAAAAAACCACCAAATCATGTTTTTTCCCTCGCTACCTCCAGCTATGATATCCCAGATTAGCTAGAAAACTAGTGAATTCCTTACCTACACCAAAATATGTGGCCTAATCATAATCGATTGAAGGAAAACTGTATCCCTTATCTCGGATATGAGGGATACCTTCATAAGATTAAAATACTCAGTTTTCATCTCATCCTAGAAAACATATCCATATCCTAGGATCCAAAAATGAAAAAGCACAATGAAAATTTGCAACATGCTTACCATTATTATATCATTATGCTTCATAAGATGATCTACAAATCCATGTTAGGAATCCATATTAAAGGATGAGGACAGTACGAAGTGTTAGACTTTTCTGCTCCACTAGAATAAAAAATCCATTTTGATACAGAATCCTACAATGTTATATCATCTTCCAAAATTAGGGGAACAGGTAGTGCTTGTGTTAGTTAGTTACTGTAAAAGATTTCCCCCTTACAATGATTCCAACACACCATGGATAGGGAGAGATAAAATCCTAAAAGAAATAAAACTAGGCCCTTCAAGATAATGGTTGTTTCTTCTAATGATAAAAATCAAAGTTTTGATCACCAAGACAACTTCCCGTACTGAGTAATTCTCACTATGGGCTGCCATAGCACACTACTCCGACATGAGAACAGTTGTGGCACATCACCCAGATTGCAGTAGCAGCTTCTATAGAAGATTCCTAGGAGTGAAATCGACCCTATGGTCTAGGATAATATCTACCACAACCTCCACCCCTCGGGTCATCAATCCTCGATGGGATCCATGACTTACACTTGGAAGCTACAGGTAAACCCCATTGCACTAGGCTCGAGAAATTTATATCTCAATCATGATCACCAGGATAATTTTACCCTTAGAGGTCCCTGGAGACATCTGTGATGATTCCATATCACCCCCACTCCATTGGGATGATAGAATTTATATCTTCATGTATATCCTAGGAATCATCAAGTCCCTAACAGGAGCCATCAGATCCCGAACAACATGACCAATTAGTTCTCATGGAAGCCCCAAATAACCCCAACCACACTAGGCTAGGGTAATTTTCATCATCATCATCACCATATAAATAATATGTCTTCTCTAGGATGGGAGGAATAAATCAATGGTCAGTATCACACCAATTCCTCCCACTATAAGACAAACCGATATCAGTGAGGACTTGCTTAGAAATCATGACTGGAAACTCCCTAAGTGTAATTGTTCATTGACTAGGACGAGAAGAGAATACGATAAAGGAAATCAGACCCTTCCAGGTTTGCAAGCCAAAACATCTCAACAAGGCCACGGGTTTGAACAATGACCTTGATAGAAGCTATACAGAATCAACATGTTGTGTAGAAAGAAATGGAATAAACACCACTCCCCGATCTTCCTATGGGAATTTCATCACTATCAAAATGGAATATTTTCATCATAAATCAAATGAATAAGGACACAATGCAGAACATATACCCTAGGAAAAGGGTGATTTGGATGTACAAAATGAGGTTGTACACACCAAAACCAGATAAGGATTCAAAATGATTCACTGCTGAAAACAAAGTTACCACCTCCTCAGTGGAATACTAGAGAAGAAAAATGGAAGTATGTGAATAAATCTCAGTTTCATCCACATAGGAACAGTTGAAACAATATGAGAGTGATATTTGAGATCTCTAGAAACTCAATGAGCAGTCACTCAAGGGAAATATTAGTAATAGGTATTGTATCCATTTAGAGATGAATATTCTCCCTCTCATCTCTGATCCACCAATAAGAGTGGTATCTGAGCATTAGATTGGCTCCAGAACTAGATATTCAGTCTACATAAATGAGGAATCCGAAAATGATCAAGAAATCCCTCCATTGAGGAGATAGATTCTCCCACTCCAGGGTAATCATTCAGTCATAGGAAAAATCAAGGACATGTGGAAGATGAAAGCAAGACCACCTCATCAGCCCCCACCCAATCCCTACGGATGGGATGATGCTCATATAGTAGTGCCCCCATTGTTTCTTATGACTATTGAATCCCTAGAAACTTTAAGGGAATCCATGGAAGGGCAGTGTACACCTATGTATCCTGAAAGGAATCCATATCCTGAATGGGTGGATGGCACTCCACCTCCACCCAACTTCAGTAACCCCACCTTTTCTTTTATTGATGGTGTATGAAACCCTGAACAACATCACACATACTATTTATCCCAATGAGGGTATGATTATGGGACCTTGATATCATCATGATACAATAAAACTAAGGTGTTTTGTATAGACTTTAATAATACCAACCTTTGGTACCAAAGTCTGCATGTGCAATCTATTGTAGGATTGAAATAAATTTTCATCGCTTCCTTTATCAGTTCAATTCAACACTAAGGAAAAATTATCATTGACCCAATGAACTACTAGTAGCATGAGAATGATAGGGTTTCTGATTTCATATAAAGTTGGATAGTTTTATCCTATTCTCTCAGCATCCACCTCTCAAAGGATAGACTACAAGAAATTTGTGATGAAAATCATAGGCATGATTTTTAGGCACACCTAATCCCCATTAAATATCTTGTAGGGTTTCATGAGTTTTCTAAAATGGCACAGATTCTTGAAAAGGCAATTCAATGAACTCGATCAAAGTCTTTACTAATTCCCACAACATAGGGGAAGAATCCAGGTAGAGCATAAGCGTAATTTTTCACTCTCAAGCTTACAATGGTGCCCATCAAAGCACGTTGGAATTCCCTCAAATTCTGAACTCCTCTTATCGAGCAGCAGTCACCACATAATTTCCATCCTCCACATGTACAGAGATTGGGGAACCCAGTATTTGGGGAACAAATGATCAATGTATACTCCTTTAGAAATGAATAAGTCCTTGGTTATTTATTAGAATCCATGGATAGTAACCTTCTCAAACTCTCATAACCCAAGATTCCTGATGAAGTCATCCTTACTGACCATCCTGATTAATTCCCATTCCACAAAAGGGTGGGTCATAATATCTCAACTTTTTTATTCATCAAGGACATCGTTTAAGGCATTCTCGACATGGGATAAGTGACGTTATACAATTCCCTAGAGCATGTGGTTTGTGTAGCCATTTCCCGATCAGTAGAAGAGAGTGGTTGGAAAATAGTTCTGTCCAAGCAAGCAGAAAATTTAGAGAACTAGAAGGCTCAAAAAATAGTTTATTGAGATCATACCTATTTAAAAACATAGTGTAAAAAACTTGTGATAAGTCCACGACCAAAAAATGAGGCATCATATGTTCCCCCCATGGGTGGTTGTGACCACTAAAATTTGTAAGAGGTAGAAGAGAAAAAACATATTATTTTTCAATGTAATCCTTAACTCATGTAGATTTCTTCCATACAACATCTGAATCATGGGAACTACACCAAAAAAGACACCCTAAACAAATGAAGAACTCATCTTTGGTTATGTCAATGTGATATAATTGTAAAACCCCATCTTTGATGTTGACTATGCCCCTGAATATGGTTTCTGTATATATAATTGTGGATCTAGAGGATGCATGAACTAGAGACAATGATATAGGGGACAACTCGGGCATTGTTTGACTCATTATTCTAGTCATATTCACATGGATGATATATATTCATCCAAGACTCATGGGAAAGTTCTCTATGAGGACAAAAGTAGGGAAGTAGGTTTCTTCAGTGCCCTCCATAAGTAACCTAAATCTGATTATGTTACATGGCCACTAAGTAGGGGGTCAATTCGATCAACATAGGATGTGTGGAAGGCTAGATCAACCAGCACGACTAGCAATAGATACACCCTCAAGCTTCAAACAAGCATCAGGACCACCTCCCTCAGATGCACCATCTCTTGAACTAATTTTCCATGGGTAGCCCCATATTGGGAAGCTCCATCCTTCGACACAAAAGTATGATGTTCTGAAATAGCTAGAAATAGTCCCAGCTAATCTCTCAATATTTGATGCACTTCACCATTCAAAAAAACTAAAGGAGGAACTCATTTAATCCCATGGAAGACCACAATAATTCAAGACCAATGTCACTATAGTTTAGGTCTATCAAGTAGAGATGATGTCCTTAGGATTTCATATTGACATTTTATTCACTGGTGAAGATCATGAGGAGGCCATTCAAGGGCACATCTGACCCTTATACATTTCTAGTAAACTGAATAATGTCAATGTATAAGGGGTGCTGATTGAAAATGGATCTGGGATAAAAATCATCCCAGTTTTAACCCTATGATTCTTATGGTATAGAGAAGGGTACTTTTCCCCAACAAATCTAACCAGTCATGGCTATAAAAAGCTTGATAAAATGCATCTTGGGAAGATCAAGCCCGGGGACCACTTTGGGGAACTCACATCTAAGGCCATGTTCAGGGTTATCCAATAGAACACTACATATAATGTCCAACTTGGAAGGCCCTATATCTATATCCACTTGGAAGTACCATTGAAATTCCATCAATTTTTGAAGTATCCCATCAATGGAAAGGTCA
Organism: Viscum album; assembly: GCA_963277665.1. Classification (NCBI taxonomy): domain Eukaryota; kingdom Viridiplantae; phylum Streptophyta; class Magnoliopsida; order Santalales; family Viscaceae; genus Viscum; species Viscum album. The sequence goes on along the minus strand of OY728155.1, from coordinate 949,249,491 downwards.
ACATACTACATGCCAACATCTCCCCCTTCGAGACATGTGGAGAAACATATGGTGAATAATATTTCTACAAAAATGGATGGAAGAAATGAATGGAAGATGATGATACATAGGTTTTAGGTCCCAATGTATTAGGAATAGCCCATGTGAATCCCTGGAGCATCCTTGATGATGATTATGCGCTCCCCATAAACATAGTAGAAGTTGTAGATCTAATCCCAGAGGCCCAAGCCTCACTTATCCTTAGTAACAACTGCCAAATCTAGAATCATTTTACAATATCTTAGATAAAAAAGGATGATGATGTCTCTTATAATAGCCTCACTCTCCAAAATATTGATGGAGAGGCCCCCATATTATCATCCTTGATCGTACCGTGATTCACTTTTTATTTCACCATTATACTAATGAATTAAACTAGTTTTGTATTGAAAATAACAACTATAATAACAAATATAACATCATTTTTAATGTTAGTTACATTTTAGGTGGTGGTGATTTGGAGGTCCCATGATGAAGTCCAAAAAAATGAGCCAATCTGCACAGGATCCAAGCACACTAATGGACTAAACCACATTCTTCTACTAAACTATGCATCCAAATAGGCTGAAATATTGTGTACTGGTTTAAACGTTAATGATCTACATTTCATATGAAGTAACATAATCCCCAATTCGTCTCTATAATTCCCATATTAACCGGTCTATCTAGGGAATCAAATCTGCAAAAAGTCAAACGCAGTGTTTGGTAATTTTTTAATATCTCGAGCTGTAGTTGTTCAACCAGTGCCCAATTTTTGGTGGAGATACTATAGAGGTGGCGATAAAATTTTATATTTCTCTGTAAAGCATGATAATATTGTCTGTAGGTCGAAAACAATGGGCCAAGTGGTTTTAGAAATTCTATGTTCTCAAAACCACCATCCAACTTGACTATAAAGAGTCCTCAGGCACCAAGTTTAGGAGTTAGACTAGGAGGAAAGGTGATGCCATTATGGAGTCCCAAAGGAGTCTTCTCATCATCCATAGACGTCCTAGTTGATATGGGATGTTCTAATTCAACATATTCATTATCCTATCCTCCCACATATTTCTAAAAGCTTTGGGATCACTTGGGGAGGAATGTGATGTAAATCCCAAGATTCATGTTTTTAATATATGAATGATCATTTTAATTCCAGGTTGCAATATTGTTTTTAACCTGTATTCATATTTGAATGATTTATGTAATTTTATGTCATTCTCAACTCATATGATCATGTTTGGGGGTTCCCATTCATGTTATGTTTCACACACAGTTCACCACTTCTTCTCACCCCTTTCAATTATAGTGTTTCTAGGGTTCATATTGTTTAATTGAACTCACATAAAAACTATCATGGAAATGTAATTTCAAGTCATGGTAACACATTTAAATAATTTAAAAACTTGGACATAACATTGAGTTTTTCATGTGTTACCTTGGTTAGTTTCAGTTATGAAGTTGAACACGAATCTCCCAATCATTGGTGGTAACTGATGAATCATTATTGTATTTTCGACTGAACCCTAGGGGGTATCCTAGTAGAATCTCAGTAACATTCTAGTTCTTGGTGTTAAAAAATAGTGATTCAAATATCATAACCCTATCTCTTGAAGTGATGAAGGATGAGCATCACATGATTTCCCCGAGTTGATCATGTTTAATTACTTTTGTTAACTTCCACTTTGTTTTTATCTCTTTCCTCTTTCTTTTTCATATTAAATCATAAAACCCCAAGGATTCCAAAATCCCATTCCACTAAAAATTTTATAATCACAACCATATTTTTGAATTTATTATCTACTGTTCCATAAAGATATAACCTAGGATCCTTCTATAATATATAAATTATAGTAAAAAACTAAACAACCAATTTGACATCCTCGACAACGCGATCAAATTTTGGAACAGTTTCCATGGATCCAAGATAACTATTATTATTTATATGTTTTTTTATTTGTTTTAATTATTAACTAGTAATCCTTTCAATACCCCCTGCCCTCATTTTATTGTTTTGTTTTGGTTTTTATCGTCATATTTGTTTGTTTTAGTGTGTTCTTCTTCTCCCTTTCTCTTATTATTCTATCACTTTATCAATATGTAGTATGACAAATTATTTTATTTTCTACTTCTAACCTTATTATGTTTTTTATTTTATCTATCTTAAATCATGAAATGTAAAAAAAATACAAAGAAACCAAACTTCTAAACTAATTTTCATGACCCGATCAGTAAAAGGAAAACTGCTTAATTTGACCCTCAAGTTGAAAAGACACATCACTCATAAATAAGTGAATATAGATTAGGTCAATCAAGTAACACTGAGGAACCAGTTTTTTGAACCTCAAGTGTTCCTAATCCAATCAAAAATTCAACCCAATCAAACACAAGAAAACATGGTTGCAAATAATCAGACCACAAAAGGACTGACCACATAAGATGTGGAGTACCAACCTGTGTACATCTAATATCCAAAGGAAGTAGACAACATTGAGATGAAATCAATCATAATCCACCTACATAAAAAATTCCATGTTCTTCATGGTGTGTAAACTCACAAACAGCTCAAATAGTTTCATATAGTGTGATCCATAATGAAACCCCAAAATGTATCTTATGGCCTAATAATGTTTAGGGCCTTCCATTTCTCTCTTAATGGTGTAGAAAAAGAATGGATATACTATATTAGTACCAATATTGGTGGATAGAATGAACATTAATAACTCTTTCTTGGGATGTTCTTTCATACCTCCTGAACTATATCAATTAGAAAAGAAATCTGTGGAATTAGGCATTCACAAGGAGAATCCATTCATGAATATTGGGAGAGACTCAAAAAAAATCTCTAGTTTCCCCCACCAAAAAATTAGTGAAAGTTTTCTAATTCATAACTTCTATTAGAGACATCTCCCCATGTATTGTGGAATGATAGATGATGTAGTTATTGGTTCCTTTGATGATAAAATTCCTTTCACCACCCATGACTTAATAGCCAACATGGCACAAAATTCACAACAATTTGTACACAAGAAATTGAACCAACCTGAGGTGTTCATGACGTAAGTCATTTATCCCTAGAAAAAAAGTTAGATAATAAACATGATGATATTCAAACCCTTATAATATAATTAGCTCAATCACTAGGTAACTCACCCTATTCTTTTATACCATTACATTGAGGTATTTTCATTGATAACACTCATTTTTATGACTAGTGCCTACAACTTCAGGATTAATTTGAGTCCAATGAAGTATTATTCCTAGGGAATCCTTTTCTTCAAGCACCACCCTTCATGCAAGAACAATTTAGGACAAATCCAAACCTCGGGTGGAAATCACAACCACAGTATAAACAAGGAGGCATCTTGAATACCCCAATAATAATTGGTATCAACAAGGAAAATGTATGAATTTTTTTTATCCATCGACTTCTTAGAATAATCCACCTCCACCACCCAAATGTGAACCAATCCTTGAGGACACGGGGAAGAAAATGGAATCCCAAAACCTCTAGTTCCAATGGACCACAAAATTGGTTATTCAAGTCCTACGAACTGAAGTGAGATAATTGGAAAGCACTATTGGTGAGATCAAGAATCAAGGTTCTGGAAAAATACCATCCCAACCCATTTCAAATCTGATGGACAAAGGTAATGTATGTGATATTAAACTTTGTAGTGGTAACGAAGTTTCTCCTTCTATTAATTCTACACAACAGGTTTGTCCCCCTCTTAAAAAAAATATTTCTCAAACCAAAAATTATTCTAGTGAAGAAAAACCAAACCAAAAGGGTAAACCAATTATCATTGAGGATTATGATGAACAATCAATTACTATTCCTTTCCCCCAAAATACACTCTAAATTTAAGAAGAATTTTGATAAAAACATTGATAAAGAAGTAATGGATACATTTGAAAAGGTGAAACTCATGATTCGTTTGTTGGATGCAGATAAAAAAATCCCTCGATAAGCCAAATTTCTATAAGAGATTTTAACCCATATCAGGAGACTGAAGGGGAATGAGGTAGTCAACCTGGGAAGGAATGTCTCATCCTTGATTTAACTAGAAATGAAAACCAAGTTCTAGGATCTAGGAACTTTCACGATACCTTTCCCCACATGGGAAAAAATTCAGATGGTATGCCAGAATTAAGTGCTTTAATTAATGTAATTCCTTACTCTATGTACACTTCTCTGTAGGTGGGAGAGATTCAACTGAAAGGAATCATAGTTAAACTTACCAACTGGAACACGACACACCCATGAAGATTGGATGAGGACATCCTTGTAAAAGTGAATAATCTCATCGTTCCTGCCAACTTCTACATTCATGAGATGTAGGATACCTGAACCCAAGGACATGTCTATCTAGTACATGGGAGGACATTCCTAAAAATATCAAAGACAATCCTTAACATTTATAATGGTATGATTTCCATGAATATTAGTGGAGAAAAATTATGTTTTAACATCATGGAGGCTATGAAACACCCCATTGAAGAGAACTCCACTCATCTTGTCTACTCGATGGAAGTTCTCTCAAATGATACACACACACACACACAATTATCTCCTTGAACCATACTCTGATTCATTTTCCTATTCTTCAACATTGGATGATTTGTGATTTGATTCATGTTTTGAGTGTGGTGTGGGTTCTAAAACGTGTAAATTTGTTTCTTTAATTGATGAGTGTGTCCATTCTGAGGTACCTATGATCGTTAATGATTTTATAAATTGTAAGTTAGTGAATTAATTACAGCTGGGATCATTTATCCTATATCTGATAGTAAATGTGTTTGTCTAGTTAAAATTGTGCCCAAAAACTAGAATAATAGTACTGTCTAATGAAAGGAATGAATTGGTTCCAACATGTGTGATATTTCTTTGGTCACATTGGTTTTTGTTGTTGATTCATTAATGACTTCGGTATGATCACACTTCCATTTTCCTAGTCATTACAAAAGTATTCATAGTTTTTTTTATAAAAAATGTGAGGTCACTTTCAATTAAGTAAAAAAGGAGTCTCACATCACCTCCTTTCATCCAAACACTAAGGTGGGATATTCCCTTTGAGGTTATGTGTGATGCCTCTAACATTTCAGTTGGTGAATTTTTATAACAAAGGGTTGAGAAGGCTACTCATGTCATCATGTATGCCTCACATACCCGAGACCCATCCCAATAAAACTATAAAAATACTGAAAAATAAATTCTTTCTATTGTATTTTCCTTGGAATAATTCTGTTCATATCCTATTGAGTTAAAAATCATTGTCATTTCTGAACATTCTTCCCATAGTTTTCTCCTAATGAATCCTAAAGAAAAACCCTCCCACATTCAGTGGATACTCCTCCTCTCAGAGTTAGACCTAGAGATTAGAGATAAGAGAGGATGGTAAAATGTGGAAGCTAACCACATTAGTATGATTTCCCCACCACTAGACCATCATGTTGACTCACCCATCCCCATTGGAGAATTCATCCCCAATGAGAACCTTTGTGATGATGTAGACCTTAACCCCTAGTATGAAATCATTGTGAATTTTCTTGCAACATATAAGATCCTCACTAATTTCATCACTTCACAATCCCAATGTCATAAGAATGATTCTTAATGGTAAATTTGTGGTAACCATTAATTGTGGATAAATTTTAGTGACCAAGTTGTTCGTCGGTTTGTCCTTGGCCATGAGTTCGCCTCCGTTTTGACCTTCTGCCACACTCTGGATTATGGGGGCCACATTGGCTCTCAACATACAGCATGAAAGGTCCTTGACTTAGGACTTTATTGGAAATTTTTTTATAGATTTTCCAATTGGTTTTATAAGTCATGTCTTGATGTCAATTTACAGAGAATATCTCCAATAGGAATGAAATGCCCCAACAACCCATGTTTTTTGTGAGATCGTTGATGCATGGGGAATTGACTTCATGGGGACTTTTCCAAATTCATTTGTATTTCTATACATCTTATTTGTTGTTGAATATGTATCTAAATGGGTGAGAGACAAGGCCACCATGAACGATGACTCTCGAGTGGTTATTGATTTTATGAGGTCCCAAATTTTCAGTATGTTTGGTTTAACAAGATTTATCATTGGTTATAAGGGTTAAGATTTTTGCAATCGTAATATGAAAAAGTTTCATCTGAAGTATGAGGTTGTTCATAATGTCTCCACAAAATATCACCCCCAAACTAACAGACAAGTATAAATATCAAATCGAGAAGTTATGCGAATCTTGGAAAAAATTGTACACCCCAATAGGAAAGATTAGAGTTTGTGCTTGGATAAATCACTTTGGGAATACCGTACAGTTTTTAAAAGCCCATTAGGAATGTCACCATATAGTATTTGGTTTGGAATTATTTTTCACCTACCAGTAGAGGTAGATCACCATGAATACTGGGTTGTCAAACAATGTAATATGAATATCTTAGGTGCAGGTGTGCATAAAAAGTTGCAGATTCAGGAGTTGGAAAAACATCAGTGTGATGCATATCTGAACTCCAGAATCAGTAAAGAGAAAACAGAGGCAATCCGTGATGAGTTGATTCATCAGTGGAAGTTTTATATTGGTGATAAGGTTCTCAGGTATAATTCCAGACTACTACTCTACCTAGGTAAGCTTCATTCTTGATGGCTTAGTCCTTATACCATTACTGATGTTTACTCTTTTTGGTGCTATATCAGTTTTTTATGAGAAGAGTGGATAGAGTATTAATGTCAATAGGAAGAGGCTCAAACACATATATGAAGATTTTAAAAATCATATTGTGGAGTAAATCCAACTTATTGATGTCATATATTATACAACTTAATAGGTTTTCCCTTCTCCCTACCTTTATTTACATGTCTATCTATTTAAAATATGTTCCATGATGATAATTTATTTTTAAGGTGGGGGGGAGGGTAACATTTCATATTTTGGATTAAAAAAAAACAAAGTATAAAAAAACAAAAAAAATGTTTTATTTTTTTATTTATGTTGTGCTTTTAATAGAAATTTATCTTATTAAGAATATCTAAAATCATTATTCATGCTTGAGTCGATTGTGTGTAAAATTCCATTGGTTCTAGAAAAATATTTTTTAAATGAATGTCTATATGGAATATTTTTCTATAATTTGTATTTCCAAATAATTTTTATATGTTTAATGGATTTTTGAATCCCAAGCCTCATTAGCACTGACCAATATCTTAATCCCTTACCCGATAGACATTCTAAGACCTTTGTTGCATATTCTTCTGTTTAATCACTTTTTTGAGAGTCACTGGTCATGTAGGGAAACTAAAACTTTCCTTGATTCAGTTTGAATCCATATGTTTCAAGTATACTACAATCATGATAGAGGTAATCTCTCATTGAAAATCCCTTTGGACAATTATCCACTATTTTCGACAGCATTTAAATTTTATCTTTCATAAACCTTATATACCATGAAATTCCTATTAGGTAGCCACATTATAAGATTATTTGTCCCTACCTATCCATATCTTGTGTATATTCTAGTTTTATTTTTAGAAAGTGTAGGAGAAAGGGTGTTTCAATTGGAATTCTAGGGAGATAATTATTTTTATGGGTTGATATAAAGGGTGCCTACATTTTCCTTGGGCAATGGGTTCACAATCCATATTGAATCATTGTTTTACACATCTTTCCCTCTTTATCTCCAAATAATATATATTAAATTTTTTTTTACTTAAAAAACATAACAAAAGAATAAAATGGATAAAATAGGATGTTTATGTATTATAATTCACTACTTGGTTGTGACCCACACAAATGGACAATGTGGATAGTGAGTTGGAGGGGTTGATTGTCTATATTAATTTTGAACACTTCTAGAATTTTGAAATGTTTTGTATAGAAGATATTAAATACTGATCTTATACCTCATGTTTTTAAACATTACATCATACCAACCCTTGTACCTTAGAACATCCTATTTGAATTCCTCTTGAGTTTCTCAATAGTTTTTGCTGGTAGTGAAATGAGAATCATAGAAAGAATATGGTAATATCACATGAACTCTTGGAAAATAGAATAAATCCACTTTAATATGTTCTATAAGTGAAGAGGGAAATTTTATTTGTGAGGTGGGTTCCAACATGTTTCTTGGGTGAAAAAATGAAGTTGCAAAAATTCTAATGTGGGAAAAGAAAAATGTTAGGAAATTTGATTCTCTAAAATAGACATGATAAATTTCATTTCAAATTATTATTGGATGTTTTTACACCATTTATTTTTAAATAGTAAATGATCAGGATAATATACTTTTCCTAGAATGGAAAATATTTAGGTGTAGGTGTGTGATCGTACCACGATTTACAATTTTATTTCACCCTTATACCAATGTATTAAAATAGTTTTGTATTGAAAATTACATTTATAATAAAAAAGTTCACTTCATGTTTGATTCAATTATTTTGTTTTTAACACAGTTAAAAAGGGAAATATTACTTATTTTGATAATTACATTGTAGATGGAGGTGATTTGGAGGGCCCATGATGAAGTCCTAGAAAAATCGGTCAATGTGCATAGGATGAAAGCATACCAGTTGACTAAACCGCATAGTTCTACTAAACCGTGCATTCAAATGGGCTGAAATGCTGTGATCTGGTCCAAAATTTTAGTTTCTATATTTCATATGAATGAACTCATTCTCCATTCAACATATATGATTCCCATCTAAACCGATCTATCTAGGGAATCAAATCTACACCAAGTCAAAAGTGGTGTTCTATATTTTATTAATATATAGGGCAGTAGTTTTCTAAAAGGTTCCCAATATTTGGTGGAGATATTCAAGAGTTGGGGATACAACTTTTTAGTTTTATCAATATCGTGATAATACTATCTGGAGGTCAAAAAAATGGACCATGTGGTTCTACACAATCTATGTGCGCAAAGAAACCTTCCAATTTGCCTATAGAAAGAAACACTGGGAACCCCATTTAGGAGTTCTACTAGAAGGCAAGGTGCTACGATTTTGGAGTCTTAAATGAGTCTTCTCATTATCCCTAGACGTTCTGGAGGCTACTGGAAGTGCTACTTCAATATTTTCTTCTTCCTCCCCTCCCCTGGATTTCTAAACTCATTGTGATAACCCAAGGGGGAACGTGATGTAAATCCCAAGCTTCATGTTTGTAATATTTGAATGATATTTTTAATTCCAGGTTTTTATGTAGTTATTAATAATTCTCTATTATTATTTTATTTAGTTATGTACTAGTATGTCATGCTCAACTCATATGATCATATTTGGGGGTACCTATTCATGTGAGGTTTCACAGATCGTTCACCACTTCTTCTTCCCCATTTCAATTGTTGTGTTTGTTTGGTTCATATTTATTAACTGAACTCACATAAACACTATAATGGAAATTTAATTTCATGCCATGGTAACACATTGGAATAATATACAAACCTGGATAGCTTATTGAGCTCTTTGTGTGTTTCCCACAAATCATGTAATCATTGGCAGTATCTAATGAATCATTATGTGTTTCTTACTAAATAATAGGAGGTATCCTAGTATAAATTTAGTAATATTATTTTTCTAGGTGTTAAAAACAAGGGATTCCAAAATCATAACCCTATCTCTTGAAGTGATGAAGGATGAGTATCACAATATTTCCCTAGGTTGATCATGTTTAATTACATTTGTTAACATCCACATTCTTTTTATCGCTTTCCTTTTTATTTTAGAATATTAAACCATAAAACCACATGTTTTCCAAAATCTAATTCAACTTATCTATTTATAACAAAAACCTTATTTTTGAATGAATGATTTAAGGCTTTACCGAGAGACAACCTAGGGTTCCTTCTATACTGTATAAAATCTAGTAAAAAACTATACAATTAATTTGATGTGCTCGACAACACGATCAATTATCGCCTATATACATCTCGAAAAACTCATACATGGATGAGTATGATCTAATGAACGCCCCTACAACATTTTATAAATGTGTCTCCACCACCATAGATGAGCTCATCCAGATAAATCTGGGAACAAAATATTAGATGCGACCTACTATCATTAGTGTTTCCATGCCACATGAATAGAAAGAGATGTAAATTGAATATCTGAAGTAGCACTAATATGTGATCACCTAGAATTATACATAAATTCATAGAATCAATGTAGATATGGAAAATACCATCTTGGACTACTCGATGAGCATCGAGGATTTAATCATGTGGCTAGGAGAATACACCCATATCATGCAACCAATGTTGTGGTGGAATTTGAAAAATTGATCCAATCCTACATCATGTGAGAATTGAAATACCAAAGGTGGCAATCCAACATCGTCCACATAATGAATAATAATTCGCTGATTAGCATCTTCATTGACTTCAAAGACATTACCCTACATTTCTCAAAGGATAACTTCTCATTGTTGATCAAAAAACTCTATATTGATGCCACTACTGGCATCCAAGACTATTATTTTGTGGATTGGTACTTATGGTATAATCAGATCAATATGGGCCCCAAGGATGAATAATACACTTCTTTCAGAGTTCCTCAAGGAATATTCTTCTATCAGGACATTCCATTTGGATTAAATAATGTGGGCAACACATATCAGTGCACCATGAATCATATATTTAATCCATACATGTGAAGGATATAAAAGTGTTTATAAAATCCTAATAGTGATGAGATCACTTCACATACCACTGAAAAATAATCATCAAGATAAGATAGAATAGTATAAAGTTAAATCCACTAATGTTCTCTTTGGGGTGACATCAGGATATTTCCTCATCTTTTTGGTACTCCCCCACGACATTTAAGTGGACCCAATAAAGACCAATGTTATTTTAGCAATGTCACCCCCATAAATACTAATAAACTAAGGGGACTCCAAGGTAACCTCGCCTACATTCAATGATTCATAGCCATACTAGCTGGAAAAGATCTCTCATTCTCTAGGCTAATGAAGAAGGGAGTCTCCTACTAATGGGATGATGATTTCCAAAAATCCTTCAAATTTCTAAAGAAATAATTGTTTCAACCACTGGTTCCGATGCCTCCTATGGAAGGGAGGCCACTCATTTTATATTTTCCCACTGTCGAACACTCATCGGTATCCCTCCTCACATAGAAAAATGATGTGGGAAGCATGAATAGTCTATACTACCTTATTTGGACAATGATAAGTACCTAGACATGATATTACGATGTCGAATAGAACTACATTACACTCATGTTTAAAGTGAAAAATAATAGGAACTACTTGTATCACCATGAAGTCCATATGGTCTCTCATATTTACCCACTCATGTTAATCCATGGACGCCCCATGTTGACCAGACACTTGGCTTGATGGGAATTCATTCCGTAGAAATAAGAAATTCATTTCATATCTCAGAAGTCTATGAAAGGACTGGAACTGGTTGACTTCCTTATATCACATCCTTTTTTAGAAAATAAACCGGTAGACACTGATCTCCCTAATGATGAGGTCTTGTATTCCCATGAAACTCCATAGACATGATAGATGTACATTAATGGAGCTTCCTAGAGTCTTATTGGTACAAGAATGGAAAACCTAAACCTCAATCAGGTTGTTCTTGGGAATGTGTCTATCCCACCAAAAAAATCAATTTTACCATACACTTTCACACTATCTAAAGGATGCACAAATAATAAGGTCGGGTATCAAAACATTGTCATTGGATTGGAACAAGCTCTACAGCTGCACATAGCCTACCTGAATATCAAACGGGACTCAGAAGTAGTAATAAAGTATATCAATGGTGAATTTTCCATTAAAAAGGAAGAGATACCCCCCACACTAGTTACATCATGGGATGGATGGTAGAATTCTGCTTTGAAACCACTTGGCATTATGTTTCTTTCTCATAGAATGCTTGTTTAGATGCATTGGCTAACAAAAACTTCATCCTCGCTTACCCTGATGTGGAGGAAGAAACCATCCATAACGCACATTGAATAATAGTCTCACTGATCATAATATGTGATATAGAAGAGATAATTGCGGTCAGCACCACCCCTGAGCATGATAAACCAACGAACACCACTCGATGGATGGGGCCTATAATCGGTTATCATTGAGATGGGACTCTCCTGACAGATTGATCCGGACGGAAACATATTTGGTTTTGGGCTTCCAACATCACTCTCCAAGATAGTCCAAATGAACTAAAAGTGTACTACTAATAATTATTTTACAGAGTTATCCTTAGTTTCATATATGAAGGATAAGATACCACTGTCATGGAAGAAGTCCACACAAGTTCCTACAGTTCCCATAAATCTGGAAACTAGATCTCCCTCCAAATCCAGAGGATGGGATACTTCTGAAAAAACATGACAATGGACTCTGAGGAATTCACCAGGAAACTTCATTCATTCCATATTCTTGATAAGTTAATCCATAATCCACAGTAATTGATACATACAACTAAATATTCCAGACCATTTCCATTTGGGGGATCGATGTTGTGGGGCCACATCCCCCAGCCACAACTAAGTATTTATAATACATCCTCACTACTATCGACAACTTTTCCAAATGGTCTGAGATAATACCCCTCAAATATGTTAGGATGAAGAATATCATCGACTTCATGATGTCCCATATCATCACCAGGTTTCGAGTCCCTCACACAATATTGATGTACAATGACACCAGCTCCTTTTACATGGAGATGAAGAAGCATTACCAGGATTACAACATCAAGACCAATCACTCATCTCGCTATCTTACAGTGGAAAAGGGGCATATAGGGAACTTCAATACAACTATATCAAATATACTCCATAATATTTTGAACAATGATAAGTATTATTTTCCAAAAAAACTCCTCTATTATTTACATTCCTACTATACCACCACGCATACTGCTACACAAGAAATTACATACTCATTGGTGTGTGAGACTGAGGTAGTGTTACACATAGAGTTCCAGTTTCCCTCACTCTGAATATCCATTTGAATACAACTCTCAGATGATGAAGAATTTCAAAAGTGGTCAGATGAGTTGGAATGACGAGAGGAGAAGAGGTTGTTCACATTGCACAATCTGGAAATTTATCAAAATCTGATTACATGAGTATTCAATAAAAACATTCTCATTCATTAATTCATTCAAGGAGAACTGATGTTGGATTGTATAACCTTTATGATACTGGGGAAATAATCCCCTGAAATTGGTCCCCAAATGGAAAGGGCTTTATATCATACATAAGTTCTATCATAATATAGCCTACCCATTGGCCACAATGGATGGGGAGTATCTCACACCCCCCACCAATGAAATATTTCTCAAGAAATACTTTTCATAGTTCTCTCCATGAGGGTATCCACATTGGTTCATGCCCCATCATTCATCCTAGCTACATTATATTACAATATACATGTTTGTCCTGGAAACAAGATGTTAAAATATGTGACTGTATTTTTCCTAACCACATGCAATTAAACTTTATAGTGTCTTCCATGTCTGTAAGATGAAAAACTGAATAGTTCCCTAAGAACTACATGTGGATTGAGTCATTTCATCATATGAAATTTAGTGAAGCCCAAACATCTATTTTTTGGTACATTCATTGGATTAGTTTTCTTTCGTGATGGGTGATCTAGTATATTTAATGCGCGACGTTAAACTGCACAGACCCTAAACAATGCCCATCATGACAGGTGGCCCAATGTCCTCACTCCCCGACACAAAACTACCTGGATCCATGATATTTATCCGCATTCACATCATGTCTCCTACTTCCTTGCCACATGATGTTAAATTGTGCGATTATTCTAGAACTATGTATGGGTTGATTATAATTTCCAATGAGATATGTAGGTATTCCTTAATCCTTATCTTGGTCCATCCATTACACATTACACAATACCCCTCTCCTGCATGGATCCCTTGTAACTCCCAATTTCTCACTCTAATCATGGATCATGTGGGCATGGGAATCATAGAAAAGGAATCCTCACATGAACACAACATATCATCCTAGAAAGGCTCTATTCCTCACAACAAGATGCTAAACTATATGGCTATCTAGAACTACGTGTGGTTTGATTCTCACTTTTCATGAGATACGATGCCTAGTCTTCATCCTTGGGTCGAACCAAACCATCCCTATTTATTCACGTCAGTTCACCTTCATCTTCACAACATGAAGTTAAACTATATTAAAGTTTCAGATCTACATGTGTTCTGATTTCCATTCTCATTAGATATGTAGTGACAACCAGACTTCCACCATTGGGCCTAACCACAATGTTCCCATCATGTCATGATGGCTTGCCTCCGTCCATGCCACAGGATGTTAAACTGCATGGAACATCCATAACTACAAGTTGATTGATTCTTATCCTCATGAGATACATAGTGATTCCCAAGTCCCCATATTTTGGACTAGCCACAACCCTACGACTTTTTACATCATTCCATATCCATCCTAACCACAGGACAATAAATTTCAGGGATGTATGTCCTTACTACATGATGTTAAAATGCATGAAATTAAATTATTACAATAGGAAATTAAACTGTGTTTTATTACATTCTTACTGCAGTACATTAACCTGTATGGATGTACGTCCTTACCTTATGATGATAAATTTCAGGGAAAATGTCCTTACCGCATGAAGTTAAACTACTCAGAAAAATACCCCCACTACAAGACAATAAATTGTACAAACCATTTCCCATTTTTCACCCTTCATCAAAGTGCCATGAGAGACTGACCTAGGTCAACAAGTGTACGATGTTCTTCCACTATCATTCAAGGGAACCTTGAATTCATATACCAGACCTCATTCCTAATGAGTCTTAGGTATCAATAATATTACATGGACATTAGAATGAATATCTAGATTCATTGAACCTTTTCTTGACTATGCATACATTCCCACGACTCCTGAATATGCGCCTATAGCCATCAACCAACTGTGTAACTCTCTAAAGGATATTCCAATTCTCACGAGGCCTGACTGTTGTGGAGGCACTCAACACCTCAATTTGTTAGATCTACTATCTTTATGGATGTACTATATCATTATTCATTACATGAGAAACTTGACCTATTATTTAGATTATTTCCAAACCATGCTCGGGAAGATATTGGAGTACTCTTGTCCTTGAATATCCTGATTAGGCTCTTGTATATCATCCTCCATTGTAGTTATATGCTAGTAAGGACCTTAAATTGCCTTCATTTGGTTCAATGTTTTATAACCTTGAAATCTGTCACATAATGATCTAAATCTCAAGACCTTAAACTACTAACGAAAGAGAAACAAAACACGTTTGGTTGAAAACATGCAAAGGGAAAACTGATAAATAGTCAAGTCTCCTATAACACCCTGAGTTTTTATTGACTAATTTTTTTAAAAAATTAAAATTTTCATTTATATGTTGCAATTAACTAAATAAAACATTCCTTTTACCTGAAACTGACATGGTGTATACTACATGAAACATCGAGTTGGTGTATGATACACGCAACACTGAGTATAGATTTTGTTCAATGTATAAAGGAACTTTGTTTAGATTATGTTATACACAACACCAAAGTAATCTTTCACTACACACAACACTTACATGGCCTGTGTTACATGCAAGAATGACCTTCATTGATAGCATGCGTTTTATGCAATATTTAGTGTCACTAAACAATGATGTATTATTATAATATTTTTATTTAATGGGATATAAAATAGTTATTATTAAAACTATAAACCACATTTTGAACTTTATATAACATTAAAATTCATATAATTTATTTTCTAAAATGTTATAAGATCAAATTCAATTTTTTAGATAAAAGAAGTATTTTTAAAAAAATCAGTTTTACGACATTCTGATGGAACGCCCATTTCAAATATCATTTTTTAAAAATTAATATATTATATATTAAAAAATAAACATCTTATTTGTAAGAGTTACCTCAAAATTTACTTTGGTTGAATTTTTGGTATTTTTCTAATAATATTCATATTTTAATTAATAGTGAAAAATATTGTATTTTAATTCAAAACCGTCTTTTCATCTAATTTAATTATATAGTTATATTATATTTTTAATTTATTTTAAAAGTTTAATTGTTTTATGTTTTTATCATTTAATCCAATTTTATTCATTTTTCATAATTGCACATTTAAATTGAACCTAAACACATGTCAATCTTTTTATAGAATTTACTTCTTTAAACCCCACATTCTTGTTTTGGCAACATGAATTAATTTTAAATTAATTTATTCAATTTATGTTATTTAAATTTAGAAAATTCAATTTCATATTTGGAAGCATAAGGTCCAAATAATGTAAATATTTCTCTTTTATTTTTTGAAATTATGAATAGTAACATTAGAAATTATTTATATTTACCATGGTTAAAGGGTAGATCAGGTAAATAAGGGTAACAAATAATATTATAATAATATAAAACTACCCTAACACATGTACTAATCCTATTAGATGATATATGTCTGAACATGATTATACATGGGTCGATTTTATGACCCCATGTAGTCACATGTGTGTGATATTGACCATTTATAATTTTTAATTTATATTAAAGAAAAATATAACATAAACATGTATCTTTTAGTAAAACATTATTATTATAGGATTATATAAGTGATCTATTTTACTATAAATATTCATTACAAATATATGAAAATTTCATACATCATGGTATTTTATTTAAAATTTTTATACATTAAATAAATAAATTTCTTTACAAACCCCTGATGATGCAGTTATTACCTTATTAATGAAATATTCAATTAAATGAAATTATAAATATTAAAATAAATTTAATTTGAACATTTTTATGCCAAGAATGGTTTTTTTATTACATTAACAAGTGATGGATGAGTTAAATCCTTTTTAATGGAATCAAGTTTTTATGACTTCAACAAAAATTAATTACTAACTAGTATCAAAATTGACATAAATGAGTTTTTAAAACAAATAATATTTTATTAAACGATATAACAGTCTTAAAATTTTACTATTTGGAAAAATTACGTATACAATGTTACAAATTTCATTAATGATCCTTTTTTTGGTTATATGGGCATGTTATGGTAATTATAGTAACCATATATTATGAAAATACACGAAGACATGGTAAGAGTTGATGTTCTTAACTAAGGGTTAAAGATAAAAGTTAAGGTTAATATTGTTACCTAAACTTGTCTAAAACATATTGGTTGAGAGGGTTTAGACAATTCCTCAAATTATACTCGAACAATATTAGTTCTTTACTATTATAATTCGAAAATAAATTTATTATACAATAATATTTCAGAACTTTCCTAATGTGACCCTCCTCCATCTTATAAAATGCGACCACCTCTACCCACATACACACACCTTTAAAACATTTTGTCTCATCCAAATTAGGATCAAATAATATCCCAAAATCCCTCACATAATTCTAGAGGCTACACTTTGGGATTAAATCTCTCCTAGGGAGAGCTTTTGTGAAAATAAAAAGGAGATACTCAAAAAAGAGGTAATTGTTTTATCACATCTTTAAAAATTCACTTCTTCTTATACCTCTTCTTATTATGTTGTTTCCATAATAAAGTAATAAATATAGTATCTTCTACAAGCTTATATTATATTAAACTTATGTGTAAGACATATTAGTTTTTAATCCATCTTACGAATAACAATATCACCATGCATGCGTACGTACAGCTTACCATCTCCAGGCCACGGTGTAATTTGTTATTCCACAATACTTAATTTGGATGGGTATAATGATGAGCATAATGGATGTGAATAATTAAAATGAAATTATAATTATTCATTATAATTAATATACCACCCAATTTCATACCATTTAACCATTAAGTGGATGATATCATCACTCATGCATAAGTACAACCTACCGTCTCCATGACGTTATGAGATTCATTATCCACATTAACCATTCAAGAATTATTATAATGTTTTTATAATAAATAATAATAAATTATATGACATAATAATTATTATGGATTTATGTGTATATATATATATATATCATTTACTTGATTCCATTCAATTCTATAAGGAAACAGAAACAGCATTCATGCGTACATATAGCCTAACGTCTCCATTAATGGTGTACTCCATTTCATTTATCTATCAATTTTATATATTGTTATGGTGAATATTTTAGATATATAAATCATGTTTTACATTCTTTAAGTAAGTAAATAATTATCAAAGAAATATGTTCAAAATAAAAAGATGAAACATGTGAAGAGTCAATATGGTTTCCTTGTGAATTTTCCATTCCTCTAGGTTTTGAAAATCACCAACACCCTGTCTTAAGAAAAATTTTAGTTTCCCTAAAAATTTATCTTAATATTGAACATTTTCCTTCCACAAAGAAATTTTATCCTTAACTATGTTTTCATTGTTAATTCTACAGTTTCCCTATTTTAAATCATTTTAAATCAAAAGTCTAAAAATTGGTTTCATATCTAAAACCACATAATCCTATAAATATTTAGTTTTAGAGTATTCTGTTTTCAGGTTCTGAAATTAAGATTTCAAATTCTCTGAAATTTAGATTCCAAATTCTCTGAAATTCGTATTCTGAATTTTCTGAAATTCAGAATCTAAATTCTATGAAATTCATACTCTGAATTCTATGAAATTTTGACTCCGAATTCTTTGAAATTCAGATTCCAAATTCTCTAAAATTCCGATTCTAAATTCTCTGAAATTATGATTCTAAATTCTCTAAAATTCATATTCCAAATTCTCTAAAATTCAGATTCCTAATTCTCTAAAATTCCGATTCTAAATTCTCTGAAATTCTGATTCCGAATTCTCTAAAATTAATATTTCAAATTCTCTGAAATTCAAACTCCAAATTCCTCTGAATTCAGACTCTGAATTCTATATAATTCTGGTTCCAACTCCTTTGGAAAACAGAATCTGAACATCTTGTTGAGTCAATAAAGATTCTGTATGAATCTTGCATTCCTTCATGTTTGGGGAGATTTTTGAGCCAATATGGTTTCCTTATGACTTTACCATACCTTATTGTTTTGAAAATCACAAACATCTTATCTTAAGGAAAATTTCATTCTACCCTATGTTCTAATTTCATAATAAAAATTTCCTTCACCAAGGAAATTTATCTTTACAATGTTTTTCATTGATCATTTTATCCCTATGTATAAATTTCAGTTTCATATCCAAAACCTCGGAATCATATATATAATTAGATATAAATCATTCTGTTTTCAGGATCTGAATTATGGTTCTGAACTCTTCTGAGTTCTGACTAAGAATTCTCTAAATTCATACTCTGAACTCTTATGAGTTCTGACTCCAAGTTCATTGAATTCAAACTCTTAATTCTTATGAGTTCTGAATCCTAATTCCTATGAATTAATACTCCAAACTTTGTAATTTTAGACTCTGAATTATAATGAATTCAGACTCCGAACATTTTATGTTCAGACTTTGAATTCTGATCAATTTAGACTCTGAACATTGTAAGCTCAGACTCCAAATTTTATTTAATTCAGGTTATGAATTATTCTGATAAACAGAATCCCAAATATGTATGTATTATATAGTATGAATAGTTTTTGGTTAGACTCCAAACATTCAATTTTTTTTACACGCTAAAAAATGAATTTTCTTTGTAACCATATTTTTTTTCTTACTCATGTTTTGGTCATAAAACGATGTCATGCATTTAGTTACTAAGTAACTCTTGTTTGAGTGACATGTGTATAGGTCCCTCTGAAATTCAAGGAAAAATATGACGGTTGGAGGAGGGAGTTGACCGTTAAAGACATGCTTATAAATAGGAGCTCAATTGAATGAGCTGAGGACATTTAAAAAAAGTACTTTTATTTTTTGGAAGACTAGATTACATGCTGTTGAAGTGATTTCTTGAGTAAGAGGCTCTTATAAACATGAAACATTCATGAATCTTGTTTGAAAAGCTTGTTCAAACAATTCTTTATGAAGAATTTCTTTTTACGGAGATGCGATTTCCTTAAAATCAGAGACTTCGGGTTGTGAAGTCAGAGGTACCGACTTCCTTACAAATTGAGGGCTTGCGAGGATAGAAAGACAGATACCGATCTTTAGATTGAGGGATTACTTGGGTTTGGGTAAGACATAATTTCTTGAAATTATAAATCAGGGGACCTTTATCCAAGGTTTTTGGATACCCTTCTCTTTGGGTGAAAAGATTTAATTCTTGTTACTTGTTGTGTTTCAGTTTTGTTTTCCGCTGTAATTTTGGTTGTTGAGGAAAGTATAACTATCTTATACTTCCTTAGACATGTACTCTGATTGAATAGGATTCTATACGCTTTAAGATAGAATCATTTTTTTTGTGAACTTTTGATTCATTTTCATAAAAAATAAAGCTATTAGAACTTAGAGGTGTTTTGAATTTTTCTTATAAAAAATTTCCTTAAGTATTTTTTTAAAGGATACAATTCACCCCTATTTTATTTGGAGTATCTACACCATAGTTTGATACTAAAATCAGTATCATATCTATCAAACTATCAATCCAACATTTGGTATAAGAGGAGGTGACCTTGTACCCTAAACCAATCCAACAATTGGCTTTAGAGTTTTGATTCAATCTGAATTAATCTCCTGATTAGATTCAGAAGAGAAACATTCTTCTTCATTTTTTTTCAGAATCCGATTTTTGGACTCATAAAGTTTGGATTCATATTTTTATTTGAGATGTTGTAGAACTATTTTCCTTTCATAGGAATTTTTTTTTCCTTTTTTATAATCATTTATTACTAACAAGTTTGTGTGGAAATATTTTCCTTAATATGGAAGGTTTAAATGTTGGTTCTATCGACAAGCTAAATCCTACTAGACCTTCTATTTTTTATTGAAATGATTATGAGTACTATAGAGATAGGATAAAGACTTTCATTATAAACACTGGAGTTGATAACTATCTGATGCTGTCAGGAGACTATAAAATTCATGATAAGGAATTGGGAACTTTTAATAATCAAGAGAAATCAAAACTTCAAGAAAATTTCAGAGTCAGAACTAAATTACTATGTTCCATGACTAGGAATATCTATAGTCAAATATCTTCATGTGAAGTTGAAAATAGTATCTGGAAGAAACTTGAAGTTACAGACTTTGTTACTTCTAAAGTTAGGGAGACAAGAAGAGCTATGTTGGGAGCTGAATACCATAGCTTGAACTTTCCTTATGGAGAACATATAAGAAAATATCAGAAAAGTTTCATGTCTATTGTAAATATCTTACAGTATATAAGAGAAAAGGTTCAGATGATGATTCCCTAGTAGATAAGATTATAGAACTAATTCCAAATGGATGGGAATCCAAGAGGACAACAATTGATGAGAACAGGAATTTCACCCAGATTTCCTTAGATGAGCTGTTTGGAAATCTTCTTCAGCATGATACCCGAATGAAGAGAGATTATGATAATGTTAAAAAGAAGAATGGGAATCGAGGAGTTGATTTTACAACTAATTCTAAACATATGAAATCCAAGACTCCTGAAAGAGTAACTTGAACAAAGTAAAATAATGTTACTATTTAGTCATAATCTAGTGATACAGAAAAGTCTAAGAATGAATTAGCTAATCTTTCTCAGAGAATGAACAAGATAGTATCTCATAAGAATTATCAAAATAAGTTCAAGAAGAGAGATTACAAAGTGAAAAAAATATGGGGATGTTACTTGTTGTGAATGTAGAATAACAGGTCATATCAGACCCGATTACTCTCTATAGAAAAAGAAGGAATGGAATTCAGAAAGAAAAAAGAAGAAGTTCTATCGTTCAAAGAACAAGAAAAGTCTTGATGAAAATGATTCTTGGAGTGCTATCTATGTAGAATTTTTGGGAAGTGAATCTTTTGAATATGATTCATCAGTGCAAAAAAATATCGGATTCATCGCTACTACTTCTTTCCCAAATTCTTGTTTTATGGCCAAGGTAAGCTCTGCCGAAGCTTTAACAAATTTATCTCCTGATAAGAATTACTATTATAAAGATATTACATCTAATTAAGATACTTCATATTCAAATAATGAATAAATACCTTCTTATGAAGAAGTATCTAGATATTCCATGTTGTTATAAGAAAACAGTTGTAAAATTTCTAAGAAATAAGACATGGAAAATACTAGAGAATAATTTCTTACAATAGATATTTCATACCTCTCTAGAGATCTTGAAGATAAATATGATCTTATAGAAAAACATTCTAAAGACCCTACGGAAGTAAATTTTGAAAAGGAAAAACGTTCTAAAGATCTTAAGAATGTTATTTTAAAATTAAATGTTTTTGATGAAAAATCTAACTCTAAGGAAATAATTCCTGAGGATAGGAATTTAGTCATAAGACTAAAATTCAAAATATATTTTATTAAGAAACTTATTGAAAAATTTACTTCAGGTAATGAAAATTTTGAAAAGATTTATTCTCAAATTAATCCTCAAGGAAATACTACTGAAGTAGGTTATACTCCCAGATAACCTATTTTCAAAAACAACATAAATCAACAAAATAGTGGGCATTGGATGAAAAATTGTTCTTTGAATAATGTTCAATCTCTTGGGATTCATAAAGCTAATTTTTCTAAACAAATATGGATACCCAAAATTTTACTTTCTAACAATTCAGGATCTAAGAATGTTTGGATTCTGAAAGTATAACATTCTTATTTTCAGGAGAATAAAGAATGTACTAATAGAAATACTTGGTACACGGATAATGGATGTTCCCGACATATGACTGGTAACAAATTTTTTTTTGAAAAGTTTATCAAGACGAAAGGAGGAAAAGTAAATTTCAGAGATAATGCTAAGGGAGAAATTATTTGTATTGGTTACATCATTATTCTTGGAAAAACATTGATTTCAAATGTTTTATTTGTTAAAGGTATTAAGCACAACTTCATTAGCATATGTAAATTATGTGATGAAGGTTTCCTTGTTAATTTTTGGAATGATGAGTGCATAGTACACAATTCCAAGGAAGGATTTATCCTTTCTGCCAATTGGAAAGAGAATGTTTACACACTAAACTTAGAAGGACTTTAGAACCAAGAATTACCTTGCCTTTGTGCAATGGAGTATCATTCTTGGCTATAGAAAAGAAGTTTAGGACACTGTAACCTTAAGAACATATGCAGACTATCAAATAAAATACTAGTTAAGGATATATTGGATCATAGATTTGATTCTTCAAAAGTTTGTGATCCTTGTAAATTCAGCAAGCAACATAAATCAAGTTTTAAATCAATCAGTGAAGTCTCAACCACTGATGCATTACAGTTGGTTCATATAGATCTTTTTGGCCCAACACAAACTGGAAGCATTAGAGGAAAATGTTATGTATTTTTCTTAGTTGATTATTAATCTAAATTTATGTGGGTCTATTTTCTACAAAATAAATATGAAGATTTTTCTTATTTCAAAAGTTTTAGACCCCATGATAAAAATGTGAAAACCTTCCTTTGATAACTATTCATAGTGATCATGGAGTATAATTTCAAAATTTGGATTTTGAAACTTTTTATAGTAGAAAACGCATTACTCATAACTTCTTAGCACTTAGAAAACCTCAACAAAATGGTGTTGTTGAATAAAGAAATATAATTTTTCAAGAGATAACAAGAACCATGTTGAGTGAATATTCTATAGCCAAACATTTTTGGGCTAAAGCTGTAAGTACTTCTTGTTATACAATAAATCATGTCTTGATTAGACCTTTTCCTAATAAAACCCCTTGTGGGTTATGGAACGGTAGATAACCAAGACTTTAATACTTGAAGGTTTTTGGTTTCAAGGTATTCATTTTGAATACTAAAGATAACATACACAAATTCACACCAAAATATGATGAAGGGATTTTCTTAGGCTACTCTACAACTTCTAAGGCTTATAGGGTTTTCAATAAAAACACATGTAGAATTGAAGAAACAGTACATGTCAAATTTGGTGAAAATGATCCCTTTTTTAAACAACCCCAACCTATATCTTCAGCTATGTTTTCAAAAACTAATTATCAACCTTTGTTAGATCATCCTTATGATAAGAAAAATTTCCAAGAATATGTTTCTGAAGAATTTACCCAGAAGATTTTCTACCTTATGTTTATGAACATGTTTTACAAACCCCAAATCAGTTGTTTCATAAGAATAATCCTAGTGAAATTATCATTGGTGATGTAAATCAACCCGTATAGGCTAGAAGTTCCTTAAGGAATGAAGTATAACATCTATAATTCCTTTTCCATTTGGAACCAAAAAGCAATGATGAAGCATTAGGTGATGATGATTGGATAAAAGCTATACAAAATGAACTAAATGATGTCTAAATGAATAAAGTTTGGACCCTGGTTGAAAGGCCCAATGAAAATTCTGTTATTGGATAAAATGGGTCTTTAGAAATAAGTGTGATGAAAATGGAATCATAGTAAGAAATAAAGCAAGATTTCTTGCTAAAGGCTATAATCAACAAGAATGAATAGACTCTGAAGAAACCTATTCTCCAGTAGTGAGACTTGAATCTATTCTTATTTTACATTCCTTTGCAGCATTCTTTAACTTCAAACATATTCAAATGGATGTGGAATGTGCTTTCATTAATGTTTTTTTACAAGAGGAAGTATTTGTTGAACAACCTCTTGGATTTAGAGATACAAAACATCCAAGACATTTTTATAAACTTACCAAAGCATTGTAAGGAATTAAGAAAGCCCCTAGATCTTGGTATGATAGGATTACAAGATTTTCTCTTCAAAATAATTATGTTAAGGGAAATGTAGATACATCCCTTTTATAAAGAAAGATAAGAAAAATGTTTTTATTGTTCATATTTATATTGATTACATTATATTTAGTTCAACTCAGTAATATTTAACTGATTCACTTATGAATATAATGTAATCTGAGTTTGAAATGAGCATGATGGGTGAGGTAACGTTTTTCCTTGGTTTTCAAATTTCTAAAAAACCAAAAAGAATCTATATATCCCAACATAAGTATATTAAAGTTATCCTTAAAAATTATGGATATGACAACACTAAAAGTATTAGTACTCTCATTGGTACCTCAAACACACTTAATCTAGATGATGCTAGAAACCAGTAGTTGAAATATCTTTTAGTGGTACGATGTGAAGTTTACGTTACTTGACCACTAGTCATCTAGACTTAATGTTTTCAGTATTATTATGTGAAAGAGATCAATCCAATCCCAAGGAATCTCATTTAAAGGCAGTGAAAATAATTTTTCACTACTTAATGGTAACCATGGATTTAGGACTCTTTTATTCTTCTAGAAATTATTTTGTTCTAAAACGTTTTTTGGATGTTGGATTTGATGGATGTAGAATGGATAGAATGAGTACATCTAGAACTTGTCATTTCTTAGAAAAATCATTAGTTTCATGGTAATGTAAGAAGCAACACTCAGTAGCACTTTCCACTACTGAAGCTGAATATGTAGCAGCTAGAAGTTGTTGTGCTCAAGTGTTGTGGCTGCAACACACACTCATATACTATGGTTTGAGTTTTACCAAAACACAAATTTTGTGTGATAATACTAGTTCGATTTCCCTTATTAAAAACCACTCAAATCACTCTCGTGCAAAACACATAGATATTAGTCATCACTTTCTTAGGGATCACACACAAAAGGGGATATCATTCTTCAATTTATTAGAACACAAGATCAGCATGATGATATTTTCACAAAATCATTACCCTCTAATAGATTTGAATACATTAAACTAAATATAGGAATGATAACCATATGGTAATATTCCCTGTTAACATTATGTTTAAACAAATCCTCTTAAATTAATAAATTCTTTTTCATAGGGGGAGTACATTTTCTGGTTAGTTTTTTTTAAATTATTTCACAATGAAATTTTTTTGTAGTCAGATTTTTCAAATCTTTTGTAATGGAAATTTTCGTAGATAAAATTTTCAAATCATTCATAATGACAATTTTCATAGTCAAAATTTTTTCAAATATTTTGTAATGAAAGTTTTTGTAATCTAAATTAATTTTCGTAGTATCGAAATTTTTGTAATGAATATTTTTGTACTGAAAATTTTTGTAATGAAGATTTTCGTAATCAAAATTTTTATAATGAATATTTTCGTACTCAAAATTTTCATAATGGATATTTTTGTACTCAAAATTATTGTAATGGAGATTTTCGTTTTCAAATTTATTTTTCGTAATGAAATTTTTTTAATCTAAATTTCTTCATGAAAATTGTTTCCCCAATAAGAATAATATTCCTAGTAATCCGAAAGGTATGTTTCCTTTACTGAATTTTCGTAATCATCATTTATTTGTTGGTAGTTTCATTTGTTTTTAAATTTTTTGGATTCTATTTTCCTTAAATCCAAATGTTCTTTTTAAAACCTGAAAATATTGGATCCAAGATTTACTTGTGGCTATCATATCAACAGTCATATTTGATCAGAAGAATTTTCATCCATTGGATGGGGTTTGGAAGATGAACTGTCACATCAAACGCCTATATAAAAGACCGCCTAATGTTTTTCTCACATCGATTCTCAGGCTCTCTCTTGCTGATCTTCTACCCTTGTACATAATCTCATTCCAAATTTTCAAAGGTTTCTCAATTTCGAATGTCTATAAAAGAATCCTCTCAGAATGATATGTCTACTTCCAAGACAATCTCAGAGTGGCAGGTATATAGATAAATATTGGTGCATCCAAACTTCTTCAAAAGTATGATTCTATTATCTTGAAAAACATTAAGCTAAATGGACAGGATTGTGTTTGCATATCAAAGCCAGGGGATCAAGATTTGGTTTATACGGATTTACTAGTTGAGTTTTATGAATCAGTTAGTTTTATCAAGGAAAAAGGCAGAGATATTTTTTCATTCAAAAGCTATGGAATGACTTATGCTCTTTCATATACCAAGGCAGCTAGTTTGGTTGGTATTCCATATGAAGGGGAATCTGAAATCTGTTCTCATAAGTTTCTGTATATCAAAGGAAGCTTTGTTAAGGTGAAAGCTATAGAGTGCCTCATCCTTACAGAGGTAATGACTCTGAAGATTGCTCACTTTTCTACAAATCATAAAATTCTTGAATTATGGTTTCAAAGGATTATCATTCCGATAAAAGGGGACAAAGACACATTTAAGAAGAGTGACATGTATATTTTAGATTTTCTGGTGAATCTGAGGAAGACCAATCTGGTTAAGAATATTCTCATTACAATAGAAAATATTAAGAATGGAAACTTGAAGGCTCAGCTAATCATGTATCTAGCATTTCCTTTAATACTTATTGTTTTGTGCCTATAAACATTCGAAATTCTTTGTTGCTCAAAGCCAAGGAATTTCAAAGTTATTCTAGTTAGTGATGATACTCTGAAGAGGATGAACATTGGTTTTTCTAAGGACTGAAGAGAATTTTATGACCTACCCAAAAGAAGAAGCTGAATATGTTCTGAAGAAAACAAGAAGTGGTTGAACCATCCAGAAAGGCAGTAAAGAAAAGGAAATTGAAGGAAGTAGAAGAGGAAGGAAAAACCCAAAAGCTAAGGAAGCTCAATCTGTACCTCCAAATCCTAAGAAGAAAAAACCATATATGGATGAGGTTGTAGCTATGTGGAGGTAAGATAAGAAAAACCAAAAGGAAGGAGAGCCACAATTTTTCTTGGATCATGCAGATGAAAAGGCATTGAAAGAGAGGACATCTGATGAGCTTGAAAAGAAGGCTAAAGAAAAGAAGTTAATGAAGAATTTGACTAAAGCCGAGATAGTGCAATCCCTTCTGAGGGATACTAATAAAGCATCAGAGATCATTCTAGTACAAGAATCATTATTGTTAGAAGTTTTACCTGAGACTCCGGGTAAGAAATTCATCACTGTGGAAAAAATCCAAGAGCATATTTTTTAAAGAAAAAGAAGTTGTCGAACGAGTTGAAGAAGAAGTAGAAAGTAGTGGTGACACTGTCGATTTGATTAAGTAAGTTGAATATTTCCATGAGAAGGAAAGTGCATCCGAGAAGTTGTCAATATGAACCTCTGAAGCAGAATCATCAAAGTTGGATACACCTGGGAAAGATGAGAAAGGAGAGGATAAGAAGGGTGATGATGAAGTGAATAAGCTCTTTGAGGAAGAAATTTCTAATCATGACTTCATTCATCCTTAGGGTTCTTAAGCAAGAGCCGAGAAAGAAGACATAGATGAAGATAAGACTGTTCAACTGTCTGATAGTGAACATAAATCTCCAGATGAGGAAGGCATTCCGAAAACTGACAAGGGTAAAAAAGTTGTTGTTGATACCCCTACTAAAGTTTTTATAAATAAGAAGGAAGCTGGTTGATCTTTGAAAAGGAAACATGCTGAGCTAGAGAAAGATCCCTCACCTATATAAGTTTTAGATTCGGAATCAACATCCCTTAGACATTATTTCGTTGTTCAGTGATTGAAGAATCTTGTCATGACTATTCCAATTTTTACATGCATAGACTCCAGATGCCAGATGATTCAACACCCACAAAATCAGAAATAGGATTCAGTATCCATGGTGATGGATATGTTTGTAAAGCTTGACACTGATTTCAAAAATTTCTTTATTAACTATGATGCCCACAAAATGTTCTATAATAAAATGGTTGGCTGGTCAAAGAATACAATTGAAGATTTGAGAGAACATGATGAGTTCCAAGATGGTCTCAAGGAGGCTTTTGACATTGAATATCGTAAGGTCAAGGATCTCCTGAGTAGCTTTGAGAAAAATCAAAATCTTGAGAAGAATACTCAGATGCAAGAAGTAAAATATCTAAATGGAAAGATATACTCAGTTGACCAAAGTTGGAAGAGAGAAAGGGATCTTCAGATTGAGATTGAAGAAAAGCTTGTCAAGTAGGAAGAATTCTTGAAGACCCAGGCAGAGTCTCTTAATGCTCAGGTTGATAGAATCCAAGCCTAAGAGAAGAAATCTGAGGATCATGAATAGATTCTTAAGAGAGCATAGGAAGATCATAAGGAGCTAAAGAAGTTGAAGACAATAGTGAAGAAGTGGATGCCCAAGGAAAAGGAAGGACGATCTTGCTTAAATCAAATCTTTTGTTGTATTCCTTTCCCTGTACAAATTTTTCCTATCATAATGAAATGTTTGGTTGGTTGTTTTTTGGATGTCTTGTACTAATATTTCAGGTTCCATAATTTCATTTACATTCCTTCAAATTTCCTTTTGAAAATCAAAAAGGGGGTAATGGAAAAAAATTCTACAAAAAGAAGAAATATCCCTATGTAAGGGGGAGTTCATCTAAGGGGGATTTTTCATTACAAAGATTTCCGTATTCAAGATAATGAAAAATTACATTCTGGAAAACTAGAATATGATCCTTAGTGTTCCAAAGCCTAAGGGGGAGTTTTTTGTATTCAACATTTTCCATGTTATAAGGGAAATAAGTTTAATTTTCAAATTATAGAAAAATATTTTCTAAGTCCTTATATTCTTTTTCGTAAGGATGTTTGTGCTTTCCAAATTGGGGGAGATCATTGAGTCAATACGGTTTCCTTATGAATTTTCCATTCTTTCATGTTTGGGGAGATTATTTAGTCAATAAGTGTTCCTTATGACTTTACAATTCCTTATTGCTTTGAAAATCCCAAACACCTTATCTTAAGGAAAATTTCATTCTACCCTATGTTTTACTTTTATAAGGAAAATTTCCTTCCCCAAGGAATTTTATCCTTACCATGTTTTTCATAGATCATTTTATCCCTAAGTATAAAATTAGGTTTCGTATCAAAAAACCTCGGAATCATATATATACTTAGATATAAATAATTCTATTTTTAGGATCCAAATTTAGGTTCCGAACTCTTTAGAGTTCTGACTCTGAGTTCTCTGAATTCAGACTCCGAACTCTTATGAGTTATTACTCCGAGTTCTCTGAATTCCAACTCCCAATTTTTATGAGTTCTGAATTCAAATTCATATTAATTCAGACTCTGAAATTTGTAAGTTCATACTCCAAATTCTGATTAATTCATACTCTGAACGCTGTAAGTTCAGACTCTTAATTTTGATGAATTCAGACTCCGAACTTTGTAAGTTCAGACTCCGAATTGTAATGAATTTAGACTCCAAAATTTGTAAGTTCAGTCTCCTAATTTTGTTGAACTTAGACTCCGAACATTCTAATCTTAGACTCCGAATTTTATAGAATTCAGGTTCCAAATTCTTCTGATAAAAAGAATCCGAATATACATGTACTATAGACTCTGAATATTTTTTTTGTTAGACTCTGAACTTTCATTTTTTCCTTACACTCTGAAAAATAAATTTGCTTATCTAACCATATTTTTTTCTTACTCATGTTTTGGTTATAAAATGATGTATGCATTCTGTTACTAACTAACCATTGTTTGAGTGACATATGTACAGGTCCCTCTTAAATACAAGGAAAAATATGACCGTTGGAGGAGGGAGAAAACCATTTAAGACATGCCTATAAATAAGAGCTCATTTGAAAGAGCTCAGGACTTTTGAAAAAAAAAGTACTTTTACATCTTTCAAAATTCGTTTACATGCTGTTGAAGTTATTTCTAGAGAGATAGGTTCTTATAAACTCTAATGATTCATGCATAATTTTTAACGACTTTTTCAAGATTTTATTTGTGCGGAATTTCTTTGTGCAGAGGTAGGATTTACTTAAAATCAGAGACTTCGGGTTGTGAAGTCAGAGGTGCCGATTTCCTTACAAATCGAGGGTTTGCGAGGATATCATGAAAAATAACGATCATCGGATTGAGGGATTACCTAGGTTTGGGTAAGACATACTTTCTTGAAAGTATAAATCAATAGTCCTTTATCCATGGTTCTTGGATACCCTTCTCTTTCGTTTAATATATTCACTACTTGTATCTTTTAGTGTTTCAATTTTGTTTTCTGCTATAATATTGGTTTTTTAGGAAAGTATACCTATATTATACTTCCCCATACTTGTACTCTGATTGAATAGGATTCTATACGCTTTAAGTTAGATTCTTTTTTGTTGTAAACTTTTGAATCATTTATAGAATCAATCAAGTTATTAGAACATAGAGGTGTTGCGAATTTTTCTTATACGAAATTTCCTTCGGGGTTTTTTATAGCATACAATTCCCCCCTCTTGTATTTTGAGTATCTACACCATAGTTTGATACTACAATCAGTATCATATCTATCATACTATCGATCCAACACATCCATGATTTATATTCTACATGTGTTTATTTTCATAGAATCCAAAATTTATTTTTCTGTAGACTCCGTAAAATTTTATTTGGTTAGGAAACCATATTTTTCTACACTTGTTATAGTGATGAAATGATGTCCTATATTTTGTTTCAAAATAATCGTTGTTTAAGTTACACCTGTACAGGTCCCACTTAAATTCATGGAAAAATATGACCATTGGATGAGGGTGCCAACCATTGGAGAAATGCCTATAAATATGAGATAATTTGAACGAGCTCATTACCGATCAATCACTCTAGAGATTCCATGCCGCTAAAGTGATTTCTAGAGAGAGAGACTCTCATGTCTTGTGCTTACTGATCATCTAGTTCTGCTTTCTTCATGCGACTCCAATTGTTGTTGTGTACAATCGAGGACTTCGGAGGATAGAAAGCCAGAGGGGTAGACTACCTTAAATTTTTAGGTCTTCCTTGATTATGAAGACAGAGGTGCTGACTACCTTGACGTTCGAGGGCTTACTAGGATAGCAAGACAAAATCCAATATTTGTATTGAGGGCTTACCTTGGTGTGGGTAAGACATACTTTCTTGAAAGTAAAAATCTAAGGAAATTTGTCCAGTGTTATTGGATACCCTAATATTTGGTTTAAAATATTTAAACCTTGTTACTTTTTTCCATGTTTATTTTTTGTGTTATTTTTATAAAGGAAGAAACTATAACTTTTTTATACATTCTTGTTCTTTTATATACTCTGATTAAGGAATATTTTATAAATTTTAAGGTAGAATATTTTCCTTGTAAACATTCATTAAGTTTCATTTCTGGAACCACATTTCCATAACCTTGCATGTTTGTAGAACTAAAAGAGGTCTTATGAATTTACCAAGTTCAACCTTGTTAAACATAGTTTTCCTTAGGGTTAAAAATGAATGTTTTTAAACTTACAATCCCCCCTTGTAATTGATCATCTACCATCATATTTCATTCCTATAACTGGAATCATAGGGGATCTATAAAATACTTATATTCACATATAAGTTTTCTTTATGAGTTTTCATTGTTCAGAATGATTTCCTTGCTTAGGTTTTCTTGTCCTTATTTACGAAATTTTACTATTAACAAGTTTCTTATGGATATATATTTTCAATTATATGGCAGGAATGAATGTCATTTTTATTGAGAATCTAAATCCTTGTAGACCTCCTATATTTAGTGGAAATGATTATGAATATTAGAGAGACCGTATGAAAACTTTTGTTATTAATACTGGAGTAGACAACATCATCATTCTTACTGGATATTACAAGATTCCTGATAAGGAAGTCATGACTTTTACTAATCAAAAAGTCAGAATATCAAGTAAACTATAAAGTACGCAATACTTTGTTTTTTTCCATGAACAGGAATATATATTGGTAGATTGCTTCTTGTGAAGCTACAAATTATATTTGGATGAAATTGGATGTTACTTATTTCGGTACATTGAAAGTTATATAATCTATGAGAGCTATTCTTATAGCAAAATATCATGGATTTCTATTTCTTTATGGAGAACTAGTATGCAAGGTACAAAAAATATTTATGACTATTGTTAAAAGTTTACAATCTATGGGTGAGAAAGGTTTTTGAAGATGAGGCACTTGGAAAAAAATATTATAGATATCATGCCTAATTAGTGGGAATCTAAAAGAAATACTCTTTATGAGAATAGGAATGTATCTCAAATTACTCCTGATGAGATTTTTGGAACTCTTCTTCCACATGAGACAAAGATGAAAAGAGATGATGACATGAATAAGAAGAATAATGTAAATGGAAGTGTATCCTTTACTAGTAAAAAATCCAAGACTCCTAAAAGGATTACAAGATCTGGGCCAAAGAAATTTGTTGTTTTATCTGAATCTAGAGAAAGTGAACATTATGAGAATGAGATAGATAATATTTCATGAAGGATGAACAATATAGTTGGAATGAAATACTTTCAGTACAGGTTTAAGAATAAATAATTAAAGGAAAAGAAAAGCTTTGAAGTCACTTGTTATGAATGAAAAAGAACAGGGCATATAAGGCCAGATTGTCTAATGATTAAGAGAAAGGATAGAAAGGAAAATCATTCTGAGAGAAGTAGAAAGAAGTATTACAAGACTAAAGCTAAGAAAACTTTGAAAGCTAATGACACCTGGATTTCCAATGGTGGAGACTCTTCTGATGAATCCTGAGAGTATGAATCTCTTGATCAAAAGAATATTCGTCTATTAGCCAAATTACCCATTGAAAATCATTGTCTAATGGCCAAGGTACAAAATGATGAATCTATAACTAATGTATCTTTGAATCAAAATTATAGTGATAATAAATATTATGAATCTTTAGATGAATAATCTTCTTCTTATTAAGATATTATATTTCCTACTTATGAAGAAGTTTCTGGGTTTTCTATGCTTCTTGAGAATGAAAATTCTTAATGTCAATAAAAAACTTGATAAGGAAAAATCTAGAATTTCTATCCTTACTAAAGAAGTATTAGATCTTTCTAAATATCTTGATAAGAAAATTTATGATTTTTTATGTATTTTCCAAAACCATGAGAAAGTTAATTCTTAGAAGGATAAACATTCTAAGGATCTTAAAAATGTAATTTCTAAGAAAATTATTTTAGAGAATAACTCTAGCGCTAAAACTAAAGTTTTTATTATAAAAATACAGTTGTTAGACTGAAGTTAGAAATTTTTTCCTTGTGGAAGTGTTTATCTAACTTTACCTTAGGTAAGGAAACATTTGATAAGATTTATTCCCAAATTATACTTCTAAAGAATAATTTTGGTATTGGTTATAATCATTCTAAACCTGTTTTTTTTAATAATTATTTTGTTCCTCAAAGTTCCCCATTCGATAGTAAATTTCAGTGTGGTGGACATTGGGCCAAAAATTATTGTTTAAACAAAAATCAGCCTTTTGGTTTTCATAAATCTTGTTTTTCAAAGAAAATTCGGATACCTAATATTTTTCTTTCTGATGTCTCCGGATCTAAGAATGTTTGGGATCTGAAAATCTAACACTCTTATTTTAAGGAAAATAAAGATAGTACCAAAAGAAGTACTTGGTATATGGATAGTGAATGTTCTTGGCACATGACTAGTAAAAAATACTTATTTGAAAATATTATCAAGATAAATGGAGTAAAAGTAACTTTCATAGATAATCTCAACAAGAAATTATTGGTATAGGTAACACTGTTCTTCTTGGAAAAATTTTATTTTAAATTTTTTATTTGTTAAAGGTATTAAGCACATCCTCATATGCGTAAGTCAATTATGTGATGAAGGTTAACTTGTGAATTTTAGGAATAACAAGTGCTTAGTACTCAATTCCAAGTAATAGTTTATTCTTTATGTATATAGGCAAGAGAATGTATACACACAAAATTTAGTAGTCCTTAGGAGCCAAGATCTACCTTGTCTTAGTGAAATGGAAGACCAATTTTAGTAACGGAATAGAATTTTGGGACATTGTAACCTTAGGAACTCATGTAAACTCTCTATGAAAATACTAGTTAAGGATCGACCGAAGTATAGATTTTATTCCTCAAATGTTTGTGATCCCTGTCAATATGGAAAGAAACATAAATCATGTTATAAATCAATTGGTGAAGTATCAACTACTAATTCATTACAATTGGAACATATGGATCTTTTAGGTCCAACAAAAAATGGATGTATTAGAGGCAAATACTATGTGTATGTTCTAGTTGATGATTACACTATATTTACATGGGTATATTTTCTAGCAAAGAAATATATAGCTTTTTCTTATTTCAAAATCTTTATAGACTAAGTTAGTAAGGAGAAAACCATTCATTGATAACTATTCATAGTTATCTTTGTGGAAAATTTAAAAATTCTGATTTGGAAACATTTTGTAGTAGAAAAGGCATTACTAATAACTTATCAACACCAAGAACTCCTCAACCAAAAGGTGTTGTTGAAATAAGAAATCAAATTCTTCAAGAGATAACAAGAACCATGATTAGTGATTATTCGATATCAAAACATTTTTTGGATGATGCTATAATTATTGTGTGTTATATTATGAATCAATTTTTGATTAGTACTTTTCTTAATAAAACCCTTTATGAGTTATAAAATTGTAGAAACCCTAAACATCCCTACTTCAAGTTATTTGGATGAAAAGTATTCATTCTTAATACTAAAGATAATTTACATAAATTTTCATCCAAATCTGATGATGGAATTTTCGTATGCTACTCCACAACTTCTAATGTTTATAGATTTTTCAATAAAAAAACTAGTACTATTGATGAAACAATGCATGTTAAATTTGATGAAACTGATCCCTTTGTTTTTAAACCACCTCAAACTACATCTTCCTATGTTTTTTCAAAAACTGATTTTCAACCCTTGATAGAAGATCCTTATGATAAAGAAAATGTTCAAGAAAGTATCTCAGAAGAATTTAACCTAGAATATTTCCTACCATGTGTTCATGAACAGGTATTACAAAACCCAAATCAGTTCTTTCTTAAGAATCATCCCAGTGATGGTATCATTGGTGATGTAAATCAACTTATAAGGACAAGAGGTTCCTTAATAAATGAAGTAGAACATCTATCATTCCTTTCTCAATTAGAAAAAAAGAACTGATAAATCATTAGGTGTTGATGATTGGGTAAAAGCTATGCAAGATGAGCTAAATGAATTTGAAAGGAATAAAGTCTAGACCTTGGTTGAAAGACCTAAGGAAACTTCTATTATTAAAGTAAAATGGGTCTTCAGAAATATGTATGATGAAAATGGAATCATAGGAAGAAATAAAGCTAGATGAGTTTCAATAGGTTATAATTAACAAGATGGAATAGACTATAAAGACCCCTATTCTCCAGTAGCTAGACTTGAATCAATTCAAATTTTACTTTCCGTTCCAGTATTCTTTAATTTGAAACTTTTTCAAATGGATGTTAAATGTGATTTCATTAATGGATATTTTCAAGAGTAATTTATTTAATAACCTCTTAGTTTTGAAGATACAAAACATCCTGAAATTGTTGTCAAACTTACCAATGCCTTATATGGACTAAATCATGCCCTTAGAGCCTGATATGATAGGATTATAAGATTTTTGTTAGAAAACAATTTCATTAATGGAAATGATGATCCAAACCACTTTATAAAGGAAGATATGAAAAATGTTTTGATTGTTCAAATTTATGCTGATGATATTATATTTGGCTAAACTCAACAATCTTTAACCGATTCATTTTCGAATCTAATGAAATTTGATTTTGAAATGAGTATGATGGGTGAGTTAACATTTATCCTCTATTTTCAAATTTCTCAAAAAACAGAAGGAATTTATATTTCTCAACATAAGTACATTAAATATCTTCTTAAAAATTATGGATATGACAACAACAAAAGTACTAGTACTCCCATGGGTACCTCTAATTCACTTGTTCTTGATAAAGATAAGAAAGCAGTAGATCAAACATCATTTAGAGGTATGATATAAAGTTAACTATAATTGACATCTAGTCATCCAGAAATAATGTTTTCAGTGTTATTATGTGAAATATATCAATATAATCCTAAGTAATATCATTTAATGGTAGTGAAAAGAATTTTTCTATACTAAAAGGGAACCATGGATTTAGGACTCTTTTATACTTTTGGAAATGATTTTCTTTTAAAAAACTTTTTGGATGCTAAATTTGGTTGATGTAGAATGGATAATAAATGTACATATGGAATGTGTCATTTCATTGGGGATTCAGTAGTTTCTTGATCATGAAAAAATCAACACTCAATAGCACATTCCACTACTAAAGCTGAATATGCCACAGTTGGAATTTTTTGTGGTCAAGTGTTGTAGATGAAACACACACTCACAGACTATGGTATGAGTTTTAACAGAATAGAAATATTGTGTGATAATACTAGTTCCATTTACTTATGTAAAAACTATGCACATCACTCTCATGAAAACACATAGATATTAGGAATTACTATCTTAGGGATCACACACAAAAAGGAGATATCATTTTTCAATTTATCAGAACACAAATCAACAGGATAATATTTTCGCAAAATATTCACCCTCTGATAGATTTGAATTCATTATACAGAAGTTATGAATGATAAATACAAGGTAAAATTCTATGTAATCTTATTTTTGAAACCTATCTCCTTATAGTAATAAACTCCTTTTCATAGGGGGAGTGCATATACTTGGTAGTCAAAAATTTTCATTGTAAAAATTTTTCGTTGTCAAAAAATTTCGTAGTGAAAACTTTTCGAAGTCAAAATTTTTCAGAGTCAAATTCTTTTCATAGTAAACATTTTTTGTAGTCAAAATTTTTTGCAGTTAAAATTTTTCATAGTAAATATTTTCTGTAGTCCAAAATTTTTCACAGTCAAAATTTTTTTGTAGTCAAAATTTTTTGTAGTCAAAATTTTCGTAATCAAATTTTTGGTAATCAAATTTTTTCTTTAAAATTTTATGGAATATAAAGTTCTCCAAGAATAATTTTCCTCATTATGCATAATTTTCCTAGAAATCAGGAAGCGATGATTTTCTCATAAATTTTCATAATCATCTTTATACATGTTGTTTTTTTCTTGTTTAAGAAACTTTTTTGGATTCTCTTTCTCTGAGATACGAATGTTTATCTTAAAAACCCTCAAAAGATTGGAAGCTACTAAAATCATCCTTAGGTTATCATCTCAACTTTCATATATGATAAAAAGTATTTCAACCACTAGACCAATCAAGGAATTTCAACTGTCACATGAAACGCATATATAAGGACCTCCCGATGTTTGTCCCACATCAATATTCAAAGCCTTTATGTGTTGGAGTTCTACCTCCCTACTTAAAGTCATTCTGAATCTTTATGTTTTCCTTACATCGAAATGTTTGTTTCGTTCATCCAGAATATCATGTGGCTGATGATGTGAAAGAAGAAGTTGATTAAGAAAATATTTTCCAATTATCACATAGCAAGCATGAATCACGCAAAACAAAAGATATTATTCTAAGAGCTGATAAGGGAAAACAGTTTGTAGTCGATACACCTTGTAAATCTGTGGTAAAAAAAAATAAACATGGTGCTTCGTCGGAGAAGAAAGTTGATGAGATAGAAAAATAATCCTCTCAAACTAGACACTCGGATTCAAAATCGTCCTCCCTTGGACAAGATTTTGTTGTTCAATCTTTGAAAAAGTTGGTTGGAACAATTCCCTTATTTCCAAAAAATAGATTCAAGGTGCCAGATGCTCCAACATTCGATAGATCAGAAACCAGATACGGTTTCCATGGTTATGGATAATTGTGTCAGACTTGAGGTAGATTTCAAATCTTTTCTCATTGGTTATGAGGCTCATAAAAGGTCTTGCAAAAAGATTACAAGCGGTTTAAGAAATACTGTTGAATAGCTCAGAGTATTTGACGAATCTCATGACAATGTCAAGGATTATTTTGACATGTAAGATGGGATGATCAAGGACCATACTAATAGTTTTGAGGAAAAGCGAAGTCTCGAATAGACTACTCGAAAGAATGAATTTAAGGATATAAATGGGAAGCATAATTTTGTGGCCTTGAATTGGAAGAGGGAAAGGGATCTCAATATTGAATTTGATGAAAATCTTGTTAAGAAATAAGAAGTCTTGAAGGTTCAGGCATATATTCTTAAGGATCAGGAAGAAAAGATAAAATCCTTAGAGAAGAAAATTGAATATCAAGATTAGTGGATCAATCATATTGAAGAAGATCAGAAGGAGATAAAGAAGCTGAAAACCATTGTCAATAACCTAATGTCGATGGATAAAGATGGATAATATTTCCCAATTCCGATCTTTTGTTGAATTTTTCCTCATACAAATTAATTCAACATTTGTGAAATTTTGGTTATTGTCCATATATTTTCTTATTTAGTAATAATTTTTTAGGTACCTTTTTTTTTCTATTATCTCAATTACTTTTTTAAAAATCACAATGGGGGAGAAAGGAATGATTAAAAAAATACTAAGAAAGAAGAGTTTTCCATGAGTATGGTGGATTTTATCTAAGGATAATTTCTTATCAAAGAATATTTTTTATGCAATATAATGTAAAATATCATTCATGAAATCAGGAATATGATCCTTATGGATTCCAACACTGAAGGGGGAGTTGGTCGTATTCACTATGTTTCATATGTAAAGGGATATATGTTTTACTTTTATATCCATAATGAAATTTTCTATGACCTAATATTATTTTTCATAAGGATGTTTGTGTTTTCCATGAAGGGGGATATTTTGGAGTCAATAAGGTTTCCTTATGACTTGTCCATTCCTCTATGTTTTGAAAATCACAAACACCCTATCTTAAGGCAAATTATTTTTCCCTAAAATATTATCTTAATAAGGAAAATTTTACTTCCATAAGGAAATTTTATCCTTACCTATGTTTTCATTGTTCATTATATAGTTTCTCTATTTCTAAATCATTTTACTTCTAAATTATAAAAATATGTTTCATATCTAAAATCTCAGAATCTTTTAAATCCTTAGTTTTAGAGTATCTTGTTTTCAGGTTTTGATATTTATATTCTGAAATCTCTAAAATTCAGATTCTGAATTATTTGAAATTAATATTCTGAATTATCTGAAATTCAGATTCTGAATTCTCTAAAATGCAGACTCTGAAATCTCAAAAATTAATAATCCTAATTCTTTGAAATTCAGGTTCCGAATTATATGAAATTTAGATTCAAA
This sequence comes from Viscum album, assembly GCA_963277665.1. Taxonomy (NCBI): domain Eukaryota; kingdom Viridiplantae; phylum Streptophyta; class Magnoliopsida; order Santalales; family Viscaceae; genus Viscum; species Viscum album. The sequence continues at coordinate 949,209,449 of OY728155.1, read as the reverse complement.
ATTCTTTGAAATTCAGAATCCGAATTCTTTGAAATTTAGATTCTGAATTCTCTGTAATTAAGATTCCGAATTCTCTGAAATTCAGATTCCAAATTCTCTGAAATTCGGAATCTGAATTCTCTAAAATTAAGAATCCAAATTCTCTAAAATTCATAATTCAAATTATATATAATTCTTGTCTTGAATCATTTAGAAAATAGGATCTGAACATCCATGATTTATAGTCTCCAAGTGTTTATTTTCTTATACTCTAAACATTACTTTTCCATAGACTTCAGAAAATTATATATGGTTAAGAAACAATATTTTTCATATACATGTTATAGTTATGAAACGATGTCATACTTTATGTTTCTAACTAACCTTTTTTTAAGTGACACATGTATTGGTCCCACCGAAATTCAAGGAAAATATGACCCTTGGAGAAGGGAGCCATCCCTTGGAGATATGCCTATAAATAAGATCTCATGTGAACAAGGTTATTACCTGTCCCTCACTCTAGAGATTGCATGTTTTGGAAGTGATTTCTAGAGAGAGAGGCTATCATTCCTTGTGTGTGCTGAACATCTTTTTCAGCTTGCTTCGTGAAAATCAAATGGTTGTTGTGCACAATCAAGGACTCCGGGGATATGAAGACATTGGTGCTGACTACCTTAAGGTTCGATGACTTCCTTGATTAAGAAGACAGAGGTGCTGACTACCTTGAAGTTTGAGGGCTTGTGAGGATAGTAAGACTGAGTCTAATATTCTTATAAAGGGCTTACCCTAGTGTGGGTTAGACAGACTTTTTTGAAAGTACAAATCTAAGGACATTTTTCCATGTTTGTGGGATTCTCTACTCTTTGGGTTAAAAAATTTCGTACTTGTTACTTTTTTGTTTCAAGTTTATTTTCCATTTTATTTTAATAAAGGAAGAAAGTATGACTTTCTTATACTTTATTGTTCTTTTATTTACTCTGATTAAATAATATTCTATACACATTAAGGTAGTAACTTTTACTTGTAAACATTCCTTATGTTTTATTTATGGATTCACATTTCTGAAAGCTATTAAGTTTGTAGAACTAAAATAAGTCTCGTGAATTTACGTTGTTAAACATTGTTAAACATATTTTTCCTTAGGGTTAAAAATGAATTTTTTTTAAACTTATAATTCTCCCCAACCCCCTTGTAATTGATCATATACATTCATATTTCGATGTTATAATACGTATGATAAAAAATGATTATTTCCCAAAATGTTTCTTTAACATAGAATTGATAAATAAACGGGTAATATAAAGTCATAAGTGAATCATATATGATATGATAGACATTATTATGGTTCTAGTACAAGTTAATAATATTTTTAAACCCACTATATATGCGTTTTGGACACATATAGAAGAAATCGGACCTCGGGTAAGGGGTAATTTTGCAATCTCATTATTATCTGAGATTGTTTATTTGTAAGTATTTACTGAGGTATATTTTTCACTCATGTCAATGTTTCATAAATATATAATATTATTTAAATTATTCTAATATTTTTTAAAGTCAATTTTACCCATTGGTGATTTTTTATTGAATGTTATAGAAGTAATCATTCTTTCATTTTCCATATGAGGTACTTTTTGACTTTTCCAGCAAGAGTACGAGAAGAATTTATTTTTTCACTTATATAGCATGAATGGATTTATATAGTTTCATGAAACCATACTCACATGAATAATCCCCTAAATGATTTCATGTTTATTTTAAACTAAATAATTTTATTTTAAAATAGGCCAACATTTTGAGAAAAGAAATCATTTTTGAAGAAGATAGGATATCTTCTTCAAGAATTAAGATCATGTGTTTTATAAAAATTATTTTCCATATATAATGACATAGGGTTATGTTTATATCCCTATTTTACATTTATTTTATTATGTTTATGATGGAATTATGTTTATGAAATATATTTATTTTATACAGATTATGACGAAATTATGTTTTAGAAACCCATTTTATTTCATGGGTTCTACTGTGATAAATGATTTATTATTTTTTTGTATATATAAGAATGATTTTATTATTAGATGGGTGAGCCCTATATCTCCCTCCAAAGCATTGGGTAAATATTTATATCTCATGATATAAACATTACTGTAATGGAATGTAAATATGGTTCAATAATATAGGTTTGGAATGAAAAGTAAATCTGATTCAGTAATACATGGCTGGAACAACAAGTAAACCTGGTTCAGTAATAGAAATTTGTCCACTATGATGGTATTGGAAGAAATTTCTTCGCTATTTTGGAAATTTTATTATGTGCTTATTTTCTTTCCACAATGCCATGTTTTATGTCAATGTTATTTTATCATGGTTCATGTTCATTTATGATATATGCCTTGCGAACTTACAAGATTTATTTCATTACTAATGATTTTGATATTCAAAATTTATGTTCATTATTTTACATTCTAATGTTTATTTTTTGTTTGATGTTCTTCATGTTTACCCTTACTAAGAATTTGAGATCACCATTTTTTTCTTTTTCCCCAGGATATAAAGAAAGGTTTCAGGTAGGAAAACTAATAGGGAAGATATTTATGAGATATGTTGAAGATCTCTCACCAATCTAGAAGAATGTATTCTGAGTTTCCAAATACACTAATCTAATGTAGTTTTTGGGTGTCTATTAGTGTAATGTACTATATATTTCAAAAAATAAATGTAATGTTCATGTATGTCAGGATTGGTACATTATATCTCCACCTACTAATCTCTTCATCCACAGAGTTTAGGGACAAATTAGGGCACAAACAAAAAAGGCATAGAGATCATATGGTCTTCCATGTTTCCCTAGTAAAAACCAAGCTATTCTCACTGGACCCACTGGTCTAGGAATAAAATAGGGAAATGTTTGTCACATCCCATCATAATGATACTTTTTTCACTGAATGGTGACACAACTTTTAGGGTACTCTTACCCTCCTGGGATATTATACTTTCCAAAAATCACACTTCATTAGTTTGGGTGTATCAAATCACCATAACCTTCTATATCCCTTAGAACGGATATAATGCTTCTAGGACTCATTGCTTGACTATGCATACATACCCTTGGATCCTGTATCTATGCCTATGATCGTCAACGAAATGGGTCACTCTAAAAAATTACATTCTAATTCTTGGGTGACGCAATATCTTTATGACAACACTCAGCACTCCAGGGTGTCTGATCCACTCCTTGTATGACTATCCCTCATATTTTTTCTATCTCGAGCAATCCAAATCATGAATTACAATCGCCACACCAATGTATCTAAGTGGATTAGATATCCTCATATATACGTCATCATGTTTCATAAACTTTCACAATGATGTACTGTGACACTTCAATTCCTAACCTTTGATGGCTGACACTTCTTGATTTGAAACCACAGGTCATATGGATGGACCTTCTCATAAAGAACTAAACTGTCCTAGGATGCCCAAATCATTCTTAGATATATTTTTTCCCATACCCGACATCATAATAAAAAAACATTAAGTCCTCATAAATATTTCATAGCCCTTGGAAATAAGTGGAATTCATTTTTTTTCTTGGCATGCCACTGACTCTTCAGGGTCCTAACCAAAAAAACTGAAGGCATATTCTCCTTTCCAGAAATGAGATTAAATCCTTGTGATCCATAGAAACCCAATGATGGAACCTAACATCCAAAAATGTCATGGGACATACCCAACATAACTGCACCATTTCATTTTCATGGACTCAAACTTTCGGGTTATGATTTACACCATCCATACTCCAACTATATAGGTATTCCTAGTATCCCTAGCATTCCAACTCCACCAATTCTATCTCAATGAATCTACCATATCCCTTGGAAATTATCACCAAATTCATGGAACATTTTTTTGACTATGATTACATTCCCATGGTTCCTGCATATTCACCTATGGTCGTCAACCAAATGCATCACTCTGAAAAAGGAAATTTTGATCCTCACAAGCCTCAGCAACACCATAACAAAACCCAACACCTTAGAGTGTTTTCGGTCATTCCTAGTATGTATATGCTATATCCCATGATCATATAGATGGTATGATCTAAAATACCCTAACATATTGAAATATGAGGTCCGAGATAATACACCCTAAAAGAAAGAAATATGAGTTCTGTGCTAAAAGACTCTAAATTAAAGAAATATGAGGTACATTCTAATAGTCCATAAATTAAAGAAATATAAGGATCAAGATAAATGTCCCTAAAAAAAGAAATATAAGTTCTGAGATAAAATACCCAAACCTAACAATATAGAATGTCTGAGCTGAATGACCCTAATTTAATGGAATATTGGGTTTGAGTTGAAAGACCCTAAACTAAATTAATAAAAGGTCCAAGGTAAAAAAAACACTAAACTAATGAAATATTAGGATTTATCTAAAATAACCTAAACTAATTCAATATAAGGTCTGTGATAAAATACCCTAAACTAAATAAATAAAATTTCGGAGAAAAAAATACCCTAAACTAAAAAATATTATGTCTGGGCTAAAAACCTGAAACTAAAGCATGATATTAGTTTATTTTTTAAGAACATAAAATCCCCTCCATATGTCCTTGAAGAGAATTCTATTCTTTCCAAGGCTATTGGATTTGGAAAACGATAAATCACTCACCCTCGAGAACATATCTCCAACCCGTGTGATCCCTCTAAAGATCAATTATTCTCCAGATAGATGGAATAGAAAACCAATGAAAGATCTCATGTGACTGGTTACTCACTAGAATCTAAAAAAGATAATCTATTAGAATTTCAACATTATATTCTAGCCATTAGTTTTCATTAAATGTAAAGCAATGGTATAAAACTGAATGATATTGTAAATGCTTTTGAGATATATTCCATTCACATTATGAAAAACATGGGGGGAATCCCCACATCTCAGAGTATCTATGAATCCATATAAAATAATTGATTGTAGTACAGAAGATGAGTCATGAAAATAGAGGGTCAGTAGCAAAGGGACAATTAATGAGGGTCCAGTGAGAGGCATTGATAGAGTTTTACAGTACCATTCTCCCCACTTCTTTCATTTATTCCACAGGTTGGAGAGCTTGGACTAGAGTAGTTAAATCTTTGATCCTACTCTAAGAAATGTAAAATGAGGTTTATGATGAAAAAATGTACGACCTCAAATGAGAAATCACTTCCTCATATATTCATCTCTGTGCCATCTAACAATCCGTCTAATATTACAGTTCAGACAATAGATGATGAACCTGCTCTAGTTCCCCAACCAACTCCCTAATTTTCTTAGAAAAGGAAGGCTCATTCCCAAAATAATGGGGGTCCCTTTCATTCACGGCCATGTCTCTTCGAGTCAAAATTATCTTCTACATAATTTCACACAAAGGTTTTCGATCGAAGCCATATTCCACTAAGATGTTAAATTACAAGAAAAGGTGATCTCCTTAGTTGTAGAATATTTCCAAGGGATATTATTATGAAATAATATAATGAGTTCCTATATCAGCATGTAATGTCTTTGAACATAGGTAGTTGATGAGGTGGAAATGGCATATGGATGGATAACTAGTCGAATCAATGTAGAAATAGGAGATGATGTCCCATATGCCTCACTCTCAATAAGCACATTGCATGTGTCTTATTCTAGAGGACTAGTCTCCTCAATATGAATCCATCCCATTGTCTGAATGAACATTTTCAGAGTATGGTCGCTTCTTTGAAACCATCCCTAGTTCTTCAATCAACTCCATTGATACCATAAATAAATGATTTGGTGACACTAAAGTCCTTCCCACATGACAGATCAGCTGGACTAACAAATAATTCGGATTAGATTTCACCCAAGCCTGGTCAAAATCCTGGGTAAGGAAAGTAGAAGAATCAATGCATGGAAGCATAATATCACCCTATGTTTCTTCGTATGACAACATCTTCTGAAATTGATGGATAATCCTTGGAAATCATTCCCATTAGACACTAGCCAAAGGAATTGGAGAAACTCTCTTTATATAGAAAAACTAATAATTGAATCGGTATTCTGTGTATAGATTAAATATAATTAGATTGCCTATCCTAACTGCAAGGACCCCATCCCAAAGGGAGATGATATAGGATCTTCATCAAGGGAACCACAACCATCCTCTACAATTGGACCACTCGGTGTATTGAAGTTAATATAGTCCAAACAATTAGATTGGTATATTGGACCAATGAACATAGTGAGATTTACGTACATAGCCCCTACCCTAGATATATTTATCAATTTGAGATGGGAGGGGGCATCCGGGATCATAAAAGCATTGTATTACTTAGAATAATGGAAGTGATCCCTGATCTAGCCAAATAGGAAATATAGAGAAATGTTGATCTGGTCAAGGGTGATTCCTTGTTGAATGTGGCCCAACATTTTGTAGAGGCATGCGAGGAATGGTACTAAAAAGTCAATACATATCCCTTTAACAAGTCATGCTACCATTATCAAAGTGATAACACGAGTTCTTGAGCATGCATCCTCAACCTAGAAATGAAACCCATTAAGATACATAGTATAAAAACCTACAAACCTAGGGTATGAATAATCTTATGGGTTCACCTGATATCCCCATGAGGTATAGTCCCCAACATTTGGAATGTCCCAATATGATCTAGAATCGTCATGGACTTGTTGGGAAGGGAACATATGGGGGTGAATAACATTTGGCCTAACCCAGTCCCCAAGTAAAAAAATATTGATCCAGTCCCTGAAGGAAATAATTGAGTCCACTATCATCTCTCTCTGAAATGTATTCTTAAAAATTACAAGCATCTCCCTTTAAAAAACTGGATTTAGTAAAGGATATTACTAGACATTCGTAGTAGGGAGGAATTAATCATACATCTCCCTAAGAGGTGGAATACTACCTAGTTGATGAATATCCCATAAACTGATACCCACCTTGTCGTGGGGAAGATGGAATGTGTTGGTCCCACGAAACTAATAGATAATAATTTCCCAAATAAGGTTGGGAGGGAGGTAGATGATAAATTGATATGTATATATGGATTCATATAGGTGAACCCTATATAGGTCTTCATAGAACACTAAATAGCTTTTTTGGACCTAGAAAGGACACACCCACTTGTCGGATAAATCGCCTCCATGACGGGGATCCCACTTCAAATACCATCCATCACTAGAAGTGTCTAACATAGAAGATAATATAATTGAATAGATATAATAAATAGGTTTTGGGGAAATTCACAATCATCCAGACCTAGAGGGTAGTTGTCTAAAACATAATCCAAACCTTGAGACTAGGTTGTAATTAGTCGGTCATCCGCATTTTTTGTCACCTGAACACAGTAAACAGAACCATGCATATAGTGATATGGAAGTTAAATTATGAGGGAGGTATGGTAGTGTCATCTATCATAATTGACCCATATTTGTGGAGTTGATGAGATACGGGATAATCCAGAATGTCATATGGGAGGAGCCTCTTCAAGGCCTCATTATCAGTATTAACATAATATCGTGGATTAGCATTGTGATTCCTAGAAATAATGGATCTTTGGTTGGACATGGCTGAGAAACCTCGATGAGAATTGGAATCCATCTAAGAATAATTATGTGTAATTTACCAGGAAAAGGGAATATAAAATAATGTTTAAATGGAGGCATGACTGTTCTGATGGTATCATGTGTTTCACATGATTCAGCAAAGCATTTGCGTACCAAATAAAGGGATCATGTATTGAATGATCTCCAAAATACTTGTGGGGTGAATAACATCTATATGGAATCACTCAAATTTCATGACCCTCCATAATCTTTGCGATCCTGTGACCTGAACATGGTCTTGCAAGTCTCAAGAAATTAAATAATCAAGCTGAAAGATCTTGCAACGACCTTGAGGAAAGCGTAGTCCTCATAGTCAAGGTCTAAGAAATTAATGAAGAGTTTTTTTCAACTAGTCGGATGATATCTTGAGTATGAAAAATTATTTTGGGAGAGATCTAATAGAATGGACTCATGAAGAAGGATTGAACAAAGGGCTCGCATTCCGGGATCATCACAGGGTCTTACGATAGAGGAAAAAAGCAAGAGCACTCTATAAAGGAGGCGACTAGTGGAGTGAATTTATCTCCAACCCACCCACCCCCCATATATATATGTTTTTAGGTGGCATACCAAATGTGTCCTAGAAGAAAAAATGTCACATGAAGCATCGGTTTGCGACACTACCAAAGAATCTAGTGTGAATTAGTTTTCCTCAGAACCGAGTCCTCATCCCTCTTGGACATATCTCCTTAGGAGTGGAATTTTTGGAATCTCACCATATAAACATCTTCAAAATCACAAAGTAATAAATACCTGAACGTGGGAATTATTTTATCTACAAAAGAAAAGGAAGAAGAGGATGGCTGAGACCTATGGCCCAAATGCACCTCTAAAGGGATCGTGATTGTGTTACCATTTCATGGTGATGTAAAGACTCCACACATGTCACATAAACCATGGGATGTCCAAAATAGTCCCACTCAAAAAACCTTCCTACTCTCATGAAGGATCCCTAGATAATCGAATGAGTTCCCCAGGCCGCATGCTTTTTCATTAGAAAGTACATATAATCCACCTGAAATCCTTTGAAAATAAGGATGGATGATATTCAAAGGCACAGAAACCCATTGGTCATGAATCTCACACTCCATATCATAATTTGGAATAATAAAATCGCTTGTTGAGATTTATAAAAACTATAAAGACATTCAAACCATTGTAGGAAAAAACAAAGGAGATAATGGGAATGGGGTGATTTGTGTGTGTGTGCTCACTGAATGACTCATGATACAATCCCTAGGTGATACGTGAGACATTGAAAGACCTTGGTTTCATGTCTTCCTCACCTCACAAAATCTCTTTGGCTTATCATATCCACCGTAAAAAAGTCATTTGGTATGTCCAGGAAGCTCCTTTGTCACTCTAAAAACATACGAATAGACATGTCCACTACATGCGTGCACCTTCTACTTATGACCCATATTGGTCAGGCAAGAAATCACTAAAAAATCAAGAAAAATATCAAAAATTTCTCATTAAAACTCACATCATCCATGGCCTCTGTAAAATAAAAAAAGGATATTGAATGGGTGGAGGTGAGTGGTGTTCATGATCACTGAAGGACCTATGATGTGCCCCTAGCAACCCGCAAGAAGCCACAAGTCCTCACCAATGCATCTACATCACCGTGTGAGACCCCTTTATCTTATCATCCTCATCATGTGAGGTTCCACAAGTAACTATATGATGATCTAAGGGATAACAAATAGATTTTTCCATTGAATTCTCGCACAGCCACATGTGACCCACATTCGTCACACAACACATCACCAAAAAATATAGAAAATATCTTCAAAAACACACATGAAATCTCGCATGACTCCCAACCATTGTCACATGAAATAAAGGGGATAAAAAAGAGGATGTGAGTGGTGTTTGTAGTCACATAAAGGAATGAAATGTGGCTAGCACACCCATAGAATTGTCCCACGAGACAGCTGGACAAACCATCCTTATCCTCTGAGACTCTATGTCAAGTCACCTGAAGTCTTGTGAATTCCTTTTGACAGGAACTGTATATTGTGAAGACTCTTTGGCATGTCAATGTCAAAACATAAATTTCCTTCGACATGTTTGAATGATCAAGAAAGCCCAAATTATTTAGCTATAATCAGATAAAGGAAGCGCTGGTCGAAGAGGCTCATGATCATTGAAAATGTGCTGACACACTCAGAGCGTTCCATGGAAGAGACTTCTGAAGATACGTAGCACTTGACCCCTTCACTGACTCCATCCTAGACTAGCGCAAGATAAAACACACAAAGCACCAGACAACCAGGGTGGAGATTCCTATAAATTCCACACTTCAACATTATGAAAGGGTTGGACATCAGGACTATGAATGTTTGACTCTACGACTCTGAACACTTCGAATCTGGATGGTTTGAAACTTAGCCTATGTAGATTTCTTCGGACAAACTGATCATGCAACTAGAAACTTTATACAAGGTAATATGTCAGCAAACAATCAGATCAATCATGTTCCACACATAATTTGATTTGTGTGATCATTTATAGATCACACAATGAAATTCTGGAAAGAATTGTGAGGAACATACTGCAAACCCACAAGATCACGTGAGATTGAAAATAAACTGATACTGAATTATCCTAAAGCCTTTTCCACTCAAGGGTTAGAACCGAGATCAGAAAATGAAATACCTAATACAATGACATGATCATTCTCCTCGTTCACTCCGTATGAGTAACCCAATGTCATGTGAATATTCTCGGACATGTCACCTAGTTCTCGCAACACTCCTTTAGCATGCTATCTGGGACACATTGAATACTCCAGACATGTCAGAGAGAGTAACACTGTTCCCCCTAAGGACACCACTTTTATCTCCAAAAACCCTCTTGGCATATCACTCGATACTTTCTACATCCTTCAGACACATTGCTTGACTCATATAATGGCACCTTCTCATGTTATCCATGTCTCACGAAAGCATATGGATAATATAACAAATGTAACACCCTGATAGTTTATGAGAAGTATATATTTTTTATGTCTTATGTTATATGCAACATTAAAGGAATCTTTCACTACACACAACACTAGATTGTCTTACTTTACACGCAATCGTGACCTTCCACGATAGCGTGTGTTGTACACAATACCGAGTTTCACTAAACAACGATATGCTATTAAAATAATATATAAACTAGCCATTATGAATAGTAATACCCAATTTTTGAAATTTAATAAATTTTATCTTTCAAAATGGACTTCATTTTTGGATTTGGAATATCGAAATTAGCCTAGGGTGAAATTTTGGTATTTTTCTGAAAACCTTCAATTTTTGATGAATAGTGATAACACTGGGTTACTATTTAAAAACCGACTTTCTATTTAAATAATTTTTTAATTTATTTATATTTATTTTAGGGAAAAATTGATACATAATACCTATATAAGTTCAATATAATTCATTGAATTCATTTTATAATAATTTTAGATATATAAAAAATTTATTGAAATTTTCACCGTCTTTTACCCAACTCCTAGGAGAATTTTCAGATGTTATAAAACATAATTTTACCACTTATGTGAGTGGAATTTCAAAAATTTGAGATACATAGTTAATATCAAGTAGTAAAATTTAGTTCAATAAGATAAAAATAATTTTTTGTGAATAGTAACTTTTTACTTTTATTTACCATGGTTAAAAGTAAATAGTGTAATTAAAGGTAAAAATGATATTATTATTACCCTAACACATGTCCAAATTTTATTGTATAAGTGTAATTCGACCAAAAACAACCTTAGGAAGAAAATATTACCTTTTAGATCCACTTGGATTATATTAGGACATTAATTATTATTTTATATAAAGAAGTGTTAAAATAGTTAAAATCAAAGTTTAATAAATAAAAACATTTTTAATGTCGGGTTACACATAAGATAAATTCGACTATAAATATTCATTAGAAAGATAAAAAAAATTCATAAATAATGGTATTTTATTTATATTTTTTACACATTAAATAATTTAATTTATTTATGACACAATAATGATGCAGTAATAACCTTATTAATGAAATATTAACATAATTGATGTTATAAATACCCAAATAAATTTAATTTTAGACTTTTTATTTATTAAATTAATTTTATAGGTTAATATGACATGTTAGTATTTATTTAATTAACTTTTTTCGAACTAATCATGCTTTTATGATTTTCATAAAAAAAATAAATTACCAAATAGTTTCAAAATTGACATAAAATAGTTTTTAAAACAAATATTATATTATTAATTGTTATTCTATTCCTAAAAATATAAAGTTCAGAAACATTACTTAGATGAGGTTATATATATTAATAATGAACCACTTGGGGTTCGTTTGGCTAGTTATAGTATGTTTATTAACCATATAGTGTAAGAAAACAAGAAGACACGGTAGAAGTTAAATTATTTAACTTAGAGTTAAATCTAAATGATAAGGTTAAAAAGGTCACCTAAACTTGTCTAAAACCTATTGGTTGAGAGGATTTCGACCCATCCCCACTATAGCATAGAAATAAATCAATTTGGAGCAATTATGAACTGAATATGACTTTACTATAAAATAATATTTTAAGTTTTTCCTAAGGTACCCCTCTCCTCCCTTATAAAAGAGCACCTCCTCCCTCTCCTCCTCACACAATTTTGAGCATTCAAGCTCAGAAAATGTAGAGACCTGGAGCTTGACGTACATGGAAATTAAAATAATTTTTCGGAATACATAATACATAACAAAAATAGACACACAAGGACCGTAATAGTTTAGTGTCTTTGGAAACTCGGAATAAAATCTTCTAATCGTGGTGAAAGATCTTCAACATCTCCCATAAAGATCTTCCCATTTTTTTCATACCTAAAACCTTTCTTTATATCCTGGGGAAAATAAAACATAAAAATGGTGAGCTCAAATGCTCAGTAAGGGTAAGCATGGATAAAATAAAACATACTATATACATTTGAACTTAAAAACATGAACATAATGTTTAAACATCAAAAGTTTGAGCAATGACATAAAACATGGAAGTACATAAAGAATAGATCATAAAGGAACATTAATCATGATAAACTAGCATGGAAATAAAGCTTGTTATTGTCGAAACCATTAAGCACATGATATGATTTCCATAGTAGTCAAGGCATTGCTGCCAAGACCATCTTAGTGGACAAAGTCCCTTTCTGAATCAAGTTCACTCCTCATTCTAGTCCTGTATTACTGAACCGGTTTAACTTACCGTTCCAGCCATGTATATCTCATGAGATATAAAATCTCTACGCAATGAATTGGAGGGAGATATAGTTCCCACCCATCTCATAATGATACCATTCTTATGTGTTCCACAAAATCATAAACCATATATCATAGCATAACCCATGTAATAAAAATAGGAATCTTAAACATCGTGACATCATAAAACAATTCATATAAGATAAAGGAATTCATAAAAATATTTCCATCACACATAATCAAATCAATGTAATAATAGGGATAGAAATATAACCCTATATTATCTTAGATAGAAAATAATTTTGATAAAACTCTTGAACTCCATTCTTGAGGAAAATGTCCTTTCTACTTCAAAAACATTTTCCTTTCATAACATGTCATACAATTTTAAACTTAAATAAGTTGATTAAAAATAAACTTGAAAACTTTTAAAGGAAGATTCTTGGAAATAATGATTTAAAAATCCATTCATGCCGTATAAGTTAAAAAAAATCTTCTCGTACTTTTGTCGGAAGAGTCAAAAAGTACCTCGTACATAAAACGAAAAAAGATTCCTTTCATATCTTTTACTAAAAACTCACTGAATGGTAAAATTGGATATAAACTATTTTATAAGGATATAAATATTACATATTGAGGAAACATGGATGTGGATGATAAAATACACCCCAGTAATTTCCAAAGTATAAACAATCTCTGATAAAAGTGAGATTGTGATATTTCCCTTACCTTAGGTCTGATATGCTTCATATGGATCTGAACCTCCTGTATATTGATTTAAATATGGTCATTAACTTATTAAATAATCATATTAATTTTTATGATATCATATATGTTTCACTTATGACTTTATATTACCCGTTCTTTTGTAAATTCCATGTTAAAGTATCATTCTTGGAAAAATCATTTCATTTATCGTATGTGTTTCGACATGTCGTCTCTTGATATTATTACTTATATCCTGATTTAAATAATTCCAAAATGTAAAACAGGATTTATATATAATATATATTCATCAAATACATATATATTATAGATCGATAAAAGGAATGAAATACACCGTTCATGGAGACGGTAGGCCGTACGTACGCATGAACACTGTTTTCGTTTCTTTATTGCATTGAATGAAACTAAATAGATGACATACATATATATATACATAAATAAAGTAGAATTATTATATCATATATTTCATTATTATTCATTATATAAACTTTATGATCATTTATGTATGGTTAATCATGGAGAATGAATCTCATCGCGTCGTGCAGACGGTAGTCCGTACGTACGCACGAGCGATGATATCGTTCCCATAATTATAGAATTGGCGTGGATGGTATAATATATCATAATCATTATGATGTTATAATAACTATGTATAGTTATTCTTTACACCATTATACCCATCCAAGTAAGTTGGTGTTGGAAAAACAGATTACACCACGGCGTGGAGACGGTATTCCGTACGTACGCACGCGCGATGATTTTGTTTTCCGTAGGATGGATAGATGGTGAAATAGGGTTGTTTCATACATATAATAACATATCAGTATATTAGTGATACTTATTTCATTACTTCATAATGAAACAACTAACTAAGAATAAGTAGAAGAAAAAAATAAAGTTAAAAGAATCGGTAACAGACATTACCTCTTCTTTGAAGCACCACTTTGAGACCTCCTCCTAGGGAACTAAAATTGGTGTTTGAAGAAGCCCAGGACCTATAGGATGTTACTACGGAAGTGGATAAGAGGATGTTTCAGGGGTTTTCGGTCATTTAAGGCTCAAAGTGGTGTGAGGAGGAGAGGGATGAGGTGCCCTTTTATAAGGGAGGAGAGGGGTACCTTTGGAAAACTAAAAATATTATTTTATTATAAAGTCATATTCGGTTTTAAATAGCTCCAAATTGATTTATTTAGAAGCTAAGGTGGTTATGGGTCTAAAAAATCTCATCAAATGGAATTTAGACAAGTTTATGTTCCTATTTTAACCTTATAATTTAGATTTAACTTTAAGTTAAATAATTTTACTTTTACCGTGTCTTCTTGTTTTCTTACACTATAAGGTTAATAATCATACTATAACAAGACAAACTAACCCCAAGTTGTTTATTATTAATATATATAACCTTATCTAAGTCATTTGGCCAAACCGTAGAATTTTAGGAAAAAATAACGATTAATAATATAATATTTGTTTTAAAAACTATTTTATTTCAATTTAGATACTATTTGGTAATTGATTTTTGTGAAAATTATAACAAAAAGAATAGTTCTAAAAAAGTAAATTAAATAAATAATAGCATGTCATATTAACATATAAAATTATTGGAATTCATAAAAAGTCTCAAATTACATTTATTTGGATATTTCTAACATCAATTATGTCAATATTTCATTAATAAAATAATTACTGCATCATCATTGTGTCATAAATAAATTAAATTATATAATGTCTAAAAATTACAAATTAAATATCATTATGGAGGAAATATTTTTATCTTTTTAATTAATATTTATAGTCGAATTTATCTTATGTATAACCCTATATTAAAAACTATTTACTTATTAAACATTGATTTTAACGATTTTAACCCTTCTTTAAATAAATTAATAATAAATGTCCTAATCTAATCCAAGTGGACCTAAATGGTCATATTTTATTCCTAAGGTTGTTTTTAGTCGAATTACACTTATCCAATAGAATTAGGACATGTGTTAGGGTAATAATAATTTCATTTTTACCCTTAATTACCCTATTTACTTTTAACCGTGGTAAAAAAAAGTAAAAAGTTACTATTCACCAAAAATTATTTTCATCTCATTGAACCAAATTTTACTTACTGACATCAACCGTGTCTCTCGGATTTTTGAAATTCCAATCACAAAAGTGGTAAAATTATGTTTTATGAAAAATTCATTTTTTGAACTACCACTTAGTGGTTTCACTATTCATCAAAAAATGAAAGTTTCCTGAAAAATACCAAAATTAGGCTTAAGATATATTTGATATTATGAACTAAAAAATGATGTCTATTTTACCAAATTTAAAACATATCATTTTCATTAATTAATGTAAAAATTAATTCCCGTCGTCAAAACAAATAGCGTGTTCTTAAGAAATAATAACTATCAAAAGATTGACACTTGTTTATGTCTGGTTTAAATGTGAAATTACATCCAATGACCAAAATTTTATTAAATTGTAAAAATATATTCTAAATATACTTTAAAACCACTCAAATTAATAATTTATCACTATTAATTATTTCTATTAAAAAGGTTGTTTTTAATTAAAATTTTGTAATTTTCACTGTTCATCAGAAAATGAAAGTTATCCGAAAAGTACCAAAATTTCACCCTAAGATTATTTCAATATTCCGAATCCGAAAATGAATTCCATTTTAAAAGATCAAATTTATAAAATTTCAAAAATGGGATATTATTATTCATAACAGCTAGTTCATAATAATATTATAATAATATCTCTTTTAGTGAAACTCGGTATTCCATACTACACACGCTATCGAGGAAGGTCGAGATTGTGTGTAATGCAAGGAAAGTCAAGGATGCATGTTGTGCAAGCTCCTTTTGGTGTAGCGTACAACACAAGACATTAATTAAATTAAAAAGAATATTTTTCATAAAATCTTGGGGTGTTACATTCTACCCCCCTTAAAATGAATTTCGCCCTCGAAATTCGTCGGGGTTATAAATGGTTTACGACTTGAAAGTTTCTTTAATAGAAACCCACATCGTAATAAGGAATACCAAAACTTGGATTTAAAAAATAATGTATGAAACGTAAAGGTTACCCAAATTAACTCATCACTGGGTTTCCATGTAGGAGAACATATGTGAAAATATGGATATGGAAGAAAAATCTAACCATTATGTTATGATGGAGAGTGGTAGAGAACATGGCTATGAAAAATCCAAAAATCACAAAGCCATGAATTTGTGAAGATCTAAGGTACCATCTGATTCATCAGATATAAGAGCACTAGGACAACATTTTTTGTTTTCAAGATCATTTCCCTAAAGTTGATGAAATTGGAATTAGAAGAAATACTTTCGTGATTTTGGTACAGTCCCACCGTTGGTCGTTCATTGGACAATTTCCACTTCATCTTTTAATGAAATGAAGTTGAATTTGTCATTCGTGATGTGTTAGAAGATCATGTGATAGAATGATGGGTCATTCCATCTTTTTCAAACAAAATGTTAGAAAAGTTATAAAAAAAACATAAGTCCATCTATAGTGAGATTAATCATATATGGTTCCTAAAATGGACTTATACTTCATATATCATACTGCATAATATAATAAAACTAGTTTCTACTAAACAGGGACTTCCTGTAGGCCAGTGGTAGGAGATAAAGGTCAGTCGCACTTCAGTTGTGGGTTTGATTCCCAAATCCTTGTCCGACGTGATCGGTTGTCGCCCATCCTGGAGGTTGTCCTTTTTCTAAAACTAAATTACTATAACATCCAATAAATAATATCGAAAAAACTTATATCCTTAAACAATACTAACTTATGTCCAACATAATCCATTCCAATCTTTAGGCTTATCCAAAATACTGCTATCCAATCTCATATTATAGTGAAAATGATTACCAAAGAGTTCATACAACTAGCATGTTAATACCATCGTTCATCACCATATATCATGAGATATGTATTGTTGGTCATATTCCAAACATTCGAAGGCCTTAATCATGTATTCTCTTGAAAAAAAATGAATACCCAATGAATCTTAGTGAAAACATGAGTGCTGTGAAAAGTTAACTCTTTTCACATACCAAAACCTCAATCCATGATATAACTATTTCCTTATATCATTCATGAGCTCATGAATGCTGTCAAACATTTCATTTTCTCATTTTCCCTTCATTATACGCACATCATCTTTTTTTCCAAAAATATCTCAATCACTTTCCATGGTTACCGGTACAATAAAATTATTGAAAACCACAATAGACCAATACATAAATATTACAATATTCTACGATACTATATACAACATTATTTTGGAATCCCATTACATAAACACTTAATCATTCCACCACATCGTTGTCATATTCAACATCACCAATAGTGATCGCATGTGACTTCCCTTTGTCCTTTGCCTTAAGTGGTTTCTCATGTCGATCATCACTAACCCTTGGATTAGGGCATTTATTAGAATAATGCCCCATTTCCTTGCACTTGAAACATTGAAGTATCGGTGGTGCGTTCTATACAGTCTTTTCTTTATTCACATCATTAGAACCCCTTTTTCCATTACTTCGACCCTCATCTGCTTGATGACCTTATTTTCCACACTTAAAACATTTTCTCATCCCTTTAATACAATCTCCATCATGCTTCTTTCCACACGTTGAGCCTAAGGAAACATTCATCTTCTTTTCACCATTATTCTAAGATTTCTCCTTCAACTCCATCTTTCGTTTCTTGTCAAAACTATGAGATGGATAAGTAACACCAACTTCCATTTCTACCTTGATAGAACAACACACCATTTCTCCATAGCTACTAAAGTCTCTTATAGCTAATTCCCTTTGAAGATGCGGTTTTAAGCCACTAAATAATTGATCGATCTTACTCTCAGGTTGGATAATAATACCAGAAGCATACCTTGCATGTCTTGTAAAATTTGCTTCATAGGTACCAACAGATTCATAATCCTTTTGCTTTAGTTCAAGAAACTTCTTCTCCAAATTTGTTCTGAGAATACGAGGGAAGTACTTATTGAAAAATAAGTTATTGAACTCGTCCCATTCCATGGACTCAATTTCATCTCTTTTCCTCGTATTCTTGATAAGATTCCACCATTGATCAGCTTCACCTTCAAAACGATATACTGTTATGATGAATTTATCATGTTTCGAACATTGAAGAACTGAAAATATCTTTTCAGTGGTACTGATCCATTGTTCAGAAAAAAGTGGATCAGAAAACCCACTGAAAGAATGTGGACGTTGCCTCATGAAGGACTCAATAGAATATTGTTCCCTTCTCTGCTCACTTGGAAGTCCAGAATGATTCAAAGCTTGTGTAAGTATAACAATAAGATTTTTTAATCCATATCCCATAACATTTGTTTGTTTAGGAGGACAATCATTGCATTGTCCATTACATTGATCAACACGGTTCCTTCGGGTTCCATCCATCATCTAAATACCAAAAAGAATAGTGTGAGAGGCAAAAATCATGCTAGGGGAAAAAACATAATAAAGGGGGAGTACCTTCAATATCTAACATCATAGGTTTAGTTCTAAGATCGTAACTGTAATTCTAGGACTATAACCTATACTTATACTTAACCTTAGGGACATCTCTAGACATACCTTATAAATATCTCTAGGGATCTCACTAAAGTTTTCGCATCCTAGTTTCCAAAGGATGACTAAACCTTTCCTCTGATACCAACTGTAGAGACCTGAAGCTTGACGTACATGGACATTACATTACTTTTGCGAAATACATAATACATATCAAAACATAGACACACAAGGACCGTAATAGCTTAGTGTCTTTGGAAACATGGAATAAAATCTTCTAATCGTGGTGAAAGATCTTCAACATCTCCCATAAAGATCATCCCCTTTTTTTCTTACCTAAAAAATTTCTTTATATCCTGATGAAAAGAAAACATAAAAAGGGTGATCTCAAATGCTCAGTAAGGGTAATCATGGATAAAATAAAACATACTATATACATTTGAACTTAAAAACATGAACATAATGTTTAAACATCAAAAGCATGAGCAATGACATAAAACATGGAAGTACATAAAGCATAGATCATAAAGAAACATTAATCATGATAAACTATCAGGGAAATAAAACTTGTAATCTTGGAAACCATTAATAACATGATATGATTTCCATAGTAGTCAAGGCATTGCTACCAAGACCATCTTAGTGGACAAAGTCCCTTTCTGAATCGAGTTCACTCCTCGTTCCAGCCCTGTATTACTGAACCGGTTTAACTTCCCGTTCTAGCCATATCTATCTTATGAGATATAAAATCTTTACCCAATGAATTGGAGGGAGATATAGGTCCCACCCATCTCATAATGATACCATTCTTATGTGTGCCAAAAAATCCTAAATCATACATCATATGATAACCCATGTAATAAAAATGGGAATCTTAAACATCGTGACATCATAAAACAATTCATATAAGATAAAGGAATTCATAAAAATATTTCCATCACAACATAATCAAATCCATGTAATAATAGGGATATAAACAGAACCCTATATTATCTTACATGGAAAATAATTTTGATAAAACTCTTGAACTCCATTCTTGAGGAAAATATCCTTTCTACTTCAAAAACATTTTACTTTCTTAACATGTCATACAATTTTAAACTAAAAGAAGTTGATTAAAAATAAAAATGAGAACTTGTAAAGGAATATTCTTGGAAATAATGTTTTAAAAATCCATTCATTCCGTATAAGTTAAAAAAACATTCATCTCGTACTTTTGTCGAAAAAGTCAAAAAGTACCTCGTACGAAAAATTACAAAAGATTCCTTTCATATCTTTTACTAAAAACTCACCGAAGGGTAAAATTGTATATAAACTATTGTAGAAGGATATAAATATTACATATTGGGGAAACATGTATGTGGATGATAAAATACACCCTAGTAAATTCCAAAGTATAAACAATCTCGGATAAAAATGAGATTGTGATATTTCCCTTACCTTAGGTTCGATATGCTTCGTATGGATATGAACCTCCTGTATAATGATTTAAATAATGTCATTGACTTATTACATAATCATATTCATTTTTATGATATCATATATGTTTGGAACCACTTTGTGTATAGGTTTGTATTTGTTGTCAATAGTTGTCAATGGAATATCGAAATGAAAGAGATCAAGAAGTACTCCAATAAAATGGAGGAATGGAAGCTCACAATGAAGTCGATCAAGAAGTACTCTGATGAAGTAGATGAGTAGTGATTCAGATGATTGTTGTGTTGATCGTAAGATCAAAGAACATGTGTCAAAGGTGATACATTGTTTACAACAATGAATATTGTGAGGAGTAATCCATCCAAGGATGATTAATGCAGGATGGTGTTTTTGGATGAAGACCATGCAATTCCTCCTTATTTCATAAGAACCATGGGCTTTGATGAAGACCCTGAAATTCCTCATTATTGCATGAGAACAATGGGTTTTCATGAAAACCATGCAATTACTCATGATTGCGTGAGAACCATGCTAGAGACTTCTTGACGGATTGAATCACATGGTTTGCATGATGTTGATCATGACGGTTGATGAAGGAGGCAATGTGCCAATGAGTTGACTTATGAAATGGAAATGCAGATCACATTGTCATAAAAGATGATGGTACTAAAGATGCTCCTTCAAAGAATACATATCACAATAGTGGAGTTTGTGATAAAAGAAAAAGAGTTGCTGAAGGATACAGATCACCAAGAAGAAGTGCTGTTGAGGTGATCGTGCTTGTCAACAAAGCAAACAAATGACATAAAATTTTTTTGACAAAGGAGATTCAATGGTGACATGTCGAGTTCAAGAGTTGTGGTCAACGATCTATGTTTGATTCAAGAACTTCGACAGAGGAATGGATGATCTGGAGGTAGTACAAAAAGAGCAGATACAAGGTGGAGCCGTACTCTTGGAGGATAGGAAACTTGCGTGCCATATGTTTTTGAAGATCAGAGCATCAAAATATGGCAAAGGGATAGGGGTCGCGCAAGTTTTGGTAAAGTCGCGCAGGTGAATTATGTGCCGGGAAGAGACTTCCGTGCCGACGCCTTGAATGAATTATAACTTGAGCGCCTATAGTTTTTAGAGATTTGAAGATCCAAATTTGGAAAAGGCAAAATGTTCGCGCAAGTTTGGATGTTGATCGCGCAACTGCCAAGCAGGGGCCGAGACTTGCGCGCCAATGGATGACTTGTGCGCCGCCGCGCAGGGGGTCCAGTTTGCCTATAAATACTGGACCACCCCCTCCTCATTTCTCACGGAGCTCAAGACATAGAGATTGTTCATGCTCTCGTCGCGCGGGTGGTTTAGCCGCGCAAGTGGTGATTGTGCGCTGATTGATGGTTGCGCGCCCCAGGGGATTTGGGCAAGGAAGGAAGTGAGTCGCGCCGGTTTGAAGTTCAAGAAGGCAGAGTCGCGCAGGTGCTTTGGAGACACTTGTGCGCCAGGTTATACTTGCGCGCCTAAGACTTGCGCGCCAGATGGAGACTTGTGCGCCGGGCTTGAAAAGGAGATCCAAATATTGGTGAAGCACGCCCACCTTTCTGGAGCTGCACAAGAGCTAAAGATTGCCTGATACTTTCGGTGCAAAGCGAGATTGAAGAATAAATCTAAATGATACATGCATGATCGCATGCATACATGGTGAATTGATTCTGACGAATGCCTAGTAATCTGAACATCATTTATTGAGCAATCACATAAGTGATTGTGATTCAGGCAAACGAAGACAAGGGGATCTAGTGCATTCAGTCATTGCACTAAAGAAGAAAGATTGAACTATAAAGAGCATCAACTCTGAACCCTGATGCAAGAAAAGTCTCATTCTGAACAGGAGATGAAGAACTTCAATGCACACCTATTGAAGAGACATTCACGTCTATAAACTGAGTGAGACTTCACCAATGGCAGTGAGCCAGGGGGAGTCAACGGGAGTGACCCGACGGATGCAGTGAGCTATCCCTGAACAATTGTAAAGTCAGTGAGCCTGGGACAGAGTGTCTGTACCCGAACCTTTGTAATCTACATCTAGTGAAGCATAGTGGATTTAGGTACGACTGATAACTTGTCGGTGTATGCTCCTTGGACGTAGCCCTTAGTGGTGAACCAAGTAAAAATAGTTGTGACATCTCTCTGTGTGTGAATGTTTAATTGTTGTTCATATCCATCATACAGTTTTAAGTAGATCCTACCAACATGGGAACAAGATCCACAACTTAAAGAAGAAAAAGTTTCCACCCTGATTCACCCCTCCCCTCTCAGGGTGTCCTGAGGTCCTACAAGTGGTATCAGAGGGAAAGGTTAACGTATGTTGGATATTCTCCCGTAATTCTATTGAGAAGAGGATTTGAGTTTCTTTCCTATAGTCAACAATGAAGAGCAGTCTTGATAATGACACAGTCATTTCTGAGCAAAAATCTATATCCACCAAGACTTTGACAAATATGAAAAATAAAGAGAAGAAGATTATGAAAAATTCCCCCTCATACAAAGAAGATGAAGTGTCTTGTTCTCCATGCCATTCCAATAATGAAGAAACATTATGCTTGGAAAGTATCAAGCAGGTGGCTCATAACTCATCTAGAGGAAAGGATGATACCCCTAATTCAAGATTTTAGGAAAAACTCAGAACATATCTGCATGATATTCCAGAAGAAAGGGTTGCTATTATTTGTATCCTATTCCAATCTAAGCAGATTGAGATCAATCGATTAGAAAGGGAAGCTGAAAATATGGAAAAGGGGTTGGAAAGAAAAGTTATGGAAAGTATGAAGCTCATCAAACAGGTGAAATTCTTTGAAGAAGAAGAGGAAGTCAATAAGACTTTAAAAGAAATGATCCATGCACTTGAAGCTGAGCTGAAGAAGAGCAATGAAGTCAAGAATTTTTGTTTGGAAGAAACTTCCATTAAATTCAGGTAACTTGACTCTTTGTTACAAAACAAAGTTAAGATGCATGAAGATGAGGTTGAAAGATTGAAGAAGACTTGTAAAGAAAAGATGATCACGATTGAAGATCAGAAGATCATCCTCAATATTGTGGGTCAAAGATTGGAAGATCAGTTGACCATGATTGAGAACACACATATTGAAACTTCACAAAAGAACGAAATGAGTGATGATTGCACTCAATGTTCGTTGGAGGAGTCTAAAGCTGAAACACCTCAAACATGTGATAAGAAGATTATGACAACTCTTGATTATCCACATCAAGAATCAGTTGATGCTGGTACTCAATGCTCACTGGAGGATTCTATTGTCAAAAGACCTCCAACATGTGATATAAAGATCATGACTTCACTCTTTGATCTATCACAAGCAACTGAGAAAGTGAAGGTACCGTCCAAACCATCTTGTACTCATATTTCTAAATACACTCCTACAATCAGTGCTGGTGGGATGAAAAGATCTAAACAAGTATGGATGAGGAAAGGTGAGAAGAAGAAACCTACCACCATGGCTAGGGTGGATGGGAAGAAAAAGGAAGAAGTGGGTTCCTCAAATAGAGCACAAAAGATTAAGCATATGGCCCAACAACTTAATACAGAAGACACAAAGAAGAAAAGATTTGTGGGTCAATGTTGGTGCTGCAACATATTTGGGCATTGTGCACTGGATTGTATTTATAATCCCTTACATGGAAAAGCACAGAGAATGCCTATATCAAAGAGAAGGAAGCCAGAGAAAAAGAAGCAACATCAGCAGGTCCAGAAGAATCTGTTTACTACAAACAGATTTGGAATTCTTGATAGCATCTGTGATGTATGCAACGGCATCAGGCACAATGCAGGCACATGTCCATATCAACATACTTTCACTGTTGAAAAGAAATGAAGACCTCTGATGCCGTCAAAGAATGAAGCAGCTACCTTGGGTAGAAATCATAAGAATGTTGTGAACACACATTTCCCCAAGAAGATCTCAAGTAGGGAAGCTGAGAAGACCCATGATTTTAGATCCATGAAATTGAAGGGTCATTCATCCAAAAGAAACACTAAGTGGGATGAATCTCAGATGAACCCATGTGGAAGACCTAAACCAGCTGCAAAAGTTCCAAATGACATATTGGTCATCTGGCCAGAAGATTTGAAAAGAATAAGGAAACTTGAAGATGAGAAGGCCAAGGATGGTGACAAAGGAAAAGGAAAACTTTCACATGATGAAGACACAGTACAGGAGAGATTGCAAACAAAGAGAAACACATGTGTCAAAGAATTTCTGTGTGAGAGATGCAAGAAATATGGTCACATTGCAAAAGCTTTCCTAACCTTAATAACAGAGAAAGAAGTAGTTCTTAAGAGGAGTAAGAATGTATCATTCAGTATGGCTGCTAAGAAGAACAATTCTCTACACAAAGCAGAAGAGAATATGAACAGAGCCATGCCACCCCGAAAGATGTCAGAACATATGTTCAAATATGCAGGCATGAAGACTGGAGTGAACAGAGGAACTTGGTTGAGAAAAGAACCTCAACCAAGCAAGTCTTATTGATGAATCAAGAAGGAACCACCTTATTCCCGTAATCAATTTTGTATTGTGTTTGTGCTAATGACGCAGGGAATTGAAGGTGAGGCATGCTCTCAAGGAGAGAACCTGAGAAGTAGTGAATGCTGTCAACTCTTGATAGCCAAGCTGGAGAAGTTTCCATCCTTAGTAGATTCATCAATTGATATTCAAAGATTATGATGATGAAGGATAACTCTTGATGAAGATGATGAGGAGTGTTTCCCATGAGGGGGAGAAGAATGAAGAAGCTTCCATAATCACTATTTCAATCAATATCAACTCCAGATGGACTCAAAAGCAGTTACTCTGTTAATTTCATGAAGAACACGCCAATGGAGAAGGTATGTCATTTCTCAATCACTATCCCTTGATTACTCAGATCAAAGATTATTTTACAAAGGGGGAGTAACTGAATTGATCAATGAAATAAAGATAATGGAAGTGCCCCAAGGTCACTTATCCTGCTGATTTCACTTGAATGTTTTTGATCTATTTGCTGATGTGAGTGCAGGAGTTTCAGGTTGGTTTTTCTCTATCATAGTTGATCTTCTTCTACCTGGAATTAAAGTGGTAAACCCTTGAAGACAAGATACATGAGTTATCATCTCATGTTGGTATCTTGATTTGTGGATTACAGACAGCCTTGTTGACTTAATCAAATCCCCTTGTTTTCTACATCGAGATTTGCTCAAGTAGACATAGAGTGAAATGATTAATGAAACATTGCCTAAGTGAGGATTGATACCCTCCCTAACATATGCTTTGTATTTATTGTCAATAAGGGGGAGAGAAAGTGAAATGAAAAGAAATGTTGATTTGCTGAGAAGATTATCATTTTGACATTGACAGATTCATTTCAGAAGATGTATAAGGTATTGACAACAAAATACAAAGGGGGAGATTGTTGGAACCACTTTGTGTATAGGTTTGTATTTGTTGTCAATAGTTGTCAATGGAATATCGAAATGAAAGAGATCAAGAAGTACTCCAATAAAATGGAGGAATGGAAGATCACAATGAAGTAGATCATGAAGTACACCGATGAAGTAGAGGAGTAGTGAGTCAGACGATTGTTGTGTTGATCGTAAGTTCAAAGAACATGTGTCAAAGGTGATACATTGTTCACAACAATGAATATTGTGAGGAGTAATCCATCCAAGGATGATTAAAGAAGGATGGTGTTTTTGGATGAAGACCATGCAATTCCTCTTTATTGCATAAGAACCATTGGATTTGATGAAGACCATGCAATTCCTCATTATTGCATGAGAACAATGGGTTTTGATGAAAACCATGAAATTACTCATGATTGCGTGAGAACCATGCTAGAGACTTCTTGACGGATTGAATCACATGGTTTGCATAAAGTTGATCATGACAGTTGATGAAGGAGGCAATGTGCCAATGAGTTGACTTATGAAATGGAAATGCAAATCACATTGACATAAAAGATGATGGTACTAAATCTGCTCCTTCAAAGAATACATATCACAATAGTGGAGTTTGTGATAAAAGAAAAAGAGTTGCTGAAGGATACAGATCACCAAGAAGAAGTGTTGTTGAGGTGATCGTGCTTGTCGACAAAGCAAACAAATGACATACAAATTTGTTGAAAAAGGAGATTCAATGGTGACATGTCGAGTTAAAGATTGTGGTCAACGATCTATGTTTGATTCAAGAACTTCGACAGAGGAATGGATGATCTGGAGGCGGTACAAAAAGAGCAGATACAAGGTGGCTCCGTTTTCCAGTGTTTTCCAAATTTCAGGGCCTCAAAATCAACAAATGAAGAAGAGTGATTTTGGAAAAGGGAATTGTGCGCCATACTCTTGGAGGATAGTAAACTTGCGTTCCATATGTTTTTGAAGATCAGAGCATCAAAATATGGCAAAGGGATAGGGGTCGCGCAGGTGAATTATGTGTCGGGAAGAGACTTGTGCGCTGACGCCTTGAATGCATTATAACTAGCACGCTTATAGTTTTTCGAGATTAGAAGATCCAAATTTGGCAAAGGCAAGATGTTCGCGCAAGTTTGGATGTTGATCGCGCAAGTGCCTAGCAGGGGCCGAGACTTGCGCGCCGATGGATGACTTGCGCGCCGCCGCTCAGGGGGTCCAGTTTTCCTATAAATACTAGACCACCCCTCCTCATTTCTCACGGATCTCAAGACTTAGAGATTGTTCGAGCTCTCGTCGTGCAGGTGGTTGAGCCGCACAAGTGGTGATTGCGCGCCGATTGATGGTTGCGCGCCCCAGGCGATTTGGGCAAGGAAGGAAGTGAGTCGCGTAGGTTTGAAGTTCAAGAAGGCAGAGTCGTGCCGGTGCTTTGGAGACACTTGCGCGCCAGGTTATACTTGCGCGCCTAAGACTTGCGCTCCAGATGGAGACTTGTGCGCCGGGCTTGAAAAGGAGATCCAAATATTGTTGAAGCATGCCCGCCTTTATGGAGCTGCACAAGAGCTAAAGATTTCCTGATACTTTCGGTGCAAAGCAAGATTGAAGAAGAAATCTAAATGATACATGCATGATCGCATGCATACATGGTGAATTGAATCTGACAAATGCCGAGTAAGTTGAACATCATTTATTGAGCAATCACATAAGTGATTGTGATTCAGGAAAACGAAGACAAGGGGATCTAGTGCATTCAGTCATTGCATTAAAGAAGAAAGATTGAACTGTAAAGAGCATCAACTTTGAACCCTGATGCAAGAAAAGTCTCATGTTGAATAGGAGATGAAGAACTTCAATGCACACCTATTGAATAGACCTTCACGTCTAAAAACTGAGTGAGACTTCACCAACGGCAGTGATCCAGGGGGAGTCAACGGGAGTGACCCGAGGGACGCAGTGAGCTATCCCTGAACAATTGTAAAGGCAGTGAGCTTGGGACAGAGTGTCTGTACCCGAACTTTTTTAATCTACATCTAGTGAAGCATATTGGATTTAGGTATGACCGGCAACCTGTCGGCATATGCTCCTTGGACGTAGCCCTTAGTGGTGAACCAAGTAAAAATAGATGTGTCATCTCTCTGTATGTGAATGTTTAATTGCTGTTCATATACATCATACAGGTTTAAGTAGTTCCTACCAATGTGGGAACAAGATCCACAACTTAAAGAAGAAAAAGTTGCCACCCTGATTCACCCCTCCCCTCTCAGGGTGTCCCGGGGTCCTACAATATATGTTTCACTTATGACTTTATATTACCCGTTCTTTTGTAAATTCCATGTTAAAGTATCGTTTTGGGTAAAATCATTTCATTTATCGTATGTGTTTCGACTTGTCGTTTCTTCATATTATTAATTATATACTGATTTAAATAATTCCAGAATGTAAAACAATATTTATATATAATATATATTCATCATATACATATATATTATAGATCGATAAAAGGAATGAAATACACCGTTCATGGAGATGGTAGGCCGTACGTACGCATGAACGCTGTTTTTGTTTCCTTATTGCATTGAATGAAAATAAATAGATGACATACATATATATATACATAAATCCAATAGCAGTATTATATCATATATTTCATTATTATTCATTATATAAACTTTATGATCATTCATGTATGGTTAATCAGGGAGAATGAATCTCATCGCGTCGTGGAGACGGTAGTCCGTACGTATGCACGAGCGATGATATCGTTACCATAATTATAGAATTGGAGTGGATGGTATAATATATCAGAATCAGTATGATGTTATAATGACTATATATAGTTATTCTTTACACCATTATACCCATCCAAGTAAGGTGGTGTTGGAAAAACAGATTACACCACGGCGTGGAGACGGTATTCCGTACGTATGCACGCGCGGTGATTTCGTTTTCCGTAGGATGGATAGATGGTGAAATAGGGTTGTTTTATACTTATAATAACATATCAGTATATGAGTGATACTGATGTTATTACTTCAAAATGAAACAACTATATAAGAATAAGTAGAAGAAGAAATAAAGTTGAAAGAATCGGTAACGGACATTACCTCTTCTTTGAAGCGCCTCTTTAAGACCTCCTCTTAGGGCAATAAAATTGGTCTTTTAAGAATACCAGGACCTATAGGATGTTTCTAAGGAAGTGTAGAAGAGAATTTGGCAGGGTTTGGACAAGATTTAAGGCTCAAATTGGTGTGAGGAAGAGAGAGAGGAGGTTCCCTTTTATAAGGGAGGAGAGGGGTACCTTTGGAAAACTAAAAATATTATTTTATTATAAAGTCATATTCGGTTTTAAATAGCTCCAAATTAATTTATTTCGAATATAAGGTGGGTATGGATCTAAATACTCTCATAAAATGGAATTTATACAAGTTTAGAATCCTATATTAACTTTATCATTTAGATTTAACTTTAAATTAAATAATTTTACTTTTACCGTGTCTTCTTGTTTTCTAACACTAAAAGGATAATAAACATACTATAACAAGCCAAAAGAACCCCAAGTTGTTTATTATTAATATATATAACCTTATATAAGTAATTTTTCCAAACCATAGATTTTTAGGAACAAAATAACGATTAATAATATAAAAGTTTTTTAAAAACTATTTTATGTCAATTTTAATACTATTTGGTAATTGATTTTTGTGAAACTAATAACAGAAATATTAGTTCGAAAAAAGTAAATTAAATCAATACTAACATGTCATATTAACATATAAAATTATTGGAATTCATAAAAAGTCTCAAATTACATTTATTTGGTTATTTATAACATCAATTATATCAATATTTCATTAATAAATTAATTACTGCATCATCATTATGTCATACATAAATTAAATTATTTAATGTCTAAAAATTAATAATTAAAAATAATTATGTAGGAACTCGTTTTAACTTTCTAATGAATATTTATAGTAGAATTTATCTTAAGTATAACCCTATATTAAAAATGATTTACTTATTAAACTTTGATTTTAACTATTTTAACCATTCTTTAAATAAATTAAAAATAAATGTCCTAATCTAATCCAAGTGGGACTAAATGGTCATATTTTATTCCTAAGGTTTTTTTTGGTCAAATAACACTTATCCAATAGAATTAGGACATGTTTTAGGGTAATAATAATATCATTTTTACCCTTAATTACCCTATTTACTTTTAACCGTGGTAAAAAAAAGTAAAAACTACTATTCACCAAAAATTATTTTAATCTCATTTAACCACATTTTATTTACTGACATTAACTGTGTCTCTCGGATTTTTGAAATTCCACTCACAGAAGTGGTAAAATTAAGTTTTATGAAAAAATCATTTTTTTAACTTCCACTTAGTGGTTTCACTATTCATCAAAAAATGAAAGTTTCCTGAAAAATACCAAAAATTAGGATTAAGCTATATTTGATATTATGAACTCAAAAATGATGTCTATTTTACCAAATTCAAAACATATCAGTAGAATTAATTAATTTAAAAAATAATTCTCGTCATCAAAACAAATAGTGTGTTCTTAAGAGATAATAACTATCAATAGCTAGACACTTGTGTATGTCTGGTTGAAATGTTAAATTACATCCAATGACCAACATTGAATTAAATTGTAAAAATATATTATAGATATACTTTAAAACCACTCAAATTAATAACTTATCACTATTAATTATTTCGATTAAAAGGGTTGTTTTTAATTAAAATTTAGTAATTTTCACTATTCATCAGAAAATGAAAGTTATCTGAAAAGTACCAAAATTTCACCCTAAGCTAATTTCGATATTACGAATCCAAAAAATGAAGTCCATTTTAAAAGATAAAATTTATAAAACTTCAAAAAGTGGGTATTACTATTCATAACGGCTAGTTCATAATAATATTATAATAATATCTCTTTTAGTGAAACTCGGTATTGCCTACTACACACGCTATCGAGGAAGGTCGTGGTTGCGTGTAATGCAAGGCATGTCAAGGATGCGTGTTGTGCAAGCTCTTTTTGGTGTAGCTTACAACACAAGACATTAATGAAATTAAAAAGAATATTTTTCATAAAATCCCAGGTTGTTACAGCAAACCCATGCCCATTTCCCTTATCAACATCCCTAGAAACATACTAGAGGTCATGGTCTTCTTCAAAGACCAATTTTAGTGCCCAAAGAGGATGTTTCAAAGAGGCGTGTCGAAGAAGAGGTAATATCTGTTACCGATTCTTTCAAATTAATTTCTTCTTCTACTTTCTCTTCTTTTGTTGTTTCATAATAAAGTAATAACATCAGTATCACTCATATACTGATATGTCATTATAAATATGAAACAACCATATTTCACCTTCGATCCATCCTACGGAAAACAAAATCACCGTGCGTATGTACGTACGGAATACCGTCTCCACGCCATGGTGTAATCTGTTTTACACCACCACCATACTTGGATGTGTATAAGGGTGTAAAGAATAACTATATATGATTATTTTAAAGTGATATTGAATCTAAAATATTATACATACACCCCAATACAATTCCACGATCATGGGAATGAAATCATCGCTCGTGCGTACGTACGGCCTACCTTCTACACGATGTGATGAAACTCATTCTACATGATCTTCATTGAATAATGATTATATAATTGAATTGAATGAATAAATATGATATATATTACACTAATACCATTCTGGAAATGAGTTATCTATAACCTAAAAAGAATTATAAGAATTTATTCGACAAAACATGCATAAGAACATAAAGCAACGAACACCCGAATAACAAGTTGCAATGAAATATTACTAATAAGAATATAAGAATATGAACATATATGATATCATAACAATGAATATGATTCTTTAATAAGTCAATGAAATTATTTAAATCATTATACATGTGGTTCAGATACGTGCAAATCATGTCGAACCTAAGGTAAGGGAAAAATCTCACAATCTCATTTTTATCTGAGATTGTTTATACTTCAGAATTTACTGGGAAATATTTATCATGCACATACATGTTTCCTAAATATGTAATATTATTTCTATCCTCCTAAAATTGATTAAATACAATTTTACCTATTTGTAAATTTTTAGTAAATTATTTGAAAGGAATCTTTCGTCGTTTTCAGTACGAGATACTTTTTGACTTTTTTGGACAATGTATGAGAAGAATGTTTTTTTTAACTTATACGGTATGAATGGATTTATATGATTTCATAGAACATTATTTCCATGAATATTAATTTAAAATTTTTTATGTTTATTTTTAATCAACTTCTTTTAGTTTAAAATTGTATGACATGTTAAGAAAAGAAAATTGTTTTTGGAGTAGAAAAGATATTTTCCTCAAGAATGGTGTTCAAGTATTTTATCAAAAATATTTTCCATCTAAGATAACATCGGGTTCTGTTTCTATCCCTATTTTTACATTTATTTGATTATTTTATGATATAATAAATTTCATGATGATCTTTTATTTTATATGGATTATTTTATGATGGGAAGATGTTTATGAAACCCATTTTATTCTTTGGGTTATGATGACTGATTTATGTTTATGTTGTGTCACACATAAGAATGACTTCATTATGAGATGGGTGGGACCTATATCTCCCTCCAATTCATTGGGTAAATATTTATATCTCATGAGATAAACATGGATGGAATGGCAAGTTAATCTGGTCCAATGACACAGGACTGGAATTAGTAGTTAACTCGATTCAGTAATGGACTTTGTTTGCTATGATGGTCTTGGAAATGAGCCTTGACTAATATGAAATGATTTTCTATGATTATTTTTGTATACCACAAAGTTTCATGTTTTAAGTTATAATTATTAGGATTACATTTCACTACTATGATTTATCCCATGTTATGATATTATGATCTCTTTTTGCAGGTTAATATTTTCAAATTGTTATGTTCATATGAATATGATATGATTGATATTTCTTTTATTTACCCTTACTAAGCATTTGAGCTCACCATTTTGTATGATTTTTTCCCCAGGTCAGGAAGAAGTTTATTAAGTAGTATAGGCCAAAAGGGACTCTAGATATGATGAAATAAACGGGAGACAATGTAGATGATTTATGAACCAGTTGTTTATGTTTCCCAGTTTCTAAAGACACTATACCTAAACGGTCCTATCATGGTTTTGTTATATGTTGTAATAAGTATGCTTCAATTATGAAGTAATAACTATGTATGTAATGTATGGGTTGTTATAGTTGGTATCAGAGGAATGTTATAGTCAACCATTGGAAACTATGAAGTGAAAACCTTAGTAAGAACCATAAGGATATGTCTAAACATAGAACATAATCTTAGTGTCTTAGAAATGTCCATGAATAACCTATGATATGACCTAAAGTGTGAAATTTTATTGCTGATTATGTGGTTTTCCTTTTGTAATTAGTGTTTCTCACACTATGATTCTTGGTTTTAGTCAATGGATGGAACCCGAAGTAACCGTGTTAATGATGAATGCGATGGGAAATGCAATGATTGTCCCCCTTAGAAACCAAACGTTATGGGAGCTGGAATAAAAAATCTTATAGCCATGCTCACACAACTTTCTCATGTTATGAATCATACAAGACTTCCAAAAGAGCAAATGAAGGAGAAAAATTCTGTTGAATCCTTCATGAGGCAGCGTCCACCTTCATTCAGTGGGTCTTCTGTTCCATTAGTGGATGAACAATGGATTAGTACCACTAAAAAGATATTTTCAGTCCTACAATGTTCTGAACATGATAAAGTCTTCTTAGTTGTATATCATTTGGAAGGTGAAGCTGATCAATGGTGGAATCTTATTAAGAATACGAGGAAAAGGGATGAAATTGAGTCCATGTAATGGGACGAGTTCAAGAACTTATTTTTCAATATATACCTCCCTCATATTCTTCGAACAAAGATAGAGAAGGAGTTTCTTGAACTTAAGAAAAATGATGATGAATCGGTTGGTACCTATGAAGAAAATTTTGCAAGACTTGCAAGGTACGCTTCCAGAATTATTATCCAACCTGAGAGTAAGATCGATCAATTCTTTAGTGGCTTAAAACCAAGTCTTCGAAGGGCGTTAGCCATAGGTGACTTCAATATCTATGAGGAAATTGTTCAATGTGCTCTCAAGGTTGAGATGGAGATTGGAGTAAGCCATCATTCATATGGGTTTGATAAGAAGAGGAAAATGGAATTCAAGGGAAAATATAAAGTCCTCACTAAAAAAATATTAGTTTTCCCTTATGCTCAAAGTGTGGAAAGAAACATGGAGGGAATTGTCTTAAAGGGACTAGTAAATGTTTTAAGTGTGGAAAATATGGTCATAGGGTAGTTGAATGTCGAAATAATGGGAAGAAGATGTCTAATGATGCGAACAATGAAAGAGATACACAGAAAACACCTCCAACACTTCAATGTTTCAAGTGCAAGGAGATGGGAAATTTTTCCAATCAATGCCCAAATCCTAGGGTTGTTGATGATGATCAACGTCAACAAACAGTTAAGGCCAAAGATAAAGGAAAGTCACATGCAATTACCATCGGTGAGGTAGAGTATGATAACAAAGTGGTGAAAGGTACATTTACCATCCACTCTAAAGTAGAAAATGTTTTATTTGATTCTAGATCCACCCAATCATTTATTTCTGAATAATTTTCTAAGGGTATCATCGTATTACCTTAACAATTAGATATTGAGTTAGCTATGACAACTCTTAATGGAAAAACGGTCGCATCAAAAGATTACAATTCTTCTTGGATTGAAGTTCGTGGTAAAGTGCTTCCTGTAAATCTTGTGATCCTTCCTATAGTGGAATTTGATGTGATTCTTGGCATGGATTGTCTTTCTTTATATGGAGCTCATATCTATTGCCAAATAAGGGAAGTCACATTTCATATTCCAAATCGATCTATGATCATCAATCGATGCAAGGATGAACATGACCTTCCAGTGGAAATTTCTTCCATTTTATGGGTCTTGATTCCACTAAATGAATGTTATTTATCTCAAATGGTTGGATAGAAACTCACGATTATGAATATGCCCATTGTATATGAGTTTGATGATATCTTTCCAGAGGAATCTTCAGGTCTTCCACCAAATCGTGAAGTTGAGTTTTCAATAGAACTCATACCGGGTGCTATGCCTATTTCAAAGACACCATATAGAATGGCCCCAATTGAGTTGCAGGAATTGAAGAAGAAACTCCAAGAGAATCTTGATAAAAGATTCATACGCCCTAGTGCATCACCTTGGGTAGCACCTGTTCTGTTTATTAAGAATAAAGATGGATCAATGAGAATATGCATTGATTATCGATAACATAACAAGATCACTATCAAGAACAAATATCCTCTCCTGTGCATTGATGAATTATTTGACCAACTACGTGGAGCTCAATACTTTTCCAAAATTGATCTTCGTTCAGGGTATCAACAATTAAGGGTAAAAAAGGATGATATACCAAAGATGGATTTTTATACAAGGTATGGACACAATGAATTTATTGTGATGCCATTTGGTCTTACTAATGCCCCTACTATCTTCATGGATCTGATGAATAGAGTATTTACAGACTATCTTGATCAGTTTTTTGTAGTCTTTATAGACGATATTATTTTCTATTCAAAGATAAAGTAAGAACATGAAGATCACTTGATAATTGTATTAAAGACCCTAAGAAATGGGAATCTTTATGCCAAATTTACCAAGTGTGAATTTTGGCTTCAAAAAGTTTCATTTTTGGGTCACATAATCTCAAAAGAAGGGATATATGTGGATCCATCAAAAATAGAGGCTATTAAAAGATGGTCGAGACCAACGACAGTAACTGAGATCCGAAGTTTTCTTGGTCTGGCTGGATATTATCAACGTTTTTTGAATGATTATTCAAGGTTATCTAATCCACTCACCAGGTTAACTCAAAATGGAGTTAAGTTCATGTGGACGGAGGAGTGTGAAGAGAATTTCAAGGAGTTAAAATGAAGGTTATCCAATTTACCTATGCTCACAATTCCATGTAGTGGAGAAATGATTGTGATCTACAGTGATTCATCCAAGAAGAGATTGGGGTGTGTTCTCATGAAAAATGATATGGTGATAGCTTATGCCTTACGACATTTGAAAATCCATGAACAAAATTACCCAACTCATGATTTGGAGTGAGCCACCGTAATCTTTGCATTTAAAATATGGAGGCATTATCTTTATGGTTAAAAGTGTGATATTTATACTGATCATAAAATTTTAAAGTATATTTTCACACAAAAAAATATGAATATGCGCCAAATAATATGGTTGGAGTTGATTAAGGACTACGAATTCTCAATTCATTATCACCCTGGGAAAGCAAACAAGGTGGCATACACATTAAGTCAACAAGACCATGTTAGCTCATCCATGATGAGGATCACAAAAGATCCAATATTTATGGATTTACAAAGGATAGATCTTCATATTATAATGAAAGGGGAAAAATATTATCTTTCTCAGTTGAATGTTCAACCATCTATAAATGTGAAGATTAAAGAGGCACAAAAATAAGATGTAGAATTACAAAAGAAGGTGAGAAATATTCCTGAATTCAACCTTTATTGTGATGGGATAATAATGTTCGGGAATCGGGTTTGTGTTCCTCCCATCCTAGAATTAAATAAGGAACTGGCAGATGAGGCTCATAGTTCTTCATTTTCTATTCATCCTGGAAGCACGATGATGTATAGGGACTTGAAAGAGTACTTCTAGTGGGATGGCATGAAAAGAGATGTTGCTGAATATATCTCTCGATGCTTGGTTTTTCAGCAAGTTAAAGTTGAGAGACAGAAGTCTAAGGGGATGTTACAACCATTACCCATACGTGAATGGAAATGGGAAAACATCACTATGGACTTTGTCACTGGACTTACTAAAACATCCAAAGACAATAATGCTATCTGGGTCATAGTTGGTCGTCTTACGAAGTCAGCACACTTCATTACTATTAGAGAATATTTCTCATAGGATCAGCTTTCCAGGATATATGTAAAGGAAGTAGTAAGATTGCATGGAGTACCACTTTCCATTATATCTGATCGGGGTCTGAGGTTTACCTCAATGTTTTGGTGAAGTCTTCTGCATACTCTAGATACATAGTTGAGTTTTAGCATTTCTTTTCATCCTCAGACAAACAGTCAGTCTGAGAGGACAATTCAAACTCTAGAAGACATGTTGAGAGCTTTATCTATGGATTTCAAAGGTGGTTGGGATCAACACCTACCTTTGGTGGAATTTTCTTATAATAAATTCTTTCGCTATAGTATTCAGATGGATCCTTATGAAGCTCTCTATGGAGAGAAATGCAGGACTCCAACTTGTTGGGATGAAGTTGGGGAAAGAAAGCTATTAGGACCTGATCTTGTAGATGAGATGGAAAAAAGGTCATGTCTATTCAACAACACATAAAAGCATCTCAGAGTCGACAAAAAAGTTATGTCGATAACTGGAGAAAATACCTATATTTTGAAGTGGGTGAAAAAGTGTTCTTACGAATATCTCCTTGAAAGAGATTAATGAGATTTGGAAAGAAGGGAAAGCTAAGCCCTAGGTATATTGGTAATTTCAAAATTCTGAATCGTGTTGGGAAGGTAGCTTACCGATTGGTGCTTCCACTGAATCTCTCTCAAGTTCACGATGTGTTCCATGTATCTCTCCTGAGAATGTACATACCTGATCCTTCA
The DNA here is from genome assembly GCA_963277665.1 of Viscum album. NCBI lineage: Eukaryota > Viridiplantae > Streptophyta > Magnoliopsida > Santalales > Viscaceae > Viscum > Viscum album. The sequence continues at coordinate 949,171,684 of OY728155.1, read as the reverse complement.
CATTTACTAAGAAGAGAAGTTGTACTGTTGGAGAAATATCTTTCTTATGAAGAACAACCGATAGAGATTCTGGATCATATAGAAAAGGTTCTACGGAACAAGACCACTCACTTGGTGAAATTTTTATGGAGGAACCACCAATTAGAATAAGCTACATGGGAGCTTGAGGATATGATGAGAGAGAGGTATCCTCATCTATTTGTTATGAAGTGACGGATTTCGAAGGAGAAATTCATTTTATGGGGGGTAGAATGTAACACCCTAATAGTTTATGAGAAGTATATTTTTTTATGTCTTATGTTATATGAAACATCAAAGGAATCTTTCACTACACACAACACTAGCTTGGCTTGCTTTACATGCAATCACGACCTTCCACGATAGCGTGTGTTGTACACAATACCGAGTTTCACTAAACAACGATATGCTATTAAAATATTATATAAACTAGCATTTATGAATAGTAATACCCACTTTTTGAAATTTTATAAATTTTATCTTTCAAAATGGACTTCATTTTTGGATTCGGAATATCGAAATTAGCCTAGTGTGAAATTTTGGTATTTTTCTGAAAACTTTGAATTTTTTGATGATAGTGAAAACACTGGGTTACTATTTAAGAACCGAATTTTTATTTAAATAATTATTTATTTTATTTAAATTTATTTTAGGGAAAAATTGATACATAATACCTATAAAAGTTCAATTTAATTCATTGGAGTCATTTTATAATATTTTTAGATATATAAAAATTTTATTGAACTTTTCACCGTCTTTTACCCACCTCATAAGAGAATTTGAAAATGTAATAAATTGTAATTTTACCATTTCTGTGAGTGAAATTTCAAAAATCCGAGAGACACAATTATTATCAAGGAGTAAAATGAGGTTCATTAAGAAAAAAATAATATGTGGTGAATAGTAACTTTTTACTTTTATTTACCATGGTTAAAAGTAAATAGAATAATTAAAGGAAAAAATGATATTATTATTACCCTAAAACATGTACTAATTCTATTGGATAAGTTTAATTCGACCAAAAAAAACCTTAGGAATAAAATATTACCCTTTAGGTTCACTTGGATTAGATTAGGACATTAATTATTATTTTATTTAAAGAAGTGTTAAAATCGTTAAAATCAAAGTTTCATTTCTAAAAACATTTTTATTGTGGGGTTATACATAAGATAAATTCAACTATAAATATTCATTATAAAGATAAAAATATTTCCTACATAATGGTATTTTATTTATAATTTTTAGACATTAAATAATTTAATTTATTAATGACATAATGATGATGCAGTAATTACCTTATTAATGAAATATTAACACAATTGACGTTATAAATACCCAAATAAATGTAATTTGAAACTTTTTATAAATTGAAATAATTTTATATGTTAATATGAAATGTTATTATTGATTTAATTAACTTTTTTCAAAAAAATCATGTTGTTATGATTTTCAAAAAAAAATCAATTACCAAATAGTTTCAAAATTGACATAAGATAGTGTTTAAAACAAATATTATATTATTAATTTTTATTATACTCTTAAAAATATAAGGTTCGGCCAAATGACTTAGATAAAGTTATATATATTAATAATGAACCACCTGGGGTTCGTTTGGCTTGTTATAGTAAGTTTATTTACCATATAGGGTAAACAACAAGAAGACACGATAAAAGTTAAAGTATTTAACTTAGAGTTAAATCTAAATGATAAGGTTAAAATAGTAACCTAAACTTTTCTAAAACCTATTGGTTGATATGATTTCGACCCATCCCCACTTAATCTTTTAAATAAATCAATTTGGAGCTATTATAAACTGAATATGACTTTATTATAAAATAATATTTTAAGTTTTTCCTAAGGTGCCCCTCTCCTCCCTTATAAAAAGGAACCTCCTCCCTCTCCTCATCACACCATTTTGAGCATTCAATCTCATCAAACACCTTCCCATTTTCCTTCTAAACATCCCTAGAAACATACTAGAGGTCCTGGTCTTCTTCAAAGACCAATTTCAGCGCCCTAAGAGGAGGTTTCAAAGAGGTGTGTTGAAGAAGAGGTATTATCCAATACTGATTTTTTCAAATTCATTTCTTCTTATACTTCCTCTTCTTTTGTTGTTTCATAATAAATAAAAAATATAAGTATCACTCATATACTGATATGTTATTATAAATATTAAAGAACCATATTTCACCTTCAATCCATCCTACGGAAAACAAAATAACTGCGCGTGCGTACGTACGGAATACCGTCTCCACGCCATGGTGTAATCTGTTTTCCACCACCAACTTACATGGATGGGTATAATTGTGTAAATAATAACTATATATGATTATTGTAATTTGATATTGATTCTAAAATAGTCGACATACACTCCAATAAAATTCCACGATCATGGGAACGATAACATCGCTTGTGCGTACGTTCGGCCTACCGTATCCACGATGTGATGCGACTCGTTCTACATGATCTTCATTGAATAATGATTATATAAATGAATTGAATGAATAAAGATGATATATATTACAATAATACCAGTCTGGAAATGAGTTATCTATAACCTAAAAAGATGAATAAGGATTTATTTGACAAAACATGCATGAGAACATAAAGCAATGAAAACCCGAATAATAAGTTGCTTTGAAATATTACTAATGAAAATATAAGAATATGACCATATATGATATCATAACAATGAATATGATTATTTAATAATTCAATGAAATTATTTAAATCATTATACAGGAGGTTCAAATACGTACAAAGCATATTAGACCTAAGGTAAGGGAAAAATCTCACAATCTCATTTTTATCCGAGATTGTTTATACTTCAGAATTTACTGGGGTACATTTATCATCCACATCAATGATTCCTCAATATGTAATATTATTTCTATCCTACTACAACTGTTTAAATACAAATTTACCTATTGGTAAATTTTTATTAAAAAAAATGAAAGGAATCTTTTGTCGTTTTCAGTACGATATACTTTTGGACTTCTCCAGCCAAAGTACGAGAAGAATGTTTATTTAACTTATACGGTATGAATGGATTTTTATGATTTCATAGAAAATTATTTCCATGAAGCTTACTTTACAAGTTTTCAATTTTATTTTTAATCAACTTATTTTAGTTTAAAATTGTATGACATGTTAAGAAAGGAAAAAATTTTTTGGAGTAGAAAGGATATTTTCCTCAAGAATGGAGTTCAAGTATTTTATCAAAATTATTTTTCATCGAAGATAATATAGGGTTCTATTTCTATCCCTATTTTTAAATTAATTTGATTATTTTATGATGGAATTAATTTCATGATGTCCTTTTATTTTATATAGATTATGTTATAATGGGATGATGTTTATGAAACCCATTTTATTCTTTGGGTTATGATGATTGATTTATGTTTATGTTGTGGCACACGTAACAATGATTTCATTATGAGATCGGTGGGACCTATATCTCCCTCTAATACATTGGGTAATGATTTATATCTCATGAGACAAACATGGATGGAATGGAAATTTAATCTAGTTCAGTGATACATGACTGGAAAGAGGAGTGAACTCGATTTAGTAACGGACTTTGTCTGTTATGATGGTCTTGGCAATGAACCTTGACTAATACGAAATGATTTTCTATGATTATGTGTGTATTCCAAAAAAATTCATCTTTTAAGTTATGATTATTGGGATTACATTTCACTACTATGATTTATCCTATGTTATGATATTATGATCTCTTTTGCTGGTTAAGATTTTCAAATAGTTATGTTCTTATGAATATGATATGATTGATATTTCATTTGATTACCCTTACTGAGAATTTGAGCTCACCCTTTTGTATGTTTTCTTTTCCCCTAGTCATGAAGAGGTGTATTAAGTAGGATATGCCAAAAGGGACTCTAGATATGATGAAATAAATGGGAGACAATGTAGATGATTTATGAACCAGTTGTTTATGTTTCCCAGTTTCTAAAGACATTATACCTATACGGTCGTATCATGGTTCTGTTATATGTTGTAATAAGTATGCATCAATTCTAAAGTAATAACCGTGTATTTAAAGTATGGGTTGTTATTACAAAGCTCCAGTGACACCCTCTTGGAATTTAAGTTGGGACTCATGACTCCTCCAAGACAGGACAATTAGGATATCACGAAACCCCCTGGGTAGGCCAGCTGAGACTTGCAACTCCCTCCAGACATGTCATCCTGGTCTCGCGAAGTCTCAAAAATGGTGTCATCCAAGATACGGGGCATCCTTTGGACTATGTCACCCTGACACTTTTGACACCCTCCATATGTGTCAGGATAGGTTATGTGATGGATCCCATGACATGAAAATTGGGTCATGTGACATCCTATAGACCTGAAAAACATGTCAATAGGGAAACCTTAGTGTGTAAGCCCAAACCTAAAATGTACTACAAGATCTCTGATTCCCACCATAACTGGGATATGTAGGATGAATTCATATGGATTGAGCTTTATACCAAAAACCTAAAGGGTTGTTCTAATAGATAAGTTCCAAATCAATGTTCTATGGGGATGATAATTTTTCCCCCTTATTTCCCACCCCGATCATAGCTCGTGTGGGCTTAGGGGGATGTTACAAACACCTAAATAATAAATATGAACCTCCATAATGGAATATGGCATCCTTATTGTGTAAGACCCGACATAAAGGGAACAAAAATGACTCTGATTCATTCCATATATAATATATATAGTCTACCTCTCCTAAAAGATCAAGCACCATATTTATCATCCTAGATAATGCTCATATCTAAGTACCTTATTCATTATAGTGACATTGATTATTTTATATCCCTTGTTTTTCACAACATGCATGGAACACATGGGATTAGGTGGTAGAAACGGCCATATCATCTACACTATAAACCGCCAATATGGTACAGGGAAACCACAATGTGTAAGCCCCAAAATAATCCAAGATATTATGACAATGATTCTTTCCATAACCAAGATACGTTGGACACCTTCCTAAGGCCTTAGATCAAATTGACACCCCTTTCGATGTATGTCGTTTTATAACTTAGGCATCTCATCCAGTAGAACTCAATTAGTCCTCGGAGATGATTACCCTAACTCATCCATCAGCGGACTGAGAAACCCACTAAACTATGATAAATTTGATTCCGGTCATAACTAGGATATATAAGGATTCTCTCCGATATCTGAGTCTGATGATAAATCATTTTAAGGAAGTCCCACTGCATAATTCCTGAATCAGGATCAATGAAATAACCATTCATCATCCCTTATTTTTCATACCTCGTGAGCTTGGGGAGTTGTAGTAATCATATCATCAATTTGATGAGTCTTTATAATGACAAGACACCATGATAACTATGACAAATCTGATTCTCTCAATATTAGGTATATGTAGGACACCCCCTTAGGGTACGCGATCAAATATTTGGTGTCTTTTTAAATGAACATATGTCTTCACTACATGACATTAAACTACATAGAATGAATGAACTACATGGTTTTTTATTCTTGTAATAGTCTGGATATTTAGGATGCCTTAAAATGGATCAATCCTCTCCTTGGAATATTAATTTACTCATTTCAATGGAAGAATGTTCCAAAGAACATTGTTATATGGCTTAAGTATATAATAAACATCCCATTACTAGGAAATTATGTAGAACCTCATATACATATATATGGATTCACTAAATATATCCCAGTCCTTTTAATATAAAATAGAATTAACTAATAATTTTTTCATTAGGGTAACCAATCCCATATTTGGAATAGGAATATATTCGTGAATATATCATAAATCTCTAAGAGAGTCCTAGAGTAGGAAATAATTCCCCCCAAAAGGGTGAGATGATCCTAACCTCCCATTCTCTTGACCAAAGTGAGTCCCCAAAATTCAATGGCCCGACAAACCCAAATGACTTTCAGCCTTTGGAAAGAAGGTCCATACCCAGTTATCAATGAGGAAACCCTTTGGAGTTTCTAGGGATAATGAAAGAGATACTAAACCTGATGCATACATGTGAGGGATTAAAATATCCCTTAATCAATCCATCAACGAAATAGACATGGAAAAGCTTTATAATATTAATTGGGTACTAAAATGAGTCATTTTTATTTCAATATTTTGCAAGAAATATCTCGTTTTTCTCTCAAACGGTGAACCCTAACCCTTTCATATTTGATCTATATCCTCAGCACGATTCATTATTCTATATATGGCCCCAAATATATTATTTATTTGATCATTGGCTTTAAATATATTTCATTTTTTATACACCACTGTCACCCATCAACTCTTTTTGTTTATCTCTTGTCATACTTCTTCCTATTTGTGTCACACATACAAGTTATGATTCAAATTTATGATTGGTGTTTATTGTTTCCATTTTCAATTAATTCAATATATTTGTATTTATGGTTACAATTTTTCTTTGTTTCCATTTTATCTTTTTGTTTTCATCAACCACCATCATCTGTCGTCAGTCTCTGTCTGCGACTACCTTTCATTAGTGTTGAATTCTAAATTATCACAATTCAGATATAATTTTACATTTTGTGTTTATTATTTCTATTTTTGAGTATCAAGGGTATTTTAATTTTTATTTTGGGTTTCAATTTTCCATTAATGTCACTTTATCTTTCATTTTTCATTCATGAGCAATGTCCACTGTCACCTATCGGCAGTCGCTACTTAAGCCTTCTTCCCATTAGTATCAGCTTCTCAATCATCCCAGTTCTAATATCAATTTAAGTCATGTGTTTATATTTTTTATTTTTTTTGTTCAGCCAATATTTTTACTTTTTCATTTGTGGTTCCAGTTTTCCATTTATGTTGCTTTATCATTGCTATTTATATTTTTATTTATGATTTAATTCACATATTAGGTATTTTTAAATTGATGAAGTATTATAATTAGATTGAGGTTTTTTGGTTATTTTTATTAATGAATAATAATTTAATATATTCAAATAAAAAAATTTATCAAATATTTTTCATTTAGTTTTTGAAATAAAAATGTATTCTATTTTTTATTGTTTTTTATAAAATTACATTTGAAATTAGAGTTAAAATTATAATAACTTATTTTAAATGTTTTATATTTTATATATATAATAATGAGTCAATGTTGAATTACTAAACTTTAAATAAAATAATGAATATGAGGATGGTTTCATTCAATTTTTTTGAATGTTCAAAATGAAACGTTCCAAAAAATGGCATGTTTTCCTTTTAATGGTTGATATTTTTAAATATAAAGAAGTTGAAAAGTAAATATATCAACAATCATTTAGTATGTAATGGTTTTAAAATAAGTTAAGGCCCTTCCATTTGGTATGTTTAAAATTGTTAGAATTTCAAATATATTGATTATGATGATTTTCATAATGATAATTCTGATAAAATTGAAGAAATGATTCATGATATTGAAGTAGATGCAATTGAGAAAGAATCTCAAATTGAGAATCTATATATTGATGCTAAAAACCCATTTAATATGAGTTGTACATGATATATGGATTTTATTGATAGTGTTAATATTGATTAACTTGAAGGTCAAAATGTATTTTGTGGCAAGGTTTTATAGAGTTATTACAATTGTTAAAAGGCATACTTTATAAATATAATCATCTATAAGATTCACTTTATAAAGTGAAGAAAGTATTTTTCCTGATGGATTTGAGGTATAATAAAATAAAATCATGTTCAAATGAATGTGTGTTATATGTGAAGGATTACAAATTTCTATTAGAGTTTCCAAAATTTGGGATGTCACCATATAAGTTGAAAGGAACATCACATGCTTATTTAGCAATTACAGAGACTCTGTCTAATTAATTTTGGTATCTTCCTAAAAATCATTATTTAAAAAAATTATTTTCATATTCAAATGATTCTAACAGGTTATGATGTAATGCATATAAGTGGATATGTGATACAAAATTACATCTTTCAGCTGATTTTTCACAGTGGAATAAAACTATTCAATTTTTTCCTTCATTGGGAAATGAAGTTAGAAATCTTAGACATGGATTTTTCACAGATGGATGAATGCATATTATATCTTTTATATCTCTCATTTTTTATTACCTATTTTATTGTTAATATAAAACTTATCTCTTAAATTTTGTGTAAAGTGAAAATTTCTCATGTTGATTTTAATGATCACTAGATCAAAACATACTGAAAACGATATTGATGTTCCCTTATCACCAATAAATGATCATTTGAACCCTTTTTACGATGAAGGTATCAAGGTTTATGATTCTTATAAAATATAATATTCTCAGTTGTATGTAATTATTATGTTCACTATAAATGAGTTCATGACATATAGATATTTTGTTGGTTATTGTATTAAGGGCATTAATCTTGTCCAATTTGTGAACAACAAACTTCAAATTATGAATTTCAAAAATGGAGAAAAATTATATACATAGATCATCGAAGGTTTTTTTTCTATGGATCAATATTACAAAGGATTAAAGAAGATATTAAATTGCTCAAAAAAAATTTATATTGCTCCAAAACGTTTTCCCACTGATCAATATTTTGAGTGGGTGAAAAACATTGATGTGAAATTTGGATAGACACAAAATCTAGAAATTATAGAAATAATTAGAAGAAATGTTCAATATATTTTTAGATACCATATTAAATATATCAGTAGGTAAAACATAAAAAATTATTTCATGCATGTGTATTTGAATATCTATAAAATATTGATTATAATTTTTTTAGATATTAAAGGAAGGACTAAATATTGGATGAATGGAAGATTGGAATTACTATCAATGGGAATCCATTTGACGTTAGTACCCAATCCTGGTGAAATGAAAACATATCTACCTCTAGATTATCATAATTTATCCCTGAGAGATAAAGTTATTTTTTTCAATTTCTTAATGATATCAATGTGTCACAGGGTTACTCTTCAAATGTAACAAATATCACAAAGTGATTTGAAGTTGATAAGTATAAAATCCCATGATTATCACATCATGGTGAAATATATCCTGCCAATTTATTTGTGTAGAATATTTTATAGTTACGTTAGAATGCTTATAATGCAGGTGTTTTATTTTTTCAATTCAATTTTTAATAAAGCGGTTATTCTAAATTTTTTTCAAAATTTGGATAATGAAGCAATTTATATATTTTTTCAATTATAAATTTATTCTCCTAAATCTCTTTTTGATATCATGGTGAATTTAATGGTTCATTTGATGTGTGGAATAAAGATTTATGGACCTGTATATATATATATGTTGGATGTATAATTTTGAAAGTTATGTGAAGATATTGATGGGGGTGTTAATAATAAATATCAAACTAAAACATCCATTTTTTATAAGTGTATTTATGGGGAGGTTGTAGAGTTTTGATAAAGATATATATCTTAAGTGGAGCACATCAGTTTTCTTACATCTCACAATGAACTATCCAATTGTGGGGGAAAGGGGATCTATGGATCGAAATTAAAACTGTTAGCAAGTTTACAGATAAATAAGGTACATTAAAACATATTTAATAACATAGATTATGATATCTATATAAAGTATTTTATATTATTTTTTTAAAGAAATGTTATCCAAAGAAGAAAGATGTGTGGATTTTGACTGACTATAAAGAATCTTTTTTGAGATTGCTTAAAGGGGTTGTGCTTGGTAGATTATATGCATCAGAAACATTGATATAGTTATTAGGTGGTTTAAGTTTAACTTGATAAGATTGTATGGGTATTGCATTAATGAATATTCATTTCATATGAAAGATCAAGACAATAGAAGGGAAGTTCATAATAGTAGTGTGTCAGTGTTCATTGAACAAATTAATTTTTTGATTTCCAAAAGAAATAAACACAATATCTATTTCATTTTCATATTATAGAGTCATTGATGAAATATAAGAGGTTGATTACATTTAATTTTTGAATTCCAGTGTTTAATTGTTAATGGGTTGTTGGTAAAAACTATTTTAGAAAATGAATTCCAAATGACACTAGTTAATATGAATATATTTGAGTACATATCAGATAATTATGTCTCGGTAAGACATTTGAAATAAATTTTATATGTTCTTAATCAATGAAATAAGTATTGGTCAATCATTTTAAAGGAAGAAAAAATGATGGTGCTGAAAAACAGGATGAAGATGTTTATTTAGATGAGATCTCTACTTCTATGGATATATTAACATATAAAATTTATGAGCACATCATAGACATGGATTGTTCTATATTGAAATATCATGAGGAATAAATTTCAGAGAACAATACTTTAGAAAATTCCTAATATTTCAAGAAAAAAATGTTTATTTTTTGTTTATGTTATCAAATGTCATATATTTTTTGATATATTAGTATTATTTTCAATATTATAATATACATTATGACTAAAAATTGAAATTTTTAGTTTATATTAGTTTAGTTTAGTTTATTTTACCATGATTAATCTTACTTCACCTATCTATTTGTTTATTTTTTGAAAAAACATTTAATTTTAATCTAATATATTAAATGTAAATAAAAAATTTTATCAAATATTTTATTCAAAGAATATTATTTTTGGATTTAAAATGATGTAATGAATTATTCAATTTTTTTTATTCAGAAGCTGTATTTAATTATTTTTTATTTTATTACGTAATTTCATCTCTCATTAAATATGTAATAATTTTTGTTATCTACTCTAAAAAATATGAATAAAAATTTGTTTAGTTTAGTTTACTTTTAATTGGATCATTTTTTCATATATTCGTATAATATTTCTTTTGGGATAAAAAATGGTGTAAAATGTTGGATCATTTTTACTATTCATACACCATTTTGGTATTTGTTATAATTCATTTATTTTATTTTATCTTTCATTGATGTTTTTATAATTTTAGTTTAATAAATTAAAAAATATGAATACAAATGTTTTTATTTTAGTTTATATTTTATTAGATCATTTTTTATTTTTTATTTTCTTTTATATATACTATTTGGATTTTTATATTCTTTTACAAATTGTTTTTTATTTACATAACATTTTTGGATTTGTTTTTATTTAATTGTATCATTTTCTCTCTCATTAATGTTTTTTATAATGTTCAATACCTATAAATAACAAAAATAAATAAATTAGTTTAGTTTAATTTTTTTGATCATTTTTCATTTTTTAATTACATTTGTATGTAATAGTTGGATTGATATAGTTTTGTACTAATTGTTTATTTATATTATTTGTAGGATAACAGAAGATAAAACATCAAATCCACCATATACTTATGGGGAGAATCATTCAAATACCTTAGGGGAGTACCTTACATATACTCATATTGATGAGCCTCCTCATCCTTCTATACAAGAGGCATCTAGTTCAATAGAGTAAAAATGAATTTGATGGTTGGTAAATGTGGAAGAACATGTTTACCAAAATAATTAGTCCCTCATAGTTGGGAGTAGAGGATACTAGTTGACTTTAATGATAATTGTTTTCTAAGGGATACAAATTCAAACCAATTAAAGATTTTTATTAAAGTGTTGGATAAAATAAAATTTGGTATTTTGATTGCTGATTGGATAAGTTTTGACAAAATGGTAATATCTAAATTATGGAACACATTTTTGGTAAGCAATTTTGTTATGATTTTACTAATTATGAAATTTTTATACTAATATAGTTATTACCTCTTCTTATAAGATGTAATATGATATACTTGATACTAGAGGAGTTCCAAGGAAATGTTTATCATTTGGTTTTTAGGAGATGGAGGGATTTAAAATAAAACATCACATCAGATTTCATTTTTGGGCACAGACAACATCAAAATCCATGTGGTATATATTGATTTCTAGATGAAGAAACCCTGAAGAAATTGTTTAATGTATATGAAATGAATCGTTTTTAAAGTGAAATAAAGCCTATTAGACTTTTTACTGTAATGAACATATTAATGATTTGTTTATTATTAATTTAAAAAAAAAATGATTAGATCTTATCCAAAGATAGATTCCAGAAACATATACAATCATACATTATTTCATGGAGGATATATATTATTGGAAGTATAATTGACTGCTGAAAGATGTAAAAAAATATTTGATACTTGAGGATCTATAAAGTTTAAACCTCCTCCCCTTAGTTAGACATGAAAATAGAAGAGGGAACATGTGTGAAAAATGGGACCATAACATACGGAAGAGTCAAGGGTTGTATCTGAGAGAATTGTAAGGTATTTTCTTTATTAGTTTATTTAGGTTTAATAAATTCTTTATATATTTTGGTTCACATCCTATTTTTTCAAATGTTATATAAAATAATATATTTAGAAGTATATCATATAGGGGAACTTCATATTTTTAGGCTGGAAGGGTATTTTAGCTACTGCATTGGGAAATCCTGAACACCTAGGTCATATACGAGTATACATAGAAGGTGTATCAGTAAAAAAATTGTTTTTTCATTATTAAGATATTATAATGAATGATTTTTATAAAATAAAAATAAAATCATTAGAAGATACAGTTTTTTTATTTATGAGGCAATAGACGAAAATCTCAGAGCTTCAGTACAGTTGATATTTGTGGACATGCAAATGAAGTTTTTGGTTGTTGATCCCACTCGTTTACCTCCACTTGAAAATTTTACGCCTTCACCTCCTCCTACTTATCCAAATCCTAAAACCCCTCCTCTAAATATTTTCATATATTTTTAGTTATATATTGATGATCCCTAGAATTATTTTTTTATGGGATGAAATATTATATTGTAAATACTATTAAACATCAACAGGTGCAGATTAAGAATAATAGGGTCACTATGCAGTATATTATAGACAGATGAGGAATAATACCATTTCTTATAGATGGGTTCGGTATAGTTGGTAAATGTATCATCAATTTATTTGTTTTCAATATATATATGTTCAATGAATTACCATAGGTATGTGTATTTCCTATCCATTATTTCATATCACTTTATGTTTTTTTTTAAATTTTAATGATTATATATTTATAATTTTTCACTATAATAATTTAGTGGTAAATACATTCTATATTGAGAACAAAAAATATAGTTTTTTATGTCTTGATATATAACTTCCCCTACTCTGGCTATTTTATCATCATATTAAAAAAAATTGATGATTATAAAATTCAAATGGAAGATAAAATTTGTGGATGTGCAATGGTTTTGATGATTTATATGAAATATATATTTGTGTTTGTAACTAGAGATGATTTTGGAATCAACACAATTCAAGTATTTTACATTTAAATTGAATAACGTTTATCTTTCCTTTATTTTATTTTACTCAAAAATTATAATTATATTTTTTTATGTTTTTTATACATATAAACATTTTATACAGCATGACACGGTAGTAGTATATAGATTTATGGACCCATGATTTATTTCACTTATAGTAAGGACAACGAATAATCCATAAAAATAGTTTATTTTTCAAAAATACATAAGAAGAATATAATTATTCAGTGTTAGATGATTCCTTATCTATATGAGTATGAAATGTAAATCTCATAAAATTTTATATATATTTTAAAATAATAACCACTTACAATATATTTTTCTGTATCAATGGGAATTGGATTTTGGGTTTTTTTAGTCTATGATAGAAGATACATTAATAGCTATGATATATCCTTAGTGAAGTGTGATATAATTTTATAAATGTATTCAACATTTATGTTTGAATATTTTAATACTTTTATATATTTTAAATAAATTTATTGTTATTTAATAAATATTATTTTCATAGAGGGAAAAAATTAACTTCAAGATATAATAATAAAGTAGAGTGAAACCATCAAATATGTTAAATTCAAGGTTACTTCTCATTTACCATTAATAAATATGGTTATAAGTACCTAATATGCTATCTTGATTTCAAAAATTATTTTAAACATAATTTTTATAAACAAGGAGTAATAAAATTTGGATTCTATTATCTAACATTGGTGTTTGAAATTATTTCAACTTATACAATTATAATGTTCTAGAGTGTTAGATTTTGTTATATACCCATCCCTTCATGTTTCATTCATTTTATTTTGAATACATGTGAAATATTTTAATTTTTTATTTGTAGGTATTGATTAACCTTTTAATTATACAAAATAAGATCTAAGACACATAAAAAGTGAATGTTTGAATTATTAGATAGGTTTTATTGGTATTTAGTTTATTTTTAATATACATTCTAATGTTGAAATTTCAAATTGTAAATGTTTGAGTTGCTAATATTTTTCTACTATTGATTTCCTAGTACGATGTTTTTTCTAATATTTTTATATTATGTTTTATATTTTGGGATGTGAATAATTAATTCAATTATTTTGAAAATGTATATATTTTTCATATTGGTCATTTTATAACTGATATGTAAATTTTTTTAAAAAAAATTATCACTTTAGTTTTTCTAATAACACGACTTGATAAATGATTCGTCACATTGGTTTTTTTAAAACCTAAATGAAAAAAATGAATAATATGATATTTCACACCAATTTCCATTTAATATATGAGAAATATAAAATATGATAGACCTTCCATATCATTTATTTCATAATTTATGTGAAACACTTCCTCTAAAATGTATTTATAACGTCCATTTTTATTAATTGATTTTAAATACATATTGACAATGTTGCCTGTAATAATGTCACATACTATCAAACATGAAAAACCAAAAAATCCAATATGAAATGGCCTTCTTTCAATATTTTTTAATGATGAAGGAAAAGGTGTTGGTTGTTCTATAGGATGCATCAGATTTAAGAATTTCAGAGTTTCAATTATTGACATAGAAAATATGGGTAGACAATTCTTTTGTAGTGAATTTAGAAACACTTCGTGGTTCAAGAATTACATTGTTATTATTCTCCTAAAAATATATCATAAATTTTGTGGGATAACATTATACTTGTTGAGATACATTTATATATCCATGATTTTGAGGATAGAACTTGTTTTTGGAAATCCATGTTGCAATTCTAGTTGACTGTGTGACAATGGATAATTCCATGCCATGCCAAGGATGTAAAAATTCATTTAAATTATGAACCTTTTATTTTTATATAGTATTTTTTATTGTGTTCAAGTCTAAATAAAATCACTAAACTAAATTTATTAATATATGAAGGTTTTGTGGTAAATAATAATCATTTTTGATATGTCTTTTATTGATATGTTAATTGGTGATAAGGGTTGATTGGTGAACGAATCATAAAAACATTTTTTCCCACTGATATATGCCCCATGTCCCACATTTATTAAGTATTGTTGTACATCACTACACTAGTGATAGTGCTCTCTATAATTGATATATCATATTTGGGTTATATAACTATTTTTTCACTTTTTCAGGTATGTTATAATCTCTTCTTTTGGTTTCCTTTTTCATTGGGAATGTTTGTTTGACCGTAGAATTGGGGGATACCTATAAACGTGATGTCTATAATTTATTAGAAATTTTATCATAAACATGTAGTTTATACAATTTTATGGGTAGCTACATAATGTGTAATTAGAGTTCACAACATGTAATACTTTTTGAACAGATCCCATGAGTTGAATACATAGTGTGATAATTTTACACATCATGAAAGGATTTCATGTCATGTAATGTAAAAATTGGATTTTTATTAAAAATGTGATATTTTTTTACTGTAACTTAAATTAAAAGGATTTCACAATTTTTAAACTATTACAGACCATGTTATACAACAATTCACACCTTTTAGGGTGTCATATGAGTGTTTGATATTTCATTCTCTTTTTCGGCCGTCTCCTCTCAACCGGAGCTATTACCCTAGGAAGTTCAGGGCGACTACCTTCACTCCAGATCAGTCTGTTTTGTGATTGATCAGTAGGCGTAGGCACTTCATATCTTCAGGGAAGCCTTTCCTCTCAGTTTCTATCACATTTTTGGATGTGGTACCGTTTTCATTAGGGGTTGATAGTGGGTTTGTTTTTTCTTCCAATCCTTTTTAGGATTTTTGTACCTTGTTTTTGGAAGGAAATGTGGTGGTTTCCAACCCCCATTTTTTAATGTAGTTTGGTTTTTTTCATCCTTGAGTTAGTTAGATCTCTTCACGTTCTCCAATTTCTTAAATTTCTTGTAATTATTATCTATTTCTCGATATTATAAATGGAATTCCATTTGTTAAATTAAAAATTGATTGGGTTAACATTTATAAAGGGATTGTGTTTTTGAAATTAGAATTTCCTTGATTTGAAATAGAAAATAGATTTTCAAACCCTGAAGAAGATTGAAATTCCTTTGAAATGGTTTCATAAAAAATTAAGCATGGTTATTAAAACATATATTGAAAAAAATTGCAGATTGTGTGCCTTAGGTGCATCAAGAAAGATAAATGAGTAGCCTTAGTGTCTGTGGCACCACTAAGAGGTAATACATTTTATGTCAAAGACTTATTATAGGCCTAGATGTTAGTTTGGTCCGTATTTATTCCTTATTATACTTTTATGTGTCTAGTATGTTTTTTCCCATAGTCAAGAGTTTGGGAGACTTGTGCATTATTGTTTCTGGTTGTTTATTGAATAGTAGATTGCATTATAGATATTTTCACACATTTATATTTATATTTAATATCTTTAAATGATTTTTTTCTAGATTTAGAAAATATGACTTGAATTTTTTGAAAACTCTTGGATTGTTTAAGAAATTTTTTTAAATTTTTTTATTTATAAAATTCATGTAAAAATGTTTGTTTAAAATCTAGAGCTTGTGATTTCATATTATTATAAATTATATAGATATATTGGGGGTCTCTTGATAGGATCTATTGCTCAGTAACTATTTATTCCCTTTGGGTGTGTGTAGACTATTTTTTGTAGGATAAATGTAAAGGGAAGGGAATTCTATAGCATGATGGAATTTATTTACATTTCTATTTTGGTTAGTAGGTGATAGTTGGTCACATTGAGACCAGTTTGTCTAGAAATATCACACATTATAGTCTATCCTATATGTATTAGTTGAATCTACCATATTTTTACTTTTTATTCTATTTGTATTTCATTTTTTTCTTATATATGTTACTTTTTATCTATATTTTTTCTCACCCAATATTGGGATGAGTTGGGTGATTGGTCTGATTGACCCAGGTTGGTCTATTAAAATTTCGTATTAGAGGGGTTACTTAGCCTAAAGTGTCTCAGAACTGCCTGAGTTAGTTTTGTGTCCTAGGTAGGTAGGAGTAGGATCATTGTAATTCATACAGTAGGTCCGAAAAAGGGGTCTAGACAGCTCACCCCAGTGACTGAATCTGAGTTTCCATGGGTGGTCAAAAAATATTTACTAATTTTATGACCTATTATTTAGGTTCATTTACATAAATTTTAAGGGAAATTTTTTAAATTAAAATATCTCCACTATTTGGGGACTTGGTTTCTGTATGGTCATTTAAATAATCTAAGTGTTGAGTTTATTCAGATGGAACTATTACGCTCTAAATTTGTTTCCCTTTATAGAAGAATTCATAACTGCTATAAATTGTTATTATTATTTTTATTTGGATTCTTATCTTTGGATCAATGGTTTTAGAGTTTTTAATGAATTATTTGTTATTATATTGTGTTTAAAAAACAATGACTCCTAGAAGAGCTCTTCCAAAAACTAAAGGGGAATCTATAAGGTAGGTTTTGGATATGGGTCCTCTAGTGGACCATTCTTTTTTGATGTAGTGATATGCAGCATTCAGACTATACAGTTTGTTGGAATAGTGAACCCAAGACATGTAGTTAATCATTCCTTGGAATATACCAAGTATCATCCACCTATTTTTTGTACTCACAAATTAATCTAATAGTCGTAGGAGTTCCTAGAATTTATTGAGAGTAAATTAAACTTCTTGATTACTCTGGAAGACTCTTATGAGTTTTTACATGTATATGCTCAAGGTACCTAGAGGAAGATGGTGGAACTCGATAGTGAAAGCTATGATGATCAAAGGTCTTACATGGTCTTGTTTTATGAATATATTTAATTAAAAATTCTATCATAATAATTTACATGCGGAAAAGACTTGGAAGTTTCAAAACATGGGGGCAGGGGTGCATACTGTTCTTGAGTACTCCACTCGTTTTGATGATCTGGTTCAACTAGCATCAGATCATATCCCCAATGACTACCCAAAGGGTCGGAGGTTCGATATGGGGATAAGAGTGTATGTTGGGTATATTATATTCCTTTTGTGCCTTTTGAAATTTCTAGATGTAATGGATAAAATAGCATTGGATATGGAAAACATATCTAGAATGTAATTTTTGGTTGGATCTTTAATTGGTACAATGGTTATCCAAGGTTATACTTCTGGTTAAAAAAAGATGTGCATGATTGGTCAGTTTTATACAGGAAATATTTCAAGGACTTCTACAAGGAAGCAATAGGTTATTTTGTACCAGTGTGGTAGGTGTGTTCGTACTATGCATCATTGTATGGGGGATCCTAGGTATTATTTTCATTGTGGGTGGTATTTCTATATAAAAACTCTCAATGATAAGATATTCTAAGGTAGTAAGGTGGGACCAACATTCACCAAGGGACTACAGGTTCTGTTCGATGGTTCCTAGGGTGGTGGGTCTCAATCTACGGACAAAATGGATTTCTAGGTGTTTAAGTTCCCATGTATTTATGTGGTAGAGTGTTCTCTTTAGTAATCTGAACTAGAGCCAACTACTTTTTTAGGTACGGTGTTTATTTCCTCTTCTATGGTGCTATATTTGTTTGATACAGGCTCAACTCATAATTTTATATCATTCAATTTGATTTACATGTTGGTTTTATGTTCATATCTTATGCTTTTCTTGTTGGATATTTCCACACCGTGGGAAAAGAGATTAGAATAAGGTTTCAACTGTCCCATATTTCGGGTGGTGACAGGTGACTTTGAGGTAGTTTGGGAATTCTTAGTTCAATATCTTGACATATTTGTCTTTATTGTCAATATGGATTATATAATTAGTGTAAACGACCCGATAGACTGTTATCTCCATTGGGTGTAGTTCATATCTATTGATGGGGTCACTCATGTTTTCCAGGGTGAGTGGGACTCTAGATTGGAAAGGGAAAGTCATGTTGTTCATTGGGATGGTGTAATATCATGCTAGATGTCAAAAATGATTCTTGGTGTAGTTGACCATTTATTAAGAGGCCAGTTACCTATATTTATGTGTGTGTACCCTAAGGTATTTCAATATTATTTTTATGGTTTACTGCCATGGGGAGAGGTTGAGTTTATTATTTACCTTCTCCCTAGAATGATGATGATTTTTATGCCATCCTATTGAATGGCTCTGACTGAGTTGTTGAAAGTTAAGGTCTAGATATAGTACCAAGAGGTGAATGTATTTATTCATCCATGCATATAACCATGGGCTTAGGTTGTACTCTCTTCAAAGAAGGGATAAGAGAGCCTTTGAATTTTTGTGGACTAACAAAATTTGAATTTTGTGACTGTTAGGAACAAGTATCCTATACCCAGAATTGATGATCTATTTGATCAAATTAGGTGGGCTATTTGATTTTCTAATTTTGACCTTCGGTTGAGGTACCACCAGTTGAGAGTCTGAGAAGAGGATATACCCAAGATAGTATTTTTGATTCATTATAGGCATTTCATGTTTTTGGTTATGCTATTCAGTCTCTCTAATACTCTTAAGATATTGAGGGATCTGATGAATCGAATCATTCATTATCTCTTGGAATATTTTATTTTTGTGTTAATAGAGGATATCCTTGAGTACTCCTAGAGATATGAGGAGCACATATACCATTTGGATTTAATTCTTCAAACCATGAGGGAATATCTTTTGTATGGTAAGAATTCTAAGTTATTCTTTTGGGTCTGGGAAGTGAAATTGAAGGGTCATGTGATATCTAAGAGGGGTGCCGAAGTTGATCCTTAAAAGGTATAAGTAGTTATGTCTTGGGATAAACCCAAAAACGTGTTTTAGGTCTAGATATTATTTGGTTTAGTAGGTTTACGTATATTGTTTTTTTGGAACATCTCCAAGATTGCATCTTTGACGAAAACTTTAACTTGTAAGGTTGTAATGTTCGAAAGGATTGATAAGTTTTAGAGATATTTTTAAGAGATACATATGAGGATGAATTCAGAACCATTTTTTATTATTCCAGAACCTGGATTGAGTTTTGATGTTTTTTACAATTATTTTTGAATAGATTTGGGTTGGGTCTTGATGTAGGGGAAATATTTGGTGGATTATGGCTCTCACTAGTTATTCCCTCATGAGAAGAACTACCATAACCATGATATTGAGATGGATGCTATTATGAATACAAAGAAAACATGGTGTCATTATCTCTTTGAAGAATGGTTTATAGTATACTCTGACCAAAAAATACTGAAGTATATTTTTACACAGAGAGATCTGAAACTTGAAATATAGACTTTCGGTTGAGTATCGTCAGACATTTGATATTGATGTCGTATATACCCTCTGAATGAATAATATGGCATATTATGGGTTAAGAAAAAACATCTGCCACAAGTAGTGATGGAATAAGTTGATCATTGGTCTCTAGTTAGTTTATTTTCTACAGTGTTTTTGTGAGTGAATGAGGTTGGTGGATAGGACTTCTTAGCATCGATTAAGGTTGAATCATCTTTTGATGAGATATTGGGACTTGACCAAAGGAGATACACCAATAGACAATTCTTAGGAGAGATCATAAATGAAGGGGAGACCTTAAGTGAGTGGTATCAGTCTACCAGTGGAGCTTTTTTCTATCGAAGTAGGTTGGTTGTTCTGTGTTCCTTGAGGTCGGAGTTTCTAGATAGTATACATTGGTTATGTTAGACAACAGACCATGGGGCTATAACGATGTACCAATATTTATACATCAGTATTGGTGTACAAGTAAGAGGTGTTTTATAGTGTATTTGGTATAATAGTGTCTCATATATAAAATATTTAAGGGGTAACACTAGAGATTTTTTGGTTTTTTTTACCCTTATCCCATTCTATTGTGGTAGTGGGATAAAATTTCCATGGATTTCAGTGTTGGTTTACCATGGACACCTATTGGGAAGGATTAGATTAAGTTTACTGTCAAAATACTTGCTAAATCATCTCATTTATTACCACTAAAAGAAATTATTAAAGTGGAATGGCTTGGGGACTTATATGTATGATAGTTTGTGAGACTTCATGGGGTTCCCACTAAAGTTTTTTCTAACATGGACTAGATATTCGTATTTGGATTCTAGAAATTTTTTCACGAGGTAATGTGTTCCTAGATGAAATCGATCAAGACTTATCATTTGAAGATTGATGGAAAGATAAAGAGGGATATCCATATTCTTTAGGAAATTTTCTAATATTTGGTTATTTATTTTAGTGGATCATTGGATTGAAATTTTCCTTTGGTTTATTTCTCCTATAAAAATATTTATCCGTATTTGATTAGGATGGTACCTTTTAAGGCATTTTTTGGGAATCAATGTCGATATCTTATTTTTTGGTAAGATATGGGAGAGTATCTCTTTATTGTGTTGAGGGTTGATCAAGAGGTGATAAAGGAGGTATATCTGATCTAGAGGAATTTTATCATGGCATAGAGTTGTTAGAAATCATATGATAACCATCATCATTGACTACTAGAGTTTGAGGTTTGTGATCTGGACTTTATCATTGTTTCATCATGAATGGAACTCCATCATTTAGGTAAGAAGGGTAATTTAGAACTATGATTTTATAGCCCATTTCATATCATTGAGAAACATTGGAGGGAGCCTATCAGTTGATTTTACCATCTGAATTGACTTTTATACATTAGTTTTTTTCATGTTGCCCAGTTAACGATGTATATACCAGATCCTTCCCATGTGATTTGATTGGATGATATACATCTTGAGCTGGATACCACATTGGTTGAGTAAATAGTTCTGATTATGGATCATCATGATATGTTAGTTTATGGTAAGATGGTCCCTCATTTCTGGTTACTATGGCAGTATCGACTGGATTACCATGAGATGTGGGATCATAATTCATAGATAAGGAGGTAGTGGCCCTCACATTTTGTTGATCTAGGATCTTGAGAAGCTTCTAGGGACAGAAATATTTTATTGTGGGGTGATTGAAACACCATGTTAACTTTCTCTTAGGTGTATTCCAATATATACTTTTGGTTTCATTTTTCGTTGGGTGTGTTTTTATGGCCTTGGAATTGGGAGGATACCTGTAATAGTTAATTCAGAAAATTTTTGATATCTTTAGCATAAATTGTAGTTTCTTATATTATCTAAGTAGTTTCACAATGTTTAATGAGATAACATTATGTGTAATTCCTATTGGAAATATCCCATGAGTTTAATAGATATAGTGATAATTTTACACTTTTGTAAGTGTTTCATGTATTCTAATGTGAAAATTTGGTTTTCATTAAAAATTTGACACATTTTTTAGCATAAATTAAATGAAAATTTATTCATGACATGTAAAATATTACACATCATGTCATACCCAATGTTGTAAATTTTACGGTTCTGTATAGTTGTTTTAGGATTTAGTTCCTTTTTCAACCATTTTCCCTAAGCTAGATATCTTACACTAGGTGTGTCTGGGGGACCCCCCTTCAAATCGTTCCATTTAACGATTGATCAGTATGTTTGGGAACTTATTTTCTTTGAGTAAGACTTTCCACTTATTGTTTATCACATGTGTGGCTGTGAAACCATTTACAGTATCGGTTGGTAATGAGATTATTTTTTCTTTCAGTCCTTTTCATTCTTTTATCATGACTTGTATTCCAAAGGAAAATCAAGTTGTTTTCAATCCTTAATGTTTAAGGTGGATCAGTTTTATACATCTTGGAGGTAGTTGGATCTGTTAAAGTGCTGTAATTTCAAGAATTTCTTGTAGTTATTATTTACTCTTTGATATTAGAAATATAATTAAAATTGTTGAAATTAAAAATAGAATGGGTTCATGTTCATAAACATGATTTTCCTTTGAAAATAGAATTTCCATGATTTGAAATAGAAAATGGATTTTAAAAACATGACACATATTTTCTTGGATTTGAAATGGATTAATAAAATTTTGATAATGATTTTCAATACTAAAATTAACAAACATGGCATAACAGGGACCTTAGGTGTGTCAAGAATGACATACAGGTATCCTTGGTGTGTGTGACACCACTAGGAGTTAACCTCTTGTTTTTCGATTTTCTATGGAAGGACTTGATGATATTTGGATCCATCCTTTTTCCTTATTAGGCTTATGAGTATCTATTATATATTTTTCCATAGGCTAGATCCCGGTTAATAGGTGAATTTTTATTTTTGTATGTATATTGAATGATAGATTACTTAATAGATATTGGATCACATGTATAACAATATTCGGTATCTTTACCTGCTTTGTTTCTGGATTTGGGAAATAAGAAATTAATTTTTTTTCAAAACTGAGGGATTGTTTGAGAAATATTTTTAAAATTTTGTATTTATAAAATGATTGTAAAAATATTTCTTAACAATTTCAGATCTTATTCTTTGTTTTTATTAGAATTTGAATATATTTATTAGTGGTATTCTACTAGGCTCTATTACTCATGCCATACTTCTTCTTTGTGGGGTTCATAGATCATATTATGAATGATATGGGAAAAGATAATTTCATTCAATAGAATACTAGATTTTCTTTAAATGGTTTTTTTGTTTTGAGGGGATTATTGGTCACACAGAGACTGCAATATCTGGACTTGTCATACTTTCTGGTTTAGCATGTTTGGATTAGTTTTATCTCCCATGTTTCAACTTTTTACTCTAGTTGTATGTATTATATTTCTTATATATGATAATTTTTTTGTTATCTTTGTTTTAACTCACCTCCTAATGGGGTGACATGGGTGACTAGTCTCGTTGACCTGAGTTGGTCTATTATAGGTTTATTTAAAGACACAAATATTGTATAAAGTTATTGTGAGGTGTTCTCTCTACTTTTTGTTTATGATTTTTCAATTTGTTTTTTATTTTCTTCAAGAATTTTATCTATTAGTTAATAGATAATAACTATAAATATTTTATTGTGAAAAATAAAACATTTTAAGGTAAAAATGTTTTCTTACTTTATTTGATTGGGTATTCAAGTACAACTTATTGTAAAAGAAGGTTCTACTAAAGTAATTGAAGGTGCAGTGATGATTTCAATTTATAATTAGAAGATTTATATTGATGGTAATGATAGGAATTCAATATTAGCTACATTATTGGGTAGAGTGTACATAAAAGTTATAGGGTTCAGGAAAAGAAAATAAATCTATGTGAATCTATAGAATATTCATAAATAGAATGTTAGAGTGAAGGAAACAAAACATTAAATCATGGATATCCAATTTTAAAGTGTCATTATTCTTGATTTAAATTAATCATTTTATTCCATTACTATATTTCATTAGATTATGATCTCTTTAATATGTTTTATAGAAATTATATAGGATTAAATTTTCTTAATCAATTTCCTTCGTATCTTATTGGAGAAGTTTTATGTCATGTTTTATTATCTTGATTTTTTAAAAAAATATGAGTTATTCACTTAAATAATTTTGTGTATTGTATGGAATTAGAAAATTTATTATTTCGATAAGAGTTTTAAAGATATAATAAAATGCCTTCTAAATCCCCGATGAATAATAATATTTCTAAAGAGGTCAAGTAAGAAAGTGATGATTTTGATTTAAATGAATATATTGATTTAAAGTTTTACATTATCATGTCACCCATTTTAAGGAATTTCTAAAAAATAGTAGAAACCATGGTAAATTACCATAAATGAGATTTAGCTATGAATAAATTTTCTATCTTATGGTGAATTATTCATGTTTATTTGTCAGAAGACAGTAAATATTAAGACACATTATTAAGGATGTTCTTTATGAAGAAGGTTTCAAAAATCCGGGAGTGGAAGTTACCATTTAAGATAATTGAAATAAAAAATTTCTAAATACATAAATAATATTTAGTTTTCATCGATGGAGGATGAGTCATGTTTTAAAAACAAATACGTAGATGATTCATCAATAAGTGATCATGTAAACAAACAAGTGATTGTAAAAGTGTAAGAATAAGTTTTAACTACAGATGTGGATAAAGAAAATTGGGATATAGAATTCATTTTAATATATAACTAAAGGAGTTTCATAAACATTATCTAAACTATAGAAGGAGAATAATAATTTGGGTAATTTTCCTCAATTATTAAACTAGGTAAACAATTATCAAGAAGAAAGAGATGTCCATTTAGTGAGAGAAGTGGAAAGTATCAGAATCTCGCTTTTCAAAGACAATAATTTGAATGATAAATTCAAGGATAAAAATAGGTAAAAGGAAAAAACAAGTTGACTATTAGCATAAGTTATTTAATTAAGAATAAAAATTTAATTATAATGAGTTGTATGATGAAAAATAATTTCCTAAAGATAGAGAATTATTGAAGAGTAACGACAAGAAAAGTGAAATGAACAAGAGTATTTCTAATAACCAAATGTATTTTAAATCTCACTATATGTATTCAGAGAAACATAAATTTTTAGATTTTAAGTTTAAAGGTAAAGTAATGAAAGTTGGGAATAAGAATATTGACTCATATGTTGGATTCAAGAATTCCTAAAAAATATGAGTTATTAATTGATGATAAAAAAAACTAAAAATTTAACGGATAAGAACGTAAAGAATAATTTAAACATAAATATATATATTCATATTATAAATCTATATGTTTTATCAATAGTTGATGATATTAGTGTATTAGAATGTTAATAAATGGAAGTTTCACTATTTTAATACTGAGCATATCACACTTAAAGGTATTAATTTATTTATTATTGTTTGTTCAATGGTGAAAATTCACATGTGGAAATAAATTCATTCTTATATGAAATATGTAGAAATAGTTTATTAATTTTTTGAAGATAGTAATAAAATGATAGACAAACCACTCTAATAATATATGTTTTGAAATACATTTAACATTCAAGAGTTCATATGATAATTCTATACAAAATTTTGATTAATTATTTAAGGATATGTGATTAAAAAATCAATTGGATGAATAATTAATAATAATTTTTTAGTGAAATTCTGTATGAATAATGTTAAAATATTTCATAAGAATAAGGATAATTAAAATATTACTTCTCTTGTGGTTGATTTTTCTTTAAATAAATATCAAAATAATTATCTGTGGATATAAGATAGTTTAACTTCATCATATGTAGAGAGTTACATTATATTTATTAACATATTTTAGATTAAATAAGAAAGATATTCCACATTTATTAATGGTGGTTTAAATGAAAATCGATGTCGTTAGATCAATAGATATTAGTGAAAAGAAGCTAATGAACAAGGGTACTCTCTTTGTTAATGGTTTGAAACACAACATTATATGTTTAACTTATGAATTTTATTATGTAATTGAAGTAAAATATTGAAATTATAGATGCGTTGTAATAAGTGTAAAAGATAGAGAAGTTATGTGTAATGGAAATTAAAATGAGAGAAACATATTTCAGGTGGAACATGTTGAAAAATTAAATAACATATGTTTTAAATATAAGATGTGTTTCATGACTGAAGTGAGAGATGGAGATTATTTTAATCAACAAGGATCAAAACTAATAATAAAGAAATTTTTTTATGTTGTTAAAGAATATGATGGATCCCAATAAGATAATAAGATGGAATTGAAAAACAAACAAAAGTATATAATTCAAAATTTTATTTATTCTATGGAGTTTTAATTTGAAAAAACATATGATACTACGTATAAAGATAAAATTAATGAATAATTTGAACAAATAAAATGAATATTTTTATATAATCCTAGTTTTTTGTTCATGAAATTAAATTCCATAAATCTATAGAAATGGTGAATTTTAAAATAGTGTTATTGTGGGAAATATTGTTAGTTTATTTATAAAATTTTATTTTTATAATTATTTTCTTTTTTCAAGACTACTCTGATATTGTGATAAGTTTATAGTTCATAATTTTTAAATATAGTAGAAGAGATTAAAGATACAAATATTGGGGATAATATCCTTATAAACAAGATAAGACAAGTAGAATTATATTCAAAAAGTGTTGTAATGTTTGAGAATCATTTAGATGAATTAAATAAATTAAATGGAAGGTGTTACCAATAATGTCATGTTTCTAAGAAGTGTCCCATTATCATAATGATGTAAAATTCTCTACTAATTGTGTTGTTTATTTTTCAAAAGAATGATATGAGAAAGAATTTGGGGAGTAAAATGGCTCCTCTCAATAATAATTGGAAGTGTATAGTCACCCAAGCATAACATAAATTTATATTACATCATTTTAGATGAATATTCATTAAATTAAAAAATTACATACTTGAGAACCAAAATATATTAGTGTACTTGGAATCTTGGAGGCATATTATTCTATCTTGGTGAGTTATATTTATCATATCCTTTAATGAACTTCCCCTTTGTTACTCCTACTAAAAAATTTCTTCATAACCCTGCATATTAAATATCATAAACATAAATCATGGAATAAAGATTCGATATTCGTAAGACATGAATCACATATAAATCAAGGAACAAGAGTTGTGAGAACATAACATTAGCATAAGATATAAAAATGGGGCATACAAATTCACTTATAACATCGTGAACATGTTTAAATATAAATAGGTTCACTCATAATGTTTGGGATATGAAATGGGGCACTCGCAAAAACATATGGTCATACAACCTGGTCCATACATAAAATTGTGAACATGTAATATGGTTCATGAATAACATTGTGAATAAGTAATAATGTTTACACATAACATTCTGAACATGTAATCAGGTTCAAGCATAAAATGTTTTAAATGATACAAGGTCCATGCATAACATTGTGAACATGTAATCAATTTCATGTATAACATTTTGACTAAGTAATCCAGATCATGTATAGACTTTTGGACATGAAACTAGGTCCCTGAATAAAATAATGAACATGTAATCATGTTAACATGTAACATGTTTAACACATAATAAGGTTAACTCAAAAAGAATTGAACATGAAATCATGTTCATTCATAATATACTCATGATTCATCCATCATTACCCAAATAAATGGAGAGAGATATAGGTCCCACCCGTCACATAATGAAATCATACATATGTGTTCCTAGAGATCACAAACATTCATAATATCATAACCCATGAAATTAAATTCGAATTATGAAAACATTATCCAATCATTATATTTTGTAATGAGATGGGTTTCATAATCATTTAATCATAGAATAACCTATCAAGGGAGTGTGTTTGACAAACATTTTATCATGGTATTACCAGTGCAAGAGAAACCGATTTTTTAAAACAAAATTCATATTATACATAAATAAATAAAATAAATAATAATAAAGGCTTCCATGGATCATATATCTTTTAAATATTAAACTATATCAGAGGATTTCTTCTTATATGGAGAAAGATTTTGAAGGATCACTTTGATAATTTCATAAGGAAAATAACCCTTATCTAAAAATAATTTTTTAATTCTTAAAACATTTAAAAAATAAACTTATTTTAAAAATAAATTCCAAACTAATGATTTAAGCTTTAAAATAATTGAAATTTTTTGGAGTAAAGTATCCTTTTCACTTTGAAAAACACTTTTTATTAAATAAACCATTTAGAAAACTACTTTCATTGAAAATATCTTTGAAAAAATATAAAGAAAGATTTGAAAACTATCTTAAACACTATTTAAAACATAAATGATATTTTAAATCCTTTTTCCATGAAAATTATCTTAAAATATCATTTAAAAATATTCAAAACATTTATTGGAAAATTTATTTTTCTGTAAAACGGATATCCGGACAAAGAGAAAAATAAGGCCAGGTTTTCTTAAAAACGCTTTCTTAATAATATTGAGTTCCAAAGAATAAAAATGTGGTACCATTACTTTGATATAATATAAATAATAATAATATAAAAAAATATCATGATATTATTTAGATATGGATCATAGGATTTCATTTATAGAAGAATAATGATAAACAATCCTAATATAAAAAGAGATTGTATCAATAAACCCATACCACATTCATAACACTAACTAATAATACCCATTAAATAATAGCATTAAAAGAATAATAAATTATCATTAAATAATTTATATTAATTATATAAAATTTAAATGGGTTATTATATACACCTTTTAAAAGAATATAGGTGCAAAACATAACATGTGTCTTAGAGAAGGAAAATGGAGACAAAATTACATTACCAATTTGGTAAATTTTGAAACAAGAACCCTATGAAACTAAGATAATTAAATGGATATGTAAATACCCATAAATTTAAGGATATTAATCATATAATACATTCATGGTATGTATATACTCAACAAAAAATAAACCATCGGTGAATATGGCATAAGTCTTGCAGGAATCATTGTGAGACTACAACAACACTTACTACTTGAGTAATTTTTGAATCATGATCCCCGTGAAATAATAACATAAAACAAAACATTTAATATCATTAAATAAATTACATTCATGATATAATATTTCATGGATTAGTATTTTCAACAAAAAAGTAGAATAAATGATGAATATAGCAGATATCTCACATAAATAAATGTTAGACAAGAAAACCCTTACCTTAAGTCTTGACATTCTTAATACATGAACAAAACTTTTTTATAATAAATATATGTTTATTATATATCTAACAAAATTACATATTATTATATATATACACATGTATTATTTTATAATGACTTTATATTATTCATTTATTAACAATATCATGTTAAAGTTGCATTTTGGGTGATAACCACTTTGTTTATCTTATATGTTTTGACGTGTTATTCATCATCATCTTACATAGATAATTATTTTCATATTTATATAATGTAAAAATGATTTAAATATCAAATATATTTAGTAAATAATTATTTAAAATAGTCTATAAAAGAAAAAAATATGAAATGAAATACACCGTTTATGGAGACGATAGGTTATACATACGCATGGATGATGTTTCCATTTTCTTTTAATATTAGTAATGAAATATATGTTAATGATATATGTATATATATATATATATATTATTTCAAGTTTCATTATTATTCCATATATATCATGAATTTTTATTAAAACCATCCTTAATAAATTCCATGTAAAGCGTGAATGAATCACATCGCTTTGAGGAGGCGATAGTCAACACGTCCACAAATGAAGTTATTATATTCCCAAAAACTGAAAAACTTAAAGGTATGTGTTATATAATAATTAAAAAATAATAAATACATTATAAATATCATATATATATAATAAAATTTTAATCTAATCATTACTATCAACCTTTAGAGGAGGTAATGGAAGAATAATCAACATCGGTTTGCAAAGTGGTAGTCTGCCATACACAGGAATGATGATTTTGTATCCCATTTTATGGAAGAGTGTGTTTTGAGTTGTTCATAACATTAATAAAAAGAAACATACATATATTTATTATACTGAGTTTATTATATAATCATTGATTATGAATAATTGAGGGGTGTAGAATGAAGTAAAACAAAAGTGTGTGCTGAGGGATGTTACCTCTTCTTTAGGTAACTCCCTTTATTTTTCACCAATGGTCCTCCTTGGAAGGATTTATTACCAAAGAGTAGATTTTGAGACTAAGTAAAGAAATTTTTGAGAATATTTGGGTATTTCTTTATGATACAAAGGTATTTAGACTTTTGAAGAAGTGTGGGGTTGAGTTCCCTTATATAGAGGAGGAGGACTGGAATCCTTGTAAATACAACATGGGAAACATGATTTAGATGTATCCATTGCATAATGATCTTCCAATAATGGTAAATGTTCTATAAAAGTTATTATAAGGTCAAAATAACTCAATAAAATGGATTTTTTACATGTTTCTTGTTAATTTGGCCCCCTAAGATAAATTTTAACCACTGAGTAAACTCATTTTTACGTTATTCACTTGAATTAATTTTTATTAAATTCCTTATATTGTTGAAAAAATAATAATTTTACATTACTATAAATTATAAGTTATTATGATTCAAAATATGGAATAAATTTTTCAAAATTAAAAATTCATAACTGGAAGAAATTAATTTAAAATTAATCCTACATATTGGATGAAACAGTATGCTTTTAAAGTGAAAATGTTCAAATGTACGAAATGGTTTTAAATATATTTTCAATCTGAAATTGATAAAAAAGACATGAATTGTATTATTATATGTAAAATTTATCTAAATATAATTGAAAACCAATATAAAATTTAATTTAACTATATAAATAAATTAGAAAAAATGTATTTATCAATTAAAATTCTTATTATTCACTATTTATCAAAAATTGTGATCTCTCTAAAAAATACCACACATTCACCGTAAGAAAATTTTGATATTAATATTTAAAAAAATAATTTTATTCATTAAAATAAAAATTATTAATGTTTAAAAATTTAGTTTTAAAACAAGTCTTCCATTAAAATGTGGGAAAACTACATTTTAAAAAAATATATATCTTTTAAGCCTAAAATTAGATTTCTCTTTATTTTATGCCTATCTAAATTTATTTTTGACTGAAAAAATATTTTTTCAATTATTAATATACATATATTTTTTATCTATACATCTCAATAATAGTTATTAATTTAATCTACTTACATTAAATGCCTTTGTGGTCATAAAAATTATTTTTTTTATAAAATCACTTCCTAAATATTCCATTAGGTTTTATTTTAATTTCTAATTAATTAAAAGAAAATAATTCATTTTATAAAAATGTGTAAACCATATTATTTAAATTTATTTAATATTACTCATAAATTACATTATAATAGCTTGGTGATAACTATAATAATATATTGATAATAATATTAATTGTATATTGTAGTTCGGTAAAACTTGTTGTTTTGTGTCATGAATGTTCTCGAAGTAACTCAACATTATTTGTAACAAAAGCCAAATACACTATTTTATTTACCACAAGCTAATATAATTTTTATGTATTATATAATAATGACTTTTTTGAATAAAAAGGAATAATAACTTGGAGATTTCATATAACATAAGCTATATTCTGTGTTGTGTCGAATGAAAAATATCAAAATGATAAAATTAAATAAATAATTTAAAACTCATAAACGTCGAGGGTGTTATATTCAACCCCTTATAAAATTAATTTATCCTGAAAAAAAAATTTGGTGTTATAAAATATTTAATACGATAAAATTCCTTTTATATAAACCCACATCTCAAAAATAAATTCAAAAACATTATTTAAAAAGGAAAAGTTGAAAACATAATGGTTACACAAAGTAACTCATAACTAAGTTTACACACAAGATCACATAGGTGGGAGGTGAAATATGTATATGGAAGACAAATCTAACTATCTTTTTCTAATGTAGAGTGATAGATAAAATCGTTAGGATAAAGTTAATGACCACAAATCTATCACCCAAAGAACCTTGAAAACGATCATTAATATCATCAAAAATGACTATAATGGAACAACATTCTATTTCATGTTTATTTTCCTAAAGATAATTAATTTTCATGAGACGGTATAATTTATTGATTTCATTATAATCTCACCCATTATTTTTCCTTGACCAATTTCCACTCCATCCCTTATTCTATGAAATGAAGGTGAATTTATCATTCCTAATGCATTAGCAGATCCTGAAATCCATAAATAGAATAATATGTCACTCTATCTGTCTTCATCAGAAAAAAATGATTATCAGAAGTTATCTAATATTCATAAATCCTCACATATCAAGATAATACTTTATCCTCTAGAACCACATCTGAAGCATAACCTAAATCATTCCATCAATAGTTTACCTTAGAGATGTCTTGAAATGAAATTCATCCTTATTACTTAAATAAGCTTTTATCTTATAACAAAAACAATTTAATTGAACAATTGGGTTCATCCTTTTAATGATAGAATATAAAATGTAATTTAATTGTTCTTGTATCCATGTAGATTGAGGTAATCACCTGAAATTTCACTTGATAAAGAAAAAAAAATTTCATATGGTTTATTCATACAAAATAAAACATGAAATTACCAACATATAAGGGGAGGATAACCATGCCCTAATTATCATGATTCACTTTATCCATTATTATTTTCTAAACATTGCCTTTATACATTGTCTTAAAAGATTTATAATTTATATCATCATCATTATCCATTTGTTTTAAAAACATTCAAGAATAATTCCCATAATCCTTCCATTTTAAATACTGAATAAAGGGAGTTAATTATTTGGAGATTTAACATTATTCCCATTACCACTTTATTTATATTCTCAATGACCATTATTTTTATATTTAAAACATTTATCAGTTCCCCTAAGATAATTTCATCCATGTTCCCTTACACACTTTGAGCATAAATTAAATCTAATCTTTTTTCTCTATATTTTGTAGAGTTTCCTTGGAATTATATCCTTATTTTATTATCATAACCATGAGATTAATGGATAACTTTAATATCCCTCTCTATAAGAAGAATAAATGGAAATTAATTAATAAAACATTTGTTCTTAAACTCTTCTCAATCCATCATGTCAAATTTATATTGTTTCCCTGGGTTCTTGATAAATTACCACAACTAATTCTCTTCACCTTAAAATAAATATATTCAAAAAAAAACATTTTCACATTCTGAAAAATTGGGATTTAAAATTATCTTTTCAAATGTACAGATAAATTTCTATGTAACTAGTGGATCAATCATTCCACTAAAAAGGTGGGTGTTTACTTAAGAATCATTAAAGAAATAATTATTCCCTTCTTTGGTTATTTGGAAAACCATATTGATTCATGGATTGATAAGGTTGTGTGGTCATAGAAATGATGTTTTTACTCAATTTTCTATAGTATTTGATTTCTCTGGGAGGTAAAATATTTCATATTCTAATCAATACCTCATAAACATTGTACCTTTGGGTTCCATCCATTGACTAAACCCAAAAAGAAACATAGTGTTAGAAGCAATTATCATAGAGTAAAATGACACAATCAGGAAAAAAACAATTATAGGATGTATTAAATCATGAAACCCAATTATTTAATCTATAAAAACTTAATTTTATCATAAGTTATTAATATTATTCTTCTATTTAAATCCTTCATGATTGTTCATAATGATTTTGTCAATATCCAAATCATATCCCCCAAGAGTGTCAAACTATGTGTACAGCTAGTCCCGTTGTCGTGCACCAGTTCCCAATCGAGTCTTTCTCAATACATTGTGTCTTATGTTTTTACCCCTAGGTACATCTGTTCTAGGGACACATTCACTTGTAGTTTCCCAATAGGGATGTGATTCAAGTAAACCACTCTCTCAATATTTTACCATAATTCCTAGGAATTTTCGTAAACATTGACTCATACATATACTTATCCTTAGAGACATCCCTAAAAAATATAATTATAAAAATATCTTGGGATCTCACTAATGTTTTCTCATTCTATTTTCCAAAGGCTGACTAAAACATTTCATTGATACCAACTATAGAAACTTGTAGTTAACATACCTAGATAATGAATTATTTTAGATTAATATTGAGAACCTTACAAAAGTAATCTCTTGAGGACTATAATAGTTTATTGTATATGGAAACATGGAAGAAAAATATTCTATCCTGATGAAATATATTCGATATATCCCTTAAAAATATTTTCCTTTATTACTCCTACTTATAACTCTTCTTCGTAACCTTGCATATCAAAGATCATAAACATGAATCATGGGATAAATATTTGAATTTAACAAGAGAAGAATCATATAGAAATAAAAGAACATGAATCATGAGATAATAACAATGGAATAATATATAGACTTGTGGCATACAAATTAACTTATAAAATTGTTAACATGAGTAAATAGAAACATTTTCACTCATTTTGTTAA
Organism: Viscum album; assembly: GCA_963277665.1. Lineage (NCBI taxonomy): Eukaryota > Viridiplantae > Streptophyta > Magnoliopsida > Santalales > Viscaceae > Viscum > Viscum album. Next base: position 949,136,655 of record OY728155.1, on the reverse strand, counting down.
GGACGTGAAATTATTCCCTCACATAAACAAATGGACATGTAACTACGTCCATGAATAACATTGTGAACATGTGATTAGGTTCATGCTTAACATTGTGAAAATATAATTAGGTGAATGTCTAAAATTGTGAAAATGTAATCTGTTTTATGCATAATCTTATGGAAATGAAACCACGTCTATGCTTAACATTTGTACATGTAATCAAGATCATCCATAGCATTGTAAACATATCATTAGGTTTAAAGATAAACTTTTTGTATTGCTACTTGGTCCATTAATAACATTATGAACATGTAATAAGATTTACACATAACAATTTGAACACAAAATAATGTTCACTCAAAACATTGTGAACATGTAATCAGGTTCACACATCACATATATACTCATGAGTCCTTTATTGTTACCCAATTCATTGTAGGGTGATATAGGTCCCTCCAATCTTATAATTAAATCATACATAAGTGTCCAAAAATATCATAAACATTCATAATATAATAAACCATGAAAATAAATGGGAATTATTGACACTTCACCCTATAATAACATTTGGAAAAGATATAGGTTTCACAATCATTTGATAATATAAATTCATATAAAAGGAAGTGGGTTTCATATGCATTTTATCACGGTACAAATCATGGAAGAGAGATGGGTTTCATAAAAAACTCTTCATATTAAAAATCAACCATTAAAATAAATAATAAGAATGATTTACTTGAATAATATCCCTATTAAATCTTAATCAATATTGAAGTATGTTATCTTAGATGGAGAATGATTTTTAAAGATCACTTGGAGCATTTCTTAATGAAATTAAACATTCTTTAAAAATAATTTTTTAGGACATTAAACAATTTAAAATCCATTTCATTAAAAACTAATTTGAAAAATAATGATTTAAGAATAATAAATATCTTCAAAAAATTCATTATTAAAATATATTTTCCTCTTAAAAAACTCTTTTTATAACTTATAACAATTTTAATGCCTTTTAAAAAATATCTTAGAAAACTTATAAATGAATCTTTGAAAACCATTTTAAACACTATTTAAAACATAAATAATCTTTAAAATAATTTGTAATTTAAAATGGGATTAAAATATAATTTAAAATAATTATTCAAAACATTTTTGGAAAACATGGTTTCTGATTAAAAATAATATCCAACTGAAAAGACAAATAATGTCTGGTATAGTTAAAAAACATTCTTAATATTATTAAATACCAAAGAGTGTAAAAATTGTACCATAACATGAATATATCATGAATAATAAGGGGATAATAGACCTCATTGTAATTTTGGAGATTTGGATAATATGATTTCATCAATTAAATCATAATCATAAATAATCCCGATAAACGATGGGATTATTGCAAAAAACTCCAACCAATTTGGTAACTCTGAATCATAATACCCATGATATATTAACATCATAAGAAGCATAAAATATCATGAAAATAATTTTATTCATGGCATAACATTTTATGGGGGCATTATATACACCTTTTAAAATAATATAGGTGCATAATATAACATGTTAAACAGAAAAAGGGAAATTGAGAAAAAATTACATTACCAATTTGGTAACTTTTGAAACATAAATGCTATAAAATATAGATCTTTAAACATATATGTAAATAAATATAAAATTATGTATAATAATCATATAAAACGTTAAGGTGTAGTATATACACCCCACATAATAAATGAGTGGTGAATATGGAACATGTTTCATATAAAGAAAAGCGAGACTATAAATCCCCTTACTACTTGAGTAAATTTTGAATCCTGATCCCCCTAAAATAACGAAATAAATTAAAAATTCAAATATAATGTAATAAATTAAATTCACAATATAAAATTTAATTGGACATTATATACACCACACAAAATTAATTAGTGTTAAATATTCCATATATATCACAAAAATAAATGTCACATGAGACAACCCTTACATAAAGCCTTCACTTTCTTCATATATGTAGAAACCTCATTTATAATAAATATAATTTTATTATAAATCTACCAAATAACAATATTATTATATAAAATACCATATATTATTTTATTATGACTTTATATTTCCCTTTTATTAAAAATTTCATGTTAAAGTTGCATTTTGTGCAATAACTGCTTTGTTCTGGGTATATGTTTTGACATGTTAATCTGGATCCTCTTACATAGATCTTGATTTTATTATTTCCATAATTTAAAACCTGATATAAATAATATATATATTCATTATATAATTATTTATCATAACCAATTAAATATAAAAATATGAAATGAAATACACAGTTCTTGGTGATGGAAGGTTGTACGTACGCATGAATATTATTTCCATTTTTTCTCATATTTTTAATGAAATAAAAGTAAATAATATATATATATATATATATTCTTTACATTACCATTATTATGTAATATATATCAAATATTTTAATTAAACCCGTCCTTAATACAATCCATGTAAATAGTGAAGGAATCATATCAGTTTGAGGAGGTGGTAGTGCGTACATCCAGAAACAAAGTTATCATATTCCAAAAAAAATGGAAAGCATGAAGTTATGTGACATATAATAATTAAAGAACCATAAAAACATCATAAATATGATATATATATATATATATATCTCATATATAAATAGTATTTCCATTATTATTACCATCTTTGATAGGTGGTAATGGAAGAATGAACAACATCGGCTCATGAGGTGGTCGACCACTGTACACAGAAACGATGATCGTCTATCCCATTTGATGAAGGTGTGTATAATTTTATATCATAAACTTATAAAAAATATATTTATTTTCAAAAAATGATTATATTTTATAGTAATTTAATAAAAATAATTTAGGGGTTGAGAAAAAAATAAAACAAAAGTGCTTGTTGAAGGATGTTACCTCTTCCTGGGGTCACTTGTTTTGGTTTGAACCAAAGGGATTCATTGGATAGATTTATATTGGAAGGGGGAATTTTAGGATGAATTTAGTGATTTTTGGATAATTTTTTTTCAATTTTTTGTATTATATAAATGGCTTCATTAGTTTTAATAAGTGAGGGGTGAGTGTTCTTTTATAGTGGAGGAGGAGTGGCATTCTTTTAAATACAAAGAGGAAAACAATATTGAGAGCCCTCTCATATACCTTATTCCTCAAATAATGGTATATTTTTTGGAAAATCAAGGATATGGTAGAAATATTTCCACACATTTTACACGTGTCTAATTTATTTTTCCCCAAAAGTTCATGTTTAACCACTAAGTAAACTTGTTTTTACCCAAATCGGTGTAATTAATTTTAATTAATTTCACTAATATTTTTTTCGAAAATAATTTGGCCTTATAATAAATTAAAATTATTATGATTCCAAATATTGAATCCACTTTCAAAATTCTAAAAACATTATAAATATAAATTAATTTAAAATTTATCATTTAGATAGGTTGAAACAACCGGTTTTTAAAGTGAAAATGATCAAATGTTTTAAATGTTTTTATATCCCATTTCAACATGAAATTGTTTCCAATGAAATAAATTATATTAATATATTTATAAAAGATCTAAATATACTTAAAACACAATAAAAAAATATAATTTATCTATAAAAATATATTATAAGAAAACGCAGTTTTCAATAAAAATTTAGTGTTTTTCACTATTCATTAAAAATGAATGTTTTCACACAAAAAAACAAATAATCAAAAAATGTAATTATTGATATTATTGATTACAATATAAAGTCAGTTTTGTAAAATAAAAATTATTCAAGTGTCAAAATTTAGTTTTCAAACAAATATACCATTAAATGGGGGATAAAACTACCTTTAACAAAAATGTATCTTTTATACATAAAATGGATTTATTCTTATTCTATGACTATCAAACATAATGGATGAATTTAAAAACATTTGGTTCAAATTATAATATATAAATTTCAATAATACCTCTCAATAATATTGATTAAATTTATTTCTTTACATAAAACACCTTGATGGGCATAAAAATCATTTTTCATAAAATCACATCCGATATATTCAATTGGTTTTTATTTTCATTTATAATTAATTTATAACCAAGGAATTCATTTTATAAACATGTGTAAACCATATTTTCAAACGTTATTTAATCTTATTTGAAACTTCAATTCTAGTGGCTATGTGATAACTACAATAGTAATTTAATAATAATATTTATTGTATATTGTAGTTCGGTAAAACTCGGTCTTTCGAGTCATGAATGTTATCCAAAGGAATCAGCATTGTGTGTAAAAAATCCAAATATTTTTTTGTGAACCACAATATACTATAATTGTTTCATGTAGCACAATATCAACATGTTCTTGTGTACTAAGTAATAATAACTAGGTATTTTCATATAACACAAGCTATATTTAGTGTTGTGTGAAATAAAAAATATAAATAATATTAAATTAAATTGGGATAAAATAATTCATAAAAACTCAGGTTGTTACAAAGTGGATATGATTTTGGTGGTCATTGTTTACTAAAACCGGATTTAAAAACAATTATATTCTTACTAAAGGATGAATTAATGTTATTAATTATATATGGTCAACTAGTTATGGGTATAAAAACAATGGAAGAAGGTTTTTTAATTTCAAAAAAACATAGGAAATGTTATGAAAAAGAAGACGAAGTGATGTGAGTCAAGAAGTAAGAGTCAATGAAATATTATTATGCTAATAATAATAGGATAAAACTTTATCCTAATCTATAATTTTAGTTGAATAAGAGTATAATTTATCAAATGTTTCATTATAAAAATGATGATTATTATACCGAGACTTGGAGGTTGATGAATAAAATTCAGTATTCTGCAATCAAAGGATAAGGTATGATGTATCACACTCTCTCTTTTACTTTATTATTTTATATTTCCAAAAAGGTTGATGAAAAATAGAAGTAATGTGTTTTTATTAATGGAGATAAAAATTTTGTGGGGAATTTTTAAAAGGCTAAATCTTTTAATTATGTGTATATATGTTAAATATTTTTTGGGTGTATATGGGAACTATTGTAATTTTCTTAATATATATGTAGGGAAAACATTTGGGGCATACTGATGAAATTTTTTAATGTAATGAGATCTGTTTTGAAATTTTTGTAACGATTTGGATGCGAGTGTAAGTATTTTTTATAGAAAACATTGATAATTTTATACATTATTATAGTTTTATATATGGAGTTCCATCATGTACTCTTAGAATATTTAAAAGTTGATTTATCACATTGATGGAGATTTATTTCTATTCAATTGTTGATAAAAATAAAATTGGGAGTTTATTATTACAAATAAGTTGGTTCAGAGTGATGTTACCCCATGAGGATTTCATTTCACAAAGTGTGAGATTGTATATATGTGATATGGATGTGATATGTGGCATTAGTGATGGATTTTTTTTCAAAATCTTATAAACACCTGAATCACATTGAAACTTTTCAAATGTTTTTTATTCATATTATCAAAATATAATTTAATAGTTTGTGATTGATTAGGTTCTAGACATGATGATTCTTGATCATGTATTTTATGACATGAGGATCAGGTCACAATAAATATTTCAATAATTATGTATTCTCAATATTTCATGTGCCAAATAAAATTAGTTTGAAAACTAATATTTTCTTACATGAATCCATTACCATGTCTCAATTTTACTGAACAAGATAAGTTAATTTGTCTCTATAAATTATTTTTATCTAGCAATAAAGGTTTTCATGCCATTTGTCTCCTTGAAGTTGAGTAGTTTTATGTATCTTTTTTGTAATCTCATCAATTTCACCACATGACACATGGCTAGGCCATGATTTATATATTCATCCAACAATGAACTTGGTCATGTTGGGATTTGTCTAAAACACTATTTTTTAGTGAATTTGATTATTTGGAATCATGGATGACCTAAAGGATATCCAAACTTATTCTCTCTCATATCTAAAGCATATCATGGGTGACATAGATGTATAGTTTGATCTGATGATTCAAATTGATGTTAGTGAAGTTAGAAGTTGGTTTTTTATTGAAATTTGAATTATAAATCACAATTTTCAATTAATGTGAAAGTAGGCTAGTATAAAAGGTCTATGAGAGAATCATAGATAGTTAAAAAAAATTAGATAGTGAAATAGAGACATAAAGAGTGTATAGTAGAGATATAGATAATCATTAGATACAACTAGAGAAGGTTTTTATCTACTAATTGTCACATTTCATTAAAGATGAATCTTTCAATAGAGAAGATTGATTTTATTTTCAAATAAGATTCATTATATGGATTTTTATGGTGTTTTTCTATGTTTTGTTTCATTTAATGATATGCGATTCAATTAAAAGTTAATAAATCTATATCAATAAAGAAATAAGGTATTATGTAGTCCTGATAAAGCATTATATTTCTAAATTTCAATGTTCTTAATATTGACATAGAGAATATGAGGATATGGTATATTGATAAGGAATTCATATACTCTTATTCATTCAAGAAGAATCTTACTACCATTTCCTTGAATAGATATAATAATGTATGTGGGATTACATTATACTTATTAGGATAAATGTTTACAGACATGAGTTCATGTATAGAAACTTCTTGATTAAACCAATTTAGGTATTCTAGTGGAAAATATTTTGATGCAAATTTATTTATCCGGAAAATGATATAGAGGCTCATTTTGAGTGGGGAACTGTGTATATAAATATGTTCTTATTTGTTATGTGGACTTTCAAATGAAAAAATTGAGTTGGATGATTAACATTATAAGGAATAGTGGGGATTAAAAAATATTAAGGATAACTTATTTTTATTATCCTAACTAAGTTTAAAGGTTCATTAGTGGAAGATGTAGGTCACATTAGGGAAAACGTTCAAGTGGTGGGTTGAATTTACCTTTGAAAATAAAAGAAATTACCGAATTTTTAATAAATAAAAACCATTTTTTAACTATTAAAGATATTTAAAAACTTTTTGAATAGATTAATAAAATAATATATTTATAAATGATAATAATATAATTAAATGACTATAAAAGTATAATAATAAGACAATCTGTGATTTGAGAATAAAATAATAAAGCGTATTTGATTGATTAAACAAATTAATTAATTAAAAAATAATAGAAAATAAATAAATAAATAATAGAAGGTAAATAAGGAACATAATTTGGTATGGATGTATGAAAACAGTTCAGGAATAGACCCTATGTTTACCATCCCAATTCCTTGAGGATTTAATGTCTTAGTCCCTTGTCTTTAATTGGTGCCAAGATACCAAAAATACCATTATTGAAAGGTTGTAGAAAAAAAATTAGATTACAATAAATATTAACTTTTAAATGTATAAATGGAAACATTATAGAGAATAGTCCATTTCCTTTTAATAGATATGGTATGAAAACCAAGTCCCATAATTTAAAGGTAGTGAGAACCAATAATAATAGGAAGGGGGAATAATTGAAGATTTACATGAAGTAATCATGTTTTATTAATGTTTAAATTGTCTCAAGGTAAAATGATGGAAAACTAGGAGAGAATAAGGAAAAATAATGGCGGTGGGGAAATATTACAATAATCACATAATCTAGATTATATAATAGAGAATTTAGAAAAATAGATCACCTTGAGTGAGATTTGGTGATCATAACACTTTGGCATTGGATATTGGATTTGATTTATATTATTGGTTTCCAAGTCCACCGATGATATATATATAAATATTTATATTGGCTTGAAATTCATTGGAAAACAACTGGAATTATATAGGGTGAATTAGGCCCTTAAAGGTTTTAATTATTCCATTTTGATGAAAATTTACTTCCACCATGGAGGGTCTGGATTGGTGCCATTGGTGACATGTTTTCCTCTATTAGGTTGATGGTGGGATACCAACTTCAACATTCTCACTTTCTGTAACCCCTTAGTAGTCGATGATCCTTAGTGTATTTTTGAATCATACACTGCTACTTCCCATATCTATTTGTTGGTCGGTTCTCTAATACCTATTGGAGGGTGGGGATCTGCTGCTTGAGAAATACCCACAATACCACTGGTTGGTCGGTTGCACCACACTAGCCTATTTCTACTACCTATTACCATATGCTTCAAAACATAGCTCCTCTACTTTTTGTAGAATTCATTTAAGGCTCTTATATATTTCATCCCTAGTTTTAAAAACATCCATTAAGACTTTTTAAATGATATCTCATTGTTCTATCAATATTCTAACAAGAAAACATCATTTCCAACTTGCAACCACTTAAATGAAACCATTAAACGTATTGAATATATTTTTTATGAACACTAATATCAAAATATAGTTAGAAGCACAAAATATCTCCATTTATAAGGATTAAAAAAAGTTGAATAATAATAAAAATAATATAAATATAACCTGCATAGCATGATAAGAATCATATTTTTGTAAAAACTCCTAATAATTCCCACCCCCATTAAAGAACAACAAAAACTTCTCCCCAATAAAAAAATTCTCCCCTTAACCTAATGATTTTCCCCCATTGTGAGATAGTAAAAACATCTTACCATTGGAGGTTATAAAAATTAATAATGGGTGGGGATGGGGAATAAAGTGAAATAAAATACTATACTATTATTATCATCAGTAATAATATTTCTAGAGATATTTATAAAAAATCAAAATTTGAAAAATATTTAATTTATAAAAAATTAATTTAAAAAATAGTGATTTAAAATTATGGTCGACAGAAAGAAAACAAAAATTTTTAAAAACTTAATACTCTATATGAAAAGAAAACATTTTTTTTTAAATTAAAAAGAGATAAATTGATTTTTGAAAACCAATTTTTATGAAGTGATAAATCATTTTTTTGAGAAAAAATTAGAAACAGTTATTTCGAATTTTTAAAGAATTTAAAAATAAAGGATGTCTCTTCTAGGATTATTTAAGTATTATTAAGATTATATCAAACCAAAAAATAAAATAAGTGATATAAATGGGTCATAAGTAATTAAATAAATCTAAAAAAATGAAAAAAAATCATTTCATGGTTAAGGATTAGAATTTTTTTAAGAAATATTAGTAAATATTGCATCAGTGTCAAACCAAGTGTGTAGAAAAGGTCCACTACTTATACCATGGTAAATATCGGATTAAAAATCTATATAGACCTTTTTCTGGTGAAAAAACTCTGGTGCATCTGTTCAAAAACCACATTCACTTGTTTGTATCAGGAAGGGATTATTTTTCTTAGAGCATCACTCTAAATTTAATTTACCAAAATTATGAATTGTTTAAAAAATATTATTTTCAAAGAACAAAAATATAATTTTTTGAGAAAATATTTAAAATTAAAAATGAATTGAAAATTATCAATCTTTTAATTGTTAAAATGATAAGTATCGTAGGATAATCATACCAAACTCACCTTTAATTATGTCAAACTGATCACGAAGGAAGGGTTTTAATGAAGATATCAGAAATTCGAAGGTTTGTGAAAAATATTTTATATTGATATCATCTAATAGAAAGTAATATAAATTAAAATGGTGTCATAGATCAATGTCTTGGTGTGAAACTATTGGATAATGATTTTAGAGTTACTAATAACACTATATTTTTCATACTTAATAGCGACCAGTGAAATTATTCAACCAAAGTGTGAGAGAGTATGTTTCATCCATATGAATTGACTGCATGAAATCCTAGTGGATATGTATTCTGTATTATCTATAAAAATTTCAACATAGTTATACTTCTTACTAGTCCATGATATAATAAATTTTACTAGTATATGGAAATTTCTCCTAGTACTTTTCATATCTAGTTTGTGTCCTCCAAAATCAGGAAAAAAAATACCACTTAAAATATGTTTCCTTATGATAAAATAATCAAATGTTTTCATTTAATTTAAAATAAATATGAATTATTTTGAGATATTTTAAATGATATTATTTTTGATTTGAATGATAACTAGAATAAAGGCATACAAAAATCATATTGTTTGGATGACTTGTAGTAAGGTAAAGTAGACTTTCAGTCAGTATTTGATAAAGCTTATTGTCAACCATTTGACCAACTTCATCCAATATTTTCTAATATGTTATACTCATGGATGTTATAAATTATAATCATGATCCATTCCAAACATATTTGGAATATTATGAGTTTATTTACTTAGGTTTGGAAATATTCCATTAGATTTTTATGAAATTCGAAATCGAAGGAATAATTTAGCTCTTCCATAGAATTTATTTATGAATATTTTTTCATTAAATCATAAAATTATATATAAATATTATATTTTTTTGATGAAATTAACATCCTCAACATAGATTTTAACAATAAATAATTCATTAAAAATATTTTTGAGAAAAAAAATGTGGAATTTAATTTTCACATTTTAAAATCATTTGAAAAAATAAATTAAGTAACCTCTCAGACCAATAATGTAGGTTATACTTTAAATGTTATAGTTATTTGGTCAACATGAATTCATTTTTTCAAAATAATGGATTTTCATAAAGGTTTTTTGTTACACAAAAACATTTTTAGAAATAATATAATTTAGAAAAGAAAATTGGAATCCATTTATAAATGATTAAAATTAAAATGTGTGGTAATTAAAAACAAGATAATAATGGATTTTAACTATGTATCTAGTGAAAAGGTTTCATATTAATCAAATAAATGATATTAATAATATAATTTTTCAACAAGTTAGTAATATTATAGATGATAATTCTTTCATTATAAGTATTTTTGTAAACACCCCTCTTATTTCTAATAATTTGATCATAACGGATTTGTTTCATGAGTTTCCATAATTTTTTTCATTCAAATTCATTCAACTCCTCTGAGGTAAAAAGTATCTATTTATCATCATTAACAGAATCATTATAGGAATGAGGTTCAAGGTGAGAGATAAAAATTGATGTCCAAGCTCATTTAAGACTAATTTTTTAGTGTGAGTTTTGGATTGTAATCCACTGATAATATTTTCAAATTTATGGAAATTGTGTTGAACCCAAACCTTGGATAAACGATTAGAAATGGGTTTGTTATTATATTAAATAATTTGGTAAGATTGAGGATTTGGAATGGTTATTTTAGGTTGGTCAACATCATCCTCAATTTAATGATGTGATTTATGAATATTCTAATCCAAATTGATTTGAATTTATTCTTAAATATTCTTGGTCTTATTATTGAATACATTGTATGATTTATTTTATTTTGACTACCCAATAAAGATAACTTCACCATATTTAGGGTCCAAAATTACCAAATTATTCTTAGTATAAAGGGTAATTGTAATGTCTTGGATTTTCCGTTTATTATTTTTAAATATAATATGAAATTATTTTGAGACCGGGTGTGAAGAAGGAACATCATTCCGAGATCCAGTGATCCTGGAATGGTGGTTTGAACTTTTTTTAGTTTAGTGAGTTGGCACTTGTGCGCGATCGTGGCAGTTTCCAAACGGATGCCCAGATTAAAAATATGAGCGCACCGTTGCGTCTGGGACGATGACTTTACCTAAGAATGAGGCTATCCTTGACCAGTGCGGGTCGAGGGAAAAAGTTAATTTTCGGACGTTTTAAGTAAAATAAAATAAAATAAATTAACCAGTTTATTTTATTTCATTTAAAGAAACATTCGCTGCAGCATGGTGATGGCACAACTGTTTCCTAAATTAATGACGTGTCATAATAACTTCAAAATGGTGAGTCAATGTCATTAATGATGCCGCGTAAATTAAATTCCAACTTGTTTCCCCTTTTTAATGGGTTAAGCAATTGTTGATCATTGGAAATGTTGGGAGGAATCTCTGCTGAATCCGTAAGGCGTTAGAGAGAATTATTGGCGATGAATGGTGAAAGATCGAAACCTAGGCTCTTTGCGCCGATGTTGAAGGATCTCGATGGCAATGGCAGCACGACTCCTTCATCAACGATCGATCCCTTTGAAAGGTAGGGGTTGTTATTTCAATTTTTTTTCCCCATATTTGAGTTTAAATGATGAACGCAGATCAACCATGAACAAGTTGATCCGCGGATTCGTACGTTCTTACGGGAGGGTTTTCTTTGGGGTGATTTTGGGGAATTAATCCATGCTTTTTATTCATGTTGATCTCTGCTCCGTTTTAAGCCTATTAACGGGAGTGGATCAACACCGTGATGAACGACGGTGGAGGTTCGTTCCTCTTTTTCTTTTTTAAATTTCCTCCCCCATTCTTCTCGCGCGTTCTTCACGTTCTTCGTGGGGTGACGAACAACGGATCGTTGTGCATCCGTTCCGCGACGCAACGATCCCAAATCGAAGGTTCAACACCGCAACGAGCTTGTGGAGGTGCGGCGACGATGGAGGACGACGAATTAGACCGGATCAGGGAAGATAATTCTTCACGTGTTCTTCATGTGGGAAGATCAGAACACGTTTTCGGAGCCAATCGGAGGCCTAAAAGCTATGGAAGCAGCTTCATGGTGTCGAGGCGACCATAACCTGGAAGTTTTGTTGCGATCGGATGGCTGGATCGATGATCGGAGCACCACGGGAGGCGCACCAGTGAATGGCGCCATTTCTGGAAATTTCTAGAATACACGGCATGTACTTCCACAGATCACGTTGTGCAGTTCTGGTGGGGGCGGCTAGGGTTTCAGGGTCAGAGAAGAATCACGCAGCGTGTGACCCCGGTCACACGGCGTGTTGGACCTTCCCCGAAGCTCGTCGTGTACTTTGGGTAGTACACTGACACAGAATGATCTACACGGCTTCAGGAGGCCCGACATGTACAGCTCGGCAGAGGCATCTACGTGGATCTCTGCGTGTATCCTGAGGATACACGAACATGGGATAGAGTACACGACCATCTACTCTATCACCCGGCCAGGCAAGGTCAACAGCACGAGACACCCCGTGTGCAGATTGCACGGGTTGGAGTACACGGGTTGGTGACCGTGTACGGGCACATGGCCAGAGTACACGGAGCCAACCCCAGTGGCCCATACACGGCGTGTACTCTGTACTACATGACGTGTATAAAGTTTTCTACACGATCAGCCTCACGACATGGGCTGTTGTACATGGGCATTACCCGGGGTCGGACAACACAGCGTGTATAATTTCGACACACCGTGTACTTTTTGGAAAAAGGCTTGGTCCTTTTGTTCACCGTGCCTTGAATATCTTTCGTTTGGGTTAGTGCCCCTTCGTCTTGTTCCCCTGAAGGTCAGGCATCATTCCCTCACGCAGGATTATGATCCCTTCAGCAGGACTTTCTGTGATAGAGTCAGGCATCCATCCGAGAGGCCCGGATCGAGATCCTCCATCCATTACAGACCCTAGGTAGAGTCAGTCATTGGCGTGACCAACTTTACTAGGCGTTGATCCTCTAACTAGTAGGTGAATTCCGGATAAGTCAGGGTATCCACCATGGCCCAGGTAGTGATCCTCATCCGTGTATAGATATCTTTCACACTTAGGAGTGTGTCTCCCGTAATGAGTGCTTCTATCTATCGTAACCCTTCCACTTAGGGTTTTGTCTCCCGTTATGAGTGTATCCATCTCTCGTGAGGGTTCTTGACGAACAGCTCTTTCCGAACGGACGTCATCAGAGCTATAAGACTCATGGAGTGTGTTCTCCCAGAACGAGCGCATCACAGAATCTTCGGACAGAATCCCTTGTTGGGGTATGCGGTCGTGTGACTTGTTTCTAGACCACAGGTCTGGGTTTTGAGTATATCTGGTTTGTTTTATATGTTCTGTAAACATATACTATGCATATCTGAATTTACCTTTACTTTCTGTACTGCCTTGTGGTTTTCAGGGTCCTCTACTGAGTATTGTTATACTCACCCCTGCGTGGGCTTTGCCCGCATGTCTGGTGTCTTGTGCAGATGAGCAGCCTTTTGACAGAGTCCAGGGAGGACCAGGACAAGACCGATCTTTCTGAGTTCCCTACAGGCTGAGGCATTCCTATGGCTACGAGTGGCAGTCCCAGTACCTTTGTGCTTACAGGTTGGACTTTGTAGTTTTTTTTCAAACTCTTGTTTTTGGTGGGCTTGTATTCTGGCCTAGTTTAATTTTATAGTACTCTACCTTTCTTCATACTCTGTTGGTTGGGTTTAGTTATATGCATGCATTTTTTTTCCTTAGTGTTTTACATTTCAGCATTTGTGGGCTTGGAGATGTGTGTGTGTGTACAAGTACATAGTCAATGCCTCCCATGTTAGTGACATGCCTACTCGGTGCTAGTCACCAGCACCTGGCCTATTGGAGGTGGGCTTGGGGAGTCACGACGCATGCCCCACTAGGAAGGGTCATGACAGAGTGGTATCAGAGCTGGTCAGTTCTACCTTAGGACAAAGAGTCTGTGAGTTTGGTTGTGTGAAATAGTGTTGAGTGTTTCGGGTTCGGCTTTCAGGCCAGAGACTCCAGTGTTGGTGCAGCGGCTGACGTATCCATACACCAGGTCTCTGATAACCTTCTTTTCGACCCGGTTCACAAAAACACTAGTTTCGGGGAAATAAAAAGGTACATGCATCATATAGAAATGGGTTGTGTCTTCCATATCCTTGGTCTCAGCTATCCAGATATACTGATTGTCTGTGACACATCTTGTTTCTTTACAGGATGCCTCCGCGACGCGTACGAGCTAGTATTCAGCAGCACGATCACGAGGATGACCCCCTCAGTGACGAGGCTTCGATTCAGGGACCATCTCCCCAGGCGTTTCCACCAAGTGGTGCACTTGTTATACCACCGGTGGAGCAGCCAGTGGTGCCTACAGTACTGACCGGTGAGGAGAGAAGGCTTAGTTCACTATATGACTTTCAGAGATAGATACCCCTCAGGTTCCGAGGCGAGCCCGACCCTCAGGTGGCTTAGGATTGGCTTGAGGTGGTGACTAGAGTTTTCCATCTAGTGAGGACACCGGCAGACCATATGGTGATCCTAGGAGCGATCCTTCTTTAGGGTTCTGCGGGGCGATGGTGGAGTCTGACCATGCAGACTCACGACAAGGAGACTCTTTCATGGACATAGTTTGAGCGACTCTTCAGGGAGGAGTTCTCTCCGGTTACGTTGAGAGCTATGCGCATCCAGTAGCTTCTTCAGCTCCAGCAGGGTAGTATGACGATGGCTGACTATTCATCGAGGTTCACCAACCTCTCTAGGTACTCGATGGATATGGTCAGGGATCAGTACTTCAGAGCTCTAACCTTCGAGCAAGGTCTATGATGTGACATCTGAGCTAGTGTTGTGCCTCTATGCATTTCGACTTATGCTGGAGTGCTCGAGTGGGCCTTGGTGATTGAGAGATTCTTGGCGGAGCAGAGACAGCCGCCGGCAGTCAGTAGCTAGCAGATATGTGCAGAGACACCGGCAGCAGGGAGCCGACGTCAGGAACAAGGATCTGGATGTGGGAGACGTCATAGGAGGACCCAGGACAGGGGATCGACAGTACAGGTCTCTCAGGAAGGATCCAGTCAGCCTAGGGTGAAGTGATGTTATGCATGCGACGGTAGGGGGCATCCCGCTAGAGATTTCCCAAAACGTCGAGCTTCTGACAAGAAAGTGGTGGATAGACCACCAAGGAAGAGGCAGAGAATGTAGCAGGAAGATCCGCCAGGCGGTGGATGTGGCAGAGGAGCAGGGAGAGCTGCAGGTGGTGGCAGGCGCTTCGACTTACTTCCACCATCACCCCCAGGAGGTCCGCACCAGGCTCAGGGAGCTGGGGGACAGGGACAGGGACAACTGCATGCGGTCGAGGCATATGACCCAGGGGCTCCAGTGATGATTCGAGGTACGATCTGTGTCTTTTCAACTATTTTTTCATACTCCTAGACAAAGGTTCTAGTCATTCTCTTATAGGAACATGTCTTGTTCAAAACATCGTGATTCCGGTAGAACCGTTGACTAGATCCTTACGCTTGGAGACACCTATGGGAGGAGACTCGACAATCACACACCTTTGCAGACAGTGTGATATTACCCTTGGAGGCGAGAGTTTTGGTTGGAACCTTTTGGTGATGGCGTCGAGGCCTTACGACGTCATTCTCGGTATGGAATGGTTATCTTCATTCCATTCCCAGATTGACTATTTTAGGCAAAGGGTGTGGTGTGTTCGCCGTGATGGAACAAAGTTTCCCTTTGTCGGAGAAAAGGAAACCCAGGCAGCAAAAAATGGTCTCATGCATAGGTGGGTACAGCTGATCACTCACGAGTTGGCTAGAATTACCCTTAGAGCAGTAGATGTTGTGAGCTCTCAGTTCCCAGCAGTGGTGGCGGAGTATGAGGACGTCTTTCCCGAAGATTTTCCAGGACTACCTCCCCACCGGGAAATCGACTTCTGCATCGACTTACACCCCGGGATGACACTGATTTCCTCATCAGCTTATCGGATGGCTCTCGCAGAGCTTTGTGAGCTGAGGGTGCAGTTAGAAGATTTACAGAGCAAAGGTTTTGTATGCCCCAGCATCTCACCCTGGGTGGCCCCAGTCTTGTTTTCCAAGAAGGCAGATGGGAGTCTGAGGTTGTGCGTGTATTACCGGTGCTTGAACCAGGTGACGGTGAAGAACAAATATACACAACCAAGGATCGATGACCTCTTCGATCAGCTAATAGGGGAACAGCGGTTCTCGAAGGTTGACCATCGATTAGGCTATCACCAGCTATGAGTACGAGAATAAAATATACCGAAAATGACTTTCAGATGTTGCTACGGTCACTATGAGTACTTGGTGATGCCCTTTGGTGTGATGAATGCCCCTGCAGTGTTCATGGGGTTGATGAACTGGTTCTTCCAGCCATACTTGGACTGATTCGTAGTGGTCTTCATCAACGACATCCTTGTGTACTCAACGTCATAGGAGGAGCACGCGATACACCTGTGGATTGTTCTGGACGTACTTATGAGCACCAGCTTTATGGGAATCTCTCGAAGTGTCAGTTCTGGATTCATGAAGTCCACTTTCTGGTACATGTCATATTAGCAGATGGAGTAGCTGTGGACCCAGCCAAGGTGGAGGTTGTTTTAGCATGGGAGCCACCTCGGATCCTGACAGAGGTGCGAAGATTCCTTGGGTTGGCAGGATATTACCGAAGATTCATCCCTGATATCTCTCGAATATCAGCATCGATGATGGACTTGACCAGGAAAGGGAAACCCTTCGTGTGGATAGAAAAGTGCCAATAGGTTTTTGAGCATCTAAGACAGAGTTTGACGAGCGCCCAGTCTTCATATTTCCATAGGAGGGTGTAGAGTACATAGTTTTCTATGACGCATCAGGGAACGGGCTCGGTTGTGTCCTCATGCAGCGGCACACGGTGATTGCTTATGGTTCCTGCCAGCTTAGACCGCATGAGAAGAACTATGTGACCCATGATCTCATGTTAGAAACTGTAGTCTTTGCATTGAAGATGTGGCGAAACTACCTTATGGGCAAGCGGTTCATTGTCTACTCTGACCATAAGAGCCTCAAGTACATCTTCTCACAGAAGGATGTGAATCTGAGGGAGAGGCGTTGGGTAGAGTTCCTCAAGGACTATGATTTCGAGATCATCTATACTCCTGGGAAGGGGAACAAGGTGGCGAATGATCTTAGAAGAAGGTCGAGCTCACAGCTGTTGAGTGAGGCGACGCAGCAGTTAGCCATGTTACAGTTATCATTCATGGATGGAGAGGATACACCTTACCTATAGTCGATGGTTTTCACCCCTCCACTCTTACTGCGAGTTAGGGAGGCACAACATGGGGATGTCTACTATGTGGCCTTACGTGCTTTGTTATCCACAGGACATTATCCTGAGGGATATTCGCAAGGTGGGGAGCACATACTTCTTTTCAGAGGACGCACTGTTGTACCAGTGGCATTGCAGGAGGAGGTCCTGAGGGAGTTCCATACATCCCCTTTGGCGGTACATCCCGGAGTGGAAAAGATGTACCAGGACATCCGAAGTCAGTTCTGGTGGTCAGGCATGAAAAAGGTAGTGGCAGAGTTCGTTTCTCGATGCCTCACATGGCAGCAGGTGAAGGCTGAGCACCAGGTTCCAACAGGGTTAGCTCACCCCCTGGAAGTTCCAGAGTGGAAGTGGGATGGAATATCGATGGACTTCGTGATGGGATTACCACAGACATCCAAGGGGCATGATTCCATCTGGTTGATCATTGACTGACTCACCAAGTCGGCCCAATTCCTAGCTAGCAGGGAGTAGAGTTCCGTAGAGAGATCGGGACACCTCTACGTATAGGAGATAGTTCAGCTTCATGGCGTCCCCTCAACTATATTCTCCGACCGAGACTCCCGCTTCACATCCTGGTTGTGTAAGGGATTGCAGGAGGCTTTTGGGACTTAGCTGTGCTTGAGCATAGCGTTTCATCCCCAGACAGATGGTCAGATGGATAGGACCATTCAGGTTCTGGAGGATATGTTGAGGTCCTGTATCTTGGACTTTGGTCGCAGCTAGGAGGACCACCTACCAATGGTGGAGTTTGCGTACAAAAATAGCTACCACTCCACCATCGGTATGGCACCGTTAGAGGCCTTGTACGGGAGACCATGACGGTCACCGCTTTGCTGGACCGACCCCGGAGAGTCAGCACTCATGGGTCCAGAGTTAGTGCGAGCTACCACAGAGAAGGTGCAGATCATCCGGGAGTGGATGAAGACTGCACAGAGCCTGCAGAAGTCTTATGCTGACAGACGACGGAGACCTCTGGAGTTCGAGGAGGGATACCACGTCTTTCTTCAGGTCTCACCTCGATGAGGGTTGTGGAGATTTGGCCGAGGCGGCAAGTAATCTCCGAAGTTCATCAGACCTTTCCAGACCATGGTCAGAGTTGGCGAGGTGGTGTACCACCTAGCTCTACCGCCATAGTTGCATCGGGTACATGATGTCTTCCACGTGTTGCAGCAGAGGAGGTACGTGCATGACCCATCACACGTCATCGACTAAGACGAGCTAGACATCGAGGATGGAGTGACCTTTGTTGAGTACCCGGTGGAGATCAAGGATCGACAAGAGATGATATTTCATGGGCAATCGATTCCCTTAGTTCACATCTAGTGGCAGAACGGGAATCTTCAGGAGAGAATGTGGGAGCGGGAGGCCCAGATCCGTGCCCAGTACCCTGATCTTTTTGAGTAGCCTTTGTTTTGGATTTTCGGGGACGTAAAGCCCCAAGGTGGGGAGAATGTAATGTCTCGAATTTTCCATTTATTATTTTTAAATATTATATGGAATTATTTTGAGACCGGGCATGAAGACGGAACATCATTCTTGAGGTCCAGTGAGCCCGGAATGGTGGTTTGAACTTTTTTTAGTTAAGTGAGTTGGCACTTGTGCGCGGTTGTGGCAGATTCCAAACGGATGCCCGGATTAAAAATCTGAGCGCACCGTTGCATCCAAGACAACGACTTTACCTAAGAATATGACTAACCTCGATCGGTGTGGGACAAGGGAAAAAGATAATTTTCGACATTTTAAGTAAAATAAATTAAATTAAATTAATCAGTTTATTTTATTTCATTGAAGGAAACATCCGCTGCAGTGTGGCAACGACGCAATTGTTTCCTAAATTAATGACGCATCGTAATAACTTCAAAACGGAGAGCCAATGTCATTAATGATGCTGCGTAAATTAAATTCCAACTTGTTTCTCCGTTTTAATGGGTTAATAAATTGTTGATCATTGGAAATGTTGGGAGGAATCTCTACCGAATCCATAAGGCATTAGAGAGAATTCTCAGTGACGAACGACGATGGATCAAAACCTAGGATCGTTGCGCCGACGTTGAAGGATCTCGACGACAAAGGCAGCATGATGCCTTCATCAACGATCAATCCCTCCAAAAGGCAGGGGTTGTTAATTCAATTTATTGTTTCCCCGTATTTGAGTTTAAACGAAGAATGTGGATCAACCACGAACAAGTTGATCCGCGGATTCGTACGTTCTTGCAGGAGGGTTTTCTTTGGGATGATTTTGGGGAATTCATCCATGATTTTTATTCATGTTGATCTCTGCTCCATTTTAAGCCTATTAACGGATGTGGATCAACGCCGTGACAAACGATGGTGGAGGTTCGTTCCTCCTTTTGTTTATTAGATTTCCTCCCCCATTCTTCTCGCGTGTTCTTCACGTTCTTCGCGGGGTGATGAACAACGGATCATTGCGCATCCGTTCCGCGATTCAATGATCCCAAATTGAAGGTTCGACACCGCAACGACCTTGTGGAGGTGCGGTGACGATGGTGGATGACGAATCGGACCAGATCGGGGAAGAGTGTTCTTCACGTGTTCTTCGTGCGGGAAGATCAAAACACGTTTTCGGAGCCGATCGGAGGCCCAAAAGTGACGGAAGAAGCTTCGTGGTGACGGGGTAACCAGAACATGTAATTTTTGCAGCGATCAGATGGTCGGACCGATGATCGGATTACCACCGGAGGCGCGCCGACGAAGGGCATTGTTTCTGGTAATTTCCAGAATACACGGTGTGTACTTCCGCAGAGCACGCCGTGTAGTTCTGGCAGTGGAGGCCAGGGTTTCGGGGTCAGATAAGAATCACACGGCATGTGACCCCGGTCACACGGTGTGTTGGACCTTCCCTGATGCTCGGTGTGTACTTTGGGTAGTACAAGAACATGGGATGATCTGCACGCCTTCAGGCGACACAGCGTGTATAGCTCGGCAGAGGTAGCTACGTGGAGCTCGGCGTGTATCCCAGGGATACACAGACATGGGATGGAGTACACGATCGTGTACTCCATCACCCGGCCAGGCAAGGTCAACAGCGTGGGTCACCCCGTGTGCAGATTGCACGGGTTGGAGTACACGGGTTGGTGACCGTGTACGAGCACATGTCCAGAGTACACGGAGCCAACCCCAGCGACCCAGACATGGTGTGTACTCCATACTACATGTCATGTATAATGTTTTCTACACGAATAGCCTCACGACACGGGCCATTGCACACGAGTAGTACCCGAGTTCGGACAACACGAAGTGTATCATTTCTACATGTCGTGTACTTTTTAGAAAACGGATTGGTCCTTTTGTTTACCGAGCCTTGAACATCTTTCGTTTGGGTTAGTGCCCCTTCTTCTTGCTCCCCTGAAGTTCAGGCATCATTCCCTCACACTAGATTATGATCCCTTCAGCGGAAATTTTTGTGATAGAGTCAGGCATCCATCCGAGAGGCCCGGATCGAGATCCTCTATCCATTCCAGACCCTAGGTAGAGTCAGGAATCGGTGTGACCAACTTTACCAAGCGTTGATCCTCTACCTAGTAGGTGAATTACAGATGAGTCGTGGTATCCTCCATGGCCCTGGAAGTGATCCTCATCTGTGTATCGAGATCTTTCCCACTCAGGAGTGTGTCTCCCATAATGAGTGCTTCTCTCTATTGTAACTCTTCCACTCAGGGTTGTGTCTCCCATTATGAGTGTCGTCATCTCTCGTGATGGTTCCCGACGAACAACTCTTCACGGACGGACGTCATCAGAGCTATAAGACTCGTGGAGTGTGTCCTCCCGAAACGAGCGCATCACAGAATCTTCGGGAAGAATCCCTTGTGGGGGTATGCGGTCGTGTGACTTGTTAATAGACCACAGGTCTGGGTTTTGAGTATATCTGGTTTGTTTTATATGTTATGTAAACATATACTCTGCATAGATTACTGTACATTTACTTTGTGTATTGTCTTGTGGTTTTCAAGGTCCTCTACAGAGTATTGTTATAATCACCCCTCCATGGGCTTTGCCCGCACGTCTGGTGTCTTGTGCAGATGAGCAGCCTTTTGACAGAGTCCAGGACGGACCAGGACAGGACCGAGCTTTCTGAGTTCCCTACAGGCCAAGGTATTCCTATGGCTATGAGTGGTAGTCCCAGTACCTTTGTGCTTACAGGTTGGACTTTGCAGTTTTTTCAGACTCTTGTTTTTGTTGGGCTTGTATTCTGGCCTAGTTTACATTTACAGTACTCTACCTTTCGTCGTACTCTGTTGGTTGGGTTTAGTTGTATGCATTCATTTTTTGTTCCTTAGTGTTTTACATTTCAGAATTTGTGGGCTTGGAGATGTGTGTGTGTGTACAGGTACATAGGCAATGCCTCCCATGTTAGTGACATGCCTACTCGGTGCTAGTCACCAGCCCCTGGCCTATTTGAGGCAGGCTTGGGGAGTCACGACGCGGGCCCCACTAGGATGGGTCGTGACAGTAATGTATTTATAATTAGAGACTATAATGAAGCAGATATAAGGAATTTTTCCTTTCCTAATTTCCAAAGGTAATTTTCTTAATATATGTCTTATGATAACACAGTGAATGGAAAAAGAAACTGATATTGACCACCTTACCACAAAATAATTGAGAAATTGAAAAACAATTCAAGAGAGTCTTAGACATTTCATGGAGGGTTATACTTCATCTTTTAACAACCCCATTTTTTAGGTGTTCTAGTAGAAGATAAGGAGTGATGATAACCATGATAATCACAACACTCATCAATGTATTTATTATCAATTTATCCACCATTTTAAATTTCAAGGTAAATGTCTATGTATACTTTTTCATTTTCAAAATTCCATGAAAAATTTATCATTACATTATAAACCTCATTTTTTTGATCTATTAATAAAACACATGTAAATATAGTATAGTCATCGATAATTATCAATTTGTAGATTTTATCTCTAATACAAGAAACATTTAGTTGTCCAAAATTATAAAGGTTGAATAGTTATAATGCTTTGAAAGATTAAACAACATTTTTAGATTAGAAAGTGTATTTTTTTACACATTAAGTTGTAAAGGTTTACAAAATAAGTTATCTTTGAAAGACATATGTAGAAAATCTCATACTTGTCAATTATGGTTGAGCTTGTAAAGAGAGTGGAAATTAAAATGACCGAAGCACCTAGGCAAAAACAAAATATTTATTATCTTATGGACTTAAAAATGTAAAAAAATTACTTTTAAGAGATTTTAAATATAATATATATATATTGAAAATAATATGTGATAAATAAAATCATTTTTCAAAATTAAAAACTTCATAGAGTTAATTTTTAAAAGTAATTTTAGAAGCGTTATCACATAATTGACTAATACTTAGTACTTTATGATTCAGTTCATTAATGAATAAAAAAATATTTAATCAACATAGATTCTGATAAACCAATTGGACTTATACTAGTAATTTTACTTTTTGAACCATTTCTAAATGTTACATGTCCTCCTATGAAGTCTATTAGATGATTTTATTTTGATAGATCACCACAGATGTGTCATGTGAACCTATTATCCATACACTAAGTATCGTCATGGGTTTGTCTCTTGAGACCTTTTTTCATTATGAGGTTAAGAGACTGATTAATTTGATACCCATATCTTGGGTCCACTTAAGTTCATCGATAAAGATTTATGGAATCCAAACTTATTTAGAAAGTGTTTTTATTAAAAAAATATTACATGAAAGAATAATACTCATTGATCTACTGTATCTAGATCTTTTATAATTTCATTCATAAACATGATGTCCAAATTTTATAAAGTAATTACAAAATTAATATTTGAGAATTTCCTCTCACAAATGTAGTCTTTGTATAGTGTTTAAGAAAAAACCATTTTTTCTTTTGAAAAACCAAAACCTTAACAATTGTTTTGAGGATGATGAAAACCAAAAATAAAATTATAATTTTTTTCACCATTGGTGAAATAAAAAATAGTGTTTATATGATTTTTAATTTGAAATTCTAAATTCATAGCAATTGGTTGATTCATTATATTTAAAACCAAATCATATTTTTCTTTCAAAATATGGTATTTTTCCAAAATAACTTGATTATAATTGTTTTTAATATCTCAAAATTTTGAAACAAGTTTAATTAATCTAACATGAAGTTTACTTCTGGCATACATAAGAACTTCATGTCATAAATAATATGTTGTAGATGTATAAGATCTTCATAGTAACATTTAAATGTTATTTCTTTATTACGTACCTCGATATATGTGATTAAGAACATAGTAATTCCATCGCTTGAATCATATGTTGAAATTGAGTTTTCATTCACACTCGAATTTGATACCTTTAGAGAATTAATGCATTAATTATTGTTTTTATAATTTTTATTAAAGGAATAATTCGTCCTGATGTGTCCCTTATTTTTTAAACTAAAGAACATAACTTCTATTTCTTGATATTTATTTTTGAAATGTTAAGTAGATATTCTCGTATCCATTTACTGTCTCACCCTTTTAGCAACTTCATAAATCTCTATGTCACATTTGGTAGTGTCATTATTGATTCCTTTGAAATAAATTTCTTTTTAAATTTTTTAATACTCATTTCAATCCTTTTTGGAATGTTTTTTCATTATTATATCATAATTAATGAGGGAAATATGAGTACCTCAACCACCAAATTCTTTATGTCTTCATCTTCTTGGGTAATGGTAAATTTGGGTGTGTAATTTCTTAGTAAACCTGAAAACATTTCTTCACTAATGTTTCCATAGTAATATAATCGTAAATATATTTTAATGAATTAAAAATGTCATTAAAATGAGTAAAATATTTAATGACATTTCCCAAGGATTCATAGATAAACATTCAATGTATTTTCAAACATATATAATCTTCAATCCTTGACACTGTTAGTTTCATAATGAGTTACTTTTAAGTGTATCCAAGTTTCATGTGCCATTTTGCATATATAAATTTAGTTAAACTATTATTATTCAAAACCATAATTCAAGTGAATCATTTATTTACCATATAATTCAATAAAATACTAATAGTGGTCTATTTGTCTTCTTTTTTTGTAGATAGAGTATCTCCATGCATAAAAATATTCAATAAAATATAATAATTAGATCTAAAAAAGTACTCATACGAGTTTTACAATAAAAATATTAATTACCATAAAAAAATGGATCATAACCCATAATGTTTCCTTTGATAGCACCTTTATTTTTTATAAAATACATTTAGGAAAGAAAAATTTCTTTAAAACTCAATTAAATATTTTGAAAACAAATAATTAATTAAAGATTTTATAAATATGTAAATAAAGAAATACAAGTGGCCTTTAATGTGTATAACTAAAAACTAAAAGATAATGGTCTCTTTACTTTTAATGGATGTGGAATCAAAATAAAGTACCTCACCTTAAAGGTATAGAGCACTGATACCAGAATAAGGAGGAAGAAGAGAATGTTTCTAGAGAGAAATCACATTTGAGTATAGTCATGATTCTCTCTAAAGAATATAATGAATAACTAATAGAGAATGAAAAAAAATAATGATTTTGAGAATATATTATATTAATCACACACTCTAGATTATAGAACATAAGATTTAGAAAGGAGATCTCTTTGAGAGAGATTTGGTGAATTTAGAACTTTGGTGTTGGAGAATGGATTCTATTTTTTTGGTTTTCTAAGGAGACCCAAGATCTCAATTTATAACCAGAAAATATTTTTGAAAAATTATATAACTCAAGGTGGATAATTTTTCTATTTAAGATCATTACTACTCCATTTTGACTAACATTGAATATAGCCTCATAGGGTTTGTACCGACATCACCAATTACTAGAAATCCTGAATTTGGTTGCTGGTAAACTACCATCTGCTGCAATGTCACTTCTTAGTATCACCAATTTTTTAATGCTCTACTGTTTTCTATTTAATGGACATATAAAACTTACAATACAATTTCCATCCTTCGTTGGTTGGTTAGTTCTCCTCCACTGGCTGGTTGGTGGGGATATGCTACTCGAAAAATCCGCTAGGAATTCCACTATCTAGATGGTGGAAGTATACAGGCTGGTCGGTGTTTCCTACTATAATGGGATTTTAAAATGTCTGCTCCAATATTTTTAAAATCCTTCCAAAGTTCTTACGTCCTCCATAAAATGATATAAATCAACTATTAATACTTCCTTAAAGATATTTTAATAATATTTCAATATTATAACAATATTTCACCATGTCTAACATTAAATCACTTAAATTAACACATTAAACACTTTAAATAGTGTTTGTGATAATTTAAATAGAAAAAAGGTAAGAAACACAACATAAAAATCATAAATTTGTTTTATTCACAGTTTCCTTCTACCTCTTAGAGAATACTAATTGTGGCCGTTCACTATATTTATAGAAGTTTCTCTATAATCTCTAAGCCTAGTGGATCAAAAGTATGTTCCTCTTCTCTTTTTTACCTTCTTCTCATTTTAGGATTTCTAAACTTTGGTGGTTTTAATCTAGGTATTTGGGTATGTATGCTTCACATAAGCATGGGAAATCCCAAACAAATGTTATAGTTTTTTAAATTTATAATAGATTCCATGGTAAGTGTATTTATTTTAATGGAGGCATTCATGTATAGGAATCAGATGATAATTTTTCTCAAATATACCATCACATATGATTTCTCGTTTAATGGTTAGGGAAAATAGATCTAGATTTGGATTTTATATATCAATTAAAGGTAGAGGGTGTCTATATCTTGATTAGGATGTTTTATTTTAATTTGGTATCAAAATTGAGGTTATTGGATTCTTATTATCACTAATATGCTATAAATTGTTATGGATGTCATATTAATTTTCATGAATAAAAATTTAAATCAAAATTTAAATGATTTTTTATCATCATTTTATCATCTTTTAAAATTGGAATTATTTTAGGTATATTTAATTGATCAAGGTATTTTATTTTGGGTATTTATCTTTTTTAGAAATGTGAATTTGTAATATTAGTTATTTTCAGTTGATTTTTATTTTATTAACGATGTATGAAATTTTATATGGTTACATATTTATGAAATTTATTGTGTATTGTATTTGTATTTTTGGTTGTGGGCTAAAAAACCTTGAGGGATCCTTCTTAAGTATAGGGGTATGGTAGCTCATTGGTCTAAATGATGATTGTTGGAAATTTCAAAATGGTAATGTGGGATTGTCAATATGGTATGGGTGGATTTTGGTAGTAGTGTAATTGAAATTTAATGAGATTAGAGTGACCACAATGTGTGTCTGAAGAGTGTGTGAGTAGGCTGGTGTGAAATTATTTATTTCACACCAAATTAGCTTATTATTTTATGATAATATAACAATATTGAACTTCACTTGTACATTTAATCTGATTGTATATATTTTTATAGATGGATCATGTTTCCAAAAAATCGTATTGGGATATTTGTTATTAAAATGAATATTGTGCAGGACAAGTCATTATGTAAATCCTACAGAGTTTTTGTACTCACCCCTATCATGTGTACCATGGTGCACATGCATATAATTCTTAGTTTGAAATTTAGGTTACTAGTAATGAAGTTCCATTGGATTATACTGAGTAGTAGAAGTTATCTAATGGAGTCTAGTGGTGGTACTATCATTGATAGTGGTTTAGTTATTTTCATTGTGGGTTATTTTTTATTGTTTAATTTTTTATTGTATACATTTACATTAAATAGTTACATTATGTATTTTATTTGTAGGTATGTGGTTGGAAGGGGTGTTGGGATATTATACAGTTCCCCATGCATGGGTCCAATGTTGTATGATCATTTTTGAGCCTTTGGTTGTTAATGGGATGTGACAAGGATCAAGTATATTTTTTCATTGGGATATGTTTGAGTTGGTATACTAAGTCATGATTTTATAAAAAAATTATGATAGTGTTGAAATTGGGAATAACATAGTAGTGATTATAGGTAAGAAAAATTTGAGCTATGTCTTGAATGATTATATAGGATTGATAGTTTTATATTTTAATTAATTTTCCTTTTATTTTATTCCTATTTGATATGTATTCGTTTTGTAATGAAAAAAAAGAAAATTATTTTAGAGAGTAATGCCATTGAGAACCAAGGTATATTTAGAAACTAGATTGAGGTTCTTGGGCCACATTTTCATAGTTATGTCCTTATAATAAGTGGTGTATTGAAGAAAATTTCATAATTTGGGAATGTTGGTGTTAGTGATATGAAAATATGGGTAATTACAGATTCTACAGTATCTTATTATTCATTTAATGGAAATACCTCCATTTCAAGTTTACTGTAATAAAAGTTTAGATTAAAGGAAAAAAATTATGTTATATCTGATTATAAAGAGATGGAATATTCATTAATTGACCAATAAAATTTATCTCGAGTTAGTAAGTATGTGTTTCTGATGGAAATATTCAATGTGGCTCCACCATAGAATTTTGAGATGGTTTAAACCTTATTTAAAAAAACATGGAAGTCACTTGGACTTCTCGATAACACCTTTGAATTCATGTCTGTTGAGAGGATAATTGGTTAATATTATATATATATTTTTAGGATAATGATTGGATACATCATGACACACTTATAGATTTAAATTTTATTATCAAAATCATTCACAAGTCCTAGTGCAGGACTAGTTCCCCCTATGCTAGTGATGAGTTAAAACAATTCATATTAATAATATCATATGTTAGGTTATAGAGGTCTCCCATCAACCTGAGAATCTATATGTATCAAAATTTCTTCTTGAATTGTACCATATGTAAGTATCAGAGGTTTCCCACCTTACTATTATTACTTAGTGATTCTTAGTTTTGGGATACCATGATTTAAAACCATGTATTTTGGATCTCTATATTTTATAACCATCCAAGAAGGCGTTTGGTGTTTGTGGTGTTGGGATCGGGTTCCCAATGAGGGATTAAAACATATTCTTATTAATGTAATTAGAAACTACATAGTTTATCTCCAGTTCATGGGGATTCTATTACCATTTAGATTCATGTGAGAAGAAACTATTTTGTTTATTTTGAGGTCATGTAGCCAACAAAGGTTTAATACTAATAGAATGGTTCCTAGAAGTAGTCGGTGAAGGAATTATATGTCAATGACCTTTCTTGATTGATTTAAAAGTGAATATGGATCCAAGAATGTGGATTTAAATTTTACAAAGATGATGTAAGTCACCTTGGATCGTTATTAATTTCATCAATAATATAGCCCACTAAGATGGTTGATTGGTCTCATATGGATATGGCCCATGGAGTAGGATATGACCTCTTTAGTTATATGGTATAAAGAAGATGATTGTTTGGAGAATATGGAACTAGTGAGAGGACATCAAATCATTCAGCTAATATGGCCTAATGAAGAATGATGTAAGTAACCTCATGATTAATATGGCCTCATGAGTATGGATATGGAAGGTTGATTGTGTTGGTTTTGTACCTTGGAGTGAAATCCTATGTATTTCCATTAATAGTAATTAATGAACATGTACATTGGGTTACATATTTGAAGGCTATGTTGCAAGACCATACAAAGTAGTTCAACGTCATGTGGTAAGTATGTTAGCATACTATTTTATTCCATTCAATTTGGATATCTAGGTTTCAAAGAATACATCCTTATAGAATCTTATTGTGTTTATACATTGGAGATTACTTCGTATACATTTATCAATGAATTTGGCCCTTTGAATAATTTCGTCCTATAAGGAATATGAAACGTTGAGTAATATATCTTAGAAAGAGGAGCCATGTAAAGAAGAGATGGGTCTTATAAATAATAATTTTCTACCCTTATTTCAGCGTCCCTAGATCATTTACATTTCATGGTGATAAAATTAACAATTGAAAACATTCGTTTATAAAACTAAAATCAATGCTCATATAAAATGTTAAAAGGCTGACACGGGATCAATGTAATCACTAAGAGGGGAAGGAGGTGAATCAGCGATATCTTTTTGTTTTATTTTATTTTTATTTTGAAATAACATTATCCTTCTAATAAATATTTATCACTTTTTTGAAAAAAAACCATTAAAACATCCATAGGAACATTAGAATTTACAAGGTTCACTACTCAATAAGGGTAGTTATTCCTTGGCATTGTATGAAAATAATATATTTCCACAAAATACACTAAAAAACAATCATTTTTGTGTCTCTACAATAATTAAGAAATTGCCTTACACATTCATTGAAATATGATCAATACAATAACTCATGTGCTTCATATGTCATGAAATATGTAAATAAGATGTTGTAACAATTTTATAAACCCTCACCAATAGGTTCAAAACATTTTCACTATGCTTCTTAAATAACTTCCACTTTTTTAATCATTCAAAAACAATTATTTAATTTCTTACCATATAGTTGGTATGAACATCTTTTCAAAACATCAAACAAAGTTAGTTCGATCACCCATTTTGATTCCTCTATCTGATTTTTCTTTCTGATTATTCAATGTGATCTAGTGAATCCTAACCACCTCTGCTCTAATTACTTATTCTATCTGGAAACCGTCCTTTGAAAATTATTTCTAGAAACCATGATCTTGAAATTACATATAAAAAAAATTTCAAAAACCAAACTCCAGATCTCTTCATTCTTCGAATAGAACCATTTATAGGTATGTTTTACTTGCACCCATTTATATAGGTGTAACAAAAACAACAATGGAATGAACTCAAAATAACTCTCATGCTCAATTAAATTTTATATCTCTAAAATTAATGTCCATTTGAACCCCATTTGAACACTTCTCAGTTCTTCTAAATATTCATTGTATCTTCTAAAATCATCATGAATTTACTAGAACCTATTAATTAGCAGGCTTCCTTAAATAAGAAAATTATAATTAATCTGTCTAGAAATTGAGAGTTCAGAACATCTCATACTGATTTTTGTTAATTCTCATTCTCTTGGCCCAATTAAAAATAGGTAAAATTATATTCTTCCCAATATGATCCTCTAAGTCAACTAATCCCATTTTAAAACATCATTATAAATTCTGAAGACTTAAAAACCCTATAAAAATAGTTCAGAATAAATTTCTATATGTCAAAACTTTTCATCCAATTTCTTCATTTGTTCAACCTCTCCCCAAACTGATGAATCTTTTTCTAATGAAAATCATAATCATATTTCTTAACATTGTCAAACTAATCATATGATGAATCAGTATGAGCATCTCATCTGATGGAACAGTCTCAAAATCTCACCTGATGGTTTCATCTCTAAAATATTTTATGATAGATCAGTTTCAATAAATCTTTATATGGATTGGTGTCAAAAACTCTTCATATGGATGGATGTTAAAATATCTTCTCATTCAAAATCAATAACTCGAATTCATCCTATACAATTTGGGAATTATGATGGAACATTGTATACTACGCCTTATTGGTGAAAACAATTGTTTTATGGATCAGTTTCTACATCTCCTATGATGGATTTCTATCAGTAATATTTATTATGGATTTGTGTCTACAAATAGTCTGGTGGATTGGTGCCTACTACTCGTATGATGGATCAGTTTTAAAAAAAATTCAACATTATAGAAACGATAGAAATTTGCAATTGACTTTTCTTTTAAAAAATAATTCATGTACCATGAATTGTTCATGATGTTTGTAAAATTGGAATCAGTATAGCATCATAAGATTTTGTATTTCAAACATCTCTTCTGGAATTCTAAAGACATTACTTCTTACTGGTCCATTCCTAAAATCTCTATTGCTGAAAGATTATACTGACAACAAGAACATCCATAAAAAAACCTATAGAGTAGAAAAAATTAATTAATTAAATTTATTATGAAATCATTTTTAGGTCATCTACAAAAAAACTCCTTCACACGGTGACCAAGAATATCAAAGTGGGGTGATTTTCTATAAATACAACTGAAAACAAAACATCCAAAAACCTTCTTTCAAACAACTCATTTAACTAATTTGGTCACAAAAATCTCCCCCTTTTGATAGTATTTTCAACAAAGATTCATAAATAAAATAACATTGTAACTCATGAAATATATCATGAATCAATAATTCAAAGACTACTCAAGAGAACTCATTGTAGGAATCAAGAATCATTGAAAAACAACAACATGCTATCGATAAGTAGTGACTTAAGAAAAATCTCCATAAACACTAAACTTCCAAAATTTTCAAAAATTCTCCCACTTTTATATAAGAATAAATTCCTAAAATCCCTTTAATAACTGTTAGATTTTTCAACACATTCACAATCTAATCTCACATCTTAACCTTTTTAAAAACTCCCCCTAAATACATTGTTTCTTCAAAAAGACTAGAACATGCCAATGGATAGATTTATAAAAACATCTACCCCTTGACAACACTATCCAAAGATCATATGAGTTAGGGAACCTAAAAACTTACCTCAACCTTATAGATATTGATTTTGGATTCCCATGTACAACCTCAGTTTATCAAAAGTGTCCTTCGATAATTTTTTTGTAAAAAAGTCATCAAATTGTTCTGTTGTAGGAACATATACAAACTTGAGGTAATTATTCTCCACATGGTCTTTGATGAAGTAATACTAGATATCAATATGATTTGAATTATAATTTTTCACTTTATTTATAGTGATATTGATATCACTTTGATTATCTCAACCCAAGATAAGGGTTAACATTACTTCAACTAGAAAAACAACCAATGAAGTCTTTATCCACATAAGTTGTGTTGCATATTGAGTGGTGGAAACAAATTCAGATTTAGCTATGATAATATTTATGGAATTTATATTTTTATTATTCAAAATCACAAAAATTTCCCCAAGAAAAAATAACTAGTAGTTTTAGATCTTATATCATCCACAATAGCTTTCCAATGGGTACCTATATATCCAAACAAATCTAATATTATTAAGATTACATATTTAATATAGAAATATCTGGTTCCTTTAATAAATCTATGAATTAAATTTACTAATAAAAATGAGATTATTTTAGTGAAATTTGGAATATTTCATATAAAGTAACTAAATATATAAAATATGTTCTTGAAGCAGTCTAATAAACAAAACATCCGATCAAAATTCTAAATTCCTTAGAATTCACTTCTATTCCTTCTCCATCATTACACAACTTGGTTCCCACTAAAATTATTATAGAATTCAATTTTTAACATTCTACTCCAAATTTCAAAAAACATTCCTTTGTATACTTCTCTTGGGATAGATAAATTTATTTCATTCTTTATAACTTTTTAATGCCAAGAAAATATTTTGTTTCACTAAGCATGGACATTTAAAACAGCTTATTCATCGATTCATCAAAATTTTCACAAGTTCCTTCCTTATTCCAAGAAAAAATAACATCATCAATATAAAAAATTACAATGAGAGATATCTACTAATTTTATTTTAGGTGGTGTTCACTAACGACACTCCCTTTATTGAATTTCAACTTTCTTTATCTAGCATCGAATTTGGAATACCAATATCTCATATCTTTCATTAACCCATAAAAATATTTCTTCAAATTTCAGACATAAATTTCAACTTTTATAATGAGAAATCCACATGGTTGTTCAATATAATCTTACTCATGAAGTACTAAATTAAGAAAAGTGTTCTTAACAACCATATAAAAAATTTTATAACTTCATTGTGCAAGTGTATCAAGAAATATTCTAATTGTCTCTAATAATTATACTAGCGTAGTAGTCTCATAAAAATTAATTAATTAAATATATGAGTAACATTTTCAAACCTATCATTATATGATTCTTATCACTTCACCATCTACATTTAACTTGTTTTGAAACACCAACATTGTATCAAAAACTATTTTTTTGGTTTGGGTATTAGTTCCCAAGAATCATTCTTATCAATTTGGTCCAACTTTTACTACATAGAATGAATACACTATTGATGCTTGAAATATTCATTAAAATACTTTGGATCAATATAAAAATACAATGATATATGTGAAAAAAATATTGATTTTCTTCTTTTTTATTAACATATTTTGGATCAAAAATTGAATACAAAGAAGTAAGTGTAAAAAAGCCTAGATGTTGTTCTTGTTTGAAATTTTTATTGTTTATCACCAATGAAGTTATTTACTTCCACAAGTTTCTTCATCATATAATGATATATAAAAATTTATTTCTCATTGATATAAATATTTGAGTCTAAATCATCTACATGTGTTTCATCGTTATTGTTGGAGAGTTTTTCATGTTTCTCAGCAACAAGATTCTCATCTCCCTCATCTTTCTCATTCATATGTGATTATTAAACTTCTTCTTCGTCTTTTTCATGAAATTTTACATCTGTAGAATCGTTAATAATTCTTGTTGCTCTGATTAAATGTCTATATCGTCTAACATAATGAGAATAACCAATAAAATTTTCATCTAAATCTCCTTGATAATTTTTTCCAAGATTTCTACTTTTGATTTTTATGATTATGGGAATCCCAAAAATAATTATGTATTTTAAAATTTCATTTTAATTATAGAACATTTCTTATGTATTCATATCAAAGCATGGTCTTTAGAATAATTAATTTTAAATATATAATATTGTACTCATTAAGAGCCTCTTGAAACAGTTTAAATGACTATTTTTGATTAATATAGTACGCCCCATATCCAATAGAATTCAATGCTTTCATTTAGGAAAAAAAATTTGGTGTGTATAGTTCACTAAACTCATCATGAATATCAGGATTTTGAATAGAGTTTTTGATATATTAAATTTTTTATTAACCCCCATTATTAGTTCAAAATTTCATCACAAAATATCCACACTCCTTTTATACTCTTCTCCTAAAACTCTTAATTTTTTTAAAGATTCTAATTTATGTTTCCAAAACATAATACATGTAATGTGAGTAAAATCACCAATGAAAAGAATTAAATACTTATCTATGAAATTTGGTTATTTTATCATTGGCCAAAAAATATAAAAATTAATCAGTACCAGTGGATAAATTGATTAAATTTCAACATTATTATGCGCTAATCTTGTAATTTTCTCTTTCTGACATATGGGAAAACACCAATCTCTTCTTCTTATCATAGCAGGAATATCATGGATATAATCTCAATTTTTTAACTTTCTCATATTCCTCTGACACATATGTTATAACATTTAATTATAAAATTGATTCTCTTATATCATTCTTAGATAACACAAATTTTTTACATCACCAACTTCAAAAAAGTTCGTTTTTGTACACTTACCTCTTGTAATAACTTTTTCATCTTCAATTATTTTCACAACAATACCATATTTTCGTTAAAAAACATTATTACCTTCATCACAATGTTTTGAAACATTTAAAAGGATTTATTTTAGGCCACCAACAAACAAGGACTTTTTGGATTTCAATTTTTCTTCCCCAATAATAGTAGATCCAACACCTTTGTTTCTAAGAGAATAATCAATTCTAAATGTCATTTTTTCTTCTTGAAAATATTTTAAATTCTTCATAACAATAAAATCTATTTTCATATGTGAATATCACCCATTATCCATAATCAAGTGTCATTCTTCTTTTCTAGCTTTTAGACTAGTTTCTATAATAAGATATTTTTATTTTCCATTATATTTCTTCATTTCTGGATTTTGAAAATTGTGGTAAAAAAAATGCTTGTTGTAAAAAAAAGACATCTTTTTTGAGATGTTCAGGCAATTCATGCCTTTCACAAAAAGATTCCAATGGTCAGAATCTATTTTCATCTCTCATAAAAACACTCTAAAGGTTCCTTCGTTCAGATTATTGACTCCCCGACAAAATTTCCATCCAGTAACACATGGGATTATTGTAGTGATGTTGATTAAACCAACACATATTTACTAGTTGTAAAAATCCTCTTTAATTCCAATAACATCCATAGAAAAGAATATTTTCTTTTATAACATCCATACTGCTTAGGTTTGTAAACTAATTATAAAACATTATTGCTTTTCACATTATGACATTTCTGATCCCCAAAAGTTCTAATATCTTAAAAAAAATTCTTCTACAAATTTGTCTTCTTCCCATATTCAATAGAATCACCATTAGTATCAAAATTTTATTCAGACATTAAATTTTTTGAAACTTATGAATTTTTAACTGTGTTAGTTTTGGATACATACATGATTTTCTTATATTTTTTCTTCTTATTATCATCTTTATTTTTCTTTTCAACCAATGAAGATAACTTTTTATGATCATTATCTAGTTTTAAATTCTCATAACATTCACTAATTTTAGAAAAATAATTTTGGAAAGTCATAACTCCAATATCAGTTTTAGAGAACTACTGTTGAACATGTTTTAACTATTAATTATTAACTTTTATCCTTAATTTATGCTAATAATTTTTATTATTTTCTTTTTCAAAATATTTTCTAAAAATTATAAATCTCTTCCAGTAATTTATATTTCTCTTTAAGAAAATATTATTCACTTTTTTTAGTGGAACTTATCTTTTTCAACTTATTTTCCTTAATAAGTATTACTATATTTTAAATTCAAAATTTCAACTATCTTTTAACAGAAAATTATTGTTGAGCCTCTACTTCAGAACTACAGCTTCTATAACCAATACACTTTGCAACATTTTCTTTTGCAATGAATTTTTTATCTATATAAAATTTAGTGAATTCTTCAGTATCAACTTCATTGTCATCATCTTCTTCATCTATAGAAAAAACATCTCATTTTTTATTTGGAGTAACGTTTATCTTTTCATTTGGAATAATATTTAGATTTTTCAACATGTTTCTTAAAATGTATTAATGACCTTATTTTTTATCTATTGAATTTTTTCATCCTTTTTTTAGGGAAATTTGTAGGAAAATGCCCAGTAGTTCTACAACCTAATATTATTACGGGTAAATTCCCTTTACACTTGTAACATTAGAAGTAAATAATGAAATAATACATTTTAGTTTTTATTAATATTTTTAAATTAAATTTTTATTTTAATTTAAAGTGGTTTCTATGTCTGATGGCGTACCCGATACACAACAATGGGTTTCTTTGAAATCTTACGTTGTACAGTAATAATATAATATTATTATTTTAAATGGTAATTAATGCCTAGTCATTGTATTGGCAGGAATAAATAAAACTAACTACAATATGATTATACAGGTTTTTTAAATGTTTTTACATTTATCCAATAATATTTAGAGGCTTAAAATGTGAATTAATCTAATTTAAAGAAAAAATGCTCTAATATTCTTTAAAAGGTCGATTTACCACCTTTTGACTGTGAACCCTCTTTAAATATAGTTTTGGGAACTTTTATATGTTCTATTCGATAAAATAAAATTATTTTTTATATTTAGGACATCAAAATTTACTTTGGGTAAATTTTTTGTATTTTTCTAATAAAATTCATTTTTTATTAATAGTGAAAAATACTGTATTTTAATTCAAAAGTGCTTTTTAATATAATTTATTTATATGGATAGATTGTCTTTTTAATTGGTTTTATTTTTCAATAAGATTATATTTTTACCA
Source organism: Viscum album (assembly GCA_963277665.1). Classification (NCBI taxonomy): domain Eukaryota; kingdom Viridiplantae; phylum Streptophyta; class Magnoliopsida; order Santalales; family Viscaceae; genus Viscum; species Viscum album. The sequence continues at coordinate 949,099,365 of OY728155.1, read as the reverse complement.
ATTAATCCAATTTTGGTCATTGGAATTAATTTCTCTTCGAAATTGGATATAATCAAGTGTCAATCTTTTGATAGTTATTGTTTCTTAAAAACACAATTTGTTTCGACAATAGGAATTAATTTTAAATTAAATAATTAAACTTTTATGTTTTTAATTTTTTAAAATATACATCATTTTTGAATTCGGAATATCAAATATAGCTTAGGCTGAATTTTTGGTTTTTTTCTGAAAAACATCAATTTTTGATGAATAGTGAAACCACTTAATAGTAGTTAAAAAATGACATCTTCATTTAAATGAAATTTTACCGCTTCTGTGAATTGAATTTCGAAAATACGACATACATGGTTGTTACTAGTAAGCAAAATTTGGTTCAATAAGATGAAAATAATTCTTGATGAATAGTAACTTTTGACTTTTATTTACCGCGGTTGAAGGTAAATAGGGTAATTAAAGGTAAAAATAATATTATAATAATACAAATTACCTTTACACTTGTCCTAACCTTATTTGATAAGTCATGACCGACCATTGGAATCCTTGGGTCAATTTTGGGACCCCATTTAGCCACTTAAAAGTGATAATGACACTTTATTTTAATTTACTTAATGTAAAGACAAAAATGAAAAAACAAATATCTTTTAGTAAATTAATTTTTACATGGAGTTTCATAAGTTATATTTTCAATTATAAATATTCTCTGAAAATCTAGGAATCTTTCCTACATCATGGTATTTTTTTTAATTTTTATACATCATATAAATTAAATTATTTATGACACAATAACGATGCAGTATTTACCTCATTAATAAATTATTTAAATAAATAAGATTACAAATATTAAAATAACATCCCAAACCTATCCAATTCTTATTGGATGAATTTATTTCTACCATGAGTCATCTTATCTTAGACGTTGATTAGTTTTGGACAATTAGAAACCGAATATCATTATTTAATAAAATAATATTATCACACTTTCATAAAGATCCCCAACTACCCCTTATAAAAAGATCTCACTTATAAATCATTCCTCACACCTATAAAGCCCCTTGGATTATCCAAATCCTACCCATATAATCTCTCATGATCCTTCTCTTCAACCTAGAATCCTTACCTTAGGCAGAAGTCGCTTCAAGAAATCGACCATATTTATTACATCCCTCTTTTCTTTTCTTTTACTTCTCAAACCCCTAAAATCTTTTTATTAATTTATTTTATAACAACTCTAGTATCCTCAATATACTAGGATGTTGTTATGAAAAGTATTTAAACTACACTTACACACACCACCATCTAATTGGTGAAGAACATACTGTTTTTGTGGATGGAAAACTAATGCCTTATCTCTTACTGCATCCCATGGTGGATATTAAGATGGAACTGTATTTATATATGATATATATTATGTTTATGTTTTATTTATGCTTCTGTATTTTCCAATTATTTCATACCTTTATGGTTTCCATTATGGGTAAACTCGATAATTTCATTTTAGGAAGTGTGGATTACCTCCCCCTCAATGTGATTTGACTCGTTAATGCCATATGTGGGATGTATAAAGGATAGAGTTAATGATTTTATATATGATATATACTGGAATTATAATATACCTTTTTATCAGTATATTTTAATTCCATTAAAATACAAAATAGAAATGAAAGTAGCGTTCATGAATACGTATAGCTTACCATCTCCATGAATGGTAAATTTAATTTATTATCCCCAAATGATATGTACTAATATAAATACAAATATATACTAGATATATATGATATATATGATATATATGATATCTGAATAATTAATATCATTCTGGAGATAATGGACTATTGACCAAATGGAAAACTTGTAAATATAAGTTGTTCATTTTTGACTCAAGTACCAAATATCGACAATATGACCGTTATTAACATAAATGATTGCATAATGTTTATAACATGATAATAAGTAATATAAAAGGAATAATAAACTTTAAAAAGGTTATTAAGCAAGTAGAAATTAAATTTAGTTTATTATTTAAGAGATTAAAAAACAAACGGGTCAATTCAGACACGAGGTAAGGGACTTCGTCTCAATATCTTTTCATTGAGGCATATATTGTTTTATACACAAATTTCTTTTATACACTATATAAAATCCATTTAATTTTCATTTCATCCAAATGGAATCTTTTTCTATGAATCATTTTACAAAATGACAAAAAAATAATGTTTCTTTTAACGTATGCGGTGACAACGACCATTCCGCCGCCATGAGTATTATTTGATATTTGGCATCCTTAACAAGATGTAGTGTTTTTTAATGAAAATAAATACTATATACCCTTTTTACATATTTTGGTATTGAAAATGGTTTTGAGAAAGAATTGTTTTTTCAATATCTTGAAATTTTATATTGTGATTAAAATGTGGAAATGTTATCCTTCTGTTATGTTTGTTTTATGTGTTATGGTTCTTGGGAATTGTTTACGTATACCGGTGGTTCAATGAGAAACCTAGGGAGGGTGATCTTGAGATAGCTCACTAATGCATTGGGTAATGTGATGGAGGTAAACGTGAATGTTTCTCCTAAAATATTTAGGTAATATACTGTGATGGGTCTTCCAAATGTAACTCCCTATGTATCTGTGATAGATAAAATGTGAGTATGATATGTATAAGGACCCAACCTTATTACATACATAATATTGAATTTATTCAAGAAAACAATTAATTTTACATTTAGGATCTTTTAAATATTATAAATTTAGAGAATCAGAACAAAACATTCATAACATTACACATTATTATAGAGTGGATACCATAAAAACATTTTAAATTTTTAAAAAAATATAAAACATTAAATATTAAAACAAGACTCCTTGAAAATCTTTCATCATTTAACATAGCTTTATTCCTTGTATTAAAAATCCATTAACCTATGAAAATCATTTAAAAACTTGGGATGAGCACAAAAGCTCAGTAAGGGATGAAAAAACACATTGGTCCATGAATACTCATAACATATGAAAATAATTTTCAAAAGACATGCTTATCACTCAAATATACTTAATTAGTGTAATATGAGATATAAACAAGATCTATAAATACATTAGAACATAAATATAATCATAGAGGTATCTTGGGGCATTACTTACATAATCTTGTAACCCTCTTGGCTACCTTATAATTTGTAACCCTCACGGCTCCCTTACTTTGTGTAACCATCGCAGTTACACTTGGAGTAACCATACGGCCGACCTCCAACTTACTCATACCCAATGAATTGAAGGGAAATATAGGTCCCTCCATTCATCATAAATAATTCCAAAGAACCAAAACATAATCATACAACATGAATAATTCCATAAAAACATTACTTTGGAATTTCGTAAAACCGAATTTAAAAAGAGGATTTTTAAAGAAAAGCCCCTTATAAAAATAATACATTTGAAGAGAGACTTAAAAGAGTGGATAGAGTATTTATATATACTTTAAATACACATAATTAATCATAAAATAGAACCCATCACTCAAACAATTTAAATAGCACATAAATAAATAAGTAGAAGTTTAACCCAAATAATGGAAATCGGGTTAAGAATTCCCTTACCTCAGGTTTTTCTTACTTCAATATTATTTAAACTTCATTTATAATTGTTAAAATACTGTTATTATTATTTTAAATAAACATTTTCATGTTTATAACATCTTATATTATCATTTCATACCATCATTTCAACCTTTAATTGTTAGTATTTTTCTCCTTGCACTATTTTTGGGTCAGTTCTTAACATGATTTCCATGATTGGTTCATGGTGGATGTTCCTGTCGATTGGAAGTGAAACAATATAATTGGAATGGAGTAGTATTTACATATATCCAGTAATATAAATTATTTCATTTATCATTTTGAATTCTTACATGAGTATGATTCATAAGCTAGAACATTAATGATGTTCATTTAGATCATTTTAGTGGTTCTTTGATAATAACAACCTCATTTTGTCTTATAAATTAGAACCATGAGTATAAAATAATTCCAGAACCATGGGTGAGTCATAACATATGAATTATAACCTGGTTCAACCATATAAATGGTTTCATTTTCAGACATGGAAGAATTAATGGAAATTGAAATCACATCATCCATGATGTCGGTAATTCGACACAAACAGACAATGTTTTTATTCTTTAAATAAGTGGGAGAGGAGATAAAAAATAATGAGTAATTTTCCATGAACATGAGATAATCCAAAATATACATGATTTTGGATATTTCATGACACTTGCTTAATAAGATATTAATAAATAATGATAAAGGAACTCAAAATAAAAGAATAAGTGAGAAATCTCTTAGAAAACTTTGGCAGCCCAATGGCTATGCAACAGGGTTTTAGAAACATTAAGAAGAGAGGGGAAAAGGTTCACCAATCCATAAATGATTCATAATACAGAATATATCATTAATAATTAGTAAATAAGAACATGTTATGGATACTTGAAAATTATACCACATAAAAGAGAACTTGAAAGGAAAAAAAGAAAGAAATTGAGAATCTTCTTACCTTGTAGAGTAAACCTTTGAACTTGAGGTTTGGGACCTTGGGGGCATGAGGGAACGTTTGTAGGACTACTATGAAGGTATGGAGGCTAGATAATCATTGAGAGTGAATTGGGAATTAATTAAATGAAGGTAAGAGTTGGTATTTAATGGAAAAGTGAGGGATTATTTTAATAATTTCCAAGGGACCCCTCATGGGTTGTATTTGCAAAACCATGGGCATGCCCATGGTTTTGTCTCTAGGTATAAGCCACTTGGGAAACCTCACATATTATTTAACTATACACAAGTCGACCATATTTATTACATCATTATTATATCATTAATGATGTCATTAACACACCGAATCTAAATACTATATTTTTTACTATTCACCGAAAAATCAACTGTTTCAGAAAAATTCCAAAAATTCACCCAAACCATGTATTGAAATTTATATTTTAAAAATTAATTCCATTTTTTGAAAATAATTTTTTAAATATTATTAATTTAATTTTTAAATAAAACAATGCTTAATTTAAAAATTAACAATTCTAATTATGTTACTACTTCTATATCACAAGGAAAAATTAACCTAGATGCTATTATCTTAAAGCCTTAATAAAATAAAATAATAATAAATTTTACTATTCATTAAGGTCATATCACTATTCATATTACTCTTCATAAAGGTATGTTACTATTCACCAAAAAAGACAAAGTTCCCTGAATTTCTATTTATTTTTAGAAAAACATGGGGTGTTACATTATCCCCACTTTCTTGAAATTGAATCCTCGCAATTTTATTTACTTATTTAAACAACTGAGGGTACTTTTCCCTCATAGAATTTTTAGACTCCCATGTTGCTTCATCAACCGTGTGGTTTCTACACAAAACCATTACCTGGTGTATTACCTTATTCCGCAATACATGTTCCCTTTGATCTAGAGGATGAACTAGTTTCTCTTCATAAGAAGGGTTCTCTTCCAACTGAACTACTTATGGGATCAAGACATGTGATGAATCTGGCACATACTTTCTCAACATAGAAACATGAAAAATATTGTGTACCAGAAACAAACTCAGAGGCAAGCTACACAGTATGCAACTGTTCCAACTTTCTCCAAGATTTCAAAATGACTGATGAACTGTGGACATAGCTTTCCTTTCTTACCAAAACGCATCACACTTTTCCAAGGATATACTTTAAGGAAAACATGGTCACCTACCTCGAAAGTGAAGTCTTTCCTTCCGTTATCTGCATAACTTTTCCACCTGCACTGAGCTGTCCTCATGTGTTGCTGGATCATCCTCACTTTCTCAGCCACTTCTTCTACTAATTCTGACCCCATCAACATTCTTTCTCCAACTTCATCCCAAAACGCTTGAGTTCGACACTGCTTCCCATACAAAGCCTCAAAATGTGTCATCTAAATACTAGAATGAAAACTGTTATTATAAGAAAACTCAACTAAATAATGATGTTGATACCAACTTCCATGATATTCCATTGAACAAGATCGAATCATATCCTACAAAGTTTGAATCGTTCGTTCTGACTGCCCATTTGATTGAGGATGAAAAGCTGTACTAAAATTTAACTTTGCGCCCAACGACTTCTGATGTCCCTTCCAAAATTTAGAAGTGAACCTGGGATCTCAGTCAGACACAATGGAAAGAGGAACTCCATGTTACCTGACAATCTCCTTAAGGTACAATTGAAAAAGATGATTCAAAGTCATAGTATCTCAACTAGAAAGAAAATGTGCATACTTTGTTAGCCGATCAACAATAACCCAAATCGCATTGTTACCTCGAGAAGTCTTTGGTGGTACCACCATAAAGTCCAGGGAAACATTCTCATGTTTCTGATATGGCACAGGAAAAGGCTAAAGCATCCCCTTCGGTAACTGTCTCTATGCTTTAACCTATTGACATGTCAAACATCTCATGGTAAAATCAACAATATCTTTTTTCATTCCATCCCACCAATAATACTCTCGAAGGTCTCTGTACATCTTAGTACTTCCAAGATGAACTGAAAATGGAGAACTGTGAGATTCACACAACAATTCTTTCTTCAACTGATAAACACAAGGCACACACAACCTTTTACCAAATCTTAAAACACAATCTTTATCATGATTAAATTCTGGAAACATACCCATTTTAACCAATTCTACATTTTTTTGTAGCTCATGGTCTTCCTTCTGCACTTGCTTAATTCTGTCTGACAACAAAGACTTCATGGAAACATGACACAAAACAGATGTATTCCCTGCACCAATAACTTCTAAGCCAAAATTCATCAAATCTTTAATAATGGGATCATGTTCCAAATGTAAAATGGTTAATGATTCATGATGTTTCTAACTCAAGGAATCTGCCAATTTGTTTTCTTTTCCAGGATGGTAATTGATCATGTAGTCATTATCCTTTATCAGTTCTAGAAATCTTCTCTGCCTCATGTTTAATTCCTTCTGAGTGGATATATAATTTAGACATTTATGGTCAGTATATATTTGGAATTTGGTTCCGTATAAATGATGGCTCCAAATTTTCAAAGAAAAAACCATAGCCGCCAATTCCAAATCCTATGTGGGATAATTAAGCTCATGAGGTTTATGTTTTCTCTATGCATATTCAATTACTTTCTCATTCTCCATCAAAACACAACCAAGTCCCTTCAAAGAATCATCACTGTAGATGACAAACTCACCATTTCGGGATGGTAAGGCAAGAACTGGAGAATTCACCAATCTCTTCTTTAGTTCCTAAAAACAAACATCACATTCCTCTATCCAAACAAATTTAACCCCTTTCCGTGTTAACTTAGTTATCGGGCTAGATAACCGTGAAAAGTTCTTAACAAACCATTGGTAATAACATAATAAGCCCAGAAAACTATGAATCTCTATAACATTCGTGGGCGTTTTCTATTCATCAACTACTTTTTTTGTCATGATCAACTATTATTCCGTCCTTATTTAAAATCTGACCAAGAAAAGAAATCTGTTGCAACCAAAAATCACACTTGCTGAATTTTAAATATAGTTTCTTTTCTTTTAAAGTTTTCAAAACAACCCATAGATGTTTTTCATGCTCCTCCTTATTTTTAGAGAATACCAGAATTTCATCAATAAATACAACCACGAACTTATACAAGAACTCCTGAAATACTGTATTCATAAGATTCATGAATGCAGCAGGTGCATTAGTTAATCCAAACGTCATAACAACAAATTCATAATGCCCATATCTAGTACGAAATACTGTTTTCGGGATGTCATCGTTTTTTACCTTCAGCTGATGGTATCTGGATCTCAAGTAAATCTTGGAAAAGTACTGAGATCCCTGGATCTGATCAAACAAGTCATCAATATGAGGCAAAGGATACTTTTTTTAATGGTGATGTTATTAAAATCTCTATAATCAATGAAAAGTCTCATGGAACCATCTTTCTTTTTTACAAAAAAAAACAGGGGCTCCCCATGGTGAAGTTCTAGGACGAATGAAACCTTTGTTTAGAAAATCCTACAACTAAGTTTTCAATTCAAGATGTTCTATTGGAGCCATACGATATGGGGGTTTTGAAATTGGCTTAGCATCAGGAACTAAGTCAATTGTGAATTCGACTTCTCGATCATGTATGACATCAGGTAACTCATCAGGAAAAACATCAAGGTATTCATTTATCACGAGAACATCATTAATTTGAATAGTTCCCTTGTTTTCAACAATATGAGCAAGATAACGTTAATTTCCATCTTTCAAAAGTTTCTCAGCTTCCTGATATTTTATCAATAGTATGGGTTCATTATTGTATACAAACTGAATCTCTTTCTAAAAAATAACTTCTTTAGCTCTACAGTCAATCTTAGCATGATAGTCAGAAATCCAGTTAATCCCTAGAATAACATCAAACTCCACTAAGGGTAAAACAACATGGTTTGCAGGAAATATCTTCCTACATACCATAATATAAAGATTCTTATAATTCCTCTTTGCTATAACATTTCCCCCTGGTGTTTTAACAACAAGTTCAAGTCTCATTTGTTGGGGTGATATTTCCAATTTAACAAAAACTTTCTCAGATATGAAGAAATGTGTAGACCATGTATCAAACAAAACTTTAGAAAAATCTGAGTGAACAAAAAAAGTACCTGATACAAATTCATTGGATGACCCAACATCTTCTGATGTAGTTGAGAAGTATTTCACTACACTTTTCTGCTTGTAGTCTGGATTCATTGCATCATTTGGATCTCTCTTTGGGCAGAAATTTTCATAATGATTCATTTCACCATATTTAAAACAATTTACAGTTTTCTTATTAGGATTATTCTTGAGATCATTTGATTGCAATCTCGGGCTATATGACCAAACTTAGCACATTTAAAACACTTTTCATATTTTCTAATACATCCCCAGGGTGTTTCTTGCCACACTTTTCACAAACTGGAAATTGGATTTTCTTACCATCAGATTTATTTGGTTGATTCTTACGCATTGCTTGTGAACTTGACCTCTTCTTTTCTTTGTTTCAAAAATGCACGTGATCATCAGCAAACTCCATCTCTACCCTCTCAGTACATTGGAAAAGTTTTTCATAACTTTTTAATTCATGAGAGGCCAACGCCCTTTGATACCTTGGCTTCAGTCCTAAGTAAAAGCAGTTGATTTTTCTATCAAGATCCAGAATAAGATTTGGTGCATACCTCACCAGTCGGGTGAAGTTCGATTCATACATAGCCACTGAATCTTCCTCCTTCTGTTTCAATTCAAGTAATTACTTCTCCATTCTTAGTCGCACCACCTTTGGAAAATATTTTTCAATGAAAAGGACTTTAAATTCATCCCACTCTAAGGTATAAAAATCCTCTCTACTCCTGATATTCCTTACCATTGACCACCACTGATCAGCTTCCCCTTCAAAATGATAAATGGAAAAACTTACCTTCTGATTGTCTGAACATACCATAACATCGAATATCTTTTCAAAGTCTTTGATCCATCCTTCAACTACTACTCAGTCAGAAGATCCATTGAATGCAGGAGGATGTTGTCCCATAAAATGTTCCACTACTGTCATGTTCTGTTGTGATACCTCTATTGGTCCTCTTTCATGGAAGGCACCACCATTTATTTCCTGAGTTAGCTTAGCCATTACTGTCACAAAATTCTCAATTCTAATCCCAACTATTCCGGGTTGTAGTTCCGGAAGGATGTCATTCTGCAGGTGCCTCTCCTCTTCAGCATCCATGTTCGTTCTGAAAACAACCATTCTAAACAAACATATCTTAGATAAAGCAACATGGTAATCTTTAAATTCTATAACATTTCAAATTAAACATAGGGTGAAAATCAGTTATGGTATTATATTAACATCACCCTTTCCCCTAAAGTTATCTAAATCATCCTCTGATACCAACTATAAGGACCCGACCTTATTACATACATAATCTTGAATTTAGTCAAGAAAACAATTACTTTTACATTGAGGATATTTTCAAGTTTAGAGCTTTATAGAATTAGGACAAAACATTCAGAACATTACACATTATTACAGAGTGGATACCATAAAAACAGTTTCCATTTTTTTCAAAATATAAAACATTAAATTTTAAAACAAGACTCCTTGAAAATTATTCAACATTTAACATAGATTCCTTACTTGTATTACAAATCCATTAACCTGTGAAAATCATTTAAAAACTTGGGATGATCACAAAAGCGCAGTAAGGGATGAAAAACACATTACTCCATGAATACTCATAACATATGAAAAAAAAATTCAAAAGACATGCTTGTCACTCATATATACTTACATAGTGTAATATATGATGTACACAAGATCTATACATACAGGAGAACATAAATATAATCATAGAGGTATCTTGGTGCATTACTTAGATAATCTTGTAACTATCTTGGCTACCTTATAATTTGTAACCCTCACGGCTACCTTACTTTGTGTAACCATCGAATTTCACTTGGAGTAACCATACGGACGACCTCCAACATACTCATACCCAATGAATTGGAGGGAAATATAGGTCCCACCCTTCATCAAAAATAATTCCCAAAAACCAAAACATAATCATACAACATGAATAATTCCATAAAACATTAATTTAAAATTTCATAAAACTGAATTTAAAAAGAGGATTTTTAAAGAAAAGCCCCTTATAAAAATCATACAATTGAAGAGAGAGTTAAAAGAGTGGATAGATTATTTATATATACTGTAAAGACACATAATTAAACATAAAATAGAACCCATCACAAAAAAATTGAAATAGCACATAAACAAATAAGTAGAAGGTTAACCCAAAGAATTGAAATTGTGTTAAGAATTCCCTTACCTCAGGTTTGTCTTACTTTAATATTGTTTAACCTTCCTGTATAATGGTTAAATGACTATTATTAGTATTTCACAGAAACATTTTCATGTTTATAACATCTTATATTATCATTTCATACCATCATTTCAACCTGTAATTGTTAGTATCTTTCTCCTTGCACTATTTTTGGGTGAGTTGTTAACATGATTTCCATGATTTGTTCATGGTGGATGTTCTTGTCGATTGAAAGTGAAACTCCATAATTGGAATGGAGTAGTATTTACATATATCTAGTAATATAAATTATTCCATTTATCATTTTTTAATTCTTACATGAGGATGATTCATAAGTAAGAACATTAATGATGTTCGTTTATATCATTTTAGTGGTTCTTTGATAATATCAACCTCATTTTGTCTTATAAATTAGAACCATGAGTATAAAAGAATTCCAGAACCATGGGTGAGTCATAAAACATGAATTATAACCTGTTTCAAACATATAAATGGTTTCATTACCAGACTTGGAATAATTAATTGAAATTGAAATCACATCATCCACGATGTTAGTAATTTGACACAAACGGGCAATGTTTTTGTTCTTCAAATAAGTGGGAGAGGATAAAGGATATGATGATTAATTTTAAATAAACATGAGATCATCCAGAATATACATGATTCTGGATATTTCATGACACAAGTGTAATAATATATGATGAAATAATGATAAAGGAACTCAAAATAAAAGAATAAGTGAGAATTCTTTTACAAAAATTTGGCAGCCCAATGACTATGCGGCAGGGTTTTAGAAAACATTAAGAAGAGAGGGGACAAGGGTCACCCATCCATAAATGATTAATAATACATAATAGATCATTAATAAGAAGTAAATAATAATATGGTATGGAAACTTGAAAATTATACCACATAAAAGAGAACTTGAATGGAAAAAGAAAAAAATTGAGAATTTTCTTACCTTGTAGAGTAACCCTTTGAACATGAAGGTTGGGACCTTGGGGGCATGATGGAACCTTGTGAGGACTAATATAAATTTTTGGAGGCCAGAGATACGTTGAGATAGAATTGGGAATGAATTAAATGAAGGGAAGAGTTGGTATTTATAAGAAAAGTGACGGATTATTTTGATAATTTCCAAGGGACACCTCATGGGTGGTATTTGCAAAACCATGGTCTTTCCCGTGGTATTTTCACATGGTATAATCCACTTGGGACACCTCAAATATTATTTAACAATACACAAGTCGATCATATTTATGAAATCATTATTATATCATTAATAATGTCATTGACGCACTGAAACTAAAAACTGTATTTTTTACTATTCAACAAAAAATCAACTATTTCAAAAAAAATCCCAAAATTAACCCTAACCATTTATTGACGTGTAGATTTCAAAAATGAAGTACATTTTTTGAAAATAATTTTCTAAATATTATTAATTTAATTTTTAAATAAAATCATACTTAATTCCAAAATTAACAATTCTAATTCTGTAACTACTTCTATATCACAATGAAAAATTAACCTAGATGTTATTATCTTAAATCCTTAATAAAATAAATTAATAATTAATTTTACTATTCATTAAGGTCATAACACTATTCATATTAGTATTCATAATGCTATGTTACTATTCACCAAAAAAATAAGTTGGTTCCAATAGACTCCAAATAACATATTGAACAAAATTATAGATGACAATTTCTTGAAATTAAAAACAAAGAAGTTGAAAAGTTATGTTTTAAAGAGTAATTAAAAATATCTACTTCAAACAAAGTTCCATGAATTTCTATTTATTTTTAGAAAAACTTGGGGTGTTACAGTATGAATCCCACAAGTTATATTAAGGATTTATGTTTTCTATGTGCGATTCATAAATCTTATTATTTCATGAGGTATGTTAAAGGGCTTATGTTATGTGTGTATTGATGAACTAATGTTTTCTTTATTTGTTTTATAACCCTTACTGAAATTTTTATACTCATCCCATGTTTTGAAATTTTTTTCACAGGACTTAAATATTAATAGTATCAGGGATGGGATCAAGGGAACGTCATGCTGTCTAAAACATGGAACTGGACATGACTCTTTTTTCAAGAGTTTTTATTTTATGAAAAAATGGAAACTAACTAGAAGTGTCTACTTTGAAATTTTTTAGATGTAATGTAATAGTTATGGCCAAACTCTCTAAAAATATAAACGTGAAAAGATCCTCAATGTGAATTATTCATTTAATTCAATATTATGTAATGTTTGAAGGATTGATCCTTATAGTTGGTATCAGAGGTTGGTTTAAACAACATTAGAAGTTAGGGTATTGTTAAATTAATGTCCATAAATAAATTTATGTTAATATTGAAATGATAGAATTTACAAATTACCATGTTGATTTGTCTAAGATATTTCTGGGTTAAGAATGGTTTTTCATAGAGGAAATAGAGCATCATTTTTTGGAAGGCATAAGAGGTAAATGACCTTCCAAATCAGCATCCTGAGATGGACAGAATCAAAGTTGAACAGTTTCTTACATTGATGGATTAGTTGACTCAAGTGATAAATGGTAGTTGTGTTTATAGATGGTATTTTGGTTTATTCTAAAATAATATAGGAACATGAACATCATTTAAGGGTTTTATATCAAACCTTAAAAGTAAAAAACTATTTGGGAAATTCAGAAAGTGTGAGTTTTGGTTACACTGAATTTTATTCCTTGGTCACATTGTTTCAAAAAATGCCATAACTGTTGATCCTGCTAAAAAAAGTTGTTTAATAATGGAAAAGAATCACAAATATAATCGAGATTTAAAGTTTTCATGGTTTGGTAGGTTATTACCGGAGGTTTGTTGAAAAACTTTCACGGTTATCTATCCCATTAACAATGTTAACTTGAAAAGTTGTTAAGTTCAGTTGGACAAAAGAATGCGATGATTGTTTTCAGTAAATGAAAAGAAGATTGGTGAATGCTCCAGTTTTGTGGAAGCCTTCCAGAAATGGTGAGTTTGTTATCTACAGTGATGCTTCATTGAAAGGACTTGGCCATGTCCTTATGCAGAATGATCAGGTAATTGTTTATGCTTCACGTCAGTTGAATCCTCAAGAGTTAAATTACCCGACACATGATTTGGAATTAGCTGCTGTTGTTTTTTATTTAAAATTTTGGATACATCATTTATATGGAGTAAAATGTGAAATATATACTGACCACAAAAGTTTAATGTAAATATTCACTCAAAAATAATTGATCATGAGACAAACGAGATGGTTAGAATTAATCAAGTATTATGATTGCACGATCCATTACCATCTAAGAAAATAAAATAAAATGGCTGATGCTTTGAGTTATAAAAGTAATTCTCCATTAACCATGTTACATTTGGAATGAGATCATTTTGTTTTTGATTTGATGAAATTTTTCATAGAATTTGTTGGTGAAGGGAATTATTCTGTTTTGTTTTAGGTGTCAGTGAAATCATCTCTATCAGACAGAATTAAGCAAGTGCAGAAGGAAGATAGTGAGTTACAGAAAAAGGGATAGTTTGTTCAACAAGGGTAAGTTTACTAATAATAAGGTTTATAATGATTGTGTTTTGAGGTTTAGGAAAATATTATGTGTGCCTTGTGATTCATAGTTGAATAATGAGTTATTATGTGAAGCTCATAGTGTCTAATTTTCTATTCATCCTTGCAGTACTAATATGTATATAGATTATCATAAGTATTACTGGTGGGATGGAATGAAAAGAGATATTTCTGATTTTACTATGAAAGTTTGACTTATCAGCAGGTTAAAGTAGAGTGGTAGTTACCAAAAGGGATGCTTCATTCTTTACCAGTGCCCGAGTGGAAATGGGGAAATATATCCTTGGACTTTGTTGTGGGATTACCGAATACATCACGAGATTATAATGAAATCTGGGTTATTGTTGATCGATTGGCCAAATACACTCATTTACTTCCAATTCAAGATACTTTGTCTCTAGATAAACATTCTCGGTTGTATGTTAAAGAGATAGTCAGGTTTCCTAGATTTCCCCATCTCTATTGTATCAAATCGTGATCTCAGGATTACTTCTAACTTTTGGAAAGGCCTTCAGAAGTCGGTGGGTACTGAATTAAATTTCAGTACAGCTTTTCATCCTCAATCAGATGGGTAGTCAAAATGAACAATTCAGTCCTTAGAGGATATGCTACTTTCTTTTTCACTGGATTAATAGGGAAGTGGGGACCAACATCGTTCTTTGGTTGAATTTTCATATAATAACAGTTTTCATTCTAGTATACAGACGGATCCATTTGAGTCATTATATTGAAATCATTGTCAAACTCCATATTTTTGGGATGAAGTAGGTGGAAGGAAGCAGATCAGACTAGAATTGGTAAAAGAGATGGTAGAAAAGGTTCAGTTAATTCAGAAGAACATGAGAACAACTGAGAGTCGGCAGAAAAGTTATGCGGATAACTGGAGGAAGGTTCTCCCTTTTGAGGTAGGTGATCATGTATTTTTCAAAGTTTCTCCATGGAAAAGTGTGATTCGTTTTGGTAAGAAGGAAAAGTTGAGTCTGAGATTCATTGGACCTTATGAAATCCTGGAGAAAATTGTACCAGTTTCGTACGAAGCGGCTTTACCTCCAAGTTTGTCCCAGGGATATAATGTTTTTCATGTTTAAATGTTGATAAAGTATATGCCAGATCCATCTCATGTTTTGAGCCAAGAGGTAGTTTAATTGAAATAGAATCTCTATTATGAGGAAAAACTAGTCTAGATTCTTGACCAAAAAGAGCATGTGTTGTTATTATAATGTAAAATGTGGTTCAATAAGATGAAAATAATTTTTTTGAATGGTAACTTTTGACTTTTATTTATCAAGGTTAAAGGTAAATGGGGTAATTCAAGGTAAAAAGAGTATTATAATAATAAAACATTACCTTTACACTTGTCCTAACCTTATTGGTTGAGTCATGAACTACCATGGGCATCATTGGATCAATATTAGGACCCCATGGATCCACTTAAGAGTGAAAATGAGACTTTATTTTAATTTACTTAAAGTAAAGAAAAAATGGCATAAACAAATATTTTTTTTAAAATTGATTTTTACATGGGGTTATATAAGTTATTCTTTCTACTATAAATATTATATGGGAATATAAAATTATTTCCTAAATTATGATATTTTTTTACAATTTTTAGATATCAAATAATTGAAATTATTTATGACACGATAATGATGTTGTATTTACGTCATTAATAAATGATTTAAATAAATAAGATTATAAATATTAAAATAACATTCAAAACCTGTCCAATTATTATTGGATGAATTTATATAGACCATGAGTCATATTATATTCAAACATAATTAGTTTTCGACTTTTAGAAACTAAATATCATTATATAATAAAATAATATTTTCACACTTTCCTAAAGAGCCCGTCCTCCCCCTTATAAAAATCCCTCACTTCTAACTCATTCCTCACACCTCTCAAACCACTTGTCTCATACAACCCCTACCCAAATAATCTCTCAAGATCCCTCTATTCCACATTTAAGCCTTACCTTAGGCATAAGTCACTTCAAGAATACATCTTTGTTCAAACCAAAGAGAGTTACTTAAATTAAAGGTAACAAACTCTATTAACTTCTTTTCTTTTATTTTACTTCTCCAACCCCTAAACACTTTTTATTCCTTTATTTTATAACAACACCAGTATCCTAAATATACTACTATGTTTTTATGATAATTATTAGAACTATACTTACACACACCTCCATCTAATGGGTGAAGAACATATTATTTCTGTGGATGGAAAACTAACGCCTCACTAAATGATGATTATTGGATTATCTCATACTACCTATCTTGGTGGGCATTAAGATGGAACTGTACTTATATATTATATATATTATCTTTTTGTTTTCTTTATACTACTTTATTTTTTATTTATATCATACCTTTATGGTTTTTGTTATAGGTATACGTGATAATTTCATTTGAGGAAGTGCGGACTACCGCCCCCTCAAAGTGATATGACTCGTTAATTCTATATGTGGGACATATAGAGGAAGAAGATAATGATATTATATATGATATTATATGGGAATTGTAATATACCTATGTATAATTATCTTTTAATTCCATTAAAATACAAAAATTGAAATGATAGTAGCGTTCATGCGTACGTACACCTTACCGTCTCCATGAACAATGCATTTCATTTCTTATCCCCAAATGATATGTACTTTTATAAATACATATATATACTAAATATATATTATATATATATTATATATAAATAGTTAATAACATTATGGAGATAATGGACTATTGGCCACATGGATAACTTGTAAATATAAGGTGTTTATGTTTTACTCAAGTACCAAATATCAACAAAATGACCGTTATTAACTTAAATGGTTGTATAATGTTTAAAACATTGTAATAAGTGATATTAAATGAAAAATAAACTTGAAAAAGGTTATTAAGAAAATATAAATTAACTTCAGTTTATTATTCAGGAGATTAAAGAATGAACGGGTCAATTCGGACACGATGTAAGGGACTTTGTCTCAATCTCCTTCCATTGAGGCATATATTGTTATATACACAACATTATTTTATATGCTATATAATCACCTTTTACTTTTCATTTCATTAAAATGGAATATTTTTCTATGTGGAATTTTACTAAATGACAAAAAAATAATGTTTCTTTTAATGTACGTGGTGACAATGACCTTTACGCTGCAATGAGTATTATTTGATCTTTGGCTTCCTTAACAAGCTGTAGTGCTTTTTAATGGAAAATAAATAATATATACACTTTTAATGTATTTTGGTATTGAAAATGGTTTTGAGAAAGAATTTATTATTTTAATATCTTGAAATGATATATTGTGATTGAAATATGGAAATTTTATCTTTCTGTTATGCTTATTTTATTGTTATGGTTCTTGGGAATTGATTATGTATATGGGCGGT
Source organism: Viscum album (assembly GCA_963277665.1). Lineage (NCBI taxonomy): Eukaryota > Viridiplantae > Streptophyta > Magnoliopsida > Santalales > Viscaceae > Viscum > Viscum album. The sequence goes on along the minus strand of OY728155.1, from coordinate 949,081,495 downwards.
TCAGTGATAATCCTAGGGCAGGTGAGACGAAGATATCTCTCCAATGCATTGGTTAACGTGACGGAGGAAAATGTGAATATTTCTCCAAATATATTTATAGAATATACTTTGGTGGGTATTCCAAATGTAACTCCCAACGTAGTTGTGATAGCAACAATGTAATTATGATATAGATGTCACAAGTTATCCTTTTTATTTATGTTTTCTATCAGTAATTCATAAATCTTATGATTTAATGAGGTATGTTAAAGATCTTATGATATATATGTATTGATGAAATAATGTTTTATATCTTTTTTTTAAAACCCTTACTGAGATTTTTATGCCCAACCCAAGTTTTGAAATGTTTTTTCATAGGACATAAAGATGAATTTGGTCAAGGATGTGATCAAGGGAAATTCATGTTTTCTAAAACATGGTACTAGATAAGACTCTTTTTTCAAGAGTTTTTATTTTATGAAAATAAAATGGAAACTGAGTCTAGGTTCCTACTTTGAAATTTTTGAGATGTAATTTAACAGTTCTTGCCAAAATCTCGAAAACACTAAACCTGAAAATATCCTTAATGTGAATTATTCATTTAATTCAATATAATGTAATTTTTTAAGGGAGGGTCCTTATAATACTTCTTGTGCCACTTTTCACATTTTTAGAAAATATGGACAAAAATGTATCAAGATTTTAACAAAGCACATTTTCATTGGCGGAGTCATCAATGTCTTCGTCTTTAAGAATCTTATTAGATTTTCTTATACTAAAATATTGGAAGGAAATTTCTCGATAAAAATTTTCTTTTCATTTTATAAAATTCTCTCTTCTATTCTCAAATGAAATAATAGTTTTTTTAATTCATCCAATGATAGATTTTTGGGATCTCTGTCTTCCAAAAATGAAACCATAGCATCAAAATTTCCAAGATATTTTGTAAGATATTCTAAACAATATTATAATCATCCCTTATTTCACCCTAAAATTTTATGTTGTAAATAATATCATTAATTATTGTGAAATGTATCCAATGGATTTTTAGTCAACCATTTTACCACATATTAATTATTCTAATCTCTTTTGGTATCTTCTATAATCTTCTCGAATTCATGAGAACCTTTTAATTCTAAACCATATTTGAATAAGAACATTAAAAGTAATCATTCCAAAAATTAACTATCATGATGATATCAGTTCAAAATTGTGGTTTTCATTCAATTTCTCTTGATCCAATTACAATTAAGTGAAACAAAATAATTATCTCTCTGATGATCCAAATCTACTGAAACTGTTTGGAAAATCCTTGCAACTTCTAAGAACATCAAAACCTTTTAACAACATTTCAGTAGAAACTATTATACGTCACATATTTTCAACCACTTTCTTTATTTTCTAAAATCCTCCTTTTATCGATGGAACTCATCATTTAATGTGTTATTTGTGTTAATCAGATAATCCAATGAATTGATATCAACATCCAGTCTGATGGATCAGTCTCTAAAGCTCGCCTGATGGATCAGTCCTTAAAATATATTTTGATTAATTATTGTCGAAAAATATTCATATAGATGAGCAACAAACACTCTTCATTATATGGATCGGTTTCAATTTCTCTTCTACATCATAAAAAACAACTTGGGTTTATACAATATGATTTGGGTGGTTTGATGTTCTATATCGGATGGAACTCTATATCAGATGCATTTTCAATTACAAAAAATTCTATAATGGATTAGTGTCTACATATCCTCTAATGTATCAGTTTTCTCAACATGTTTGATGGATCAGTTTTATCAAAATTTCCAATAGATCGGTTTCTATAACCCATTCTATGGATCTTTTCCAGGAAAAAATAAACTTCATAGAAACACTATAAATTCAAAATTTTCTTTTTTTTTCTTAAAAATCATGCTTGCATCATGACTTCTTCATAGTGTTTGAAACAATGACATTGGTATAGAAACACAAAAAAATTATTTCAAACATGTAATATGAAATTATAAAGTTGGTACTTATAACTAGTTCATTCTGAATTGATCCATTTTGGAAAGATCATACCAATAACAAAGACAGATATAAAAAAACCAATAGAACAAAAAACATCAATTAATGGACTTTGCAAAAAAATTTGTCTCTCGTCTTCTACATCTAAAACTCCTTAACCAGATCACCAAAAATAAAAAATTGATGTGATTTTTCATAAAAAAAAAATAAAATACTTCTAATTGACATCTTTTAAACAACTCATCCGGCCAACATGGTCCCAACACATTTATTTGAATCAATATTCAAGATGAGAAAGTTGATCCATGATAAATTTATCTATATCCCTCTTCATAGGGATACTCATTTTCATTGGAATCCATGATTTTGATTACCCCAATATTTCTACCTATCTAGGAGGGGTTATCAAGAGTATCCATTTATCAATAGAATACATGATCAAAGGGCAGAACACTAGTGTATAACCCCGGATCATGTATGTACAGTGGCTTTAGAGGAGGTCTTGATTTGTACCTTTCAAGGTTTCCTCAGTGAATAGATTTGTGAGATAACTAAATACTCCATGTGGAGGTGTTGGAGTGATGAGGAGATCAGACACTCCAATTAATGAAATTTATATGGTAGGCTTGTGGGGAAGACATGGTCTATGTGGTGGGTAGGAAAAGTCAATGAGGTAGGTAGGAATATGAGTTACTGATATGTATAGTTTCCTCATGAATGTGGTGATTCATTCACAGATTTTTATATATTATAGTACTATTCCTAGAAATTTCATGACGAAGGTATTTCACTTAATAAGTACATGAGGAGGAGGAAGTTCTACATGGTAGCTGAGTGGGAGAGATGGTATATGTGGTATCCAAGCTCGAAGCTGGTAAGTATGGTTTGGTTTGAATGTATATCTTTTGTATGTTTTTTTAAATTTCAAGTTTCATGGAAGTGGATGTTAATGAACTGTGATTACAGATACACCCTCATAGAAGAGACTTATCAAAAACATTAAATTCACTAGATTTACTCCAAGGTACAATGGGCTCTAGAATTATGTCTTAATACCATTGACACAACATAAGAGAAATTATTCTCTCTCATTAGTTATTTCTAAATCATTTATAATGTATGATACCTCTAAATGTAAACCCTCAATATTAATAGGCAAGGCTTTGGGTACACCGAATTCCAAAATGGGTGGTCATATGGTTGAGAAAGTACGACTATGAGGGTTCCCATCCTTGAATCGTGAGGTTGGTAGGATGTATTATTTCATAGTGGGGTGTGTGGGTGACTGAGGAAGTGTCTATATCAAGATTGTATAGAATGTATGTGGTTCCACTATTATTGGGTGAACATATAGGTTTCTTTCTCAGAACATCATTGTAAGTAGTTTTTCATGTGATGAGTGGGAGATCGTGGTGGTGTTGATCATAAAATTGAGCAGTTATCATGTGTGGTTTTTCTCACTCACTATTTTTTCTTACTAAATGCTTGTGAAGTAGGTATGAGAACAAATGGTGCTTACATTAATTATTATTTTTTATCATTTTAGGCTTAAAAAATACCCCCATAAAATGGGACCTAGTTGTCATAAAGAGGAATAAATTCACAATATGTCAGAAAAAATTTATTTACAACCACACGATCCAATTGGTAAGTTCTAATCATTGTGGAAAATCTTGTAATTATTATAGAGTGAGTTTGGGTAGTCAAAGGTTCAGTTTTAGCATTATGAGTACATTAGAACCTCTCAAATTTCCTTCCATCTAATTTTCTAGGAGATTTGGAATTCCAGGTATAGTCGATAACCCACACACTTCTTATGAGATTTTCCTATTAACTAATGGAATCTTCAATCTTATTACATGACTCCAAACCTATGTGTGGTAATTGTACCACCATCCAAATTACTACATCATCATCCCAAAGTATTTTGTCTACCAGGATGTCTTTTTTATTATATTGTAGTTTATCACAGTTACAGAGAAGAATTATTTACTTTTATATTATCTAATTCCATATACTACTATTTTTCATCATGTTATTAATAAAAAATATAAATGAAACAATGATATCATTCCAAATAAATTTTTGTGAGGTAGGTTAAGGTGATTGAGATTTTTAGTTATAGTCAGTACCAATAAAATTGTAAAAATACCTATTTACTGTCAGATCATATAGAAGAATCCCTTCAATACTACCATTTATTAGAGAGTATTCAATATACAGTTTTTGAATACTAAGTGATGCCAAAAATCCCACACATCTAATGAGAAAATAGACACTATATTTGATAAAAAAACATCAAGAGATAGTCTCATCTAACATACCAAATTTCAGGTGCATTTTCAAGGAGATCAAGCATTTTGAGGGTTATTTAATGGGGTATATTCCTTTAATATTTAAATAGAATCCATGCATGGTTGAGCCATAGGTACAAAAATTTTGGTCAATATTAATAATGTTAATAGATAATTAGAATATTATATGTTCTTAAAACATGAACATCATATATAGTGGATTATTTATCAAGGCTTGTGGATGTCTATTTCAATGCAATGATGCTTCATGGAATTCAACAAAATAGTTAACGGTGGTCAGTTGGTATAAATACATTTGGGTTTTGTAAGACCATTACCATCACAACAAGTATCTAATTTCATATTTCATTGATAACTATACCCAGGACACCAAAACATTTTATCCTATGCATGAAGAGGTAGGAATTATCCTCGAGGACATGTATATGGTCATTGAGGATTTTCTCTTAGGAGATAGGTATGATGAATTTCTTCTACCAATCAATGAATGAGACGATTCCAAGAGGACCCCACCACATTCCAATGATATATATGATCTTTTAAAAGGTGTGGTGTGATAGAATATTCTTCCAAAGGTTTATTTACCATTTTGATTATAGAAATACTTGTTCATTAAGCTAACTGAACAGTAAATATATTAAAATAGATTATAAGAATGTATGGTTCATAGGTAGTTTGGAACTCCTGGTGCTTATTTTCCAACTCTATATGAGGTAAAATTCAACTGATGGGGTTGTGAAATTACCTTCTAATATAATAGATTAGTCCACTTGTAAGCCTTCCTTAAATAAAAATTAGTTGCTATATTTTTTCAGCCTGATAATTGAAAGCTGGAGTAAGGGTTGATACATTCATGATGGATAACCAACCTGTAATCATTTAGAAATTCATTTGATATTTCTAGTGATATAAAAGTTATTTCATCAAATTGATAATATAAATAAGGGAAAATCCACATTCAAATTATTAGACCCATTTAAAAATTATGTGGTTGAATGGAGGTTCATGTTGATAGTTTTTATTTTATAAATGCCAATAAAATTTGTGGTTCTTAGTTCAAACATTATACCAAAAGTATAACTAGGGTTCAACCAAGAATATTGAAAATCTGAGAATTGAAGGAAAAGTTAAAATGATATAATTAGTTCTTGTTTTCACCATTTGAAACCCTGATAGAAACCATTACTGCCAATGAAAAGAAGACCCTTAAGGGATTATATTAATTGATATCTTTATGGGAGGGTGTTCTTACATCTATGATAGATGATAAAATCCTATGTGAAGGATAAATTACATTTTAGTTTCAAACTAAATTCATCAATGTTTAAAATAAATTCCTCACACCACACTCAAGATTGAAAACCAAGAAGCATCTAATGATAGCACATCAGCTATACCGATGGATAATTGGGATAATTTATAAAAAAATTCAATGGTATATTAGAAATTTAATGTGAGGATTAAGTATAGCTAGTGGTAGAGGTAAAATGACTTGGAATGATGCTCTCTCAAAAACTAGTTGGAATAGAAAAGATAAATAATAGGGTCACTTTGGTGGGGTTTTCATCATCGTAAAATACAATAAAACATGTCGAGAAAATATGAGTTTATCTATCAGGGAGAGGATTGGCCTCCCTTACATCTATTATTTCATATAATAGATATTATAATGTTTTTATGATTGGGGATTCAGAGAGTGAATCAATTTGATTGATGGAATTCTATCATATGCTTCAAAAGATTTACATTCTTCTAATGTGGGTTTTCTAGGTAGTGGTCCCCATTATTACCTCTTATGAAGACGATACAAATGATTATAATGCTTAAATAAAATATATAGATTCTAATATATATTATCATAAGGATACACCCTTATACACAAACCAGATATTGAAATTACTATTAGTTGAATCAAAAATTAGGGATCATCATAATAATCCAAATGTATCTTAGGAATGGGTCAAAAGTATGTGGCTCTTGGTGTATTCTATTCAAACATTGATTTCATCATAGAATTTATTAATTAATTGATTTTTATAGGATTTCAAAGAATAACCATCTCATATAGTGTCTTTTATATAAACTACTTGATATTAAAAAATAGATCACTCGTTCACATTCCATAAATTATGGAAGATATTCTCTATTGGTTTAGAAGAAAAAATGTGATTGGGGATCTCCAACCCTCGTGAGGTGTGTACAATAAGTTAAATGGTTTCTCCTTTTCTGGGTTTTATGGTTGAGGACATCTATAATTGGAAGGAAAAAATTCATTATATATCTGAATTCACTAAAGGATAGAAGGTAAATGTTACCTTTACCATTGTGTTTTCTTCCTTGAGTCTTTTTAATTAGTGATATGTTAATTTGTGTAGATACCAATCCATACTCAAAAAATTTGGAGACACTAACCTCTGATGTTGATGTGGCTCTTACCCATGCATACATTATGTATGTAGGATTTATGGTAGGAGAAGATCATGAATTTCTCTACTTAAACATTATTTTGAATATATCATTTATCATTTTTTTGATAAAGAATGATATAATTCAAGTACAATGACCAAAATCAATAGTGATTTTATGGTAACATCTACTAATATTTCCTCTTGTATTATGTACTATTACATTATTTATTCTATATTAATTATGGATGATATATTTTCAATAATCAATCAATATAACTCCATGGAAGAGTTCAAAAAAATTAATATAGATATAGAGGGACAAAATTATTCTTCTCTAATGATTGACTTTTTACATTTTATGCATGACTTTTTTATTGAACGTTATAACCAACAATGCATTATCGATAGTAAATATCACAAATATTATTTATTGAATAGATACCCTAATACATGTTTCTATTTCACTAGAAGTGTTTTTGGCCAGAGATTTTGAATGAGTGGATCTACAATGTCTACCTATGAAAAATCTGATGTTCATTGAGAAGATCATATTTATGAGGATATATCCTCCTCCTAATATTATAATGTTTTCAAGGTGGAAGAGAGCGTAAAAATCCAACTATATTGGGTATGACACAAGATAGGACAAGCCATTATTAATGGTTGGGACTCAGGCCACTATTATTGATATAAATCATGTTGTCTGCGGGACTTGAAGAACGATTTTTTCCTCAGTCGAAGCTATCCAAAAAACCAAAACTCTATAAATTCGTGTCCTTTTTTAGAATATTTTTCTTATCTATTTTTTTATTTTTTATTTTAAATGTGTATTTTAACAATTTTTCTCCCATATGAATAGTACAGGAAGAGGGAAGTGTTGATGCAACCTAAAATTCTAGGGTTCAATTGTCTAGTTGTACAGGTGATGAGATTACATTAGGATTCTCCCATTATATAGTTGAAATGCATGTATGTTTCTTGAGAGGGTCAGTTCCTAAGTTCTTATCACATCTAGTGAGTGGCTATAAATTAGATTAAGAAGCTATAAGTTCATTCCACGCAACCCACTAATTCATCTATGGATATATATATATTTTAGACTCATAGACTTCTTTAAAAGAAAATATTATAAACATCTGTAGGATTCATGATATTTTTATGGAACTAAGATATGTAATATTTGATAATAGAGTAATTAATTATTCCATGAAGAGAGACTCAAATTTATGGAAACTGTTATTCCCTATATTGATAAGAGAAAATATATTTTTCTCACAGTATTTATCCATCCTCCAACTCTTATTTCAATCTGATAATCACTTCATAATATTTTGTGAAACACTAAAAATAATATATAATGTTATCTATAATTTACTTGAACACTAAAATTGCAAAAAAATAGTTCAATGAATATTCCGAAATACCTGAGTCAGAAATACTTCCTCCTTGGCATCATTCATAGATTTTTTTTAAATGGTTGGGGAAGAAGCCTCATTTTTATTATAAAATCATTGAAATGACCTCTTTTAACTGGGTAGAGGGAGAACCATTACATAGAAGGAAGGCCCAGTGGGAATGTATCCCATTACATAGCCCGTAGGCCCAATTTTTGGATCAAGGCCCATTATGTGAATAGTAACTCGTCTGCTACAGTACCCTCCACTACTACAGTACCCTGCCATTGCTACAGTACCCACTGTTCAACAGTACCACCACTGGTATAGTACCGCTACAGTACATCTATAGTGCCTACGCCCATGGGTTTTGAACCCCCATTTTTCATGTTGGATTATTGGGTGCTTACCACCAAGACATACCCCAACAACGTCATCATTCGTAGATGCATATAGGTAGAACAGAATCATCGTACACTACAGTACAGCTATAGTGCCTACGCCCATGGGTTTTGAACCCCCATTTTTCATGTAGGATTATTGAGTGCTTACCACCAAGAAATACCCCCAACAACGTCATCATTCGTAGATGCATATAGGTAGAACAGAATCATCGTACACTAGATTTGGACTATTTGTATTGATTATTTTCTCCTAGGTGTGGCAATTTTATGAGTATTGGAATAAATATCATCATAATAACACTAAATGTTGTCTATTTGGGTGGATGAGATAACTCAATGTGATGAAGATTACAAAGGGGGAATTTGAACTAAGGATTCCAATTTTTAAGAGGGTTTGAGTACGCTAATGATATAGCTTCATACATTTCACAAGAGTATCTAAATTGATTACTTGAAAGAATTTTCTATCATTTTCCAAAGCCATGGACTAAGGGAGAATATCTTGACTTTTTTTGGGACAATATAGTGTACCCAATAAGTATTTTATCTTTTATTTCATTGCATTATATTTTGTATAAGCCTCATATTAGGGATAATTAACATTTTGGAACATTTTTTTCTTAGCCTCCCCATTATGGGTTTTCAACCTAAAATGTTTTAATCCATTTTAATTTAAATGCTCAATTTTTTCCATGCTATACAGAATACATTCCTATAATGCATAGACATGAATTTTGACCAGGACTCCCTTTTCATGTTTTCAAAATGGTGAGCTCTATGTATCCTTTTTTTGGTGTGTCTTGGGTCTATAAGTTAGGCCAATGTTGCTAATTTTTATGGTTTGAATTCTTTCACCTAAATATGAGGTGGTTTTCATAGAAGCATAGTGAAATAACAAAATATACATGAATTGGGATATTAATCTTAGTATTGTGGTTATCCTCATGGAATAGTTCAAGCAGTTTAAGGCCATAGTGCTTGGAAAATAAGTTACTGGTGTTGGAGGATGTAAAAATTTGACCACATACCCATACTGTTCAAGGTTATATATCTTTAAACAAATAACATAGATAGTCCATTTATCATGGGAAAGACGTCCCAACAAGAATTAATGGCCCATTACTAAAATTGATGATATAGAAAAATTGGGGATTTAGTTTATGGTGCTAAATCTATGGCCATTGTGTCATCTGATTTAGTGTCAAATGTTGAGGAACGATCAAAGTTTAAAGAATGGTATGATGTATCCTTACATTGAATTTGATAATAATGCACATATTCATAAAATTGAGGTTAAAAATCCACATAAATAGTAGGATTATATATTGTTTAAATCATTATACATGAATTTAGAATCAGTAACAAAGAGATAGTGTATGCACGTCAGGGATGACTACTATCCATGAATGAATGATCGGTTTTTCTAAAAAAGTTTCATAGGGAATAAAGAATAGAGGAAAATTTTCTAAGGATAAAAAACAAATCACTGGTTGGCTACCATATTAGGGATGAATATCCAATGTTTTATTAGGTACATTTTGGAATACCAAAGTAGAGGTGTCCCTTAAGGCTAGATTCACTCATTAATGATAGCCAATGAAGGTTTCTGAGGATTCAAAAATTCATAGAATGAAGTATGTTGATTTAATATAGGGTATTCAGGGTGGGTTATGGTACCCTAAGATAGAATATTTAAGAATCACTACATATCCTATAAGAATAAGAATCAATCCACATATAATTCTTATAATTCATCATTAGCATAGACCCCTGGATGAAGAATTTTATTTTAATGGAATGCAGAGAAATGGTTATGTCTCCACTCTTTATGCCTCCTATTTCAATGGTTTATAAATAATATATCAAAAATAGAAATGTAACAATGTTTTTGGGGACCAATATATATCACAAACAGAAGTCAATAAATATTTAATGTATCCATTGTTTTAGGTAAATAATAAATCAAGGAAATGTCATAATCCTTCACCTTGATAATGTGTTCAATACATTATAGAGTAAGATTTAGGGTGCCATAACCCACCTTGAATACCCTATATTCAATCAATCTACTTATTTCTCTCAATATAAAAGGTTGTCCCAATGTGGAGTCTAATATATAATAAACCAATATAAAAATAAACAATATATAATGGAATGGGGAAGTAGGATAGCAGTAAAACATTTGGCTGGGTACAAGGAGAAGAATTTGAATGTCTCCATATATCTCATAAGGGGAGAAATATATCCACACATAGTTATTCAAATGGATAATTCTATTTAAATTTAGATTAAGGAACAAAAAATCTCTTACATATATCTGGATCTTGGGTAATAGAGTGGGCCCTATTTACAAGATACACTAAATAGTATTAGGAGTTATGTATAGAAGACCTCAGGTCATACTATTTTACATCGTATAATAAATAATGGGTTCCTTTCCATTAAATATGTTTAATATTAATAATTAAACTCATATTTATTCACTAGGACCACTAATCTAACATGAGTCCTATTCAGTGTGAGAAATAATAGATAACAAGTGGTTTATCCAGATCATATGATATTAGAAGATATAAAACAAACATCGAGAATTTACATCAAAATGAAATCATGAAACTCTACATGGATCTTCCTCCCATGTAGGTAACTGAGACTAAAAGTGGTTAAAATATGTGGTTGGGCCTATGATAGAGGATCCGATCATTACTACATATATTATTGGAATAGGAATAAAGCCACAGGTAGTTTTTATAATATGAAGTCATTTTTTAACCTTCGTGTAGAATGGGGTAATTTTATATTTATATATATGGGAGCCATACAAGGATATGGATATTATATTAGGGAGACATCCACATAGGTCAGTCCACTCTAAGAAGTTTCAAGTAATCTGAGGTTAGACCACATGACATGTGACTAGAATGAAAGGTGGAAAATTAAACATGATGATGACTTGAATATAGGGAAAATTATGCACCAATGATAACACACAATTGTTGTATTCCTGCAAGGAGAGATGAATTTTTATTTAGTTTAGTTCAATAAAAAGTAAAATAATAAAAAAATATTCTAAAACGGGTCGAACCCTCAAGCCATGGAATAAGGCCATAACGATGGAAAAATAAGACTAGCTTAAATTCATATTGGGTGTACTTAACTTCATATAGTTTTACATCTTTCAAGAATAAATTCTGCATTATACAGTTTAAATTTTTATATCCCATACCTACATAGTGTGGTTTAACACCATATAATAATAATATAAACTATACATTTTAATATCTTATAGTGATGTTGAAGTGAACTGATTTTATGTTGAAGAAAACTATTTATTAATAAATCATGAATTGGTTGGAGGTGTGATATAATCCTAATAAATTGTTTCCAAGGTTTAAGCTCTAGTATAATAGAACTTGTGTTTGTTTTAAATCCCAACCCATTTAGTTTGAGTTTTAAAGGCTTATTCCTATGGATCATTGGATTTTTGAGTGTAAACCCCATATCTCCTTAAAGAAATAAACACAGATGAACTCTCTTATTAAATGGTCATATAATGTTGTTTTGATGGTCTTCAAGGTTTTGAAGTTTGAACATCCATTTATTTTCAAGTCTCCCCAACTCATCGTGACACATTTGGGACCACTCCTATTTACCTAGATGGTTAAATATTATAACTTTAAGTGTGGTTTGACTGACATTAATGTGTATCGCCACCTATGTCCCATATAAAATAGAACATGTGATCTATTGTGTAGATGTATCAATTCTGGTTTGATATTCCCACAATATATGTAATGGTTTATATTTCTAGGAATTATTGTCATTTTCTACCATATTTTTAATGACATTGGATATGGTCTATTTTAAGGATAATATCAATCCATTTTCTGTTGTTCTATATTAGGATTAGTGGTTATACTGGATATTTTATTCCTAATAAATCCATTTTATCTTTGAAGAATATAAATATGTGTCATTATCACTCAATATTTTATGGGGTAAACCAAATCTGTTGATCATATTTGAATTGAAAAAGTTCTTAATATTCTTCATTTTGACCTCCATGATGAATTTAGCCTCATATCATTCATAAAATAAGATTATGATAGTAATTATATAATTTAACTTAATATTTTTAGCTAGGGGATATTTCCCACATGGAATTTCTTCCATAGAAGGAAATATAAAAGAATATCTTGTAGAATGAAAGAGTTCTTGAGGATTATAAATAAATCTATCATGTATCCAGATGTTTTGTAAATTTTTGGTGAACATCACAAAATCCTACATAATTGATATAATATAGTACAAAATTCTCTTTATTTCATGGGATTGCATGGTTCTTGACTGATGGACACCATTGGAACCAATGTGGACTTCTTGAAAAACAAAAAAGGTCTCTCCTCCTTTAAATAATATGAGGATAATATCAACAAATCCTCATTTATATATACATTTCTATGAATTTTGGATAATACAATGAATGGAGTTTATTAATCAACACTAGATCTCCTCCCTCTTAGATTGATTAGAGGGAAGGGTTCCATTATTAATATTATTAATTATATGAAACATTCATTTATTTTTGAAGTTCAAAATAGAGGATATGATCTCACCTAATTCAAGGGTAGATTTAGTTTCATTGATTTCCCTTATGTCATATCCAACGAAGGGGAGTACCACCATTCAATTTTCAATACATGTTATCATTTCATCCCAGTCCAGATCTCCTAGGGTTGTTACTAAATTCTCCAACACAACAACATGAGTATTTTTCAAATGTGAAATATGATAAAACATTATTTATATTGATAACTAAACAATCAAACCTCATAAGTAATAAATAAAATGAATTATATCTCCCTTCTTAAAGTAATATTCAAAAATGATTTTATTGATCATCAGTTTTTAAGTCACCAAATATACTTCACTGGTTCATTGCAACTTATAGTTACATATATAAGCTAGTATTAAGGGCCTTCTATTCTTCTTTTTTTGAGACATTGTTTCAATAAGGAACGAGGAAAAACATCTATTTCTATAGATATTAGTATAATTCCTTTGGAAACCCTATTAAGATTTGGATTATCCCTTCTTCTCCAAATGTATCATTTGGGTGTTCTATTGAAATACATCTCTCATATATATAGAGTGTCATGGATAAATAATAATTCGATTTTAGGGAGATATATGTTTACTTGGGATGTTTCTTTGGATAGATGTATTATAAATAAATCTCCTAGTGTCTTCCCTTTAACTGCCTAATGAAGAAAAAAACTAAATGATGAACTATGTTGGGAGGACCTCCCACAATGTTAAACATCAATAAATAATTGGAAAATATGTATGTACTTGAGTGGGTCTATAAGAGAAACCATGTGAACCTTATGATTTTGTAGGTAGCACTAGATATTCCTCACTCTAAGGATTATCATAAGGAAATTCTTTTCAATCTTATTGTACTGGGTGTATGTTTATAGTATAGTTCTACTTAGTGGTATATAAAGTTTTTTTTACCTATGTAATTTTAGTACAAAATAAGTTAACAAATTGATCACTCTAGGGTCACCACATACAACCTGAGTGGTTTACCATTACCCAAAGTCATTAATACTAGATGTCTCAAGATATGTTTCTTTAGAATGTCAAAATATTATTGACAATATTCATCCCATTGATAGATTAATCCTATTGTCATTAATTTTTTGAAGGGTATTCACTTTACTATAAGTTTTTCTATGGATCATCTTGTGTAAGATATGAATCCTTGAAGACCCTGCAACACTTTCAAGATCTAAGGTGTTGGAATGTTAAGGATCAACATTGTATTCTCATAGTCAACTTTACTGCAACAATTATGTTCTATAAAGCTGATAGAAATTTATAATTTTACCTTAAAAGGAAATTTTAGGGGTTTTGTTTTCAAACTATTATTTCATATTTTGTTCAAAAATATTTAAGGTTCATCAAGATAATCATAGTTATGATGGTATTTGACAACCAGATCATCAACATAACATTTTATGATCTTTAATAGAATGGGATTGAATATGTGATGCATCAAAAATTGATATATGGAGTTATAATTGTTTTAAGACAAATACATCAATGGTTAAAAAACCCTTCTTATAGTGCTATTAAAGTGGTGTACTATTCATATTATAGGTTCATTCAGATCTATTTGTACACCAAAAATTCATTCATGAAGAGAAGTCTTAGAAAGTAATAATTTTAATCAATCAAGTACTCTATTATTTGAACCTATAAATAATCATTCAGGAAATGTTGGTTGAGATAATTGATGTCAATTAATTCTTATAGGTGCATGTTTGTATCCAATGTGGTCCTCTGGTATGACCAAATAGTGAATATCAACAATAATATCCAATCAAGGAATCTCTATATGGTTCTAGGAGAAGGAGTATTGGTGTTGTTTTAGGAAAGAGAAGTATTTTTCTAACAAATCTCATGTCATGTAATTAATAAACAATTTTGGTTATTTTTATTCATCAATTTTCAAATTATTTCCATGATCTCATCAATAGTGTTTGATATTCCTTCCTAAAATATTGGAGGTTAATCTCGGAGATCATATCATATCACTTACTGAACTTTTATTTAAACATTATCAAAAAATATGAGATGAGAATGATTTTTTTATTCACAAAATATATGGGAACATTTTTATCTCCACTGAACATTAGTGGGAGTTCATTATATTTTAAGTTTAATATATCATAGGGGAACCTTCCAAAATAATTCAGAATGTTCTCCCTCTAATATCTATTGTCATAGAGGGTAAAGGATATGTTTTTATCCTAATAATTGGCAGGAATTATGGGGAAATTTATAGCAACTTTGGATGATAGTGTGTTTAAATATGAGGAAAAATCATCTGGGAATTCTAGAAACCAAATGGGATAATTTCCATTTATGTATCTTTAATTGATGTAGTTGATATCGTGAAAATTTGGATTATAATACTCGAGTATCATGTTCACCTCCTCCCTTGAGATTCAAAATTAATTCAATTAGAAAACCAATATTACATAATGTAAACATCATTAAATCATGCCCATGGGTGGTGGTACTTGAGGTAAATATCTGAAGGAACAATTTTTCTTGGGGAAGCTTCCTAAAATTGGTTGATGGGAAACATATAATATTCACTGATTTTAATAAATGGTTTTATTGGTATAATATTCATACCGTTAAGGTTACTGATCCAGTAAATATTATCATTCACTGGTTGTTTCCCCTATCTGTTAAATAATTCCTCCTCTATATGCTAGTGTTCATAGGTCTCTAAGGGAGTGTTGTCATTATATAACACTATAAAATTCCATTGATAACATATTTGAGGTATTTATATGAGGAGGGAAATTGTTGTGAATATGAAGCCACATCCTCCCCAATGTGACTTTAGAATTTTCATCCTAGTTGAAAACCATTAATTTTGAGTCAGATATGATACCTCAGAACAATTTTTTATACAAAATCAAACCTAGAGGTTTCTTATAACTCTATTCATACCTTTGAATTATCATGTTAAATAGGGGAAAATTAGATTCACCATATCCTAGTTGTCATAGGTTTTATAAAAGTATGAGATTTATTTAGGAACTACTCACAACTATGTATTGATGGATTTTTCTACCATTCAATTTTCATATTCATACAAGGCTATGATGACCCCCTATGTTTCTATCTCTTTATATTATTCTCTAAAGGAGATAAATACATGGAATTTAATTAAAATTTCCTTTTCATGATGTTCTTCAATTATAGTGATCCCAACCATGAATTATTATGGTCATAAAATTGATTCAATCAGAACCTATTAAAATTATTTTAAGAGATAAATAGAATCCATATTTGGAAGTTTAACTATGAGAACATCAAAATTTTCTTGGATTTTATATTCCTTATCTAAGGGAATGCACGTCATGTCATAAGGTTTCACCCAAGCTTGGGGATTGGAGGCAGATGTTTATTTTTTGGGAAACCCCTTACCTGATTAATATTTAGGGGAAATGTTTTTGTTTTCATGTTGGATGATGAAAAAAATCCAATATTATGATCATAAAAATGATCATCAGAAAATAAAATATCCAAAATTATTAGACTTGAATGAGTCCAAGATAATTATAGATTAGAATGGTGTTCTTACATATCCCAATGAATGATTTTCTGCACATATATGTAGTAAAAATGGAATTATGTAAAAAAAATCATTAATATAGATGTCTATTTAAGACTAGTCATGCTTAACCATCTCTACCAATTTATCCTTGTCCCCAGTCATGAATGGGATTTAATGCATCATATACATATTCTTCTTCAGAGAAAATATATTATCGGGAAATTTTATTTATAGAAGAATATTTTAAATCATCATCTAATTAAATATAATTTTTTTGGGATGGTTCCCGTGATCTCATTTGTTATTATGGTCTTCATCCACCCTATGTTGGAGAAATAAAGTTTGAAATGTTATAAACTTGTTTGGGTACCAGTAGATTCTCTTCAACTTGCATCTCTTTATGTTGAAGATATTTTCATTAACCATTAGCTGATGAAGAATTAAAAAAATTCTAACATTATAATGGGATATACATCCACCACTATGTGATTCAATTAATCACTAAGGATGGCATGTTCTCATTTTATAGATTTCATAATCATCCAATCTTTGAGCTTTGGAGAATGTTTCTCTAGGAATTTTTACTACTCTCTATCAACTTTGTGACTTTTTACTATTCTCTATCAACTTTGGTGACACATGTAGAGTCACAATCTATATTATAGAGAGGTTTCCCCAACATTACCTTCCTAGAGTCAATAATTTTCAAAATAGAATCTTTAAAGAAAAAATAGTTTTGGATTTTATACCGTAACATTATGTGGTAGTAGTATCGGTGTGGGAAATCAATGAGGCTAATCCCATTATGCCTCTTTGTTTCTAAAAATTTGATGAAAAAAATCTATAAAGTAGAATTGAAATAACTTAGCACATTCTTATTTATAACAGAAAATATCTTATTCTTTATATCAATAAAAAGTGAACACCTATGTTCTGTTTTACCCTCCTAACATGGCCATTAATATATTTGTTGCTGTTAGGGAGGAGACATCATGTTATATTGAGATGTAATAGGGGTTAGATAATTCATGGGTGGTGGTTTGAGTTTGAAAAATATTTCTTCTACTCGGACTAGTTTCTTTCCTTGAGCATATAGTGTTTTAGGATGTTTTCCTTAGTCTATTATATAACATCTTCAACCTCTCTAAAATCACGATGAAATAATGGAATCTTCTTGGGTATTTTAATGAGATTAGTGATATTAGAAACTCATCACGGGATATTTTCTATGCATATCTCAAAAAAAACATGATAAGGATTTATATTAAAGTAATATATCAAGCCTTTACATATATAAAATAAAGTGAAATGACCTCTCATTCTCATGCTATTTACAATTTGATATATCAAAAATCATCGTCTTACTCAGTTTAGAGATGAAATACTAGAGAAAATTTTGATGAATATCCTCTCAGTCTATTAGGGAAAGATCTGTTAAAATTAAATAATTGAAAAATGATATTATTTTAAGGTCTTTATGGATTATCTAAGCTTATATTCCTCTTTTTTATTGAGTGTTCTCCTTATGGATCCACATTATGATGTGAAATTAGAGAGAAGTATTCTGGGGTTAATAGTGACACAATAGACTAGGGAGGTTTGATTTCAAATGTTGGATGGAAGAGTATTCACATAAACCCATTCATGGTAAAATTTCTTATATGAAATCACTGGTTTTAGCACCCTTACATGGATTCTATTCTAATGGATTGTGACTCAATAGAGTTAGGAAGTTCTCTCAGGATATTCAGTTGTTCAAACTCTCTGGTAATGGGGAAGGGTGGATTCTAATATGGTTAGACCATCTATGACTATTATGTCCATTAAGTACGAGCTGGTATAGGATAGAAATAAAAATTTATATTTAGCTTCCACAATAATATAGGAAATTTCTAATAGTTTTCATCTACCAAGATTGAGTACAATAGTTTCCTAGACCCATAGCCTACTAAATTTTAGGACTCTGTTCATAGAGGCTAAGAAAATTTCCCCTATTGAAAATGAACCAAAGGGGGTCCATTAACATCGATCATAGTGTTTTTCTCAATATGAATATTTTCACAAAGTATTTCTTCATCAAGTTAACTCAGTTTCTCTAAATACACATCATATTGAGTGCATGTTTTCTAAATGGTGAGATAATTATTCTTCTTGGATGATGGGTCGGATAGAGTCATGATATTCCTTTTTTTGTGAAATCTCACTAAACAGATGATGGATTTATATTTGAGGGAACCCAAAGATTATAGGATTACCTCTTCTAACAGGTTTGTATCCCTTCTTAAAGCATCTAGGTGTGGACTATATTTTAGAGATAAGTTTCCTAATTATTCTGTTATATTTTGACATCATGCTCTAAATTATCTATGGGGATGATGTTGATGAAATTTAATATTCAATAATGTATAATAGGGATCATATATTATTCAGAAGGATAAAGAGGTCCATCATCCCTTGGATATTTTTCATGGGGGAAATTTTAGTATTCCTTATCATTTTCGTTCTTGATTAGACACTATAGCTTACAACCCTTCTGATGTCGAACTTTTTATCCTCAATACTTTTCCAAAATATAATTGAAAATATTGACCTTGATGGATTCCCAAATGGGTTGTGTTGAGTACATTCCCAATGAGAGGGATGAAACTCATAGTAAAAATAATTCAAGACACATTTTTTATGACGTATCATCTTCTATGGATAATACATATTTCTTTATAGAAGGATAAAGTTAAGATATTTATCACATCCCTACAATACAAGATTAACTTGATTCTACCCACAATATATCACAGAATCCATTGAGTTTAGATGATTTCAAGACTAGTAGATGAGTTATAATTGATGAAAATGTACATTGTCATGCATTTTTAGGTGGATCCCATATTTATGCTATGGTGGAAATTTAGGGTACTCTTTTGATTTTTTTGGGATTTTTTCTAAGAATGTTCGGAATGTAACACATATTTCTTATATAAGATACTCTCTATTGAGGGTAGTATTACAGACATAGGTTTTTCCCTTACAAAGTGAGCGGAATGGTCATCCTTTTTTTAGGCTTGATGTAGGATCATATCAATGGCCCTCTCCTTCCATGGTTGATATTTTTATGCTATCTAAATGACTAGGCCTCGCTAGTTAGACCATCTAGTATATATAGATCTAGGGTTTTATATTTGAACAGGGGAAATGATAATTCAGGATATATTTTTCAGCAGACTATATTGACTGTGGATTGGAGTAAAATCAAGAACTCCATTATAACCCCACCACTAATATGTACATATAAGGGTCTACTAGTGATTAATTGGTGCATAGTATTTAAGGTGTTGAGGTTTGTAAATTGGAGATATTTCACTTTATTAAAAAAAAATTATTTCATCTATTCGGGAGTGAATCCAAGTCCAATTGGCAGAATATCTCATCAATTGACTTAACATGATTAGCACCCTCCCCTTAAGACAAATGATATTCCAAGATATATTGAAGAGTTTATCATATGTATTGGAGAAGATATTGTTTTCATTCCTTATTCATCATTTATGGAATTTCATACTCAAGGGTTTATAGAGGCTATGACCTAACAATTATATTATTTTTCTCTAGTTCATTCTCAATAACCATTGTATTCATCTCAAATTCTAGAAGAGGTTCCACCATATAATCTTACTAGAGTAAATTTGGATTCCGTACAACCTTGAAGAGTAGGTTTTATTTTCGATAATCCCCTAATCTATTTCCAATGATAAATGATTTTATTGTGTCATTGAATATGACTATTTCTTTATACCATACATTTTATATGAGTAGATTCCACTCGTTAATGACGAGGCTATTAGCATGGTTGGACTCGATACCTAGAATTTCAGTATGTGTTCAAGACTTCTCAATGTATCTATATAAATGATTGGATATTTTGACTTATTGGTCTTTCTATCATGAGTAGGTCTTTTGAAACTCTGATTATGAGAAAGGTACACATGATTGATCTTCATGTGCCCATGGGGAGCGCCTTTGTGGTCGGTACTATGAGAATGGTCACTGTATGTACTCATCCTTAAGAATTATATATTCTAGTATTGTTATACTATAATTTACTTTAAAAATGTGAGTATATTTTAAATTTATATTTTTATATGATTATAATAATCTCTTACAATGGTAACCCATACATTAAAAGTGGACACTCAACCCATTATCCATTTTTTTCTCCCAAAAAAACTTTTAAAAAAAACATGTCATGATAAATATTCACAACATTCATCTTAACTTATTATTTTCAATTACTCCTTAAGCCCAATGAAAAAAAAATTAAAACATGTTAAGAGAAAAAAAATCTAAGTATGGTATATAAAAATACAGAAATAAATAAACTATTATTATATGGTAATTAAAGAAATCATACTCAAACAAAAAAATGGTTTCAAAATTCACATTTTCTTACTGATGAAGTTATTTTTTTCTGCCCAAATGTTTCCATAAAACATTTCATAATAAATAATAAATTACATAAAAAATCATAATGGTTTCATTGAAAACATGATAAAATCATGAAAACTTTTTTCAAAAAGGTATACTTTTCACCCTTAAGAGGTAACATATACTTTCCTCTACACATAAACCCAATAACATACCTTGTTAAAGGATGATATTCATGTGAAAACATAGAAAGCATAAATAAATACTATAGGTAACATGGGGAATCATTTTCTTATCATGCATACTTATGTTGTAACCCATATATCTACCATTAAATAACCCTTACAATTATACTTGAAATAACCCTCATGGTTATACCAGGATGTAACCATTGTAGTTGCACTTGGAATGACCATTAAAGTCAACTTCCAACATACCCAATGCATTGGTGTGAAATCACAGACACACACATATTTAATTTATAATGGAACCACATATCATCAGAATCAATTTTCATGAATTGTAACATAATCAAAAAAACATGAATACTAACGTCATAAAAACATTCCTTGAGGAAAATCACTTATTTTAATAAACAAAATTCTCACATACAAATAAAAATATTTTATTTGATAATAAAAATTTAATATTTTAAAGAAAGATTAAAAAATTATGGATTTATGAAATATGGAATAGTTTTTCATTCCATATAAGTTGAAAAAAAATTCCTTTTGACATTTGTAAAAAGAAACATTAAATATGGATTTTAACAAGAAAGTCCCTTACAAAATTCATATCATTAAAGTGAGATTTAATCAATAGAATTGATTGTGTGTATCATTTATAAATATATAGAGATAAAGTATATATAAAAAATAATATAATCTAATGTAATTTCACACATAATATTATCATTACATAACCAATTATGTATAAGTTTAACTAAAAAAGGAAATTGAAAAAATAATTCCCTTACCTCGAGTCTGATTTGTCATGTATGCCATTTATCTTCCTAGATAACAAACTTATGTTAATTATTTACATTATTGAGTAACTTTTTCAATTTTATTATTCCTTTTATATCACTTATTATAATGTTATAACAATTATTTAATTATTTAATTTCACGCTGGATGTTTTGATGATATTCAGTATATATGTCCAAAATGAATTAGGTATGTCGACTATGGTCAAAGAGTTCATTATTCCACCATCACTATAATAATAATAATGAAATAATTATCATTTTTATACACTAATTATACTTTCAAATCCATCTATTAATTATGGTTATTTAAAATGAACTATGCTACAATCATGGAGATGATAGGTTATACATACTAATGAGTAACATTTCAATTTTTTCAACAATAATTACAAAAATAATAAATGTATTAAATTAAATATAAAAAATGATAATAATATAATATTTATTATATTAATTAATTAAATATATTTATATATATTATCCACATGACATGGTGATGAAAAAAAGAACCGCACCACATTGGGGTGGTAGTAATCCACACGTATACATGACGATGTTATCATCTTTCATTGCATGAAAAAGAAAGGATTTCAATGATATATTATATTTAAAAATGAAAAATATATCATTAAAATCATATAAAACATTACTTCCATAATTATATAAATTCATGATGGGAGATAATGGAAAATTAAATACAATGGTTAGTGAGGCAATAGTTCCTCGTATACACAAATAATGATTTCATATCTCATTTGATGAAATAGAAGATAGATTTAGGTGATTTTATAAACATAATAACATATAGGTATATTGAGGATGATGGAGTTATTATTTCCTCATGGTTTAATAATATTTATATAAGGTGGAAGAAGAGAAAAAAATGAAACTTGTAGATAAAAACTATACATCTTCTTTGGCAATCTCCCATTTCCTTAACAATTTTAGACATCTAAGGAGGGAATTATTTCAAAAACAATAACTCCAAAAAAAAATTAGGTATTATAGAAATTATTTAGGTGGTGCTTGGATGAAAAAAATGGTTTTTCAAGTGTGTTGTATTTATAAGAAGAGGTTCCCCTTTATATGGGAGGGGGGACACTCTTGGAATTGCTCAAAATATTAAAATATAATAAGACTCATCTAGAGATAAAAACATCCAAATGGCCTCTAAATGAATAAGAGATCAAATTTTAGATCAAATATTATCCCATTTGGGATTATTTTATATTTTTAAGATTTTTAAATATTTTAATAAAATATTAATCCCATAAAATATCATTATTGAAAATTTTGATACTATTCATTACATTGACATTAAAAAAATCAATAAAATAATTAAAATTATAAAAAACATTATTTAATTATATCCTTAACATGTAAAGTAAATCTATCAAATTCACGGAACACATTAATTATGTGAAATTATATTTATTTAAATATTTTTATTATAATTTATTTTATTTTAAAATTAATTAAATAATTAATTTATCAACATTGTGAATGAATTTATGGTAGTTATTTATTCCCTAAAAATTAAAAATAAATTGCAAAAATGAAGATAAGTATTTTTTTTATTTCAAAAGACTATTTACAGTATAACATATATACTTTATGACCATATTTTAAAAAGGTTATAATTATTAAATACAATAGTGTTATATGTTTGACTTTTCTCTAAATAAAATAATATAAATGACTTCATGAAAAAAAGTGGCTCAAAATGGTAATAAATTAAACCCAAGGATGATTATACTTGAAACATACTCATAAAATATAATTTTCTCATGTGTTTGGGTCATTTTTTAATCCTTATCATATAATCTTTACCCTTAATTACTTGATTTACCCTTAACTATGCTAACAAAAATTACCAAGTTTAATTTTAATATTTTCCAAAATTAAAATTGAAAAAATTAATAAATATGGATCAAATTATTTTTAATTTGGAAACCAATATCTAAAATTACAAACATATATGTTTTAGAATTTAATAGAAAGTTAAATCCGAAAAATGGATTGAAAGATATTATTTTCGAAAGAAAATGTCAATTTAAATATAAAATATTCTTATTCATGTATAAAATATATTTCAAAACCCATAGTTGGTTTATTATGAAAAAAATTAAAATAATTAAAATTTTAAAGTAATCAAAAAAAATATTTTTACCTTTTAGATAAAATATAGTTTTCAATAATAATAGTATTTATTCGTAATTCATTAAAAAATAAATATTTTCATAAAATTATACAAAATAATTCTAAGATTATTTTGACATGGTGAATTAAAAAATGGAATTAATTTTACCTAATTAAAAATATATAATTTTAAAATTAAACTTTTAAATAAATTCTTATATTAATATTACTACATATTTCAATAATACTAATAATTATTAAAATGATTTATTCTATAATTACATGGGTTGTTACATCCCCACCTCCTTGAAAATTACATCCTTAAATTTTTATTCACTTATAAAAGAAGTTGGATTTCCTTTCCCTCATAGTATTTTCAGATTCTCATGTTGCTTCTACAACCATATGATTTCCCCAAAAAACCTTAACCTTGTGAATTACCTTTTTGTGCATTACTTTCTCTATTATGCCCAAAATTTGAACAAGATTCTACTCATAAGAGAAGTTCTCTTCAAGTCAAACTACTTTAGGCCTAAAAATATGAGATTAATCTAGAACAAACATTCTTAACATTGAAACAAGAAAAACATTATGTACCTGAGAAAAACATGGATTCATTTCCCCTTGGTAAGAAATATATCCAACTTTATCCATGATTTCATATAACTTTTACTTCAAACCAACATGAATAAAAATTTGATATCAAGATATTTTAAGGAAAACATGATCACTTATCTCAAATGAAAGGTTTATCCTCCTATTATTTGCATATCGTTTCTTCATACTTTGAGTTGTTCTCATATGTTATTGAATAATTTTCACCTTCTCTATAACATCCTCTAATAATTTAGGTTCTATTAACTTCCTCTCTTCTAATTCATCCCAAAATTCTAGCGTTCAACACTATTTTCCATATAATTCCTTAGAAGGTTCCATCTTTATATTTGTATGAAAAATGTTATTATATGAACACTCAACCAAAAAATTATGTTGATCCCAACTTCCCTAGTAATCAATTGAATAAGAATATATCACATATTCTAATTTATGAATTATTCATTTCGATTATCTATCTAATTGAGGATGAAGAGCTATACAAAAATTTAATTCAGATCAAAAAAACATCTAAAGGCCTTTCCAAAATTTTAAATTAAACATGGGATCATGGTATGATACAATGGAGAGTGGAACTCCATGTAAGCTATGTATATATTTTAGGTAAAGTTAAAAAAGTTAATCTAAATACATAGTATATTGAATAGGAAGAAATGATGATATTTAGTAAGTCGATCCATAATAACTCAAATTGAATTACTACCTCAAGAATTATTTGGTATCCCCACCATGAAATCCATGGATATATTATCCCATTTCTACTATATCACTATTATGGGATGAATCATCACCTTCTTCAATGGTCATTCATCTTTAACATATTAGAAATTCAAACATGTCATAGTAATGTCAGAAATATATCTTTTGATTCAATCCCACTAGTAATACTCTTAAATATATCTATAAATATTAGTACTACCAGGATAAATATAAAATATAAAACTATGAGATTCACCTAACAATTCCCTCTTCATCTGGGAATTACAAGGCACACATAATCTCTTTTTGAATCTTAAAACACATTCTTTTTAAAAAATTATTTTAGGAAATATACCCTTATAAAAAATTCTACCTTTTTCTATAATTCACAGTCTCCCTTCAGAGCTTTTTGAATTCTATCAAATAGAGATGATTTTATTGACACATGAAAAAAAAACTGAATAATTTTCTACACCCTCAACATCTTGGAAAAAATTCATAAAATCATTAATCAAAGGGTATTTTTCCACACATAACATGTTTAATGATGCATGATGTTTTTGACATATGGAGTCCACCCATTTTTTTACATTGCCAGGATGGTAATTTCACATTCTATCATAATACATTATCATTTCCAACCATCTTCTCTACCTCATTTTTTACTTCTTCTCAGTGGATATATACTTCAATATTTTATGATCAGTATATATTGCATTCTTTTCTCCACATAAATGATGCCTCTAAATTTTAAAAGAAAAAAACTATAGTAAATAATTCCAAACTATTTTTAGAATAATTTAACTCACTAGGTTTTAGTTTACTTGAAGCATAAGAAATTACCTGATCATTTTGCATCATAACGCAACCAAGTCCCTTTAAGGAAGCATCACTATAGATGACAAAAATCATCATTTCTTGACAATCGATCCAAAATTGGATTAGTCAACAATATTAATTTTATTTAATGAAAATAATCATCAAATTATTTTTTATAGATAAATTTAAACCATTTTTTTGTTATCATAGTGATTAATCTTGATATTAGTGTCATGTTTTCGAAAAATTGTCAGTAATAACCTTTTAATCAAAAAAATTGAATCTCTATATCATTGGATGGTCTTCGCCATTCCTCAAACACTTTTATTTTGGAAGGGTCCAAAATAATTCTATATTTAGAAAAACAATTCCAAGGAATGAAATATGTTGTGACCAAAAATCACATTTTCTAAATTTCCCATATAACTTAATTTGTTTAAGAGTTTGCGGAACAATCCTTAAACTTCTTCCATGATCCTCAGAAAATTTTTAATTAACCATAATACCATCAATAAAGAACCACAAACATATCCAAATATTAATGAAATAATATATTCATATGATCCATAAATACAATGAACGAAATTTTAAAACAAAACGACATAACTACGAACATGTAATTCCCATATAAAATCTAGAATTATGTTTTCAGAATGTCGTCCTCATTCACCTTCAACTAATGGTACCCCGACCTCATATTAATATTTAAAAAGTAATTTTATTTTTAAATCTTTTCAAAAAAATCATTTATATGAGTAAAATGATAATTATTCTTAAGAATAATGTTATTAAATTCCTTATAATCAATTAAAATCCTCATAGAACCATCTTTCTTTTTTTAAAAAAAATAGGATCACCATAAGGTGAAGTACTCAAATGAATGAAACCATTATCTAAAAAGGCCAAAAATTTATTTTTTGGTTACCAAAGCTATAATTGATCCATGTTATGATGATTTATTTGAAATTGTATTAGAATTAAGAACTAATTCAATAGTAAACTCAGCCTTCCAATCTAGAATGAAACCAGAAAAAATCATCAGGAAAAACATCCATGTATTCATTCAATTTTGGCACTTCATTAATATGAACAGTTCCCTTATTTTCATGATATGTGCAAGAAAAGACTAATTTCCAACATTTTATAATTTCTCAGCTTTATGTTGTGTTATCAATTGTATGTGTTAATTCTTGTATACAAACTAAGAAACTTTTTGAAAAACAGCTTCTTTAACTCCAAAATCTAACATATCATGGTAAAAATAAATCTATTACATACCTATAATTACATCCAAATCTATTATGGGAAATACAATAATCTTTTTAGGTAATATCCTTTTATAAAAAAATTATAAATATTATTATAATTTATTTTTCTTCATAATGAATCCACCCTAGTGTTTTTACTAAATGTTTTGGTTCTATTTATTGGGGTCGAATTTCCAATTTACCAAAATATTCTTTGATATGAAAGAATTTCAGGACCCTGAATCAAACAAGACATTTTTATAACATAAATAAAATAATATAAATGATAACACTTAATTTGATTTTCAAACTACTACTGAAGTAGTTGCAAGGGATTTCACTATAGTTCTCTACTTATATTCTAGATTCTTCCCATCATTTGGGTCCTTCTTTGGGAAAGTATGTTCATAATTCCCCATATCATCACAATTAAAATACTTTTTAGTTTTCATATCAGAATAGAACATACCACTACTAAGATATTATTAATTTTAATCATGGGACATATTTATAGAATTATCAGATTAGATGGACTTCATAAATTTGATACGGAATTCCGAAGGGTGCTTTTTACCACACTTTCAACAAACTGGAAACTAGATGTTCAAACCACAAAATTTATTTAACTGGTGCTTACCCATTTACTTATATTTGGACCTTCCTTATGATTTTCATCATAAAATAAATGATCATTGGAAAATTCTATTTTTCCCTCTTAGCACATCGAACAAGTTCCCTCATAAATTTTTAATTAAGGTAAATCAAATTCCCTTCGATATCCTAACATCAGTCTTCATTAAAAAATATTAATTTTACTATCAAGATCTTGGAAAACAATTATAGGTTACCTTTCCAATTAACGGAAGTTTTCTTTGTACATGGACACTGAATATTCATCACATTGTTTCATTTCGAAAAATTTCTTTTCCAACCTGATTCTTACAGCCATAGGAAAATATTTCTCAAGGAAAATATTCTTTAATTCACCCCATTACAAAGTATAAATATCTTTTATTTATTTGATATTCATGACCATTGACCACCATTGGTTGGCATAATATTCAAAAAGATAAATTCAAATACTAACCTTTTGATGATATTAATACCTCATGGAATTGAAAATCATTTTTAATTATTTAATCCATCCATTAACTACCACTAGGTCAATAGAGCCACTAAATACAGGAGGGTGATTCCTCATAAAATGATCTATTATCAACATGTTCCATTGTGGTAGATATAGGTTCTCTCTAACATAGACACCACCACAATTTTTGGATTGTATAAACTCAACCATTACTATAAATAATAGCTTTTTTATTCAAACCATCTCAAGATGCTTATTTTAGAGGATGTTTTCCCATCGATTTCTTCCCACCACGGCTTCTATGATTCCTCTATGGAAAACCATTCTGAACATAAATAGTTTATATGAAGAAATAAGGTAATATTAAAATTCTATAATAACTTAACATAATGTAAAACCTTTAAAGGTTATTATCATAACATTATCCTTACCTCTAAATTTATCTAAACTATCCACTAATTCAAAATGTAATGACCTATCATCGAGCATTACATATTATTGTATTCATGAACTAGAATTCACTTTAAAAAAAATTTGAGGATCTTTTTGGTTTATATTTATATAAAATTAGGAAAAGATATTATAAATTAAACTAATATTTTATAAGTAAACAATTATACCAAGTATATATTTTTTCTACTAAACAAAATTCTCTAAAAATATATCACAGTTTATTATTTAGAAATCTTCAAAACATTCATCTTGAAATATTATTTCAATTGAAAATACTTAAGCCATATGAAAAAAAATTAAAACTTTTTATGAGAAAAAAATATTAATGAGGTATATAAAATTAAAAAACAAAATATATCATTAGTGTGTGATACTTAAAAAATTGTATTTTCAAAATAAACTTGCGACTCAAAATAAAAAATTTCTTACTCCAGAAATAAAATTTTCTTTGTAAAAGTTTACATAAAAGTTACATAATAAATATCAAAGTAAAAAAATAAAACTCATGAATATTACATTGAAAACATGATAAACCCATTAAAACAATTTCAAAAATTTATGATTTTCACCCGTAATAGGTATCATATACTTTCCTTTTAACATAAACCAAATAAAATATCTTTTGGAAAAAATATATTCATTCAATAACATAGAATGGATAAATATATAATATAGGTAACTTGGGGAATAATTTTCATCTCAAACATACTTATGTTCTAACCTTCATGGATACCATTAAATAACCCTCATTATTATACTTTACATAACCCTCATGATTATTCTTGGATGTTATAATCATAGTTACACTTGGAATAACCATCATATTCAACTTACAACCTAGAAAATGCATTAGAGGGATATCACAGACACACCCATATTTGGTTTATAATTCAACCACCAGTAAACATAATAAATTCCCATGAACTATAAAATAATCCTAAAAAATGAATTCTTACATCATAAAAACATTTCTAGAAAAAACCCCTTATTTTAATATAATATTGTACACATAAAAAGAAAAACATTTCTTTGAAAATAAAAATTTCATATTGTAATTAAATATTTAATACAGTAAGGTATCATAAAATCATGAAACTCCACTCAATCCATATAAGTTAAAAAAATTATTTTTTAGTTTTAAAATATAATCATTAAAAATTTATTTTAAAAACAAATATCAATTCATTAAAGTGAGCATTAATAAAATTAACTGGTTGGTTTTATTAGATATAAATCCACATAAATCATGTGAAAAAAAAGATAATCAAAATTAATTTCACACATAATATTGTCATGACATAATTAATGAATTACAATTCTAACTCAAACCAAGGAAATTGAGTTAATAATTCATTTACCTCAAGTTGAATTTGTTACATATGTCCTTTATCATACAAAATAAAAAAAATGTTAATTATTTACATTATTAAGAACATTTTTAAAGTTTATTATTCTTTTTTATATCACTTATTACAACATTATAACAATTTTTTAATTATTTAGGTTTGTGGCATAAGTTTTTAGAATATTCGGTTCATATGTCCAAAATAACTTAGGTAAGTGGACTATGGTAAAATTGGTAATTATTATACCATTTATAGAATAATAATTATTAAATAATTATAATTCTTATAATTTGATTATAATTTTAAATCAATCCATTAAATATGGTTAGGAAAAATAAACTATGTTACAATCATGAAGACTCTAGGTTGTATGTATGCATGAATAAAATTTCAATTCATTGATTATAATTATAAAAAGTATGTATTATATTATATAAATATAATGATAATAATATCATATATTTCATATTATTTTTTAGATATACTTATATATATTATCCTTGTGATGTGGCGATGAAAAATAAATCACATCTCTTCATGGAGGTGGTAATCCACACGTTCGCACGAACGACATTATCATTTTTAATTACAAGAAAATGTAAGAATTTAAATGATATATTGTCTTTATATAATGATAAATATTTCATTAATATCATTTATAAACATTAATTATAGCATAATATCAATCCACGAGAGTTGATAATGGAAAGCGAATAACATCGGTTTGTGAGGCGGTAGTCTGCTATACACGTGAATGCTGATTTTGTATCCCATTTGATGGAAGATGAGGTGGATTTCAGTGATTATATTAATATAATAACATCTCAGTACATGAAGGATACTTTATTTATTATTTCATCATTTTATAGAAATATTTCAAGGAGGTGTAATAATTAAAAAACTAAACAAGAAAATAAAAACTATACCTCTTCTTTAGAAATCCCCCTTTCCTTAAAACCTTAAGACTACTAAGGATGATATTTATCCTAAAACGATATCTAAAATGCAGGGATGTATTCTGTGAAAGTGTCTGGATAGGTATTGACCAAGAAAAATTGGTTTTTATGTGTGTTGGATTGAGAATAAGAAGTTCCCTTTTATTAGGGTGGGGGCACTCTTGGAATTTCTCAAAATATTAAAATATAATAAGACTATTATAGATCAAAAAACACAAAAATGGTTTATAAATTCATATGAGTTTAATTTTAGACTAAATATTTACCATTTTTAATTATTTGGTATTTTTATTGTTTTTAAATAGTTTAGTAAAATATTAATCCCATAAAATATAATTATTGTCAAATTTGATACTATTCATTACTTCGACATTAAAAACATCATGAAAAAACTAAAATTAAAAAAAAATTATTTTATTATATCATAAAAATGTCAATTTGAACTATAAAATTCATGTATAACATTAATTATATTAAATTATATATATATTAAAAAAATTAATATCTTTTATTTTATTTTTCTGTTAATTAAATAATTACTGCATTAGCATAGTAAAAGAATTTATGTTATTTATTTACCCCTTAAAATTAAAACTAAATTACTATGATGAAGATTAATATTTAAAATTATAAAATACAATTTATTATTGAACACATATTTTGGATAACCATGTATTAAAAAAATTATACTTTCAAACACAATTGTGGGATATGTTGAATGTATCATTAAATAGAATACATAAAGAAATTAATGTCAACCAAGTGGCTAAAAATGATAATAAATTAAACCCATGGATTATTATGGTGTAAAATTACTCATCCAGTATTATTGGGTTATGTTTTAGGTTCATTATTTAATCCTTATCATATTATTTTTCATCTTAATTACCTGATTTACCCTTGATTGTGGTAACAAAAATTACAACGATTATTATTCTTATTTTAAAAAATTAAAAGGGAAAATTTTGATAAATTTGGAACCACTACTTAAAAATATTAAAACCATTTTTCAAAATTAAAAACACATATATTGAAAATTTTAATTTACAATTAAACCATAAAAATGTAATGAATAAAATGTATTCGAAAAAATGTCATTTTAAATATAAAATATTTTTATTCAAGTATAAAATAAATTTCAAAACCAATAATTATATTATTATAAATAAAATTGACCTAATAAAGATTTAAAACTAATACCAAACATAATTTTACCATTTAGAAAAAATAATGTTTTTAATAAAAATAGTACACATTCACTATTCACTGAAAAATAAATGTTCTCTGATAATTCTCAAAAATTAATTATAATATTATTTTAACATAATGAATTAAAAGTATAATTAATTTTTCAAATTAAAATTCTATAGTTTTAAAATTTTACATTTAGATAATGTATTTTATGAATAAAACTACATATTTCATGAATACTAATAAATATTAAAATGATTTATTTTATCATTATCTACGTTGTTACAATAAATAATTTCTATTTATAGTGTTGTGTATAGGAACTCTATAATCACCAATTCCTTTTTTTCTAGGACTAATTAGTATGTTATAGGACTGATATCTAATGATATTTGAGGGACCAAATAATTTCAACATAGATTAGTTTAGGAATATATGATTTCTCATTTTTTGGGGTTTCCTTTGAAAATACCTTAATTTAGTTTCAGGTTTTGGTGACCCAGGTTGGGAACATAGCCTTGATGGGGTTTCTACAATATAGGAATAAAACCTCATGTGTCTAAATCCTACAAGGAAACCTCCTGAAGTTCATATAAAAATGAAAAAAACATTCTAGGGTAGCTATTAATATATTATAGCACACATTTCATGTATTTGTAATCATGGTAATAAGAGAATGTGGGTAGCCTTTAGGTACTATAGGGATATATCGATGGGTGGGGAAGGAATATGAGACTACCCCTCAATGGGTTCCTTTAGGATATGTATATGGACTACATTTTCATCGGTATGAATATTGACCTATCCTTAAGTTATTTACAGAGTATTTTGATGGTCCCCTATTGCGTGAGTAGGGATATAAGCCAACTCTAGTGTAATTTTCAAGATATTATGATGAAATCTAAGGATATTGGTAGTTATATCAACCTTACCTAAATTGATTTTTATTTATTTCAGTTAACATCATTTGGAGTGGGGATATGAGCATGATCTTGTTATTTATTCTTCATTGAAATATGCCAATTATCCCCTAGATGAGAATGGGAATATGATCCCACGTCAAGGTAGCTGTCATTTTATTCTATGTTTTTATTATATAGGGGTTAGGAATATGGACCTTTCCCCTATTTTTTATCTAGATATGCCAATAATAATCTTCTACAGTTACTTAAGGGTTATATTTAAAAATATCCAGGGTGTGGGTAGGGATGTGAGTCTGGACCTTCATCAACACTAGGATATGTTGGGGGAATTTTGTAGAGATAATGGGGATATTAGTGTATACCTTCATTATATTGGGAACATGAGTCTACTTAAATTCTCCTCTCACCATTAGGATATGCTGATAGGCTTTCTTTGTGAGGTTTGGGATATAAGGATACCTTTGGGTGGATTTCATCATATGCTAGCTTCTTCATCTATATGCATCCTAGGTGTGCCAATCGAATACTTTTATATGGGTGGGAATATGAGGTTTCTCTTCCATCCTCTTCAAATTATACTGATTATCTTCTGCACAAGGAATGGATGTTTGTTTCAACTCCTAGTGTGGGTGGGATGGTTACCCCTAGTGGGATAACCTTATAGATTATAGAGCCTTAGTAATTAGGTATGGGGTGTATTATTAAACCTCTTTAATATAATTAATAATATTTGATTCCTCTCAGCATTAGTGGAGAAGAAGTATAATGGTAACAAACTTATTAGAAGGTTTTTTAATGATTATGATATTTTTAGAAAAATCTTCCCCCGACTCTCGGAGGTAAAGGAGGTATGAGTTTACCCACTTTGGTGATAGCACAAAAAATTATTAGATGAGCCAAAATGCACCACTTGCTTCCCAATCATTGTATTCCTTTATCGATGGGGAATTCCATGGGGATTAAGCTTTTTCAAGTACTCACATTCCACCAACATGGTGTGGATATTATTTTTGATATTGTACTGCCTTACCAGATGATTTGAAACATGTTAGTGAAGACCACATATAGGATATAACATCCTCCTAGTCATTAACCTCAAACTTTGGTAGTGGTTTTTTCATCTGTTTATCATCTGGATGATTCCATATACTTTGGATTGAAGGGGGTATTTCTTATAATGAACTAAAAGGTTCAACAAACACAAACAATAAATCCCATTACTAAAACATCACAAGCATTATCACGCTAGATCAATTGTTTTCATAATTAATGGGTTCATATTGGGCTCACTTTTTCTATTTTCTGAATCACAAGAAACAAAAAGGCTTGATTATTGATTGTGAAAGGATGAACACAGTTGAGGGATTCACATCGAGTTCACTATTTATCTCAATAGAAACATTTGACACAGCTCTATAGACGTTTTTTTAGTTAGTTAATACATACGTTCCAATGGTAGGTGGTCATTGATATTTTCTATTGTCACCTTGGAATGTGTGTTGGTTGAGAGGATGGTGGGTATTTCATATTTTCACAATTTTAGGGGAATCAATTCCTACTACAAGAATCAATTTATTATTTAAAACATATTTTTTGAATCCTTCCAATGTTTTACAGAGATATTGGTTACCCTCGTGCTAGTATTGGATCAAGGAAATTCCTAATAATGTTATGATGTGTTTCGTTTTGGAGGTGTCCCATTAACATGGGCATATTTTTATGTCAAAGGTTCTCAATTGATGGTACCATCTATATGTATTGAATTCTCTCTATCTTATTCTTATTATTCAATGATTCTTAGTTTTATGATACTATGATTTAAATCCATTTCTTTGGGTGATCTAGAGTTTATCATTATCCGTGGAGGATTATTGTTTTTTAGGTATTGATACCAATCCCTTAAGGAATGATTTTTAATTAACCCTTGTGAATGGAATTATTACCCATGTAGATTCATTCTACTTAATTTATCATGTACTATCTTTTTAAGATTATTAAAAAAAATTGGTTCCTTTTAAGGTCTCTCATCCATGACTAGTTGACTACCAGGTAAAACGTTTCTAATGATGGTTGGTGTTGATATTATGAAAGAGGTTCCCTTATTGATTGATTTAAAATAGAATATAGCTCTATATAGGTGTATTTGGAGATTACCTAGTGGTAGTATGTCCCCTCGGGTGGGGCCTAATATCATTAAAAATATATCCCATTGAGATAGTAGATAGGGATCTTAGGGATATAGACCATCGACAAGGATACGACGTCAACATGATTATTTCTTTATTGGATGATTCATCAAGTAATGTATCCCCAGAAAGAGTATGCTAGATCTTGCAAGGGATATAGGCCATCTAAGTAGGATTTAAGTGTCTTTATGAGGAATATAGACTCATAAGGACATATATAGAAGGTAGGATATATTTATTTTGAACCTTATAGATGAATTCTCTTTATCCTAGTTAATATTAATAAAATCCCACATAGTGTGTGTTTCACAATTTAAGGTCATGAGGTCGCACCATGTTGTCCGGTTTAAGGTCATTTGTTAAGGACGTTGTCATATAGATTTATGTTGTGTGAATAGAATACCGATGTTGTGAAGAATAAAAAAACTTATGATAAATTAGGGGTTATGAATTAGGACTTCCTTATAATTTTCTTCTCCATGAATATGTTCCTTTGAAATATTATGGCTCATATGGAATGTGTCTCATTGGGTTGGATTCTATTAGGGATTGGGCCTCATCAAGATGAGTTGGGGAATACACATAATAATACACTACCCTTATGTGGGTGTACCTACCTCATTGAATCGTTACGGTGATAAAGCATCTATGTGAACCATCTTGAGTATTATAACTGAATGGAATCCCTTACTCATTAATTAGAATCGATATCCAGGATGATTTTATTGACCTAGGATATATTTCTCAAGTTTCCTCATTATAGGGATCCTTATTATAAAGGGATTACATGACTATGATTAACCCAAGGATTTTACCTATTTGGGAGTATTATTTTGGTGTCTCATTTTATCAAGGTAATACATGATCAAAAGGGTTCATGATAGTGTTTCATCCAAGATCATGTTCATCGTATGTCTTTTTAGGAGTTCTAGATTCATCCATTTTAGGGTGTCCATGGAGAAAGGGTGGATTGAGCTAACCAAATACCCCATAAAAATTGTAAGATGGGGGATATTAGGAACCTTAAAGGATCCATTTCTGCATCGAAGGATCATGGAGAATACATAGTCGGTACAGTACGCAGTCAAAGGATGTGAGAGAGGTAAACATGTGAAAGGGACAATCTATATAGGGACCTCATAAAGGAGGTGAGTCTAAAATTGATCCATGTAAATTAAATAAATTTTAATACCATAGGTTTGAGGTATTTACATATTATACTGGTAATTTATATCATTTATTAAGGTTTTAGTTGGGTTTAGAGAGATTTGGTGTTGTTTTTAGAGTGTTTAGGAGTTGTTACCCTTTTTTGGGAACACCATGACCCAAAAAACACCCATGCGAGGTTGTGGACTTGGGATTGGTGCACATTGAGTGATCTATTGTAACATGGAGAAGTTAAAAATATCTGAGGGAGGTCTTGGACATTGGCAAGGAATTCTAGGGAACATGTTGTGGGAAACAATCAAAGAGGTACCCCCACGTCGTAGCCCATGCCATGGTGAGCCCTAAATGAACAAGTCACTTGAACAAGGTTATATTTATTGTCTATTACATGCCTCATATATCTCAATTTTTTGGGGAAACCATTCCCATCTTAGGATATTTCAAGTTATGCTGTCAATCAAACCAATTTTTTTAAAACGCCCCATTTCACTTATATCTTGGTGGAACCTTACTAAAACTATGTCTACTCATTGTGGGAGGTATTTAAATTTATATTTTAACTCTAAATGTAAAGACCCGTAAAATTCAAGGAAAATTTTTTCTTAATTTTCTTTAGAATTTTACAAGAGCGCGGTTTCAGACGGCACCTGATTCCGAGGCCCGGAGTGCCCGGAATTAATTTCCGAAGTTTGGCTCGGGTACGTTCAGTGAACGAACGAGCGGGAATTCCTAACTTTTGATCCGGTGCTCGGAATTGAAATCCGAGGGCACCGATGAACTCGCAGCGCCGATATTCGCTTATTGAGACCTTTTCGGGAGTTGCGTTTGTTGCGGGTTGAAAGTTAGTTTTTTGGGAGTTTTATAAAAAAAAGTTGAATAAAAAGTGTAATTCTTTTTATTTTACTTTTTGTAGGTTAACTCCTCTCAAAGGAGGTTGGAAGTGGGACCCACACCCACATAACCTCCCTTGGGAGGATTAAGTGTGGTGGGGCCCACACGAACCCCCCCACCTTTTCAACTCCCCACTCTCCCTCTTAATGGCTTGTCAAGTTAACTTATATTTAATTATACAAATCATGTATATTAAATAAGTGAGTTAATTTTGGAGTTATCCATTTTGAATTTCAAACCTTTGAAATTCTTGTGGTTAAGTTATGAAATAATATAAGTTAAAGCTTATATTATTCTTTGAGTTTCTTTTACCCTTGGGAGGATTTCTTGAGAGCTTTGGAAGCTTTTCTTCTTCTTCTTCTTCAACTCAACGAAGAACGCGAAGAACGACGTTCTTCAACGAAGAACTTCTCCGCCGAAGAACACGATCCCTTCCGCGACGGTTTTCCGCGACGAACGCCTTCGACAACGACTCTTCCTCCGACGTCAAAGGAATCGACACCGATTTTCCACGACTCCGTCAACGTGCGACTATCGAGGTAAGGGTTCTTGAGTTCGTTGCTTTCTTTATATTTTGACTTTCCTCAAGACTTGACGAGGAACGCTCTTTTTCCGACGAAGAACGCCGCTCCGCTCGTCTTCGTCTTCGGTGTCAACGAGAGAGAACACTGCACCTTCCTCGGACAACCTTCGTCGGCGTACAAGGATTCGCCAACGACGTGCCTCTTCGGACGCGTCTCTTCGTCAACGGATTTGACGAACGACGACCGCGACGCCCGACTTCCGCGACGCCGTCTTCCGCGGATCGTAGACGATTCTTCGAATCTTAAAACCGAGGTAGGGGTTGTCGAATTTCTTTTGGATTCCTCATTTTATTCTTGATCGTGCTTTTAGCAAGATTAACGTGTGACATGTTTTTCTTTAAGTTGCGTTATTATTATTAACGCGAGGGGGGGCCGGACCGCACGAACACGGCCGAACCCCCCTCCAACGTTCTTGTTTAATTCTTTCGATGGAAGCAAAGTGGCGTGGTGCCGTCGCACCACGCGGTTTACCGTGCGTTTAATTTACGCAACGCCGTCGCACTACGCCGAGGAGAGTCTTCAAGAACGCGACGCCGCCGCGCCGCGTTGGAAGGATTCATGGCACGGCGAGAGGGGCGCGGTGCAGTCGCACCGCGCCGGACGACGAACACCGCGGCCGGTTCCGGGCCGCGGCGGGACGAGAAGACCGCGGCCGGTTCCGGGCCGCGGCGGGACGAGGAGACCGCGGCCGGTACCGGGCCGCGGCGGAAGAGCAGACCGGCGGCCGGGCCGCCGGCGTCGGAAGCCGAAGAGGGGACCGGATTTTCCGGTCCCGTTGGAGAAGACCGGCCGGCCAGCTGGCCGGCCGGATGCCATAAAAACCGGGGAATTTAATTCCCCGGCCGGTATTTTAAAACCCCCCTCTTTTAAAGAGGGGGCGGTTCTTTTAAAGGGAGGGGGCCGGCTGCCCCCTCGGTTCGATCCAGCAAGCCCCCCCACGTGGGGGGGGCGCTTGTTAAAAAAACGGCGCGGCCAGTGCCGCGCCGCCCTCCAGAAAACGCGGGGCTTAGCCCCGCGTGCCGCCGCCGCCGCCATCGCGGCACCCCGCCGCCAGCGCGGCCCGCCACCGCCGCCAGCGCGGCCCGCCGCCGCCGCCGCCGCGCCGCCCGCCGCCGCCGCGCCGCCCGTCGCCGCCGCCCGCCGCCGCCGCCCGCCGCCGCCGACCGCCGCCGCCGGCCGCCGCGCCACCCCGGGGGGGGGGGGGGTCGGGCCGGGTCGGCCCGGACCCGGACCCCCCCGTTACGGACCAGTTTCGGTTTTTGGCTCATAACTTGAGCCTCGGATCTCCGAATGACGAACCGTCTACGGCAACGCGATCCTTGGATCGAGACGGTCGTTTCGGTATATCGCACTCAAGGTTTCGGGTTACTTTGAGTTCGGCCGGGTTGGTTCGTTCACGAAACCAACCGGGCCTTCGGAGCGGAAACGCTCATATCTTGAGCCACGAACGTCCGATTGACGCGCCGTCAGTCGCGTTGTGTTCCTCTTAGTGAATCGGATCTTTTGGCATACTCCGCCCGAGGTTTGGACGCAGGTGGAGTACGGTCGGGTTGGTTTTTCCTTAAAAACCAACCGGGCCCCGGAGACGAAAATGCCAATAACTCACAGACCGGGCGTCCGATTGACGCGCCGTCTATTTCGTTGACTTCCTCTTGATGAGACGGAACTTTTGACATACTCCGCCCGAGTTTTGGATGCAGTCGGAGTATGGCCGGGTTGGATTGTTCCCGAAATCCAACCGGGCCCCTGGAACGGGATAGCTGATATCTTTCAGACAGGACGTCCGCTTGACGAGCCGTCAGCGGCGTTGGTGGTTACGTTGAGTAACGGTCCCTTTGAGTTTACCCTATGGAAGTTCGGGGTACAGTTGAGATACGGCCGGGATTGGTTCGCACTCGAAACCAACCGGGCCCCTGGGACGAAAAGACTATTAACTCACAGACCGGGCGTCCGATCGACGCGCCGTCTGTTGCGTTGAGACCCCTATGACGAGACGGACTTTCGAGATACTTCTTCGTGGGACTTTGAGATACTTAGAGTATCGACCAGTAGCTCGTGGAGCGGATCCTCCCGGAGACGAGCGTGCAGAGTACGGAGACCGTGTAGCCGGCCGAGACCTGACGACTGCTTGACCGACTCGACTTGGAGTGAGTCGACTAGCCCAGTGGACGGAGCGCCCAGTAGTTGGTAGCAGACCCACGGCGGACGGAGCGCCAGGTAGTTGGCCGCAAACCCGCGGTACTCGACAGGAGGAGTACCTCAGTAGGCTATCTGGGTAGCGCCCGGTATTTGGCGACAGACCCTCAGCGGACGGAGCGCCAGGTAGTTGGCCGCAAACCCGCAGTACTCGACAGGAGGAGTACTTCAGCAGTCCTAGGTTAGTGAGCGGCAGCCTCGGAGTCGTGACAGGACCACTGTACAGTCTAGAGACGGAGCTCTTCAGCAGTTACGGTTTCGATAATGAAAATCCTGGTTTGAGCTGAGACTTTTGACCTTGTGTTTACTTCATGATTGAGATGGGTCACTTGCTAACTTTGGTATATGTATGGGCATATACCCGGGTAGTGGTTATCCGTCGTTTTCACAATCCTTGTGTTTCCTCATGATTGAGATGGGTTACTTGATAACTTAGGTATATGTATGGGCATACACCTAAGTAGAGTTTATCTGTTGAGATCTTCTTGTGTTTATCCTTGTTGGTTTTAGTGGGACCTTGAGGGTCTCGGGGTCCCTACTGAGTATCGTTATACTCACCCCTGCACGGGCTATGCCCGCACCTCGTTGTGTTGGTTGCAGACGACGGACAGTGCTGACAGAAGCCGAAGGTTCAAGGACTGGACGGTACCTGGAGGTGGACTATACGACGAGGCGGTACCCGGAGGAGGACCACTGGGCGAGACATACTCGGAGCGGATGGCGGGACCCGAGGAGCAGAGGAGCTATCTGTACCCACCCTTCAGGTGGGATTTCCAGTGGACATCTCAACGTAGCAGCTTTACTTTTCAGTCGCTGTTTTTCCCTTTCGAGTTGTTCTTTACAGTTGGGCTTGTATTTCCGGCCCCTTTTTACTTTTTAGCTCTTCTCTTTGTACTTAGTGTTTTACTTCCGCTTGTACTCTGTGGTGCTTGTTTTCTTTTATAAAGGCAATGCCTTCCCAGTTATCGGGATTTTACGCCTTTGGTGCTAGTCGCCAGCCCCTGGCCTATGGAAGGCGGGCTTGGGGTAGTCACGGCACGGGCCCCGAGGACGGGTCGTGACACTAAATCAACTATTATAACCACTATACTTTCTTCATTTCTTGGTTTCTTAAAATATATAAATTTAAGATGATCCTCAGCCTCCTTCATGCTACTCATTTTTTAGTGCTTTGGGATGTTAATTCTGGGTGATGTATCCTATTCTAATCTCTTGATTTTCTTTGGAGAAATTATTTATCTTGAGTTAGGTAGATTCTCTACCACTCAACAGTTTTTTAACATCATATATTAGGTTTTCCAAAAATAATTCTTATTTATTTTTTATAAATTCCTTTTAAAATTTATATAAAAAATCCTTTTTATCAAATAATTTGAAAATGTTAGTTTTTGACATATAGAAACATTTTTTTTCATAAGAATACTTTATAGAAATATATTTTTAATGAATTAGTTATTAGGTAACTTGGAATAATTTAATTATTGTATGTTTATGTTCATGTGTGATGGATTGCATTCTGAAGTACAACTGTCAAATAATAGAAAACATAAGATAGATTAGGGTTGGAAGTACCACCATGAAATTGGATCACATGGGGATGGTACAATGGTAGGATAACTCACTACTGACATGTATAGGGTGTTCCATGTAATTAAAGTGTTTGGGTGTGAAATTTATTTAGTTATTTCATTGTTAAGGATGAAATATTTCATAGTTTTATTATTTTATTAAATGGAAATCATTTATAACATTGTATTAATTTTTATCAACATTTAATCTATTTATATAAAATTGTGCAAACTTATTGTTTTCCATGTGGTTTGTGTTAGAAATTATAAATGTAATACTTATTAAGTATTATAATCACTCACGGATTAGGTACTTTGGTGCTTATTTAGATGTCGTTTATTGAGAAACATGAATGGGGAAAGTTTCTCATTTCTATATTGGTGTTCCCTGACATCGTATTTATCATTAAAGGAGATGGATCTTGGTATAATATGCTTCTTAATAAATAGAAGTTTCACTTTGGTGGTGGATATTAACTATTTTGGTGTTAAATAATTCGCATTCTTTTATACTTTTTTCCACTTTTATTCAAATTTTTTATTTCCATTGGTTTTCATTTGAGTTTTAATTTCTATATTCATGGATCAAATAGCTTTGTTTGGTTTTCTTATTTTATCATATAAGCTTATGTTTGTTTTTTAGTGAAAATTTCCCCCAATAGGTTCTTATTCCCATGGAATTTATTTCTATTCTTGGTGTCTTGGGGATTTTTACTAAGGTAAGTGGTACCTCAGCTATTTCCAAGACAGTTTCTAGGTTCAAGATGTTAAAAATGGTATCAGTTCATTTAGTCCTTTAGTTTGGATGGTTGTAAGAAGATAATAATGGTAGGACATAAAATGTATTTCATAAATAGTAATAGTAAACCAATTATGAGGAACTTCATGTTACCACTACATTTCAGGTACAAAAGTGTTATTAAAAACTTCTAGGTATATCATTAACTCGTCATCATGGGTTTAGATGGGGAGTGTTATATACCTTACATTAGTATTTCCCATCATGATTTCATTTTTACATGATTATTTGTTTTTTGACATTATATTTTGATCATTTTATGATACATGATAAAAATGAACAATAAAAGTACAAAAATGTTGACTACTAAAAATGGTTTTTAGAATGGTATTTCGAACATTAAGGAGAAAAAAATTAGTGAGTAGGAGAAAAATAGATTTCGGTTTCACCTTGACTACATGTGAACTAAGTATTTCTTCAAATTATAGTGAAATAATTTCATGCTATTGACAATATAAATAGTATTGATGAACCCTA
This sequence comes from Viscum album, assembly GCA_963277665.1. Lineage (NCBI taxonomy): Eukaryota > Viridiplantae > Streptophyta > Magnoliopsida > Santalales > Viscaceae > Viscum > Viscum album. Next base: position 949,038,089 of record OY728155.1, on the reverse strand, counting down.
TTAGGTGAATTAATCATGAAACCTTCAAAAGAAAACCCTATCAAAGTTACATAGTGTTTTTTCCCTCAAAAAAAATGTATGGGATATCATGATGATCCGGAATTTTGACTTCTTGGGGACTCAAGTTGAAATGATTCTCAAGATAGAAAACTATATTCTTGATGATCTAGCACTTGCATGGTGGGACTTATTCATTAAAGATAATTTGGATCCTGACCTATCTTATAAAGGATTTGAGAAACTATTCAATAACAAAATTAATTCTAGTATCGAACCAAATAGAGGAGACAATAGAATTATTTAAACTGGAATAATGAAGTATGTCAATGATAGAATATACTCTTAAATTCATGCACATTATTTTATTACACTACAAGTAGATTCTAGGAAGAGATGAAAGGAACAGATGTTTGAATCGGGTCTCTATTATAAGGTTCACCCAAAGGAAATGATGTTATTTATTACCTACTATATAAAAATGATAAATTATGTTATGGTTGGAGAGAGAGATATTGAAGGAAATACATGTGGAGGGGATAACCTTGTCTATCTAAGTTTTTCAAGGAATTTCATATTGATGAATAAACAAAAGAGGAGGGTTACTCCCATAGTAGAAATGAAATATAAAATCAATTGACGGTATCAATATCTTAATCACTAAATAATAGAAATGATATAAGATATTTATTATGTGGACCTATTATGCAAATGATGTAGGAATACACTATACCATAGATTAATTTCTACCACTATAGATAGAAAGGATGTATCAACAATTATTTTAAAAAACTTTTGAAATCATCTGGTGGAGCTGGCTCAACTGAGCCTCAGGATTCATATTCTCATACAATATATCCTCATCATTCAAGTTCTTGTCCTTATACTGTAATATCATGGATTTGATGGAGGTATTTTCTTGTATAACTTATGCTTTAAATTTCTTAATTTTGGTTAATATAATGTTTATTGGGTATTTGAGGAGGATTGGGGGTGTTCTGGGTGTTTAGGACATGAGAGAAAAATGAATTTTCTCATCCAATGCAAGTTAAACGATTGGCGCACAGTTAGGGATAACTATGTGCCCAAACCCTGGTAGCTATGAGGAAGGGTGAGAAGTTATGAAAAATTATTCTAGGGGTAGATCAAAACCATGAATCCTTGTACAAAGGCTTTCTATGTGTTTTGTGCCCGGTTTTGAAAATCGGGCATCCAAACCATGTTCCCCAATAAAAAGTGATAATTTTCCATTTATCCCCTCGGGATTTTAATTTTATCACTCTATTTTCTCTACCCTTATTCCTCCTCTATCCCTATTGAAAAAACCAAGCACTAAAATCTTCCCAAGGTTCAATATCCTTCGATTATAGGCCCTTTATAGAGTTTTTGGTTGTAGATCAATGCTCCAAGTTAGTCTAATGTTCATTTTTCTTCTATTTTCTGTATTAGGTCTCCATCTTTTTTTCATTCTATTCTGAAACCCTAAAACCCAATTTTTTCCAATGGATCTTAGTTGATGGCATATAATAACGCTTGAATATGGATCAAAGACTATGGTTAAGCATGTATTCATATTTGTAATCATAGTAGGTGGTCTACAAGATATATCCCATAGTTTTATAATCGATCTCGGCATGTGTGGTTGTGATATTGTGTATCTATTGATGTGAATTTGATTCCCGTAGTATGATATGGAAAAATCATTATTCAAATTATAAATTGAACCTCTCTTGATCCTCATGGGATTTTTTGTGGTTGACTATACCAAATTAGGGCCACCCATGGGGTGTGTCGATCTTCCGAACATAGAAATTTTTAATGTTAAGCACAGAGTGAACTTGTTATTGAAATATATCACTTTATAAATACATTGACATGATATTTATAATTATGAAGAGGAAAAAATGATATTTTTGCCTAATTATTAGAATTTGAAAAAGACATTGTTTGTAAAAAAGGTGAAAATGTAGTATATTGGATAAAGTGAGTGTGTCAAATGACTTACAAGTTTGTACTTCAATTTCATAAATAGGCCAATTCATGTTAAATAGAAAATTCTGTTAAATGAGATAGTGGAAGAGACATGTTTGATATGTTAAATGTGTTAAATAATGAAAATTAAAATTGGTTAAATGGGATGTGCCATATAAATGGTAGATGTACTTAATGTATAAGGCTCAATGATGTTTCATGTCTTGAATGAAATATAAATTGTGAACATTATGTGTCTTGATTGTGTATGATTTTTGATATATTATATGTGGTAAATGGATGAATAAGCATGTACATTTCACTTGGTGGAGTGGGATAAAAGACTGTGGCTCCTATCATGGTTCGGGTTGGATTGAGCCTCTAAGCACCACCCTATAATGTACGGGTTAGGGAGTCAGACTAATTCTATAGGGACCTAATGGTTGAATTGGATTATATTACCTATAATGCTTCTCTATAGTATGGTTTTTATGATTATTTATGAAATTTATATCCCTAGTGAGATATGGAACCTGACTTATACCCATTTGTATGACAATTGTCACCTTATGTCGTTTTGTGAACGATGTAAATTCTTAACCCATATAATAAAAGATGAAGAAGTATAAAAGTAGATATTTTAAAATAATGGTACCAGAGTTATCTTGTGTTTACTTTATCTCATAATTTTACTTGAATGCACTATTTTTTTAGACTGGGTATTTTTTAGTGATCATTGGTGGTGGCCTACTGAGATGTACACAGACCCTTCTCAGACATCTATTGGTTACTCGAGAAAACATCATGGTTGAAGGTCTGGATAAGGGAAAAGGTCCTATGATAGGGGTTGAGTTGGGCCTAGGAAGTTCATTGATAAGGATTCATACATGGATTCAGAACCCATTTTGGGATGATTCCATTAGTTTTTAATTTGGGTTTCCTTCACTTTTTTAATATTAGCATGACATGGAATATTTATTGGTTTGTGGATGTTTGCACCCTGTTTATGGAAAGGGTTGGACCTGAATGTTTTGATTTTATTGTTTAATGTTTCTTTATTTCATATGATATTTTTTGTGGATCACTCTGAAAAAGAGGGTGTGGTATCCCCACAATATCCATTAGACTCTTTCTAACAGTCGGAAACCTTTGATGTATGAGGAGGCTCACTTGAGGTCATGTGGTAACTGATGAAACTCACATTTTCATATATTTTATACTGTAAATCATGGTTTATAATCCCACCATAGTGTTATTTGATGGGTAATTGTCATGTTTTTAGTTTTTAGTGTTATTTTGAGCTTAAATGTGAAAAACGCATAATTCTGGATTTTAGACAGATTTTTATATCAAGGGTATTTGAGTCATTTCATGGAAAATATGTGTCCAAATTTTGAGATTAATATTATTTTAGAATCATTATTTTATTTCCTTCAAATTTTTCTTCTGGACCAGGAGTTGATTCTTCCATATAAAGGATCTAAAAATTCATTAAAGTTGACCATTTTTATGGGCGGACAGCTTGGACCCCACCAATGTAACAGAATCCAAACTCGGTCTACACACATCCAAATGAGTTGTTTCCACTCATGATAGCACGAGGATAGATATTATCAGCACTAAAATAAATATGGTTACGTTTTGAAGTCATTAAGGAATCCATTAAATGACATACCTTTGGAGGAACGTTCCTAGAAGCTTCATCCAGAAACCGAAACTGAGAATGAAAAATTCATAACTCCTTCATCCAGTTTCCAAAGGAGATGAAATTTGGAGGGTGAATGGACCACATATTTATTAACAACATTAAAGAAGGGTGGAACACGTGAAGAGGTCATTTATGAGTTCCACAATGCGTCAACTATTGGGGGACGAATTCTGCCTATAAAAGGATGCCCTCACCTCCTTCCCAAATCATCCCATTCTCCATTCCATTCAATCAAGTCACCAAGGAGGATATCTCCACCGAGGGAGGCCGCCAAAAAATCTTCCCTATTTCATATAGTTTCTTTATTTTTGTTTTAGTTTTAAATTTCAATTCATATTTCTAATAAAATTCATGCATTGTTTTCATTTTTGTGTACACCCATCCCCCATGTTTTCTTCTTCATCTTTTATCCTTCTTTTCTTCTTTTATTCTTCTCATATTATCCACCGTGACCTCTTACCCTCAATTATGAGGGGTTAACTCGAGACTTGTCCTGAGGGAGGTATGTAGAAATTTCATTTATTCTGTGCTTAAATTCCGATGTTTTATTAAGTTTTTGATAGGCAAGAGTGATGTGCACGGGTGTGGCGATCGTCCACCACGACACTGACCTCAAACTAATTTCAATTATTTTATTAAATATTTTCCCTCCCTTATACTATTACAAGATCTTCATACAATGGAGTTGATCCATTCAGTGGTTGAAATGTCATACGATGGATCTAGGTCTTGGAATATGTCACACTGTCGATTGAGGTGTGCCATCAACCTTGATTATAGGAGGAGGTGAAATTAAGATTTCTAAATTCAATCAAGATTTCACACAAATAAATAAAAAATTAGTAATTCATGAATGATATATCATAATTGAATTATCAAACTTAATTTAAATACCAACAAAGAGAATGATGAAACCCACAAACCAACCCATAAAGGCCAGGTTCTTTCTCAATTAATTTCATTTTCTCATTGCATGTTAGTTTTATCTTTTATTTTAATTAAATTTTTTCATTACTAGATAAAATAAAAAAAACAAAAGAATTATTTTAGTTAAATTAGATTATGTTTGTGAATGACTGAAAAGGATCCTCAAGAGAGATGGCCCTGGTCATCCTCTATGCTGCACTAGGAAAATTGAATTGATTTTGTCACACCCTATGAAAGGCATGTGTCAAAACTGGCGCTGTTTTCGAGGATCCAATCGGTTGTTAAATTTACTTTTTCTATTTTCAAATTTTAGATAGTCTTCTTTATTTTTTTAAAAAAATTATTATTATTCCATGATGCATTCACATTCAAATTATTATGCATGGAATAATTACTCACATGTACAGGAGGAAGAAAATGACTACACTAAGGAGGCCCTCCAACGAAGGGCTGATTCTCTAACGATAAGGTTCAAACAGAAGGAAAGAAGACTTGCAACATGGATCTCACTTTATGATTTTATGGCCTTGGCTGATAAACTCAAAGATGACATTCAAGGATTCGTGGATAAGAAAAAATTTCCACAGGTCTTCCTTAATTTCACTAAAGAATTCCCTGAAGTTGAATCCAAACTCGAGGGGGAGGAGCCCGACTACCTGCCTTCACCTTCCACCATCATACTCTAAGAGGAACTTACCATTGAGGCAGAGGTTGAAGCTGAACCAAATCAGGGAGTGAAACCTTTCTTTAACCCCATATCTTCTGATTTTATTGAAATAGATTTTTACATCACTCCCTCTTGTTTTGATTATACAGAATCAGACATTCTTTTCCATGCCTTAGAAGAAGATGAAGAATACAGTGGACATTCACCTATTGAGGAACACATGGAGCTCCCTTATTTCAATGACCATGCATTGGAGGAGACCCATAAAGGGATCCAGGTAGTTGGGCCTATGAAAATAAGACAAGAGGCTTCTCTTCATGTAGACCCCATAAGCCAGCACTGGAAGATAAGAAGGTTTCAGAAGCAGCAATCAAGGAAGAGGATGGTCCATAATTCATCCTACCCCCACCATGAAAGTTATACCTCATTTTGAAGTGGGAGGATATGTTGTACTCTATCCATGGATCATCCCTCATGAACAAGGATGAAGCAAAAACTGGGAAAATCCACATGTGGTGGTTCAAATCAAAGAAGCTTCATCCACCGACAGATTATGGATAAAAGTTGGTACTGCCCTCTAGAGGCAGTAAAAGATTCCAGAGCCCACTTGGGGGATCATACTAAGATTTATCCTTTACTTTCTTTATAGTAATTTTCAATATTAGGAATTTAGACTTCAAATTCAGTATTAGGAAATAGTCTAGCATGTAGCCCCCTCCCTATTTTCATTTTGAGATAAAATGAAATGATCCTTGTGATTAATTGAGTAGTTTGGATTTTGTAGGATCATGAAGGTAGAAGGAAGCCCCGAGAATTAGAGGAAGAGGAATAAATCATTATTTCAAAAGGGATTTAAATTTTTACAATTTTCATTTAAATTCCTTTCATTTTTTTTCCCAAAACATATTTTGAGCTTTAATGAATATTCTTATCACATTTCACACATCAATTTATTTTGAAAGGGTTTAAATTATTTTTGAAATAATGGATTTTAAATGATTATTGATATGAATTCTTTTCCCTTGAAATGGATTTTCAAGCATTTTAATGAGTTTGATTGATTTTTGAAATCCATTACCATGAAACACTAACTCAAAATATTTTTCCCATCCTGTGAGGTATTCTAAACCGCTTTTACATATTCTTCCTATTACCCAAACATTCTTAAGGGAAACTTGAATTTTGTGTGAAAACCAGAATTTGTGAATAATTATCTTTCGACGCTTTGGATTTCATGGAATGTATTTGAAATGATTGAGGAATCTCTTTTGCTAGCCAAATATTCTCTTGAGACCCACCTTTACATTTATCCTTCATAATCCCTTAAGATTCCATGAATTTTCATATAGGGTTACGCCACATTATAAGCCACTTTTTCCTTACCTACCCGCACTTTTAGTATTTTTAGCATGGTTATTTAAAGTTTGAGTATGGGGGGAGGACTTTTAGTTTGAGTTCCTTGTATGTGTATAATTTATTGGTGATTTGAGGTGTGTGTCAATACTTTGGGCGGTGGAAAATAAGAGAATTGGGTATGTGTCGTCATTTCATTGTGCTTTATCTGTTTCATCCATTTCTCCTTCAAAAAAATGGAAAAAATTGAGATGATCTTGAATTATTCATTGTAAATTTTTCTATGACTCATTTCCCTCTCAAAAATCAATGGCATGAATTGTCATTCATTCATTGTATTCAATTTTCCACTCATCTTCCATGAAAAAGAAAAAATAAATCAATAATAATGTGCCTTTCTTGAGCTTTGAAAAAAAGGGGAGAAAATAGATGATATCATTCATTATAATCACTTATTGGTTCATGTACCATGTCATAAAATGGGGTGGTGTTGTTTTTCACATGTTCAAGTGGGATTGAGAGAGGAATTACCTGTGTTTTCCCTTGATTTATTCATGCATTGTACTTAAAAGTCCAACCTCCTCTTTCTAGCCTGAAACTTTTTTCAATAATTTTCCCACCAACTGTAAGCCACAGAATCATTTGATCCTTTAATTAAATCCCTCATTATTAAATTCATTTTTATGTTTCACGCTGTGGAGAAATGAGAATTTTCACAAAACTATGGTGATACATGCGATTTTCAAGTATGAGTATAACTCTAGATTCAATTTCTCTTGAGTGAAGAGTGACATAAAATTCAATGTGAGGTAGGTTCTGATTGGGACATGGATTGATTTATGAGGCTGAAAAAAATTTAATGATTGAAATGAAAATTATAGAGGCTTTATTTTCATATATGATACATGATGGACTTCTATTTTGGATAAGATTATTGATATTTTCTCCTTTTTGATTGTTGTGTGGAATTTGATTTGGATGTAAGATGATTGCCCAGGAGTGCAATGTTTAAGTGTGGGGGAGTGATGAAGCTCACATTTTCATATATTTTATACTATAAATAATTTTTTATAATACCACAATGATGTTATTTGTTGGTTAATTGTCATGTTTTTTGGTTTTAGTGTTATTTTGAGCTTAAATGTGAAAAACGCCTAATTCTGGATTTTAGACATATTTTTACATCAAGGGTAGTTGATTCATTTCATGGAAAATATTTTTCCACATTTTGTGATTAATATTATTTTAGAATCCTTATTTTATTTCCTTCAACTTTTTCTGCCAGACCAGGAGCTGATTCGGCCATATAACGGGTCTAAATATTCATTGAAGTTAGAAATTTTTCCTTGTGAACAGCATGGACCGCACCAATGTAACGGAATACAAACTCAGCCTAAACACATCCAAATGAGGTATTTTTACTTCAGATAGCACGAGGATAGATATTAACAGCTCTACAACAAATTTGGGGATGTTTGAAAGTCATTAAGGCGTCCATTAAAAGACAAACTTTTGGAGGAACCTTCCTAGAAGCTTCGTCCCAAAACAGAAACTGAGAATTAAAAATTCATAACTCCTTCATCAGATTTCCAAAAGAGCTCTAATTTGGAGGGTGAATGACCCACATATATATGAACAACATTAAAGAAGGTTGGAACGCATGAAGAGGTCATTTATGATGTCTAAAACACGTCAACCTTTGGGGGACGAATTCTGCCTATAAAAGGAGGCCCTCACCTCCTTCCTAAATCATCCCATTCTCCATTCCATTCCTTCAAGGAATCAAAGAGGATATCTCCACCAAGGGAGGCTGGCCACAAATCTTTCCTATTTCATTTCTTTTCTATATATTTTTTAGTTTTAAATTTCAATTTATATTTCTAATAAAATTCATGCATTGTTTTCATTTTTGTGTCCACCCATCCACCATGTTTTCTTCTTTATATTTTCTCCTTCTTTTCTTATTTTATTCTTCTCATATTATCCACCATGACCTCTTACCCTAAAATATGAGGGGTTAACCCAAGACTTGGCCCGGGGGAGGTATGTGTAAATTTCATTTATTATGTGCTTAAATTCTGATGTTTTATTAAGTCTGTGATGGGAAAGAGTGATGTGCATGGGTGTGGCGATCATCCACCATAAAACTGACCTCAAACTCCTATCAATTATTTTATTAAATTTTTTCCCTCCCTTATACTAGATACAAGCTCTTTATATGATGGATTTGAGCCATTCAGTGGTATAAATGGCATACGATGGAGCCAGGTCTTGGAAGATGTCACACTCTCGATCGAGGTGTGCCATCCACCTTGATTATAGGAGGAGGTGAAATTAAGATTGCTAAATGCATTAAAAATTTCACACCACTAAATAAAATAATAGTAATTCATGAATGAGATCTCATAATTGAATTATCAAACTTAATTTAAATACCAACATGGAGAATGATGAAACCCACAAACCAACCAATAAAGGCCATGTTTTTTCTCAATTAATTGTATTTTGTCATTGCGTGTTAGTTTTATATTTTTTATTAATTAAATTTTATCATTACTAGATAAATTAAAAACAACCAAAAGAATTAGTTTATTTAAATTAGATTAAGTTAGTGAATGACTGAAAAGGCTCCTCAAGAGAGACGACCCAAGTCAGCCTCTATATTGCACTAGGAAAATTAAATTTATTTTTCCACGCCCTACGACTGGCGTGCGTCAGTAAGCTGACTCGGAGCACCAGTTTTGTGGCATCTGAGTTGGGGACATTAGAAATTAGTATCAGAGTAGTTCATTTCTATGACTTACTATTTGGGATCCTAGAAGGGAGGTTAGGATTTTTTGGGCCTTGGTAATGAGCTCATTCATGTGAGTAGAAAACCCATGTATTGGTGGAAGAAAAAGTACCTAGGGTGGTAATTGTTGTTCTAGATATGTTTTGTTACAGTTGAAAGATATTTCACTATTGGGTGATGCACTTTCTAGGTGGTGTGACTATCTTATGATATTTTTCTCATGGTCGGAGGTTTTTCATTCATGAATCATTTTATTTACCTAGGGATGTAGGTAGAATGAATCATGATAGTCACACACTTGATGGGTTTGTGGGGAATAAATATTATTATGCATTTCACTTCCTTAAAAATTCAAAAAAAATAGTGTCTAATAAAGATGAAAAAAAATTGTTTAATAAAAAATAAATTTAAATAATGATTAAATAATTTTTTTTAATGAAATGTGTAAATTATTGAAAAAAAAATCATGACAAGTTCTAAAATGGAAAATTTGCATAAGGGGAAAGAGTCTCATTGTGGATGAGGACTGGTTTAAAATGGTGTCTCATAAAAGACTTGTGACAAAGTAATATTTTGACACCATGTTAACCATGAGCTAAGGTAGGTATGGATTAGGTTAGTGTTCTATGTATGTTGGATTCCATTGGGATAGTATATAAGAGATGGGTTTCTTATGGCTTGTGGAATGCCTTCTTTTATGTAATAGTGAAAGCCTTTTGCTATGTGTTCTAATATGTGTATTTGGAATTTTAGGAAGATCCAACCATGACATTGTGTACAAGTTGGGTGATGAGAGGAAGCCATTGAGAATGGTTCTCCTTTAGTGGAGAAAGAAAATTCATTAAACCGGGTAAAGGTAGAGATGATAAATTCTAGGATAAATCCGTATTTTTATGAAGATGATGGAATGGGACTGAGGGCAGGTTATGCTGAGCATGTCTGAGCTAACTAGATAGTTTCATCAACAAAACCCTCCAACCTTTACGGGAATGGGTGTATTGGTTGCATCCAGGTTCCTAAAAGAGTCTATCCCTATGATTCTTGATCACATAGAGACACCATCAGAGAAGAGAGTTAAGTTAGAAACATATATGTTTCGAGGTCAGGCAATGTTCTAGTAGGAGGTTTTTTTCTAGAACTTGTAGTTTGATGGTATGTCATGGAAGGATTTACAAAAAAAAAATCTAGAACATTTATATATGGAGACCTTTATATTGGAGAATGATTTAGAGTTTATGAGGTTGACCTAGGGGACTATGTCGATGATGGTTCACACTGAATTTTTCACTGACCTGTAATGCTTCATTACGAAAATGGTAGGTGACGACATAGTTATTGAGAGATTTCTCCAGAATGGATTTGGAATGAGGTCAAGTCCCAAGTAAATATATTCCATTTAAACATGGTTTTATAGATAGTAGATCATTACCTTATTTCAGAAGGGAACCTCAAAGAGGCTTCTAGTGGTGGACATGCAGTTCTAGTTGGATGATCTAGTGGTGAAACATCTGATGGTAGGAATCACTATTTTTGAGTGTTTACACCAAGTTGGTGGTTGATAGGGTAGTTGGAAAAAGTAATCATCCTCTCAAAGTAGTGATCAATTTTTATGATATCAGTGTGTTAGGTAATTAAATGTTCTAATTCAGTCCCCCCCGACCACCAGTTTAGTGTGTATCATGCGGAAGAATGGGACATGTGTATATGTTCTATATAAACCCTCTAAAGTCAGGTAATAAAGGAGGATCGAGTCCAGTACTGAGTATAAGTATGGGTTTGTTACCCAATTTCAGTAGGTCAGTGTAGCTCCAAAAATATATATTGGGCACAAGGTAGAGGAGAAGGTTAGCTTCACACAGTTCAGCCTACACCTAGAGGTGGTGAGGCTGGTCCATCGACTATTTGAGGTGAAACTCTTATTTCTATCATGCTTTCCAATTCTTTGTTTGATATAGGTTCTTCAAATTATTTTATTTCTACTCAATTTTTAGTTGGTTTGGGTCGAGCATCTAAATGTATGTGTGTGGTTATGTTGATTGATACCCCATTGGGAGTGTGGGTAAAAAATATCAGGCAATATATGTTGTGTGTTCTTGAAGTCGGTGGGTACCATTCTCTATGGGACTTGTTTGTGCTTGAGATTATGGGTTTTGATCTGATTTTTGGTATAGACTATATAGTGTTATACCAAGACCATATTTAATTTATCCATAATAAGGTTACATTCAAATTTCTTTAGGGGGACACATATGTCCATATTGGTGATTGGGATGTCTAGGCAGGTTATGTAGGACTTGTTTTTTCACAATTGGGAGAACTCATAGCCCAATTTTCGTGTATTATGCTTGATGGTTATAGCAACCCAACCTTTTATTACATTAATATTACATAATTTTTAAGATTAAAAACATAATTGTATTACACCAAATGTATACATAGGTTTTGTGTCTTGGGAAAACTAGGACCATACATTACATTTACAACATCAAACACAAAAAATTTATTTAATTCATTATTCTTCAGCTTCTTATTTCCCTTTGAAAACTTTTTAATACACATAGGCACCAAAAGATATACATAAAATAGGGGTGAGATGAAAGCCCATTATGGTAATAGATATTAACAATATAAAAATGGGTGAGCACAATTATAACATACGCAAAGAATCATGAACATGATAGGAATAATTAATAAAAGACCTGAAATATGGAAATTCATAAAAAATGAAACAACATGTCTTAGTGGTCAACTACCACACATAGATGTAAACAAAGATAGCATAAAGTTCACACATTATTTCACATTAAATCATTATATTCATCAAATTACCAAATTCATTGGAGAACTATATAATTTTAGGCTCACCGATCACATTCAAACATTTATATTGCGCTACATAATTTCGGGCGCACCCATCACATCATAACATTTTCATTATCATGCATGAAACATAGATAATAATCAAAAATAAACATAAAATAACACATGGAAAATAATGGGTTTCACATCATAAATAATACATTCATAAAAATTTGGCTCTAAAAATAAAGAGGGGATAATATTCTTCACTTAGAACAATCAACGATGAGTGAAGTAGTAATAGTGTTTGAGAAGTTAAAAGAGGGTGTTTATTTGTAAGAAGAGTTCTTTTGGAAGAACATTGGGTTTGTCATTAATTCAATTATAAAACATTTATATACCAAAATAGGTAGTATCAGTATGATGAAATTACTCTTAATGCATACCCATACTGAAAATGGGTTGAAAGAGGGAAACCCCTATGTGTGAGAGTTGGGTTTGATAATTTCCACTTACCTTGTATATGAACACTTTATTCAATTTAATATTCGGTATGACCACATTAAATTCATTAATTAAAAATTAAATAAACTTTTATACATTATTAAGATTCATTAAGTTTTTATTAAGTTCATTTATGGGAATTTGAATGTGTTATAGAGTAAAAATTTGTTGTTCGGGAATGTTCGTTTTTATAGTTTTCCTTAACAGTTCACTTGTATTCATGAATGGAATTTCATTAAAAATGTGGATAAATATCCAGAATTGTAAATATCTAATATTGATGATTATACAGAACTTGAAATGTTCTTATAGATATTTTTTAATATACCATGATAAAGAATCATTATAGAATAATTTAATGATGATTGTTTGGGTTAATTCGGGCAGTTTTTCAACCACAACAAACTTCTTTTGTTCAATTATTTAGAAATATGTACATAAGATAGTTCCAGGAAGTTAAATAGGATATAATAAATATAAAAAATATGTTTCAACCATAAAAATTTTTTCATTACTAGATCTGAAGACGATAAAGTAAAATGAAAACATGTCGTTCAGGAAGGTGACAAACTAACACCTCGCGAACAATGTTTTTATTTCTAAAATAAAAATAAGAGGAGAAAAAGGATGGATGATATATTATCCTAATAGTATCATAACATTATATAATATCTAAGGTAATTGATTTACCTTACCATGTTTTTGAGGATTGGTGCGAGAGAGATTAATAAAAGAACTGTAAATTGAAAGGAAATTAAAGGAAGTGAGAGAGGAATTACCTCTTGAATCCTCCTTAAGGAACCTTGTATTGGTATTTTGATGAGACCAGAAGCCATTTGGACATGTTGTAGAGGATAGGTAAGATATTTGGACAGATTTTAGAGAAGGCTTGAAGTTTGAGAGGTGTGAGTAAATGAGGGTGTGAAGGGTGGTATTTATAGTGGAGGGGGAGGGGTTTTCTCAATATTATATTCATTAATTTATTATTTATCCACATGATAAGTAATGGTGATGATTAAATTTCCAATAATAGTAATAAATTCATGTCATTTTGGACCAAATGGGATTACATCATCAGAACATCATACATGACTCTTTAATTAATTTATTTAGCTTATTTAGTAAATTATATCATTTCACTATTCATAAAAAAATCAAGTATTTTAGAAAAATCCCAAAAATTCACCCTAAACATTTATCAATGTGTAGAATAAAAAAATTAACTCCATTTTTCAAAAATTATTTTATAAATATGATTAATTTATTTTTTAATTAAAATCATAATTTACTTGAAAAATATAGATTTTAAAATTAAAAGTGATTTCATAATGATTTCAAAAATTACATAAGTTCTTATAAAATTATCTTAAAATGAGAATACATAGAATTTTAAATTTATAAAAAAATAGGAAAATACATTTTCTTTTAAATTAATTAATTATTTATAATAAATTATTTATGTATTACAAAAATAACAATACTTTTACTATGGTCATATTATCACTTATAATATGCCTAGATTTTATTTAATCATTCATGGGTGAGTGTACTATTATTTTGGATAATTTTATATTCATAAGGGTTGTATTACTATTCATAAGGGTAGGTTACTATTCATCGAAAATTATGTTTCTTCTATCAGACACCAAAAATCACCCTGAATGCTACTGTGTATGTGAGATTTTAAAAATTCAAATCATAAAAGTTTAAAAATTATGTTTAATGGTCAAATTGTATTAAGTATCATGATATGTCATTGTGCTTCCTAATTTTATTATACTATAAGGAATAAGAATGGAATTCCATTGATAAAACTTATGGTAGTTACATTCTTCCCCCCTTATGAAATTTCCCCCACGAAATTTATTTTTACAGAAACAGGTGAGGGTACTTCTCCTTCATAAACTCTTTCGATTCCCAAGTAGCTTCTTCAAACTTATGGTTCCTCTAAACCACTTTAACAAGATGGGTTGTCTTCTTGCATAGGACCTTATCTCTCGTGTATAGAATATTTGCTGGAAGCTCCTCATAAGATAGATCATATTTGAGCTATACCACCTCTAAGTTCAGTACATTTGAGGGATTTGGTATGTATATCCTCCAGGGTGATACATGAAACACATCATGAACTTGAGCCATATTCAGTGGAAGTGAAATATGATAGGACACAACTCTTATGCGGTCCAGGATCTCAAAGGGGCCAATGTATCTTGGCATTTTCTTCCCCTTTTACAAATAGCATAACTCTCTTCTATAGTGATATTCTAAGGAAGACTTTATCTCCTATGTCAAACTCCATGTCCCTTTGATGATTTCCAGCATATCGCTTTTTCCGACTCTGAGAATATTTGATATGTTTCTGGATGACTTGAACCTACTTTGTCACCTATTGCACAAGATTGGTTCCATGTAACTTTCTTTATCCAACTTCATCCCAACAGGTTGGAGATCTACATCGCTTTCCATACAGAGCTTCATATGAAGTCATCTGAATACTTGAGTGGAATCTATTGTTGTATGAGAACTCAACCAATGGGAGATTTTGATTCCATCCACCTTTGAATTATAAAGAGAATGCTTTTATCATATCTTCAAGAGTCTAAATAGTCCTTTTAGATTGGACATCAGTTTGTGGTTGATATGCCGTGATGAAATATAATTTATTACTCAAATCATGTTGAAGACTCCTCCAGAATTTAGATGTGAACCGTGTATCACGGTTAGAGACAATTGAGAGTGGAACACCATGTAGTCTCACCACTTCCATCACAAATATTTTTGCCAGTTGTTCAAGCAAGAGATATTACCAAGTAGAAAAAAATTGGTAGTCTTGGTGAGTCAGTCAAACACAACCCATATAGAATTATTTACCTTGTACATCTTCTAGATACCCATGCAAAGTCCATAGTGACATTCTCCCATTTCCACTTGGGTATAGGAAATGGTTGTGTCATCCCTTTGGACTTTTGTCACTCTGCTTTAACTTATTGACATTCCAAGCATCTTCAGATATATTCCACAATATCTTTATTCATGTTATCCCACTAGAAGTGTTCTCGGAGATCTCGGTACATCTTGGTGATACATAGATGGATAGATAATGTTGAGCTATGTGCATTGTCTAATAGCTCCTTCTTTATCATGGGTGATGAAAGCACACAAAGTCATGTTCTAAACCAAATCACACCATCGTTGTCGATATAGAAATCTTGTAACATCCTATACTTTACTACATTCACCTTCGTTTGTAACATCATATCATCTCTCTTTGTATGGAATCCCACCTTTTTAATACATAACTTTTAATTAAATTTTACATATAGAGGATATTTAAAGTCTAGTGTCTTGGAAATCAGGGTCATAAAACATGAAAACAACATAAAACATTCTTCTAATCCACATTTAAGGCATTATAATTTGTTCATCCTATGTAAAATTACAACATCTCATAACCTGGAGACATACAACAAAGTTAAGGGTGAGAAGAAGTCCTAGTAAGGGTAAACAAGGGAATCAGTTTACTTGTGATATCAATAAGAAATTGAATAAAAACATAAGGACATGAGCAATGAAAGTATACACACATCATAATGAAAATAACATGAAACATAAATTGAATATGTGGCTACAATATTTCATTTATAAATTGATGATTATATCACCAAGGTCCATCCCCAATGTTTCATAAAACAATTACAATGGTTATTCACCAAGCTATCGTGAAACTTGTAATCTCTAGAGATTAATTATTTACTCAATGCATTAGAGCGCTATCAGGGTGAACCATTAATATGTATTTACTTTAATGTGATCCACATATATCATAATCAAACATTTCATAAATAACCCATAGAGAATAAAATAAATTGGTTTTATTTCAAAATCATGTCGTTTTAAAAAGTACTTAAAAATAAGATCATTATGTCATTTAACCCTTGGAAAGGGGGTGAGGGTTAAATGTATGTCAATTCCAGAATAAAATATATAATTTTATTGTATTTATGAACACCCATAGAAATGAAATAGGTATGGTTATTCACATATATAAAACAAAAGAATTTCTTGAGAGAAAGAGAGAAATTTTGAGACGAAAATTCTGCAGCATAACGGCTATATAACATGGTTATATAAAATAATAAAAAGAGAAGGTACAAGGGTAACCCAATAATAAATAAATCATATTACAATATAAATATAGTATAAAATTGAGATAAGAACATGGTATGGATATTTTAATGACATACCATAATAAAAGGAAACTTTAAAGGAAAGGGAAGATGCGATTTCTTTTACAAGAAATTCAGCAGCTTAACGACATCACATAAAAATTTAGAAAACAAATTAATGAGATTGTAAAGGGTCTATAAACAATTAGACATGAAATGTAAAGTAATTAGAACAAATATTAACATTAACTCAACCAAAATATAAAGAAACTATAAGACACAACATAAAGGAATTCATGGCATAAAAGAGGAGGGGGAAAGATTCCATTACCTTGAAGAGTAACTTTAAAAGCATAAAGGTGGGGACCTTGGGAGGCTTGAGGGAACCATGGGAGGACTAAATGGGAGGTAAAGAGACCTGAACTTAATTGTAGAAGGTTAGGAAATTAAATGAATGAGGAAATGGATTGGTATTTATAAGATATGTGAGGGAACAAAGCATTAATTGCCAAGGGACACCACATCGGTGGTTTTGGCAAAACCATGGTCTTGGCCAGGGTATTTTCCCATGGTATTGTCCACTTGGGACACCTAATACCTTATATTACTATTTCAAAGTCGACATATTTTATTTCATAATTATTACATCCTTAATGATGTCATTGAACACCCGAAACTCAAAACTGTATTTTCACTATTCACCGAAAATTCTATTATTTCAGAAAAACCCCAAAAATTCACATTAATGAAATATCCATGTTCTGATTTCAAAAATTTACTCCATTTTATTTAAAAAAAAATTAAATATTTTTAATTTAATTTAAAAAAACACAATTCACTTGAAAAAACTAATACTTAACCGATAATTTCTGAAATAGTTATTTACCTTTTTTATTGAATAACATTACTTAATCAAGGTGACTAAATTATATTAATACTTTATTAAGTGAGGTTACATAATCCATTTGATCACATTTCTAATCATAAGTGTAAAATTGCAATTCATAACTTACGATTCACCAAAAATTAGGTTGGCCTTATTAGACTCTAAATTTCATACTTAACCCAACTGTAGAAGAATATGTTTGAAAAATCATTACACATTTATAATTATTTAACGTTTACATAAATATTTTTAAATATCTTCTTTCCAAAATTCATCAATTATAAACATCTTATATTTATCCGGACATTTGATATTTACCAACATCACCACATGAAGAAGTAGAAATTTTATTTATATCAAAGGGTTACACAAAGAAGCTAAGGTATTGTTATATAGCCCCTTATAACACCAGCATAAGACCTAAGTGTAATGAGTGATAAGGTGATAAAATCCTGGGCGGCTCGTCCAACAATACTCGTGTGGTGATTTCTATCATCTTGAACTTCTCCCTTAGGTGATTCCGTTCAAGCTTCATTCGTTGAAGTTCGGCTTGGGCTTGGTCCATAGCAAATCCCAATGACGCTACCTCCTTCCCAAGCTCCATAAAATGGGATTCAATTGGCACGAGACTACTAGATGAGGCCATCGAATCTTATTTCTGTATTAGTTAACCAAGATAACCATATTTATAGAAACACAACGTTAAGATTAATGTTTTCAATGGTAATATTGACCAACGGTCATATAACAGTCAAAACCCAACAATCTCATTTTAATTATTCCTACTTCATTAATTAAAGGATACAGTTATGTTGAGTATAAAATAAAATAACACCCAATATTAGGATACAAGTATAATTAAAAAAATTTGTTCGTTACATTCTTCCCCCTTTATGAAATTTCATTCCCGAAATTTTATCTCGTGCCCTCTGATGGGAAAAGGTGCGGGTACTTCTGTCTCATAGACTCCTCTGGTTCCCACGTGCATTCTTCACATTTGTGGTTCCTCTACAACACCTTAACAAGGTGGGTAGTTTTATTGCATAGATCCTTGTCTCTACGATCCAATATCTCCACTGGATGCTCCTCATAAGAGAGTTCATGTTCCAGTTGTACCACCTCTGGATTTAGTACATGTGAAGGGTCAGGAATGTACTTCCTCAAGAGGGATATGTGGAAGACATCATGACCTTGTGCTAGATTTGGAGGTAGTGCAAGCCGATAGTCCACTTCTCCCACACGATCAAGGATTTCATAGGGGTAAATGTACCTAGTGTTAAGCATCCCTTTCTTCCCAAACCTCATGACTCTCTTCCAAGGTGAAATCCGAATAAAGTCTTTGTCACCAACATCAAACTCCAAGTCCCTTTGAAGTTTGTCGGCATAGCACATTTGCCGACTCTTAGCAGCCTTAATGTGATGCTGGATGGCATGGACCTTTTTTGTCATCTCTTGCACAATATCAGGCACAAGAAGATTTCTCTCATCAGCTTCATCCCAAAAAGTAGAAGTTATACATCGTTTCCCATATTGAGCTTCAAAGGGTTACATTTGGATGCTCGAGTGGAAGCTGTTGTTGTTATAGAACTCATCTAAAGAGAGATGATGATCCCGTCCACCTTTAAATTCCATTGATCATGTTCTCAGCATGTCGTCAAGTTTTTGAATAGTTTTTTCAGATTGTCCATCAGTTTGGGGATGATAGGTCGTACTGAAATTCAATTCAGTGCTCAAAGCTTTTTGAATACTTCTCTAGAATTTTGATGTGAACCTCGGATAACAATCAGATACAATAGAAAGTGAAACTCCATGCAGCCTTACCACTTCCTTCACGTAAATCTTGGCAAGTTGAATAAGAGATAAATCTTATAGAATGGAGATAAAATGTCCAGTCTTGGTGAGACGTTCCACAATAACCCATATCGCATTTTTTCCTTTCGAATTTATCAGGATATCATTGACAAAGTCCATAGTGATATTTCCCACTTCCATGCTGGTATGGGTAGTGGTTGCAATACACCTTTAGGAAGTTTCCACTCTGCCTTCACTTGCTGATATACCAGGAACCTTGATGTGTAGTCAGCAATCTACCTTTTCATATTATCCCACAAATAATGATCACTAAGGTCCCTATACATTTTTTTGGAACCAGGATGTATAGAGAAATTAGAGCTATGAGATTCATCCATGAGTACCTTCTTTATTCCTGGTATAGATAAAACACATAGTCTTTTTTGAAATTATAGTACAACTTATTGATTAGTATTTAACTCAGGAAACTTCCCATCCTTCACAACCTCAAACATCCTCTGTAACAAAGGATCTTCTTTCTGAGCTTTCTTGATCTTCTCTAGTAATGACGGTTAAGAAATAATTTGGGTTAGGGTTGATGATGATCCTTTCATTATAATTACCATGTCCAGTTTTACTAGGTCATTTATCAATGGATCTCTTTGAATCCTCATAATGTACAAAACAATTGGGTATTTCCTAATTAATTCATTATCAACTTTGGTTGCTCTTCCGGGATGATAAATAATTGAACAATCATAGTCTTTAAGAATCTCCAACCATCTCCTTTGTCTCATGTTCAATTCCTTTTGTGTGAAAATATACTTCAAACTTTGATCGTATGGGAATATATCACATTTCTCCCCATAATGATAGTGCATCCATATCTTCAGAGCAAAAAGGACCGCAACCAGCTCCAGATCATGCATAGGATAGTTCTTCTCATGAGTCTTCAACTGTCATGATGCATAAGAAATGACCTGGTCATTTTGCATGAGGATGCACCCAATCCCTTTCAGAGATGCATCGCTAAAAATAACAATTCTTTCTCCACTTGAGGGAAGAGTTAACACAGGTGCAGTAACCAATCTCTTCTTCTGCTCTTGGAAACTTTCCTCACACTCCTTTGACCAGATGAACATGACCCATTTTTTAGTTAACTTGGATAATGGATTAGAGAGTCATGAAAAGTTTTTCACAAACCTCCTATAATGTCCCTCTATTCTAAGGAACCTTAGAATATTAGTTATTGTTGTAGGATGAGGCCACTCCTATACAACTTTTGTCTTTTTAGGGTCAATTCTGATTCCTTTATTGGTAACAATGTGCCCCAAGAAAGCAACATGTTTTAAACAGAATTCACATTTACTGAACTTTCCAATAAGTCTCTCCTTCCATAGATTTTGCAAAATAACCCTTAGATGATCCTCATGCCCCTCACGACTTTTGGAATATATCATAATTTCATCAATAAAAACTACCACAAAATTTTCAAGGTAGTATTTAAAGACTGTATTCCTCAAATCCATAAAAATAGCAGGTGCATTAGTCAGTTCGATGGGCATAACAATAAACTCATAATGCCCATATCTTGATCGAAATGTTGTTTTCAGAATATTTTCTTTCTACAGCATCAATTGATGATAACTAGATCGAAGATCAATCTTAGAGAATAATTGAGCCCCATGAAGTTTGTCAAATAAGTCATAAATTAATGGAAGAGGGTAATTTTTCTTTACTGTGATCTCATTCAGTTCTCTATAATCAATGAATAGCCACATCAATCCATCCTTCTTGTTCACAAAGAGAATATGTGCTCCCCAAGGAGACACACTCGGTCGGATAAACCCCTTCTCCAAAAGATCTTGGAGTTGTTTCGTTAATTCATCCAGCTCCACATTTTCCATCCTATATGGGGTCTTTGATATTGGATGAGATCTAGGTATGAATTCAATAGAGAACTATACCTCTATTTTTTGGGGGAGGTCCAAGCAACTCCTCAGGAAATACATCAATGTATTCCTGGATGATGGGTACATTTTTTATCCCCAAACTCTAATTTCCTTCTTCTTTTTCACCGATAAACTCCATAAAAAAGGATATATGAGGTTCTTCTAGATGAAGATCATGTTGAGATATCACTCCTTGGAAGATAATTGTAGGTTTTCCATTCTACACTACTAATATTTCCTTAATTCATCATTTCATCTTATCATTATACATTGACAGCCAGTCCATCCCTAGTATAATATCGAATTCAAGCATGGGAAAGACTACTAGATTTGCGATAAGATTGTTCTCACCAAAGTAATTACTAGATTTTATAAACACTGAAAATGCTTGGATAATCCCACCAGAAGTCTTGATTGATAACTCTACTTTTATAAAATCGTGATTTGATTCTAAATTATTTGAAAACATGTTGGAAATAAAGGAATGTGTAGAACCAGAATCAAACATACTACTTGATAGCTTTGAGAGAAAAACAAGAGTACATACTACCACAACATTTGGAGATTCAACTTTAGCTATCATGATAGCAAAAGCACGACCTTCCTCCATTTTCCTTGGATGAGGCTGATGGTGGTTCCCCTCTACTGCCCTCATATTTGGACAGTGATTCGCAAAGTGCCCATGTTTTCCACACATAAAGCACTATAGATTAGGTAGGTCCTGCACCATCTTCCCCTTGTCGTTAGTTTTTGGAAGTTGATTTTTCATCTCACTATGAAAATTCCTTGAAATATGGCCATCTCTTCCACACTTGTAGCATTTCCTGCTCCCGAGAAAGCAGTTCCCCAAATGCTTTATCCCACAATTATTACACGTGGTACATTGAACTTTCATGCCTCCTCTTCATTGATCAATGCTCCTCTCTAATCGTGGCGCCATTGATCTCTTTTTTTCATTGGATTTATGAGACCACTGTGTCTTACCAAACTTCAGTTCGACTTTCATCGCACTTCGTATGATCTCCTCATAGCTTTCATAATCTTGGTTGGCTGGATTGTTCCACAGATGAGGTCTCAGTCCACCGAAAAATCTATAAACCTTTCCATTTGGATCTTTGATAAAGATATAGGTGTAACGTGAAATCCTTATGGTGTTCATCTCATTTCTTCCCATTTATTCATTCTCCTTCTACATCAGCTCAAGAAACTCCTTATCCATTCTTATTCTCATAGAATAAGGGAAATACTTGATGAAGAAGATCCCTCTGAACTCTTCCCACTCCATAGATTCAACCTCCACTCTTTGCCCCGTGTTTTTAATCATCTCCCACAACTGATCAGCTTCTCCTTCTAAGCGATAGACTTCCAGGGTGGCATTCTATTACTCTAAACAGTGGAGCATAGAAAAGACCTTCTCGATAGAGCTGATCCACTACTCAGCAATCAATGGGTCAGTCAATCCACTGAAGGTTGGTGGTCATTGACGCATAATGGAGTCAACAAAATGGTGTTCCCTTCATGGTGGGATCGGTCTCTCACCTTGATTCAAGTTATTTCCCATAATTTGAGTCAGTCGGTTCATCATTTGCATGAATTTTTCCATTCCGGCTTCCTTCGGAGGGTCGTCAGCGCATGGTCCATTGCGGTCACCATTTGCACAGTTCCTCCTATTTCCCATCATTTCTAAAAGAATAAAACCTTAATGAGAAACTTATTTCATTTTTTAATCTTTTAACTATAAAGTATTTATGTCATAAAACTTCTTTAAACAATTACATTTCTATATAAATCCTTCATAAGGATTCATAAAAACGTTATGATTAACCAAAAATATCCCTCGGGAGTGTCGTAACCAAGAGTGTAGAAAGGCCCATTGTTATGTACCAGGATAACCAAGGTCAAACCCGAAACTCCTTTTCAGAGTTTTCACTCCTAGGTACCTCTGTGCGAGATCCACCTCTACTTGCTCGTATCCAGACAGGGATGTATTTCCTTGATAAACCACTTACTTAATACTCACCAAAATACCAAGAAGTTCTTCTATATATAAACTTTTCTATAGGATTATTCCAAAAGATTTCATAGCATAATTTACATATATAACTAAACTATCCTTTAATACCAACTATGGAATCCCACCTTTTTAATACTTAAATTTTTATTACATTTTACAAACAGAGGATCTTTAAAGTCTAGTGTCTTGGAAATCAAGGGTCAAAAAAATG
This sequence comes from Viscum album, assembly GCA_963277665.1. Classification (NCBI taxonomy): domain Eukaryota; kingdom Viridiplantae; phylum Streptophyta; class Magnoliopsida; order Santalales; family Viscaceae; genus Viscum; species Viscum album. The sequence continues at coordinate 949,014,352 of OY728155.1, read as the reverse complement.
AAAACAACAAAAAAAATTCATCTAATCCACCTGTAATGATTTATCATGTGTTCATAATATGTACAATTACAACATCTCATAACCTGGAGACATACATCAATGTAAAGGCTGAGTAGAAGGCTTGGTAAGGGTAAAAAAGGGTATCAGTTTACTTGTGATATCAATAATAACTTGAATAAAACCATAAGGAAATGAGAAATGAAATTATAGGGATATCATAATGAAAAGAAAATGAAACATAACATGAATATTTGGCTACAACATTTCATTCAGACATTCCTGAACATATCACCAGGTTCCATCCTCAAGGTGTCATAAAAAATTACCAAGGTTATTCACCAAGTTATCGTGAAACTTGTCATCTCTAGAGATTAATTCTTTAACCATTTAATTAGAGGGATATAAGGGAACACCCTTAATATGTCTTTACTTTAATGTGATCCACATATATCATAATAAAACATTTCATAAATAACCCATAGAGAATAAAATAAATGGGTTTCATTTCAAAATCATGACATTTTAAAATTTACTTAAAAATAAGATCATTATGTCATTTAACCCATGGAAAGGGGGTGAGGGTTTTATGTATGTCAATTACATAATAAAATATATTATTTTTTTGTATTTATGAACACCCATATAAATTAAATAGGTCTGGGAGTTCACATATATAAACCAAGTGAATTTCTTGAGAGAAAGAGAGAGAAATTTTTAGGTGAAATTTCTACAGCATAACGGCTATATAACATGGTTTTAGAAAATAATAAAAAGAGTGGGTACAAGGGAATCCCACTAATAAATAACTCATATTACAATATAAATATATAATAACATGGATATAAGAACATGGTATAAATATTTGAATGAAATACCATAAGAAAAGGAAACTTGAATGGAAAGGGAAGATGCGATTTCTTTACAAGAAATTCAACAGCCTAACAGTGTCACATAAAAATTCAGAAAACAAATTGATGTGAGAGGAAAGGGTCTCTCAACAATTAGACATGAAATGAATAGTAATTATAACATATATGAGCATACCCTAAACAAAAAGATATGGAAACTAGAAGACACAACATAAAGGAAGTCATGGCTTAAAAGATGAGGGTGAAAGATTACCTTACCTTGAAGAGTAACTTCAAAAGTTTGAAGGTTGGGACCTTGGGAGGCTTGAGGGAACCATCGAAGGACTCCATGGGAGTTAAAGTCCCCAGAATGTCCTTGGGGAGGATTTTTAAATGAAATGAACGAGGTAATGTCTTGGTATTTATAGGAGAAGTGAGGGAACAAAGCATTAATTTCCAAGGGACACCTCATCGGTGGTATTGGTAAAACCAAGGGCTTGACCATGGTATTTTCCCATGGTATTGTCCACATGGGAGAAATAATACCTTATCTTAATATTAATAATTCGGCCTGAATTATTTCATAATTATTACATCCTTAATGATGTCATTAAACACCTGAAACTCAAAATTGTATTTTTACTACTCACAAAAAAATCAACTATTTTAGAAAAATCCCAAAACTTCACCTTAACCAAATATCAATTCTCTGATTTCAAAAATGAACTCCATTTTATAAAAAAATTATCGAAATTTTTTTAATTTAATTTTTAAATAAAAACAACTATTCACCTGAAAAAAACTAATACTTAACCAATAATTTTTGAAACAGTTATTTACCTATTTTATTGAATCACATTACGTAATAAAGGTGCCTAAATTATATTAATACTTTATTAAGTGAGGTTACATAATCCATTTGGTCACACTACTAATCATAAGCGTAAAATCAATATTCATAATTTACTATTCACCAAAAAATAAGTTGATCTTATTAGACTCTAAATTTCAAACTGAAGACAACTGTAGAGGGCCATTTTTGGAAAATCAGTACACATTTTAAATTATTTAAGGTTTACATAAATATTTTAAAATATCCTTTTTCCAAAATTCATCAATAATATACATCCTATATTTATCCGGACATTTGATATATTCCAACATCACCATATGAAGACATAAAATTTTTATTTATATCAAAGGATTACAAAAAGAAGTTAAGGTCTCGTTATATATCCCCTTATAACACCAACATATGACCTAATTGTAAGGTGTGCTAAGGTGATAGAATCCAGGGGCGGCTCGGACAACATTTCCTGAGTGTTGATTTCTATCAGCTTTAACTTCTCCCTTAGGATATTCCTATCAAGCTTTATTCATTGAATTTCGTCTTGGGCTTGGTCCAGAGCAATGATCAGTGATGTTACCTCCTTCCCAATCTCCATCAGATGGGATTCAATTGGCCAGAGATTACTCGATGAGGCCACTGAATTTTCTTTCTGTATTAATTAACCAGGATAACTGTATTTATAAAAACATGACATTAAGATTAATGTTTCCAACGGTCATATTGACCAACGACCATATAACATTCAAAACCCAATAGTCTCATTTTAATTATACCCAATTCATTAATTAAAGTAAATAGGTTTGTTGAGTATAAAATAAAATAACACACAAAATCAGGAAACCAATATAATTAAAATGATTGGTTCATTAAACTGTGCCTCTTTAATCTTCTCTCAGAAAGAAGGTTGAGAAATCATTTGGTCAAGGTAGGATATATCCCCTGACCTTATGATTTCGAAATCCATATTTTGAATATCTAATAGGATAGGGTATTTCTCAATCTATAACATCGATAGAGTAGCAGGTTATTTTATGATTAGAGTATCAGCTAACTTATTCGCCTTTCCATGATGGTATTGAATAGAACAATAGTAGTCCTTGATTAGCTCTAACCATATATTTTTATGCATATTGAGATCCTTTTGTGTGAATATATACATTGGGCTCTTGTGGTTGGTGTATATGTCACACTTCTAACTATAACGGTAGTACTGCCATATTTTCAAGGTAAACATCACGGATTCTAGCTCTGGATCATGTGTTAGGTGGTTTTTCTCATGAATCCTCAATAGTCATGAGCCATAGGCTCTCACATTATCATTTTTCATTATTACTCAACCGAACCCTTTATTTGAAGCATCACAGTATATCAAAAAATGTTCTCTAGATTATGGCAGTGTGAGTATAGGTGTCATGATCGGCCTTCACTTTTGATCCTTGAAGCTTCCTTCACATTCTTTAGTCCATACATACTTTACCCCTTTCTTTGTTAACATAGTTAGCAGGCTTGAGAATCATGAGAAATTTTTCACAAAACTTCAGTAGTACCTAGCTAATCCAAGAAAAATATGGATTTCTAAGACACTATAGGGATTGTGACCTTACTCAATTACCCTGGTTTTTGAAGGGTCCACATATATTCCTTTACTTGTTTTAACATTTCCCAAGTGTGTGACTTGCTTCATCCAAAAGTCAATCTTGTTGAACATGGCATAAAAATTTTCCATTCTCAATGTATTCAACACGTGTCTTAGAAGTTATTCATGTTCCTCCATTCTCTTGGACTATAAAAGAATATCATCCATAAAAACTACCAATTTTTTGAGGTAATTTCTAAAGGCTCTATTCATCAAATCCATGAAGATTACAGGGGAATTAGTATGTCTGAAGGGAATCCCCAAAAACTCATAGTGACCATACCTTGTATAGAAGGCAACCTTCTAAATATATTTCTTCTTCACATTCAACAAATAATATCTAGAATGAAGATCCACCTTTGAGAATTATTGATCTCCTTTTAGCTGATCTAATAAGTAATCTATCCTTGAAATTGGATACCTTTTCTATATGTATATCTTGTTGAGTTCCTATTAATTGATACACAATTGCATTGATTTATCCTTCTTCTTTACAAATAGCACTGGCACACCCCAAGGTGATGCACTAGGGCATATGAACCCTTTGTCCAAATTCTCTTGAAACTGCTTCTTTAAATCCTCTATTTTGATATGAGCCATCCTATAGGGACACTTGGAGATAAATGTAGCTCTAGTTATGAGTTCTATTGATAACTCTACCTCACGATCTTGGGGATGTTCATGGAACTCCTCTGGAAATACACCACCATATTCCCTCACGATGGGAATTTCAACAGGGTTGGCACTTTCTTTTGACTCAACCATTTGGGAGAGGTATGATTCTTCATAGGTTATCAACACCCAAACAATTGATGTTTTTTTCAAAGGATATTCATGATCTTCCTTACATTTTAAGAGGATCATGGGACGGTTCAGAATATGAAATTATATTTCATTTTCCTGATAGTTGATATGTGCTCTATATAAATATATCCAATCCATTCCAATTATAGCATCGAATTCCTCCAAGGGAAGTATTATGAGATTCTTTAGAAGACACTTCCCACATACGTCAACATGAGAAGAGAAAAAACATGGGTTTTAATGATTGTACCACTTGGTGTTTTAAAAAATATATCTACTTCAAGGTTTCGGGGCTTCGATTCTATAGTTCTAGAAAACATGAAAGATATAAATGAATGCATATAACTATAATCAAATAAGAATTTTTCCATTATTCACTCAATTGAATGTGTACCTTCTATAATGTCATTGTCTTGATCCACTACCACAGTAGTGATGGGATAATACTTTCCTTTTTTCCTTTTACTTTGGTGGCTGCTAACGCTAATTACACTTAAGAAATCAAGGTTTACTGCACTGGCATGCATAGTGCCCTTGCTCCCTACAATTGTAGCATTGAACCATTGGTGAGGCCCCCTTTCTTCCACTACACTCCCCTTATTTATCATGTCTTATTGACACTCTTGAGAATGGTGGACTTCATTCCCACACTTGAAGCATTTCCCCATCCCATTAAGGCAGTTCCCATGATGGAAATTCTCATATTTTTAGCATGTGGGTCATTGAGTTTTCTTCCAACCTTTATCATTAGATTCCTTAGCTTGAAACACCATCTTTCGTTTCTTATCACCATAGCGATGGGACCATTATCCAAAATCCATCTACATGTTGTGGTCACACTGTATAACTTCTTCATAACTCCCAATGTCTGGAATTGCAAGATCCTTTCAAAGGTGTGGTTTTAATCCAATAAATAATCTATCAATTTTTATATCAGTATTGATAACAAAACCCTAATCATACCATGAAATCCTTGGGAAATTACCTTTGTAGGTCATGATATATTATTATTCCTTTTTCTTGAGCTATATTAATTCTCTCTCCATTATTGTATGAAACGTTTTTGGGAAATACTTATTAAGAAACATGATCTTAATGTCTTACCATTCCATCTCTTCAATTTATTAACTTGGTTCTGTTTTCTTATTCAAATCCCACCATTTATCGCCCTCTCCGCCTAGACAATAAAAAAGATAGTGTCACCTTATCCATCTCGAAATATTAAAGCACCAAAATGATATTCTCCATGGAATTGACCCACTTTTCTACAACTACTGGATCAAAAGACCCACTGAATGTCTGTGGTCATTGCTGCATAAAACACTCGACAGGCAGTTGCTCCCTCTTAGGTAATGGAGGATGTTCCCCAATATTCTAGTTATTATTCACAACCTAAGATAGTTGGGTAAGCATCTCCATGATTTTTTTAACTCCACCGCCTAGATCATTGGGTATGTCATTTGGTAAATCATTGCATTGGACCTCACATGGGTTTTTGGCCTGGTTTCTCCTAGTTCCCACCATTTTCTAATATAGAAAAGGTCAGAACAAAACATATGTCAACAATTCATGAATTAATAACTTATTCATTTGTTTAATTTTCACTAAAATAATAACTTATGGGAAACCTTTTTAAAGCTTCTTGTGGGCATATTTGTACTTAGTCTCATCTTAGAGGTTTTTTCTAGGGTTCACTAATCCTAATTCCCAAATTAACGAAACATTTCTTTTGATACTAACTATAGAGACGCAACATTTTCTTATATTAATATTACGTAATTATGAAGATAAAAACATAATAGTATTACACCATAAAGATCTATAGGTTTAGTGTATTTGGAAAACTAAGACCATAAATAATATTTACATCATCAAACATAAAAATTTACTTAATTCAATCTTCTCTATCTTTTTAATGCCCTTTGAAAACCCTATAGTACACAAAACCACCTGAGGATATACATCAAAAAGAAGTGAGATAAAATCCCAGTAAAAGGATAGATATGAAAAATATAACAATGGTTGAGAACAATCATAACATATAAAAAATATCAGTAAAATCGCAGGAATCATTAATAAAAGACTTGAAATGTGGAAATGTATAAAAAATGAAACATTATGTCTTAGTGGTCAACTACCACACAAAGTTGTGAACAAATATATGATCATATTCACGCATCATTTCAATTTAACTCATGAGATTAATCACATTACCCAATTCACTGGAGAAATTTATAATTCCAGTTGCACCCTTCACATTCAAACATTCATATTGTGGTATATAATTCTATGTGTACCCATCACAACATAACATTTTCATTATCATGTATTCCACATAGAACAAATGTAAAACATAGAAATAAAATAAACCATGGAAAGGAGTGGGTTTCACATCATAAAAAATACATTCATAAACATTTTAATACCAAAATATACTATGGATAACATTATTTACTTAGAACAATCAACGATGAGTGAAGTACAGACAATCTTTGAGAAGTAAAAAGAGGGTGGTTATTTTTAGGAAGCGTTCTTTTGGAAGAACATTGGTTTTGTCAAAAATTCAATTAGAAAACATGTATATCCAGGAATAGGTAATATGAGGATGAATAAATGATTCTTAAGGCATATCCATACTGAAAATGGGTTGAAAGAGGGAAAACCCTAAGTATGACAGTTGGGTTCATGAATTTCCCCATACCTTGTATTTGAACGTTTTCTTCACATTAATGTCTTGTATAACCTCATTATATTCCTTAATTAAAAATTCAAGAACCCTTTATACATTAAAAATATTCATTAATATTTTATTAAGTTTATTTATGGGCTTTGGGAATAGTTATAGAGTTTAAATTTATTATTTGGTAATGTTCATTCTTATAGTTTTCCTGAACGGATCACTTGTATTCATGAATGAAAGTTCATTTAAAACATAGATAAACATCCAGAATGGTAATTATATGTTTTTTATGATGTTATAGAGCTTGATATGATCTTATAAATAATTTTTTTACATACCATGAGAATGATTCATTGGAAAATAATTTAATGATGATCGTTTGGGTTAATTCGGGCATGTTTTCAACCACAACAAACTTGTTTGGTTTAATCATTTCATAATATGTACATAATTTAGTTCCAAAACATAAAATAAGATATAATAAATATAAAATATTTTGTTTTAAACATAAAAATGGTATCATGACCAGATATGATGGTGATAAAGGAAAAGGAAAACATGTCGTTCTTGAAGGTGATAAATTAACATCTCATGAAAAAAAATTCTTTTCTAAAGTAAAAAGAAGAGGAGAAGGAGGTAGGATGATATATTATCCTATTATTGTCAAAATATTCTAGAATATTTATGATACTAGATTTACCATAACATTTTTATAAGGATAGGTGGGGAGATATTAAGAAAAATAATGAAATTGAATGGAAATTAAAGGAAATGAGAGAGAGAGAGAAAAACAATTACCTCTTGAATCCTCCTTAAGGCACCTTGTATTGGTCTTTTTATGAGACCATGAGCTCTTTGAATTTGTGGGAGGGGTTATGGAATATTTTTGGATATATTTTATTAAATAATTTAATAATTAATGGTTCGAGAAAATGAGGGTGTGAAGGGTGGTATTTATAGTGGAGGGGAGAGGGGTTTTCTCATTATTATATTCATAAATTTTTTATTTCTCCAAAAGACAAGTAATAGTACATATTTCATTACCAAGAATAGTAATATGTGCGTGTGAGTTAGAACCAATTGCATTTACATCATTAGAACATCATGCATGACTCTATAATTAATGTATTTATCTTATTTTGTAAATTATAGCATTTCCTTATTCCTCAAAAATTCAAGTATTTCCAAAAAACCCAAAAATTCACCCTAAAAATTTTCCAATATTTTAAAACCAAAAAATAATTCCATTTTTAATTAATAATTTTATAAATATGATTAATTTCATTTTTAATTAAAATCATAATTTACATGAAAAGTACATATTTTAAAATTAAAACAGAGTTCATAATGCTTTCAAAAATTACAGAAGTTCTTATAAAATTATATTAAAACCCAACGACATAGAATTTTTAATTTATGATAACAGCTTAGAAAAATAAATATTCTTTAAAATTAATTAATTATAATTATTTATTTATTACTTACAAAAATACCAATACTTTTACTATGGCCATATTGTCACATATAAGATGGATACATTTTATTTAATCATTCATGGGTGAGGTTACTATTATTTTAGATGAGTTACTATTCATAAAGGTTATATTACTATTCATACGGTTAGGTTACTATTCATAAATGTAGGTTACTATTCACCAAAAATTATGATTATTCTATTAGACATCAAAAAACACCCTGAATGAAACTGTGTATGACATATTTTTGAAATTCAAAACATAGAAGTAGTCAAATTATGTTTAATGATCACATTTTATTTAGTATAATGACATTTAATTGTGATTCCTAATGTGACTATACTATAATTCATAAGAAGGGAATTATATTGATAAAACTATGGGTTGTTATAATGGTGGAGGAGAATAGCATCTTGACTTTCCTCTTATTTTGGATTGGTTCGAGCATGTGTTTCCTGAGGACTTCTCGGGGCTGCCTCTTGAGTGTGACGAAGAGTTCAAGATAGAGTTTCTTCTTGGAGAAGTACCTATTTCCATTCCACCGTATATAATGGCACTAGAAGAACTCTATGAACTTAAAACTCAACTAGAGGAATTAGAGAATAAATGGTTTATTCATCCTAATATGTCACCTTGGGGGTCTTGATTGTTGTTTTCAAACTAGTTTGACAGATCATTGTGATTATGTGTTGATTATAAGAAGATAAATCAGATGAAAATTAGGACTAGAAACCCTATTCCATGAATTTATGATATGTTTTAAAATTTAATAGTATATTAAATGTTTTCAAATATTTATTTGGGATTAGGGTACAATCAACTAAAAATGATACCTTCTGATATACCATAGACAACCTTCAAGAACAGGAATGGGTTGAATGAGTGTGTTGATATGGTATTAAAGTTAACCAATGAACCAGAAGATTTCATGGCTCTAATGAACCAAATATTTCTCCCATATTTGGACCATTTTGTGGTTTTCTTTGTAGATGAAATCTTAGTATACTCTAAGAATTGTGAATATCATTCCAAACATCTTGAAATAATTTTGAGTACAGTAAGAGAGAATATACAATATTCCAATCTATCCAAATTTCATTTTTGGATTGATAAGGTTCTTTTCATGGGTCATTTCATCTCTGTTGAAGGTTTGTTAGTGGACCCAAACAAATTACAAGAAGATGTATCATTGGAGCATCCCAAGAATGTTTCTGATTACTGAAGTCTTCTAGTTTTTTTGGCTGTTAATGAAGTTATACTAAATAATTTTCATATTTTGCAGCACCACATTTATTATTGTCCAATAAGGAAATCAAGTTCGAGTGGTTTTGAGTCTTGTGAGAATATATTTCAAGTGTTAAAGAAATATTTGACTATCTTTCAGATTCTAATCTTACCTGAGGCAGGTAAGGGGTATACCATTTTTTATGACACATATGGTGTTGGGATTGGGTAGTGTTGATGCAGGATAATTTTTTGGTTATGTATGGTTCATGATAGTTAAGTCTTCATAAAATAAATTACCCCACTCACGACCTTGAGTTGGCTATAGTGTTGTGCGCTTTTTGGTGTTGTCGATATTACTTATTTGGAGAAAATTATATAGTTTATACCGATCATAAAATCATGAAGTAAATATTTTATAAGCATTATTTGAATCTCCATCAAAGAATATAGGTTGAATATGTACATTCCTTTTGTTTTGAGCTAGTTTACACACCGATAAAGGGAAAAAGTGTTGCAGATGCATTGAATTGGAAGAGTCAAAATTTTATAGTTTAGAAATCTAGTCTTGATTGTAGGACGATGGAATTATTTTATGAGATGCACTTAGAGGTGAATGATGGCCAAGGGAATTTGATTATTGCGTCATTGGTAGTTGATTCCAGGATTTTGAGCAAAATCAAGGAAGAACACTAGAGGATTCATAATGATTGTCTTTTAGGTAATGTTTTAAAGGTGGGGAGTCACCTTCTAGTTAGAATATTGGTAAGGATGGGATTTTTTATGTTTGTGGGCATTTTTTTGTGACAGTGTGATTTCAATAAAATTTAATGGGATAGTTTCATTAATCAAAGTGGACAATAAATCCTACTTTTCCCAAAATGTATTATGATCTTTGTATATAGTATTTGTGGCTGGGGATGAATAAAGATGTTATAGGTTACGTTGCATGATATCTTACATCCCAGTAGTTGAATACTGATAATTAGTAGTTGGGTGATTTGTTGCAACCACTACCCATTCAAGATTAGAAATGGTATAACATGAAGATGCATTTCGTGGTGGGTCTCCCAAGGATTCCTTATAAGAATGATTCAGTATTTTTAGTTGTGGATCGGTTGAATAAGTTATCTTATTTTAGGTAAGTTTGAGAGACTTTCACCATAGACTAGTTGGGTGAGTTGTATGTTCAATATGAATTTAGGTTTCTTGGGATTCCATGAACTATAGTTTCATATCGTGATATGCATTTTTCAACACACATCTAGTAGGGCTTACAAAAAGACTTTGTACCCATGTGTTTATTAGTACAACCTTCCACCCACAGACGGACGGGCAGTCACAACATACTATACATTTACTGGAGGACATGTTGAGGGCTTGCGTCCTATAATTTGGTGGATTATGTGAAACACATTTATAACTTGTTGAGTTTTCCAACAAAAAATGTTACCAAGATACACTTTAGATTTCACCATTTGAGCTACTAAATGGTAGTCCATGAAGATATCTATTCTGTTGGTGAGAGGCTGGGGAATCTGAGTAATTGGGACCAAGTCCCGTGCTAGATAAGTCAAAATAGGTTCAGTTTATTTAAAGGAATATGGAAAAGATTCATAGTAGGCACAAGTTGTTTGAGGATCAGCATCGTAGACCTCTTGAGTTTGTGGTGGGTGATCATTTGTTTCTTCGAGTTTCACAATGGTTGTGTCACCATCGGATTTATAACTAGGGTAAGTTGGCACCCAGGTATGTGGGACTATTATAGATCTTGGTGAGGATCAGACTAGTTGAATAGAAATTGGCTATTTCATAGTTGCATAGTTCCATGCATGATGTTTTTCATGTGTTAGATATTTGGACATATCACCGTAACCCATCTCATGTGATCGATGTATATGATATTGAGATTGAGTATGAATCATCCATTGAGAAGCATCGGGTTTGTATTGTGGATCATAGTGAGAAGGTATTTTAGGGAAATATTGTTTCATTTGTTTGGGTTTTATGGAAGCATGGTAATGTTTAGGAAGAAACCTGGAAGGGAGATTCATATATTCATGATCATTGGCGAAATATATTTTCTTCGTAATCTCAGTGATTCTTAGATGTGTGGCTGGAGGATGATTCATTATAAGGTGGGTAGGTTGTAAGATCCCAAACATCATGGAGGTATGTTCTTGTATAAATTATAGTTTAAATCTATTAATTTTGATTAATGGAATGTTTATCAGATGTATTGGGAGGTTTGGGAGTGTTACTAGGGTTTAGGAAACAAGAGAAAAATTAATTTGGCCATCCAATGCATGTTTCACAGTTGCTGCATGATTAGGGATAATCGTGCACCCATGTCGTGCTCTCTAAGAGCAGGGGTTTCTTATTAAGAAAGATAATGTGAGTGGGATATTCAAACTCTGAAACCTTGGACAGGGGTCTTCTACATGGTTGGCATATGGTTTTTTAAATAATACGGGCCTCCCTAGGTAACCATGTGACGTAACCCTTCTTGGATAAAGGTATACACATGGTATTCACACGATTTGGAAAACCATGCAGCTAAAATGTGTTCCCCATTAAAATGTAATACTTTACTATATTTCCCCTTAGTATTTTAAGTTTCTCATCATATTTTCACCCCATTTCACTCTTATTACCGTAGTGAAGAACCCAAGAACCCAAATCTTCCTATCGGTTGAACTCCTTTGATTATAGGCCATTTGGAGCACTGTTGGTTGTGTATCTAAGATCTCGGTATGTCTAACGATCCTATTGCTTTTATTTTATATATTAATGCTAGTGGTTTCATTCTTATTCTTCCAAATCCCTAAAACCCTTTTTTCGATGGATATTAGTTTGATGCTTCTAAGGGTGCTCGAATCCGGATCAAAGGATAATTTTAAGTGTGATTTCATCTTGGGATTCATGGTAAGTAGTCAACAAGTTATATCCCATAGTTTTATTATTGATTTGATCATGTGTGGTTGTGACATTTCTTCCCTTTTGAGGTGAATTTTAATCCCTTAATAAGATTTGGTAAAATGTTTTTTCAATTGGTAAATTGAACCTCTCATTATCCCTATGGGTTTCTTAAAGTTTGGATAGACATAATTAGGGTCACTTGGCGAGTGTGTCGACCTCCAAACATGTAAAATTGTAATGTTAAGCATATAGTTGACTTGTGATTGAAATAGATCCCATGATAAATACATAGGAATGAAAGTTTGAATTATGAAGAGGCACCAATGATTGTTTTTCCAAATCATTTGAAGTAGTATAAGGGATTGTTTGGAAAAGGTGAAAATGGTAAATGGAATAATGTGAGTGTGTCAAATGAATTACATGAGTGAACTTGAATTTCAAAAATGGGGTAATGCATGTGAAATGATGAATTGTGTGAAATGGGTAAGTGGAAGAGAATTATTGAATAAATTAAATGGGTTAAGCAATTAAAAGTAAAATGGGTAAAATGGGATATGTGATATAAATGGTACATATGCTAAATAGGTAAGTCTTGATGATGTTTCATGTGTTGAATGAAATTTGAATTGTGAACATCATTTGTATTGATTGTGTCTGATTTTTGATATAGTATATGTGGTAAAGGGATGAATAAGAATGTGCACATAGCCTGGTGGTGAGAAATAAATGGCAGACAATTATCCCATGGTTCGGGAGGGACTAAGGCTCAAAACCCCTCCCTAGAATGCATGGATTAGGATGTCACTGATGCTCTAGGCCCCTAATGATTGTATTGGATGAGACTGTGTATACTAAGGCTCCAAACTATGTTTTTTATTATTATTTATGATTTTTTATCCCTAGTTAGATAGGTAACTTGACTTATAACCTTATGTATGATAATTTTCCAGCTTAGGCTATTGTGTTAATGATGTAAGTTCTTATTCCATAGCATAAATGATTAAAATGCTAAAAGTGAATATTGTTAACTAATGAAACCAATGTTATATTGTGTTAATTTTGTCTCATTATTTAAACTTTCATGCACTATCTATTTAGAATGGATATTTTTTAGACACCATTGGTTGTGGCCATCAGAGTTTTTCTCACACCCTGCATGGGTCATTGTTGGGTACCTTAGTAGAAGTCATGGTTGCGGGTCAGGAAAAGGGAAAAGGCCCTATGGTATAAAGTTGAGTTATGCATGGGAAGTGTATAAATGATGATACAGACATGAATTCAAGACCTATTTTTGGGATTCTTCCTTTTTTATTTTGGGTTTCCTTAACTTTTGGAATTGCTAGCATGACACGAGATATTTATTATTTGGTTATGGTTTATAACCTTTTTTTGGAAATGGTTGGATATATGTGTTTTAGGTTTACTAATTATTGTTTCCATTATTTCAAATGTTATCTATAATAGCTTACTCTAGTAAATAGGTTATAGTCTCCCTCTGTGATCCACTAGACCGTCATTGCTAGTATAAAACCTCTGGAACATGAGAAGGCATGCTTGAGATCATATGACAACCAAACTCAGAGTATAGTTTTAGTGGGTTCTAGGTTTGTGATGTTATACAGATCCAAGTGAACATGGGTACCACCAGAAACACTTTAGTTATAACAACCCTGAACCCACACATCTGTATTTGGTACTAAAATCATAAACATTACAATTAAAGATTTCATATTCATTATCATAGTCCAATTTTATCCATTCACAATATCATAAAGAAATATTGGATCAATAACATTCCAAATACCTTTTTGGATTAAATTACTAGGGTATTAAGAAAAAATATTACATGAAAATACCAATGTATTCAAGTTATCATTTTTCCTATTATACCCAACTTTTAATATTTCATAAAAAGTATTCAACATATCCTATAAAATTATTCACGCATGAAACATTTCTAGAGAAATATAATTTAACAATATTATTTATAATTTGGAAAAAAGTAAACATAATAAGTGTGAGCTCATTTACTCAATAAGTGTAAATATAAGAATTAACAATTCAATTTCATCAATGAGAATAATATGAGAATAAGAGTATGATGACATAATAATGGTCAATTAGAATATCATAAGAGAATTCATACCCATCATAAAATGCATCATAAATTATCAAACATGGAATAAATTTTTAATATAAGTCATGGGTCATATAATTCAATAATCATGATCTGTGTAAAAAAGATCCTTGAAAAAATGATCCATTAGAAAACTAGAGAAAGAATAGAGAACCAATATTGTTATATTGGGACATTATCATTATAAAACTCAAATATTAACCCTTAAAGATGGGATAAAATTACTTGTTTAATATACATAGTCTCTTAGTAGTAACATGTCAAATGGTTAACTACATCATCTCTTAGAAGTAACTTATATTTAGTCAACTCTTTTATCTTACCCAATACATTAGAGGGCTATAACAGACCCAACCATATAATATCATAAAAATTACCATAAGTATTTGGATTCACCCTCAAATCCTTCTTTCATCAATAATTTCCATGTACCAAATCATGAGAAAAACAATTAGAATCTTACACTTTTCAATATAATAATAACTGTTATTCATTAATAGCAGGATTTACCTATGGAAAATAAATAGTTTCCCTAAAAATATCATTATAACAAATAAAATTCAACCATAAATATAATTATAATGGTATTATTACAAAATATTGCTAGTGAAGAATAAATAAAATTTTGGGTTTTTGTTGGTGAATAGAAATTCCATTAAAAGATCATTAAAAACATTATTTAGGAAAATACACTTTCAACATTGAAAATAAATTCTAAAAACTAAAAATTTCCAAATTATTTTGAAAATTATTTTATTTTCAAATAACCATAGAACATATAAATAAATATTCAAATTAAATAATTGTCAGGAAGGAAGGAAAATTTGTTCATATTGTAGATATTAAAAACATTCTTTTCATAATTTTATAAATAGAATCTAAAGTGATCCTTTTGAAAAATATTAAGAAATTTCCAATTCAAACCTTTTAAAATAATTTCATTGATTATTTGAAATTTATTTAGTAAATAATTTATTTTTATATGAAACATTTTAGAAAACATGGATATAGAAAAAATATATTTCTGATCTAAAAGAAGATATAGTTTGTGTGTCACTTGTAAACTACTTTCTTGATTTCTCTTTAATCAATATGGGAGGAAATGAAAATTAAACATGTAAAACACAATATAAACTATAGGAGACTAAAATATATTATGTTAAGAAAAATAAGTGTGAATGATGCCTCTAAAATTAACTTTGAACTTATACCATACCGAAATAAGATGATATTGTATAATAAAAATAATATTCATTTTTGGAAAGTTTTGAATATTAAGCCTAAGAAATAATTGACATAAAATGGAATATTAAATACCATTAATATAATGATATCCATAATAAAAAAATGTCAATGGGAAGTATATACTCATAAAATAATATAGGTTTATAAAATAAATATAAATCTCAAAGAAGGAAAATTTGAGATAAACACCCCATACTATGATTATATCATTGAATTGAGAATTAATTAATAGATTAATTATGTTTAACCAATTTATGTCCAAACCGTATGTGGAATTAAAAAATAAATCAAAATAGGGTTATTTAACACCTAATATAGACATATTATAATCAATTAATAAGTGGCATAACCCAATGAAAGGAAATCTAGTTAAGAGACCACTTACCACTAAGTAACTATCAAGTCAAATCCCATTCAATTAAATAATATGAATTTTTATTTAAAATACCATGATTTATGATGTAGTCATTATATAACATGTAAAATTTCATTATACATACCATATAAAATAAATTAGGTGTATAATATTGAAATATGCCTCAATGAATAGAAATTGAGATGAAATATCCTTCCTCAAGTATATATTTTCTATCTAAGTCCATTAAAACATATATAATAAACCTATATTAAATATTTAATTTATTAAAAACCTTTTAAATGTTTATGAAATTATTTTTAAAACATCTATTTCATTTATTTGAATAAATTATCTAATTACTTAATTGTTTAATTCCACGATGTGTGTTTTGAGGATTCCCGGTTCAAAGTTTCAAAATGGATTCGGCATGTTGATTTTGTTCTTTTGACTCTCCATTCCATCAAAGAGTCTAAAAATAATGGATATGGTAATCCATTCGAAATAAAAGAGGGAATTTATAAAGAAAAGTCAAATATTTTCAATGGCATAAGTTTTTGGCTACATTAGTTTATCCAAAACTCATTGGGCATGCAGCCAACTTGTGCACCCCTATATGTCTCATAGCCCACATATGCACCACCATTCTTCTGACGAATGAAATTATAATTTTGGATAAGTCCTAAAGGTGTCGCCCTAGTCAAGCCAAAACATCGTCAGCGCGCATGGTACATGCGTGCCCCAATTTGGCGCACAAATCACTTGCGCAACCAAATTATTTCACCCAAGGACATTTATTTTTCTATCAATAGACCCTTAGGGCCACATATGAACATACAAATTTCCATGAAACATAATTGTTGCTATGGTCTCCCTAGTACTTCTCCCTAGTCTCCCGAAACTTTCCATGTAGTTCTTCAACACCTTGAGCAGAGGATTTAAGGGAGGATCATTGGACTTAATTCCTTTTAGTGTTTGAATATTATAACACTTGTGTGTCTAAATAACCCAACCTCCCCAAGTCATAAATACTTATGCTCTACCAATTCCTCTCATTGGAACTTGAGTACCCTGGTTATTGGATCACCTGTGAATACTCTTTATGGTTTGAGCAAGGTCTTTCCCAAGTATTACCATACAGTTTGTTCATCACCTATGTGAACATCAAGTCGCCCAAGCCTACTTGCATACCCTTAATTTTGTGCCCTTACATACTTTTTCACCCATACTTTTTCACCCTTCACTACTTGGGAACCCTTCCTTGATTCACATACTTTATTCACTCTCTTCAGTCTACAAGCCATCAAGCCTTTATCAAATCCTTTCATGGAATGGCTTTTTCTTAAATGGATCCCCTGTCTGAAAGGGATTTTGTTGAGACCTCCACCAAAACCTCCCGACTTATCAAACATGTGGGAAACGCACATCAACGTATATCCTATTTGGGTTTGTATTTCCCTAGTTATAGGTTTCCCACATTTGTTTCAAAATGGGTTTAGGATTCATGGAGTGTCTGTGGGTTTGTATATCCACACTCACAAGGACCTTTCTCCCAGAAACAGTGTTGGGAAGTTCCCAGTTTGGAGGAGGGTTCGGTTCTATCATGTCCCTTTTCGAAAAGATGACCCGGAACCTCAGGTCTCTGGTAGGGAAGGTACAGTTCATACCTACATTTCCTTTTAAAAAATTAGAAGTCTCCCTTCCCCTACCAAGATCATTTTTACGGAAACCATCTTGGCGTAAGACCCTAGATTTTCTTTCAGGAGGTGGCATCATTTCTCCTCCTCTCTTCTTCAGTGCCAAAGACCAATGGGGAGATGGGCACATGTACTCTTGTTACCCTTTCCATCTCCTGTTGCGCTTTGTCACCATGGGAAGCCATCCTAGTGTAATACCCTTACCTTCATCCCTTCCTCATTACATTGGACCCATGTCCAATGTAAATAGAACAGAGGGATGGCTCATCGCCTCACCCTTTTCCATGGTCACCTCAACCTCGTTCACCTTAGACACCATAGGTGCACCTTCTTCAACCAGTGGAGGAGAAAACTTTTTAAAGTGTGAATGTCATTGTTGAATCTTTGACATCCTCTTGTTTCTCAAATAGAGCATGACATACATGGGATTAGATATTTTTCATGGTCACAACATTTTCAGAATTGAATGAACTGCGAGAACTATGATTCTTGTTCAAACCAGGATACATAGGAAGCATATGTCAGGGCTCGATCTCACTGAACATCCTTTTCTAGAACCCAATCCTAATTAATTTAATCCGGGAATCCTCCTTAGGAATAATCCCCAAAATAAACCTTAAATAATCAATGTATCCTCTTCAAGAAGTAATCCCAAACTCATTTGTCTTAAATAATGATAAAATCCTATGAGACATATGGAAATACGTGGGCTTTTATTCCCATCCATATGGGATATGTAGGAAGCCTCCTTGAGGTTCAAACCCAACACTTCAAATCTACCTTGTTCTCCTTGGGCCATATTCCCAACATGGTCAAATCCTACTTGGAAACCCATATTCTTTCCAAAGTTCATTGGGCTACTTCAGCATAAGTCCCACACTATGTTTTGAACAAGCACCTTTCTCTTAGAGGTCCTTATCACATGACCTTAAAAGGTATGATGTGTCCAATTAAGAAAAACTGAACTACACAGGTTCTGATTCCTTTCACAAGGATATGTAGGTAGCCCATTTTATGGGCATGATCCCATAATCAAATCAAACCTTTTTCTCCCTGGATGACAATAAATTCCACAGAGCCCCACTGAGTGGCTTCAAAACTATTATCATCACAAGGATGATTAAAATAATCTCTAAGAAGTATATTATAGGATACCATTGATGGAAAACCTCAAATACATATAGATATTTCTATTAATGATAATCCTTGAATTCATAATGATGATTCTGAATTTTAAACATTTTAATAAGTGATTGTAAATTCAAAGGGATACTTCTGATATACTTGGTGAATTAATAAGGATTCGTGAAAATATATTAAATTTAAAAAGAAATTCCCATAGTAAATAATAATTCCCCTCAAAATGGTGTGATGAGTCTGACCTCCCTTCATCTCAACCAATGCACATTCTAATGTATCGTAAATTTCAAACTTAACGAACACCTGCCTTCGGAAAGCAGGTCCCCTTTGGATAAAGAACTATTGGGAGTTTCTGTTTCCACAAATAAATCAAATGGAAACATTCTAGAAATAGTGATTCTTAAAACTAGAACACACATTTCAAGGAACTACGAAACAAAAATGGTGAAAACTACGTGAATCTATAACCATGTTAATAATGTTACCCACCTGTTAGGCCCCTATCAATTGATAATGGAAGGAAAAACAAAGGAATCAATTACGCATGTATCTATTTAAAAATATTTTTATTTAATGGAGTTTGTTATCATTTTCTAGTTTTTATTCTCATAATTCCCTTCACTCCAAAATGGATTTCTTGAAGACAACATATAGGAACTTACTGACCGCTGCTCAAATTGGATCTCCATCCATGGGAAGGACGTCATCACCAACCCAATGTCTTCAACGCTAGGTCTCTAATGTACGGGTAAATGAATATTCCATTCATGGTACAATCCCGACATTGGAGGATGCTCGACAATCCCTTCAAGTCAATAACAATCCTTGACCATCTAGCCAACAACTACCAATGATATAGAAGCAAATGTTTCCAATCATCGTCTCCTGATATTTAGGGTTGTTATCCCTAGAATGAAACTATCAATCCCTCCCGTACTATAGGGGTGGATCAAGATGTCACTAAAAGCCTCAATTTAAGAATGGAGGAGTCCTTACCAAGGACTCCCACCATAAGTCACCTCCAAAATCGTGTGTTAGTGTACCCCCAATATGATGGGGGTGTTTCCTCTGGACGTTTGGCTTAGGTCTCTCAGACCCGGGCATGTAAGAAAAACCGCCAGGGATAACATTCTTTCAATAGGGAGCAGGTTCTCACCTCTTCCTCCTTCGAAGAAGTTTATCAATTTAACTTGATGGAAAACAATAAGCATACAAAGTAAAGTCCATCAATTTAACTTGATGTCAAACAATAAGTGGACACATAAACTCATCCATCTTAATTTTGTAGCTCAGTAGACTCGTCTAATAGAAACCCACCAACCCCACCAGATAAACTTGATGGAGTACTGGGAACATGTAAATACAAATTCTTAAGAGTCATCAGTCAGTCAGTAGACTCATTTGACGACATTTAAAGAAGCCCGCTAATCTAATGTGGTGGAAACTGGTAAACGAGAACATACACCTATTTACAATCACCAATTCTGTCAAAAGTCTCGTCTTCCAGTATTGGAAGGAAGTCTGTAGACTATACTTGATGGAAAATAGCAGCAGGCACATACACCCGCCAATGTCCATCAAGCCTACCAACAGTCTCATTTTGTAGCACCCAGAGAAGTCATCCGGAAAGTTGGGACGAAAAATTTCGGGCAGACACAACTCTCTACCCCCATACATGAGTACTATCAATATCCATTGACAGGAAAAGGAGGACGGGATCAGGCACAAACACATAATCCAGATATGGAATGGATGTATATTACTATTTCGGTCACTGAAATCACCAAACACATCTTATCAATGGTGAAAGGGAAGACGCATGTCCCTACCCATATTTGGGAAGCATGCCAGGATATTTTAATAACTACTTTAGTAGTATCAGGATAACATACACATAAATCTATCCCCACACATGGGATGACACATCAGCATGCCATCCCAAAGTAGATACACAACTCTGTTCCAGTCCGAGAGGGTCATGAGGCATACTCCCCCATATCATATGTACAATAATATTGGGAACATACACCCTTTCCAATAAAAGTTAATTGGTTCATTCTAATGACCACTCTGAGGTAGGCACATACACTTTCCCATTATAAATAATTTTCCCATCAATTTACCCCAACTAATTATAAGAGAATATCCAAAAATAATTCTATCCAAGCACTGTTGGAAAATCAATAGTCAAGTTGTGATTTGGATCCTCATAATTATTGGTTTCCTAAATCCCTTAGACATTTATATTTTGTAGCTCAAGATCCTACCCTCTCATTGCCAAAATATGGGAGTGGTAGTGGTAATTCTAAAGTTCCTCATTGGACACTTCATCATGAAAGCTTGCTTTAGGAATATTCATTTAATCCAGAGTGTCTATCTCCGGATGAGATCCACAAAAACCCTTTGTGTGTCCAGAAGTCCAAGTAGAAAGAAGATTTATAAATAG
Source organism: Viscum album (assembly GCA_963277665.1). Classification (NCBI taxonomy): domain Eukaryota; kingdom Viridiplantae; phylum Streptophyta; class Magnoliopsida; order Santalales; family Viscaceae; genus Viscum; species Viscum album. The sequence goes on along the minus strand of OY728155.1, from coordinate 948,992,896 downwards.
TTGTAATCCATCATGGCGATCCTCCCCATGATGTAATTCTCTATGATATTCCTCTTCGCAGTAGTATTTCACATTGTCAAGAAAATTCCATAATTGACAATGTAACAATGGGAAATCCCTCCTATCTCGAGGCACATGAAAACACAATGTCAGTCATGTTTGATGCCTAGTCATTTATAGGTGAAACACTTTCTCAACCAGAAGACATATTAAGGGAACAATCATTCTATGAAACTCACTCGGGTAATTTTTCTTCTAATACAGAGCATCCACTTTTGTCAGACAAAGTGGAGAAACCACTAGTGAAAGATGATGAAGATGAATTAAACATGAGGAAACAATTAGATAAAGAAGAAATACCACTCATGTTCTGGCCTTTGGAAAATTCTTATTATAACATTCCAGAATTGATGACCTAAGATTGCATTCATGACATCTGCCTCAACTTATGGAAAACTCTTCGTCGTTTGAAAACCAAAGTAATACCATATGATGAATATCAAAATCATGTAAAGGTAATATAAGGGTTTTAATGCCAAATTGACTTGTCTTCTCTCTCAGTTTCCCTACATCCAAAGGTTGAAAAACAATAGAGAACCCTTCAGCATTCATGAATCAATGCTCTATAGAGACTATGCTGGTTAATTTTTGATTCTGCATCTAGTGTTCGTATCAGAGGATGTGGTGCATATGGGGCATTGCATTTCACTATACTCAAAAATCAGAAAAGTCCCCCAAAAGTGGTGTCAAGAAATGTTATTTTGGATGGTCGGCCACAATCAATAGATTTTGTTTTTAATTGGATGTATGCTCAAGAATAGGCCTCAACCAGTTCTCATTAGAATCAGGCCCAAAGAAATGAATTTGTTGAGTTACTTTTACATCAAGAATCCAAGAATCTTGAGCAGGAATCCCTCTTAGAGGATGTCAGACATCAGAGACTGAAAATGTCTGAAATAGCATAGCAATATTCTGAAACATGTGAGTTAATTGGTTGTCAGATGATGCATCCAACAAATTTCTGAACCAAAATCTGCAAAATCATATGAGTATATGCACAAATATCGGCCATAGCAGTTCAAGAATCACCCCATCTTGAAAATTTAGGGGCTCATTTAATTCAACCTTCAAGATCATTCAAAAAAAATTCGAAGGTCTGAAGAATAAGAATAGGAATAGCCTCAGCCTGCAAGGCTGGGGGCTTTTCACATCTATAATCCCCTTCTCAACAGAAGTCAGTTTTCTCCCGATTAGGGAACAAACCACAAATAAATCGTACAACTGAACAATCTATGGATTCCCTTTGGGTTACTATCCACCAAATAGTTCCATGAAATTCATCATATATGAGAATTAGGTCTCATGAAAGACACAAAGTAAGATGATCTCGCAAAAATACTAACACAATTCCATTGATACATTACACGTCAGTAAATGTCATTGACACCATTGTCGAAGATCCTCCAAAAAATAAGTTCAGTTCAGGGTAATTAGAAAATGAAGTTCTTGTCTGTAATATGGTACACACCTAGGAAAATGAAGAAGGTGTGTGCACCTGAAATCAAAGGCTTACCCGGAATCTAGGTATTCCTTAAAATAACTAACTTCCACCTCTCTTAAATGCATCTAATAATGGGATAGGTAAAAGTCAGATTGCATCTCACTTTTCCACTAGAGAAGGTCAATCTATTTTTCTTGAAGAGAGATTTTAATAGTAAGAAGAAGTAATGATGGTGTTGAAATGACTCAATACATAGTTACTTTGAAACAAAATTTTCGGTAGATGTACTCCTCAGATAGTTCCTCAACATGGAAATTATATAGGTGCTCCTCAGAAAAAATGTTTATTAGTAACTACATATGCGGATAATAAATTCCCTCCGCTTGGTACATAATCAAGGAAGGACCATATACATCCTGATAGGCATGTTCCCCTGGGTTATCCAAGGCTGAAATCTGCACCACCATCAGTGGTTTTGTCGGTCATTTCACCTGCTCATGATACAGTTTCTATACCTGCACAAGTTCCAGCTCATTCGAATGTTCCCCAAAGGCTTATGAACACAATTTATGCATTAACGACTCGATTGGAAGATATGGAAGAACAACGTGCACCAGTTAATCCAAAAAAGAGAGCTTACCCTGAATGGGTGGATGTAATCCCCCCCCCACCATATTTTGTGAATACCACATTCCAAATATTTAATGGTTCAAGAGATCCAGAATAACAATTAACACATTTTTTTTCTCACTGTGATCCCATTATGGGAACTTCTGAACAACAAGAAGCTGTTAAGATTAGGTGTTTTGTGCAGTCATTACAAGGACCATCTTTTGTCTAGTATACAATTTTACAATCTCGATCAATTACTGGATGGGAAGATCTCCATCAGAAATTCATTCTTCAATTTATCTCAATGCTACCAAAGACAACAGTTTTTTATCTTACCAATTATAAACAAAGGGAGAATGAAAGAGTTTTAGATTTCATTTCATGATAGAAAGTATTAACATATTTATTAATTCTAGTACTACCTTAATAATAGTTGCTGCCATTTTGTGTGGAAAATCTGTGTGATGAATTACACACATCATTGATCCATGTTAAATACACAGGACGGTTTGGAGGCCTAACTTCAATCTCTCAACAGATAGAAGTTCTATTATAGAAACTAAGGCGTAAACTCATGTAATTCCATTAGCTCCAGGGAGGAGGATAAGAAAGGCAGAAGCTTCTACAGTCACAATCATACAGCCACATATTCATGCATCTACTTCAATACCTTCATCATACCGAAGGGATCCATCTCCTGAGCATCAGCAATGACGAACGTCTCGTCAAGATGATCAAAGAGATCAAAGGTGGAAACCGTTTGACGAATTAAAGAATAATGTTTATTCTTTCAGGAGTGAACATTTCCTGGTTACTTCATCTCAGCCATAGAAAACAATTTTGTTCAGTTTCTAAGGCCAAAGAAGCCAAAAAATATGGAGATTAATATAATCCGAATTATTGTCCCATTCACCAGATATTATGACATCCCATCCGGAAATGTTTTGTTTTCAAATACCTTCTGCAAAAGATGGTAGACTCTGTACATGTGAAACTAAAAAGTTCATTAGCTCAAGTATCATTTGTTACCACTACAGATCTTGAGTAATAAGTCAAATGGAAAGAGGTCAAATGTAAAACTTTGCAGAAATATGATGATTGGATGATCCGAAAAAATGATCAATTAGACTCATTCCATTTTATGAACATAGTTGAAACAACCGATTTTGTCTTCTTCCACTCCTACCATAGAAAAAACACCGTCATCAAAATTTCATTCCGCAATAAAATGAAGTTATTATAAGGACAAATAGCAGTCAAAAGAAATGAGCTCATGTCAAGGACATTGTTTTCCTTGACCCTAGTAGATTTTATGCCATCTATTTCAAAAGCACAAGCACTGTCCCACCAAATGGTACAACCAAAATTAACCTATCAACAAGAATCTTCTTCAGATAAAGAATTGATCTTTGGTTCTGTTAATGTTATCCATTTAACAGATCCTTATGAAAAGGGTGATTCTGATTATAATGAGCCAGAATTTCTTGTACCTAATTGGGGAACAAGAGGAAGAGTCCAATGTCGAGGATATAGGGGAAGACATGGGAATTATAGAAACCACCATTTTAACTCCACCCCTGCTTGAACCATATATGCGGTAGAAACTCATGGAAGAGCCCTTCTGTGGGTTCAACGGAAACAAGGAGTTTCTTCCATGAAAGATAGGTTCGGTTCTGACACAATTATTTTGGAAGACCTATTACAAGTCAAATTGTCTTCTTCTCAACAAATGCATAGACCTAGTCAGTCCAATTTACCAAATCCAAGAATATTTCCAGCTTCTACTCCGACATAGAGTATGTCTACATCAGAAGCATCAACTTCAAAAGCACATGCAAAACTGCATCTCCATGATGGTAAATATAGACCTTTAGACAAAAATTATGTTGTCTTGAAACAATTGGACCATGTATTGTCCAAGTTATCAATTTTGGGTACTTTGAATCTGTCAAAAGATCTTCGTGAAGCACTCATGGAGGCTTTGTCAAGTCCTCAAGAGTTTGAAATCAAAGTTTCTACTACTGAGGTTTACTGTATAGAGAATGATTCTATAGAATATGATGAAGTCATATCTTTTACAGATGAAGATGATTATGATATGGTTCATGGGCATATCAGACCCTTGTATTTTTTCAGAAAGGTCATCAATGTATACATCTGACGATCCATCATTTATAATGGCTCCGGAGTCAACCTCATTCCCATTCATACACTTCTTCGATTGGGCCTAAATGAATCGGACTTATCTCCTTCGAATTTAATGTTGCAAGCTTATGATAAAAATGAATAAAAACCTCTATGATAGATTACACTCCGAACACAATTAGGAGATATAGTGTCTAATTCATATTTCATGGTTGTTTATTAGGACACAACCTTCAATATTCTTCTTGAATTTCCTTAGATGCATCAACATGCATTCATACCTTCATCATACCACAAATGTGTTAAGTACTATTTCAATGGAAAAATCAGGAATTTGTATGGTGACAAGGATCTATTCAAAACAAGTGAAATGAAATACATTGAGGAAGCGGTTTATCATACCAAATAAAGAAATTCCATGAAAAATGAAATAACTAGAGTTAATGCTAAAAATGGACTATAAAAGATCCCAGCAAATCCATTTATCCATTTGAGTACAGATTCTGTGTTACCCATCAATCAAATTGAAATTGTAAACCAAAATCTGGGAACCTGTCCAATAATTTCCATAATGTCAATTACGACAATTGAGCCTGACAACATGGAATAATCTGTTGATCCCCCAAGAAATGATGAAATCCTAAATTGAGATGTTTTTATTTCATCCACAGAAGTACAACAAACCTCTACTTTGTCAACCAGGGTACAAGATATTGTAATAATGATAGATAAAGATGAAGATGTTGATTCTCAATCCATTAATCCCTCTTTATTACCATAGAAATATCCTTCATCATTAGTAAGGTCAGATATAGTGGCCTCTTCTTCAAAAAGTTCAAATACTAACTTCCCCTCTAACTCTGGGAGTTTTTCCTTGTCATCTACTATGAAAATGGAAATAGAAGAGGAAAAGAATAATGAATAAGAAGAAAATGATCTCAGGGATGCTCCTCCATCATTTGAGGAAGGTGTCTCTACCACTGTGGATGAGCTCAGAGAAATAAATCTAGGTACATAAGAAGATCCATTCCCCACTCTAATTAGTGTGTCCATGACCTATGAAGAAGAAGAGGTGTACACTTCATTTCTAAAGCATCATTGAGATATATTTTCTTGGAATTATACAGAATTTCCATGTATTAATCCTAATGTAGTCACCCATCATTTGGGATTTCTAGAAGAACATTATGGATTCAAGAAGGCAGTTAGAAGAACACACCCGACTCATGACTCTAAAATTGTAGCTGAAGTTGATAAGCATATAAAGGCTAACTTTGTCATAGAATTTACGTATCCGAAATGGAAGACCAATATTGTCCAAGTTATGAAAGAAGAATGGGAAAATTAGAGTCTACATTGATTTCAGATATCTTATCCAGCATTGTCCTAAAGATGATTTTCTAGTTCTAATTAAAGATCTCTTAATTAATGTAATGGCTGGATATGAAGCTATTTCCTTCATGTATGGATACTTTGTGTATAATCAAATCCATAAGGCCCCATAGGATGAAGAATCTACAACCTTCAGAGCCCCTCAAGGTGTGTTTTTCTATCAGTTAATGCCCTTTGGCTTAATGAATGCATGTGCAATATACCGACGTGCCATGTACCATATCTTCATACCCTTCTTAGTGAAATTTGTTGTAGGTTATTTGGATGATTTGGCGGTCAAATACACACAACATTCCTATTACTTGGCTGATTTGGAAACCATATTCCATAAACTTCAGAAACACAGTTTGAAGATGAACCCCTTGAAATGTGATTTTGGTGTAACCTTGGGACTGTTACCTGGTGTCATTATATGCCATTTTGGTATCGAATTTGATCCTAAGAAAACAAAATCAATCCTCGTTATGGCACATCCTCAAAATTTGAAATAATAAAGAGGACTCCAAGGATACTTGGTATATATTCGTCACTTTATCGCCAATTTGACATGAAAATGTTTTCCCTTCACCAGATTAATGAAGAAGGGAGTCACCTAGAAATAGATAGAAGACTGCCATGAAGTATTTGATACCCTCAAAAAATATCTCTTCAGTTCGCCAGTATTAATGCCACATGTTGAAGGAAGACCACATATTCTCCACATGATAGATTTATAGCAATCACTAGGTGCCTTCCTCACCCAAAATAATGATGATGGGAATGAAAATAGCTTTTACTATATCATTCGAACTATGCCTGATGTGGATACTCAATATTCAAGTATTGAAAAGTGTTACCTCACATAAATATTTTCAGTTCAGAAATTGAGGCACTACCTAAAACATCATAAAGTCAAATTTGTATCTCCCAATAACCTGCTCAAATTTATCCTCAGTCGTATTGTTCTTATAGGGCGTCTGGCATGGTGGGTAGTAATTTTGAAATAGTTTGATAACTAGTTTGTGCCTAAAAAGGCAATAAAGGCCACGCTCTATCTGACTTCCTTGCTAAGAATCCATCTGTATAAGATTCATCGTTTAATACTGAACTTCCTGATAAAGAGTTCTTCTCTATTCATGATAATTCCCATGAATGGGAAATGTATTTTGATGGTTCTTCTAGAAGTCCAACACGGAAAAGAATGGAAAACCCTAAACTCAACAAACATTGGTTAGGAATTGTCTTATTTCCCCAGAAAAGGTAGTATTGCATTATTCCTTCATGTTATTAGATGTTTGTACCAACAATGAGGTATAAAATCATTCTCTCATCGCAGGTTTAGAATTGGCCCTTCTGGTAAAAATGGATCATTTAAAGGTGAAAGGTGATTCAAAACGGGTAATGAATCAAATTAATGAGGAATATTCTATCAAAATAGAAGAGTTGACCCTTTTGTGTGATTATATAATAGGGTTAATGGCTGAATTTCCCTCAGAGATGACAATGTCTTATGTCCCATGATCACAAAATTCCCAAGCAGATGCACTGGCTAATGCAGCTACAGCTTTGGAATATCCAAATCAGGAGGAGACAGTCATTAGAATAGCCCATCGTCATGTGCTCTCACCTTTTGTTCAAACCAAAATGGAGGAAATTAATGAAATTTTCCCTATTTATGAACCATATGGTCATACCATAGGATGGTTAAAATCCATCATGGAATATCGTCAAAATGGGGTACTTCCACTAGATAGGGATGAAAATGAATAGATCTGATGACGAGCAGCTAATTTCACCCATTATGATAGTCTAGACCACCAAAAGATCCTCTAAAAGCAAGGATTTGATGTTATTCTCTTTAGTTTTTTTATTGAGAAGTGTGTGTAGCTATGACGAAAGAAGTACATTCAAGAGTTTGTGGTGCCCACCAGTCTGGTCATAGACTCTTTGATCAGATCTGAAGGGTTGGATACTTTTGGAATTCAATGATACATGATTGTACAGATTTCACTAAAACAATTCAACCCTACCATGTTCATTCAAACTACATTCATTAACCCCTAGAGTTGCTGCATATAGCTAAATACTCCTAGCCATTTTCCACATGGGGAATGGATATAGTAGGGCCTTATCCTCCTACCAGAGCTAAGCAGTTTTAAGTATATTCTCACTAATACTGACTTCCTCTCTAAATGGGTTGAGGAAATACCTCTCATGGAAGTCGGATCCAAAAGAATTATTTGTTTTTTCAAAACTAATATCGTCATGAGATTTGGTGTCCCTCATACTATTTTGATGGACAATGGCACCAATTTTTGTTCTACTAAGGTAAAAAAGTTATATCAGGAACATAATATCAAATCCAAACATTCATCTCGCTATCATGCGGCAACCAATGGATAGATATTGGCCTTAAAAAACCTTATAAAATATACTCTAGAAAATGGTGGATAAAGATAATAAATATCGGCTCAATAAACTTTTGAATGCTTTATGAGATTATCAGTCAACAACCTGTACTACTACCCAAGAAACTCCTTATTCATTGGTATATGGAACTCAAGCAGTTCTTCCAATTGAAATGAAATTTACTTCACAGAGAGTTTCAATATGTGATTAGGTATCTACAGATGAGAGGTCTCAGAAATGGTTCAATGAGTTGGAACGATTAGACAAGAAAAAGATTGCCTACATTGCATCATCTAAAAGTCTATCAGAATATAATAGCACATGCATTTAACAAGAAATTTATCCTCCATTATTTTCTTAAAGGGGGGATGGTATTGGTATTTAGGACTCCAATGATACCAGGAAAGAAACTTCCAAAACTTGAGCCAAAGTGGGAAGGACCTTATTCCATACATAAGTTCTATTCAAATAGAGCTTATTCTTTAATCTCAATGGATGGAGATTTTATTACAACTCCAACCAATGTGAGATTCTTGATGAAATACTTGGTGTTGTTAAACAAATTAATCCTAACTATAAGAATTTATACTACATAGTACAGCATACTCACTACATGTCTTTAAACTGCATATTTCAACACCCCCACTGCAAGACTATAAACTACATAGTACAACGTCATCACTGTAAGACATTAAACTACACAATACCATGTCCTTGCTACAAGACATAAAACTGCACAACCCCCATGTCCTAGTTTCAAGCCATTATACTGTATAACAACCATAAGCATCCATGCTGCATGACGATAAAATTCATAGCATCTTCATTCTTATTGCATGACGTTAAACTGCATGAAATCATTTGAACAACTAACATTTTGTCTATTTTGACATTAGAAGAATCTATAAGCTAACATCATTGATGTCATCACTACTCCATAGTAGTATACGAGTCCCTCTATTTCCTATGTCTGAGTTATATCTTCATAGAGACATTGTTTTGAGAACTACATATGGATTGATTCTCATTTTCCAATGAGATCTGTAGAGATGCATAAATACCCAATTTTGGGCCTAGCCACAATCACAAAATATTCTTATTTTATTTTCACCTTCTGTATAAGAATCAGATCTATAAATAGTGTTTATTTAAGATATATTTTTTAGTCCTTATACCATTTTGGGTCTTAAGATTTTCTATTCTATCATATTGTGTCAAAAGTTTCCATTCATCATGTCAAACTTCATTGGCATGAGAAATGATTGTTTCAAGAACTATGTATGTCTTGATTCTTATCTTTCAATGAGATAAGTAGATATTCCCAAATCTCGAATCTTTGGCCTAACCATGAATAAAACCTTTATTTCTTGTATAAGAATCAAATCTTCATAGGGAATGTTTTATGAACTATGTATGACTGGATTCTTTCCCTAACAAGACATATAGTGACACTTGGTTTTTATCCCTTAATCCAGTTACAATATTTCTTTCTTTTCACATTGATTCATTGTCGTCCTTACCACATGATGTTAAAATGCATGGAAACATAGCATCCATATTCTTCACTTGCGTCACCTTTTCACTGTAAAATAAACCTTTACTTATCCTTGTTTCTCACACCGAGCATAGCTCATGTGGGATTAGGAATTGGGTAAAAGGTTTCTTTATATAAGTAAGGTGTATAAATTATTTATGGCACTAGTGCAGAAATCGTTTTTTATGGCACCATTTTTTACGTCGGTTATATATAACCGATGTAACAATGCGGCGAGTAGATTTTTCACGTCGGTTATTTTAATAACCGGCGTTATTAATCGCACCTGTTGGGTTTTTACGTTGGTTATTTGATAACCGACGTAACAAATCAATGCGCGGGGGTTTTTGACGTCGGTTATTTTGTAACCGACGTAAAAAAACCGTGGTTTTTACGTCGGTTAGAAAATAACCGACGTAAAAACCCAAAGCGCGGTGTTTTTTACGTCGGTTATAACATAACCGACGTAACAAACCCCCGGGTGCTTTGGTGTTTTACGTCAGTTATCAAATAACGGACGTAAAAACCCAAAGCACCCTGGGGTTTATAATGTCGGTTATAAAATAACCGATCTAAAAAAGCTTAAAAATAGTTTATAACGTCGGTTATTATATAACCGACGTTATAAAGCATTTAAAAAAATTAAAGCCTGCGTTCTGTCATTTACGATTTTTTCGATTGACAGTCGCTGGCTCGTCTCTCTCTCGCGCGGTAAACTCTAATCGGCTCGTCGATTGCCTGCATTACACTCATTTTGGCTTCATTGTTTATCTTCTTCACTGCTCTCGGATCTATCATCTCAACTCGCGACATTCAAGTAAGCCTTCCACAAATTTATTTCGTTCGTTTTTGTTTTGATTCTTGATGTGCTTTTCGTTCGTTTTTGAATCTCGTGGAATTTTTTTATTGCAAATGGTTATTATGTTCATTCAACTCGCAACATTCAACTCGCAAATGATTATTAAAACATTGTGGATTAGCTTCAGCAAAATCTGAAAAATAATGGGTGGTACTGTAACGTTCCATTCTTCCAGCAACATTATTATTTTCGTTCCCTAAGTTATAAAAATAAGTATTATGTAGGATGATTCAAAAATTTAATCTGTGAGATGAGTTGATTTATGTGTGAAACCTAGGCCAAACACATATGTATTTTTTTATTGTTATTACATATATATAGTTCGACATATACTTTTTTTTACATTACTATGATATTAACATTACTTTTTCTAAAGAAATATTAATGTCCTTAGATTATATATCGGATCAAAAGGATATAATAATTCTAATATATAATCAGAATGATCAGATAATATGACAATATTATTAAGCATAAAACAAATGGTCTATATTCATATTTTTAATATGACACTTACGATGTATAGCTATTTGGTGTTGGGTACTTATGAAAACTACTACTACTTTCAAGATTTGTTTTATATTTTAAATTGTTTTACATTCAAATTATGATTTTTTTCATATAAACATGTTTTGTCTTATCTTAAAAATATATAGTTTTTGTTGATATTTGTTATAGGTAATAATGAGTCGAAGTTGGATTACGGCACATCGAATGAGCAATGAATTTTAGGAAGGTGTTGATGCCTTTTTGGAATTTGCAAAACGAAATGTTCCAAGTAGTGAAATTTTTTTCTGTCCATGCCTGAAATGTTTGAATATGAAGAAGTTGAAAAGTAGAGAGATAAAAGATCATCTGATATATCATGGTTTTAATCCGAGTTACAGCCCTTGGATTTGGCATGGTGAAACTGGACGGAATGTCACTGATGATGATGATTCGCAAGATGGTAACTCCGATGGAATTGAAGAAATGATTCGCGATATTGTAGCATAACAAATTAAGATAGAACCGACAGTTGCACGTCTATATGGTGATGCTGAAAAACCATTATATCCCGGTTGTACAGATTTTACGGTTCTGTCGGCGGTGTTAAGATTGATTAACCTAAAGGCGAAGCATGGATGGAGTGACAGAAGTTTTACAGAGCTGCTACAATTGATCAAAGACATTCTTCCAAAAGATAACGATCTTCCAGATTCACATTACAAAGACAAGAAAATAGTATGCCCGATGGGATTGGGATACAAGAAAATACATGCCTGTCCGAATGACTGCATTATATATAGGAAGGAATATGAATTTATGTCAGAGTGTCCAAAATGTGGGACATCACGGTATAAGGTGAAAGAAAAATCATAGGGTGATTTAGATATTACAAAGCTCCCTTCAAAGGTATTTTGGTATCTTCCTATAATTAATCGTTTCAAACGTTTATTTTCTAATTCACATGATGCAAAAAGGTTAAGATGGCATGCTGAAGAGCGGGTATGTGATGGAAAAATACGTCATCCAGCTGATTGTCCACAATGGAAGAAAATTGATGCGCAGTATTTTACATTTGGAAATGAAATAAGAAATCTCATACTAGGGTTGTGCACAGATGGAATGAATCCATACCGAACACTCAGTAGCACACATAGTTCATGGCCTGTTTTATTGGTAATTTACAACCTCTCTCCTGAAGTTTGTATGAAGCGCAAATATGTCATTTTGAGTACAATGATCTATGGTCCAAAGCAACCCGGTAATGATATTGATGTTTACTTGTCACCGTTGATTGATGATTTGAAACTGTTATGGGATGATGGTATTAGGGTGTATTATTCTTATAAAATGGAATATTTTCAACTGCATGCAGTGCTTCTGTTCACTATAAATGACTTCCCAGCGTATGGAAATTTATCTGGATACAGTGTTAAAGGGCATAAAGCATGTCCAATTTGCGAACAACAGACGTCCTATTGTCAATTGCATCATGGGAGGAAAACAGTGTACATGGGTCATTGAAAGTTTTTGCCTATGGAACACCCTTATAGAAGACTAAAAAAGGCATTTAATGGCTCACAAGAATTTGATACTGCTCCAAAACCTTTATCCCGTGATCAGTATTTTGAGAGGGTGAAAAACCTTGACGTGACATTGGGAAAGACACAGAAATCTGGTAATGATAGACATATTTGGAAGAAAAGGTCAATATTTTTTGAGCTACCATATTGGAGGTATCATGAAGTTAAACATAATATTGATGTCATGCACGTGGAGAAGAATATTTGTGATTCTTTGATTGGAACATTGTTAGATATTAAAGGAAAGACTAAAGATGGGTTGAATGCAAGATTAGACTTACTATCAATGGGAATACGTTTGGAGTTAGCTCCCACTCCTAAAGGAAGATGAACATTTCTTCCCCCGGCTTGTCATACATTATCGAAGAGGGAGAAAATTAGCTTCTGTCAGTGTCTTCATGATACCAAAGTGCATCAAGGTTATTCTTCTAATGTAAAAAATTTTGTCTCAATGAAGGACTTGAAGTTGATAGGTATGAAATCACATGATTGTCACGTCATGATGCAACAAATTCTACCAGTTGCATTGCGTGGAATATTGCCCATTCGTGTCAGAAAGACTATAATGAAGTTGGGTTATTTTTTAAATTCAATTTGTAACAAGGTGATTGATGTGAATGCTTTGAACATTTTGGAAAAGGATGCAATTTTAATACTTTGTCAATTGGAAATGTATTTTCCTCCAACTTTTTTTGATATAATGGTGCATTTAATGATTCATCTTGTTCGAGAAATAAAGCTTTGTGGACCTGTATATCTTCATTGGATGTATCCTTTTGAAAGGTATATGAAAATATTAAATGGGTATGTTAAAAATCTATATCGATCTGAAGCCTCCATTATTGAAAAGTATATTTCTGAGGAGGTAGCAGAGTTTTGTACGAGCTACTTGGCTGCGGCGCAACACATAGGTTTGCCTCCATCTCGCCATGAACGAGTTACTAATGAGGGAAAGGGGATTTGTGGCTTGAAAGTAAAATCTTTGTCAGCTGAACAGATGAAGAAGTTAGAATGATACATCTTGAAGAACATAGCTGATGCTCAACCATATATCACATTGCACATTAATGAGTTGAAACAATGTCATCCAAAGAAGAAAGAAATGTGGATTTTGAATGAGCACAACAAAACTTTTTTGTCATGGATTAAAAAGACTTGGCTTGGTAGATCAGATGTATCAGAGACATTAAAATTGATAGTGGGTGGTCCATGTTTAAATGTGATAACGTGGTCTGGTTATTACATTAATGGTTATACATTTCATACAAAAGCTCAAGACAACAGAAGTGCGGTTCAGAATAGTGGTGTATTGGTGTTTGCAGAAGCAATGCATTTTTCGAGTGCTAAGGAAAAAAACCCCAATTTCTGCATCAAATGCATATTATGGAGTGATTGAAGACATATGGGAGGTTAATTACATTAAAATTAAAGTTCCCGTTTTTAACTGTAAATGGTTTAACGGTAACAACAGTGTCAGACACGATGAATTTGGAATGACACTTGTTAATCTGAATAGATTGGAAGACACAGCTGATTCTTTTATAATGGAAACACATGCAAAACAAATTTTTTATGTAGTAGATCAATCAGATATGCAGTGGGCTGTTGTTTTACAAGGAAAAATACAATATGTTGGTGAGGATGAACTTGATGAATATGCTGATTTATGTGAGATCCCTACGACAATGGAAATATTAACAGAACATAATGATGATCATGTTGAAGACATAGTTTGTGCCATAAGGAACGATCACGACGAAGGAATTTGGGAAAACAGTCCATCCATACATTCCTAAAATTACAGGTAACATATGTTTATTTCTTGTTTACATTTATTTTTTCCATAAATGTTAGATATTGTAAGTTTTTTATTTATTAAAACATGTTTTAAAATAAAATAATTATATGTTATTGTTTGTTTTAAGTTTGTTTAGTTTACTTTATCATGTTTACTATTGTACCCCTCTCTCTTGGATTTTAATGATCATAATCACTCTCATCGTGTTCTAACTTGTTTTTAGGTGTTTTGATGCTAGGAAAAAGGTTTCCCAGGAGTTGGCCCAAGAGGGATGATATTGACTCTCTGAGTCTACCGGCCAACTGGTGGCCTCCCACCGACCAGCCGGTGGTCTCTGGTAGAAGCATTGCTTTCTGCCAGAGCCACCGGTCAGCCGGTGTTAGCACACCGGCCAGCCGGTATGGGCACCGGCCAACCGGTTCTTGCCCACCGGCCAGCCGGAGGGCAAGGCAGTAGGCTTTCCCACTGCCTGGTGACACCGGCCAACCGGTGGATGACCAACGGCCAGCCGGTGGTCTCTGGCAGAAGCATTGCTTTCTGCCGGAGCCACCGGTCAGCCGGTGTTAGCACACCGGCCAGCCGGTATGGGCATCGGCCAACCGTTTCTTGCCCACCGGCCAGCCGGAGGACCGAGGTCGTTGGCTTGCCCACTGCCTGGTGACACCGGCCAACCGGTGGATGACCACCGGTCATCCGGTGGAACCCAGACAGAAGGAAATGCTCTACGACCCAACAGTTTATAACCATTACATGATTTTTAAAATGCTTATTTTTATTCAATGACAATTACTTTACCATGTTTACAATGTTTACCAGGTTTACCATTTTTTCCATTTTTTACCATCTTGACCATTTTGACCATCTTGACCATCTTTTCCATCTTTACCATTGTTTAACATGCTTACCATATTACCAATGTTTACTATTATGTAACCCAGTACACTTTTCTATTTTCTGATTACAGTAGTATTAAAATATTTGAATTTTTATATTTGTGAACTGACGTTTGTTTTTTTGATTTGAAGGATAATGACAGATCATTCAGATGATCAACCACATGATTTTGGGGAGGAGCATATTGCTGGTCATACCTCTGGGGATGAACATTCACATGCTCCTATTACGACAAAGAGTTCAAAGGTTGGTAAACGTGGTTGCACACATTTACCAAAATTATCACTTGCCCGTACGCAGGATCAGAGGATAGTAGTTGAGTTTGATGATGATGATATTCCTAGAGGTCCGAATGCCAAAGATTTTAAGAGTTTTGTTGCAACTCAGGCTAAGACCAAAGTAAGCATTCTGTATGATGATTGGAGAGGTGTGGATAAAGCGGTTATCTCTCAGTTGTGGGAGACGATTTTGGTAAGATCTTTTGTCATTTTTTGACCATTATTTTAATGTTTCTGGTATATATAATATGTTTAACCTCTTCTTTATCAGATGACATTTGATATTCCTGACACTGGAGGAGTCAGGAAGAAATGCTTATCGTTGGCTGCCAGGAGATGGAGGGATTTCAAATCAACCCTCACATCTGATTTCATTTATGGTCATAAGAGTCATGACAATCCATGTCGTATATATCCTTTTATAGATGAAGACACATGGAGACCGTTTTTTGAAAGTAGAAAAAAAGAGTCATTTCTGGTAAGGGTAATGTAAAATTTTATATACTTTCTTATATAAATGATTTTATTAATGTTTTGTTAATGGTTTCTTATTCTTAAATTATAGCAAACAAGGAAAGCTCATCAGGAGATCCAATATAAAAATGTATACCCTCATAGTTTATCTCGGGGAGGGTATACATTATTGGAAGAAAAAATGATAGCGGAAAAATTTCAACAAATAAGAGCTGAGACTTCAAGCTCTGGAGAGGTGGCCCCTCCATCCCCTCCATCTAGACATGAAAATGGAAGAGAGCTCGGAAGGGAAAAAAATGGCAATATCTTTCGGAAGAATCGAGAATCGTAGCTGAGAAGATTGTAATATATCTATTTAATTTATTTAAGTTAACTTTTTTCTTCATATAAGTTTCAATCATTACAGAAATGTTCAATTAATTAATACAGGACTCTCTTGAGGAGCAAAGTTCAGAGGGGACATTTACAGCTACTGGGAGGGAAGATATTTTATTTGAAGCATTGGGAAGGCCCGAACATCCTGGTCGTGTAAGAGGATATCCGACAGGTGTATTGGTAAGAAAAGTGTTTCCAAGTTCTTCAACTTCTAACATTGAGGGGGTTTATAAAAAAAATAGAATCCTTAGAGGCTGAAGTTAAAAATATTAATGCGACGATGGAAGACAAGATTAGAGATTCGGTGCAATCTATGTTGGCAGAAATGCAAAGACAATTTCAGACTGCAGCTCCCACTCCTCCACCTCCCCCTGCAGACCC
This sequence comes from Viscum album, assembly GCA_963277665.1. NCBI lineage: Eukaryota > Viridiplantae > Streptophyta > Magnoliopsida > Santalales > Viscaceae > Viscum > Viscum album. Next base: position 948,976,196 of record OY728155.1, on the reverse strand, counting down.
CATTATTTATCCTCCACCTCCGCCAGTAGTTCCCACTCCCCCACCTCAGCCTGTGGACCCCATTTTTTATCTTACGCCTCCGCCGCAGCTTCCTACATATTGCGAGTTGTATGTTGATGATTCTCAACATCATATAGTAGCATACGGGTTGGTATATTGTATAGGAGATACAGTTCATCATCAACAATTAGAGGTAGAGAATCAGAGGGTCACTGTACAGGATATTATAGATAGATCAGCTAGGGTACCAATACCTATAGATGAGGTGGCGACAGTTGGACAGAGTATCGGCCATTTTTTAGTTTGGCCATCCAGACTTCTTCAACTCATTACCATAGAGGTATGAATGTTATATATTTTATTTTATTTTTTTATTAAAGTTGTTTTATCATTTGAAAACTACTATAATTATCAATTTTTTTTCACAAGAATACTTCAAAGGTAAAGAAATACTGTATAGAAAACAACAAAGACAACATGCTATGACATCAGATACAGATTCCAGTGGTCTTGACAGATTGTCAAGATATTCACATTTGTTGTTGGGTTTTTATGAGTTTCCAATGGAATCTCATGTTTGTGGACGTGAAATAACTATGGGGATTACAAAATCTGATATCATGGAGCTTGTTGCTGGAGATAAGTTGGGAATCAACGTGGTGCAAATTTTTTCCATGTAAGTCTTAACACCTTTTCCCTGCGTTATATTTATTAAAAATGTATACTTATATATGTTTTGTATTAGGTATCTTTATAAAATTTGTGAGAGGAATGAACTGATAGAAGTATATGGATTCATGGACCTGCAATTGATTTCCCCTAAAGCATGTGCATTGACTGAGGAACAAAGAATGGTTTATATTGCTGAAAGATTTGAAAAGAATATAATCCAACAATGTTGGATGATGCCTTTTTGTGGGAGGTATGAAACACATTTCTCTCGAATAGTTAATTATCTTTTAACATAAAAAACCACTAACATTAAATTTCCTTTTATCAGTAATCATTGGATGTTAGGGATTTTTTGCCCAAGGGAGAAAGCTCTTTATTGGATATGCTCTGTTCATGGTGATGTGAGGGCAAGTTTTAAGAATATATTGGAAAAGTAAGTTTCAATTTCTCAATAGTTTTATATATTATAATAAATTTTAAATTTACCCCATTCGTATTATTTTTCTAACAGTGCATGGGCCTACTTTCGAAAAAACACAAAGAAAAGAAATGCAAAGATCAAATATGTAAAGGCGAAGGTAAATTTACATTTATAATTTGTACTTTTTGATTTATTACATAAAAATAATATATTGAATTTACACTCATTCAAAACAGAATTGTCATGAACAACAAGGCCTCATCGAATGTGGATATTATATGTTAAGATTTATGTATGAAATAATAACAACTAGGACAGTTGTGAATTTTGACCTGGTACGATTTCCTCTTAAACTTTTCCATCATATTTCAATTTGATTTATTCATTATACACGTAAACTATCTTCTTTTTCATTTGTAGCTTTTTGATGACCCTCAACCCTATACTCCTGAAGACATCAAACACGTACAAGTGGAGTGGTCAAATTATTTTACAGGTTTGATTGAATTTTAGTTTTTGTAATGTAAAATGTAATTTTGAATATTGTCATTTTAATTGTCTATTTGGTAGTTGTTTAGGTTTGATTTAGTTTTTTTTTGAAGTTGACAGTGTATGTTTTGAATGTTATATAAGTGAATGTTTAATTTTTCTCTACTTCTTGTTTTGGTCTACTTTTGATGGTTCTTCTGGTATGGATTTGGGTCTGTGGGGGAGGGGTGGCAGGGATGTACAGGGGTGTGGGAAGCCAGTCCAGGGGTGTGGGAGTGCTGTCCAGGGGTGGGGGGTTGTCCAGGGGTGTGGTGGGGGCTGTCAAGTGGGGTGAGGGGGTGAGGAGGTGCTGTTCAGGCGGGTGGGGGTTGTCGAGGGGTGTTTGGGTGTGTCCGGGGGTTGGGGGGCAGTCCAGGAGTGTGGTGGGGGCTCCAATGGGGTGGGGGAGGGTTGTCCAAGGGGTATAGATGAGGGTGGGAGCTCCAATGGGGTGGGGGAGGGCTGTCCTGGGGGTATACATGAGGGTGAGGGCTCCAACGGGGTGGGGGAGGGCTGTCCAGGGGGTATACATGAGGGTGAGGGCTCCAACGGGGTGGGGGAGGGCTGTCCAGGGGGTATACATGAGGGTGAGGGCTCCAATGGGGTGGGGGAGGGCTGTCCATGGGGTATAAATGAGGGTGGATTCTGTCTAGTGGGTAAGTTTTATATGTTATCTATTTACATGCTTATTTTTGATGTACTTCTATTTTTGTGGTATGATTTCTTGATTTATTTTCTGGTTGATTCTGGTGGAGAGAAGATCACTGCATTCTGTTTAAAAAAAAATTGGGTTTATCATGTCGGTTATTTAATAACCGACGTGATAAAATGCCTAGAAAATAGTTTATCACGTCGGTTATTCCATAACCAACGTTATAAAAGGCCTGTAAACTAGTTTATCACGTCGTTTATTTAATAACCGATGTGATAAAAGGCTTGTAGAATGGTTTATCACGTCGGTTATTAAATAACCGACGTGATAAAGGACCTAGAGAATGGTTTAGCACGTCGGTTATTGAATAACGGACATGCTAAATGGCCTGCACAAGGGTTTATCACGTCTGTTATTGACTAACCGACGTGATAAACCCCCTCCCACCAGTTTATCACGTCGGTTAGTCAATAACCGACGTGATAAACCCCCCTCCCCCAGTTTTTCACGTCGGTTTTATATGAACCGACGTGATAAACCACGCTCAGCCCGGTTTATCACATCGGTTCTTATAGAACAGACGTGATAAACCACCCTTACCCCCAGTTTATAACGTCGGTTCTTCGATAACCGACGTGATAAACATCGTGATTTTATGTTTTTTGACGTCGGTTTTTAAATAACCGACGTCAAAAACATTATTTATAACGTCCCACGTATTAACGTTGGCTAGAAACCGACGTAAAAAATTAAAAATAACAGACGTAAAAAACGTTTTCTGCACTAGTGTGGGGGTGAAAATGTCCTTATTTCATGACTTAAAAATGAACATTACGATATTTATTCAAAGGAAACAATGAAAGTATGCATTGTACATATGATTTAGATCTATGTAATGGACATCAAACTTGTGGTAAATATTGATTCAAACATTTCTCATGTGCATTAAGAAAAACCCCATTCCATATTCCACACTCTTAATATTAAATATTTCAAGATCCTCATTATATTTCATATGGTTTATAGTGACAGAGTTTCTAATACCTGAGAGATCTTTTGCCTAACTATGCAGCACATGCTCATAGGTGTCCTTGCGAATGTTTCCAACATAACAGGCCTATCAGTCAAAGGATGCCACTATTTGGATATGCAGCATATGCCTTAGTTGGCCCTACATAATACAGCCCCCATAACAGGTTTTTCAAATAATGGTAACATCATTCTTGGTTATATTATCTTTTTTCACTTTAATATTTGATGACAATATACAAGAATCTTTATTTTAAAACATTCATTCATGTATACTTGTCCCATTAACTTTAAACCAATCATAAAGTGTTCAAGACCATGGTTTACACATTTCCCTCACCATGTGTTCAAAACAATATGAAATAACCTTGAAATTACTTGGCCACATATTATATATTTTTTCTATTTCTAGTCTTATTTGTATGACCTAAAACTACAGACACCATACCTCATATGTTTGTGTCAGACCTTCATAAAAGTCTTATTCATCCAATTCATTGTACATCGTGGGTGGAAATAACCTTTCCATATTCTGGTACCTTTTATTCATAAACCAAACTCTGTGCTTCGGAAAATATGAATCTCTATAAACTTTCTTCAGATTTTATCAATAGAACGTCGAACTTCTGAGAGTTCTTTTGTCTGACTATACAGCACGTGCCCTTACGAGGCCTTTCATAAGTTGCCTACATAATAGGTCTGTCGGTAAAAAGATGCCAAAATTTGGATATGCAGTATATGAATTAGTTTTCTCTGCATTATACTGCCGCAATAATCAGTTTTTCAAGTAATGGTATCTTTGTTCTTAGAAAAGACATCCTCAAATGCTTTTATCACATTTCCCATATCATTCTTCAGTTCCATAAATTCCCAAATCACAGTTTAAAATTTTCCCATCCATACCTGAATATGATAGCATGTTTCCAAAAAAAATAATCAATAAATTTGGAGAGTTTTCTCATACATTTGGTCAGAGCTAAATACCTTAAATTAAATCCACCCAATGTCCTCACTACATTACTTCAAAATGAACAGTATCAATTTCCTCACTGCATGACATAAAACTGAACAGTACCAATTTCCTCACTTCATGACTTAATAATGCACAATATGTTATCATAAATTTCCCTTTTTGATAAATTTTAACCATTACTCATACACCAAATTTTTATAAAGATTGTTTTCTTATTCATGACATATATCGGTATAAAATATCCCTTTCATTCTTAAAATTTCATTACTTTGAAAAACCACCCACTGTGGTCTTGAGTCACCCAAATCTTATTTTCCCCAATCTATCAATAGAAAAATGTTAAACTTCAAATCATTCTTTTGCCTGACTATGAAAAACGTTCCCTTAGGCCACCTTGCATAAGTTTCCTACATAACATGTCTGTTATCCAAAAGATTCCACTATTTAAATAAGCATCATATGCTCCAGCTGGACCTGCATAACATAGCCCCCATAATGGTTTTTTCAAATAATGGTAACTTCATTCCTAAAAAAGACACCACTTATGTTGATATAGGTTTTAAATTTAGTGACCTTAAAAATCATGGCTCCAGATTCCCATTTGAAATATTTAAATAATATTAATGAAATTCTTAGGCACAGTGTTTTATTTGGGATCTAATTCAAATTTTATGGTCAAAGCTATTTGAACCAAAATATTAGCCCATTATAGTCCAACATGCATGAATCTAAACATCCAAACAACAAAAGACTTGGTACTCATTAGATTGAGAACCCGCAAAGGGAACTCTGAACAAATGTCGAGTCCCAACTCAGTAAACATGCATTTTGAATGGTTTAGGTAATATTGAACAATAAAAAGTCAAGAGATATAAGGTTTGTGGGGTTGTCCATATAACCCTAGGAAAAATCATATTATGATTACTGGACCTAATGGCCTAAGTAAAATAAAAGAAATTAACGAAAGTGAAAACATAAATGATTAAAGATAAAATAATTTTCATTTATAAAAAAATTCTCAGAGAGGAGCATCCAAAAATTGGAGTTTCTCTCTTAGAAATTAAAAAATATATTTCTACATAATTCCTCATCTGTTTGAAATCTTCTTGAGCCCCCATCAACTACTTGTTGGAGTGTGTCTATTTGACCAGCCTCACTCTCTTCCGCATGATGAAGTGCTTCTCTAGCATCTATGATGGATTTTGAACCATCCTTCTAGACTTCTCCGAATGAGCTATAATGTTGGCCAAGCTCCTTTGTAATGATATCTAACTCATGCTGATGGAATAGTTGTTGAATAGTATTTTCTTTAATTGTCTACTTTAGTCCCTTCAACATTGCATTATGATTAGCATCATCTTGGGACATAGCTTCTTGTTACTCTTCAATATTGATTGATAGTTTGGATTTTATCATGTCTTGTTGAATCTTTTTCTATTTCTCCCTCTTCCAGATAATCTCTTTTACCGTTGTATTAATTTCACGGTATCCAAAACCTCCAAATCCCAGCATGATAAACAGACATGAAATTCTTGGAATTCTTGAAGGTATTTCCTTAGGGGGCATCTCATATATTATCTTCGAGATGCTTTTTCATGCTTTGCGATGAGGAATATGAAGAGCCTTATGTATTTCTGGGTCCGATTCAGAATCACTATTATAAGGAGGGATATATTTTGTGACTAATTTACTTAAAGATGTTCCATGATATGTTCCTTCTTGGAAAATGGTTTCTCCACCTTCCAATATTGTTTGGAATGATGCAGAGGCTTCACCTCCTAACCTAGCCATTGATGTTTATAGCCCTATATGGTAAATCAATAATTATTTTTATATTCAAGAGATAACAAAATTTAATGTAATCACAACATCAGTATCTCTTACCTAGAAGTAAGTCAGCAGCTTGAGAAGAATCCTCCCCAATTTTCTTAGTTTCAGCAATTTTGTTTGATGTCTCTGGATGAGGAGTTCTATCTTTAGTATGCTCAGGATTTTCAGAATGAATATCCGGAAAACCTACTATCTCTAGATCCACTTGAGCCAATGTCTCCTCAATGGTGGTTTTGACGTTAATATCAACACTTCCTTCAAGTACTATTGTGAAAACAGTTTCTTTAGATGGAACTTCATATTTTAATCATCCACGGTCTGTACGTTAATCATAAGAAAATTAACCGGAATAATAATGAGAACTCACATCTAATTGATTCTATACAAGGAACTCCAAAACCGTGTAAATAATTTAATGTTTTAACATGTTCTAATAGTTCATCAAAATAAATTCCAAGTTTCATAATTTCATCCAATGATATCTCATACCCCATGTTAGTCTCACCCGTGGGAGCACTTGGTGTGTTTGCTTCACAACCTTCATCTGGAAACCTGTGACCCCAAATAGCTTCTTCAACAACAATTGTGGGGTCAAATTCAGTTGTTTCCAAATGTTTTAGTGCATATAATGAACCTAAAAGTATCATAGAATTGAATTTATATATTTCTGCATTTTATTATTTATGAAGTATTATTGATTTACCATAAGCTTCTTATCCTCTAATAGTGGGAATCAGAGTAGTTTTGGGAACATATGCTGGTTCCTTTGGCTTCAATTCCTCTTTAGGAACCACTAGATCAACGAAACTTTGTGTTTTCTCAGAAGCACCTTCTACAGCTCCTTGAATCTTATCAGTCGTTTCTTTCAAATAAGAAACAAAATAATCCCCTATAATCTTAAAAACGTTTAAACACTTTTTCAGGAATAAAGACTAAAATTCATGATTATGAGGGAGACTTACAACTGCTAAGAAAGCACTTAACCAAGGTATTCTTTCTTTCATGATTTTTATTTTTTTCTTTTTTGGAATGGCTTGCATCATCATCTATAAATACAGGTATCAGAGATTCCAATACCATCTCTATTTCCTCCTCTGTGGCCTGTTGGCCCAGTGATATTTCTCTTGATTCATGGGGTGACCCAATACCTCCCAGAGTAGTGCCTCCAAGGTTATATTTTGGTGAAGGAACTTCAATTGTTTCTTCATTTACCCAATTATAAGTTAAGATAATGTTTCTCTTAATTAATATTGTTTTGACAAAATATCAAGTTACAAAATGGAAGAGAATGTGAGAGAAAGGAAACATACATCCTCATTATCTACAAAGTCATGCCACTATTCACCTAATGAAGGATTGAAATTTTCAGTGATACCATGATATATCATTTCTTTTACCCTCCTTGTGGTAGGAATTGACTCATCAGTGGAATATATGAGCATTTAAAACTCTGGAATGTAGGTCTTCACCTCGTTGAGATTATCCTTATAAATAATGGAAGAATAAGCCTACAAATCCCCTACTTCTGGAATATATAGTCCTTCACACAAATCTATCCACATGGTTTTAGCATCACAATATAGTTTTTTTCAAGTTCGAACAACCTCCGATCATATATATTCAGAATGTATGTCTGAGGGTTGTGAGGAGGATCCTACAACCATGGATTTGAGTTTCTTCCCAATACTCATGGTCACTAATGGAGGATTAGAAAATGGAACTTTCCAATCTTCAGAATGATAGAGACCATATCACCTTGATAAAACTTTAGTATGGATTAATGGAGTGGCACTCTTAATTATGATAGGAGGGTTATAACTGGAAAAAGTTCTCTTCAGGGAATTTGGACCGTCAACACCTCCACCCACAGATTCTTGCAAGTTGGCCCCTGATGATGAAGAATTATCTTCCAAAATACAGGGTTCCATCCTTCTACTTCTCTTCATCCCCACTTGAGGGATGGAATGATTTAATACCCATTCAGGGTAATATGTACCCTAGTTTTCATCATACCAAATGGTCACTCTGCGTACTGTGTCCGCAATGGGTAAGTTAAATACTACCCCAGTCTTCTCTACAAATGTAAACAACCATAGTTGTAGAGAAACCATTGGGTGTTGCTCTAATATAAAATTCATGGTAGGGGATAAAATATTGTATTGTAGATAATTGAATTGATGTGAAAATGTATAAGGAGTATAGGCCTCACATGTGATTTCTCCATCAATTCTGGTGGCCAAAACGCTATCTCTCCAAGCTAGCATATATGCCGTCAATTCCAAACTAGTCGTACCATCATCAACGAATCAACCTGTAGGTGGATTCCCATAAAGAATGAAATAGAATTCCTTATGCATGTTCAATCTAGCATTTTTTCATAAGCATTCAATGACAGTGGTGAAATACCAGAAAAGGACTCAACAGACAGCAAGAAAGAACTACCAAAATCATATACTCCACTTTGTACAACATAAGTTCTAAAATGAGTATCAATCAATTCCCACAACACTTGGAATGGTACCTCTATTCGAAATGTAGATTTCCCTTAATATATATGCAGAAAACTCTTGTGAATATTGGCCAAAACAAGAGTATCCAACGCTACCATCATTTTCTTAGCCAGCTTAGTAACAATAACAAAGGTCCCCTGCCTCCCGCCACCTTTGGAGTCTCGGAATGGTAATAAATACACGATAATCCACATGGCTAATAAACCTTCTAGATGTGTCTTTCAAGTAATTTTTTGGTTGATATCATATCCCCATTTATCAAATTCTCCTTTCTCCAATGTTGGCCAGAAGGTGTAGGAGTTCCTCTCTTCTCTACCACTGGACAGCTTGTCGGACGGGTGTAAGTGGGAGCCTTTTCCTTCCTCTTTATCAAAAATATTTCCATCCATTCCACTGGATTAATATCCCTCTTGTTTTGAGTTTTCTCAGTAATTTAATTCTTGAGTTTGTCAAATATTTTCATCAACTCATGAACCAAATATGGTGTCTTCTCCGAGTCACTCCACGTCAGCTTGGGAGGAATAAACTCTTCATACATGTATCCAAGGATTGGAGATCCAGAAATCTAGTAAACATCCCACAAGCTGATACATACCACTCTATGTGTTAAATGGAATAAATTGGTCTCTGGATTCCACTGTCTTAATAATTCTAGCATAAAATCATCATTCTTGTACATGTAGGTTTTCCCAACCAAGACAACCTCATAAATCTCGACAACTCTAAAATCATCTTCAAATTCTATACATGTCATTCACACCCAGTATAACCATATCCTTGTAGGTTTTACACCTTCTCCTAGGCGGAAGTCCCAAATTTTCTTCCAGCCCTTGGACTCATCGGTCTGAGAATCTCAAAAAATGGATGAATAGCTCTGTGGTTGCAGCTCGGGTGTGTGTGCCTTCTAATCTAGAGTATAGGGTCTGTGATGCATAATTTGAGCTTTCTATGCTATCCCATCATTATAAAATGATCCCCCAATAGAAATATTATCCAATTAGAAGTTGGCATAATCCAGAAACCATGAATGTGGGACATAGTTCTTTGGATCTGGAATGTTAGCATCCTGCAAATGGCCATAGCTATAGAAATGTAGATAGGTGCTTCGAGGAATGTTGAAATGATACTTATTCAAATATTTTTCTATGTATGGAAGGGTGGTTTCACAAATGTCAAAATAATCATGACCAATGACATTCATTATGTCATCAATCCTTTTGCGGGAAAGCTCATCAGTAGTTCCAATTCTCTTGGGACCCATTAAACCTACAAAAGGATAGAGAAAATATTTTAAAAGTAAGTTCTTTTGGAAATTTATAAAAAACTGGAAAAGGAATTAGGGCACGCAAGTTTAAATATTGGGGCACATGTATAAGTTGTTGCACAAGTACAGAACCCTACATACAGCGTGAAGCTAAAAAATGTAAAGAAAAAGTGTGGTGAAACAGAAGCGCTTGAATAAAAGAATACATGCGCGTCGAGAGCTGAAAATTCTGATGTTGTGAAATTTTTTGTGGAAGTAAAGCCAGTATATATAGTCGACGTGTGTCACCATGTTCGCCATAGATCTTACGCATTGAAAACTTGCACGCCCAAGTCCACTTGAGTGCCAACACTTGCATGCCCCAATGATCTTTTCCTTCCCCTCTCCCCCTCTCCTTCATTTCTTTTCCTCATTATAGGATCCTATTTTCATTTTCAGATCCAATTCTGAGGGGGGGATTTTGTTGACACTCCATTCCATCAAAGATTCAAAATATCTTGACGAAGGGAATCCATTAGAAAGAAATGAAGGCTTTCATAATGGAAAGACAACTATTTTCAAAGGCATATGTTTTTGGCTGCCTTAGTTTATCCAAAACTCATTGGGTGAGTAGACTACATGTGTGCCCCTATATATTGTGTAGCCCACTTATGCTCCATGATTCTAGAGACGAATGAAAGTATAATTTTGGATAAGTCTTAAAGGTGTCACCCTGGTCTATCCAAAACATCGTCGGTGTGCAAGGTACTTGTGTTCCCCAATTTGGAATGAAATTCACTTGTGTGCCCATCTTATTTCTCCCAAAATAATTTATTTTCCAATAAATAGACCCTTGGGGGCCCATTTGAATAGACGAATTTCCATGAGGTCCAATTGCTACTATGGTCGCCCTTGTACATCTCCCCAGTCTTCTAAAACATTCAAAGTAGTTCTTCAACACCTTGAGTAGAGGATTTAAGGAAGGATCATTGGACTTAAGTCCTTTTAGTGTTTGAAAACTATAACACTTGTGCTCCTAAAGTTCACAACCTCCACAAGTCAGAAATACTTGCACACTGCCCATTCCTATCACAGAAATTTGAGTGCCCCGCTTCTTGGATCACCTGTTAATACTCTTGAAGGCTTGAGCAAGGTCTCACCCACATATTACGATACAATTTTTTCTTCTCCTAAGTGAACATCAGGTCGGACAAGCATACCTGTGTGCCCTTACATGCGCACCATTCCCTACTTGCATGCCCATACTTGGTCACCCTTATCTAATTGGGAACCCCTCCATGATTCACTTAATTTCTTCACTCTGTTTAGTCTATAATCCATCAATCCTTAATCAAAGTCGTTCATGGCATGGCTTGTTCATCATTAGATACCTTATCTGAAAGAGATTCTATTGAGACCTCCACCAAAACCTCTTAACTAATCAAACATGTGGGAAATTCAGATCAGTGTGCCTTCTATTTGGGTTTTTATTTCCATAGTCATAGGTTTCACACAATTTTTTCACAATGGGGTTAGGATTCATGGAATGTTTATGAGTTTGTTTATCCACAGTCACATGGAACTTTCTCCTAGAAATAGTGTTGAGAAGTTCTCGGTTTGGAGTAGGGTTGGGTTCTGGCCTCTCCCTTCTCGAAGAGATGACCCGGAACCTCAGGTCTCTGGTAGGGAAGGTATAGTTCATACCTACTTTTCCTTTTAAAAATAAAGGACATGTTTCCTTTCCCCTACTAGGATCAATTTTTGGGAAACCGTCTTGTCATAAGCCCCTAGATTTTCTTATAATAGGTGGCATCATTGCTCCTCCTCTCTTCTTCAGTGCCAAAGACCACAGGGGAGATAGGCATAGGGACTCTTGTTACCCTTTGCCTCTCTCATTTCTCTTTGTCCCCATGGGCTTCTATCCTAGTGTAATCCCCTAACCATAATCCCTTCCTCCTTACATTGAACCCTTTTCTAATGTAAATAGAACATATGGAAGGCTCATTGCCTCTCCCTCTTCCACGGTCACCTCAAACTCATTCATCTTGGACACATAGGTGTGTCATCTTCCACCAGCGGTGGAGGAAAAATTTCAAAGTGTGAATACCTTTGTTGAATCTTTGACATCCTCTTGTTTCTCACACCGATCATGACTCATGTGGGCCTAGAAATTTGTAATGGTCACAATATTTTCACAATCGAATGAACTAAGAGAACTCTTATTCCTGTTCAAACCAAGATATGTTGGAATCTTTTTTTCAAGGCCCGAGCTCGTTGGACATCCTCTTTAGGAACCCAATCCTAATTCCTTTAATCTGGGCATCCTCTTTATGAATAATCCCCAAATTAAACCCCAAATTATCCAGGCATCCTTTTAATAGAGTAATCCCAAACTCATCTCTCTCAAAAAACCATACTCTCTTATGAGACTTATCGAACTACGTGGGATTTGATTTATATCCATATGGGATATGTAGGAAGCCTCCTTGAGGTTAAAACCCAACACTTCAAATCAAACTCGCTTTCCATGGACCGTATTCCCAAGAGGGTCTAATCCTACTTGAAAACCCATATTCTTTCCAAAGTTCATTGGGTTCCTTCATCATAAGTCATGATCTAAGTCTTTACCAAGCACCTTTCTCTTATAGGTCCTTATCTCATGACCTTAAAATGTATGATGTGTCCTATTAAGCGACATTGAACTACGAGGGTTCTGATTCCTTTCACAAGGATACATAGGTAGCCCATTTTATGGGCACGATCCCAAAATCAAATCAAACCTTCCTCTCCCTGGAAGTCAATAAATTCCAGAGTACCCCACTTAGTGTCTTGAAAACCAATATCATCACAATGATGATTAAAATAATCTCTAAGCAGTATAACAGAGGATACTATTGATTTAAAACCTTGAATACATACGGATATTTCCATTAATGAAGAACCTTGAATGCATATGGATGATTCTAAATTTTAAACATGCGAATAAATGATTGTAAATTATAAGGGATAGTTATGATATACTTGGTTAATTAATAAGGATTCATGAAAATATCTTAAATTTATAAAGAGAGTCTCGGAGTAGACAATAATTCCCCTCAAAAGAGTGTGATGAGTCTGACCTCACATCCTCTCGACCAATGAACATTATTAAGTATCTTAAAGTTCAAACATAACAAACAACTGCCATTGGAAAGCAGTTTCCCTTCGGATAAAGAACTATTGGAAGTATCTGGTTCTATAAATAAATCCAATGGAAACCGCCTAGAAACTTTGATTCTTAAAACATGAACACGCGTTTCAAGGAACTAAGAAACATGGTAAAAAAGGTAATTTATATTTAATATATAGAGTAATATTAATTACATAAATATAATTTTTATAAATTAATTATACATTTAAAACCCATCATGAAATATGGTTATGAAAATTGAATTGTGTTATAATCATAGAGACAATAGTTATACGTACTCATGACTAATGTTTCCATTTTTCAATGAACATGTTTTAATGGTAGTAAGAATTATTTTATATTTCATTAATTATTATAATATCATAAATATTATATTAACTCTTTTTAAACATTATATAAAACATCCATGTGATGTGGTGATGAAACAAAATTAAATCGCTTCTTGGAGGTCGTAATCCACACGTATGCATGAATGATGTTTTAATTTTTAAATGGATGGAAAGGTAAGAAAATAGATCATAGATTATATTTTTAGAATTGAAATTATATCCTTAATATCTTATTTATACTTCAAATCCATCATTATAACTTATCATGAGAGAAAGTGATGGAAAATGAAACATGTTGGTTCATGGAGGTAGTAGTCCACACGTATGTATGAATGAGGTTTTCAATTCCCTTTAGATAAAAAATATATTAAAAAGGGTTTTAATTTATACATAATAAAATTTAATTATTTATTATATATATAATTTATTATATCATTATGGTTTAATAATATTTTATTTTTGTTTAAGGATAAGTAAAATGTAAATGAACAATTTAGATTTATAATTTTTCTTCAGAATATCACCTTTGGCTTACACCTTATTCCTTATAGGTTGGTATTTTTTGAGACCAGAGCCTCTAGGTCATGTAGATAATGTTTTTGAGTGGATTTGGGAATTTATTTTCAATACTAGAGTTTCAAAAAGGTTTTAGGAATAGAGGATAGTAGGATCCCTTTTATAAGTGAGGGGAGGGGCACTTGTGGAGTTCCATAAAGTATTAAATTGCTATAAATTAATTATTTTGGAAATTTTAATAAAAATAATATATTTAAAATATAATATTTTTATTATTCTAAATCTACATTTTTAATAAAATTTGAAACAATGTAAATGTGATCTATTCACCCTTATTTTGTTGACACCCCATTAAGCCTTTGGATGATTGCCATGATATCAATGTTTGTTACACATTGGGGGTATTCAAAGTTACTATGAAAGGAAAAGTGGCCCCTAAATGGACCATGTAATATATTTTAAACCATATCCCATTAAATTTGAAAATATAGATTCCTTATGAATTTTAATCATTTAATAAAATATTTTTTATTATAAAATATCATTAATTTCATTTTTGAAACTATTTGTTTAAGTTGACTATAAAATCATCAAGATAATTATTTAATTTAAAATATAATTTTAACACATTACTAATATGTAATATATATTTATAAAACTTATGATACACTATAACTCACCCAAAATAAATTAATTTTATATTTTTTTTAATATTATTTACATTTATACTACTTTCTTAAGAACTATGTTGGTGTTGCGTAAGAATTTAAGGTAATTATTTAATCAATAAAATAGAAAAACAATAAATACGCATAAAATAATTTTATTATTCAGAAAATAAACTTTAATATTGATTCAAAATATATTTTTATCCCATTGTTTGAATAAAAGATAAATTTAAAATCAAGAGTGTTACATTTTGAATTTTTATCCCATTAAAATAATATATAAGTCATTTTCAAAGACAAATTGCACAAAATATCCATAACATTGAATATTGTATGACCATGGTCTAACCCAAATTATATAATATATTAAATGCTTGTTTTATTTTTATTTGTAGTCCTTATCATATTATTTTTAATCTTAATTACCCGATTTAACTGTATTGTGGAGACAAATATTTACCACGCTTACAATTCATTATAACAACAAATAAAAGGAAATTATTAAAAAAAATAAAGTTTATTATTCAAAATATATTATAAATTTTTAAATATAAAATTTATATAATTGGTAAAAAATAATTTTATTATAAATTTATAAAACACAAAGAAGAACAGTTTTTAGAAAACTGCTTCTTTAGCCCAAAATTATAATTATACCAAATTTAGGTATAAAAATGATTAAAATAGAATTAATTTTATTATATATAATTAAATAATACTTATGTTACTTTGAAATGGAATTCATATAGTAATGGTACTTTTTAATGAAAAAATGACTATTTTACAAAAAAAATTTACCTTATTCGCTAAAAATCGATCTCTTTAGAAAAATAACAAAACCTCACCCTAAGATAATTTTAATATGATTATTTAAAAAATTATATACTTTTTATCAAATAAAATTTAAAAAATTGGAATAAATTAATTATATTAGCATCACACACAAAGTAATAAAACCCATTTTTGATGAAAAATATTTTTAAAGGATAAAATGACATTATTCTCACTCCTCTCTTGATAAACTAGATTAAATTAAATTGAATTTATTAAATTGAATATATATTTAAATTATTTCATTATAATCATTTAGAAATAGTGATAAATTTATCCTATTGATATTAAAATAAATTTCCCCCTTAAAAATAGTTCTACAAAAAATATATATTTTACCTTCAAAATATTTTATCTTCTTTTCTAACTAGTTGATAATCAATGAATAATTGATTACTTTTTTTATTTAACAAATATATATATATATATATATATATTTCATGATATGGTTATTGATATTCATATTTGCTAATCAATTACTAGTTTTTAATTGTCACATTTAAGTAATGATATTTTGCGGTTCGATTAAGCTCGGTGTTTTGGAAATTGTATGTTATCAAATATAATCATTATTTAAAATATCATGATGTTATATCAGTTTTATAGTAGTCATGTCATAATGGAAGAAAGATATATCATGTGTTAGTTGGTCAATAATTATTTATAGTAGATTATGATATATTGGCTAAGTAACCATGTCCCTCCATAGTGCACGGTACTATCCTCTTGAAATCAACTCTGAAGTGTGTCTTATTTTATAATAGTGTATTTAATTATTTTACTACTTATTGTATAGTTAAATAATTAATATTACATGTGAAAATGATTCCACATATCATGAGTATTAGGAAACCTCTCAGAGAGCGGGAGTGCAGTGGATTTGAGTACCAAGAATATTTCATTACTGTTAATGTAGTGAAGTTTCTCTAGGAGTTTACATCCTTAGAGAGGGATGTATTCGATCTATTATATAGAATGGACTGGTTGGTTGAATCTAAACCCCATATTGAAATTTGTTCTTGGTAAGTGATGTCCATATCCTTATATGTACACCTACATGTATTCAAGTAGGTTTATTATAGAAATGAAGGAATAATGAGGCCTTTAGTGACTATAGATATAACTATATTAAGATAGATAAAAAATGAACCTAGGTGCTACAGATGAAACTAAGAATGGGACTCTTCAGGCCAAAGTGGGTAAATACTCTTATGTATGTCAGAATAATTTATATTGGTCACCACTCAAGAAGAAAATAATATTTTCAATAAATCTACTCTTGGGAACAAGTCCTATTTCACTCACATCTTATATATTGGACAAAAACAGTTTTGAGAATATAACTACCATCTAAAAGGGTTATATATTAAAGGATTCATCGTATATAGTGCATCACATTGGGTTGTACCTATTTTATTTTTAATAAAGAAAAATTGTTCCCTCCATCTATGTATTGATTATCATAAACTGAATAATGTTATGATGAATAATTGGTATCATTTTCCCCAAATAGATGATCTTTATGATCTATTAAAGGGATCCATGTTTTTCTATGAGATTCATTAATGATTAAGATTTCTCCATGTTAGAGTTAGTAAAAAACATATTATAAATTCATCATTTTGGAGTCATTATGGTCTTTATGAATATGGAATCATACAATATGGTCAAATTAATGCACTTGTAATCTTCATAGACGAACACACTACATATTCCATATATACCTTAATTATTTTTTGTGGAATTTTTGACGATATCTTGGTTTATTCACAAAGAAATAATGAACATAATAACCACTTGAAATCATACTATGTAGATTATGAGATCACAAAATATATGATGTGTTTTCTAAGTGTAACTTCTGGAGAAATCATGTTAATTTCATTGGATATGTAATTTGTGAAGTGGAAGTATAAGTTGATCATGGGAAGATTAAATAATTAATTTCATGATAGTAACAAAATAGTGTTTTCTTAATACATATATTTCTTAGATTAGTCAGATATTATCTATGATTTTTTCTAGATTTCGTGAGACTTACATCTCCTATGAATTTTTTTAATAAAAAAGGTGTTCCATTCACATGAAATGAAGACCGTTTGAAATTATTTCCAGAGCTTAAATATCATCTCGTTTTGGTTCCCATACTAACCTTTATAGAGCCATGTCAGGGCTATGTGGTATATTATGATGTTTCTATATACATGGTCATTTGTGTTCTTAAGAAGATATATCATGTTGTGGCATATGGTTTAAGAATGTTGAAAACACATGATAAGCACTGTAGAACATATTATTTATAGTTTTTTAGAGTTTTTAATTCCTTAAATACCTATAATCATTACCTATTTGGATAACTAATCATAGTATTCACTATCCATTAATGATTTAGATATTTATTCTATCAATGAGACTTGAACTTGAAGAAATAAATATTGATGTAATATGTCTATGTTTTTTACATTTATTTTTTGTACATAATGGGAAATAGGAATTATATAGTAGTTTATTTCAGACAAAATATATATAATAAATCTTTCATGGAATCACATTAATAGTAACAGTTGATTAGTATCATCATTGACATGCATTTGGACTATTTCGAACAGGGTAGGAATAAAATTTTCTTACCCATTAATCATTTTCCAAACATGATAGTCTTTTTAAAAAACACTCAAGAAAAAGATCATGATTACATCACCATTAATTCAAACATAAATGGTGGGGATACTTCTAATATCTAGATAGAGGATGAAAACTATTTCTTACACTCTCGTAACTGAATTATGGTCCGTAAAACTTTCCAACAATATCTTCTTTTGTTATGTCACTATTTTAAATGGGCTATTCATCTAGGTATTCATAAAATGTATAAGGTGATGAAAGATCATTTTTCATGGTCATGTACAAAATGGAATATTGTAGATTATGTTATAAAAAATATAACTTTCCAAGAAGAAAAGGATAAATATAAATGAATTTTTTGTGTATTGTAATCTATGGCTATACCTATTTAGAGGTGGGAATATATTTCCATGGACTTTTCCACCATTATACCAAGTATGTTTTAGAAGTATGATGTTATTTTGTTTATTTTGGACTGAATCACCAAGTCATCATAATTTCTCCCAATTAGAGAGTTTAATATAGAGGATAATTTTTGAAAGGTTAAATATTTAAGAACTGTTAAGTTTTATAGAGTTCCAGTTTTGACAATCATTGATTGAGATACTCAATTCACATATCAATTATGGATATTTTTAAAATAGGATATTTGAAATCAGTTAACAATGGGAATGGAGTATCATCTTCAAAAGTATGGACAGTTAGAACACACAATTCATACATTGGAATATATTCTTAAAGCTTGTCTCATGTACTTTTGTAGCTCTTTGTATGACTCAATTAATTTGGTGTAGTCATCTTATAATTACAGCTACTAGTAGAAGATACATATGTCCCTTTTAATGGATTATATGGTCATCCGTTCCATTATTGACTATTCTCGATGGAAATAAGGGATACCTCCTAGATTGGACCTATTCTATTCCATGATACTATGAAGAAGATCTAGATGATTTGAATGTAAATGGATGTTTCTTAGATATAAAAAATATATTTATTTATCATCGTCTTTACCCATTTTAACCTAATATTTGTGACCACGTATTCTTGAAAGTGTTACTAATAATTGTTCATCAAAGCTTGAAAATTCATGGTAAGATAGATCCATGGTATTTTGGACCATTTTAAAATTGTTGAATTTATTTTCCTTTTTTCATATCAATTAGCCTTACCACTGATATTCAATGTTTTTTATAATGTTTTTGAAGTCTCTCAACTAAAAAAGTATAGCCCAAATTCTAATCATATGATCTATTGGGAGCATGTTACTCTTGAAATGGATAAAAATTTTATCAATTTTCTATTTAAGATTGTGGATAGACCATATAAAATCATATAAGGAAGACGTATACATTTATTTTGAATACTATGAAAGCTTCAGAATATTCAATAGTAAACTTGGGAGCAAGATAAAGAAGTTTGGGAGAAAAGGGATGAACTTTTCCAAAGCACCGAAAATATTCATCATTATTGGGACAATAATCCCTATGGTGTGAGAATGTAATACCTCTATATTGAGGTATATATTTTGAATTTTGGTGTTCTAAAACCTATATTTTGGTTTTAATTGGGTTTGAGGATATTTTTATGGCTCATAGAGTGTTTGGGAATGATTTTCATTTTATATCCACATGACAGTTTACAAATCTACCAAAGGTGGTCATGGCCTTGGGTGTGGTGTGTTGTGAGTGCTCCTGTGAAACATGGGAATTCTGAAAACTAAGAAGTAAGGTTTTGACATTAGTTATGGAGATCTATAAAACTTGTTTTGGGAAATGACTAGATGGGCCTCTTCACGCTATATCCCAGTGTGTGGTGAACCTAAAATAATTGCATCCCACACACTGGGGTATGTTGGTTGGCTATGTTGTGCCCCCTACATCTCACCTTTTTGGAGATACCCTTCCTATTTTGGGAACCTCTAACATGTTGTGTCGATCAAACCAGTTTTTGAAACAGCCTATATTGGAACCTGACTGTGAGGAACCTCTATAGATATATATATTATAGTTATGGGAGGCATTTTAATTCGATTTTAAATTAAAATCATGTAATTTAACCTTCAGTGTTATTTTTTATAGGTTTATATGATTAATAAATTTAGCGTGAGCCTTAGAATAATTCATATTTATTTTTTTTTTGAGTTGTTTTTTGGGAATATGATTTGTTAGTTTTTTAGAATGTTCTTATCTCTCTATTATGTTTAGTGAAATAGTTCATCATGAGGTAGGTGGGATCTCTCCCAATCTACTATTCTAGAACATGATGGATTTGGTTTGCCTAAATCATTCTTATTATTTCCATGTAAATTTCGTGAGAAATTTATATATAAAATCTCTATTATCAAATGATTTCAAAATGTTAGATTTTGATAGATCTAAATAATGTGATTTTCTAATAATCTGTGATAGAAATAGGTTTCCAATGAAAGATTAAATTGGTAAATATTCATAATTTTATTGGTGGGTGTTCGAGATCATGTTGAATAGATCATGGTCATTAGTTACACAATCAAATAATAGAAAATTTGGGATGGATTATGGTTTGAAGTACTACAAAAAAATATGGACACCAAGGGATTGCATGGTGACAGGATGACTGAGTACTCATGAGTATAGAGGCTCTACGGAATGCATGAGTTTTTTTGGGTGAGTGTGAACAAGGGATTTTTATTCCAATATTATGTAATGGTAACATTATTGGTTTTATGTTTTCCTTATATTGAATTATTTAATGTATTTTTAATAAATTTTATCTATTTCTCATATGTTTATATAAAAATACACTATCTTGATATTATCATAATAGAGGGTATTGGTACACCTCAAGGATTACCTAATGAGTGTTATGATAACCCCCTACTTGGTAAAATTGGTTAATTTTAAGGTGTTTTTTACAAGGATACATGAAATGGGTATGTTTCTTACTTATCTAGTGGCGCTCCTTGACATAGTTATCATCAATGAAGGATATAGATCATGTTGTGGTATGTGTCTCGGTCTAGAGTGGTTCTACCTTTGTGTAAATTTTTTCCTTCTTTGAAGTCTTATACTTTTTATTCTATTATAAATTATTTTGTTGTTACTCAAATATTTTATTTTCATTAGTTTTAATTTGAGATATATATTCTATATCAACGAATAATAAAGGTTGTGTAATGGCCCGAGTTTTTGGGGGTCCATTACATGGTAAAAATCTGATGTTTGAGGTATTCTGGGTGGTTTGGAAGGCGATCCTAGCTTCTTGGTGACTCCTAGAAGTAGCCTTGGCCTACCAGTATCTCTCGAATACCAGTAGCTGTCGCCAACTGGTAGCTCTCGGCTACCGATAGCTCTCGGCTACCGGTAGCTATCGCCAACCCGTAGCTCACAGCTACCGGTAGCTGTCGCAAACTGGTAGCTCTCAACTACCGATAGTTGTCTCCAACTGGTAGCTCTCAGCTACTGGTAGCTCTCGGCTACCGATAACTCTCGGATACCGGTAGCTATCGCCAACCGGTAGCTCTCGCCTACCCCCCACGGGTTTTTCAGTAGCGTTTATTTTTGCGCGAATTGGGTTTTAAACCATGTTTTGACCATTTTAAGCCTGTTTTAAAGCCCATTAATGACCATTAATGTCGTTTAATTAAATTATTTGGTGAGGTACCGTGGTGTGCGTTGGTTTAAACCACCCCTAAAGGCGGGGACACTTTAATGACGTGTGGGGTGTCCCAGCCACGTGGTCAACCCACGATCCCGCTCCTTATGCGATTTCGAGTTTTTCTATCTGTATCATAACCATCCCGGGCATGCTGTATCTCAGCACTAATCATCCTTTATAACCTAGAGGCTTCTCCCTACATTTCTTTTTCTCGATCACCCTATGGTCGGAGTACCCTTCCTCCCGATGAGTTGTAACCCGGTGAGGTTTTCCTTGATCGTGTTCTGTGGAGCTCCTACTACTCACACAGGGACTTAACGTCGACCTTTTATCAGTCAAGTAGGGGTTTCACCTTCATCTCTCATTTATTTGTATCTTACGAGGTGGGTACACTACGATTTCCTTATAATTTGATGAACCAAACTTTAATGAAGATAATAAACGGATTCTAAAGAATGAAGGGTTGGGGTGTGATCGATGATGCTGCTATGTTTTTCTCATCTTTCATGATTAATGATTTCTGAATTTTTTGGGCTTACACCTACTGAAAATCATGGCCATTGGTGGTCTTTCTCTGTGAACTAATAAACCCTTACCTCTTGTGATGTTTAAATGGCTTGTATTTTGGTTGTGAACCTTTTGCTGTGTAAAGGAAATTGGTTAATTACGTATATTCGGCTAAATAAATTGGATGCACCAGGATCAACTTGTTTTCTATGATAACCCTGGTTTAAGCCCAGTGGAATTAAAATCATGGATTGTGTTAAATCTTTTAAATATGAAAATACCTGTTGAGTCTGCCTTGTGTTGGTAGTATTGGTTTGGTTGTTTTCTCCACGGGCCGAGTATGGGTGACCTTATGGTTTTCTTAGATAGGGGATTAGGTTGCTGGGGTGATGTGGGTGAGGATGGGATCCTCTTTTTGTATCACGAATTGGGGTGGGATACTCTTCTATTGTGAAACCTTCATATTCATAGTTTTGGGAACTTGGGACTGTATCTCACTTTGACCTTCTTTGGTTCCAATACTTGGAGGGGTCTCACTTGATGTGTTTTCACAAGAGAACCGGGTGTGAATGTTTAAATTGTTGTTGGGTGTACTCTTTCCTTGGCATGTGCTTATGCTTACTAGTTTCCCAAGTAGGTGCAGAAACCTATTTAAACATTATTAATGAAAATGAAAACAAGGATGGGACAAATGGGGATTGGTTTGGTGTGAGTTGTGACTTGGGCATGGGTGATGTTCTCTTCTCTTATGAATGAATAGTAAGGATAGTTTTCTTTAGGCTGGCTGAAGAAAAACCTAGATTGGGTGAGTGCTTGTTACCTATACATATACTTGTAGTTTTTGTGTTTCTTATTCGCACCCCACCCAAGTTGAGCACTTAGTGTCGAACACCCCCATTTCATGGGGGGAGGGTGCTTTTTCCAACACTCCTATGAGTGGCTGGTTATTACCTCCTTTTTTTCTCCCTTTACCGATTAGCCCAAGAATCTTTGGGCATATTAGTGTGGTGGTTGGCCCAGGTGTGTGCGGGAAGGGGGTTTCCCAAGTATCTTCGCGATAAGGCCCAAGTTTCTTCGGGTGTGGCAGTAGTTCTTCTAGCCCTGGTGTCTTCATGCGTGGTAGTGGTTGTTTTGGCCTAGGAGTTTGCATGCGTGGTTACGTGTGAAAGTTATGGCCCAGGTATTTACGGGCAGGATGTGTGGTTGTGGCCTAGGTGTGTTTGGGTGGGGTATGGTATTAGGACTGCGATGAGAATGGTGGGATTGGTCCAATGCATAGGATGTCTTCAATAACCAGTGGGAAAGTGTTGCGGGGTACCCAAACATCAATGTGATATTACTATACATTACTTGACTTGCGTTATTTGACGAGAGTGCCTTGGTGAGGCTTGGGTGGTTAGTTTCCTTGCTAAGTGATTGGTTCTCTCTTTTCTCAGAGGGCATTAGTATGCCTCCCCACTTGTGCACGAGAGTCTTTGGTTTTTCCCTACTGAGTATACCTGTATGCTCACCCTACATAAATAAAACTGCTTTTAGGTTTCCAGGAAGACTTCAGGGATCGTGTGGGACCGTACTATCTTGGACCTTTGGGGCAGTTTCTATTGTTGTTTCCCTTTTTCTTGGTATCTTTTTACCTATGGAGTTTTGTGACTTGTATCTTTTACCTTTGAACATGCATATGGGAATGGTTTATTTTCAACCGTATTTGCACTTTCAGTTTTGGTGTTGTGGGATTTACTATCTTATCTCTCGAACCTATTAAAATAAAAAGGGTAATGCCTTCCATTTAGTGTGTGATTTTATAACCTTGGTGTTGTTTGCCACTCTGGGACCTATTGAATGTGGGTTTCAGGGGTCATTATCTCTCCTTCAACTTAAAGAAGGAAGGTCCTGGGAATCTTCTGACCCTTCCCTCCTTTTGGTGAAGGCGGGTCGTGACAGAATGGTATCAGAGGTGGTTTGGTTGAGAGATAGGATATAGTATAAAGTTAGGCATAGTAAATATTACATGGGATGGTAGGGAAACAGTGTTGGGTGACCTTGGTGAGTGAATTAGGTAAGGGAAGACTGGCTAGGATACGGTATTTTAGGGCCCCCCGTGGTCCGATGCAAGGACTCTGGACCTACCGAACGACCATGTAAGGCCATGATGATTGCAGGGTAGAGACCCTAGGAAGGTTACATGAATCATAATAATGACTTGGGTTCTCGTGTTTCATGGGTGTTTTGGGGATTTAAATAAGTAAAAAGTTTAAGAAAATTTTTAAGAACAATATTCTGCACTAATTGGGCTTAGGAATTCCTTGTTTACCTTGCAGTTATGGCACCTAGGAGGTGACCACGGGTGGTGCGGGCGATCGAGGCCTAGGAGGTTGAATTGGCTGATCAGCGGAGGGCTGATCGATAGGAGTAGTATGACCAGTGGAAGAGGAAGCTTTGAGCCTTCCAGCGATAGACCCTCAAGAAGTATGAGGGCAGCACCTCTAACATGAAGACGGATAACTGGCTAGAGGGGCTGGTGATAGCATTCAGCTTGATTCGGCCTCCGACCGAGTATTGGGTTCCTCTGGTCGTCAGCTAGATGCGGGGAGCAGCGTGTCAGTGGTGGACACTCTACCTGGGGGAGAGGAGAGAGGCTGAGGTGGTATGGGCTGATATTGAGAAGGAGTTCTGGACGGAATTCCTATCTTCTACAATGAAGGCAGAGAAGAGGCAGGAGATACTCTCCCTCCAGCAGGGTACAATGTCAGTAAGGGAGCTTGGAATCAAGTTCAAGGACCTCATACATTTTTCTCTAGACCTCTTTTCAGATGAGGAGTCTCTGGCGAGACGTTTGGAGGAGGTGCTCCGACCCTCCCTCCAATACGTTGTTACCCCCTTCACCTTGCCGATATACTTGGAGGTCCAGAAGAAGGCCGAAGTGGTGGAGAGGATGAATGTGCTAGGAGGTGTGTCATGAGAGGGAATTCATCTAGGCCCATCAAAAGGGAAGGCTGTCAGCACCAGACCTCCAGCATCGGGACCCTCTAGGTTCTGACCAGCCGGGAGCAGGCCGCAGCAATTCCAGTTCTAGTCCCCCGGTCCTCGCCCTTTTCCTTTAGGCCCAAGAACAAGGTGATTCATCTGTGGGAGCCATGGACATATCTGGAATCAGTTCCCGGACCGATTACAGTATGGCGGTGGTGGACAGGCCTGACACCTGCCCCAGCAGCAGCTTCCAGATAGGCCCTTCCAGCAGCAGCAACAGGGGCAGCGAGCTCTCGCTCCTCTGAGGGAAGGCGTTGTAGGGGGAGGCCGACCACAGGGCGCTCCTAAGGGACCATGACCGGGGCGTGGTCAGGGAGGCGGCCTACAGCCGAGAGGAAGAGGAGCTGGGCATAAGCAGTTGCACGCCGCGGAGGAAGCAGTTCCAGCAGGACTGGAGGTCATTCGAGGTACGATCAGTTTGTTTAGCACCCTTGCTTATGCCATTTTCGATACCGGAGATTCGCACTCCTTCGTTTCTCCCAGTCTAGCCTGTGCTTTGGGTCTAGATGCCGAGAGACTTCCATTGACCCTGGTGCTAAGTACACTAGTCAGAGGTTAGACCGACTTGTTATATGTTTTTCGAGGATGCGGACCGATGACAGGGCCACATCAGTCAGTCAGGGGTCTCCTACTATTGCAGGTACAACCATACGATGTCATCCTAGGAATCGGCTAGTTTTTCTCTGTATATACCATCATCAACTACTTCCGAAGAAGGTTTTTGTTCTCAGACATCGGCGGACGGCGTGTTACTTTCACCGATGAGTGGAGCGGTCAGAAGGGCATTAGGCGAGAGGAACCCCACCTCTCCTTGTTAGCCGAGCTGTCAGTAGAGTCAGTAGATGCTGAGATGGTGGAGGTACCAGGGATCATCAGTGAGTTTATAGACATCATTCCTGAGGAGGTAAAGACTCTACCCCCTCGACATGATATCGAGTTTGGGATAGACTTGCAGCTTGGTGCTCATCTGATTTCGATGGCTCCTTACCGGATGGCACCTTCGGAGCTACGGGGGTTGCAGATTCAGATTGATGATCTAATGAAGAGGGGTTATGTTTGACCAAGTGTGTCACTGTGGGGTTCTCCAGTCTTGTTTGCAAAGAAGACAGATGGTGGTATCAGGTTGTGCGTAGACTACAAGAGGCTGAATCAGGTAACGATCAAAAATCACTACCCTCTTCTGAGGATAGACGATCTTTTTGACCAGCTGAAAGGCGCAGGATGGTTCTCAAAGATCGACCTGTGGTCTGGGTATCACCAGTTGAGGTTGAAGGAGGGAAACATCCCAAAGACGGTATTTAGGTGCATATATGGGCACTTAGAGTTTGTAGTCATGCCTTTCGGTGTTATGAATGCCCCGGCTGTGATCATTGGGCTTATGAACTCCGTCTTCCATGAGTACCTGGATCGGTTCATTTTCGTGTTAATCGACAACATCCCGATCTATTCAAGATCAGAGGAGGACCACGCAGAGCATCTGAGGACGGTTTTGGAGGTCCTTCGACAGCACCAGCTCTATGGTAAGTTGTCGAAATGCAAGTTATGGATGCAAGAATTACACTTCCTTGGGCACATAGTGTCCAATCAGGGGGTAGCGGTGGACCCATAAAAGGTTTACACAGTTGTTTCTTGGGAAGCACCCAAGAATGTGACAGAGGTTCACAGTTTCCTCGGGCTGGCAGGTTACTATCGGAGGGTCGTACCCAACTTCTCCAGAGTTGCAGCCCCTTTGATAGCCTTGACCAAGAAGGACCAGGTTTTCTTGTGGAGTGATCAGTGCGAGGTAGCCTTCAACTATCTGAAGGATAATTTGGTTAGTGCCCCAGTGATAAGACTACCAGAAGAAGGGGCGGCGTATGAGGTGTTATGTGACACTTCAGGGAAAGGCCTCGGATGTGTGTTGATGCAGTGACAAGGGGTGATCTCTTATGGGTCTAGGTAGCTACTCCCTCATGAGCGTAATTATGCCACCCACGATCTGGAACATGTAGTGGTCATTTTCACACTAAATTTATGGCGGCATTACCTCATCGGAGAATGATTTGTGGTCTTCATGGATCACAAAAGCTTTAGTTATGTCTTCTCCCAACGGGACCTAAACTTACGAAAGCGAAGGTGGATGGAGTTCCTCCTGGATTACGACATCGAGATTTCCTACACTTCGGTAAAAGGGAATGTAGTGGCCGATGCTTTGAGCATGAGGTCATAGAAGGAAGTAGCCCTAGAGTCGGAAGATGCCTAGAAGGCAATGGAGGAGTTGCCTGCCTTGCACCTGGATGCGAGGATGGATAGCGGTGGAAGTTGCCTGTATCAGATGACAGTATAGTATTCTCTTTTGCAGCAAGTGCAGGAGTCTCAGTGGGGAGACCTAGAGTGAGAAGTGATGCGTGATCGAGTTGACCAGGGCAATGATCCGGAAGGGTGGACAGAGGATGGTCAGAACCGGATATTTTTCCGAAGAATGTTGTTTTTTCCAGAGGTGATGCGTGGCCAGGTTCTTATTGAGTTCAAAAACTCACCCCTAGTAGTGCACCCGGGAGTTTCCAAGATGTACCGGGGTCTGAAGAGATAGTTTTGGTGGCCCAGAGTAAAGCGAGCAGTAGCAGAGTTTGTGGACAAGTGCCTAGTGTGTCAGCAGGTGAAGGCTGAACACCATGTTCCAAGCGTCCTGCTGTAGTCTCTAGATGTCCCCGAGTGAAAGTGGGACGACATGTCTATGGATTTCGTCACAAGACTATCCAAGGTGCAAGGGGGATACAAAACCATCTATGTAGTAGTGGATCGGTTGACGAAATCGGCTCACTTTCTGGCTATCAAGGAGTCGGGTACAGTAGATGATTTAGCACGAAGGTACGTGGATGAGGTGGTGTGGTTGCATGGAGTCCCGAGGTCCATAGTCTCGGATAGGGATGCACGGTTTACCTCATGAGTCTGGAGAGGATTGTAGCATTATTTCGGCACCCATCTACGTCTTAGCACTGCTTTCCATCCCCAGACAGATGGACAGACAGATCATACCGTCTAGACCTTGGAGGATATGTTGTGGGCATGTGTTCTGGACTCCGGAGGATCGTGGGTGCAACACTTGCCTCTGACAGTGTTTTCCTGCAATAATAGATATCACTCTACCATTGGTATGGCTCTGTCCGAATCCTTGTACGGGAGGCCATGCCGCTCACTCGTGTGCTGGACCGAAGACGGAGAGGCGGGCATCCTTGGCCTGGAGGTGGTGCAGAGCACGACAGAGAAGGTTCAGCTTATACGAGAAAGGATGAAGGCGGCCCAGGACCAACAAAAGTTATATGCCGATTACAAGAGAAGTCCCTTGGAGTTTAAGGTAGGAGACCACGTGTTCTTGAAGGTCTCCCCTCGGCGTGGACAATGGACGTTCGGCAAGGGAAGTAAGATTTCCCCCAGGTTCATCGGACCCTTCTAAGTGTTGCGATGGGTCGGCGAAGTGGCTTATCAGCTAGCGTTACCACCGCCTCTACTGAGGATACATGACGTCTTCCATGTGTCTCAGCTTCATCGGTATCTGCATGAAGACTCATACGTCCTAGGCTAGGGAGAGCTAGACATCAAGGATGATGTTGACATTGTGGAAATACCAGTGAGGATCGAGGGTCATGATGAGAAGGTGCTACGTGGGAGAACCATTCCCTTGGTTCGTGTGTTATGGAGATATGGTGGGCTTGAGGAGTGTACCTGGGAGAGGGAAGCACATATGTGTTCCCAATACCCAGAGTTGTTTTGAGTTTTGTGATGTTCTGTTTATACTTATTGTGATGGAGCGTTTTACCTTGTTGGCTATGAAATATGTGGTTTTTCTTTTCTCCAAATGTGTGTGAAAAGTCCTGGCTATAGGGAGGGGAGGACCCGACCCCTAATCAAGACGCATTAAGGTGGATGTGATTAAACCCGTGCGGGCGAGTCAGCGCCACCCAAAGCGGATAGTATCTTGACATGGGGGAAGAGACTCCCCGGCCCATATGACTATGCATTTTGACCCTGGTATGTTGCTTGGTTCTTGAGAGGGAGGTGTTTTTAGATAACAATGAGGTTCACTCCTGAGAGGTATCATTCGAGGTGGTTGTTCGGACCCTCTCCTTCCTTCTTGGTTGTTTTGATTCTCGAGGGCGAGAATATTTTATGAGGTATCTGATGTAATGGATAGGGTTTTTGGGGGTCCATTACTTGGTAAAAATCTGATGCTTGAGGTATTCTGGGTGGTCTGGAAGGCCATCCCAGCTTCTCGGTGACTCCTAGCGGTAGCCTTGGCATACCGGTAGCCTTGGCCAACCGGTAGCCTTAGCCTACCGGTGACCTTGGGGTACCGGTAGCTCTCGGCTACCGGTAGCTATCGGCTACCAGTAGCTGTCGCCAATTGGTAGATCTCAGCTACCGGTAGCTCTCGGCTACCGGTAGCTCTCAGCAACCGGTATCTCTCAGCTACCGGTAGCTCTCGGCTATCAGAAGTTGTCACCAACCGGTATCTCTCGTCTACCGGTACCTCTCCGCTACCGGTAGTTGTCGCCAACCAGTAGCTCCCAGCTACTGGTAGTTCCCACCAACCGATAGCTCTCATCTATCGGTATCTCTCGGCTATGGTAGCTATCGCCAACCGGTAGCTCTCTCCTACCCCCCACGTGTTTTTCAGAAGTGCTCCTTTTTGCGCGAATTGGGTTTTAAACCCTATTTTGACCATTTTAAGCATGTTTTAAAGCCCATTAATGCCCATTAATGTTGTTTAATAAAATTATTTGGTGAGGTACTGTGGTGTGCGTCGGTTTAAACCACCCCGAAAGGTGGGGACACTTTAATGACGTGTGGGGTGTCCCAGCTGCGTGATCAACCCATGATCCCACTCCTTATGTGGTTTCGAGTTTTTTTCTCCGTATCATAACCACCCTGGGCGTGCTGTATCTCATTCCTTATCAGCCATTATAACATAAAGGCTTCAACCTACGTTTCTTTTTGTCGATCACCCTGCGGTCGGGGTACCCTTCCTCCCGACGAGTTTTAACCCGACGATGTTTTCCTTGATCTTGTTCTGTAGAGCTCCTACTACTCACGTGGGGAATTAACGTCGATCCTTGATCAGTCAAGTAGGGGTTTCACCTTTGTCTCTCCTTTATGTATATCTTGAGGGGTGGGTACACTACTGTTTCTGTAGAATTTGATGAACCAAACTTTAATGAAGATAATAAACGGATTCTAATGAATGAAGGGGAGGGGTGTGATCGATGATGCTGCTCTATTTTTCTCCTCTTTCATGATTAATGATTTCTGAATTGTTTAGGCTTACACCTACTAAAAATCATGGTCGTTGGTGGTCTTTCTCTATGCACTAATAAACCCTTACCTCTTGTGACATTTAAATGGCTTGTATTTTGGTTTTGAACCTTTTTTTGTGTAAAGGAAATTGGTTAATTACGTATATTCAGCTAAATAAATTGGAAGCACCAGGATAAACTCCTTTTCTACGATAACCCTAGTTTAATCCTAGTGGAATAAAAATCATGGAGTGTGTTAAATCATTTAAATCTGAGAATTCCTTTTGAGTCTGCCTTGGGTTGGTAGTATTGGTTTGGTTGTTTCCTCCACGGGCCGAGTGTGGGTGACCTTATGGTTTTCTTGGATAGGGGACTAGATTTCTGGGGTGATGTGGGGAGGATGGGATCCTCTGTTTGTATCACTAATTGGGGTGGGATCCTCTTCTATTGTGAAACCTTCTTATTCATAGTTCTGGGAACTTGGAATTGTATCTCACTTTGACCTTATTTGGTTCCAATACTTGGTGGGGTCTCACTTGATGTGTTTTTACAAGATAACCGGGTGTGAATGTTTAAATTGGTGTTGGGTGTACTCTTTCCTTGGCTTGTGCTTATTCTTACTAGTTTCCCAAGTAGGTGAAGAAACTTATTTAAACATTATTATTGAACATGAAAACAAGGATGGGACAAATGGGGATTTGGTTTGGTGTGAGTAGGGACTTGTGCTTGGGTGTTGTTCTCTTCTCTTATGAATAAATAGTAAGGATAGTGTTCTTTAGGCTGGATGAAGAAAAAAATAGATTGGGTGAGTGCTTTTTACCTATACATATACTTGTAGTTTTTTTGTTTATTATTCTCGCACCACCCAAGTTGAGCACTTAGTTCCGAACTCCCCCATTTCATGGGGGTAGGGTGTTTTTTCCAACACTCATATGAGTGGATAATTATTAGATCTTTTTCTGCTCCCTTTCCTAACTAGCCCCATAATCTTTGGGCAGTGTAGTGTGGTGGTTGGCCCAGGTGTGTGCGGGCAGGTGGTTTCCCAAGTATCTTCGGGATGAGGCCTAAGTGTCTCTGGGCGTGGAAGTAGTTCTTCTAGCCCAGGTGTCTTCGGGCGTGGCAGTGGTTGTTATGGCCTAGGTGTTTGCAGGTGTGGTTACGTGTGATAGTTTTGGCCCAGGTGTTTGGGGGTGGGATGCGTGGTTGTTTCCCAGGTGTGTGCGAGCGGGGTATGGTAGTGGGACTGCGATGAGAATGGAGGGATTGGTCTGACGCATAGGATGTATTCAATAACCAATGGGAAAGTGGCACGGGGTACCCAAAAATCGATGTGTTATTACTATAAATTAATTCACTTGTGTTATTTGGGGAGTGTGCATTGGTGAGTCTTGGGAAGTTAGTTTCCTTTCTTGGTGCTTGGTTATCTCTTTTCTCACAGGGCATTAGTATGCCTCCCCACTTGTGAATGAGAGTCTTTGGTTTTTCCCTACTAAGTATACTTGTATGCTCACCCTATGTATATAAAACAGATTTCAGGTTTCCAGGAGGACTTCAGGGATCGTACAGGACCGTACTATCTTGGACCTTTGGGGCAGTTATTGTTGTTGTTTCCCTTTTTCTTGGTATCTTTTTACCTTTCCAGTTTTGTGACTTGTATCTTTTACTTTGAACATGCATATGGGAATGGTTTATTTTTAGTCGTATTTGCACTTTCAGTTTTGGTGTTGTAGTATTTACTATCTTATCTCACAATCCTATTAAAATAAAAAGGGTAATGCCTTCCATTTAGTGTGTGATTTTATACCCTTGGTGTTGGTCAACACTCCGGGACCTATTGAAGGTGGGTTTCGGGGGTCATTATCTCTCCTTCAACTTAATGAAGGAAGGGACTGGAAATCTACTGACCCTTCCCTCCTTTTGGTGAAGGCGGGTCGTGACAGGTTGGTTTCTTATTTATATTTTATTTTATTAGCTTGTATTTTATCTTTAGGGAAAATCATCCCTAAAAATGTTACTAATATGGTAAACCAAATATTTTATACACATTATTTCATGACTTAGTACATAAAGATAAAAATAATGGAATCTGATAAGATCATAAGGCCCGATGTCTTTGGGTAATTAGGTACATATCACCATAACATGAAACATGGATACAAAAATATTATTTATAAACTCCATAATATTCCATTAAAATGCATCTATCTTATAAAACTAAATAGGAAAACCTAGGGATAATGGGTGAGGAATAAATACCAATAAGAGAATAATGAAATCATAAAATAAAATAATGTACACATGATCCAAGAGGAATAACATGATGAAAAAGGTGGGTGAGAATCATTATTAGAAACATTGAAGCATAATATAATATAATAACATCAAGGAATTATAGGAATGTGGAAACAATATAAAACATTAAATCATAAGAATAAGTCTAGACTAAACAATAAAAAATCATAACATAGTGCACATCTGTTTAATACTCATGCACCATACATAGTTTCTCATGAGGTAAAAACATTTCATAGTGCATTGGATGGATAAATAATTTTCGGCCTACCCATCACATTCATATCAAGTATATGCATTTGTGTGCCACATAGATTATAAAATATGAGAACATATTTTAAATCTTTAAATCCCATGACTAAGGTGTTTGGGAAATATACATGTATTTATATAATAAACTATAGATAGTTACATCTAGGTGAATAACATTGAGTATAAATTATGATGGGTATTCATAACAAAAACATTGGGCATGGAAAATAATGTGATTATTTCAGTGTCATAATGAATGTTCATAGAGGTTCATGGAAGGGATTGATGATACTAAAAGGTTCTATCTAATTACATGGGAATCATAATCATAGTAAAAAGATGCTTAAAAAATAACAACCTGAATAATTAGAAATCAAAAGGATTAATTCAATTAAATTAATTGTATAAAAGGGTAGAGGAATAGAATACATTACCTTGAAAGGTTGTATCTAAAAGCTTCAGATAATATTATTAAGCGTATGGGAACAAAATTAGAGGAATTTATAGGGGGGCAAAGAGAATAAATTCTTTCTCAACAGGTTTTATGTAAAGAGGAATGGGGGTTGTGTGGGTAAATATAGAAAAAGAAATTGGAATTATTTATTAATTTCAAAACAAATGTTTTAGAATATAAGTGATAAAATAATTAAAAAAAACATCCCATGAGTTTTTCCCATGGTTTCCCAAAAATAGTAGTGTTTTTATATAATTTATTACGATAATAAACTAACTCTATAAAATAATAATAGTGAAAATATGGTAGAGTCATGTTCATAAATAATTGTTCTCAAAACCTAAAAATATAATATATGTTTTGGAGGGATCATTATAATTTTAGGAAATCAATCAATTAACTTCAAAAAAATTATTTAAAAGGGTAAATATATTTCTTATCAATCATTCCATTCATATATTTTATTACATCAGTTTTATGATTTTATGATGTCATAATACATATCGTATATTTATATTGTATTTAATTTTTACCCAAAAATTAGATTGTCTTGGAAAATTATGAATAATTAATCATTGGATAATTTGGATGTGTTGATTTCAATAATAATATTTTTTTCCCAAATAATTTTTTATTCCTTGTAGTTTTTATTTTTTGGTTTCTCACTTTTCCTTAACGGTGTGTGAAAATAATAAAAAAAATTAATTTTTTAGTCAACATTATTTAATGTAGATAAAAATTATTTTGAAATTCTTGAATTTATCAAAAACTATATTTTAATTAAAACACTTTATTTCCCAAAAATAAAATTTTGGTTTCTTTATATCAAAATCTGATTTCTATCAAACTCATTATATAATCATATATAAAATTTAATAATTAAAGGGACAAATATAATCATTATATTATTAAAAATAAAATATAAAAACATACTGTTGGGTATGCATACATAACCCCTTATTACCCAAGAATACACCCCAATGGTAAGGTATGTGTTGGTGGTACCTTCTTGGGGTTGTTTGGTGAACATCATTTATTTCCTGATCTTGATAAGCATGAAATTACCTCATAAATAGTTTTCCTAATATTTTAGTTATTGAATCTCAACTACATCATGGTCAAGGGAAAATTCCAGTGTTTCTATCTCTCTCAAAAGCTCTAATAAATGGGCTTCAATGGGTACAATTTTAATAGTCAAGGGAATCACTTATTCCATTTGCTTCCACTAGACATTAGGATAACCCTTAATATATGCTAATATTAATGGACCTTAAAAAATGTATATAATATCATTGGTAATGATCCTTAATGAGATTTTAATCCTATTAGAAAATTATGAACATATTTTACGATATTCCAAAATAAAAAATGAATTATAGTTTTTTTGATTTCAAAATATTTATTACTCAATAAGAAATTTTTTCAAAATTGAATTTTATTTTTAAAATTTTGGGTCATTTCAATCTTCCCCCTTTAGAAATTTCACCCTCAAAGTTTCATTTCATACATTAAAATAAATGAGGGTACTTTCGTTTCATCACCTCTTTTGGTTCCTACATTGCATCATAAAACACTTTTTTCCATAGTACTTTTACAAGGCGAGTTGTCTTATTTCATGTAACTTTTTCTCTATGATTCAAGATCTTTATTTTCTTATCCTTGTATGAAAGATTGTTCTCGAAAAGAACCACCTTAGGAATAATCACATGTGAGTGTTATAGTATGTACTTCCTTAAAGAGGGATACACAGAACACATCATGTACATGAGATAAGTTAGATGGTTTTCTAGTGGATATGCCACACATATGATGAAATCAAGGATCTCAAAGGGGTTCATTTTTCTAGGACTAAGCTTTCCTTCATCCCAAGCCTTGTGAATTTTTTCCAATGTGAAATGTAAAGTAATAATTGATCTCAGATATCAAAATCTATGTCACATTGACAATTATATTCATATATTTTATGTCAAATTTTTCTGTATTTCATATGAAATATATTTTTAAACATTCTCTATAATATGTTAGATAAGATCATCTTCTATCAGCTTTAAATCCCCAAATTCATCCCAATATTTTGGGGTCTTACACCACTTCCCATACATTGCCTCATAAGGTTCTATTTTAATTTTATAATTGAAAATGTAGTTATATGATAGCACAACTAGGGGAATACATTTATTCCAATATCCATGAAATCCAAAAAATCTAATATCATCATATTCTCTAAAGTTCAAATTATTCTTTTAGACTGCCCATCCATTTGAGGGTGATATGTAGTACTGAAACTCAGCATTGTATCCAATTATTTTCAAAGGATTCTATAGAAACATGATGTAAGCCATAGATATCTATTAGATACAATAGTGAGTGGTACTCCTCATACTATTATAATTTATATCATATATATCATGGAATGTTGGTTCAAAGAGAAGTCTTCATTGATGGAAATGAAATGAGATGGCTTTGTAAGCTGAATGACTACCAACTAAAAGAGTTAATATCTTTGGATATCCATGGTATTCCTACAATAAAATCTAGGGTCATCTTTTCCCAATTTCATACTGGTGTGGGAAATGGTTTCACCATACCCTTATACTTCTATCGATCAACAATGTATCGTTGGCATACCAAGCATCAGGATGTAAATTCAGCAATCTCCAACTCCATGTTATCCCACTAGAAGTTGTGCCTCAAATGACTTTACATATTAGTGTTTCCTATATGAATAGATAAGGATAAAATATTCATATCATCTACAAGTTACCTATTCATTTTTGGTTTTTGTGGGACACATATCCTTGTTCCAACCCATATAAATCTATCTTTAGAAAAGTTAAACTCAAAAATATTCGATAAAATCTTCTATAGATTCTTATTATATTTTTATGGCTCTTATATCCTCTCAATAATTAATGGATGAGAAGTTAATTCAGAAAGATATTAAGACGGAAATTTTATGATTCCTATTTTCATCCTTTTCATGTCCACGAACATTGGATCCATTTAAATATTCATTAGGGATAGGGTTATAGGATCCTTTGTAATCAAATCATCTACCACATTATTCACCTTATATGTAAGGTAATGGATTAAAAACTCATAATACCTTATCATATCTAGCCACCTTCATTAGTTTATATTGAGTTCTTTGTATGTTACTATATTCTTGAGGATTTTTAGGTATATATATATGTCACACATCACCCTATAAAGATAATGTTTCAAAATAATCAATGTGGATATCACTACAGCCAATTCCAGATCATGCATCATATAGTTATGAACTTCTATAAATATCTCCTCACACTCACCATTCTAAATAGACTTTATTACATTATAATTTTTCTTGTTCAGTGGGTTTGAAAAACAAGAGAAGTTTCACAAAAATTGATGAATATACCCATCTAATCCAAAGAAACTATAAATTTACTTCAAATTTTTTTGGGTCATACATCAATTTCCTTTTTGATTTAAGGTTTCATAGATATCCCTTTTTTAATGATAACATTCCCTAACAATGTTACTCGCTCCTTACAGAACTCACATTTTCTATACATTGCATATAACCTTTCATTCAACGAGGTCTTCATTACAACATCAAAAATATCCAATTATTCATATTTTCTTTTGGAGTATATAAGAATATCAACTATAAAGGATTGAAATTTTTTTAAGTAAATACCTAAAAACTCTATTCATTAAGTCCATGAAGATACCTATAGAATTTTTGAGTTCAAATGGAATCACTATGAACTCATACTACTTGTAACTTATGATAAAAGCAGTCATGGGGATATCCTCTTTCTTCACCTTTAAATGATAATATCTTGAATAAAGAACCATGTTAGAGAAGTATTGGGATCCATGTAGCTAATTAAAAAAATCCACAATCTAAGGGAGTGGATGGTTTTTTGTTATCAAGATCTTTCTGAGCTCATAAAAATAAATATATAGACACATTGAACCATCCTTCTTCTTGAAAAAAAGAAATGGTCCACCCCATGGTGAGGGACTTGGGATTATAAATACTTTATCTATAATCCCGTTCAATTGATTCTTTATCAATTCATGTTCGATATTTTCTATTCTATATGGATTATTTAATATTGGAAATTATTTTGGAATAAGTTCGATTGAGACTAAAGATCTCATCTAGGATGAAGAATAGGAAATTATCAAGATAATACATCAGTATATTACCTTAAAATGGGAATGTCACCAAGGATGATATTTTCTTTAGTTACACCCATTTGAGATAGATTTTATTTCTCATAAGAAAATAATATTCATTTTTGTGATATTGATTCTAAATAGGATTCATTCTCATCCTTACACTTGTATGGAATCAAAGGTAAATTCCCAATTCAACGGGTGATTTCATTATCCCATCATTTTATATTATATATATAATTAAATCCAATACATATACAAAATAGAATCAAATTTTGTTAAATGGGGTATTATACGGTCTTCTAGGAAATACAACCCACAAATATCAACAAGGGAGAAGTTATATTCTTCAGATTCGATAATTTCCCCATTTTCCATTTTCACTGATAATTGGACATCTATACTTTGAGGGGTTGTTTTAATAATTATAAAAAACTTTTATGAAGTGAATTGATGAATAGAGCTATTGTCACATATGATATATGAAGTTCATGGATGAATAATAAGTGGTCCCTTCCATATTTGATTATATTTCTAATCATTTACCCTATCAAAAATATTATTCGAGATGGGAATTTTCATAATATTAAATATATAAAAGGGAAATAATAATCATTGAAGGGATAATCCTTAAAAAAATATATTCCTTATCTTATGAATTTAGAAGTTTCAATACATGTTATTCATGGTCACTTCAAAAAAACAAAAATTCATAATCATTTTTCTTCCCTTCAAAATGGTTTGTAAAAAGAACATTATTAACTAAAGAATATCACATGAGAGTGTCTATCTAGGTGCATAGTATTATACCTATTCATTGTGAACTATGTAGATGTAGAGATAATATCCAATAAAATTTTAGAAGTTGTTACCCCTAGGTATATTTGTTTCATTGCCACATCCACTTTCCAGTATCTGGACATGTATGTATTTTTTGGAAAACCATGTACTTTATACTTTACCAAGATTTTGGGATGTTTTTTTATTATTAGTCTTATCCATATGGATTTAAATAAAAAAAATATTCCTAATCCCCAAAAATAACAATGTATTTCTCTAATACCAACTATGAAAACCCATAAATTTTCTACACTTTATTTTATGATTCATTAAATAAATATACAAATAAAACAATCCCTAAATATCATGAGGCCTTGTGAAATTGGGTAATTAGGTACATATCATAATAAACTGAAATAGTGATTTAGAAACATTATTTAAAAACATCATAATATGATTTTAAATTCCATTGGTCTTTTAGAATTGGACCAGATAACTTGGTGACATACATAATAAATGGGGGAGATATAAATCCTAGTTTGTGAATATTTAATGCATAGAATAATGTAAAGTGGTTCATGTGATTCAAGATATATAATGTGATTACAGAAGTGGGTTATAAAGATAATCATGGGAATTGAATCTTGAAATAGTATGATAACATCAAGGAGTCGTAGAAATGTTGAAACAACATAAAACAAGACATCATAAGAATAATTAATGACTAACCATTGAGACATCATAACATTGTGTGATTAGGATAACCAACCATGCACATACACTGTTTCTCATGAGGTAAAAACTTTACACAATGTATTGTAGGGATATATAATTCTACTCCCACCCATCACATTTATATCACTCTCACGCATTTTTTTGCATCATAGATCTTACAACATTATAACATGTTTAATCACTTTAAATACCATGATTATGGAGTTTGGATCATAAGAATTGATGTCCCCAATCAATTAAGGATTTATATATCTTGTTGAATACCCTTGAGTGGAAATTTGTATGGTTATTAACAATATAAAATATGGGAATCAAAAATAAAGGGATAATTTTGGCAGGAAAATGGTGAAATAGAGGATTATGGAAGGGTTTACTGAGAGTTAAAGGAGAATTCTCATTTTATGGTAATCATAAAGAGACTAAAGGGATGTCAAAAATCAAATTATAACATGAACAATTTGAAATAACAATTCTTAATACAAAGTAATTACCTGAATAAAAAGAAAAAGGAATATAATTACATACATTAATAAGGTGATTCAAAAATCTTTGGAGGAGATTATTATGTGACATCCCAACCCATAAGCCACTAAACTGTTCCTAGATCTTGTTGGCCACATTTCATAAAGCGTACCTCCCCATACACTAGATACTTCTGGAAAGCACTAAGGGTACATTATGGTACAGTGGGGAGACTATACCCTCATGATCATAGTATCATAGCGGTGAAATGAATATATAATTAAAGGGTACATAATAAATAACTAATAGTATAAGGTGAAGCATCCATCAATAATAAATAACTACCATCTGGTATCATTTAAAATGATGATATATCATATTTCAAGAAAAACATAATAGGTTGGCATGATATACCATACATGTATCAAAAAGGGAAAATGATGAAGGGAATATCTCTAATATAATCACAATCCATAACTCAATCATGTGTTTCCCTTCTCCCATGCAATAATCAAATCATGTATCAACCACAGGAAACTTTCCCTTGTCCTTACCTGCGTCCACATAATATTCTCCGGTACCATCAGCAACCCATATATGGTGAGAGATAAAATCAGTAATCCCGTACCACTAGTGTCTATAAATTTCTGGTTAGTGTATATATTATAACATTGTGTAGAAAATTTGGTAATAAGTAATTAAAGATGTAAATAGTTGATTCTTGTTCCAAAAGGATGCTAGAATGACACTACCTGCTTCGGCCTATTCCAGATAATCTCTGAATATGTAACCATGTGATTACACATATATAGATTTTATAGGTAGTTAACTTTATATCCAGATTTGGGGATACTACTACTATCCTAGACCCAAGGCATAACTTCGGTGTCCATGAGTTGTAGCATGAGTCCCATGAGTATAAGGAGTGAAATTCTCAGTATCATGAGAAGAGGGAACTCCATGCCCAGAATCTAAATAGTTGGGTCTCTATACATGAATCATGTCAATAGTGTCTCCATGACCTTATCATATCAATATGTTTCATCATTCCCATATATAATAGTAAGGTCCACCATGCTCAGTATCATATAAATGGGGTTGCCATGACCATATCATATCAATAGGGACTCCATGCCTGTATCATATCAATAAGGGTCATCATACCCGTATATAACAGTAAGGTTCTCCATGAAAAATATCAAATTAATAAGTCCGACATCCTAAATCATATTAAAAGGGTTACCATGCCTATATCATAACTATAAGGGTCTCCATCCCCAGTATCATGTTTAATTAAATGTAGTCAAAGTCTTGAATATGAGTCAAAATTAAATTCATATGTCATTAACATTCATAAATAAAAAGGGTGTAACCATTGTTTCATTTAATCAAGTGAATTGGTTTTACCACTCACATCTATTCATTTGATTATAGATTGAAATGTGTGTTAGCCAAGTTACACCACAAGCATTATCGATTTCATTTAAGATATTATGATTATCAGTGTTGAAAACACTATAGAAAATAGATTGTCCATTTAAAAGTTTATTAAAAAATGGTAAATTGATTGTCACGCCTCAAGGGGTGGAAAAAATTAAATGGGACCAAATAGAATCATTGGGTAGTAAATTAAAAAACCAATTATATGAAGATTAAATTTAGGGGGAAATGCAATATGTAACTGGTGTACAACACATGGAACATAATATAGATCCTCTAAAATTTTAGGGATAAATACTATACCACCTAACTTATTCTTGTGGAGCATCACTTGTCTGGTATCGCCCTTTGGTTTGGTCCAGATTTAGATAAAACAGCAAAACATATGAATACTTAGCATGCAACCAACAAGATGATTGGAAGTCAAATCGGAGTATAGATTATGGAATGGATTAAAAACCTGGACTTTGGATTCAAGGTATATAAAATGGGAGGTGTACCTCTGTGTGAGATATAAATAATAAAAAATGGTGAGGAAAATAAAATGCTTCTTGCCCTTTAAAAACACCTACGACATTTAGAGGATGTGTAAATTCATTACACATCATGTAATGTCTGGGAATTCCCCCTGGGTAAATCTCATTACACATCAAGAATTATCATTTCTAGGCCAATATTTTTCATGTATATAATAGAAACCATGTATTCCAAATACACATCATGTACATGGCTTGCATCCAGCCTTTATCCCCCTACTTCTTTATTTCGAAGGACAAAAAATCCCACCCTAAGGTATGGTTTCAAGTTTTAATACCTAAGAAGACCTCAACAAAGGGATAAACACAAAATTAAAAGGATAAATACTAGAGGAAAAATGGGATCTTATCGAATCCCCCCCTTAAAGTAACTTGTCCCTATGTTTCACTTTCAAGGGAGGAAAAACAGTATCTGATAAAAACTCCATCCAATGAGCACATACATCATTCTACTACTCCCAAGTCTCATCGTGTACATGGTCGGGTTGCTATAGAACCCTCACTAATGGGATATAATAGCCTTAGAGTGAAATAATTATCCTTTTAATGATGTTATGGTATAATCCTCAAATTAATCATCATCATATAATTCCAACTCCACCAGATTGAATGTATGAAATGGGTTGGTATGGTAACGCCAAATTAGTGATATGTAGAAGACATTTTTTCTGTCATGGCACCTCTAATGTAATTGAAACTAATAGGATGCGGAACTGAATCTATCCAAGATCTCAAAAGGACCAAAAAACAAAGAGAAATATTACCTTTCCTCGGTATCGATCTATGCCCAATTCTAGGTGATACGCGCAAGGATACACATTTCTTAACCTCAAACTCTAAAGGTCATCAATAGTGATTAGTGTAAGATCTATATCTATAATGAGTAGTATACATATTTTTTCGATCAATTGAACTTATTCCAAAGTCTCCTGAATGAAACGAGGACCTAGCAGCACTGCCTTTCCAACCTCGAACAATCACAGGGGTGAATGGAATGGCCTACCATATTCATCCTCATTAGAAGACATCTCAATTTTTTCATGAAATATATTATTGTTAGAAAACACGATGAGAGGTATATGACTCTCTAAATAATATATAAAATCAATTAAAAATTCTTATAGTGTGTCCTTAAACACCTGTATATCCCATTATGACTAACCATTGGTCTGGGGGTGAAAGGATATGCTCAGAATCACCTGTGTACCCATAGCTCTCTGTAACCACTTCCATGGCCTCAATGTGAAACAAGTGTCCCTATATTAAATGATAGTATGAGGAAACCTATGTATCCATATAATTTCACGGACATATAGTATTCCCTACTCATCATTTGAGAAAGTCACCAAGATAGTAAGGAATTGGTCTACCTTTGTTAGTCGATCCATGACTACCCAAACTACGTCTCTACCTCAAGATCACCTCAGTAAGCTGACAAAAAAATCCATCACAACATCTTCTCATTTACATTACAAGAATGGAAATAGTTATAATAAGATAGTGGGACATTGGTGGTACATATTCACCTACTGATATGGGTAACACCTAGTAATAAAACCCACTATCTAACATTTCATTCATGGACACCAATATTGACAATGCGCATCACGATACATCTTGGAGATAATCAGATAAACTGTCCACTAAGAAGCATGTGACTCTCTCGTTATCACCTCTCTCATATCTATAGGGACCCATACATTCCCATGTATACATAGTATGTTCTCTCTATCATTAGAATAATCTAGAGGTAGTTCCTCACACGAAATGATTTCTTGGAGGGAAAATCCTTTAGGATTTGAAAACTACCACATATTCACTCTCTCTAGAAGTGAATAGGTCACTGATAGTGATATAATTACAGACAATACATGAGAGTCTAGAACCACAATGTTCTTCTCATTAAATAATACCATAAGATTATACTTGCTGCTATCCTCCTAAACTACATGTGTCTAAGTCTTCATGCTCAGAGCATCGACAACAACATTACCTTTCACAGGCATATAAGTGAGTTCAAAGTGAGAGGATTATAGGTACTCAAACCACCTATTCTACCTAAGGTTAAGTAATTATACATGAAAATATACCTAAGGATTTTTTGTTCCATAAACACTAAAAAATTTCTCCCTGTAGGTAATGCATCCAATAAAACAAGGCATGTACAATATATTCAAAATTGTGATTTTCTGTCGGGTAATTCTGCTCATGAGGCCTCAGTTGCCGATACCCATATGAAACGACTCAATCTACCAGCATCATAATGGCTCCTAGCCTGATACCTGATGCTTAAAAATATATGGCATATCTTATTCCCATCTCTAGAAGAATCAAGAAATACACTGAAGTTAGTCTCTAATTAATCTCGTGAAAGGTTGTCTCACAAGATGTTTACCATATAAACTTCACACCTTTCTTTTTCAAGATTCTAATAGGTTCTTCAAATCATGAGAATTCTTATATAAAACACATGTAATATCAAGATACCATAATAAAA
This sequence comes from Viscum album, assembly GCA_963277665.1. NCBI lineage: Eukaryota > Viridiplantae > Streptophyta > Magnoliopsida > Santalales > Viscaceae > Viscum > Viscum album. The sequence goes on along the minus strand of OY728155.1, from coordinate 948,932,115 downwards.
TTTTATATAAAAGACATTATTTGGCTACTCCCAGGTAACTAAATCTCTCACCTTCTATAGGTCAACTAATACTACTTACTATGAGACAATCTGACCTAGGAAGTTCACTTTATTGATCAAAAGGTTACATTTACAAATCTTAGAATACATCCAGTGCTCTCTTAGTTTATTCATAATGATGTCAAGATGAGTGTCCGGGTCTATTCGAGTATGAAAATACACTAATATTTCATCCATAAAGACAACAATAAAGTAATCCAAATAGGGATGGAAAACCCTATTCATAAAATCCATGAAAATGGCGGGTACATTCATAAGACTGAATGGAATAACCAGATACTCATATAAATTTTACTAATAATGGAAATCCATAAATGGGATATATAAAGGTCTAACACACAACTAGAGATAGCTTAATCATGGGTTAATTAGTGAGATAACCCTTACTACTCTATGATAGTTGAAGAGATCACCTATATAAGATAAAGGATGATAGATATTCATAGTATGATCATTCCACTTTTGTTAATCAAAATAAATATTTTGTGATCTATCTTCTATCATATTGAAAAGGGTCAACGAACCCCAAGCAGAAGTATTGGTTCATGTAAAACTCTTAGATTCAAAATCCTCTAGATACTTATTAAACTCTTGAAACTTAGTAGTATCCATCATATAAGGATGAATAGATACTGGTGCATCTCTAAGAAATATCTCAATAGTAAAATCTACCTCTATCTCTGAAGAGGTATCCCAGAAAATTCATCAGGGAAAAAAACTATGAAACAATTGACTATTATAGGTAATTTATCCAAATGTAATCCCTAGTCATCCATAAAAAGGTTAGAAATCTGTGTGGTCACTCCACCTTTCCCAAGATTCCCTTGTCCAACTCTACCTATATGGACATAGCACTCACCCTTTTGAATTTAATTACTTCTCTATGGTGATGTTAACAATACCATTCTATGATAAAAATCCACATATTTATGATAGGGGACCAACAAGTCCATCCTGAGAATGAAATATAAACATATCATCTCAATGATGAAGAGGTCCCATAAGAAATAAGGGAATCCTACATAAAATGGGCATTCATTACACTAGTGTAAACTATGTGAACATATACCCAAAAGGATTATCAAGTGTCATAATGACATAGTAATACTAAATATCAATCCCAATGATTTTTAAAATGGTGACATACCACATAATTGTCAGTGGGTGTCAACTGGCATTCATTGCTCACACATGCAGTCTCAAAGACAAAATAGTAACTTTTCATATATCTAATCTACCCAGACTCACATTGTCAGACTCTATTAGGTCTTTAATAGTTATAATATCTTTGTTCACTATATGAAAAACAATAGTCAACTAGAAAACAATTATCTAAGAATGAATTGAATTCTTAATCCCATCCTCAAATCATCTCTTTTCTATTGGATCGTCAGTAGTATAGATAGGCACAAAGAACTAATGCACTTTAAAATTAGCTGATTTGTCCATAAATATCATAGGACCCTATTGTTGGTTCATTAATTCCCTATAATAATTGTCCCTAAGGGTCTCAGAAAGTAAATAATCAAAGAATATCGATTGAAAATCCCTCCAAATCGCTTCCCAATACTGACCTGCCCAGTTCAGAATATCCCAAAAACAATTGTTGGATCCACAAATCATATAATTAGTGAGTTTCACTCTCTTCTTAGGAGTTTTATCATGATTACTTATGATAGATAAGACTACCTATTTCCATTACTCTATAGTATGGGGCCACCATCCCCTAAAAAATTAAGTGGATGTTGTAGCTGAAACACTCACATCAACTATCCTACATTAGGGACAGATCATAGAGCTCCTAATATAGTCTACCTAATATATACAAACTCCCCTAAAAACCATACATCATCTCCCACATTATGGATAATATGAGTTTTTTTATGTGGAACTACTGGATGTATCATTGGTGTCTCAAGGACCACCACATCTAGAGCATGGTCATCACAACCCTCAAAGCGAATGAATGGAGGACGTCATGGTGGAATAGCTCTACAAAATCACAATTCATTCCTTAGATGGGTTATAACAATGATAACTTCACAAATAATTGAATATGATAGGTATATTCCTTCAAATTTAATGTTCACTCCCCTCTTCCTATTCAAAGAGCTAGGTCTAGGTGATATGAACATTTATATAGAACACAGGAGATGCAACCTACAACCCACTACCATGGCTGGGTCTGGTTCAAGCTCTATGTTATTAGTCCAAGGTTTGGATAAAAGGATTTTTAATTTAAATTTATTGAATAAACTCCCTTTAAATTTTAAATGTATTCCCTATTTAATGTTGAGCAACTCATTTTAGATTTCAATTTCAATTAATTTCATGATCATTTATATCACATTTTCTCGTTAGATGTTTGAACTACATAGATCACCAATTCTAATTTAAAAGGGTCCATAAACCTTATAAATTGAATTTTGTAATTCATTAAAGATAAAACAATCACTTATCAAGATCCTATATGAAATGTTACTACATTTCATGGATATAGAAATAAGCACCAAAATATGATGTAGGTAATGCACGTGGTAATATAAATGTGACATGTCAAAATACATGACATATAAATCCAATAAGGAAGCTAAAATGATTCATGATCAATTATTACATTTCATATTAAGCCAAGGATAAAAAATAAATATCAATCATTACAATAAATATCACACATCATGTGCCTCACCCAATGATGGAATCAAATCAACTGTAACAATAAAAATAAAGAACAATAAGTCCCATCCCAGGTAATTTGGACTTTCTCTATACACAGGTTTACTACTCTTAGGAATAGATCATTACCAAAATTCAGACACATTTCTATTCTCATGTCTTAGATTCCAAAATGATAATAGAAAAGAGAATAAAAATGATTTGATACCTCTTTGTGAATTCCTGGCTCAAAAGGAACTAAATAGAGCCCTAAAAAGGTGGTCCACATTACCTCAAGTGTGACTCCCCATATACCAAAGGTTTTTGAATATTAGAAAGGGTCCAAGGTGGTGTAGTGGGGAGACTATAACCTCATGATTAGAGTATTGTAGTGGTTAAATTAATAGATAAATAGAGTAATCATAATAAATAACTAACAATAAAAGGAAAAGCATAAATAATAATCAATAACTAACATCCAATTTAATATACAATTGATGATATTTCATAAGTTTAAAAAAATGGACAGACAAGATTTTTATACCATACATGTATCAAAAAGTAAAAAAAAATAATGAATGTACTATCTTCAATAAAATTACGATCCATGGCTCAGTCATGTGATTCACTACTCCCACACTATAATCAAATCAAGTATCACCCACTGGGAACTTGAACTTATCCCTAACTGAATCAACATAATCTTCCTAGGGGTCATCAAAGTCCTTGATATGGTGTTACATAAACTCACTAGGCCACCAATAATAGTTTCTATAAATATCTAGTCAGTGCATATAGTATGGAAATGTGAAGGTCATATGTTAGGTATTAATAAAAGTTGTAAAGGGTTTCCTCTAGTTCCAAAATAGCACTAAGATGACATAATTTTCTTTAATCGAAGACAAATAATCTCTGAAGAAGTAACAATTTGAATACATATATATGGATTTTATACATAGGGATGTATACAACAATATATTTGGAAACTACTATTAGTATACACCCAAGCCGTAACTAAGTAATACATAAGATGTAGCATGAGCCTCATGTGTATCAAGGGATACAATGCCCAGTATCAGAAGAAGTGGTAATGCCCTGCTGAAAATCATTGTAGTAGGGTCACAATTCCTAGATCTTATCCATAGAGTCTCCATGCATGTATCATGTCAATAAGGTTCACCATGTCCATATATAATAGTAAGGTTCACCATGCCCAGTATCATATTAATACGGTCTTTATGATTGTATAATATCAATAGGGTCACCATGCTTGTATTATATGAATAAGGGTTGTAACGAACATATATATTAGTATGGGTTTCAATTATCGATATCATATCCATAGGGTCTCCATGGCCATATCATATCAATAGGGTCTTAATGATCGTATCCAAATAGTAAGGTTCCCCATGCTCAAATCATATCAATAGGGTATCCATAACCATATCATAACTATAAGGGTATCCATGCCTAGTATCATATATAATGATATGTAATCAAAGTGTTGAATAAGAGACAACATTAGATTCATAACTCATTAATGTTCGTTAATAACAAGGGCATAACCATTGTTCAATTTAATTATGTGATGTGGTCATAGAACTCACTTCCATTCATTTAATTATAGATTGATAAGTGTGTTATCCAAGAAACACAACAACCACTATCCATTTTGTTTAAGATATTATGATTATCAATCATTCTAAAACCATATAGTTGATGGTTTGGTTATTTAATCATTTATTACCGTGATGGAAAATTGATTGGCCCGCCTCAAGGGGTGGAAACAATTAATGTGGACCCAAGATAATCATTGGGTTCTAAATTAAATAACAAATTATAGGCATATTGAATTTATAGGGAAATGCAAGGTGTAATCGATGTGTGGAACATAGAATATAATATAAACCATCATAACTTTCTAGGATAAATACTAGACTACCTACATTATGAAAATAGTATATCACTCAACAAATAGAATCCTTTATTTTGGTCCATATCAATAGAATCCACAAAAACTGATGAATGCTTGGTGCACATCAAATGAGATGATTAGAAGTCAAACTGGAATCTGGATAGAGGAATGGATTAAAATTCAACTCTAGGATTAATGGGAGATAAAATGGTAGTAGATCCCTTGTATGATAGGTAAATAAGAAAAAAATGGGCAAGGAAAAGAAAATGGGTTTATCCCTTTATTAATACCCCCATGGAATTTACACAACATTCAAATTCTTCACATGTAATATAATATTTGGTATTTCACTTCTTAGAAAAGTTCATTACATATAATGAATCACCCTGCCTATGAAATTACACATCATGTATTTAATATGTGTCATGTCTGTAAAATAAACATCATGTACTTAGATTGAAGCCAAACTTCATCCCCCTACTTCCTTCTTATTAAGGACAAAATGGTCCGCACTAAGGTGTGGTTTTAGGTTTTAATCCATAAGAGGACTACAACAAAGGGTTCAACCAAAAATTAAAATGATTCATACCAGATGGAAAAATATGTTTCATACATATTAAGAGATTGGGAACACCTTGAGAGAACATTAGAGAGGGGGAGATTAAATCCATTCTCAGTGTGTTTTGAGTGAAGAGGAATTGGAGGTTGGTTGGTATTTATAAAAAAATATTGGTTAATTATTTATTAATTTATAAAATTAGGGTTTAGACTTTAAGTGATAGAATAATTAAAACCAAAAACATTACCATTATTTTTTCCCATTATTTATTCCAAAGAGTTATAGTTTCAAAAATTTTATTAGCATTATAACTGGACTCCTTAGAATAATACCATCAGTGACATTGAAGTGAGTCTTGCCTATAAATAATTGTTTTTAAAATCATAATATATAATATAGGTTTTTGAGGGTTCATTATAGGTTTGAAAATTTAAACAAAATAACATTTAATAAACATTATATTGAAGGGAAATATATCTCTGTCCATGGATGACATTTATAGTATTGATTCAATCACTTTTTAGCTATGTTGATTTCATAATACATACATTATATTTATACTATCATATGACCTATGGGTAAGGTGTGCAATAGAAGTACATTTTTATAGTTTTTTATCAAACATGTTTTGGATAGTGATTTCAGTAAGATTAAACATATCCATAAATTTTTTCTTCATGTTTCTGTGGTAGAATATTATCACGGGTTTAGTCAAGATAAAATCACTGTAACACCACCCCCTCATAATCTTCGACAAATGTACTTCATAGGGTATAATCTTACTAGTCAAAGTTATCAATACTTTTTTATATATCACATAGAATTTATCATAAAACTTAATATATACTAATCATATTGGGTACTGTATAATGGATATAATATCAATGGTTATGATGATTAGTGGTATTATATGAAAGATATAAAATTATTATTATATTTTATAACAATCCAGAATAAAAAATTAAATATAGTTCATTTGTTTAATATAACTATATTACTCAATAATAAAATTATTCAAAATGTAATTTCATTTATAAAAATTTATTTTTTTACATATATTCTCTTTCAATTTATTAAAAATATTTGGTGTCTTGGGGAAGTCACCTATGATTAGTGGAACCATAGCTCCTTTAAAGCCAACGGTTATGGTTGGGATTTTAAAGAATTACTCCCATAAATTTTTCAAGGAAGGGTTTTCACCTATTATGTTTTATAGGAGGAGGATGTTCTTTATGGGAGCCATGTAGGGGAGATGGCATACCTGGATCCCAAGATGGATGATTGACCACATAGTTGGGTTTTTATGGGGGTCATACATGAAGTTTCTGTGAGAATAAGGGGTGCATGAAAGAGGATTTTTTTTCACTAGTCTTTTGGAAAACCCTACTAAAAGGTATATTGAAGAAGGTATAACTTTTCATTATTTAATTCTAGGTTTCATGGGATCAAAAAATACTAATGGGTTTCTACAAGACATTATGGAATCAATTTATTTTTATTTCTATATTTCTCCTCCATTACTTACATCTGATCACTCATATAGAAACCCCTTATATTTGTATTCAAAGATCTAAGAAAATGAACATTAAAAATGGGTGTATTTGTGGTAGAGAGTGTGTAACCAAGTAGGTTCCCATATCAGAACTATGAGGTGGGTAGTTAGTATTTGTTCATTGTGGTGTGTGTGGATGACCACAGAAGTGTCTATATTAAGAACACATAGTGAGTAGGCGGTTACACTATGAGTAGTCTAACGTAGGGATATGAAAATTGGAACTATGTAATAAATAGGTGGCTACAAAGTGAGTGTGATACTATGGGTTTTTCTATCTTAGAACCACATGGTAATAATTTAGTACTGATCCTCCATGTAGTGTTTCCTAGTCAGTATTTTGTGTGGTAAGTAGAAATATGTATGGTGTTTCTGTCTCTACTTTATTTTAGAATCATAGGAATCATCCATATGGATACTGGATGGGTATATAATTTGGTGGAAATATTGTATGTGAATTAAGATTTAAGAATTTTGATACTCATGAGGAGAGTACAATGAAAAGTTTAAAAATTTATGGATTTGTGAGGTATGGAAACTATTTTTAAGGGGACTACAGATCCAGTATAGTTGATCAAGGAATATTCCATAAAACAACTAATATATAGAGGTGTTTTATAGATCATTGATATAAAAAAAATTGGGTTTTAGCATCAGTTATTAAGTTTTTTTTACTAGTGTCACAATGGATAGGATGTCATTTTTTAAGGACATGAAAACTATCCCTCCATAACATGTTCTGGTTGATTGTTGATATAATGAAGTATTACATATAACTTTATTTATATGTGGTCAATTATAGTGGGGTGGACTTGGGTTTGAATTCCTTACGAATGGAATGAACTATTCGTATTAAATATTAGCATCCAAAACCATTGAGAAAAGATAAATCCTCCAGTTCGAGTGTTATATCAACATGGTTTTATCTAGTAGGATATAAGAGAGTGTGTAGTAGATATTAGATTTTAGTGGTTAAAACTAGAAACTATATTTATAGGATAATAATTTTCAATGATGATAGTTTTTATGGTGGGATATTTGTATCACCCCACTTTATTGATTGTTAGATGAATTAAATGATGGTAGATCATAGTATAGATAGGAAATATATATTTAAATTTTTTGATATGCATTGAGGGGGAAATTTAGTTGTTTTAAGAAGAATAATGTTGGTAGTTCAGCAGGAATGATGGGTAAAAAATTCATGAAGATAAAATTTCATGTATTTTGTAAAAGGAAATATTATGTGTGCTATAAAAGCTACCACTGAGTGTATGTTGTTATCCTATCGAAAGTCTGGTGGATGAGGTTGTGACTCTGTTAAATTTTCCCTTCCATTGGAAGTATTTTTTGGCATCCCACCACCTCGGATTTCTTGATAGTTCCATAACTAGCAGTCTTCATATAACCTCGGGCACACCACCACATATTTCATAGGATATTGGCTAGCAGCACGACTCTATGGTGGTACCATGGGAAGACTATACCATCATATAATATTGCAACAAGATTGAAAATAATATCAATATAATATATTTAGGTAAATAAGGGAAGAAATATTTTTGATAAGATCCAATAAATAAATATTACCCATGTGACATGAAAATAATCCAATATGAATGTCATTTAATGTCATACATACAAAATTGAGTAGGGAACTTTGTGGGTGGATCATGTACACTAATATCTCAAAAATAACAAAAATTATAGAACAAGGGAATTTAAATAAATAAGAAATAATTTATAGCCTAATCACATTACCCATGTTCAAAAAAATTAAATCATCATCCCTCGATCATAGGGTTGTTTCCCTTGTCAGATATTATAACCATGAAGATTACTCAGATACCAATGGTTGACTAAGAAGGGTGTGAGTATGACCTAGTTTTCCACTACCAATGATATCTAAAAAAATATAGTCATAGCGAAAGTACATGATGTGGAGTATAATAAAATAATAGAAATAACATAATTTAATAGTTGATGGTCCTTAGGTTCTAACATAACCCATGGGGATGACCAGGCCTATTTTGATAATTTGCAGATGTCTCTAAACCTAATAGGCATAAATATATATACATGGAGAATATTCAATTAATTTTATAACCATAGGCATAATTATGGAACCAAGAATATATTCCAAGTTATCCTATCATCATGTTCATAAAACCGGGTCCAAGGATTGATTCTAAGGCTTATCGTAACCATTGGAATAAATCCAGATCTAAGGGGTGAGTCCAACGAACCATGTAACCTAAGTCCAAAATTCATATTCAAAGATCGATTATAAGGTATCCTATAACAATAGGAATAAATTTTTATCTTAATATTTAATCCAATTAATCCTTAAATCATCAGTAAAATCATTTACTACACTCCATAAGTGTAACAATATGATCCTAAGGGCACCCTAGGCATCTGTATTCTTTCATTAAATTGCGATGTTACCTAAAAAACCCCTTGGATTGATTATTTAATTTCTGCACTCAGCAATACCCAAGATCAACTCCTATGGTAATTAACATTTTATGCATCCTTAGGTTGTCGTTTAATCTTTCAAGAGTGATAAAATTAGAAATTTATAATGTTCCTGAACCACACTAACTACAAAGGCATAGTAAATTGGATATATGGGGTTGATCTCATATAGAGGGGGGAACACAGTGATGAAAAAACATTACTGAAGGTAAGATCATTCTAATTTCAGTTTTATTTTATAAAACTAATAACACAATTTAAATAAATGAACACAAATTGAAAAGGATAAGATAGGGTGGTAAATTTCCTTGGGTGATTTTTCTAAAATTAATTCTTTAATACACTTTCAAAACAATAATAATTATTGGATGTGTTAGAAATAATTTTTAAATGATAGGCGAGATGGTAAAACCCTATCAGTATAATATATCATCAGAGTTCATGGTTCTAGAAGGAATTAAAATAACTAAAGTGCATTAAAATCTTTTTTCAATTGTCAAAGAATAATCACATTAAATGGTCATTAATTAATTATCTTAATCATGTTGGGTTTCATATTCTATTAAACACATTTTTTACAAGATTTGATATTAGATATGATAAAAGTGAATCACAACACAATACGAATTAAAAAAATCATCACATAAGTAAATAATGAAATATAATGATTTTGTATGCACTCATTTCAACTGATTCCACTCTCATTAAAAGATTTAGTGAATCATCAATGGGTGATTGTAAATGAAGAATAAACAATACTTCATATGGAAGAGATCACAAGTGAAATAAATAAAAATAAAGAAAATAAACTTAACTCTAATTAAATTTATGATAAACCCAACATTAAATAAAATATATAAAAAGAAAATTAAATAAAAATAGATACATATATAGGAAGAAATCTCGGTCAGAACCCTTCAGTAGCCTCCCAGTAGTCAAGCCTCTCCATGTCTAGAATAATAACTAATCTATTATTCAGAACCCATATTGATAATACCTAATTTCATCAAATGGTTTCCCCATGTCAAAATATGAGTTAAATGGTCTCCCTTGGGTCAACTAGTAAATGAAAATTTAAAAGATACACTGAACATCATATTTTTTTGTCTATCCAAGCATTTCATGTCATGAAATGTTTATAAAATGTTTATTCTACACATTTGAAATACAGATGATTTTCTTCACTTCACATCATGTAAATTTTAGATGAATTTTAATTATTACACATCATGTATGCGATACACGATGTAAATCGCATACATCCAACACTAAAAGCCTTATTTTTCCCTAGTTCATCTGTGTTGATCCTCCCAGTACATGTTGTAGACAACCAATATTGTGGAAATTCTTCTTTTAATGTATACAATAATCTTTTTGAGTCCTTTTCAATCTTTTCATTGTCTTCATATTCCAATATCACACTATGATACTTTTCGTTGCAACACGATGTCGCGATTTCATTTATATTTTCAAATGTCAATCATGCCATAGGAATACATAAAATAATGAAATTAGGCATGAAAATAAATTATTATCCAATTAATTCACATAAAATTGATATAAAAAATAAATACAAAATAGAGATATAAAATACCTCGACATTCAAATATATTTCCATCCTCAAGTAAAATCTCAACATCAAAACACACGTGGTCCATACATCAATAAGGGAATTTTCAAATTATAGTGATCATAAAATAGGTTATAATTGAAGATTATAATATTAAAAAATAAACCTAATAATGAATTAAAAAGTCATTATTCAGTTATAATTTCCAATTCAATACATTTCCCGCTTTTCACTTATAGTTTTCTAACGTTCATTAACACCCATTCCCATTATCATTTACATAAACGTGAATCTTTCCTCTCATCGCTCAAGGTAACAATTTAATGGAGTTATGGTCATAACTCAAGTACATGCTCCTAACCATATACCTTCATTGAATATAATTTCTCAAACCTGTAGAAAAAAATATCACAATTAATCATGAGGGATTTTCAATTAGGATCAAATGTTTCTGAGGTTGAGGGTAGGTGGATACAAAAATTGAAAATCAATTAAAGCTTAACAATAAGGAATAATTATAAATTATAATACATGATATTAAAAAAAAGAATGAAATTATCCTCCACAAAATAATATCATCTCAGACACCCCCAAAAAAAATTAAAGGCTCACAGATGATGTAATAAAAATGAAAAATGACCATCCATTATTGTTTTTCGTCTTATTATTTGTTCTTCACTTTTTTTCAAAAGTTTTACTCAGGATAGGTCCCAAATCCACCACCTAACCACATATGATTTATGATTATTGGTTGGGAATTTTTGATTTTTGACCTACCGGAGAAACAACCCAAAATTATTATTATTTATATTTTTTTGAAATCCATGGTTGTAATGAACCTCACATCCATAATCTAACTAGATATGATAAAAACCATCGATCTAGTAATAGTGATTTTTTATTATCCCAAGTCAAAAAAATTCTTTTACCAAAAGTGGGATATATAATGAAATATAGTGAATGTAAACATGAACATTCCCCAAAATCCCTTTCAAAATAGCATATAGTCTCTTATCAAGATGAAACAACTCATTTCCACTATGATAAATTCCTCCCCCACACTCATTCAAGTCAAATATTCAGAAAAATACAAAGAGTTGTGTAAGAAAGAAAAATAATGTCTTGAAATGTGGTTCAATAAAAAAAAGTTCATCCATGTATTACAAATAATATTAAGGATCAATGTGTTGGTGGGTATTATGATAAATGGTATTATGAGAAAAATGAAACAATCATATTAAAATTTAATTTGTTCATTCATCACTTTGATAATATATCAATGAAATTTATAGTAGGTTTGCATGCCTCATGTTTTACTCAAGAAATATTCTCATAAAAATAGGAAATATTAGGTCTTGAATCCTCTAAAGAATGGGAACATAAAATAAATAAATCAGTTTATAGTACAAAAATCAATAATCTGTTTACTCAATGCATACTACTAGGAATCAACATCAAGAAATCCAATTATATCAGGAATCATATTCAATAAATTAAAAATTGAAGTAATAATGTGAATCATAAAATTCCCATTAATATATTTTTCATTTATGGGAATTATATTTTATATTTTAAAACATGTAAAAAATAATTCTCCTAACTAATGATGTCTCTTATATTAGTGAGTACAGGACAAAAATTCTGGCATTGTTGAGGGTGAATCTAAGTCAATTTAATTCATACATTAATTCTATTCAATTTTTCCTCTTTTTTTCAAAACATGTGGAATAAAACTAGGGATGTTAAAATATAAACAAGTAAAAAATGTACTCACCTTCCACTGCTTCTTTTAAATGAGTTTATTAGTTTTTTTATAACTAGGTTCATAATGTGAACTGTGATTTCATGATGTGTATTTAACTTATGACAAAAAATTTACAATATTCCTAACTTGAGTTTCTTCCAACTTCATGCTTCCATGAGCCCGAAAGATATAATAAAATAGTGACAGAGAAGTCCCTTTTAAAATTTAAAATATTTGTCTCAAACTTATAAAGAGATTGACCATTGGAAGAGTTATTAAAATCATCTAATTAAAATAAAATAAATCTAAATCCTATAAAGAAATTTTAAAATATTGGTTGCCTACTAATAGATGCTCTTTTATGGTTGTTAAGAAAAAACTTTATCTTTTTTAGATAATTGGAACATGAAATAAACATAAACATCATAGATTTATCCAATTCTGACATGTTGTGCTTTTAGGGTAGTTCTTCTCTTCCTCCTCTACTGCTTCTTCTTAACTAGTGGTGGGCTATATATTGAGCACAAATTTAATGAAAATATTGAGAAATAAAAATATAACCATAGTTTCTACTTCAGTTGGTTTACATTTTGGAATGAATTATTGACTATAATTGGCCTTTCTCTAATTAATCAAGAAATTTTAGGAGGGAGTCCATTCTTATTCAGTATCTAAAATTCCAGTGAGTTCATTACATGCCTGATCAACATCATATTCTATACAGTTTTCTTCTTCCTTTAATTCTACAACTTGAACCAATTGATCATCCTTCTCTAAATTCTATTTGAAAATTTAATCAATAATTTAAATCTTGATATTTTCTTAATCTTCATTATATGATGGTTTATTTGTTCTAATGTTTTAAATATACTCAGATAATTCTAATTTGATATCCTAATCCTCTTTTTTCTAATTTTTTTTAATAGCTTGAACATCCTCCACAGACTTTTCTTTATCGTCATCATCAAACCATTCAAACCCTTAATTTGAAATTAAAGATTGATTATTCATGAGGTAATTTATATTTTATATAATTTTATAAAATTGAGTAGTCAATTTTTTATGTTCTCTTATTGGATTCTCACGATCATCCATCCACTTATCCAATATTGGAATGTGACCCATGAGAAATCCAGTTAGTCTATCATCTATATTCATCTCATTATATTGTTATAAGTAATGGAAATCTTGAATGTACCACTCTTAAGGTTTATTGTAGTTAATAGTTATGACGTCTAACACTTCATGGTATTATTCTTATTCAAATCGACCTGTATTTACATTATAAATTCTTAGTCTGCTAGTAATAGGTGAATTTGAATTAAAAATTATTTAAGATATTTGATTTTTCAATTCTCTCTATTTTTTTATATCAACCTCAATATAATCCATTATTTGTTTCATCCCTTCAATGCATTGTGTGAGTAATCTAGTTAGTCAGTCATCAAAGTGTTTCTTAACTTATTATTAACTATGGTAGTTTTGAATATTAGGGTCTTCTATATAGGGTTGATGATTGGTGTTTCCCAACTATTTAGGATTGAATTCATCGTATGAAAAATAGTATGAATCATCCCATCTTATTACTTCATGTGACCACCCTTCATAATTTAACACTCCCCATATGGTCGAATACTCTACAAATAAAATGTACTCAAATGGTGGTGTGTAATAATACTGATGAGGAATTTATTCCATCCTAAATAACCCAAAAAAACTACCCATCATGTAAAATAAGAAAAAAATAATAATAATAATAATAATAATATGAAATAAAAAAATACCTAAACAAAAATAGAAAAATCGAAATGGGATAAGAAAATTATTTGACCTACGAAATTGGTCTTGAATCATCTACACCGCTCCGATACTCCCCAACAATGGTGCCAAAATTTTATGCATCCATAGGATATCATTAAATCCTCCGAGTGTGATCTAATTATAAATTTATAATGTTTCTGAACCTCACTAACTATAAATTCATAGTAAAGTAGTAGTACGGGCTCAATCCCATAGAGAGCATGGAACATGGTATTGAAAAATCATGACTAAAGGTCAAGTCATTCCAATTATAGTTTGCATTTATCAAACTAATAACACAATTTAAATAAATAAACTAAAATACAAAATAATAAGTGATGGGGATCAATTTCTATGAGTGGTTTCGCTATAAATAAATCCTAACTACACTTGAAAAATAATCATCAGATGTGTAATTAATCAGATTTAATCAATTGGAAAGATTATAACAACCTATCAATATACCCTATAATCTTAATTCATGGTGTTATAATGAATTAAAATAACCGTATTGAATTAAGATTAGATTGAAATTACATAAGAATAATCACATTCCATGGTCATGAATTAATTATCTTAATCATGTTGGGTTTCATCAGCTACTAAATAGATATGGTACATGATTTAATTATAGATATGGTAAAAGTGAATCACAACACAATACCAATAGAAAAAAAATCATTTCACAAGTGAAGAATAAAATATACAAATTTGGTACATGCCAATTTTGACTAATTCCACACTCCACTATGGATTTCTGCAATCATTAATGGGTTACTAACAATGATGAATATACCATATTCCATAGAGAATATAGCAGAAGAGAAATGATGATAAACAAATAAAATCAAATAAATTGGAATTAAACTAATGATAAAACCAACATTACATCAAATCTAGAAAAAAGAAAAGAAATAAAAAATAGAAACCCATCTATGAAGAACTCCAGGTCGACACCCTACTGTAGCCTCCCAGTAGTCGAGCTTCTTCATTCTTAGAATAATCCCCAGTATCTTAGTTGTAACTCATATTTAGAAAAACTTATGTCTTCCAAGGGTTTCCCTGAGTCAAACCTGAGTTAAATTGACACCCAAATGTCAACCCATAAATGCCCCATCAAAAGATATTATAAAAATCAATATTTTTTGGTATGTTGTAGAATTTCATGTCATGTAATGCTTACACGATGTGTAATGTGTGGGGCTGAAATAAAAACTATTTTCTTCCATTCATGTTATATAAATTTTACCAGCCTTGTTGGTATTACACATCTTGTGTAAGATACGTGATGTTAATCATGTACATATAGTGATGAAACCCTCATTTTCTATGGTTTTTTAGTTTAGATCCTCCAGATACATTTCATGGACATCCTACATCATTTAAAGTTTTCCTTTGATCAAAAAATTAATTTATTTGATTATTTTTTATCTTGTATTTATCTTTATTTTCTAGAGTCTCATCATATAGCTTCGCATCGTGGAACAATGTCAAAATTTACTTTATATTAATGTTGGTCCTGTAATAATAATACACAAAATAATAAAAATAGGCCTGCATATGATATTAAATAATTAATTATCCAATGAATTCACATAAAACATGTATCAAAATATAGATACAAAATATAGATATCAAATACCCCCACACTCAAATTTTTTCTCATCCTCAAGAAAAATATCAACTTCGAAACACACGAGGTTTATAAATTAACAATTGAATTTTAAAATTATTATGCACATAAAAAATGCTATAACTAAATATTATAAAATAAAAAAAATATGCCCAATAAGGATTTCAACAATCATGTTTCATTTATAATTTCCAATTAAATACATTTTATCTTTTTCACATACATATTTCAACATTTCATTAAAACACATAACATTTATGATATACCTCACCATGGATTCTTACTCTCATAACTCAAACTATAAAGTTAATGTAGTTATGATCATGCATAAATTACATGATCCTAACAATAGGCTTTCATTTAATATACTTTCCCTACCCCAAAAATAAAAATATCACAATTAATACAGAGGTCATTAAAATTGGGATAAAATGTTTTTGAGGAACCGTTTAGGTGGATATAAATATTGAAAATCAAGTAAGACTTAACATGTAGGATAAACTCTAATATATAATACATGATATTCAAAAAACAATCTCAATGAAATGAACCTCACCAAAATAATTTCATCCCCCCACTAAGTATAAGATCACAGAGGATGTAATCAAAATGAAAAATGACCCTCTCATTTTTTTCTTTATCTCCTTCTTCTTCTCCTTTTTTTATTTTCAAAATGTTATACCCAAGATAAGTATTGTATCCACCACCTAACCACATATGATTTTAAGATCATCATTTTTGAAGATGTGATTTTTGACCAACCTGAGAAATAAAAAAATTCTTATTTTTTTTAAAATCCATAATTGGAATGAAACTCACATCCAAAACCAAACCTAATGTGTTTGAAATCATTAGTCTAGTAATGATTATTTTTTATTATCCCCTGTCAAAACTCATTTTCTTACAATAAGAGGGATAAATAATGAAATATAATGAATGTTAATATGAAACTTCTCGAAAATACCCATAGAAACACCCTTTAGATTCCTATAAAGATTCAACATCCCATCTACACCATAATCATCCCCTCCTCTAGACTCAATTAACTGAATATCATGAACAAAAAAGTGTTAAAATGGAAAGGAAAATAATGGATTAAAATGTGGCTCAATCCAAATAAGGTCATCCATGGATTCTATAGGCTATGATGGATAAATGTATTGGTTGGTATTATGATAAATGGTATTATCAATATAATGACTCAATCATATTTAAAGTAATTTTTTCCAATGACAGATTTAACAATATATCAATGCAAGTTCTAGTAGGTTTACATGCCCAATGTTTCATTTGAAAAAATCTCCCAGAAAAATAGAAAATACATGGTCCAGAATCCTCTCAGGAATGGGAATATAAAAAATTTCAATCATGTCAAGGAATGAAAATAAATAATCATTTTACTTAATGAATGCTTCTAGGAAACAAGATCAAGAAACATAGTCATATCTATAGTCATTTCCAAGAAATTTAAAATTAATTTAATAAATTTACTCTTAAAATGTCCATTTATATATTTTTAATTTATGATATTTATATATCATATTTTCCAACATGTAAAATTAATTCTCCTAACTTTTGATGCCTCATATATTAGTGAGTACAAGACAAATAATTAACGAATTTTTATGGGTGAATAAAATTCAATTTGGTTCATGCATTAATTTAATTCATTTTTTTCCTTTATTTCATAACATGTGGTACAAAAAACTAGGGATGTAAAAATATAAACAAGTAATAAATAGTTATCCTCTCCTATTAAAACCTTTTAATTTGTTTCCTGGGTTCATTTTGAATAATTTCACATATTAAACTATGATTTCAGGAATTTTATTGAACTTATAGTGTGAATTTTTTCTATTTTCTGCACTTTAGTAGATCCATGCTTCTTTCTTCTAGGGGCCTAAAAGATAAAATTAAATAATGAAAGAATATTCCATTTTAAAATATAAAATATTTTTTTTAAAATATTTAGTGATTGACTATGGAGAGAGTTTAAACAAATCTAATAAATATTTATTAAATCTAATTCCTAGATGAAAAAAAAATAAAGTCTGGGATCCCTCTCGGTAACTTATATTTTTAGGGTCTTTTAGCTTAACATTAACCTTTGTTAGATAATTGGAACATAGTATAAAGCTATCCATTATATATTTATCCAGTTATGACTATGTTTTCCATATGGGTTAGTTATCCTCTTCCTCATCTATTGGTTCTCGCTGAATAGTTATGTGCTACATATTGAGGATAAATTTAATAAAAATATAGAGAAATTCAAATATGACCAGAATTTGTAGTTCTCTTTCTGTACTAAAATATCTTATTTTTCTTCAATAGGTTCACATTCTGGAATTACTTATTGATTTTAATCCTCTTTATTCTATTCTTCTGATTGAAATTTTAAGTGGGAGACCCATTCTTCTTCGGTCTCTTGAAGTATAATGATTTTGTTACATGTCTAATCAATATCCTCAACCATCAATTTTTTTATACCATCGATTCTATGGATTGTACCACTTGAACCTCCTTCTCAATATTCTCTTCAACCATCCAATAAATAATTTAAATCCTATCATATTCTTCATCTTCTTGATCTAAAGGTTTTTTTATTCAAGTGTTTTCAATATTCTTTGAGAATTATTTTTTATACCCTCATCCTCCTTTTACTTATTTATTTTTTCAACAGCTTAAAATCTATTGGACTCTACTTCCCTATCCTAATATTCAAACCATTAAACCCCTTCATTTTATATTAAATGTTGATTATTCACAAAGGAATATAAATTTTAAATAATTTGGGAAAGATGAGTAGTCAATTTTCTATGTTTTTAAAGTTAATCTTCATGATCATCTATCAAATTATCCAATAGCGGAATGTAAATCATGATAAATCTAGTTAAACATTATTTTATTTTCTTCTCTTGAGTTTTTAGTAAGTAAGGGTTTTTTTTAATATATGTCTCTTGAGATTTCTTAGTGTCAACAGTTTTCGCTTTCTCCAATTCATGGTCATCTTCTTCTTCAAACCGAATTGTATCTTCGTTATAAATTATTGGTATGCTGCTAAGAATAAAATTTAAATTCAAAATGATTTAATATAGATTATTTTTCAATTATCTTGGTTCACTGATCTCGTCCTTGTTATAATATATCCTTTTTTATCCCTTAAATTAATAGCACGAGTAATACGGTAGGTCAGTCTTTTGAGTGCTACTCAGCAAATGATTTTTCACGACCCATCCTAGTGGGGCCCGAGCCGCAACTCCCCAAGCCTGCCTCCAATAGGCCATGGGCTGGTGACTAGCACCGAGTAGGCATGCTACTAACATGGGAGGCATTGCCTATAAACCTGTACATACGCACACACATCTCCAAGCCCACAAAGCTGAAAAGTAAAAACTACTAAAAGGAATAGATTCATGCATACACTAAAACCCAACCACAGAGTACTATAGGAAAGTAAAGTACAGTAAAGAAAAACCCTGGACCAAAAGTACAATCCCACCAAAAGAAAGTCTGCAACAAAGTCCAACCTGTAGAGAAAGGTGTTGGTACCGCAACCCGTCGCCGAAGGGACACCTCGGCCTGTCAGATCTCACTAAACACCATCTGGTCTTGGTCCGCCTAGAATCCTGTCAAAGGATCGCTCGTCTACACAAGACACGACATGTGCGGGGAACGCCCGTGCAGGGGTGAGTATAACAATACCCAGTAGGACACCCCGAAAACCACAAAGGAAATACGACAAAGGAAAATACCACAATGAAAGGTACAATCATATCTACATAGTTTATATATACAGAACATATAACAAGAATATCCATATATACCCAGACACTAACGACCATCGTGATACCGCCACTAGGATCCATCTAAACGATTCCACTAAGCATACTGGTGGGAGAACACACTCCTAGGTCTGAAGAGAGATACAAAGTACTCGTTTCAGGAGAACACGCTCCACAAGTACCTTGAGGACATGATGCTCAGATGAGGATCAAAGCCAAGTCATGGGGTGATTCTGAAAAATCAGTCTGAGCTAATCCGTTAAGCAGAGGATCGGCGCTCGGGTAAATTTGGTCACGTCGATACCATAAACTCTACCTAGGGTTCTAGGAATAAATAGAGGATTCGTCTCTAAGTGTCACAGAGGGGATTCCAACAACTCTATTCAGGGAGTTATGCTGAAGGGACCATACTTTTGTATAAAGGAATTGATATCAGAACCTTCAGGGGATTACCAAGGGTAAAAACCCTAAGAACTAGTCCAAGTCACAGAAGGCAAGTGGCTCAATCCATGAAGAAAAAGTTACATTGTGTGTAGTATGGTTACACGCTGTGTTCCTTGACCTCGGGTGCTGCCCATGTAAACGGCCCGTGTCCTTCGTTCAAGCCGTGCAAAACCAAACTACATGGCATGTAATAAAGTACACGTTGTGTGCCTTGACATCAGGTACTACCTGTGTAAACAACATGTGTACCTCAGCTTGTCGGATAGAAAGAAACTACATGACA
Organism: Viscum album; assembly: GCA_963277665.1. Classification (NCBI taxonomy): domain Eukaryota; kingdom Viridiplantae; phylum Streptophyta; class Magnoliopsida; order Santalales; family Viscaceae; genus Viscum; species Viscum album. Next base: position 948,911,637 of record OY728155.1, on the reverse strand, counting down.
TGTAGAAGAAATCACACGCCGTGTTCGAGCACCTGGGCTCGCTACGTGTACGCTGGCCATGCGCCCGTACACAGTCTCTGCCCGTGTCTGTGTCGCCTAACCGTGTACCAGTACACGGGGTATCTCGTGTACCTGGCCGGGTCTGGCCAGCGAGGGGTATACACAGCGTGTACGTGGTCGTGTATCCTGCCTGTTTCCGTGTACTCCCGGAGTATACGCCGGGTAACCCTACCGACGAACACACACCGTGTAGAAAAGTACACGACGTGTAGTTGGGAAAATTCCGGAATCTGTGTCTTCCTCCACGCGCCTCGTCCGAACCCCCAGATCTCGATTCTCATTTCTGTTTGCTGGGAAACTCCATATGCAGGGTCTCCTCATCGTCTGGAAGCCGAATTCGTGGGTTCTGGGCCTTCAATCGGCTCCTAAATCCGATTCCATCCATCCACGAGGAAATATTCCGAAGAACGTTTTCTTCCGATCTGCTTCGATCCGTCCGCCGAAACTGTCGTCACACCTCCGCGAGATCACTGTGGTTTTGATCCTTCAATTTGGGATCGTTGTGTCACAGAACGGATGTGCAACCATCTGTTGTTCATCGCCCCGCAAAGAACTCAAAGAACTCTCACTAAGAATGTGAGAATTGGGGAAGAAGAACATAACAAATCGAGAGGGACGAACCTTGATCGATGTTCATGTCGATCTTGGTCTGTCACCAATAGAAGGTTGAACAAAACCAAAATAAAATCAAGAATCACATCCCCAAAATCCCCGCAAAATCCCATCCCGCAATAATGATCGATCTGTGGGATAATCTGTTCGTGGATTAGTCCTCATTTGTCGTTGAAATCAAAAACGGGGAATGGAAAAATCAAATCAACATCCTACCTGGATTCGCTGTGATTGCCGATGATGATCCGCTCGTCGCGTCGTCGTCGCCATCGAAATCCGTCAAGATCGTCGTTGCCGCCTCGTTGGGGGTTTCCTCCAGAGCCACCAAGGGTTTTTAGGGTTATGGGGTTTGTAACCCTGGACCCTGGCGCAAGACTCTATTTAAAGAGGACAAAAGAGAAAAAGATTTAAAATATCTCGCTACAGAAATAAAATATTTTTATTAAATATTTTATTACTGTTGCGTCCAAAAACTAGATTTCACCACCAACCCGCGTCGGCCAAATTTAGGAATCTCCGAAGGTAAAATCGATGTTTTGAACGCAACGGTGCCCTCAGATTTCTGATCCGAGCACCTGTTCGGGAGTTATCCACTTTTTTAGGAAAACTGCACGTGCGCATAATTTAATTATTAAATTAAATTCAAACATTTGTTCCGGGCTCACCAGACCTCAGAACTGCACGCCATCTCAGAGCCTGGCCTCGAATTAATTCCCATATAATATTAAAATAATACATGGAAAATCAAGGACATTACATCACACCCACCTTAGGGATTTTTTGTCCCCGAAAATCCAAAAGAAGGGCTACTCAAAAAGATGTGGGTACTGCACGTGAATCTGAGCTTCCCGCTCCCACGTAATCTCCTGGAGATTCCCATGCTACCACCAGACACGCTCCAAAGGAATATCTCATCCATGAAGGATCTTCTCCTGCTGATCCTCGATCTCCACTGGGTACTCAGCAAAGGTCGCTCCATCGTCGATGTCCAGCTCACCCCAGTCGATGACGTGCGAGGGATCATGCACGTACCTCCGTAGCTGCGACACATGGAAGAGGTTGTGTACCCAGTCCATCTGAGGATGTAGATCCAAGCAATACGCCACCTCTCCAACTCAGCTCAAAATCTGAAAAGGGACAACTAACCTCATAGATAGCTTGCGGCCTCGGCCAAATCTCCACAATCCCCGCCAAGGTGAGACCCGAAAAAACACATGGTCTCCTTCCTAGAACTCTAAGGGCCTCTGCCTCCAGTCGGCATAAGACTTTTTCCGACTCTGTGCAGTCTTAATCCGCTCCTGGATGACCTAAAGCTTCTCTGTAGTAGCTCTCACCATTTCTGGGCCCATGAGTGGCGACTCTCCTGGGTCAGTCCAGTAAAGTGGCGACCTGCAAGGTCGCCCGTATAGATCCTCGAATGGTGACATACCAATAGTGGAATTATAAGTTTTGTTATAAGAAAATTCCACAAGTGGTAGGTGATCCTCCTAGCTACGACCGAATTCAAGTATGCAATCTCGTAGCATATCCTCCAGGACCTAGATGGTCCGCTCTGTCTGACCATCAGTCTGGGGATGAAATGTTGTGCTCAAGCATAAGTGAGTCCCAAAAGCTTACTGCAATCCCTTCCACAACTGGGATGTGAAACGAGCATCATGATCTGAGATGATCATGGATGTTACTCCATGAATTATATCTATCTCTTGCACGTAGAGGCGTCCCAAGCTCTCTACTGAACTCTGCTCCCGTATGGCTAGGAAGTGGGCCAACTTGGTGAGTTGATCAACGATCACCCAGATGGAATCGTGTCCCCTAAATGTACGTGGTAAAACCGTCATGAAGTCCATGGATATTCTGTATCACTTCCACTCTAGAACCTCAAGGGGCTGAGTCAAATCTGTTGGAACCTGGTGCTCAGCCTTTACTTGCTGACAAGTAAGGCACCGAGATACAAACTCTGCCACACTCTTCTTCATTCCTGGCCACCAGAACTAATGTCGGAGGTCCTGGTACATCTTTTTCATGCCTGGATGCACCGCCAAAGGGGAATTATGGAACTCCCTCATAACCTCCTCTCGCAACGTCAGTGGTGCTACCGTTCTCCCTCTGAAAAGGAAAATGTGCTCTCCACCTTCTGAAAATCCATCAGCAGCATCACCTGTGGATATCTGATCATGTAGAGTCTCACAGCTAACATCCTTGTGTTGTGCTTCTCTGAATCGATGTAATAGAGTAGGGGTAACAACCATCAACTGAAGGTAAGCTCCCTCATCTCCATCCATGAAGGACAACTACAAAGAGGCCAACTGCCTTGTCGCCTCATCCAGTAACTGCGAACTGGACTTCTTACTGAGAGCATCTGCCACCACGTTCCCCTTCCCAGGAGTATAAATGATCTCAAAGTCCTAATCCTGGAGGAACTCAATCCATCGCCTCTGTCTCAAATTTAGATCCTTATAAGAAAAGATATATCTGAGAATATTGTGATCAGGGTAGATAGTAATCCGCTCTCCCATCAGGTAGTGCCACCACATCTTCAATGCGAAGACTACCGCTGCCAACTCGAGATCATGGGTCGTGTAGTTCTGCTCGTGTGGTCTCAACTGACGAGAGACATATGAAATCACCACTTACCTCTACATAAGGACACAACCAAGCCCGGTTCCTAATGTGTCGCAGAACACTACATATCTGACACCCTCCTCCGGTAACCTCAAGATCGGGGCGCTTGTCAGACTATGTCTCAACTGCTGGAAAGCTTGCTGGCATCTCTCGGTCCACACGAAATGTTGTCCCTTTTAGGTCAAAGCTATCATGGGTACTGCAATCCTGGAGAAATAATGGATGAATCTCCGATAGTAGCATTCCAACCCAAAGAAACTCCGCACCTCCGTCACGCTCCGGGGTGGCTCCTATTCTTGCACTTCCTCCACCTTTGGTGGGTCCACTACTACACAGTATATTTCTACAGAACATATAATAAGAATATCCAGATATACCCATACACTAACGACCATCGCGATAGCGCCACTAGGATCCATCTCGAAGATTCCTCTAAGCATACTGCTGGGAGAACACACACCTAGGTCTTAAGAGAGATACGAATTACTCATTCCAGGAGAACACACTCCACAAGTACCTTAAAGGCATGATGCTCAGATGAGGATCACAGCCAAGTCATGGGGTGATTCCGATAACTCAGTCTGAGCTAATCCGCTAAGCAGAGGATCAGCGCCCGGGTAAATTTTGTCACGTCAATACCAAGAAATCTACCTAGGGTTCTAGGAATGAATAGAGGATCCAGATCTAAGTCTCATAGAGGGGATTCCAACAACTCTATTCAGGGAGTTCTACTAAAGGGATCATACTCTTGTATAAAGGAATTGATACCAGAACCTTAAGGGGATTACCAAGGGTACGAACCCTAAGAACTAGTCCAAGTCACAGAAGGCAAGTGGCTCAAGCCATGAAGAAAAAGTTACACGGCATGTAGTATGGTTAAACACCATGTTCCTTGACCCCGGGTGCTACCCGTGTAAACGGACCGTGTCCTTCGTTCAAGCCGTGAAAAACCAAACTACACGGCGTGTAATAAAGTACACGTCGTGTGCCTTAACATCGGGTACTGCCCATGTAAACAGCCTGTGTCCCTCGGCATGTCGGATAGAAAGCAACTACATGGTGTGTAGAAGAAACCACACGCCGTGTTCGAGCACCTGGGCTTGCTCCGTGAATGTTGGCCATGTGCCCGTACACTGTCTTTGCTCGTGTCTATGCCGCCTGCCCGTGTACCAGTACACGGGGTATCCCATGTATATGGCTGGGGAGAGGTATACACAGCGTGTACGTGTCCGTGTATCCTACCTGTGTCCGTGTAATCCCGGAGTACACGACGGGTAACCATACCGACGAACACACGCCATGTAGAAAGGTACATGGCGTGTAGTCGGGAAAATTTCTGAAACTGTGTCTTCCTCCGCACGCCTCGTCCGAACCTCCGGATCTTGATTCTCATGTCCTTTTGCCGTGAAACTCCAGATACAGGGTCGCCTCGTCCTCGTGAAGCCGAATCTGTGGGTTTCGGGCCTTCAATCGGCTCATAAATCCAATTCCGTCCATCCGAGTGGAAATAGTCCGAAGAATGCTTTCTTCCGATCCGCTTCGATTCGTCTGCCAAAACCATCATCACACCTCCGCGAGATCACTGCGGTGTTGATCCTTCAATTTGGGATCGTTGCGTCGTAGAACGGATGCACAACGATCCTTTGTTCATCGCCCCGCAAAGAACGCGAAGAACGCTCACGAAAAACGCGAGAATTGGGGAAGAAGAACACAAAAAATCGAGAGGGATGAACCTCGATCGATGTTCGTGTCAATCTTGGTCTGTCACCATTAGAAGGTTGAACAAAACCAAAATAAAATCAAGAATCACATCCCCAAAATCCCCGCAAAATCCCAACCCGCAAGAAGGATCGATTCGTGAGCTAATCTATTCGTGGATTAGTCCGTGTTCATCGTGGAAATCAAAAACGGGGAATGAAAAAATCAAATCAACATCCTACCTGGATTCACTGCGATTTCCAGTGAAGATTCGCCCTCCACGTCGTCGTCGCCGTCGAAATCCGTCAAGAATGTAGCCGCCGCCGCGTTGGGGGTTTCTTCCAGAGCCGCCAAGGGTTTTCAGGGTTATGGGGTTTGTAACCCTGGACCCTAGCACCAGCCTCTATTTAAAAAGGATAAAATAAAAAAAAGATTTAAAAGATCTCGCTAAAGAAATAAAATATTTTTATTAAATATTTTATTACCGTTGCGTCCAAAAACTAGATTTCACCACCGACCCGCGCCGACCGAAGTTAGGCCTCGCCTAAGGTAAAATCGTTGTTCTGAACGCAACGATGCCCTCATATTTATGATCCGATCACCCATTCGGGAGTTATCCACTTTTTCAGGAAAACCACACGCGCGCATAATTTAATTATTAAATTAAATTCAAACATTTGTTCCGGGCTCACCGGGCCTCGGAACTGCACGCCGTCTCAAAGCCTAGCCTCGAATTAATTCCCATAAAATATTAAAATAATACAAGGAAAAATCCAGGACATTATAGGATCTTCCTTGGTAGTTATGAATATTAGAGTCTCTTACCACGTGGCAAGATGCCCCTAAAATCTACTGTACACTAATGGTGGGTGTCATAATACTAATAAAGAATTTATTCCATCCTATGTAAAAACAAAAACTATATGGCGGATAAAATAGAAAAATAATAATGTTAATAATAAATAGAAGAAAGAAAATACCTAAACTAAAATTATTAAACAGAAATGTGATCAGAAAAGTATTTAAACTAATAAATTTGTCTTGGGTCATTTCCAAATCTCTGCGTATCCCTAGAAATGCATCCAATATTTGATGCATCCATATGATGTAATTAAATTCTATGAGCATGATCAAATTAGTAATTTATAATGTTCATGAACTGCACAAACTATGAAGGCATAGTAAATTAGAAGTACATGGTCGATCCCATATAGATCAAGGAATGGAGTGATGAAAACCCTTGACTAATGGTCAATTCATTCCAACTTTAGTTTTATTTTATTAAAATAATAATGCAATTTAAATAAACTAACACAAATAAAAAGTAAGAAGAGTGGTGAATCGGTCTCCATGGTTGATTTAGCTAAAATTAAATCCTGACTGCACTTGAAAAAGAAATAATACTCATTTTCTTCACAATTAATCATATTTAATTAATAATATAGGTGCTCAAACCCTACCAATCAACCCTACACTAGTACAAGAATGACCTTTAGCGGCCGCCAAAAGCAGTCGCTAATGGCCTATAGCGGCCGCCAAACGGCGACCGCTTTTGCCCTGTCGCTGTTACTATCAGCGCCACCATTTGGCAGACATTGTAAGGAAGCTGGGATGGGCTTTAACCGCCGCTATATCTCGGACGTATAGCGGCCGCCATTTGGCGGCCGCTATAGGTCTCCTTAAAAACCAATAGCGGCTTCCAAAAGGCGGCCGCTATTAAATTTTAATTTTTTTTAAAAAAAAATTCAATTATACATTAATATACAAAATAAATCCTGGCCGTCATCTTCCAAGCTCTACATCCATCATCACATATAACTACATAACAAAATTTAATAACAAACTTAGTACCAAATAAAACCTAGAAAACAAATATATAACTTCAAACTTACTGTAACAGATCTAAAGTATTTAATATTCAAAATAATATTCATAAATTTGATTACCGTTTAATAAATTTAAATTTATTAATTCTATTGTTCTAATTGGATTGGTGTCCTGTGATTTCAGGTCAATCTGATGTCATCCGCTATGAGTTTGACCGTTAGACGCCCGTTTTGGCCGTTTCTTACACCAGAACGGAGTTCCTGGCCACCGCGGGCACACGACACATCCGATTGACGTGCCGTCTACTCTACCACATCACAATTCACTCACCCTTTGATGTCGTCCGATTTCAGGCCATTCAGACATCGTTCGGCCAGTTTGGACCCCCCCACGCGCGTTTATCAAGCGCACGCAACAATTAAAGAACGCATAATGAGCCCTACCGCGCAGACCGCATGTCCGATTGACGTATCGTCTGTGCGTTAATGTCAAGAATAATAATTGGATTGTTGTCATGTGATTTTAGTTCAATCTGATGTCGTCCGCTAAGAGTTTGACCGTTAGACGCCAGTTTTGGCTGTTTGTGACACAAGAATAGCGTTCCCAGTCACCGCGGGCACACGGAACGTCCGATTGACGTGTCGTCTACTCAACCACATCACAATTCTCTAATCTTTTGATGTCGTCTGATTTCAGGCCATTCGGACATCGTTCTTCTAGTTTGGACCCCCCCACGCGTGTTTATCAAGAGCGCGCAACTCTTAAAGAATGCATAATGATCCCTACCGCACAGACCGCACGTCTGATTGATGTGCCATCTGCGTTTTCACGTCTCCAATAATAATTGTATTGTTGTCCTGTGATTTCAGGTCAATCAGATGTCGTTCGATATGAGTTTGACCGTTAGACGCCCGTTTTGGCCGTTTGTGACACCAGAACGGCGTTCCTGGTCACCGCGGGCACACGACACGTCTGATTGACATGTCGTCTTCTCGACCACATCACAATTCACTCACCCTTTGATGTCGTCCGATTTCAGGCTATTTGGACATCATTCGGCCAGTTTGGACCCCCCCCCCCCCCCACGCGCGTTTATCAAGCGCGTGCAATGCTTAAAGAACGCATAATGAGCCCTACTGCGCAGACCGCACGTCCGATTGACATGCCTTCTGCGCGTGCACGTCTCGAATAATAATTGGATTGTTCTCCTGTGATTTCAGGTCAATCCGATATCGTCCTCTATGAGTTTGACCATTAGACGCCCGTTTTGGCCGTTTGTCGCACCAGAACAGTGTTCCTGGTCACCGCGGGCACACGGCACATCCGATTGACGTGTTGTCTGCTTGACCACATCACTATTCACTCACCCTTCGATGTCGTCCGATTTCAGGCCATTCGGACTTTGTTCGGCCGGTTTGGACCCCCCCCCCCCCCCCACGCACGTTTATCAAACGCGCGCAACGCTTAAAGAACGCATAATGAGGCCTACCGCGCAAACCGCATGTCCTATTGACATGCCGTCTGCGCGTGTACGTCGAAAATAATAATTGGATTGTTGTCCTGTGATTTCAGGTCAATCTGATGTCGTCCGCTAAGAGTTTGACCGTTAGACGCCAGTTTTGGCCGTTTGTGACACCAGAACGGCGTTCCCGGTCCCCGCGGACACACGGCACGTCCTATTGACGTGTCGTCTACTCGACCACATCGCAATTCACTCACCCTTTCATTTCGTCCGATTTCAGGCTATTTGGACTTCGTTCGGCCAGTTTGGACCCCCCCACGCACGTTTATCAAGCGCGTGCAACGCTTACAGAACACATAATGAGCCCTACCGCGCAGACCGCACTTCCGATTGATGTGTCGTCTGTGCGTGCACGTCGCGAATAATAATTGGATTGTTTTCCTGTGATTTCAGGTCAATCCGATGTCGTCCTCTATGAGTTTGACCATTAGACGCCCGTTCTGGCCGTTTGTGACACCAGAACGGCGTTCCCGGTCACCGCGGGCACACGACACGTCCGATTGACATGTCGTCTGCTCGACCACATCAAAATTCACTCACCCTTAGATGTTGTCCAATTTCAGGTCATTCGGACTTCGTTCGGCTTGTTTGGACCCCCCCCCCCCCCCCCCACGCGCGTTTATCAAGCGCGCACAACGCTTAAAAAACGAATCATGAGCCCTACCTCGCAGACCACACGTCCGATTGACGTGTCGTCTACGCATGCATGTCGCGAATAATAATTGGATTGGTTTCCTGTGATTTCAGGTCAATCTGATGTCGTCCGCTAAGTGTTTGACCATTAGACGCCAGTTTTGGCTGTTTGTGACACCAGAATGGCGTTCCTGGTCACCGCGGGCACACAGCACGTCATATTGACGTGTCTTCTTCTCGACCACATCACAATTCACTCACCCTTTGATTTCGTCCAATTTAAGGCCATTCGGACTTCGTTCGGCCAGTTTGGACCCCCCCCCCCCCCACGCGTGTTTATCAAGCGCGCGCAACACTTAAAGAACGCATAATGAGCCCTACCCTGCAGAACGCACGACCAATTGACGTGCCGTCTATGCGTGAACATCGCAAATAATAATTGTATTGTTTTCCAATGATTTCAGTTCAATCTGATGTCGTCCGCTAAGATTTTGACCATTAGACGTCAGTTTTGGCCGTTTGTGACACCAGAATGGCGTTCCCGGTCACCACGGGCACACGGCACGTCCGATTGACATTCCGTCTGCTCGAACACATCACAATTCACTCACCCTTTGATGTTGTCCGATTTTAGGCCATTCGGACATCGTTCGGCCGGTTTGGACCCCCCACGCGCGTTTATCAAGAGCGTGCAACCCTTAAAGAACGCATAATGAGACCTACCGCGCAAACCGCACCTCCGATTGACATTCCGTCTGCTCTTGCACATCGCGAATAATAATTGGATTGTTGTCCTGTGATTTCAGGTCAATCCAATGTCGTTCGCTATGATTTTGACCGTTAGACGCCTGTTTTGGCCGTTTATGACACCAGAACGGCGTTCCCCGGCCACCGTGGGCACACGGCACGTCCGATTGACGTGTCCTCTACTCGACCATATCACAATTCACTCACCCTTTGATGTCATCCGATTTCAGGCCATTCGGACATCGTTCGGCCAGTTTGGACCCCCCACGCACGTTTATGAAGCGCGCACAACGCTTAAAGAACGCATAATGAGCCCTACCGCGCAGACCGCACATCCGATTGACGTGTCGTCTGTGCGTTCACATCGCAAATAATAATTTTATTGTTGTCCTGGGATTTCAGGTCAATCCGATGTCGTCTGCTAAGAGTTTGATCGTTAGATGCCAGTTTTGGCCGTTTATGACACCAGAACGGCGTTCCCGGCCACCGTGGGCACACGGCACGTCCGATTGACGTGTCGTCTGCTCGACCACATGACAATTCACTCACACTTTATGTCGTTCAATTTCAGGACATTCGAACTTCGTTCGGCCAGTTTGGACCCCCCCCCCCCCCCACCCACGCACATTTATCAAGAGCGCACAACCCTTAAAAACGCATAATGAGCCCTACCGCGCAGACCGCACGTCCGATTGATGTGCCGTCTGCGCGTGCACATCACAATTCACTCACCCTAAAAAGATACAAATATTGAAAGAGTTCTTGGGCTTCTCCCAAGAAACAACTGTCTGGAGTTTCTCCCCATCCACTGACACACCTTCCTCTGAAATTATTTGACCCAATAACTATACCTATATAATCCATACAGAACTGACATATATATGGCTTGACGTATAGTCAATAAGTGTAATCTGTATGATGTCAAAATGTTGGGTATGATCATAATCACTCTTCGAGTGCACGAAGATGTCATTCAAAAATATTAAAACAAACTAACCTAGGTAAAAAGGAAAATTATATTCTTCAAGGATATAAAAAATTCTAAAGAATTCATCAAGACAAATGAAATTACCTCATGCATGGGGTTCATTCTCATCTGCATCACCAATATCACTGTGATATCCAACAGATGTATTCGGAGCCTACAATATATATCAATATTATGTATCTTAAACATATCAATAAAATTCAATCTATGTATGCTTTGTTTTATTGTTTACCTATGGAGCCACTTGTTGCGTCATCATTTCATCGATACGTGATGACATCTGTGACAACCTCTCCTCATACTCTGCACGTAACGGCTGAAACTGTGAATCAGAATTGCGCTGCATATCCTGCATGGAAGCATCTATCTCAGCCTGTGTGCGCATCCCTAACTCTCTGAAAGCACTCATCACATCTGCTCTAACAACTGCACGTCGTGGGACACCGCCGCCATAAGTCAAAGAATAACCATGACCGTCACGCCCCACAACGCGGTGAAATATTTCATCTCTACGCACAATACTACGACGTTGATCCTCTGGAAACTATGCTAACTGAGCGTCAAACTGATCCTATAGAATATAATGAATCAATGAACAAATATTCATAATTTATATAAAATAAAATTTACATTTATTAACTAGTAAATAATTTTCTTACTATAACACCGGCAACATCGAGATCACCCGCCCTACGAGTCCTCATCCATATGGACATCTGATCAATTGTCTCACCGCATTGGTGTAACTATAATAAAGGGGTTCACCATGTTATACTACAATATTTTTAAAATATGAATGAAATAGTGAATTCTGAACTTACATCATGTCTGAGCTGTGACACATGTCGAGTGCCAAGTCTGGAAGGTGTGGCCTGCATCGCCCGATTATGTGAATGATGAGCAGAATCGGTCTACATTCAACGTATTTACTTAATAGACATTTGAAAAATTAGTCATTTATAGATTAAAAGTAATAAATCTTACCATCGCTGCCTCACTTGACCAAAACGCAACCAAATCCTGCCACTGCGCAGGAAGAATGCCTAGAGAGACTCGCTGTAGAATGCCTGGCACACCCGCAAATGGTGTCCAGTGATCTCTCTTAACCCTTGAATTATAATCCTTCCATAATTTTCTGCATTTAGACATACAAACAGCCCGAAAAATCATCTGGATAGGATGTCAAATTATCCTGCTAAAAATATTGACAGTAGATGGGACAATAATAATAACAATATCATGAAAAATTAAACATTGAATTTACCTGAACCTCCCTCCATAATCTGTCCATCGTATCCTAAGGGAAAGAACTCTAGTCACGAGTCTTCAGAGGGAATCTGTGTGAGTCTCGTATCATATGCCCAAACTGAAGACTCAATGCAGTAGCACCATCTCCAACTGGATAAAATGTGTCGTCAAATAACACATCAAATCGGGCTCCAGAGTTCCAGGATCGAACCCCTCTACCAGGACCCATGCGTCTGCTAGAAGAAGCAGTAGATCCTGATAAACATAAATTCATAATTCAATTACAATATAAATTAATGATTAGACATAGTTAGGGAAATATAAACAGAAAATTGTAATCAATTAATTTAGAAAAATGAAAACATACATACCAACAACATCAGGTGAACCACTGTGACCACCCTGTGACATACCTACATTAAAAGAAGTTATAGTTAAATCAAGAAATTTTTATACATATATAACTGATAAATATTTTTACAAATAATAACTAGGAATATAATTACAATTTACACTAATCATGAAAGTCTATCGTTTCTCCTTCAACCGTCTCTCTGGCCCATTGTATATCTTCATCTCATGCAGCTACTGTTGTTTGGTCAAGTGTTTGATCAGGAAATGCGACAACTTCAGGTTCCTCTTGGTCAATTAGAAAAACCCCTCTTCTAGACATTTTCACCACAACTTTTCAATCAGAATCAATGCCGACAAAGTAAACTTGTTCTGCCTGTGATGTCAGTATGAAGGGCTCATTGCTAACCCGGTCATCTTTATATAGCATATTGTTAATGTTTATTAATGTAAATTGGATGTTATCAACTTTCGTTCCACGAACTGAATCGACCCAGTCACACCTTAAAAATATGTGTTTTAAGCCACGATCATAAATAACCTCAATAATATCTCTCAACAATCCATAATAATAACCCACACCAACAAAAGAACAACCAACGCCACTATTTTGTGTGGCTAGGTTCATGTCAACATCGCTAATACGAAATCAAAATCCGTTAGCATCCAAACACTTGTAGCGACGAGCTGTAATAAATGGACCATCAACTAGTTGGTTGAGTTCTTCGCTCACATGATGGGTTAAATCACGCAACTTTTGAATCTGCAAATTTCACATATATAGTTTAATGGATAAAGGTTTGTGAAAATACAACTTAGTTGCGCTATAAAAATATTAAATCAATTATACGTACATGATTCTTGAACCACTCATGAAATGTGTCGAAATGATGTTTTTGGATTTGATACTCAGTTGCACGAGGCCTTTCACGTTTCAACTCAGCGATATGCATCCTAAATCACAACACAATATAAGGTAAGAAATAAAATAAATATAGAAACAAAATACACATCAACAATGAAACATACTGTATCAATGGCATAACTGATGGAGTATTGAACAACACATATCGATGAGCTTGAACCCACTCGTCGTTCCACATATCAAATGTTATTCCTTCTCTAATTGGACCCTCGTCAGTCTGGGACGGTTTATCTATCTTTGTTTCAACCTCTTCAATGTATGAAGCACATAAATTAGTACACTCATACATTAAATATCCCTTGGAAATTGATGCTTCTGAATGAGCTTTGTTGTGCACATAGCGTTTCAATATATTAAAGTATCGCTCTATTGGATACATCCACCTGAATTGCACGGGATTGCCAGCAATGACTTCACCAGTTAAATGCACGGTCAAGTGAACCATGAAATCAAAAAAAGACGGCGGAAAGAGTTTTTCTAGGTGACATAGTGCAATTACAATCTTATCTTGTAGCTTTTTCAAATCACTCATGCGATGATTCCTAGAACAGAGCCGTCTGAAAAAATTAGAAACTCTAATCAACGGCTCAACAACCTGGGAAGGTAAGCAATCACGAATTGGTATAGGAATTAACTGTTGAAGAAGAATATGATTATCGTGACTTTTCAAACCCTGTAATGTCATGCTCGTCATATTCACGTGCTTCGAAATATTAGAGCAATAACTATCTGGCACCTTAATAGTCTTCAAAATTGATAGATATGTTTGTTTCTCTTTTTTACTCATTGTGTACTGTGCAGCAGGCATGTATGCCCGATTACCTTCACCCAGCTGTAAATGTAAAGGTTTTCTCAATCCCATTTCTTGCAAATCACGTCGAACATTAGCACTTTCCTTTTATTTCCCCTTGACACCTAAAATGGTACACAAAATATTATCACATACTTTTTTTTTCAATGTGCATCACATCTAAATTATGCGTTAAAATATTATATTTCCAATAAAGAAATTCAAAAAAAAAATACTTCGTTTCTTCCAATTATGACTTCGCTATCTATTTGCAGCAGGAATGGAAGGCAATGCAGGAACCAATAAATCTTGAAAATCATACATTGTACGGATGTTTTCTTCATAAAGTTGTACACAAATTTCAACCCCAGACAGTATTTGTGGTGATGGGTCAAACTCTTTATTCCCATCAAATGATACACGGTCTTTTCTGAACCTACGCAATGGAGGAAGAAAGCGTCTGTGAACAAGATATGCCCACTTTCTACAGTGCTTAAGCCATATAGATTTCTTACTCTTATTACAACAAGGGAAAGAAAATTCTCCTTTTGTACTCCAACCTGATAAGTTAGCATACGCTGGGAAATCATTAATTGTCCATAACAAAGCGGCCCGAAGTCTAAAAATTTCATTTTCTGGAGAGTCAAAATTCATTACACCATCGGCCCAAAATTCTTTCATCTCATCAATCAAAGGTTTCATATAAACATCGATTTTATCACCAGGTCCTCTCAGTCCATCAATTAGAATTGACAGTAACAAAAAAGGTTGCTTCATACATACCCATGGTGGAATGTTGAATGGAACCAACACCACTGGCCATGTACTATGTGTCGCACCAACCATGGACCTAAATGGGTTAAAACCATCTGCTGCCAAACCCAGTCGAATATTACGATCATCTCAGGAAAAGTCTGGGTGTCTCTGATCAAACTCTATCCATGCCAAAGAATCTGTCGGGTGAGTTAATTTATCAACCACTTTATTTCTCATTGAATGTCAAGTCATCAATTTAGCAATTTTTGTGGACAAGAAGAATCTCTTCAGTCTCGGTTTCAGTGGGAAATAACGCATCTGTTTAGCGGAAACTTGTTTCCCTTGATTCAAGACTCTCCCAGGAAGAATCTGACTACCTTGATTAATCTCATTGGTCTTCAACCTGGATGTATAGAAAACAGTACAATTATTTAATTGTGCATTATCTTTTCGGAACAACATATAATTATTTCAACATGCGTCAATTGTATCATATGTAAAACCAAGATCATCAATTAACTTGCGAGCTTGATAGAATGACTCCGGAATCATCGCTCTAGCAGGGAGTACCTTCTTCAATAATACCAACAACATGTCGAATGAGGTGTCTGACAACTGGTTCAAGGCCTTCAGGTGTAAAAATTCAACGATGAATGACAGTTTACTAAATTTAGTGAATCCATGATATAATTTAGTACGTGCATCGTCAATAATTTCAAAGAATTTCAATGCTTCTCCATCTGCAGAAGAACGAGGATCAATCAATCCAATGTCGTCATTTATGACATTACTGTCTTCAGATTGAAACTGACGCATCATATCATTCAGAATTTTGTTTATCAGATCAATTATTCCTGAATCAACATTCATATGAATATTTTCTGAGTGATGACATGAAACAGAATCTTCTCCATGACCCGTCCATGTCTTATAGTTTTTCAAAAACCCATTCAGAAACAAATGTTCTCTAACACTATCTTGGTTGAAGAGATATCTATTTGCACATTTTCTACATGGACAACTAATCATATCTCTTGAAAATTTGTTGGTGAAATCCATAAATCGCTTAATCCCCTCATAATATTCAGCTGAAAATATATCTTGCATATCAATCCAACTCCTATCCATATCTGTATTTAATTGAAATCAAAAGTAAAATATCTTATTTAAATTCTAAAAAAACACATATCATTAAAATTTAAAAACCAAATTTGGATAAAAAACATTACCTGCGAAGGACTCGACCGCGGTAACGGGGTATGACTCAATTGCGGATCCATGACGGCGCAGTGAAATGACGATAGAGGTTCGACGACTGGACTCGAATGGAGCGGAACCGTTGGACCGTGTGGAGGGTTTTATACGGCGGGGCACAATGGACCGGAAGGGTCCAACAGAGGCAGGAGGACTTGCCGGAGGGATGCAACGGGGCCGCGAGGGGACGGCGGCGGCGGGGCTGTCCAAAGGTTCAGCGTGGGAAGGGGTGGGGGTTGCCGGGTCGCGGGGGGTGTCGGGGTCATGGGGGTGCAGCGCAGAGGCAAGGAGGTGGGGGTCGCCGGGGTGTAGCGCGGGCAAGGGGTGTCGGGGTCACGGGGGCGCACCGTGGAGGCAAGGTAGTGGGGGTTGCCGGTGGCGCAGCACGGAGGCAAGGGGGTGGGGATCGCCGGGGGTCGGGGTCACCGGGGGTCGGGTCGCCGGGGGTCATCGAGGTCGCCGGGAGGTCGGGGGTCAGGGGTCGGGGTCGCCGGCGGGGTCGGGGTCGAGGTCGCGGGCTCGGGGAAGGGGGGGTCGCGGGGTCGGGGAGCAAAGGGAGGGAAGGGAGGGGAAATTAGGGGTTTTTTTATGAAAAATTTCAGCGGCCGCCATTTGGCAGCCGCTATAGATGCCCCGCCTCCAAATCCAGATTTTCTAGTAGTGCTAGTATCTCAATTCATGGTTGTTTGATGAATTAAAATAACTAGAGTGCATTAAGATGAGATTGTAATTGTATAAGAATAAACACATTCACTGTTCATGAATTAATTATCTTAATCATGTTGGGTTTCATCTATTATTAAACAAACTTGGTCTATGATTTAATAATAAATATGAAAAATCGAATCACAAAATAATACAAATTGAAAAAAATCATCACGAAAGTGATGAATGAAATTCAATAATTTTGTATGCATCCATTTTGAAAAATTCCACTCTCCCCTGTAGATTTATCCAATCACAATTGTGTGATCAAAATGATGAATAAAAAATATTCCATAGGGAATAAATAATAATAGAAATTATGAGGAAAAAATAAAAGAAAATAAACTATAATTAAACTAATGAGAAAACCAATGTTGCATAAAATCTAAAAAAAGAAAAACAAAAACATATCTACAAAGAGAGCTATATCAAAACCCTGCAGTAGTCTCCATATAATTGAAACTCTCCATGCCTGTAATAATCCCTAATATCTTGTTTGGAACCCATATTTTTAAGTTTTAATTTCAACCAAGGGTTTCCCTAGGTCAATCCCCGAGTTAAATGGCCACCCCATGGTCAACCCATAAATTCCTTGTTAAAAGATACTCTAAAAATCCCTATTTTTGGGTTTGCCCAAGAATTTCACATCATTTTCAGTTTACATGTTGTGTAAAGTATGGGACCAAAATATTGACTATTTTCCCCACTTCACATCATGTGAATTTTACATGCCTTATAACTATTACACATCGTCTATAGGATAAACAATGTAAATCATGTACTTCTAGAATAGAAAACCACATTTTTATATAGTTCTCTAGTTTCAAACCTCTTGGTACATTCCATATACATCCTATATCATGTAAATTACTCTTCATATTCTGAAATTAGTCGGTTTCACTTCTTTTTTAATCTTGGTTTCATCTTCATTTTTCTATGTCGCGTCATGCCACTCTACATCGTAGCATAAATCCATAATTTTCTTTTATTTCCAAAATTTATATCCTCATATAAGAATACATATTATAAAAAAATAAGAAATATATCTCATATTAAATCAATTATTATCCAATTAATTCACATAAAATTTAAATGAAATATAGATAAAAAATAATGACATCAATTTTCTGGTCTTATAACTCATAAATGGGTCTCTTATAACCCAAGATGAAATTTATTTCATATATTAGACATTTTAAAACATTTCTTGATTATTTAAGTTAGTGTGTAATAGGTTGGAGTGAAAATACGTCACACACAATAAGAAAAATTGAAATACATTAACTGATAGTTCAACACCACCTACCTTTGGCTCATAGAAGTCTACTCATTGAATACTTTCCATTTTTTCAAGATCAAGTGTTAAAAATATCAAAAATATATGTAAACATTTAAATAAGGAATAAATAACTATAACCAATGTGATATTTCTAAGCAATGATAGAAACGAAGAATGTTTAGATATGGAGTTATAGCCCTACCTCTAGATTTCAGTAGGATTAAACAACAATTGATACTATCAAGGACCATAGTAGAAATCACCACAGGTTTAAGGGGAATAGAGATCCATGTATGAGGACACTATTGGTCATGCAATGTAAGAGGAATGAGGGATTACGGTATTTATAAGCCTCATTGATATTTTTTAAAATTTCATATTTTTAATTCATATGGGATACCGAATGATTTAGACTTATAATTTTCAAAACTATGAGAAAACTATGTGGTTTACAGGGTTTTATGAACCACATAACACATTGTTCCCCCACACTATTTGGTAAATCATGTTTTAAACATTCAAAACACCTCTGAGAAGAACTATTGATTTTTTAGTGTATCATATGACCTCATACACTATTTTAGAACCAATGCACCTTGATACCCTTCACTGCATAGTAGGTTTCATGGTAAAGACTAATTGTGCAATAATCGTGCATCTATCTATGAAATTTCTATTTTCAAAACATTGGGCCTCTCAGTCCTAAAATTTTCTCATAACCACTCCAACTCCCTATTGACACTTCCATGGAATATGAATGAGAAAATTGATAAAGGTATTGACAAAATTTAAGGAAGAACTTACTAAAATAATGTTTTGGGTTTTACCACCCCACCATTATATACAAGTTCATCCTTAATCATCACTTTTGAATGTTTTTGGACCCCATAATAAATAACTCCAACCACTATTCCTACATATCATACCCTTAATTCTATATATCCCCCTAAATAAGTACAATTTTCCACTACACCTATACCATAGGAATCTCTTTTCTCCGCAATTTCTTCCCACTTTGATCCATTACAAGAACAAAATGGTTCTAAAAAAGGTACAATGTCCTAAAGATAAATATTTTTTATTATTATCATGTAAAATAAATTGGGATAGTAGCATAATTATTGCAATTCATGTAATATATAATTCATAACATTGAATTTCTAATGATGATGCAGTTAGTATGCCACTCCAACGACCCTCTCCACTATCTCAAATGGGCCCACATATGTAGGTGAAATATTTCCTGACCCTCAAACATTGAAATTTTCCAATCAAGTTAATTCCTTTAAAAATACTCATCCACCCACATTGAACTCAATTTAGAGGTTCCACTGATCAAAATATGACCACTCCCTATTTTAAGTGGCCTCAAACCACTTCCTAATCAATTGGATATGATCCAAGTTCTTAGATATGTAAATCAACCCAAATATTGTAGATTCGTTTGATTTTAGCATATAAAACATTTATGGAAAGTATTAACATATAAATCATGAAAATGTGATGTTTTTATCAAATAATTACATCTATTGTTGTAGGAAAACTCCATTAAATCCATGTGGTTATTCTAAGAAGCATGAAAGTCAATAATGTATGGTTCTGACATGCCCTTTATGATTTGACTATTATGATTAGACTGTCAATATATATATATGGATGATATGCAGTTCTTAGATACACATGTGTACCAAGTGATTTTGACAATCCCTATTATAAGCATGATGTAATGTGGGTGTCCTGATATAAAAAACACTTCAAGGAATCCCTTATAAACATACCACCTTTCAAACATAGATATTTAATAACTCATCAATTAAAAATTTCTCTTGAATTTATAGGAAATGATAAATTTTTTATAGATGATTGAAAATCAACCATACTGTTTCACTGCCTTAGGGTGTCCTTGGAAAACACGTCACCAAATCCATAGCGGTAATATCTAATTTCCAATCAAGAATGTACTTCAACTATAGAAGTCAAGTGGGTTACTTGTTCTCACCATTCACCTACTAATAGGTGGATCACCATATGATAAAAAAGGTTTTATCTATCTTCATTGCAGACCCCCAGCATTCCATACATGTGTAATGATATATCTTATCCAAACATGTGTGTACCTACCATCTTAAGGGGTGTTATTCCATATTTAATTATACTCCTATGCTAATGGGGACCACTACATGACCTCAAACATGTATAATATCATCTACATCAAGAAACTAGTTGAGTTTTGGATCCCATCCATATATAAAGTATCTCGTGAAAATAAAATTTAAATCTATTATTTGGATCTATTTTACCCTACTAAGGATTGAACATGTGATAGATATGGATGTAAGTGTCTCTCGGATCTGGTACTCTTGACTGTTAATATTTAACTCAGAAAATAAATTCATTAACATCAACTCACTACTGAACTAATGAACTACCTAATCATGTGTCTTCCATCTCATAAAATATGTAACTACATTACCCTTTCTAGGTGTATAGTTCAAATCAATGTCAGGTTTCAAGAAATACTTAACCCACATCCACATATGATGGTAAAATTCCTACTATGAGAATATATATCATAAACACTTATGGTCCATATACACCACAAACCTCCCATCCAGCATGTAATGTTTCAAACATATCAAATCTTGTATTACTTGTTCTATATTTAATTTGGGGGTCAGTAAATCCACATCATGAAGCCTTGTTTCTCTAGATATATATAGGATCACATGACCTTCTTGAGTAAATATCTATCCCAGATTGACACATGATGTAAATAGATTAACCCTACCTAGATTAGATAAGGTTAATATCAGTGTTGTATTATGCATTATTATAAGTAAACTTCACTCATCTCTATTAGAACCAAGAATATTATTTTCTGAATATGGATTTTTGTTTGTGTTTTTTGTCAATACAAATTGGGTTGATCATGGAGTTTTCAAGACAAGTGATTGTATAGTATAGTTATACAATATTATTGAAGGTGGTGTTATTTCCCAGTGTTTTCCAAATTTTTGGGGTCAAAATATGGAGGACGGGATAGCATCATGAAATTTTATTTTATGGATTCAACTATTCATAAACATGATAAATAATTGGTTTTCATGAAGACTGGGTTTCATAAAGGTGAGTTTCATTAGTTCACAATGGGTTGATGGTGTTCTCTGTTACTATGAGAATCAGAGCATCGTGACTACATGATGTGTTGATGGTGATCTCTATGACTACAAAAAATAATAATGGGGAATGTGAAAGGAAGATATCTATGAAGATGTTTTTTAAAATATGAAAAATTCTCTAATAGGTATTGGATCATCATTAATGTCCAATAATATATATATTAGGCTACCCCCATTTCATTTGACATGAAAATATTCATAAAAAATTCATAATCACTTTGATTTTAAGAAGGTACGGAGCTCCACAATTCAAGATTTCTATTTGATCTTGAGCATCACAAAAAACATGTAATGTATTTATTAAGGATAATGATTTTGAGTGATGGGTGCCTCACAATGATAGGGTATCCCATGAGTTATTGTTGATCTTTTCAAAGGAATTTTGTTCCATGAAAGAAGTTTTCTTTATGAAGGTAGTTAGCCTTTTGAAGGGTCATTGAGAACCATAGTTTTGAAAATATGGTTTAAGTGATCAGTGGTTTATATTGTATCAATTCAAGACTTTGATGCAAGAAACTTCTCATACTATATAGGTAAAAATACTTCAATTCCAATATATTGATGTGAACTTCAGGTCGATAAACTATGTAAGTATTCTCCCATAGCTATAACCTAGCGGGAGTTGACAGAATTGTTATGAGGGACACAGATTCCTATCACTAAAATCTTATAAAGGTAGTGTTCCTAGAATAGATTTAATATTTATGAACTTATGTATTCCATATATAGTGATGATTAGGGTATTTAGGTACTACTGATACGCTATGAGTGTATGCTCCCTAGACTAGCCCTAAGTGGTGAACCAAGTAAAATTTATGTGTTTTCTCTTTGCATGTGATTTTTTATTTATTACACATTATTTTTAGATATGTTTAACATTTTCCTACCAATATGAAAGCAATATCTATCAATTTAGATAAAAAAATTGACACCCTGATTTACCCCTTCCCTCTCAGGATATTCCGGGGTACTTCAAGTGCTATCAGAGCCTACATGTTGTTGGTGTTAAATCTATCCTTCTTTACTGTCATGGAAAAATCAGTCAATGTTAGGTATTACCCCCTATTTGAGGAATTAAACATCAAAATTTGGAATAATGGGATGATATATCATCTAATATATATTGTAATTGAAGTACTCTTTTTTACTGCGCAAGGGATTCAGGTCACCGATGTAAAAAGACTGTCCATGATTGAAAAAAAATAGAAAAATTATTGATGCAGATGCCAAAGAACAGAATGCCCTTAATACATATCTATCTAATAAAATCTATATAAAGGTGACGATTTTAACTTTATCCAAGTATATGTGGGAAAATTAAAAAATTTATATGAAGGTGAAAACAAATTTAAGGAGGATAAACTCTATATTTTTTCACAATACATTTGATGATCTGAAGAGGCATCCAAATGAAAATGAAGACAACTGTTTTAACTGTATTACAGAAGTTTTTGTAGAAATTAGGGGACTTAGTGTTGAAATAAAATATTTTTACATTGTGAATAAAATTTTGAGATGGCTTCCACCTTTTTACAATCCAAAAGTGTCATCACTTGAGGAAATAGATTTGTCTAAACTTTCTCTAGATGATCTATTGAGTAGTCTGATGGATTATGAAATGAACATCAAACTATATGATGCAACAACTAAAGTAATCAAGTAAATTGCTTTCAAATCCCTCCAAAAACATGAGGTTTATATATATAGCTGAATAAGATAATAAGGAATATTGACTTCTTTATCTTTTTTCCATGAAATTCAAAATTAAAAAAGGGAGATTTGAAGTAAAGCATCCTATAGCCTATTTTTTATGTGGTAGAGTTGGGAACATTGCCTCTTGGTTCTCAAGGAAGTTCGATGATGATGAAAATGAAGGTGGAAACATGGATAATCCTCAAAAAATATTTCCCTAAAAGGTAGATTTAAAATCGTGAAATAAATTAAAAATAAATTGTTTTATCGGTAAGGAAGAACATGGTGATGATGAAGTTTTTAATCATGAAGAACAAAAGATTAAATATGGAACCCAAGTTTCCATGAAAGATATTGTCAAAAAGTCAAAACCATCAAAATATAAAGTTAAATATAATCATTTAATGCCTAGAAGATATAATAGAATTGATGCTCAGGATTGAAGAACAAGAAAATGTCATCAATTACCTTACATCTATAATGGAGGAGAATTCCAAGATAGTTGAGGTTATTGAAGAATAATTTGTTACTCTAAGAAGTAAACTAAAAAGTGAATAATAGGAAACAAAGTAGAAAATATAGTTTGGAATATTCTTAAATGAAGAGTTGTTATAGAGAGCTAAGCATGGTTCTGAAGGAGTAGAGAAGGTTTTGAATGATAAAAGATCTACATGCATGGGAATAAATGGAATTGGTTGTAATGCTGAAAAATAAATGGCATGAAATAAAATGGGCCAAGATAAAGGGAAGATAAAAGTTAAAAATATTGTAAAGCCACCTGAATTCCTAACAAGGAGAGCCTCAATTGAAATTTAAAGGAGAAATGAAAACTATCCACAAGTATCCAAAAAATATTTACATTCAAACTATTTTACTAATGAAGGGTACTTGGGGAGTAATAGAAATTAGAAGACATTTCCTATTATGAAATGTCAATTATGTGTCTATATAGGTCATACCATGTCATACTATGGTGAGGCAAGGATTTATTTGAATGGGGAAGAGCTATAAAGTCAAAAAAGAAGAACAAGTTTATATCCTTCATATTATAGAAAAAATATATTTTATTGATATTTATTCACTTCTCAACCTATATTCATAAATATATTGATTACATGTAGAGGAATGGTGGGAGTATTACTTACAGAACTCAAAGAAAATTCAATAAATACTAACTTGATGGTGTTTCTATTGAAAATAGGTAATCTCTTCCATAAGAACAATATGAATATGAATGACCAATGCACGTGGAAAATAAATTTTAAATATCATCATTATCTTCTTCTCAATAGAATATTTCTTGGATAGAAAAGTAGATAATTGAGAAATACAAACTTACAGATATAGCTCTCGAAGCTACGAAGAATAGTAGCATCTAAATTATTAACAGCGAGTTCTCTCCCCATATGATAGGAAATGCAGAATTATTGAATAATGTTAAGAAAATGGATGAGATAATAGTAAGGTTTGGTAATTATTGTTCTTTGAATATCAAAGGTGGTGGAAGTATAGAACTAGCTAACAATGAGCTGGGGAAAGTGAAAGTTCTTTATGTGGATGGTTTGTGTCATAATCTCCTAAGTGTGAGTCGACTCTATGACTTATTAATGATAGTAACATTTAATAAAAATGGTTTCACTATCAAAGGAAATACATGGAATTCTATCAGGAAAGGATGCAGAACAGATAGAAACATATATCAGGTTTATAGTAAAGAGAACATTTTCTACTTGACAGTTGAAGAATAAATCAACTTTTATCATCAGTGGTTCGGTAGAATTAATTAACAAGACATGGAAATGACACCTAAACTAAATATAGTAATAGATATCACCAATCTAAAGATTTAATGGTAAAATACATAGGTTTCTTGCACATAAGTGAAGTTGGTCTGTAGTTCATATCAGCCAAAGAATAAAATGGAAACAAATCTTCTGGGTCTCATCCATACAGACGTATTTGGTCTGATAAATGTTACTGGAACATATGGAGAAATGAAATTAATTATTTTAATTGATGATTATAGTAGAATGTATTGTTTTATTATAATACACAAGAATCAAAACGTTTTTTATTAAATTAAATCTTATTGTCGAATAGATTAGAATGATACTAGATGGAAAATCATAAGGTCACTAATATAATAACCCCACGGAAAATTGGAGTTTTTAAACATAGAAATTAATATGTAAACAATTTTTTCAAATATATTCTTTCTGAGATTCATTTGTCTTACCATTATAGAAAATAGGCTGGTCAATCAGTTGTGTATATTCAAAAAAAAATAGGTCTTTATATGGGAGAAACCAAGAAACTATTTCAGAAGTTTCATGGAAGGAATCCCCATTTGAAGTATTTTCTTCTCTTTTAGAGGAAACTTTTTTATATAAAACAAAGAATTTAGTCAATGAATGTATGGTGATGCCTCAGTTGAAGTAATATTCCTTGAATATTCAATGAAGAGAAAATCCTACAAATGGATCAATGATCATCTTGGAAGAATTATGGAAAGAATATTGTTAATATCATTGAAGATAATACCACAAATACCTCTAGGGGATATTATTCTGATATGATAAAAGATTCCTAATATAGTGAACATATAAGGGATTGAAATTAAAAGGTAGAGGAAGGGGTTAAAAACATTCAGAGGTCACAAAATAATGATGATTCTGAAGAAGAATCAGAAGAAGAAATGATGGATGAAGAAACTTCATATAAACCTCAAATTTGAAATTGATTAGAAAAAATAGAGAAATATAATATCATTTTGGATTATACCACAGAAACATATACATGGATAATGAGGAATGATTAACATTATACCTCCCTAACAATTGTAGAACTAACTTCATTTGAAGAAGCTAAAAAGGTTGAATCGTGGGTGAGATTCATGAATGAAGAACTAGATCAAATTGACAAGAACTAGAAATGGTATCTCGTTACAAGACCTAAAAATCACAATGTTATTGGAAAAAATGTATCTTTAAGAACTAATTTTATGATAATAGAAATTTGATCAGAAACAAGGCTTGTTTAGTGTTTAAAGGATGTGTATAGATTGAAGGAGTTTGTGTCAAAGAAAATTTTTCAACAATTGTGAGACTGGAGTCAATAAGGATTTTCCTTTCTATGGAAATTCAATGAGGATAAAACTTTTATCAGATGGATGTAAAAATTGCATTCTTAAATGGTGTTCTTGAAGAAGAGGACTACATTGACTAACTAGTGGTTTTTCTAATTGGTAATGATGAAATAAAGGTTTTGTAGATTGGAAAGGCACTCTATGGTATGAAGAAAACACCAAGAGAATGGTATTCTATTCAGTATTCTTATCTAATGAATCTCAAATTCAAAAGGGGAGTTGTTGAACATTATATTTATGTGAAGAATTCAAAGGAAGATAAATTTATGGTGCCGGTATAAGTCGATGATATTATTTTTAGAGGAAGTGGGATGCGATTAGTGGATTGATTTTCCAATCACATGAAATCAGGATTTAAAATGTCTATGATTGGTGAATGTATATATTTATTTGTGATACAATTGATTCAAAAGAGGGATAACACTTTCATTTATCAGGAAAAGTATTCCATAGATCCACAGAATAAATTCAACATACATGGTTCCAAACCAATGTGAACTCCAATTGTGGTTGATAGAAATCATGTAATGCATGAGGATGAGACTTTTGTGGACCTTACAATATACAGGAGATTCATTGGATGCCTATTATACTTGACTAAAACACGGACATATATCATTTTTGAATCATTCTTAGTGGCCTATATACAAATTAATCCAACGGAAGAACATATGGAGGTGGTTAAAAGAATCATGACGAATATTCAAGTTACTAACAATTATAACTTATACATTACTGCATGAATAGATAATGAACTATTAGAATTTTATGATGTTGATGAGGCTAGAGATGTGGTATATGGAAATTCCAAAAGTGGTCAAGTATTATTTATTGGAAATAAATGTGTGGGCTAGTTGAGTAAGAAATAGTAAAGTACTCCTCTCAGTACTACTGAAGTAGAGTATATTTATGCTACAATGGATTGCACTCAGTTGTTGTGGATGAAGCAACAATTGGTTGATATTAGTGATAAGTTGAAATATCCAATGTTGATTCATTGTGATAAAAAGAAAAAAATTGACCTTATGAAGAATAATGATCTGCATTCTCATACAAAAAATATTAAATTCAGATATCACTTCATCAAGGAAATAGTATTACAATACATGATTAAAATGGATCATGTTGAAAATTATGACCTAGTGGATGACATTATGACCAAAGAATTGGTATTATATGTGTTCAAGAAACATTAGTTGAACCTTAGTGTTCATCCACCTCCTAGTACAAGAGGAGGTTGTGAGTAATCCCCTCTCCCCAGTTATTTTAACTATTTTAATTTGTTTGTGAATGTGATGGTGGTTTTTGGGAAGATTCGATCCAGGGGGAGTGTGTTTTTGAGATA
Source organism: Viscum album (assembly GCA_963277665.1). NCBI lineage: Eukaryota > Viridiplantae > Streptophyta > Magnoliopsida > Santalales > Viscaceae > Viscum > Viscum album. Next base: position 948,884,259 of record OY728155.1, on the reverse strand, counting down.
TACAAGTACAAATAATTTTCCTTGGATTTATTTCTAAAGGGGGATAATGTAGAAATTCAATTTTATAAATGGGGAGAATGGGAATGGAGAAAAAAAATTTGTGTTAAGAGAAAACATTCACAACTTATCTTAGACAACTTTAAGCGTTCATGGACATATTTAAGCATTCCAAATCATGAGAAACCAATCCATGCTTCCCCTATTTTTTATACATTTGTAATTGATCATGTAGATGTAGTATTTTTGCAGATTGTTTTCTTAAGTATCATGTGTTGATAGTGGTTGGTGCTTTATTGAATTTATCTATTGATTTCTAACAAACCCAATCGGGGAGATTATTGGAACCAAGGCTATTATTTGCTGGAAATAGAGTTTGGTTTGTGTTTTTCATCAATCCACAATAGTTTGGTCACACATTTTTTAAGAAAAGTGATCTTATAGTATAGGCTGAAAAAAGTATTTAAGGTGGTTTTGTTTCACAGTGTTTTCAAAATATTTCAGCTCAATATCTGGAAGAGGGGATAGCATAGCGAAAGGTTGTTTTCTCGATTCAACTCTTCATAAATATGGTAGAGGCATGGGTTCTGCAAATACTAGGTTTCAAAAATGTATGTTTTTTGAGTTCTCAATTGGTTTATGACATTCTATATGACTACGTGTCACACTCAGATTTTTTATTCCATGAGTTGTTTCAAATCCTCTATTAGTTTTTAGCATTCTCTTGGTTTCCGGGTGTTCCTGGTTTAAATTTTTTGTGTATCCTGTGTTCTGGATCTATGACCTTGGTCTTGGGAGTATTTTATGGTACATATCCTCCTATTTTGTTAAAGTTATTCTGTGATGGTGTGGTGTTTTGGAGATGGATTAGTGGCACTCCTAGTGGCACCACTTGTGGGGTAAGTTGTTGAGGTGGTTTGTACCCATGAGTTGGATGAGTTTTGAGGTGAAAATAGTGATTGATTTTCGGAAATTTTCTCCCCTATACTTGGCATATATTTTCCCCTAGGTTTCCCCCTTGTACCCCCATAAATTTGGAGGATTATGAAATAGTTTTTTATGGCCATAACAGGCCGCACGGTTTGGCCCCATGGTTTACTAAACTGTGCAGTAAAATCGCGCAAGGGTGTCCTGGTCATTAAAAATCATTTTGTAATTCCTATTTTTCCCTTCCAGAATAAACATAAATCATCCCATTTCTTCCCCATTTCATGTCCAATCTCCATGTACAGCCTCCAAGCTCTTCAAACCTTCAATTAAACTAATGTTTTATGGAGGATTTGCTGGATAACCCTCAAGATCTTTCAATTAAGTAAATTCCTTCTTGTTTTCTCTTATATTCCTTTTTTTTTATATCATATTTCATGAATTTCTAAATTTTTCAGCATCTAGGGTTCGTACCTAGGGTTTAACCTTGAGTCTTTTTGGTGAAATATTATGGTCTATGGATCTATTTATCTTTTTTATAGTGCGATGGCGATGTGGTTGATGTTTTGCATCAAGATTTCATGGTTTTGACACTTTTAGTTGGTGATTCCATGTGTAAGAAATTATTTATGAGTTGGAATAGTTGATTTATTAATTTTTAATGTTTATAAATTATTTTTTCTGTTTCGAAAACCATTTTTTGTAGCACTAGTTAAGAATTTATTATTAATTTTCCATTGTTGCTTTAACTTATGTATTTTTCAAATGTAACTCATGTGATATCTATTGTTGTAGTTTTATAAAATGTGAAAGTTATTTATTAGTTGTTGAAAGGGGCTTCCAATTCTGGTCCAATAATTATTTGGTGTGATTTTGGCTTTGAAGTAGGGTTTTGAAATGGGTTTTTTGTGAAAAACATAATTATACTCCTTGGGATTGTTTTATGAAAATTATAAATGATTTATTGGGATAAAAGTGTGGGAAAAGGATTTACATGTACTATTTCGGTGAGTGTGTTCACTTAAGAAGGGTTTCTAAAGGTAACGTGGTTATTTAATATGTAACTCATTTTTATAATGTTTTATAAATTGTGGATATTTTTTATCAAATGTAAATAAAGGTGTGAAACATTTTTGTGGGATTTTTTGTGTGAGTATGATGTGAAAAATGGATTTTTTATGAGAGAAGTATTATGTGATATGTGTGGGGTTTGTTATGTGAATTGGACTATCTTGGAAAGGTTTTGAAAAAAAAAATTAATGTGTTTTTTGAATTGTTAAAGAGATGTGAAAAGTGTTGTGGGCTATTTTTGTGTGAGTATGATTGCAAAATGAATTTGAATGAAAAAGGGGATTATGTGACTTTTGTGATATTCATGTGGTATGTTTGGTGAATGTGTGATGTGTAAGTGGTATTTTCATGTGAAAATTATATTTTATGGATTTTTGAACTTTTTTTACCACCAGAGGGAAACCCAGGTATCTAGGTTGGTGGACGTGCACTAGTATGTTAGTAATCCCATGGGGTTTGTCCTCAGTTTCACGTAGCAGGATTGACAATGAAAACACTAACTAAACAATGATGATGATGACGATGACGATGGGGGACCACTAGGTTATGGGTATGATCCCTAATAGTGGATCATGTGCATAAGAACAGATATTGTGATGGTTACTTTAACTAAGATACGAGGTACATGGGACCCACTGAGAGCTAGTACCTAGGGTTTCTTTCTTATTTCTTATGATCATTGGATGATTTATGATTTCCATCGGCATATGGTATATTTGGATGGAAAATTCCATATCTTTGGTATTTTATTTAAAAGTGTTGATTCTTTAAAATAGCCAACTTGAAAACTATTTTTATTTAAAGATGCATCTTTTAGAAATTTTAATTACCATTTCATGTTTATAAAAACTTGTAAACATTTCATATTTGAATGTTTATCAAGTGGAATCTCTTATAGGTAGTATCATATTGAGATTTCTCTCACACCCTACATACACCTTTGGGTGTATATAAACTTGGTTATTTTTGTCGCAGGTTAGGGTAAAGCATTTGTTTCAATAGTTCAGGTTCTAGTGGTCCTTCGTGATGTAGTGATGTGTAGATGGCTTGAGGGCGGTGCCTCTTTCCATTAAGAGGTTATTAGGCTGTTCATTTTGGGTTTAATCATTTATGTTATTCTTTTATAATTGTTTCAAATTATGTATTTCAGTTCTGAATGTTTTTAAAAGATGGCTTCTTTTGAAAAATCCAGATTTTGTTATATAGGATTTTTTTGTCGTTTTATGTTTATAACCTTCGGTAAATTGTTCCCAATATTCATTTTATGATACCCGAGCACCTATTCTAGCCTATGGGGATTGAGAAATCCCTTCATTCCTTTCCACGGGCTGGGTCAGGTGCTGGTTTTGATGGTGACCAGATTCGATTCGTGACAAAATGGTATCAAAAGAGGTTCGCTCTCTTTAGGTTATGTTATCTAGGGAAGAGTCGGGATAGTCTAGATCTATGATGATCAGAGCTTGAAATTCCTATTATGGGTAGTGTGCCAGGCTAGCACACCTCATTATTTGTTCCAAATCTCTAGGGGAAGTGATAATTTATCTGAATCCTTTTGTTTTCTTGGTTTGAGGATGATTAGGGGAAATGAAGAGAGAGTTGGGTTAATCAACTCAGTGAGCTCGCAGGGCCTGGAAAGCCATGTAGAGATGAGAATATTTCCCTAGAACACTCTCTATGAAAATTAATTTATTGGAATATGTCCACAAATCATATTTCCTAGTCACCCACTGAAACTAGTTTCCTCTCGCATTGTCTTGTGTCTTATAGTTTTGAGATCTTGGAAGTTCAGTTTTAAAGAAAAAAAGACTTGGTTTTAAGAAGTGTAAAGTTTTTCTGAACTGATTTTCTGATAAAAAGGGAATAAATTGATTTGTAAAATGGTAGAAATGAATTTTTAGAACTATTTTGAAATGTAAAATGGTGTGTTTACACCTCTCTTTTGAAAGCAGGAACTATGAAAAAGTGGGTTTTGAAAAAAAAAAGTGTTTCCAATAGTGTTCACTAAACTATTTAAAGGTGTTTTAGTGGAATGAGATGTTTTAAAATTAATGTGTATGACTTGAAAGTGAGTATTAATTTGAAATAATGTATATTTATTAAAAGTTTTGTAAGATGTAAATTGGGGATTTGGATTTCGTGGTTTATATTCTTCAGAAAACTGAAGTATTGGTTGATTATTTTGGTTTTGAAAAGTGGGAAAAAAATTTAACCTTTGTTATTTATATAAGAGACCACATCCATGACGTTATATATGATGATAGATAGATAACGGTATGATTGGATGAGTTCTGGGATTGATTTGAGGAGGGTCCCTAGTGTGGCACGAAAACATGCATGTGTGAGGCCCATGGGGTATCATTGGTGGATATGCTAACCACTGAGCCATTTATTTTCAAAGAGATGAATTTAAATGAAAACATGATGTCTTGATGACTGGTTTGGGATGGCGTGTATTATCTATTCTTTGGAAATGTTTTCTTTATAGGATGTTTTGATTCCAAGAACCCCTCTTGATTGAACAGAGTTTTGGGTTTGTGTTTCTTTGGTAAGCTGAATTAAAGGGATGGTTAGTGGCCTTTTCTAAGAAATTTTTAGGGATTCCTTTATGGTGGCTCCCTTCATGTGTTTGGATATGGTTTGATGATTTTTTTTGACCAATGTACCAGCTTGGTTGGGTCCTTGGATTCTCTCATTAGATAAGGTATGCCCCTTTTAAGGGTCAGTGCACAACTGAAGTGAAACTCAGATTCTTTCGTCATTGGAAGACCCTCTAATTAATCAATACAAAGAATATTTTTCTCAAACATTCGAGATTGAATTTACACTATTTATATTATTTGTTTTTGTATCCTATTATAGCAGTAGAGTGCTTGTGGAAGGTTGAAAGAGACATTAGTTTCTTAAGTTACCAGATTCATCGACGGTGGAAGTGGTCTGGGGGTGTTAGTTTGGATGGTGTATAAGAGGACCTCTGGGTCCTTTGTAGTCTCTTTGTAGAAGGGGTACATGTTAAACCACCGGTGTGGGAAATCTGGTCATGAGAGGATGTTATGGCCACTTTTTTTAATCATGTTATATTTAGGGATGTTGCATAAGTTCCCTCTCCCTATATTGCTTCAATCAGTCACAATGGTCATGTTCGGTGATGAATTGTTGTGTCATGTTCTTGTTTGACTGTAAAGGTGAAGGTCGTGCAATCTTCTAAGATTCTTTGTTATGTTGGGAGTATGTCTCCTTTGGGAAAACCTTCAAAATCTTATGTTTTAGAGGAAGGAGTTTTTATGTTTCCTTTCCTTTTGTTGTTTCTCGCCCAAAGAAACAAGGTTTGATGTGTGTGCATCTTCTAAGCCCTTGTTTCAGTGAAATTTTATCTTGTTAAGGTGATTTTGGAGTGTGTTATGTCTCATGGAACCCATCTGGGATTAGGGTATAGTTTTCATGGATTTGAAATGAGATGTTCCATTCAGGGGGTTTCTAAAGCCTAACTACGAAGTCGAAGATGCTTAAATCATTTGAGCTCCAACCATAGGTCTAAGAGTGAAGCTTCCGCATAGTCAGGGGAAATCCTAGGGTCATCCAAACCCCTGTACAATGTCATATCATCAGTATAAAAGATAGAAAGATTTTAAACCTCAGGTGTTGTCATAGTTTTTTGGTTGTTCTCGTTTGATGGAAATAGGTGGAGGGATTCATGCCCATGTTGTCGCACCATGTCATTATTTTTCCATTTATTTTCCATTCATTTTTTGGAGTATTGTTGGAAATTTGGCTATATAGGTTGAGAACATGGTATTTTTGTTATTAGTAGTGACTGTGTGCTATGAAGCCATGCAGACGGAATGATCTCAACGGTTAGCGCACGGTTTCCCAAACTATGTGGACTAACCGTGTGGTTGCCCCAACTATTTAATTTTTGGGGTATTTTTGTGTCAGCCTATGCTGGTCAGTTAAGATGGATGGTTCTTATGTTGGGGATACACACTATGATTATTATTTAATTTCATTAGGAAAGGTCTAATGGAATTCTACCCCTTGTGTCGGGGAGTCCGTTCGGGCCTCCCCCGGTTAGTGTCCTAATTCTATCTCGGGAAAAATTTAAGTTGTCTCTTATGGTGTGGATCCCATTTTTGTCTCCCTATACTAGTAACTCAGATTTTTCTTTGGTCTTTTCTTAGCGGTAGGTAGTTTCGTTTGGAGATATCTAGCTACAAACATCTTCCTTGGGTAAATGCTGGGATTGGAGAGTGCCCAGCAGTTTAGTTTAAGCAAGGTAAATGTAACGTTGTTTGTTGTTGTTGTTCATTTGCGTAAATTTCCTAAGTCTTTTTCAAATAGTGTTTTAGGAGTTTTATTTTGGCATAAAGTAAAAATGTTATTGATGATTCTAAGAAGTGGTGTATGTTTTGGTTGGTGAGAGTATTCCTTCCTTAATTGATCACTGGAGGTGTTTTGGCCTTTGTGGGGTGAAACTTGGAAATAGAGTCCATTTAGGTATACATGTTGGGTTTGGTTTTTATTTTTGGCCTTTTTTGTATTTCTAGGGGATAAAAGCTTTATGGTGGGGGGAATTTTCACACCTGGATTTTCGATTCCATGCTTTATTTCAAATCCACTCTTGGTTCTTAGATTTCTCTTGGTTTCTGGGTGTTCCGGGTTTAAATGTTTTGTGTCTCCTATGTACTTTATCTATGATCTTGGCCTTGGAGGTGTTGTATGGTACTTGGACTCCTATTTTTTCAAATGTATGGTGTGAGTTTGTGGTGTTTTGGATATTGATTAGTGGAACTCCTAGTGGCACCACTTGTCGGGTAAGTTGTTGAGGTGGTATGTACCCATGAGTTGGATGAGTTTTGGGGTGAAAATAGTGGTTTGATTTGGGAATTTTTCTCCCCTATTGTTGGAAAATATTTTCCCCTAGGTTTCCCCTTGGACCCCCCGAATTTGGAGGATTATGGAATGGTTTTGGGGGGCCAGAACAGGCCACGCGATTTGGCCGCACAGTTTACTAAATTGTGCATCCAACCCGTGGATGGGTGTCCAGGTCATTAAAAATATTTTTGTAATTACAATTTTTTCCTTCCAGAATAAACCCAAATATTCCCATTTCTTCCCCATTTAGTGCCTTACCTCCATGGGACGCCTCTAGGCTCTTCCAACCTCCCATGGAATGCATTTTTTATAGATGATTTGGTGGAGAAACCTCAATATCTTTCAAGTAAGTTAATTCCTTATTGGTTTTTTCCATCTTCCTTTGGGTTTAATTCCTCATTCATGAAGTTATAAAGTTTCTAGAATCTGGGGTTCATACCTAGGGTTTAACCTTCAGTGTTTTTGGTGAAATCTTGTGGTCTAAGGCTCTATTTATCATCCTTGTGGGGAAGCAGTGGTGCAGTTGAAGTTTTGCATAAAGATTTGATGGATTCGAAACATTCAGTAGGTGATTCCTTATGTAAGAAATTATTTATGAGTTAACTTGATTGATTTATTAATTTATAAATTTCATAATATGTTGTGTGTGGTGCGAAAACCATTTTTTGAAGCCTTAGTTAAGAATTTAGTATTAACGTTACATTTTTGCTTGAAGTTGTGTATTTCTCAAATGTAAATCATCTGATATCTATTGTGGTAGTTTTATAAAATGTGAAAGTGATTTATTAGTTGTTTAAAGAGGCTTAAAATTATGGTTTGTTAATTCTTTGGTGTGATTTTGGATTTGAAGGAGGGTTTTGAATTGGTTTTTTTTGTTTAAAACATATTTATACACCTTGGGATTGTTTTATGAAAATTGTAAATGATTTATTGGGTTAAACAAAGTGGTAAAATGATGTACATGTACTATTTTTTAGTGTGTTCAACTAAGATGTGTTTTTTAAAGATAAAGTGGTTATTTAAGATTTCAAACATTTTTAGAATGTTTTATATATTTCTGATATGTTTTATCAAAAGGCAAGAAAGGTGTGAAACACGTTTGTGGGCTGTTTTGTGTGAGTGTGATGTGCGAAATGGATTTTGTTTATGAAAATGTATTATGTGATATGTGTGTAGGATGTTATGTGAATTGGACTATCTTGTAAAGGTTTTATAAAAAAATTAAAGGATTTGTTAAAGTGTTAATGATTTGTGAAAATGTTTGTGGGCTCTTTTGGTGTGAGTATGATTTTAAAATGAATTTGAATGAAAAATGGGATTATGTGACTTGTGTGATATAAATGTGGGATGATTGGTAAATTTTTGATGTGGAAGTGGTATTTTCATGTGAAAATTATATTTTATGGATTTTTGAACTTTTTTGAGAACCAAAGGGAAACCCGGGTATCTAGGTGGGTGGACATGTACTAATATACTAGTGATCTCGTGGAGTTTGACCTCAGTTTCATGTAGAAATATTGATGATTACAACACTAAATAAACTATGATGATGATGATGATGATGATGATGATGATGATTTTTTGGGGCCACTCTGTTATGGTTATGATCCCTACTAGTGGCTCATGTGCACAATAATTAATATTGTGACGGTTACTTTCACCGAGATACAAATTACCTGGGACCCACTGTGAGCTAGGACCTAGGGGTTATTTCCTTCTACTTATGCTCATTGGATGAGTTATTCTTATTGCTGGCATACGATATGTGTGGCTGGATAATTCAGTATCTTTGTTATTTTATTTAAAAGTGTTGATTCTTTAAAATATCCCACTTAAAATTTGTTTTTATTTAAAGTTCCATCTTTTAGAAATTGTAATTATCATTTCTTGTTTATGAAAACTTGAAAACTTTCCATATTTTAATATTTATCACGTTTAATCTCTTAGTGGTGGTATCCTAATGGAAATTGTCTCACACCCTACTTACACCTTTGGGTGTATGTAAACTTGGACATTTCTGTCACGGGTTTGGGTACATCTTTTTGTGCCAATAGTTCGAGTTCTAGAGGTCCTTCATGATGTAGTGTTGTGGAGATGGATTGAGGGAGGTGCCTATCTCCATGAAGAGTTTCTTGGTCTATTCATTTTTGGTTTCATAATTTGTTTTAGTCTTTTATAATTGTTTTAAATTATGTAACTCAGTTCTGAATTTTTGTAAAAGATGGGTTGTTTTGAAAAATCTAGATTTGGTTATATTGGATTTGTTTGTTGTTTTATGTTTATAACCACGGGTAAATTCTTCCCAAACTTCATTTTATGATACCCGGGAACTTGTTCTAGCTCGTGGGGATTGATAAGGTCATTCAGGCCTTGCCACGGTCTAGGTAGGGTGCCTGTTTTGATTGCGACCAGTTTCATTTCATGACACTACAAGATTTGGAGAATCATGATTGTTTAATGTCTTGATGGTGATCTCCACAACTAGAACAAATCTCACTATAACATCATTAAAGGTTGATCTCTATGGATATGTTTTTGAAAGATCCTAAAAATCTTCTAAAAAATGGTGGAGCATCACGAACAGTCAATCCTATATATATGAAGTTATCCCCACATTATTTGACATGATAATAATCAAACTAAATATCGAATCACTTTGATTTTGTGAAGGTTAGGAGCTCCATGATTCTGGATTTATATGTGATCTTGATCATCATGAAAATACTATTTATGTATTTAATAATGCCAATTATCTTGAGTAATGGGTGCTTCACAATGATGGGGTATCCTATGATGTCTTAGTGATCTTCACGAAGGTAGTATGTTTCATTAAGGTAGTTTTCTTCATGAATGTAGTGATCATGGTGATGGAGCTTTGAGAATGATATTTTTAAAATTTTGTTTTATGTGATCATTTATTTAATGTGAATTAGTTTTGGACTTCTATAGAAGTAGAGTATCATGGTAGATTGGGACAGAGACATCAATTCCAATATACTGATTCGACCTTCAAGTCAATAAACTGAGTAAGGCTTCTCCTAGATTAGTGAGCTAGGGGGAGTCGATACAAGTGTTCCAAGGGAAGTAGTGTGTTATCACTATAATCTTTTAAAGGTAGCGTTCCTAGCATAGACTAACTATGTCTGAACTTTTTTATTTCAGAACTAGTTAAGATCGATGGATTTAGGTATGACTAAAATACTGTCGGTGTATGCTCTTTGGACTAGACCTCAGTGGTGAACTATTTAAATTTGATGTGTTGTCTATTTTCATGTGATTATTTTTATTAAATTCTGATTAGATAGGTTTGATAGGTTCCTACCAACATGGTAATAAGATCTATCACTTTAGAAGAAAAAGTTGACACCTTCTTTCACCCATCCCCTCTTAGGGTGTTTTGGGTTCCTTCACTTTCTTGGCCATGATTTTCATTGGTATGGAAAAATAAGAGAAATATAGAATAAATATATGGTAATAATAAAAATATCCAAAACAATAATGGATTTTAGAAACATACCTAAGCCTTTTTCAATAATAAACATGCCAACCCCTTTCAAGGTGTAGTACTATTCTATCCTCAGATATAACTTTCCCCATGAATTAGAATTCGTATGTCCAAAACTATAACTTTGAGAACATTGAATATATTTTATTATCCTAAACTATACTCAAAAATATTTCTATTTATTACATGTTCTCTTCCTTATACTTGGTTTTAAAGGGAACATCATCATCAAAAATGACTAAGAAGGTGTCCAAATATGGGTAGAAGTCCTAATTCATTTTTTCTTTAAATACTTCTTGCATATTTTTCAAATCGAAAAGAATCACCAAAACCCTATATATAGCATGAATTATCCTAAATATAGTGTTAGTTATGTTTGAATATCTCACCCTTAATTTTTGGTAACTATTTCTTAGATCAGTCATTGAGAACACCCATGCTCCCACAACATGATCAAATAAATCTTTGATATGAGCAAGTGGAAGTTATTTTTTATGAATGTTTTTCTATTTAAAACTTTTATCACGTTTTATAACTCTTTCTCTTATTTAGTTAATGGTTATATTTATTAATTACCAATATTTATCATGAAAGTTGATGTTATTAATATTTTCATGACTTATTATATACTCTCTTTACTTATTTTATATGAAATTTTCATAATTTGTGTGAAATATTAATGTTTTAATATTAAGTATAATTTTTGAGCATTTTTAGAAGTATTCCAATTGAGTCAGTTTAATGTTTTAATGATAACTATCACTATAAAGATCCAAATTGTGTGGTTATTGTTTTTTAGTATTCTTCTTTCAATATACAATATTTCATTAGAAGGTACCATGATCCAATTCTACTATTTGAAGGGTCATATGGTCCTCACAAACAATACCAAATAATCTGTGAACAAACTGGACCATCCTTGAAGATTGATTTACTGGGCTCACTCCAGAAGTCCAAAAACATTAACTCTCCACAATAATTCGGGGGACACTACATGTCATCTTGGATAAAAATTTCAAGGCCCAAATCTAAGTAAAAAGATCCCAAATGAAGCTTTAAAGTCCAAACCACCATTCTGGAAGAGAATTAAAATCAGTATAGTTTTCATGCCATATCTCATGATGTAAGCATCAAATAGAGCTGATAATTTTCAGTGTGAAATAGGAGATATTGGCGGCAGACTTTGTTGAAGAACCCATTCGGATTTGAAGGCATCTTCATATTCAAAAACCCTTTCACATTATGGACATCAAAAAGACTGGATTGAAATGGACAGTTTTACTTTGTTTAATCAACCGGCCATAACTTTTGATCCATAAGTCCAAATGACTCCAAATTTTGATAGTAGTCAGAAAACTTTATTATCTAAAACTTTTAATAATTATATTTCTCTAGATTATGGTTTCTTGATGTCCATATATGCGATCCAAGTGGTGGGTATTTCTGGAATGTAAATAGTCCACCACCTTGGGCTATAAATACATCCTCTCCTCTCCTTTCAAAAGGGTTGGTATTTCAGAGCAAAGGAGGATTGATTGGCAGTAACAAGGCCCTGAAAAAGGCTTGTTAGGATCTTAAAAACTTAATTTTTCACTTGATAATCCCTTCCTCCTCTCTTTTTTTCATTTACTTTTGCATTTTTCTTCGTTGTAATTTTGCAAGTGTTTGTCTTTGTAATTCTGTTTTAATGCAATTTTCTTCTTCTTAATTTATTATTTTCATCCACCTTATGTAGTTAAATATTAATTTTCTTATTGTAGTTTAAATAAATCTGAAATCCATCATCTTCTTTTACTTTATTATTCAATAAAAAGTCTGCTTTTTTTTACTCTCATCATCGTTCGTGTGTGTGTTCGGCGCACAACTCTTTTCTTATCCCTTTCTTTTTATTCTCTTTGTAATTCATCACCTTAAACATAATAGACCATATTACTAATAATTTAAATGGATGAGTAATTATCTTATTGGGGTGATTTATAATTTAGGGATGTTAAGTGATTGAGAGGTTTTGCTCGATGAATATTCTTTAATTTAACATTGTGTATGTTGGACTTAACATGTCATGGATTATTGACATATTATGTTTAACGTGTGGTTTCCATGGATTATTGTAACCAAAAATACACTTCCACAATCAAGAACTGATTGATATTAGAACCCTAAGTAAAGATAAGTCTTGGATTAAAGGCTTAACACTTGGAAATTCCAATCAACATCAACTTTTGATGTGGGTGTTAATTTAATGCAATATAAAGCAAATCTCAAGGATATCACATGCTTAACTCCCTAATGATGAACTCACCCCAATATTTATCAACATGTTAAATTAAACATCATCCATTAAACATTTCAATTAAGCTCTACAAACAACCCCCCCCCCCAATAAAAATACAATCAACTAAAAACAATCGACTATTACGAAGTACCATCGCCGAGGATTCGACCCAAGTGCTGCTATAGACATTAGTAGAGCACCGGAACCTTGACCGGTCGATAGGAGACAATCGGCTGTGCATTTCAAATGGTGATGTTTTCAGGGATGGTGCTTTATGTAGTCATTATTTTCTGTTTATTGTAAAAAAATCCAGAAAAAAACAAAATTTAAAAAAATTGAAAAAAAAACACAAAGAAAAACCCGTCTTCCTCTTAAAAATCATAAACTGAAAAAAATACAAAGAAAAACCTGTCTTCCTCTTTCTTCCAAAATTTATCTGAATGCCCCGTAGCCTCCCAAACAATACCTCGGATTTGTTTGACCCTGAAATTGAGCGAAAACTTCTCCAACTTAGGAGGAACATAAGATATACTCAAATAATTCGAGAACCAGTCCTCATCCAACCAGTTGAAATTGAAATGGCCAATCCTAGGGAACAAACCCTAAAAGAACTCACTTCCCCTGATATGAATTACCAACCTCTTGGTATTCAATATCAAAACATAGAAGCTAAATTCGAACTCAAATCGGGTTTGATTCATCTTCTCCCTCATTTTCACGGGCTAGCCGGTGAGGATCCACATCTCCACCTTAAAGAGTTCCAAGTAGTGTGCTCTACCGTGAAGCCTCAAGGGGTTTCTGAAGAACAAATCAAACTCTGAGCCTTCCCATTATCCCTAGCTGACACTGCTAAGTCATGGCTCTACTACCTTCCTCTTGGTTCCATAACTACATGGAATGACATGGAGCGACTATTCTTAGAGAAATTCTTTCTTGCTTCTCGTACAGCTTCTATCCGAAAGGAAATAAGTGGTATCTGTCAATTCCCAAGTGAATCACTCCATGAGTACTGGGAGAGGTTCAAAAAGTTTGTTGCAACATGCCCACACCACCAAATTCCTGACTAACTCTTGATCCAATACTTCTATGAGGGGTTATTTCCTTTGGAGAGAACTCTCATAGATGTCGCAAGTGGCGGTGCTCTTGTTGATAAAACTCCTGCATCAGCAAGAGATCTCATAAGTAAAATGGCTGCAAACACACAACAATTCCATACTCGAGCACATGCTCAATTCAAACAAGCCCAAGATAATCAATCAATTGAGCCGAACACAATGACCAAGTGTATGAGTGAAATTACAAGTCTTGTGCGACAACTAGCTATGGCTACCAAATCCCCAACCTTGTCTTCTCCGCAATCCATGTTTCCTGGACCTGTCAAAAACTATGGAATCTGCAACTCTCCATCTCATCCAACTGACACATGTCTACAACTTCAGGAGGATCAACCCAATTCATCTGGACCAATGGAGCTCAATGCATCATATGCTCAGTGGAACACCAATCCTCAACTATCAGGTCAGTTTGTTAGAAACTTTAACCAACCTCACTCTGAGCCCTTGTCTTCTTCCTATAACGACAGCCTTAGGTATGGTAATACCATATCTCACCCCCCCACAATTCCCTCCTCAAAACCCAAATCAATTCCAATATGTTCATGGTGGTGGTAACTTCCATCAACCTTATCCTTTTGTTCCTCAACCTGAAAGGAACAATCCTCCTCCTGGATTCCATTATCCTAGTGATCCTTCCCAATTCCAAAACCAATACAATCGATTTTCCAAGAACCAAAATCAAGGCAATCCCAACCAGGGACAACCCTCTTCTTCCAAGCAACCATGGGAAAGTGCAGTGGAAGATCTTGTCTCCTTCACCCGTTCTAGACTTAAAAACATTTAAACTCAAATAGGTCAACTTGCATCCCACCTGAGCCACCAACAACAATCAAATTCTTCCTAACTCCCAGCTCAACCATTACCCAACCCCAAGGGTAATGTGAGTGAAATTTCACTTAGATCGGGAAAGCACATTTCTATGCCTCAAGATAAGTCCTCTAGCCCTCCTTTGAATGTTGATCCAAAAAATGAAAAGAAAAAGAAACTTGAAAAGGAACCTGAAACCATTCCCTCACCTCCTTCAATTCCACTTAGGAACCCAATTCCATTTCCTAAAGTTGTTTCTAAACCAAGGAAGTCCTTTGAACCCGATCCTGAAATGCTTGACATGTTTAGACGTGTTGAAGTCAACATTCCCCTCTTAGATTCCATAAAACAAATTCCTAAGTATGCCAAGTTTCTTAAGGAATTGTGCACCCATAAGAGGCAACTTAGGACCTTTGAAAATGTTTCCACCCAGCAGTCTATTCCCATAAAGTGCAAAGATCCAGGGACCTTTACAGTCCCATGCCAAATTGGAAGTTCCAACTTTGATGATGTACTCATAGACCTAGGAGGCTAAATTAATGTCATTCCCAAATCCATCTTCTCCAACCTTGTTCTAGGTCCCTTAAATCCAACAGGTGTTGTCATTCAGTTATCCAATCGAAGCACAACCAGTCCTGAGGGAATAATTGAGGATGTCCTTGTCCGAGTTAATGATCTTATCTTCCCTGCTGATTTCTATGTTCTTGACATGGAAGGTGATATGAACTCTTCTCGATCTCCCCTCATTCAAGGAAGACCATTCCTCATGACTGCGAGAACCAAGATTGATGTCCATTCAAGCATCTTATCCATTGAATTCGGTGACCAACTGGTCAAGTTCAACATTTTCCAAGCCATGCGATACCCATCTGAGGATCACTCTGCATTCTCAATCCATGTTTCTGAGGAAACTTCTAAGAGTCAATAAAACCCCAATCCACCATGTTCTTCATGTTCTAATGATAAAGGATCTTGTGAAATCTTCACCATGATTAAAAAAGTCATAAATGGTGAAGTTGATGAGGATTCATAGACTCCATCAATCTAAAGGAACTTGAAAACTCTCTTGAATCCCACATCAACTCTGATCTCTACTGTTCCACCATGTAAAGTATTACGGAAAATTAATCTGAAGCAACTGAAGTCCCTGTATCCATTCCTGAGATGTCTAAACCACAAATGAGAGATGATACTGATCTAAAACCTCTTTTTGAACACCTGAAATATGCATTCCTCTTCCATGATCACTCATATCCTGTCATTATCTCTGCCACACTTACTGAAACTGAGGAGTCCAAACTTGTTCAAGTTTTAGAGGAAAACAAAAAGGCCTTAGGTTTGACCCTAGATGACATACCAGGAATCAACCCTGCCCTTTGCATGCATCACATACATCTTGAAGAATCTTCCAAACCAATGCGACAACCACAAAGAAGACTCAATCCACTCATCCTTGAGGTAGTTAGGGAAGAGATCGCCAAGCTTCTTCAAGCTGGTATTATCTACCCAATTTCTGATAGTGAATGGGTTAGTCCAATTCAGGTTGTACCAAAGAAGGGTGGGATAACTGTTGTCACAAATGAACATGGGGAGGTAGTCACAACTCGAGTGAAGAACAAATGGCGTGTATGTACCGATTATCAAAAATTGAATTCTGAAACACTAAAAGATCACTACCCTCTTCCATTCCTTGATCAAATGCTTGAAATATTAGCCGGAAAGTCACACTATTTCTTTCTTGATGGATACACCAGCTATTTTCAAATCCCAATCTCACCTCAGGACCAAGAAAAGACTACTTTCACATGACCCTTTGGAACATATGCATATTGAAGAATGCCTTTTGGCCTTTTCAATTCTCCTACAACATTACATAGGTGTATGATGAGTATCTTTTTATAATTCATTGAACACTGCATGGAAGTCTTCATGGATGACTTCACCATTTATGGTGAGTCATTTGAATCTTGTTTGAATTTACTCTCTCTTTTCCTCCAAAATTGTGTCAAGTGTAACCTTGTGTTAAATTTTGAAAAATGTCACTTCATGGTTGCAAATGGGATTGTTCTTGGGCACATAGTTTCAAAAGATGGTATTGAAGTCGATCCTGCCAAAATTGATGTGATCCAATCACTTCCTGAACCCAACTCTATTCAAGACATTCGTTCATTTCTCGGTCATGCTTGTTTCTGTATGAAATTCATCCATAAATTCAGTAGGATTTCCCTCCCACTAACTCGTTTTCTCCAAAATGATGTCACCTTCCATTTAGGTGAGGTTTGCAAGAGAGCCTTTGTTGAACTCAAAACTGCTCTAACATTTGCACCAATAATACAACCCCCAGATTGGTCCTTACCCTTTGAGTTAATGTGTGATGCTTCTAATAGATCTGTTGGGGTTGTTCCTGGTCAAAGAAGATAAAAGATTCCTCATGTCATCTATTATGCCTCAAAAACATTGGATGAAACTCAATATCACTACACTCTGACTGAAAAGGTACTTCTAGTAGTGGGTTTTGCCTTAGATAAATTTCGGCCCTATCTCTTAGGAGCCAAAATCATAATCTTCACAGACCATTCTGATATAAAGTTCTTACTTAAGAAAAGTGATTCCAAACTGAGGCTAATTAGATGGATCCTAATGCTCCAAGTGTTTGACCTTGAAATCAAAGATAGACCTGGAAAAGAAAACCATGTGGCTGATCACTTGAGTAGAATTTCTAATTCTCCTCATTCAGAAATTATTGATCTTGAATTCCCCATTGAGAACCTTTCATCTCTCACTCCAAAGTTACCATGGTATGCTTCAATAGTAAATTATTTGGTTTCTGCTGTTTTTCCTGAAAAGTTATCAAAAGAAAAAAAAATGAAGTTGAAAAGTGATTCAAAATACTATTTTTTGGAAGAAAATACAATTTGGAAAACTGGGGCTGACATAGTAATTATGAGATGTGTTGAAGAAAATGAGCATTCTTCCATCTTAAAATTTTGTCACTCACTTCCCGGAGGTGGCCACTTTGGACCCCAATGGACCTCCCGACAGGTCCTAGACTCTAGATTCTTATGGCCTTCACTCTTCAAGGACTCACATGAGTTCTGTCAATCATGTCCCACTTGCCAAAAGTTCGGCACAATCTCCAAAAGAAATGAAATGCCCCAAAATCCTTTAATCTTTTGTGAAATCTTAGATGTTTGGGGCATCGATTTCCTGGGACCATTTCCCCCTTCCAATGGATTCTCATACATTCTTCATGCGGTCAATTATGTTTCAAGGTGGGTTGAGGCCAAACCCACTAGGAAGGATGATGCTCATACTATTAGTGAGTTCCCAAATACCCACATCTTCCAATGATTTGGCACACCACGTGCCTTGATCAGTGACTTAGGAACCCATTTTTATAATAGAACCATGAATGCTCTTCTGAAAAAGAATGGGGTTGTACATAAAACATCAACTTCATATCACCCTCAAAAAAATGGCATGGCTTAACTTTCTAATAGGGAAGTGAAAAGGGTACTTGAGAGAATTGTTAAGCCCACCAGAAAAGACTGGCCTGAGAGACTTGGTGAAGCCCTTTGGGCTTATCAAACTGCCTATAAAACACCCATTGGGATGTCTCCTTTTAGGATAGTTTTTGGTAAAGAGTGTCACTTACCAGATGAAATGCAACATAATTCTTTTTGGGCTGTGAAAACCTGTAATTTTGATTGTAAAAAATCTGGTGAAGAAAAACTATTGCAATTGGCTGAACTGGAGGAGCTTCAACTTGATTCTTATGAGAATTATAATCTCTACAAAGAAAAATCCAAGGCACTCCATGATAAACACATACTGACAAAGGTATTTTATGAAGGTGAAAAGGTAATGATCTTCAATTTTCAATTTCGGCTTCACCCAGGTAATCTTAATTCTCGTTGGGAAGGTCCTTTTGTTATTAATAATGTTTACCCATTTGGTGCAGTGGAAGTCCAAGACCCCTCTTCCAAAAGGACATTCACGGTTAAAGGACATCGGTTAAAGCATCACCATGAGAGGATGCACAATCCTTGATCAACATCGACTTCCACTGGATCCCCAAATTCTCTAGCCGACCTACCACTAGATGGAGAAGGCGACCTGCCAAATCCAAACCAGGGGGAACCTCTTTCCCTTTAACTCTCTCTATCTCTTCCTCTCTCTACCAATTTCTTCTTCCTACTCTCTCTTTCATTTTTTTACCATTTTCTTTATCAAAACCATTATTTTTTCACTTTCTATTTTTTGTGGGTGTATCTTTACAAAAATAAAAACCAAAAAACAAAAAAAAACCAAAAAAACAATCACTTAAAAAAATACAAAAAAAAATTATAAGTCATGCTTACTCACCATCGAGTTTTGAAATTTTGTACAACCATTTTGGGGATTTAACAGACGTGTTTTCATCTCAAAAATTTTGTATTTTCATTATGACTTTTGATAAAGAATTTTGTGTCAGAACCAACACATTTTGAATGCTCAATTTTTGATTTGGAAAATTATTTTCCCCAACCATGAGAATAAACATTTTTTTTCATGCCAAGGCCACCGATGGCTATCTTTTCAAAATGTGTGTTTTTACCCCCATTTGTGAGTCTTCAATTTGTGGACCTTTGAGCTTAATTTCCTACCTTAGTGTACATTAATATGATAGAGGCATTTTCTAAACCACATGAGAATCACAATATCCAAATAGCCTCCCATTTCCCTTACATTAATCCTCCTTTTGAAAGCCCCTTCAAGCCAATGAAAACCTTTTCTTTGATAGCCACATTACAAGCCCAATACCTTTTCCCACCCAATATCAACATGGATTTTCATTGAATACTTTTTTTTGAAATTTAAGTGTGGGGGGAATGGATTTCATTGTTTGGGTACCCTATTATTGATTTTCAACGAGTTATCATCTACTTGAGGACAAGCGTCCATTTCAATGTGGGGGAGAGGTTGTCATTAAGTGTGTTTTTTTGAATGTAATGAAAATCCATTTATGTAATTTTGTAAATGTTATTGACAAGTGTTAAAAAAAATGGTGAAAAAAAATCAAAAAAATGAAAAAAAAAATGGGTTGTGTCTTGGGTAGGTCAAAAATCACTCTTCCTCAACCTTTGATCATATTACAAATATTACAATTAGTGTCATGATGAGATAAATCATGGGTTGGGTTATGAGTGTGAGATCTTTTCCAAGTTCAACATTCGAAAAAACAAAGAAAAAAAGGAGAAGAAACAAAAATAACACTTGCATTATATTCTTATTGGGAGAATTTATGTGTTTTGTAAATATTTCATCTTCTAATTACCATCATGTTTTCTTCCTCTATTATGTCTTTCTTCACACAATCATTCCCTTTTAAATATGTATTTTCATTTCCTTCCATGTTTTATTTCAAAAAAAATGTGCATTGCTTTTTCTATGTTGATATTTTAACCCTCTTATTCTCTCTCTTGGACATTATATTCCTACCATCCCATAGCCATAGAAAAATCCATTAAAAGACCTCTTGATTCTTGTTCACTTTGGATAGGGATTTTAACCTGAGAGCTCTTTTCAAACTCTAAGATTTTCACTTTTATTTGGTGAAAGAGTGAACCTCCACAAATAAATTTTATCATCTTGAGAGGTGTGAGTTTAGAGTGTCCACATTTTCCATTTCTAAATTTGAGAATGAAAAAATGAATTAGTTTTGGAACATTTTTTCTGTAAAAACTTGTGGTGTATTTCAAAATGTATGAGTGAAATAGTCTAAACCTCCCCTGATTGGAGAAAACAAACTTCTAATATCTGTTGGTGAGTAAAAATGATTTTGTCATGTTTTTATATTTGTTGCACATGAAGACATGCACAAAACTAAGTGTGTGGGAGTTTATGATATTAATATTTTCATGACTTATTATATACTCCCTTTACTTATTTTATATGAAATGTGCATAATTTCTGTGAAATATTAATGTTTTAATATTAAGTATAATTTTTTAGCATTTTTAGAAGTAGTCCAATTGAGTTAGTTTAATGTTTTAATAATAACTATAACTATAATGATCCAAATTGTGTGGTTCTTGTTTTTTAGGATTCTCATTTCAATATAAAACATTTCATTAGGAAGGTACCATGAGCCAATTTCGCCATTTGAAGGGTCATATGGTCCTCACAAACAAGATGAAAGAATCTGTGAACAAACTGAACCAGCCTTGAAGATTGATTTACTGGGCTCAATCCAGAAATCCAAAAACATTAAAAAGTCACAATAATTTGGGGGACACTACATGTAATCTTGGATAAAAATTTCAAGTCCCAAATCTAAGTAAAATGGGCCCAAATGAAGCTTTCAAGTCCAGCCCACCATTCTGGACAAGAATTTAAATCAGTATAGTATTCGTGACATATATCATGATTTGTGCATCAAATCGAGCTGAGATTTTGCAATGTGAAAGAGGAGATATAGGCGGCAGACTTTGTTGAAGAACCCACTCGGATTTTAAGGTATCTTCATATTCAAAAACCCTTTCACATTCTGGACTTCAAAAATACTGGATTGAAATGGACAATTTTACTTTGTTTAATCAACCGACCATAACTTTTGATCCTTAAGTCCAAATGACTCCAAATTTGAGAGTAGTCGGACAAAATTATTATCTACAACTTTGAAGAAGGATATTGCTTTAGATTCGGCTATCTTGATGTCCATATCTGCGAGCCCAGTGGAGGGGTATTTCTGGAATGTAAACAGTCCACCACCTTGGGCTATAAATACATCCCCTCCTCTCCTTTCAAAAGGGTTGGCATTTCAGAGAAAAGGAGGATTTATTGGTAGTACCAAGGCCCTGCCAAAGGCTTGGTAGGATCTTCCAAACTCAAGTTTTCACTTGATAATCCCTTCCTCCTCTCTTTGTTTTCATTTACTTTTTCATTTTTCTTCGTTGTAATTTTGCAAGTGTTTGTCTTTGTAATTCTGTTTTAATACAATTTTATTCTTCTTAATTTCTTATTATCATCCACCTTTTGTAGTTCAATATTAATGTTCTTATTATAGTTTAAATCAATCTGAAATCCATCATCTTCTTTTACTTTATTATTCAATAAAAATTCCGGTTTGTTTTACTCTCATCATCGTTCGTGTGTGTGTTCGGTGCACAACTCTTTTATTATCCTTTTCTTTTTCTTCCCTTTGTAATTCATCACCTTAAACATAATAGAACAGATTACTAATAATTTAAATGGCTGAGTAAATATCTTATTGGGGTGAGTTATAATTTAGGGATGTTAAGTGATTGAGAGGTTTTGCTCGAAGAGTATTCTTTAATTTAACATTGTGTATGTTGGACTTAACATGTCATGGATTATTGACATATTATGTCTAACTTGTGGTATCCATGGATTATTGGAACCATAAATACACTTCCACAATCAAGAACTGATTGATATTAGAACCCTAAGTAAATTTAAGCCTTGGATTAAAGGCTTAACACTTGGGAATTCCAATCATCATCAACTTTTGATGTGGGTGTTAATTTAATGCAATATAAAGCAAAGCTCAAGGATATCACATGATTAACTCCCTAATGATGAACTCAACCCAATATTTATCAACTTTTAAAATTAAAAATCATCCATTAAACATTTCAATTAATCTCTGAAAACAAACCCCCTCAATCAAAATACAATCAACTAAAAACAATCGACTATTACAAAGTACCATCGCCGAGGATTCGACACGAGTACTGCTATACACATTAGCAGAGCACCGGAACCTTGACCGGTTGATAGGGGACAACTTGTCGTGCATTTCACAAGTACATAAAAAAATAAATCCCTAAGAAAACTAGGGTTTTAAATGAGTTCATCATTCAGTGTGGATGATTATGTACTCTGTTTATAGTTTTTATTATCCCACTCTCACAAAGTTTCCCTTTTATTATCAAGGAAATTATGATAAAGTAGATGGACTTGAACTCATTTTTCTAGCACCAAATATGTAAAATGATAGATTTATCATTGAAGTAAAAGATTACTGGATATTAGAATATCCATCTTGAAGTGATTAGCAGTGTAGAAAAAGTCTTCTCCTCTAAACTGTAATGAATTATGATCAAATACTTCTAATTCCAGTAATAAAATATATTCATCTATGTTAAGGTAATCAAAATTATGTCTTGTAAATTTTGTATTCTTGGAGTCTGCCTCTTCTTCTTCTTAAGCCACGACAATATTAAGATATTACATACTCAAATTCTCAATATCCTATAACCCAAATGGTAATCGTGAAATAATAACTAGGTCACTTATTCTTAATCATCTTTGATCATTTATAGATAATATATAATATCCAAATACATTTTTTTATTATCAATCATTGATATAAAATATCAACAGTGAATGTAGTATCAGTCACTTCTTAGTAAAAATGATTATTTTCAAACACTAGTTACACCACTAATATTTTATTTTAATCAATTATGATTTCATAATCCAGAAGCTTTGAATGGATGGCTCGCATTATCTCATGAATGTTTTTGGATCATTCATAGAATTATCATAAAAGATTCATATGAACATATTCATGCATTATTTATCATGTTCTCATTAACATTAATGAAAATTGAATCCTTTATTTAATTTGAATAATTAAACAAATAAGATCACTACCTTTATGAAAAAGGATTGTATACATATTGTCTCTTTTTTTTAAGAAAGCTAAAGTTAATCACATATACTTCCTCTTCCTTCTTTCATGAAATCCATGTAACACTCATAGGTTACTTCTTCTCCATCATGAGAACATAGAGTGTGGATTCTTTTTCTCCTTCACATGAATACGTTAGTCCCTGAGTAACTTATTCTTCTTTACATAACCTTGGAAGTTGATGGAACCCTAAATCTTTATATAATCTAGTATATGGGAACTATTTATATAAGGGAAAATATCCAAATGGATCAAACATTTTGTGTTTTCAAATTCCAAGGCACTTTATTGTGGCTTGGAGGATGTCTGGAAGATTTTGGGTGCTGGGAACAAGAAGTAGGGGACTTTCACAGTGTGATAGTGGGATTCACATCGTTTAATATTTCAGGGTTTGAAAAAAATGAATAGGCAATGGTTTTTCATTGAAAATTAACCTCGAGGTATTACACAACATGAAATGGGATTACAAAATTTGAAATCCTCCAATGTATTGTGATTTAAAAATATTTTAGCCACTCAGGTTTTCAAAACCTACGGCTACAGCATCCCTCTCTCTTGACTCTATGAGACCCAGTGACCCTCTCTTCAATGGTTTGTAGATCCCTTCGATGGGAATCGATCTCAGGGTTCTGGCTTTGATTTGTATCAATCCATATTTTTTATGAGGTATGATCTGCCTATCCTTTTGTGATTTCTTCAATCCTTTTCCTCCAATTTATCTTTTATATGAAATTAAACTTGATATCCATGTACCTAATAGAGTTTGCTAGGTTTTTGGATGGTGCGGTTGTGATGTGACATCCTTGGGTGGATTTCATTATTGCGGGAGATGTGATCAAGATCCATTGAGTTTATCCATTCTTGTGATAAGAACTTAGACAACCTTTGGAGGTAGGGGACTACTGGATTCTCTATTTATTAATGTGAAATTGTATAGTTAGCCTAATTTATCCCCTTGGATCGCAATGGAATTGGCCTAATTACATACTTAAAATAGTTTAAAGAATTGGTATTGACTGCGTAGCGATGTTTTTTCTTTATACTACGATAACAATTTTCCACTTTATTTTCTTGATTGTGTGATATCTATGACTTTATTGGTTTAGAATATTGCTCTTCATGGAAATTGATAATTAATTTAAATCTGGAATTATTTGACAAATTAATCGACTAATTGGTTAAAGAGGAATTTTTAATAAATTTGGTTGTTGTTGTTATAATTCGATTTTAATCAAATTGATACATATATTCATGTTTTACTGAATTGGTTAATGAACCTATGGCATGTTTATTATTTTTTCTGAAAGAACTAAATCTATTTCAAATTTATTGCATAATCAATTTGTGATAGCTTGAGATATCTTGTTGTTTAGGTTTCCCATATTTGGAACTTGTGAATAATGAAGTAGCTAATTCAAGATGGAATAAGAACCATTTGTGTGATAAGTATAATTCCTTTATAGGTCTTGAGTTGAACAATTTCTTGTAAATGACATGTTTTTTATGCTTTGGGTTTGAGATCCCATTGCTATCTTTGTTCCTACTACTTGTGATGTGCTCTGGATACTAGACTTGTGGTATGTGGGGTAGGGAGGCCCGAATGTGATGTGAGCCTAGGTTGTCTGAGCTTGGAGGGTTATTGTGGTATGTAGGGTAGGGAGGCCCAATTATTTTGGTAGAAGTTTATGGTTGTAGTTGTGAGATTCTTGCATTTATGCATGTGGTGTCAGGTAGGACACCAAAGATGATAGAATAGGTTGGTGTTGGGCTTACTGGTTGATATGAAATATGGGTTCTTGTTGAATCAATTATTTGTTTCTCTTCTTTACATTCCCTATTGCTTGAGGTTGTTGGTTTTTCATACTCTCCTTCCAAGGGAGTCGAAGATACGTGGGGTATGCCATGTGCTTTCTGAGTTTAGCTTCTCGTGGTTGGATGGGTCTACACTTCTTCTATAGGTGGCAAAGAGTCGACAGGTAGTTTATAAACTCACCATTTTGAGCCCCTTGTGTTTAGTAGAATAGAATGTTTTACTAGAATACCTAGACATATAGAATTCAGTAGTGATTATTAAATAAATTAATAAATGTTTAACCCATGGGGTTGGATCTTACTATGATGAAATACAGAGGTTATAATTCTGAGAAACCATGGACTCGGTTTGGTTATGCTTGGATGGCATGAATCCTTGTCATGATTCTAATTAAAATAAATTTAGAAATGATAATGGTTAATTAATGATTAAATAATTAATTAATGTAAAGTGAAACTGATAAAAATGATAAATTAATTTAATGTATCTATTTAAATGGTTTTTTTCTTGAAGGATATATAGTCTTAGTAGTGGTATCCAAGAGTCCAAGAGACATTAGCTACAGTTGAGTCTAAGAATATGTAATTCCAATTGTGTGTTTGTGGGATATATTATATCATATATTTTTTGTTCTTCAATACGGTACTCCACCCTATAGGTTAGGGAAACTGACACCCTAGGGATTCTTAGCCATGTGGAGTGTTTTCTCCAACATCCTAGTGGGAGGATGGATGGATGACTACCCCCTTTGGCCCACTCTCTTTTCTTGGTAGTTACTTTTTATGGAATGAAGGATAGTTAGTATTCCCCATATATGTGTTTAGAGGTCTGTAATGGCTTGTGGTTCTTTAACACACATATATTCTGGATATAGTTCCCTAAGGACTGCTATAGGTATAACTAGTATAGGCTATGATGGCTTGAGGATCCTTACTCAACGTATGGGTTGTGGTGGCTTGATGAATAATACCCAACATACGATACATGTTATGAGAGCTATGGTGGATCTCAAAAACTACTTGGTTTTGGTTGCATGGATGTGGTGGTGTGAAGTATGAGGTGTATATTGACGCATGAGGTGCATGTTCTGGTGGTTCACCCAGGTGTCTGTGGGATATTCGTTTTAGAGAGATATTCTTAGGATTTCCGACATTGTGGTAGAGTGGAAAAAAAGTAGGGAAGTAGTAGAGGCGTACCCATGATATTCTTTATTATATAATATTATATTATATGTGATACTTGGTGAGATTATCCATTGTGAGGCTAGTCACATAGTATATTTTTTTAGGTGACGAGTTAGTTTCACTTGTTTTTCATTGTGCTTTAGAATGATTTCTTTACTCTTTCATGGGAGGATCTACAGAGAATCCTAAAAATTATAATTTTATTCTCACCCTACGAATATATAAACTATTTTTCATGTTAGTTGGAGTAGGTTAGAGACCATTATTAATACTACTAGCTTGTGGGTTGTAGTAGATGTTTGGGATTCATGGTCATTGATGTCTATACTTTATGTTGGTACTTTCATTTTTTCCTTTCAGTTATTGTAGTTGTTTCAGGACATTAAATTTGTATAATTGGGATTATTTTATATTATAGTCTTAGTAGGTGTTGGTGGGTTTCTATCTATCGCTTTCTTCCACATGTGTTTCCCTTAGAGGGTAATGCCTCCCATATTCATTTTTATCACACCCTTGGTGCTAGTTTCCAACATGGGGCCTACTAGAGGCGGGACTCTAGGGTCACTATCTCTCTTCTCTAATTTCTATCCCAAGAGGGGTACACATTGTGTAGAGGGTGTCATGATAGAGTGGTATCAATGGTCATGTTGATGGATAGATTGAATTTTAGAGTTAGGTACAGGTGAGGTTTCACGGGATGGTAGGAAAACAGTGTCAGATAATTTTAAAATTCACTGAAAACATGGGAGAACAGCTAAGACATTGGTATTTAGGGCCAACTATGATCCGATGTATAGACCATTTACCTAATAGTGGATACTAAATGAGTTCATACTGGTTGTAGGTTTGAGACCCTGGAAGGATCATGCATCATTATTCTTTGTGCTTGTGTTAGAATGGGTAGACCTTGGGATAGGTTAAACTAAAAAGAGTAAAAGAAAAATATTAATTAATGTTAAGGTATTCTATATCCAATGTTTAGAGGCTCTAATTTCTTGTTATTTTATAGGTAAGGATCCAGGTCAACATCCTCGTTAGGTTCGCGCAGAGGAAGTTGAGAAGATTGCTCTAGCAGATCATCACAAATTAGAGGTTAACAACGATGACACTAAGAATATGACACTCCAAGAGTTTTAGTGCCAGAGACTATAGTGGTGTGAGGGCACTATTTTAGATGAAGTCACATAAGACTAGTTAGAGAAGGTTTAGATAGACTTTAGTTCAACCCTTGCTCAAAAGGAGCACAGGGTGTCATAGGCTTTGATGATGTTGTGTGGGGCAGTGAGGAAATAGTGATTCTTGTTCCTTGAGGATCATGAGGAGTCAACAATCTAGTGGGAGGAGTTTTAAGACCAATTCAGCTTCGAGTATCTTTCATCGACTGTGATGGTATCTAGTTATCAGGAGATGATTACACTTTAGTAGAGGAGATATAGTGTTTGATAGTTTCTAATCCATTTCTGGAACCTTTTGTGATATTATTCAGACATGTTTTTAATTGAGGATGCTAGGGTGAGGCAATTTGAGGAGGATTTTCATCTAGCACCATATGACAACCCTAATCTTTTATTACATAAAAATCATTTGATAAAATGTAGAAGATTGATAGGACTAGTGTATTTGGGGATTCGGATCATTACATAACAACTTAGAACATGAAAAACAACATCTTTATTGAAAACTTCCTTTAAATTACCACTAAATTCACTCATACTTAGCATTGCATGGAATAACCTGAAGACATGCATAAGAAAATAGTGAGCTATAATTCCAAGTAAGGGAATAAACATGGAGTAACATGAGGAATACAATACATGTTAGAAAATAGTCATATCATTAGATAACAATACAATCATAAACATAAAGGCATGATAAATCATGATAATCCTAACATGGAAATGTGGCAACAACACTTAACATGGAATTAGTATGAGCCAAGGATCATTGCACATGGAGGATGAGTAAATCCTCATTGCACATGAAGCATGAGTAAAACCTCATTTCACTTTAATTATCATGACTATACACCCATATCACATGAAATATCATGATACTATTCTTATCCCAATGCATTGTAGTGCTATAAGGGTGCATCCTTCTTAAACATTTCATTTCATGCATAATTGTGCCACATTGATTATATAACATGGATTCATAAAACATAATCATTTATTTTATGATAAAGTAATGTGGAATTCATACATGAAACTTTATAATCAATAAGTAAATGTTTATAAAGGTGAATACCCTTGATAGAGAAATTGGCATGTTATTCACTACACAATGACATTGGCTTGGATAATGGGTGCAATTTCTGCAGCGTAATGGTGTGACGTAATAATTCATAAAAATTGTTAATGAGAGATAAAGGATTGTATCATCACATGTACATTAAATGGAAAGTAAAGGGGTCATATAGATACATTTACCAACAATTTTAATGGAATTTAGAGTCATGATACAAAAGAATTGCTTGAATGTAAAAGAGGAGAGAGAAATTCGATTCAGAATTTCAACATAGTAACGGGTGTACATGGGAGGAATTTAATGAGAGATAAATGTATCTCCCATAATTCAAACATAAATAGGGATGTATGAGAGAGTTGAGATACCATACCCCAACATTTATAATTAAAATTCAAAGGTCATAACAATTTAAAGAATATTGGACAAAAATGAGAAATAAAGAAAAAAACCCTTAGTTGGAAGTGTGCTTAAAAAGGTTTGAGAGAGGCTTGAGGGAGGCTTCTTGGGAGATTGGGGAACCTTGGGAGGATTATAGATAGATGAGGTAATAGGTTGGACAAACTCAAATGGCTTTTAGTGAGGAGGAAGTGAGAACTTGGGTGGGTTTATATAGGAAAGGTGAGGGAATCTTTATTATTTAGGTTTGGGACACATCACGTTAAACTAAAACAAACCACAAAAAAGGAACATGGTTTTTGGGAAAGGGAACTTGAAAGAAATATTTTACAAGGCCAAGGTCCAAACATCTTAAAATAATGGGTTTTATTATGTGGAGGTGAGTCACACTCCAAAGGAAATCAATTTAAAAAGACAAGATGTTTAATAAGACTTGAAGGGTCCATTAATGCTTTGTAAAATAATTCAAAAAAACCAAAATCCCATTATTGTAATGTTAAAACATATATTGGACGAAAATAAGGCTTTTTGTATTTTATTACATCACTATTGGGTAATTATGATGTCATAAAACACATTATATATTTAAACAGTATTTAATTTTTACCCAAAAATTGGACTATCTCAGAAAATTATGTAAAATTTACCGTTGGATAATATTGATATCCTGATTCCAGAAATAATATTTATTTTATCTTAATAATTTTCTAAATATGTTATTTTTAGCTTTTAAAATAAAAATCGATATTTATCGAAAATTCATGGGTTTTGACAAAACTGGCTTTCAAACCTTAATAAAAATTACGATTGCATTCATAAAATTATACAATCATTTATATTTAATAAAAAAAATTTAATAATATTATTAATATTTTATTAAAATATTATTTTATTTAAAAATCCATTAATTCATCAAAATTGATTTCTTAGTAGAATATTAACTAAAAACACTATATTTGATTTAAAACCCATCTACAAGGTAACAATAATAAAATGAAGGTATATTTATTATTATATACAAAAATAATGTACATGACCGTAGTGCTAATGTCTTGTTACATAAACCCATATAACACCCGCATAAGACTGAAGGGTAAGGTGTGCGATGGTGACCGACTCTTAGGGTGGCTCGGATAACATTTCTCAGGTGGTAATCTCTATCAACTTCCACTTCTCTCATAGGATGTTCCGATCGAGCATAACATATTCAAGCTTGGCTTGGGCTTGATCAAGAGAAAATACAAAATATGCAACCTCCTTTCCAAGCTCTGAAAAATGGGCTTCATATGAGGCACATCTACTAGATGAGGCCATCTCTTCCTTTTTCTGAGTAAATTGGATTTGTTAAAGCTCTATATTTATACTAATCATGTGATCATTGTTCAACGGATATATTAACAATGGTCATAGTGATTAACAATATTTTAAAATCCAACAACATAAAACCAAAGCAGTTGACATTTTATATAAACATTATACATAAAGATACAATTAATTTGATCAAGAGGGATTTCCATTAATGAAATTTTGGATCGTTACAATCTTCCCCCTTAAAAAATTTCATCCTTGAAAGCTTCTTTTCCCACACTAAAATAGACGTGGGTTACTCTGCTTCATCATTTCATCTGATTCCCACGTTGCTTCTTCAAACTTGTGGTTTCACCACAACACATAGACGAGGGGTGTTTTCTTATTTCTTAGAACTTTTTCTCTAAGATCTAAGATCCTCACTGGTTGCTCCTCATAAAAAAGGCCATCCTCAGACTATACCACCTCTAAAGAAATTACATGTGAAGGGTCTGGTATGTACTTCCTTAAGAGGAAAAAATGAAAGACATCATGTACTTTGTCCACGGTAGGTGGAAGTCTTAGTCGATAGGCCACAACCCAGACAAGATCAAGAATATCGAAGGGGAAGATGTACCTTGGACTTAACTTCCCTTTCTTTCCAATTATAATGACCATATTCCACGGAGATATGTGTAGAAATACCATGTCTCCAAGTTTAATCTCAATGTCTCATTGACGGTTATCTGCATAACTCTTCTGTTGACTATGAGCTGCCATGATATGTTGTTGAATGGTTTTCACCTTCTCCACCATGTGTTCGACCATTTATGGTCCAAGCAGCTTACACTCACCGACCTCTTCCCAACACGCCAGTGTTATGCACCATTTCCTATAATGGGAATAATTTTGTGCCATTTTGATGCTCTTTTGGAAAAAGTTATTATAAGAGAACTCAACCAGAGGAAGATTTTGATCTCATCCTCCTTTAAAGTCCATCGAGCACGCTCTCAACATGCCCTCAAGTGTTTGAATAGTCCACTTGGATTGGCCATCAGTTTGAGTATGATAGGTCGTACTAAAGTTCAATTTAGCATTCAAAGCTTGTTAAAGACTCTTCCAAAACATAGAGTTAAATCTTGGATCTCAATCGGACACAATATATAGTGGTACTCCATACTGCCTTACCACTTCCCTAATATATATCTGTGTCAGTTGATTCAATGAGAAATCCTCCTGAATATCAATAAATTGTGTAGCCTTTGTAAGATGATCCAAAACAACATAGATTGCATTGTTGTCTTTGGATGTCTTCAGAAGTCCGATGACAAAGTCCATGGTGATGTTCTCCCATTTCCATTCTGGTATGGGAAATGGTTGCATCATCCCCTTAGACTTCTTCCCCTCTTTCTTCACTTTCTAACACACCATGCACTTTGATGTATATTCAGTGATCTCCTTCTTCATATTATCCCACCAATAATGCTCTTAGATATCTCGATACATCTTTGTGTTTCCTGGGTGAATAAATAAATTTGAACTATGTGCATCATCCAAAAGTTCCTTCTTCAGCCCCAGACTTGATGGAACACATAGTCTTTTACCAAATCTCACAATTCTTTCTTCATTTACATTAAACTCTGATGATTTCCCTTTTCTGATAGCTTCCACTTTTTCCTAAATTCTCACATCATCCTTTTGAGCATCTTTTAACCTTCCAAAAAGTGATGGTTGAGAAATCCATTGTGAATGGATTGATGGTGTTCCCTTATTTATGATTCCCATGTCCATATTCATAAAATCTAATAAGATTTGATATTTTCAATTCGAATCAATGACAAAATTGTTGGTTCCTTTCTACTTAGGGCATCTGCCACCTTCTTCGCTTCCCCAGCATAGTAATAGATTGAACAGTCGTAGTCTTTGGTCAGCTCTAACCATCTTCATTGGGGCATGTTCAACTCTTTTTGTGTGAATATATAATTTAGGCTTTTGTGGTCCATATATATTTCATACTTCTCCCCAAAGAGAAAATGCTGCCAAATTTTCAAAGCAAAGATCACTACAACCAACTCGAGGTCAAGTGTTGGATATTTTTGTTCCGTAACATTCAATTTCCTTAAAGCATAGGCAATTACTTTTTCATTTTTCATCAACACACATCTCATTCCCTTCTTCAAAGCATCACTGAATACCACAAAAATTTCTCCACTTGTGTGTAAAGTGAGCACGGGCGTAGTGATAAGCCTCCTTTTCAACTCCTTAATCTTTCTTTGCATTAATCACTCCAAGAAAACTTTACTCTTTTCCGAGTTAGCTTGCTAAGAGGGTTGGACAATCATGAGAAATTTCTCACAAATCATCAATAATATCCAGATAACCCCAAGAAGCTACGGATATCTGTTATCGATGTTGGCCTTAACCACCCCTCAATTGCATCTGTTTTGGAGGGATCCACAAATATCCCATTGCTTGTGATGATATGGACCAAGAATGAGACCTCCTTCAACCTGAAATCACCCTTGTTGAACTTTTCATAGAACTTCTCCTTCTGCAAGGTCTCTAGTACAGTTCATAGATGCTCCAAATGATCCTCCTTGGTTTTGGATTATATCATAATATAATCTATAAATACTACCACAAATTTGTCGAGGTATTCTCTAAAGTATATATTCATCAATTACATGAATATTTTTGGAGAATTAGTGAGTCTGAAAGGCATTACTATGAATTCATAGTGCCCATATCTTGTACGAAAATTAGTCTTGGGGATATCTTCCTTCATCACCCTTACCGGATAATATTCAGATCGAAAATACACCTTGGAGAAGTGTTGTGATCCACGCAGCTGATCAACCATGTAATCAATTCATGGGAGAGGATACTTGTTCTTTATCATGATTTTTTTGAGATCACGATATTCGATGAGAAGGCACATTGACCCATCCTTCTTCTTGGCGAAGAGGACTGGTGCACCCCATGGTGAAGCACTTAGGAGTATAAACCCTTTATCCAGATTCTCCTGTAGTTATTTCTTCAGCTCTTCAAGCTCCACCATATCCATTCTATATGAAGTTTCAGATATTGGAAACACCCTAGGTATAAGTTCAATTGAGAATTCAACATCTCTTCTAGGAGGAAGACCAGGAAATTCCTCGAGAAACACTTCAGTGAATTCTCTCACAATAGGCATGTAATATAGGATGGTATCCTCCTTAGAATGAATCATCTGATCCAGATACAAGTTGTCATAGGGTAGTAATATCCACACTTGAGATGATGGATCTATAGAAGATTCATCTTCCTCCTTGCACTTGTAAATAATCAGGGGTCAATTCTCCACATGGAGAGTGATTTCCCTCTCACGGCAATTTATGTTGTCTCTATATAAGGTAAGATGATCCATGCTAACAATTTCATCAAATTCCACCATAGGGAGTGTGATGAGCTTCAATGAGATGTTTAATCCACATATTATGACAGGGGAGGAGTTATATTCATGGGATGCAATGATTTCCCCATTTTCCATACTCACCAAAATCATCACTTCCCTAATTTGTGGTGGTGCTGGGATTGTTATACTAAACAATTGAGATATAAAAGAATGCATAGAAAATGAATCAAAATGTACATTCACTATTATTGAATGAATAACTAGTGTACCTGTCACCACTTTTTTTTTAGGTTTCACTTCGGCATTAGTGATGGAAAAATCTCTCCCTTGCTACCCTGGATGTTGTTGGTTTCCTCTAAAAACCCTTGGTTTAGGGCACTGATTTGCAAGGTTCCATAGTTCTTTTTAGTTGTAGAAATGAACAATGCATTGAGAGTCGAACACAACATTCCACTCCTCTGTCACAGCCGTGGGTTTTTCATGCCGGCAATAAATAGCCAGGTTCCCTTCTCTTCCACACCTAAAGCGTTTTCTTGTTCCCCTCAGGCAATTTTCTGGGTGCTTCTTTCTGAACCATTGGAAAGTGGGGTTCTAGATCTTCTTAGCACCATTGGATGTATCCATCATACCGCCAGCATTGACGTCCACCTTACACTTCATATCCCTATGATACCCCTAATATTCTCCAATCTCTATTTTCACCTTAATGGAACATCGGACAATTTCCTCATAGCTGTTGAAGTCACGGATTTCCAGTGCTTTCCGTAAGCTAGGTTTCAGCCCACCAATGATGCGGTCAACCTTGCATTCGAGGGTAACGACAAGCCGGAAGCATATCATGCAAGCCTTGTGAAGTTTTCCTCATACACTCCAACAGATTCATCATCTTTTTTTCTTGAGGGAAAGGATGTCCATTTCCATCTTAATCTGGAGGGTGCCCGGAAAATATTTATCAAAAAATAACTTCCAGAAATCCTTCCATTATAATGCCCAAATATCCTCCTCAAGCTTTGTATTTTTGATCAACGTCCACCATTGATCAGTTTCACCCACCATATGATAAGAATCTAGGAGAACCATCTCTTGTTTAGAACATTGAATTATAGAGAAGATCTTTTCAATGGAGTTGATCCATTGTTCAGTGATTGAGGGATCGGATGATCCATTAAAAGTGGGAGGCCTTTGTCTCATGAAGCTCTCGATAGTGACTTGTTCTCTCTTAGGGGGGTTGAACGTTCCTTTTCACCCATGTTTCTATTCAATTCTTGAGTTAACTGAGAGATAAGCCTTCCAAAGTTCATGATTCCCACTCCCATTAGATTGGGCATCTCATTAGTACAGTCATCACATTGATCTTCACATCAATTGTTAGCCCAAGTCCTCCTATTACCGGCCATTGGCTGAAATAAAAGGAAAGTTAGGGGTAACACATAAAGGGTAATACAAGGACAAAACTGATAACTTATAAATAAATTTTATTTCCTTAACATATGAATCTATTGGTTCCGTCTATGTTATCCATGATCTACATTCTAACATATATTCTTAGGGAATTTTTTTCCCTTAATAATGGTCCATACTAAGCTTATGAATTTATCAAAGCATAGCCTTTGGGAGTGTCGTAACCAAGAGTGCAGTGAGGCCTATTGTCGTGCACCGGTTCTCGTTTGAGTCTAGCTCAAAGTGGTCTTTTCGGGTTTTTCTCCTGTGATACATCTGTGCCAAAGCTGCCTCTACCTGCTCAAATCCAGACATGGATGTATTTTCTTGATAAACCACTTACTCAATACACACCAAAACATAGGTATGTTTTTATTATACTTAGTCTTGTCTCTAACTCTTCACTAGGGTTTTCTAATTCTAATCCCAAAAATAACTAAACCATTCCTCTGATACCATCTATGACAACCCTGATCTGTTATTACACAATTAAACATAATTTATTACATAAACATCATTTGATACAACATAGAAGATCGAGAGGTATAGTGTCTTTGGGGATTAGGATCTTTACATAACAACTTTTAAAAGAAAAACAACATCTTTATTGAAAACTTCCTTTACATGACCACTACATTCACTCATACTTAGCATTCCATGGGATAACCTGAGTACATGCATAAGAAATGGGTGAGCTATAATGCCCAATAAGGGAATAAACATGGAGTAACATGAGGAATACAATACATTTTAGAAAATAATAATATCATTATATCACAATATAATCATAAACATAAATGCATGATAAAGCGTGATAACCATAACATGTAAAAGTGGCTACAACACTTAACATGGAATTAGCATGAGCCAAGGCTCATTGCACATGGAGCATGAGTAAATCCTCATTGCAAATGAAGAACGATTAAAAACTTGTTGAACTTGAATTATAATGTGTTAAAACCCATTTCACATGACGTATCGTGATACTATTCTTATTCCAACATATTGGAGCGCTATAAGGGCGCACCATTCTTAAACATTTCATTTCATGCATAAGTGTGCCCCATGGATCATATAACATGGATTCATAAAACATAATCATTTATTCCATGATAAATGAATGTGGAATTCATACATGAAACTGTATAATCAATAAGTAAATGTGCACAAAGGTGAATACCCTTGATAGAGAAATTGGCATTGTATTCACT
Source organism: Viscum album (assembly GCA_963277665.1). NCBI lineage: Eukaryota > Viridiplantae > Streptophyta > Magnoliopsida > Santalales > Viscaceae > Viscum > Viscum album. The sequence continues at coordinate 948,848,023 of OY728155.1, read as the reverse complement.
ACACAATGACATTGGCTTGGAAAATCGGTGCAATTTCTGTTGTGTAATGGCGTGACGTAATAATTCATAAAAATTGTTGATGAGAGAGAAATAGGTATCTCATCATATGTACATGAAATGGACAGTAATGGGGTTATATAGATACATCTCCCAACAATTCTAATGTAATTTAGTGTCATGATACAAAATAATTTCTTAAGTGTAAAAGAAGAGAGAGAAATTTCATTCAGAATTTCGGCATAGTAACGGGTGTACATGGGAGGCATTTAATGAGAGATAAAGGGGTCTACCATCATTAAAAAATAAATATGGAAGTATGGGAGAGTTGTGAAACCATACCCCAACATTCATTATTGAAATTAAAAGGGCATAACAATTTAAAGATTATTGGAAAAATATGACAAAGGAAGAAAAAACCCTTACTTGGAAGTGTGCTCCCAAAGGCTTAAGAGAGGCTTGAGAGAGGCTTATTGGGAGCTTGGGGAACATTTGGAGGATTCTAGAGATAGGAGGGCAGAGTTTGGATGAACTCCAAAGGCTTTGAGTGAGGAGGAAGTGGGAGCTTGGGTGGGTTTATATAGGAAAGGTGATGGAATTCGACTACTGAAAATTTGGGCTATAGCCACGGTTCTAAACCGTGCCTATAGGCCCCAAAACCGTGGCTATAGGTTATATCCCTAGTTTCATGAACTGTGGCTGGTATTGGCATGGCTATAGGTCTGACCCTATAGCCATGGTTTGGAATCGTGGCTAGAGTCCTATAACCACGGTTTCAACCATGGCTAAAGCCCTGTAGCTACGGTTCGAACCGTGGCTATAGGCCCAGCCCGATAGATGCAGTAAAAGCCATGGTCACTGAGGCTATAACCCTATATCCATGATTCCAAACCATGGCTATAGGGCTTTCCACTGCATAAAAAAAATCCAGCACGGTGAACCATGCTGGCTGTTAGGAGGACTACCCCAGCACCCCCACTCCCTGCTCCTACACACCTCCATGCCCCCTCCCTTTCCCTCCCACCTACACACCCCCTCCCCCTCCCCCCAACCCCACCTGCACACACCCTTCCCCCTACACCTGCACACCCCCCTTCCCCCCCCACCTGTACACCCCCCTTCCCCCTGCCCCCACCTGCACTCCCCTCCCCCTGCCCCAGCACACCCCCCTGCCCCCCTCCCCCTGCCCCCTGCCCCCACCTGCACACCCTTCCCCCCTGCCCCAGAACACCCACTACCCCCCTGCCCCCCACCTACACACCCCTCCCCCTGCCCCAGCACACCCCCATACCCCCTCTCCCTGCCCCCTTTCCCCAACCTGCACACCCCTCCCCCTGCCCCAGCACACCCCCCTGCCTCCCACCTGCACACCCCTCCCCTGCCCCAGCACACCCCCCTTCCCCCTCTCCCTTCCCCCTTCCCCCCACCTGCACACCCCTCCCCCTTCCCCAGCACACCCCATGCCCCCTCTCCCGGCCCCTGCCCCCCACCTGCACACCCCTCCCCCTACCCCCTCTCCCTGCCCCATGCCCCCCACCTGCACATCCCTCCCCCCAGCCCCCTGCCCCCCACCTGCACACCCCTCCCCCCTACCCCAGCACACCCCCTAGTACATCTATAAAAAACCATTTAGATGAGGTTAATAAATTCATGTTAGATTTAAACAATATTAATGTTTATGTAGATGATGAGGATCCAGAAATTATCATATTAATCACTCTTGAAAATAGATATAGAACACTTGTTACGACCATGATGTATGGTTGAGTCTATTTAACATTAGAAGATATCAAATTAGCCCATCTGTCTAAGGAATTGCCATTCTAGAACAAAAATAAAAGGTGAGGATAAGAGTTTTTCACAAGGGGGAGACCTTAAACTAAAGGATAAGAAAAAACAATTCAGTAGGGACAAAAATAAGATTAATAAATAACCCAAATCTAGGACAATCTCTATGGATAGAAAAGTAATATGTTTTCATATGGTAAACCTGGCACATTAAGCCCAAGCATAGGAAACTCATGCATGAGTTGGAATCCAAACAGCCCACCAACCTGTATTTTCTAGTTGATTCAGGCTATGATATTTGTTTAAATCTTGAATGTGTCCATTTATACACTCAATCAAGAGTGGGTCCTAGACTCTAGTTGTTATTTTCATATTTTCCAATAGAAAGAGTCATTTTTAGAGCTAGTCAAAAAGAGATAAGTAGATGTATTCTTAGTAAAAAAATAATAGGTGCAAGGCTGAGGGAATATGATCCATTATTATAGAGTTAGATAATCAATCCATCATCACATTACATAATGTATGGTGGGTCCCCATTATTTAATGAAACATAATCTCCTTAGTGGTACCCACTACCCCCTGCAACCCCCTCCCCCTGTAGACCCCACCCCCTGAAAATCCCCCTGGACAGCCCCCCCCCCCCCCCCCCACTCCCCTTGCAGTAGACAACCCCCCTGTAAATCCCCCCTGGACAGCCCCCTCCCCCCTGTAAATCCCTTCCTAGACAGCCCCCCCCCCTTCCTAGACACCCCCTCCCCCAAAAAAATATCCCCCACCCTCTCCCCTGCACAACCCACCCCCCCTGTAGCCCCTCCCCCTACAAAGCCTCCCCTGGACAGCATCCCTCCCCCCCTATTGGGTTGAGAGGGAACTAGATGTTTATTGTTGGGATTTGGGTGAGGGTTCTGGTTGTTGGACTTGAGGGTTTTGTTGAGGTGATGTTGGATGGGGTTGGGATAACCTTGTTAGTGCAGGGTTTGGATGTGTGTACATGGAGTGTCTTGGATCTGGTGAAGTCTGATGTTGTGTCCTTCCATTTTTATGTCTTTGGTTCTGGACTCATGAGGTCATTGGATATTGTTTCATGTGGTTGGAGTTGGTTGCGGGTAGATTTTTGGTACTTGCAGGTGTGGTTTCATGTGTTGTGGGACTCTCTTCTTATCAGGCCTTCATCCAGTTATAGGTACCCTTGATTTTGTGGTGTTAGGGTCTCTGACGGAGCTACTGGTGCTTCTAGCAATGGGTCTTCTGCAAGGAAGAGGGGATGCGTTGGCGGTGTAGCTGTTGTGATTCTTGGGCTGGTTTCTGGCTTCCATTGTTTACTGGTTGTCTTTCCTTCCACTGGTTTCTCGTCGAGGCATAGAGCATGCTAGTTTGGAGCAGCTTGAAGTGGATTTGATGGTTTTTTGTGGGTTTTTGTGCTTTTTTTCTGTTGTTGGTCTCAAATATCTTGGGTTGGGTTCTCATTATAGGATGTGTCTTGTGCATCTTAGTGTGGCCGACCCATAGAGGTGTGTTCTTCTAGTATGGCATGGGCTATTGCGGATGAATGCTTCCTCCTTGGTTGTTGTTTTCTTCTTGAAGGTCTAATGGATGCCCTTGTGCTGGATGCAGGCTCGGTTGGAATGGGATTCCCTTGAATGGTATTTGGTTTAGGCATCTTGTTGTGAGGCTTGGTCTTTTTCGTGGTTGTTTCATTGGGTAGGTTATAGGGTTTTGCAATGTTCTTGTCTGGATATTTTTTTGATGGTTTCTGAGTTGATGGTTTGGATGGGTTTCTCGGTGCAGGTGGATTCTTGATGGGGCATGTGGATGGTGTGTGTCTCTTGGTTATTTAGGTTTCATGTTGTCTTTTTTAGAGTAGTTTTCTAGGATAATTTGGGTTGTGGCTTTCTTCTAGTGTGCTAATGGATTGGTGGGGTGAAGGGAATAACGTGCCTACTCTCCTATGTTTTCTATAGGGTTCATCGGATTCCTTGGTCATTGATTGGTGGTCGTGCTAGGGCTGGTGTGGGATAAGGTTTCTAGTGGTGCTTGGGTGTTGATGGATGGAGGAGTGGAGTTGGCTGGTTTGAGGTGTAGATTAGGAATGTTTGGGAGTAGTTTGGTTAGAAGTCTATTGGGTGGGTGTCAGCTGGTTTGCAGGTTTCTTTGCATGGGGCTGGTCTTTGCTGGGTTCGGTGTCAGGTGTCATGGGTGTGATAGAGTTGTTCTTTTTCGTCACATGGTGATTGTTTTTGTCGGTTATTTTTTTGTTTGGTGCAGTGCAGGCTCATATGGACTGGTGTGTGGGAGTGGTTTCTTATAGGTAGTTAGGGGCTGGTCGTTGATTGGGGGGATTCCAGTTTCTTTTCTTGTTTCTACTATATTTGGATTCGAGTGGAGCTTTCTTGGGTGGTGTTTCATGAGTGAGTGTGTGCATCTGTTTGTGTGTGAGTGAGTGGATTGGGTAGTGTCAGTGGTTGGTGGTGTGTTAGAGTGTGCGTTTATCAGTTTGGTTGATATAGATTCTGATTTTGGCTTGCAGTTGGGTTGGCCTTGTTCCTTTTGGAATCTTCTTTTCACTTTTAGGTCTTTCTTGCGGGGTTCGTGGGTTTTTCTGTCGCTACATTCTATGATTTCATAGGTGATGTCTCTACATTGCTCGAGTTCCACTGGATGGGAGGGGGATCCACCCTATCTCCTGTTAGTTTTTGTGTGTGCCCATCTCCTACTGGATGCGATTAATGGTGATGCTAGTTGCCTCTCATTGGAGTATGGAAGGGCTTGGGGCGGCTCTTAGATGTTCCCTTATTCCCTAGTTTTTGTTACTGGTGCTTGCAGTCTATGACTTCTTGGTTATTTCTTCATGATGTCATGGTTTTTTTACTATTTTTTTTTGCTGCATTTGTGGATGTTGCTTTGCCAGTTTGGAAGCGAACCTCACCATCCAGTTTCTCTGTTGGTAGGACATCGTAAGGGTCTCATGTTCGCTTATTTTCTTTGTTTCTTGGTGTTTAAGGGGCACTTTTCTTGGTTCCCATGTCTTGATATGGTTGAGCTATGAATTTTGGTTCTTGGGTCAACTGTCGTTTCACCTTTGATTGAACTGTTGCAATTCATCTTTTCATTGATATTTATAGTACTATTTTTGCCTTTCAAAAAAACACAAAAAAAACTTAAAACTTCTAAAAACCCTAAAAAAAAATCTATAAACCATAAAACACCTTAAAATTGAAGGTGAAAGGGGGCTGGTGTGGGATGGATGTGGCTGGAGTAGGGCCAAATCATGGCATTACCGCGGCGTGACAGCAGAGTGACCGCGGCATGACCACGGCGTGACCGCGGCGTGTTGGCCCGGTCCAGCGACATCCGTTGGGGCAGAATCTTCCGACCAGGAGAGAAGGTAGCAGGAGGAGGCTGGAATGCTGGTAGAAGGGGGCTGGTTGCAGGTGCTGCGGAGATGGTGCGGGCTGATTCGTAGGTGGAAGGGGGCCCTGTTTCGGGCTAGAATGTTGGTGGGCAGCGAGATGAAATGAAGGTGGAAGGGGGTGGTGTGGGCTGGATGTGGCCGGAGCAGGGCCAAATCACGACATTACCACGGCGTGACCACGGCGTGACCGCGACGTGTTGGGCTCGGTCCAGCGACATCCGGAGGGCAGCATCTTCCGGCCAGGAGCGAAGGGAGTGGGAGGAGGCGGGGCAATTGAATTGCGAAAACCAAAAACATGCTAATATATGGTATTATACAAAAAAAATCCAGTCAAATTAGCTACACTAATAAAAAACATACTAATATGACTAGAACTAAATCAAACATCATCAAGACAATTTGAGTAAAGTGGAACAAAACCAAATGGTTTTGAAAAAGATAATACTGTACCAAACTAAAAACAATGTAACCAAACTGACTCAAACCAATCAAAACTGACTTCAATAAAGCATACTTGAGCATGAAAAAAATGAAACTAATGAAACATACCAGATTGGATCTAAAATTAATTTAATTCAACCGAAATAGCCCCAAATAGAACAAAATGAACCTGTTAAAATTGAAATAAACCAAAAAAAAGAACCCAATAAAAAATAACTTAGCAAACTTAACCTGGCCCAAACTAAACCAAGGAGTCGGGCCTTGTGATAAACTTTTAGAAGGCCTCATGCCCGCAGGTGAGAGGATATCCCAGTCATGTAGTGCTTCATTGTCCTCAACAAGATCCAAACGCACTGCAAAAATATAGGGAACCCAAAAATCACAAAAACCCCAATTAAAATTGAGCCAAAGAATAAAAATGGAAGAATCCTTATCTGAATCTGATGTTGAACTCACTGCCTTCTATAGTGGTGGGTAGAATCGACCTCATAATAAGTAACCACCTATAAGTAAATAATAGGAAAAGGAGTGAGATATAACAACTTCAGATTGATATGTGATCAATGTGTCAACTGTATATGATAAATTATACATAACTCCATAATCAAAAAATGAACAAAGAATATTCAGATTGATATGTAAATCCCAATACTGAATAATGAAAATCAAGACAATACACAAGCCCCCCCCCCTTGCACACACCCCCTCCCCCTGCCCCAATGCCCCCCACCTGCACACCCCCCCTCCCCCCCTGCCCTCCCACCTGCACACCCCCCTCCCCCTGCCCCCCCACCTGCCCCCCCCCCCACCACCTGCACACACCCCTCCCCCTGCCCCAGCACACCCCCCTGTCCCCCCCCCCCCCGCAAACCCCCCTAACCCCCTCTCCCTGCCACCTGCCCCCCCCCACCTGCCCCCCCCCCCACCTGCACACACCCCTCCCTCTGCCCCAGCACCCCCCCCCCCCATGCCCCCCACCTACACACCCCATACCCCCTCCCCTGCCCTCCCACCTGCACACCCCCCCCTGCCCCCCCCCCCCACCCACCCTCCCCACCTGCACACACCCCCCTGCCCTAGCACACCCCCTGCCCCCACCTGCACACCCCCCTGCCCCCTCTCCCTGCCCCCTGCCCCCCCCCCACCTGCCTCCCCCCCACCTACACACACCCCCTCCCCCTACCCCAGCACACCCCCCTTCCCCCCACCTGCACACCCCCCTCCCCCCCGACCCCCACCTGCACACCCCCTTCCCCCTCCCCTTCCCTCCCACCTGCACACCCCCTCCCCCCCCCCCCCACCCTGCCCCCCCCCCCCACCTGCACACAGTCCTAGAGAATCACACAACCTAAAACTGTATCCCAAAGGTCCACCCAACAACGCTCATATGATATCAAATTCCCCATAGCATCTCATTACAATGCAATTTAAACCAATACGCCACAATAATGAAAATCAAGACAATACACAAGGCATAGTCATAATGAAAAGAAACCAATGGATCAAGTTATCACTTAAGAAGGATTACAGTTTGTACGTAATGATTGGATATATTATAAACTTCAATAGAACACTAGTGGCATTGTAACATGGTACTACACCACTAACTGAGCACTATATGTGAGGTCTTCCAACAAAGTAATCTTGAAAAGATGTAAACGATGAGACCCTCTAGATAAGATAAGCTTGAAAGGATACAAGTTAGCATGGATAATTAGCTAAATCAATTGGATCCAGTAAAGCAACAACATTTCAAAAACACAATTAAGCAGAAAAATATACAATTATGATGAAATGGAGATAGCAGAAGTTGTTCAGGGATTTAGAAGACATAGATGGTGCTCTGACCGTCAATTAAAATTATCAAAATAGTCATTCTATAACACTCAATATCACTACTCATAACTAGTATGAAACATAATACTGAGAAATAAAAAAATAAAAAAAGGGTACGCCATGAATTTCCTCTCTCCCAACATCTACACATCGTCCTCCTACAAAATAGAGATTCAAATAAATGCAAGACACCATGAAACACACATAGCTCAGGTTATCACAAACCTTTTCACTGCCCTCTTCTTCATCTTCATCTTCATGATGGACCTCTGATTTTGACTTGTCTGAATCTTCATCCTCGCCCTTGCTTTCTCCCTTTCCCTTGCTTGCTCAGGTTAATGTGTTTACTAAATTTGGAGGTTTCATTTATAGAATTGAAATATGTAATATATTATTTCACTTTCAGCTACTGAATTTGAATACATGGCTTTAACTAAGGTTGTTAAAGAAACTTATCGATTGAGAAGTCATGATGGTAGGGCTATATCTAATACTGGACATAGTTAGCTTAAGGTAGATCTACAGGTTAGTAGTCATTCTCATTCCCAATAAGATATGGTAAATATTAATGATATTGATCAAAAAAAGTAGTGTAATTAGATACATGGAACTCATCATACATTACCAATCCAAAAATACAATTTACATCAAAAGTGAGTCTCAATATCAGTATCATTAGAATCATGATAACCCTCATCCACACCTCCTACAGAAACACCATCACCACCTCTCACACCACCAGCATCATCATCGGCATCTGCATCCGAACCGGCACCAGCACTGGGTGCAGCACTAGGTCCAGCTCCAGCTCTAACAGAAGAATCTACATTAGCAGAACGCATCGATTTTAAAAAGGCATCAACCGTTTTAGCTGATTCTGGTGGAAGTGTAGAAGAAAGGGAAGACATAAATTTCATCATATTTGCAGTTATCTCCTGTTCTGATTTTTAACTTGCTTCTTTGATTGTGGAATTCATTTGTTCCACTATGACAAAACCAGAACCGGTACTCGAAGAAAAGTTAGTAGACCAGTATTGAGATGGTATAATATTCTTCCCAGGTCGACAATGCACTCTACCCTGATGCTCATCTCCTAATACCTGATGTAGATGATCGTTTGGACCCAAATTGTCAGGTTCTTTTTCTGCCAATGCCTCTAAATCATTATTTTTATTGATATATAACATAAATTAAAATGATAAAATAATATAAGGAATTAAATTCAGTAAAAATCAAAGAAATTTAAATATACTTACAATCTCCTTCTCGGTGTCGGGATTTGGCACAGTACAATATTTCTTTTTCCGGCTTGTACAAAATAAAGTTGAGCGAGGAACGCGACCCTTGATATTCGATGCCTTTTTTTTGGAAAAAAACAAAGAAATAAATCAAAATTGGAAGTTAAAAAAATTACACTAAACAAAGATAAATATTTTAAATGTTAAATTACCTACGTCTACTCATGATCTGGTAATGAAGTGTGTCCGCGAGTATAAATGTGTTTCATTGCACTCTTTTTTGTTTTATTTCTGTTTGATTTCTCCTATAAACAAATAATTATATAAATTCTTTAACCTAAATAAAAAAAGTAATTTAAAATAGTTTTCAAATAAATAAATGAATATATATATATAAATTTAACAAACACCTTAAATGATGGACTCTTCCAATAGCTGATCATCTCTTTATATTGTGATATTGGGAAATCTTGAATCACCGGTACTTCTTCAAGCTCTGTACCAACTCTCTTTTTCCAAACAAGATATAAATCATACTTGTAGCCTCGCCTAATTTCACCTAAATCGATTATCATTGCAGCCTTTGCATTTTGTCCATCAGGAAAATTATATCGAAGCTGCAATGGACATAATATTTTTTAAGAAAATATTATAAATTTATATATATATAAAAGGTGATTAACATTACTTACCCAAATATCTTCCCAGACTTTGTCCTTTATTTGTTGTCCAACTGCCTTCCAACTTATCGGTTGAACCGGAATGATATTGTTGTGTCTAGCAAGAGTTCCCATAAAACTTTTACATTTCATGCCATTTTTATTTATTTTAGCATTGTCCTCATTGTAATCAACTATGATTTGCATGTTCCCATAAAACTTTTACATTCCATATCAATTATTGTATGGATGGGTGGTGAAGTTCTATCAATGCTATGAGTACCGGTATACCTCAATAGTCCCCCACCCTAACTTTCATCCTACCCTACTCTACATTGTTTTCATTCTACTAAAATCCTTGGGAATTTCTAGTGTGGTTGAGTTGTTTAGTGATTTTTCTTAGTTTTCTTTTATTCCTTCCCCCTGCACCCCCATGGATGGATTCTCATTATTTAATCACACCCATATTTGTACAGAATTTGTTTTTAAACCATGGGTAATGGATAAATATGCATGAGTAAAAATGGATTTCATATCGCTATTGTATTTTAATTGAGTGTGGTCACTAGAATGGAGCATGCTCGTCTAAGAATGTGTTAAAAACAAATGGATAATGAAGACCACCGAGGATGAAAAATGGAAGAAAACTTCCTTCGGAAAATTTTAAAAAAATGAAGTTGCAAACACAATTCTGAAGAATTTTTTAAAGAAGACAGATCATACATCCTTGGGTAATAAACCTAGGAAGTCTAATCCAAGTGATAAATATAAAAGGATCAGTTCTTCTATCATGGAAGAAGAAGAAAACTTAGATTCATGCCAAAAAGCCTTGCTTGTATGTGAAAATAGATGCAAGAAATAACATAATGGAATATCTGTCCAAGGAGACTAAAAATGTAGGTGGAAGGGGGCTGGTGTGGGCTGGGTGTGGCTAGAGCAAGGCCAAATCACGGAATTACCGCGGTGTGACCGCGGCGTGACTGCGGAGTGACCGCTGCGTGACCGCGGAGTGACCGCGGCGTGACCGCGGCATGTTGGCCCGGTCCAGTGACATCTGCGGGGCAGCATCTTCCGGCTAGGAGCAAAGGGAGCGGGAGGAGGCTGGAATGCTGGTGGAAGGGGGCTGGTTGCAAGTGTTGGGGGGATGGTGCGGGATGATTTGAAGGTGGCAGGGGGGCTGTTGCGGGCTGGAATACTGGTGGCAGCGGGCTGAAATGAAGGTGGAAGGGGGCTGGTGTGGCTTGGATGTGGCCGAAGTAGGGCCAAATCACGGCATTACCGCGCGCGTGACAGCGGCGTGACCACGGCGTGACCGCGGAGTTACCGCGGCGTGACCGTGGCGTGACCGCGGTGTGACCACGGCGTGTTGGAGTTTTACCAATGGAGGGATGGTCATGATAAGTTGATATAAAAAGATTAGATAGAGGGAAGAGATAGAGATTAGAGTTAGGCGCTGTTGAGGACAATAAGTTATGGGAATATTGTTAGATGAGCCATGTACCAAACATAACTAAGGGATTTCAGCTTTAACACATGTATTTAGGGGCCCCAATGATCCAATGAAAACACATTCATGTATAATTGGACAACAAAGTGAAGTGATACTAGTTGCAAAGTATAAATATGAGAGAGGATACATAATCATTATTCAATTCATATGCGTTTTAAAATGGGTAGGCCATGAGATTAGGTGTAACTGTAATATTATAATAATAATAATAATAAACCATGAATATTCTAAATTATAGGTTTATGAGTCTATATTACTTTAATATTTTTTAGTTATATACCCAATATGATATCAAAATTAGCATCATGGTGTTGATGATATGTTTTTTGAGTCATAATACCAGCATAGAGTTGATTCAAATGATGGTTAGAATTAGAAGACAATGAAAACAAAATAACACCAGAATACCAATGTATGGGTGCTTGATTTTATATGCATTGAAAAATGAATTTTTGGAGGAGGTTAACATATCATTGAGTTTTACTTATGATAAAAAGGGTAACTAGGATTCATTTGTGGTGAAAAGTTTTTTTGGAAAATATTGGCTATGGTTGTTCTTGTTCTTTAGATATTGTGCGGATTGGATTGTTTCGTTGTAGAAATATTGGGATAGTTTGGTGAAAATTTTATTTCTTCAACCGTGATGGCAGGTAGTTTCTAAAAGTTTCTTACCCTTCAATTATTAAGAATCAGTAAGTGAGAGTTTTAGATATATTTCATGACCCAACATCAAAATTACTCAAATCTATATTCTTGATGAGGAGGCTCTGGAGGGTAATTTACAGGGTGTATTTTTTTAGATCGAGGAACATGTCACACTATTTATGTTTCTACTATATGTTGATCAGATAGAAACAACATAGGTCATGGGAGGTCATAACTTATGACCAGATTATCATGAGTTTGTACTCATCATGATTTTCTACATTAAAGATCTACTATCATTAGTTCCCAGTTGTTTGGAAAAAATTGTAGTCAATCATTCTGGAGTATGTCTCATCCATTGCTATCTATTTAATCTAGTGGGGTTTTCCCATTGGATCCTACTAAAGGAATTTTTATCTTTTCTTGTATAGTATATATTCATCAATAGTTAACATTTACAAAAAAAATTATTATGGAGTTTGTGGTCAGTTTTATGCTCTAGGATCCACTATTTTAGATGATTCAGTTGATGTAGTAGAATCATGATGTCTTTATATTGTATTTTTTGTGTCACCTACTTAATGTGACATTTTTTATAAAGATACTACTAGTTGAATTATTGAACTCTATGACTTCATATTAAATGATTCCTTTTAATTTAATGTAAATTCAGGTATAAATTGATGGTCTATTGAATTTTGGTTTTGTTCTTCCAAGTGTGTCCCCTTGGAAAGCATCAGTTAAATTTATAATATAGTGTAAATGATGTATGTGTTTGTCTATAAATTATCCTCACCTGAATCATGGGATTCTAAATAATCACTTCCATCGATTATAGATTGATGAATTATTTAATTAACATGTCCACAGCTGCAACCCTCCACCCTCCCCCTGCCCCCTGCCCCCTGTCCACAGCTGCACCCCTCCACCCTCCCCCCGGCGAGGAGTAGATCGCGGGGGGAGAGAAATGGCGAGGGCCGAAGGGTCGAGGAGGAGGTCGACGAATTTTGGGGGAAAAAAGGGCACGGTTGATTTTAGGCATAGTTTCTTAATTAAACCGTGGATATAAATTGGCTATTGCCACAGACCTATATAACCATGGTAAAATGAATTTAACATTGATTATCTAAATAACTATCATTAAAATTTTTTTATGTCGATTATAAAATAACTATCATATAAATGCCAATATGAAATCCTATTTTTGGATTTGTGTTGGTACTTCAAAGAATGCTCCTCCAAATATCTAATCTCTAATAGGGTATAGCTTTCAATCAACCCAAGACTAGTCAATTCCCAAAACATCCATTGTTAAAACGACACTTGAAGTATATGGCATAAAGTTTCATGCCTAGTAAGTTGTTAATGTAGGGTATAAGAATTTATATACTCAATAGGGAACCATTGACATACCTCAAATCACAAGTGAAAACCCAAGTGTAGGTGTGAACATGTATACTAATTAGCATGTTTAAATAAAAAACATTTTTAGAAAAATAACCTAAATAATATAAAAAAATTGTAAATAGGTAGTTGAAAGACAAAAAAAATGTAATATCAAGTAACTCTCTATACTAGGAAAATGCATATTAGAACTTACCTAAGTTTATATTCTTTAATGGGGATCATTATCGATGTCAATCTATAGATATAGAAATATTGTAAGACATATTTTCTAGGTTAGGTGTAGGGAAATGTTATAGGCCATCCCACCCAGGAGCAGGTGAACTTCTGGAGTTAGGTCCTAAGCCCATCCCATGGAATGGGGAAGGATTATACAAAGTGGAGGCCTCATCCCATCCCATGGAATAATTAAAGGGGTATACTCATTTATAACTCAAAATCATATCCCATGTAATTTACATGTACATAAATGGACAGAAAACATGATTAACAATATATAATAAAAAGGAAAAATATAAACATACCCTTTATAGCATGATCATAATCATATACAAGGGTATTCTATGAATATGGTTGATAGAAAAAGGTAAAAATTGGATAAGTAAGGTTCTTTACATAGTGAAAATCCTAACTTTTCGAATTTATGACTAAAATATCCAACTTCTGAATTCTGTAAATTTCAGAACTACAAAGTCTATTACACAAAACACTTAGAAACAGATTAATAATTACATAATATCAAATAGAAACATAATAATTCTAGAATAGTAAATAGATGACAGAATAGTAAACAGATTAAACAATGAATACCAGAATACTAGATTAATTATGAGAATTAGAATGAAATATAAACCATGAAATACCAGTGAATAACAGTCAACAGAATACCAGTCAACACACAAGAGCCACAAAACAGGAAATAAACAGAAACCCCTCCTTGAACTCCTCCTGCAAACTGAAAACTTCCTAAACATAATAAATACTGAAAACAATATTCAATGAACCCACAAAACAGGAGCCACAAAATATAAAATGCACTGAAAGGGTGTGGATGAGGGGAGGAACCCTTCAGTCGATGCTGCACCGAATGGATGAGGAACACCCAAATAAGGGTATGGAGGAGGGGAGTACCGCGCGAGGGATGGAGAAACCCCGAATGGAGAAGTCGAGCCGTGATTGGAGAATCCACGATGTGGATGAAGGAACCGCGATGAGGGATGGAGGAAACGAAGCTGGTGAGAGAGGTCATCGGGAGGAGGAGCGGTCGTCAGGAGGAGGAGCGGTCATCGAGAGGAGGAGCGGTCGTCGGGAGGAGGAGTGGTCGTCGGGAGTAGGAGCGGTCGTCAGGAGGAGGAGGGGTCATCGGGAGGAGGAGTGGTCGTCGGGAGGAGGAGGGTGTCGTGATGAGGGTTTCAAATCGGGGAAGGAGGCCCGACAGGAATCGAAAAAAAAATGCAATGTGTAGCCATGAATGGAAACTAAACCGTGGGTATAACCAAGCTATAGCCACAGACTTATAAAACCGTGTCTATATGTCCGTGGCTAGAGCTTAAATTTTCAGTAGTGTTCTTTATTATTTTGGTTTGGGACAAATCACATTAAACTAATCCAAACCACAAACCATCCCATGGTTTTTTCCAATGGTTATTGGAAAATGGAAGTGGAAAATAATATTTTATAACTCCAAAGTCTGAACTTCTTAAAATAATGGGGTTGCTTATGTGGAGGTGAGTCACACTCCTAAGGAAATCAATTTAAAAAGACAAGATGTTTAATAAGACTTGAAGGGTCCATTAATGCTTTGTAAAATAATTAAAACAAACCCAAAATCACATTATTTTAATTTTAAAACATATATTGTCATAGGAAAAGGCTTATAGTATTTTATGACAACACTATTGGGTCATTATGATGTCATAAAACACATTATATATTTAAACAATATTTAATTTTTACCCAAACATTTGACTATCTCAGAAAATTATGAAAAACTCATTGTTGGATAATTTCGATGTCCTTATTCTAGAAATAATATTTATTTTATCTAAATAATTTTATAAATATGTTAATTTTTACTTTTAAAATAAAAACCCACATTTATCGAAAATTCACGGGTTTTGACAAAAATGGCTTTCAAACCTTATTAAAAATTACGATTGCATTAATAAAATTATACAATCATTTATATTTAAAAAAAATTAATTTAATAATAATAATAATAATAATATTTTATTAAAATATTATTTAATTCAAAAATCCATTAATTCATCAAAATAGATTTTTTATTTTAATATTAACTATAAATACTATTTGTGCTTTAAAACCATCTATAAGGTAACAATAATAAAATAAAAGTTTATTAATTATTATATAAAAAAATAATGTACATGGCCAAAGTCCTAATTTACTGTTACACAACCCCTTATAACACCCGCATAAGACCGAAGGGTAAGGTGTGCGATGGTGACCGACTCTTGGGTTGGATTGGATAACATTACTTAGGTGTTAATCTCTATCAAATTCCACTTCTCTCATAGGTGGTTCCACTCGAGCTTACCATATTCAAGCTCATCTTGGGCTTGGTCAAAAGAAAATCCCAAAGATGCAACCTCCTTTCCAAGATCTGACAAATGGGCTTCATATAGGGCATGACTACTAGATGAGGTCATCGCTTCCTTTGTCCGAGTAATTGGATTTGTTAAAGACCTATATTTATACTAATCATATGATCACAGTTAAATATATATTAATAATGGTCACAATTTGTAACAATATACAAAAACATAAAACAAAAGAAGTTGACATTTTATATAAACATTTTACATAAAGAGACATTTAATTAGATCAAAAGGGATTTTCATTAATGAAAGTTTGGGTCGTTACACGCCAAGTCACCCCATTTATGCTAATGACATATCACAAGGTGTTGGCAAGATCATAGGTCATCGAGAGTACATTATCCAAAATCTTATCATCATGAGAAGGGAGTTGTTAGGATTCCTCATGAAGTAGGTCCATGGTCTGGGGTTCATAGTTTTCAGCACAAAAAAACTTTCGGTCAGTTGGGGGTAGGTCTTAGCCATCAATGTATTGTTTCTATAGGGGTAGTGGTTATTAGAACTATTCTAAGGGAACATATGCCTATTTTTCTTGTGGTTTCTATGTTCATTAGTGGCAAGTGTTTCTGAAATTTCAGAGCATTCAACGTGTGTCTGGTGTTCTGCTTTATGTTCCTCCATTGATACAGTCCAGCCAAGGATGTAACATCTGGTTGCACCAGTTTTGTATCAGTAGATATTGGATGGTCCAGGAAGAGGATAGCCCTAGAATGATCCATGTCCTCTGATTGAAGAGTGCGACCATGGTGGCAATCATCAGCAAGGTCAGAGAGGTCCTGGAGCAGGTCATGGTCAGCTTCATGCTTTATGGTTTCCAATTCTAGGCAATCTATACATCAATTGGGGTATTATTTTCTTGTTTTCTACTTGGGTGCATTGCTTTTATTATTCAGTAGTGATGCAATCCTTCATATATCCTTCCCTTATGCGTGATTTTGGACTTGAGGTAGAGAGACTTCCAGTTCCCTTGGCATTGACTATGCTAGTTTGAGGTCGAGCTGACTTGTTTGATGTAGGTAGAGACTTTGAGATAGTGTTGGGGCATCACCTCTCTTGGGGATATTTCCTATGTTTTCATATACAACCATATGATTTCATCCTTGGCCTATATTGGTTGTATTCAATGTAGTCTATCATGTATTTCTTCAAGAGGTATTTTGTGTTATCCAATGCTGATAGAGAGACAACAATGTTTTTTGGTGAGTGAGACCCTCAAATGGGTCAAAGGCGTGTTCATTCCATATCATCCATGATGGTTGATTTGATGATGAGTTTTTCAGAAGTTCAGAAGTTGGCATTTATTAGGTTCATTGAAGAGTACCTTAATCTATTTCTATAAGAGGTTGTAGTGTTACGCCCTCGATGAGATATCGAGCTTGGGATCAAACTACAGCCAGGTGCATCTTCTATCATAATGTATTTGAATAGGATAGAACCTTTTGATCTATGGGAGCTTAATATATAGCTCAATGGTTAGTTTCAGTGACGTTTTGTTAAACCAATTGTGTCATCGTAGGGGGAACCAGTTTTGTTCGTAAATAATTATAACTTCATTTTATGATATTTTATCGATTATCATCACATGAACTAAGTGGAATTGAAGAACCTATATCCTTTTACGTGTACTGATGATTAATTTAATCAAATAAAGGGTGTATGTTGGTTCTCAGAGATCGATTTATTGTTAGGATATCATCATATGTGAGTGAAGGATGAGGATATTATGAAGAATTATTTACATTATTGTCCAGGGAATTACGAGTTCGTTGTGATGTCATTATGTGGGATGAATTCTCCCACTATGTTCATGGGGTTAATGAATGATGTGTTCTATGAGTTCCTAGATATGTTCATGGTGGTTTTCTTTGATGACATCCTTATGTACTCAGAATCTGAGGAAGAGCATGCAGAGCATCTTCATGCCATTTTGGGAGTTCAACGCCATGATAAGTTGTTTGTAAAGTTGCTGAAGTGTGATTTTTGGCCTCGATATGTCCGTTTATTGGGTCATGTTTTTTCCTACGAGGGAATAGTTACAGATCTATCAAATATTGAATAATTTGTCTCTTGGGCATCCCCTAAAACATTGGAAGAGGTGCAAAGTTTCCTTGGTCGTATAGTCTCTTGTAGGAGTTTTGTAGGTGATTTTTACAAGGTTGTAACTCCTATAACTATGTTGACCAAAAAGGATCAGGTCTTCTTATGGACTGATTAGTGTCAGTAGGCTTTTGAGTATCTGAAGGAGGAGTTGGTCAGTGCTCTAGTTCTTTGTCTGCTAATAGAAGGATTTCAGTTCAAGGTTTTTTTACTCTTTTTATATTTGTTTGGGTTGTTTTCTTATACATCATAGATCAGTCATTTCTTATGGGTCTTTTCATTTATGTCCCCATGAATGTAACTATTCAACCCATGATCTCAAGTTGGCGGCAGTTATGTTTTCCCTAAATTTGTGAAGACATTACCTCATCGGTGAGCTCTGGGAGGTATTCACCGATCATAAGATAATGAAGTATGTTTTCTCCAAGTGTGACTTGAACAAACATCAATGTTAGTGGAATTAGTTCCTATAGGATTATGACATTGAGAGTTTGTATACCCCTATGAAGGGAAATTTTGTATCTAATTCGTTGAGTATGAATCTGTGTAGTGATGCAGTGCTTGAATCATGTGATTCCTGGAGAGTGATAGAATAACTTTTAGATTTTCACCTAGATATGGGAGAAGTTAGGGGAAGAGGTTTCCTTTTTCTGATGATGGTGTAGCCATATCTAGTGTAGTATGGGTTAAAGCGTATAGTTGTCGAATTTGTGTATTATTGTTTAGTATGCCAGATGGTGAAGGTCAAGAACCATGTTCCTAGTGGTTTTATCTTACCATTAAATATTCCTTAGTTGAAGTGGGAGGATATCTTAATAAATTTTGTTGCTATTTTATCTCAAGCTCAGGGAGACTATGATGTTATATGAGTAATGGTAGATTGTTTGATGAAATCATCCCACTTTATAGAGATCAAGGAGTCAATCTCATTGGAGGTCCTATCAAGGATATATCTAGAAGAGGTGGTGGGACTCTGCAGAGTCCTGAGGATGATCATTTTAGTTCTAGATCCTTTTTTATGTCTAGTATGTGGAGAGGTCTCTAGTATGATTTTGGTTATCACCTATGTCGTAGCTTGTCTTTTCATCCACAACCAGGAGTCTGGGAGATGTTATGTATAATTGAGTCTTAGACTAGTTTATACCTATAGTGTGGATGTGAGCTATATTATATCATTTAATTTTTGTTTCTATACACTATTCCACCCTCTCGGTAAGGGAAACTAACACCCCAGGGATTCTAATCCTTGGGGGTGTTTTCCCAAACATCGCAATGGGAGTATGGACGGTGACTACCCCCTTTGGACCAGCTCTCTTCTCTTGGTAGTTACTTATGCTGGTATGAATGGTGGTTAGTTTTCCAAATATATTTGTATAGAGGGATGTATTGGATTTTGGTTATTCCACACACATGTATTCTAGATATAGTTTCTTAAGGACTGTTATTGGTATAACATGTATAGTTTGTGATGGATTGAGGATCCTTACTCAGTATATGAGCTTTGATGGCTTGAGGTATAACAACTGATGTATGATACATGTTATCTGAGATGTGGTGGCTCCCAAAAACTACCCAGTTACTTTAGTTATGTGGATGTGGTGGTGCGATGCACTAGGTGTGTGTTGTGGTGCTTTTCCCATGTTTCTGTAGGCTATCCTTTTGGAGAGAGATGACCAGGACGTCTGACATTGGGGAAGAGTAGAAAAATTGTTGATAAGTAGTATCAGGGTACCCATGATATTTTTTATTATATAATATTCTTTTATATGTCATACTTGGTGATTGTATCCATGGTGAGGTTGGGAACTTATTATACCTATTTAGGCGATGAGTTAGTTTCACTTGTTTTTCACTTTGCTTTAAAAATATTTCTTTACTCTTTCATGAGAGGCCTCAGGGAGGATCCTATTATGTATACTATTATACTCACCTTATATATATATAAACTATTTTTCAGTTTAGTTAGAGAAGGTTTGAGATCAGTTTGGTTACTACTATCTTGTGGGTTACATGAGTTGTTTGGGATTCGTGGCCACTGTTGTCTTTACTTTCTTTTGGAATTTTATGTTTTTACTTTCAGTTTTAGTAGTTATTGCATGAAATTACATTTGTGTACTTGGGATTAATTTATATTTTAGTCTGAGCAAGGGTTGGTTGGTTTCTATCTTATCTCTCTCTTCCACATGTGTTTCTATTAGAGGGTAATGCCTCCCATCTGCATGTTTATTATACCCTCGGTGTTAGTCATCAACCCGAGCCCTACTGGAGGTAGGACTCAGGGGGTCACTATCTCTCTTCTCCCATTTCATCCCATGAGGGGTACACATTTTTGGGAGGGGTTCATGACACTTCCTTTGTTTAAAGGGGTCAAGTGGATTCTCTTCTTTTCCTGAAATAAGTTTCTTATTAATAATTATTTGAATGGAAGCTTTATCTCCCTTATCTCTACCTATAAATATATTGATAAGGATAAAATTATTCTACTTTAGATTTTATTTTATGAAAAATACTTATTCAATACACCTAAGATCATGGTTAATATTAAGGAATCCAAATTCTAAAAGTGTCTTCCCATTCATACTCATGTGATGCTATAGTGGATGTATGGTCATGTGATTTGTGATCATATTCAATTATTCATGTGAAAACATAGTGGACATAATATTGATTATAGAGGCTATTAATGATTGTATTGTATGTATATGATGTTTTTATGTAAATTCATGGAGATTCATGATGACCTCTCAATGTTCGATATTGGTCATGCAGTGGATTTCCCATAAAAGTAATGTTTGCATGAAAAGTGAAGCTTTCATGCATGATAGTCCATGGTATTTTTATCTAAATATCCATTAATTCATAATTGGATTGGTAGTCACTAGATTGTTGGAGATAGAGGATGTTGTGGGTTATGAATACCTCATGTGATTGAGGTACAATTTTCATGAGGTTAAATGGGTCGTGATTGATTGGATTGCTCAGATATTTCTAATCGGATGACGGCTTATATATCGATATAATTTTAAATGTATGAAAAATAATGCAATGTATCATATCCCACATTGATCATTTATTTTTTTCACTCTTCTTAATATGATTCTCTATGTCATTCACCCATCAATTCGATATCTAGGTCAGCACCCAAACACATTTTCACACACTTTCCCACATGGGCCATGCCACATCTTTATGTATCCCATCAAGAATCATTTTTTGAACCCTTCACCCACTTCAAAAACACTTGTGTTCCCCCACTGGGCCCTATACATGTCTTCTCACACTCAAGTTACATGCATTTGGCAAGGTAAATGCTCTCTTACATGGTTTTCCCTTAGGTCCCACATGTGTCGTTAAGAGGATCTTAGTTAGCTAAAGACTATCCCAATTTTTTGATAAAAACCCATATATATACATTGTTATTACTAAGTAAAACATTTCCAAGATATCTATTCTTAAAAATTATTCATCATTCATAAATATATATGTATTTATTGTTTTATATGGCATTCCAAAAACATCCAATACTAATGTGTCAATTGTCATGAAAATAAATATTTTCACAATATTCATAAAACACCTCATGAGATAATGAAATATAACATTTCCTTATTTAATTCTACTTATTCATCAAGATGTAAAAGATGTGTTATTATTGACACAAGTCTTTGAAATTAAATAATAGTGGAAAAATAATTGGAATTAAATTAAATTCATCCAAAATATTTTCATTTAACATACGGACTTTAATGGATAGAACATTTTGAAAACATCAAAAAACATTCTTGTGAATGCCAACAAGATTCCAAGATGAACTTATTTTCAATATTTGTATTGAAATTGATTGCTTCATCACTTACAAACTTATTTTCATCAAATAAAACACCAAAAAATTAGATTTTTCAACCCCCCCCCCATTTTTATTTTCTTTCAATACCAATTTAGAAAATGGGATGTCAATATGTTATATTTATTTCATCTATCCTTTAATTTTATTCGCTCCCCATTATTGATAAAAAATTCAAAGTACCTGAGAGAGTTTGGTGTCATTTATTTATAAAGAAATGTTCCCTTAATTATTCCTCCCTAAGATTAATTGGGAAAAACCGATATAGAAAATTGGAGAGTCTAATTTAGTTATCAGGTTTTTCGATTATCAATTCAGACCATTATACCAACTGATATGAAAGAACTTTTTTCTTTCCTTAATGACTGTTCAACCATTTCTAGTTTCAAATTAATTTTTTGAATCCAATTTATACAATGTAAGTGGAAATTTTCTGATACCACATGGAATGAATATTCTCAAGATACATCCAACTTGAAATTAATTTACTTATATAAACATAAATATTAAGAAAATTAAATTATAAGTGGCAGGTGATGTTATTGGATTCAGTCCTATAATATCTTTAACAATTTCACATTTTTTATGTCATTTATTTATTCAAATTCACCCCCCCCCCTTAAGTTCAGATCTTTTTTTCATTTTTTAAATAGGTATTATTGAGTAATCGCACATACTTTATAAATTAATTTATAAATAATTACCTTACATAGATGTTTTACTTGGATGAAATATAAGGATCTGGAAACATATTTAGGTAATCCCCCTCAATGGATGATCTTCAATATCACTTCATCAAGATAGATCATGTCATTAGTTATTCTTTAGAATTCCAATTCATGAGAATAACAATTTTTGTGATCACATTCATGATGGTGACTTCAAACTTTTTGGCCAGCTATGATAGATTGATCATATTTATCAAGTTTGATCTCTGAACATTTTGAACAAATAATCTTAAAGATAATAATAGATAGATAAAACAAGGATGGTGACTTCTATAAATATTGGAATTAATATTCTATCTTGAAGATATAATGACATAATTTTCTTAACTCAATTATCCCCCTGATTATTTTCATCACCTTTAATTGCCTAAATGTAATGAACAAACATAATTTACATGGAAATAGTTTGGGTCTCACTTGATTTAAACTCATATAATTAAAGTTGATAATTTTTTCTTAACCATGAAACTATATTATTTTTTTCTCCATGTGAGGGTGAAAACATCATAGTAACTCGACTAGATTTATGAAGAGTCATGGGTAGTATTCAATCTTTACTTTTGATAGATTCTTTGGGTGTAATATTATTCTTTACACTGTCCATCAAGTAATATTCACCATTTGGTGATTTATGATTCATATTTAGTATATATTCTTGATATTTTGTTATAAATAAATAAGCATATGAGATGTGACCATCCATATTGTACCTTCCAAAAATATATTCTTAAATTTTTGGTAATTATTTTTAAAAAACCTCCCATGAAATTTTATTTCATCATGTGGAATATTCATACTTTTTTAGAATTTACCTTCATCTATGAATCTTCTAATTTTATTTTCCTTCTAACTCAGTTGGATAAATTAGTAGTATATCATTTCGAATATTCACAACATTTTTAGTGTTTCCACATGGATTCTTAGCTTTTCTCTTTTCCATTTTATTCCTTTTATTTTAATCTAGGATAAGCCTTACTCTTTTTTGTTTAATCTTTATTCTATTCATTATTATGTCCATGTACTTCTTACAGTGATCTATGGTGTGACCTCTTCTTCCCTAAAATAATAAACATATTATATTTATAGTATAACCCTTACTGACATTTTTGTGATTATGTCATGTATTTTTCTTTTGTTATCTTCCCAAGGAAGGATTATCTATACTATTCTCTATTGACTTGTAGAGAATATGTTTCATCTAGTTATTTACCAAGGTTGACTTATCTCTATTATCTAAAACCTATGGTAATTTATTTTTTACTGTTTTAGTTCCATGAATGAATGACTTATACTTACATACCTCTTCGCTATGAAAACATTCATTGAAGATACTATAGAGTTTATTTAAGCTTTTAAATATATTTTTAATTGAAAGACTATTAACATTCATCTGTGGTATTTTCTTCTTCACTTATTTCTCTCCATTAAAATAAACATATTTTTATTTTTATATCCAATCATATTATTACAAAAATCATATTCCTTATGCCCAGATCTTTCACATCACCAATAATATCCAAGAAAGCTTTATGCCTTATTTGGAATAATGGTCTGTCTAGGTTGACAAAATTTTTGTTTCTATTTTATCTCATCTTTAAAATGGTTTTCCTTTGGGAAATAGTTTATTTTATACTTATCATCCATTAACATAGATATATTATTAATAACATCATTTACCTTCATCATCAAAATTTTCAAAGGTTTTTATTTTGACCCTTCATTATATATAAAACCAGAATTAGCATAAATTGAATTATTTGAAGTGGGTGGTAAATTCCCTATAATGACTACTTGAGAATGATAATTTCATTGTTTTAATCTGTTATTTCCAACATATAGTGGTATTTTAGGGTAATACTCATCCTTAGAAGTTTTTTGGTTCCAACTCTTATAGTAATAGTTCTTCTTTCATCTTATTGTGAAGCATTGGATTAAACATTTTCAATATTTTCATGTTTGAATTCAAGTTAAATACATTTCATATATAGTTTTATATTCTCATCCTCCAATGAATTCACATTATCTTCACATTATTTCATAATCTTTATATCTTCCACATCATTCATTTTGGGTTTCTCCTTTATAAATGTGTCAAGATCCTTGATTTTTTTATTTGATTTCAAGTTGATCATTCTTGACATCAATGATAGACTTCAATTGTTTCCTTAATGCATATAACATTTATTCAAACTACTTTTTGGAATACTATTTCACTTGAATTTTATTTATCTACTGATTATCAAAACTATAGAATCTTTCTTCATGCTAAAAAATCTATACTTCTTTGGATTCAATTTTTTTAAAGATCATAATATTAAATTTCATTCATTCTTCAAAAGCTTTATCCAAATTCAATAAATTAACTTCAAGATCAATGATCTATTCATGTTTTAATTTTAAAATGATATAGATTAATGTTAATATTTACATATTATAATTGTATAACATATCATTAAATATAGAAACTTATTGCATATTGAATTCTCCATACATGTTATCACTCCAACTAATACTTAGATCTTCTTTAGGATAGTTTTGATAGTATATTTCTCCCTCTTCTTCAGGTTTGGATAAAGTATTTTATTAGGAATAAATTTCTTTCATTCTCTTTAGATATAGAATAAACTTTCCAATATTCTACTCCCATGAATGAATTTTTCTTCTTTGGAAATAATACACTATAAAAGAGATTTATTATCCTTTTTACAAAAGAGGGGTGTATTCTTTGTATTTATCGATTATTTATTTCAACTATTATTCAATGTAATGGATGGGAAAAAATTATGATATGCAGTAGATACAAATCCCCCATGTTTTCACTACATTATTATGTTAGATTATAAATCAAATATTTAACAAGCTTCAAATCAGATAATCTGATCTTATTTATAACTTTTCCCTTTGATACCAATTGTTGTAATCACTTTGGGATAGACACATTGAGTGGGTTTGAACCAATATGGGATGACATTTAAATATTTAAAACATTTAACCCTTTTTATACCTCTATCACTTATTCATTGAATGGTTCTCTTTTTTTCTTTACCAGTAATTAGCTAGCATGAATATAAAATAATAATGTACAAAGAACAACAAGATTTTTTGCAAGGTTTTCCTATAATGTGGATGATTACATCCTCGATGTATTGTACTTACAATACCACTAGCACCAATCTACTCTGTTATTATCTAGAAAATCCCAATAAATAGGGTGTCCTTGAAGTCATTTTCATTACACCAACCAAGTACAATTAAAGATTTATCTTTCAAGAACATTATTATAAGATATCAATATGTCTTTTATGATGTGATAAGTAGTGTAGCACAACTATTCTTCTCTAGACCCCAATTAATTATGACCACCTTCTTCTAACTATAGTAATCAATTGGATGCCTCTATTTTACAGTAATAAAAATGTTTTCTCAAAAACTTAGTGATCTAGTAGGTTTTATATTCATTTAATTGGTCCATGATAATATCAAGAAGTTGAAGACTATTACTCTCAAGCTTCTAGGACCAACGTTATAATCAATATATTACAATTAGATAACCGGACCTTTTATACTTTTTATCTTTCAAAAATAATATAAGATATCCAAATATAGTGTCAAATTCTCAATCATTGATACAGAATATCAATAATGAATATAGTATCAATATATTTATCATGAAATTGATTATTTGAAATCACCAGTTACACTTAACTAATATTTATTATTATTCAAGAATGATTTCGTCATGTATGTAATTTTCATGGACATCTCACATCATCTCATGTGTGTATTTGAAAAATTAATATCATTTTAATAAAACTCCATGTGAACTTCTTCATGCATATTTTATCATTTTCTCCTTAACATGCATACAAAATGATTCCTCACTTTCATATAAAAAAGGGAACATGTGAGATCACCGAATTCTTACAATATGTATGTATACATGGTGTCTCTCTTTCTTCCTTAAAGATAAATTGCTTCATGGATACATTATCTTTCTTCTTATTATAAAATTTTGTATAATAATCATGGGTTTATTCATCTCTATTTTGTGAAGAAAGCATGTGACTTATCCTTCTCATTCATATTACTAAGTTAGTATATAAGTTCATTCTTATTCATCATGTAACTAGGAAGGTTTTTGGAACCATCCATCTTCACATAAGATGGTATTCGGGACATATTCCATCTCATAAAAGGGTCACATAGATTCTTTGTTTATATAAATATGATCCTTGTTAACAAATATTTTAATAGCATATACATCTCCCCCATATCTACCTCTATATAAACATGAAAGTGTACACCGCCTCTCCTTAGGATGTTTTAATGATAAAAATACCTCTTAATTGAACCAAAAATCTTAAAAAAATTCAAGGATATCAAATGACAAAAATCTCATCCCATTTATACTCATGTGATGCCAGAATGGTAACATTGTCAACTGATTATATTTGATTGATCACATGACACCTTGATAGATATAAGATCAACAATGGGGATATCCATGATGAGAACATTATGCGTATGATATTTTTCATGTGAATTCATGAAGATATCCCACTGCCTTTCATGATCAATGTTGGTCATGGGCTAACTCCCCCATCAGACTGATGTTCACATGAAAAGAAAAGTTTTCATGAATAACAGTTCATGGAATCATTATATTTACATAGATTTATTTGATCTTGGATTGATAGTCACATGATCACCAAAGATTGAGGATTTTATGGTATAGAAATACCTCACAAATTCATGGTTGGGTTTCAATGAGGTTGAATACAGGCATGATTGAATTAGTTGGCTCAGATTTTTCCAATCAGACAATTGTCAATATATCTATATAGTTTTAAATATATGAATAGTATCATGTTATTCTATGTCCCATGTCAGTATTTAATTTTATTTCTCTTTTATTAGTAAGAGTCTCCATGTCATCCACCCCTTGATTTAGTACTAGGATTGACACCTGGGCAAACAAGAACACACTTTACCATATGGGCCATGTCACACCCTTTCATGGTCCATCAAGAACCTTACTCTATAGATTCCATGAACTTTTTCCACACCCATGAAATCCTAGTGCATGTTATGTATGTATTATCATACACCTACCATCCACAACTAGCCATGTGGACCATATCTTGTGAAGTTGACCCATGGGTCCCACATGTGTGGTTGAGTGGGTCCTTGGTTAGATAAGGACATGCCTATTTTTTTATAAACACCCACATTTATATTTGTAATTACTAATTATGAAATTCCCTAGAGAACTCATCTTAAAAATTATTCCAATTTAAAATATATATAAGTATTTATATTTTTTCATCACCTTCAAAAAAAACATCCAAAACTAATATTTTGGTGTTCATTCAAATAAATATTTTCATGGTCTTCATAAAACGTCTCATTCAATAATGAAATATTTCATGGTCTTCTTTAATTAATATCACTCATCTTTATGTAAAAAATGTCTCATAATTGACATAATTCTTTGACATTAATGAAAATCTCAACAATTATCAGAATTAAATTTAGTTTATCTAACATATTTTAATGTGATTTATGAACATCCATGGATAATGATTCTTCAAAACATCAATAAATATACATGGAAACACCAATGAACTTACAATATGATCTTATTTTTAAATTCATATTAGCATCAAGTGATTCAAATCTTACTAACTTATTCAAAATAAAGAAAATACCAACACAATGTAGGATCATTATTTTTAACTATCACATTGTTTAGATTATGATAATACATGCATAACATAAAATATACATCTCCATTTATAGTAAATAGGACTCGAGTACCCCAAGGAGATATACTCCACCATATAAACCCTATTTTCCAATAGTTATGATAATTGATCCTTTAGATCTCATAGCTCGATAAGAGTTACCTTGTAAGGTAGAATATAAATAGGTTCCACAACTAACAGGATATCAATAATAAAATCAAATCCCTCTTAGGTGAAAACCCTAAAAACTTATCAAAGAATACATCCCTCAATAGATCGCCTATATGAGTAAAAACTACCAGTTTCATTCCCCCATAATCTAATACCAAGTAATAAAATTAATTAATAATGAATCCGAACTAATGATGGTTAGATACTACTCAATCCCCCAACAAGTCTCACTCTCCATCGTGGACAATGTTTTCCCTCTGCAAATTTTAAAGATACCCATCGATCATAATAGTCTATATAGGCATGTTATGGTACTAACCAATCCATTATGTGGATCAGATAAAATTTATTCATCTTTATGTCAAGGACATATGTGAGGAAACTATATCCACCAATCTCAAAGGTTTATTCCCTAAACTATATAATTCCCTCTGGTCACACTCCTAAAGGTGTGTTGATTGAACACACCCCATATAACCATTCAATTTATAATTCTAATCCATTCACAAAGTGATAATAAATAAAATAATATGATGATACAATGTTAGAAAAATAACAAGAAAGTGTGAATGACAATAATATAATAACTTCAGAAGTATATGGTTCAACATCCTAGTTTATAGGATTTAGATGGATGGTATAAATCTAGCATGTTCTTTAGACTTAGAATCTTATTTGTGTTCCCTATGAATCACCACTCTACTTGAACTATTAACCCTATACTTGGGAACTGTATCCTTCGCTAAACCTAAATGGATAGTTGGTCTCCAATAATCGGTCTAAACTATCATCCCTAACCCATCCATAGATTCATGTCTTGCTCCTCTATCATTGAAAAATCATTGTGTGTTTTGGAAGAACCTCTTCATATTTTGCATCATCCTACATGTCTGGTTCTCAATATGTGGATGGATATAACAGGTAAGAACATAAATAGACCTACCACATTGATAACACTATACAAAACTACCTCCCTAATGAAGAAGATATGATCCATCATCCTAGATACTCTACCCAATGTTTCTTCTGTGAAAACTACCAATGGGTGATTCCTATGTCCTGAAGACCTACTATTGATACTCCCTATAGATGTATCCTTTCCTAATCCACAGAAATATTCTAGTTTATTCTAAATAATTAGGGTCTAGTTAAATAACATAGTAAATTATGGGTGAGAAGATGCATTCTCATCTACTATGGCCTCATACCATAGCCCATCCTCAAAATATCCAACTCTATCCGCATAATCCCCTATTAGAATATTGGAACTCCGATGTAGTTCTGTGAGTGGATCAGTGTAATCCATAATCATAATAACTCCTTACATTAGGTGAATAAAATCCATATCTCTATTTTATCTTTTGGGTATCTATAAAAAAGTGATCATGAAACATGGTCTATAACTCCTTCTAGGAAAAACTCATTTGTTAGTCTTCTTGTATAGGTATATCTCTTCAAAACCTCGCAAGGCCTCAGAGTAAATATATTAAAATATTAATACACTTTTATATAGATGCCTCAATATATTCATATATCATCTAAATAGACTCTATCCATATCTCAACTACCTAGAGACCACCATCTCTAGTGAATGACAAAAGATGTTACATCCGAAACTCCTTATTCGTATATGAAATCATGGGTATATCTTGTGGATCTTCCCTCTCCATTTCCTATATGAATCACAATAGGTTATTCTGAATCTAATCATCTATCACCTACCATAGTGCTATAGGATTCCTAAGTCCCACTATCGGTGGGGTGTGCTCCCTGTCACTCTCTTGATTCTCTATTGATTTCCATCATGAAGGAATTTTTATAAAATTCCATAAAAATGACTTAGATCATGTATTCATAATTGTTCTTGATATCAAAACATATAGAATTAAATAATATAAATTCTATACTACCATTCTTTACTCCCCATAAAATAAAGGTCTCATAACCCCATCCTTTCCCTCTAACACCATCTACACAGACTCATGGTTAGGTAATGGACAAATAGGATCAATTTCATAAAAAAAATACTTTCATTAATTCAACTATAATAATAATTTCATAACTAATTCTCAGTTATATGGTATATCAATTATATATGTTATAAAGGGAAACATGTTATAAGTTTCATTTCATGTTATATTTATATAACACCATAGAGTAACCATAATAATAATTCATTTTTGAAATTTTAAATCATTGAAATAATTGGTTAGATATGATAGCACCATCAAGTTATATAGGGAAAAATTATATAATTAAATATAGACACATTAAATAACTTACTCAAGTACTATAGACATGTATCCAATCATAAAAAGTCATGTGAATGACATGTGAACCCTATACAGATGACAAGAGGCATGAATATAAACCATCTTCACATTTTAATCCATGGATTAAAATAAAATAAATTATAATTCTTGAAATCAAATTCATCATGAAAGGTGAAATTTTATAATAATAATAGTTGAAACCAAATCCAGCAATCCCAACCATGACAACTTGGACTTCCCCCACACATGGAATAACTAATCCCATGTATGATTTCCAAACTATGTTATGAACAAATCCTATATTCTATAAACCATTCCCAAATAGAACGAAAAAATAATGGTTTTTCTGATACCACTGTTTGATGTCGTGTTACCCCATACCACATGGTAGTTCTTGGAACAAAGGTCATCATGTGACCAAGGGAACACCTCTCCATATACTAGAGGAAAAACAACTAGTAGTGAAGGTATATGGTGGTATCATGGGGAGATTATATCATTATATAAAAGTGAAACAACATTATAAATAATAAAAATATCATACATATAAGTAAATAAAGGAAGAATACATCAGGATAATTGATAATAAAAAACATATCACATGCGATAAGAAAATGAATCTATGTAAATGTTTAGCATTTCCATACATACAAAATAAAGGGGGTCCTCAATGGAAAAACCATGTTCAAAAATATTCTAAAATAATGGAAATTCCACAATAATGGTCCAGAGTCTTAGCTGGTCCCATTAACCATACATCACACTAGAAAATGTCAACCCTCATTTATAATCCACATGACATTGTCATGTCTTACTATCATGAAGTGTATGCGGGTTCCAATGGTGGACCGAGCAGGGTGTGAGTATGACTCAGTAGGCCACCGCTAAAATTATCTAAAAACATATAAAATGTAAATACAATTTCATTATAATCAGAATAATAAAATAAGACAAATATAATAATGTAACCACCCTCAGTCCTTAGGATCTTGGGTGATCTACGGGGATAACCATATCTACTCTAATAATTTTTAGATGTATCTAGACAAAATAGGATTAAAAAATATCTATGGAGAATACCCAATGTATCATATAACCATAGTTAAAAAGGTGAATCTAAGAATATAATCTAAGTAGTCTTATAATCATAAGAATAAAACTTGATCCAAGGAGTGATCCCCTGACATCCCATAACCATAGGCATAAATCCAGATCTGTGGATGAAGTTCAAGGCATCCTGTTACCCTATGTAAAAATCTTGATTCAATGAGTTAGTTCAATGCATCATGTAACCATAGGCATAAATATAAATCTATGATGTAAGACTAAAAAATCTTTACAATATCAGTTAAATTATTTCCTACATGCAATTGGCACAACAATCTAATCCCAAGGGTACTCAAGGAATATATATTGATTCAATAAATTATTATATTTTCTAAAACATGCCTTGTGATGCTTCTTTAATTTCCATATCCAGATATACATAAGATCTCCTCACATGATAGTCAAGGTTTAGTATCAAAACTCATCAACTAGTCTCTCAAAAACCAAGAAGTATTTCATTATAGGGGATAAACAATTTAAAATATTTCTTAAAGATCTACGTCAATGTTTAACAATTCATCGTAACCACACCTCATAAACAACTAAAAATATGAAATAATTTAAGGGGTATTTTAAGACCACCTACCTTGGGTTCATAGATGTATACTCAATGAATAATATACATTTATCCATGATAAAATGGTAAAATGAAAAAATTAATGGAAAACCTTGAAATAGGGAATACTATCCAATACTAAAATGAGATCAATTTTCAGAAAATGAAACTAATAAAATATGGAAGAAAAGTATTTTTTATATTAATTTCATCATGAAATAGAGGATAAATCACAAATAGCAGAAGGGTAAGGGATATCCATATATGTGACTACTACTAGTCATATATGGGAAGGTAAATTTTGGGTTAGGGTGTTAATAATAATCAATGAAAATTTAGTAAAATCTATATTTTTATGTCATAAAGAAGATTTTATTGTGAGAAAGCACTATTTACTAAACCTTACAGTAAAAAAGAAGTTCCCAATATTTTAGGAAGAATACAATGCATGGTTCCCCTACAAGGTTTGGTATACCATGTTTGCACTATTAAAACCCCCCAGGAGAAAAACTATATATTTTTCATAGTTTCCTTGGACTCTAAATATGGGTTCAGAAACCATTATCTAAGATTCCCCTCACCTCATGTTTGGGATACATGGTTAGCACTTACCAAGTACCATTTTAAGAAACCTCCATTTTTTATTTTTTTTCATAAAACTCCTAAGATGATCTCAAAACCTATCCAACTCCCTACAAACACTTCCATGAAAAAACAATAGTAAAATAGATACAATAATTGAAAAAAATATAAACCTGAACATTCCAAAATAATGTTTTGGTTTTTACACATTGTGGCTAGAGACTATAATCTTAATGAGAGACTATAATGAATATAATGGAATATCTGACACTTAATTTAATGTGGGGTAATTTTAGTCATTCTGTAAGGGTTTTTTTAGAGATTTTGAGTTCCTCCTCCACCTTTCATCTCAAATTAGTGGGTAGTTTCCCTCCATCTCTCCATGTGATCTAAATGTACTCCAAGATTCATAATGTTATGCTCTTATCATCTAGAAACAACTCAAAGACCCATTAGTGTCTACAATATTCTATCACCAAGCATATGGTAACACACCCTTTAATTAATGGTTTCTAACAGAACTTTTTTCAAACCCCTATAAATCTCAAATTTTGAACATATTTAATGAATTATTATGGTTATTCAATTTAGGGTGAATTAGTACAAAATATTGGATAAGATAGACCATGTGAGAAAATAATAAGTAGATACAATATTGTTTTACAATATAATGTTTGTTTCATGTGTGGTGTTATATGTTGTCATTGGTAGTCAGTATAAGTAAATGTGAATGAGAACTATGAGTAATTGGAATTTTTTGCAATAATTTTTGTAAGCCTATTAGAATCAAAAAAAAATCTATAGAAGATAGTTTATCATTATGGTCATATGATGGCTTCTTCTAACTATATTAGAGTGTCTATTAAGTGTGTCATAGGTGATTAATGGTAAAAATATACATTCACCTTATGGTATGATACCAATGAAAGGGTAAATAATGGTCTAAATACCTTGGGTTTCACCTAAGATATGAATCATGAGAATGAACTATGTTGAATTATGATAGGGATCTTAATGCCTATTATGCCTATGAGATATAGTCTACCTAGATAGGACTAGTGTGATGATTTATTGGTAAATAATTATCCTTGGGTCTTAGTTCCAAATAAGTATAGAGATTAATCCTAAGGGATATAGAATGACCTTAAAGTAGATCAGATTTATTGAAATATTATAAGTTTATTCCAATGTTATTAGATTATATAACTTAACAAGGATAGGTTTTTTAGATAACTATTCAATATTAGCTATATTAAGAGTCGATATGTCTTAATGATGTGTTATACCCTAGTTTTTTGTTTAATGAATAATTAATGTTATATTATATTATATTTATTTTTTACCACTATTTTATTGTCATCCACTAATATCTATATGAATGTTCTTGGATTTGTGATATGATCTGAAGTTAGAGTTGGTGTTTTCATACAAATTGGTGCTTCATGGTGTTGTATTTTAGTCAAGGAATAAGAAATACATTATATTTAGATTTTCCAAATAATGTGTTGATAAATAATTCTTACAAATAGAAAATTCATTTATTTATAAATTTCTACAAAGTATATTATTTTAATAGAGGAATACTATTATAGAATTTTATAGGAAGATTGATAAGTTATATCATGGAATAAAGTAATTAGGTGTAAATGATATAAGGTTCACATCATAATTATTTAGTGAGGGTTGTTTAGTGTCTTTTGAATTCTTGTATCATTAACAGGGGACAAAAAATTCATATTTCTTTATGATAATAAAAATTTTGAAAAATTTGGATTATAAAAACCATTCAACGCCTCAATGTAAGGACATATAATGGGAAGAGAAAGTTTGTTTCATAATTTGGACCTTGTGTGAAATATGGTTCAAGATGTCTTTGATGGTTTAGGTAAAAAAGTGAAATAGGTTATTTCATTCAATGATTTTGTACTAATCTAAAGATAAGGATGACATGGTCATAATATAAATGCTGGCCTTTAATTTTTGGTGTCACTCTATAAAGATATCACTATAACATAAAACTATATTTGTGTCATGAAATGTTGAGTAAATATGTTTTCATAAGATCCATCTTGAAGTGAAAATATTAGTCCAAATTATTTGGTCCCATGATATTTTGAAGAAGGAGAAATTGTTTCGTGATAGTCAAGGCTAGAGAATTATTTTTTTAGGAAGTCAAATTTTTAATATTATGAATTTAATATCTTTTAGAAATATCTTTTAATTCAATGGGGGTATTTTTTAACTCTGATTAAATGAAATATATGGGCATTTTTTATTGTTATAATTGAGGAAACATGAAAAATTAACCAATGTAATGTTAATTATTTTCTATTTTATTAAATAATGGAATATTTAAATATATAAAGAAATGAATTGTCTCTATAAATATAGGTTATATCATCCATATTAAAAGTGATAGAAAAAAAATAATATAGAGGTTAGATGTATCAAATTAAAATAAATTAAAGAGAGTATAGAGTATTATAAAACAATAATTATCATTCTCAAGAAGTATAAGGTGTCATTCCATAGAGATTAATTAAATATCTTTCCATGGATATTGAAATTTTTGTCATTGATATACTCATATATTGTATGTGAAGGAGTAAAAAAAGGATATTAAATAGATTTCATCTTCATTTTGTGTGATAACAAAAATGGTGATATTTTATTATACTTGTAATATATTATGTGCCAAGTTTCTTTTCCTTTCATGAAATTTGAGTACAAGAATAGGTACAATAGAGTGATATTTGGGAGATAGAGAAACATTTCTAAACCTCGATAAGGGGAGTGAACATTTTCTAAGAGTGGCCCTACCTAATATGGCCCTGTTCGGATAAACCATGTAAAATATTTTCTCTTGTGTGCATTATTTACATACTTTCTATAAGGGGTATATTTGTTTTTGGGTTAAGTAATAATTAAATAAAATGAATTGGGGAAAATATTAGGGGAATATCAATATGATCATTATCTTAAATAGATCAAAAATATGACTAAACTCATTATGAATTAAAGATCATTTAAGATATTGATAGTTTATGATATTAGTTGGTTTAATTTTTAATGGGTTTTTTATACCCTTATTCACTGACCCACCCTATCAGTGTATCTATACTTAAGAACCCTTGGGGTCCTAACACCTACAAGATTTATGTCTATCTAAAAAAATATTCTTACTCATAGTTAGATCTGTTTCGGATAGATAGGATTTAATATTAGTATAGTGGGATATATGGTGAAAGAGATTTAATATTTCTTATTAAATAGATAATATTATTATGTTAGGATATGTGATGCATGAGATATTATAGTTTATATATGAGGTGTGAGATGTTAGAATGTGTGAAGTCTTATGATTATATATATCTCATCCAAATTGTGACATGATGTCTTGTGAATTTATAGTTATCTTTTCTAAGTATTTGAGTAGGTTTTTAGGATACTTAATATATGGAATAGTGAACCATGATAAACATTATTCATGAGGATTTGTCTTGGATTTTGGGGTGTGATACTTAAGCCATGGTGCCTCAAAGTGTGGATTATTCTTATAGATTTTTATCAGATCTTAGAGATTCAAAGTGTTTCAAAAAATTCTGTAATTTTGATTATTCCCAATGGTTTAGTTATTCCATTCCCTAACTATTATTTAGATGCACCTCCTAAGTATTAATATATTATAATCTTATCCCATTATTTACAAGCTTGAAGTTTAACACATATTCCCTCAAACCCATAGTATGGATTATTCCCAAGATTTTGACTATTTCAAGAAATTTTTATGATTTGTATAGACTTCTTAATGGTATATTTATGTTAATCCACTCCCATAATTCAGACTCTATGGGTTAAAAAAGTGTTATGTTATGCCCATCTGTATGGATTATGGGTTTTGTAGATTGCTATCATTGGTCGAAATATGTAGTATTTAAGTGGATTATGTGTGATAAATGTTAATTCTTTTTTCACTAGATTTTACAAGTACTCACATATATCCATTTCTGAATATATTTACGGCCTAAGGATGGTGTCATTTTATGTTTCACATTCACACCCTACATATGAACCCTACATGATTTTGAACCCTTGTATTTTGAGATGATAGTGATGGAAAGGGAACTATGATATGCGGTTTCACTAGATTATCTTGATGAGGATGTGGATACAATAAAAAAGTGATGTTATTATGTTATTATTATTTTCTTTCTATTTCTATTTTTTTTTATTTTTGGATATCACATTTATATGATTAGGACCATGTTCAATCACTCATATGATGTATTAAACATATTATAAAACATGTTTTGTTTTTGTTCTTAAATGGAATTAAATTAATTGATATAGATATATTTTTCCAATGTGTAACACCCCAATATTTTATGGTATGAATCTTATTAAATAAATCCAATTTCTTCGATGGCATATGTTATATAGACCACTGATCTTAAACAGACGATTTAATATTATTATTTAATTGTAATAGTTATCATGTAGCTATTAGAATTGTAGAAATGAATGAGATTATCTAAATTACGAGAATATAGTTTACACATGTTTATAACTTGAATTTATTGGTTACAAATTAATGATAACTAAAAATGAAAACTAATTGAACATAATGGATTTGTTTTTATAAAAAATACAATTTTAAATACCATAATAGAATTTTATATTAATAAAATAAATTAATCCCTATTAATGAAATATATTATTTAATTTTATATGTTATATATTCAATAAAATGTTTTTAAATTCATTAAATAATTTTATAGGCTTAAGATAAGAATAAATCCAATTTTAAGCCTAAAAAAGCTCTATTTTTCAAAATCCTAATTATGTCACCTTTAATGGTGCACCTATTTTAAAACTAAATTTTGACAAGTTTATAAGTTTTATTGGAAAAAACAAACATAATTTTTGAATTCGTGACATAAAAATATCTTATGGTGAATTTTTTTTATTTTCTAAAAAGTTTCATTTTTTATGAATAGCGAAAAATACAACATTTTAATGGAAAACATCATTTTTCATCTCTTTGATTTATACAGTTAACTTATATTTTAATTTTTTCTAAAGTATAATTAGATCAACTATACATAAATAAATATAATTTATTTATTTATTTTTAATCTATTTAACATTGTAATTGGATATATAACAAATTCAATCTTTTGAACTTTTTTACATTAAAAAATCGGTTTCCCGTAGTGTGTGTGGGGAAAATTTTAAATATAATTCTTTCCAATTATGTGAATTGAATTTGGTAAAATGGATTCAATATTTTTAATAATAAATTAAAAAATATTTATTATGGTAATTTTTAATTTTATATATAAAATAGTTACCGCGGTAAAAAAAAATATTTACCGTGGTATGGGTAAAAAATCAAACATGTTAAAGTTAAAATTGGAAAAGGCTTAAAATACCTAAAAACTACAAAATTTAATAGTTTTTTTAGGTATATATATACCATAAACAGAATATAAAATATTAATTTTCATCCAAAGTTATGTAAATTAACACCACCTCAATGTGGTTTTCTTAGATATAAAATAAACATTATTTTTATTAATTAAACTCACCCCACCTCAAGTATAAATACCATCCCTCACCACCCCATTTCAACTCACAAGCCTTAAATCTCCTCAAATATATAACTAAAAATACACTACTCACTATCCCCATGTACAATAGGTGTTTCTCGCAGTAAATTACCAAATACAATTTCCTCAAGGGGGGCTCTAAGGAGGTGATATTCAAGAGGTAATTTCATGAAAACACCTCTCTTATTTTCTTTTCTTCTTCTACGTTCTCCTTATATATTTCATCCATCTATGGGATAATAATTACTGAATCATGTAAATAATTTTATTTTATTTTATTTTTTTGATGTAATATCTTATTTCATTCCATTTTATTACTAAATCTTATTCAAAGAAACAAATCTATTGTCCAAATTATATTGGTTAATCGCCTCTATGAATAATGTTTTTGTTCTTTTTCCATTACCGCTTTCATGGATGGTCATTAAAATATTTTTATAGTTAAATAAGATTTTAATAGATATATTATAACCTATTTAATTTT
Organism: Viscum album; assembly: GCA_963277665.1. Classification (NCBI taxonomy): domain Eukaryota; kingdom Viridiplantae; phylum Streptophyta; class Magnoliopsida; order Santalales; family Viscaceae; genus Viscum; species Viscum album. Next base: position 948,809,280 of record OY728155.1, on the reverse strand, counting down.
CATCAAATAATTTATACTCTTAATATTAAATAAAACGAAACTAGTTTATGGTGTTCAGAAAAACCGACAAAATAAACTATACATTTATCATTAACATTTTATCAAATGAATCATACTCATACAAGAAATAAAAATTTTATATGGGACCATTTAAAAATATTTAAGTAAATTATTACTATTTAATTCCACTTATGTAGTTTTAATCTCATTTTATAGGAACATCAATAATTATACTCAAGAGAACTGATAATGAAACCATGAAACGAATGCACCCAAAACAATTAAAATCATGAAATTTTATTAATGAAAGGGTTATAAGATGTTATGAAAGAATAATATATGGTTTTTTAAATATGTATATAGTTATGGAATGATTTAATCACATTATTTAACCATTATATATGAGGTTAAATTAAATGTCACTAAAGGAAATTGTGAGGTATGGGGTTGCTTATCTCAAAATGCATTCATTGGCATATACGTCTACTTCATTAATTATATTATGCCAAGATTATATGTGCATTAAAATATTTATTTCATTATATTATATAACCACATATATTAGTTTTCATATACTATTTTTACACATAATCACCCCATTGGTAAATTCTCACCTCAATGATACAAATATTTTAATGGAATCACTAGTCTCACTTTTACTTCTACGACACTTATTCTGTATTAAACAATTTTTGTTGTTGTGTGGTGTATATAATGCCCTCAGATGTATTTTAAGTTTATGATCAATAAATTTAGGAGGTTTACATACAAATTTTATTATCTCTATTTTATAGGGTTTATATTTTCAAAGTTAACAAGGCGGTAATGGATTTTTGTCACAATTTGCCTTCTTTAAGACATTTGTTATGTTATACACCTATATTATTTGATAAGGTGTATATACTCCTCCTTTGATATGTTATATAATGAATCTCCTTATTCTCATGATATTATAGGCATCATTTAATGTTATTCCTTCATGGGTATTATGATTCAAATGTTTCAAGGTGTTATGGGACACATCAGAATGATTAAAGATTATCTTCCATAACTATTTTTCAATGATCTCTTTCAAATTATTTTCATCGTTGTCAAAATCCTTTTGTTGAATCTTGTACTTAATTAATATTTATCTCATAGGATACTAACTAACATATTTTATTAAATGTTTATTGATTAGTTTGACTGGGGATGTACTATTTTAATACCACTCTCATTATTACACTGGATGGTTTGTGATTATGTCTACCTAACGGAAGTTATTTACATTTTGTATGCTAGTTTCAATAAAAATGTATATATTTATTTTTTTCACCACTTTTATATAAGGAATATATTGGACTTAGTAAGGTATGGGTGGGGCCCACTATAACCCCTCGATTCATCGGTAGTTCTCATGTGAAAAACAAGTTTGGGTATTGGCTTATGCCTTAACCATTTATGTATGGTATATTGGATAAATCTGTGATAATATTTTTTAGATGTATGAAATTATTCATTCCTTAATTATGAGATTAGTTATTCATTTCCATGTGATTATTTTATTATTAGAGTATCCATGGTTATGTTCTCTATCTCTTGTGATTATTTATATGGCATTATTTGATCATCTTTTATTCCAACCATATTATGCTCATGTTATTGATTTTATGTCATGTGTATCAGTTATTTACCTTTACATATAAGTTATTTCTTATTAATAATAGATTATAATGTATACTTAACCCTTACTGAGCATATGAGCTCACCTATTTCCTATGTTTATTTTTTTTCCTGAATTACAAGAAGTTTCTTATGGGTTATATACAGGGTTATGCTAAGTTGAATAATGGTGTTCTCAATGAAAATAATTTTTTAATTTTATGCACAAAATGTAATTTTAATTTCAAATATGTATCTAGTATTCCAAAACTACAAAACTGTTTGGTCCTTCAGGATGTGATTCCTTGTAATCATGCCAGTCTAATAAATTATGGCACCATTTCTGGCTAACTAGGATCAAGTGTGTTACACTCTAATTCTTTTTATTTTCTATAATATTAATTATTGAGGGATTATAATTTATTTTTATTATATCAATGTCACAATATCCATATTTTATTGATTTTTCCTCTCCAGTAGTCATCAATGTTTTCATATAGGGAGGCATGAATAAGGTCACATAGCATTCAATTTTACTCAAGTTTAACTAGTTTAGGAAATTATAATCAATATCAAGAATAATTTTGGATAATATATCTATGATAATTTTAATCCTAACACTTTAGAAATTTGATTGAAAATTTAGATAATTAAAACATTTACCATTGTTTCCATCAATGTTGATGTTCCTATTCATGTATCTCCTTATTCCCAGTATCAAAAAAAATCATAAAAAAATGATTAAGTTTAATTAATAATTTGAATAAAATAGAATAAAATTTATTACCATACATCTCCATAATAGTTGTATAGAAATTATTTCTCCAAAATAAAGGGTTACCTTCTAAATTTTAATATTCCTAAATCTTAAAAAAATTAAAATTTTCTTTTATACTCACTGTAATACCCTAGAATCATATATATATATATATTTATAATATTAAATAATTTCATAAATAATATGAATTTTTAATAAATAAAAATTACTTATTCAGTTCCCAAAATCAGATGATTATAATATGTGGGAACTGGGTTATTAATACATGAAACAAAATAAAACTAATTTTATTTAAATAATATTCTTATAATATCATAAAATTCATGTGATCCTTATCTAATTTTTATAACTCATAATATTCTTGATTTCCAAGAAAATTAAGAAACATAAATAAATGAATGAATGAAAAATAAGAGTTTGGGTATCATTGCAACTAGGTATTATGTCAATGTATAATCATCTATAAGACAAGTGTTATAAAAAATATAAGCATGAAATAGATCATCAATGATTATGATACCAATGAAATGGAAGAATCATATTGTAAAATAAAAAATAATCTTGAAAAAATAATATAGAACATAAGGAATAATGGAATAAGTTATTCATGATAACTAGACAACATAAACATGTGATTTTAAGAACTCTTTTGATAAGGTTACCCAATAATGTCATTATTTTACAAAAATGTAATCAGAAGACCTCATATGAAAAGGATACCCATCAATTTCATTATATCAAAATAGAATCTTATGAAAAATTAACCTCTCGAGGTTATGTTATCCTATGTTTTCCTCATTAAAAGTATCTCAGGGGATGAAACATTACCTAATTAATTGAAAAATATATAATTTCAAGACCACATTTCACATAACTTATCCAATATATAATAAAAAACCTGAAACAATGTACACACATGATCACATAACATTAAACACTCATCACATGGGAACAATAATCAAAGGTTTCTAGTGAACAAGAGAAGTGAATGTGTATTAAATATTATGTGTCTATATAAATTTTAATTTCAAATAAATTATATTTTTCTCATATATATTATCATATAAAAGCATTAGAAATGTAAATATTCTTGTATTTCATGATTTAATGCTATAAAAATGATGAAAATATTCCACAAGATTAGTACTAGTATAACTATAAAATAAAATAAAATAAGTATATTTTGGAAATCCAGGGTATCATGGTCACCTACAAAATCCAAAATTAAAAATGGAAATATAAAAATAAAATTAAATATGAGAAATAAGATTGTAATTTTATAAACTAAATTTAAATAAATTTGACAAAAAAATTATGTGAATTGATAATGAAGGGAATAATAAATATTTACTAGAATTATAATAATTATATGACCATTGGAATAATTTTATGATCATTATAAGAGTAAATAAATATTTAGAGTCATCAATTTTCAAAAACAATATTTATAATAGAATCAAATAAGTAGATATTAATATTAAAATACTATAAATGAATTTCTAAAATTAATTTATATAAAGGATGCAAAATGTAAATATTAATATAGGTATGTTTTAAATTATTGAGTAAAACATTATTTTTCATTTAAATATTTAAATATTCAAATCATGTAATTAAGTAATTTATTTAGATAAAATGTATCTCGTTTTTAGAATCATCATGTCAAATTTTTCATTTCGTTGAATTTTGAAGTTTTTCAGAAGAAAAATTGATTTTTTTGAATGATAAAAAATACACTTACTCATATAACTATAAGTTTTAAAAATTATTTAGGATATAAAAAAGAAAAATATATATATAAAAATTTATGACCTAAAATGTATTTAATGAGTAAAATAATGTATTTAAAAACAATTATCATAATTTTCATTAAAATAAAAAAATTTGAGAGCCAGAGTTTTATGTTATTTTAATAAAAAAACTATATTTAATTCCTTAAATTTAATATATCATTACTAAAAATCAATTTGATTTTAGATGAGTTAAAATTTCAAGAAAATATTTTTTAAATCAACATTGTTAAAATTTATAAGAATCGATAAAATTCATAATATCAAGCCTTAATAATAAACTAATCAATATTTTATGCAATGCCACCCCTCCCCCTTGGCTATATACACATTCCTCCACCGTCACTTTCTCCTCCATCAAAAAACTTCTTTAATTTTGAAATATCTATTAAAATTCCACTTTAAACCTTCATATATATGTTCTTAAAAAATTTATCAAATTAAATCATCCTCCTCTGAAGGCTTTTGACTCAATCAAAATGAGACCACTCAAGGACGCATTTATAGGATTTAAAACCATTATCCTTGTATTTCAATTCTCCTATTATCCCTTATATGAAAAATATAATAATTAAAGTAACTTATAAGTAGTTATTTAATTCTACACTAATGTTTTTATGAAACTAAAATATTTATTATTTTTATTTCCCTTTTAAGCATTCATAAAAACAATATTAACAAGTGGGAATTTTATACCACCTTTGAAAATATTAATATTTCATTTTCACTTACGCCTATCCTGGAAACATATAAATTTATTTTAATTTATAAATATAATATAATGATCAAATTAAGTTATTATTAGTTATATTTTATGTCAAATGTGATTTTTTTTTAAAATATTAAATATAATACATCATGGCCAATTTAACCTTTTAAAACAAGATTATTGAGGAAGGGTCATTGAATTGTAACTATCTACTAAACTATTGAATTCCATTAATATATAATTATATGAAAAATATTTAATGAATCTTTTAGAAGTTTTAGAACCATTGGATAGTGACCACCAATTTTTACCCTTATAGAAAATCATATTTATATTTTTGAGATGAACTACCATAGAATGATTGATATCAATAATATTAATTTAATAATTAACTAATTAAGGATATTAAATATATTATAATAGAATAAATAAGTATGAGGAAGGTTCTAAACCAAGTAATTAATTAATGTAATGAGACCACTCTAAACAGTAAAAGAGTGTCCAAAGTGATTCTAGAATCAAGGGAAGGGGACTCTCTAACTATTTACTTTTATTTTGGGTTTATTTAATATCTTTCTCCAACATTCCCCTGTGATTCATCTATATTCTAATTACAGTACATATTAATTTACTTTTTTTAATTTTGAATTTATTTTCTTTGTACATATTCGTGTAAATATTTTCATTGACTGAATACTTACCCACTTCCATATATTTCAGCAATGTTTTTATTTCTAAAACAACTCATTGATTATTCTTAAGATGATTCTGTCACCTTTCTTATTCTCTTTATAATCTATTGTATTTTATTACCCACATTTCATATGCCTTCAATATCCAATGCAATGAATTTATTACTTAATTTTGGTGTCTATATAACTTATCCTTTGACTATAATTTTTTATATTATTATGTAAATTATTTTATCCTCATGGGTTCTTCTCATTTTAATGTCTTATATATGATTTAAATTATATATGGAACACATATGAATGGTATATTATTTTAAAAAGAGTGTGACTATAATTATACATCACCCAAAAAGAGACCCAATATAAACATAAAAAAATACATAAATCTCATGATTTAAATAATACATCTCATAAATAGTCACATAACCCAAAGACCGATGTAATGCCCTGTTATTTTTAAACGGATAAAAAAATGGAAAGAAATTTAAATATTTTCATTTAATAGATGGATTTTTTTTGAAACTAAGCTGCTAAATATAATTCCAAATGTTTAAACACTTAAATGTGTTGTTTTTTGGACTTGGTTAAAGACCGAAGGTATTTACACCAGTGGTATCAGTGAGTTTCAGAAGAGCCAGGGTATTGAAAGCACTATGTTGGTGTATCTGCATAGGTCACATGGTTTTCCTGAAACTCTGTGTCCCCCAATAGTAACAGTGTGGTTTATTTCTTTAAAAAATTATTAATTAAATTAAAATTAAAACGAAATAAATTAAATTAAAATAATTTGGGAATAAAAAAAGAGAAGTTTTAATAATAATAATAATAATATTGTTTTTTTATTAAGTTAATTTTTCTAATATACCCAAAGGGGGCTCCCTTTCCTACGGCAGGTGGCGAACCCCTCTTCCTTCCTCTCTTTCATCATGTGACACCCCAGCTCACGGACACCTCTTCACATGTTGGTTCGACCATTTTTATTTGTGTTTTCTCTTCAATCCTTAGTGGCAAGGTCTCATCTCCCTTATCCTCTTCCTTTCTAGCCAATTTTTGATTTCTCTGTCACCCCTCTTATTCAGACGAAACCCTAGGGGTAGGATCAGTCTTGATTTTTGGTTTTCTTCTGGTTATAGAGTGTGTGAAGGTCCTCTTAGGACAACTTTGATCGTATTCTGACATCCATCACTGAAGGGGAAGCGGATTTGTCTGATTTAGCTTTTCTTCATCGCTTTGAGGTGATTTTTTCTCCTATTTACTTGTCTTGACTTGTTAAATTTTGGTTCTTTAAGTGTTTTTGAGAATCTAGTAATTTTTTTAGAGTGTTTGGTGACTCCTTGAAGGCATCCACTCATCTACATATGTACGTGTGTGTGTGTGTGTGTCTATATATATATATATATATATATCTTCAATGTAAATATTCTCTCATGGAAAGGGGAATATGTAAATTGGACTAAGGGGTATATATATATATATATATTAATGTATGTTTGTGCATGTGTGGAGAAGCTTTGAGTTAGAACGTCAAGTGTCAAAGTGTCTGAATTTTCATGGTATTCTCTTTGAGGTAATATCCCTTTCCATAACCCCTAAAATTTAAGAATTCATTAATTTATTACTTTCTAACCTTTTTCACTTTCCTGTATTTAATTAATGATTTTGTTTTTTTAATAAATGTTTAATCATTCTAAATAAATTTTTTAAGGAACAATGTCGTGATTTTCTAATAAAACCCCTCCAACCGAGGAGAGTTGTCTTCTAAACCAAAATATAGGGATACCTATCCATATAATGCATAGTTATGGTTTGGGTTTTCCATATTATTTCTTTTTAGTTCTTCTTATGTGGAAAGTTTGTATTTCCCCATTTTAAAATATAAATTTTTTTTCTTGCTCAATTAGTTTAAATGGAATGTTTGGGGCTTGGAGTTCTTGATATAATTAAATGGTTAGGCCCTTCTTAACATAATATTTAACTATGTATGTGAATTACCCCTTACAATGACACCTCTTAAGAGTTTCTAAAACTTATTAAAATGGTCGGAATGAATTTCCATGTCCATTGTGACCCTCACTTATGGTGAAACCCATTCAAAGGGTGTTCACCTGGACATTGGCCACCCCTTTGGGTGTTCCATCTTCTTCATCCTAAAATTTCTAAAGCCTTGGGTGTACCAACCTAAATGGAGAGTGTTTCTTCAAGACTTGGGATGTGTTTAACTTTTTTTTAATTCCTTAAATTTGATAAATGGTTTTATATTGAGTAATTATCCCTAAATTGGATCCTTTTGAAAATGTACATGATTTATTCTTATTGCTTAACTCCATGTGTAATGCTTTATTAAGTTGTTCATTCATGATATTAGATGATTTCTTTCTATAAAATGATTATTATTTTGTCAATATATAGAATTACATGTGTTTATTATATTAAAAACCTTACTTTGTGTCTTTTTCTTGATATATTATGTTATGCTATGTGCCTTGTAACGACCCAACGTTTCATTAATAGAAAATACCTATTGATCTAATTAAATGTATCTTTAGGAAAAAAATTTATATAAAATGTAAACTAATTTGGTTTTATGTTAAGAATTATTACTTTTGATTTTATAGTCATTGAACAGTGATCACATGATTAGTATAAATATAGAGCTTTAACAAATCCAATTTACTCAGACAAAAGAAGCGATGGCCTCATCCAGTAGAATTGCTCCATACAGAGCCCATTTGTCGGAGCTCAGAAAAGAGGTGGCATCCTTCGGCTTCACTCTTGACCAAGCCCAAGATGAGCTTCATCATTTCAAGCTCAAACGGGACCGTCTACGGGAAAAGTGGAAGTTGATAGAAATTACCACTCGAGCGATGTTATCCGATCCACCCCAATAGTCTGTCACCATCGCACACCTTACCCTTAGGTCTTATGTGGCTGTTTTAAGGGGTTATATAACAAATCACTAGTACTACATTAATGTACATTATTTTTGTATATAATAATTAATATAATTTCTTATCATTATTGATACATTGTAAATAGTTTTTAAAGTACAAATAGTGTTTTTAGTTATTATTTAATTAAGAATTATATTTTATTAAATTAAGGGATTTTTGAATTAAAAAATATTTTAATAAAATATTATTATTATTATTAAAATAATTTTTATTAAATATAAATGATCTTATAATTTTATGAATGCAATTGTAATTTTTATTAAGGTTTGAAATCCATTTATGTCAAAAACCCGTGATTTTTTTATAAATGTCAGTTTTTATTTTAAAAGTGAAAATTAACATATTTAGAAAATTATATAGATAAAATAAATTTTATTTCTGGAATCAGGATGTCAAAATTATCCAACGGTAAATTTTTCATAATTTTCTGAGACAGTCAAATTTTTGGGTAAAAATTAAATACCGTTTAAATATATAATGTGTTTTATGACATCATAATGACCCAATAATGATGTAATAAAATACTATAAGATTTATGATCTTACAATATATGTTTTACCATTAAAATTAATTTGATTTTAGGTTTGCTTTACTTACTTTTTAAAGCATTATTGGACCCCTCAAGAATTATTCAACACATTGTCTTTTTAAATTGTTTTCCATGGGAGTGTGACTCACCTCCACATAGGCAACCTTATTATTTTTAGAATTTAGGACTTTGGCCTTATAAAATATTGTTTTTATCTTTCCTTTTCCAAAAACCATGGGCAAAAACCATGGGCTGGTTTGTGGTTTGGATTAATTTAATATAAGGGGTCCCAAACCTAAATAATAAAGAATTCCCTCACCTTTCCTATATAATCCCACCCAAGATCCCACTTCCTCCCAACTAAAAGCCTTTGGAGTTCGTCCAAACTCTAACCTTATCTCTCTAGAATCCTCCCAAGGTTCCCCAAGCTCCCAAGAATCCTCTCTCAAGCCTCTCTGAAGCCATTGGAAGCACACTTCAAAGTAAGGGTTTTTTCTTCCTTCCTCATTTTTGTGAATTTTCTTTAAGTCGTTTTGCCCTTTTAATTTCAATTATGAATGTTGGGGTATGGTTTCACACCTCCCTCATACTGACCTCTTTATTTTTGAATGGTGTGAGACCCCTTTCTCTCTCATTAAATGCCTCTCATGTACACCTGTTACTGTGCCGAAATTCTGAAAGGAACTTCTCCCTCCTCTTTTACATTCAAGCAATACTTTTGTATAATGAATATAAATTCCATTACAATTGTTTGTACATGTAACTATATGACCCCCTTACTTTCCATTTCATTTAAATATGATGAGACACCCCTTTCTCTCTCATCAACCATTTTTATGAATTCTTATGTCATGTTGTTACGCTGCCGAAATTGCACCGATTTTCTAAGCCAATGCCATTGTGTAGTGAATACCATGCCCATTTCTCCATCAAGGATATTCACCTTTATGAACATTTACTTATTGATTATAAAGTTTCATGTATGAATTCCACATTTCTTTATCGTGGAATAAATGATTATGTTTTATGAATCTATGTTTTATGATCCATGTGGCACACTTATGCATGAAATGAAATGTTTAAGAAGGGTGCACCCTTATATCACACCAATGCATTAGGTAAAGTATAGTATCATGATACGTCATGTGCAATGAGTGTTTACTCATGATAATTCAATTGAAACGAGGGTTTACTTGTGCTTTATTTGCAATGAGGATTTACTCATGCTCTATATGCAACGATCCTTGGCTCATGCTAATTCCATATTATGTGTTGTTGCCACATTTCCATGTTATGATTATCATGATTTATCATGCCATTATGTTCATGTTTCTATTATGATCTATTGATATGCCTATTGTCTAACATTTATTGTACTCCTCATGTTATTCCATGTGTACTCCCTTACTGGGCTTTATAGCTCACCCTTTTTTTATGCATGTCTTCAGATTATCCCATGCAATGCTACGTAAGAGGGCATGTAGTGGTCATGTAAAGGAAGTTTTCAATAAAGATGTTGTATTTCATGTTTTAAGTTTTTATGTAATGATCCTAAGCCCCAAATACATTTTACCTCTCGATCTTATTTGTTGTATGAATTGAATTTTTATGTAATAAATCATGTTTAAGTTTGTAATAAAATCAGGGTTGTCATAGTTAGTATCAGAGGGAGGTTTAGTTATTTTTGGGATTAGGATTAAAAAACCCTAGTAAAGCCTTAGAGACAAGACTATGTATAATAAAAACATCCTTAAGTTTTGTTAAGTACTGATTAAGTGTTTTATCAAACAAATACATCCTTTTCTGGATACGAGTAGGTAGAGGCGGCTCTGGAACAGATATATCCTAGGGGTAAAACTAGAAAACACCGCTTTGAGCAAGACTCGAACGGGAACTGGTGCATGACAACAGGTCTTTCTGCACTCTTGGTTATGACACTCCTGGGCGATATGTTTTGATAAATTCACAATCTTAGTATAAACCCTTATTAATGGAATTAAAAAAATGCCCCTAAGAATATATGTTAGAAAGTAGATCATGAAAATCCTAGACTGAAGCCTATAGATTCATAAGTTGAGGAAATAAAATTTAATTTTTGAGTCATCAACTTTTGTCTTTGGATTGCCCTTTATGTATTACCCCTAACTTTCCTTTTATTCTATCCAATGGCCGGTAATATGAGGAATCGGGCTAACAACTGATGTGAAGATCAGTGTGATGACTATACTAATGAGATGCCTAATCTAATGGGAGCGGGAACGTGAACTTTGTCACACTTATTTCTCAGCTAACTCAAGATTTTAATAGAAACACGGGTCAAGAAGAATGTTCAACCCCCCCCCCCCCAAGAAAGAACAAGTCACTATCGAGATCTTCATGAGAAAAATGAGTCCTACTTTTAGTGGATCATCTGATCCCATGATCGCTGAACAATGGATCAACTCCATTTAAAAGATCTTCTCCATCCTTCAATGTTCTGAACAAGAGAAGGTTCTCCTAGCTTCTTATCGTATGGAGGGTAAAGCTGATCAATGGTGGATGTTGATCAAAAATACGAAGCTTGAGGAGGAGATCGAGGTGTTAGAATGGATAGATTTCTAGAAGATGTTTTTTGATAAATATTTTTTTTGCACCCTCCGGCATAAGATGGAATGGGACTTCCTTTCCCTCAAGAAAAAAGATGAAGAATCTATTGGAGCCTAAGAGGAAAACTTCACAAGGCTTGCACGATACGCTTCCGGCTTTGTCGTTACCCCTGAATTCAAGGTTGACCGCTTCTTTGGTGGGCTGAAGCCTAGCCTGTGGAAAGCATTAGCGATCCGTGACCTCGAAATCTATGAATAAATTTTCTGATGTGCCCTCAATGTCGAAATGGAGATCGGGGAATCACAGGGGTATCATGGGGACAAGAAGCGTAAGGTAGACTTCAATGATGGTGGTCCGATGGATAAATCCAACAGTGCTAAGAAGATACAGCACCCCACTTGCCAAAAGTGCGGAAAGAAGCACCCTGGAAATTGCCTCAAGGGGATGAGGAAATGATTTAGGTGTGGAAGAGAAGGGAACCTAGCTGTTAACTGTCAGAAAGAAAGACCCGTGGCTACAATAGAGGAGAGGAACGCTCTGTTTGAACCTCAACGTGTTATTCATTGCTACAAATGCATAGAACTGGGTAATCTTTCAAATCAGTTCCCTAATCCAAGGGTTTTTGGAGGCAACCAACAACCTCAAAGGCAACAAGGAAGAGCTTTTGCCATCACTTCTACCGAAGTGAACCCTGACAATGAAGTGGTGACAGGTACGCTAGTTATTCATTCAATAATAATGAACATACTTTTTGATTCAGGTTCTATGCATTCTTTCATATCTCGAAAGTTTAGTAGAACAATCTCATCACCACCAAAAATCATGGAAGTGAAGATGTAGGTGAGTACGGAAAATGGGTCAATCGTTGCATCCCATGTATATAAGTCCTCCCCTGTTATAATCTGTGGATTGAATTTCCTGGAGAACCTCATCATACTTCCTCTGGTGGAATTTTATACAATTCTTGGCATGGATTTTCTTTCCTTATAAAGAGCCAACATAAATTGTCGCTAGAGGGAAATCACACTACATATGGAGAATCGACCCCCGATTCTTTACAAGTGTAAGGAGGAAGATGAATCTCTTTTAACTCCATCATCTCAAGCATGGATATTACTGCCCTATGAGCATGCGTATCTGGCTCAGATGATTGACTCCAAGGAAGAAACCATCCTTGAAGAAATGCCTATTATGATGGAATTCGCTGAAGTGTTTCCTGAGAAACTACCTGGTCTTCCTCCTAGAAGAGATGTTGAGTTTTCAATTGAAATTATACCTGGGGCACTACCAATATCCAAGACACCATATAGAATGGTTTTCTTTGAGCTTGAAGACCTGAAGAAACAACTACAGGAGAATCTAGATAAAGGGTTTATATGCCCAAGTGTTTCACCATGGGGTGCACTAGTCCTCTTCGTCAAGTAGAAGGATTGGTCAATGCGACTTTTCATCGATTATCGTGAACTTAACAAAATCACAATAAAGAACAAGTATCCTCTACCATGGATCGATGAGTTGTCCGATTAGCTGTGTGGAGCACAATACTTCTCCAATGTGGACTTGCGGTCGGGATATTATCAAGTAAGGTTGAAGAAGGAAGATATCCCCAAGACTTCTTTTCGCACAAGATACGGGCACTATGAATTCATAGTAATGCCTTTCGGACTCACCAATGCTCCATAAATCTTCATGAAATTGATGTATAGAGTCTTTAGAAATTACCTTGACAAATTTGTGGTAGTCTTTATAGATGATATTCTAATATACTCCAATACCAAGGAGGTTCATGGGGATTATTTAAGAATTGTACGAGAGACTTTGCGCAAGGAGAAGCTCTATGAACAGTACAGAAAGTGTGAGTTCTGGTTGAAGGAGGTCTCATTCTTGGGCCATATCATCAACAGAAATGGGATATCTGTGGACCCCTCCAAAACAGATGCAATTGAGGGATGGTAGAGGCCAACATCGGTAACGGATATCCGTAGCTTCTTGGGGTTAGCTGGATATTATCAACGATTTGTGAGAAATTTCTCAAGATTGTCCAACCCTCTTACCAAGCTAACTCGAATGGGAGTAAAGTTTTCTTGGAGTGATGAATGCAAAGAAATTATCAAGGAGTTGAAAAGGAGGCTTATCACTATGCTCGTTCTCACTTTACCCACAAGTGGGGAACTTTTTGTGGTATTCAGTGATGCTTCGAAGAAGGGATTAGGCTATGTGCTGATTCAGAATGATAAAGTGATATCCTATGCCTCAAGACAGTTGAAAATCCATGAGTGAAACTATCCAACTCATGATCTGGAGTTGGTGGTGGTGATCTTTCCCTTGATAATCTGGCGGCATTATCTCTATGGGGAGAAATGTTAGATATATATTGACCACAAGAGTCTTAAATATATATTCACACAGAAAGAGATTAATATGCACCAGAAAAGATGGATAGAGCTCATAAAGGATTATTACTGTTCAATACATTACCACCCTGGGAAAGAGAACAAGGTGGAATATTCCCTAAGTAGAAAGGACCCATTGATTCTATCAATGATGAGAATTGAGAAGGATCCAATCTTCTTAGACTTGATGAAGATGGACATGGGAATCATAAAGAAGGGAACATCATCAATCCTTACACAAATCATTGCTCAACTGTCTCTTTTGGAAAGGTTAAAGGATGCTTAAAAGGATGATGTGGGAATTCAAGAAAAAAGTGGAAGCTATCAAAAAAGGGAAATCCTCAGAGTGTAATGTTAATGAAGAAGTGATTTTGTGGTTTGGGAAAAGGTTATGTGTTCCATCATGTCCGGAGCTGAAGAAGTAACTTTTGGATGATGCACATAGTTCAAATTTATCTATTCACCCAGGGAGCACAAAGATGTATTGAGATCTCCGAGAAAACTTTTGGTGGGATAATATGAAAAAGGATATCGTTGAATATACATCAAGGTGCCTGGTGTGCCAGCAAGTAAAGGCAGAAAGGCAGAAGTCTAAGGGGATGATGCAACCATTGCCCATACCAGAATAGAAATGGGAGAACATCACCATGGACTTTGTCACCAGACTTCCGAGGACATCCAAAGGTAACAATGTAATTTGTGTTGTTGTATATCGTCTTACAAAGACTGCACACTTCATTGCTATATGGTGGGATTTCTCTTTGGATCAACTGGAACAGATATATATCAGGGAAGTGGTAAGGCTTCATGGATTTCCACTATCTATTGTGTTTGACCGAGATCCAAGATTTACCTCTAAGTTTTGGAAGAGTCTTCAACATGCTCTAAATACTGAACTGAACTTCAGTACGGCATATCATTCTCACACTGATGGCCAATCCAAGTAGACTATCCAAACACTTGAGGACATGTTTAGAGCGTTCTCAATGGACATTAAAAAAGGATGGGATCAATATCTTCATCTGGTTGAGTTCTCTTATAACAATAGTTTCCACTCGAGCATCCAAATGGAACCATATGAAGCCCTGTATGGGAAAAGGTGCAGAACACCGACATGTTGGGATGAGGTCAGTGAACGTAAGCTGCTTGGACCAGAAATGGTTGAGGAAATGGTGTAGAATGTGAAAACCATTCAACAGCATATCAAGGCAGCCCAGAGTCAACAGAAGATTTATGCAGATAACCGTCGACGAGACCTTGAGTTTAAAGTTGGAGGCATGGTTTTTCTATGCATATCTCTGTGGAAGAAGGTCATGAGGTTTGGAAAGAAAGGAAAGTTATGTCCAAGGTACATTGGCCCCTTCGAGATTCTTGATCGTGTTGGGTATGTGGCCTATCGACTAGCACTTCCACCTACCATGGACAAAGTACATGATGTCTTTCATGTATCCCTCTTAAGGAAGTACATACTAGACCCTTTACATGTACTCTCTTCTGAGGTGGTACAGTTGGAGGATGATCTTTCTTATGAGGAGAAACTAGTAAACATCTTAGATCATAGAGAAAAAGTTCTACGAAATAAGACAATGCCCCTCGTCAAGGTGTTGTGGCAAAACCACATGTTTGAAGAAGCGACTTGAGAATCAGAGGAAATGATGAAGCTAAGTTAACCATATCTGTTTTAGTGTGGGAAAAGGAAATTTCGAGGGCGAAATTTCTTAAGGGGGGAATATTGTAACGACCCAAAGTTTCATTAATGGAAAATCCATCTTTATCTAATTAAATGTCTTTTTAGGTAAAATGTTTATATAAAATGTCAACTTCTTTGGTTTTATGTTAAGAATCGTGACTGTTTCTCTTATATCCATTGAACAGTGATCACATGATTAGTATAAATATAGGTCTTTAACAAATCCAATTTACTCACACAAAAGAAGCGAAGGCCTCATCTGATAGAATTGCTCCATACGAAGCCCATTTATCAGAGCTCGAAAAAGAGGTGGCGTCCTTGGTCTTCGCTCTTGACCAATCCCAAGCTTAGCTTCATCATGTCAAGCTCGAACGGAACCGTCTACGGGAAAAGTGGAAGTTGATAGAAATTACCACTCGAGCGATGTTATCTGAGCCACCCAAAGAGTCTGTCACCATCGCACACCTTACCCTTAGGTCTTATGCGGCTATTGTAAGGGGTTATTTAACAAATAGCTAGTACTATGTTCATGTACATTATTTTTGTATATAATAATGAATATAATTTCTTGTCATTATTGATACATTGTAAATAGTTTTTAAATTACAAATAGTGTTTTAGTTATTATTTAATTAAGAATTATATTTTATTAAATTAGAGATTTTTGAAATAAATAATATTTTAATAAAATATTATTATTATTATTAAATTAATTTTTATTAAATATAAATGATCTTATAATTTTATGAATGCAATTGAAATTTTTATTAAGGTTTGAAACCCATTTTTTGTCAAAACTCGTGAATTTTCGATAAATGTCGGTTTTTATTTTAAAAGTGAAAATTAACATATTTAGAAAATTATTTAGATAAAATAAATGTTATTTCTGGGATCAGGAGGTTGAAATTATCCAAAGGTGAATTTTTTATAATTTTCTGAGACAGCCAAATTTTTGGGTAAAAATTAAATACCGTTTAAATATATAATGTGTTTTAGGATATCATAATGACCCAATAGTGATGTAATAAAATACTATAAGCTTTATTTTAGGCCAATATATGTTTTACCATTAATATAATGTAATTTTGGGTTTTTTTTACATAATTTTCAAAGCATTAATGGACCCCTCAAGACTTATTAAACACCTTTTCTTTTTAAATTGTTTTCCATGGGAGTGTGACTCACCTCCACAAAAGCAACCTTATTATTTTAAGAAGTTCAGACATTGGCCTTATAAAATATTTTTTTTCCTCTTCCCTTTTCCAAAAACCATGGGCAAAAACTATGGGCTGGTTTGTGGTTGGGATTAATTTAATATAAGGGGTCCCAAACCTAAATAATAAAGAATTCCCTCACCTTTCCTATATAAACCCACCCAATCCCCCACTTCCTCATCACTCAAAGACTTTGAGGTTTGTCCAACCTCTGCCCTACTCTCTCTATAATCCTCCCAAGGTTCCCCAAGATCCCAAGAATCCTCTCTCTAGCATCTCTTAAGCATTTGGAAGCACACTTCCAAGTAAAGGTTTTTTCTTCCTTTCTCATTTTTGTCAATTTTATTTAAGTTTTTTTACCTTTTAATTTCAATTATGAATGTTGGGGTACGGTTTATCACCTCCCTCATACTTCCCTCTTTATGTTTTAATGGTGGGATACCCCTTTCTCTCTCATTAAATTCCTCCCATGTACACCTGTTACTATGCCGAAATTCCGAAAGGAACTTCTCCCTCCTCTTTTACATTCAAGCAATAATTTTGTATCATGAATCTAAATTCCATTATAATTGTTTGGATATATAACTTTATGACCCCCTTACATTCAATTTCATTAAAATATGATGAGACACCCCTTTCTCTCTCATCAACCATTTTTATGAATTCTTATGTCACGCTGTTACGCTGTCAAAATTGCACCGATATTCTAAGCGGATGCCATTGTGTAGTGAATACCATGCCCATTCTTTCATCAAGGGTATTCACCTTTATGAACATTTACTTATTGATTATAAAGTTTCATGTATGAATTTCACATTCCTTTATTGTGGAATAAATTATTATTTTTTATGAATCCATTTTTTATGATCCATGTGGCACACTTATGCATGAAATGAAATGTTTAAGAAGGGTGTGCCCTTATAGTGCTCCAATGCATTGGGTAAAGTATAGTGTCATGATACATCATGTGCAATGAGTGTTGAATCATGATAATTCAAGTGAAACGAGGTTTTACTCATGCTTTAGGTGCAATGAGTATTTACTCATGCTCTATGTGCAATGAGCCTTTGCTCATGCTAATTCCATGTTAAGTGTTGTTGACACATTTCCATGTTATGATTATCATTATTTATCATGCCTTTATGTTAATGTTTCTCTTATGCTCTATTGATATGCCTATTGTCTAACATTTATTGTACTCCTCATGTTATTCCATGTGTACTCCCTTACTGGGCTTTATAGCTCACCCTTTTTTAATGCATGTCCTCAGGTTATCCAATGCAATGCTAAGTATGAGGGAAGGTAGTGGTCATGTAAAGGAAGTTTTCAATAAAGATTTCGTATTTCATGTTATATGTTTTTATGTAATGATACTAAGCCCCAAATACACTAAACCTCTTGATCTTATTTGTTGTATCATGTGAATTTTTATGTAATAAATCGTGTTTAAGTTTTAATAAAAGCAGGGTTGTCATATGCCTGGCCTCTTTGTTCCTTATGACTTAAAACATATGCTTGGTTGGAAAGGAATTATATACTTGTTATGGTTGATCAATTGGGACTATAAGATACCATTGATGACATGTGATTAAAGTCATGTTTATACCATGTGATTTTTATTGTATCTCCTTATTTAATATTATTTCCTATTTCTTATGATCATACATAGATCCTTGAGTTACTTTAGAGCCAAATGCCTTAAGCCATGTTTATGGCTTGGTTTGTGTTACCTTGATAGCTTGAATAGATTGGGGCTCATGATGCTTACTTGTCAAAAATTTATTATATATATATATATATATACTTGTATTGATGTATATTTCCTTTCTTGTGATGTTCTTGTTTTCTTGCTTCACTTGACACATGCTAGGAGGGAACATGGGTTATGTATTAAGGACTCATGGATGGAATCACGTGGTTGTTTGGGTTATGACTCAATGCACTAGGGGTGATACTTTATCTTTCTAGGAAAGGGATTCCCATGCATTTATTATACTCTTGAGTGATATGGGTTCCCTGGTTGAGCAACAGTGTATGGACTCATTGGAAATATGGTTACACCATTCTTTGGGTGATACTTGGTCCATTATGTGCGATACATGGGATAGAAATAGAGTTTACTATGCCTCATAGTAATACTTGGGACACTATAAGGGTCACCTTGGATGGGATTAAAGGTATTTTATTATCATATGATTCCATTGGGATACTTAGAATTATTTATAGATCACCTTGGATGGGAACGAGACTCCACACCTAGATCTGACATATTGTTTGTATTGATTTGTCTATTTATATTTGAATCATATTATATGCATCCTTTAGTATTATTATTTATTGTTCTTGAACTTGATATGTTTCCCTTACTTTACAAGCACACTTATGTGATGAAATGGAATTTAGACCCCAATCCATAGAACAAGTATAGGGGTATTCCTTTATTGGTTTTCCATGTTACTATGGGACACTATATATATATTTTTCCTTGAAAAGGTATACTTGTCAGACTTCTAGTTTAGGAAGAAGTAGGTGGCATGGGATGGGTGTCCATTTAGGTACATGGACCAAGTTTCTATTATTAATTTGTCATCACTCTGCATTTATTATATATGGTACTCTTATTAATTTATATTGCATTTTCTAGATTGAGCTATAAATCATGGTTGATGGACTAGTAAGATTTATATCTCACACTCTTCTTGTCCCACCATTTCACTAGGGTTCCCGAATAGTCCTTCATGATTTATTGTCTTTAAATTTATTGCTTATGTTGTGTTGCGTACACAAGAGATTGGGAGAATAGAACTGGGCTAATGCTCAAGAGGCTCGAGGAGTTGGTTGTTGGGTTATTCTTTTAATTTTTTATACTTTACTTCTTGTAACCTTTAGTAAAACTTGATATTAAATTCATCCTTATATTTAATTGGCATTGGAAACACTAATTTAGTTGTTATATTATTCTTTCGATGTAATATTCTATTCATTTATTACACTGCTTCGGCTATTATCCATTGTTTATCTATATACACAAGATTATTTATGAGGGAATAGTATCCCCAAATAATAACCATAGGCCATTGATGATATTCAGAAGCCTTTGGAATTCAGGGAGATGTGCATGATGTCATTTGGTGACCAGTCCGGCTACTGGTTTAGTGGTAAGTCGGGTCGAGATGTTACAAAGTGGTATCAGAGCCATTTTTTCCATTGTCTTGCTATTTTGGGATAGTAGATAGTAGACTAGGAATATGTTGGTACATGGTAGATATAAGTGTCTGGGACTGATCACCCCATATACAAGAAATGATCATGTGACCGGAGTTGGGATTATCGTTCATGTAGTTTGTTATTATAGTTTACATGATTTCACCTTGAATGAGGGGTGTAATTTCCACTATATATTGATTTATGGAAATTTATGGTATTTTACCCTTGCCCCAGTATTTAAGAGATGAATAATTGCATGATTAATATTAAGACCAATAGAAAAATCATATTCCATGCATATTCCACACCATGTAGCAACATTTCTAGGGTGATTATTAAATTTTTTATGACTTGAGCCTATGCAATATTATATTTTCTTTAGTATGACTTGTTTGATCATATATTATGTTGCCTGATTTTTTTAGCATGCTTTATAATTTTTATTCCATGATTCTATGTTTAAATAATGTTTCTCTGTGTTTTATGCTTATAATAAAATGTTGGTTTAATTTTCAATTCTAATTGGTGGCAATTTAAATGGGTCCTAGTTTTAAGTTATAAGGTGTATGGGTGCCTTATAAATGGGAAAGGGTAACCCACATACTTGAACCATATTTTGAGCTTGTAAACACACCTAAATGCCATTGCGAAATTTTAAAAGGTTTATAAAGATAATTATTAAAGTGAATTGGTTTCTAATTAAGGGGATCCAAATGCTAACCTATTAAGTGTATGGTCACTTTATGGATTAATAGATGGCCACCCACATGATTAGAGATTTGTATATTTGAACTTGTTATATTTAAAATAGTATAAATGAGATATTTGTTTAATTTTTAACTAAAATGAACTTTTTAACTATATAAATGTTCAATTAGACCTAATTAGTTAATTTGGGGCATGATTCTTATGGATGAACCATTTGGGTGTTTTCAAACTTTAAAATTTAAGAAACTCCTTTGAGATTTCATTCTGATAAAACCAGTTTACTTATTGGGAACCTTGTATGTCTCCATATATATTAAAATGAATTTATATTATAAATTAACTAATTTTTATTGGAGTTAAATAAATGTAAAATGTTTTAAAAAATGATGTTTCTTGAGACTTTCTAGTTTTACTATAAATTTTTTGCTAAATCTTTAAAATGATTAATATTTACTTGGGAATTAATATAATTGATTAAAAATACAACCCTAGGTGGTTTCCTTTGTTTTAACCTTCATTTAAGGGTAGTTTAATATCTACTTGACTTTCCTTGGAATGAAATTGTATGTGTTTTACATAGGCCATCTTATTTTTATCAATGGATCATATGATCATCTTTTTCAACTATTTACTTTTTTAGGAATGACCCTATAATGGGTTGATGCTTTCTACTCTTGTAAGGGGTTTTCTTATCGTAGGTATATCCCTTAGTGTTTAAAATTCCATACTAAATATTGAAATTTTTTTGATGTTTTGTGTCGTTTAGGACACATTTTCCCTTATAGGACTCTATTTTAGTTTTTAAATGACACCCTTGTTCGTAAAGGTGATCATAGTATCTTTTACCATTGTTAAGAGTGTGTGCATCGAGTAATGCTCAGTTTCAGTATGTTATAAATTCCTCTGGCATGGTTATCTTCCTATTAGGTCTCTTGACCATGTTTCTTCTCTTTGGATGTCTTGGGAGGTTGTCGCTTTATTTTTCAGTCGTATGAAATAGAAAAACTTTGTGTTAGTTTTCTGTATAGGCCACCTGATACATGAATTCATAGGGAAGGTATCCTATGGTTAGTATACAATATGATTTTTCTTGTTTCTAAACATCATTATAGTATGAATTCATGTGTGTGAAGCCTGATGAGTGTTAAATAATATAACAAACCGGCAGGGTTTTGTTAATATTTAAGCATTATATTGTTATGTATGGTCTAAGTTCATCTTTGAAGTAGAGTGACCATAGTGTTAAATAATAAATTTCTACCCAATGATTGGGAGTATTTTCTCAAGACTTGGGTGTTTTAACATGTTAGTTAGTTTTTTTTAGTTTTCATTCAAAATTCCTCACATTTTCATTTATTCCATGTCTGACCTAGTTTTGTTGTGAGCAACTGGTCTACCTTTCTTTCAGAAACTTGGACAGTCTTAAGGTGGGGATCCTCATATCATTTCTAGTGAAAATTTTTACATCTAATTATAAGGATCACATTCAAAAATAACCTTTCAAAATGTCCGAGTTTCTTAAATTCCTTTGAGGCGTGAAAGTATTTAATTGTGTTCATTTTTCTTAGAAGCACGAAACTGAAGTTGGTGATCGTTTATGTAACACTTTAGATGCATTGTTGTTCATGGTAAACTTCGGTGGAAAATCATGAATGATCACATGATTCCTCAGGTGGTAAAGTCATTATGATCGGTTGAAATAATTCCTCGTGAGGTGAAGTCAAACTTCTCTCTTAAGAAGATGACCATTTGTGGTACAACTATTCTAATTTCCAGTAGTTGGGTATGATTGACTAGAAACTGTGCAAATACTCTTAGTGTATTCTTCTAAGCGATGAGTATTTCTCCAATCATGACATAATCCTTTTGGTACACTAATAAAGAATCAGTCTTATGCCACTCTAAAACATTAAAATTCATTGGGTGTGTTTGGGTAATATTAATCAGTGTTTCATGCTAGATGCATGGTTTTTATCTAGGCTCAATTAGTCCTAAGTACACCCGGATTCCCATGTAAGAATGCCCTGTATAGATCCTGGACACCATCCATCTTCTACTGATGTGGCCACCAGTTGAACGACACTTTGGGTCCAGTCAATGGTCTGAAGTGGACATCTGGGCATGTACCAATGTCATGCCTGTGAATATAGAGTATGGACTACTCTGGTTAGTTCCTTGAAATTCAGTTTAATGAATATGAGGTTACCTCAGTTTTTTTCAGGCATGGTGTTAATGCTTAATGGGTGTCCATTCTAGTGGGATGGATCTAGAATTCTCCTTTTTTGTGTAGTATCATAATAGTTTTAAATGGTCATGAGATATTTGGACCATGTAACTTCACCAAGAGTCGGGTATATAATTCAGTGGACATGCTCGTGGTGAATGTGAGATTCCTTGTGAGAATCCATCTTAATTTTGTAGTAAAACACTAGGTGTATAAGTAAAGAATCTTCTTGAATGGTTTTCCAGAGTGTCTTGACTAGTTATCCCTCTTCTTTAGTTAAGTGGTCAGTGGAGGACCATTTCTTGCATGTCGTTAGCAAGAGGTGAGTGTGGTTTGTGTTGTCTAGGTCTTTTCATAAAAGGTTGCTTCAACCTAGATAAATTAGTTCAATGGGGGGTTGAATATTTGTTGAGTTTAAAATCATGCCAGGATCATTATTAAATGTGTAGAGGAATTCTTAGGATGGAAATTCCCAAGGAAGAGGTGTCATGGATTTTAATTAGCCCCTTTCTAATTTTAAATCATAAGGTGGGAAGTACATTTAGGTTAATGTTTAATTAGATGATGTCATGATCATTTCATTAGCTAAATAGGATCGGTTAAGTGTTTTTTAGGTGTTTTGGTTGTAAATCGAGCATTGGATCGAGATTTAACATCTTAAGTGTCTTATACTTAAGAATTTCTTGTAGTTGGGTTGGGAATTTCGAAATTAAGCATGGCCATTTGAATGGTACTTCATTGCCCTGGTAGGTTGGGTGATGTTTTTTTAGTTCTTAAAGGCTTCTTGGGGATGATAAGTTCTAAGGTGGGGAGGTTATAACATCTCATGCTTTTGAACCGGACAAAAAATGAAAAGGAACTTGATTTTTTTCATTTATTGGATGGTCCATTTTTTAAAAAAAAATCTTTGAAATCTGATTCTGAAAGTTCGAACACTCAAATGTGTTATTTATGGACTTGGTTAAATGCCCAAGAGGATTCCCTTAATGGGATCTGTGAGTTTCGGAAGCGTCGGGGTCTGAAAAGCAGAAGTTTGGTGTGTCTGTACAGGTCGAACAGTTTTTCTGAAACCACATGGCCCCCAGTAGTAATTTTGTAGTGTGTTTCTCTTAAAGAAATTAATTAATTAAATTAAAATAAAAAGGAAATAAATTAAATTAAAATAACTTGGGAATAAAAATAATGAGATGTTTTAAAAATATTTTTATTACTGTTGTTTTTATGGTTGTTATTGATATGATTAGTATTATTATTACTATTATTAAGTTATTTTTATTAAGTGACCCAAAGGGGACTCCCTCCCCAGCAATGCATGATGAGACCCTTCCCATTCCACTCTTATAGCAAGTGACACCCCTACATGCAGCCTCTTATTTGCATGTTGGTTCCACCATTTTTCTTCACATTTTCTCTTCAATCCTAAGAGGTAAGATATCATCACCCTTTTACTCATCCATTATTAATGATTTTTGGTCTCCTTATTACCCTTCTTGTTTGGATGAAACCCTATAGGTAGGCATAATCCTGGTTTTTTTTCTTCTAGTTATTGGGAGTGTAAAGGGCCTCTCGGGTCGGCTTTGATAATATTCTGACATTCACTACCGAAGGCTAAGCAGATTGGTTTGATTCATCATGTCATTAACACTTTTATTTTAGGTTCTCTTCTACATACTTGTATTTCCCTACTTGATTTAGGGTCATTAAGTGTTTTTGAGTTCCTAGTAATTTTTATAGAGCATTTGGTGACTCTTTGAAGGCTTCCATTAATGTACAATGGTATGTGTGTTTATATATATATATATATATATTCCTTTTCTATATTACTTTATGTTGAGGGGAATATGTATATTGGATTAATGGATATATATATATATATATATAGTAATGTATGTGTGTTCAAGTGTGTAGAATCTTCGAGTTAGAACATAATGTGCCAAAGTGTTCGGCTTGGATTGGTCTTCCTTTTGAGGTAGAATCCCTTTACATAACCCCAAAAATTTTAGAATTCCTTAATTAATTACTTGTTTGGTTTTCACACATTCCATGAATTTAATTAATGTTATTGTTTTTTAGAATAAATTATTATTCATGTGGAATGAATTGTTTATGGACCAATGTCATGATTTTATAACAAAAACCTTGAAACACAGGTGTGTTGTCTTCTAAACCAAAAATTAGTGATAGTTATCCATATCTTGCTTAGTTATGGTTTGGGTTTTCCATATTCCTTCTTGTTAGTGATTTTTGTGTGGAAAATAATTATTTTTCCCCTTAAAATAATGTGAATTGATTTTCCATGCTCCATTAATTTATATGGCATGTTTGGGGTTTGACATTCTTCATATTCTTAATTGTTTAGGCCCTCCTTAATAAAAAAATCTAACCATGTATGTGAATTATCCCTTCCAATGAAACCTCATAAGAGTTCCTTAATATTATTAAAATGAATGGAAAGAATTCCCATGTCCGTAGTGACCCTCACTTATGTAGAAACCCATTCATAGGGTGTTTTTCTTACCTTTGGCCTCCCCTTTGGGTGTTCCATCTTCTTCGACCTAAAATTCCTTAGGATTTGGGTGTGCCAATATAAATCGACTAAGTTTCCTCATGCCTTGGGATGTGTTTAACCTTCATTTAATGCATTAAAAATGATAAATGGGGTAATAGTGAGTAATTATCCATGAATCGGATCCCTTTTTCAATGAACATGTTCTATTCTTATCATTTATCCCCATGTGTAATGATTTATGTTGATGTTAATTATTATTGTTAGATTATTTCTTCCTAGAAAATGATTATTTTTATGTCTATATATATCATGACATGTGTTTATTATATTTAACACCTTAAATCATGCCTTGTACTTTCTACATTATGTTAGGTTATGTACCTTACCTCTTTGGTGCTTATGGATTTGACCATATGCTTGGTTGGAAAGGAGTGATATAAATTCCAAGCTTGATGTATTGGGTATTTAAGATGTCATTAATGACATCTGATTAAAGTTATGTTTTTTCCATGTTCTTTTTCTTATATCTCATTACTTAATCTTGTGTCTTATTTCTTTTGATCTTATTTATAGCCTTGAGTTACTTTATAGCAAAATTTCTTATGAAATATTGATGGAAGTGTTTATGATACCATGATAGATTGAATAGATTGTGTCTTATAATGCTTAATTGTCACCATTTAATTATATGTATATTCTTTTCTTGATTTATATTTCCATTCTTCTGATTTTCTTCACTACTTGGTTCACTTACATAGTCCAAGATATAATGTTGGTTCCATAGTAAGGACTCCCAGATGGACTCAAGTGCTCATTTGGGTTACAACACAACGCACTAGAGGAGGTCATTTATCTTTCTAGGTGGGGGTTTCCTAATCATTTATTATACTCCTAAGTGGTACAGGTTCCCTATGTGACCAACCATGGATGGACTCATTTTCAAGATGGTTACACCATGGCTTGGGTGATAATCGGTCCCCTATGTATAATACCATGGATGAACACAGAGTTTACCATGCCTTGAAGCAATACTTGGGATGTCATATGGGTCACATTGGATGGGCTCGATGGTATTGGATTATCGGATGTTCCCATTGTGATAATTGGGATTATTTATAGATCACCTTTGACGGGAACCTGACTCCACACTTGTATTTGATGAATTGTTTGGATTGCTTTGTCTGTTTGATTTTTGAATCATATGAGATGAAACCTTCATTATTATTATATATTGTTCTTGAACTTGAGTTGTTTCACTTACTTTACTAGCACAATTATGTGATGACATGTGATTTAGAGGGCACGCCAAAGAAAAATCAAGGGGGTATGGCTTCCTTGGTTTTCCATGTTACTATTAGACCTTTTATATATATTCTTACTAGAATAGGTATACTTGTTATACTTTTAGCTTAGGCCGAAGTAGGTGGTATGGGATGGGTGTCCATTTAGGAATCCAGACCAAGTTTCTATTATTAATTTTCAATCACTAATCATTTATTATATATGGTATAATTATTAATTTTTATTGCACTATATGGATTGGGATAGACTCCTTGGGTGTCTGCCAACTGATATTTATATCTTACACCCTACTTGGTATACCATTTCACTGGGGTGATCGAGTAGTCCAACATGTTTGAAGGTATTTGGATTTATTTCTTTTGTTGTGTTTGATTCATGAGAGATAGGGACAAAAGGATTGGGCTCGTGCTGAGGATACTCAGGGAGTTGGTCGTTGGGTTATTATTTTTTTATATTAAACTTCTTGTACGCATAATTATATGTAATTAGCACTGGATACTTTAATTCAGTTGTTGTATTATGATGCTACTGATATATTCCTTTCATTTATTACATTTCTTCCATTATTATCTATTGTTCATCACTATGCACACTCTGATATATGAGGTCATAGTCTCCCTATGGACACACCCTAGGCTTTCACTACTAGTCAGACACCTATGGATTTCTGGTAGAGTGCTTGAGGTCATGTGGTGACTAGTCTGGCTATCAGTTTAGTGGTCAGTCAGGCTAGGACATTACAACCAAAAGGTTTAGTGTCTTTAAGATTATCTGTATAAATTTCATATTTTATAACACTTTAAAAACATGACCCATAATTGTTCTCCTATAGATACTTTTCTATACATATAAAATGATATAACCATATTCATAACCCAAAGAATATTAACACAAGAAAGGGGTGAGCTCATACTCCAAATAAAGGGAAAAAAATCTTAACATGGAGGAGGGCATGACAATGAAATAAATATCATAATATAAGATCATAATGCAATATATTATAATAATATAACATGTTATAGCGACATAAGAACATAAAAATATCACTATGTAAGAATAAAAGATATGAATTGGCTCAAAACACATCTCAATAACATGTTCCCATGACATAAAAGGGCATAATTATTTGAAAATAAGTGAAATCATGAAAACAAGACATTTCGCATAAATGAAATGATTGTTTAAAGATTTTCAAAACATGATAAATAACTGGGGAAAGTGTAATAATCATATTTATAGGAAAAAATATGTAATAAAACCTATTATGTTCACACCAATGTAATGAAATCATTATAACCATACCTAATAATTTGAGCAAGCCTACCATGACCACACCTATATGAACACTCCATTATATCCAAAACTAACTATATCATGATATATAATCCTTAATCAATGAATTGGAGGGAGGTATATCACCCCATCCATCATCATCAATACAGATGTGGGCCACCTAAAATAAATCAGCATCATATCTTAATGAACCCATGGAATGGGTTTCCTAAACATCAAAATGGAAATAGTTATATTTTCATTAAGAACCATTGAGAATAATATGGGTTTCATAAAATATCCAAATGGAAATAATTCGATTATCATAAATAATCCATGTAAATTAAAATGGGTTTTTTAACATTTATAAATAGCATAAAAATATTAAATAAATTGATTGGCATTGAAAATTTGATCACCTAAAAATAATCTCATATTAATAGAAGAATAGAGTGTAAAATATGAAATATAATTGCTTTAGAAATTTATATAATTGAATATGGATATTAAAATTAAATATAAAAAACAAAAGATATTTCTTTAAAACATTTCCAAATCAATGATGTAGAATTCATAGTTATGAGTCTATTTTAAAAAAGACTCCTTTGTTTTGTTAAAAACAAGTGAAAATAAAAAAAAATCATGAAAGTGGATTTGAATTAAAAATTATTATTCCTTAGATAAAAAATTGTACATCATTCAAAATGGGAATTCTTGTGAAAAACATCAATAAGAAATTGTATAACTCAAAGAAAGGAGTTTGACTAACCAAGTCCCTTACCTTTACCCTTCATTTCCATTGAAGTTATTTATCCTCATTTATATTAAATATAAAAATATTAATTACCTATTTCATAATATTTTTTATCTAATTTTTTATTTATAATATTTATTAATAACAATTATATTCTTTTATTGTATTTCTTAGTCTCTTTCCATCATCGGGTGTTAATAATATTTACCGTTTCGAAAAAGGTTTGTAAAAGTTGAGCTGATCTGGGTTTTTTCTCCAAAATATCATCATTTAAAATCAATTAAAGGATCTATAATTTATTATTTTTAAACACTTATTATGTTTTAATTTCATTATATGGGAGTTTTAATCATGTTTCAAGAAGATTAAAACTGTTATGAACAAGTTTTGAGTTATTTACAGATATCAACTGATTATCTTATAACGATATTTACTTGTTGTGTTTTCCAAAAATAACCATATTGATGAAATATAGTACATATATATATCATATATAATTATTAAATATAAAATAAAACCATCCATGTTTTAAGTGAACGAAAACAAAACATGACTATTTGTAGATGTGGTAGACCACACAATGAATGATTCACATTTTTGTTTTATTTGTTGAAAATGGGAGGGAGATTAATTATTATAGCTTATTTATAATAAAATATCCATATAATAATTATAAAATTTTTATCATTTTAAAATTTTAAATTTAAATTTTAGAATAAGAAAATAAAATAATGACATATAAAAAGCGAGGTTAAAAATATATACTTCACTTATTAGATTACCTCCTTTGTGAAGGGGGTTAATCCTTTGAGAGATAACCTTTTGAGAAGAAAGTATATTATTTAATCTATTTAAGAGTGTGCAGTGTAGTTTTGGGTAGTGTTTGTAATAAAAATAATTAGTTTTTAGGTGAGGGTATGTGAGGCGAGGAGTGCTTCTTTTATAAGTAAAATAGAGTGATATTTTTCTAAATACCCAAAAAAAATAGTCACTCTGCTGGAAAGTGGATACAAAAATGAGAAATAATGTGTTGTATAAGTTATAAGGTTAATAAACACTACCACCTATCAATTAGAAACATTATTTTAACACGTTAGTCCATTTACATCTAAGGTTCCTTATTTATACGATTTTAGTTTTCACCACATTAACAAGCCTTAAACTAGGTAATTTATCCTTTATTACAGAAATTAAAATCTTATTATTATATAATTGATACTTAATTATTCCAAATTTTAAATAAATTTTTTTATTAAATTTTTAAAAGTGATAATAATTAATTTTAAAATACTAAATGTATAATGTATTTAAAATCATTTTTTCAAAAAAAAACTTAAGTTAGTAGTGTTAAATATGCGATCATAAATTAAACCCAATATTTTCAAAATTATGAATTTAATTATATAATAAATATTTGTCCTTATTAAAAATTTACATAAATTTTCAATTCATACTTATATTCAAATAATGTAATAAAAGGCATCTTATTTGAAAAGACATTATTTTTCACTATTCACCTAAAAATAAATGTTTCTAGAAGAATTAAAATAATTTATCTTAAGAAAATATTACCATGATAAATCCAAAAATTATGTTAATTTGTTCAAATTAAAATCCAAAAAATTATAAATTTAACGTTAAAATAAAATCATAATATATAATGAAAAAACAATTTTTTATAGGAAATATTTTTTGTATATTAACTATTCTTCTAAAATTATTATAAATCATAAATATATAAAACTTCAAAAATATTAATTTTATAAAATACAATTTAATTATTAAAAATATTTATTAGTTTCTTAGATATACTTATTGATTCAATATTTAAAGTGAATTTTGTTTGGTTTTGCTCTTCTTTTATATATATTATAATTATGTTGCCACTTTTTATACCTATTAATTATATGAATACCTTAAAATTTTCACTATTTATTTGGTTTTTGTGTTGTTTGTGGATTAATAAATCAAACTCTATATTTATTTAAGGATGAAGAACTTGGGTCATTACATTTTATCCCCCTTAATAAAGAATTTCTTCCTCAGAATTTCACTACATAGAAGAAAATAAGTGAGGGAACTTTTCTATCATAAAATATTTGGGATCCTATGTAGCCACATAAAAAAATAATATTTCACCATAGAACTTGGACCATATGATTGGTATTGTTCTTCTTCACCTTATCTCTTTAATATATATTTTATACTAGTTGTTCTTCATATGATTGATCATGTTCTAGTTACATGGATTTCAAGATGATAAAATTTTAGTGATATTCTATGTACATTCTCAATAGTGATACATGAAACACATCATGGACTTGATTATAGTGCAGATGTAGTTAAAAGTGGTATGATATGACCTCGATAGTATCAAGAATCTACGAGGGACAAATGTATTTAATTATTTACT
This sequence comes from Viscum album, assembly GCA_963277665.1. NCBI lineage: Eukaryota > Viridiplantae > Streptophyta > Magnoliopsida > Santalales > Viscaceae > Viscum > Viscum album. Next base: position 948,777,918 of record OY728155.1, on the reverse strand, counting down.
TCCCTTCCTTCCCAAATCTCATAACACATTTCCATGGATATATTCGAAGGAAATCCTTATCACCAAATTCTAATTATAGATGTCATTAGAAACTATCTGCATAATTATTTTGTTTAATTTGTGTTTCATTCATATTATACTAAATAGTTTTAACCTTCTCATTCATTTCTCTAAAAAGTTTATGACTTATCGGCTTCTTCTCTCCAACTTCATCTTGGCATGTTAGAGTCCCATGTCTGTTCCTATATAGATCCTCATATCGAGCCATATTAATACTCTAGTGGAGATTGTTCTTATATGAGAACCTATAAATAGGGGTATTTTGATCAAAACATCCTTATAAATCCATCAAACTAGATCTGAGAATAAACTTTAGAGTTTAAATTTTCATCTCATGAAGGCCATTTTTTGAGTATGGTATATGGTGCTAATCATAGTTCTATCTCCAATTATTTTTGAAAACATCTCTAGATCCTCTGTTTGACCATAAGAGTCTATGATGTATTACAATAGGGGTGAATTCTAGTTTAAATATAAAAAAACAAAACACAACACTTTTTTAAATAAAAAGATCGAACCTAGAATTTTTCTAATGATTAGATTGTTTGAATCATAATCACAGATGATCTTATTATATTATATTATGATTTTATTGGTTTCATAATAGTACCAATAAAGTTTTTTGTTAGAAAGTTAATTTTAAATACTAACTTCGTAAAACATTCACAATGATGAAAATAGATCTTTTACAAACATGAAATACACAACTTATAAAATTAAGAATGACTTATAAGTTTATTAAAACATTTCAATATTTTAATGTTAATATTAAAGGCATTTAATAACCTTGAATAAAGATATTAATAATTTTATACTTACTATAAATTCTATCTTTCTGTGCTAGGAAATCCCTTGATATGATTATTGGAATAACCTCTGTCTTCCTATCCTCAGAAGCCTTCAATAAGATGAACGGTGACTGTCTTCCTAGCTCCCTAAGACCCTGATCTGATGGATTGGATTGACCATCTTCATTTCCCTGGAAGCCCTTGATTTTAAAAATGATTAGATATGGACTAAAAAGAAAATATTCATAAGGAAACACCCCAATGAGGATTCCTTAAAACAAAAAATCTCTAAATTATTACAGTGACTAAGAACAATATGTTCGCACAGAGAAAACCATAGAATCATTGAATTGAGAAATGTATCAGCTCCAAACTCATAGAATGACCATCTATTTAGAGTCAAAGGTACAACAATAATATTTCATATTTTGTTTCCATGGGCTCGGATAGTTGGATCTTGATATCTTATCTATACTGATTGTATGATGTCATTTTTTAACACCATTATAGTGCTAAAGTGTATTCCATATGACATAATCAAAAACTGTATATTCTGATTATAAACATAGGATATTCTGATGGAATTTCTTATCAATTTTCAATATTATAAACCTTATAAGGATCCGTCTAATGTATTGATACCATTATCATCCTGATGGCCACGAATTTTTTCAATACGATAGACAAGAAAAAATTATAACCAACAGTCAGAATCAAGTTCATTCCGATGAATCAAAAGCATTCTTGATCTTATCGATCATATTAAAGAATAACAATTTTACATTCATAATACATTAGATTTATTTCTATATTAGGTAAAACTGATTTTTTCTACGAAAACATAAAAAACACTTGGGTCAAAAAAATATAGTAAACATAGTTTTGAAAAAAAAATTGATTTCAAAAACAAACTGAATAGAAAACTAACAAGTAAAATTCTATCCCAACTATCTCCCCCTTTTTATAAATCACAAACACTACACTTAAATGAAAAACAATAACTTCAAAAACATATAACCCTTTATTCTTTTAAGAACTTTGAATATATTCTTTATAAATACCCCTGAGTTTCTAACTCTTTTGTAATATGATGGAAAGTATTATAACATATCCCACGTAGTTTAATATCCCTAATTTATAAAACTGCCTCCCTATTTAAAAAAACTTCTCCCCCTTTGTGATTTTCAAAAATAATGGGAATGTATGCATAGTTTCCTGAAATTTTGGAGGATAAATAACATACAAAACAATTTTAACATATAAAATAACTATTCATACATGAATAATATGAAAGAAAATATATCCCATTTTAATTGGAAATCATTCAAGCATAATGGATTTGGATGAAATATACTTTATAATCAGAAACCATTCAAATTGTTTACAAAATATAAATCAAGAGTTCAAATGAAACGTTTATTATTTATTTATAATGTTATTCATTAAGGACTTTATATTTTTAAACTCGCGTAGTTCCTTCTCAAGAATCACCAAATTTTCTTCCAAAATATCTTTCTTTTGTACTTGAGTCTTCAGTCTATGAACATTTTTGTTCATAATTATCTATTCATATTTACAAGATGTCAGCCTTCTATTTTCCAATTCTAGACTATGAACCTTTTCTTTCAAAAGTTTCAACTCCTAAGAACATTCATCAATATAATATTTAAAATCTTTAATAAACTTCACTCGATTCGAAACATAAAAAGAAAATTTGTTGAAGGATTTTTTTATTTCTAAAAAAAGTTTGTTTAATTAAAAAAACTAATCATCATGTTCATGGATATCATTATCCACTTTCTTAGACCACTTTACCATTTAATTGTATGATCATTTTTGAGTAAGATATTTTTTTGGAAATGTTTTCAACTCTTCTTTAATATGAATGATTGATTCAGATATCACATTCAACGACTATTATATCTCATTGAGGTTGTTTTAAATAAGTTGTCACCTTGATTCAAGCGTGTGAAAATAAATTTTTTTGACTTTTAACCTTTTCAAATGTTGGAAAATGTAATGAAAACCTTTTTTAGAAAGGTTTGCCTACAAATTTGATGAACCATAATAATTTTTGGGTGGTTTTGTTCTTGAATATCCATCATTGGGTTTTCAAACATTCTCAGGTTACTCTTTTCCATTGAAATTTTCTTATCTTCTGATGTTTCTAAAATATCAACATTCTTATAAGTTTTGACTTTATTAGTAAATTTGGGGAATGATTTCTAATATTATTTATTTTTCTTTGAGGATGATTTATCTTTCTATAAGGATGAATATTTTTCTTGTATACCTTCTAACTGAGTATCCTTAATAGACATAGATGGTAAAGGGGAAGATGATGATGAGTCAAAATATTTCTTTTCTTTCGTTTGTTCATTGGTCTTAGTTTTTTCATTATTAGATTATTATTATTATTCCTCGTCTTTCTCTACTCATTCATATACTTCTTCCTTTATTTATTACTCTATTTATTCATCTATTAATTCTTGTTCTTTAACTTCCTCAAGATCTTTTTCTAATTGATGTGTGGTTTAAAGAACACTTTTTAAAACAATTTATTAATTTGATTATTTTTTGGTATCGATACTAATAATTATTCAACTTATTTTTATTTTACCTTATAAACCACTGAAGGGATTACTTAGAGAATATATGAGGTTCCAAGATACTCAATTCTAGATTCAGAGATTGATTGATCAGTATGGGAAACTAAAAATATATAATTCTAAGAATCTTTTCCAACATCTTTGAACAAGTTTTCTATAACCCTAGATTTATCAATCTTTTCCTTTGCTTCTTTATGTTATCTTCTTCTTATAACTTTTTAGCTGTAAATTTTTTTAAATACTTTCTTTCTATAGGATCAACATCAAATTCAAGATTCCCTTATTTCTTTTGGGCATCAAGTTCAATCCCCTTCTTAAATTCTTCATCGGATACTCTGTTTTTTTTTTCTGCGGTTTAGAAGAATATTCCTTTATCTTGTTCATTTAATCTTAATATTTCTTTGAAGTATGTACATTGAACACAGATCCATCAACCTTATCTAAAAACTACTTTATCTTTGAATGAATGACTAGCCTACTTATATAAATTGTATCATCACCAATAAAAAAAATTCTCTCATATTGGATAAGATTAGTTCTTAACATTGAAAATATTCATGACTTTGATAAGTAACTTGTTGATGAAATAATGAAAAAAAATAATCTTCAACTTGATTGAGGCATTATTAAGAGCTTCTACATTAATTAAAACACATTTATCTAAATTAATTTTCCTTATATTTACTAGATAGTCCAAAAAAGATTTTTGAAACCTTAAGAGTTTCTTGGTAGGCCATCCTGAGTATTAAATACCACTACATCCATAAGGATATAACTCTATTTTTTTGTGTTATATGGAATACTTTCATTACTTTATCATAAAAATAAAATAAAGAATCATTTTATTTCTTTCTTTTAAAATAACCAAGAATTTTGGTTAATTTGTGAGAGGTTAGGAAATCTACTCCTTTGGTAGAAACTCCAACAAAATATGAAACTCTTTTAAAATAAAGTTTTTATTTATTTCAAAATAAAGAGAAAGAAACTTGACCCTTATCAAATTCTTTAAAAAACATAACATAAGAAAATAACTCTATAACTATTTGGGGACAATTCATATCAAAATCATTATCAGGTTTATATTCACAAATTTCCTTCTGTCCTTGAGATTTGATGATATTTTTTAGATAAAATTCATACGTGTAAAATAAATTAATTTCAATGATATGTTCTTTAAAAATATATATTTTTTCATAATATTCCTTATTTTCTATCGTAATTAGAACTGAGATAGAGATCGGGTGAATGAAAAAATAATTGGACTAACAGCTTTAAGGGGTGGCAAGATCAAGTGATGCAAAACTCTAGAAACTGATTTGGGAAAGGGGTTTTCCAACCCTCATATAGGCATTGGAAAATATTGTTTCGTATTCCAAAAAACATTCAAGGGAATAGATTTATTATTAACTCATCTAACGACCGAAAACTAATCAAATAAATTTCTTTTAAAGAATTTAATTCTCAAAGCCTTTAAAAAAATTTATCAAATTAAGGATCAATCCAATTATAAAAAATGTTGATGTTTTGAAAAATATATCAAAGTAATAAAACCAAAAGAATATGTAGTCTGAAATAATATAAAATAATGTAGTGTATTAGTGAAAAAACTAAAATAATATAAGAGTACCTTTCATAGTAGAATGTTTCATCAGTATTAGTAACCTGTTCTTTTTTATTTTTATATCAATGATATATTATGGTAGTTTATAAGAAAAACTATTATGATTATTTTGAATGAAAAACCAATTATAATAGTTTTATTAAATATATTATTGTAATATTTTTATTATAAAAACTAATTATGATTAGTTGTAATAATTTTTGAGTCTAAAAAAACCAATATGATAAAAACATTTTAAAAAACATAAAAAAAAAATTAAAACATCAAACATATGTACTCACCCTATGAAAATAATTTTATTAATGTAAGGAAATTAATAAACAATAATTAAAGATGAATTATTACTTAACATTGATCATTCTTATCTTTTGTAAAATATATTCCAATCTATCATAAATAAGGGGTTTAGTAAAAATTCCAGCAAGTTATTCTTGCGTTTTGATAAACTGGAAAATTATATCTCATTTAATTGTCTGATCCTAAATGAAATGGTGTATTATATCTATGTTCTTATAAAATGAGTGTTGTTATGGGTTTATACTTAATGTAATGGTACTTGTGTAGTCAAAAAGTATATTAGTTTTAGTAAATCTCATTCTATAGTCTATGAGTTTGTGTTTCATCCACAACACTTGAGCACAACAACTTATAAATAATTCCTATTATAGTTTACCTCTAGAAAGTTCTACTAAGTGTTATTTATTAAAACTCCAAGAAATTTAACATTCACCTAAGAAATTTAAATTTTTGGATGTACTTTTCGTATACATTCTACATCCACCAAATTGAGAATCCAAAAAAATTAGTTCAAAAACATTTCCAAATTAATTGAATGTAACTAAATCCATAATTCCATTAAGATAATAAAAAATTATTCTTGAATATTTAAGATGGTATTATTTTTAATTGGATTGATATATAGCACATAATCACACTGAAAACATTAAATCTGGAAGACTGGTAGTTAAGTGAAATAAGCTTCCAATCATAGCTCAAAAAGTTTTTTGATAAACTAGTTTCCCATCCACATTAAGATCTAATGTATTTAAGGTACCAATAAAAGTAATAATACTTTTAGTATTTTCATAATAGAATTTATAAAGTAAATATTTTATATACTCATGTTTAGAAACAAAATTACCTTCTAGTTTTTGTGAATTTTGAAAAATAATAAAATATTTTAACTCACCCATCATACTCATTTAAAACTAAAAAATTAATTAGATCTATAAAGGAATATATTAAATATATTTTATTTGAACCAAATATAATTTCATCATCATATATTTTTACAATATTAATGTATTTATTTACCTCTTTTATAAAAAGAGTTGGATATGTGGCTCTCTTAACAAAATTATTTTTAACCAAGATTCAGTTAATGTATCATACCAAGCTCTAGAGGCTTATTTAAGACCATAAAGTGCTTTTCTATGTTTATAACATGTATTTAATTATTTTTATTTTCAAATATAGGGGGTTTTTATACATAATTTTTCTCTGGAACATATCCATTTATGAAAACATGCATCATATCCATCTGAAATAGTTTGAAATTAAATAATGCTTCAAATGTAAGAAGTATTAGAATATCTTAAAGTCTTTATACTAGTGCATTGTTTTCATTGTAATTTATTCCTCTTGGTTGGTTATATCCCTCAACAACACGTTTTTCTTTATTTTTAACTATTATTCCATTTTCATAACATTTCTTCCAAAAAACTCATTTTACTCTAATTATAGAAGTGTATTTTGGTCAATCAACTAAATTCTAGAATTTGGTCCTATTGAAATCATTAATCTCATATTGTTTTAATTTTATCCAATACTCATCACCTAAACACCCATCATGATTTTTAGGTTCATATCGGTATAAAAATACTAGATGTTCAATTTCATTTCTGAAATAACTTTTACTCCTAACCGGTTGATCTACATCACAATGACTATTTCCTTAGTATGATTGTTAAGTATACAACTGAATTATTGGGGTTTTAAATGTATTTTATTCAATAATATGTGGAAAATATTCCTATGTAATAACTTCAAAAATATAATCTTCTATAATTTTATTATGAGAATAACTTTCTAACAAAGGTTGAAATCAGTTTTAGAAATAACATCTGAGGATGTAGTTTGAGGTTGTTTCAAAACAAAGGGTCTCGTTTCATCAAACTTAACATGCATTTTTTATCAATATTATAGGAATTTTTATTAAAAAATCTATAAGACTTTCAAGTAATGGAAGAATATAAAAATATTCCATCACCAAATTTGGGTGAAAACTTATGTAAATTATCTTTAGTATTCTAGATGAATACATTGCATCCAAAAAACATCGAATTAAGAAAATTTTTATTTTCATTATATCAACAACTCATAATTAGTTTTATTATGAAAATATCTTATTAAAACATGATATATATTATATAAGGTAGTACTAATTGCTTCCTCCAAAAAATTTCTAGTGATTAAGTATTCACTCAGCATGGTTCTAGTAATCTCCTAAAGAATTCTATTTCTTCTTTCAAATATAACATTTTTTTGTGAGGTTTTATGTGCTAAAACGTTTTTTAAAATACCTTTCGTACTCCAACAATTTTAAATCATAACTCTAAAACTCTCCACCATGATCACTATGAATATTAATCAAGGATGGGTTTTTATAATTTTTAACTCTGGATACAAAAATTTTAAAATAACTAAGGCTTCAGATTTAATTGAAAGAAAATAGACCCATGTGTATCTAGTGTAATCATCAACTAAGACATACAAATAGTAGTTTCCACCAATAATTATAGTTTTTTAGGACCAAACAAGTCCTTGTGCACAAACTGTAAAGAATAAAAAGTTGAGACGTCACTATTATATTAAAAACTTGACTTATTACCATATTAACAAGGCTCGCAAATTTTTGAAGTATCAAACTTTAGTTCTGGTATATCCTTTACTGGTCATTTCTTAGTCAAATTAGCTAATTTTTTAAGGTTATTGTGTCCTAACCTTCTATTCTAAAACCAAGATTATTCTTCCATTGCACAATGATAAGGTAATTCTTAGCTCTTAATGTCTTCTAATTCTAAGGTCTAAACATTCTCATACTAATTGACATAAATACTAAATTTGTAATTAGAACTATGTATAGCACATTTATCATTCCTAAAGTTCACAATGTAACCTTCATTACCTAACTGACTTATGCTTATAAGGTCGGGCATTATTCCAATAAAAAATATAACATTTTAAATAAGATTGTTTCGAAGAAGGACAATGTTACCTATACCAATGATTTCTCCTTAAGGATTATCTCTGAAAGTTACTTTTCCATGTTTCATCGTGATAATATTCTAAAAGAAATGATTATTTCTAATCATGTCTCTAGATCAACCACTATCCATATACCAAATATTTTTTTTATTTGTACTATCTTTTTTCCTGAAAAACTAAATAATTAGCCTCTTAGAACCCAAATGTTATTGGTACTGGTATTAGAAAAAAAGTATTTTATGTAACTAAATTTGGCCACCATTACTTCTCTATGTAAATATCATTTCCTTGGAAAAGTAAGATTTATGAAAACCAATATAATGAACTCTATTCAAAGAATATTTTTTCTTCCAATTTCAACCACATTGGGATTTTGTAAAAAATGGTTCACTTTTTGGGAGAAAGTAGTTGTTACTAAAAAAAATTATGAGTATAACCCATTCTTGAATTATTTCCATGAGGATTAATTTGTTTATAATTTTTTTCAAATTTTTCCTTACTAATAGTAAACATTGAAAAATTGTCTTTAAACTTGAAATTTTAAATTTTATTTTGACTAATATGTTTTTATCCTCATTATTAATAGTATTGGGAGTAATTTTATCAAAATCATTTAATAATTTTTTTCACAGAAATTGTTTTCTCAAGTTATATTGAAATACTATATTTTTCAAAGTTAGTTTTTTCAAGATATTTAGAAAGTTATAATATTTCATTAGTTAGAATAATTACACTTGAATAAACCTTTGCAAGTTATTCTTTGGCATTATCATGTTTTCTACAAACTTTTCAATTTTAATTTTTGAAAATTTTTAAAAATATAGAAACTTTATCATAACTAGGTATAGTATAATCTTATGTTTAAGAAGATTATTCTTTATAATATGAAGAATTTTTCTCATCTTTAGGATAGTTTCATTTAAATACATATTTTTAAAATATTCAGTAGTGTGTAACTTTTCCATAAAAAATTGATTTACCAGGGGTACTTTTGAACAATTACCAATGTCCATCTACCCATAACATTCATAATCAATAAAATTTAAAAATAATGTCCATCATTGGAACTACATGTGTTGGAAGATTTAAGTATTTTAAATCCTTTATACTTATAATATTTATTTTCATTTTTTCTGAATTTATTTCATTTATATCTTTTCTTTTAAGATTATAACAATCAGGTCAGGTGTGTCCTACCTTCTTGCATTCGTAACAAGTAACTTCAGAATATTTTCTATCTTTTTTATCCTTATAACCTTTCTTATAATTATATTAAAAATATTTCTTCCCAATTATCTTATTCATCTTTCTGGTAAGATTAACCTACTCATTTTCAGAATGTTCTAATAAACTAGAATCAAAATTAACAATTAATTCCTTCTTCTATGTTGAATTCACAACTTTCTCAGGTGATTGTACTTTAGTAGGTACATTAGATATTATAGAAAAAGAAAATCCACCATTGGTCTTTTTATCATTATCAAAATCAATCTTCAACCGTAATTCATATTTCATGAGGGTACCAAATAGATCATAAGTATTAAGATTAGTAATCTTTCTAGTGTCATTAACAAAAAATATTTTAGATTCCCACTCATTGGGTATTATATCAATAATATGTTTGACTAAAATATCATCATCAATACTTTTTTCATAAATATACTATAAAATATTTATAATATTCATAAACCTTTTTTCATCTTGGAAACAGTCTTTTCAGGTAGGAAATCAAAAGATTGGTAATCGGCACTAAGCATGGATCTTCTTGTTTCAATGACTCTAAATATACCAAAATGCATTACTAAAAAATTACACAAAATACTATATGAAACTTCACAATATAATATTTGACTATAGATATTCCTTTTCATAGAATAAAATAAATTACTTATTACATTTTATTTTAAATGATATTCTTATTTTTCAGCTTTAGTAAAAGCGGAAACTTCTTTATCAGGAATCTTATACTTTCCGATAAGCATTACGAAATTATCAACTCTAGTGTTTATCACAAAAGTTTTCATTCTATCTCGATAATACTTCTTTTCATTGTCATTAGAGAGAGGTGTTAATCAATGATTTATATAATAAAGAGTTCTAATATTAATATATGTCATCTTAACAAAAACAGAAACTCCTTCCTATAAATACATGTTAGAGTAAAATTAAATTCAATAAGTAGTTTATAAAAAAATTAAAAAATATTTCAATTAATAGAATTAGTACAAAATCTACAGGTATAAGAAGTAGAAACCACAAATGCTACCCATTATTGTATTATAAGAGTTGATGATGTCTTATAAGAGGAGATGAATTTTAATTTAAAAATTTTAAACAAAACAGATCACAATACCTATTTAAGTAAAAATATTAGACTTAGACTTCATTCAATGATATGATTGTTTGAATCATAATAAAAAATGATCTGATTGTATCATATTATGTTTTTATTGGATTCATATTCATATTGATAAAATGTTTTTTTAAAATGATAATCTCAAAGACTAACTTCCTAAAACATGCACAGTGGAAAATAGACCTTGTACAAAAAAATACACAACTTATAAAAGAATTACATACAAGCTATGTTAAAATATTTCACTCTTCTAACCTTATTATTAAAGTTAGTCAATAACCTTGAATAAAGTTCTCCAAAGTTTTACAATTATTGAAAAAAAGATATTTAATTATTCAAAAATCCCTTGATAAGATGATCGGAATAAGATCTATCATCTTATCCACAGAATCCCTTGATACAGTGATTGGTGTTTATCTTCATTACTTTGGAAGCCCTTGATCCGATGGATCGGATTCACCATCTTTATATCTATATAATCCCTTGATCATAATAATGATCGTACATAGAGTAAAAAATCAAATTTTCTTAAGGAAACAACCTTGAAAAGTATTCCCTGGAATAACAAATCTCTAAACTATGAGAATGAGATGTTCATGTAGAGAAAACTTTATAATTCATGAATTGAAAAATATATCAGCTCCAAACTCTTCGAATGACATTATATTTATAGTCAAATCTCTAATAGTCATATTTCAATGTTTTTTGAAACTTCATTGAAAAGATAATACATGATATCTCATTTGGAACTGGATTTATGATGTCATTTTTATTTAACACCGTTACAGTGTTAAAGTGTATTCATTATGATAGAAACAAAATCTATATATTCCAACTATAAACTTAGGAGTGTTTTATGGGGTTCCTTATCATTGTTCAATATTATAAAACTTATATGTATTAGATTAATTTATCAATACTATTATCAATTTTATTCTTGTAACTTTTGTTAGTATTATAGACAAGAAAAAAGTATAACCACTAGTCAAAATATATGTCATTCTGATAAATTGGATGCATCCTTGTTCCAATAGATAATATTTAATAATAATATGTTTACATTCATAATATATTAAAATTATTTCTAAGTTGGGTAAAAATAATTTTTTTCTACCAAAACATTCTAAAACACTTGGGTCATAAGAAGATAGTAAACATAGCTTTAAGAGGGTGTTAGTGATTTCGGAAAAATGTTAATGGAAAAGTAAGAAGTAAAACTTATGAATCAAATTCCTCCACATAAACCTTAGATCCCAATCAGATAAAATGGATATCGTTACTCAATTTAGCCTCACAAATTCTCTAATTTTTATCTTAGTGAGTTGGTTAAGGTATAAATCTTCACTAATTGAAATAAAATATGCTAACTTTGTACGGATATCGAATATAACCCAAATAGAAATATTCCCTTTAGAAGTTTTGGGAGTCCTAAAAATATTACATGGTGTTTTTTTCCCATGTCAATAATAGTATGGGTAATTTTTGAAACATACCCTTATAATTTCTTTATCTATATTTAACATGATTTTATACCATGCATCAAGATACATATTCTATAATTGCTATCTTCATTCTATTACATTAAATGTTTTTTAGCTCTCTATATATCTTAATACTTCCATGATATATAGAGAAGGATCATATATGTGAATTATACAAAATTTCCTTCTTAAATTATAGATTTGGTGGGACCTATATCTAGGTTTCAAACCTTATAAATACATCTTTATTAAATTTAAAATAAGGAATTTTTTTCTACCTTTTTTTGTACCTCTGTTTCATCTAGATGGGATTATTTGATCTTTACATGAATGGAAGTTTGATTAGCCTATTAGTAATGATAGGATGTTTCTCCAGCCATTAGGAATTAAAGATTTTTCCTCTATAAATTCATGAGTATTAGTTCATTTTCAATCCTCATAATATATATAGTAGCATGGTCTTTCCTGCTCAGAGGACTAGTTACCTTATTTTCCTTCCCTGGGTGATAATGAATTAATAATTCATAATATTTTCTTAATTCAAACCAAATCATTTGGTACATATTATGTTACTTATATGGGAATATATATATCATGATCTTGTGATCATTATATATATCACACTTTTATCTATAGAGATAATTTTACCAAATCATATATTCAAATATCACTACCACCAGCTCTAAATCATGCATCAGGTAATTTAAATTGTGAAACTTTAATTTTCATGAATAAAAATAAATTAAATTATCATTATATATTATTATTCAATATATACCATTTTTTAATGCATAATTATATATTACAAACCCATCCCCACTATAGGGTAGTGTAATTACATGAGTAGTGGCAAACCTCTTGTTCATTTTGTTAAATATTTCTTCACATTATTATATCTGAAGGATATTTAATATATTAAAATTTTACAAGGTTAGTGAATTTTATATTCTTTAAAAATTAATCACAAACCTGCAGTAATATCCTTATAACCATGTAAAACAATGGATCTTAGTTACAGTGGTCAGTGTGGTAGGTTACTCAATAACTTCTATCTTTTTTTGATCTACTAATTTTATCTTTCATGTATTTACATAACCCATGATGATACTTTTTGTAGAAAAAAATAGACATTTTATAAATTTGAAATCTATTTTTCTATTCTCAAAGTCATTAGAAATTTTTTTTAATAATCTTCATGATCTTCAGTGCTCTTTTAATATATAAGAATATCATCTATAAAGACATCAAAAAATTGATCATGGTAGTCTCTATAGACATTATTCATTAGATCCATAAATATTTCTAGAGAATTCATAAGTCAAAAGGGAATTATTAAAAATTCATAGTGTCTATATCTCATTTAAAATTTTTTTTTCTTGGAAATATCCTTCCTTTTAACCCTTAAATAATTATATCTATATCAAAGATAAATAGTTGATATATATCCATATCTTATAAGTTGATCAATTAAATCATCAATACGGGGTAGAGGACACTTGATCTAGATAAAAAATTTATTATGATCATGATAATCATTAAAAATATGCATTGACCCATCCTATATTTCTAAAAAGAGGACCACGGTACCCCATGGTGAATCACTAGGGCATAAAAATACCTAGTCCAAATTATCTTTCATATACTTCTTTAACTCCTATAATTAAAAGGAATCCATTCTATATAGACACTTTTATATAGGCATGGATATAGGTATGAGTTTTATTGAAAACTCAACATTACATATTGGGAGAAGACAATGCATTTTATCCAAAAATACAAACAGTATATTCCTATACAATAGGCATTTCAGCAATGTTGACGTCCTCCCCAATCATTTTATCCATAAGACCCTCATTGTTTGGTATCATAAAAAACATTATATAACTTTCATCCATAGGTATGTCATAATCATCCTTTCATTAATACATGACAATAGTATGATTTGGGATATGAAATGAGACTTCTTTATCCCAATAGTTGATATGTACCTTAGACAGGGAAAGCCAATCCTTTCCAAATATTATTTCATATTCAACCCAAGGAATAAGTGTTATAAGTTTATGAATTATCCCCACACACATCTCAATTATAATAGATTTATAAATCTTAGAAAAGATAATTTTCCCCCTAGGGTTTTTCACTAGTAGTTCTATATCAATATTTTGGTAGTTGGTTTCACATTATTAGAAAAAAATTATGATATAAAATAATTCAATGAAAAATAATAAAATTAGGTTTTAATAGATATAGAAAATTGATCAAGAGTATATCACATCGCATCATTATCCTAATCTACATCACTGGTAGAGATCCTAAATTCTATTCATTTATCCCTTACATTGGGTGATTTCTAGGGAATCTTTTATTCATTGGTGTGAGGTTTGGGGAATTGGCTCACATAATGTTCAAACTCCATACACATGAATAAATATAGAGTGGGTGGATCATTATTTGGGACCTTCTTCTCTTATATTATGTTAATCATACTCTTTTCATTGGTTTGATAATTGTGGGATTGGTGTCCTATATTACCACACATAAAACACTTCCTTGATTTCTTGATACAATTACCCAAATTCCTTCTCACGTATTTATTACTAATAATAAATTTGGATTTCTTCCCACCATGTGTCTTATCATTGACACGTCTATGATACTCCACTTTCCTTTTATTCTCCATGAAATATTGAGTGTGATATATCAAACTCTAAAAACTCTAATCTAGTAGTTATATAACATTATTGTTACAAAGTATAGTATTTCCCAAATAATGCAAAATAATATTAATCTTTTAATATAGATACATACATTCATTACACTGGAAATCAAATGATACGACATGAACACATTGAAATTTCATTATTATAATTTCATTAATATCCTTGAAAATTACACATTGTCCTCATCTAGGTTTATAGGGGAAAAATAGTGAAATAATATTATCAATAAATAGTAGAATACAATGAGAGCATAAAAATCATAAACATGGTATAAGTTTTATGGAATGAATAAATAAACAAAAATATATCATAATTAACTAAAACTGATGGAATCATATAACCATGAAAATTAATAAAAACAAGGATAACAATAATCATTTCTCTCATACTGATGGAATTCATAAAACTAGACATCAAAAACTTGTTTTCATAGTCTTTTTCCAAGACACTTTTATGTTATGGTGAGAGATATACACCAAAACACAAAAAAAAATTATCTCATGGGACCAATTGATGCATCGAGGGGATATATAATTTAAAACCCCACCCATCACATAGTTATGTCTGATTCATTCACCATAATATTCATCTATAATATTTAAACCATTGCCTAAGTATCCAATTAGTGGAATAAAAACGTGGAAATTTGTATAATGAAGAAATAAAGAAATAAAAATTGTAATGTATTTTCTTTTATCAAGAATTATGGATACTTAAACTACTATTCAAAACCTATGGTTTTATGATAGTGACGTTTCTAAGATGATAAGGATTGTTTTGGGAGTGTTTGGGGGACATTTAGAGCCTAAATACATTGATCTTGTAAGGGCAGAGTGAGAAAAATTGTTAGAGAATAGTTAGTGCTAATTGTGAGACTTAACCATGTGGATGCTACAGTAAACTACATATTGGAAAATTATTAGTTTAACCATGAAACTTATGATAAATGTCCATTTATGGAACCCTAATGGTCTGGAAGGGTCCGCACTATTTTCCCAAACCATGATTTTAGGGCCACATGCTTAGTTCCACTTACCTAGTAGTGTCACACGATTTAAGTGAACAATTTGGGAAACCATACGGCCAAATCATTCACCTCAAAAAAATGTGTCAAATTTTTATTCTTCCCTTAGCCTATTTATGTTTTAATCCATTTTCCCCTTGTTCACATGTATCCTCTTGTTGGCATCATAGAGCTCTCCCTATTCCTTTATCCTAGGCTTTGAACTAGGTTCTTCATCTTATGTCAGATTCCTTTACTATCAGTTCCATTAGATATCCAATGGTAAGCTCATCTTTACTCTTCCTTTATTCACTCATTTATCTTATCCTCGGTAGATCTATTTCCAAGTGAGCTAATATTACATATTTTCAGGGATTTTTTCTATTTTATTGATTTATCCATTCTAATTATAATCTAAAGTCGATAATAGAAAATGGATTTTCTACCCATATAAGTATGTGGTATTTTTATTTTTTTAAGTATCGATGCTTTATATGGTGCATTGTTGTGCTTCACATTGGACCCTTCCAGTGACACCTCCTAAATGTATATTTAACTAAATAAATTGAATTTTGCATTCTTATTATGAACATAGAAACACACCAATAAACGTCAAAGGATGAACACCTTGACTTAATCAACCAATAATGGAATTACTTCCATAATGGCCTAACATCCCCATGCCTTAGAATTAAATTAAACCACTAATTGAGGTGTACTGAATTTCCCCTTGTGAATGTAATTTATTTTGAATTGAACCAATAGAAAATGGTAGGACATGTTCATAGACACTTTATCTTTTTATTGTATCTTAAATTAACCATATTAAATAAATTAAATAATATGAATAAAATGTATTGTTTTAATGGTAAGAGTTTAATGAAAGTTATAAAAATTCCATTACACTAAGCCAATAAAGATACGTGGGTCCCAAATAAGGAAGACTCGGATGGGATCAGAGATATTAACAATTGGAAATTGTAATTTAATTGCAACACTTTGGGGGGAATACATGGTTTCTTTTATAAAAAGTACTTGGATAGGATCACTGGGTGGATGCCTTTACTTTAACCATGAATGATTCCTGATTCCCTAGTATATTACCTTAGATATTCTTGTTGGGTAATGTTTTTAAACCATGTTATGAGGGATACCTAGTTACCTATGTGTCATACAATGGATGGGCTTATATTTTTTTACTTATATACTATTCTAATATTGATACTTGAGTTTTGAATATGTAATGCCATCGACGGACTACTAAGGTGCTGGGTTTTATAGTGCACATGGAGTGATATGTGGGTTCCTTTTTACAAAATGCCTTGGACAAAACCAGGATTCTAATTAATTAAAACTAAGGACATGTTTTCGAAGACAAGAAACATTATTAGGTTAATTACATTATTTATACTTGGATTTTATGATGGTATAGTTATATGTCCATGCTCATATTTCATAGGACCTATGAAACCCCTTATAAGTATATGTTGACTCCATGAGTATACACCTCGCGTCTTAGTTGATGTGGTTTATCTATATATATATATAATGTTCACTTGTATATGATGTATATATATATATATACATACATATTATATATATATAGGGTGATATATATTTAGATACATTCCAACTCATCCTGAAGTAGGTAGTGTCGGTCGGGTGTCCATGAGAAACCTAGAATGATGTGTATAATTTTATTTACTATTATTCATTGATTTTTACCTTCACATTTCCATTTTATATGCATAGACCATACAGTTTTAGAAAACATTAGTGGTGGAATACTTATTATATCTCATACCATATTCAAGCCTCTGGTTCATACCCAAAGAGACCTTATGGATATGGGTAAGGATAAAGGGAAGAGTCCAACTTTCGAAACGTGACTTATTATACTTGTATGGAGAATGGGAGTAGAGAACCAATCCATTTCCCTTGATACTAGTAGAGATAGTACTTGTTCTTTTTGTATTCTGTATATAATGTTCTATATTTGTGTACCTTGTATCCCATGTACTTCCTTTTTGGATAAAATCATGACAAGATTATCATTTTTGTATGTGATATTGATTCAAACTCCACCTATTTATTATATCTTGATGGTTTATATTTACACAGTTCATTTATTATGTTGTTTATGCTACTTAATATTATTGTATACCATTATGCCCTACTCTGATCATGAGGATGTATTCTCCCAACTATATCACCATATACCCTCACTATTAGTCAATAGTCTCTTATGTATGGGGAGGCACTCTTGATTCCATATGGATAACCGAGTTTGGTAACTTATAAGTGAACTGGGTTCGAGATGCTACAAAGTGGTATCAAAGACTCTTTAACCTTTTGTCATACTATTTGGGTATTAGACCAGAGACTATGAAAGAGTCAGAATTTTGTAATGAGAATGTGATTGGGAGTAGCTAACCCACATACAGGGGAAATACAAATTACCTAGATTAGGATATTATTGTTTGGCTTTGTGACTCTTACAATTATATTGATTTCCCCACTGGGTGATGAAAATGAGTTATGGTATTTTATATTATATTTAGATTTATTTTACCATGTCCCAATGAGTAAAGGAAGTATAATCTCATGAATCATTAAAGTAACTTAAGGATTCACATGTCATGCATATCCCATGACATATTTATATTACAATGTTCACTTCCTATTATATATTATTAGTTCCTTGATGAATGTATTTTAAAATGTGTTAGTGATTATTGGAGGTATAAAATAATTTGATTAATTAATGTTTCTACATCAACAACACAAATTTTTTCCCATATATCCTGATGGTGGTGGGTTAATTTAACAATAATGCCATGTTTGATCAATGGACCACTAGTTCCATGAGATAAAATTTTAGATGATTTTTATTACATGAATGCCAATTGTAATTTATAAAGAATGTACTTATATAAATTGGGAATATTAATTCATTTAATAAAATCATTTTATATGACTTGTTACATCCTAATACCATATGTAATGGTCAGGTATCAATTACATAACATACCAATTAAAACTTATAAAGATTATTCCTTTATAGCTTGGAAATGGTGACTCGTCTAATTGGACCATGATATCTATATACATATTAATGATTACAAACTTAAACAAATTTAAATTCATAAACAAAAATATTTACTGTTAAATTTGGTTTCAAATTGCAATTTAATGGTTGTTTTACTCTATACCTTCCAAATGACACTCAATATACTGGGACATCTGCTGCATAATGTGAGACCTTAGCCCTAATCTGACCTTATATGTGAGTAGCATGCTATGTCTCTTCTAAACTCTATGATATTCCATATCACCGAGACATAGATTTAGATGTTATTAGAGGTGTGTAACTATTATATATGAAGGAATGTACTTATTCTATTCTGATATTTGTGATCTTAACTATGTTAAATATTATCTGATGCATGTGCTAGGAAATTGTAAATAAATGTCACTATGTAGTCCTCAAGTAATTCACTTGGAGGGTGGAGATAACCATTCTCCAGAGGTGGTCAGACCCGATCCACCAATATTTTCCACTATGGTGCCACTTGAGTAATCTTTTGATATACATCAACTAGGCACTGATTCTCAGTTCTGAGAGACATTCCTATGCTTCATAGAAACTATACAGGGAGATCCACGAACTACCCCTACAATGGTAGAGTTAATATAAGAATTTTAACATCAACATCCTCTAACTATTTTGGGGTATGGTAGTCCTCGGGCTACTGATTCATGGCTAGAGACCATGTTATCTATATTTAAGAATTTATAGACTCCCCCGGAGTGGAGGGTCAAGATCACATCATATATTCTTCATCATTCTTCTAAGAAATGGTGGGATGTTATAACCCAAACTAATCAATATCTGGGTATAGCCATGGATGACTTATATATAGACATTTATGATTACATCTTCCCTCATATGCTAAGAGTGGATAGTGCTAGGGAATTTATACTCCTATAATAGGGTGTTATGTATATGATAGAGTATTTATCTTGTTTCACCGATATTTGGAGAATCACAATGACACTTTTTAGTGATGAGTTGACAACATAAATATGGTTTGAGGATGTGATTATTTATTATATCTGATCATAGGTGAATATATTTCAGTTGATCATAGTTTTTACGATAAGGAATAGACCTTCATCACTAATAATAATATAAGGTAAGCTAATAGTGTGGTACGAGGAAGTATAGTATTGAGGCAAGGAAGCAGTTATTCTAGTTGAAAGAAATGTCTCTTTGATCCTGCTTTTGGTAGTAGCACCAATCATATGAAAGGAACTGACACTTACATGGTTTTTCACCAGTATGGTAGGGTGGTTCATAAGAATCCCCAATATACAAGGGACCCAACTGATTTTCAATCTTGAGATAATATGGGGAACCTTCATATGTTCTCCAATATTTACCTCTAGTTCCTATTAATATGACATCTACACTAACTCTACATCCAGGTATTGAATCTGTAGCATTATATGAAGTAGGGACTTGGACTACTTCTGGACGATCAGGTTGAGGAGGTGGATGTGGTTACAGTATTTATCCTTTATATATAGAGATACAATAGACTATTCATTCACAGTTTTTTCAAGTTTCATCTCAAGGTTGCGGATCTAGTAGTATCTATGAAGTGAAAAGTACTCCTAAGAGGATAAGTCCAGTGCCTTCTATAGTTTTATGTACTGTTTTATTAGCCTCTACTTTAGATTCTAACTTATTCGATACAAGAGATTCACATTCCTTTATATCCATGTAAATTATGTAAATATTATACATAGAAATCGGTTACTTATGTTTCATGATGACTCTCTACATCCCATTCAAAATCCAAACTGAGATTATACACTGATGTAAGGGGTGAAACCTTCAGATAGGTTGTTATCATTTTTGGATAGGATCTCATTGTTCTAGATATGACGGGATTTGGAATCATACTTGATATGGACAGGTTTTTACCTTATTATGATCTTGTTAATTTCTATCACTATATGGTGTCTTTCACATCACATGATGGTGATATCTATGTTAATAAGGGTGAATGGTATGTCCAAGAAAGTCAATCTAGGCCCAAGAATCATGGGCTGGGTGAAGTGATACCTCATATTGCTATTCTTTTTATGACTGGGGAATATTTCTTATAGATTTTCCTCTGATAGTGGATCATTTAAAGTATGTCTTCCTTGAATACTTTTTTAGGTTACCTCCTATTAGAGAAGTGGATTTCATTATTGATATATTGATAGGAAAGGAACCAGTGTCCATTCCTCTTTATAAGATGGAACCTACTAATCTTCAATGACATAAAGATCAGATAGAGGATTTCAAATAAAATGGTTTCATATAACCTGGTACTTCACCATGTGGTTCACATGTTCTATTATCTAAGAAATAGGATGGGACATATATGGAAACATCCTTAAACCATTACAAAATCTTGAGATAAGTCAATAATTTCACTTTAATTCACATTGAGTATCTTCAAGAGTTTATAATTTTAGAGAATATTCATTATTAATACATATCATTCCATAATCATACAAGAGGAAACTATCAAAATAGTATCCATTTTTTCACCAAAGGAAACCCTTTTAGAAATAAAACATAATTTATTTTATTGATAAAAATATTATTAACTTCATCATTTCTCTTAATCCGCCTTATACCCTATGAAAACATTTTAAATACATAAGTTGATGGATAAATCAAGGAAAGAAAATGTTAGTCCATGTATATTTAAAAACCCATGAATTCATAAGTGTTTCTGACGCTTTCATCGGGGCATGCGCATCTGTCTGCTTGAGTGCGAAAGGCATGGCTTTTTTTACCCCACATTCCTTCTTTCAAAATGCGGGCGACATCCACTCCTTATTCAGGGAAGTTTGATCCTTAATCGAAATGGAATGATGGGTTGTAGGTTCTTCCTTCTGTGGATTTCTCCTCGGAACTCATCGCCTAGTTTGGTTATCCCTTGTAGATTTAATACGTAGTTCGTGAAACTCTTCCTGGTGCCATATCTTCCTGGACACCAGTTAATTACACTACTTCTATCAGGACATTACAAGGGGTCCAGTCAGGGCAGCAACCTTTAGTTAGAGGAGTATTCATGCTGGGGCATCATTGACATGTCTGGACGTTGTGGATTGGTGTGTCTCTCTTCTATCCCTTATTATAGGGCTTCTCGAGGGCGCGAAATCCCAAGGTATCCCACATTGAGCGCGGGGAATCATATGTCATAGGCATGTATCTGAGGTTTTCCTCAGCTTCCAGTGTTTAACATGAGGTATGTCGTATGTTTAACGTCCAGTGGATGTGGATTGGACTGATCGAAACACTGATTATAGTGGATCAGATAGAGGAATCCCCCAGAGGGAACACCGATATTGGGGCCAGCATGTGGACGGATTCCTGAATGATGTGGATGGGAATGAGGTGGCGTGATCTCACCAGGATGTGGCGGCCCGGGTAAGGATCAAGATGAACAATGGTTTGGGGCTTGAGTCTCAAAGAGACTTCCTACATACCATGACTTGACAAGGATAAATGTCCCTGTAGTTTGGGATGGTGCATCGGAGAACTGACGTGAATAAGGACCTTGGTCTAGGTGGATGGTGGGATTTAACCTCGTGAGGTTTCCTACGTACCATGTCGTGGCACGGATCAAAGACCACGTAGTTCCGGATGGTGTGGGGCTTACACTCTAGGTTGTCCAAGGTGTTGGTGGACCGATGGTCCGAACGACCAGGTGGGGGGCTTGAACCTCATGGAGGCTTCCTACGTACCATGCCTTGACATGGACCAAAGTTCTCATAGTTCTGGAGTATAGTTTAGCGTCATGCGGGACGAGGGTGTCTGTCGGCGAACCGACATGAAGATGGACCTCGGTCCGATGGGTGTTGGGCTTGAACCTCAGATAGGCTTCCTACGTACCATGCCTTGACATGGATCAAAGTCCTCATAGTTCGAAAGTGGATTCTGGTGAACCGACATGAAGGTCGACCTTGGCCTGATGGGTATTGGGCTAGAACCTCAGGGAGGCTTCCTACGTACCATGCCTTAACATGGATCAAATTCCTCGTAGTTCAGTATTTGATGCCGGTGAACCGATATGAATATGGACCTTGGTCCGATGGGTGTTGGTCTTGAACCTCAGGGGGGATTCCTACGTATCATGCCTTAACATGGATCAAATTCTTCGTAGTTCCGGACTGGAGGATGCAGTTTAACATCATGCGGGATAGGGGTGTTTTCATGGTCGATGCTTACTATAAGCCCACGTGAGTCGTGCTCGGTGTGAGAAACAAGAAGCGGTAGGGACCTGACGATCACTTCACGAAGGGTGCGTCCATGGAAAATGAGGAGGTGTCTTACACATTGAGCGGCCCATGGTATAGGGACTTACTCCAGTATGGAGGCTCGAGGGTGAAAAAGTGGAACGGGAGAGGGATTTGGAACCCAGGAAGAGAGGAGGGGCTTCGTTCCCTATCACGTCCTCTGTTGGACTTGTCACCGAGGAAGTGAGTAGGGGAAGGGGTATTTCCTCCTGGAAGGGGGATAGGGGCTTACACCAAGGCAGTTTCCCTTCCCCGCGGACAAACGCCACTCCAAGAAGGAGGATATCATCCCTTGTGGAGACCAGGGGGCATGGAGGATGTCCAAGGCGGGGGACCCTGTGTGCGGAGCACGGGGTGAGGTCACAGTTTAACATCATATATTGAGTAAAAAGGCTCTTGGAAGTTTAACGTCATATAACTCGGACGAGGTGGGTTCATTCCTCACCCATAGGACTTACATAACTGATACCCTCTACTCCTTGTGGGAGGGAAGGCATCGAAAAGGCCGTGGTGAAGGGGGGTCACAGACCGAAACATCGAGGTGTCTACGTTAGTGTGGCTATGTGAAGAAGCAACATCCATTAGCGTGCCTATGTGAAGAAGCATTATGTGAATCAATGCTATGGGCAGTTTCATCCAGGGGACTTTGAAGTCTCATCGTACAAACCTGGAGGGTCACACGAGAAAAGGATTTTCCAAGCATAGGTGTCCATAGTCAGGGGCCTTATGGAGATCAGCCGCTCTGCATGGTGGAGGGAACTTGCGAAAGGGTTTGCTTTGTGAAGTGGGGTGCCTTAGCCTTAGCATGGGGCTAAGGTGCAAATGGGAGGTGCTTCGCGAAGTGGAAAGGCATTCGTGGAGCACTTCCTCGCGAAGCAAAGGTTCCTCATGAAGCAGGATGTCAGGAAGCAATGTGCTTCGCGAATTATAGTGATCCTACCTTAGAAAATGGATCAAGTGTACATGAAGGGTTTTTTGCGAAGCATAAATTCTCCGCGACAACCCGAGTCCCCTTGGGGATCCCCTTTCTTCACGAAATCCCTTAGGCTTCATGAAAGGCATCCCTCTCGGAAAAGGGGATCAAAACGAGATAATGGAGAGGCACTTCGTGAAGTAGAAGTACCTCACACCATCCATGGTTCACTGAGTGGAAGAGTGCTTTGAGATTTGGGAGTTGAGAAGTCAAAAGGTCGGATTGTCTGTCCAAATAGCTCAAGGGGAGCTCAGTATTTATAGGCAAGAGGCGCCGCAGAGCGGAGCTCACGCAGCATGAAGAGGAGCTCAGTGGCTTCGCAGAAAGCTCGTGAACGTCAAATGGGTTCTCGGAGCATCCCCCCTCCTTCGCTTCATGGTGGGCTTGCAAACATCAAATGTGTTCGCGGAGCCTCTCACCTTCTTTGTTTCGTGGCAGGCTCACGAACATCAAATTCTTTCACAGAGACTCTCGCATTCTTTTCTTTGTGGCAGCCGTGGTGCTGGGGACTCTGTGAAGGTTCTTCACGAGGCAGTATGTGGGGCCATCTCGGGCCACTTCTTCATGCCAAATTTTAGCGCCAACAAGTACCCCCCACCCCCCCTCAGACATGGAGCCACGGAGGGATCAGGGGTCAATGTTTGAGGTAAATCGCCAAAATCCGCAGCCGTTCACAGTGCTAACTCGCGAAGAGGGTGTGTGAGGTGGATAAGGGCTGCGCGGACCGGGCACGCCATGAAGCTCCAAAGGTCGTCGCCTATAAATAGGGGGTCATCCCTCTCTTTTTTCGTTTCCTTTCTCCGCGATCTTGTCTTCTTGTGCTCTCGATTTGTGAAGCTCTGCGTACTCTGTGAGTGATCTCTGCAAATCGAGTCTTCGCGGTGCACAACGAGTCTTCGAATCCGCGTTTGTGCACCGCGTTCCAGCTTTGAACGCCGAGGCAGTGCTTCTGCGAACAGTCTTCCCATGCATCCTTCGAGAACTCACTTTGAAAATGATCTTCATGAACAAACCAGGGAAACATCCAAGTTCCAGAACCGAATGGACCACCAAGAAGCTACCCAGGGGGTCCTTGCAGATGCCGCCCGAAAGGAAAAAATGGAAAATAGTCTAGGGCTAGGAGAGATGGTCTGGATCCACTCGGACTATAGTTCTTTGGTGGAGCTGATGTCGAAGAGCCAGAAGAACTACCCACTATGTAGGAGGTTTCCTGTGTATGGATTTGGGCTGAGGGATGACGTCTTCATCCCTACAGCGGTTCGGGATGAGCCAGCTTACTGGTTCCGGAGCACGTCGTGTCAGTACCAATGGTTCGGGGTGCCTTATGGTCATGCCTGAGAGGATTTAACCCCTTTCATTTCCAACTTCCTATGCAATCATCTGAAAAATGTTGACGGGGGGGGGGGCAGTGTAGCCAGAGACGTCCCCTCCACTATACTGAACCATCCTTAAGGCGGCACTGGGAAACCCAAGGAAGGGGTGGTCCGAGAAATGGGACCTGCGCCAAGGAGGAAATTTCACGGACGATTGGGCTTGGTCCTACTAGATAGGTGCCTCGTGTTAGGATTTCAGGGTATAGCTGAGGAAAGTGGGCATATATGAGGCAGCTTGGGCTTCCCAGTTCCATATCTACCAGCCGAAGTAGTTAATGTCAGATCAGTTGAGCCGGTGGTCACTGGGGACTAATACCTTTCACCTACATGACGGGGAGGTCAGCATAAGCCTATGGGATGTGCATTATATCTCATGGGTCCTGATACTGGGGGTGATGTATGACAAATTCCTTCCGTCCATGGGTGCGTGGGAGGATCTGGAGCAGATGGAACTGATGGAGCTTGTGCCCGGGGAGGATAAGGAGGCGGTGAGGGATGTCCACTTCAAGAACTTGTTCAAAAAGTTCTTGAACTTCCCATAAAACAGTAAGTTCCTAGAGAGGCCTCAAACTTTCTTGAAGGGTGCCTGGATCAAGGAAAACTCATACTGGTGGCTACTGGAGAATAGCCAATGGAATATCTGGGGGTTCAGTGTCAGCACTGAACAACAACCAATAGTCAATCTGGCGGCATTCATCGCAGCCCTCATATGTGGTTGGATCCTTCTGGTGAGGGATACAAACATGGGAGTGCAGCCATGCACTTTCATCATGGCATCCACTTTGGCAACAGGGGGTGGGTCAACCTGGGGATCTCGATGCTCGCCAAGTTGTACAAAATGTTGTGGCACATCAGTGAGGGGAAAAGGCCATGGAGGGTATGCAGGCCATTCCACCTCCTATATGGGTGGATGGCGGTGCATATCAGGGGGGTCTATGAGTATCTGAACCCCATCTCACCTCTGGGGTCAAACTTTTGTCCCTCGATCTTGAATTCCGCGGAGAGCTTTCCGACCAAGCTGACCACACCATTGGTTCTAAACCGAGTGTGGAAGGTGGAGGAATTCAATTTCCACTCATTCCCATTGCCAACGGGGGCCTTCAAGGATGATGGTCAGGGAATGGAAGAGAAACAATCCTACCTCCTGGCATTTCGAGGTGGAGTCCTGGTGTCGAGGGTGGACCGCGAGCGTCTCTTTGATCCATACAACCCACACCGGTTTGCGATCCAATTCTGGTGCCTGTAGTGGCTGACCCCGTAGGTCTATCTGGGGGTGAGCTATGAGGAGTACCCATTTGTGATGAGGAAGATGTGGATCATGTTCACTTGATAAGATGGGAATATGCGTAATTTATTTCCTACGTTGACCATCGTCCTTGGGTCGATAAAAGAATACGCCCAGAGATGGGAGGCAGCTTACCTAGGGGAGATACTAAAGCAACCAACCATCTTGGTCAGTGAGGGTGAACTTCCTTGATCTTGGGGTCAAGGCCGGAAGGCGAAAATGGAATCCCATAGTGGCGGGGATGCTGTAGTGGCGGCGCTCGCACTAGTGAAGGAGGGTGCAGTAGTAGTAGATCCAGCAGCGGTAAATCCAGCAGCGGCAGCGGAGCCGGTGGTCCTAAGAGAACAGAGTCATCCAGAGAGGCGGCCACCGAGGGGATTCCATAATATTTATACACAGGCCCTGGGGAAACGGTTTCGCCACGTTGACATGGTGGAGAATGCAGTCTTCCTGGAGGCCTGGGACATCTAGGAATACAACTGGAAATTCCTTGTCCCATCCGAATTGTGGAAGCACCTTAACCGCCTTGGGATGGACTCGCTGGGGATTGGCCCTTTAGAGCTGGATTCGCAGTGTCCCAAGCGGAGGCAGAGTAGTACATAGCCAATCTGGAGGACTTCATCCATTCTCAGGGCGCCCAACACCCAATGACAGACCGGGTGAGGGTACTGCTGGATCAGACGGTTCCCCCACAGCTGTCGACCGCTGAGCTGAGAGAGCACTTCCCTATGTCGGATGAATCAGAAGAGTCTACCTGGGGAGATGAGGCTGGTAGGGAGAGTCCATCGGAGGAGGGTGAAGTTGGCGACTAGTCCTCAGAACTCGAATATTTCATGGAGGATCTTGAGGTAAAATCCCAAGTTCCATCTTCAGAGTCTGCCCTTAGGTTACTCTAGATTCTTTATCAGCTTCTGTACTGTACAAGAAGAACTTTTGTCTAGACCTCATTCTCATCCCTCTGTGGGTGCCGACGTGGGACCTTCAGGATCCACGCCTGTGGCTGCATGAACTTACGTATCTGGTGGGGATGGGACAATCGAGGCGGCTCCCCCAGAGTCTCTATACCTACCAACTATATACAAGGGTTGTGTCTCGAGGATCCTACGACATCAGCCCAAGAGTGAGACCAGGGATTTGACCTCTGTAAGTCTTCTCTACCGAATACACAACTGTCATCCCCTAACCACATTAACTGACATTCACGCCCCTTTATTGGCATGTACAGTCCTTCAATTGGCCTGGGCTACCACAGTGAAGTTGTTTGGGGATTCTCGTAGTGCCCTTTCCCAGGGTCATGCCGATGGTCATGGAGGTGAACATCCAACCTGACCAAAATGGAGCTCTTTAGATCACCGGTGGGGGAGCCAGTGGGAATGTTCCTAAGATCATTGAGGTGGGATCCGATGATGATGATCAACTAGACAATTCAGGCCCCGCCACTCCCGATCTGACTTCAGACGTGGACTTGGCCGAGGAGTTCCTGGGGTAATTTCTTTTATATGATCCCTCCAGTCATGCAGACTGTGACGAGACAGCCTCTGACGAGGAGGACAGCAAGATATTCTGTCGCCGATCATGGAATCCAATCATGTTCTTCATCAATGACACCCCACAAGCTCTATGGTTGAATGAGATGGATAGAATTTGTTCGCAACTGCGCAAACTATGTGCTGGGGGAGTGGACGCATGACGCCCTCACATGCTCATCCAAGATCTTATGGCAGAAAAGATTTGGGAGTATGATCGAGGTATTGGCGTGGGCTAGCAGTGGAGGAAGGCGATAAACATCAAGAGGCTCCAGAAGGCTGAAGATGAGGTCCAGCGGCTGCAGGATCGAGCAGACGAGCACTTGACCTCCCTCAAGGTGAAATCTGAGCTAATATCACAATTGAAGGCCCAACTGACATAGGAAGAAGAGGGCATGAGGCGAGATTCTGGGGAGATGATCGCCATCTAGGCCGATGTGGAGCGGTCCCAGATTTCGGCCGATGAATTTTTCCCTCTCGCCACCGAGGAGGAGTGGGAGGTGAACAAGCGGTAGTGTCTCATGGACGCCACCATCCAGAGGGTGGCGGAGCTACAACGTTCCTTCAACGAGGTCAATCCATCCATGGGGGGAGTCAACCCCCCGGGTACTATAATGATTACAAACCCCTAAACATACTTTCATGCTTTGATTGTTTGAATGTTGTAGAATGCACGAGTTCCATTGTTTACATTGGTTTATTGTATCTTTATGATGTTTTCAGAACATCCATAGAACATTCCCTAAGCCCACGTGGGTCGGGCCCAATGTGAGAAACAAGGGATAGCCACCTCATTACCCCATACAAACGTAGGAGTGCAAAGCAAGCTTCAGGCATCCATGGTTTGGACAACCGGTCCTGATTTCAAGGAAATGGGAGAGAAATGGCTGGAGAATGAAGTTCTCAGAAAATTCGAATTACCATTTTTCCAATGTGCTCTTGTTCACGAATGGTGTAACGCCAGGGGTGCTGAAATCGATCCGAATAGATGGGTATGGGAAATGTAAATCATGATACCCAGGATTAGGAACATTGTGGGGGTGGCGTGACAATAAAGAATAACTGTTGACCACATTTGAAACATAGTATTCTTATTGTATTAGCCTGGAGTGGGGACAGACAAATGAGGGTTGACCATTGACCATGATCAAAACATGGGACCTATCGCAAATGTCATCCATTAGTCTTCCGGAACGTTGGCCCAGGATAGTAGGTGGGTCATAGGCCGAGCATCCACACCGTTAGGGGGTTCCTCCAGACATGAAAGAGGATGAGAGTCTGAATAAGGGGCACGCAAAGCGTGATATGTGGAGTGATGGTTTGTTCGAATAGAATCTAGCACTCATGAAATTACGCCACCATGGTGGGCGTATGCTAGATGGGTGCATCGGTTGCATCATTGATTATTCCTTATTTCAGACAGGGCCTCTCTGACGAGGGGGGTTGTCGCTTCCCAGTGTCATTTTAGGGCATCTCGAACTCGTTCGGGGTATAGTTGCAGTTACGCGGTTCCTCGCGTGGGGTCAGGCCAGGGGCCAGAAATGGAGATCAATAGGACTTATGATTCTTGTGGCTGGACCCTAGGCAAAATACAGGGGTTTCTCTATGTATCCCATGAGGATGGGAATCAAGTCGTACATAGTTCTGAGGCAGAATTTAACATCATGTGGGATGATGAGAAGCCTGGTTGCGCCGGAACACATCCTACCAAAAATACTAATGCAACGTGAGTCGTGCATGATGTGGGAAACAATAAGTAGTGGTGGGACTTTCCCGAAATAGAAAGGGAAATGGTAGGGAAAAGGGACTCTCAGTAAATACCGGCCCAATGATGCTAACCTGTCCATGTAGCGCACCTAGATGTGTGAAGAGGTGAAGCCGAGTATGTTGGAATTACACTTGAACATGAGGAAGTGGAAGTGTGTGAATCATGACGCTCAAAATTTGGATCACAATGATGGAGGTGTGACTATGGAGGATAACTATTGACCATGGCGGAAATGCAACATCCATATCGCGTTATCCTAGAATGGGGATAGACAAATGAGGGTCGACTGTTGACCATTTTCGAAACACGGGACCTGTCGCAAATGTCATCAGATATCCTTAGAGGTGTTGGCCTAGGACGGTAGGTGAGCCAATGTGGCATGAGACCAGGCTGTTAGGGGATCCCTTCGGATGTGGAAGAGGATGAGTATCCAAATAGCGAGCTCACAGAGCTTGGTCATGGGACGATGGGGATGTCTCCATGAAAATCTGACACTTTGGGCTCTTTGTCAAAACACATCCAAATACGACAATGAGAAGTATTAGATAGAGGGGGCCGAGACCCTTCCCATAGGGAGATCTTAGTTTAGGGTCATAGAACGTAGACCATAGGTGGTAGGAAACACGGGAGGCACGTGGTGGAGGAACTACAAATACCCGATGTGAATGGGAATTGGGGGTTCCGACCACCACCTGTTCCTCATAGGGTTTTTAGGTCGAGGGACCGAAAATGAGGGTTGAGCTGGGCCCAAGGAAAAATGAACAAGCATTCTTACATACCCCATGAGAATGGGGATCAAGATACAGGTAGTTCTTGAGGTGGCACGGTGAGGTACCAGTGCCAGGGAAAAAGGGGCGTGCGGGCGTGGCCTCTCACCCAGAGAAGTGGTATTTGATGGATCTTGTTTGTCCTTTAAGGTGAGTGGTTTTTTTAGTGAAGCGACAGGCCTAGGTTAGTAGGACCTGGCATTGCCACAATAATCAATATGTATACAGGCATTGAAAAATGGTGTGGTAAATGACAGATACCCAATGTGATATATTCTATGATGAGGTCATCCCAATGCAGTGTCATTTTTCGTCGTGTGGCCAGGATGATAATTTCATAGATTAGGGTCATGTTATAGGACCGAGCATGTATTTTGACATCATATAGCACAGACGTAGAAGAGACGATTCTAGGCGGGGAATGTGTATGGTGTAATAAAACATCTTCTATGTGAATGAGTACGTAATCCCGCATCACATCATACGCAGTTCTGAGAGGGGAACCTCAGGACAAGGGGCATACATAGAGGTAAGTATGCAAAGGGGGAGGAGAAACTAGCTCACAAATGAGATGGACCCAAAAACGAGACGTCCGGGCGGTCCTACATATCCCATAAGAATGGGAATCAAGACATATGTAGTTCTTGACGAGATCTTAGTTTATGGTCTTAGAGCTCGGACCATGGATGGAGAAAAACCCTCCAATTAAGCACAAACCTCAACCCGATCCCTAAGCCTATGTGAGTTAAACTCGGTGTGGGAAACAAGGGAGGAAGATGTCTTTGGAAATACCTGGAACGCACGCCAGAGGGAAATCAGTTCAGAGCCCCGAATGAAATCCCTATCGCGACTTTGGTCCTCCTAACGTGTTGATGCACACTCAGGAATAGTACCAAGAGTTTAAAAGATCTACATGGACATGAGAAGGTGGAGAAGGATGTGAATCATGTAACCGACATTTTGGGCTTAATGGGGTGGGTGTGGCGATGGAGGATAATTGTTGACCATGTTCGAAACAAAGTATCCATATCGCGTTAGCCTGGTGGGAACCAAAACTGAGCATCGACCGCTGACCATTTTTGCACCGTAGGATTTGTATCAATTTTTTGTCTGAAACCCTCGAGGGAGTTGGCCCGTAAGGGTAGGAGATCCCTTAGGCGTGGTATCCATGCCATTTTGGGGGTCCCTTTGGGTGTGAAAGGTGATGAAATCCCTGATGAAGGGGAACAAAAAGCCTGAAAAGTGGGTGAAAACACGTCCGAGCAGAGTCCAACTTTCCAGGTACTAAATGAGAGTACCCTTAGGCACATTGGTGAACCGCCAAAAAGGGTCGGAGGGGTGGCTCGGGAGGGAGAGGTACATGGAGTGGTCGTTACATGCCCGATGTGAGTGAGGAAATAATCTCATACCATTCCATATACTCCCCTCTCCGGGAAAGGGTAGGCCAAGGGGCCAAGGTGAAATGGATATTTCTGGGAGATGGGGCTAAAGCTGAAGTCTAGACATTCGGGTAGTCCTACATATCCCATAAGGATGGGAATCAAGCCACACGTAGTTCTCAAGATGCAGTTTAATATCATGCAGGACGAGGAGGGGAGTATGATACCCCCAAACAATGGAGGTGTATGGCACGGTGAACAAACAGACGTGAATGAGGACGTAATCCCACACCACACCATACACTCCCATGAGAGAGCCTGGGCCGGGGGCCCAAGAAGGCCAAGGGGCCTAAGGTTGGGCCTTGGTCAGGAAGGCCTAACCCGTTTTCAGTTTAACGTCTTGCAGTGAGGACGAGGGTCGGGGGCCCGAGAAGGCCAAGGGGCCTGAGGCTGGGCCTCAGTCAGGAAGTCCTGACTAGTTTTCAGTTTAATGTCTTATAGTGAGGACAAGGGTTAGGGCCCGAGAAGTCCAAGGGGCCTGATAGTTAGCACCACTCGGAGGGAGTTCATCACTTGGAGATACAACGGGGTAGAATGAAACACTAAACTCAATGTTTCGGACATCTTGGGGTGGACCTAACGATCCAGGACAGCTGTTGACCATGTTCAAAACACAGCGTCCCTATAGTGACCTGAGATGGGAGCAACAAATTAGAATTGACCATCGAACACATTCGAAATACAGGACTTGTATCTACTTGTTACTCGACATCATCGAGGGAATTGACCTGAAGTGGTAAGAGAGCCCTTAGGCCTAGCATCCATACCATTCAGGGGCACTTCCAGACGGGGAAGGTAATGGAATCCCAGTCAAGGAGTGGGTGAAGCATAGTTATACCCATCTCTAAAAGAGGCGAACGTCTCCAGGGATCAGGACCTACAGCTGGATTGAGATTAGCTCGATGTGAATTGGGGAAAATTTCACTCTTTCCATAAATCTTGACCCAGGGGAAATATTCTGGCATTTGGGATAGGCCAATGGACGAAATGTTTGGGCGTTCCTATGTATCCCATAAGGATGGGAATCAAGCCATACGTAGTTCTTGAAGGCCATACAGTTTAACTTCTTGCGGTGAGGATGTGGGAGAATAGAAGAATGGGAGTGGGAACATGGTGTGACCATTATAACCCTTGTGTGAGTGGGGCTGAAGAATCCCATATCATGAAAGGGTCCTCCAAAAGAACTATACCTAGGGAGATCAATCGAATAGAAGAGTTTGGGGATGGGCTCAAAACAAAGCATCTGAGTGTTCCTACATATCCCATAAGGATGGGAATCAAGCCATATGTAGTTATCAAGATGCAGTTTAACATCATGCAGGATGATGCATAGTTTAAAGTTATGTAGGAATGAATAGTTTAAGTTCTTACAGGACCGTCTTGCAGTTTAGGGTCATGTGGGACCATTGTGCCATTTAGGGTCATGCAGGACCATCCAATTTATGGTTTTGCAGAACCATGGGGCTCAGGAAAAGTATTTCTTGAGGAATTTGGCATTAGTGGGGTGAGTTATATGCTCACCATCCATGGTTACCAAGGAGTATGCTCCATTGGGGTAAACCCTGTGGACTATGTAAGGCCCTTCCCATTTGGGCTCCAACTTGGGTGGTTTCCTGCCGGGGATCAATGGCGCTCGAAGGGACAATACCAGATCACCTTGCAGAAAAGAGCGGAGGCGAACCTTATTTTTGAAGGCTCTATCCATCTTGTTATGGTGCCTTTCCAGATTGTGCAGGGCACGAAGCCTACTCTCATCAAGTGCTTCCAATTCAGCTAGACAGATTTCAGTTACCTTATCTAGCGTCTGTCGATCATAGACCACAGTGCGTAACAAAGGCAGCTGGATCTTGATAGGCAGGATGGCCTTAGCTCCGTACACTAGGGAATACGGGGTTACCTAGGTGGAATTGCGAGTCATCATCTGATAGGCCCCAAGGGCATTGGGGATCTTGTCTGTCCAACTCTTCTTGTCCTGACCAAAAAAAATCTGCAAGATGTTAGAGAGGTTTTTGTTGAACGCCTAGATCTTCCCATTTTTCTGTGCGTGATAGCGGGAGGTATGGTTCAAATGGATATTATACTTGGCATATATCTTCTTCCGTTCGTCTACTCGGAAGTTGGTGTCGTTATCGGTGAGGACAATGTGAGGGACTCCAAACCGGTGGATGATATTGGAGCTCACGAAGTCAATGATGGAACGGGCCTTGAACTTCTTGAGTGGAACTTCCTCTACCCACTTGGAAAAGAAATCCATGGTAGTCAATATGAACCTTCATTGGCGAGCTATCGCTGGTGGGTATGGTCCTATGATATCTAGTCCCCGCACTACAAATGGACAAGAGTACTTGGTGGAGTGGAGAGGTTCTTATGGCCAATGCAGGAAGTTAGCATGAACTTGGAATGCATGACATCTCTTGGAAAACTTGAAACAATCATGGATCATCGAGGTCCAAAAGTACCCCAGTCTCCGGATTTGATGGGAAAATTTTGGCCCAGCCTGGTGGGCACCTCAGGAACTGGCATGAACCTCTTCCATAACCTATGGAATCTCGACTCCTTGGATCCAACGGAGGATAACATCATCAAACCCACGCTTATAGAGGATCTTATCAAGACCGGGACCACTCTGGAGGGTAAAATGTAGTGCGCAGCGTCGGATTCGCTCGGGCTCAGCCCGATCTGCCGGGAGGCAACCATTTTGGAGATACTCGACAAAAGGGGCTCTCCAGTCGGGAGTTGCTTCAACCACTGTATCTGAAGAGCCTAGCGGTTCTGTCATGGAGGATCCAACGGTAAGGTGACTTACTTGTAGGTCGTCGTCATCCTCTACGGTGATGGGGACAATGACTCTCTGGTGGGCCACATGTATAATCAGATCATCCTGCTCAGGCTCTACAAGTGTTGCGGCTATGCTGGCCAAAGCATCTGCTCGACCATTCTGTGGCCGAGGTACATGGGTAACCTCCGGTCGAGAAGGAAACTGGGCCATTAGATGGATGGTGCACTCCAAAAATAGTGTGAACTTTGGATTCCTAACAATGTAGTCACCGTTTACTTGCTTGATGACTAGCTCGAAATCCCCTTTCACATGAAAATGGGGCACATCGATCTCAAGGTCAAGCTCGAGACCGATAATGAGGGCCTGATGCTCTGCCTAGTTGTTGGTGCAGCCTTCTGACAACAGGAATGAGTACGGCAGAATGGCTTGCATCGGGGTGATGAAGATGATGCCTGTTGAGTCTAGGATCATTGAGCCTCCTACTGGTAGGGCTTCGGGAGGCACCGTCAAAATGCATCTGCTAAAATAGGACGACTTGATCTACCGATAGGATTGCCGCATCTGGAAAGTCGAAGTCCAGGGACTTGTCCATAGAGGTTTGATGGGAACCTAGAAAGTCTTCCAATACCTGCACCTTGATAGCCTTCTGGGGAACGAATCTATTGTCAAACTGCTAGAGGATCACTGCCCACCACACTAGTCGGCCAGTCAACATGGGAAGGCTTAGAATGTACATTATAGGGTCTACCCGAGAGACCAGTTATACCTCGTGGTTCTATAGGTAATGCCACAACTTCTGTATAGAAAATATAAAAGAAAGGCAGCTCCTCTCGATTGGGGAGTATCTTGTCTCTGTATCGAGGAGCATGCGATTGAGGTAGTAGAGGCTATTCTCTATCCCCTTGTTGTTCTTCTGGGTGAGAAGGGCACCAAGAGATCGATCTAGGGTAGTGACATAGAGGATCAATGGCTTTCTGGAGACGGGTGGCATCATGACCTGAGGCTGGAGCATATATTTCTTGATTTCCTCGAAAGTGGCTTGTCACTCTTCGTCCCATTCATAGGCAGAGCCTTTCTTCATGATCCGGGAAAAGAGATTACACTTGCCATCCATATTCACGATGAATCGGCGTATGTAGGAAAAGTGTACTTGGAGACCTCAAAGCTCCTGGATATTGCTCGGGGGAGTCATCTGGCTGATGGCCTTGATATTTTCCAGGTCAATCTCAGTGCCTCGGTATCTGACAACAAATCCAAGGAATTTTCTAGAGGTGACCTTGAAGGCACACTTCAACGGGTTCATCTTCAAGTGGTGGGAATAGAGGAAGTCGAACACTTTATCAAGGTCCTTGAGATGGTTCTAGAGCTAATGAGATTTGATGCCCAGATCATCCACATAGCACTCCACCAGCATCCCGAGGATCAGTTTGAACATGTTATGCATGGCCTGCTGATAGGTGGCACCTGCATTCTTCAAGACGAAGTGCATAACCTGGAAACAGAAAGTACCTTGAGGAACTCAGAAAGCGGTAGACTCCTCATCCACAGGGTCCATCCAGATCTGATTATATCCATAATAACCATCCATGATGGAGAGGGATTGGAACCTGGCTGTAGCATCGATCAACAATTCTATCACCGGTATGGGAAAATCATCCTTCAGACAGTGACGATTGAGATCTCGAAAGTCAATGCAGACTCTAATCTGTCCATTCTTCTTCTTGAATGGAATGATTTTGGCTATCCACTTGGGGTACTAGACCGCCTTAACAATGTTGGCTCTTATGATCTTGTCAACTCCGGCCTCAACCATGGCACCGTGAGAAGGGTGAATCTTTCTAGGAGGCTGCTTGAACCCGTGAGGGTTTTTCGGGAGACCGGGTAGTGGACCACTACCAGAGGATCTAGTCATGGCATCTCGTCATAACTCCAGGTGAACACGTCATGTCATTGTGTTGTTTAATGAATTCCATGTACCGCTGCTGCTCCTCGAGGGACATGGCGGCACTGATCAATGTGGGTCTCGGATCTTCCTCGCTACCAATGTTCACCTGTACCAGTTCATCGACCGTGGTAGAGATGCCTTCTTCAAAGGTAGGGGGAGCATCCTCCAAATACTCTTCTTCTCTTGTGGAGGAGGGATTCCCAGTGGGTGAAGCTTCCCCTTGGCCAGAGGAACCTGAAGGGAGGCAGGTACCAGCCTGGACAACAGTGAACTGTGCATTATGAGATTTACGCGCCGCTGAGACCATGGCGATGAAAGCAGTCAATCCAATCCCATCCAGCCTTCAGCCCAAGGGGCCACGCTTGATGATTTCAAAGAAATAGTGTCATGTCATCTTGAGCCGGTTAATTCCATCTTAGTGTAATAGACACGTATGACGTACTGCCATCGCCATGGGGTAGACGTCCCGGTACCGTACGGGGGTAGGAGGTTCCGGGATCACCTGAGTCTGGTTTGTGTAGGAGTACGAGGTGATTTTCCACCATCGATTGGACTTGGGAATATTCCTTCCTCTTGTACCAGATCTAACAATGAATTTCCCCATGTCAGGGGTTGTGGCC
The DNA here is from genome assembly GCA_963277665.1 of Viscum album. Classification (NCBI taxonomy): domain Eukaryota; kingdom Viridiplantae; phylum Streptophyta; class Magnoliopsida; order Santalales; family Viscaceae; genus Viscum; species Viscum album. Next base: position 948,740,173 of record OY728155.1, on the reverse strand, counting down.
TCTAATCGATGGATTGGGAAGACGTAGGCTTCATGCATAACTGCCCAGGGGTTACTTGTGACCGGGGCGATCCCAACCTCACTGGCCAGAATCTACTTATCCTTGCTCTTGTAATAGTCAACGTCTAGATAATGGGCTTCACAAGAGGGAAAGAAGATGAATCACCTAAGAGTATGCCTACTTGACCATTAAGGGAGTACTTGAGGCATTGGTGATACGATGAGGGGACCGCCGCGTGCAGGTGGAGCCACAACCTTCCCATCAATGCATTGTACGCGGTGTCCTGGGAGACAACCATGAACTCGGTGCGGGAAACTAGGCCACCAAACTGGGTCATCAAACGGATCTTACTGACCGGGGTCTGCTCTATCCTGTCATATCCCTGGATTCTTAAATAGGAGAGAGTCAGATCATCCTTGGATAACCCCAGCTTCCGCAACGTCTGTGTCGGGATAAGGTTAATCTCGGAGCTGGTGTCAATGAGACAGCGGAGAACCTCAATGACATTGAATTGGATGGTGATGTATAGAGTGTGGATGTTCCCTTGTATGCGAGATCCCTCATCTTCTCTTGAGAACGAAATGATGGCCAGGCATTCGGTAGTCTCAACTGCTTCAGTGTGAAAGGCTTATGCAGCTTCTACCTCCGTCTCAAACTAGAGGGGGATCTTTAAAGCCTCAGTGAGGGACTCATGCATGTCTGATGATAGGTGGATGGATTAAAGGATGGAAAGCCTCGCTGGGATGCCATCAAGTTGCTTGATAACATCATATTTCCATGATAGACGTGAACTTCGGCTTACCGGAGGCCGCTCTGCGATTGGAGGCATGGAGGGCCCTGTCGGCTGGACCGGTGGCTGGCTGGTGCTTGGCACGTTCCACTACTCAGTAGTCGAATCATGAAGAGTAGCTTCCGGATAAGGTCCTGACAACTGAGGTTGACCAGTAGCGGGGCGAAGCTGGTCGCGGTGCGGCTGATGCGGCTCTGCCTGATCCAGTAGCACAAACAGTGGTGGAGATTGTCCTAACGACACCGGATAAATAGGTTGTGTGTTGATGTTATTAATATTTTCATGACTTATTATATACTCCCTTTACTTATTTTATATGAAATTTTCATAATTTGTGTGAAATATTAATGTTTTAATATTAAGTATAATTTTTGAGCATTTTTAGAAGTAGTCCAATTGAGTCAGTTTACTGTTTTAAAAATAACTATCACTATACTAATACAACTTGTGTGGTTCTTGTTTTTTAGGATTCCCCATTAAATATAAAACATTTCTTTAGAAGGTACCATGATCCAATTCTGCCATTTGAAGGGTCATATGGTCCTCACAAACAAGACCAAAGAATCTGTGAAGAAACTAGACTATTTATGAAGATTGATTTACTAGGATAAATACAGAATTCAAAATTCCATTATTCTCCAACATAGTTAGGGGGCCAATTTAAGTAGTCTTGGATAAAAATTTCATGGCCCAAATCCAAACAAAAGGGTCCAAAATGAAGCTTTGAAGTTCAGCCCACCATTCTGGACGAGAAATAAAATCAGTATAGTATTCATGACATATCTCATGATGTAAGCATCCAATCAAACTGAGATTTTTTAGTGTGAAAGAGAGGATATAGGTAGAAGACTTTTTCGAAGAAATAATTCGCCTTTGAAGGAATATTCCTATTCAAAAACCCTTTCACTTTTTGGACTTCAAAAATACTGGATTTAAATGGACATATTAAAATTGTTTAATCAACCGCCCATAAATTTGGATACATGGGTCCAAATAACTCCAAATTTTGATATTAGTCGGAAAACATTATTATATACAACTTTGAAGAAGGATATGTCTCAATATTATTATTTATGAATACCCAACATGGCGATGCCAGTGGAGGGAAATATTGGTAATGCAAACAGTCCACTCCTTGGGCTATAAATACTCTCCCCTTCTATCCTTGAGAGGGGTTGGCATTTCAGAAGAGAGAAGATCATATTTGAATGAACAATGCCTTGAAAAATTATTGGGAGGACCTTCCATGCTCAATTTTTCACTTGAGATACCTTTCCTCCTCTCTTTGTTTTCACTTACTTTTGTGTTCTTCGTTTTTGTAATCTCGTAAGTCTCTTTGATCTAATTCTGTTTTAATGAAAGTTTCTTCTTCAATTTCTCTTATTCTCATCCACCTTCTATAGTTTAATATTAATTTTCTTAAAATATTTTAAATTTAGTTGAATCCCCTTACCTTCATTTTCTTCCTCATTCAATCGAAAGTTCATTTTTAATTATCATCATTGTTCGTGTGTGTGTGTCGACATACCACTCTTTTCTTATCCCTTTATTTTTCTTCTATTCTTAATTTATAATCATAATAATTATAACCAGATTATTAAACACCCAAATTTCTGAGTAAATCTCTCTTTGGGGTGAGTTATAATTTAGGTATGTTAAGTGATTGAGAGCTTTTGCTCGATGAATTGGCATTGTGTATGTTAGACTTAACATGTCATGAATTAATGACATATTTTGTTTAACATGTGGTTTCCATGGATTATTGGAACCATAAATACACTACCATAAACAAGTAATGGTAATGATTAGAAAACTATGTTAAGTTAAGGCTTGTATTAAAGCCTTAACACTTAGGAATTCCAATCAACATTATCTTGTGACATGGTTGTTAATTTAATGCAATATAAAGCAAAGCTCAAGGATATCACAAGCTTAATTACCTAATAATGAAATCACCCCAATATTTATCAATTTTTTCAATCAATTATAGTCAATAAATCATTTAAATTAAGATATACAAACAAACCCCCCTAATCAAAATACAATCAACTAAAAACAAATGACTATTACAAAGTATCGTCGCCGAGGATTCGACCCGAGTGCTGCTATACACATTAGCATTGCACCGGAACTTTGACCTGTCGATAGACAACAATCGGCTGTGCATTCCAAATGGATTCATTTATGGGGATGGTACTTTAAGTAGTTATTAGTTTCTAGTTATTGTATAAAAAGCAAAAAAAACAAAATTTAAAAATATTGAAAAAAAACACAAAGAAATACCCGTCTTCTCATAAAAATCCTAAACTGAAAAATTACAAAGAAAAACTCATCTTCCTCTTTCTTCCAAAATCTCTCTAAATTCCCCATAGCCTTGCAAAAAATCCCTCGGATTTGTTTGACCCTGAAATTAAGCGAACTCTTCGCCAAATTAGGAGGAACATAAGAGATAATCAAATAATTAAAGAACCAGTCCTTGCCCAACCAGTTGAATTAGAAATGGCCAATCCTAGGGAACAAACCCTTAATGAACTTGCTGCACCTGATATGAATTACCAACCTCTTGGTATTCAATATCCAATCATAGAATCTGACTTTGAACTCAAATCAGGTTTGATTCATCTTCTTCCTCATTTCCACAGGCTAGCCGATGAGGATCCACATATCCACCTTAAAGAGTTCCAAGTGGTGTGCTCTACCATGAAGCCTCAAGGGGTTTTTGAGGAACAAATCAAACTCCGATCATTCCCTTTCTCCCTAGCCGACTCCGCCAAGTCATGGCTATAATACCTTTCTACCGGTTCCATAACCACATAGAATTACATGAAGAGACTCTTCTTAGAGAAATTCTTTCCTACTTCTCGTACTGCTTCTATCTGAAAGGAAATAAGTGGTATACGTCAATTCCCAAGTGAATCACTCCATGAGTACTGGGAGAGGTTCAAAAATCTTGTGGCAACATGTCCACACCATCAAATCCCTAACCAACTCTTGATCCAATACTTCTATGAGGGGTTATTCGATATGGAGAGAACTCTCATAGATGCTGCAAGTGGTGGTGCTCTTGTTGATAAAACTCCTCCAGCAGCAAGAGATCTCATAAGTAACATGGCTGAAAATACACAAAAATTCCATACTCGAGCACATGATCAAGTCAAACAAGCCCAAGATAATCAATAAATTGAGCCGAACAAGGTGACCGAGTGGATGAGTGAACTTACAGGTCTTGTGCGACAACTAGCTATGGCTACCAAATCCCCAACCCCGTCTTCTCCACAATCAATGTTTCCTGGACCTGTCAAAAATTGTGGAATCTGCAACTCTCCATCTCATCCAACTGACACTTGTCCACAACATCAGAAGGATCAATCTGATTCATTTAAACCAATGGAGCTCAATGCAGCATATGCTCAGCGGAACACCAACCCTCAACTATCAGGTCTGTTTGTTAGAAACTTCAACCAACCTCACTCTGAGCCCTTCTCTTCTTCCTATAACGAAGGCCATAGGTATGGTAATCCCACATCTCATCCTCCTCAATTCCCTCCTCAAAACCCAAACCAGTTTCAATATGGTCAAGGTGTTGGTAACTTCCAAAAACCTTATCCTTTTATTCCTCAACCTCAATGGAACAATCCTCCTCATGGATTCCATTATCCTAGTGAGCCTTCCCAATTCCAAAACCAATACAATTGCTTTCCCAAGAACCAAAATCAAGGTAATCCCAATCTGGGACAAGCCTCTTCTTCCAAGAAACCATGGGAAAGTGCAGTGGAATATCTTGCCTCATTCACCAGTTCAAACCGCAAAAACATTGAAACCCAAATTGGTCAACTTGCATTCCACCTAAGTCAGCAGCAACCATCCAATTATTCCCAACTTCCAGCTCAACAATTACCCAACCCCAAGGGTAATTTAAATGAAATTGCACTTAGATCAGGAAAGCAAATTGTTATGCCTCAAGATAAGTCTTCCAACCCTCCTTTGAATGTTGACCTAGAAAATGAAAAAAAAAACTTAAAAGGGAACCTATAACCATTCCCTCACCTCCTTCAATTCCACTGAGGAATATAATTCCTTTTCCTCAAGCTGTTTCTAAACCAAGGAAGTCCTTTGAACCTAATCCTAAAATGCTCGACATGTTTAGATGTGTTGAATTCAACATTCCTCTCTTAGATGCCATCAAAAAAAATTCCTAAGTATTCCAAGTTTCTCAAGGAGTTGTGTACCCACAAGAGGCAACTTAGGACCTTTGAAAATGTATCCACCCAGCAGCCCATACCTATTAAGTGCAAAGATCCAGGTACCTTTACAGTTTCATGCCAAATTGGAAGTTCCAACTTTGATGATCCACTCATAGACCTAGGAGCCTAAATTAATGTCATGCCCAAATCCATATTCTCCAACCTTAGTCTAGGTCCCTTTCACCCAACACGTGTTGTCATTCAGTTAGCCAATCGAAGTAGAGCCAGTCCTGAGGGAATAATTGAGGATGTCCTTGTCCGAGTCAATGATCTTATCCTCCCTGCTGATTTCTATGTCCTTGACATGGAAGGTGAGACAAACTCTTCTAGATATCCCCAAATTCTAGGAATACCATTCCTCATGACTGCGATAACCAAGATTTATGTCCATTCAGTCATCTTATCCATGGAATTCAGTGACCAACTGGTCAAATTCAACATTTTCCAAGCCATGCGATACCCATATGAGGACCACTCTGCATTCTCAATACATGCTTTTGAGGACACTTCTAAGAGTCAATCAAACCCCAATCCACCATGTTCTTCATGTTCTAATGACAAAGGATATTGTGAAATATGCACTATGATTAACCAAGTCATAAATGGTGAAGTTGATGTAGACCTCTCATTCATAGACTCCATCAATCTAGAAGAACTTGAAAACTCTCTTGAATACCACATCAACTCTGATATCTACTGCTCCACCTTGGACAGTATTAAGGAGAATGAATCTGAAGCAACTGAACTCCCTTCATCCATTCCTGAGATGTCCAACCCACAAATAAAATATGGGACTGATCTGAAACCTCTTCCTAAACACCTGAAATATGAATTCCTTTTTCATGATCACTCTTATCCTGTCATTATCTCTTCTTCACTTACCGAAACTGAGGAGTCCAAACATTTTCAAGTGTTAGAAGAAAACAAAAATTCTTTAGGGTGGACCCTGGATGATATACCAGGAATCAACACTTCTCTTTGCATGCATCACATCCATCTTGAGGAATCATCCAAACCAATTAGACAACCACAAAGAAGACTCAATCCACTCATCCTTGAAGTAGTTAGGGAAGAGATCTCCAAGCTTCTTCAAGCTGGTATTATCTACCCAATTTCTGATAGTGAATGGGTTATTCCAATTCAATTTGTACCTACGAAGGGTGGGATAATTGTTGTCACAAATGAACATGGGGAGGTAGTCACAACTCAGGTGAAGAACAAATGGCGTGTGTGCATCGACTATAGAAAATTGAATGTTGAAACCTGAAAAGATCACTACCCTCTTCCATTCCTTGATCAAATTCTATAATGATTAGCCAGAAAGTCACACTATTGCTTTCTTGATGGATACACCGGCTACTTCCAAATCCCAATCGCACCTTAGGACCAAGAAAATACTACTTTAACATTCCCCTTTGGAACATAAGAATATAGAATAATTCCTTTTGGTCTTTGCAATGCTCCTACAACATTCTAGAGATGTATAATGAGTATATTTTCCGAATTCATTGAACACTACATGGAAGTCTTCATGGATGACTTTACCATTTATAGTGAGTCATTTGAATCTTGTTTGAATTCACTATCTCTAGTCCTCCAAAAGTGTGTAAAGTGTAACCTTGTGTTAAATTTTGAGAAATGTCACTTCATGGTTACAAATGGGATTGTTCTAGGGCACATAGTTTCAAAAGATGGTATTGAAGTTGATCCTGCAAAAATTGAAGTGATCCAAGAACTTCCTGAACCCACTTCTGTTTGGGACATCTGTTTATTCCTCAGTCATGATGGTTTCTATCAGATATTCTTCCATAGCTTCAGTAAAATTTCCCTCCCAATCACTCGTTTTCTCCAAAATGATGTCACTTTCTATTTCGATGAGGTTTGAAAGAGAGCCTTTGTTGAACTCAAAACTGCTCTAACATCTGCCCCAATAATTCAACCCCCAGATTGGTCCTTACCCTTTGAATTGGTGTGTGATGCTTCTGATAGAGCTTTTGGGGATATTCTTGTTCAAAGAAGAGAAAATATTCCTCATGTCATCTATTATACCTCAAAAACATTGGATGAAACTCAATCTCACTACACTGTCACTGAAAAAGAACTTTTTACAGTGGTTTTTGCCTTAGATAAATTCCAGCCCTATCTCTTAGGTGCCAAAATCATCATCTTTACAGACCATTATGCTATAAAGTTCTTACTCAAGAAAAGTGATTCCAAACCGAGTCTAATAAGATATATCCTAATGCTCCAAGAGTTTTACCTTGAAATAAAAGATAGACCAGGAAAAGAAAACCCTATGGCTGATCACTTGAGTAGAATTTCTAATTCTTCTCATTCTGAAATCATCGATCCTGAATTCCCCACTAAGAACCTTTCATATCTCACTCCAAAGTTACCATGGTATGCCCCAATTGTAAATTATTGGTTTTCTGGTGTTTTTCCTGAAACTTTTTCAAAAGAACAGAAAATGAAGTTGAAAAGTGATTCAAAACACTATTTTTGGGAAGAAAATAAACTTTGGAAAACTGGGGCAGACATGGTAATTAGGAGTTGTGTTGATAAAGATGAACATTTCTCTATTTTAGAATTATGTCATTCAATGCCTAGTGGTGGCCACTTTGGACCACAAAGGACCATCCGAAAGGTCCTAGACTCTGGATTCTTATGGTCTTAACTCTTCAAGGACTCGCATGAGTTCTGTCAATCATATCCCACTTTCCAAAAGTTTGGTACAATTTTCAAGAGAAATTAAATTCCCCAAAAGCCTTTAATTTTCTGCAAGATCTTCGATGTTTGGGGCATCGATTTCATGGGACCATTTCCCCCTTCCAATGGATTCTGATACATCATTCTTGTAGTTGATTTTGTTTCTAGGTGGGTCGAGGCCAAACCCACTAGAAAGGATGATTCACATACTATTAGTGAGTTCCTAAAGACACACATATTCCATAGATTTGGCACACCTCGTACCTTGATAAGTGACTTAGGAACCCATTTTTGTAATAAAACCATGGAATCTCTTTTGAAAAAGAATGGGATTGTTCATAAAAATTCAACTGCATATCACCCCAAAACAAATGGCATGGTTGAACTTTCTAATAGAGAAGTGAAAAGAGTGCTTGAGAGAATTGTAAAACCCACCAAAAAAGACTATCCTGAAAGACTTGGTGAAGTACTTTGGGCTTATCAAACTGCCTATAAAACACCCATTGGGATGTCTCCTTTTAAGATAGTTTTTGGTAAATCATTTCATCTACCAGTTGAAATCCAACATAAGTCCTTTTGGGCAGTGAAAACCTGTAATTTTGATTGTGAAAAATCTGGTGAAGAAAGATTGTTGCAATTGGTTGAATTGGAGGAGATTTGACTTGAATCCTATGAGAATTCCAATCTGTACAAAGAGAAGGTCAAGGTACTCAATGACAAACACATCCTAAGAAAGGTATTTCATGAAGGTGAAAAGGTAATGCTCTTCAATTCTCGATTTAGGCTTCACTCAGGTAAGGTAAATTCTCGTTGGGAAGGTCCTTTTATTATTACTAATGTTTTCCCATTTGGTGTAGTGAAAGTCCAAGACCCCTCTTCCAAAAGGACATTCACGGTTAATGGACATCGATTAAAGCATCACCATGAGAGGATGCACAATCCTATGTCAACATTGACTTCCACTGGATCCCCAACTTCTCTAGCCGGCCTACCACTAGATGGAGAAGGCGACCCACCAAATCCAAACCAGGGGGCACCTCTTTCCCTTTAACTCTCTCTCTATCTCTTCATCTCTCTAACTCTTTCTTCTTCTTCCTCTCTCGTTCATTTTTTTACCACTTTCTTTATCAAAACCTTTTTTCACTTTCCATTTTGTGTGGGTGTATCTTTATAAAAACCAAAAATAAAAACCTAAAAAACAAAAAAACAAAAAAAAACAATCACTTAAAAAATAAAAAAAAATCAAGAGTCAGGATTACTCACCTTCGAATTTTTAAATTTTGTCCAACCATTTTGGGGAGTCAAAAGACATGTTTTCATCTCAAAAATTTTGTATTTTCATCATAACATTGGATAAAGAATTTCATGTCAAGAATAATACATTTTGAATGCTCAGTTATTGATTTAGAAAATTCTTTTCCCAAACCGTGAGAACCAACATTAGCTTTCATGCCAAGGCCACGTATGGCCATCTTTTCAAAATGTGTGTTTTCACCCCCATTTGTGAGTCTTGAGTTCGTGGACCTTCGAGCTGAATTTCCGACTTTAGTGTGCATTAATATGATAGAGGCATTTTCTGAACCACATGAGAATCATAATAGCCAAATAGCCTCCCATTTCCCTTACATTAATCCTCCTGTTGAAAGCCCCTTCGAGACTATGAAAACCTTTTCCTTGATAGCCAAATTACAAGCCCAATACCTTTTCCCACCCAATATCAACATGGATTTTCATTGCATAATTTTCTGAAATTTAAGTGTGGGGGGGGAATGGATTTCATTGTTTGGGTACCCTATTATTGATTTTCAACGAGTTATCATCTGCTTGAGGGAAAGCATCCATTTCAGTGTAGGGGAGAGGTTGTCATTAAGTGTGTTTTGGGTAATGTAATTTACTTCCATTTATGTAATTTTGTAAATGTTATTGACAAGTGTTCAAAAAAATGATGAAAAAAATCAAAAAAAAAATTGAAAAAAATGGGTTGTGTCTTGTGTAGGTCGAAAATAACTCTTCCTAGACCTTTGATCTTGTTATAACTATTACAATTAGTGTCTTGAGGAGATCAAACATGGGTTGGGATATGAGTGTGAGATCTGTTTCAAGGTCAACTTTTGAAAAAACAAAGAAAAAAATGAAAAGAAAAAAATGAACACTTGCATTATATTCTTTTTGGGAGAAGTTTTTGTTTTGTAAATATTCTATCTTCTCATTACCTTAATATTTTCTTCCCCTATTGTGTCTTTCTTCACACAACCATTCCCTTGTAAATATGTGTTTTCATTTCCTTCCATGTTTTATTTCAAAAAAAATGTGCATTGCTTTTTCTATGTTGGTGTTTTAACCCTCTTCTTCTCTCTCTTGGACATTATATTCCTACCATACCATAGAAACACAAAAATCCCTTAAAAAGACCTCTTGATTATTGTTCACTTTTGATAGGGATTGTAAGTTTATAGCTCTTTTCAAACTCTCTGATTTTCACTTTTGGTTGGTGAAAGAGTGAACCTCCACAAATGAATTTTATCATCTCAAGAGGTGTGAGTTTTGAGTGTCCACATTTTCCATTTCTAAATTTGAGCATGAAAAAAAAAGAATTAGTCTTGGTAAAATGTTTCTCTAACAACTTGTGGTGGAATTGAAAATAGATGAGTGAAATAGTCTAAACCTCCCCTAATTGGAGAAAACAAAATTTTAATATTTGTTGGTGAGTGAAAATGATTTTGTTATGTTTTTATATTTGTTTCACATGATGACATTCACAAGACTAAGTGTGGGGGAGTTGATTTTGTTAATATTTTCATGAATTATTATATACTCCCTTTACTTATTTTATATGAAATGTGCATAATTTGTGTGAAATATTAATGTTTTAATATTAAGTATAATTTTTGAGCATTTTTAGAAGTAGTCCAATTGAGTCAGTTTACTGTTTTAATAATAACTATTACTATACGGATCCAAATTGTATGGTTCTTTTTTTATAGGATTCCCCTTTAAATATATAACATTTCTTTAGAAGGTACAATGAGACAATTCTTCCATTTTAAGGGCTATATGGTCCTCACAACCAAGACCAACGAATCTGTGAAGAAACTGGACTATTCATGAAGATTGATTTACGGGGAAAAATACAGAAGTCCAAATTCCTTTATTCTCCACCATAGTTCGGGGGACAATGTAAGTAGTCTTTGATAAAAATTTCAAGTCCCAAATCCAAATACAAGGGGCCCCAAAAAGGCTTTAAAATCCAGCGCACCATTCTGGACGAGAAATAAAATCAGTATAGTATTCATGACATATTTCATGATGTAAGAATTCAATAAAGATGATATTTTGCAGTGTAAAATAGGAGATATAGGAGGTCGACTTTGTTGAAGAAATAATTCGTCTTTGAAGGAATATTCTTTTTCAAAAACCCTTTCACATTTTAGACTTCAAAAAGACTGGATTGAAATGGACAGATTAAAATTGTTTAATCAACCGGCCATAACTTTGGCTACATGGGTGAAAATAACTCCAAATGTTTAGATTAGTCGGAAAACTTTATTATCTACAACTTTAAAGAAGGATATTTCTCAATATTCGGCTGTCTGAATATACAACTTGGCGATGCAAGTGGAGGGACAGATTGGGAATGAAAATAGTCCACTCCTTGGGCTATAAATACTCTCCCCTTCTCTCCTTGAGAGGGCTTGGAATTGCAGAAGTGTGGAGATCATATTTGAATGAAAAAATCCTTGAAAATGGCTTGGGAGGACCTTTCATACTCAAGTTTTCACTTGAGAGACCTTTCCTCCTCTCTTTGTTTTCACTTACTTTCATTTTTATAATCTTGTAAATCTCTTTGTTTCAAATTCTGTTTTAATGAAAGTTTCTTCTTCAATTTCTCTTATTCGCATCCACCTTATGTAGTTTAATATTAATGTTCTTAAAATAGTTTAAATTTTGTTGAATCCCCTTCCCTTCATTTTCTTCCTCATTCAATCAAAAGTTTGTTTTTAATTATCATCATTATTCGTGTGTGTGTGTGTGTCGACATACCACTCTTTTCTTATACCTTTATTTTTATTCTCTTATTAATTTATAATCACAATCATTATAACCAGATTATTAAACACTCAAATGGATGAGTAAATATCTCAATGGGGTGAGTTATAATTTAGGTATGTTATGTTATTGAGATCTTTTGCTCGATGAATATTCTTTGAATTAACATTGTGTATGTTTGACTTAACATGTCATGGATTAATGACATATTTTGTTTAACATGTGGTTTCCATGGATTATTGGAACCATAAATACACTACCATAAAAAAGTAATGGTAATGATTAGAAACCTATGTTATGTTAAGGCTTGGATTAAATCCTTAACACTTTGGAATTCCAATCAACGTTATCTTGTGACATGGGTGTTAATTTAATACAATATAAAGCAAAGCTTAAGGATATCACAAGCTTAAATACCTAATGATAAACTCACCCCAATCAATTATAGTCAATCAATCATTTCAATTAAGCTTTGCAAACAAAACCCCTAATAAAAATACAATCAACAAAAAACAAATGACTATTACAAAGTATCATCGCTGAGGATTCGACCCGAGTGCTGCTATACACATTAGCAGAGCACCGGAACTTTGACCGGTCGATAGGAGACAATCGGAAATGCGTTTCATGAGTGTTGAGCTCTATGTTGGGCCTACTGTCTGGTCTCAGTGGAATGCACGGCTTGGCTATAGGTGTCGACTGATGCGACTCGACAACCCATGTAGTCGTGGCTCCGCCGACGCTGACGTCGGCTGGGGACGTTGGGGAGGTTCGCCTGGAGTTCCCCCTCGTCAAGAGTCATATAGGGGTTTATTAAATCAATGGTATTAACCAAAGTGTACCCTTGACTGTCACTTGATGAATCATACACCACTGGTTGGATTCTGGGATGGATCCCCATCTCAGGGGGCATGCAGTCGCCGAGAGTGCGGGATGACGAGGGCATTGGTGGGGCACATTGCTTCTTCTTGCGCTACAGATACCTACTCTTCTAGGAAGAGTCTGGATGAGATGAAGATTCATAAGTAGTGGCCGCCACTTCTGAAAGATCCGGATGGTTCAAGCATGCATGTATAATTCCATGGGCGCGAGCGACCGTTTTACGATTCATCTAGTCCCCATACTTCTGGGATCCGCGGTTGGGAACCTATTACCACTCACCTCTGTCGTCACTACCACTTTCTGACCCCACAATGACACCCTCCACTTGTGTCAGGGCCGGGCCCAACCTGACTATGTTGTTATCAACCTGGTCTTGGAGCCAGTCCTTAAACACATAGCAGTGCTTGAGGGTGTTCCCCAAAATCCGATGATATGGGCAGTAGTTGGGGCGATCGGTGAGATTCGCCGCATCCGGCATTATACACTCTGGAAAGCATACAATCCCGTTCTCTAGGGCACTACGGAAGTAACCGGGGACCTAATTCTCACTAAACAAGTAAGTATGGTGTCTTTTTTCCAGATAAGGAGCCCTTGGAGCCTAGCCTTGATGAGGAGCTGGAGGGGCTTGCCGAGGAGTTGGACCCTGATTGTCCCGCCTGGGCGGTGGCTGCGCATTACGTGGAGACGCCTGCCGATTCTGAGGACGCTACGGAGCTGGAGGCTGTGCTTGAGGTGGAGGGCCTCTGTGAGGCTGTGAGGATAGTTCTACTGGTAGAAATTCTAGCTAAATGGGGGCCTCTATCTAGGCCACTGCAGTGGGCTCGTCTCTGGCATCTCTCCTTGCTGGGATTGCAGGGGGGTAATGGATGTGCCTGCCTGACCTGTTTTTGGGATTCTTCGAGGAGATGGGCCTTATCCGAGAAGTCTCAGAATCATCCGGGATAATTTTGGGTAATCAGATATGGAACCAGTTCCGTCTTGACATTTTCCATTCACATTGTTAGTAATTTCTCCCGAGTCAGTGGCATGTCAAGGGAGTATGTGAAACCCTTCCATTGGGTGATGAAGTCCGCGACTTGCTCATCATACTTTTGTTTGCACTTGAAGAGGTCTACGATGATGGTATTCTGGGTAGTAGAACTGAACTGGTAGAGGAACAGCCTTCGAAGGTGTAGAGACCCGAAGCTTGACGTACATGGACAATACATTACTTTTGCGGAATACTTAATACATAACAAAAACAGACACACAAGGATCGTAATAGTTTAGTGTCTTTGGAAACTCGGAATATAAACATCTAATCATGTTGAAAGATCTTCAACATCTCCCATAACGATATTCCCCTTTTTGTTTCCTTACCTAAAACCTTTCTTTATTTCCTGGGGAAAATAAAACATAAAAAGGGTGATCTCAAATGCACTGTAAGGGAAAACATAGAGAACATAAAACAATCCATAAACATTTGAAAGCAAAAACTTGAACATGAAATTTAAACATCAAAATCTTGAGCAAAGACATAAATCGTGGAAGTATGTAAGGAATATATTATAATGAAACATCAATCATGATAAAATATAATGGGAATAAAACATGTAATTGTGGAAACCATTTAGCACATGTCATGATTTCCATAGTAGCCAAGGCATTGTGGCCAAGACCATCTTAGTGGACAAAGTCCCTTTCTGAATCAAGTTCACTCCTCGTTTCAGTCCTGTAACACTGAACCGGATTAACTTACCATTCCAGCCATGTCTATCTCATGAGATATAAATATTTACCCAATGCATTTGAGAGATATATAGGTCCCACCCATCTCATAATGATACCATTCTTATGTGTTCCACAAAATCATAAATCATACATCATTGCGTAACCCATGTAATAAAAAAATGGGATTCTTAAAGATCGTGACATCATAAAACAATTCATATAGGACAAAAGAATTCATAAAAATAATTCCATCACAACATAATCAAATCAATGTAATAATAGGGATAGAAAAAGAACCCTATATTATCTTAGATGGAAAATAATTTTGATAAAACACTTGAACTCCATTCTTGAGGAAAATATCCTTTCTACTTCAAAAACATTTTTCATTTCTTAACATGTCATACAATTTTAAACTAAAAGAAGTTGATTAAAAATAAACTTGAAAACTTGTACAGGAAGCTTCTTGTAAATAATGTTTTAAAAATCCATTCATGCCGTATAAGTTAAAAAACATTCTTCTCGTACTTATGTCAGAAAAGTCAAAAAGTACCTTGTAGGGTAAATAAAAGAAAGATTCCTTCCATACCATGGGGTAAAAGTCAAAATGGGTAAAAATTACTTTAAACATACATGAAAACACTTTTATAAAACATGGACATGGACGATTTCAATAACCCCAGTAAATACTTACGAATAAGCAATCTCGGATAAAAATGAGATTTGCAAAATTATCCCTTACCTTAGGTCCGATATGCTTCGTATGGATCCGAACCTCCTGTATAATGATTTAAATAATTTCATTTACTTATAAAAGAATCATATTCATTGTTATTATATCATATATGGTTCACTTATGACTTTATATTACCCATTCTTTTGTAAATTCTCTATTAAAGAGCGTTTTGGGTAAAATCGTTTCATTTGTCATCCGTGTTTTGACTTGTAATTATTCATATGATAACTTAGATCATGATTACTTAATTCCAGAATATAAAACATGATTAAAAATAATATATATTCAGAATATTCATATATATAATAGATCGATAAATGGAAAGAAATACACCGTTCATGGAGACGGCAGGCCGTACGTACGCATGGACGTTGTTTTCGTTTCCTAATTCAATTGAATGGAATTAATTGGATGAAATACATATATATATATACATAAATCAAGTATCATTATTGTGTCATATATTTCATGATTACTTATTATATATACTTTATAATCATTCATGAATGGTTAATCATTGAGAATTAATCTCATCGCGCCGTGGAGACAGTAGTCCGTACGTACGCACGAGCGATGATATCATTCCCATAATTATTGAATTGAATTGGAGTGGATGATACAATATATCAGAATCAATATGATGTTATAATAACTGTGTACAGTTATTCTTTACACCATTATACCCATCCAAGTAAGGTGGTGTTGGAAAATAGATTACACCACGGCGTGGAGACGGTATTCTGTACGTACGCACGCACGGTGATTTCATTTTCCGTAGGATGGATAGATGGTGAAATAGGTTTGTTTAATACTTATAATAACATATCAGTATATGAGTGATACTGATGTTATTACTTCATAATGAAATAACAAAAGAAGAAGAAGTGGAAGAAGAAATAAAGTTGAAAGAATCGGTAACGGACATTACCTCTTCTTTGAAGCGCTTCTTTGAGACCTCCTTTTAAGGCACTAAAATTGGTCTTTGAAGAAGAATAGGACCTCTAGGATGTTTCTAGGAAAGTGGAAAAGAGAATTTGGTAGGGTTTGGCCGATCTTGAAGGCTCAATGTGGTGTGCGGAAGAGAGGGAAGAGGTGTCCTTTTATAAGGGATGAGAGGGGCACCTTTGGAATAACTAAAAATATTATTTAATTATAAAGTCAAATTCGGTTTTTAATAGCTCCAAATTGAGTTATTTCTAAGCTAAGGTGGGGATGGGTCGAAATACTCCCATCCAGTAGAATTTAGACAAGTGTAGGGTTCTATTTTAACCTTATCATTTAGATTTAACTTTAAGTTAAATAATTTTTCTTTTACCATGTCTTCTTGTTTTCTTACACTATAAGGTTAATAAACTTACTATAAAAAGACAAAAGAACCCCAATTTGTTTATTATTAAGATATATAACCTTATATAATTTATTGGGAAGAACCTTATATTTCTGAGAATAAAATGAAAATTAATAATATAATATTTGTTTTAAAAACTATTTTATGTCAATTTTGACACTATTTGGTATTTGATTTTTGGGAAAGTCATGACAGAATTATTAGTTCAAAAAAAGTTAATTAAATGAAAACTAACATGTCATATTAACCTATAAAATTAGTGAAATTCATAAAGAGTCTCAAATTACATTTATTTTGGTATTTATAACATCAATTATGTCAATATTTCATTAATAAGATAATTACTGCATCATCTTTGTGCCATAAATAAATTAAATTATTTAATGTCTAAAAATTATAAATAAAATACCATTATGTAGGAAACTGTTTTATATTTATAATGAATATTTATAGTCGAATTTATCTTATGTGTAACCCTATATTAAAAATGATTTACTTATTAAACTTCGATTTTAACTATTTTTACCCTTCTTTAAATAAATTAATATTAAATGTCCTAATCTAATCCAAGTGGGCCTAAATGGTTATAATTTATTCCTAAGGTTGTTTTTGGTCGAATTACACTTATCCAATAGAATTATGACATGTGTTAGGGTAATAATAATATATTATCCAATTTACTTTTAACCGTGGTAAATAAAAGTAAAAAGTTACTATCCACCAAAAATTATTTTCATCTCATTTAACCACATTTTATTCCTTTATATTAACCGTATCTCTCAGATTTTTGAAATTCAATTCACAGAAGTGGTAAAATTTAATTTAAATTAAAATAATTCAGTTTTTTTAACTACCAGTAAGTGGTTTCACTATTCATCGAAAATTGAAGTTTTTCAGAAAAATACCAAAAATTCAGCCTAAGAATTATTTGATATTCTGAATTAAAAATTGATTTCTATTTTTCCAAATTCATAAAATATAATTGGAATTAAGTAATTTGAAATTTAATTCCCGTTATCAAAACAAATAGTGTGTTTTTTAAGAAACAAAAACAATCAAAAGATTGATACTTGTTTATATCCAATTTCAAAGTTAAATTAATTCCAATGAACAACATTGGATTAAATGGTAAAAATATATTCTAATTACACTTTAAATACAATTAAAAAGATAATCTAACCATATAAATTATTGCGATGAAAAAAGTTGTTTTTAATTAAAATATAGCGTGTTTTTACTATTCATTAAAATATGAAAGTTATCAGAATAATATGAAAAATTTATCCAAAGTAAATTTTTATATCCTGATTCCAAAGAAGAATTTTATTTTGTCAAATTGAACTTATAGACATGTCAAAAACAAGATTTAAGGTGGTTGTGTCATCAAAAGGCGGGAAAACTGCAATTTTTAAAAAAGACATATTTTACACGAAAAATTTATTTTTTTCTCATACCATTTTCTAGAAAATGTGTAAGATGAATAATTATGTTATAAAATTGAAAATTTAGTTAATACTATTCATAACGGCTAGTCCATAATAATATTATAACAATATATCGTTGTTTAGTGAAACCTGGTATTGCGTACAACACATGCTATCGAGGAAGGTCGTGATTGTGCGTAATGCAAGCCAAGTCAGGGTTGCGTGTTGTGCAAGACTCCTCTGTTGTTTCTTATAACAAAATCCAACCATATTTCATTTATACATTGAATATATATATATATATATATATATACACACTCAATGTTGTGTAGAATGACTATTATAAAATGGACTTGAAATTGTGTGTAACACAATCTAAGAATAGTGTTGCGTATACTTCAAGATAATATAGTGTGGCGTATAACACAAGATAATCTTTTTGTAGCATAAAACACATGACATCAAATAAATTAAATAGAATACTTATCATAAAATATCGGGTTGTTACATTCTACCCCCCTTAAAATGAATTTCTCCCTCGAAATTCATGGGGGTTATACATGGTTTTCTACTTGAATGTTTCTTTAATTGCAACACAGATCATAAAATGAAATACCAAAACTTAACTTTAAAAACTAAAGTATGAAACGTAATGGTTACCAACATTAACTAATCACTGGGTTTCCACATAGGAGAACATAGGTGAAAATGTGGATATGGAAGAAAAATCTAACCATCAAGTTCTGATGGAGAGTGGTAGAGGACATGGCTATGAAAAAGTCAACAATGACAAAGCCATAAATTTGTGATGATCTAAGGTACCATCTGATTCATCGGATATAAGAGCAGTAGGACAACATTTTTGGTTTTCAATATCATTTCCATAAAGTTGAAAATTTTGAATTAGAAGAAATACTTTCTTGATTTTGGTACAATATCAATGTTGTTTGTGCTTTGAACAATTTCCCACTTCATCTCTTAAAGAAATGAAGTTGAATTTTTTATTTGTGAAGTGTTAACAGATCATGTGATAGAATGATGAGTCATTCCATCTGTTTCAAACAAAAGGTTAGCAAAATTTATCAAATAGACATAAGTCCATCTATGGTGAGGTTAATCATATACGATTCCAAAAATGAACTTATACTTCATATATCATACCACTTAATAAAATAAAACTAGTTTCTACTAACCAGGGACTTCCTGTAGGCTAGTGGTAGGCGATAAAGGCCAGTCGCACTTCGGTTGTGGGTTTGATTCCCACAACCTTGTCCGACGCGATGGGTTGTCGCTCGTCCTGCAGGTTGTCCTTTTTCTAAAACTACATTACTAGAACATCCCATCAATAATATCGAAAAAAGTTTTATCCATAAACAATACTAACTTATGTCCAACATAATCCATTCTAATATTTAGGCTTATCTAAAATACTGTTGTCCAATCTCATATTATAACGAAAATGATTACTTGAAATGTCACATAAGAATCACATGAATGCCATCATTTATCCCCAATATATCATAAGATATATCTTTTTGGTCAAATTACAAACATGTGAATACCTTAATCATGTATTCTCTTGAAGAATGAATACCCATTGAACCTTAGTGAAAACATGAATGTTGTTAAATTTTAAGATTTTCCATATACCAAAATCCCAAAAATTCTATATACTCAAACCATAATATCACTTAGTCCTTATATCAGTCATGAGCTCATGAATACAATCAAACATCTCATTATCTTCTTATCATTTCATTATGAGCATATTATCTAATTTCCAAAAATATCTGAATAACCTTTCATGGTTACTGGTACCATTAAACATATACTTTCAAATACTTTAGGAAAAACAATAGTGTAACAATCCTTAGATGATTCTTTATTCCATAGTACCGTACATTATTCTTTATAAACATACAATCATTCCACTAACTTCTTAAACCACTGACTGAGATTCATCATTTCTTTCATATCATATTTCATTTATAGTCTCTTTATCATCATCCACATAAATACTACTCATATGACCATGCTGATTATATTCATGAGATTTTCCATTATGGCATTGGTTTTCATAATGCCCATACATTCCACATTTAAAACATCTAATCATTCTTGATGTCGTAGCAATACCATTATCCTTGTCCATGGTGTTAACTGAACCTTTTTCTTTGCACTTACTGGCTTTGTGTCCTTCTTTTCCACACCCAAAACATCTTCCAGTTCCTTTGAAACATTCTCCCTGATGCCTCTTCCCACATGATTTACATGAGGGAAATTTAACTTTCTTTCCTCTATGATCATCATGAAACTCCATCTTTCTCTTATTATCTGATTCAGGAAACTTACCAAAGTTGAGATTATTGATCATATTATGAGATTTCTGATTAGGTATAATAACGATGATTGGACTTCCAAATCCCGTTTCATTTGGTTTCTCATGAATAATATCATTCCATTGTCCATCATATCCTCCATTATCGTGAATCTTCATGTTTCTAGCCATTTTCTAAAACCCAAAAAGAATAGTGTGAGAGGCAAAAATAATGCTAGGGAAAACAACATAGTAAAGAGGGATTGCCCTCAATATCTAACATCTTAGTTTAAATTTTAAGACCGTTACCGTAGTTCTAGGACTATATCCTATATGTATACTTATCCTTAGGGACATCCCTAGACATACCTTAGAAATATCTCTAGGGATCTCAGTAAATTTTTTGCATCCTAGTTTCCAAAGGTTAACTAAACATTTCCTCTGATACCAACTGTAGAGACCCGAAGCTTGACGTACATGGAAAATACATTACTTTTTCGGAATACTTAATACATAACAAAAACATACACACAAGGATTGTAATAGTTTAGTGTCTTTGGATACTCAGAATATAAACATCTAATCATGTTGAAAGATCTTCTACATCTCCCATAACGATCTTCCCCTTTTTGTTTCCTTACCTAAAACCTTTCTTTATTTCCTGGGGAAAATAAAACATAAAAATGATAAGCTCAAATGCTCAGTAAGGGAAAACATAGAGAACATAAAACAATCCATAAACATTTTAAAGCAAAAACTTGAACATGAAATTTAAACATCAAAATCTTGATCAAAGACATAAATCGTGGAAGTACGTAAGGCATATATTATAATGGAACATCAATCAAGATAAAATATAATGGGAATAAAACATGTAATTGTGGCAACCATTCAGCACATGTCATGATTTCCATAGTAGCCAAGGCATTGCTGCCAAGCCCATCTTAGTGGACAAAGTCCCTTTCTGAATCGAGTTCACTCCTCGTTTCAGTCCTGTAACACTGAACCGGATTAACTTACCGTTCCAGCCATGTCTATCTCATGAGATATAAATCTTTACCCAATTCATTTAAGGGATATATAGGTCCCACCCATCTCATAATGATACCATTCTTATGTGTTCCACAAAATCATAAATCATACATCATTGCATAACCCATGTAATAAAAAAATGGGATTCTTAAACATCGTGACATCATAAAACAATTCATATAATACAAAGGAATTAATAAAAATAATTCTATCACAACATAATCAAATAAATGTAATAATAGGGATAGAAACAGAACCCTATATTATCTTAGATGGAAAATAATTTTGATAAAACACTTGAACTCCATTCTTGAGGAAAATATCCTTTCTACTTCAAAAACATTTTTTCCTTTCATAACATTTCATAAAATTTTAAACTAAAAGAAGTTGATTAAAAATAAACTTGAAAACTTTTACAGTAAGATTCTTGGAAATAATGTTTTAAAAATCCATTCATGTCTTATAAGTTAAAAAAACATTCTTCTCGTACTTATGTCGGAAATGTCAAAAAGTACCTTGTATGGTAAATAAAAGAAAGATTCCTTCCATACAATGGGGTAAAAGTCAAAATGGGTAAAAATTAATTTAAACATACATGAATACACTTATAAAACATGGACATGTACAATTGAAATAATCCTAGTAAATACTTACGAATAAGCAATCTCGGATAAAAATGAGATTTGCAAAATTATCCCTTACCTTAGGTCAGATATGCTTTGTATGGATCCGAACCTCTTGTATAATGATTTAAATAATGTCATTTACTTATTACAGAATCATATTCATTGTTATGATATCATATATGGTTCACTTATGACTTTATATTACCCGTTATTTTGTAAATTCCATGTTAAAGAGCGTTTTGGGTAAAATCGTTTCATTTGTCATCCGTGTTTTGAATTGTAATTATTCATATGATTACTTAGATCATGATTAATTAATTACAGAATATAAAACATGATTTATATATAATATATATTCAGAATATACGTATATATAATAGATCGATAAACGGAAAGAAATACACCGTTCATGGAGACGGTAGGCCGTACGTATGCATGAACGTTATTTTCGTTTCCTCATTGAATTGAATGGAATTAATTGGATGACATACATATATATATATATATATATATAAATCCAGTATCATTATTATTTCATATATTTCATTATTACTTATTATATATACTTTATAATCATTCATGAATGGTTAATCATTGAGAATGAATCTCATCGCGTCGTGGAGACTGTAGTCCGGACGTACGCACGAGTGATGATATTGTTCCCATAATTATTGAATTGAATTGTAGTGGATGATACAATATATCAAAATCAGTATGATGTTATAATAACTATATATAGTTATTCTTTACACCATTATACCCATCCAAGTAAGGTGGTGTTGGAAAATAGATTACACCACGGCGTGGAGACGGTATTCTGTACGTATGCACGTGCTGTGATTTCATTTTCTGTAGGATGGATAGATGGTGAAATAGGGTTGTTTAATACTTATAATAACATATAAATATATGAGTGATACTGATGTTATTACTTCATAATGAAATAACTAAAGAAGAAGAAGTGGAAGAAGAAATAAAGTTGAAAGAATCGGTAACGGACATTACCTCTTCTTTGAAGCGCTTCTTTGAGACCTCCTTTTAAGGCACTAAAATTGGTCTTTGAAGAATACCAGGACCTCTAGGATGTTTCTAGGAAAGTTTAGAAGAGAATTTTTCAGGGGTTGGCCAAGCTTTAAGGCTCAAAGTGGTATGAGGAAGAGAGGGAGGAGGTGTCCTTTTATAAGGGAGGAGAGGGGCACCTTTGGAATAACTAAAAATATTATTTTATTATAAAGTCATATTCGGTTTTTAATGGCTCCAAATTGATTTCTTTCGAAGATAAGTTGGTTATGGGTCGAAATACGTTCATCCAATTGAATTTAGACAAGTTTAGGGTTCTATTTTAACCTTATCATTTAGATTTAACTTTAAGTTAAATAGTTTTTCTTTTACCGTGTCTTCTTGTTTTCTTACACTATAAGGTTAATAAACTTACTATAACAAGACAAACGAACCCCAAGTTGTTTATTATTAATATATATAAACTTATCTAAGTCATTTGGAAGAACCTTATATTTTTAAGAATAAAATGACAATTAATAATATAATTTTTGTTTTAAAAACTATTTTATGTCAATTTTGACACTATTTGGTAATTGATTTTTGTGAAAATCATGACAGATTTATTAGTTCGAAAAAAGTTAATTAAATCAAAACTAACATGTCATATTAACCTATAAAATTAGTTAAATTCATAAAAAGTCTCAAATTACATTTATTTGGGTATTTATAACATCAATTATTTCAATATTTCATTAATAAGATAATTACTGCATCATAATTGTGTCATAAATAAATTAAATTATTTAATGTCTAAAAATTATAAATAATATATCATTATGTAGGAAACCGTTTTAGCTTTCTAATTAATATTTATAGTCGAATTTATCTTATGTATAACCCTATATTAAAAATGATTTACTTATTAAACTTTGATTTTAACTATTTTAACCCTTCTTTAAATAAATTAATATTAAATGTCCTAATCTAATCCAAGTGGGCCTAAATGGTCATATTTTATTCCTAAGGTTGTTTTTGGTCGAATTACACTTATCCAATAGAATTAGGACATGTGTTAGGGTAATAATAATATCATTTTTACCCTTAATTTTCCGATTAACTTTTAACCGTGGTAAATAAAAGTAAAAAGTTACTATTCACCAAAAATTATTTTCATCTCATTGTACCACATTTTAGTTCCTGATATTAACCGTGTCTCTCAGATTTTTGAAATTCAATTCACAGATGTGGTAAAATTTAATTTAAATTAAAAAAAGTCAGTTTTTTTAACTACCAGTAAGTGGTTTCACTATTCATCGAAAATTGAAGTTTTTCAGAAAAATACCAAAAATTCAGCCTAAGCATTATTTGATATTCCGAATTCAAAATTGATTTCTATTTTTCCAAATTCATAACATATAAGTGGCATTAATTAATTTTAAATTTAATTCTCGTTATCAAAACAAATAGCGTGTTTTTAAGAAACAAAAACAATCAAAAGATTAATACTTGTTTATATCCAATTTCAAAGTTAAATTAATTCCAACGAACAACATTGGATTAAATGGTAAAAATATATTCTAATTACACTTTAAAACCAATTAAAAAGATAATCTAACCATATAAATTATTGCGATGAAAAAAGTTGTTTTTAATTAAATATAGAGTGTTTTACTGTTCATTAAAATATGAAAGTTATCAGAATAATATGAAAAATTTATCCCAAGTAAATTTTAATATCCTCATTCCAAAGAAGAATTTTATTTTGTCAAATTGAACTTATAGACATGTCAAAAACAAGATTTATGGTGGGTGCGTCATCAAAAGGCGGGAAAACTGCAATTTTTGAAAAATACATATTTTACATGAAAAATTTATTTTTTTCTCATACCATATTCTAGAAAATGTGTAAGATGAATAATTATGTTATAAAATTAAAAATGTAGTTAATACTATTCATAACGGCTAGTCCATAATAATATTATAACAATATATCGTTGTTTAGTGAAACCTGGTATTGCGTACAACACACACTATCGAGGAAGGTCGCGATTGCGTGTAATGCAAGCCAAGTCAGGGTTGCGTGTTGTGAAAGACTCCTCCGTTGTTTCGTATTGCAGAATCCAACCATATTTCATTTATACATTGAATATATACATATATACACTCAATGTTGCGTAGAATGACTACTATAAAACAAACTTGAAATTGTGTGTAACATAATCTAAGAATAGTGTTGCGTATACTTCAAGTTAATACAGTGTGGCGTATAGCATAAGATAATCTTGTGGTAGTTTAAAATACATGACATAAAATAAACTAAAAATAATACTTATCATAAAATATCGGGTTGTTACAGAAGGTCCTCCCAACTAGTCACGGATCTGACGGGGTGTTGGTTGTACCAAACGAATGTCGGCCCCTCCAGTGTCTGAATGAAACAGTGGAGCATGGCGGCCTCCTTCTGCGTTGGGGTCCCTAACATAGGGAAACACCTTGAGTTAAAGTTGTCCAAGTTCTACGTTGGGTCCCCCATCCTGTTAAAGGGGGATAAGGTGGGATTCCTGAAACCCGGAGGCGCCGGCATATCATCCACCCAAGCTGGGTATGGATTTCCATCTGGAGGGATCGCTACCTGCTGCATTTCCAATGCCTCAAGGTGGGAAATGAGTGCCACCATAGGATCATCCAGGAAGGGGTCCCTGTCTTGATGGGGATCCCTAACCATAAGTGCGTTTCCGGGCACATCGACATGGTAGATTGGTTCAACGACTCGTGGAGTGACTCGTGGAGCAGCCTGCGGGGCAGCTAGGGGAACCCGGACTGGATTCCTCAGATTGTCGCATTTTTTGGGAGGCTTTGGTGAGACATATTGCACCCTCTTTCCATGAGTTCCGGATTCAGACCTGTCAGCGGGAGTGGTATGATCGGGGTTTCCTAGAGGCATCTTGCCGAGGGAAGTTATTCCTGACCTGACCTAAGATCAACATAGTCGGGTCGTTTCTCTAAAGCGCGTTTAGCCAGGAGTTCGTCGACCAACCTCTTTTGCTCAGCATTTTTCTAGTGCAACGCAGCCTTCTCGGGGTCCTCCTACATCCTCTGCACTAAGGCGGATGGGTCGGAGTGCATAAAATCTCTGATATGCTCATTTCCCTTACTGAAATTCCGAATGAGTACCAACGACTCGGTGAGCGCAGGGAGACCTAGGAAGTTTCTCTACTGACGAGTAATCCTCCCTGATGAGTCCAACATTTGTGGAACACACTTAGGGGGTAATTATCCATCAAGAAACTCCAGCTTGTCCTCCTTGTCCACGACGTTGGCCATGTGGATCGTGAACCTTCCCGGGGGCATGTCCTCAATATCACATAGAGAGTCGGGCTGCCGTCGGATAGGGATGAAGAGGAGGGAATCATACTGCCCCCAACCATGGACTTGCACATGGGGGGTTAGCCTCCCAGATAATTTTGCGGAGTACCTTAATACTCTGAACGCAGAGATGCTGGAGGGCCTCACGATGGCATGGTGACTCGGGGCACTGGGCTACAGGGAGTGCGGCCAAATCGACTAGATGGCACTGCTCGCTAATGTCTTAAAAATGCGCTTGGCTTCTTGTATATACCACATGTTGATGATGGATACTGAAATGTGTTGCCCAGAGGGTGTAACGAAGACACTCAACTTCCTCTGGGGTGAGGGACTCAGGTATACAGAAATCTCGTGCTGCTGCGGGCCAAAACTTCTCGGGAAAGTGGTCCGCTGCAAGAATGATCCAGAAGCTCCTCGAATCAAATTTATGGTTTGGCCCTTAAATTCCCCATTCTCCAACTAGGTGTGGTTGAGTAACTAGAAATAGTACAGAGGTAGACCGCTGGGACGGCAGGTTGGCTGGTGGGGAATACGGCAAACGGGCTGACTGGCCACCGATTCTCGGGCTATCCTCTGAAGAGTGGAGCGACCTGGCCACTATGTCGCAATAAGAGGGGATGATGGCCACCGTTTCTAGATCATGAGTCAGGGCTACTGGTGTTGGGTCGCACTGCTGCTTTCCTGCCATTGACCCCCATAATAGCTCTATGTGATCTCTTATGGAGGTAGAAAGCGCTTCTGACGATGATGGTGGTGACTGCACGACCGTAACCTGTGGGGTCACCAGATTTTCATCCTATTGGATAAATCTACAGAGGGAAGTGGGAATCATGTGGACCTCACACTCTAGGAGCACCAGGCTGATGTGCCTCATCCCTACCCTGACCCTTGACTCGGATGAGTGAGGGGAGGGTTCTTGAGATGAGTCACACTCTTCTTTAGAGTCTGAGAAGTGGACCGGTTTGATCTATGTCCGGACCTTCCCAGGATTCTTCTTGTGGTATCAATGACCCTCCCCCTACCCCTGGGTGGATCCTCCGGACAGAGTTGGTTTCCAACATGTGGTACTTCAGCCACACTAATGCCAGGGTGGAGAGGGTTTCCACTTGAGACAGCTGAGGTGCGAGGAGCACCAGGACAAATATCGAAGGGGACATGGGGAGGACCTCCATGAACAGCACCAAAGTGTGAAACACCTCCACTGGCACCGACGGGAGCATGGGGAGGACCACCATGCTTGGTACGGGTGGAACGAGGCTAGCCTTTACCCCTCTGATTTCCAGGGTGAGGAGGACGTTCACCAGCTACGGAGAGAACGTAGGGAGGATCCCCATGTTAGAGAGGGAATTGATGGGTAATGTCTCTACATTGACGGCTAGGTGCAGGAGGAAGGGCTCCATACTCGGTGTGATTGGCATGGGAGAGGCTTCTGTACTGAAGGTCACTGTCGTGGGGCAGACCTTCATTCAGACTGGGGGTAGCATGGAGCAGACCTCCAGGCCGAGCCTCTAAGCAGGGAGGATGCACGTTCTCTATGGTAGCGGTATGGGGAGGACCTCCGTACGGGGTGGCCTTACTGTGGGTTGGTTCGTGGTGACCCTCGTTCGTGCCTGCGACCCGAAGAGTCGACTCGGCCTGCCCGTGGGGCTGTCAGGGCCTCGATCTCGGTTGGGCGTATAAGCGTCCCAGCTCAGTATGTGCAGAGACATGATGATATGTGTCGGTGGTGGCTCTGGCCACAGTATTCATCGACGTTGACGCCCCTTGGTGGGCGTCCTCACCTCGTGCCCGATGCTGGCGTCGGGTCAGACGAGCCGATGCTGGTGGCGCAGGTGCATAGCTTTTCTGCTCCTCCGGCAAGGCCAGGTGTCGGCGTTGACATGGCTGGGTGGGGGCCCTCACTGGGAGCCCCTAGACTGAGACTCTGACTAGGCTATGTCAGACTTCACCCACCTCATCAACATAAGGTAGGGAGTCGTTAAAGCGCTCCGGAGACATGATCCCGAAATGATTGAATGTTGGGGTGGGGAGCAGTGGCTCCGTGTGTTGCCCTAGGAGGCAGTGTTGATGGCGGGGCATGAACGCCTCTAGGTCCAGGAGGGCCATATCCTGGGTTGGGATTATGCCCTCCTCTTCTCAATGACGTATGAGGTCGTTAATCACCCTCTTTTGGATGACTTCTAATAGGGAGATGGGGTGTGGGTGCCCCATGGTCATGGATGCATACGTCATTGCGGCAGTAGTGGAGCCATTCAGAGAGGCTGTGCTGGTGTTTCCCATGCCCCTGCGTAGTCAGGCAGGCAGTTATCGCATTCCCATGGCAGCAACCTGATTCCTAGAACCAGGGAGATTAACTCATTAAAACTACTAGGAAAAGAAATCGATAACCAGTGCCCCAGCGCCATTCCATCTTCCATGGACGGTAAGAGGGATCCACACTGACAACGTCTCAGACCGGTATGCCCAATTTTCTACTACCCCAACTTCTAGTGAGTTTCATGCCATGCCTGTTATTTTCTTGGGGGACCTGGCGTCAGACACCTAGATCCGGTGACATCTCAATCCATGAATGCCCCGAGCATTACTAATATCCATATTGAAGATAAGATATTCTTTTCAGGTTCACCATTTTCTATTTCCAATGATTTCACTGGGGCACGCGCATCCGTCTGCTTGAGTGCGATAGGTGTGGCTTTTGTTAACCCGCATTCCCGCTTTCCAAAGGCGGGCAGCATTCTCTCCTTGTTCAGGGACGTTTTCTCCTTGATCGAAACGGGATGATGGGATGTCAGTTCTTCCTTCCTTGGATTCCTCCTTGGAACTCATCACCTAGTTTGGGTCTCCCTCATAGATTTAATATGTTGTTCGTGAAACTCTTCCCGGCGCCATATCTTCATGGACACCAGTTAATTACACTACTTCTGTCAGAACCTTCCAAGGGGTCTGGTCAGGGCATTAACCTTAGGTTAGGGGAGTAGTCACACTGGGGTATCATTGACATGTCTGGATGCTGGGGATTGGTGTGTCTCTCTTCTTTCCCTTATTATAGGGATTCTCGAGGGCACAGAAGCCCGAGGCATCCCACATCGATCGCGGGGAATCAAATTTCATAGGCATGTATCTGAGTTTTTCCTTAGCTTCCAGTGTTTAACACGGGGTATGCCGCAAGTTTAACGTCCATTGGAGACAGATCGGACTAATCGAATCACTGATTATAGTGGATCAGACGGAGGAATCCCCCGTACGGAACACCGATATTGGGTCCAGCATGTGGGCAGCTTCACGAATGCTATGGAGGGGAATGAGGTGGCGTGATCTCACCGGGATGTGGAGGCCCGAGTAAGGATCAAGATGAACTATGGTTTTGGGCTTGAGTCTCGAAAAGACATCCTATGTACCATGCTTTGACATTGATCAAAGTCTCTGTAGTTCGGGATAGTGCGTCGGAGAACCGACGTGAATAAGGAACTTGGTCCAGGTGGATGGTGGGATTGAACCTCATGAGGTTTCCTATTTACCATGCCTTGGCAAGGATCAAATACCACGTAGTTCAGGATGGTGTGGGGCTTACACTCTAGGCTTCCTAAGGTGTTAGTGGACCGATGGTCGGAACGACCAGGTGGTGGGATTGAACCTCGTGGAGGCTTCCTACATACCATGCCTTGATATGGATCAAAGTTCTCGTAGTTCGGGAGTACAGTTTAGTGTCATGCAGGACGAGGGTGTGTGTCGGTGAACCGACGTAAAGATGGACCTCGGTCCAATGGGTGTTAGTCTTGAACCTCAGGGAGGCTTCCTACATACCATTCCTTGACATTGATCAAAGTCCTCATAGTTTGGGAGTGGATGCCGGTGAACCGACGTGAAGAAGGACCTTGGTCCAATGGGTGTTGGGTTTTAACCTTAGGGAGGCTTCCTACATACCATGCCTTAACAGGGATCAAAGTCCTCTTAGTTCAGGATTGGATGCCGGTGAACCAACGTGAAGATAGACCTTGCTCCGATGGGTGTTGGGTATGAACCTCAGGGAGGCTTCCTATGTACCATGCCTTAACATGGATCAAAGTTCTCGTAGTTTAGGATTGGAGGATGCATTTTATCATCATGAGGGACGCGGGTGTTTTCATGGTCGATGCTTACTCTAAGCCCACGTGAGTCGTGCTCAGCGTGAGAAACAAGAGGAGACAGGGACCTGATGATCACGTCGCGAAGGGTGCATCCGTGGGAAATGAGCAGGGGGTTTACACGTTGAGCGGACCATGGTGTCAGGACATACTCCAGGATGGAGTCCTGAGTATGAAAAAGCGCAGTGGGAGAGGGATTTGGCACCCAGGAAGAGAGTAGGGGCTTCGTTCCCTATCACGTTCTCCACTGGACTAGGAGCCGCGGAAGTGAGGAGGGGTAGGGGTGCTACCTCCTAGAAGTAAGGATAGGGGATTACACCAAGGCGGATGCCCTTACGCGCAGACAAACGTCACTCCAAGTAGGAGGATATCATTCCCTATGGAGACCAGGGGGCATAGGGGATGTCCAAGGTGGGGGACCCTGCATGCGGAGCACGGGGAGAGGTCACAGTTTAACGTCATGTATTGAGGACGAAGGCACGTCGCAATTTAATGTCCTGCAACTCAGACGAGTTGGGTTCATTCCACACCCCTATGACTTACATAACCAGTACCCTCTACTCTTTATGGGAGGGAAGGCATCGGCAAGGCCGTGGTGAAGGGGGGTCACAAAGCGAACCATCGAGGTGTCCACATTAGCGTGGCTCTGGGAAGAAGAAATATCCATTAGCTTGACTATTCTAAGAATCATTAGGTGCAGAAACGCTATGAGAAATATCGTCCAGGGGACTTTGAATTCGCATCGTGCAAACCTGGAGGGTCGCACAAGAAAAGGATTTTCCAAGAAGTGAGGTCCATAGGCAGGGGCCTTATGGAGCTTGGTCGCTCTGTGTGGTGGAGGGCACTTGATAAGAGGTGTGCTTCGTGAAGTGGTGTTCCTTATCCTTAGCATGGGGTGAAGGTGAAAATTGGAGGTGCTTCGTGAAGTGGAAAGGAATTTGCGGAGCACAGCCTCATGGAGAAAAGGTTCCTCGTGAAAGAGGATGTCAGGAAGCAATGTGTTTTTGAAGTACCGTGATCCTACCTTAGCAAACGGATCAAGTGTACATGAAGGGTGTTTCACGAAACATAAATGCTCCGCGACAACCCGGTACCCCTTGGGGATCCCCTTCCTTCACGAAAGCCCTTAGGCTTCGCAAAAGGCATCCCTCTCGGAAGAGGGGGTGAAAACGAGACAATGGAGAGGCACTTCGTGAAGTAGAAGTACCTCGTACAACTCATGGTTCACCGAGCGGAAGAGTGCTTTGCGATTCGGGAGATGAGAAGACAAAAGGTTGGATTGTCCGTCTGGAGAGCTTAGGGGGAACTCGGTATTTATAGGCAAAAGGCACCATGGATCGGAGCTCACGCGGCCTGAAGAGGGGCACGGTGGCTTCGTGGAGAGTTCACGAACGTCAAATGGGTTCACGTAGCATCCCACCTCCTTCGCTTCGTGGTGGGCTCTCGAATGTCAAATGAGTTCACGGAGCCTCCTACCTTATTTTCTTCATGGTGGCTACAGTGTTGGGGACTCCGTGAAGGTGCCTCACGAGGCAGCCTGTGGGGTCGTCTTGGGCCCGCTTCTTTGTGCCAAATTTTGGTTCCGAAAATAAGAATAATGAAAACATCATTGAAATGATGAATCTTAAAGATAACTAGTCACATCCATATCATACATACATTGTAAATGTCATAGCTACATATGGAGTAACCTTCATGGTTATGTTTGGAATACCCATCATATTATATTACCTAAATCTCTTAAAATAAACCTTAATTTTTACCTCCAACACGTTACCCAATGAATTGGAGAGCAATTATTGGATCGCATTCCCTCAGTTTATCACATAACCACCCATATACATAGTAATTCCCAAGAACCATAAAATAATCATAACACATAAACAAGCATAAAGGAAAAATAACATTTCCTCACTGCAATCAAAAGACATCATTTCAAGATATTGATATAATAAATCCATTCCCAAAACCATGTTCAATACAAAAATACCTAAAAAGGAATATGGTATTTACTTTTCTTTTTAAAAACATTACAACTTTTAAAGGAATCCAAATACCAAATAATGGTCACAGCTATGGAAAGGTCGTTGTCACCACATACATTAAAAACATTTTTTTTTTGTAATTTAGTAAATTTCATCATAGAAAAAGATTCATTTTTAATACCATTGAATGAAATTAAAATACAAATGGGTTTATATTACACCTTATAAACAAGTCCATGTATAAATTAAAATATTCCTCAATGAAAGGAGATTGAGATGAAGTCCCATACCTTGAATCTGACATGTGTTATTCGTTCTTTAATTTCCTGAATAATAAGGTTAGTTTAATTTATACTTTCTCCAGAACCTTTTTCAATTTTATAATTCATTCATGATCAATTATTACAATGTTATAACAGTAAGTTAACTATTTGAGTTCATATCAGATGTTGTCAATGTTAAGTACTTCAGACTAAAATGAAATTGTTTTGATGAAAACTGTTTATGTGGTCATAAGTCCATTATCTCCAAAATTATATTCAGGATTTAAATATCATATATATAAAATATGTATGTATGTATATTTGTACATAAAATTTGCATATAAGAAATGAAATTCACCATTCATGGAGATGGAAGTCCATACATACGCATCAAAGCTACTTTCATTTCATTATGATATTAAAGGAATGAAAAATAAATGATACACCATTACATTATTATTCAATTATAATATATATTTTATATATGTTAAATAATTTTATTAACACCATACTTTATACATTCAATGTATGGAATGAATGAGTCATATCTCTTTGAGGGGGTGGTATTCGACACTTCCTCAAATGAAGTTATCGTATTGACACATTATGGAAATCATAAAGGTATATTGTAAATAAAATTTATTGAATCATAGATACAATATAAATATAATATATATCATATATAAATACAGTTCTATCATAATTTCCATCATGAAAGGTGGTAGGAGAAAATTTAAAAATCATTGTTTCGTGAGGCAGTAGTTCGTCGTACACAGAAACAATATGTTCTATATACATTAGATGAAGGTGTGCATAAATTTAGGTAGACACATTAGAATAAAAAAAATCATTGCATATTGAGGATACTATTTTTTTATAAAATAATAGAATAAAAAGATCTTATGGGTTGTAGAAGGGAAATAAATGAAAGGATCTTGAGAGAAGATGTTACCTCAAAATCATGTGACTCCTTTAGATTTCCACCAAAAGGCTTTCTTGAATGGCCTTATGACCAAGGTAATGATTCTAGGATGAAGGTACATATTTTGGGATATTATTTGAGAATAATTTGTATGATCCAAAGGCTTTGATATGTTTGAGTAAGTGGGTATAGGTGGTGGACTTTTATAAGAGGGGGGAGGGGAACTTTAGGAAATCCTTGAAATATTATTTTATTACAAATTTATTTTCAAATTATAAAATCTATGAAGTGATATGTTTAGAGTATAATATGAGGATGGGTATAAATCCTCTTAACCAATAGGTTTTATACAAGGTTAGGTCACAAATTTAACCATATCATTTGGCTTTAACCCTTAGTTAAATAAATTAACTCTTACCATGTGTTCTTGTATTTTTTACACTATATGGTTAATATAGTTACTATAAAATGAAAAGAGAACCTCAAGTGGATCATTAATTACATTTTTAACAATATCTAAGTAATTTGATCGAATATTATATTTTTATGACTATTATATCATTTAATAAAATAGTATTTTTTTTTAAACTCATTTATGTCAATTTTGACACTATTTATTAATTGATTTTTTTCAAAGTAATAACAACATTATTCATTCAAAAAAACTACATTAAATTAAAGTTAAAATTTCATAATCATCCATAAAATTCGTTTATGGCATCAAAATTTTCAAATTACATTTATTTTAATATTTATAATATCATTTATTTGAATCTTTCATTAATAAGGTAATCACTGCTTCATCAATGTGTCCTAAATTAATTTATTTATTTAATGTATAAAAATTATAAATTAAATACCATGATGTAGGAAGAAAATTTAGCTTTCTAATGACTATTTATAGTCAAAGAGATCAGTTATATGACCCTATATTAAAAAATCTAGTAAAAAGATACAGGTTTATGTTATATTTCTCTTTACTTTAGATTAATTATTATAACAAGTCATTATCACACCCAAATGGTTCCCGAATGAAAAAAGTTTGGCATAAAAAAAATTTGGTCACCCATGGCTCATCCAATAAGTTGAAGACACATGTCAGGGTAGTTTTATATTATTATAATATTATTTTTACACTTATTTACCTAATTTACCATTTGACCATAGTAAATAAAAATAATTACTGAAGTTACTATTCATAATATCTAAAAATAAAATGTGCCTATTTACATAATTTGGACCTTATGATTCCAAATATGGAATCCATTTTTCCAAATTCAAAAAACATAAGTTGTGTTAATTAATTTAAAATCATTTCCTGTTGTCCAAATATGAAAGTGGGTTTTTAAGAAGTAAAAAATATCTATATAAGATACAACAGAGAAAGTTGATCTTGAGACAATGTGTCTCAAATAAGAATAAAATGATAAGATTTATTCAATCTATCAATAATAAACCAAATAGCATTGTTACCTCAAGAATTCATTGGTAATACCTCTATGAAATCCATTGATATATTTTCTCATTTTTACTCTAGTACTGGAAAAGGTTGAAACATCCCTTTAAATAACTACCTCTCTTCTTTAACTCATTGACAAGTAAAAAACTTCACAGTAAAGTCAGTAATATCTATTTTTATTCCATCCCACCAATAATACTATCGAAGAACTAAAAACGAAGAACCATGAGCTTCACATAACAACTCTTTCTGCA
The DNA here is from genome assembly GCA_963277665.1 of Viscum album. Classification (NCBI taxonomy): domain Eukaryota; kingdom Viridiplantae; phylum Streptophyta; class Magnoliopsida; order Santalales; family Viscaceae; genus Viscum; species Viscum album. The sequence goes on along the minus strand of OY728155.1, from coordinate 948,704,936 downwards.
ACTATGAATCACAAGGAAAACATAATCTCTTTCTAAACTTTAAAACACAATATTTATAAATTTTAAATTCAAGTAACTTAACCTTCTGAACCAACACTTTCTTTTTTTGCAGCTCGCTATCTTCCTTATGTTCAAGTTTAATTCTGTCTGACAGAGATGATTACACTGAAACCTAAAAAAACAGATGAATTTTCTTCACTAACGAATTCCATCCCAAATTTCATCAAGTCATTAATCAAATAGACATGTTTCAAATGTTACATGGTTAATGTAGAATTAATTTTATTACTCAAACCATCAGCCACATTGTTTTTTTCTCTAGGATAGTAATGAATTACGAAATCATAATACTTGTTTAATTACATATATCTTATCTATATAAAGTTCAATTATTTCTGAGTAAATATATACTTCAAACTTTTATGGTCAGTATATATTTCACATTTTACTCCATACAGATGATGCCTCCAAATTTTTAAAGAAAAAAACAACAGCAGCTAATTTTAAATCATGTCTAGGGTAATTTAACTCATGAGTTTTTAACTGACATGAAGCATAAGAAATTGCCTAATCATTGTTCATTGGGACACAACTAAGTCATTTCAATGAAGAATCACTATAGATAACAAATTCACCATTTCTGGAATGTGGTTCCAAAATTAGAGCATTCACCAATCTTCTTTTCAATTCTTAAAAACATTCATCACATTCTTTTTTCCATGTGAACTTAACACCTTTTCAATTTAACTTATCTAGTGGGATAGATAACCCTAGAAAATTTTCAACAAACCTCTAATAATAAATTGGTAAACCAAGAAAACTGTGAATCTCAGTTATATTTGTGGGTCTTGGTCATTCTTCAACAAAATTTGTTTTAACAGGATCAATAGTTATCCCATATTTAGAAACAATGTGACAAAAGAATGAATTTTTTTGTAATGAAAACTTGCACTTTCTAAATTCCCCATAAATTTTCTTTTCATTTATGGTTTGAAAGAAAAGACTTAAATGACTTTCATGTTCCTATTTACTTTTATAATATAAAAAATATCACTAATAAACACAACCAAAAATTTATCCAAGAACTGATGGAATATTTTATTCATAAGATCTATGAATACATCAGGTGCATTAGTTAACCCAAACAGCATAACTAGAAATTCATAAGGGCCATATCTAGGATGAAAATCTATCTTCATAATGTCTTCTTCCTTTACCTTCAACTGATGGTACCCCAAGCTCATGTCAACCTTTTAAAAATACTGAGCTCCCGGGAGCTGAAAAAAATCATTGATATGAGGAAACGAATACTTGTTCTTAACAGTGATATTGTCCAAGGCTCTATAAAAAATATAAAGTCTTATTGAACCATATTTCTTTATAATAAAAAATACAAGAGCATCGCATGGTGATGTGTTAGTTCAAATGAAACCTTTATCTAATAACTCCTGAAATTTCTTCTTTAACTCTAAAAATTTAATTTGAATCATTTAATAAGGTGGTTATGGAATTGGATTAGCATCAGGAACCAAGTCAATGGTAAATTCAACTTCTCAATCTGGTATAATACCAGCCAAATCATCAGGAAAAAAATCAAGATACTCATTTACCACAAGCACGTCATTAATATGAATAGTTTAGTTCTTATAAACAATATGTTAAAGGTAACATTCTTTTCCATATTTTACTAGTTTCTCGGCTTCTTGATATGTTATCAATGGTAAGTTTTCATTCTTGTACAAAAAATAAAAGTATTTATGAAAGGAAAATTCTTTGGCTCTATATTCAATCTTAGAATGGTAAAGATAAATCCAATACATACCCAAAATAATGTCAAACTATTCTAGAGCCAAAACAATAAGGTTTATAGGTAGATTCTTTCCACAGTCAAGGATGGGAAGATTCTTATAATTTATATTTGTCTCAACATTTCCCTAGGTGTTTTTACCATATGTCCTGGATTCATTTCTTGACATGGAATTCCCAATTAACTAGAAAATTTCTTATAAATGAAAGAATGTGTAGACTCAAAATCAAACAAAACTTTGGTATTATCTAAATAAAAAAAATATACATGATACCACTTCATTTAACAGCACAATATCTACTGATGTAGTTGCAAAGGATTTCACCACACCTTTCTTCTTATATCCTAACTGCTTCCCTTTATTCAAATTCTTCATCGGACACTCATTTTCATAATGACCCATCTCATTACATTTAGAACATTTCACTGACTGTATATTGGATTTTTTCTTAACATTATCTTTTTATGTGTAGTTACTTGCCTTATGCCCCATTTTAGCACACCAGAAGCACTTACTAGAATTCAAAAGGCATGCCCTTATGTTCTTTTTACAACAATTTTTACAAATTGTAAACTTAATTTTCATACCATCCGAGTTTTTTGAATAATTTTTCCCTTTGGTCCTCCATATAGACCTCTTAATCTGCTTGTTTTTAAAGAAAACATGATCATCAAAAAACTCCATTTACACCTTCTCCACACATCGAATAAGTTTTTCATAACTTTTTAACTCACGAAAAGGAAATTCCCTTTGATACTTTGGATTTAATACTAAGTAAAAATGATTGACATTACTATTAAGATCATGTATGAAATTTGGAGCATACATTTCTAGTCGAGTGAATTTTTATTCATAAGCAATCATTAAGTCATCCTCCTACCTCAAATCTAATAATTATTTATCCATCCTAAGTTGAACCACCGTAGGAAAATATTTCTCGAAAAACATACCTTTGAATTCATCCCAATCAAGACCATTAATATTCTAACTATACTTGATATTCATAACCATCGACCACCACTGATTGGCTTCACCTTCAAAACGATAAACAGTAAGACTAACCCATTGATTTTTTGAACACCCCATGAAATCAAAAAAAATCTAGGTATTTATTCTACTATTCATATAGAACAAGGTAAAATAATCCCATGAATGATGGAGGATGTTACCTAATGAAATGATCCACTACCAAAATGTTCCTCTATGGTTTATTAGGCTGATCCCACACATGGATACCACCTCCATTTATAGCCTCCATAAATTGTGTCATTACTACAATATTAGGTTGCTGATTTAGAAGGTTTTTTTCCTCTAGATTTCATCCCAACATAGCTTCCATATTTCTTCGGCAGAAAACCATTCTGAACAGACATATCATAGATGATTCAACATGGTAATCCTCAAATGCTACTTCAATTTGACCATAAAGTAAAAAATAATTTATGGATATTCTATTAACAATATATTGACCCTTAAAGTTATCTAAACCAGCCTATGGTATCAACTATAAGTCTATATCCTTAAAACATTACATAATCTTGAGAGAATTCAATAATTTGACTTTAATTCACATCGAGGATCTTTTCAGGTTTAGATTTTTAGGTAATTAGGCCATTATTAATATGTATCATCCCATAATAATACAAGAGGATACTATCAAAATAGTATCCATTTTTTCCACCAAAGGAAACCCTTTTAAAAATAAAACATTATTTTATTTCTTGATAAAAATCTTCATGAATTCTTATTTTCTCTTAATCATCCTTATACCCTTAGAAAACATTTTAAAAACTTGTGATGAGCATAAAAACTTAGTAAGGGATAAAATAATGAAATAAAATGTTAGTCCATGAATATTTATAAACTCATAAATTCATATAAATCGTGGAAAATTCATAGCAATTAAAAATCATAAAGGTAACTTGTGGCATCCATATCATACTTACAGTTTATCTTTCATAGCTACATAGAGAGAAATATTCAGGGTTATGTTTGGAATACACATCATAATATATTCACTAAAAATATTTGGAGAAACCCTAACATTTACCTCCATAACATTTCCCAATTCATTGGAGAGAAATCAAGGGCTCACCCACCCTCGGTTTATCATGGAACCACCCATATATAGAGTAATTCATAAAAACCATAACAAAATCACAACACATGAACAAGTATAAAATTAAAATAACATTTCTATATTGAAATCACAAGACATCATTTCAAGATATTGATATAATCAATCCATTATATAAACATTTTCAATACCAAAATACCTATAAAAAGAAATATGGTGTTTACTTTTCATTTTAAAAACATTAAGAATTATAGAGGAATCCAAATATCAAATAATGGTCATGGTGGCGAAAAGGTCACTGTTGTTGCATACATTAAAAAAACATTCCATTTTTTCATTTAATAATATTATTTGTAGAGAAGGATTCCTTTTTAAAACTATTGAATGAAATTAATAGTCAAAGGGGTTTATATTACACCATATAAACAAGGTCAAGTATAAATTAAAATATGCCTCAATGAAAGTATTTTGAGAAGAAGTCCCTTACCTTGAGTTCGACTTGTCTTATTCATTCTTTAATTTAAAAAATAATAAAATTAGGTTAATTTATACTTTATTTTTAACCTTTTTCATATTTATCATGCATTTTATATCACCTTTTACCATGTTATAACAATTAATTAATTATTTGTGTTCATATCAAACATTTTGTTGATGTTTAGTACTTGATTTAAAAATTAAATTGTTTTGATGAAAATTCTCCAGGTGGTTATAATTTCATTACCTCCATAATGATATTCATGATTTAAATATCATATATATAAAATATATATATATATTTATAAGAGTTCATAACATTTCTAGATAAGAAATACAATGCACCATTCATGGAGACGGTAGGTCGTACGTACGCATGAACGCTACTATCATTTCATTGTCATATTAAAGAATTAAAAAATAAATGATACATAGGTTTATTATAATTATATTATAATAAATTTTTTATAAATGTTACATAAGTTCATTAACACCATCCTTTATACATTCCATGTATGTAATGAACGAGTCATATCACTTTGAGGGGGCAGTAGTCCACACTTTCTAAAATGAAATTATTGTATTTAAACATTATGGAAAGCATAAAGTTATGTTGTAAATAAAAATTATAGAAGAATAGATCAAATATAAATATATCATATATCATATATAAATAAAGTCCCATCATAATTTCCACCATGATAAGTGGTAGGAAAAAATTGACAATCATAATTTTGTGTGGCAGTAGTTCTCCGTACACAGAAACAGTATGTTCTATATTCATTAGATGGAGGTGAGTGTAAGTGTAGGGAGAAAATTTAGCATAAAATCATACTAGTATATTGAGGATAATAGTTTTTTTATAAAATAATGTAATAAAAAGTGGTCAGGGTGTTTTAGAAGTAAATTAAATGAAAGGATCTTGAGAAAAGATGTTGCCTCTAAATCGGGTAACTCCTTTTGATTTGAACCAAAAAGATTTCTTGAATTTTTTTCTGCCCAAGGTAATGATTCTAAGAGGAATGCAGGGATTTTGAGAGATTATTTGAGAATAATTTGGATGAGAAAAGGGGCTTGATAGGTGTGAGTAAGTGAGTAAATGTGGTAGCCTTTTATAAGGGGGAGGAGGGTCACTTTAGGAAAGTCTTGAAATATTATTTTATTATAAATTTATTTTTGAATTATAAAATCTAAAAAGTGATATATTTATAGTATAAGATTATTGTGGGTTTAAATCTACTCAACCAATAGTTTTTGGACAATTTTAGGTCACAAATGTAACCATATTGTTTGGATTTAACCCTTATTTATATAAATTAACTCTGGCCATGTCTTCCTATATTTTTACACTATATGGTTAATATAGTTACTATAAAATGCCAAAAGAAAATAAAGTGGGTCATTAATTAAATTTGTAACATTATATAAGTCATTTGAACGAATATTGTATTTTTAGGACTAATATATCATTTAATAAAATAATATTTATTTTAAAAACTCATTTATGTCAATCTGACACTATTTTGTTATTTATTTTTGTTAAAGTCATAAAAACTTTTATAATTTAAAAAAACTACATATCTCAAAGATGAAATGTCATAACCATCCATAAAATTCATGTATGGCATCAAAACCTTTAAATTTAATTTATTTTAATATTTATAATATCATTTAATAGAATCTTTCATTAATAAGGTAATCACTCCATCATCGTTATATCATAAATAAATTTAATTATTTAATGTCTAAAATTTATAAATAAAATATCATGATATAATAAATATTTTTATATTTATAATGACTATTTATAGTCAAAGATATCCATTATATGATCCTATATTAAAATTTTTTTAATAAAAATATACATGTTTATGTTATATTTCTCTTTACTTTAAATTATTTATTATAACGTGCCATTTTCACACCCAAGTGGCTCCCAAATGCCAGAAGTTAAGCAAAAGGATTTTTTTTGTCAACCATGACTTATAAAATAATTTTAGGATTCGATTTATAGTTGTTTTATGTAATTATAATATTATTTTTACCCTCATTTACCTAGATTTCCCTTTAATCATAGTAAATAAAAATAATTATTGATGTTACTATTCATAATATCCAAAAATAAAAGGTACCTATTTAAATAATTTGGACCTTATAATTACAAATATGGAATCCATTTTTCCATATTTAGAACACATAAGTTTAATTAATTAATTTAAAATTAATTCTCATTTTCAAAACCAGAAAGTTGGTTTTTAAGAAGTAAAAACTATCAAAAGATTGGCATGTGTTTATGTCCAATTTAAATGTGAAATTACTTAAAATGACCAAAATTGGATTAAATGATAAAAACCTAATCCAATTATACTTTAAAACCAATTAAAATGATATCATTACTATATAAATAAATTAGAGTAAAAGGTAGTTTTGAATTAAAATGTAGTATTTTCCACTATTTATTAAAATAAGAATTTCATCAGAAAATTACAAAAATTTTAAAAAAGGTAAATTTTGATGTTCCACTTCCCAAAAATAAGTTTATTTTATCAAATAAGACATATAAAAGTGACAAAAAATATTTTTAAAAAGGGTTGCCCTTCAAAAGGCGGTAAAACGACCTTTTAAAAATATTAAAGTATTTTATGCTTAAAGTTGGATTCATTCTCATTTTAAGCCTCTAAAATTTATTGATTAAATATAAAAACAATTTAAAAACGTGCGTAATCATATTTTATTTAGTTCTTTTTATTCCCTCCAATACAATGGCTAGGAGTTTAATATAATTTAATAAAATATTATTATTACTGTATTATTTTTCGGTATAACTCAGATTTGTGTGCAACGTAAGATTTCGGACAAACGTTTTGTTGTGTGTTGAGTACGCTATCATAAAAAGAGTCCATTTTACATTAAATTAATATATAATTCATAAATATTAATGAAAATGTATTATTCTATAAATATTTTGGATTTTACAAGACCCTCAGGCTTTGTGGGGATTATCATTGATTGGACTAGATTACTGATAAGAATCGTTATCCAATACCTCAAATATATGAAAATTTTGACCATCTATGGGGATTGATAATTTTCCTTAAGATCTATTTGAGTTCAGTATACCATCAGGTTCATGTTAGGCCATCATTCATACCACATGCATTATTTGGGAGCTGATATGGGTTTTACGAGTATGTGTTTATGTCATTCGGTATTATTAACATGCCAAAAAAATCATTGCCCTGATGAAATGGGTTTTAAAATCATATCTATATTAATTTTTTGTAGTCTTAATTAAGTATATCTTGGTGTTTTATTATACTTAAAATGACCATGCCAAATATCTTGATATTTCACTAAATACACAACAAGATCACTATCTATATGATAATTTTATAAAATGCCACATTTTGATTGATAAGGTTCACTTTATGGGTAACATTATCTCATATGAAGGTGTATGTTTTACCTAGATAAGGTGACAGTTTTTGTTTACTAAGATCATCTCAATAATTTTTTTTACATTTTATGTTTCTTGGGGATAGATAAATATTATAGGCATTTCATTCAAGGATTTTCATTCCTATTAACACCTCTCTCGAGATTGACTAAAAAGGGTGTTAATTTTTTTATGGTCTAAATCATGTGAGAGGGCCTTCCAGAAGTTGAAGGAAATATTTAATTCAGCACCAATCCCAATTCTTATATAGCTAGGAATAATATATATAGTTTGTTGTGATGCATCAAGAATCAATCTATGAGTAGTTCTAATTCTGGGAGATTAAGCTATAGTGCACTTCTCCTGCCAGCTGAGACCTCATAATTGGAATTACCCTACACACATCCTCAAGATGGTAGCTGGGATTCGTACCTTATGTTATTGGATGAATTATCTATTAGAGGGGAATCTTTTTCATTTACATGGATCAAAAAAAGTATAAAATAAATTTCTACACATTTTGATTGGAATCTCAAATAGCACAGATGAGTAGAGTACCTTCTATCACTCAACATTGGGCTTAATCATACACATGGAAAGGAAATTTTAGTAACTAATGCACTGAGCTGTAAGACTCAAACATGAGTCGTCAATAGGTTGGTAGTGAGTTCTAGTTGATGGCCCTTTTTTAGAGATGCACTTAGAGGTGAAACATCATTAGGGGAAACCTATACTCATGTCATCATCTATGACAGCCTCTATTATTGAACAGCTAAATATGAGATAGATTTATGATTCTCAAGTATTATTCAAGATGGGTAGTTTCACAGGTGAAAATTCACTTCCTCTTTGGTTTATCGATGAGGATGAGATTCTGCACATTCATGGGTGTGTCTGGGTGCCTGCAAATATATGGGAAGAATTGATGCAGGTGTATCATGAGACTATTTGGGTATTAAATATAAGGGTTATCAAGAAGTATAATTATATAAATCATCAGTATTGGTGTCCATGTATGAATATATAGGTCATAAGTTTTTTCACATGGTGTTCCACCTGCCAGATGGTGATGTTAGAGCACCAGCAACATGTTAAACTTCTACAGCCTTTGTGCATTCCAAAGTGGAAATGGGACGATTTCACCATGCATTTTTAATGGTATTTATGAGATCCCCTATGGGTATCGATATAGTATGGGTGATTAATTATTATTTAACCAAGGTAACACACTTTCATCTAATCAAGGAGACCTTTTCAGTAGACGAGATTGTATGGATTTACATTATGGAGATTTTACACCTTCTTGGAGTACCCATTCTATCATATCAAACATAGATTCTGGGTTTACACTATGGTTATGGAAGGGTTTGTTGAAGGAACTGGGTTCCTAAGTGATTTAGAGTATAGCATTCCAACCACATACTAATGGTCATTCTGAGTGTACAACATTGGTATTAGAGGATATGCTTCGAGCATGCATACTTGATTTTAGAGGTTCTTGGTAAAAAGACCAACTTCTCATTGATTCTTCCTAAAATAATATCTTTTAGGAAACTATTTATACGGATACCCATGACACCCTATATGCTAAGCCATGTTTTTCACCCCTGTGCTTGTTATATGAATGTGAGGTAGCACTACTGGGACCTCATATTTTTTAAGAGACCTCATTTTAGGTGCATCTTATTCATAATCATATGGATACAACTCAGTATAAGAAGAAATATTATAATGATCATTGTTGTTATATTCTGGAGTTTTAGGTGGGACATCGGGTCTTTTTTCAATTTTCTCCTATATTGGGTTATAGATGGATTTAGAGATAGGGAAATTTATGACCTAGTTATGTTGATCCTTCTGTGATCATAGAGAGAGATAGGTCGGTAACCTATCAGTTGACTTTACCTCAGAGAGGGGTAATGATGTAGACATTTAAATACATTAAATTTCAAGAGTAATATGTTAAAAATTCTCCCATTTCAATGTATTCAGCTCAAAAAATAAAATTTTTGGTGATTATATCATGAGTTACAAGGAATTAAAATTGAGATGAAAACCCCCCACTTAAGGCTTAGGAAAAAATTTAATCATGACCCTATGAAAAATTTGGATTAAAAATGATTTTTAAGTACCATTAATAAATTCATTTCATGATAAAAAAATATAAAACAATAATTATATACACCACATAAATAAAATTATGTGCCTAATACAAAATATGTCCCAAAGAGGGGAATTTTAGAAGGAAACCTCTTACTACTTGTCATAACTTACCGGATTATAATTTAATGACCTATATAATAATCATTGATATATTAATAATTTAATTCATAACTTTACTCATATCAATTTTCTTTCATACTCTTTATAAATAGTCATTCTCTACATGAATTTTCTATATTTTCTACATTGGATGTTTATAGACTTGATTGTGTGTACTAGTTTCATAATATCGGTGTTCGTATTGTTTATTATTAAAATTTTAATAATTACTAAATCATTAAATTTTCTATTATGGATTAATTATAATAATTTTTTATGTATAAAACGCCTTTCATTAGTTTTTTAGACTTTATCCTTGAAGATGAAATCAATAATAAGCTTGTTTTTGGAATTGTTCACAATCGGGGTGTGTTTTCTTAATTACTGATTTAAATATTGATATAACATATCCAAAAAAACTATATTTACACATTTATATCATATTATACTAGTAATTATTTTCCCATTGTAAGTCATGATACCAAATCATATTATTGTTCATGTGGGTGGTAAAACCAAGCCAAACATGAACATACATTGATTTAATGGATTATTATGAGGTGGTTTTGTTACAATATCATTATACCAGGAAAATAATGGTATTATTTAGTTTTATTAGTTTTATATCTTATAATTATAAGTAATTATAGAAATAAATAAAATATATGAAAATATTCCATAATTTTCACAAACTGTAATCCTCTTAGTATGCTTATTTTAAATGTTTAAATTAATGATGGTCATTTGTTGATCACATCATTAATAAGTTATCTAATTTGTTGTATAAAAACTTAATTATTTCAAAAAAATCATATTTATCATTAAATAACATACTTATATCCAACCTTTATTGGTTTTTTTGGAAAACAAAAGGTGTTATGTCGTGCATGTTTTAGTTCGCACAATGCACGAACAATGATTTTTTTTAATGAATGGGGTATATGAATAAATATTGATAATAAAATTAATATAGTGAAATTAAAGTATATAAATGATTATAATATGATTATATTAGTGTGTCTATAATAAATTTTAATGCATATATTTAATAATAAAACTAAGTAGTTGATAATACTCATGTGAGAGACTTGAATTTTCCCCGGAATTCTCCATAAATTTGAAAGTATTAGGATATATATTTTTTAATAGGGGATTAGTTTTTTTTTTGATAATATTATAGTGTGAGTAAAATGGAAGATTTTTTAAGATTATTATTAAGGAAATGGAGTATCATGAAGGGGTGGAAGTATCCCATTTTAAAAGTTAAGGGAAGGAGAGTTTTGTAAACACCCTTTACTTATTTACTTATATCTTTACACTATTCAAGGTAAAAGGATATAATAATATGAGACTAGTAGTTTGTAAAATGGTGAGGCGGGAACATCCTCCCAATCTCTAATTTTGGCAGTATTCATGATTGATTTATGGACTTTCCCTTTATTTTTATTCAACCAAGTGAACTCTTTCCTCAATAACATTTGTTTTTACCCATGGTAGTTAATTAAAATGACCATAATTAAAATTTATCTTATCATATAATTCGATAATTATAATAATAAATATGAAAAAAAAATTATCAAATAAAATTTCTATGGTTAAGAAATTTTAGTTTCAAAATAAATATACCTAAAACAAAAAAAAATTGTTTTAATGAAAATTCTGATTTTTAAGCTTAAATTTTTTTGAGTGATAAAATTAAAAATGATTGGAATTTTTATTTAATATATTGATTAACAATAAACAAAAAAATATTTTAATTTTAAAATAAGGTATAACCTAATTTATACAAAAATATTACTTAATTAAAAGAAACATCCAAAATAAATTTTTATAACATAATATCTCACTTTAGTTATAAAAAAATGTTTTTCAAAGGTTTCATATGTTAAAAGAATATATAAAAATGGTTACTTTATTTCTAAATTTTATAATTTTTTATTTAATGGTGTTGAAATTTTTTTATTTACACTTATATAGAGATAAAATCATAAAAATTATAATTTTATTAAATCCCTCATTTTCTAACTAAAAATAAACCTTTTTGAAAATCGATCAAAAATTCATACTCATATAATTTTGATATTATGAGTCCATAAATGAAGTTATTTTCATCAATTTAAAATTCTAAAATTAATATTCATGAATAAAGACACTTTAAAGGTTGTATTATATGATATTTTATGATATGGTGTTTACATACTATAGTAAAGTCTTGGGTGTCACATCCCCCCCATTCTAAATAAATTTTACCTTGAAATCATGGTGTATATCATCTATTGAAAAATTGCGTATAATGTTTTCCTAAAACTTATTTTCAATACTATATTTCTTCCATTAATTTTTGATTTCTCCAAAATACTTTCACCAAATGATTTTTCTAAGTCTACAATACTTGTTCTTTGGAATCAAGGATCAAGGCAGGATCATAATTATAAGACAATTCATGATCTAAATCTATTTACTCATATGTGAGAACATGTGTTGGAGATGTAATTTATTTACTCAATAAGGAAACATGAATGACATTGTGTAATTTAGAAAGTTTTTTCGAAACATCCATTTAGTAAGCTACAGCTTTAATTCTTTATAGTATTTCAAAAGCACCACTATAACTATCTCTTAACTTTCTATTTCTATCAAATAATACAACTCCCTTACATGGTGAAACCTTTAAGAATACATGATCCCCAGTAGGAAATTCCATGTCTTTCCATCAATTATCATCATATATCTTTTCTATTCTTTGGGATTCTTTAATGTGATATTAATTAGTTCATATATTAATAGTTGTCTCCTCTAAAAGCTCTGAGGAAACTTACCATATTTCTCCCACTACTTACCATCATTTTGGACTATTATACCTCTTATTATGCAATGCTTTATATAGTTATATTTGTATGTTATAATCAAGATATATTATTTTATTCAAATTCCACCAAAGATAAATAATAATCCCACATTCCTTGGAAGTCAATAGAACATTATCTAAAACAATTTCCAAAGTTTGGATAGTTATTTCATAATATCCATCAGTCTAGGGAAGATAGAGAGTGGTTAATTGTATCTCAGTGTCAATATATCTTTAAAGACTCTACTTGAATTTCAATGTGAATTGAGGTCCATGATAATATTCAATCAATTAAGGTTCCCCATGAAACATTATGATTTCATTGATATATTCTTAGACAATGTTCTCAAGGTATATATATTCTCTTATTTCTATGAAATGTATATACGTAATAACTTGATCAATGATGACCCATATACCATTCTTTTTTCATGGAGTATTTGGGATTCTAGTGAAAATTTTCGTTATAACATTTTCCCACTTTCATATTAGTATAGTTATAGGTTTCATGACTCCCATAGGATGTTATATTTTAGCCTTCACCTATTGGTATACTAAGAATATGGAAACATACTCCCTAATTTCTCGCTTCAATACATCCCACCAGAAATCTTATCTTCAATCCCAATACATATTTGTACATCCAAGGTGTATAGATAAATTTGAACTATGTTATTCATCTAGAAGTTCCCTCTTGAACTCTATTATAGATGGAACACATAACTTATTTACAAACATCAACACTATACCACTATATATAAATTTAATGAATTTTCCATCATTCATTTCTTTAATATTCCTGTACAATTTCTCAACATCCTACTGGTACTTCTCCATTATTTCTTGTAAGTATAGTTTAACAATTCGTTAAAAATGGAATGATGGCTCCCCATGCCTGAAAATCACCATATCTATATTTACTAGATCCCTATATATGGGATATTTATTAATCCTCAAGTCAGTTTGAAATACATAGTCTCTATTACTCAATAAATCAACCACCTTTTTTTCCTTCCCATGGGTGGAAGTGTATCGAGAAATAATAGTCATTGAATAACTAAAATCATCTTCTTTGCTTATTTTTTAGCCCCTTTAGAGATAAGATATACATTAAAATCTTGGGTTCCATTTAAATATTACGTATTTCACTACAAATGTATCTTTCCTTGTTTTATAAGAAATTATTATAGATTACAGCCCAATTTCAGAAGTTAAATAGTTATATTAATGGATTTTCAACTACCTCAATGCATAGTAAATCACTCTATCATTCTATAGAAGAATATAGAAAAGTCCTCTCATTGATTCATTACTATAAATAAAAAATACTTCCTTAACAACTAGTTAATTCAATACTGATGCATGAATCAGTCTCCTATTTAGATCTTTAAAACCCTCCTCACATTCCAGTAATCATGTGAATTTAACCCATTTATGTACTGACTCAGTTAACGGGTTTCTCAATTATAAAAAATCTAGAACAAACCTCTTATGTTAAACTACTAAACCCAAGTAACATCAGATCTAATTTATGTTCATTGTTTTAGGCCATTATTTGAAAAGTTTTTTGTTGGATAGGTCAATAAATATTCAAAACATAGACACAATATGACCAATACAAGAGATTTCATTGAGCAAAAAATCTCACTTACTATGATTCCTATATAATTCATTTTTTCTAAGGGTATCTGGAGTAATTTAAATATGAATCTCAAGCTCTTCATAACTATTTGAGTATATCAATATATCGTCGATTAATACCATTAAAAAGTTATCAAGATAATCATTGAATATTATATTCATATGATCCATAATTATATAATGTTCATTTTTCAATCCAAAAGACATTAGCATAAAATCATAATTTTCATACCTTGTTTAAAATGGTTTCTTTGGTATATCATTCATCATCACCCTTTATTGAATGGCCCGAAGGCCTTATTTTTATTTTATTATGGATAATCCTACTTTTAAGGGTTGAAGGGGAACCCCTACATGACCTATAGGCCCAAGGCACAAGGCCTGATATGACTTGCAATACATGATCTGAAGGTCCAGAGGAATACCATGACTAATACATGACCTGTAGGCCCAACCTACTAGAACTGCCCCTCCCCATCTTCTGCATCATTGATTGCCTAGCTCCCCAACATGCATTGCTGATCGAAAAGAATTGCCCATACAAAGCTGTATGGTGCCTGATCCCGATGGCAGTTTCCATACCCTCTCATTCTTCCAATCTGGTTAGCTCTGCTTCTGGTGACTGCTATTCTTGTTGCTCTAATCCTCTTCTGGGGTCTTCTATTTATGAATTAGGCTACTTCAGGGTCACAATGGCCCGAAGGCCATGTGGCCCGAAGGCCTTTGAAGGCCCGAAGGCCCTTGAGACCCGTAGGCCTTAACTGGTGGCCTGAAGGCCCAAATCGGGTGAATAGTTCCTCCTGCTATAGTACTGAAAAGTACCTTATACAGTAATGCTATAGTAACCTCGAAATTATCCGCCACCCAGTATTGAACCTAGGTCTCTTGGGTGCCAAGTAGGAGCTCTTACCACTCGAGTATAGGCTTGTTGGACATCATCACCCATAGTTGATGACAATCATAGTGGATATCAATCTTTGAGATATATTGAGCTTCAAAAATTTGATCAAACAAGTCATAAATTCATGAAAAATGATACTTATTCTTTATGGTAATGGAATTTATTTCCCTGTAATTGGTACACAATCTCAAAGACCCATCTTTCAATCCATAAATAAAACAAGTGATCCAAAAGGTGAAACCATAGGGCATATAAATCCATCATCACTAAACTCTTAAAAAAAATATTAATTCAACCAACTCCATTAGTTCCCTTATATAAGGAGTTTTAGATACAGTTCTTTCATCGGGAATGAGTTTGAGGGAGATCTAAACTTTATGCTCTAGAATATGACTAGGTAATTCTTCTAGAGAAAATCAATGACATTTTGGACCATGGACACATCCCTTATTCTTAAGATATCTTCCTCATCCTTATGTCATGATTGATCATCTTCTTTACCCATATTTTCATTATGAAGATCTACTATGGTGGGATTAATACATGATTTAAATGATGATGTATCCCCTCTAACAAAATGATATTCCACCTCATATTCATGATTTTTAATCTCATTCTCTTAGAAATAATTCTTTGAATTATATTTTAAAATATATTCCATTATAAGGATTATATCAATGTTAACTTCAAGTATAATAACTAATTTTTCATATAGATAATTAGAACTGTCTAACATATCTTTGTTTTCATAATAATCCCACTTAGTATCTTAATTGATAACACCCTTAATTTGGTGGTATAGAAATATCTAATTCTTTTGGAAAAAATGGAATAAATAAAAGAGTGTAAAGATCCATAATCAAAAAAAACAATATCTAACATTGATGAAATGATCAAATTACCTACAACTACATCATTATAAACATTGGATTTGGATGTTGTAATCACATAATCTTGGTCTTACGTCCATGTCCATTTCTTAGGTAATTTCCATTTATGTTGGCTGTATTTGTTTTCATAATTAACCTTATACCTAAAATTAAATAAATGACCCTTAATTGATTATTCTTTAACATTTCATTATTGATCTTGACAGAATTTTTATCCACACTTATAGAAAACTGTAGTTCCCTTCCTGTAATACCAAGGGTGTTTCTTCTCCCATTTATCATTGTATGAAATCCTACTATTCCTTTATTCTTTTTTTCCACGCCATTATTCCAAAAATTCTCACTACCCTATTCTTCTCCTAATTTTCCTTTAACACATACAACCTGGGAACTCCTTTTATATATTAATAGAACTTGAGAATAAATTTTTATATGAATAAAAGGTCTAAGAGAATAATTCCCTTTGAAGGACCAATTTTAACCAATCAAAGAAATTGTCAATATTTATTTCTAGACTATGTTTATATTCTTTAGTGTGAAAAGCTAACAATATAAAGTCATCCTCACATTTAGTAACATCTTCCTTCTACTTTTGTCTAATATTGAGTAGATTTATTTCCATTTCCACTCTTTAATCACCAGGAAATTATTTTTCTTAGAATTCCTCCTTGAATGTTCCCCATTACATGTACTTGATCTCATCATCCTCTTTATTCTATTGAATTAGAGACCACCATTAGTATGTAACTTCATGTAGGAGAAAAACCACCATGATGATGTTTTCCATTTCACTACTTCCCAAAGTGAGAAATACCACCTCTAGATACTTGATCTATTATTTCTCTACCAATGTATTGATAGTTCCACTAAATGTTGGGGGTTTTTGTCACATGGATCAATCTATCATAATTACACTGTATTTTGTATCAGTAGTTCACTCTATCTGGGTGAGATTATTTGTCATAAAGTTGGTCAATTTCCCCAATATGGTTATGAAATAATTATCCCTAACTCCAAATTCATTAACTTATTTATGGGGAATATCCCTACATTGACTATTAGTGTTGATACGGTTCTCATTCCTCGCATTAGTCACTATCTTTCTACAATGACATACACATAATAAGATCATGATATGGAATTGTAAAATATAATTCCTACAATTTTTTAGAGTGTTACCTATATATATTGAGGGAATAACCCAAGGTTGCTACTAAACTTCCTTTGATGCCAACTATCACATCCCATACTCCAAAAAATGAGATCCAGACTTTATATCACATTATTGATACAATGTAAAAGTGTTCCCAAAGGATTGAAATGTTTAATTTTCTTTGAACATGATATTAATTCATAATATACACTTGAAAACATATGATACAACATGAACACATTATGATAACATTACTATCCCTTAAATCATATCCCTGGAAATTAATCATAGTCCACCTCTAGGTTTCATGGGAAAAGGAAATTAAACAAGGGTGAGCTTTGATGCTCAATAAGGAGTAAAATATAATAGAAGATTACATAACATAAACATGTCATATGTTATATGGAAAGATTAAATGAAAAATATGAATCCATATTCAAAAAAAACTGACAGCATTCTATATCCATGGAAATTAATGAAAACATGGATAATGAAAATTTTTGATCTCATATTGTTGGAATGAAAGATTCTAGACATCCCAAAATTGTTTCCAAAGCCGTGTGAAAAGACTGATTCCTATCATGGTAAGGGTTATGCCCAAGAACCCAAACTATTTTGACTCATGAGTACTATCAATACATTGTGGAACTATATAATTTAGTACCCCAAACATCAACTAATTATATCCAATGAATTCACCATAAGATTCATCAAGATAATTTATACCATTCACTAAGGAACCTCTTCCTGAATTAACCATGACTCTCTTTGTAATGAGTAAATACAAAAAAAATACTTCCCCACTCTATATAAAAATATTTATGTCTATGATAACATCTCTTAATCAAATTATAATTCATGGGGTATCATTAATATAACATGAAGTACCCTTATTAAATAAATATTGTGGAAAGGGTAAATACATTTTGATAGGTTATCCATAGAATATGGTAATTGGTTTCAATAGTTTTCATTGTTAGGATACATAATTAATAGTAGGAAAATCATTTATCATGGTTCTTTAAGAGTGTGTGAATACTCCAAAACATATCCCTAATGACTGTCTTCCCAGGTGTATAGTCTTAGGCCCACTCATTGTTTATCAAAGTAACGATTGATTCCACGATAAAAACTTTGTTTAGTGGTTATTAATTCTATTTGTATCTATTACATGGCTATATCCACTTTCAAATATTATAGGGATGTATTTTCTAGTAAATTACACATAATTTTATCTTACCAACACTTATGGTGGTTTTTCTACCATGGAAATGGTGACTCTCTAATAAAAAGAATATGAGAGAGGGATAATGATATAGACTTTAAAATCACCTAAATCTATTCTTTAATATAGAAAAAATTCTCCCATTTAAATGTATGTACCACAAAAAATAAAATATATGGTGAATATAATATGAGTCCCAAATAATGATAATAGAGATGAAAAAGACCCACTTATGGATTGTCTATAAATTAAATCATAAACTATTAAAATATAGGGATTTAAATTGATATTAAAATATAATGAATAAATTAATTTCATGACATAACATTTGAAATGTGTATTGTATACACCATATAAAGGAATTTTGGTTCATAGAACAAAATATGTATCAAAGAGTGGAATTTGAGATAGAAAATCCTTAACTCTGGTCTTGACTTCATAGAATGTACATTAATTTAAAATATCACAATAATAGTTATCTCAATAACTTAATTTATATCCTTAACCATATCCACATTCAAAATCTTCACAAATAGTCATTCTCTACATGAATTATCCTGATTTCCCACAATGGGTGTTTATAGTTTTGATTGTTTGTACTTGTTTCATAATAGTGGTGTCTATATTCATTATTCTTCCAAATATTGTCCTAATAAGGTCAATAATGTTTATATTAGGGATTAATTATAATAATTTTTTTATTTCAAATCCCTTTCATGTTTGTTTTAGTATCTATCCTTGAAGATGAAATTGATAATAAGAATGTTTCGATGATTCTTAACGATTGTGGTGTGTTTCTTAATTATTGAATTAAATATTAATTTAACATCTACGAAACAAAAAACCCCTCTATCTAAAAATTTATATAATATTATTCTAGTAATTGTGTTTTTATATTCACTCGTTATATAAATTCATAGTATTGTTCAAGTAAGCGGTTAAACCGTCCCAAACATGAAGATATCATGATTTAATGGA
Organism: Viscum album; assembly: GCA_963277665.1. Lineage (NCBI taxonomy): Eukaryota > Viridiplantae > Streptophyta > Magnoliopsida > Santalales > Viscaceae > Viscum > Viscum album. Next base: position 948,685,240 of record OY728155.1, on the reverse strand, counting down.
TCATTAAGTGGTGGTTTCTTGAAATATAATTATATTAGGAGAAAAATGATTTTATTTAGTGTTTATTAGTATGATAAATAATAATGATAATTAATTATAGGAATATTTACTGCATTTTAAAATATTAAACAATTTGAGTAAATGTTTATCCTCTTTGTATGCTCATTTTAAATGACTCAATTAACGATTCTCATTTTTTGATCATATAATCAATAAGTAATATAATTTGTCATAAAATATTATAAATTATTTCATAAATATAATATTTATCCTTTAATACCATCCTTATATTGACCCTTGTAATGGAATGATTGAAAATGAAATGTGTTACGTCAAGGAGGCGATAGTGCGCACAAGAGATAAACAACAACTTTGTTTTTATTAATGGATAGGATATATGAATAAATAATGGTTATAAACTTAATATAGTAACATTATAATATATAAAAGATAATAATATAATTATATTAGTGTTTCTATAATAAATTTGAGAGAAGATATTTTATAATAAATCTTTGTAGTTTGTAATAATCATGTTGGGGGCTTGGATTCTCCTTTGAATTATACTTGACTTTGAAGGGAATAGGATAAATATGAGTGAATATGGACTTATATTAATGGTTTATGGTTTTAGGGAGTTAAAATGGTTTATTTTAAAATATTAATTAAAGGTAAAGGGTGTAACATGAAGTGGTGGAAGTTTCCCCTTTTATAAGTGAAGTGAAGGGTAGTTTTGGAAACACATTAATTATTTAATTATATCATTACACTATTAAAGGTAAAAGACTACAATTATTAGAAATTATAGAGTGTTTTACAATTAAATATTTATAATTCCACCCATTAATTCATTTTTTAGGTATCATTTAGTGACTTAATGTCTTTCCCTTTTACTTCTTTTTCTAGTGTACTTTTACCTAGATAACTTTTTTACCCAATATAGTAAATTAAAATGACCAAAATTAAAATTTATATTTTCACATCATTTTATAATACTAATACTATATTTGAAAATAATTTTATAAAATAAAATTTATATGGTTAAGAAATGTTCTTTTCAAACTAAACTACGTCATTCATAAAAATGGTTTTTAGTAAAATTGTGTTTCATAAGCATAAAATTTACATGATAGATAAAATTTTCATTGTTAATAATTATTATGAAATACATAGATTTATTATAAAAATAATAATTTTATTTAACATTTAGTTCACAGAATAACTGAATTTTTACCAAAATATTACTTAATTAAAAGAAAAGTCCAAAACTATTGTTATATTAAAGTAACATTTTAATTTAGTTCTAATAATGTTTGTCATAGGTTTTCTATATAAAAATAATATTTAAAAATGTATAATTTTATTCCTTAATTTTATATTTTAAAGATTCAATGATATCTAAATCTTATAGGTTATGATTACATAGTGATAATTTCATGGAAATTAAAATTGTTTAGGATCCCACATTTTTCGATTAAAAAATCATTGTTTATAAAAAATGATGAAAAAATCATACTAAGATAATTTTGATATTATAAGATGAAAATTTTAGTTAGTTTTATCAATTTCAAATTTTAAAATTATTAATTTAAGGAATAAAGGAACTTTAAAGGTTTCATTATATGGTAGTTCAAGATATGTTATTTACCTACTATAGTAGATTCTCGGGAATTTCATTGAGAGGTTCCAGTTTTCATATATACCTTAAGAGTAAATCAAAAAAATATCTTCATAGCTACCAAAGTATAGTATGGTTAATCTCTTCATAATAATGGAAATTAAAACAGTAAATAAGTGATCTATTTTTCTATTAGTTTCAAAGATAAAGCTGGAGTCATACCTCGTGATTATTGTGAAATTTGTTACATATGATCTAATAGATTCATCATCTTTTATATTAAATTAAAAAAAGTAATTCTCCATTTTTGTGTGGTGATTATATGGAAAATACTTTTTGTACAATATATTATTGAACTCTTCCCATTACATAGATTTTACATCCTCCTTTTCTGTCATTTTTCTTATGAAAATTCACCATTGGACAACATAACCTTTTAAATTATGGACTACTAAAACAACCATTTCATAGTCCAGGCATGGGAGAACAGAAAATACATTTTACATTGTATTGACCCACTACTTATAAACCACTAGATTAGAAGACCCTATAAAATATGGTTGATGTTTTCTCATAAATTACATGATATCAACAAACTCCCTCATTGATGTATTTAGGAACACAACACAACTTGTGATGTTTCCAAAATCTTGATACTATTGGGTGACAATTTCTATGTGGTTCTTTATACCATCCCCAATCTCATCGGGTTTATATTTGGTAAAATTCCTACATTTTTTATTGCACTCATTGTTAACTCAGTTATTTTTGTTTCCCTCTAGTTCATTAACTAAAGTTAAACTATGAATGAGTATACTTAAATTAATTAATTTATATAAAATTAAACTATACAATCTGAAGGGGGATTCATAAATGACATGAATCTATTAGCCTATGAATCTCTAGGATTTAATCTAGGTTATCCATGGTTGAATTTTTAACTTTATTAATTATATATATTTAAATAATTTATACAGTTTTAAAATATAATGTGATTAACCAAAGAAAATCCCATCATTAGTGTTAATCCAAGTGTTCGGTTAGGCCTCTTTATTCACGCATCGGTTTATAGTTGAGTTAATATCCAAGATGCCCTATTCAAGTTTATTACCCCTAAGTACATCTATTGAAGAGTCTGAATCCACTTGTATTACATGGATAAGGATGAAATTTCTAAGATAACCACACAATAACTATATTAACAAAAAATCAGGATATTATATTGTACTTTGACCCATCACTTATACTTTTCCCTAGGGTTTTCTCTAATGTTATATAAAATAATCTCCAAAAAATAACAAATCCCATCTCTAATACTAACTAAAAAGACCCAAGTTGTAACATACTAGACCCACTTTACTCATTAGTAACTAATACCAGTTGGTCACATGGCCTCAAGTGTGCCTCCTCATATACTAAAGGTGACCAACTAGTAGTGGGGCTCTATAATGGCTAAATGGGGATACTATACCCCCTTTATCAGAGTGGATCATAATGTTGAATAATAACAGTATGTAGTGGAAAAATAATAAATTATAATAGTGAAAGTAAACAACTAAAAAATTTAAATGACATAAATAATCAGTTATCACATAAAAAATGATGTCAATATGTTATACAAAACTGAGGTAATATAAGGAAAAATGGTAGCAGGAATACAAAGTGCATGATATACAAAATAAAAAAAATTATGAAGGGTATCTCTAATTGAATCATTAGAAAACACTCAGTCCTATGATGCCATACATTATCCTTGTACATAAGGTCAAGCATCTATAGGGGTTCTACCTATATTCATAAAGTCTATCCGGGTACCAATAGATATCCCAAAAATGGTGTGTTAAAAACTCAGTGGGCCACCACCAATGATGTATTGCACTACAAAGTCTATGAATATATCATGATCAGTGTGAAGGAATAATAAATAAATGTTATAAATAAATAAACCATTTTGGTTTGGGTTCCATGAGTAATACTTGAATGATACTATATTCTTTGGCCTAATCTGGAAATGCCTCGGAACGTGTTACATTTTAAAGTAATATTTGTAAGATGAGACCTGAGGGGTATAACCAAGGTGTACCTATATAGTGGTGATTAATTAATATCTTATAATATTCATGGATTTTCATATTTATAAACTGGGTGAAGTCTACAAGGGTATAGACTTGGCATTTCTCCCCAAGGAGAAAGTGTTACTTGATCTCTATGAGCTTGTCCTAGATAACCTCTGTGCTAGATTTGATAGGTGCCCAAGGTAATAATAAAGGTGGTATATAACATCAAGATGAATTTAAGGAGAATAATCCAAGGAATTATTTTTCATTCCTGAAAATATAAATGAACCCTTAGTTCCAAGTCGGGGCATTCACAATCATAATACAATGACTGAATCAAAGTATGGTATTTCACTTGGAGAACACGTCGATGAATCAGTTTGTGTCCTAGGATCCCATATAATGAAAAATATAGTGGGATTATAAGTATTAATTAGGTAATTCCACACATTTAAGGTAATTCAAGGTTTGTGACCATATTTAATCATAACATAAGAACTACTCAATTCTTTACATCAATCATGTGTATAGCGGACTACCACCTCACGAACCGATGAAACTCGTTTTCCATCAATGCATATCATGATTCTATATAATGATAGATTTAATTTATATATAAAATATTAATGATTTTATTTTACTTAAATAATTATAATATCAAATATACCTTCTTACTTTCCATTCCATTTAAAATATGATAACTTCACTCCTGTGTGCGGCGAATAACTACCTCCGAAAGCGATGTGATTCATTTTTTAGTAACTCTTTACATGGAATCTAATAAGGATAAATTTAATAAATATATTTGATATATGTGACATTATTTTTATTTTATAAAATTAATATATCACCCATTTCCTTACCCTTTCACTCGTTAGTGAAATTATATCATCCCTCGTGTGTACGTAGAGCCTAATATCTCCACAAAGCGATGCAATTCATTTTCCATGCCCAACCATAAACAAAGATGTTAAAAACGTATATATTGACTGAATATTATATTTATAACATCAATATAACTCTATATATTATATAACTATATTATATGTGACATAACTGGAATTTTCATTACAAAACACGCATAAGAAGGTAAGGTAATTAACACCCCAAACAACAAAAATTAGTAACTATTATTAAAAAGTGGGTGGTAAGATTTTATAATTGGATCATATATGATATTATAAATATGAATATGGTTTTATTAAAAATTAAAAACATATTTAAAACCATTATAAAATAGTTTAAATTACATTCAACCAAAAGGAAGTGTGAGGTAAGGGACTTTATCAAAATTTCCCTTCAATGAGGAATATTGTATTATTTTGCACCTAATTTATTTTATATGGTGTATATACTTTCCATTTAACATGTAATATCATTAATAATTCATAATTCATTTTATTTTATGTTTAAATTTGAATTATATCATACAAGTGGATTTAAATTAAAAATTACCAAGTTTTGAAATATTTCATAACTTGATTTTTTCATTGGGTTATATTACATCTTTAGTGTCTTTTATATTCTAAGAATATGTGTGTAAATACTTTTGAATATATAATTCTATATTTCCACTTTTTTTATATGTATTTACATTTGAATCACATAATCTATTCATTGGTTAATTATAAGTTCAATGTGATGATCATTGTTAGGATTTTTTCACAATATTATTTAATTGGGATTTTTATGTATGAATTTATATTGAAGGAAATTATTTGATCATTTAATAATAAAATAATTTAATTTTTCATCCTCTAGTTATTAATAAAAATTCTGATTAATAGTTCCATTTCAATTCATTGGTATATAAAACTATTGAGAAATGGTTTTAAGAAAATCTGACTTTATTACTCTCCTCAGACAAAAATCATTTTTCACCGAAATCTATATTTTAAAAAAAATATTTTGAAAATTTATCAATAATTATAAAAATGATTCATCAAAGAAATTTTTATCAATGATTAAATTTTTACAAAATATTTTTTAAAGGAATCTTTATGTCGTTTTCCGAATACAGCTCATTTTACTTTCGCTAAAAAAGTGAAATGAATCTTCATTTTAATAAATAAGAAATGAACAAAATTTATAGCCATATTAACCACTCAATATTTTAAATCGTACTTTATAATTTTCAAATTTTATTTTCAAAGAAAATTATTTTCAAAATATTTTGTGAACTTTTAGTTTATAAAAAATATTTTCAAAGTGAAAGGCTTATTTTTAACAAGAATGTTTTTAATGAAATTTTTATAGTATTTCTATTCATAAGTGATATCAAACCATTATTTAAATTATGATCCACATGGGATATTTTTTTCTGATACCATCCTTATTATTTATCAGGATTTTTTATGATTAGTTAGAATAAGGAATGTATTGATATTCTCTTTCTTGATTAGTTTTTGTAATCATTAACTTTTCCTTGAAATATTCACTTTATTGTTATAATTGGACATTACATTTACGCTAAATATCCTTATTATTAATAATGTGTATACTTATTACTTAAACCATATATGATTTATACATATAGTATTTTACTATTAATGTTATATGATTCACTGGGGAAATTATTGGTAATGTGTATTCCTTAGTCAATACAGAAATTTATTGATAAGGCATATTGGTCATGAGTTAAATCGGTTATTAGATATATAATGAATCATTTCTATATGAAGATACTTGTGGGGTCCATTTATATATATCCCCTCGATGCATCTATAGTCTCATGAGAAAAATAAGTTAGTTAGCCTTATTTAAATGGATTTTTAGTGTATACCAACCCATCAGTTTTAAAATCTATTATGAAAGGACTTGAAAGTAAAGGTATCATGATACTTGAGATCATTACATCCAATAATTAAGTATTTCATTCATTAAGAATTCTTTTATTATTATCCACGATATTTTCACAATGAAAATATCTCTCGATGCATTATAATTCTTAGTTTATCCATTTAATGGCATGTGTTTTCAGTTATTTTCATTTCTGTATTTGTTATACCTTATCTAATAATGATATTAAATTTATTGAATAAATGGAATTTGTGTTTAGATATTTACATTTCCATATGGATTAGTCCTTATTTATTATTCTTAATTTAATCATGATATCTTATGTTTTACGAAAATCTTACTGAGAATTTGAGGTCACCATTATTTTGTTTCCTTTCCAATGAATCCAAGAAGTTTAAAATGAATTATATATAAGGATATTTTAGATGGAATAATGATGTTCTCAAACAAAATTATGTTATAATTTTTTTTTTTTGAAATGTAACATGAGAATCCTGTGTGTATCCAGTATACCATGATTAGTAAACTATTAGGTCCTTCGATATGCAATTTCTTGTATCTTATTCTAATGTAATAAAGTAGACATTGGCTATGGGTTTATTATATTTGGGGTCATTACATAAATTGCCATCAATGAATCCAATATAGTGGCACCAATTCTCCTAGGTTATCAACAATGTCCCCCTTTGGATTTTTTTGACAACACAATCGTGAATCCAAAGCTTCTTAATTCTCCATGATTATTTCTACTCCCCTACTTTATACTCCCCCTTTGAGGGTCAATCTAGTATATAGATTCGTGATACATTCTACTCTCCCCTTGATATTTAATCCAAAGTATACCATGTACCGCATGAACCATATATAGTGTGTATGGAAAACCTATATCTATGGAAACATGGGTTTCACATTTAGCACCATTATGATTCTTCCTCTTACTTCTTGATATAAAAGAATACAATATCTACACATTTAAACCATTAGGATTACTCATTATTTCATTTAACTTTGTACCCTTTATCAATGATGTTCATAGTGTTATTGTTCTTCTCCCCCTTTGTTGACATGGTCCTTCCATCTGATAAATAGATATTAATCCCCCCTATGATATAGAAATCCTACACATTATGCACATTTTATACCCACTTATTAGGCTCAAAATGCCGCTTATCCTCCTTTATCATTTCTACCTCATTGAATACAAGTTTGATCACACTCTCAAGTTCAAAAACATCATTCAAATATAGTTTTATTCAAAATGATATTTCAAGGGTGTACTTACCACTTAGAAAATATCTATCAATAGTACCTCCAAAACTATTGAGTAAAAAATATATGTAGTAAATAAGAGATAAATATAATAACACCATAATATCACATTAAATTCACATTCTTACATATATCCCAAGAATCTATGGAACTTTAATTTCAATAATGTAACTCTTTAAAAATTATTCTATAATAATAATCTATAGACATAAAATGGATACCAATTGTTGAAATTGATACCAATTATCATAGATACTTATTGTTAAACCATTTTTAGCTCTCAATGTCACTAGTTACACCAAACTTTATACAAACTATTGAATTTATAGATCAATTCCACATCCTAATCAACACTTATTAACATTTTTCTTCTCTAATTCATTAGGTGACTTTCCTTGGTTGTTAAGGATTCCATCTATTGTATATTAATTACAAAACTCCCCAATACTTTCTCAAATTCATCACTGAATACAGAATTCATATTCAAAATGAAAATTATCTATCCATAGAACCATTCGATATCCTAATAATTGATATATGATATCACATATTTGATAAAAACAAATAAATCATGAGATATCATTTTATTATTGCTTCTCCATTTTTTCATCTTCAATATTTGATGCCCAAATTATTAGGTGCTCATGTCATCAAAACTTCAAATAGAAATTGATACCACCTGACACTAAATATAATATCAAAATTCAATTCTTGATTCCAATCATTGAAATAACTCATTGATACTCCTATGATTCTTCTGTTCTCATGTATTGAAATTCTATATTTAGAAGAAGAAAAAATTCCACTTGTACTACTTCAATCATTAGTTGTAAATCTATAGCATGACACAACAACACTTTTGATCTTTTGATACGAATTCCCCATGGATCATATATCCATCAAAACCTAAATTACTTCAAAAAACGTTAATTTCATTTATAAACATGGGGATAGGGAATAATTCCATATACTCGAGTTAATGAATGATGTTGGTCTTGGTGCACCAACCCTTCACTGTTATGTCTTCCTTTTCCCCTTGTCAGATTTGAGGAGTGGATTTCCATAACCTCATCAAGTTATTCTTATTATTTATCATTATTAATGGTAATATTATTCATTCCCATATTAGTTTCTCTCCATTCAATGATTCCAATTACAAAAAAATTATTCTAGATGATTACTTTAGACATACCCTTTCTTAGCTCGGGCCTTTTATTTTCTTCACATCCCGAATCACATGATTTTATTTCTTGGGTAATTTTAATGAAAATAATATCCTAACACATCAATAATTTTGTTTTGATTTTCTAAGACATCTTAACACCTATTTTATCCAATCATGATTCAATGCCTTTTATAACTCATTCCTTGTTCTAGGATACTTATTTCATATGAGATCCTTTTGGAATCAATCTATTCTTCTAAATCATCTTTTTTTATTTTCAATACATGTTTTGTTCAACTCAAGATTTTTGACACTTGTTTAAATATATATTTTAAATTCTATTGTGAAATCCCAAATTTATCTTAATTTATTTCCTTGTGGTGTATTGTTTGAAACCAATTAGGCATGTCTTGGGAATATTCTCTTTAAAAACCATTTGAGCCACCTCAATATTTTTCATCCTTGGTGGATCATTCTTCAAATTTATATCCATATTTCACATATTTGGAGTGACTTCTTTAATTTTTTCCCTTCATATTTGTTTTTATTCATTCTAAAATGGCTATATTGATTCATCCATTGTTGTTCCTTGGTGAACCTTTCGTTTAGCTCTATTCTTTTCCTTAAGAGTTATAAATCCATTTTCTGGTTAAACAGATTTTATTTCTATTCAAACATTCTTGTGCTTGGTCAATAAAGTGGAGGAATTCCTTACAAAAACATTAATTCCATTATAATTATAATTTATATCCATATTACCTAATTTATCAAAAATAAAAAATCTCTCATTAAAATCATACCTTATATAGTCATGTCTTAGTTGAGATATTGTTTCAACGTATTTTTTTTCCCTTCATCCCTTGGGTTTTTAGAAAATTAGTCATTTATGTCATGTGATTACACAATAGTAGAACTTTTTTTATCATCCTTCAATATTTTCCACAAATAGATTTGTTAGGAATATTTTTCTTACTCACTGGACCTATATTTTCATATATTTTTACTTTAATTTTTGATACTTCCATTGGAGGGATCCTCTACTTTTCACTAGTGGTTCTCAAACTCACCTCAACATACTTTATTTTCTCACCCTACCTTTAGTTTTGTAGTCATATATCATATAAATGAGATCACTTCATTTATATATTTTATGGTCACTTCATGTTTTTCTTTGGGTGGTACAATTCTAACCTTCATCTCCAATAATATGGACTTTTTTCCACTTCATGGTAAAATTATTCAAGATAGTTATAACAATGATTCATTATATTCATGCATTTTTTTCAATTTCAATAATTTGGGGAACCTTTACTAGCTTCGGCTTTTGATTCTCCTCAACCAATATTTCCATGTGTGTAAACAATTTATATATATAATGCTTCATGTTTTGATTTTTTCTTAAATCACAGCCATTATCCTTAGTGATAGTTGTATGAATCTATACCTTAGAATAAATTTTAACATATTCTGTAAAGACCCTTAAATTTCAAGGAATTGTTTTTTCTTAAATTCTTTAAAATTTTACGAGTACGCAGTTTCTGACGACACCTGATTCCGAGGCCCGGTGTGCCCAGAATAATTTTCTGAAATATTGTTAAGCTTAAATTAACGCGCGTAAGCAGTTTTCCTGAAAAAGTGGATAACTCTTAAACAGTTACTCGGAACAGAAATATGAGGGCACCATTGTGCTCAGGATGACAGGTTTACCCTAGGCGTGACTTAATTTTAGTCGGCGCAGGCCTCCTGTGAGAAAACCCGAAAATGGCATAACCGTAAATAAAATAATTAAATAAAGTTATTTTATTTTTCAAATGCTTAAAACTCACAAACGGTAACTTGGATTAAAAATCTGAGACCACTACTGAACTCATGATGGTATTCATTATTTAATAAAATACTAACTTTGGCCGGCACGGGCCACCATAAAAAGTTAGTTTTTGGCCGTAAATAAAATAATTAAGTGACAATTATTTTATTTTAAAATTCATAACTTCTAAACGGTAACTCGAATTGAAAATCCTAGAGTACCGTTGAGTTTTTAGGGGAGTGTTTCTTCTAGGAATATCCTAATATTGACTGCAATGGGTCGAGGGTGACTGATAATAATTTTGCAAACTTTTTTTGGGTACGTTCAGTAAACGTACGAGCGACATTTTATAACTTTTGAACCGATGCTCGGAATCGAATTCGTAGGGCACCATTGAACTCTCAGCACCAATATTTGCTTAAGAATAAATTCACCTCAATGGTAGATAAGTGGGAATAAAAGTTATTTTTTATCTTTTTATAAAAAAAAATTGATAAAATAAAGTACAACACTTTATTTTATTTTATTTTAAGTTGCCATGTGTTGAGTGAGTTAGTTAAAACCTCCCCCTGGGTGTTGGAGGTGGGACCGCCACACCCTAAACTCCCATTTCATGGGGAGTGAGAGGAAACCTCTCAACCCCCCCCCCCATAAATTTATTTTATGTGTCGACGTAAAATTAATTGCTCTCAATTAATTTTGTGTCAATGTAAAATTAATTGGTCTCAATTAATTTTATGGATCGACGTAAAATTAATTGCTGTCAGTTAATTTTATGGGTCGACGTAAAATTAATTGTTGTCAGTTAATTTTAAGTGTCGACGTGAAATTAATTGTTGTAACTTAATTTTATGTGTCGACATAAAATTAATTCATGTCTTATGTTTTGATGTAGGCTATGTGGGGGAAACTTCTTGGCATCCTCCCCTCTTAAGTTGTGCCAACACACCTCTTAAATTGCGCCAATGAAATTTAATTTGCCCGACCCCCTTTTTTAATTAAATAACCGCATTATTGAAATTTAGGAAGGATCCAAATAAATGAACTATCATAAATTCCACAATGGTTACATACCTCTCCCCCTCTCCTATATATAGGGAGTTTGGGAGAAGGTTTTGGGATGGCTTCACCAAGCGACGAAGTGCGGGTAAAGTATCGCGACACCCAACACTTGGGGAAATATTTTCCTCTCCAACGAAGAATGTGAAGAATGCCAACGACGATCTTCCACGTGATTCTTCTTCAACCTTCCTTCCCCAGACACCTATCCTCCGCAACATCGTCAACGAACCAACGCAGCTCGGAATTGGGGACGTGTGGCGGATGCGACGAACGATGATCTTCATCGTCTTCCTTCCGTGACTCCGCCAACAAGCGATAAGCAAGAGTTAGGGGTTTTTATTTAATTTAAATCATGGACCTTTCCCATGTTCTTCCTTTCTCTCAAAACGAAGAACGGTGGTTGTTGTGCTTCATACTTGAAAGAACCTATTACTACCACCCTAAACATGGAGGGTCTGGGCCAAACCAACATGGCCCGACCCCTCCATTGTTCTTTTTGTGATGATTCTAGGACGACATGGCAATGAGACGACGACAATGAAGGCATCGAACAAAGCTCACGCTGCCCGTGGACTTTGTGAACTACGTCGCCCTCACGGCTCCCGGGAACGCACCCGGTGCCACGCGCCCCTGCCGGCGCACCCACGGCTCTTTACAGGCACACCCCTGGTGCCCTGCCGGCACACCCCAGTGCCCTGCCGGCGCAGCCCAGTGCCCCCCGGCGTGCTTCCTAGCCAGCCCGGCGTGCCGCGCCCTTGCGGCGGCCTGCCCGGTGCCACAGGCGCCCCTCCCGGCTGTAACGCCCCCAAATGATAAAGGGTTAAATGACTAAATGATAAGACTCATGTCAACAATGTGCACCTTCCTTTTCGGGAGCCTATCTGATTAGAACTCCAAAGTTGAGCGTGCTTGTCCTGGAGTAGTGATCAGGATGGGTGACCTTCTAGGAAGTTTCCTAGGGTGTGTGTGAGTGAGGACAAAGCACACTGGAAAGGACATGTGTTGGCTTGTGGGGACTATCATTAGTCAGATGACCCGTTCAGGCATGTGAGTGGACCCTGGGGTGGGCCCCACGTGTCTGCGGGACAACTAGTGGTACCTAATGGGCCAGGACCCGACGGCCATGTTAAGACGGGGTGGTTGTGCTGTCATTGGGACCCGGTTGTCACATTTGGTATCAGAGGAGGAAATCAGCCTTAAGTGCGTTGCACTGCCTGGGTTGAGATGTAGGGCCCACAACGAGGACGTTGTGCTCTAAAGGGGGGGTGATTGTAACACCCCCAAATGATAAAGGGTTAAATGACTAAATGATAAGACTCATATCAACAAGGTGGACCTTCCTTTTCAGGAGCCTATTTGATTAGAACTCCAAAGTTAAGCGTGTTTGGCCTGGAGTAGTGATCAGGATGGGTGACCTTCTAGGAAGTTTCCCAGGGTGTGTGTGAGTGAGGACCAAGCACACTGTAAAGGACATGTGTTGGCCTATGGGGACTATCATTAGTCATATGACCCGTTCAGGCATGTGAGTGGACCCTAGGGTGGGCCCCACGTTTCTACGGGACAACTGGTGGTACCTGGTGGGCCAGGACCCGACGGCCATGTTAAGGCGGGGTGGTTGTGCTGTCATTGGGACCCGGTTGTCAAACTGACGGCCTACCCGGCGCACCCCGACGCCCTCGCGGCGCCCTTCTGCACTACACGACGTGTCCCCGCACGATGCCCCACGTTCGGCACCCTGCCTGGTGCACCCACGCCCTGCCCGGTGCATCCGCGGCCAGTACGGAGCCCAGCCGGCCCGCCCGCGCCCCGCGCGGTCTGTCTGCTGGCCTCCCGGTCACCGGACTGCTGAACCGGCCCGCGACGCACCTGCGGTGTCACTGGTCGAACCGGCTCGGTCTCCCAGCCCGAGTTACCGAGCCTCCTACGTGGCGACTTTTAGGCCGAACCTCCCTCGCGGTCCGCTGGGTCGGGCCGAGTGGACGGGGTCAAAACTGAGTGGGCTAACTCGCCCAATGGTTCAGGTTAGACCCAGCAAGTCTGACTTGGTCGACCCAGACCAGGTCAGCCAAATTTGGGTTAGGCCGAGTTGGTCTGACCGGGTCGGACCGGACCCGGGCTCATTACTGACCCATTACCTTCTTGGGCTATATCTTTGGCATCGGGCATCCGCTTGACGAACCGTCAGCGAAACTGGTACTATTGGAGCATATATGTCCCTTTGAGTATACCCCATGGTATTTTGGGGTATAGTTGAGATACAGACGGGTTGGTTCGTACACAAAACCAACCGGTCCCCCGGGACAAAAAGGCTAATAACTCAGAGACCGGGCGTCTGATTGATGCGCTGTATGTTGCGTTGAAACCCTTATGACGAGGTGGTCCTTTTTGTTACTTCTACGTGAGACTTTGTGACACTTGGAAGTAATGACCAGTAGCTCGTGGAGCATACCCTCCCAGAGACGAGCATACGGAGTGCGGAGACCTATTAGTTGTAGACCTGACAACTGCTTGACCGATTAGACTCGGAGTGATTCGATTAGCCTAGTGGGTGGAGCGCCCGGTATTTGGCGGTAGACCCACAGCGGACGGAGCACCTGGTAGTTGGAAGCAGACTCGCGATACTCGATAGGAGGAGTACCTCTGTGGGCTATTAGTGGGGAGTGCCCGGAATTTGGCCACAGACCTACAGCGGACGGAGCGCCCAGTATTTGGAAGCAGACTCGTGGTACTCGACATGAGGAGTACCTCAACAGTCTAAGGTTAGTGAGTAGTGCCTCAGAGTCGTGACAGGGCCACTGTACTCGACAGAGGAGGAGTTCTCCAGCAGTTGTGGTTTCGATAATGAAAATCCTGGTTTGATCTGAGTCAATAACCTTTGTGTTTTCCTCATGATTGAGATGGGTTACTTGATAACTTATGTATATGTATGGGCATATACCTAAGTAAAGTTTATCTGTTGAGATCTTTCTTTGTGGCTTATCCTTGTTGGATTTAGTGAGACCTTGATTGTCTCGGGGTCCCTACTAAGTATTGTTATACTCACCCCTGCACGGGCTACGCCCGCACCTCATTGTGTTGGTTGCAGATGATGGACAACACTGGTCGTGGTTGAGGCTTGTAGAGCTGGATGGTACCCGAAGGTGGGCTTCACGATGAGACGGTACCCGGAGGTGACAGACGGACGTGGAGAGCTGAGGTGGCCATCTGTACCTACCCTATAGGTAGGAACCCGGAAGATGATCCAAGAGCTGCTTCACCATTCTGTTGTTGTCTTTTCAGTTGTACTTTACTTTCAGTTGTAGTTGTACCTTTCTATTGGGCTTGTGTTTCTGGCCCCTTTGTACTTTCAGCACACTTGTTATATTGCTTTACTTAGTGTTTGCTTCCGCTTGTTCTCTGGTTTTGTGTATTTGCATTTTATAAAGGCAATGCCTTCCCAATTTTTTTAGGGAGTTATGCCTTTTGGTGTTAGTCACCATCCCCTGGCCTATGGAAGACGGGCTTGGGGTAGCCACGATACGGGCCCCATGGGATGGGTCGTCACAAATCTGTATCATAGGAGTCGGTTCTACCGCAGAACTTAGGACACTGATATTTTATTTTTTGTGAAGAAATAGTGTTAAGCGTACTGAGTGTGGTTTTCAGTTCAGGGAGTCCAGTGTTGGTGTGACGACCAACGTATCCATACACCAGGACCCTGACTTCTGATTTCCGACTCAGTGAATGAAAACACTGATTGCGTGTGTGTTTCCAAAAGTTTTCTTTAAGTCAACTCAAACCAGGTCAGCTCACCAGGTATAGTCTTTTGACCATGTCACATCTGTTTCTTTCAGGATGCCTCCCTGCGGATGACCAGCTAGAGCCCCGAGAGTTGTACGTACTGACAGCCCACCGAGGGAAGAGGCCTCAATACATGGCCCTCTTCCAGTTGAGGCACCAGCAGAGGCACCAGCAGTACTACCACCCGTTGGGCTACCGATGCCACCAGCCTCAGCAACAGGTGATGCACTCCGCTTGAGCACACTGCACAAGTTCCAGCACCATAGGCCACCCAGGTTTCGGGGAGAGACGGACCCACAAGTGGATGAGGATTGGATGGAGGTTGTGGTGAGAGTCTTTAGGCTATTAGGTACATCAACGGACTTCATGGTGATCCTTGATGCTATCCTCTTTCAGGAAGCAGCTGGTAAATGGTGGAGCCTGATGCTGTAAATGCATGATGAGGCGTCACTTCTATGATCAGACTTCGAGAGCCTGTTCCGGGTGGAGTTTGTATCAGCCACCCTTTGATCGGTGCGGATACAGGAGCTACTTCAACTGCAGTAGGGTAGCATGAGTGTAGCTCAGCAATCAGTGAGGTTCACAGACCTCTCGTGCTACTCCACTGATATGGTACGAGACCCGTTCTTCAGGGCCCAGACCTTTGAGCAGGGACTCAGCGAGAGATCAGAGCTTCAGTTATCTCCCACAACATTCCGACGCAGACGGGAGTGTTGGAGTAAGCCCTTCTAGTGGATATTTTCCTTGCTGAGCAGTCTCCAGTAGTGGGACACACCACTAGTCGACTGGCAGTGGAGTCTTCTGCAGCTAGAAGTAGATAGACGACACAGGGTTCCAAGAGGACCAGACCCACCGATGGCCGACTGCACGACTCAGGTTCAGTTGTGCAGGGCAACCGGAGTGGGGACAGATCCAATCATGCTAGGAGAGGGAAATGTTACTCTTGCGGTGGGCTCGGTCACATGGCACGTGACTGTCCGACCCTCCGTACAAACGATCAGCAGATAGATGAAGGACCTCCCAGGCAGAGGCAGAGGTTCGATCAAGGCGGACCACATAGAGCAGGAGACCGTGGCAGAGGAGCTGGCCATGCAGCTGGTGGTGGACGATGCTTTGAGGTGTTGCCACCACCACCTCCAGGAGGACCACCCCGACCGCAGGGAGCAGGTGGACATGGGAGAGCACAGCTTCAGGCAGCTGAATCATATGACTATGGAGCTCTAGAAGCAGGTGGACAGGAGCGGGACTAGTTCTAGGCATGGAGGCCTTTGTTCTTAGTGCTTCTAGTTTCCATGATGTTGTTGTTTGTGGTTGGTGTGTGTCTTTGTACTTGATCTGCAGTAATAAAAGACACTTGTCCTTGTGACATTTTCTTTCCTTCCCTTTTGTGTGGTTGATACTGAGAGGTTCCGGTTAAAAATGTTTACTTGACCCTCACTTTGGAGATTCCTACTGGAGGAGACCCAGTGACCACACACTGATACCGATAGTGTGACTCAACCCTTGGAGGCGAGAGTGACGATTGGATCTCTTGGTAGTAGCGTCGAGGTCTTACGAAGTCATCTAAGACATTAATTGTAACATTAATGTCAGGATTGACTGTATTAGGTGAAGAACATGGTTCATCCAGAGGATGAGACCATATTTCTATTTTTCAGCAATGGGGAAATCTAAACAGCTCTTGTAAGACCAGAGATGGTGCAGGCTATGATGGAGAAGGCGTAGATCATCCATGAGTGGATGAAGATTGCACAGAGCAGATAGAAGTCTTATGCTGATAGGAGATGGAGACCACTGGATTTCGAGGATGGCGACCACGTTTTCTTATGGGTCTCACCTCGACGTGGACTACAGAGATTTGTCCGGGGCGGCAAGTTATCTTCGCACTTCATCTGGCCCTTCCACCTCAGTTGCACCGGGTGTATGACGTCTTCCACGTATCTCATTTGAGGAGGTACGTGCACGACCCGACTCACATCATCGATCACAGGGAGCTGGACATCGACGACAGTGCGAACTTCACGGAGGTTCCGGTGGAGATCGAGGATCGACAGGAGCAGGTCCTTCGTGGATGGTCGATTCCTCTAGTGCGCGTTCGTTGGCAGCATGGGAACCTCCAGGAGAGCACTTGGGAGCGGGAGGCTCAGATGCATGCTCGGTACCTCCTTTATTTTCCCTAGTTTGTGTTGTAGCTTTACGGGGATGTAAATCCCTGAGGTGGGAGTAATGTAAAGACCCTTGAATTTCAAAGAATTATTTTTTCCTAAATTCTTTGGAATTTTACGAGTATGCAGTTTCTGACAGCACCTGATTCTGAGGCCCGGTGTGCCCGAAATAATTTTCTGAAGTTTTGTTAAGCTTAAATTAATGTGCATAAACAGTTTTCCTAAAAAAGTGGAATAACTCTTAAACAGTTACTCGGATCCAAAATCCAAGGGCACCGTTGTGCTCGGGATGATAGGTTTACCCTAGGTGTGACTTAATTTTAGTCATCACAGGCCTCCTGTGAGAAATCCCAAAAATGGCATAACCGTAAATAAAATAATTAAATAAAGTTATTTTATTTTTCAAATGCTTATAACTCACAAATGGTAACTCGGATTAAAAATCCGAGACCACCGTTGAACTGGTGAGGGTATTCTATATTTAAGAAGATACTAACTTTGGCTAGCGTGGGTCACCTGAGAAAGTTAGTTTTTGGCCGTAAATAAAATAATTAAGTGACAATTATTTTATTGTAAAATTCATAACTTCTAAACTGTAACTCAAATTGAAAATCCGAGAGTACCGTTGATTTTTTTGGGTCTTCTTTCTCCAAAGAATATCCTAACCTTGACCGCAGTGGGTCGAGGGTGAATGATAATAATTTTCTGAACTTTTTTTTGGGTACGTTTAGTAAACGTATGAGCGACATTTTATAACTTTTGAACCGGTGCTCGGAATCAAATTCAGAGGGCACCGTTGAACTCGCAATGCTGATATTTTCTTAAGAATACTTTCACCTTAATGGCAGACGAGAATAATAAAAGTTAGTTTTTAGCTTTTTATAAAAAAATGATAAAATAAAGTACAACACTTTATTTTATTTTTTTTAAGTTGCCATGTGTTGAGTGAGTTAGTTAAAACCTCCCCTTGGGAGTTGGAGGTGGGAACGCCACACCCTAACCTCCCATTTAATGGGGAGGGATAGGAAACCTCTCACCCCCCCATCAATTAATTTTATGTGTCGTCGTAAAAATAATTGCTCTCAATTAATTTTATGTGTCGATGTAAAATTAATTTCCCTCAATTAATTTTATGGATCGACGTAAAATTAATTGTTGTCAGTTAATTTTATGGGTCAACGTTAAATTAATTTCTATCAGTTAATTTTATGCGTTGACGTAAAATTAATTATTGTCAGTTAATTTTATGTGTCGACGTGAAATTAATTGTTGTCAATTAATTTTATGTGTCAACATAAAATTAATTCGTGTATTATGTTTTGACGCAGGCTATGTAGGGGAAACTTCTTGGCATCCTCCCCTATTAAGTTGTGCCAACGCACCTCTTAAATTGCACCAACGCAATTTAATTCTCCCGACCCCCTTTTTAAATTAAGTAACCGCATCATTGGAATTTAGGATGGTTCCAAATAAATAAACCATCATAAATTCCACGATGGTTACATACCTCTCCCCCTATCCTATATATAGGGAGTTTGGGAAAGGTTTTGGGATGGATTCACCAAGAGACGAAGCGCTGGTAATGTATCGTGACGCCCAACACTTGGGTAAATATTATCCTCTCCAACAAAAAACATGAAGATCACCAATGAAGATCTTCAACGCGATTCTTCTTCGACCTTCCTTCCCCAGACACCTATCCTCCGCAACATCATCAACGAACCGACGCAGCTCGGAATTGGGGACGTGTAGCGGACGCGACGAACGATGGTCTTCATCGTCTTCCTTCCGCGACTCCGCCAACGAGCGACAAGCAATAGGTAGGGGTTTTTATTTTATTTAAATCATAAACCATTCCCATGTTCTTCCTTTCTCTCAAAACAAAGAATGGTGGTTGTTGTGCTTCATACATGCGAGAACCTATTACTACCACCTGAAACGCGGAGGGTTCGGGCCAAAACAACATGGCTCGAACCCTCCGTTGTTCTTTTTGTGATGACTCCACGACGGCCTGACAATGAGGCGATGACAATGAAGGCGGCGAACAAAGGCAGTGCTGCCCGCGACCTTCGTGAACTGTGCCGACCTCGCGGCTCCCTGGCGCGCACTTGGCGCCCCTCACCCTTGCCGGCGCGCTGCCGGCGTACCCGCGGCTCCCTGCCAGCGCACCCCCAGCACCCTTCCGGTGCAACCCGGCGCCCTGCCGGTGCAGCTCGGCGCCCCCTGCGTGCTGCCCAGCCAGCCCGGTGCCCCACGCCCTTGCCGGTAGCCTGCCCGGCGCCCCTAATGGTGGCCTTCCTGGTGCCCCACGACGCCCTGTCGTGCTACCCGGCGTGCCCCCGCGCACTGCCCGGCGTTCGGCACCCTGCCTGGTGCACCCGCCCCCTTCCCAGTGCATCTGCGGCCTGCCCGGAGCCCAGACGGCCCGCCCGCGCCCCGCGCCTTCTTCCTGCTGGCCTCCCGGTCACCGGCCTGCTGAACCGGCCTGCGACGCCCCCGCGGTGTCGTTGGTCGAACCGGTCCGGTCTCCCGGGCCGAGTTACCGATCCGCCTACGTGGCGACTATCGGGCCGAACCGCCCTCGCGTTCCACTGGGCCGGGCCGAGTGGACCGGGTCAAAACTGAGTGGGATGACTCGCCCAATGGGTCGGGTCAGACCCAGCAAGTCTGACTTGGTCGACCTAGACCAGGTCAGCCCAGTTTGGGTTAGGTCGAGTTGGTCTAACCGGGTCAGACCGGACCCGGGCTCATTACTGACTCATTACCTTCTTGGGTCATATCTTTGGCATCAGAGGTCCGTTTGACGAACCGTCAGCGGCGCCAGTACTCTTGAAGCATAGTCGTCCCTTTGAGTATACCCCATGGGAGTTCAGGGTATAGTTGAGATACGGTCGAGTTGGTTCGTACATGAAACCAACCGAGCCCCTGAGACAAAAAGGCTAATAACTCACAGACTGAGCATCTGATTGACGCGTCGTCTGTTGCGTTGAGACCCCTATGATGAGGCGGTCCTTTGTGTTACTTCTACATGAGACTTTGTGACACTTGGAAGTAACGACCAGTAGCTCATGGAGAGAACTCTCCCAGAGACGAACGTACGGAGTGCGGAGACCTAGTAGCTGTAGACCTGACGAATGCTTGACCGATTAGACTCTGAGTGATTCGATTTGCCCAGTGGACGGAGTGCCCGGTATTTGGCGGCAGACCCACGGCGGAGGGAGCACCTGGTAGTTGGCAGCAAACTCGTGGTACTCGACAAAAGGAGTACCTGTGTAGGCTATTAGGGGGAGCGTCCGGTATTTGGCGGCAGACCCACATCGAACGGAGCGCCCGGTATTTGGCAGTAGACCTGCGGTACCTGACAGGAGGAGTACCTCAGCAGTCTAAGGTTAGTGAGTAGCGCCTCAGAGTCATGATAGAGCCACTGTACTCGACAGAGGATGATTTCTCCATCAGGTGTGGTTTCGATAATGAAAATCCTAGTTTGAGATGATTCAATGACCATTGTGTTTTCCTCATGATTGAGATGGGTTACTTGATAACTTATGTATATGTATGGGCATATACTTAAGTAAAGGTTATCTGTTGAGATCTTTCTTTGTGGTTTATCCTTGTTGATTTAGTAATACCTTGAGGATCTCGGGGTCCCTACTGAGTATTATTACACTCACCCCTACACGGGCTACGCCCGCACCTCGTTGTGTTGGTTGCAGACGATGGACAACACTGGTCGTGGTTGAGTCTTGTAGAGATGGACGGTACCCGGAGGTGGACTTCACGACGAGACGGTACCCGGAGGTGACAGTCGGATGTGGAGAGATGAGGTGGTCATCTGTACCTACCCTACAGGTAGGAACCCGGAGGATGATCCAGGAGCTGATTCACCATTCTGCTGTTGCCTTTTCAGTTGTACTTTACTTTCAGTTGTAGTTTCACCTTTCTATTAGGCTTGTATTTCTGGCCCCTTTATACTTTCAGCACACTTGTTATATTTCTTTACTTAGTGTTTTCTTCCCCTTGTTCTCTAGTTGTGTGTGTTTACATTTTATAAAGTCAATGCCTTCCCAGTTTTTTTAGTAAGTTATGACTTTTGGTGTTAGTCGCCAGCCCCTGGCCTATGGAAGGCGGTCTTGGGGTAGTCACGATATGGTCCCTGGGGGATGGTTCATGAAATATTCCTTGGCCAAAGTATCATTATTCTCACTCATAAATGTATCCATGTTAATTAGTCTTAGATTAAATTTTCTCTATCTATTAACATAAATTTTCATCACATTAACATGAATCCCTTAAGAAACATTATTCATTATCAGATCTATATTTTCTTACTTTATACCCTTATCAATCTCCTCTAATATGATTATGTCTTCCAAATTGGTATCTCATGATATATTATCATTTTCAGTAGATCCAACAACACATGTAATATTGGGATCCTGGGATATTCCTATAGATAATTTGTATAAACATGTAGATAGAAAATTAGATCTATATATACCTTCATTTTTAAAGATAATAAAGTCTTTCATATAAATATCACCTTTCCCAAAAATTGTTTCATAGAATGAAATTCCTTTGATGTTCCTCTTCTTCTTCATATTATTTCTCTTTGCAATGATTTATAGGTATAATATAATGCAACTCCAAAAATTTATTGGGACAATTTATAAAAAAAATATCCAAATAGATAATTCTATTCATTGATATAAATTATTTTCCTCATATGGTACATTAATAAGAGACGCCTAGAGAGGGGGTGAATCAATGTTTGAAACTCATTGTCATTTCCCTACATAAACCTAAGACTCTCACTGCCTGAACTGATCTCGACCCCACTTTTAGTATGTTCACTCTTATGTTATTTTTTTATTGATTATTTGATTTATCAGGAACATATATTAACCTTAATCATAAAATATTTATTATCTCTTAACCCATATATTTTGAATTTCATCCTGAAAAATGTATACAAATCATGTACACAAGACACAATAATTTTACTTGGTTCATTTGCACTGGTTTGATCCATGGATCATAAAATTACAATGTATTCGCATACTAGAAACTAATAAATCTATTTTAGGTGTAGTTTTTGTCTTATTTACACATATTTCTAGGTTCACTCCCCTTATAAGAGTTTTGGTCAGCTCACTGCCACCCAAGGGGTCACTCTATTTGTCTTCTCCCTTTCCTCACTACCCCAAGAGGGAAATCTATTTTTCATGAATTCTAGTAAAATACTTATATATCTTGGTTCATCTAAATTTTCCCATTAATCATCACATTTTTTTAAAGTACCTATGAATTTTTTTTAATAGCATCTTCACTTTACCTAATGAACTTTAGGATTTAAGGAATAACTTCTTCCTTTAGAAAGGCCAATAATGAATTCCTGTCACTTTCTGTAATGTTAATTTTTTTTGAATGTTTAGAAAATACTTTCATGTAACTCTTTCCTCTGACTATATATAATTAAGAGGCTTTGAGCCACTATTCTTGTGTAAATAATTATTTTTGTGGGACTTATTTCTTTAATTTATTTTCCTGAGAAAACATTATTCAGGAACTAAAACACTTTTCTGACCATTCAATAATGAATAAATCAAGTTATTCATATTCCTTCAACTCTATCATGGAAAATTCATGATGAATAATTATCTCAATTCCCATCATTTCAAGCTTACACATGTCTCTGTTAAATATTAATATTTATTTTACTTACATATTAGAAAAAATTCCTATATTGGATTCTAAATCTCCATTCATCAGGAAATCTAACACCTCATGAAACTGTTTACATAGTGAAAAAATAATCAAAAAAATCAAAAAAAACCAAGTCTAGGTTTTCAATAAATCCTACATTGTCAATGAATCTAACATATTGTCACCAATTCTCATTGGTTGTCAATTCTATTGAACTCTCTTTCTAATGGAATGACATGAACACTATACCAAGAAAATTATGTATCTTATTGAACCATTGAAAATTTTCCATCATCTATTACCATTACATCATTGTATATTTGGAATTAAAAACCAAACAATATTAATTTAATAAATGCATAAAACATGGGAAAAATATTCATGATATTAAATAAATATTAAAAAATTCTAAATAAATTATTTAATAAATGTAACTTGAACATTCATGAGGAAAGTGGACCTTCTGAATGGATTTGACACGTGATTAAGAGGATTTTCTAAATATTTTCATTAATATTGGGTTTATGTTATCTCTTTATCTTAGCTCACTCATTCTTCTTATATATTCAATTTACAACCCTTATTAAAATATATTATTTAATTTCCCATTTAATTATTATGTTGATATGCATGTCTGTTTTTCATTTTCATTAATCTTTACCCACATTCAAATATTTTAGAAAAGAAATTATTTCTAAAACAACACCTCAATTATTCTTAATATTTTTCATTAACATATAATTTTCTCTTAAAATACTAATATTTTTATTACTTTTTTGATCCAAACCCTTTAATATCTAATATTTTGTATTCTATTCCTATTTTTGGGTTCCTAGAGAACTTATCCTTTCACAATGTTTTGTGAAATTATTTTTGAACTCATTTTATTCTCATGGGTTTTCCTCAAGTTAATAGTTTTTGTATGATATCACTTCTTTGTTACACACATATACATGACATATTATAATGAGATGGGTGGGACATAAATTATATATCCCCCAATAGATTTATTCAATATTTATATCTCATTATATCATTATACATCGACATGATGTGGTTATCTTTATCTATAATTTAATTTATGAATATGATACGGTTACCTTTGTGCATTATGTTATAATTACTTTGAAGAGAGTCATGAATAAATTCTATAATTATTTGTATTATAATATTACTACATTTTCTGATTCCTATATTACCTTTATTTTACAATATTTTTTTCTTCTCTCTTATTTTGATGTAATAGTATATGATCCTTTTATTTCATGATTCCATGTTATGATTATTGACTCTTATATATATACTAAAATTTTAATCTCACTCCTTTATTTTATGTATACCCTCTGGATATCTCATGTAATAATAGTATTATGATGAGTTCTCAAAGAAAATTATAAATATGTAAATAAAATTTTATATTTTTTATTTAAATATGTTTTGTCATGTAACTAGTTTCATACAGTCATTGGGACTCTTGATTTCTAGGTGTGATTTATATAGATTTTATAATAAAAATATTATAAAATTATGTGTATGGTATAGGATTCATTATAGTGTATGCTTATGATAACATATAATAAATGATCATATCATAAGGATAATATCACTCATAAATCAATATTATCTCATAGTTTAAATAATAATTTAATATGGAAAGGTAATATCATGGTACAAAGGTATATATTGAAAGGCTCATCAAAAAAATTAACAAATAACCCTTTATAAATAATGAAATTGGTAGATAATATAACATTATGAATGAATGACACTTTATAAAAGATTAAAATAAGGTAATATGAAATAAATGATTAATCCTCCTTTAAAGTTAAGATTATTCTTGTTTTTATTCACATTTGTTCTACAAAACCTATCAAGAAATAACTATTGGGTTTTTTGGTCTTGATTATAAAGGTCTAATTCTTCTAATATGTGGATTATTCCAATTTTCGTCAATATAATGATTAAACTAGATATATCTAAGACCACATCAGAGATATCCCCATCTCAAAAAAAATTATATCCACTATATTATAATCACTTTAATTTCTTATGAATTTAGAAATAATATAACAAAGTGGATTTCTAGAATAATGAAGAATTATATTATTAAAATTACTGAATCATAAAAGGAATTTAATGAAAGGGTTTATAAAAACACCAATAATTACACTTGTATAAAATATTACTATAGTGGATATAGAAGTATAAATAAGTATGAAACTAAAATTTTAAAATGCACTTATTATAAAATGGAATGAAGTATAGAAATTTAAGGTATGGAAACCCTTACCTTTTCTGAAGATTTCGATAAACACGATAGAGAAGAATTGAATCCTAAATACATAATAAAGATATATTTCAGAGAGAAAATGAGAGTAATTTTTTTTAATAATATTTAAATGAATATAAATGGGTGGATTGGTTGTTGTTTACTATGAACATGGAAAATATATTAGTAATTCTTGGTATGAACATTCAAAACTTGGTAATATAATATTCTTATTTGAAAATCCATAAATAGTTTCCTAATCATATGTTGTGACAACTACACTATGATATTACATTAAACAATATGTTTTATATACCTTTAGACATTCCAAAACAAGTATTCCTTGTAAATAATTAACAATACACATTAAGGAACAAAAATATTTTTTATGAAATAAAATATGTTTTACAATTTTTATAAATCAATTATGGTTGGTAGGTTGATTAAAATATATTAAAATAATTTATTTAACCAACAATATGTATATATATATATATATATTAGATAAGAATTAATAATATAAAGTTATTATTTCATTTTTACGTCACACTATACTAATAAAGTATACCCAATATATACCTTATTTTAATATTCCAATCAAAATTTTCATGCGTCCAACAATGATCAAAATCATACAATTACATAATATCAAAAAGATAATTAAAAATATGATATCAAATATATAAAAATAAACATATGAATAAGATAAAAGAATTATTACAAAATTAATTTAAAAAAATAATTTTTTTTGTAATGGAAGTTATTCCTTGTGACTAAATTACAATTCCAAAAATAACATTACATTTATAATAGACACCTTATCCATTTTCAGTGGTTATGTAATGGAAACATAATTATATAAATTCTTATAAATTCCAATCATTCCCAATATAATTTTTATTCTCACATTTAGTTTCATTTTATCAAATTACTATTCCATGGTCTATATTGTTTTTCTACTGTAAAAATATTATTATAAGTTATAATGTTCATGGATAATATAATATTAGAGAGTTCATATATATATTTATGAAATTAATCTATATTTAATGTTTGCACTTACTCCTAGAAGTTTTGAATATTATATAATTTTTATTTATACCTTTAAATATAATAATGAAATAATGTTTATTATATCATGTTTAGTTATTTACTTATTCATTATTCTAATAATTTTATATGATTCATAAAATAAAATATATTTAATCATGAAAATTATTTTATTTCAAAAAGTAGATATATAAATTCTTGGTTCGTCAACTACTGTTTTACAAATGAATAATAGTTGTTTATTGAGTATTAATTAAAATAAAATCACCAATAAGATAGTATAAAAGAAGAAACCATTAGTGAAATATTTTATAATCTATATAATTTAATGTTTAATTAAAATTAAATTTTAGAATTTATAAAATTTTGATGATAATGTTTTTTAAGTAATTCCCATGTGTTATGTCTAAGTGAAATGTTATTTAATGTTAAAATAAGATACCAATAAAGTGGTTGATTATAGTGATGTGAAATTCATCTCATGGTAAGTAAACTAAATTATGGAGGTAAAGAGATTTTAGAGATGAATTTTGTACAAAATATTGAACATATATCAAAAAAGATAATAAAGAGGAGAAATTTGTTTGTAATGTTAATTCTTCTTGTACATTTATCAATATTAGTGGATATTTTGGCTCAAAAATTTATCATAAAATTATAAATAAGATTTTGTATATAAAAATATTATATTTTATCAAAATGAATCGGTTAAAACCACAATAAGATCAAAATAAACAACACACATGAAAAATTTATCAAAATTTGATCAAAATTCTATTGACGACTTCATTATTCACAAATAAGTGGTGAATGTAATGAATTAAAAATAGGATTATATTAATAAAATTGGTAACTGAGAACATAATATGAGACCAAATGGGAATGAAATAATTGGGACCATGTGTGTTTTTTGGAATAAGTTAAATGATAAAGGTGAAGTTTCATAGAATAAATCTAAACTAGAATATAAATGATATTACCGAGATAAATAAATGGATTGTGTGGTGATGTTTTCTCATTCACAAGGATATAAATCTATAAAAAATTATTTAGGCTACTCAAATGTAATAAATATTTTATTAAATGGATTCCTTGTCTTTATTCATAAATTTTGATATTATAATTGAACACTTCGAGGAAAAGGATATGATTTTTATTCATAATTATGATAGAATCAATGTATGAAGGTTTAAAAAGGACTTATATTAACTAACATAAGCACTTAGAACCTAGTATTCTAAGTTGAATATTTTTTTACAAAACATGGAATTCTAGAAAGGTTAATTGGAAAAAAATATCTATGTAAAATGAAAAAATATATTATTTAATTATATTATTTTATATTGATGAAATAATTTTTACTAGAGAAAAGGATTACTTATGTGAAGAATTTTTTGATCATGTGAAGTTTGGAAATGATGATAAAGGTTAAATTGTTAATTAAACAGAGTTTAGAATGTTTATTTGAATTTTATTTTGTATAAAAACATCAATAAATGATATAGTTTATGTTATTATATGTGATATTTTCTAGAATGATCCAAATGAAACATATATAAAGGATATAAAGTGAATTACAAGATATGTACAAAAAATAGCCAATTATGGGTTACTTTATTAAATAAAATATTTTAATTAACTTTTATGTTTCATTAATACCAGTTGGGTATGAAATGTAAATGATTAAATGTAAAGATTTGGTGGAACATTCTTTTTGGGTAGAAATTATGTCAATTGTAAATGTAAACAACATTCTATGGAATTAATAACCAAAAAGGATAAGTATGTGGTTTCTATACCAGAATTTAGTCAAACGATGTACATTAATGAATTAAATGAATATTTAAAGAAAAATTAGAATGTAAAAAATATAATTGAATGTTATAATAAATGCGAAATTGATTTATCTAAAAAATCTACTTTAACACTCTAGATTTAAGCATGGTGATATAAAGTATCATTTTTTAATGCAAATATTTTAGTTGGAATTTTAAATCATGAGTATGTATGAAATCATTATCAAAATTTTGATATTTTTACAAAGTGACTTTTAAAGGAAAAAATTCAAGTATTTAGGCTAATGATACGTATTCATCCTTCCCATTATAGTACTTATGTTATGAGAATGACCCTAATCCCATTATATGTTTTCAATTTGGCGGATATTACATAAATATCATGTATAAATAATAGTTGGTTTGAGGTTATCTTGAGATGGAATTATTGACAAATGTGGGAGTTAAATGTGAAATAGATTTAAGTAATTTAAATAGAAATGTGTATAGTTATATAATATTTAGATTAATCTATATGTTATAAAAATATTAACACTAATAGATAGATATTGATTTAAAATACAACCCAATAAAGTAGTGTGGTGCCTATTACTAATCAATGAGAAAAATTTACTGAAGTATATGAGTTTAGTTAATAAAAGATCATAAAAAATTAAATTTTTGATAATGATGATATAAAAAAAGATATATTGGGTTAAAACATACATGGAATTATTAATCTTTATTTTTTATCCCTCACATATCTTTGATAGAAAGTAAAATTTTAATATTAATGTAAATGAGAGATGTTATGTGCATAAAATGTTCTATAATATTGAGAACTAATCGTTGTTTATTGTTGATTAACCATAAGGATAATTAAATAAAATTTTATAAAACAATGATAGGATATGAGAATTAATACATTTTTATTGAATAATTCATATAAGGTAATTTTGAGAATACTGTATAAGTTTTGGATGAATTATAAATTTAATAGTACATTAATTAGTAGAATACATAATATTGTGTTGGTTATTATTTGATAGATTATAAAAAATAGATACTAAATTTTTGAAAATGGGTTTTGATGTTTTGAAATTTTTCATATTATGTGTCGTGACCAAGTTTATGAAGTTTATACAACATATATCAATGCACAGATGATATTAAAATTTAATAATTATTTTTGAAAAATTCATTAATGAAAGAGATATATTCTATCTAATTATTTGTTATTTTAATGTCTTAATTAATGTTGAAGCTTAGTTAATTAATTTGATATGTTTAGATAATTATGGAGTAAATCAATCATAATCATGTTATGGAATATCACTAGTCATACTATGGTTTATCATGGAGTTCACAATAAAGAAAATGGCCATTGAAAATATTAACCCTATTAGTATATCTATCAAACCCCGACCAGACACTACTCTATTATTTTATTTATTTTTGGGATATATTTATTTATTTATCTCTTTCATAGTGGTTTATTTTCCGAATTAGGTGTTTTTTCATATAAATCATGTATCATGGTTAAGTAACATGGTTTTTCAAACTATGCCACAACTGTGTGATAGCCTCTATAATTTCTTAAGGAAAACTATGTAGTTGGTGCATAGTTTTCCATGCAGTTCTGGAATACGAGTAGAGGGTGCACGATTAGTGAACTACTTTCCAAACTATGTGACCAAACCATGTGTCGTGTCTAGATATCATTAAATGTTGAATTAAACCCTTTCCTTACTCTTTTCTAACCCTAAATCACCTCTCTCTCCTCACATTTGGTTCGTGCTAATCTAGTGGGATCCTCCAACACCTATCTCTAAGTTTCTCTTCCCTCCACTGTTTATTCTTAAGATTTCATCAAGGTTTTGGCTTGATTCTTCAAGGTAATATCCTTATTACTTATTAATCTCATTCTATCTTCTATTTTCTCATCGGTTTTTACTCTTCCATTGTTTTAATGACCTAGATATATTGTTAACCCATTTTTAATTTGTTTTTTATTTATTAGGGTTCCTTTTTGTCTCTCTAGACTTATTGGGCCTCTCTAAGGTGTAATTGAGCATCTATTTTTGAAGGATAGAAGGTTTGAGGTAGGTTACCCTATGTTTAAGCCTTTAAATTGAAATCTATGATTTTATAAATGATTAAGGCGTTTTTTGGTTATATTTTATAGTAAATGTGTTATGTATAATGGTTGTGTTGCTTTGAATGGGGTTTTCCCTTGTTTTTTATAAACTCTCTATGTTTTATCCCTGATATTCTCTTATTAAAACATGTTTTCAAGCTTGTGTTGAAATTTCAATAATCTTATGTACTTGATTGGTTTTCTAAATAATTTATATCATCTGAATTTGGAATTCCAAATGTTTTTTTTTCTTTTAAACTATTTTCCATAAAGTCCTAATGTCATGTTTAGTTTTCTAGAAATACTTAGAGAGATTATTTAACTTTATGTCTACTTACTGTGACTTATACACAAATACACATATGTATGTATATATAGGATCCCTGTTTTTACATACTCACTCATATTGGTGGGAATGTGTATATTTTTACAAGGTTTATATATATATATATATATATATATATATATATATATATTAAGGCTCATATGTGTGTAGGTGTAAAGAGTTGTTTGGGAACTTCAAAGTTTTGAATTGAAAATTTACTTTATAAATGATGAATGTTCCTTTCCAAATATGGAGGCTCGGTTAGCACTTTGAGGTGTTCCTTTCGAAATTAAAACCCATTTCAGGGAATTACCCTTGTGTATGGAATTATTTTGTGATGAATTTGTGTTATGTTATTAATGATCAGAACAAGGGCTTGTTAATTATGCCATATCTTGGAAAGGGAAGAGGGGTTGTGCTTCAAAATGGAGTTTGAGAGTGAGAAAGTGAATTATTTGTATCATTGAGAAGTGTATGATATATATGTATATATATTAGTTTCAAACACAAATCTATGTGTGTGTCATGTCGATACTTGTGTATTTGGTAAAGTTCTATAGGTATAGATGATGAATGGGTTTAATATTACACTCTAATTAGTGGCCCTGAGTTTTATCACTTATCTTTTTATGGGATATGCCCCTCAGTTGAATCGGTGAGGATGATGTTGAGTGTTAGGTAAATGGGGAAATGTTAGAACCTTGAACTGGTGAGTATTGTATATATTGATGTTGATATCTCTTTCCTTGACCGTCTTGGCCACCTCCCAGGTTCCTATGAAAACCAATTTATATGTATTCTACTTTCCTATGTTTTGTAGAACATTGAAAAGTAATTTATACTCTTATGATTTCCTAAAAAAACCCACTGATTATTTCATGTCTATTATACTAAATTGTTTATTGGAAAGAATTTTTTTTATTAGAAAAATTTCAAAATTAAAAATTGAAATTATTTATTTGGAGTATCATATTGTTACTTATTTTTAAAGGATATAAAACCATATTTTTATATATTTGTATTTTTAAACAAATAAGAAGTTGTTTTATATCTAATTTTAAATCATTAGGAGTGGTTTCACTATTATAATCCATATTGAGAGTCTTAGTTCTCATGCCTTGTTTATCATTTAACTTTCATCATTAGTTCATCTCTTGGTTTCTAAAGGAGCGAGTGTGGTTCTGTGGTCGGTGGTGACATGTAGTGTCACATGGAGGTATGTTTAGTTGTTTGTTTCATTTTCTCTACAAGTGTTTTATTTATTTATACAATTCACGGTTTTTATGATTTTTTGATGGTATAAATCTTTCCTCTATGATTTATTATTGATTCCCAACACTAGTTTTCTATTATGGAGGATTATGAATACCTCTTAGGCATTGTCACAGGCTAGATTGAGTGTGGGGTTTGGGGTCAACTTCTATTGGTTCATGATTAAATGATATCAGAGACTGTATTTTTCATTCTTATTTAGGGATTTTTTATAGTTTTGAGATTGGATTTTCAGAATTCAAGTGTCCAATCAGAGGTAGGATCTTGATCACCACTTATTTAGAAGGATACATGAGTTACCATGGTGTCCCAGGATGATGTGTCTCAAATTCAAGATTGGTTCTCAGGTGGTGTTTCTTCATGGAATTGAGAATTTATGGATTATTTTTTAGAAGATATAATGTTTAGAGTGAATTTCTAGAGGGATTCAAGGGATGTATAGTTACATTGTCAAGTCTTCAAAACCATGTGTAGACCAAGTGGGTGTCTATGAAAACCTATAGGGTGATTCACATGGTTGGTGCACAGTCTTTCAAAGCATGAAAACAAACCATTTTCTTCAACTATTTATTTAAAAAATTTGATTTTTTGTTCCATAAATTTTTAGATTTTATTATTAATTTTTATTGGTTTAAGTTGATTTTTGGGTGTTTATTTAGAGTTTTAAATGGTGTTTGGTTTATCAAAGCATGATCTTTAGAATAAAATATTGGGTTGTTTATGAATGAATTAGAAATTATTTACAATTTTGAAAAGTTTGTAAAATTATGGAAGGGAATTTAAATGTGGATTTATAAATGATTTGTTCCTATAAAAAAGTGTGGGTTTAAATTTTTTGGGTTAATGTAAGGAATGATTTGAAATGTGATCCTATTTTTTATTTGATCTAGGTATTCCTTATGAGAAATCACAAATATGTAGGTTTGTGATTTTGTGTGTGTGTGTGTGTTAACTAAAAACTTATGTGTATAACTGGGTGTTCTTGTAATTATGTATCAGTATATATGTATATATATATATATGAAAAGTTTCATAGGATACCATTTTTAAATTTTTAATTTCATGTTTTTGATTTCTCCTTCCAAATAGTATTTGAAAAGGGTGATTTTTTTCTTTGATGAATGAATATTATTTCATGTTTCCATATTATGTTTTATGTTTTCTCTTCAAAAAATTGGTTTTATTGTGTTGGGAGAGTTTTTGAAATGGTGTTTTGAGTTTAGGTTATTGATTTTTATTTGGGATGTGGTGTTTAAATTTTTAATATTATTTGATTCAGTTTTGTACTTCCTATTTTTAGAGTGCACCCCATATAAGCTTTAAGTAATATTTGAGAGGGTCTACAGGATGCTCTTCCACTACATTCATTTTTGTTTATCAAGTATCATCCCAACCATTTTGTGCATCTATTTCACATATTGAGCCTATTGGTTCCCCTAAAATGGATCAGTATCAATAATTCATCAAGAAGATTGGAGAGTTGAATCCTTATCATTTTTTCAAACAACTAGAACATAGAAATTAAGAGTAATGGTTGAAAATAATTGAGGCTATATTCAATCATCTAGAGCATAATATACCTCTTAAACAAAAAATTTTCAACTCTATACTAGAAAACCTAAGTTGGAAGTGGTGGAAGTCCATTATTCAGACCAAATCATAGGAATACCACTCATGGGAATGATTCAAATATTTTTTTATTCAATGGAAATTATATAAAGTAATAAGGATTCCAAATGTTATGGAATTTTAGTCTCCAACAAGGTGATTCGATGGTATTTTAGTACACCAAGAGTTTTACTGAGTTGGGGTTGCATCATTCAGATCTTTATAGAGATAAATCCTTGAACGCTTGGTTCTTTAGAATGGATATCCATACAAAACTTCTACTAAATATGTAAAGACCCGCAAATTTCAAGGAAATTTTTTTCTTAATTTTCTTTGGAATTTTACAAGAGCACAGCTTCAGACGGCACCTGATTCCGAGGCCCGGTGTGCCCGGAATCAATTTCCGAAGTTTGGCTCGGGTACGTTCCGTGAACGGACGAGCGGGTTTTTCTATCTTTTGAACCGGTGCCCGGAATCGAATTCTGAGGGCACCGATGAAATCGCAGCGCCGGTATTTGCTTAGAAACGCCTCTTCCGGAGTTGCGTTTGCTCAACCGTGGTTTTTTAAAATTTTGGGCTTTAAGTCGGAAATAAAATAAAGGTTGTGCGACAACTTTATTTTATTTCACTTAAGCCGCTTGGAAGTCACTTTAAAGCCACTTGAGCTGAGTTAAAACGGATAGGGTGCTATCCGGAAATATCCTACCCTCTTGGTAGGATATTTGTGCGGTGGGGCCCGCACGAGCCCCGCCGTTTCTTCCGCTAAGTAACGCACCCGCGAAAACCCGTCAAAGTAACTGAAAAGTCAACCGACGCGTTTTCTTAAATTCTTAACAGACCATTTAATTGGGCGGTTTATTTCGTGAATTAAATGGGCTGTTTCATTCGTTGAATTAATTCAACGAATTTAATGGGTCGTTACTTACGCGTTTACGTTCGTTGGCAAATTAATAAAATAGACAAACTTGTCTATTTTGGAGGATTGCTATCGTTGTGCGAATTCTCTGAGCCTCCACTCTCCTCGCGAAGAACGCGAAGAACGCGAAGAACGCCGGCGACCGGAATTCGACGACGCACACAGTGATCTGCGACGTCGACGAGCTCTACCCGCGACGTTCTTCGGCGACGCCTCTTCTTCCGCGGCCGATCCTCGTTCGGCAACTAAGGTGAGAAACGGATCGTTTAATTCTCCCTTTTAATTTCAATGACAATGGATTTAATTAATTAAATCCGTTTGTTCTAGATCCGGAGATCGTCGGCGCGACGTTTTTCCCGCGGTGCGACGAACGTCTCTTCCGCGACGACGCGACGATCCCCTCCTTCCGCGACGAGCGATTCCGCGACGACCTCATGTCCGACGGCGACATCGAGGTAGGGATTTTATTTTTTTCTTGGTGATTCGTTCCCGTGATCTAATTCTTTTTAATTAAAGAACCAAACTTGAACAATTTTATTTTTGGATAAAATTGTGGCTGCCTTAATCCCTCCTGATGATTTTATGACTAACGCGGAGGGTGCGGATCTAACGAACAAGACCCGGCAACCCTCCGCCGATCTTTTTGTTGTGCGGATTTGGCGGACGACGACGAACCGTGCAGCAGGGGCGATCCGTTGATCCCGCAGTGAAGATCGGCCCCCGGGAGGAGCTATGGCGCAGACGGGAGGCAAAACGGGCCACCGGAGCAACTCCGGCGCCCAGAGGCGGCGGCGCCCAGTGCGCCGCCGGAGGAATCCGCCGCGGCTCAGCCGCGGTGGCGGCGAACCGCCGGACCGCGTCCGCGGTCCCGCCACCCAGCACGCGGCCCACGCGGGCCGCGTTCCACCAAGCCGCGGGTCAAACCCGCGGCAGTTTCCTTCGGCCGCTCGGCCGAAGCCGAGCCGGCCGGTCGGGTCGGCCGGGCCGCGCCCAGGCCGGACCGGACCCGGCCTAGCCGGGTCGGGCCGGGTCGGGTCGACCCGGTTCGGCCGACCCAGGGGGGGTTCGGGCCGGGTCGCCCCGGGCCCAGAACCCCCGTTTTCGGGCCTTCTTCGGTCATTTGCCCATATCTTGGGCCTGGGACCTCCGATTGACGAACCGTCAGCGGCTACGCGATCCTTGGATCGAGACGGTCGTTTCGGTATATTACACTCAAGGTTTCGGAAGACTTTGGGTTCGGCCGGGTTGGTTCGTACACGAAACCAACCGGGCCCTCGGAGCGGAAACGCTCATAACTTGAGCTACGGACGTCCGATCGACGTACCGTCAGCTGTGGTAGTTTCCTCTAAGTGAGACGGAACTTTTGGCATACTCCGCCCGAGGATCGGACACAGGCGGAGTACGGTCGGGTTGGTTTTGCCCTAAAAACTAACTGGGCCCCTGGGACGAAAATGCCAATAACTCTCAGACCGGGCGTCCGATTGACGCGCCGTCTGTTCCGTTGAGATCCTGTTGTCGATACGGAACTTTTGGATACATCAACTTCGGACTACGTGTCAGTTGATGTATCAGCCTCTCGGATCGTGGAGCGGACCCTCCTAAACGAGCTCGCTGTGTGCGAGAACCCTAGCGCTGGCTGTGACTTCGACGGCAGAGCAGAGATCCTCCGTGGACTGCGACGACGACAGAGCAGAGATCCTTCGTGGACTGCGGCGACGACTGTGCGGAGATCCTCAATGGACTGCGTCGACTACTGCACTCAGCGATCCTACGTGGATCAGTGCTACAGGTCCTGTGTGGGCCCGATCCTGTGTGGGTCCTTACTACCGGTTCTGTGTGAGCCACTGCCTACAGGTTCTGTGTGAGCCCGATCCTGTGTGGGTCTTTTGCGGGGGTTAGTACCTATCGATCCTTCGTGGGTCCGACGACTTAGATGGATCAGTGATCATCTTTGACGTCATCTGAAAAAGTATACCTGGTTGAGCTGAATCTTATGTTACTCTCTTTTGTGGATTGTGTTGAACTATCCTATGTGGATTTACTGTTTACTCTCCTTTGTGGATTTGAGTCTTGCTTTCCTGTGTGGATTGAGTTGTTCTTGAGCTCATGAGCAGAGCTAGAATTGGGGACTTAGGTATATGTATGGGCATATACCTAAGTCGAGTCAGATGTTACTTCGTGATTGCACCTTTCTTTTGTGTTATATCCTTTGTGGATTTTGGGAGACCTTCGGGGGTCTCGGGGTCCTTACTGAGTAGCTTATACTCACCCCTGCACGGGCTATGCCCGCACCTTGTTGTGTTGGATGCAGACGACGGACAGCGCTGATCTCGGTTGGGGCATGGAGCAGGACGGTACCTGGAGGCGGACCACTGGGCGGCACGTGCTCGGAGCGGACGTGGGACCCGAGGAGCCTGGAGGCTATATGTACCCACCCTTCAGGTGGGATTGCCAGTGGACGACACGAGGCCTTCGTCTTTTCTTCAGTTGCTGTTCTTTTTCTTTTCAGTTGTACTTTCGGTTGGGCTTGTATTCCGGCCCCCTTTACTTTTCTGCACTTTTGTAGTTACTTTCCGCTTGCTGACTCTGTGGTGGTTGTTACTTATAAAGGCAATGCCTTCCCTGTTTACCGGGATTTTACGCCTTGGTGCTAGTCGCCAACCCCTGGCCTATGGAAGGCGGGCTTGGGGTAGTCACGGCACGGGCCCCGAGGTCGGGTCGTGACAAATTGGTATCAGAGGGGTCGGTTCTACCGCAGACTCTGATCGTCTTTTCTTCCTATATGAAGCAATAGTGTTTAGTGTATTGAGTGTGGTTATCAGTTCAGGGAGCCCAGTGTTGGTGCGGCGGTCGACGTATCCGTACACCAGGACCCTGACTCCTGATTTCCGACTTAATGCATGAAAACATTGATTGCGTGTGTGTTCCAAGTTTTCTTTGGGATTACTTGTGTCAGCTCACCGGTTATACTGATCTGCTTCATGAAAGTCTCAAGTTTTCCTTGTGATTACTTGTGCCAGCTCGCCAGGTATACTGTTCTGACTGTGGTGCTCTTGTTCTCCTTTTCAGGATGGCCCCGCGACGACAGCCAGCTAGGGTTCCGAGTGTAGGGCGCGACGGCAGCCCACCGAGCGACGAGGCCTCGGTGCAGGGCCCTTTGCCAGCAGTGGCACCGGCGGTAGCTTTACCCGTCGAGCCACCGATGCTACCAGTACCAGATGCTGACGATGCACGTCGCCTCAAGGCACTGCATGAGTTTCAGAGCCAGCGACCGCCCAGGTTTCGCGGTGAGGCGGGCCCCCAGGCCGCCGAGGACTGGCTAGAGGCGGTGGTACGGATCTTTAGGCTAGTGAGGACACCAGCGGATCTCATGGTGATTCTCGCGGCGAGCCTCCTGCAGGCGGCGGCAGGACGATGGTGGAGCTTGATGCTCCAGGTTCACGATGAGGCATCCTTGCTCTGGACGGACTTCGAGAGCCTCTTCCGCTCTGAGTTCGTCTCGGCCACCCTCCGAGCGGTGCGCATCCAGGAGCTTCTCCAGCTGCGCCAGGGCAGCATGACGGTCGCTCAGTACGCGGCGAGGTTCACTGACCTATCTCGCTACTCGACCGACATGGTACGGGACCCCTTCTTCCGGGCCCGGACCTTCGAGCAGGGCTTGCGGCAGGAGATTCGGGCGTCGCTGATCTCCCTCAGCATTCCGACCCAGGCGGGAGTGCTGGAGCGAGCCCTCTTGATCGAGAGCTTCTTGGCAGAGCCTTCTTCAGCGGCGAGACCTAGAGCAGGGCGGCAGGTAGCTGAGTCTTCGGCAGCAGGTAGCTGACGGATGACTCTCGGGTCCAGGCAGACCAGACCCCCACGCAGACGGCCTCAGGACACCGGCTCAGCAGTGCGGGGCACACAGCGGAGTGCCAGCCTCCCGAGAGGCAGGCTGTGCTACTCCTGCGGCGGGCAGGGTCACATGGCTCGTGACTGCCCGACTCGCCGATCAGAGGAGCAGCAGACGGTGGAGGGGCCACCTAGGCAGAGGCAGAGGGTCGACCGTGGCGGTCCGCAGGGAGGAGGCGGACGAGGCAGAGGAGCTGGCCGAGCAGCGGGTGGTGGGCGACGCTTCCAGGCTCTACCCCCACCACCACCAGGAGGGCCACCTCGACCACAGGGAGCTGGTGGGCAGGGGCAGGCCCAGCTCCAGGCAGTGGAGGCCTACGACCCCGACATGCCAGAGATGATTCGAGGTACGATCTGTGTCTATTCCACCCTTGCTGCAGTACTTATAGACATAGGAGCGAGTTACTCTTTCATAGCCTCTGCCCTTGTTCGGAGCTCGGAGATTCCGAATGAGCCGTTGGCTCGATCCTTACGGCTAGAGACTCCTACGGGAGCAGACTCGACGATTACGCACTGGTGCCGGCAGTGCGAGCTTACTCTAGGAGGTGAGAGCTTCGGCTGGGATCTCCTTGTAGCGGCATCGAGGCCTTACGTCGTCATCTTGGGCATGGATTGGCTATCCACGGTTCATGCCCAGATCGACTGTTTTAGGTGCAAGGTGCGATGTGTTCGCACCGACGGGAGCAGGTTTACCTTCACCGGCGAGAAGGGAACCTTTGCAGCACAGGATGGACTTCCGCGGAGGAGAGTGCAGCTCATCTCTCATCAGTTGGCTAGCCTCATCCTAGGAGCAGTGGACGTGCGGAGTCCAGTTTTTCCTGCAGTGGTGGACCAGTACGTGGACGTCTTTCCCGACGACGTTCCAGGGCTACCCCCTCGTAGAGAGGTAGACTTTTACATCGACTTGTACCCCGGGACAGCCCCGATATCTACTCCAGCATATCGGATGGCCCCCGCCGAGCTTCGAGAGCTGCGGGTACAGTTGGAGGACTTGCAGAGCAAGGGGTTTATCCGACCCAGTGTTTCACCCTGGGCTTCCCCGATATTGTTCGCCAAGAAGGCGGACGGGAGCTTGCGACTGTGTGTCGACTATCGTCGCCTGAACCAGGTGACAGTGAGGAACAAGTATCCGCTGCCACAGATTGATGACCTCTTCGATCAGCTCAAGGGAGCGCGGTGGTTCTCGAAGATAGACCTCCGGTCAGGCTATCATCAGCTCAGAGTTTGAGACGAGGACGTGCAGAAGACGGCCTTCAGGTGTCGGTATGGCCATTATGAGTTCTTGGTTATGCCATTCGGCGTAACCAATGCTCCAGCAGTGTTCATGAGCCTCATGAACAGGATCTTCCAGCCATACCTCGACCGATTTGTCGTGGTCTTCATTGACGACATTTTGGTATACTCGACGACTGAGGAGGAGCATGCCTACCACCTACGAGTTGTGCTAGACACACTCCGAGAGCACCAGCTTTATGGAAAACTCTCAAAGTGCCAGTTCTGGTTACGTGAGGTCCACTTATTGGGGCACGTCATCTCTGAGGTGGGAGTTGCAGTGGATCCCGTGAAGATCGAGGCAGTGCTAGCTTGGGAGCCACCCAGGAGCGTGACGGAGGTGCGGAGCTTCTTGGGCCTAGCCGGATACTATCGGAGATTTGTGCCAGACTTCTCCAGAGTTGCGGCACCACTCTCAGCCTTGACAAAGAAGGGGAAACCCTTTGTGTGGTCAGACAGATGTCAACAGAGCTTCCAGGAGCTGAGACAGAGATTGACCAGCGAACCTATCTTGAGGTTGCCTGGGGAGGGAGTTGGATACGTAGTTTACTGCGACGCATCAGGGACTGGACTCGGGTGCGTCCTGATGCAGGAGCGGGCTGTGATCGCCTACGGATCACGTCAGTTGAGGCCGCATGAGCAGAACTACGCCACTCATGACCTGGAGTTGGCAGCAGTGGTCTTCGTTCTGAAGACTTGGCGGCACTATCTGATGGGCGAGCGCTTCACAGTCTTTTCTGACCACCAGAGTCTCAGGTATATCTTCTCTCAGAAGGACCTGAACCTGAGACAGCGGAGATGGCTTGAGTTCCTCCAGGACTATGACTTTGAGATAGTCTATACTCCTGGGAAGGGGAACGTGGTAGCCGATGCCCTCAGCAGGAGGACGGGCATTCAGCTACTTGAGGAGGCGACGGAGCAGCTAGCCTCCTTACAGATATCCTTCGTGGATAGAGAAGGAGCAGCCTTTATTCAGTCTCTCACAGTCTCTCCTCCACTTCTACAGCGGGTCAGAGAGGCTCAGCGTGGGGACGCTGACTGTGAGACCCGGCGTGCACTGATATCCTCAGGTCAGGCGCCTGATGGCTTCTCCCTTGGAGCAGAGCACGACATCCTTTTCAGAGGACGTACCTTCGTACCAGTCGCTTTACGAGAGGATGTGCTGAGAGAGTTTCACACTTCTCCCTTGGCGGTGCATCCCGGAGTGGCGAAGATGTACCAGGATCTCAGACGACAGCACTGGTGGCCGGGCATGAAGAAAGCTGTGGCAGAGTTCGTTTCACGATGCCTCACCTTCCAGCAGGTGAAGGCAGAACATCAGGTACCAGCAGGCTTGGTACAGCCCTTGGAGGTCCCGGAGTGGAAGTGGGATGGGATATCTATGGACTTCGTGACTGGACTTCCTCGCACTTCCAGAGGTCACGGCTCCATTTGGGTGATTGTCGACCGACTCACCAAGTCGGCACACTTCTTACCCATCAGAGAGCAGGGCTCAGTGGAGAGCTTGGGGCATCTTTACGTCCAGGAGATCGTACGGCTTCACGGTGTGCCATCGTCTATCGTCTCCGATCGAGATGCTCGTTTCACTTCCAGGCTTTGGAAGGGGTTGCAGGAGGCGTTCGGGACGCGGCTCCATCTGAGCACAGCCTTCCACCCTCAGACGGATGGTCAGACTGAGAGGACCATACAGACACTCGAGGACATGCTCCGTGCATG
This sequence comes from Viscum album, assembly GCA_963277665.1. Taxonomy (NCBI): domain Eukaryota; kingdom Viridiplantae; phylum Streptophyta; class Magnoliopsida; order Santalales; family Viscaceae; genus Viscum; species Viscum album. The sequence continues at coordinate 948,643,587 of OY728155.1, read as the reverse complement.
TGTTCTCGACTTTGGTCGCAGCTGGGAGGACCACCTACCCTTGGTGGAGTTCGCGTACAACAACAGCTACCACTCCACCATCGGGATGGCACCATACGAGGCGTTGTACGGCAGACCCTGCAGATCACCGTTGTGCTGGACAGACCCTGGGGAGTCAGCACTCGTGGGACTAGAGATGGTCCGAGCCACGACAGAGAAGGTCCAGATCATCCAGGAGAGGATGAGGACAGATCAGAGCCGACAGAAGTCATATGCTGACAGGTGGCGGAGGCCACTAGAGTTCGAGGATGGCGACCACGTCTTTTTGCGTGTCTCACCTCGACGTGGTTTACGGAGATTTGGCCGAGGTGGCAAGTTGTCTCCACGCTTCATCGGGCCTTTCCAGGTCCTCAGCAGGATAGGAGAGGTGGCTTATTTCCTGGCTCTACCACCTCAGTTGCACCGGGTGCACGACGTCTTCCACGTGTCTCAGCTGAGGAGATACGTGCACGACCCGACGCACATCATCGACTTTGGGGAGCTGGACGTGGATGATGGGGCGACTTTTGCGGAGGTCCCAGTGGAGATCGAGGATCGACAGGAGCGGGTACTACGTGGGCGGTCGATTCCTCTTGTGCGCGTCAGATGGCAGCACGGGAACCTCCAGGAGAGCACTTGGGAGCGGGAGGCTCAGATGCGTGCTCAGTACCCCCATTTGTTCCCCTAGTTTTTGATGTATCTTTACGGGGACGTAAAGCCCTGAGGTGGGAGTAATGTAAAGACCCGCAAAATTCAAGGAAATTTTTTTCTTAATTTTCTTTGGAATTTTACAAGAGCGCAGCTTCAGACGGCACCTGGTTCCGAGGCCCGGTGTGCCCGGAATCAATTTCTGAAGTTTGGCTCGGGTACGTTCAGTGAACGGACGAGCGGGTTTTTCTATCTTTTGAACCGGTGCCCGGAATCGAATTCTGAGGGCACCGATGAAATCGCAGCGCCGGTATTTTCTTAGAAACGCCTCTTCCGGAGTTGCGTTTTCTCAACCGTGGTTTTTTAAAATTTTGGGCTTTAAGTCGGAAATAAAATAAAGGTTGTGCGACAACTTTATTTTATTTCACTTAAGCCGCTTGGAAGTCACTTGAAAGCCACTTGAGCTGAGTTAAAGCGGATAGGGTGCTATCCGGAAATATCCTACCCTCTTGGTAGGATATTTGTGCGGTGGGGCCCGCATGAGCCCCGCCGTTTCTTCTGCTAAGTAACGCACCCGCGAAAACCCGTCAAAGTAAATGAAAAGTCAACCGACGCGTTTTCTTAAATTCTTAACAGACCATTTAATTGGGCGGTTTATTTCGTGAATTAAATGGGATGTTTCATTCGTTGAATTAATTCAACGAATTTAATGGGTCGTTACTTACGCGTTTACGTTCGTTGGCAAATTAATAAAATAGACAAACTTGTCTATTTTGGAGGATTGCTATCGTTGTGAGAATTCTCTGAGCCTCCACTCTCCTCGCGAAGAACGCGAAGAACACGAAGAACGCCGGCGACCGGAATTCGATGACGCACACCATGATCTGCGACGTCGACGAGCTCTACCCGCGACGTTCTTCGGCAACGCCTCTTCTTCCGCGGCCGATCCTCTTTCGGAAACTAAGGTGAGAAACGGATCGTTTAATTCTCCCTTTTAATTTCAATGACAACGGATTTAATTAATTAAATCCGTTTGTTCTAGATCCGGAGATCGTCGGCGCGACGTTTTTCCCGCGGTGCGACGAACGTCTCTTCCGCGACGACGCGACGATCCCCTCCTTCCGCGACGAGCAATTCCGCGACGACCTCACGTCCGACGGCGACATCAAGGTAGGGATTTTATTTTTTTTCTTGGTGATTCGTTCCCGTGATCTAATTCTTTTTAATTAAAGAACCAAACTTGAACAATTTTATTTTTGGATAAAATTGTGGCTGCCTTAATCCCTCCCGAGGATTTTATGACTAACGCGGAGGGTGCGGATCTAACGAACAAGACCCGGCAACCCTCCGCCGATCTTTTTGTTGTGCGGATTTGGCGGACGACGACGAACCGTGCGGAAGGGGAGATCCGTTGATCCCGCAGTGAAGATCGGCCCCCGGGAGGAGCTATGGCGCATACGGGAGGCAAAACGGGCCACCGGAGCAACTCCGGCGGCCCGCGGAAGGCGGCGGCGGCGCGGGTCGCCGGCGCGGCGGCACCAGCGACCGGAGGCGGTGGCGCCCGGCGCGCCGCCGGAGGAATCCGCCGCGGCTCGGCCGCGGCGGCGGCGAACCGCCGGACCGCGTCCGCGGTCCGGCCACCCAGCACGCGGCCCGTGCGGGCCGCGTTCCTCCAAGCCGCGGGTCAAACCCGCGGCGGTTTCCTTCGGCCGCTCGGCCGAAGCCGAGCCGGCCGGTCCGGTCGGCCGGGTCGCGCCCAGGCCGGACCGGACCCGGCCTAGCCGGGTCGGGCCGGGTCGGGTCGACCCGGTTCGGCCGACCCAGGGGGGGTTCGGGCCGGGTCGCCCCGGGCCCAGAACCCCCGTTTTCGGGCCTTCTTCGGTCTTTTGCCCATAGCTTGGGCCTCGGACCTCCGATTGACGAACCGTCAGCGGCTACGCGATCCTTGGATCGAGACGGTCGTTTCGGTATATTACACTCAAGGTTTCGGAAGACTTTGGGTTCGGCCGGGTTGGTTCGTACACGAAACCAACCGGGCCCTCGGAGCGGAAATGCTCATAACTTGAGCTACGGACGTCCGATCGACGTACCGTCAGCTGTGGTAGTTTCCTCTAAGTGAGACGGAACTTTTGGCATACTCCGCCCGAGGATCGGACACAGGCGGAGTACGGTCGGGTTGGTTTTGCCCTAAAAACTAACCGGGCCCCTGGGACGAAAATGCCAATAACTCTCAGACCGGGCGTCCGATTGACGCGCCGTCTGTTGCGTTGAGATCCTGTTGTCGATACGGAACTTTTGGATACATCAACTTCGGACTACATGTCAGTTGATGTATCAGCCTCTCGGCTCGTGGAACGGACCCTCCTAAACGAGCTCGCTGTGTGCGGGAACCCTAGCGCTGGCTGTGACTTCGACGACAGAGCAGAGATCCTCCGTGGACTGCGACGACGACAGAGCAGAGATCCTTCGTGGACTGCGGCGACGACTGTGCGGAGATCCTCAGTGGACTGCGTCGACTACTACACTCAGCGATCCTATGTGGATCAGTGCTACAGGTCCTGTGTGGGCCCGATCCTGTGTGGGTCCTTACTACCGGTTCTGTGTGAGCCACTGCCTACAGGTTCTGTGTGAGCCCGATCCTGTGTGGGTCTTTTGCAGGGGTTAGTACCTATCGATCCTTCGTGGGTCCGACGACTTAGATGGATCAGTGATCATCTTTGACGTCATCTGAAAAAGTAAACCTGGTTGAGCTGAATCTTATGTTACTCTCCTTTTTGGATTGTGTTGAACTATCCTATGTGGATTTATTGTTTACTCTCCTTTGTGGATTTGAGTCTTGCTTTCCTGTGTGGATTGAGTTGTTCTTGAGCTCGTGAGCAGAGCTAGAATTGGGGACTTAGGTATATGTATGGGCATATACCTAAGTCGAGTCAGATGTTACTTCGTGATTGCACCTTTCTTTTGTACTATATCCTTTGTGGATTTCGGGAGACCTTCGGGGGTCTCGGGGTCCTTACTGAGTAGCTTATACTCACCCCTGCACAGGCTATGCCCGCACCTTGTTGTGTTGGATGCAGACGACGGACAGTGCTGATCTCGGTTGGGGCGTGGAGCAGGACGGTACCTGGAGGCGGACCACTGGGCGGCACGTGCTCGGAGCGGACGTGGGACCCGAGGAGCCTGGAGGCTATCTGTACCCACCCTTCAGGTGGGATTGCCAGTGGACGACACGAGGCCGCCGTCTTTTCTTCAGTTGCTGTTCTTTTTCTTTTCAGTTGTACTTTCGGTTGGGCTTGTATTCCATCCCCCTTTACTTTTATGCACTTTGTAGTTACTTTCCGCTTGCTGATTCTGTGGTGGTTGTTACTTATAAAGGCAATGTCTTCCCTGTTTACCGGGATTTTACGCCTTGGTGCTAGTCACCAGCCCCTGGCCTATGGAAGGCGGGCTTGGGGTAGTCACGGCACGGGCCCCGAGGTCGGGTCGTGACAAAATATGTATTCATCAACCTTGAAACCTATAAATATGTGGGTAGGTGATATTTTTAGGTTTAAACTAGATTGTTTGGAGAGTATATTCGGTTGTTGTCTATCATATCCCTAAGAGTGTTTGTGGTAGTTCCAGTAAATGGAAAGGGTATAAATCAAGTTATGTCCTTTAAGGAATTTGGATGAAAAAGACATTATGATTCTTATTTCTAGATTGGTCTAATGTTAAATTATTGATGTTAAATCAATGTAGTAAGATAGGGTATAATAATACATCATGAAAAAGAAGTATCAAATACCTGTGGTCATTCGGGGGACCTAAAAATAATCTCGGGGGGGTGTTTCTTGGAAGAGATGTGGAGCTAGATCCACTGCCTCAAAGAATATTCTATCTTAGTTGGATAAACCTAGAATTTATGTGTGATATATTTTTATTTTTTATCATTGTAAATTCTTCATGTATTGGATTTCATTCTTGGTGGTATTTTATTTTTTTTGGTAATGGAGGATTAATTTTATATCTTCTAGGAATCCTGTTTCAATAGAAGTATCATTTAGGGAATTTTTATTTTCATTTTCATAGTGTGGATGTGTTTCTAATTCCATGTACCATTTTTCATATCTTAGTCCTCACTAGGAATCTATCATTTGATCCAGTTTAGCAGACCAATGATCAACCAGATACTTGATATAGTAGGGAGACCACCATAGAAGGCACTCATTATGAAACTGATCTTTAAATTAATTATATAGGGAAATTTCATATTCCATCCAACCCCGCCCTGATCATATTAGTTTGGTTAGTATATACCATGTGACATATAATACATACTTATGAGAATATTGAAGAGACAATAATGAGTTTCTTTACTGATTTCTATGTTATGGGGTAGGGTTTTTTTGAGTGTTTTGAGTTTTGTTTATATATATTATTCTCTCACTCTTTTGATTCGTTCATTTCCTACTTTGAGATCTTTGGTATTTCTTGATTTCCCCTTAGATATATTGTTTGAATTTTGATATTTATCACTCTAACCTTTTTATAGTATCAAATTTTTAGGTTTAGAAAGGAGATTAAGTGTTGGTTCTTCGGTCTTTGTGTTTTAGGGTCTCATCTTGAGTAGTATACTATCTTTTATTATCTCTATATCAACTGAACTTTGAAGTAGTGTCTAGGCCCTGAAATATTCATGGTGGGTATAAAATTCAAACCCTATGTTGAATCCACTGTGTTATTTTGATTATTTTTGGGTTTTATTTTTTTATTCCTCTTTATGGGTGGTTTCTCTTTGAAATTGGATGTTTTTGGGAATGCAGATCATGTCACATGGTTAAGGTGCACTATTTTCCAAAATATGTGAAACTATTAAACAACCTATGCAATTTATTAGAGCCAATAGTTCAATTTGATTACAATATTCCAAACAATGTGGCCTGCTCATTCTCAGAATTATAGAATCCCGAGAGATGACACATAGTCGAGGAACTATTTTCCAAAACATGTGTCCAAACCATGCACTGTATCCATAACTCATTAAAAATTGAATTGGCCCTTTCCCCTTATAATTTGTTTACCCCAAATTACATTTATCCCCTCTCATTTAGTTCGTGTGGCTCCAGTGGAATCCTCCTATAATTATCTCTTTCTTTTTATTCCCTCCATGGTGGATTTTTTGAATGTTTTCAAGGTTTTGTCTTAATTATTCAAGGTAATCTACATTAAAATTCATCATATCCTTCATTATTCTATTTTCTATTTGGTTCTTCTGCTACTGTGATTCTAATGACCCAGGTTTTCCCTTGTTTTTAATTTAGGGGTTTTTATTTATTAGTGTTTCTTTTGGTCTCTCTTTCCTCTTTAGAACTTTTTAAGGTATATTTGAGCTGATTTTGGTGATGATGACCTGGTTTGATGTCGGTTACACTATGTCCAGGACTTTGAATTTAAAACTATAATTTTTTTATTGTTTTAATGTACTTTTTCATTATATTATATAGTGAATGTGTTATAGAAAATGGTTTTAATGACTGGAATGAGTTTCTTCCATCACTAATACAAATAGGACATTAACAATGCTAGAAGTGGACTTTATCAATGCTAGAAAATCATTGACTACATTAGCGACGTTAAAAGCCCAAAAATTTTATCAGTTTTGAAACAGCACTGGTAAATGCCTTTTATCGGTGATTTTAGAAGCACCGATAAATGAGTACTTTATCAGTCCTTTTAAAAGCATCGATAAAGGGTCATACTACAGTCTACTGTTATAGCGCAATGTAGCACCACTATAGTATCCTATTACAACACACTGTAGCACCAAAAACACACTAGATATCAACAAAAACATTTCCCAATATATAATTTAAATGAAATGAAATTTAAAACACAAATACCAAAAAACACTATATTATAGACATTTCAAACGTTGGTTTATAAAATTATATTAATCTAAATTATTACATACATTCCAAAACAATCCTAACTATCAATGTTACAATGATTTCCATTGAATTTCTTTATCAAATTTTCAAAATTACAAGATTAGTTTTGAATAAACCACCTCAACTCAAAAAATTATAATCCATCGATATAAGAAAAAAAATTATTATAATTAATACTATAAAAAATAAATTAAAAATAAATATTAAATAATACATTAATTCTATGGAAGATTATTTTACTCTGAAAATATCATGATTAACTTTATTATTGACTAGTAGAGGGAACTTGAAGGAAATTGATAAATTTCAACACTACAGGAGTGAAAGGTTTTGTGGGAGAAGAGGTTTGTGGAAGTTTTGGTGCATAAAGGGATGAAATATTAAAATAGCACCCCAAGTCGAACAAATGAATCCACCTATATAAGAAAAAAATTATTTTGTGATTGATACTAAAAAAATAAATTAAACATACATATGAAACAATATATTAATTCTATGGAGAATGATTTTACTATGCAAACATCAATATTACCTCTGTAATTGAGTAGAGGCAATGTCATTTCTATTCCTATAGAGGCAATGGGGATAACATGAAAGAAAGTGATAAATTCACCACTGTATTGGTGAAAAGGTTTTAAGGGAGAAGAAGTATAAAAGTTGGACAGAGCACCCCAACTTGAATAAAAGAATCCACCTCTATAAGAAAAGAATTATTATGTTAGTAATACAAAAAAGAAATAAATTAATCATAAATATGGAACAATACATTAATTATATGGATAATGATTTTAGTATGAAAACATCAATATTACCTCTATTATTGTGGAGAAACAACACCATTTCTATTCTTATAAAGTCATGATACATGGACAGAAATCTTCTAAAATAAACAAACTATACAAGGAATAATGGAAATTAAATCAACATTCCATTATATAATTTTTTTGGTAAAATTGATAAATTATATAGTAACACTACCTTTTCATATATCCAAAGGTTTTCCTTTATTAAAGTTTTCTCTTTCGAGAGATTGGTAAAATCATCAGGTTCAGAATACATTTTCTACCTGAACAGTCTAATATTTAATTTAGATTATGCTAATATAGTAAAGAACATATAATATTATGAGGAAAATCATAATATATTAAAAAACAATTTTACCTTATCATTAAACTCTCTTTATATTTTTAAAGGTTTCAAGGATTTGGTTTCTCTTTTGAGAATCCAAATCCCCTATTTATGGTCCCCTATATGGTACAAGACATTGTCTACATTGGGACTGGAATGAACTGATTGTGATGTACCAATGAAAGCATCATCCTTGATTCAATTTTCATCTTAATCAATATTTGTTTTAGTCACCAGAAAAAAATCAACCAATTCGTTTTTGTTGGATCAGATACATAAAATTCTTTCACTACATCTGATACCATTAAGAATGGATTATCTTTTTCCCCATATACACTAAAATTCACCTTCACAAATATCATTTCATCAACTTTCACTCCATTGATATGGTCAACCCATTTTCAATAGAAAAGCGGCACTTGAAATGTTCTATAATCTAAATCATATATTTGTTCGATAATTCCAAAATATTTCATATTTTCATAAATTGGATTTCTATCCTTGGAACCAAATGTGTGCATTGATTTAGGATCAAACATAACACCACTTCTTTTCATCATACTGAAGTAATCATGCTATTTTGTATAGAATGAATAACCATTTATTACAAAACCAGAGTAAGTTATAACATTTTTATTTATTCCTTTGGCTAGGAATTTAAGTCATTAATAAATTGAATTCAGATTTCTAGATAACTCCTTATAAATTTGATCTATGAACCATCCTATTAACTATTGATTATATGTATTTGATATCCATCATTAAACCCTTGATGGATTCAAATCTCTAAGAATTTATTTTAGGGATTCAATGTATGGATCATCATCTTCACTATTATTTAATATGTAAAAATGTTCTTGATCCTGCTCTGTTAAGGCAATTGTAACGACATGTATTTTGGAAATCCCTTTGCCCATAAGGCGTTCACTAGGATGAGACTTTGGGAGACTTATGCTTTCAACATTTGATAGTTAATCTGTAGATAATTAAATATCTTCTTCACAATATATCATTATGCAATAAAACCTTCTATCTGACTTCAATTCTTGACATACCCTTTCAAAATTGTTATATATAGTTCAATAAGTTACATCCATCTATAATGGAGAGTACCACATAGTTGAACCTCTCTAACCAAGTGGACCATCAAGTGGACCATTATATCAAAGAATGATGGTGGGAAGAAAATATATAATTCGTATAATATTACTAAAATATCCTTATTCATAATGGAAAACTTTGTCGGGTATACAACATTAATGCATAAGGATTTGAAAAAGAAGCAGAGTCTGGTTAATGTATGTCATAAATTTTGAGGCAGAATGAAACAAAAAGAAATAAGCATTAAATCTTTCATGAAAACATGAAAGTCATGTGATTTTAGTCCTAGTAACTTAAAATTAGTAATTGACGCAACATTATTGATATTTGATGAATACCCCTATGTAAATTTTACACAAATAAGAAAAAAAGAAAATTTGTAATTTTTCATGTCTGGATAGAGTGTAAGCTATTGGAGGAAGAAAAGTCCCCCTTTTACCCTTCACTGGTGCCAACTCTTCCCTTATCCCCATTTTAATCAAGTCCAACCTAGCCTTGATGTCATATTTCATTTTTCCAAGAACATTTAGCAATGATCCAATAACACCATCAAATACATTTTTTTACATGCATGATACCAAGATTGTTTTTGACACACAAAATATTCCAATATAGTAATTCAATGAAAATTGATCTCTTCTTACAAAATGATATTTTATGGTTTTTCAAAAATGTTTTACAGAAAATAGTGTCAATATTTGTTACTTTTTTGTATATTTGATCTCCCTTTAATAGAGATGGTGTTGTAACTTGTTCAATATTCCCATCAAATGTTGTCATACATGATCAGTATTTATGTCATCAATGTAAAAAATTCTAATGTCCTAAAAACATAGTCTTCGGGGAATGTTTCAACCAAACTGAATATGTACATTTTTCACAAATGGGACACCCCAATATTCCTTTAATGATATATCATGATAAATTTCCATAAGTGGGGAAGTCATTTATCATTCCATACAACATGGACCTCAATCTGAATTCTTCAATTCTATGATAATCATACATCATAACACTTATATCCCACATCAATTTTAGATATTTGGTCAATGTATCTAAATAAACATCAATATCATTACCGAGTTTTTTAGTCTAGATATAAGCAGAGACAACACAATGTATTTTCACTTCATACATAAACATGGAGGTAAGTTATAATTTAGCAACATTATAGGCCATGTATTGTGAGTGCTACTATATACACCAAAAGGATTTCTTCCATATGTAGATAATGAAAGATGAAAGTTTCTCAGCATACCTCCAAATTTAAGAAAATCATAATCAATTTTATTCCATTGAGGAGAATATATTGTATGACATAAGTTCCCATCTTTAATTCTTGTATTTTCAAACCATGTTAATTGTCTTGCAGTTTCTTAACATCCATATAGTCTTCTAAACTATGGAATGATAGGAAAGTACCATAAATATTTTAAAGGACTTGATTCATTTTTATTGTATCAATTTGCATCAGACTTATGGCATTTTTGAGCGATTCATAGTCCTTGATAAAAAATATGTATTCATATGGATAAGTATGTATTTTTTAGAGATATTCCCATTGAATATAACATTCTTTTAGTGTCATATGTTTGTATGGTAGTTCATTTTCTTTTGGTATCATAACTTTCAGAAGATCAAGTAGTTCTCTAAAGCTAGTGTCACTCCATCCACTGCCAACTTTCAAATTATATAACTTTAATACAACTAAAAATGTTGTGTATTTAGTACAACTGGTATACAATGGTTTCTTGAAACATCTATTTAAATCCTCAAACAATTTTTGAAAATCACAAAGGTTATCTTCAATTGACATTATCATTTCTTCCATGTGATCTCTATCGTCTTTTACAGAGGTATTCCTATAAAATGATTCATAAATTATACTATCATCACAATCAATGTAGACATTCATTTTTTCTCATGTTTAGCCCAAAATATATAGCCTTCATCTATTCCGTGAAAAATTAAATATTCTTACAACTATTCTGGACTAATTTTTATTGAATAACAAAAATCTAAACATAGACAAAGGATTTTGAAAGGGTCTTTGACATTTATCTCTTTCAAAATTGATGAACTCTTTAAATCTATCTTCATATTCATTTGTAAAATAATTAACAAGAATCTATTTTCAGTTTGTATCCATCCTATTAGGTTCATAAAAGATTAATTTCATACAATATATAAATTAATACACGTAAGATGTTCATTATTAAAAGTGAAAGTTATAGAAAATTCTAATAAGGAAAATATAGATCATTTCTACAAGAATATCTGATCTCCTAGATATTTTAAATCCAATAATAAGGGTTGTTTGAATTTGAAAAAAAATATAGGGAGATAAAGGCAAATAATAAATGATATTATCACTAAACTTTATAGGTGTAAACCAGAAGACGGATAGTGTATTGACCTTACCCTGAATTACCCAAACAACACCAGGTCAGATCATCTTATGACCTCTAACACACCTTAAATTCACTAAAGTATGGTTTAAAATTTGGGTGAAAAAAAACTATAAATGGGACCCCCTCAAATTGAAACAATTAATACTAGAGGTTGAAAAAAATTCTAGTATGACCCTTGGGGTCAATAGACATGTAGACCCAAAATCATCATTACCCGATATAGGCATACCTGTTAGACAAACAACAACATAAATAAATGGTTAAATAGATATATACACACACATACATGTCACACCAGTATAAAAACTCACTTATAGTCTATAAAAAATATCAAATAGATAAAAACGTTTATTCAAACATAACATGAACTATAAAGATCCATAATGATTAAAAAAGTGAAGGCATGATGTGACAAAACCTCGTGTTCTTAACTAGGGATTACCCATTTTAATATGCTCCATAAGAAAACTATGGACCGTAGTGAATCTTTCCATGAAACATGTTAGCATATATATAATAATTAGGGAAACACCAATGTGCCACAAATTAGTAGTCAATAAAGAAGAATATACATGAAAATTTTCCCCCCACACTCAGCTTGAGTGGTAATGGTGGGGATGGGTTTGGTGCATGGTCACGAAATCAAGTCCCTGGGCCAGCGATATACCTGTATTTTCTTTTTCATGTTGTGTGCCTCTTTCATGGTTGTACCAAATATTTTAAAAAGAATATATATAAAAATTTATACAAATTTATATACATATATGAAAAATTATTTATTAAGAATATATAAAACATAGCAGTAAAACAGCAATGAATAAATAAAAGGTTTGGTGTTAGATATAAACAAAAGATCATACATCGGTAGTCAATATAAACAAAGAACCACAAATCGTTCTTTAAATAACATATCACAAAAAAATCATAAACAATGGATCATAAAGAAATAAAAGAAGAATAAATCAAAAATGAAACCAAAAATACCCAAAGAAAATAGGAAGTCTTGCCTCGCTAGGATGAAGAAAATGTTAGATCATCTTCAGAAAGCCTAACTAAAATCGAACACCAGATGTTAGATGAGATATTGGAGCAACTAGAGGTAGTCAAGTGATGTGATTCGACTTTTGATTCACCAAGGAGAAGTGTTAGATGTGGTTGGATTATGTGAAAAGATTCAATATCGCGACGGGTTCGAAAAATGGTTAATATTTTTAAAATAGATCGAGAAACTTTTATCACTGCTTACAAATAAGCACTGATAAATATAGGACATTATCAGCACTAAAAAGGCACTGATAAAATAAATCTTTATTAGTTTTAAAGTTGTAGTACTGATAAATATTAATTTTATTAGGGTTTTTTTAGCATTGATAAATCTTATCTTTATCAGTGCTAAAAAGCACTGATAAAGATGATTTTATCTATGCGTATCCCTAAAGTGCTGATAAAGGGTTTATAATTATAATTATAAATAAAAAATTTTAAATTTTTATATATACATAATAAATATATATAAACATAAATATAGTACATATATTCCTTTCTCAATATATTTATTATAATTTTATAATTATTTATTTATAATAACGGAAATATTTTTAAAAAATAATATTTATATCTTTATATATATTTATATCATTATATATATATAATATATATATATATAGTTTATTCATTATTTAAGTAAATTTATTTGAAATTTAAAAATTATTTAAATATATATAATTATTTATTTATAATTATATAAATACTTTTCAAAAAATATTTATTTATATATAAATATAAATATATAAATGTATAAATATAGTAAATATAGATTTATAAATATATTTATTTTTCAATATTTTTTACCAATATATTTTTAACATTATTAATGAATATCTAATTTTAATTGTATGCATATATGTTAAAAATGAGTGAAATTGAATAAATTAAGAATAATTACACTAACAATATTGAAAAAATGGATAGATTTTCTGTGTGTGCATTATAATATAGAAAAATTCCTTAATTAAATATATGTGAAATCAATACAACACACATTTGATCTATATTAAATTTAAAAATCAAACGATATTCAATTATATGTCGAGTACTATGCAATTAGTCCATATTTTTTTCATAATAATTTATAATTATAAACCATTATTCAATAAATATATGATTATTTTATGTAAAGAGCATAAATATTTTGTAATATATAAATCCTATTTATATACATTAATATATATCTATATATTTAATATATAAAATTTAATAACATTAATTATAATAATTATTTAATTAATAAAATGTTAAATATTTAGTAATGTATAATCAATATATTAATTGTTATTAGTAATTATTTAATTAATAAAATTTTTAATATATTTTTAATAAAAAAATTAATTTTTTAATTATTTCATTATTTCATTTTATTTATTCTGACCTTTATCACTGTTAAAAATGTACTAATGAAATAAATATTTATCAGTGCTAAAAACAAAGCACCGATAATGGGTACACTTTATTAGTGCTAAAAATAAATCACTAATAAAGGATACCGCTTATCGGTGCTAAAAATAAATCACTCACAAAGGATACCCTTTATCAGTGCTAAAACTAAATCCTTGATAAAGGTTCACTTTATCAATGCTAAAAAAGCACTGATAAAAATGCCATTTATCAGTGTTTTTTCTATAGTTGATAAATAACATCACTATTAAAGGCATTTTTTGTAGTAGTGCATGTTTTTTATAAACTCTCCAAGTTTCTTCCAAGGGTTTTTCTTAATAAAATACATTTTCAATCTCACTTTGTAATTTAAAGCATCCTAATTCCTTGATTGGTTTTCAAAATGATCTATATCGTGTAATTTTTAATACCCAAGGATGTTATGGTCTTTTGAACAATTTTCCATGCTGTCCTAAATGCATGTATAGTTTTCTAAAAATCTTCAAAGAGAGTTTTAAAATTTAAGTCTATTAAATGTGACTTATACACAAATACATATATGGGTGTATGTATAGTTTACCTTTATTTAAAACTTCACTACTGGTGGTGGGAATATGTAAATTAGGATATATATATATATATATATATTAATGTGCATATTTTTTTTAGTGTAAAGAGTTGTTTTAAAACATGAAATATTGTTATTAAAAAATGGTTTTTCAAATGATCAATGTTCCTCTACAAGTATAGAGGCATGGTTGGAACATTGAGGTGTTCCTTTTAAAATGAAACCTCTTAATTCATAACCCTTGTGTATAGAAATTTAATGTGTGATGAATGTGTTATATGTGATGTATTCCCAGTATGGGGTCTCATGTATTGTTTTGTATCATTGAAACATTATAGGGTTTTCACTTGTAACAGAGTCTGGAGGTGAGGAATTTAATTTTTTGTTTTTGTTTAAAGTTTATGACATGTATATATATATATTGAAAAACCCACCACTATTTTTATTCCATGGGGTTCCTTGGGTAGTTATGTGGGAGATCTAGGTACACATGATTCACTACATTAATATAAATCTTTGACCAATGGACTTGAGTTAGATCACTCATATTCTTATGGGATATGCCCCTTGGTTGAACCAGTGAGGGTATCATCAGGTATTGGGGAAGGGGGGAATATTGGTATCCCTCATCGATTAGTATTGTATATGTTGAAGTTGATAACTCTATACTAGACCATCTTGACAAGCTCTTAGGTTCCAATTATAATCATTCTACATGTATTCAAAATTTCTCTATTTTTTATCACTTTGAAAAGTAATTTCTACTGTTATGACATCCTAAAAATAATCATGATTTTATTACATGTTTTTTATTGTAAATGGATCATTGGAAAGACATTGTTTTTTTAGAAATATTTCTGAAATTAAAAAGGGAATTGGTTTTTCTAAAGTATCATATTGCTACTTGTTTTAAAAGGAAAGGAAAATCATATTTTATATATTTGTATTTTCACACTAGAAAGAAGTGATTTTCTCTTTAAAGGTAAGGAATGGGGATTGGTTTATATTTTGGTATCCCTATTGACCATCTCGGTCATCATTATAAATTTATCATTATAGTTTTAGGATTATTTTGGATTTGGGTCGTTGAAGGAGTGAGTTTGGTTCTGTGGTTGGTGGTGACTCGTGGGGTCATACTGAGGCATGTTTAGTTATTTGTTTCCTTTTTTATGCAAATATTTTCTTTATTTAATCTACTCAAATTTTTTACCATTTTGTTTTTATGGGGTAAATCATTGCTAAATGAGTTTTTGTTGATGCCTGATACTAGTTTCTAGCCTAGGAGGATCAAGAAAACCTTTGTTACCTTTTCACGGGTCAGCTCAGGTTGTTAGCTCAGGTTTGAACCAGCTTGGTTCATAATAAGATCAAATGATAAATTTTTTGAGTGATTACCTGGATGTGGTATTTCATGTGGTAAGAGTTGATGTCATTTCATTTGTGTTATTGTGAAGATAACTCAAAGGATTCCATGATCATTTTAAATATCAAAATATCTCAAACACTTCATGGTGGGATAATATAAAAAACAAGAAACATCAAACACATGATGGTTTATATCTTGATAGATATATAATATTTATCTTGCAGAAGATAAATCTATTTCACTTGGGATAAATAGAAACTCAACCATTTTAGTAGACTGGTAAACTCGCCACATGGGAAACATTATTGATTGGTTTCCCCACTACATGATAAATTTTATCCATGGAATTTATTAACAAGTAATTTTCTCCCTTAAAGACTAAAATTCAAAGGAATGACATTTAAAACATTATTAATCAAGATAGGGAGTTTAATTTTGAGACATGGGAAAGAGTCATATAGATTCTATAAAAATATATACATCGTGTCTTAGATGTGTTTGTCCCAAATACAAACTTCTTATTATAGATTGAAACAAAATTCAAGAGTTATAATCAATGATTTTTTCAATTTCCTAGTTTTTTTCACTTAAGAATTTGGTAATTTTCTATGAATATTTATGGAGCTAGGCATTGAGATGGTGTGAGATTCTAAAACTCGGTTTGCTTAGAATTAATTTTGGAAATATATTAAATATCACATGTAAGAAGTTTTCCCAAAAAAGTGGAATAACTTTTAAAGGAAGTTCTAGGTCAAAAATCTGATAGAATTTCTGAGTTCAGAAAGTGATTTTTACCCAAGGCATGACATATCCTTTTTCAGTTCAAGGTGTTTTTGAAAAAGTTTTCGTAGGCGCAAATTAATAAAATAAATAAATAATTTATTTATTTTATTTGTTTAAAATGCATTAACTAAAACTCTCTATAAATGCATGGTTATGGAGTTTGTCATAGTTTTAGATTCTAAACCTCATAGAAATAGATGACCATTGGAGAGCATTGGAGGAGATCATTCTTGGAAAACAATGACGGATTGAGGATCATTGCGCAATTAAATATTGTGGATCTTTCCAACAATGGAAACCCATGACCATTATTCATCAGTGATAGACCCAAAATCCTTTTATTATGTTGTTTTTAGTTTTCCATTCCATCATTTAATCTTTTATGAATTCAAATCAATTCCATGAACAAAATTGATACGCATGTTATCGGTAGATTTAACTGAGATGGAATTATATGTTCATTGGGTTTTATTTCTCTTTAATTATTTATTTCTATACAAACAAATTGTGTTCGAATGAAGAAATTCCAAGATTCTTTCCTAACTTTTCATGGCTTATATATCTCTCTCTAGTTTCTTAAATTGATCATCATTGTTATTTTCTTTGACCAATAGTTCGACCAATACCCGGTATCTGATCATTATGCAACCGTTCTTTGTTGCAACAGATTGATACCATGGTTGTGGCTCAAAATGGGGGATTTGATTTGATATTAAACAATGTAAGTTGATAGATCGATGGAGGATGAGACAAAATCAAGGGTTTTTCATTTTCCTAGGTGACATAAGATGACACGGACAACGGAGGATGATTCTCGTTCCATTTTGGTGGCTGGAATCTAGAGAGGAGTTGGTGGCAAGGTCGTTCAACCCTAGATCCGATGTTCTTGGGTGTGAATGATAGTAGAGGTGGAATATATGAGAGACATGTAAACCAAGCACAAGTTATGTGAGAATCCTATCTCTAAGGCTTATAGCCCTATGAACACATGATGTGTAATCCTTTCTGTGTGGCACAAGTGTTTCCATACGGAGAAAAGTATCACAAGTTATGTGACCCATGTAACACTCCATGTTACCCTTAGATGTATATATTGACATGTATAGGGAGTACATGCCTAAGATATTGGGTGGAGTTTCATTCCATGTGGTTCATACCACACACTGTGTACACCCTGGTAGGCATATCGACAAGTATAGGGAGTACATACCCAAGAGATCGTGTGATCCTATATGTTGTGTGTGTTTAACCACACATCTTGTGCTTGGGAAAGTACATGGGAATAGGAAGGATACAGGCCAAGTAATAGCTCAAGCATATACATGTCATTTACCTCATGGAAATGCCATGTATTGAGAAAACTTACATACCATGTGAGTGTGAGACACACGCAATGCCAGACCTAGTGTGACACATCGTGTACCCCTAATGATGTGTCATGTACTCCTTTAAGGATAGGTTTATTTCCTCTTTATAATATCAACTTTTTTGTAAGATTATCTGAGCTACCTTAGACCAATATCAGATGAGTGTGTTCCCTTGGTCTATTTTTATGAGTGTTCGGTGTGGCATCACATTCCTATTAAAGAGGGTGAACTCACTACATCTTCATGTGATTAGTGTAGTGTGTGTCTGTTCCCTTATTAAAGAGTGAGATGACTTGGGATAGTTTAACTAATGACTCATAGGCTTAGAGTATGTATCCCTCTAAGTTCCCTTTGTGTTACCTTATATGGGTTTGTTGGAATTGGTGAGACCAATATTTACACATATGCCGATACCCCATCATGGAAGATATTTTTAGTAGGGTCTGGTGTCCCCTTAGTAATCTCTGGGAATTAACATCCTATCTGTGTATCGAGATGTAATCATTCCAAAGAGGTGCAGTCTAATCAAGTCTATATCATGTATGAGCCCTCTTAGTTTACTTTTTGTTGAGACCTGAAGAGTGTGACCTCTCGGATGAGTGTCGTTAGTTGCAGTATAACTCATGGAGTGTGTTCTCCCAGATGAGCAATAAGACTTTGTGTCTACTGTAATTATATCTGGATGTTTATTTGTATGTCTTAAATTTTGATTTTCATATATTTTTATGAGATTAATACTCTTTATTATTTATTCTTGGTTATTTTAGTGTTTCCTAATGGGTATTATTATACTCACTCATGTATGGGTTCTGCCCGCACATGTCTTGTCTTATATAGATTATAAACATTTCTATAGATTAATTGGTAGACTAGGATTAGGTGGAGAAACATTTTAATTTAATGAACAAGGTTTATACTAGTGTTACATTTGACAGTAGTCCCCTCCTTTTGAATAGGGCAGAATTTACATTCTTATTTTTATTGGGCTTATTTTGGACCCTTTTTACACTTTCCAGTACTTTTTTTTGTACTCTGGATGTGAGATTATAGATGTATACATGAATTTGTTTTATTTTTTTAAATTTAATCATTTTTTATGGTTGTATATGTGTGTTTGTGTGTTTTTACAGGTACTTAAGTCTAAGGTCTCTCATATGTGTGATATGACTTCTTGGAATTGGTCACTAGCCCCTTGCCTATTAGAGGCAGGCCTGGTGTAGTTGTGTCTCAGGCCTCATTGGGTCAATTAATTAAAGAATGGTATCCATGGAAGTACCTAGCCTAAAGTGTTATGATATTCTATAGGTTTAGGATCATATTTTGGAGTTTCTTTTTTCTAGTTGTGATGATTTTTTGTGAATTAGGGAAATGATTTTTAAGTGTTTCGAGTATGGATCTCAATCAGGGGTGACCAGTGTTGGTTTGGTGGCCGACATATCCATTTATAAATACCATGATAACTTGCCTATTTACACAGTATATGTAGACATTGGTTGCATGGAAAACATTGGTACATGAATCATATAATAATGGGTTTTGGTTTACATGTACTTCTTGAGTTATCTCTACAGATATAATCATTGACCATCATATGTCTTGATAACTTTCAAGATGATTCTACGATGATATCAAGCTAGTATTGTGAGAAAGTTTCGTGTTGACGAACAGATGAGTGATGAGGTTCTGGTTTAGGGACCCACTCATGAGGTTTTTTTTCAATTGGGAACTAATCAGTGCTACCCCTTATTGATTAGAACATGGATCCTTTTTTGGATCAAGTAGATAATCTCCCACCTATTCAGTATTTTATAGCTCTAGTTTGATAGGATCATGGTACACAAAGTCTTGGCATGTCATGCGAATTATAGTGACATATATCGTTGAGATTCCATGAAAAGATAGACCGTCATGTGGTAGAGGTGTGACTTGAGGTAGTGGACTGGGTTTTTGGCATGTGTGTATCCAAACCAATCGAATGGTTGTGCTTGGGAAACATTTTCTCAATAGATTAGTAGTTGGATTTGGGGGTATCGGTTGATGGAACACCTATTCTAAGTGTGCATCGTAAGTTCCAAAGTTAGAGATCACCCACGTTTCATGGTGGGCCAGAACCCCAACTCAGGTAATGGATGATTGGTGTGAGCCTTTGGTGTGAATGTATCTCTTGATTTATACCCCTCCCTCATGGTGGTAAAAGTATTAAGACTTATCTAGTATTGAATGGGGAACTGGTAGAGTTCTTTTTTTCTGATGTTTGACATGAATTTTGACATGAAAAAAGGAGAGGTGGTTTCCCCCACCCAAATGAATTCGCGAGATGTGATCCAAAACTATACGAACGATTCAGTTCCGCCTAAAGAGGATAATGTCAAAGTGTGGTGGATGAATTTCTCTAACTAGTGTGTTTGAAGTTTTTTTATGTTCCAAGGTGTTGTATAAATTTCTTTTTGTGGTAAACATGTGGTATATGAAAAGGAATATTTCTAAGTAGTGGGATATCTTAGAGGCTTTGAGTGAGGTTTGAGGTATGATGTGTGTCTTCATTACCCCAGTTATAGTTTTCACATGGTGTTATGATGCACTTTCCCCTAAGTGTATCCCTTGTTCATGACCTAGTGATACCAATGGATCCCTTTTTTTTAACCCTTGTGTTGGAGACTTCTACAGAGAGTATTATTAATTTTACACTTCTACTGACTATGTGACCTAACTCTGGGTGGAGATAGAGTGACTTGTGTGTAATATTTCTATAGTGGTGGTAATACTCTACAATGTTTTCCTTAATATGGATTGGTTTCCTACCATCCATTCTAAGATGTTTCTATTAGTGAGAGTAATAGTACTTTTGATTTTTTTGGATGGTCTTTTCCTCTTTTAATAAAGAGTGATCCCAAGTAGAGAAATATGAGCTAAAGTGCAGGATGTTATGACTGAATACTGATCAGTTGGATAGTGACACATCTAGAGAGGAAGATTCTATGAGATTTCAGTTCCTACAATGGTGGAGGAGTATGAGGGAATTCTTCTTGATGATGTTCCAGTCTTACCTCACAATCAATAGTTTTTTTACTTCATTGAATTATACTAGGGATGAAGAGATATCTACACTAGTATATCAGATAACCATGGGTATCTATAAGAGATGAAGGTGTAGTCAGAAATTTGAATAGAAAGGGGCTTTGTAATACCTAGTGTGTTTTTCTTATGCAACCCTGTGTTGTTCACCAAATAGGTGGATTACTGCTTAAGGTTGAGTGTGGATTGGTGTCACTTGGACTATGTGACACATTGGAAAGTATCCAATCATGGGGATTAATAACCTCTTCACCCAATGGATGAAGGATAAGAAGGTCGTATAGTTTTACCTTGGGATGGGTTATCTCCAACTCCAGGTTTGAGAGGTGGATGTATCAAGCATTTCTTCCTAGATCCATTGTTATTTCTCTCATTCCTTAGTTACACCCATTAGCTCACTGAACGCCATAGTATAGTTCATGAGACATATGATCTAGATACTTAACCTTTATTGGGTCAGTTCATGGGAGTCCTTAGTAATGGTACCCTCAGGTCATTAAATTCATTATGAGAGAATACAAGACACATAAGGATGGTTCTACACATTCTCCAGGAGTGTTATTCATATAGAAGATATCATGGAGTCAATTATTGATATATGTATTCTCGAGACATGGGAGTGATGGTGGACCCTATAGAGGTTAAGGTGGAATGATACTGAGAGAAATGCAGGGAATGGATGTGGCAGCAGATGGTCATAGCAAGGTTTTCCATTCACTGTTGTCGAGCATGGTGATGGATTAGTCAACCTCTTCGTAGTAGTCCCCATGTGGGTGAGGATGGTGCAGTATAATTCTAGTCGATATTTTTCACAATTCGCTTATTCTAATATCTAGGGAGGTACGAATCTGGGATATTGTTTGTGAGATGTTGTGGGACTAGGTATCCATTGGATGCATTCCAAGTGTATATTCCTTGAAGGATGGAATCAAGACCTCGTTTTTTCAGGGATAGATGGTGATTGAGATTGTGATGCAAGAATAGGTTCTGGGGATGTTTTTCTCTTAAGCAGTACATCTAGTGAGAGTGAAGATGTACCAGGATCTCTTGGAATCGGTGGGACATCTAAGGTAGTTCCATAAAGTATTGGAGTTAAACTTTTATTGTTTCATTTGTCTATGGGTGATGAACAATATAGCTTTGTGGAGAGTTTGAATACTTATTCATGCAAGAGGGAGTCCAGAATCATGGAATTACCTCAAAAATCTTAGTATAATGTGAATCTTACTTCAGAGAATGATTAGGGAAAGGATGTGGAAAGCCTTTGGGGGAATCAGTTGTAGTTGTGCATAGTTTTATTTTCAGCTAGCTGGCTAGGTAAATTGAACCATTCAGGTTCTGGTGAACATGGTTCAAGTTTTCATGTCAGTGTTGATCCATAGCTGGGAGGATCTTTTACCATTGGTGGGGTTTTTGTTTCATGATGATTTCTACTCCACCTCCAAAGTATCACTATTTTTAGACCATGAACAGGGGACCATATGGGAGATTGTTATGCTTTTTCATAACTAGTAGTTAAAGTCACTTGTGTCCTAATTTTGGTGATAATGATGGATTTAATGGTGTAGCTCATCCAGGGGTTGATGGTGACTACCCAATCAATTCTTAGAGTCCTAAGTGGACTAGTGACAGAATTATTTGGAGGTAGAGAGTTATGATGTCTGAGCTAGGGTGGAAGGTTATCTCTGAGGATCTTAGGCACTTTATTTTCTTACTTTTGTGTCAGGTTAGTGAGGTGGTGTTCCACAAAACCTTGAGTCCACTATAGTTTTGGGTTTCTTAGTATTCTCCCCATGTATCAACTAAGGATTTATGTTCAAAACTCATTGTACAATATTAGTCTAAGTGAGATGGGATATGAAAGTGGAATTTCTTTTTAAGGATTTAGTGACATTGGGGACTGATAGGAGGAAGAACCTTCATGGGAATTTTTTTTCCTTGGGTGTGTGGTTATTGGTAGCATAGGGAACCATTGGGAGAGCTCAAGGAAGTAATAGACCTCATTGAGAGCTCAGTTTCCCCATATTTTCATAGCTTGTGATTGTCAGGGATGAAACTCCTTAAGGAGGGAATAATGTAATGTCAAGTTTTTTACTTTGTAATACTTTAGAATATTTCAAGGAATAGTTCAAGGTTTATGCACTAATATGGTGAGATATTATGAGGTCTAGAGTTCCTAGAATTAATTTTTTAAATATATTAAATATATTAAATATCACGCATGTGTAGTATTCCAAAAACGGTGGAATAATTCTTAAATGAAGGTCTGAATTAGAAATATAAGGGCGTCATTAAGTTCATAACTTGGGAGTTATCTGAGTCATGACATAACCTTTGTCGGTGTGAGGTGTTTGTGAAAATGTTATCGTGGGAAAAATGAACAAAATAAATAAATTATTTGTTTGTTTTATTTGTTTAAAATGCATAGAACGACCTCTCTAAAGATTAATGGTCATATAGTTTGTCTTAGGGTTTGACACTAAACCCGGGAGGCCTAGAAAAGCATTGGAGAGCATTGGAAGAGGTAGTTCTTAGAGAACAACAATGAATCAATGATCATTGCACAGTTGGAGTTTATGGATCTCACCAATAATGTAAAAACAAGATCGTTCTTCATCAGCAATCGATACAAACTCTATATTGGATGTTGATTTGTATTTCTAATCTTGTTCTTTAATCCCCAAAAAATTGGATCAATTCAATGGAAAAAAAATATGTTCGTCACCGATAGATTAAATTGACATGGAATTATATGTTTATTGTGTTTTATTCCTCTTTGATTGTCTATTTCTATGAAAAATAATCTAGGTTGAATGAACAATCATCAAGGTTCATTCCTCAATTTTCATGGCTTATGGATTTCTCCCCCATTTCTTCAATAAATCATCAGTGGTATTTTCTTTTTACAACAGTTTTACCAATACTCATTATCCAATTTTTGCGCAAATACTCTTCGACGCAATGGATCAATACCACGAGTGTGGCTCATGATGGAGGATTTGGTTGGATAATCGACAATGGTGGTGGATAGATTGAGGGAGAATGAGACCAAATCAATGGTTTTTCATTTTTCCAATTGATATATGGTGACATAGATGATAGAGGATGGTTCTCGTTCAATTTTGGTGGCTGTAATCCAATGAACAGACGGCAGCAAGGCCGATCAACCCTAGGTCTGAAGTTCTTGGGCGTGAATGATGGAAGATGAGGAAGATCTAGGCGACGTGTGAACTCATCATGGGTTCTACTAAAAATCCTACTACATAGAATGTATCCTTATGAACACACATCATGTATTACAACTTGAGAGTCTCTAGGGTTTCAGTGTAAAGAATAGTATCACACACCATGTAACTAGTGTCACATGCTGGGTGACCCTTATTTGAATAGTTCAGCGTGTATGTGGAGTACACGCTAAGGAGATTCGATGGATTTACATGCCCTGTTGTTCATGAAACATTCCATGTACACCCTAGCAGGAAGCTCAGTGTGTATAGGTAGTAAACTGTAATGACCCAATGTTTTATCAATGGAAATTATTTTTTTATAATTATGTTATATAATCACATGAAGTCACAACACAATGAACTATTAGGTACTATGTGACCTTTAAACATAATATTATCATCAACGTGATTTGAATTTTGAAAATCTGATATTCATGGTTGCGATCATTAAGATGTTTGTTGTTCGATAAGAAAAAACATAATTTTTGGTGAATGGTAACCTACCCTTATGAATATTTACCTACCCTTATGAATAGTAATATGACCCTTATGAATAGTAAATCATCCAAAATAATTGTATCCTCGCCCATGAATGTATAAATTAATTTTAGGCATCTTATAAGTGATAATATGACCATTGTAAAAGTATTGGTATTTTTGTAAGTCATAAATTAATAATTAATAATTAATTAATTAATAAATTTAAAATAAAATATATTTTCCAAAAATGTGTTCATAAATTAAAAATTTTATGTATTCTGGTTTTAAGATAATTTTAAAATACCTTATGTAATTTTTGAAAGCATTATAAAATCAGTTATAGTATTAAAATCTATATTTTTCAAGTATATTATGATTTTAATAAAAAATTAAATTAATTATATTTAGAAAATTATTTTTGAAAAATTGATATCATATTTGGATTCTATATGTCAATAAAATGGTTAGGGTTAATTTTTGGGATTTTTCTAAAATACTTGAATTTTTTATGAATAGTTAAATACAACAATTCATAATAAATGCTAAAACCTGAATTTGTGCATCATGATTGAATCATGGATGATGTAAATGGCCATTCGTTCAAACTCACATGAACTTATTATTATTTTATGACATGGTATCATCACTATTTCGATTCTTTATGGAAATTAATAAACTAATGAATTAAATATTATGAAAACCCTCCTCCCCTCCACTATAAAAACCACCCACACTCCCCTTTTCTATTCACTCCTCTCAAGCCTTTTTCCTTCCATAAATTCTGACCAAATCTATCCCCTAGATCCTCCCCCGTATCTTTCTTCCCTTTGTCTCCTCAAAGTACCAAATCCTCTACCCTTAAGAGGTTCTCAAAGGGGATAAACTCAAGTGGTAAATTCCTCTTCCTGATTCTTTTACTTTTTTCGAGTTCTTTTCTTTTATTTTTTCTTTCCTCGCTTCATTCACCCAAATGGTATTATAAATACAGTATCATAAATGTAATGTAATATTGTTATGCTAATGGTATAATTCATTATCATCTATCCTTTCCCATTATTTTATAAGAAATAAACCAAAACACCGTATGAGATGTGTTAATTTATCACATTCAAGGAAGACGGTTTATCAATTTCTATTACCATTTCCTATTCTGGTAATGAAACCATTTTTATGGTTGAACCAAACTATTAAATATGTATTTTATCTTATGTTTTATTCTTTAATCCTTTTTCTCACTTTATGTAAAATAATAATACAAGATAGGTTAATTATTAACAAAATTTCCAAGTGAATCCATGCGTTTAATATTAATGTTTTATATATTGATTCACCTTCAATCCAAATAACCAAATGAATTTTATAAACATGTAATATTCTATATTATCACTAATTTTATATAACTTCAATTCTGAAAAACCACCATCATCATACACGTGTTTCCGAACATGAATATAAGTGAACCGATCATTAAAACCAAGGAAGAAAACAGACCCGAACAATAAAATTGAACCTCATAACCAATCAAAATTGTTATAAATGAACATAAAAAGTTTATAATAAATATTTTACATATATAATAGGTTCTGTAATTATTAATTAATGAGCCTAATTTTACTATTCTGGTCATTAATATAAAGTGGGAGAACACCATCAGACTTAAGGTAAGGGATCCTCTCTATTTCACTTTTATTCAAGAATGTTCTCTATATTATGCACTTTTATGTGTAATACCTAATGATGGGGTATGATTTAACACCTCCCCCATACTACTGTTATGTTTTATAAGTGTTAAGAAACCCCTTTATCTTTTATTAATCCCTCTTAAGTACACCGGATACCATGCTGATAATCCGTAAGGGATTCTACCCGAACCTCCCTTCTTCCTTCAAGTTGCCTTATCTCCCTTTTACCAAAATAAAGTTATCATATATTTTTATTATAATATTATAAATTCTATGCACATGTTATAAATTCATTTATAAATACCCTTTCATCATTCTATTCTGGGGATATACATGTCTCTAAGTGACTCCCTTTTCAATACTTCCCAATAAGCAAACCTGTTTTGAGGGAACATCCTGAATTATTACCTGATTATAATTTCACTCTATATTCTATTTTAAGCCACAATTTTCTTTATAAAATAATTATTTTTATTATGAAAACATTCTTGGTTCAGTTATGGTTTTATATAAATTATTTTTCCCTTTTCTATTTTAAAGGCTCTATAGTATTTTACTTAAAACTGCAAAAAAAGTTTAAATGTTAAAATTTATTAAATAGATTTCTTATAATGTTTTCACTTCTAATTAACTTCAATTAACATGATACATTAATATTATCCCTTATTAATGTCCATTTATAATTTAGTTCCTTTCTTTCATGGAACTTTTATGATAGGCCCATTTGTTATGCTTTATGTCATGATTATGGTACCCAATTCTTTCCATTGGTAACCCTTATGTTTATGTAAGATTGATTATATATGATTCTTTAGGTGGAAAACATATTCATAAAACATTAAGATGGGTTCTCCCGTATATTTCTCCAATACATTGGGTAAATTTGAGTCTCATGAGATGTTATGTGTGACGGTCTTGGCTGTTAGCATTGGCTTGTACTCCCATGTGCGATGGTTTTGGTGGTTAGCATTGGCTTGGGATTCAAAGTGCAACGGTCTTGGTGGTTATACTTGACTCGTGCTAAAGTCATGTGTTATGTTTTGGACACATTATTATGACTCCATGTTTATATGATTCCATCTTTATATGTTATTATTCCATATTTTACATGCCATTTATATCATCATGTCATGAATTCAATCCCATGTGCTAATGATTTGTTCTTATGGTTATTCCCTTAATGGGATTTTAGTTCATCCCTTTGTTCATGTGATCCCTAGGGTACCCTATGTAGATTTAAGGGCTCAAATATAGTTAGTATCTCTTTATTAAGATTAAATAATGAAGTTTTTTTTAGTATCATATTTTAAGTTTTATGTACCTAATCTTCAAAGACACAATACTTCACAATCCTTGGCTTGTACTCTAATGAATAATTATGCTTAAAATCATGAAATGTAATATGTAAAAGGTTAGGGTCTGTATAAAGACTCCCATGATATCATGTGGTCCTACACACTATGTATGGTGATCCAAAATACATGTACTTGGGAATGTACATGGGAATGGGTAGGCTACATGATGAGTGATATCCCATACATCTACACCCTATGTACCTGAGGTACACACCATGTATTGAGAAAAAGTACATGTTGTATGAGCATGATACATAGAAAGTTCCAAATTTAGTGAGACACACCTTTTACCCCCAAGGACACACCATGTACTCCTTTTAGGATATGGTGGTTTCCTCCTTCTTAGCTCAAAATATTTGTAATCTTGTGTGATGTAACATATAACAGTATTGGTTGAGTGTGTTCCCTTGGTCTATTCCAGTGAGGTTTTAGTGTGGAATCACATTATTGTAATAGAGGGTGATCCTACTATAGCTTCATTTTATTAGTTCAACGTGGTAAAGTTCCCTTATTCATGAGTGAGTTGACACAAACTGCTTAGACTAATGACTCGGTGTCTTGGAGCATGTATCCCTCTGAGAGTCTTGAAGCAATCCTCATTTCCATTCATGTTACCTTATATGGAATTTTTTGAATTATCATGACCAATATTTATATTTTTATTGATCCCCTATATAATAGGACGTTTCTAGTAGGGTATGGTGTCCCCCAAGTGAGCCCTGGGAATTGAACTCCAATCTTTATATCGATATAATATCTTTCCAATGAAGTGTAGTCTGATCGAGTGTGTATCTAAAATAAACCCTCTTAGTTTCATTTTTGTTGATAATAACAAACATTACCACTAGGATGAGTGTCATTGATGGAATTATAGCTCATGGATTTTTTTATCCTAGACGATCATTGTATAGAGCCTTTGAGTTAGAATCCAAGGCTAGTTTTATATTCGTGATCTTACTTTGAGATTGTGTGTCTACTGTGAGTATATATAGATTTTTATTTGTATGCATAAAATTATGATTTAAATATCATGTGATGAGATGAATAATCTTGATGCATTGTGCTTGGTTATTTTAGGATATCCTATTGAGTATTATTATACTCACACATGCATGGGCAATGCCCACATGTGTAGTGTCTTATACATATGGTGGACCTTTTTTTGGTGTCCTTGGTGAACTGGGATCATGTGGAACTAGTTAGGGCTAGATAGATCAAGGTGTACACCAGTGTTTCATTTGATAGCAGTCCCCTCCTTCTAATTATGTTGTACTTCAATTTCTAATTTTGGTTGGGCTTGTATTTGGCCCCTATTTATGATTTCCATTACTTTTTTTCATACTACAGTTGTGGGGTTCTAGATGTATGCATGAATTGTTATTATTTGTTTTACATTTAATCATTTTTAAGGATTTTATATGTGTGAATGTGTATGGTTAATTAAGGATGATGCCTCCCATATGTGTGATATACCTTCTTTTTGCCGGTCTCCAGCCATTAGCCTATTGGAGGCGAGCTTGGCGTAGTTGCGTCTCAGGCCCCATCATGTCAGGTCATGATAATTTTATAGATTCATTATTAATGCTAAAAAATTATTTTATTGATTATGATATTCAAAATAGGATCTCACATGATAAATTTAATGTAAAAGTGAAAAAGTTTCATCATTGAGAGTAATTCATTAAATGGAAGAAATAACATAGTTAATAAACCAATTGGAAGAACTCTAATATAAACTTGATGTTATTTAAGTTCTAAATTATGAAACTATTATAATCACTCCCACACTAATATATTATGATTTTTAGAGGGAAATGTGAAATCAAAGAGAGTTACATGCCAACTCTATATTTAATTGTCTTTTTCCTACTATACAGATCCAACCTTTGAATATCAATGTATGGAACAAATAATAGATATTTGAGGGTAATTGATAGCAGTTTATATGTGCATAAAACCATAAAATCTATCCTAAAAATATTTCTAGAAATAAATTATAATAAGTGAGATAAAAATAAAATATATCTTACACAATCAATACTAATATAAAATAAATTTAATTTTTTTCAACAAATACCCAAAATCCATGAAGAAACACTAAATTACTTTAGATGTGAGTAGAGTGGAAAAATATTGAGTTAAAATTGGTCATTAATCACTATTTTAAAAGATTAAACTAAATCAAGTTCAAATCATCCACATAGATACTACCAATATATAAAAAAACATAGACCCTTTGTCTAAATACTATTCATCATGTGCACTAAATATTATATAAATATACCTTAATCATTCATTATTATTAAAATTGGTATAATTTACTTTTAAGATAATATAGTGTAAAACATAAATCCACTATAAAATTGTAAATTTCATTAATCAGGTCTTATTATAACACTCAATGACACATAATCATTGATCTTCTAGTATTAATAAGTCACCTTCTATGACTACTCCATCGATGCTCTAGTTGAACTCATTTTCACTTTTTGAATTTTACTAGATCTAATAAATAGGCTTCACTACATAAATAATCTCCCACTAGAAGACTATTTTTAAGTCTTCCATTCAGAGACCTTTTGAACATCTCTACCACTCAACTTCCATCTCAGTAATGATCATATGATATTCATCAGTCATCTAGTTCCATTGAGGCACATCAATACCCAGAAAAATTATCTTTTTATTATATAAAAATAATAATGAAAAAGTGATGGACTCACAAACCACAAACCAATAAGTAGATCCAAAACAAGAATCCAAATCAACATGATATCCTAGCCTAATCTTGTCTCCATGGGTGCACCATCAGATTAGATGAGGTTCATCATCATAGGTGACTGAACTAATGTGTTATTATTATAAAGATGGAAAAAGATGCTAATAGAGGATGGTTATCATCCCCCAACATTAAAAAACTATTAATTTTGTCAATAATTCTGATAGATATTCACTTTCACACACCTGGTATAGTTTTGAAATTCTAGCTTATGGAAAACTCCTGATAAATTAATTCTTCGACTAGTTATGTATCATCCATGAATAAACTGTAAAAAAAATTAATATGGATTGAACTATGACTATAATTTAATAGCATTTCATTCTCAACCCCCTTCTATTTCTTCTAATAGAATATTTTTCTATAAAAACTCCTTTATTATCAATTTGTTTTGTAATTTTTGTGTTTAGGAAATATAACCAAAACTATGTGTCACCCCATTATACCTCACTTATTTTTTGAAGTCAATTTCCTAGTAATACTATTAAAATTCATTGATATTGAGATTGAAGAAGTGTTTTTATATAAATAACCTATGATCTAAGAGTGTTGGTGGGATTTCTATGTGTCATACCATCAATTGGTACATCTATAGATTTTTTCAGCATAAAAGTGGAAAGGATTTGAATCAATTCAATGTTGGATCTTAGTATGAGTTCAAAACTAGAAAAGATGAGGATTTTAAAAATTATCTGATTTTGACACCTTTTAACACTTTGTTTAGGTAGAATACCCATATCAATGGAAGGGATGGGTCGTCTAAAAAGATATCTATATAGGTTGTTGGGTAAGGAGGCATTGAGAAGATCCTTCCACAACCTTAAAGAGAAACAGGAGAAAAACCATCTTATGTGGATTCTATGAGGCCTAGTTTGAATTTTAACTAGGATTATAATGTTGTAAATGATCTCATTGGTTTTATCTAGTCCATGTTGGTAAAAACTTTAGATTATGAAAATGATCAACTCTTTGAAATAGAGTAATTAAATCAGACTTGTGAAGGGAAACCCAAGAATTTGTATCTAATTAAGGAACCCCATACTTGTCTTGAGATTAAGAATCTATTTGAAAATATAAGGGATAATATTGTGGATATGGATGAGGGGTGTAAATTAATAGTGTCTAGAAGGAGAAAGAATCATATTCATGATCTACTACCAAAGGTAAACCTAATATTGGACGGTACCTAGGAAGTGAATAATGATTAATTAATAAGAAATAAAATAGGGATAGATGATACTTATTGGTATTTATTACAGAATAAGGATGATATATAGAATGAAGAGTATTTTCATTTATGGTTGATAAAAGGGAAGAAAACAATGTTTCCTATTACATACTATAAAATTACTCTAGTGATAAAGACTAGAAGATGCAAGGACAACTCCAACTTACCTAAAACATTTATAATTAGATCTGCATATAAATCCATTTCTTCAATAAACCATAGGAATAAGGAGGTTATGGAACTTGAGTAACTACTATCAAAACACATCCAGGAATATAAAACTATTTTTTTAAAATCTGAAGGACGTTGTACCCATTAGTGGAGGTGGATTTCATGTATCTAAATCCCTTATTGATTTTTCCATTCATTCACATTTTTCGGAAAACATGAAATCTATTTATGATTATTTATTCAATCCATAAAACGATAAATGTGTGGAAATGAAGTATAATAACACTAGTTTTATGTTATTACTGGAGGATCATCTTAATCATGAAGAGATAATAACCTGAGGTATCATCTTTGGGATTGAGCACCTGATTTACATGTAGGACAAAGTTATATATGATAAAATGGAACAAAATGTTTAAAAATATGATGAATATATTGTATTCTTGGAATTAATTTCTTTAAATATTGAATATGATCTCCAATATAATCGTAATCTTGACATAATAGATTTATCATGGAAATATTGGTGACCTCCTTCCATCTCTAGATATGATGAATCTTGATGTTACATTTATTTCAATTTTCTATGGTTTATTATTCCTATTTTTTCATGTATCGTATTCCCACATAACCTCAAAGTATATTTTTCAAAAAAATATTAAAATTGGATTTTCATGTGTATACCATTGTAATTCCCCATATCAGGGTACATGAACAACACTCAATTGGGGTTGATATATGACCTTAGTAATGCAATCTTGTATTCCAGAGGCTACTGTAACATCCCAACTAAGTAATGAATAATAGATATTTTTATCTATGTCTATTAATGAATTTGATAGTGTTTTAGAGGCTTAAAATGAAAATAAATCCAATCTTAAGCATGGAATACACTAATATTTTTAAAAGATTGTTTTACTGCCTTTTGATGGAAAACCATTTTTAAATCTATATTTTGACAATTTTATAAGCTATGTTTTTCAAAATAAACTTATTATTTATGATTGTGACATCAAAATTTACTTTGTGTGAATTTTTGGTATTTTTCTGACAATGTTCATTTTTTAATGAATAGTGAAAAAATACTGCATTTTACATCAAAACTGCTTTTTAATCTAATTTATTTATATGATTAGATTATATTTTTAATTGGTTTTAAAGTGATATTAGAATATATTTTTACCATTTAATCCAATAGTGTTCATTGGAATTAATTTCACTTTGAAATTGGACTTAAACTAGTGTCAATCTTTTGAAACTTATCGTTTCATAAAAACACGCATTTTGCTCTGACAGCGGGAATTAATTATTAAATTAATTAATGCAACTTATATGTTTTTAATTTTGTAAAATAGACAACATTTTTGAATTCAGAATATCAAATATATCTTAGGGTGAAGTTTTGGTATTTTTCTGAAAAACTTCAATTTTTTATGAATAGTGAAACCACTAAGTGGTAGTTAAAGAAACTGATTTTTCGTTTAAATGAATCTTTTCCACTTCTGTGATTTGATTTTCAAAAATCCAACATACATGTTTTTCATTAATAAGTAAAATGTGGTTCAATGAGATTAAAATAATTTTTTTGGTGAATAGTAACTTTTATGTTTTTAATCGCGATTAGAGGTAATTAGTGTAGTTTAAGGTAAAAATAATGTTTTAATAATATGAGATGAGATTGAAACATGTACTACCCTCATTAGATGTGTCATGTCCGACCAAGACAATCCATGGGTCAACATGGGGACCCCATAGAGCCACTTTGGTTGGGAAATGACATAAATAACTTTTTATTTAATGTTAAAGTAAAAATGACACAAACATGAGTTATTTTACTAAAACAATTTTTACATGGGGTTATACAAGTCAGATTTTTGATTATAAATAGTAATTGGAAAGATAAAACTATTTCCTACATCATATTAGTTTTTTATAATTTTTATACTTTAAATAAATTAAATTATTTATGACATCATGATGATGTAGTGATTACCTCATCAATAAAGGATTTAAATAAAATGAAATGATAATGAAAAATCTATGACCTACACATGTCCAAAACCTATTGGATGGGTGGATTTAGAACCCTTATCACCTTACCCTTTAATTATATCAATGCGGGACCTTTTCAATCCGAAACTCATTTTAAAATAAAGTAGCATTTCTTTACTTTCCAAGAGTGCCCCTCCTCTCCTCTTATAAAAGGCCCCCACCTCTACCTCCTTACCCACACTTCCAAAGCCTTTGGATCGGCTAACCCCTGCCCATTTTGTCTCTCCACTTCCATATCTTACTCTTTGAAGCCTCACTTTGGGCAGAAGTCTTCCCAAGGAAGCCTTTGAGCTCAAACCAAAGGGAGTTACCCGATTTTAAGGAAATGCCTTCACTTGAGTCCTTTTGTTTTATTTTACTTCTCCAACCCCTAAACTCTTTTTATTCATTTCTTTTGTAACAAATCCAGTATCTTCAATATAATATGATTTTTTTATAAGAATTATTCGAGCTACACTTACACTCACCTACATCTAATGGTTAAATAACATACTATTTCCGTGGATGGCGAATTTCAGCCTCCCGAAACGATGATCGTTCAACATTATTTTAACACCTTCAAAGGTGGCCATTAAGATTACACTATATTTATATAAGATATATAATATGTTTATGTTTTCCTTAAGCTTCTGTATTTTTCATTTTGGACATACCTTTATGGTTTCCATTATGGGTAAACGCGATATCTTCATTTAAGGAAGTGCGGACTACCGCCCCCTCAAAGTGATTTGATTCGTTAAATACCATATTTCGGACGTATAAAGGATAGAGTTATGATATTATATATGATATTACACTGGAATTATAATATACCTTTATATCATTATGATTCCATTCTATAAAATATGAAATAGAAATGAAAGTAGCGTTCATGCGTACGTACGGCTTACCGTCTCCATGAACGGTGCATTTCATTTCTTACCTCTAAATGATTATGTAATATTATAAATGCATGCATGTATTAGATATATATGACATATATTATATCTACATCATGAATACCATTCTGTATATAATGGATGCATGAACAACTTGTAATTATAAAGGGTTTATTTTTGACTCAAGTACCAATGATCGTTAAAACGACCGTTATTAACTTAAATAATTACATAGTGTTCATGACATGGAAATAAGTGATATAAAAGGAATAATGAACTTAAAAAAGATTCTTAAACAAGTAGAAATTAACTCAAGTTTATTATTCAGGAGATTAAAGAACGACCGAGTCAAGTCGGACCCGAGGTATGGGACTTCGTCTCAATCTCCTTTCATTGAGGCATATTTTGTTTTATACAAAACCTTCTTTTATACGGTGTATAAACCCCTTTTACTTTTACGTTTATCCAAAAGAAATATTTTTTATACGAATCGTTTTACTAAACGACAAAATGGAATTTTTTTGTCGTACGTATGCGGCGACAACGACTTCTCCGCCGCCGTGACCATTATTTGTGTTTCAGTTTCCTCTACAAGCCATACCTTTTTTTAAAAGAAAAATAAATACCATGTTTTACTTTTATTTTGTTTTGGTATTGAAAATAGTTTTCATAATGTTTTTATATCACTGTGTTGTATTGATATCTTGTGACTGAAAAGTGGAAATGTTATGTTTCCTATATGCATGTTTTATGTGATACGATTATGTTGAGGTTCTTGGGAATTATTATGAAGACGGGTGGTTTCGTGATAAACTAAGGGCGGGTGAGCCCGATATAGCTCTTCAATGCATTGGGTAACGTGAAGGAGTGAAACGTTAAGGTTTCTCTGAAGCGATTTAGGGAATATACTGTGATGGGTATTCCAAACGTAACCAAGAGGGTTACTCCCTACGTAAGAATGTTATGAATGCCTCAAGTTACCTTTATGTCTTATGATTTCTATGATTTATTCATGATTTGATGAGGTATGTTAAAGTACTTATGTTTTATGGGTAAAGTATGATTTCATTCTTATGTATATATGAACTTATGTTTCCTTTCCATATTTTTATAACCCATACTGAGCTTTTTATGCTCATCCCAAGTTTTTTTGAAATGTTTTTCACAGGTCAAGGGAAAGGTACATGATATGATGATAGTGTCAAGGAAGTGTCAAGAAATAATCCATGTTTTATTTTAAATATGTTCCGTTGGATGGAAAAAAATGAATACTATCTTTATGTAACCACTTTGTTTAAATGTGGAATGTAATGCAAATTTTATGATATAATTATCTAAAACTCTAAACCCGAAAAGATCCTCAATGTGTAATCTTGTAATGACTCAAGATTAAGTAAGGTTTAAGGTTGGGGCTTTATAGTTGGTATCAATGGTCGGTTTAGATAACTTTAGGTGTTAGAATTCTATTAAATGATTATCCAAAAATATTTTTTTATGGTCAAATTGAAATGATATATCATTTGATGATTACCATGTTGCTTCATCTAAGACATGTTTGTTCAGAATGGTTTTCCGTAGAGGAAACAGGGAAGCAGTGCTAGGAAGGCATACAGAAGGAAATAACCTTCCGAATCAGCATCCTGAGATGGTCGGAATTGGAACTGAACAGTTTGTTGCAGTAATGGCGCAGTTGAATCAAGAGATAAATGGTGGTGGTATCCATGCATGAGATCAGCCAGATCAACCATAGAGGAACATGTCAGTGGTAAAACATTTCATGAGGCAACATCCCCCATCATTCAGAGGATCATCTGACCCTGCGCTAGCTGAAGGGTGGATTAAAGCACTGGAGAATATCTTCGATGTCATGGGGTGTTCAGACAATCAAAAGGTTAGTCTTTCTATTTACCGTTTGGAGGGTGAAGCAGATCAGTGGTGGTCGATGGTTAAAAATATCAGGGACGCTGATGAGATTGATGCTCTCGACTGGGATGAATTTAAAGGTATGTTTCTTGAGAAGTATTTTCCTAAGGCTGTTCGTCTTAGGATGGAAAATCAATTCTTGGAATTGAGGCAAGAGGAAGATTCAGTGGCTGCCTATGAAGAAAGGTTCACTTGATTGGAAAGGTGGAAATGGAGTTTGTCGATGATCAAGTGGTCTATAACAACCAACAGAAGAAGAGACCGAGGTGGCAGAAGAAAGGGAAGAATTCTTCAAAAAATTCTGATGGTAAGAAATCTAAGTTTCCAGTTTGTGATAAATGTGGAAAAAGGCATACTGGGGAATGTCTTCTGAATTCTGGAAAGTGCTACCGATGTGGTAAGATGGGACATAAGGCTCATGATTGCACTGAAAAAGATCAAGGTGATGGTAAGTTCAAATTTGATTTACAGTTAGTGAAATGTTTTAAGTGTAATGAGATGGGTCACTATGCAAACGAGTGTCTGACAAAGAGCTCGAGTGATGGGAAGCAGTTAGACTACAAGCAGAAAGGGGTGGTGAAATCCTTTGCAACTACTTCAGAAGATGTCGGGCCATCAAATGAAGTTGTATCAGGTACTTTGTTTATTTTTTCAGATTATGTCAGTGTGTTGTTTGATTCGGGGTCTACACATTCTTTCATCTCTGAAAACTTTTCTAGTAAAATGGGAATACCATCTCAAGAAATGACTCTTGAACTTTTGGTAAAAACACCTGGGGGAAATGTTGAGGAAAAAAGAATTTATAAGAATCTTACTATCCTTATCTGTGGAAAGAACCTACTTGCAAACCTTATTGTTCTACCTCTAGTAGAGTTTGATGTTATCCTGGGTATGGATTGGCTCTCTATTTACCATGCTAAGATTGACTGTAGAGCTAAAGAAGTTTCTTTTCAGAAAGACTTTCAGTTTTTGTACAAGAATGAACCCTTACTATTGATAACTTATCAAGAGTCCAAGAAACATGTAGAAGATGGAAATGAATGTTACCTTGCACACATCGTTGAAAACAAAGGAACTGTTTAGATTAATGATGTGCTAGTGGTAAATGAGTATCCTGATGTTTTTCCTGATGAGTTTCCTGGAATAATACCAGATCGGGAAGTTGAATTTACTGTCGACTTAGTTCCTGATGCTAAGCCAATTTCAAACCCCCCTTATCAAATGGCTCAAATTGAGCTTTTAGAGTTGAAGGAGCAATTGCAAGATTTATTAGAGAAAGGTTTCATTCGACCTACCACATCACCATGGGGTGCTCCTGTTTTATTTTTTAAAAAGAAAGATGGTTCTATGAGACTGCATTGATTATAGAGCCTTGAATAACATCACTATTAAGAACAAATATCCTTTTCCTCATATCGATGATTTGTTTGATCAGCTCCAGGGAGATCAGTTTTTTTTAAAGATTGACCTGAGATCTGGGTACCATCAGTTGAAGGTAAAGGAATCAGATGTTTCGAAGACCGCGTTCCGTACAAGATATGGCCATTATGAATTTGTAGTAATGCCTTTTGGGATAACCAATGCACCTGCTGTATTCATGGACTTAATGAATAGAATTTTCCATGAGTTCTTGGATAAGTTTGTGGTGGTTTTCATTGAAGATATTTTGGTGTTTTCTAAAAGTAAAGAGGAGCATGAAATACATTTAAGGGTTATTTTGCAAACCTTAAAAGAAAAGAAATTGTATGGGAAATTCAGGAAGTGTGAGTTTTGGTTGCAACAAATTTCTTTCCTTGGTCACATTGCTTCTAAAGATGGGATAACTGTTGATCCTGCAAAAAACAAAGGTTGTTGAAGAATGGCCAACACCCACAAATGTAACTGAGATTCGTAGATTCCTTGGTTTGACCGGCTATTACCAAAGGTTTGTTAGAAATTTTTCACGGTTATCTATTCCAATGACTAAGCTAACTCGGAAGGGTGTTAAGTTTATCTGGACAAAAGAATGTGATGATTGTTTTCAGGAGTTGAAAAGAAGATTGGTGAATGCTCTAGTTTTGGCACTACCGTCTAGGAATGGTGAGTTTGTTATCTATATTGATGCTTCATTGAAAGGACTTGGCTGTGTCCGAATGCAGAATGATCAGGTAATTGCTTATGCTTCAGGACAGTTGAAAACTCATGAGGTAAATTACCCTACACATGATTTGGAATTAGCTGTTGTTGTTTTCACTTTAAAAATTTGGAGGCATCATTTTTATTGAGTAAAGTGTGAAATATATACCGATCACAAAATTTTAAATTATATATTCACTCAGAAAGAGTTAAACATGAGACAGAGGAGATGGCTAGAATTAATCAAGGATTATGATTGTACAATTCATTACCATCCGGGAAAAGAAAATAAAGTGGCTGATGCTTTGAGTCGAAAAAGTAATTCTTCATTAACAATGTTGCATTTGGAACGTGATCCTTTGGTTAAGGATTTGATGAACTTTGGCATAGAAGTTGTTAAAGCAGGAAGTTATTATGTTTTGTTTCAGGTATCAGTGAGATCATCTCTATCAGACAGAATTAAGAAAGCACAGAAGCAAGACAGTGAGTTGCAGAAAAAGGTAGAGCTGGTTCAGAAGGGTAAGTTGCCTGAATTCAACATTGATAATGATTGTGTTTTGAGATTTGGGAAGAGATTGTGTGTGCCTTGTGATTCACAGTTGAAGAGAGAGTTGTTATGTGAAGCTCATAGTTCTCCGTTTTCAGTTCATCCTGGCAGTACTAAGATGTACAGAGATCTGGGGGAGTATTACTGGTGGGATGGAATGAAAAGAGATATTGCTGATTTTACTGTGAAGTGTTTGACATGTCAACAGGTTAAAGCAGAGCGGTAGTAACTGAAAGGGATGCTTCAGCCTTTACCAGTGCCAGAGTGGAAATGGGAGAATATATCCCTGGACTTCGTTGTGGGATTGTCGAAGACCCCTCGAGGTAATAATGCAATCTGGGTTATTGTTGATCGCTTGACTAAATCTTCTCATTTCATTTCTATACGTGATAATTTTTCCCTAGATTAACTTTCCCGTTTGTATCTTAAAGAGATAGTCAGGTTACATGGAGTTCCTCTCTCCATTGTATCTGACCGTGATCCCAGGTTTACTTCTAACTTTTGGAAGGGCCTTCAGAAGTCATTGGGTACTGAATTAAATTTTAGTACAACATTTCATCCTCAATCAGATGGGAAGTCAGAATGAACAATTCAGACATTGGAGGATATGCTACGTTCTTGCTCTATGGATTATCAGGGAAGTTGGGAACAACATCTTTCTTTGGTTAAATTTTCATATAATAACAGTTTTCATTCCAGTATACAGATGACACCATTTGAGGCGTTATATGGGAAGCGGTGTCGAACTCCAGCTTTCTGGGATGAAGTGGGTGAAAGGAAGTTGATGTGACCAGAATTGGTAGAAGAGATGACAGAAAAAGTTCAGTTGATTCAGAAACACATGAGAACAGCTCAGAGTAGGCAGAACAGTTATGCGGACAACAGGAGGAAGGATCTCTCTTTTGAGGTAGGTGATCATGTTTTTTTCAAAGTATCACCATGGAAAAGTGTGATGCGATTTGGTAAGAAAGGAA
The DNA here is from genome assembly GCA_963277665.1 of Viscum album. Taxonomy (NCBI): domain Eukaryota; kingdom Viridiplantae; phylum Streptophyta; class Magnoliopsida; order Santalales; family Viscaceae; genus Viscum; species Viscum album. The sequence continues at coordinate 948,603,348 of OY728155.1, read as the reverse complement.
AGCTGAGTCCAAGGTTCATTGGACCATATAAAATTCTGTAGGGAGTTAGATCAGTTACTTACCGAGTGGCTTTACCTTTGAGTCTATCTCAGGTACACAATGTTTTTCATGTTTCGATATTGATAAAGTATATGCCAGATCCATCTCATGTTTTGAGTCCAGAGGTAGTTCAGCTGGAAGAGAACCTATCATATGAGGAAAAACCGGTCCAGATTCTTGAACACTGGGAGAAATTGTTACGGAATAAGGTGATTAATAAGGTAAATGTTTTGTGGAAAAACCACATGATGGAAGAGGCAACATGGGAATCTGAAAATGCAATGAGGGATAAATACCCCCATTTATTCGATAAGTAAATAAATTGCGGGGACGCAATTTTCTAAAGGGGGGAAGAATGTAACATCCCAAGTAAGTAATGAATAATAGATATTTTTATCTATGTCTATTAATGAATTAGATAGTGTTTTAGAGGCTTAAAATGAAAATAAATCCAATCTTAAGCATGGAATACACTAATATTTTTAAAAGATTGTTTTACTGCCTTTTGATGGAAAACCATTTTTAAATCTATATTTTGACAATTTTATAAGCTATGTTTTTCAAAATAAACTTATTATTTATGATTGTGACATCAAAATTTACTTTGTGTGAATTTTTGGTATTTTTCTGACAATGTTCATTTTTTAATGAATAGTGAAAAAATACTGCATTTTACATCAAAACTGCTTTTTAATCTAATTTATTTATATGATTAGATTATATTTTTAATTGGTTTTAAAGTGATATTAGAATATATTTTTACCATTTAATCCAATAGTGTTCATTGGAATTAATTTCACTTTGAAATTGGACTTAAACTAGTGTCAATCTTTTGAAACTTATCGTTTCATAAAAACACGCATTTTGCTCTGACAGCGGGAATTAATTATTAAATTAATTAATGCAACTTATATGTTTTTAATTTTGTAAAATAGACAACATTTTTGAATTCAGAATATCAAATATATCTTAGGGTGAAGTTTTGGTATTTTTCTGAAAAACTTCAATTTTTTATGAATAGTGAAACCACTAAGTGGTAGTTAAAGAAACTGATTTTTCGTTTAAATGAATCTTTTCCACTTCTGTGATTTGATTTTCAAAAATCCAACATACATGTTTTTCATTAATAAGTAAAATGTGGTTCAATGAGATTAAAATAATTTTTTTGGTGAATAGTAACTTTTATGTTTTTAATCGCGATTAGAGGTAATTAGTGTAGTTTAAGGTAAAAATAATGTTTTAATAATATGAGATGAGATTGAAACATGTACTACCCTCATTAGATGTGTCATGTCCGACCAAGACAATCCATGGGTCAACATGGGGACCCCATAGAGCCACTTTGGTTGGGAAATGACATAAATAACTTTTTATTTAATGTTAAAGTAAAAATGACACAAACATGAGTTATTTTACTAAAACAATTTTTACATGGGGTTATACAAGTCAGATTTTTGATTATAAATAGTAATTGGAAAGATAAAACTATTTCCTACATCATATTAGTTTTTTATAATTTTTATACTTTAAATAAATTAAATTATTTATGACATCATGATGATGTAGTGATTACCTCATCAATAAAGGATTTAAATAAAATGAAATGATAATGAAAAATCTATGACCTACACATGTCCAAAACCTATTGGATGGGTGGATTTAGAACCCTTATCACCTTACCCTTTAATTATATCAATGCGGGACCTTTTCAATCCGAAACTCATTTTAAAATAAAGTAGCATTTCTTTACTTTCCAAGAGTGCCCCTCCTCTCCTCTTATAAAAGGCCCCCACCTCTACCTCCTTACCCACACTTCCAAAGCCTTTGGATCGGCTAACCCCTGCCCATTTTGTCTCTCCACTTCCATATCTTACTCTTTGAAGCCTCACTTTGGGCAGAAGTCTTCCCAAGGAAGCCTTTGAGCTCAAACCAAAGGGAGTTACCCGATTTTAAGGAAATGCCTTCACTTGAGTCCTTTTGTTTTATTTTACTTCTCCAACCCCTAAACTCTTTTTATTCATTTCTTTTGTAACAAATCCAGTATCTTCAATATAATATGATTTTTTTATAAGAATTATTCGAGCTACACTTACACTCACCTACATCTAATGGTTAAATAACATACTATTTCCGTGGATGGCGAATTTCAGCCTCCCGAAACGATGATCGTTCAACATTATTTTAACACCTTCAAAGGTGGCCATTAAGATTACACTATATTTATATAAGATATATAATATGTTTATGTTTTCCTTAAGCTTCTGTATTTTTCATTTTGGACATACCTTTATGGTTTCCATTATGGGTAAACGCGATATCTTCATTTAAGGAAGTGCGGACTACCGCCCCCTCAAAGTGATTTGATTCGTTAAATACCATATTTCGGACGTATAAAGGATAGAGTTATGATATTATATATGATATTACACTGGAATTATAATATACCTTTATATCATTATGATTCCATTCTATAAAATATGAAATAGAAATGAAAGTAGCGTTCATGCGTACGTACGGCTTACCGTCTCCATGAACGGTGCATTTCATTTCTTACCTCTAAATGATTATGTAATATTATAAATGCATGCATGTATTAGATATATATGACATATATTATATCTACATCATGAATACCATTCTGTATATAATGGATGCATGAACAACTTGTAATTATAAAGGGTTTATTTTTGACTCAAGTACCAATGATCGTTAAAACGACCGTTATTAACTTAAATAATTACATAGTGTTCATGACATGGAAATAAGTGATATAAAAGGAATAATGAACTTAAAAAAGATTCTTAAACAAGTAGAAATTAACTCAAGTTTATTATTCAGGAGATTAAAGAACGACCGAGTCAAGTCGGACCCGAGGTATGGGACTTCGTCTCAATCTCCTTTCATTGAGGCATATTTTGTTTTATACAAAACCTTCTTTTATACGGTGTATAAACCCCTTTTACTTTTACGTTTATCCAAAAGAAATATTTTTTATACGAATCGTTTTACTAAACGACAAAATGGAATTTTTTTGTCGTACGTATGCGGCGACAACGACTTCTCCGCCGCCGTGACCATTATTTGTGTTTCAGTTTCCTCTACAAGCCATACCTTTTTTTAAAAGAAAAATAAATACCATGTTTTACTTTTATTTTGTTTTGGTATTGAAAATAGTTTTCATAATGTTTTTATATCACTGTGTTGTATTGATATCTTGTGACTGAAAAGTGGAAATGTTATGTTTCCTATATGCATGTTTTATGTGATACGATTATGTTGAGGTTCTTGGGAATTATTATGAAGACGGGTGGTTTCGTGATAAACTAAGGGCGGGTGAGCCCGATATAGCTCTTCAATGCATTGGGTAACGTGAAGGAGTGAAACGTTAAGGTTTCTCTGAAGCGATTTAGGGAATATACTGTGATGGGTATTCCAAACGTAACCAAGAGGGTTACTCCCTACGTAAGAATGTTATGAATGCCTCAAGTTACCTTTATGTCTTATGATTTCTATGATTTATTCATGATTTGATGAGGTATGTTAAAGTACTTATGTTTTATGGGTAAAGTATGATTTCATTCTTATGTATATATGAACTTATGTTTCCTTTCCATATTTTTATAACCCATACTGAGCTTTTTATGCTCATCCCAAGTTTTTTTGAAATGTTTTTCACAGGTCAAGGGAAAGGTACATGATATGATGATAGTGTCAAGGAAGTGTCAAGAAATAATCCATGTTTTATTTTAAATATGTTCCGTTGGATGGAAAAAAATGAATACTATCTTTATGTAACCACTTTGTTTAAATGTGGAATGTAATGCAAATTTTATGATATAATTATCTAAAACTCTAAACCCGAAAAGATCCTCAATGTGTAATCTTGTAATGACTCAAGATTAAGTAAGGTTTAAGGTTGGGGCTTTATAGTTGGTATCAATGGTCGGTTTAGATAACTTTAGGTGTTAGAATTCTATTAAATGATTATCCAAAAATATTTTTTTATGGTCAAATTGAAATGATATATCATTTGATGATTACCATGTTGCTTCATCTAAGACATGTTTGTTCAGAATGGTTTTCCGTAGAGGAAACAGGGAAGCAGTGCTAGGAAGGCATACAGAAGGAAATAACCTTCCGAATCAGCATCCTGAGATGGTCGGAATTGGAACTGAACAGTTTGTTGCAGTAATGGCGCAGTTGAATCAAGAGATAAATGGTGGTGGTATCCATGCATGAGATCAGCCAGATCAACCATAGAGGAACATGTCAGTGGTAAAACATTTCATGAGGCAACATCCCCCATCATTCAGAGGATCATCTGACCCTGCGCTAGCTGAAGGGTGGATTAAAGCACTGGAGAATATCTTCGATGTCATGGGGTGTTCAGACAATCAAAAGGTTAGTCTTTCTATTTACCGTTTGGAGGGTGAAGCAGATCAGTGGTGGTCGATGGTTAAAAATATCAGGGACGCTGATGAGATTGATGCTCTCGACTGGGATGAATTTAAAGGTATGTTTCTTGAGAAGTATTTTCCTAAGGCTGTTCGTCTTAGGATGGAAAATCAATTCTTGGAATTGAGGCAAGAGGAAGATTCAGTGGCTGCCTATGAAGAAAGGTTCACTTGATTGGAAAGGTGGAAATGGAGTTTGTCGATGATCAAGTGGTCTATAACAACCAACAGAAGAAGAGACCGAGGTGGCAGAAGAAAGGGAAGAATTCTTCAAAAAATTCTGATGGTAAGAAATCTAAGTTTCCAGTTTGTGATAAATGTGGAAAAAGGCATACTGGGGAATGTCTTCTGAATTCTGGAAAGTGCTACCGATGTGGTAAGATGGGACATAAGGCTCATGATTGCACTGAAAAAGATCAAGGTGATGGTAAGTTCAAATTTGATTTACAGTTAGTGAAATGTTTTAAGTGTAATGAGATGGGTCACTATGCAAACGAGTGTCTGACAAAGAGCTCGAGTGATGGGAAGCAGTTAGACTACAAGCAGAAAGGGGTGGTGAAATCCTTTGCAACTACTTCAGAAGATGTCGGGCCATCAAATGAAGTTGTATCAGGTACTTTGTTTATTTTTTCAGATTATGTCAGTGTGTTGTTTGATTCGGGGTCTACACATTCTTTCATCTCTGAAAACTTTTCTAGTAAAATGGGAATACCATCTCAAGAAATGACTCTTGAACTTTTGGTAAAAACACCTGGGGGAAATGTTGAGGAAAAAAGAATTTATAAGAATCTTACTATCCTTATCTGTGGAAAGAACCTACTTGCAAACCTTATTGTTCTACCTCTAGTAGAGTTTGATGTTATCCTGGGTATGGATTGGCTCTCTATTTACCATGCTAAGATTGACTGTAGAGCTAAAGAAGTTTCTTTTCAGAAAGACTTTCAGTTTTTGTACAAGAATGAACCCTTACTATTGATAACTTATCAAGAGTCCAAGAAACATGTAGAAGATGGAAATGAATGTTACCTTGCACACATCGTTGAAAACAAAGGAACTGTTTAGATTAATGATGTGCTAGTGGTAAATGAGTATCCTGATGTTTTTCCTGATGAGTTTCCTGGAATAATACCAGATCGGGAAGTTGAATTTACTGTCGACTTAGTTCCTGATGCTAAGCCAATTTCAAACCCCCCTTATCAAATGGCTCAAATTGAGCTTTTAGAGTTGAAGGAGCAATTGCAAGATTTATTAGAGAAAGGTTTCATTCGACCTACCACATCACCATGGGGTGCTCCTGTTTTATTTTTTAAAAAGAAAGATGGTTCTATGAGACTGCATTGATTATAGAGCCTTGAATAACATCACTATTAAGAACAAATATCCTTTTCCTCATATCGATGATTTGTTTGATCAGCTCCAGGGAGATCAGTTTTTTTTAAAGATTGACCTGAGATCTGGGTACCATCAGTTGAAGGTAAAGGAATCAGATGTTTCGAAGACCGCGTTCCGTACAAGATATGGCCATTATGAATTTGTAGTAATGCCTTTTGGGATAACCAATGCACCTGCTGTATTCATGGACTTAATGAATAGAATTTTCCATGAGTTCTTGGATAAGTTTGTGGTGGTTTTCATTGAAGATATTTTGGTGTTTTCTAAAAGTAAAGAGGAGCATGAAATACATTTAAGGGTTATTTTGCAAACCTTAAAAGAAAAGAAATTGTATGGGAAATTCAGGAAGTGTGAGTTTTGGTTGCAACAAATTTCTTTCCTTGGTCACATTGCTTCTAAAGATGGGATAACTGTTGATCCTGCAAAAAACAAAGGTTGTTGAAGAATGGCCAACACCCACAAATGTAACTGAGATTCGTAGCTTCCTTGGTTTGACCGGCTATTACCAAAGGTTTGTTAGAAATTTTTCACGGTTATCTATTCCAATGACTAAGCTAACTCGGAAGGGTGTTAAGTTTATCTGGACAAAAGAATGTGATGATTGTTTTCAGGAGTTGAAAAGAAGATTGGTGAATGCTCTAGTTTTGGCACTACCGTCTAGGAATGGTGAGTTTGTTATCTATATTGATGCTTCATTGAAAGGACTTGGCTGTGTCCGAATGCAGAATGATCAGGTAATTGCTTATGCTTCAGGACAGTTGAAAACTCATGAGGTAAATTACCCTACACATGATTTGGAATTAGCTGTTGTTGTTTTCACTTTAAAAATTTGGAGGCATCATTTTTATTGAGTAAAGTGTGAAATATATACCGATCACAAAATTTTAAATTATATATTCACTCAGAAAGAGTTAAACATGAGACAGAGGAGATGGCTAGAATTAATCAAGGATTATGATTGTACAATTCATTACCATCCGGGAAAAGAAAATAAAGTGGCTGATGCTTTGAGTCGAAAAAGTAATTCTTCATTAACAATGTTGCATTTGGAACGTGATCCTTTGGTTAAGGATTTGATGAACTTTGGCATAGAAGTTGTTAAAGCAGGAAGTTATTATGTTTTGTTTCAGGTATCAGTGAGATCATCTCTATCAGACAGAATTAAGAAAGCACAGAAGCAAGACAGTGAGTTGCAGAAAAAGGTAGAGCTGGTTCAGAAGGGTAAGTTGCCTGAATTCAACATTGATAATGATTGTGTTTTGAGATTTGGGAAGAGATTGTGTGTGCCTTGTGATTCACAGTTGAAGAGAGAGTTGTTATGTGAAGCTCATAGTTCTCCGTTTTCAGTTCATCCTGGCAGTACTAAGATGTACAGAGATCTGGGGGAGTATTACTGGTGGGATGGAATGAAAAGAGATATTGCTGATTTTACTGTGAAGTGTTTGACATGTCAACAGGTTAAAGCAGAGCGGTAGTAACTGAAAGGGATGCTTCAGCCTTTACCAGTGCCAGAGTGGAAATGGGAGAATATATCCCTGGACTTCGTTGTGGGATTGTCGAAGACCCCTCGAGGTAATAATGCAATCTGGGTTATTGTTGATCGCTTGACTAAATCTTCTCATTTCATTTCTATACGTGATAATTTTTCCCTAGATTAACTTTCCCGTTTGTATCTTAAAGAGATAGTCAGGTTACATGGAGTTCCTCTCTCCATTGTATCTGACCGTGATCCCAGGTTTACTTCTAACTTTTGGAAGGGCCTTCAGAAGTCATTGGGTACTGAATTAAATTTTAGTACAACATTTCATCCTCAATCAGATGGGAAGTCAGAATGAACAATTCAGACATTGGAGGATATGCTACGTTCTTGCTCTATGGATTATCAGGGAAGTTGGGAACAACATCTTTCTTTGGTTAAATTTTCATATAATAACAGTTTTCATTCCAGTATACAGATGACACCATTTGAGGCGTTATATGGGAAGCGGTGTCGAACTCCAGCTTTCTGGGATGAAGTGGGTGAAAGGAAGTTGATGTGACCAGAATTGGTAGAAGAGATGACAGAAAAAGTTCAGTTGATTCAGAAACACATGAGAACAGCTCAGAGTAGGCAGAACAGTTATGCGGACAACAGGAGGAAGGATCTCTCTTTTGAGGTAGGTGATCATGTTTTTTTCAAAGTATCACCATGGAAAAGTGTGATGCGATTTGGTAAGAAAGGAAAGCTGAGTCCAAGGTTCATTGGACCATATAAAATTCTGTAGGGAGTTAGATCAGTTACTTACCGAGTGGCTTTACCTTTGAGTCTATCTCAGGTACACAATGTTTTTCATGTTTCGATATTGATAAAGTATATGCCAGATCCATCTCATGTTTTGAGTCCAGAGGTAGTTCAGCTGGAAGAGAACCTATCATATGAGGAAAAACCGGTCCAGATTCTTGAACACTGGGAGAAATTGTTACGGAATAAGGTGATTAATAAGGTAAATGTTTTGTGGAAAAACCACATGATGGAAGAGGCAACATGGGAATCTGAAAATGCAATGAGGGATAAATACCCCCATTTATTCGATAAGTAAATAAATTGCGGGGACGCAATTTTCTAAAGGGGGGAAGAATGTAACATCCCAAGTAAGTAATGAATAATAGATATTTTTATCTATGTCTATTAATGAATTAGATAGTGTTTTAGAGGCTTCAAATGAAAATAAATCCAATCTTAAGCATGGAATACACTAATATTTTTAAAAGATTGTTTTACTGCCTTTTGATGGCAAACCATTTTTAAATCTATCTTTTGACATTTTTATAAGCTATGTTTTTTAAAATAAACTTATTCTTTATTATTGGGACATCAAAATTTACTTTGTGTGAATTTTTGGTATTTTTCTGACAATGTTCATTTTTTAATGAATAGTGAAAAAATACTGCATTTTACATCAAAACTGCTTTTTAATCAAATTTATTTATATGATTAGATTATCTTTTGAATTGGTTTTAAAGTTAAATTAGAATATATTTTTACCATTTAATCCAATATTGGTCAATGGAATTAATTTCACTTTCAAATTGGACTTAAACTAGTGTCAATCTTTTGAAACTTATTGTTTCATAAAAACACGCTATTTGCTCTGACAGCGGGAATCAATTATTAAATTAATTAATGCAACTTATATGTTTTTAATTTTTTAAAATAGAAAAAAAATTTGAATTCAGAATATCAAATATATCTTAGGGTGAAGTTTTGGTAGTTTTCTGAAAAACTTCAATTTTTGATGAATAGTGAAACCACTAAGTGGTAGTTAAAGAAACTGATTTTTCGTTTAAATGAAACTTTGCCACTTCTGTGATTTGATTTTCAAAAATCTTACATACATGGTTTTCATTAAGAAGTAAAATGTGGTTCAATTAGATTAAAATAATTTTTTGGTGAATAGTAATTTTTATGTTTATAATCACGATTAGAGGTAATTAGTGTAGTTTAAGGTAAAAATAATGTTTTAATAATATGAGATGATCTTGACACATGTCCTACCCTCATTCGATGTGTCATGGCCGACCAAGAAAATCCATGTGTCAACTTGGGGACCCCATGGAGCCACTTTGGTTGGGAAATGACATAAATAACTTTTTATTTAATGTTAAAGTAAAAATGACACAAACATGAGTTATTTTACTAAAACAATTTTTACATGGAGTTATACAAGTCAGATTTTTTATTATAAATAGTCATTAAAAATATAAAAATATTTCCTACATCATGGTATTTTTTTATAATTTTTAGACTTTAAATAAATTAAATTATTTATGACATCATGATGATGCAGCGATTACCTCATTAATAAAGGATTTAAATAAAATGAAATGATAATGTAAAATATATGACCTACATATGTCCAAAACCTATTGGATGGGTGGATTTATAACCCTTATCACCTTACCCTTGAATTATATCAATGTGGGACCTTTTGAATCTGAAACTCATTTTAAAATAAAGTAACATTTCTTTACTTTCCAAGAGTGCCCCTCCTCTCCTCTTATAAAAGGCCCCCACCTTTACCTCCTTACCCACACTTCCAAAGCCTTTGGCTCGGACAACCCCTGTCCATTTTGTCTCTCCACTTCCCTCTCTTACTACTTGAAGCCTCACTTTGGGCAGAAGTCTTCCCAAGGAAGCCTTTGATCTCAAACCAAAGGGAGTTACCCAATTTTAAGGTAATGTCTTCACTTGAGTCCTTTTGTTTTATTTTACTTCTCCAACCCCCTAAACTCTTTTTATTCATTTCTTTTGTAACAACTCCTGTATATTCAATATACTAGGATGTTTTTATAAGAAGTATTTGAGCTACACTTACACAAACCTACATCTATGGTTAAAGAACATACTGTTTCTGTGGATGGCGAATTTCGGCCTCCCGAAACGATGATTGTTCAACATTATTTTAACACCTTCAAAGGTGTCCATTAAGATGACACTATATTTATATATGATATATAATATGTTTATGTTTTCCTTAAGCTTCTGTATTTTTCATTTTGGGCATACCTTTATGGTTTCCATTATGGGTAAACGCGATATCTTCATTTAAGGAAGTGCGGACTACCGCCCCCTCAAAGTGATTTGATTCGTTAAATACCATATGTGGGATGTATAAAGGATGGAGTTATGATATTATATAAGATATTACACTGGAATTATAATATACCTTTATATCATTATGATTCCATTCTATAAAATACGAAATAGAAATGAAAGTAGCGTTCATGCGTACGTACGGCTTATCGTCTCCATGAACGGTGCATTTCATTTCTTACCTCTAAATGATTATGTAATATTATAAATGCATGCATGTACTGGATATATATGACATATATGATATCTACATCATGAATACCATTCTTGATATAATGGATACATGAACAAATTGTAATTATAAAGGGTTTATTTTTTACTCAAGTACCAATGATCGTTAAAACGACCGTTATTAACTTAAATAATTACATAGTGTTCATGACATGGAAATAAGTGATATAAAAGGAATAATGAACTTTAAAAAGCTTCTTAAACAAGTAGAAATTAACTCAAGTTTATTATTCAGGAGATTAAAGAACGACCGAGTCAAGCCGGACCCGAGGTATGGGACTTCGTCTGAATCTCCTTTCATTGAGGCATATTTTGTTTTATACAAAACCTTCTTTTATACGGTGTATAAACCCCTTTGAATTTTAAGTTTATCCAAAAGGAATATTTTTTATATGAAGTGTTTTACTAAACGACAAAAGGGAATGTTTTTGTCGTACGTATGCGGCGAAAACGACTTCTCCGCCGCCATGACCATTATTTTTGTTTCGGCTTCCTCTACAAGCCATACCTTTTTTTTAAGAAAAATAAATACCATTTTTTACTTTTCTTTTGTTTTGGTATTGAAAATGGTTTTCATAATGTTTTAATATCAATGTGTTTTATTGATATCTTGTGATTGAAAGGTGGAAATGTTATGTTTCCTATATGCATGTTTTATGTGGTGCGATTATGTTGAGGTTCTTGGGCATTATTATGAAGACGGGTGGTTCCATGATAAACTAAGGGCGGGTGAGCCCGATATAGCTCTCCAATGCATTGGGTAACACGAAGGAGTAAAACATTAAGGTTTCTCCGAAGAGATTTAGGGAATTTACTGTGATGGGTATTCCAAACGTAACCAAGAGTGTTACTCCCTACGTAAGAATGTTATGAATGCCTCAAGTTACCTTTATGTCTTATGATTTCTATGATTTATTCATGATTTGATAAGGTATGTTAAAGTGCTTATGTTTTATGGGTAAAGTATGATTTCATTCTTATGTATATATGAACTTATGTTTCCTTTCCATATTTTTATAACCCATACTGAGCTTTTTATGCTCATCCCAATTTTTTTTGAAATGTTTTTCACAGGTTAAGGGAAAGGTACATGATATAATTACAGTTTCAAGGAAGTGTAAAGAAAGAATCCATGTTTTATTTTAAATATGTTCTGTTGATGGGAAAAAAATGAATACTATCTTTATGTAACCACTTTTTTTAAATGTGGAATGTAATGCAAGTTTTATGATCTAATTCTCTAAAACTCTAAACCCGAAAAGATCCTCAATGTGTAATCTTATAATAACTCAAGATTAAGTAAGGTTTAAGGCTGGGGATTTATAGCTACTGACTAGTGGAAATGGAATAATAGAGTTAATGGGAGACTATTACCTCTAAAAGAAATCCCTAGGTTGATGCTTGAATCTACCAAAAATTCACCATGACCTATCTATATAACAAACATCCCAAAAACTTGTAATCAAAAAATAGGTAGTACTGTGGTCCCACATAATCTAGAAAAAAACTATAAATATTTATATATAATGAATCAATACAAAATAAAGTAGCTAAAAATTAAATAGAATCTTATGTAAAATAAAAAAATGGAATACTATCTAGTGTACTTTCTAATAATAATAGAAAATAAATTTACTATCCATATGCCCAACTCATATAGTCATCCTATTGAATACAATACCTCCAAGACCTTATATAACTATAATGAGTTTCATGATCCAAGTGACACTTGTATCTTGTTAGAAATACAAGTATACGTCCACTTACATTGAAACTCGTGTTTTTTACATGGGGAGGGCATGATTCCAACAACCTAATAGAAACCCCCAATGCATCAATAATACTAAGTTCAGTTTGGATAAAGTTCTTATTAATGAAATATAAATAAATAGGTATTGTAGTGATAATGTAATACACCCTCTCTGAAACATAACACACAAAGAACATACATGAATATGATTTAGGTCTTTATGTGGTAACTAGCCAACCACAATACCTGACTATACCTTTTTGGCTCTATTCCAGAAGGAATATTCAACACATGCCAAAATCTGAAATCATGCACAAAGAATCTAGGAAGGGTTTCATCCATGTTTTATTTCATTACATGATTTTGACCATCCATTATCAATATAGGGAGGCTAAAACACCAACTGAACACTACTTTCACACTCAAGGTTAAGAAATCCATTTATAACCCATAGAAAATCAAAACACATACCACATCTCACTCATAGTGGTCCTATAATATGATATCACATCTCGTGTCTAGTAATCTAACTCATGAATATCCCAATGTAATTTTATCAATTCCAACCATATCACTCAGGTATTTCCCATCATGATCAAGAAAACCATATTACTCATGGAGGTCCAAACATTCACATATATCAAGGACTCTATCTCATGAAATTCCCACCAATGTCATCTCACTCATAATGAGGTAAGGCCTAGGGACCCTCTCCCCCACTAGAATCCTTCACTTTTAATAAGATTACCATTATCACATGTAGGAAATACCACATAGAGCATGAAACCAGTCTAAAAATCCCACCAACTTATCACATTAATATCGATCAACATATCACTTTGATACAAACTAATGAATATAGTTATTGAATACATATAAAATGAATCATCATGAATCGACATAATACAAATGCCATCACAAAAAAGAAACACAATAAGTATACAATTTTTAGGAAAATAGTGCATTGGCATCTCAAGATCAAGGAGACCAAAACCATCTCAATCAATCCCTTGTAGCTTCATTTATATCAAAGTTTAAATCCTATTTTAAAATCATTTTTAGAAGGAATAACATGTAATCTTACTCATGCCAAGTCCCTTTCCAAAATTCCATCAAAACATTCTTTATAAAATTAATTTATGTTTTGAAATCACATTTCAAAAACCTTTTATGAAATCACTAATTTCCCAAAAAAATCACATTTAATCTAAACACCTTTTAAAAATATTAAAAATGAAATATCTTTTCTTTTTGAAATCCAATGCATTCCACCAAAAAACTATAAAGTGGGCCACCAACACTATTTTGACCTGGGTTTCCCTATCGAATAGAAATTGGTTAGGTCTATGTTGAATATTGGTCCAATTTTATCATGCCCCAATCTTATGGTGGAACCACCTAGTCATGATACATGCAGGCAGATAATACTAGTAATGGAACACAAAGCATAAAATCACCAATTATCCAAGAGAATAAAATAAATACAAGGAATCCTACCTCAATACATGTTCCTATAATCCATTCCATGCTCATACTAACCACTACTATGTCCAAAACACCTATTCAGACCGTAAATATAAAAAATATTAATTAATCATTCAATTAATAACAAAAACCTAGCTCATTGTAGCCAACACCAAAATCACCATGAAACTCTATGGAACCAAAACTATGGGAAATGAGGTGCATTCCCCTCCCAATTTTCATCTAGTCCTATTCCATAAAAAATCAACAAATTATATACCCTATTCAGTGGAAATTTTTTTCCAAAATCATTAAAAACCCTAATAAAGATCACTAAGAAATGTAGCATATGATAAATGATGAATAATAGCTTGAATAAATCCTCAAAATACCTCCTCTATGAGATACACATAAAAGAACCATCAAGAAAAATTATTTCATTAAACTCTAGTTAATTTTTCTATAAAAATCCATAAATAGAAAAACCCATAAACATAGATTGTGAGGAAAAATAAAAAAGGGAAGTAAAAATGGAAAACTTCCCTGAATTAGTGCAATGAGTTACCCTTGAATAAATCTATCTAAAGGTATATCAAGAGATAGAGGATGATATCCAAAAGGGAGATCTCCCCCTACTCATGGTAGAACAAGAATAAAATAACCTAATGTGTTCCTAAAAATATTTCCCAATAGAACTACCCAATGTCCCCAAAAAAAGAGGTATGCCTTTAGTAGTTCATGGTGTGAATATAGGTTCATTCAATGAACATCCCCTAGGTATAGGTACAATGATTATACTATAAATATTTTAAATTATATAATATATATTCATTCCATAAATTATTTTAGGAAAATATCTCTCCCCTCTGTTAATCCATTCATGACCTCAAAGTACCCCATGAAATTCATTCAGGATTTGAATGACTCTTTTTATGCTATGAATGGCCTGCAACTTCAATTTTGAAGAGCCCGACCACTCTTACAATACTATTATGTCCTCCTGAACACTTGGATACACTAACGTTTCTCCAAAAAGTCCAAAAGGATCCATGAAAAACATAAATACATTCTAAATAAATGCTTTTAATGTAGTTTTAACATAATTTATCAAATTCTATACTAAATCACCTACCATTACATCCCTTGAAGACTTCTCTTGAAATGCTCATCCTCACCTGCCAGCATATTATTACCTTCCTAACCATGGTTCCTTAACACCTGAAGGCATCTTATAATAATAACAACACTTATACCAAAGTATAAGAATAAATACTAAATCAAATATACAAATGGATCCTCAACTAAAGCATCCAATTTTTATTCTCTACCCAGGATCATTGATGAGTTTTTTATCCAAATCACCCTCAAATCATGCCGCTTCAATTCTGATCTCATTTCCAACTCACAGATTTTAGCAGATAATGTAAATAAATCACAAAATTGGTTCTACTCACAAACTATAATCTTGTTACTATATCAATTTTTCTCCAATTGGTTCCATTATACCCACCTCCCTTCTAACATGATGGATATAAAATTATGACTGATTTGATTTTCCCCATTATAGGAGTATCATTATCATTTCCCTAATAAACCATAACATATAATAAATTTTTCCCATGAATCTTTCATTACCACATGTAATGACTAAGTATGACTATACCACTCACATCCTGGAACTAACATGATATTTCAATCACTAAACACCATGAAAGTACTCAATCTTATTCGTATATTCTGAAACACCAATGTTTCTACAATAAATTCACCCCCAATACTTCTGACACTCCAAACCATAATACTCTACAACCAAAATCTAGTTTTTGAATGTAACATATCTAATTTGGATAGTTGATCCAAAAATCAATATTCATTTATAATCCCTCCATAATCATATCTCTCAAATAAAAACATGGGTACACCTTCCTAACACACCATCCAACTCCTAGGTCTCTCCCAATCAACCAAGAAAATCCATTCTATAAAGGCATTGGTTTCTTTTCCTATAATCCAAAAAAATGGTACACACATTCTAATCACACATGGTGGTCCCAGAGGAACACAACACACAAGTCAAACACACAATTCAAGCACCTGGTTCACTCCCATCCAAGTAAAAAATCCAAGAAATCTGATTTCCATGGTAGAAGGTACTTATTTCAAAACCCTGGTCAAATTTTTCACACATGATGAAACTTACTCAAGTTTCAAAAAAAACATTTTACACATGGTTTTTCATGAAAAATTGAAATCGCCAAAAATATTCAAAGCCCGATTGGTCATTTTTCTTAAAATTACTTCTAATTTCAAAATAGATTTTGAGATCGAAATTCCAGAACCATTTAAAATTCAAATTTCAAAATCATTTTATTCAAATTTTCCAAAATTTAAAAAATATTAACCATTTCCAAACCATTGACTTCAAAATCCATTTCATGAGAAATTAGTTTAAAAAATGTTTATGCACACATTATTCAACCACATGAGTTTTCATTTTAAAACTAGGTTTTATTCTTAATAAAGGGTTTTTCTCAAAAACTACACATCCCAAAATTCATTACCCTATAGAGTAAAAACAAAAATAATCACATCTAATAAAACCACCCCTAATATTTATATTAATCTAATCACTCATTAGAATATATTTGAAAAATCATAAATTATATTATAAGTTGTTATAATTAATAATATATTTCAATGGGGCAATATGTAAAAAAATTGTTTTCAAATGACTATATTTCATTCCATAATAATTCCACTATAATAATTCATAAGAAACTAACTAAATCCTAGTTGATCCCTATGAATCATCTTGATCTCATCTATCCCACATATGGAGTCATAGTCTAACCTGATATCTCACTTATCCTAGAGTTCCTATTATCAAAACTAGACATCCCCTAGAAACATGGGTTCCGACCAATATCATGCTAGATAAGCATTATCTTGGTATACTACCTAATCCATGACTACCTAAATGTAACTCTAACTAGATTCCCCATCCCAAAATATTCTATAATTCCCTTTTGTAATTACCCTACCCAAATTTCCATAATATCAACTAAGTGGGTTGCTACTTAACATGATGTACACCTCCCGATATTCAAGATTCTAATGACTAGAGGTGAGGGCCTATTATAGTAATGGGGATAATATTCCCTCTAAAATAAATATTTAGGTTCATGCCTAAATATACATTAATTATTAGAATGACCCATATATAAAACAAACATCCCAAAAACCTATAAATATAAAATTGGGAACCATACATGCCCCAAATTCATGAATAGAAATGAGTAAATGAATATATGTGATTAATCGGTATAAAATAGAGTTAAAATCCCTAAAATGGAATCATATATAAAATAAATCATGACACACTAGCAAGTACATATTCTAATAATAACTAAAAATAAATACACTGGCCTCTAGACCAACTCACATATCATCATGTTGAATCCTTTGCCTATAATACCAGCTAGACCAGTATCAAGTGTGCATCACCAAGTGATACCTATTACCTAATATAAAATTGGATGGTTCACCCACATACATCAAAACTAATTCCATGCATTTGGGTAATGGGTGAGTCCAATGACCTAGTAATAACCCTTTATTCCTCAATAATATCAAGTGTTACTATGATTAAGTTGATACACATAGAAAGGTGTGGTCGTGCATATCAAACACACCCACCTAGAAACATAACACAAAATTTTCATACATTCATAAAATTAAGTTCATCATGTACTAAAAAGGACACCATGTCACCTAATTTGACCTACTTTGGCACCATGTCGGAAGGATGGGTCATCAGGTACCATAATCCTAAGTCATTCCCAAAGACTCTGTGTAAGGCTTCATCCATGTATGATCACATACCTAGAATCTGACCATCCATTATCACATAAGGGAGGTTAAATCATCAACTGGACACATCCTTCTCTCTAAAGGTAGTAAAATCTATCTATCACCCACATCACATCATACCTCATACCCCATCTAACTCATGGTGGTTCCACCGACTGATATGTAACCTATGTCTAGTCATATACCTCATGAATTCACTAATGTCATTACATTGGGCCCAACTACATCACTCATGGATGTCCCAAATCACTCAAGATAAATACCTCACTCTTTTTTGGGGTTATCCTACACATATATTAAGGAAAACTCCTCATGATAATCTCATAAACACTATCTCACTAATAGGAAATCAAGCCCTTGGGTATCTCTACCATCACTGGAATCTATATCCTATCATAGGCATACCATTATAACATACATCAATAGAACATAGGCCACATTAACCATCTCACAAGCTCACAAACTCACCAGTAGGGTGTTAGTCACTTCAGACCTACCCTTACTTTTCAACCCATCCAATCACCCATCTCAATCCTCTAAGGGTTTTATCAAATCTATCCGGATTAACCCATCAATTTAATAACAAGTAATAAACCTCATTATCCATAACATATAACACACATCATCATGAATTAACACGATACAAAATCCATCACAAAAAGGAAGAAAAATAATCACAAAAACTTTTGGAAAACATGTAATCACCTATTGATATTAAATAAACTAAAACTAGAATAATTAATGTTTTATGAGTTCCTTTAAAACAAAGATAAAATAATATTTTAAAATCATTCCAAAATTAATAACATGTCATCTTACTCACATGAGGCCCTTTTCCAAAATATAATCAATGAATTCTTTAGAAAACCAATTTAATTTTTGAAATTTCATTTCAAAACCCTTTTCTCACATCACCCATTTCCATTGAAATTCATATTTAATAAAACCCCTTTAAAATAAATTTTAAAAAGTAAATGTATTTTATTTTTTAAATCCAATGCATGCCACCATACATACCATAAAGAGGGCGATAATCACTCATTAGACTAGGGAACCATAATCAAATTGATTAGAAAGATATGAAATCCACATTAACTATTAGGCTGACATGAGATTATCCTAATACTCTATAGTATCCATATATTCATGAACCATGAAGTAAGATAATACTATTGATGGAACAACAACACAAACCCACTAATTAACTAAGAGGCTCAAACAGATACATGGACACATACCTCAATTAATGTTCTAATAATCTATCCCACACTCATATCAACCTCCTCCATGTCCATGAGTTCCTATCTCACCCATAAACATCAAAAAATAATTAATAAATCATTTTATAGTAAAAACCCATCTCTTCATAATAGAAACCAAATTCACTAAGAGGTCTCATGGACTAAAAAACATGATAAATGAGGTGAAGTCCCATTTCAATACTAACCTATAACTAAACCATTTGAAAGTCCCAAATATTAAACCCTGGTCAATTTATAGTTAATCTTACAATAAATTTATTCAAACCATAATGCCACCCATCGAGCAACATTCCTTATGGGAAATGATGAAAAGTGGCTTGATTATGTCCTTGCATAAATTCCTCTATAATATTCACATGAGATCCCCTTCATGAGTAAATATTTAACCATTATCTGGTGAAATAATCCCTCCAAATACCTAAACATATAAACCCAAATTTACAAGGAACTAGAAAATTTGAGTAAGGGGGGGAAAGAGAGAAACCTACCATGAATTGGTGAAATGAAATATACCTAATCCACCCAGACCAAAGGAACATTAATAGGGGAGGAGGAGATATAAAGGGACCTATTCCCCATCATTTAATTGACTAAGATCAAAGGAACATAAAGGTTTTCTAAAAAAGATCCTAGAAAAGTTACCAAAAGGCCCCCCAAAATTAGGGCTACCTACAGTGGTCACACCACGATCATCCCCTAGGAAAAATTATTACCCCTATTCCAAATGGATTTCATAGTATGAAATCTATGTTAATTCCATAAAGGCTCTTGGGTAGAGAGCAACCTCATATACTACTATAATCGCTACCTGAGAACACCACAGTAAAGTGATTCACTGTGTGAATAACCCTTTTCATGTCCTAAATATACTACATTTTCAATTTTTAGTATCTTAGAAACCCAAAAACTTCTATAACATCCTCTTGAACACCCAAGACACCCCCTAGGCCTCAAAATATGTCTAAAAACATCTTTTACGGATGTAAAAACACACAGAATCCAAATATGTGTTCTATTTCTGAAAACAAACTCCTCAATAAAAAAATTCAAATTCCATCATGAATTCAAAACCCCTAATGACATAGGCCATTACAAAGAAATACTTCCAAGCCTCTATTATTTCTATGTACTCTTATTTTATGATTAGTATATCCAACAAACTATCATTCCTCCATCAGTGAACACATAGCATATAGAACTTCTTTGACCATCCTCATCTCCTCCAAAGTCCATATATCCACCATTTTTTGTATTAAAGTGTCATTATAATGGATCATTCATTCCATAACATTGAAATAATTCCATGTTACCTTTTAGATATTGAATTATCCACTTCATATTATACTTTAGTTCCTTCCATGGATTCAGCATGTATCTCATGAAAACTCCAACTAGCAAAGTAATTCCAATAAAGATACAACAAATGAAATGTATCAAGATTCCAACTAATTATTCATCTACATGTATTTTTAAATATACAAATATAATTACTCTATAATTATAATATGTATAGAAAAGATTTCATCACTTACATACCCAATATTTTTTAGATTTAATAGGTGTTTTTGACGCTTTCACCGAGGCGCGCGCATCCGTTAGTGGAGGATGCGTAGTTTTTGCCCTGCATTCCTACTTTCCAAAGGCAGATGGCATTCGTACATTGTTCAGGGATGTTTTCTCCTTGATCGAAACAGGATGATGGGATGTCATTTCTTCATTCCGTGGATTCCTCCTCAGAACTCGTCACCTAATCCGGGTCTCCCTTATAGACTAAGTCATGGTTCGTGAATCTCATTCTCGATGCCATATCTTTTTGGACATTCATTAAATACACTACTTCTGTCAGGGCATTCCATGGGGTCTTGACATGGTAGCAACCTTCAGTTAGAGTATATGACAACATCAGACATGTCAGGGAATATTTGGATGTGTGGACATTAGGGAATCTGTATTCTTCCTCATAAAAGGGCATCTAAAGGGCGCAAAACCTGAGGCATCCCACGTCGGTCATGGGGTATCTTGTGCCTGGGGCATGTCTCTAAGGTTTTCCTCATCTTCCCATATTTAACATGGGTTATGCTGTGAGTTTAATGTCTAGCAGAGATGGTTATTCCAAAGGAGTGTCTTATAAGGTTTTCCTCAGGAATCTCATGTTTAACGAGAGGTAGGTTGTGAGTTTAACGTCTTGTAGAGATGGAATGAGGGTGATCAGAACGTCCCATAGAGACGGATCAGATTGGTATATCCCTAGAAGGGAGTTCCTGGAGTGTTTACTAGGTCGATGGATCTGAACACACAATAAGATCAGACCCAGGATGGTGTGTCCCATAAAGGGATGATATCACACTATGAAGGCTGATCTGGACCCCACAGAGGGCGAATTAGAGAGTGTGCACCCCAGAATGGGGAAACACCAAGGTTTACCATTTGCTGGGATTGAACCTCATGGAGGTTTCCTACATACCCTGTGTAGACGACAGGGATCAAAACCCACGTAGTTCGAAGGGGTGATGAATTGGTGTGTACAGAATGCACAACAACCCAGATACATGTGGAGGCTTATGCATGGAAAGCATCCCAGGTACTGCTAGGAGCAGTGAGGAGGTGGATTCCATGATCCTACCGGGATGTGGCAGCCTGGGTAAGAATCAATATGGATGATGGAGAGTTGAATAAAGTGTAGGGGGGTGATATTTAACCGATGTGAGGACGACATTGATGTTGGTATTGATCCTTGAAGAGACATCCTATGTGTCCCTGTGGTAGGTAATCAGAGTCTGTGTAGTCTGATGGGACGATGGGACACCTAAGAAGGCGACCCATGAGAATGGATGCCTGGATGGGATATAGAGGAAATAGAACCTCTAGGTTGGGGAAGGATATTCCTATAACAAATGGGATCAAGGGATATATCAGGATGAGACATGGGTGATGGGCTTGAACCTCATAGTGGCTTCCTACGTATCCCTATAGTCGGGAATCAAAGCCTACGTAGTTCATCTAAAGATGGATTACCATCGATTGGGGACTTCAACGGCTTACCGTCGATTTGGGGACTTCAACGTCTTACCGTTGAATGGGTTTGACAATGTCTTACCACTGAATGGGGCTGACAACGGCTTACCAGCGAATGGGGATGACATTGTCTTACTACTGAATGGGGCTGACAATGGCTTACCGCTGAATGGGGGTCAAAATGTCTTACCGCTAAATGAGGTGGATAACAGATTATTGTTGTCTTGGGGTCACAATGGCTTACCTCTGAATGGGGATGACAATGGCTTACCACTGAATTGGGGTCACAACGGCTTACCACTGAATGGGGATGACAACGGCTTACCACTGGATGGGGCTGAACCTCAAGGAGGCTTCCTACTTATCCCGTCTAGGATACAAGGATTAAATCCCATGTAGTTCAGGATGGTGGATGAATTTTAACATCATGCTAGATGAAAAGGGGTCATGTTGTTTAATGTCATGCGGTACAGAGGTGGTCTGACGTGAAGGGGGTTAGAACCAATAGGGTGTTGGGCTTGAACCTCAGGGAGGCTTCCTACGTACCTTTACTTAGCAAGGATCAAAGTACACGTAGTTCATGATGGTGTTGGTGAACCGATGTGGATATGGTTGGGACCAATGGGTGTTGGTCTTGAACCTTAGGGAGGCTTCCCACATACCTTGCCTTGGCATGGATCAAAGTCCGCGTAGTTTGGGATGGGCGGGGTTGTTGAACCGATGTGAATGAGGACCTGGGGTCCTAATGGATGGTGGGATTGAACCTAATGGAGGAGTCCTACATACCCTACCTTGGAAAGGATCAAAGTCCGCGTAGTTCATAATGGGGTGGGAACCGATGTGAATGAGGCCGAAAACAATAGTTGTTGGTCCTGAACCTCACGGAAGCTTCATGCGTACCTTACCTTACCAAGGATCAAAGTCCACATAGTTCATAATGGTGGGGTCGGTGAACCAACGTGAATGAGGACCTGGGGTTCAGATGGATGGTGGGCTTGAACCTCATGGAGGCATCCTATGTACCCTTCCTTGGGAAGGATCAAATTCCACATAGTTAATAATGGGGTGGGAACCGACGTGAATGAGGTCGGAAAAAATGTTTGTTGGTCTTGAACCTCAGGGAGGCTTCTTAAGTACCTTGCCTTAGCATGAATCAAAGTCCATGTAGTTTAGAAGGGATTGGAAAACCGATGTGAAGATGGTCGGGACTAATGGGTGTTGTGATTGAATCTCAGAAAGGATCTCTACATACATTATCTTAGTAAGGATCAAAGACCACATAGTTCAAGTGGGGTTTGGTTGAACCGATGTGAGGGTGGTCGAAGAGACCGGGTGTTGGAATTGATCCTCAGGAAGGATTCCTACATTCCTTGTCTTGGAAATGATCAAAGACATCGTAGTTCATGTGGGGTTTGGTTAAACCGATGTGAAGGTGGTCGGAGTGACCGGGTGTTGGGATTAAACCTCAGGGCGGCTTCCTACGTACCTCGCCTTGGCAAAGATCAAAGACCTCGTAGTTCAGGTGGCGCTTGGGCAAATCGACGTGAATGTGGTCGGAGCAACCGGGTGCTAGGCTTGAACCTCAGGGAGGTATCCTACATACCTCACCTTAGCAAGGATCAAATACCTCGTAGTTCAGAATGGGGGGGGGTTGGTGAACCGACGTGAATGAGGACCTGAGGTCCAGATGGATGGTGGGATTGAACCTCATGGAGGCATCCTACGTACCCTTGCCTTGGTAAGGATCAAAGTCCACGTAGTTCATAATGGGGTGTTGGTGAACCGACGTGAATGAGGACCTGGGGTCTAGATGGATGGTGGGCTTGAACCTCATGGAGGCGTCTAGCATTCCTTGCCTTGGAAAGGATCAAAGTCCACGTAGTTTATAATGGGGGGTCGGTGAACCGACGTGAATGAGGACCTAGGGTCCATATGGATGGTGGGATTGAAAATTATGGAGGCATTCTACGTACCTTGCCTTGGTAAGGATCAAAGTCAACATAGTTCATAAGGGGTTGGTGAACTGATGTGAAGATGGTCGGAGCGACCAGTTGTTGGGCTTGATACTCATGGAGGCTTCCTACGTACCTCACCTTGGTAAGGATCAAAGACCTCGTAGTTCAGGTATGTGTGGGGCTTACACTCTAGGCGGCCAAGAGAGGATGTCATGGTCAATGCTTACTCTAAGCCCACGTGAATCGTACTCTGTGTGAGAAACAAGAGGCAGTAAGGACCTGACGATCATAGAGCAAAGGTGCATCGACGAATGGTGGTGAATGGGGATTACGCAAGGAATGCCTCTAAGGAGTGAAAATGGTGGATGGGGATTACTCAAGGAAGATGCTCGGGTTTTGCTATTGATCAGCAATGGAGGATGGGGATTATGAAAGGAAGATGTTTGGGTGCCGCTATAGAGCGGAAATGGTGGATGGGTCTTACATAAGGAGGTTTCTCGGGTGCTGTTATGGAGTGTCAATGGTGGATGAGGCTTATGTATGGAAGTTGCCTAGGTGTTTCTATGGAGTGGAAATGGTGGATGGGGCTTACGCAAGGAAGCTTCCTAGGTGCCGCTATGGAGCGTCAATGGTGGATGGGGCTTACACAAGGAAGTTTCCTGGTTGCCGCTATGGAGTGACAATGGTGAGTGGGGCTTACCCAAGGAAGCTGCCCGAGTGTCGCTATGGAGCAGCAATGGTGGATGGGGCTTATGCAAGGAAGCTGACCGGGTGCCGCTATGGAGCAGCAATGGTGGATGGGGCTTACACAAGGAAGCTGCCTGGGTGCCTCTATGGAACGACAATGCTGGATGGGGCTTGCCCAAGGAAGATGCCTGGGTGCCGCTATGGAGCGGCAATGGTGGATGGGGATTACGCAAGGAAACTTCTCGGGTTTTGCTATAGAGCGGCAATGGTGGATGGGTCTTACGCAAGGACGGTTCCCGGGTGCTGCTATGGAGCGACAATGGTGGATGGGGCTTACGCAAGGAAGCTTCCTGGGAGCCACTATGGAGTAGCAATGGTGCATGGGGATTACGTAAGGAAACTGCTCGGGTTCCGCTATGGAGCGGCAATGGTGAATGGAGCTTACGCAATGAAAATGCCCATGTACTTCTATGGAGCGGAAATGGTGAATGGGGCATACGTAAGGAAACTACCCGGGTGCGGCTATTGTGCGGGAATGGTGGATGGGGCTTCTGCAAGGAAATTGCTCGGGTGCCGCTACGGAGCGGCAATGGTGGATGAGGCTTATGAAAGGAATCTGCCCGGGTGCCTCTATGGAGCGACAATGGTGAATGGGGCTTGTGCGAAGAAGCTAACTTGGAGCTGCTTTGGAGCCACAATGGTGGATGGGGCTTACGCAAGGAAGCTGCTCGGGTGCCGCTATGGAGTGGCGACGGTGGATGGAGATTATGCAAGGAATCTGCCCGGGTGCCGCTATGGAGCGACAATGGTGAATGGGGCTTACGCAAAGAAGATGCTCGGGTGCCACTATGGAGCAGCAATGGTGGATGGGGCTTACGCAAGGAAGCTTCCTGGGTGCTGCTATAGAGCGGAAAGGGTGCATTGAGCTTACGTAAGGAAGCTTCCCGGGTGCTGCTATGGAGCAGAAATGGTGAATGGGGATTACGCAAGGAAGCTGTCTGCATGCCGCTATGGAGCGGAAAATGGTAAATGGGGCTTACGCAAGGAAGCTTCCTGGGTGCCGCTATGGAGTGGAAATTGTGGATGGGGCTTATGCAAGGAAGTTTCATAGGTTCCGCTATGGAGCGGGAATGGTGGATGGGGATTACGCAAGGAAGTTGCCCGGGTGCTACTATGGAGCGGTAATGGTGAATGGGGCTTATGAAAGGAAGTTGCATGCATGCCACTATGGAGTTACAATGGCGATTGGAGCTTACGCAAGGAAGCAACTCGGGTGCTGCTATGGAGTGGCAATGATGGATGGGGCTTATGCAAGGAAGCTATCCGGGTACCGCTATGGAGCGGCAATGGACAATGGGGCTTAAGCAGAGAAGCTGCTTGGGTGCCGCTATGGAGTGGAAATGGTGCATAGGGCTTACGCAAGGAAGTTGCCCAGGTGCCACTATGGATCAGCAATGGTGGATGGGGGTTATGCAAGGAAGCTTCCCGGGGGTATTCCTCATGCTGTCCATGAGGACATCCCAACTCAGTGGTGGGTTGAGGCTTTCACCTATGCACTAGTGCATAAGAGGGATAATTCCAAGGGAATTGTAATTAGTATGAACAAAGGGATATGTAAAGTCTGAATCACATTCCCAACATTCGGAATGAAATGAGGGTGGCGTGGCGATGGAGGATAACTGTTGACCGTGTTGGAAAAACAGCATCCATATTGCGTTAGCCTGAAATGGGGACAAACAAATAAGGGTCGACCGTTGACCGTTTTTGAAATGCAAGACCTGGCTCAAAGTGTTGTCCCACGTCTTACAGGGCGTTGTCCTAGGACGGTAGGTGAGTCAATGCGGCATGGGACCAGGCCGTTAGAGGGTCCCTTCAGACATGGAAGTGGATGAAGATATTAATGAAGGACACACAAAGCGTGTGTTAGAGTGATTGAATGTTATAAGGGATTCCAATGCTCTAGAAATCATGCCACTGTAATCATGGAATTAGGCATCTTATGCTTGGAGCATAATACATTTCTTGTATAGAAAAAGATCCATCCTATGTTTGGCACATAGGGTGTACTACAATTTATATTCATGTAGAGAGGACTGTTGGCATCTCATGCCTGGAGCATAAGGCAACTCTTATTTGGAGCAAGAGGCATCCTAAGTTTGGAACATATGGTTCACTATATTTTATAGTCATGTAGATAGGACTGTTGGCATCTCAAGCATGGCGCATAAGGCATCTCATATTTGGATTAAGAGGCATCCTGTGTTTGTCACACAGGGAGTGCTACAGTTTATAGTCTTGTTGAGAGGACTATTGGCATATCATGCTTGGAGCATAAGGCATCTCTTGTTTGGAGCAAGAGGCATCCTATTTTTGAATGATAGGGAAAGATACAATTTATAGCCATATAGATTGGACTATTGGCATCTCATGCTTGGAGTATATGGAATCTATTGTTTGGAGTAAGAGGCATCCTATGTTTGGAACATAGGGCATACTACAGTTTAGTGTCATGTAGAAAGGACTGTTGGCATCTTATTATTGGAGCATAAGGAATCTATTGTTTAGAGCAAGAGTCATCCTATGTTTGGCACATAGGGTGTACTATAATTTATAGTCATGTAGATAGGACTGTGGAATCTCATGCTAGGAGTGTATGGCATCTCTTATTTAGAGCAAGAGGCATCCTATGTTTGGAACATAGGGCGTACTATATTTTAAGGTAATGTAGAGAGGACTATTAGCATCTTAGACTAGGAGCATAAGGCATATCTTGTTTGGGGAAAGAGGCATCATATGTTTATCACATAGGGAGGACTACAGTTTATAGTCATGTAGATAGGATTGTTGGCATCTCATGCTTGGAGCATAAGGCATCACTTGTTTGGAGCAAGAGGAATCCTATGTTTGGAACATAGGGTTAACTATAGTTTATAGTCATGTAGATATGACTATAAGGCATAAGGAACCTGGAAATGGTTAATGATGGGACTTACACAAGGGAGGCCCTTTCTGCTTCAACCTGGTATATGAGCCAAGCGATGGGGTTTGGATGAGTTACTTGAATAATGGTTCGACTCAAGGTACTTGGGGAATTGATGATGAGAATCTCAACTCACGACATGGGAAATGAACCAAGAGGAATATGTTGACTCAAGCTGTTTCACAGTGTGTGGAGGAGTATCTCAAATATTGTCATTCCATAGGTGGAAGGTGAGTGTGCATAAGGAAGCAATGGAAAATGTCAACGTCCCAGCCTGAAAAGTTTGTGGTACGACTCTCTATTTTTCATGGGGTTCAGTGATGGTAGTGAAGGGATTGGCCCAGAGGACCGGGACCACATCCCGTCACTAACCCCAAGTGAGGGTACGGGGGCGCAGCCCCTGCGCTTTGAACTGTTGGGCGCGAAGGTAGAATCATCGTAAAGGATAAGTCTTCACGAAGTGGATTCGCGGAGTAAAGGGGATCATGGAGCATGGACTCGCGGAGCAGTTTCACATAGGAAAGGTGCTCGTGGAGCATGGACTCATGAAGAAGTCTCTTGAAGGAAATTTTCTCATGGATCATGGACTCGCGGAGCAGCATCATGAAGGAATCTCCTCACGGAGCATGGACTCACGGAGCAGCTTCGTGAAGGAAGATCCTCGCAGAGCATGGACTCATGGAGCAGCTTTCTGAAGGAAGGTACTTGCGGGGAATAGACTCACGAAGCATCTTCATGAAGGAAGATACTCGCAGAGCATGGATTCATAGAGAATATTCATGAAGGAATGGACTCGCGGAGCCACTTCGCGACAAAAAGTGGAGCTCTGTGAACTGGGATATCGGCCGCCCAAGGGGCAGAGTGACCACCCTCATGAAGGGGGGTGATACATGTATTTATAGGCAAGAGGCACTATAAAGTAGAGCCCGCTCAACATGAAGAAAAATCTTGCTCTGTTGAAGATTTCGAACATCAAAGGGGTTCGCAGAGCATCCCGCCTCCTCGCTCTATGGCGGGTTTGTGAACGTCAAAGGGTTTCATGGAGCATCTCGCTTCCTCACTCCAAGGAAGATCGCAAATGTCAAAGGGGTTCATGGATCATCTCACCCCCTTTCTTTGTGGTGGGTTCACGAATGTCAAAGGGGTTCGTGGATCATCCCACCTCCTTAATTTTCAGTGCAGGGAGCTTCGCGAATGGGCTCCATGAATCAGTTTTCCAACCAAACTTCAAATGTACATAAATCTTAATCCGTAACTTAATTCGGGCTCTAGGACCTATCAAATCAAAGCTTACAAAATGGGCTATGATCTTGGATCATTTATGGGAGCATGTGGAAAATTTTGGGGAAGCATTTTCCAGTTCCAACAATATGTTTGTGGGATTCTTAAAATCCCTTACATGAAAAACCCATACCATTCATACTAAATGAACATTTTTTTAACTAACCTAAACTCATTAAATGATACACCTACTTTATTCAAAGTTAAAACCTTATAATTGGAACATTGATTTCATAATAATTACTACTCATACTTAATCACTAAAAATTTTATTTGAAAATATGAGATAAACATATAATTTTTCATAAGGGGTACAAAAGAATGAGAAAACCAATTATGCCATTGAAATACCATAAAAATTATTTCTTTTAAACATTGAAATTTAACCTCGTATAAAACCTACTTTCAAACATGTAACCATATTTTCTAGTCAAAATGGTTTCATAAGACAAGATCATAATCAAATATAAGAAAATATAATTATTTTAAAAGTCCCTTGAGAAAACATTAAAACTTAATAAATCATTAATTCTTTAAAATAGAATAACATATCCTTCAAATAAAAACATTTACCTTCAAAATGATCAAAATATTCAAGTTTCTCATAAAATGAAATTATTATTTTATGAAATCTAAATATTTTCATTTAAACTTGTTGTAAGAATAAAATAATCCAAAAAAATATGGGGAAATTATATCCATCATCGATATTTACTTATATTCTCTCATAGTGGAATAAATTACAATTAGCCAATTCTGAGAAAATTTCTCAAGATAATAAATCATTATAAAATTAATTAGGGATAAATATCTTTAGTCCAACTATATTCATCTATAATTTCTAAGAACTATAGTACAAATAAAACAAATGTGAGTTTTACTTTATCCATTTCATGAATAAAACCCAAAAAACATACAGTTCAACCCATAAGAATACACATTTATGTTAACCCATAAAAAAGATTATTTTATAAGAATGAGTTAACTAATTTATTTTTGAAAGGAAAATTAAAATGAAACATATAATATTTCTAAAAATAAATAATAAAATGTAAAATAATATTTGTAGAATACATTTTAGGGATTGGGTTGATAGAGAGACTTTAAAACATTTAAAATAAATGTTTAAAAGAAACCCCTTATATTTTTAATAAATTTTATTTCAAAGGAAATAGTTTATAAACCAATGAGAGTAAAAATTACTTTGTAAACCATGAAAACATGGAAAGGAAGGTTTTTTGAGAGAACCAATGATATTTGTTTGAAAATGTGATCATATGGAAAGTGATAAAAATATATTCTTATCTCACTGTGGTAAAGTAACTAAAATTCAATAGATTATAACATTATGAAGTCATAAAAATATAGAAAATATAATCCATAAAATAAAGTTTTGGAAATAAAAGAGAATTAAATAGATACAGTTTTAGAGAAAACGTTCATACAACCTCCTCAAATAGAAATTTAGACATAGGAAATCTCAATTCAATGTGATATTATAAAAGAAACCCTTTCAAAGATCATAAAATGTGATGTAAGAATCTATGAAGGAAAATATTATATGAAATAAATATAAATACTTGATAAAAATATATTTTCATTTTAATTACATTATTATTATTCCTTTTAATTAATTTAATTCAATTTTCATTTATTTACAAAATTGGTATTATTCACATTGGTTACTTTGAGGTAATAAGGTTTATAATCTCTAAAATGGTTTCAATATATTTTTAATGGTCAAAGGTCTCTTTCTAATAGTTTTATAAGAATCATAGTCCCGCTTTATTTTATAAATATCATTATTTATGAATGGAAGTTCAAAATTTTATTAAATAGTTACCATTTAGAGAATCCTCCTCGATAAGCATATTTTTTTACAGTTAAAAATGATTATGATTGTTTAATTTTAATTTCAATGTTATGATGGATATTTTACCATAATAGAATAATGGTAAATAAATTAATTTAATATTACTATCATATTAAATATTTAAATTAATTTTTAAATATATCCTTTCAAAACACAAAAGTTTTTCAAAATATCATTGATTACTTTGGTAGCGTAAAACTACCATGGTAATATATGTTTCTTCAAAAGAGTTTAAAATAAGAAAAAAAATTGAGTGTTTTAGTTTTATAAAAATATTATATTTTAATTAAACTAATATTTTAAGGTTTTTTTAAATATTAATTATGTTTTTAATAGTAATAGGAGAGTTGGAATGAAAATAAACCGTTTTTAATAAACCCGTATTTTAACATAGTAGTGGCTTAGGAAAAGGTGTTCACTGAGAGGTAATGAGTGTTATTTAAAAATTTATGGATAAAATATAAATAAATAACATGATTATATAATTATTTCAGAAAAATAATAAAATTTTTAAAAAGGTAAATAATTATAAATAAAAAGAGAGAAAGAGCCTTAGAAACCCTTTCTATGCTCTTTTAATCGCCTCCATCAGATTGAGTCTAAATTCATTGAAGAAATTCATTTTAGTTAGTCTATAGATTTATTAACATGGAAATGTATGTTTATATAGGTATTTATGCATCATAGATAGATAAAATAAAACATGATATGTGCTTTGAAATCGTTATAATAAGTCTTATTTTATACACATAATTCAATTGTGTTTTTATAAATATTCAATATTTAAGGGTCAAGATTGTAATTTTCAAATGGAAAGTGGATCATAAATGGAAAATCGATTAAATTTTCAGTATTCCTCGTCCCACTTGACATGATACAAGAATTTAATATTTTTAATTAATTTATAAATCACTTTTTTTAAATAAAATTCCCCTTAAAGTCGTTTTCAAAGTTATTCTCATAATTTGACTTCAAAAATAACTAGATTATTATGAAATATATATTTAAATATTTAAATTATTTTTTACATATATTTTTTATCCTTAATAATAATTAAATACCATAATTCATCCCAACCTTGTCATTTGGATTATTTGTAAGACCAATTATTTGAAATTTTCATCTACATATACAAGAATTGTGTCATCACAATGTAAGGGTTTTGGATAAATATTTTATTATTTAATATTAATTAAAGTTAAAAATATAAACATATATTATCATTAATAAAAATAATAATCTAAAAACATTTATAATATTATTTATTCTCATTTTTATCTTTATAACAATTTAAAATATGAATTTTTGTTTCTCAAACCATACATAAGTGATGGGTAAGAATTCAGATAATTATATTGTTAAATAATTATAAAATTAATAAATATAAATAAAACTCATTTATTAGTCATAAATTTTTTCCTTTATATTGAGAATATCCTTATCATATTTTAAAATCTATCTCAATGACACCAATTTTTATTTTTCTAATGCTGTGAAAGCACTATGTCGGCACAAATAAATACTTTCATATTAATCCTGACATAAAAATAGATTTATATTAATTGAATAATTATTATATGATATTTTGAGTGTATAATCATATAAGATATGTTCTTTAAGTTTCATAAATTTTTTTATACCATATTTACAACATGATTATATCATAATAGATATGGTATTCATAAAAACTATTTTTTAACTATCCACTAAAAAACAACTTTCTTATAAAAATACCAAAAATTTACCCAAATATAATTATGACCTAATAATAAAAAATGAATTTCATTTTATCATATTCAATTTATAAAATTTTGATTTATGTTCTAAAAATAACCATATAGTACATTGTAAAACAATTTATTTAGAATAAAAAGTGTTCTTTTATCATATAAAATCTATATTATTGTTTCAATCATTGGTAAAATTATTTATATGATTATCATAATAATAAATTTCATTATAAATCCATATTATTAACATAAAAACAAATTTATGAAATAAAAAATAATTAAATAATTATTTTAATTGACCACGGTAAGAAATAAATTGATCAAAACATATTTAACAATTAAATAAAACATAATCACTATTATAAAAAACATAATAATTTTAAATATATAATAGAAATATAATTTTATTATTTAATATATTTTGTTACATTTATATATTTTAAAATAAATATTTCTTAAACAAAAATAAAATCATATCATTAAATTTAATAAAAAATAAACCTGATATATTATTTAAAAATATAGGGCTTGTCACATCCCCACACCCCCCCACATATATAAATTCCATCCTTTAAAATTTATATAGTGTAAAAAACAAGTAAAAAGGATCATTACTTATAATTATTTAAGAAAATAAATCCTTAAACCATTAACTATGATTTGGTTCCTTATTCCATAACACTACCTTTTCTATATTAAATCAAAATATTCTACCAAAATAAATCAAATAATAATTTCAGAATCATAATATAAGGCAACTATTATGAAAAACATCCATACAATTAAAAAATACTCAATTTTCATTATATCATCCATCCTAATGATAAAGGGTTAAATAAGTGTAGGAATACATTAAAAAAATTAAAAATCCATTTCATGGGGTGAAAGAGTAATTTAAAAATCATAATTATCAATAGAATGTTGAATATAAAGGAAATAAATTTAAAAAAAATAAATGTGGGGTGGATGATAAATAAAATATATAGTTGCAGTAAGAAATAACTTTTAGGAATTTTATATGGTTTTAAGGAAACCCACATTGATGGAAGAAATATAACATTTTTTAATAGATATAATGTAAAATATGAATGGTTCAACTTATAAAATATATATATATATTAAAACAAATATTGTTTTGGTAAGAAATAACCTGGAAATAGAGGACAAAAATAATCAATAAAGAGGTGGTGGTTCTTCTTAATAAAGTTTTTTTTATGAAATAAGAAATTTATAAAAGAAGAAGAATATGAAATGAGAATTTAATTCACCCAGAGTAAAAGTGAATGTGCTATTTGAGTTAGAAAATTTTAGTATATATTAATCATAGAATATCATAGTGAAAAAAGATATATTATTTCCCAAGAAAACTATATTGAGTTAAGAAAAAAACCTTATGAATTTAGTAACATATGAATCAAATTAAAATGAAACAAAAAAAATTAATTTTAATTGTAAATAAATGGAATAATATGTAAATTTTGATAAGATATTTAATTTTAATTCATTTATAATATGAAACATCACTTGAGGAATTATATTTGAGATAAATAAACCATTATAAGATATCATAATTTATATAGTAAGATTCATTTGAAAAATAAATAATATTAATGAAATTTGAATCCTTAGAAAAGGAACATGAAATAGAATATAATATAATAAAATGATAGAATATAATAAACATATAATATAATATTCAATTAAGAAAGTATATGACCTAATGAATGAAAATTAACTCAAAAAACATATTTGGGCAATGTCGTGTGTGAACTATAATTACTTAAGAGTGGAAAAGAGACCATAAATTGATTATAAATGAGTGTAAAAGAGCAATATTTTAATCTAAAGATCTTGTATTTGATACATTGAGGATAAAATATGATATATAAGAATAATAATAAAAAACAATTGTGAATATGAAAATAAACCCCAAAAATTAGGAAAACATTGATCACCTTCTTCAAAAACATTTAACTTAAACATTATACCATAAAATCATTTTACCTAGATAACCATAAAAATATTTCTAAATTTATTAACCAAAAATTCATGATCACCTAGATCAAATATGGTTTAAAAATTAAATCAATATTTATTCTTTAATTTATAAAATCACATACTACCTAATAATTTTCTATATATACCTTAATAAAGTAATGTTCTAGAAAATACAACAAAATTCCTTCAACATAACTTTAATCTACTTATTACTATAAAACTTTTCAATCCCAGAGGATATCTATGTTGATCAAATTATATTCCCAAAATTATATAACCATTATCTTAAATAAACATAATTACCTCAACATCAAATCACATAAAAACCCTAAATTTTATATATAACTTCCATATTATGACCACAAAAATATATAAAAAAATATTTCTAAATTACCCTCACACTAAATCATATATTAAACCAAAGGGTTATATATACCTCAATCCCATATTATTTATAATCCCCAATAAATGTCTCATAAAATATCATTAACCACCTTAAAATCCAACCACATAATAACTAAAAAGGGTATATATGACTTTGAATTAATGACCCCCTTAAACATAATAATTTATATTGGTATCTACAAATCTTAAATTATTCTAAACCAATAACATATTTACCTCTAAATTTTCCTAACCCTACTCTAATACAAACTATACAGACCCAAATATAATCACTCTATAATTACATAATTTATACCAAATATTTCATCACTTTATTTCCCAATACAGTTTAGGTTTAGTTTTTTAGAGAATTAGGAAAATATCTTACATAATTACACTCATATGTTTCCTATTTAATGGAAAAACACACTAATCCTACATCATTAATTGATCCTCCTACTTTATTCATTTCTAAAACATCAAAACCATAACCTTTGCTTCACAATAATTTCTTCTCATCCTTAATACATATAAAAAACATTTGAAAAAGTTGAATGGGCACATAAAACTAAATATGGGTACAAAATAAGTAGAAATTCCTTTTTTAATTAAAATACTAAGAAACATTTGAAATGTATTGATGATAAAAAATAACCCCGAGATCATATAAAACATACTCCCAAATATATAACCATCTTCATCACTCAAAATAGTTTCATAAATAAAATTCATAATAAAGTAAAAGGGAATGAAAGGATTTTGCATGTCCCTTGATGAAACATGTAAACTTATAAAATGTTAAATGTTTCAAAGAGCCTAACCATTCTATTAAATATAAACTATTTCCTTTTAAAAGATTAAATTATTACCATTACTCATGAAATAAAGATCTTGTTTCATGAAATACAAATATTTCAATTAAATCTAAATGCAACTATATAGAAACCATGATTTCATCTTGATAAGTAATATTTATCTCTTGTATAAACTTTTTAGGGAATAACATATAATCAGTTAATTTCAACAATATTTCATGAGATAATAATCGATTGGAAAAATTATTCAGGGGGTATATAAATATATATTGGTCCTCCCATCCTCTTCTATAATTTCTAAGTACCATAACTTGAATAAAACACAAATGAGCATTCATTTTTTAGTTTCATGTATACAACTCATGAAAACTTACTTTTTAACACATAATCACAAAATTTTATGTTAACCCTTAAAAATATGATTTTAAAATAATGATTTAACCAATTACATGTTGAAATAAAAATGAAAACATAATATTTAAAATTGATAAAAATCAATAAGAAAATGAAAAGGTAAGTTGAACGAAAACACTAGAGAGTCCGAGTTGAGTGAAATACTTTAAAACATTTAAAGAAAATATTTAATAGAAAAACCCCATACATTTTTAATAACTTTTATTTAAAATCAAATAATTTATAAAATAATGTGAATAAAAATTACTTTGGATAACCATGAAAACATGTAAATGAACCTTCGTAGAGAAAACTGAAAATAAATGTGGTAAATGGAATCATGTGCAAACCATTAAAAATATATTCCATTTACTTGTAAATTGAGTCAAATTCAATAAAAACTTACCTTAAGCAATCAGAAAACTATAGAGAATAATTTCTATAATACAAATTATATGGACCAGAAGGAGAAGAAAATAGATGGGGTTTTGGTGAGAATGGACATACAATATCCCAAAATATGATTTTATACATAGACAATCTTGATTCAAAGTTTGATTGGAAAAGAAACCATTTCAAAGATCATAACATGTGAAATAAGAATATATCAAGGAATAGATTATGTGACTTAAATTTAAATATGCATAAAATAGGTGGAAATAAAACATCAAACAATATATGGATATAGTGCACATATTCTTATAATAACATATTCAAAGAAGAAATGATATAGATCAATGAAATGAAATTTTGTTAAGAATACACATACTTAATGTCCAAAATTCCCATATACATCCTATACCCTCCAGAATAATAAATTTATTTTAATTTTTTATTTTATTTATATCCTTTTTCAGGTTAATTTTCTTATTATTATTCCTTTTAATTCATTTATTATAAATTTTCATTCAGTTTCTAAATTGGTATTCTTCACGTCATTCGTTTGGTTCAAAATATACAATATAGGTTTAGAATATTTTTAATGATAAAAGTTACTTTTAAAATGGTTCCATAAGTTATAGAAGTTTCAAGGAATTTTATAAATATCATTAAAAAATAAAATATGCTAAATAGGTCATGAAATAGTTTCTATTTATAGAAACATAATTCATAATCATTTTTTATAGTTAAAAATGATAATGATTGTTTAATTTTAATATCAATTTTATGAGGAATATTTTAACATTACAGAATAATAATCAGAAAATTACATAAATATCAATGTTATATTAAATCATTAAATCAGTATTTAAGAATTTACCAGGAATATGTAGCTCTATGAAAATAGAATCATTTACTTAGGTGGCGTAAAACTACCATAGTAAATGATGTTTTTTAATGTATTTAAAAGTAGGAAAATAAAATAAATATTTAAATATTATATGAACATTATATTATAATTAAGCTCCTATTTTATGTTTAATTTTGAATATTACTTCTGCTTTTTAAAATAGTAATAGGATAGTGGAAAATAAAATACATAGTTTAGGAATAACCCATATTCTGATGTTGTAATTGGCTTCTTTAAAAGAGTTTGGTGAGAGTTAATGAGTGTAATTTCATAATTTATAGATTAAAAATACCCCAATACTATAGTAATTTAATCTTAGTAGAAAAATAATAGAATTTTTAAAAATGTTTGGTGAAAAAAATAATAAAAAATACTAAGAGGCATTGAAACCATTACTCCGCTCTTTTAATTACCACACTCAGATTGAGTTTAAAGCCATTAAAGAAAGGTATTA
Organism: Viscum album; assembly: GCA_963277665.1. Lineage (NCBI taxonomy): Eukaryota > Viridiplantae > Streptophyta > Magnoliopsida > Santalales > Viscaceae > Viscum > Viscum album. The sequence goes on along the minus strand of OY728155.1, from coordinate 948,565,397 downwards.
TAGAAAGGAAAAAGACTTATGATTATGGAAAAGGGATTATTATTGTGTTATTTATGTAGAATATAGTGAGAGAAATAAATATGAGATGTGTTTTGGAATTATTAGAATGGGTACCCTTTTATAGGAAACCTTTTCTGGTGTTTCTGCTAATATTAAATCATTAAGGGTAAGGAATGAACTTTTAAAGTGGAAAGTGGCTCATAAATTAAAAAAATATGATATTATTGATCATTATTGATCCCATATGACTTGTGATAATTTGTTTTTATTTTTTTATTCGTAATTAATTGTTTGACATTAAATACAATTTAAAGTCATTTTCACGGTTATTTTTAAATTTAAAAACACTGATATTACTATGAAATTAATTTTTAAACATTTAAAAGATTACATAATAATCATTTTTATCCAAAAAATACTGAAACATAATAATTCGTCCTAACCTAATCATTTTAATTATTTTTAAAATCATGTTTTTTGACTTTTCTACTGCCTTCACAAGCATAATAATGTCACTGTTTAAGAGTTTTTGATAATTATCCTACAATTTAATATTTCAAATAATTTAAGAATGTAAATAAATTTTATTATTAATCATTATCGTCTTTAGAAACCTTCTATAACATTATATATTACTTTTTATAACATGATATCATTTTTAACATAAGAATTTTATATTTTCTTACCTTTCACAAGTGTTGGGTATGCATTTGGATAATTGTATTGTTATATAATTCTAAAATTCATGAATATAAATCCATATAATTCATTATTAATAATATCTATCCTTTATGTAAGGAATATAATTATCCCCTATGTAAAACTATCTCAAATTTAACAATTTTTTATTTCTTAATATTGTGTGAGCACTACGCTGGAACTAACAAATGTTTTTATTTTTATCATGATGTAACAATTAATTTAAATAAATTGAATAATATTTATATATTATTTTGATTATATAATAATTTAAGAGAGTTTTTATAATTTTTATATATTTTTCAATAATATTTACATTATGATGGCATCAAAAAAGATATTGTACTCCTAAATACTTTATTTTATAACTATTCACCAAAAAAATAACTTACATAAAAATACTTGAAATTTACTATAAGATATTTTTTCTTGATGATACAAAAATAAATCCATTTTATTATTTTAAATTTATAAAATTTAAAAATGTATCATGTAAATAAAACACCAAGTATATGGGAAAAAATAATTTAGAAAAAAATATCAAATAAAGAACCATATTATTATTATATTATTCGTAGATAAAATTATTTATATGATTTTAAAAATAACAACTGTTAATAAAAATCCATATTATTAACATAAATATTCATTTATAAAATATTCAAGGGTTAAATAATTATTTAACAAGATTATAATGAGAAATCATTTTATAAAAACATATTTAGCCCTTAAATAAAACATCTTTTTTGACATAAAGATAAAAATATTTATTTTTAATTTATAACGAATATATAATTTTATTATTTTATATCATTTTTGAAAAATATATGTTTTAAATTAAATATTTCTTGAATAGATACAAATTCATAACATGATAATTAATTGAACATAAAACATGTATATTATTTAAAAATTACTATATTGTCACACATTTTTCCTCATCATTGATTATATACAAATTCTATTTGTTCAATTTCAAATGAATTATAAATTTAGTTGAAATAAGATTTTATTAGAACATTATAAAACTTTCCAAAACATTTTTGATGTAGTTAAACTTAGAAAACATCACATTTATAGACTTCCAGTATCTTCTGACACTTACACCAAAAAATTTCACTGCTCTAAGATATTTCATCACTAATTTCTTAAAAAATTTCATCTTTTTCTCAGGTATATATTCAATATTTTGGCCCTATATGATAATATAATCCTCATGTAATAAAATTATAATGAAACTTCCATCATCAAATTCTCCCGAGGTAAGTCTCTATGGACCCTTATACTAAAAAAACACAACTCTAAGATATTTTAACACAAGTTTTCTAGAAAATTCTAACTTTTTCTTAGGTATCTTTTCAATATTTCGACCCTACAAGAGAATATCATCTTCATATAGTTAAATTATAATGAAACTTCCATTATAAAATTCCCCTGATGTAATAAAAGGATTTTTATTATACTATATTTGTAACATCCCAAGTATGTAAATAATAATATATTTTCATATCTATGTCTATTTATGAATTAGATAGTTTTTTAGAGGCTTAAAATGAGAATAAATCCAATATTAAGCAAAGAATACTCTAATATTTTTAAAAGATTGTTTTACTGCCCTTTGATGGAAAACCATTTTTAAATATAACTTTTGGAAATTTTATAAGCTCTATTTTCAAAAATAAACTTATTCTTTAGAATTTGTAGAGTGAAATTTACTTTGGATAAATTTTTTGTATTTTTCTGACAATGTTCATTTTTAATGAATAGTGAAAAATACTTCATTTTACTTTAAAACTGCTTTTTCATCTAATTTAATTATATTGTTAGATTATCATTTTAATTGGTTTTAAAGTGTAATTAGAATATATTATTTCCATTTAATCCAATGGTGGTCATTATAAGTAATTTCAATTTTAAATTTGACATAAACAAGTGTATTGTTTCTTAAAAACACGCTATTTGTTTTGACAACGAGAATTATTTTTAAATTAATTACTGCAATTTCTATATTTTGAATTTGGTAAAAATGGATTCCATATTTGGAATCATAAGGTCCAAATTATGTAATCAAGAATCTTTTTTTTTTGGACATTATGAATAGTAACGACGGTAATTGTCTTTAATTATTGTGATTAATTAGTAATCGAGTAGTTAAGGATAATAAAATAATATCATAATAATATAAAGTGACACCAACATGTGTAAAAATATTCTTTTTTGATTCATGGCCGACCATGGGAAGGTTTTTACCAATCTTGAGGGCCCATGGAGTCACATGGGTTTAACAGTGACATTTATGACATTATTTTTAAAAAGAATAGAAATATAACAAAGGTTTGTATATCCTAAGTAAAACAATTTTAATTTTGTTTACATAAATTATCTCTTAGAATATAAATAGTAATTGGAAATCCAAAAATATTTCCTACATCATGGTATTTTTTTATAATTTTTAGTCATTAAATAAATAAATTTATTTATGACACCATGATGATGCAGTGATTACCTCATTAATGAACGATTTAAATAAAATGAAAAGATAAGGTAAAATATAAGATGTACACTTGTACAAAACCTATTGGATGGGTGAATTTAGAACCCTTATCACCTTATCCTCAAAATATATCATTGTGGGACCTTTAAAACCCGAAAATCATTTTATAATAAAGTAACATTTCAAGACTTTCCAAAAGTGACCATCCTCCCTCTTATAAAAGGCCCCCACCTCTACCCCCTTACCCACACCTCTCAAGCCCTTGGCCTATCCAAACACTGATCATATTAGTTCTCTACATCCATTTATTACCCATAGAATCCTCACTTTGGGAAGAATACTTTTCAAGGAAGCCTTTGGCTCAAATCAAAAAGAGTTACCTGGTTTAGAGGTAATGTCTTCTCTCGAGTTTCTTCCTTTTATTTTCCTTCTTCACTCACCACTATATTCTTATTATTTGATCCCATAATAACACCAGAATCATCAATATACTAGGATTTTGTTATGATAAGTATATTACCTACACTTACACACACCTCTGTCAAATGGTTAAAGAACATACTCTTTCTGTAGGTGGTGAATTATTGCCTCACGAAATGATGATTGTTTAATATTCTTTTAACACCTTTCATGGTAGCCATTATGATGTCACTGTATTTATATATGATATATATGGTATTTATTTTTTCTATATTCTTCTTAATTTTATTTTTAAATCACATCATTATGCTTTTCATGTTGTGGAACTATGATAATTTCATCTGAGGAAGTGTGGACTAACACCCCCTCAAGTGATGTGACTCATTCATGCCAAACATGGAATTTATAAATAATGTAATTAATGAACTTATTTTACCTATATAAAATATATATTATACAGGAATTATAATATATATATATATGTCTCATTTAGTTTTAATTCCTTTAATATGACCAAGAAATGAAAGTAGTGTCCATGTGTATGTACGTCCTACCGTCTCCATGAACAGTGCATTTCATTTTTTATCTCCAAATGTTATGAAATAGTATAAAATGAATATATACTGGATATATATGATATTTGAAACATTAATACCATTTTGGAGATAATGTACTTATAACTACATGGACAATTACCTTAAAACAAGTTTATTTTTGACCCATGTACCAAACATCGACAAAACGTATGATATGAACTCACATAATTAACTAATTATTATAACATGATAATATGTGATATGAATTGAATAATAAACTTTAAAGTAAGTCCTTAAGAAATTATAAATTGGCCAAAGTTTATTATTCAGGAGTATAAGGAAACGAACAAGACAAGTCGGACTTGAGGTAATGGACTTCGTCTCAATCTCCTTTCATTGAGGCATACATCAATTTATATACGACCTTCTTTTATTAGTAGTATAATAAAACCTTTTGACTTTTAATTTCATTCAAACTAAATCTTTTTACACGAATCATTTTACTAAATGACAAAAGGGAATGTTTTTGTCTTACGTATGCGGCGATAATGACTTCTCCGCCGCTGTGACGATTATTTGAGTTTCGGCTTCCTCAACAAGCCATAAATTTTTTAAATGAAAAATAAATAATATGTTTTAATTTTCTTTTATTTTGGTATTGAAAATGGTTTTGATAATGTTTTGATTATATCAATGTGTTGTATTTATATCTTGTGATTGAAATATGGAAATGTTATGTTTCCTTTATGCATGTTTTATGTGATATGATTATGTTATGGTTCTTGGGAATTATTTATGAAGTTGGTTGGTTCCATGATAAAATAAGGGTGGGTGAGCCCAATATATCTCTCCAATTCATTGGGTCACGCGAAGGAGTTAAAATCTAAGGTTTCTCTGAAGAGATTTAGGGAATATACTATGATGGGTATTCCAAACATAACCATGAGGGTTACTCCCTACGTAAGAATGTTATGAATGCATCTAGTTACCTTTATGTCTTATGATTTCTATGAGTTATTCATAAATATTATTATTTCATGAGGTATGTTAAAGTGCTTATGTTTTATGAGTAAAGTATGAATTTATTGATTCTTATGTATACATGGACTAATGTTTTCTTTCCATATTTTTATATACCTTACTGAGCTTTTTATGCTCATCCCATGTTTTTGAAAAATATTTCACAGGTCAAGGGAAAAGTACATGATGTGATGATAGTGCCGATGAAGTTTCAATAAAGAATACATGTTTTATTTTAAATATGTTTACTTTGACGGAAAAAAATTAAAACTATCTTTGATGTAACCACCTTGTTTAAATGTGGAATGTAATGCATGATTTATGATCTAATTATCTAAAACTCTAAACCTGAAAAGATCCTCAATGTGAATTCTTGAAATATCCAAGATTAAGTAATGTTTAAGGCTGGGGCCTTATAGTTGGTATCAGAGGTCGGTTTAGATAACTTTAGGAGTTAGAATTATATTAAATGATTATCCAAAAAAATTTACATTATGGTCATATTGAAATGATATATAATTTGAATATTACCATGTTGCTTCATCTAAGACATGTTTGATCAGAATGTTTTTCCATAGAGGAAATAGGGAAGAAGTGCTAGGAAGGCATACAGAAGAAAATGACCTTCCAAATCAGCATCTTGAGATGGTTGGAATTAGAACTGAATAGTTTGTTGCAGTAATGGCGCAGTTGACTCAAGTGATAATTGGTGGTGGTATCCATGCACGAGATCATCCAGATCAACCACAGAAGAACATGTCAGTGGTGGAACATTTCTTAAGGAAACATCCCCCATAATTCAGAGGATCATATGACCCTGTGATAGCTGAAGGGTGGATTAAAGTACTGGAGAAGATTTTTGATGTCATGGGGTGTTCAGACATTCTAAAGTTTAGTATTGTTGTTTACCGTTTGGAGGGTGAAGCAGATCAGTGGTGGTCGATGGTTAAAGATATCAAAGATGCTGATGAGATTGATACTCTTGACTAGGATGAATTCAAAGGTATGTTTCTTGAGAAATATTTTCCTAAGGCTGTTCAACTTAGAATGGAAAAACAATTCTTGGAATTGAGGAAAGAGGATGACTCAGTGGCTGCATATGAAGAAAAGTTCACTCAATTGGAAAGGTATGCTCTAAATTTTATCGAAGAACTTGATAGTAAAATCAATCATTTTTACTCACGATTAAATCCAAAATATCGAAGGGAATTAGCTTCTCATGAGTTAAAAAGTTTTGAAAATCTTGTTGGATGTTTTGAGAAGGTGGAAATGGAGTTTGTTGATGAGAAAGTGTTCTATAACAACCAACAGAAGAAGATATCGATGTGGAAATAGAAAGGGAAGAATCATTCAAAAAAGTTTGATGGTAAGAAAACTAAGTTTGTAGTTTGTGATAAATGTGGTAAAAAGCATGCTGGGGAATGTCTTTTGAATTCTGGAAAGTTATTCTAATGTGATAATATGGGACATAAGGCTCATGATTTCACTGGAAAAGATCAGGGTAATGGTAAGACCAAATTTGATTTACAGTTAGTGAAATGTTTCAAGTGCAATGAGATGGGTCATTATGAAAACAAGTGTTTTATAAAGAGCTCGAATGATGGGAAGCAGTCACACTACAAGAAAAAAGGTGTGGTTATATATTTTGCAACTACTTCAGCAGATGTTGGGCCATCAAATGAATTGGTATCAGGAACTTTGTTTATTTTTTTAGATTATGCCAATGTGTTGTTTGATTCAGGGTCTACACATTATTTCATCTTTGAAAAACTTTCTAGTAAATTGGGAATTACAACTCAAGAAATGACTCATGAACTTGTGGTAAAAACACCTGGGGAAAATGTTGATGCAAAAATAATGTCTAAGAATCTTCTTATAATTATCCATGGAAAGAACCTACTTTAAAACCTTATTATTTAACCTCTAGTAGAGTTTGATGCAATCTTGGTTATGGATTGGATCTCTATTTACCATGAAAAGATTGACTGTAGAGATAAAGAAGTTTCTTTTCAGAAAGACTTTCAGTTTGTGTACAAGAATGAACCCTTACTGTTGATAACATATCAAGACGCTGAGAAACTTGTAAAATATGGAAATGAATGTTACCTTGCACATATTTTTGAAAACAAATGAACCATTCAGATTAATGATGTGCCAATGGTAAATGAGTAACCGGATGTTTTTCCATAATGAGTTTCCTAGAATAATACCAGATCGGGAATTTGAATTTATTGTTGACTTAGTTCCTGATGCTAATCAAATTTCAAAACACCCTTATCGAATGGCTCAAATTGAACTTTTAGAGTTGAAGGAGCAATTGCAAGATTTATTAGAGAAAGGCTTCATTCAACCTAGCATAGCACCATGGGTTGCTCATGTCTTGTTTGTTAAAAAGAAAGATGGTTCAATGAGACTTTTCATTAATTATAGAGCCTTGAATAACAACACTGTTAAGAACAAATATCCTTTGCCTCATATTGAAGATTTTTTTTATCAGCTCCAGGGAGCTCAGTATTTTTCAAAGATTGAATTGAGATCGAGGTACCATCAATTGAAGGTAAAGGAAGCAGATATTCCAAAGACCACATTTCGTACAAGATATGGCCATTATGAATTTGTAGTTATGCCTTTTGGGTTAACCAATGAACCTGCTGTATTCATGGACCTTATGAATATAATTTTCCATGAGTTCTTTGATAAGTTTTTGGTTGTTTTCATTGATGATATTTTGGTGTTTTCTAAAAGTAAATAGGAGCATGAAATTCATTTAAGGGTTATTTTCCAAACCTTAAAGGAAAATAATTGTATGGTAAATTCTAAAAGTTTGAGTTTTCGTTGCAACAAATTTCTTTCCTTGGTCACATTGTTTCTAAAGATGGAATAACTGTTGATCCTACAAAAACAAATGTCGTTGAAGAATGGCCAAGACCCACAAATTTAACCAAGATTCGTAGTTTTCTTGGTTTAGCAGGCTATTACCAAAGTTTTGTTAAAAATTTTGTATTTTTTTCCAGCCCATTGACTAAGCTAAATCAAAAGGGTGTTAAGTTTATCTGGACAAAAGAATGTGATGATTGTTTTTAGGAATTGAAAAGAAGATTGGTGAATGCTCCAGTATTGGCACTACCTTCCAGGAATAGTGAGTTTGTTATCTACAGTGATGCTTCATTTAAAGGACTTGGTTGCGTCCTAATGCAGAATGATCAGGTAATTGCTTATGCATCACGTCAGTTGAAAACTCATGAGATAAATTACCCTACACATTATTTGGAATTAGCTACTGTTGTTTTTTCTTTAAAAAATTGGAGGTAACATTTGTATGGTGTAAAGTGTGAAATATATACTGATCACAAAAGTTTAAAGTATATATTTACTCAGAAAGAATTAAACATGAGACAGAGGAGATGGATAGAATTAATCAAGGATTATGATTGCACGATTCACTACCACCCAGGAAAAGAAAATAAAGTGGCAGATGCTTTGAGTCGAAAAGTAATGCTTCATTAACCATGTTACGTTTGGAACATGATCCTTTGGTTAAGTATTTGATGAATTTTGGTTTGGAAGTTGTTGGTGCAGGAAATTGTTCTATTTTGTTTCAGGTATCAGTGAAAGCTTCTCTATTAGACATAATTAAGAAAGCACAAAAGTAAGATAGTGAGTTGTAGAAAAAGGTAGAGCTAGTTCAGAGGGGTATGTTACCTGAATTCCACATTGATAATCACTGTGTTTTGAGATTTGGGAAGAGATTGTGTGTGCCTTGTGATTCACAGTTGAAGATAGAGTTATTATGTGAAGCTCATAGTTCTCCATTTTTAGTTTATCCTGGAAGTACTAAGATGTATAGAGATCTTCGGTAGTATTACTAGTGGGATGGAATGAAAAGAGATATTGCTGGTTTTACTGTGAATTGTTTGACTTATCAATAGGTTAAAGCAGGGTGGCAGTTACTGAAAGGGATGCTTCAGCCTTTACCAGTTCCAGAGTGGAAATGGGAGAATATATCTATGGACTTCGTTGTGGGATTTCCGAAGACACCTTGAGGTAATAATGCAATCTGGGTTATTGTTGATCGCTTGACTAAATCTACTCATTTCCTTGCTATACGAGATAATTTTTCCCTAGATCAACTTTCTCAATTGAATCTTAAAGATATAGTCAGGTTACATGGAGTTACCCTATCCATTGTATATGATCTTGATCCTAGGTTCACTTCTAACTTTTGTAAAGGCCTTCAGATGTCATTGGGTACTGAATTAAATTTTAGTACATCTTTTCATCCTCAATCATATGGGAAGTCAGAACGAACAATTCAGACTTTGGAGGATATGCTACGTGCTTATATGATGGATTATCAGAGAAGTTGGGACCAACATCTTTCATTGTTTGAGTTTTCTTATAATAACAGTTTTCATTCCCGTATACAGATGGCACCATTTTAGGCATTATATGGGAAGCGGTGTAGAACTCCAACTTTTTGGGATGAAGTAGGTGAAAGGAAGTTGATGGGACCAGAATTGGTAGAAGAGTTGGTAGAAAACATTCAGCTGATATAGAAACATATGAGAACAGCTCAGAGCGGGAAGAAAAGTTATGCGGACAATAGGAGGAATGATCTCTATTTTGAGGTAGGTGATCATGTTTTCCTCAAAGTTTCACCATGGAAAAGTGTGATGCGATTTGGAAAGAAAGGAAAGTTGAGTCCAAGGTTAATTGGACCATATGAAATTCTAGAGAGAGTTGGATCAATTGCATACCGAGTGGCCTTACCTCTGAATTTATCTCAGGTACACAATGTTTTCCATGTTTCAATGTTAAGAAAGTACATTCCAGGCACTGGTTCTCCAAGTAGGTTGTTGGTGAATTTTCCAGACAAGGAATAATATTCTTCACGATGGGGTGTATTCCTCCGGTCGTACGATAATGATCAGAACCAAAAACCTTCTACTCGACCTGGTTAGAGTGGTGAACATCAAAAGGGATGCCCCCACTAGGAAACAAATCATGCACTATCCACATGGACAATCTTTCACCGTTTGTAACTCAGCTGGTAGGTGGGTCAGGTGGCAACCACCGCCACAGGGCCTCAAGCTCAACATCGATGGGTCCTGTGTTGTGGGGCTCATGCGTGGTAGATATCTGATCTGCGACTCCAACGGTTTGGTCATTCTGACCTTCTCCATACGCTTGGGCAACGGTTGGTCAATTATCATAGAGGCAAACATCATGCTCGTGGGCCTCTCAGTTTTCCAGCAGAAGGGGATCATCCTTGCGAAGGCTGAAACAGATTCTCTCATCATTCATAATTCCCTCAAGGGTATGGGTGACACCCCGTGGTCTATAGAGTACACTATACGGAAATTCCATGATCTCCATGACAACAACATCAAAATATCCCACACCCAACAGGAGGTTAACAAGGCGGTGGATTTTTTGGCCTCTTACAACATTCATGGAATGGAGAGTCTCTTCATACACGACCTTCATAGCTTGACTCCAGCATGAATGGACATTATCTGAGGGGATTCCCTTAGACATCACCATTTTTGAACCCCATATCCATATACCCCCGATCCCTCATTGGAACCTTTTATTAATAAAAATCTAGATGATGACGATGATGAAGGAAGTACATGCCAGATCCATCTCATGTTTTGAGTCCATAGGTAGTTCAGCTAGAAGAGAATCTATCTTATGAGGAACAACCGGTCCAGATTCTTGACCACAGGGATCAAGTTTTTCGTTATAAGGTGATACATAAAATAAATTTTTTGTGTAAAAACCACATGATTGAAGAGGCAACATGGGAATCTGAAAATGCAATGAGGGATAAATACCCCCACTTATTGGATAAGTAAATAAATTTTGGGGACGCAATTTCCTAAAGGGGGAAGGATGTAACATCCCAAGTATGTAAAGAATAATATATTTTCTTATCTATGTCTATTTATGAATTAGATAGTGTTTTAGAGGCTTAAAATGAGAATTAATCCAATCTTAAGCATAGAATACTCTAATATTTTTAAAAGATTCTTTTACCGCCTTTTAATGGAAAGCCATTTTTAAATCTAACTTTTGAAAATTTTATAAGCTCTATTTTTCAAAATAAACTTATTCTTTATAATTGGGATATTGAAATTTACTTTGGATAAATTTTTGGTATTTTTCTGACAATGTTCATTTTTAATGAATAGTGAAAAATAATGCATTTTACTTCAAAAATGCTTTTTCATCTAATTTAATTATATGGTGAGATTGTCTTTTTAATTGGTTTTAAAATGTAATTAGAATATATTTTTACCATTTAATCCAATGGTGGTTATTAGATGTAATTTCACTTTGAAATTGGATATAAACAAGTGTCAATCTTTTGATAGATATAGTTTCTTAAAAACACGCTATTTGTTTTAACAACATGAATTATTTTTAAATTCATTACTGCAATTTTTGTGTTTAAAATTTGGTAAAATGTATTCTATATTTGTAATCATAAGGTCCAAATTATGTAATTAATAATCCTTTGTTTTTGGACATTATGAATAGTAACGACGGTAATTATCTTTAATTATCATGATTAATTAGTAATTGGGTAGTTAAGGGTAATAAAATAATATCATAATAATATAAAATGACCCCAACATGTGTCTAAATCCTCTTGTTTGATTCATGGCCGACCATGGGAAGCCTTTTACCGAACTTGAGGGCCCATGGAGTCACATGGGTGTAATAGTGACATTTATGACATCTACTATCTATACTAATTAAATTAGGCTTCCTCCTTCCCTATGTGTCGCCTTCCCCTTAATCCACATCTTTTTCTGACCATTACTCCTCTGCTTTCACATCCTTTCTCCCACGACACAATCGGGCTCCCCCTCGCGCGCTCTCCCATCAGCCCTCCGAATTAGGGTTCCTTCATCGGGCTTCCTTCCACCGTCCGGCTACCTTGCACCTTCGTCCACGCTGCATTACCAGCTCCGGCGACGCCATCCGAGCTTCCCGCGCGCATGCTCTACCCTATTCCAAAGGGATTTAGGGTTCCGAGCTACTAACGTGCTTCAACAATAAACATCAATACGGTCTTCTTCTTTTCAGTCTCACCTCCCACGACGTCGTTCAGTGGTGGGCGTGTTGTATAATCTTATCCCCATATAAGGGTTTCATTGTACCGACTTTCTTCGACGAAGGTAGATGAAACTCTCCCCATCCTCTTCGGTAGGCAGTTGGTATTGCATCATCCTAGTACGGTTTCTATCGATGCGACCTGCAGTCATTGAATAGAGGTACATAATCCTCCATTATACCATATGATGTTTGATTGTAATCTTCCATTGTGTATTTTTGTGCCTATTTTAAATCATTTCGCACATCAGTATGCAACTGAAATCCATGTGTGGGTACCTTATACTGCATTATGTGACATTCGAATTGTAGATTTGATTATATATTTTCTGTATAATTTTGATCTGTTTCTTTGATGTTGCTGTAATTGTAGTTCATTGTAATGAAAGTACACTGCTTCGTTAGGTTTAGAGAATATTTAGTCCCACTCTTCCATGTGACCAATTCATATATGTTTCTCTGATGTTGTTATTTCTTTGATGTTGCTATAACTTTAGTATAAGTGTCGTTCAGTGAAAGAATATTTAGTCCCACTCTTCCAGATGTCTTCTCGTACTGCATTGTTTTTAATTAGATATGCTAATTTTAGATGATTTATTTCTATATAATATATAAATGATTCTTTGAACTTGGTATAACTGTCGTTTAGAATAATCACAGTACACTACTTATCTATGGGTTCCATTTACTGCATTATGTGACATTCAATTGGGATATTTAACTATATATTTACTGTGTAATGTATATATGTTTGTTTGATGTTGGTATAACGATGGTTCATTGCAATCACAGTTCAGTGCTTATTCAGATTTACAGAATACTTAGTTTCCATTCCATCCATCTTCACTACATAAATATTCCTCAATATCCATCCAAGGTATTCATTCAAAATGTTTTTAATATGTGTTCCTGTACAGTATTATCTTTAACTGAATATTCTATTTTCGAATGTATGGTTCTATATAATATATATTTGCTTCTTTCGTGTTGGTGTAAGTGTCGTTCAGTAAAATCACAGTACGCTGTGAATTTTTGTTAACAAGAAATATCATAAAGAATTAAAACTTGAATTCTCTATCAAATGTCTTATCAGTATATTTTTAATTGAATCTATGTACCCATAAACATCTTTTGGTTTCATTCTAAAACTTGACAATTCAACATAAAGACAAAAAAACAAATATGCAGACACCGTCATCATCGAGAGATGCAAGGTTGCAAAGGAAACTTCGTATGAGAGAACGAAAAATGGGTACATTAGTATTGTATTTCCTTTAAAACATTACATAAACTTACTTACTGAATTACAGGTTCCTAACTTCATAAGAAATATCACCCATGGACTACCATCAACTTTTTTCTACTGCTTCATTTGATTCTACGCAACTGAATTCTGACTTGATCAGAGGAGCACGCATACCACTTTACCCTATACCTACCAATGGTTAGTATAATTTTATTTGACCAACATTTTCATATACAGTCAATACATTAATTTTAAATAATGTACTCTACTTTACTCATTCTGTATTTGAATTGACAGTGGCTCTAGATTCAGGATCTTCTTCACCAAATACTGTTAGAACAACCATTAGAAAAAGTTTTAGTAAGAGTATTAACTGTACTTCAAGTAAGTATCCGAGCGTTTCACTCTTAAATTCCATCTAATAATTACAATTTCATTCATGTACTGTCTATTCACTAAAGGAGGATAATGCATATCATTGTCACCTTTATCTTTTAATGGTGAGTTATATTACACTATTAAATAACAGTGAGTATATATATTTATTTTACCATGTCATAACATTGTATAGTTTGTTAACTACTAAAATTCATTGACAACTCATCAAGGCCGTGGATCTTCATTAACAAGATCGGTGCCCGGTAGCAAGAGAAAGCATATATTTGCATATAATGAAGAAAATTATGACCCCTCTGGTAACTACTCCGTTAGTGTATTTTTGTAAATACAATCACATTTTCTATCATATTTATTGAATAGTTTAAAAAACTATGAATTACTTTTGCTAGGTGTAATGAATGATGGAAATATTCTCAATTACCCTTCACATGACTTATTATCAGAGTAAGCACAAATCATGTGTTCAAATTCTTTCTAATTATCACATACTATAATTTTTTGAATACTATGTTTAAGTTAACAGATTCTGTTTTACGACTTCAACTACCGGTAACGAATCTTATTTTCACGACAAAGGTGTGATGTATATTATAATCATGCTCTATTCTTCTTCTGTATATATATATATATATATATATGTCTATTCTTTCAGAATTTAAAGTAATTTGAATGCATAATTTACACTTGAAAAGGTTGTGTCATCTAAACTGAATCATTTCATTTCAGAAAGAGATGTATCAACTGGTGAAATCAATGCTGGAATTACTCATCGAAGATACTATTCAGTTATGACCTACTACATAGTCATCTGTTACTTTACAGATGTTTCGTATGCATTTTCTTACTAATTAAATAAAAATTCTGCTGCAGGTATTTCAAATTAATTTGAATGCATATTTTACACTTGAAAAGGATGTATCATCTAAATTTAGTCATGTCAGTTCAGAAAGAGATGTAACAACTGCTGAAATCAATGTTGGAATTACTCATTGAAGATACTGTTCAGGTTTGGCCTACTACATAATCATCTGTTACATTACAGAAATTTCATATGCATTTTCTTACTTACTAAATAAAAATACTGCTAAGGAATGAATGAAACTACTACACCTTGCGGAAAATTCAGGCCACTAAATTATTTTTACCTTTTACTATAATATTATTCAAGTCTTCCCAGTTATATGTATTTTATACTGCCAAGTTTATTAACACCATTCATTTAACCCTTGTTCACCTGCAGAATATCAGAATAGTGGAGACCCCTCTAATGTTTTCCAATACTGTGGATCTATCTTTTGTTTTGATGAGAGAAATATAAAATGCAGCACCAAAGAAAACCCACGATTTGGTGTATGTTGCGTGCTTGGTAAAGCCTCTTTGAAATTACTACTGCCCTGTCCTCTATTCCTTCAAACGTTAGTCTTTAATCAAAACACTGTGGAGGCAAGATCATTCCAAGAATATATGCATATTTACAATTATATGTTTGCATTCACGTCAATGGGTGGTAAGGTTGACAGATCATTCAATAATGGAAGAGCTCCAATTATATTCAGATTGAATGGACAAAAATACCATCACATAGGTAGTTTGTGTCCTCCAAAGGGACAACCACCTAGGTTTGCCCAGCTATATGATTATGATACTGCAAACAAGTCTCAGAACAGGATTCTGAATGTCAGGTAATATTTTACATTTAGGTTATGACATT
Source organism: Viscum album (assembly GCA_963277665.1). NCBI lineage: Eukaryota > Viridiplantae > Streptophyta > Magnoliopsida > Santalales > Viscaceae > Viscum > Viscum album. The sequence continues at coordinate 948,549,750 of OY728155.1, read as the reverse complement.
TACGTTCCTGCCATATTTTCACTTCATTCTAAATTTAATTCACTTTGAAGTTATGATGGAGAAAATTCAAACACAGTGGTCAATCATAATATTGTTGTCAACTTACAAAAAATACTTCATGAAACTAATGTTTTAGCTCGTCATTTCAAAAGTGCAAAGTATGTTCTTGATCGTCAAGAACATGAAAACTTAAATTTGCACCTTCTTAAGAGAAGAAAACTAGATGCATCGACATACAACTTGCCTACTACTTCTGAGATTTCGATGCTTATTGTTGGTGACATTGAAGATCTCAACTATGAAAGAGATATTATCATTTAAAGAAGAAGTGGTGATTTTCGGCGGATTGATGAGCATCATCCCTTGTACCTTCCATTGCAATATCCACTAATTTTCACAAATGGTCAAGATGGATATGTTGAAAACATTTTGCATTGATATACGTCTATGACTACATATAGAAGGGTTCGGAAAGTAACAATGCGTGAATACTTCTCCTTTCACTTGCAGTGCCGGTCAAGTGATACATCGATATTACAACATTCAAGAAGACTGTTGAAACAATTTATTGTTGATTCTTATACAATGATAGAGTCTTAGAGACTATCCTTCATGCGCTTCAATAAAAAATTCTTGAGGGTTGAGTTGTACAATGGGCTACAAGATGCTTTTCTTCAAGGTGACCGTGATGGGTATGCATGCAGGAAGTGAATCATTTTACCTTCTACATTTACTAGTGGTCCTAGATATATGATTCAAAACTACTAAGATTCTATGTCAATATGCAATTGGGAAGGATATCAAGATTTGTTTTTAACATTCACATGCAATACACGTTGGCCTGAAATCACCAGATATGTATCACGTCACAATCTTCATCCTTCAGACTGTCCGCACATTGTATCTAGAATTTTTAATATTAAGGTTTACCAGTTAATGAAATATTTACAAGATAGATGTTTCTTTGGAAATTCACGAGCAGGTACCTTTTGTAATACAAATTATTTTATGAGACATACTTTTTCTTATTTAATGCATATGTTGTTGAACTGTGTCATTTATATTATTACTTTCTGTGCAGTTGTTCGTACAGTGGAATTTCAGAAACGTGGACTGCCTCATATAAACATTTTACTATTTTTATGTAGATAGAGAAAAATAGGTACTCCTGCCTGCATTGACAATTTTTTTTCAGCTAAAGTTACAGAAAAATCTAACTTCCCAAAACTTCATGAGGATGTTAATAAGTTTATGATGCATGGACCACGTGGTAATGAAAATTGTAAATCACCTTGTATGAAATATGGAAAATGTACAAAAAAAATTCCAAAAAATTTGTTGAAAGTACAACAGTTGATGATGATGGGTATGTTCTATACCGACAAAGAAATGATGGAAACACGATTGTGAAAAATGGTGTCCCATTGGATAATCGGTTTGTTGTACCATATAATCCTTTCTTGCTAATGAAGTATCATGCTCATTTGAATATTGAAGTTTTCAATCAATCAACTTCCATAGAATATCTATTTAATTATATTAGAAAAGCTAATGATCGTGTCACAGCAACTCTATATGAAACCAACACTACAGCACTGTCAGGAAATCATGTCAATGAGATTAAGATGTATTATGATTTCCGATACATATATCCTTGTGAGGCCTCTTGGAGGATATTTTCCTATGATATCCACTATAGATATCCTCCGGTTGAAAGATTACATTTTCATTTTCCAGGCCAAAATAGTGTTACGTACACTGACAATGATCATATTGAGGATGTGTTGAGTAAGGATAATATTTTTGAATCAATGCTTACAGTATGGTTTTAAGCCAATGTTTCTTACCGAAAAGGAAGATGTCTCACATTCGTAGAATTTCCAACTATATTTTTCTTCCACCAATGTGAAAAAATATGGTGTCCAATAAAAAATGGGTTCAGTATTGGTAGACTTTATTATGTGCCATCGAAAATTGGAGAGCTATATTACCTGTGATTAATGCTCACAAAGATCAGAGGTGCAACTTCTTTTGACAGTATTAAAACTGTGAACAACATTATTCATGGTACTTTTCGTGAAGCATGTTCTGCATTGGGACTTCTTGCTGATGATAGAGAATTTATTGAAGTAATAAAAAAGGTGTGGACTTGGGCTACGGGATGGTCTACGCGCAAACGTTTTTCCAACATTTTGTTCTCAAACAATATGTCTCACCCAGACATTGTGTGGCATGAAACATGGGATCTCCTCAGTGAATACATTCTCTATGTTCATCAAAATAGGCTATAAATTTCAGGTATATGTTGTCAAATTTCTCAATATATATAATGTGAAATGAGTATTTGTTATTTCAGTAACTTTTAATTCTTTATTAAGATATTGTAGTAATTAAATAACAATGTTTCATGATTCCATTTAGATTTGAAACTCACGGATCATCAAAAACAGATGTATTCTTTTCTTGAAATAGAGAACCTACTGCAAAGGAATGGTAGATCTCTTCATTATTTTTCACCAATACCCATTCCATAGGCTGAAATTGTCTCTCAACGAAATCAATTTGTAGCTGATGAACTAAATAATAACAGAGAGAGTCTTCAGAATGAGTATATGACTTTGCAAAGTAAGCTTACTGATGATCATAATGACGTGATGAGTACCATTATGTCTTCTTTAACTGCATCTATAGGTGGTTTATTTTTCTTGCATGGTCATGGTGGCACAGGTAAAACTTATATTTGGAAAGTATTGACATCTTTACTACAGTCAGAAGGTAAAATTGTTCTGGAAGTTGCATCTAGTGGAATTGCATCATTACTACTAACTGGTGGGAGGAAAGCACATTCCAAATTTCAATTTCCGATTTCAATTTTGGAAAACTCTGTTTGCAATATTCATCATTGTAGTGATGTGGTGGATCTTCTACAGTTAACAAAGCTTATTATTTGGGATGAGGAATTGATGATTCATAAGCATTGTATTGAAGCTGTTGACCGTACTTTAAAATATATAATGTCGATAAAAAATGAAAATGACTCAAACATGCCATTCAGTGGAATAACTGTTGTGTTGGGTGGGTATTTCAGGCAAATACTGTCTGTCGTACTAGGTGGTAGAAGAAATGAAATAGTTTCTTCAAGTATAGCTTCTTCATACTTGTGGAAACATTGTTGAATTATAATACTTACAAGGAACATGATATTGCTTTCCAATTCTTCTACAATTTCAGATGAGGTTCTTGAATTTTCCAAATGGACATTAGATATTGGTGAAGGTCGCATTTCAGAACCGAATGATGGTGAAGATACAATTCCAATTCCATCCGCATATCTTCTTGATTGGAAAAAAGATCATATTTCTGAAATTGTTGAACATACTTATCCCAACATAATCTGTAACCATGTTGATGTTAATTATCTTAAAGATCGTGCCATCTTAGCTCCAACTCAGGATATTTTTGAAGAAGTAAATGCTTACATGATGTCCCTCACGTGTTCTGAATGCAAAGATTATTTTAGCTCAGATTCAGTCTGTGATGAATGTTTTGATACAGATAGGCTAGAAAACATTTACACATCTGATATGTTAAATGGGATTAATGTTTCAGGGATGGCTGCCCATAAAATTACAATCAAAATTGGGGTTCCGTTCATGCTGATTTGAAATGTAGATCAGTCTGTGGGATTATGTAATGGGACTCGCTTGATTGTTACCCACTTGGGAGATCATATAATCAGAGCAAGAATTCTATGTGGTTATAATTCAGGATATCTTTCTTTCATTCCAAGATTAAATATGACACACTCTGACTGTTGGTGGCCTTTTAAACTGAAAAGATGGCAATATCCATAGACTGTTTCTTATGCTATGACTATTAACAAAAGTCAAGGACAATCATTGTCTTATATTGGGTTGTATCTTCAAAAACCTGTGTTTCTTCATGGTCAATTATATGTTTCTCTATCTAGAGTCACATCACCATTAGGTTTGAAAATATTAATTGGTGATAATAATCCTGAAACTTGTGAATCAACACAAAATATTGTTTACAAAGAAATATTTCATAGATTGTGTTAGGTATATGTTAAATTATATGTTAAATTTTCAATGATCTGTTCTGGTCAACTTATTTATGTCTGATTTTATGAATGTCATTGTTTCTGATTATGAGATCTTTGTGTAAAAATTAAAACATCACATTTATACCAAAATGTTGCGATCAATTACCCCTTTGAATGATATCACACCTGATACCGATGAGACATTGAAGATACAAGTGCGTATTTTGAATTTATGGTGCAACACATCATCTCGGTACTCCAATGATATTGTTGCGATTGATATGATTCTTGGAGATATACAGGTGAAATCAGAATAAAAATAGAGTTCATATTATCTTTCTTCTATTTCATTTATCTTCTCATTTCAAGTATACCACATATTTTTCAAGTTTATTTATATGACTTTCAATTTTTGACATTGTTATAAATTTATTTCTACAGAAAGTAAAGATACAATGTACTATTATTGGGCATCATATTCTATCTAAGTTTAAAAATATATTGCGGGAAAGGATGTTCTATTTCATACTGAACTTGTATATAGCTGAAAATCAAGGTACCTACTTAGGAACTAGACATGCATGTCGAGTACTATTCACATCAACAACACATGTCTGACCATGTGATGCACCGCTACCACATTTCTGTTTTGATTTTACTTCCTTTGAAGACATAATTCAGAGAAAGGTTCCATAACAACATTTAATAGGTAAACGTTTATTGAGATTTCTGTAACATTTTATTACTGTCACTACAGTTTTTCTGATGATCAATACATCATTTCATGGATACCTGTCAACTATTATTAGCTTACAGTAAATAATTTTTTCTTCTTTCTTATATGTTTTAGAAATTATTGGATATTTACGTTGCTCAAATCTTCTTGAAGCATTGGGTAATAGCAATTTCAAGATGCAAATTGTCTTACAGGATGAAAGGTTAGCCATTGCGTTATTTTAGTATGTCTGACCCACTATTTATATTTAACATTATGCGGTAAATATTTTTCTGCAGTGGGTTACAACTTAAATGCAATTTATGGGGTGATTATACTAACCATATGTCATCTTACTTGGAAGAAATTATCATTTCATCAACTGTTTTAATATTGAAACTCATCAGAGTTAAGAAATTAAATAGTATACTCTCTAATAACACAATGCCTTATTTCCATTTCATTTATTCAATGATTGTAAGAGTTTTAAACCATTATTCCAACTGAATTCACTTTAAAACTACTTTTAGACTCTATTATACATACAACTTCCATTAATGCGACAAAAATCCTTTTCAATATTGATATTGAAGATGATGAATCATTCCAAAAAAGGTGCTCTGGACAGTTGATTTTATTTTCATTTTTGTATATCATGTCCAATGTTTACTATATGATAGATGTTGATATTATGTTTGATATTTGAGTTTCATTTTTCAATTTTCAGATGTATGTTTATAATGTCATCAGAGAATTGAAGTCCAGCACCAACAAACCCATCTTCTTTCTCTACACCATTTCTATATTGGGAAAATAAAAAAACAATTTCTGAAGTGAAGAATTGTGATCGGGTATGTAGTATATGGAAAACATACAATTTAAATTATGCACTTTAATATTGAGGATGTACTCGTATAATACTATACAATTTCATTATCTACATTATTCTCAATGTTAGACATCCTACAAAGTGCTTGATTTCCATCACCATAAAAAAATTCAAACAAATCACAATTGGTTTTATGATTCATGCAATTCTTGCATGAAAAAAGTGCATAATGTTGATGGAAAAATTTGGTGCAGCAACTACAAGATATCGATAACTTACACTATTCCCAGGTTCTTATTTGTTCTTCTTCTTAACAGTTTATTAGTTACTTTATATATCAATATTAATTAATTTTACTTATCCTAAATCCCTTTATAATTATATTTATAAATCAACAGATATCGAGTGCAGCTGCTTGTGACTGATTCCACGAACTCCTCATCAGTTGTCCTATTTGATAAAAAAAGTAATGAAATTTTGGAGAAAAATGCTTCAGATCTATGAGATTATTTGATTCAGGTACTACTAGATAATAAACTAGCATGATGACAAAATATGTCTGCTTCATTTAAACTAAAATTTACTTTTTTCTTAAATAAGGATGATGATGAGCACGGTTATCCTACTGAATTGACTATTTTCAAATAAAAAGGGTTCTCCTGTCAATTTAAGTGTCAAACTATAACATTCAAAATCATCGTCGTTCAGTAGAACAAAACTCATAAAAGGTAATATTCATTACCGATAACGAAAACTACATCAGCGATTTCAATGATAGCTTCACGTAATTTCAGGTAGATTCCATTACATATCCTTAATTTCATTAATATGGGTAGGCTGAAAATAGTTATTTGTCTTATTGTTTATATAAATCATCGACAGAGCAGTGGCTGTACGGATGTAAGTAGTTTTTATGAACATATTTAGGTACAATATAATCCATTATCATCATTTTTACTTCCCTGCGTTTGAAGAACATGCAACTGGATTAATGCTTTCTTCTTCTATCATAGGATCATCAGAATGTTGAATCATTTTGACTCAGTGTAAGGGATGACTCTATATTTGAAACATAATCTACGGTATCGTCAAGTATACAGGTATATATGTATATTATCCCTTAGAATTTTATTTAAAAGCATTTATTTTCATCCTATATTTTAATTGCTCCTAGATCTGATGCTTCTTTTAACTACGTTCTATATGCAGAAAAACCTACTGACTGATCTTCTTAATGAATATTTTATTGAGAAATATCATCATATCCCACCTGAAATTGTCGATAAAATAGGTGAGGCAAAAAATATGGCAATCCGAATGAAGGATAAATTAAAAGACAAAACAGAAAAGAATGAATGATATGTTCTGTAGATATGAAAGGTAATATGATATCAGGTGATTGTATCTTCTAATTTATTTTCATTCATCTTACTTAGTTTATTCTTTCTATATTACATATCAACCGTTAGTTGATGTATTTCAGTGCTGGTGGGAGAAGGGGCAGGGCAGGGAGGTTGGGCTTGGTGGGAACTGGTGGGAAAGGGGCTGGGCCGGTAGGAGGTCCATGGTGCGGTTGGTGCTGGGAAGAAGGGAGGATGAGTTGGAATGGGGAGGTCCTGGGATGGGGTTGCAGTAGAAGCTGCTAAGGGGGGAGGGGAGGGAAGGGGTTGGGCAGGGGGAGGGGAGGGAAGGGGTTGGGCCGGGGGGAGGGGAGGGGAGGGGAGGCGCTGGGAATGGGAGGGGGTGGTGATGGGCAGGATTGAGGATGAGTTGGTAGGGGGGACGGACCTGGTGGGGGGTGGTGCTGGGCAGGGGGGAAGGCCCTCTGTAATGTTTTTTTATCATGTTTCTGGTTATTATCTTAGTTAATTATATATATGGATGGTTAACATGCATATGCATGTGCTGTTTTTTATATAGATGTTTTTTTATCATTGATATTGAAATATGTTTAGTTTGCGATTAGTTTTAGGATTCCTTAATTTTAACTTTTGTGTACAGGTTCAACAAAAACTTCGGGTGGGGGTGTATTGCAAGGATCTCCATGCAGGTATTCAAAGTACATGCTTATGTAATGTTATGGATTACATTTTTATTGGCTCATTGGATGGTTTATATGGATGACATTACACAACACATGAATATTGGCTATCTTAGACTTTATTTTTTGACTACACAAACCAATCCTGTCATGTTATTGGTGATATTATCTTATGCATATTTCATATTTGAATGAATTTATTGCATTTTGTTATTGTTTTTAAAAGGTAACAACTTATAAACTGTTCAGTAGTCTGTGTTTCATTACTTAATTCAATAGTTTTTTTAAATTACTGTATATATTTATGATTCCTAATATATGCTTCTAATTTTTTTTTATATAAAAATATAAATGGGATATGTAGTTTGAATCTGTTACTTTTAGATGAGTATCTATACTTGATGAAGTGGTAAACCATATTGGTAAGGAATTGTAGGTCCATGATGAAAGAGCTGGGGAGGGAGGGAGGGGAGGGGGAGAACTGGGCAGGGGGGAGGGGGCTGTTGTGGGAAGGGGCTGGGCAGGGGGAGGAGTAGGTGGGAGGGTAAGCTACTGGGAAGGGGTGGGAAGACAAACTAGTTAGAGGGGAGGGGATACAAGGAGCTGGGTAGGGGGAGTAAGAGGGGGGAGGATGGGGGGATGAAAGGGTGGGAGGATATTCTGGTTAGTGGGCAGGGGAGGGGAGGGGAGGACCTGGGTAGGTTGGAGAGGAGATGAGGGGAGGGGAAGGGAAAATGAGGGCAGGGGGGAAGGGCCTCGTGGGGGAAGAGGTTGGGCAGGGGGTGATGGGGGAAGAGACTAGAAAGGGTGGAGTGATGGGGGAAGGGGCTGGGCAGGGGGGACTAGTGGGGGAAGGGGCTGGGTAGGGGGAAGGATGATGAGGGAGGGGGAGGTGTTGGGATGGGGTCATAGACAAGCCAAGGAGGGGGGAAGGGAGGGGTATAGCTGGGTAGGGGGGTAGGAGGACTTGATGGGAAATTTTTTGGGGGGGTCATGCTGGGCAGGGTGGAGGGAGGGAGGGGCTGGGCAGGGGAGGGATGATAGGTACTGGAGTGGGGAGGGGGGGTTGACATGTTGGGAAGGGTGTGGGGGGGGAGGGGGGGCTGGGCAGGGGAGGGAGGAAAGGTATGGGATTAGGGAGGGGAGGGGAGATCTATGCATGGGGGTTGGAGGACGTGCTGGGAAAGGAGCTGACAAGCTCGCCAGGGGGGAGAACCTTTGCAGGGGGGAGGGGGGGCTGGGTAGGGGGAAGAAGAGGATCTGGCCCGGGGGTAGAGGAGTGTAAATGGACATCTGACGAATGCAATGCATGGATGGGCTGGACGGGGGGGGCTGGACTAGAGGGCGGAGGGCAGTAGAGGGGCAGGGCAGTGATGACGGGCTAAGTGGGGGACAGGTAATGCCCTAGGCAGCAGGTGTTGATTATATTTTTTCTCCAGTTAAACAATTTTAAATTTTTCAAATATGTCATGATGGTTTTCTAATAGAGTCTACCTGGTTACCATTTTCTATTAATTATTTCAATTATTAGTGATTTTTCATTTCCATATTATTTAATTGTTTTCATCGAATTTCTGTACAGTTTTTTTTCATAGATGAATATTGTAAACAAATAATCCATTTGATTATGAAATGATTTTTTTTACTTCATTTGATTAACTAGTTATTTCTACATAGTAGTATGTGTTATTTACTCACATTTATTTCTAATTATAGATTACAAGAATCAATATAAATGTCAACAAACATGACAAACTACTACTCTACATAAATGATGTATGGTGGTACTGGGAGGCTTTTGATTGCACATTTTGATGACATGAATTGTAATCTGATCTGCACACCCGCTGTTGTTGAAAATTATGGTTCCTGTTTATGATGTCAAACATGTATCTGCTACTAAAACAATATTGATGTTCTCTTATCATTGTTAAATTACATTCCATAGTTTTATGTAAAAGGTGAAACTGTATTGATGTACTCTTTCCATGATTCTGTTTCACTGTTGACCTATTTCAAGTATCTATAAATTATATTTTCATACTTTGTTTCTATGAATAAATTTATAATTTCAATATATTATTTATTAATTTTCATTGTGTTTCACCATTGGTTCCTTCGTTGATAATTTTATACAGAAGTCTGTTTAGTATCTAAATTTTGTTCCTCAATTTCTGTAACTTTTATTCCTCATTATGTATGTCATTTTTGTTTCAAATATATTCAATATTAATATAAACTATTATTTTTTATAAATATTAATGTATAGTTAATAATAAGAATTATTTTATAGTGTCATTCATTTCACGGGGCGGAGTACTAGTTAATTTTAAAAAGAAGAGAAATATAACAAAGGTTTGTATATCCTAAGTAAAACAATTTTAATTTTTGTTTACTAAAAATTATCTCTTAGACTATAAATAGTCATTTGAAATCTAAAAATATTTCCTACATCATGGTATTTTTTTTTAATTTTTATACATTAAATATATAAATATATTTATGACACCATGATGATGCAGTGATTACCTCATTAATGAACGATTTAAATAAAATGAAAAGATAAGGTAAAATATAAGACTTAGACTTGTCAAAACCCTATTGGATGGGTATATTTAGAACCCTTATCACCTTACCCTCAAAATTATCATTTTGGGACCTTGAAAATCTGAAAATCATTTTTTAATAAAGTAACATTTCAAGACTTTCCAAAAGTGACCATCCTCCCTCTTATAAAAGGCCCCCACCTCTACCCCCTTACCCACACCTCTCAAGCCCTTAGATCATCCAAAAATTTATCATATTATCTCTCCACATCCCTCTATTACTCCTAAAAGCCTCACTTTTGGCATAATTCATTCCAAGGAAGCCTTTGGCTCAAATCAAAAAGAGTTACCCGATTTAGGGGTAATGTCTTCTCTCAAGATTCTTCCTTTTATTTTCCTTCTTCACTCACCACTATCTTCTTATTATTTGATACCATAATAAAAACTAGTATTATCAATATACTAGGATGTTGTTATGATAATTATTCTACTTACACTTACACACACCTCTGTCTAATGGTTAAAGAACATATTGTTTCTGTGGGTGGTGAATTACTACCTCACGAAACGATGATAGTTCAATCTTCTTTTAACACCTTTCATGGTGGCCATTATGATGTCACTGTATTCTATATATGATATATGTGGTCTTTATTTTTTCTATATGCTTCTGATTTTATTTTTAAATCACGTCGTTATGATTTTCATGTTGTGTAACTGTGATAATTTCATCTGAGGAAGTATGGACTACTGCCCCCTCAAGTGATGTGACTCGTTCATTGCCAAACATGGAATTTTATAAAGAATGTAATTAATGAAATTATGTTACCTATATAACATATATATTATAATAGAATTATAATATATATATATATATGTCTCATTTAGTTTTAATTCCTTTAATATGAAAAAGAAATGAAAGTAGCGTCCATGCATATGTACGGCCTACTGTCTCCATGAACGGTGCATTTCATTTTTTATCTCCAAATGTTATGGAATAGTATAAAATGAATATATACTGGATATATATGATATTTAAATAATTAATACCATTCTGGATATAATGTACTTATAACTACATGGACAATTCTATTCAAACAAGTTTATTTTTGACTCATATACCGAACATCGACAAAATGTATGATATGAACTCACATAATTAACTAATTATTATAACATGATAATATGTGATATGAAATGAATAATAAACATTAAAGGAAGTAATTAAGCAATTATAAATTGACCAAAGATTATTATTCAATAATATAAAGAAACGAACAAGACAAGTCAGACTTGAGTTAATGGACTTCGTCTCAATCTCCTTTTGTTGAGGCATACTTCAATTTATATACGACCTTCTTTTTTTAGTTGTATAATAAAGCCTTTTGACTTTTAATTTCATTAAAAAGAAATCTTTTTACATGAATCATTTTACTAAACAAAAAAAAGGAATGTTTTTGTCTTACCTATGCGGCAAGAATGACTTCTCTGCCGCCGTGACCATTATTTGAGTTTCGGATTCCTCTAAAAGCCATAACATTTTTAAATGAAAAATAAATACCAAGTTTTACTTTTCTTTTATTTTGGTATTGAAAATTGTTTTGATAATTGTTTTATTATATCAATGTTTTGTATTGATATCTTGTGATTGAAATGTGGAAATGTTATGTTTCCTTTATGCATGTTTTATGTGATATGATTATGTTATAGTTCTTGGTCATTATTTATGAAGTCGGGTGGTTCCATGATAAACTAAGGGATGGTGAGCCCAAGATAGCTCTCCAATGCATTGGGTAACACGAAGGAGTTAAACACTAAGGTTTCTCTAAATAGATTTAGGGAATATACTGTAATGGGTATTCCAAACTTAACCATGAGGGTTACTCCCTACGTAAGAATGTTATGAATTTCTCAAGTTACCTTTATGTCTTATGATTTCAATGAGTTATTCATAAATCTTATGATTTCATGGGGTATGTAAAAGTGATTATGTTTTATGAGTAAATTATTATTTCAATGATTCTTATGTATACATGGACTAATGTTTTCTTTTCATAATTTTATATCCCTTACTGAGCTTTTTATGCTCATCCCTAGTTTTTGAAATGTTTTTCATAGGTCAAGGTAAAAGTACATGATGTGATGATAGTGTCGAGGAAGTGTAAAGAAAGAATCCATGTTTTATTTTAAATATTTTTCCTTTGATGGAAAAAAATGAATATTGTCATTGATGTAACCACCTTGTTTAAATGTGGAATGTAATGCATGATTTATGATCTAATTCTCTAAAACTCTAAACCTGAAAATATCCTCAATGTGAATTCTTGAAATAACCCACGATTAAGTAATTTTTAAGGCTAGGGCCTTAAAATATTAATGTATTGTTTTTTATAAGAGTATCAAATATATAATTATATTATCTATGTGCCTTTTTAATCCCATATAAACATCATTTGATCCTAAAAATCATATCCTCGTTAATAGTTTCGTGTAAACCTTCTATTTATTTATGTAAATATACCCCACCAAATCACCAAGGATAAATATCATCATTACATATAAATGCTCAAGATATAATCCTTGCAATTAAATCATTCTGATTATAATCTAGATAGTTGTATGCTTCAATATTAGAGAAATGATTTTACAAAAATAAATCCATTACTTTTATTGAAATATATTTACTACTAAGTGTTCCTTATACCATTTTTATCTATACAATTATTCATTTAATAAGTATATCCATTTTTTATGAATTATACTCTTCCACAATGGTTTTCCTATTAGATCCCATGTTTTGTTCACATGAATGAAATATATATCTTCTTTTAATGTTGAATATGATAATCTTCAATCACTTTAATATTCAACCTCTTTTGGTATTGATAGTTCTCTACCATTCATTAGAAAAAAATTGTGTGTTTAATTAAAATATCCACATCAACCTTTTGGAAAACGTAGACATCATCGACTAAACTTGAGTCTCAACTACTTCTTTTGAAACTCACATATTTACTTTAGAAGTTATTAAAAATTATTTTACATATTTATTTCTTGGTATATATATAATTTTAACATCTTCTTATATTAAAAAAATTTCCACTACCTCCACATAATTAGTACTCCTTGAACTAATCGGTATTTTTGAACTAATATTCAAATGAACTTTGAAGTGCACCATTATTTCTTTATTTTCAACTACATATTCTACTAATTGGTTATCTTTATAAAATGCCCTATCATTGAATAATAAATTAATTATTTTAATTAATTTCTATTCTTCATTATCTAAAATCCTAAATTAAAATCCCTTATCACTATTCCCTACAACGAAACATTTCTTAGGCATAGATACTAGAGTTTCTCTTTAATTGACATAAACATACACTGTAATGACCCGCCAATTCTCATTGTATTGAGAATAAAAAAGGTCAATACATGGAATTAAGAGACATCCCCAAGATTCCAAAGGATGGAAATAAATTCCTAATGGATTTAAATACAAGTGGGGGATGATTTACCATATAATAATAAAACCATTAACCAAATAGATCAATAAATTATGCATGAACAAATGAAAGGAATCACAACAACTAAATATATCTCAGAACCACATCAAAGTGTGAAAAAGTAGAAGGTCAAATGAAAAATAAGGTAAATAGTGGATAAAAACTAAAGACACTAAAAATACCACAAGAATCCATGCTCCACAAGATCTATGATCCCTGATCACCAAACATCCCACATATCATGAAGTGGTGCTAAAAATGTGAGATACGTTACCTTTTCCCCTGTCCTGGAAGAAAGAACTTGTAAAAGTACCAAAGTGCCAAAGTAGGGGTGAGTATAAAACTCAGTAGGTTTTCCCCTAATGACATCCATACTCATTCCATTAGGATAAAAAAGTTAGAAACAATTATATAAAATAGTTTATATAAAAAATTTTTATCAAAAATAGTTTATAACTAAATATAATAAAGTTTCCTAAACTATTTATAACCAAAATCATACAAGTGAAATTGAAACCAAATTTCTAGAAACTTATTTTTCCATAAAAATAACTAAACAAAACATTAAAATTCATTTATCAGTATTCCTTTGGCATACCCAATCCATTCCACACATCCACACAACCAACCATGCATGTAACGCAATGATAGTTCCATGCTCATGTGTGGTTTCTTGTCAATTTACCAATTTGTCGCAAGGTAATTGTAACCCATGTGTCATTCACCCTTTGTAACCGAGTAGAAGTTCATTTTTCAACCAATCCCCATATATAAAACATGAACACACACCACATATGCCTAAAGATCATGCCAAAACAACCCTTTCAATAAAATTACCTTTTTATTGAAAATTGTTTTTCATTAAAGACATTACAATGCCAAATTATTTAAATAAAACATCTTTTTATTGAAAACCCATACCAAATAAAACCATTTAGAATTTCCATAAAATCCACCATTTTAAATCACCATTTTAAATTCAATAAACTAAAACAATTTGCACAATAATTTATCAAGATTTCACAAATCTACCAAAAATGATAAATCATCACTAATGAGATTTATTTCATGTATCAAACCAAGATTTCACAATCAATATTATCCAATTTACACAATTTGAAATTAATCTGGTCAATTATAGAAAGAGGAGATGAGAGAGAATCCACCTACCTCAAAGGTTTGATGAAACTTAACAACGGATGAAGAACGCTCAATAAAACCAGGTCAATTCTTCACGGAACAACCTTGGATCTCTTCTCCTAGAAATATCATGAACAAACCTCAACTTATTTGGAATACACACTCATATATATACCCATAACTAGTTTATATATAAGAATCCAAGAAGAGGGGAGAAGTATATCTAAGTAGATCTAATAAATCTGTCAAGAATGATGAAGAACAATCACATACCTCATGAATCCGGGTTTGAAACACCAAGAGAAGCATTCATATTGACTTCAAATCACCTGAGAGAGGTTATCCTACCTTCAATGAAGATAAATTCAGAGTTAGGGATTCTTAGGATAAAAAATGAGCAGTTTGAAGGCAAAAACGTGTGAGATAAACTTTTTTAGGATCACACTTTAACCGCGCGCACGGTTAGTTCACCCTATTAGAAAAATTGTGTTCTAACAATGTGTTAGATACTATCTAGAAAGACCCCCAAATGGTATCCTTTTCACACAATGTTGAAGCACTCTTCCTCAAACCTGCTATTGCACATGGTTTCTCCTGGGATTTTCGCACAGTTTGGATAAACTGTGCGTAGCCCGTGCACCTTTCCTTTATCCCCCAAAACATATTTAAAGTTCACCAAAATATCTCAACATTCCCCCTTACTTTATACCCATAAAAACACAAATAAAATATTATGTACCAGAAACTAGGGGGCTACATTATCCCCGCCATATACCTTTTCATCCCTCGTATGTAGAAAACCATTGTTGCTCTGAAAGAGTTATGGCCATTGCTCTTTTATTTCCTTCTCACATTCCCAAGACTCTTCCTGAATATGACAATGTTTCCAAAAAACCCACACTAAAACGATGATTTTTACATGAAATACATTCTCTTATTTGTCCACAATCCACACAAAGATATGTTCCAATGAAGCATCCGGCTCTAGGTCAATGTGATCCCATATGATCACATGGTCAAGATCAGGCTGGTACTTTTTCAACTAAGGTACGTGGAATACATTATTCATCAAACTGAACCATGGTGGAAATACAAACTAATATGCCACCTCTCCAACCCATTCCAATATCTCAAAAGGTTCATTGTATCGAGGAGATAACTTGACCCAATTACTAAAATGACGATGTCTATGTCTTATATAGATCCCCAATAACACATGATTATTCACGAAAAATGACAATGGCCTTCGACGATGATACACAAAATATTTCTGATGAATCTGAGTTGTCTCCATCCACTTTCTGATTAACTGAATTTTCTTCATAGTTTCTTGGACAAGGCTCGGCCCAATTAGTGAAGTTTTACCTGTTTCCACCCAGCATAGTGGAGAATGATAAGGATGCCCATATAATACTTCAAATAGAGACATATGTATTGAGGCTTGATAGATGTTATTATATGAGAACTCCACTAAGGGTAAGTTATCCTCCCATGAGCAACCAAAATCCATTACACAATCCCACAACATTTCTTCCAACATCTGTATCATCTGTTTGGATTGACCATCAATCTGAGGATGATACACCATGCTCGTATTCAACTGAGTGCTAAGGGATTTTTTTAAGTATTTCCAGAAATGAGATGTCAACCAAGGATCTCTATTTGAGACTATTTATACTAGTACGCCATGCCTCTTTAACACTACTTGGATATATATTTTAGATAGATCCTCCACCTTAAGAGTTTCACAAATTGGAATTAAATGGGCAGACTTAGTAAGATGATCCATTATCACCAATATGGAATTGTGTTTACAGACTGCTCTTGGGAGACCTGTAATAAAATCCATAGCTATCTAATCCCATTTCCACCCTAGAATCTATAAATACTACAACATACTCACTAGTATCTGATGGTCTACTTTAATCTGCGGACAATTTAAGCACCGTGAGACAAACTCAGCCACCTTCTTTTTCATGCCTCTCCACTAAAATGGTGTCTTTGATGACTTATACATATTCTGTGTGACTAGATGTATATACCATCTTGAATGGTGGTAATTATGAAGGAGTTGTTAATGATAATCCATAGGTACAACCATTCGATCTTTGAATCACAAAATTGAACTCCCATTAAGTTTCTAACCATCAATGGTCTCCCCACCATTGAATTTTGAACTCATAACATGGAATTATGAATCATATGTTAATAACCCTTTGACTATCTTTACCAAATTAGGAACAAGCATAGCTAAAAATAAAACCAAAACATCACCTTGGTCTTCACATTCCACATGCATGTCGGCTATGACCGACATCAATTTCCATGCATCTGAAGCTTCTTTCACTAACTGACCATATGAATTTCTACTCAATGCATCTACCACCAAATTTCCTTTTCCTGGTGTTTACATCAAGTCCAAGTCAAATATTTGGAGATACTTCATCCATATCTTTTTACCTAGATTCAAAACACAATATGATAAAATGTGTTTCAAGATTTTGTGGCTTGTGAACAAAATAAATTTTTCACCAAAGAGATAATGATGTCAAGACTTTGAGGCATTAACGAATACTACTAATTCCTTGTCATGTGTTGGGTAATTATTCTCATGCACTCTCAACTTCCTTGAACCATAAGGGAAAACATGTTCTCCTTGCATAAGAACATAGCACAACCCTGATCCTGAAGCATCACAGTACACCACATATCCCCATCCGAATTCTAGAAAAATAAAGATAGGTGTTGATGTAAGATGAACTTTCGGCTCTTGGAAAGACTTCTGGAATACTTCAATCCATTGGAATGGAGTATTATTATTTTTCAAAGCTTTCATTGATTAGGATATCCATGATAAGTCGTTCGCAAAGTTTCAGTAATAACCAGCTAGATCAAGAAAACTTTGTATCTCAAAGTCACTCATCGGTGTTTTCCATGAGATCACAACTTCTGTCTTTTCAGGATCCACCAAAATACCTTTTTTGGAAATCACATGGTCAAGAAATAATACCTACTATATCTAAAAATCCCATTTAGATAGTTTGGAAAACAAATAGTGATCTCTCGAGATTTGTAACATTGCCATGAGGTGTTCCTCATGCTCAGCCCTTGTCTTTGAATACACCAAGATGTCGTCTAGAATCCCACCACAAAAGAATCTTGATATTGCTAAAATATATTATTCATCAAATACATTAATACTACTGGTGAATTTGGGAGACTAAAAGGCATGACTATATATTCTTAGTGGCCATATCTACTAATGAAAGTTGTATTAGGAATATATTCCTTCCGAACTCCCAATTAATGAAATCCTGATCACAAGTCAATTTTAGATAACCATTGAGCTCCACTAAATTGATTAAATAGATTATCAATGTGTCAATGTGTATACTGATTATTTATCATAAATTGGGTATGATTAAAATAATTGATGGAAAGTGGAAGAGTTCCATCATATTTCTTCACGAACAAGACCGGGGCTGCCCATAGAGATGTACTTGGCTGAATTAAACCCTTTTTTTCTAACTCCTCTAACTGCACATTCAATTCCCTTAAATTTTTTGGTTCTATCCTATAATATGTAAGTGAAATAAAACTAGTCCCTAGAATAAGATCAATCATAAACTCTACTTCCCTTATATGTGGTAACCCTTAGAAGATATCAGGAAAGACATCTAGAAATTGATCCACCACTTCTGGAAAAATGACATCCTAGATATCTTTCATCGATGCCAATGTCAGCTCTGCCAATTGGTAAGAGATTTTTCCCACCACTAGTGAAAACAAATATTGTTTCACCCTTCTTCATCACCTTCTATCCTTTCAAGAGAAACTCGATGTCATCCTCAGTCATGAATCTAATTGTCCTATTATAACATTTGATGTGAGCCTTTAACATTGTCAACCAATCCATACTGAGGATTATATCATAGAAATTCATCTCTAACATTGAGAATTCCAATTTCATCTTAGCTCCATCAACTATTATAGTACATTCTCTACACACAAAGGCTTTACATTCACTTTCACCGAGTGGATTTTACAGTTTTATCATAGAGGGAATAATTTCATGTTTTAAATATATAAGGTCAATAAAATTATAAGAAATTAAGTAATGTGATGAACATGTATCAAAAAATACTTTCATAAAGGAAGAATTCAAAAGAATCATACCTCTCACCATAGATGGTCCATCCTGATCATCAATAATCATCTTCTCAGCTCCATACGATTACATCATTGTTGTACTCTATTCTTTGTTTCCTTACTATGATTTTAGTTGTTGGGGAGTCATGGTATTATGACAATCACTATGGCTAGATTTGATCTACTGGTAAGACTGATTCTGTTGGCCTTATTCTGTCAATGCCTACAATGCTTGCGACACCTGAGAACTGTCTCGAGCACCTGACCTCGAAGCACTACGACAAAAGCACTAAAGGTGTCCCATCTTGTTGTAATTATGGAATGCTCTTAGTGGAGTTGCACACTCCCTCCTTATGTGGTAAAAGGAACCAAATTGGTAGCATCCTTCTTGGATCTTTGGTCATGGAGGAATATTTACTAATCCATTTTTTAGATTCTGATTCCCACTCCCACCTTGGAAATAGGTATCTCTCTTTCATTTGTTCCCAGTATTAGAGTTTCCACCATTTCTAGTAAGGATCATCATACTTCCTCATCCCATAGATCCTGAGATTTCTCGCTCAGCCATCACCTCTCTATTCACCATCTCTGTATATTCATTAATACAGAGCACCGCAATCTTGGATAGAATTTCCTATATAATCCCTGATTTGAAGATACAATCCTTTAGTGATTCGCTCACCAAAAAATCTGGTGAAAAGCATACTAAATTCATAAATTTGGATTCATACTCTTTGACAGAGAGATTATCCTAATTTAGTCTAAATAATTTTGTCTTCCTTTGTATTTTGAACAAGTGAGGATAGAATTTTTTATTAAACAATTCCTCAAAAACCTCCCATGTAAGGCCTTAATCTGCTTTAGCATGAAAAACTAGTTCCCACCATTGGTGTGCATGCTCACAAAGCATATACGTCGCTAAATTGACCTTTAGCTCCATCGGTTTGTCGATGAACTCGAAGATATGATTCATCCTACTAATCCACACCTCAACTTTCATGGGTTCAGAATCACCCTGTAAAGCTTATGATCGAGTTGAGTGGGGTTTCATAAATAAGGTGTTGGAAAGAAGGGGGTTCTCCCCGTGGAATGTCGACATCATTTTTAGGTGTTTCAGTTCTTCCTGGTTGGCCATCACTTTCATGGGTAAATGATATGGTTTTTTCCATTCTACTCGCGGGTTGAGACAGGGTGACCCCTTGTCACCGAGTCTGTTCATCTTGTCCCAAGATGTCCTCAGTCGACATTTGCACAAGGTCATTGATAGCGGTGAGGTCGTTGCTTATCACCGGAGAAGGAGAGCCCCTCCTGTATCTCACCTGATTTTTGCGGATGATACGTTCATTTTCACAAATGGCAGTCGGTGGTCTATCAACGGCCTCAACAGAATCATGCAAGACTATCACTTTTGGAGTGGGCAGGTCATTAACAAGGCTAAAATCAACTTCTATATCTCCAATGGATGCGGCATTTCTTGGCCCCATGACTTATAGCATTACCTAGACATGCACAGAGGATATTTTCCCATCGAATACCTGGGTACCCCGATCTCCTCGGGGAGGCTTCAGGTGCGTGATTTCGACGGTATTGTCAATAAGATCATGAACAAAATTCTCAACTAGAAGAACATCTTTCTCTCTTTTGGGGGAAAGATAACGCTGGTTAACAGTGTTCTTCTTGCCACTCATGTTCACTCTCTATCGTTGATCAAGGTTCCCAATAGCATCATCAACAGGATTGACAAGATTCTAGCTGGGTTTATATGGGATCCTCTAACAGAGGGTAGGCGCCGCTGGGCTTCTTGGGACAGGGTGGCGAGACCAGCCAAAGAAGGAGGTATAAATGTTCGCCGGCTCGACGACACGCTCATGTGCATGCATGCAAAGATATCTTGGGAGGTGATGGAAAATCGAACGCTTTGGGGGATCACCATGCACAACTCCCATGCAGGATCTGTGCTCGGGAGCACCGGCACTGCTTCCCCCTTCTGGTCGGTGATCTCGCCTCTCATCACGGCGTTGGAATCCAACACTAGATGGCTCGTGGGGAGGGGGGACATTCTCTTCTGGCATCATAACTGGGCTGGGACCATCCTCGACTTCCCGGGGTGTCCGGGTACCACGCTCACTTTTAGAGAGGCTAGTGACCACCCGACCTTCATCGATGTTGTACTTGATGATGATCAACGCGCCACTTACGAGCTGATCGAAATCAACTCTGACCCGGACAGATGTGTTTTCACTCTCTCTGCATCGGGCTTCTTCTCTTTGAGGGATTTTCGACGATCCTTGGCCATTCCCAATCACAACACCACCTGGAATGAGATACTATGGTCCAAGGATTCTCCACTCAAACAGAACTTTCTTACCTGGAGGCTACGGCACAAATCCATTTCAATGGATGAAAACATTAGGAGGTGCGACATCCATTTAGCCTCAAGGTGTCACTATTGCTCGGAGCATCGATAATAATGCACAGATCACCTATTTTTTGAAGGAGAATGGGCGAGGGAGGTTTGGACTCATTTCGATGAGTTTACAGCCTTCTCAGATAACCACATGATCGATAGGCCTTTCCTGGACAGGTGGTTCCACGGAGCGGTGGAGAGGGGCCCTGACCAGATGGCCCGGACAATGATTCTCCATACTGGATGCTGGACAATATGGAAAGCACGGAACAAGGCTCTCCATGAGGGGATTACCGTCTCTAGACGGGGGATTATTCTTTGTACAAAGTTCATGCTTTTGGATCTTATCAGATCCTTTAAACAATGGAAGGAGGCGCCCTCCCTTAGCCTTCTTCAAACAGGAAATACCAGTAATCTCCCGAGTAGCAGCGCCAACAGAGGCAACTGGGTTAGGTGGACTCCGCCCAGTAGAAGGCTCAAACTCAACTCTGATTGGTCATGCAACATGGGGGTTATACACAGAGGAGGGGTGGTTCGGAACAGTTTAGGGTCGGTTATCATGGATTTATCAAGCCGATTGGGACACGGTTCTCCTCTTCAAGCGGAGGCGAAGGCGTTGATGTTGGGTCTCTCACTGATTCACCAAGAAGGGATCATCCTTTCTTAGGTTGAAACTGATTCAAAAATTCTCCATAAAGCTTTGCATGGTTCTGGTTCCATTCCTTGGTCTATTCATTATATCACGAGGGCATGCCGAGGTATGATCTCCAGCAACACTAGTGTTACCCACACGTGGCGTGAGGGGAATAAGGTAGCAGACCATCTTGCTTCTCTTGATGTCCCTGGACCAGATCACTTTTGTTTCCATACAGCTAGTTCTATGAAGACAGAGGGGGTCAACTTGGTTCGAGGGGATGCTCTAGGCCTTCATTATTTTCTACATCCTTAGGTCTGTTGTGTGGGGTGTTGCCGACCCATGTTGTTTTTGTTTTTCTTTTGGTTTGTTGTTTTTCCTTTATTCCCTTAAAATGAATAAATATCTAATATTGGATGGATGAAATAGTTGAATGATGCTTTGAGCGAGTTATTGGTTCACCTGTATCTTAGGTGAAACCACATTATCTATAGCTTCTACTGGTTGGTTTCTACAACACCTATCGGGTGTCATTTTCTAAACAAACAACAAACTCTTTAAGTATCACTCTTTAGAAACTGATGGTTTAGTATTTCAAATTCTATCACATCAACTATCACAACGTTGTTTTCTAAAAACAACATTGTCATATTCAACTATTTTTTTGAAAAATTCATTTTTTCTTTTATAAATAAAACCATTTTCAAAAACACCAAGTATCCTCTTTTCAAAATCTATAATTTGAAAACAAATTTTGCATTTTTAAAAAATTTACACCTTTTCACTATATTATATATCATTACTCCAAGTGAAATATTAAATCTTTGTGGGAAGTCATTGCTCTAATGCATGAAATTATCACCTCATTGGATAAACCAATGATAATGAGATTTCAGTATCCTATAACTGTCTTGAAAACACTTATGTACCCAACACCCAAGTAACTTGAAGTTCAGAATAAATGGGTTACCTACGTCATTGTATGCTATACATATCATGTCTCAAAAATCATACTCTTTTCTAAGATCACAACCTAAGGAATGGACAATTATGAATCAACTCTAGGGCCAATAAAATGAAACCTACTTGTTAGGCAAGGACCGAACAAGTTGATACCAATTGTAATGACCCACTAATTCTCATTGGCTTGAGAGTACACCAATTCATTACTTGTCCATAAGTGACATATACAAGAATAAAAAGGCTGAAAATAAATTCCAAATGGGTCAAAATACAAGTGGGGGACAATTTACCCTTTTTGAATAAAAACATTAACCAAAAAACTCACTAAATGATGCATGAACAAATAAAAAGCAACTCAACAACTTAATATATCTCAAAACTACATCAAAGTGTGAAATAGCGAAAGACCAAATGAAAAATAAGGTAAACAATGTATAAAAAACTAAATATGCTCAAAAGACCAAAAGAATCCATGCTTCACAAGCTCCATGCTCGTAGAGCACCAAACAGCCCACGTATCATGAAGTGGTGCTAAAAACATGTGATACGTTACCTTTTCCCCTATCCCGGAAGATAGCATCTGCAAAAGCACCAAAGTGACAAAGCAGAGGTAATTATTAAACTTATTAGTTTTACCCAAATTACTTCACTATTCACACCACTTGGATAATAGAGTTAGAATCAATTATAAAATAGTTTAAATAAAATAATTTCTCAAAAAAAGTTTATAACTAAATGTAAACAAGTTTCCAAAATATTTTTTAACCAAAAACATGCAAGTGAAATTGAAATAAATTATATAATAAGTTATTATTCTAGAAAAATAACTAAAAGAACTTTAAAAACCATTTATCAATATTTTGTTGGCATACCCAATCCATTTAACACATCCACACAACCAATCATGCATGTTACGT
The DNA here is from genome assembly GCA_963277665.1 of Viscum album. NCBI lineage: Eukaryota > Viridiplantae > Streptophyta > Magnoliopsida > Santalales > Viscaceae > Viscum > Viscum album. The sequence goes on along the minus strand of OY728155.1, from coordinate 948,525,837 downwards.
GATGACAGTTCCATACTCATTAGCGGTTTCTCGCCGATCTATCAAGTTGTCACAAGGTAATTGTATCCCATGTGCCATTAACCCTTTCACATTGAGAAAGAGGTCATATTTAAACCAATACCCATATATGAAACATGAACACACACACTGCATATGCCGAAATATCATACCAAAACAACCCTTTCAATTATATCACCTTTTTATTGAAAACCATTTTTCATTAAAGCCATTACAATTACAACTTATTTCAATAAAACATATTTTTTATTTAACCCCACTACCAAATAAAACCATTTTGAAGTTCCAAAAAAATCCACCATTTTAAATAACCATTTTAAATTCCAGAAACTAAAACAATTTTCACAACAATTTATCTAGATTTCACAAATCTACCAAAAATGATAAATCATCACTATCAAGATTTATTCCATATATAAAACCAAGATTTAACAATCTATATTATCAAATTTATTCAATTTTAAACTAATCCAATCAATTATAGCAATAGTAGATGATAGATAATCCACCTACCTCAAATGTTTTGAAGAAACATGACAACGTGTGAAGAATGCTCAAAGAAAACAGGGTCGATTCTTCATGGAACTTCCTTAGATCTATTATCCTAGAAATATCAAGACCAAATCTAAAATTATTTGGAATAAAAACTCATAGATCTAATCATAAAATTTGTTGATATGAGAAACCAAGAATAGAGGCAAAGTAGATCTAAGTAGATCTAAGAAATCGGTCAAAAATAATGAAGAACAATCACATAGCTCAGGAATATGGGTTTGAAACACCAAGGGAAGCCTTCTAATTGACTCCAAATCACATAGGAGAGGTTATAATACATTTAAGGAAAATAAATCCCGATTTAGGGACATTTAGGAGAAAAAAGGAATAGTTTAATGGAAAAAATGTGTGAGGTCCACTTTTTTAGGATCTCACTTTAACCACGCACAAGGTTAGTTTGCACGGTTAGAAAAATGGTGTGCTAATAGTGTGTTAGATACTGTCTAGAAATCCCATCGAATGGACTCCTAGCATGGTCTTATTAACCATGTGAAAACCATTCCAAATATATCTTCCACAAACCTACTATTGTGCAGGGTTTCTCCTAGGATTTCCGCACAGTTTGGATAAACTGTGCGTAGCCCGTGTGCCTTTCCTTTAGCCCCCAAAACTTATTGAAAGTTCACTGAACTCTCTCAATATTCCCCCTTTCTTTATATCCAAAAAAAGGGTTACATACTAGAGACCAGGGGTTTTACATACACATAGGTACAAATGAATACTTGCAGGTGTTGAAAAAACATCATATTACTGGTCTAAGGTTATTCTGGTTTTTTCTTCTACAAAACCATAGATAGACTATACATGATTTGATATTACATGAAATTGTTTGGTTTTTCCTAAAAATATATCCAAATACCATAATTTAATTCCACACCCTTGGATCTCCCATTTATGATCTCATTAATTCATTCCACCAAAAAAAATTATGTTGTGGTGTCCAGAGTACTATCTTATAAAACCTGATTCCTTTAATTCATTAGAATTTATTAAATTCAATACTACTTTACTCACTAATATTATTATACATAAGGTATTTCTATTTTCAAAAGGTGTTATTTTCCAATATGTCTCTCTATCTAATTAATTTTTTGAAAACTACTAATTTTTTTTACAAACTACACCCATATATTCTATGTAGAGTCCTCAATTAAAGTAATATAGTATAACTAACCACCATTTGAACTTATTATATTTTGTCATTATAAATTCATTTAAACATGTTCCAGATTATGAGACAGGGTTCTTCATCCTTTCATAGATAAGGACACACTTTTTTACTTCCCAATGATACACTCATCACATTTCCTTTACTATATGTGTGTGAGTTTCAAAACTAATGTGGCATCTAAGACTCTCATCCCCTTATTTTCCATGTGACTATGTTAGTAATTCCATAATTGGGAATCTCTAATGGATGTGTTGACATCATTTTCCCTCTACATCCACATTAGATACAATGGTATTTTTTCACAACATCTAACACCACCATAGATATTCATCTAATTTTCCATACACATTCTTAAAATGTTATAAATAATCATAAATCATCTAGTTGTATTATAGAAATTATATTCTTCCCAAATCTTAGTATTTTTACGTGCATAATTAACTTTAAAAGGCATCTATTTAATGTCTAAACATTCACATCAAATTTTCATAAAATCTAAAAAACTTTATTATTAGTAATATTAACCATGTTAAACTCTCATTAAAGATGAATTATTTTTCATGAACTCTCGTGCATAGAGTGAAATAATGATCCATGACACCAATGGAATATTGACACTCAGTAGTGATATTTTGTTACCTTTCTTAGTTATGGTATTTATAGATGAACTTCTAGAGTTCACCTTCAATTTATCTCAATAATTCTTCAAAATTTCCTTTTTTTCTCGAACAACCATTATGTAAAACCTAAAATAGTAAATTTCCCTAAACATCTTTATCTTGATCCACACATAGCCTTATTAATTCTACATTAAGTCATTAGACCTCAACCCTTTACACTATATATTGTACTAGATTACTTTTATACTTCACTACATCTGATCTCTTCATTTAGAATTATATCTCGGATATCATCAAACATTATTTTAGCCTTTACACTAGAACTTATTAAAATGGTAAGCATAACATCCTAAATTTTTTTATCGAAGATAACTAGATCAATGTCTTTGTTCTACTCTCAAACATTAACCTTGACATCTTTGACTAACATCAAATAAATTTTAAATCATTCAAAAGATATCCAATAGACTTTCCTTTAGTCAATTTAGGACTAAATAGATTATGAATCAAAAACAATTTGTTTATTATAGTAGTTATCCCATATATGTTTATTAGTGTAGACATAAACTCAATAGTGTTATACATATCATATATATAGAAAGAAACATTTCATGCTAATATAATCTATAAAACACCTCATTCCTTCCATTAAAGATTTCCCTATTCACTTTTCTTCATTGAAATTATCAATCCTTACCTTTCCATCTTCTATTTCCATAGAAAATTCAATAAAATTCACTGAATATAATAACATTAGACAGAAAAGTAAAAACAACTACCAGGAAATAATTCACTCTTCTAAGACCTGAAAGATCATTATTACCACTTATTATTTCTATAACACTGATCCATACATTGAACATAAAAGTGTTTAATAATGATCAAATATCCCAAGGAACTTGATAATTTAATATCAAATGAAGATACCACTTATCATATTAAAAAATAAATTTAAAAACTAAATAAAAATTTATTTGAAAACAATAAAAGATAACTAGCACACAAAACATTGAACTTTTAGGAATTTAATATTGCCTAGAAAATTCCCATAATTTATTGAGAAGCACTACAATCCATTAAAAGAGATAATATATTTAAACTCTCATTTTATAAGAGAAAAAAATCACTAATCAAAAATATTAAACTAAATTAAGCTTCAACAATACCCATAAAAACCACATATTTATATTAAAAATAGAGACCCTTTAGTTATTCACTCTTCACTATATGGATAGAATATTATATTAATATTCCATAATTATTGGCTATTTTTTATCCTAGTTGCATTGAATTTTTATAGAATACTATAAAAATTATAACTTCACTAACCAACTATTTCTAAAAGTTGATCAAACCTCATTTCATCACCTAATAGTGAACATACATTAAACATTAAATATTAATAGTCTATTAACATTTTTTATCTACTATAACTCTAGATGATCCTACTAACAAATTCTAAAGAGTGATTGAGCCGATAAATGGTCTTCACACCTTAGAAAATTTACCACTATAGGAAAACATTATGTGATATAACATTCCCCAAAATCAATTGTAAAATAGTTATAATTAATTTTCAAAGTTTGTTAATAAAATAATAGTATAGAATTATTCTAAATATGTTCAAAATTTCAATCAAAATCAAGGAACACTTGGGTATAATAGTTCATAAAACGATCTAAGACCTTATCATCATGATTACCAACCCCCAAAGCCAAAATATATTCAAATATCAAAACTAGTTCAATAACCGCTAAAATTGGGAAATATTTCCTAAGAACATGTGACCAAAACATGCATTACTAACTTTAATAAAATTATAATAACCCTAAAAATATTATGAATAATTATAAATATGATATAAGTAACCTTATACATGAAGTAATGAAAATATCTACCACAACATTAGAGATATTTCACATTAAAATACAAGTTATTATGAATAAAATCCTCAAATAAAAGGTAAAATGAATTTTACATAATAAAATAATGGAGATTGATAAGATTATTTAAAATAATAATGAGTCCATGTACCAAGATGATATAGATAAATAAAGGAAAAAATAAAGAGAGAGTATAATAATTCATAGAATCATAAAAAATAATATAATAATTATCCATAAAACAATGAATATGTTTTGAATAAATTGTATATGAAATTATAAAAAAACCCACATATATTCTTAGATAGTATAAGGAAATAAAAGATAGTGTTTCAATAAAATTAGTTTTTTTTAATTTTCATGTAGTTCAATATTAACATGACCTTGACAAAATCCATATATAAAATTTTATATTGTGTTAAATTATTGAAGGTTCTCTTAAAAAAATTAGAGTACTTAAGAGTAATATCACTTTGTTAGGGATTATCTACCATATTTTAATGAAAGATACATTAAAAAATTCAATAATATTTTCAATACATTGAACCATTGGTTCATCTACCTTTAGAAAATCACTATGTGACTTGGGGAGCAATTTCAACAATACTCCCTTAAGTGTATCCATGATGTAGGGATTAAATTATCCAAATATAAATGAATTTTAATTTAACTTAATTATAGATAAACCTAATACCCACATTCTTCCCAAGATTAAATACTCAAAAATGTTTAGCAGCTTATATTTCCCATTGATTTTCTCATCTTATAGGTGGTGGAAGAATATGTGATTCTCTTCATGCTTGGAAAGATCTTACTCAAAACTAAGAAATCATTGATCAATGTAAATAAAGATTTAATAATATTTTTTGAGGTATATGAGAATTTAAACTTTGATTTAATTAAGGTTTTGAATCATTTAATGGACTTAGATGATTTATTTTCCATCTTTGTTTCTTAAGATATCCCGAACACTATGATTTTAAAGTTGGAAGAAGATAAAATTATGATGAAGTAAATCAATAAAAGGTTTGAAAAAAGGAACATGGTGTAATACTAGAAGAATAAGAAATAGTGGGAACAAAGTGGATTAAAAATATATAATGAGAATCCTTTTTTGGTCAGATTATATTCAAAGACGCAAGAGGGGGATGAATTCTGTCCTTTTAAAAACACTTTGATAAATTAAAATCAATCACCCTTTACGGTTATGAAGTAAATGTAGTATTATTTATTAAAATAAATTGAGAAATATAAAATAAATAAGACATTAGAACATAAATTATTATAGTGGTTCATGGAAAACATATCCCCTATTCCACTCTATCAATTCTCTCTTCATGAGCTTGGTGATTTTCACTAAAAAGGTCCATTTACTGGGGATCTCTATAATTGAGTGCAGGAAGTCGACACCTTACAAAAAAAATCATGTTATTTTATGGAGAACATATACATTCATGGCTTAGTAATAGAATATAAAACTCTAAAAGAAAATACATGGTTGAATTTTGAAAAACGTTTTAGCACACGATTTCCTACACAACAGACAAATGAAGAGATATTCATAGAAAATAAAAGATATTCAAAGAACACTCCTATAGAAGAATATCTATTCTTTTTATTTAGAAAATATTTGGAAACACATGCTATAATAAATTAAACCTATTGTAACAACATTATGAAAAATACTCAACAGATAATAAACATGTCTGTATCCAAAGTGTAGCCTAAAAAATAACTTTGATGAATCACTGGAGATAAGAGATCTATGAATAGATAAAGTAGTAGATCGAAATATAAAACAATGGATCAAAACATATATGTCTCTAAATTATATCCCTTTATATAATCAGATACATATCTATATTTTTCATGATTAAACTAGTGAGAATAGATAATAAATCTAATTTTATCATAGTCAAAAATATTTGAAAATATTGTAAGATAAATCGCGATATTCAAAACTCTCAATGCATTTGAAATTTTAATTTTAAATCAGCACTAAAAATGTATCTTCCCTTAGAAATAATAAATTTGTAATTTAATGGTTAAAATATTTATAATTGTTATTTTAATTGATCTTAATGAGATATTTATTCTAAATAAACCATTACTAGAATATATGGAAATATTTGGATATATCTCAAATTCAAATTTTACAGACAACAGATTTAAATGTAGGGATTTCTTTACATACAGATCCTTTAAAATTATGGTTTAAAACAAACCGTTGACTAGTAATTTACGGTTAAATAACCATTAGTTAGATACTTAAACATAGGTTTCATCACAAAATTTCAGTTACAAGTCCTTACATTCACTTCAAACACAGGGCATAGAAGTAGTGATCTTTACCAAAAGTTAGGTTCCCAAACCTATCATTCTATACAAAAGAATGGTTTTGAACAGTGATTCTATGCTCCAATAAAAATGTCCAGAACATTTAGAAGAACATTATCCCTAATACTACCATAATTTCATAGAAAATAAATAAATATTTTAATAAAAATAATCATGAAATTTACTTAAATTAACTACATTATTAAAACATATGAAAGTATTTGTGAGCATGAAAATTTATGATAAAAAATGTGAAATTTTCGAATCAACATTCATATTCACAAAAAATATCCCCCTCTTTGATGATCAAACAACAAATATAAATATAAACACAGAAACATGTGTTTTAATTAATTGATCAAACAAATAGATGTTTATCAAAACAAATAGAAGAATATTTAGATTATCCAAATTTATCTAAGAGTTGTAAATAGATATGAACAAAGATAATAAAACAAAACTGAGAGAATTAGTTAATAGAAATTTTGTTTTTATCTAATTTTTCAATCCATATTGTTGATATAAAAAAAGAATGTAGATAGATAGATAAAAACACATTTAATTTTATAATAAAATGTTAGTGAATTTTTTTATACAAAATTTATCCTAAAAATGATTATGATTTTAAACATAAAACTACAATAATAAATAAATATAAAAAGAATATAACATAAATAAGAATAATAGAATTTATTATCGTTAAATTTACAAGATTAAAAAATATTTTGGGTTAAGGGTAAAAATGGATAAGGGATAGGTTAAAGAGAGGGTTCAGTCACTTCTAAGGATTAGGATTTAAGGGTCAACTAATCTCTAACCATCTAACGCACTACTTTCAGCTTATCTATCAATAAATAAAAATTTATATTCATCTGCCCTACCCATTTCTCCATTAACAACATTTATTCCTGAAACATATTGATACTTTCAACTAGTTTCACATTCATAAAATTCTAAATATATTGAACTGACTGAAAATTATTCTTCATAGTATTTATCAGCATATCAGACACTTATCTAACTCCTAGCTCTGCATAATTCAACCATGTAAAAAACTCTTGCAGATTTTCAAAAATAGTGTAAATTGGAATAATATCACATTTTAATATCTAAATTATATCATTAAAGATATAAAAAGTGTAGTAAGAGACTAAAGTATTCATAAAAATCTAGATATGTTGTTTTACTAGGAGTAGAAGCTCTACCATGGCTTAAACTAGCTCTAATCAATTCAAATTGGCTTCCCAAAAACTTCCTCATATCTCCAAAATCATATTTTGAAACTAATTCAATTATATTCTTCCCAACCTAATCGTCCATTTACCTTGAAAAGAAGCAAAATCTCTTCTTCAAATTGAACTTTCTTTTAAAATTCAATGTTGAACGAGATGAGATTTAATTTTTTTTCTTGGGAAAATATTATCTTCTCAAATATTTAATAGTATTTTGAGAAAATTATAACTCTAAATTCAATCTATCAGTCTCATATTTCATTTGATTAAAAATATGAACCATGTTAATATAAAAAGAGTGATTCCTCTCTTCAAAATAATCTTCAAAATCAGTAAAAACTTCATGTGCTCTTATAGATGTCTCACCAACTTCAAGTAATTAAAGTGATTGAATTTTCATTTCATTATTGGATAGAGATAGTAGTTATATAAGAACTACAGTCTTGTTACCTCCTTAAAGAATAGTAGTCCATTCCAATGACTCAATAAAATACATTATATTATCCTTAATCAAATCAGTAGTTTTAGCTAAAGGGTTACTGAAATGATCATTAGAATGAGAATCCATAAAAAAAATCTTCTCAATATGATCAATAGAACATCATATATTGTAGCTTATTACTCAATTATTTCATTAATAAAAAATCTATTAGAAAATTTCTCCATTTTTTCTTAAACAACTGGAATTGGATGATTCACCTTTTCAATCTTAGAAACTATAACCTGCTCAAATGGTTCTTTCCTTTTTCTCAGTCTAAGAATAAGAACATCTTCACTATTTGTTTCTCCATAAGGATCTTGATATGATCCAAGGAATTGAGGAACTCTTAATATCCTAGTAGGGATATTCTTATCTATTATTTTCCTTGTTATATTTATTGGAATATTGGTAGTTCCAATACAAGTAACTTCAAAACCTCCAACTCCCTAAATTCTAGATTCTCCAACTTCCTCGGGGCCTTTTTTGGCTGAACTAGACAACTTTAAACTTCTTTTCTCCCCTTGATCATGACCTATATATGGATCTTCTTCATCGATTCCAACAAGTATTAAAATTCATTAAGTTAAGCTATAACACCCCATTATTTCATAGTACCTTATTTCTTCAAAGTAATTCAATAACTTGCACTACACACAACACCAAGTTCAAGTGCACCATGACTTACCAAACTAGACGTTCAAAAGAGGTTATGAATAGTATTAACTAAATTTTGAACTTTATATAATCCTTATAATTTTAGAGCCCATATTATGAGTTTCTTATACATAATGGAAAAACCAATTAATTTTTAAGATAAAAGAAGTATTTTTTTAAAAAAATGCAATTTTACCACCTTTTAATGGAGAACCGTTTTTAAATACAATATTTAAAACTTGTATATATTCAACTTGACAAAATAAACTTCTTCTTCATAATCGTTACATAATAATTTAGTTTCAATAAATTTTTGTTGTTTTTCTGATAACTTTCAGATTTGGGTGAATAGTGAAAAATACTATATTTTAACTGAAAATAACTTTTTTAATCAAAATAATTTGTACTGTTAAATTTTAAATTTTAATAGTTTTGAAGTGTAAATAGATTATATTTTTACCATTTAATTCAATTTTATTCATTGGAAATAATTTCACATTGAAATTGAACATAAACAAGTATCATTCTTTTGTTAGTTATTATTTCTTAAAAACACGCTTTTTGGTTTTGACAATGGGAATAAAATTTAAATTAATAAATGAAACTTCTATGTTTTTAATTTTGTAAAATAGACTTAATTTTTTAATTCAGAATCTCAAAATTAGCTTGGGGTGAAATTTGGGTATTTTTCTGAAAACTTTCAATCTTTGATAAATAGTGAAAAACACTAAGTTATTGTTTAAAAATGACTTTGATTTAAATAATTATTTGTTTTATTTAAATTTATTTTAGGTCACAATAGATACATAATACCTATATAAGTTCAATTTAATTCATTGGAGTCAGTTTATAATAATTTTAGATATATAAAAAATTTATTGAACTTTTTACCGTCTTTTACCCACCTCCTAAAAGCCTTTGCAAATTTACATAAAACTTAATTTTACCACTTCTGTGAGTTGAATTTCAAAAATCTGAGAGACACAGTTGATATTAGTAAGTAAAAATTGGTTCAATGAGATGAAAATATTTTTTGGTGAATAGTAACTTTTGACTTTTATTTACCACGGTTAAAAGTAAATAGGGTAATTAAAGGTAAAATGATATTATTATTACCCTAAAACATGTCCTAATTATATTGGATAATTTTAATTTGACCCAAAACAACCTTAGGAATAAAATATGATCCTTTAGGTACACTTAGATTAGATTAGGGCATTTACTATTATTTAATTCAAAGAAGAGTTAAAAGTGTAAAATTCAAAGTTTAATAACTAAACCATTTTTAATATAGGGTTAAAAATAAGATAAATTAGACTATAAGTATTCATTAAAATATAAAAATATTTCATACATAATGGTATTTTATTTATATTTTTTATACCATAAATAATTTAATTTATTTATAACACAATGATGATGCTTTAATTACCTAATTAATGAAATATTAAAATAATTGATATTATAAATATCCAAATAAATTTAATTTGAGACTTTTAATGAATTACACTAATTTTATAGGTTAATATGACATATTATGTTTGGTTATATGAATTGTTTTAGAAGTAATAATGCTTTTATGAATTTAGAAAAAACAAAATACCAAATAGCATCAAAATTGACATAAAAGAGTTTTAAAAAAAATTATATTATTAATTGATATTCTATTCCTAAAAATATAAGGTTAGGCCGAATGACTTATATAATAATAGGTGTATCATTAATAAACAAATTGGGGTTCGCTTTGAAGTATATAGTAAGTTTATTTTCCATATAATATAAAAATACAAAGAAACATGGTAAATGTCAAACTTTGTTACTAAGAGTTAAATCTAAAAGATAAGGTTAATATAGTGATCCAAACCTTTCTAAAACCTATTTTTTGAGTGTTTTTAGACCCATCCCCACCTTATACTTCAAATAATATATTATCGAGCTATTAGAAACCGAAAATTATTTTATTATAAAATAATATTTCTAGCTTTCCCTAAGGTGCCCCTCACCCCTCTTATAAAAGGGCACTCCCCCTTCTCTCTAATTCACACCTTCAATTCCATTTGACTCGACCAACCCCGGACCAAATACCCTGTAAACTCTCCTCCCATCATTCTATATGCCTTCATCTAGTCATATATCCAACCTATGGAGCCCTTTTGATCAAATCAAAAGGAAGAACCCAAAGAAGAGATAAAATATTTCATCACCTCTTTCAAGTTCCATTCTTCTTCCACTTCCTATTTCTTTGTTGGTTCCATTATAGAATAATAACTCTAGTATCTTCTATATAATATAATGTTATTATAAATACGGTACAACCATATTCATTATTATATCCATCCTTTGAATGACATTTCACCATACATGCATATGTACGGCTTACTATCTCCAAGTCGTGGTGTAATTGTTATTCAATACATTATTTTTTGGATGGGTATAATAATGATGTATAATTGATGTAAATAATAAATATAACATGATAATGAATCTTTATATATGATATACCATCTAATTATATATTATTTTAATATCAAAATAATGATATTGTCGCTCGTGCGTACGTACCGATTACCGTCTCCATGAATGTGATGAGATTCATTCCCCATCATATCCATTCAAGACTAATTTTCATTAGATGATTAAAAATAATGTTTAAAGACTTAATATTATTCTGAATATGAATAAGATACATACTCTCTATAACAAACATTACTTACGTAACAAAGCATATAATGGAAAATGAATCAGTTAACACTCAAAATGACGATAATACTAAGATATTATTAACAAAGCAATGTTAAAAGATCATATATGATATCATATTAATGTATATGATTCTTTTATAATTTAATAACAATTATTTCACCATTATACAATAGGTTAACCTACCCTCAACCAAGTAAAAGCACAAGGTAAGGTTTAATTCTACAATCTCCTTATTATTCGAGGTTGTTTTTACGTAAGTATCTACTGGGACCGCTTTATCATCCACATCCATGTTTCCTTAAAAAATGTATTTCAAAACATTTTTTACTAGAAAACTGGGTAAATTAATTTATACCTTTATTTAACCATATATGTTTTGAAATGAATCTTTCCGTTATTTTCCAAATAAGGTACTTTATGACATTTTCGACAAAATTAAGGTAAGAATGTTTTTTTAACTTATACGGCAAGTGCGGCTATTTTCTACCATTATAACATCGTCGAAGAATCCCTTAAAAGATAATAAGAATATTTTCAAAATAATTGTTTTCTGTATAATTATGTGACTCTTAAATGATTTCAAAATAAAAAGAGATATTTCTCTAAAAAAGTTTTGATTTCATCTATGTCAACATCCTTTGATGGATTTTAAGTTTATTTGAGGTTGATTTATTATGATACAAAACTTCCATATTGTATGGAAAGTTTTTTGATATGTTTGAATATATATGTTCTATTTTTATACCATTCATGGTTTATGGTTAAAGTACTTACATTTCGTATGCTAGTTCTAATATGAATGCTTATGTTATGTTTCATCCTTTTCATATGAGGAATATATTGGACATAGTAAGTGATGGGTGGAGCCTGCTATAGCTCCTTGATGCATCGGTATGTATCATGAGACAATTAGATGTGGAATTGGCTGAGGCCTTTCCCAATTTGATATATGGTTTTGGACAAGGCCTTAATCATTTTTAGACGTCTTGGCCTTGTCCTTGACAAAATGTTTCAGAATGTCTGGCATTATACATTTCCTCATTATGAAAATAATATTTATGGTTCATGTGGTCATTCGACTAGTATAATACCCATGATTATGTTTTATTATGGCATTATTTACTCATCTCATGTTCCTACCATAAAAGTATTCATTTTTATTGTTAAAAGAATGTGATTTCAATTTTTCACCATTCTTAATATTTATGTTATCTTCCGCTATATTGATTACACTTACTGATCATTTGAGCTCACCCCTTTCTATGTTTTATTTTTATCAGGATACGAAAAAATATAGTATGAATGACCTTCAGGGATAGTCTATGGGATCTCAGTGTTGTCTATGGAAACAATGTTGTTGTAGTTTTCCATTTTACGATGTAATGTAAACCATATGAATGTATCTAGTACATCCAAGGCTACTAAACTAATCATCCTTTCTAGACATGATGTTTTGTGGTCATGCCAATGATATGTAATTACGCACCAAATCTGGGATTCTGGGGTCGGGTCGTTACATAAGCTCTAGAAAAATATACTTTTTTTATCATCCTAGTTGAGAAAAGAAATTTTGGTGACATTTGATTCTTTTTTAAATTTCATAGATCATAACTTTATGGTATTGAAAAAGAGAAACTAGTCTTATATAATGGTAGAAGGACATACTTTCATCTTTATAAGAGTAATCATCCATATATCTCAGCATAAATCTACTTAATTTATCTTTCATATAACTAAAAATTAATAACATCACATACATACTAAGGAAAAAAAGTGTTTAGCTATGTTATTATTGTCTCTATTACTATTTGATTAAAATTTACTATGATCTTTAAATTTGCCTCCAGATTCTTCATGAAAAAACATTTTAATTTTGGAAGTCCCTAATAGAAAATGCATCGTATCCTTTTACTTATAGATACTGTCCTAGATTGACCTCAAATTCAATTGAAACTTACCCTCATGGGGGAAGTGAAAATTTTGAACAAGATTAATTGATAAAAATAAAAACTCAATATCATTTAACTTAGATGAAATGAAATACTCTAGATATCTAAAATTGAACTAAGAATTTTTGTAAAACTATTTCACTTACTTATCAAAAATATGATCTATATTTTCTATATTAAATAAGTACATTGTTCCTTGAATATTTAAGGATTTTTTCATTAGGATATTTTTCTATAATAACCATAAAAATATACCACTTTTCCTTGAATAACTCATTTTATAAACTAGAAGGTATCTTCTTCTTCGAGCTACTCAAACTACCTTTATTTTTTCTCTTGGTTTTTTCCATTGCAAGAATTAGAGGTTTTGAGGGGTTTAAGATTAGGTTTCTATAGAGATTTTGAGAGATCTTGGAAGATTTTAAGGTTATGAGTACAAAGGTAGGAGTGGCATGACCTGGCCCATTAGGGTTCGACCCATGACTATCTCAATCCCACCTCTAATAGGCCAGGGGATGGCAACTAGGGTTGAGTAGCCACATCCCACAAATGGGAGGAATTGTATAAAATTATATGTAAACAAACAAACATATCCAAGACACAAATAGTTTAAATGTAAAATAATTTAAATAGTGAATTCATACATCTAAGATCCCACAATAGAGTACGATAGTAAAAATACTGAAAGAGAAAAGGGGGACAAATACAAGCCTAAAAAACCTTAAAGATTCTAACATACTCCAATGGTGATGACTAAGTCAAATTAAATCTCCTAGTAAAATTCCTCAGTCTGAAAAGATCCAACTTTTCTCCAACCACTCCCTATCCTCTCAAGACACCATCAAAAGGTTCATCGTCTACATAAGACACGACATGTGTGGGAAAATCCCATGTAGGTGTGAGTATAACAATACTCATTAAGACACCTCGAAAACAAAAAACACGAATCACCAAGTATAGATAGCTCAATTAAATATATAGAAATCAATGTATAATAGAAACACCTATATATACCTAGGAAAGACACCACGCCAACAAGAGGGCATAACCAAATGTCATTCACAGGATTCTGCTCAAAGAAATGCTTGTTCCGAGAGAATATATTCCACAAGTCATGATATTATCAGAGAGACTCTACAAACAGTTATAGGGCATTGGATCCCACCCAATAAAGCTTACTATCCTAATAAGACCATGATACATAGATATGGGGTCACACCCAGAACTGTTGGAGGACACCACAAACCCAATCTGGATAAACCCGCTATGTAGGGGATTATATGACAATGATTCAAAAAACCCTACTAATATGGATTTATAGATAGAGGATTAATTCCATGCTTAGGAAGGTCATGTTGATTAAAAAAACTCCACCTAGGTAAAAAATATGATATAGGATCACACTTTGGTATCATGGAGGGGAACCAAAACTCTATCTAAGACTCATCCACTAGAGGGTATCACAATCTTGTGATGTGGATGTAAACCCACAGTATACCCTCATGGGATAAGACCAAGGGAACCCGCTCAACCTATACTAGTCCAACCTAAGAAAACAAAGTGCCAAAAGCACTCTTGAAGTGGATACACAACAAATCTATATATCCCCATTCTTTTCCATGTGGGAGAGCCTCAAACATCATGTAGTCTTCATATACATAGCATGTAGAATAATTATACAACATATAGAGACATGTGGTATCCTCTCCTTATGGTCTAGCTATGTATATGTATGGTAGTCGTGTCCGTGTATCATCTCGTATATGCCCGTCATTGTTCATGTACAAGTACATGATGTTCCCTATGGGCATGTACATTTTATCATGTCTTTGTAATCTCCAAATTACATGTTGAGCCACATGTAATGGATCACACGGTGTGTGATAGGGATCACACTACATGTGATACTTAACTTCAGCTGGAGCCCCTGTGTCATAGCTAGGGGTCTACATGGAATGTAAACCTAGATGACACATCGTGTTTCTCGCAATTCTCTAAATCTATTCCACATCATCCCACACCTCTCTAGAGTCTCTACCCTTATCAGAACCTATAGATCGGGGTTTGGTCGGGCCTCTAGTTTCCAGATCTCTAGATTTTAGGGTTTAAATCTACTCTGAAAATTATTTTTTAATCAAAACTGTAATTTTTTATCAAAACATGGATGAACAGTACTCATAAATACATTTGTTCCACTTCCGATCATCCACTTCCATCATCACACCTTGACTGGACCATCGATCATGAATCAAACCCATATTATTGATCCATTTTGATGAATAACAGTAATGCAATGATTGAATATCAGGTATTCGTGGAACTATAGGCCAAAAGAAAACACCCATGATCAACATGCGAAGAACGAATAAATAAATCCATAATCCAAAAAAGTGAGGAACAAACCTCAATTGTTGTTAATTTTACCTTGATTTTCTATCATAGAAAAAGATGAACGAGGGGGGACAAATCAATGAACAAATTAAAAAAATCCATCAAACTGAATCTATTGATGATGTGTGCATTAATTCTATTTGTGGAATTGATCCATGATCATTTGGGATATAGATAAAATGATGGAATAAATAAATAAAATCATCCAACCTATATTTTTCATTGATCATTGATAAATAATAGTTGAGTTGTCATCGTTGAAAAGATCCCCCAACTCTATTGGAACAATGATATATGATCTGATTCCAATCTATCACCATCCTCTAAGAAAATATCTTTGACGATTGGATGAGATCTCCAAGGTTTGATCGGTCAACACTGATTAATTTTTATAACTATATACATATAGAAGAAAATATATTTCTACATCAAAACAAACAAAATAAATTAATTTTTTAATTTATTCCATTTAATTACACATATGATGAATTTTTTCAAAAATGACGCACTCTAATAAGGATTATTCCACACCTAGGGTAAAAATCACATTCTGGACTCAATAGTGCCCTTAGATTTTTGATTTGAGACCCCATTTGTCAGTTAGTCCACTTTTACAAGAAAACTATGCATGTGTGTTATTTAATATATTTATTATATTTCAAACGTTTATTTTGTGAACACTAGACCTTAGAATCACATGATTTCTCAGCACCTGGTCTTGAAAATAATCCATATAATATCAAAAAATAATACATGGAAAATATGAGACATTGAATTCTCCCAAACTTTGGAATTTTCATCCCAAAAGAGAGAAAACTACTCAAAATATAAGGGTATTGGTCTTGCATCTGGGGCTCCTGCTCCTAGGTACTCTACTAAATATTCTCATGCTTCCATTAGACACACACAAGGGGAATAAAACACCCACAAAAGGATCCTCTCCTTCCAATCCTCGATCTACATTAGGTACTCTCCAAAGGTAGCTCCATCCTAGATGTCCCACTCTCCCTAGTCAATAATGTGTGATGAATGGGGCATGTACCTCCTCATAGTCAACATGTGGAAGAAATCATGTACCCGGACCAACTATGGTGGTAGAGCTAAGCATTAGGCCACCTCTCCAACTCTAGGTAGTACTTGGAAGGGACCAATGAATCTTAGAGAAAACTTTCCATCGTAGTCAAACATCCTCAATCCACATCGATGTGAGACTCTCATGAGCACATGGTCACCATCCTTGAACTCCATACGTCTATGTTGTCGGTCCATGTAATAATTCTGGTGGATATGTGTAGTCTTCATCCACTCTTAGATGATATTCATGTTCTATATAGTAGCTCGCACCAACTTCGGGCCCATGAGTGTTGACTCACCTGGATTAGTCCAATAAAGTGGTGACTTTTACGGTCACCTATACAAATCCTTGAATATTTCCATACCAATGGTGGTGTGATAGTTGTTTTTGTATGTAAACTTGACCAAGGGTAGATAATCCTCTAAACTCTAGCCAAAGTCCAACATGCAAGCCCAAAGAATTTCATCCAAGACCTAAATGGTTTGCTCTGTCTGGCCATCAGTCTAGGGGTGAAATGTTGTGCTCAAGTGTAAATGAGTACCAAAGGCTTCCTATAATCCTATCCATAACCAAAATGTAAAGTGAGCATCATGTTCAGATACGATCATCAAGAGAACTCCATGGAGTCGGACTATCTTCTACACATATAGGCATCCCATTCTCTCTAAAAAATTATACTCTAAAATGGCTAGTAAGTGGTTCAACTTGGTGAGTCGGTCTATGGTCATCCATATTTCATTGTATCCCTAGGATGAACATGGTAAGACTATCATGAAGTCCATATAAATTTCATCCCACTTCCACTTTTTAACCTCTAGGGGTTGAGATAAACCTGCTGAAACCTAGTTCTCTGCCTTCACCTACTGACAAGTAAGGCATCGAGAGATAAACTCTTTAACTCACTTCTTCATTATTTTCCACCAAAACTAATGTCGGAGGCCCTGGTACATATTTTTCATACCTATATGTACTTGAAAATGGGATTTATGAAACTCCTACAATAACTCATCTCGCAACATCAAAGGTATCATCAGCCATCCCCTGAATAGGATAGCATGCTCCCCACCTTTAGAATGTACATCAAGAGAATTTCCAATGGATATCTGAGTATGTAAGGTCTCATAGTCAGTATCTTCACCCTAATAATCACTAACATATTGTAAAATCAATGGGGTAACCACCATCAATTGAATATATGATGCACCATCCTTGTCCATAGAGGATAAATCCAATGAGGATAACTGCTCCGACACCTTTACTAACAATTGAGAACAAGATCTCATGTTGCGAGAGTCTGCCACCACATTCCCCTTCCCAAGAGTATAGATTATCTCGATGTCGTTGTCTTATAGTAATAATAGTCATCACCTCTATCTCAAGTTACAATCCTTTTTTGAGAAAATGTACTTAAGACTCTTTTGGTCATATTAGATGATAAATCGCTCACCCATTAGGTAGTGTCACCACATTTTCAATGAAAAGACTACCGTTTCTAACTAAAGATCATGGTTTTTGTAGTTCTTCTCATGTGGTCTCAATTGGAATGAACCATAGGAAATAACCACCATTCTATGCATCAATACACATCCAATTATAGTACCTGGTGCATTGTAGGACACTACGTACTCGACACCCTCCTCCTAAAATCTTAATATTGTAGCACTAGTCAAATTCTACCTTAGCTCCTGAAAGCACTACTGAAACATTTACGCCCACACGAAATTTTTTCCATTCTGATTCAAGGATGTCAATGGTGTTTCCACTCTAGATAAGTCGAGTAAAAAACTATAATATTACCCTTCCAACCCAAAGAAACTATATACCTTGGTAAAACTCTTGGTTGGATCCCAAGAAAGCAGTACCTCAACCTTTTCTAGATCCACTAGATCTCCAGCCTTTAAGATGACATATCCTATAAAGTGGACTTATTGAATCCAAAACTGACACTTAGAGACCTTACCATGAATTTGGTGCTCTTGGAGTGTATCCATGACCATCATCAAGTGTCTCACGTTCTCCTCCTCAGATGCCAAATACACTAGGATTCCATCGATGAAGACTACCGTGGACCAGTCTAAGAAATGATTAATTATCTGGTTCATGAGTCCCATGAACACTTATGGTGTTTTTATAATTCAAAACATCATCAAAAAGTACTCATAGTGATCATAACAACATTTTATGGTTGTCTTCAGTATATTCTTTTCCCATACTCAAAGCTAGTGATAACTTGGTCTGAGGTCAATCTTCAAGAACCATCACACCCCTCTCAAATGATAAAATAGGTCATCGATCCTTTGTAGTTGATAATTACTATTCATAGTAACCTAATTTAAGTGATAATAATCAAAAAATAACCTTAATATCTCATATGAATTCTTGTAAAACAATAATATGGCTTCCCAAGGGGAAATGCTAGGTCTAACAAATCCCTACTTCTACAAGTCTTCCAACTGCAACCTCAACTCTTGAATATCTACAGGAACCATCTGATATGATGGTGTAGATATTAGTTTCATCTTGAGATGCAATTTTTTTTGTAGATGTCCAGTTCTCAGAGAGGCCATAAACTAGGTATGTCTTCAGAAAAGACGTCCTCGTACTCCTCAACCACAACAGGAATATAATAGACCAAATAATCCATTGCTCCAAGAGTATTTCTAGCCAAATGGTGAGTAATCTACTGAAATCTCATATTCCTGAGCTCATCCTGCTACGCCAAGGTTTCCTTTTCACCCAAAAAAAAACCTCATTCTGTAACTATGGATACACCTTATCCTCTGCCAAAAATAGTCAACATGGGCATGAACTATGGATAGCTAGTCCATACCTAAAATGAGGTTGTAAGGCCTCATTGATATAATTAAGAGATCCCATAAAAACCACTGAACTCTAAGAATTAGATCACACTGTCGACATAAGTGAGAAATCATTGAGTATCCACCTATTAGAGTCTCCAACCTCAAGGGTTGAGCTAATGGATCAACCAGAATCTCTAAGTCTAAAACTAGAGAAGTGGAAAGGAAAGAATGACTAGAACCTGTGTCTATTAATACTACAGCTAAAGTTTAAAAGAAACAAATTGTACCTCATATATTCTCTAGAGATTTGGGGTTATAGGCCTCCATATCTTGTAGATGGCCTCATCCCTATTCACCAGCTCCCTAAGCCTGGCGCGGACAACCTAAGGGTGGTGGTGGAAATAGGTCAAACCTCTGAACACCTCTTATTGACCTTCCTTCCCCTCTACCATGTCTACCACCCTATGTACCACCCTGCTTCTACCTTAGTCTCTACCTCAGTGGTCCCTTAATCATCTCATGATTAGTTGTACGACAGGTCAGAAAATCTTGATCCAGATGTACCTAACCATCTTAGGAGAAATACCGATTATCCCTCAACTAATTAGAGACACCCTTGGAGCCTCATACTGCTAACCATCTGTCTTAGGGTAGCCTCCGGAAGTGTTTTACATGATTGGATCCCTGTGACTATTGTTGGCCGCCTACTATCGAGGTCTCAGCAACCAAGTTCCCACTATTAGCTCCCACTACTAGTGTATGATATACTAAAATTCCCTCCACCAACAATGCTTGCTCAAGAACCCCAACATAGGTGTAAATTTCGAGGGATACTATTAAGGCCCTAATGTACCAGTGCAAGCCCTTATCAATGGTTTGATCTCTGATGAATTGGTTCTGCACCATATCCAAGGAGTCACATGAGGGATCAATAATCCCCGCTGAATATTATGCCATGGTCATACTACCATTCTGCAGAAACAGAAGCTCTTGTATGCATAAAAATTACAATGTGTCTAGATATAACTCCGCCCTAAAGAGATTCTTAAAATATATCCCATAGAGAGTTTTATAATCATGTGAATAATTCACCAATCTCCACCATCACCCAGCAGATCGCTAAAGAAGACTCACTGTGAGGACTGTCATCTGGTCAGCAGGAATCCACACTAGTTGGAAAATGGGAGTGACTGCCTCTAGCCAATCCTCAGCCACCTGTGGGCCTGGCTCACCCTCAAACCTAAGAGGTCGCTACCTCTGAATCTCACACAATTCACTAAACTTGTGTTCATCCTCAACTGGTACTTCAAGTGCTAACTATGGCTCAATGTGTGGTGGTGAAGCTGTTAAACCACTCCAAAGTGATATCTCTAGTACATACCCCTTTTTCAATGCCTTATCACTAGGATAATCATCTTTGTGATCATATAGTGATATCCTAGATAGTAGTCTATGTAGTGGAATCCTAAAATAAAGCAAGATGTGCTACAGTAAAAAAATATCAGTGGAACTGACTCAATAAGGACATGGAAAAAAACAAAACTATATGATTCATGTACCAAAAATATTCCTAGTAAAAAAAATTTACATGTACCAAGTCAAAAGGCAGGTTATTAGAGACTTTTTGTATGGAAACTTCGGTCGTCACACCAACACTAGAGTATCTGACCTAAAATACAAAATCGAAACACTAAACACGGTTTCCCCAAACAAATATCACTAACTTAGCTCCCAAGGTAGAACCAACTTCTCTGATACCACTCTATAATGACACAACCCACTTGGTCCCATCTCGTGACTACCCTAAGCCCACCTCCAACAGGGCAGGGGCTGGCAACCAGCACCAAGTAGGAATATCCAACAAATGGAAGGCATTAGCCTAAATTACATGTATACATGCGCACATATCCAAGCCATGCAAAGATTAAATGCTAAACAACTGAAAAAATGCATGCATACATTTGAGATCCCATAATAGAGTGTGACATTAAAAATATTGAATGTGGAAAAAGGGTCCAAATACAAGACCAACCAAAAATTTTATAGAGTAAAACCTACTTTAAGGGTAATGAACTAAGTAAAATGAAAACTCATGTTAGAACACATCAGTCTGACAAGATCTAGCTATGCTCCATGCGCTCCCTATCATTCTAGGACATTGTTAAAGGGTTTCCATCTATATAAGACACGACACATGCAGGAAAATCCCAGGCAGGGGTCATTACAACAATACTCAATAGGGAACCTCAAAAACATTAATCAAGAAGCACCAAGTATATTCATATCAATAAAATATATAGTAATCAATGTATAATATAAATACCCTAATATAATCAGGACATACACCATGCCCCTTGGCAGTCATAACCAACTGTCATCCACATGATTTTGCTCGAAGCAATGCTCATTTTTGGAGAATCTACTCTAAGATCCACTCTATCATAAAAGACACTTGATTAAGAGGTATAGGTAATTAGGACTCACCAATAAAGTTCACTGGTCTAAGAATACCATGATACATGTATAGGGGTTCAGACCCAAAACTGCTGGAGGACACCATGAACCTAATCTAGATAAAGCAGCTATGTAGAGGATCGTATGCCCATAATTCCATAAACCATACCAATACAGCCTACTAGATGGAGGATATACACCCTTATCAAGGAGTTTATGTGGATTCTACAAAACCTACCTAGGGAACAAATATGATAGAGGATCGCACTCTGGTATCACGGAGGGACACCACAACTCTATCTGAGACTCAGCCTCTAGAGGGGATCACAATCCTATAATGTGGATGTAATTTCACACTATACCCTCAAGGGATAGGACCAAGGGAACCCACTCAACATATACTAGTCCAAAATAAGAAAATTAAGATCTATAATAAATCTTAAAGGGGGTATATGGAGTGCACCATGGTGTATATGGTGTTTCCCTCTATCCCCATGTCATGTGGAAGAGCCTCACACGACATATAGTCTTCATATAAACAACATGTAAAATAATTACATGGCATGTAAAGACACATGATATCCTGAACATGTGGCATGGCCATGTCTGTGTATCGTGTTCATGTCCATGAACCGACCCATGTAAGCCATGTTGTGTCCATGTACAAGTACATAGTGTGCCCTCTGGCCTAATACTTTGGATTGTGTCCATGTAATCTCCCAAGTACACACTGAGAAACAGGGAATGGATCAGATGAAGTGTGATTTGGGTCACACATAGTGTCATAATTAACTTCATTTGAAACCCTAGTGTCACTTCCAAGGGCTACATGGTGTGTAAAGAAAGATTACATGTCGTGTTGCTCATTATTCTCCAGATCTGTTTTGTGTTGTCTTGTGCCTCTCTAGAGTCACCATCCTAGCCAAAACCTATAGATTAGGGTTTATTCATGCCTCTATATTCCATATCTCTATATTCTGGGGTTCTAATATACTTAGAAAATGTTTTATTGATCAAAATCTTCATTATTTGTCAAAGTAGAAATTAATAGGAACTGTAAATCCATTCATTCTGCTTCTGATTGTCGACAGTCATCATCACACCTCAACCACACCATATATCACGAACTGAAACCATGGTATCAATATGTTTCACAAAGTAATGGTCACACAATGATTGAATATTGGGTATTCATTGAACTGTGGGCAAAAATAAAATGCCCATGATGAAAGTGAAAAGTACCAATGAAGAAATACCTTAGCCATAAAAGTGAGGAACGAACCTCAGATGTTGTTTTTTTTCCTCCATTCACTATCATAGAAAAATATGAATGAGTAAGGATAAATCAACAAACAAATAAACCAAATCCATAAAATTGAGTCTACCAATCATGCACGTATCAATTTTGTTTGTGGAATTGATCAGTGTTGATCTGGGATTTAGAAACGGGATGGAAAACAAAAATAAAACCATCTTACCTAGATTTTGGATCGATAATTGATGAAGAACGATTTTATTTTCATAATTGATGAGATCCCCCAACTCCATTTTCATGTTGATCTATGATCTGATCTTGATCCATCATCATCCACCAAGAAAATCCCACCAATGGTAATCTGATATCTCTAAGGTTTGAGAAACCAACCCTAATGAATTTGTATAACCATATAATTAAAGAAAAAAACATGTCACTGTAACAAAACAAACAAAATAAAATAATTATTTAATTTATTATATTTAATTACAGTTGGGATGAATTTTCACAAATGGTCTACGTTGATAAGGATTATGTCGCACCTAGGGTAAAACCCATGTTTGAACTCAATGGTGCCTTCAAATTTTTCATATGGGCCCCTGTTTAAGAGTCAGTAAACTTTTTTTGGTAAAATTTGTGTGCATGGTATTTAATATATTTAATATATTTCAAACATTTATTATGGGCAGACCGGGCCTTAGAATTGTGCTCCGTCTCAATGTATGGTCTCAAAAATAATCCATATAATATTAAAAATAATATATAGAAAATCCAAGATATAAAAAAAGGAGTGATATGGGATATTATAATTAATTATATGTGATGATTTGGATTGTGCATCCAAAATTTTAGAGCAATCATTTGGTATTTTCAAATTGAAGAAGCAATTTAAAAAAAGGATTACATAAAAAATCAATAAAACAATTTTAAATTGACCAATACAACTAAATAAACAAATAAATTAAACAGACATATTAATTTTCTAAGAAAATATTAAAAAAAAAAATAAAAAACATTGTTGAAAATTAAATAATCCAAACTTCCCCTTAATAAAGTTGAAACACACAATGGGAAGTGGTTTAGTGAAAATATTTGTAAGTTTATATTCAGTATCAAAAAATTCAACATATATACCACCTTAATGGACAATATCAATTATAAATGTATGTATTATATCAATATTCTTAGTCTAAGAGTGACTCATAGGATTTTTTTAAATATTTATAGCACAATTATTACCATATAAAATAGGAATATGATTAAAATTTAGTCCAAAGTTCAAAAGTGTGTTTTTTATCCATAATACTTGTATAAAAACTACCGTTAGATATATATTATAACTCAACTATTGATAATGAAAAAGAATTTTGGTTCATACTTGACCATAAAACTATGGATTTCTCAAAAAAGTGATAAGTTCTTGAGGTTCATTTTATATCTAACCTGTATCCTCCAAAATCAGTATCTAAATTTTAAATTAAATTAAAATCGGAGGTTTTTTTATAAAACCGAGATAAAAAAGTAGTTACTTTTAAATATATAAAAATTAATTTAACATAAGTAATATGGGATTTATTGGGGCTTTATTGAAATCTTTTATAAAGACAAATAGAAAACATAATGTCTACTCTACTAGCATAAATATATAGAAAACTACTAATCGTACCATTATATAACTTGTTGTCAACCGATTTTCTAGCTTTATCCAAATCAACTTTAATATTAGTACATATGGGAGTTGAATATGTCTTACTATATTCAAGTTCAAAAAATTTAAATAAATCAATAATATATTTTATTTTATTGAAAATGTTTCCAAAATATATTTCATAAATTTGAAAACCAAGAAAAAAATTCAATTCTCTAATCATACAGATTTCAAATTCATTTTGCATAAGTTTTAAAAAATTATTAAAAATATGTTTATTAGTTGAGCCAAAAACAACATCAAATATATTGATTTTTACTAATAAAATATCACAATAAGATTTTTTTTAAAAGGATTGGATCTACTAACATTACTGGAAATCATTTTTAAAGAAAAGAACTTAATCTTTCTTACTAATCCCTTAGTTCTTGTTTAATGACATATTGATATTTAATAATCTTAAAAATAGAATTTTGTAGTATAGGGTTTTCAAAATCTTGAGATCACTCGACCTAAACATCCTCCACTAAATAACCATTTAAAAAAAATCAGATTTAACATCTATCTGAAATAATTTAAAATTCATATTGGATGCATTGACTAACAGGATTATAATGGTCTCTAGTCTAGAAACTAAGGAAAAGTTTCTTTATAATTTATTACTTCATCCTTGTTGTAACCATTATCAACTAGTCATGACCTATTTCAAGTTATTATTCCTTGATCATAATGCTTATTTATAATAAACCATTTAGTTACTATCACTAGATGGTTTGAGGGACAATCAACTAATTCCAAAACTTCATTCCTCTTAAACTGGTTTAATTATTCCTATATAGCAATCATCCAACTCCCATATTCGATAGATTCTTCTACATATTTAGGTTCAAACTGGTATATAAAGGGTGAGAAAATAACTAGATTTTTTATATTCCTTCTAGTATTAACACATATATCAAGGCCTCCTATAACAGTCTTTAAAGGATAGTACTTTAAGGTTCTATGTTGTCTAGGTAAGATGCTTTCAAGTTCCTCGGTTTTATGTTCTTCTAAATTTTATTGAATTTCATATTATTCTAATTTATTTTTAAAAACATATTTAAAAGATTCAAGTATAGTGTTATTTAAAGAATCGAAAACATCATCTCTTTTATTTTTATTGTGATTAAAATGATCACTTTCACTAAATTTCACATGAATAAATTATTCAATTATCCTTGAATTTTTATTATACACTCTGAAAGATTTATAAGTATAAAAATATCCTATAATGATTCATTTATCAAATTTTATAATAATATTATGGTGTTTTTCCTTATTATTCAACATATACACCTTGCATCCAAAATTATTAAGGTATCCAACATTGGGTTTTCAATTATTCTATAACACATAGGGTATTCTCTTAATAAATTTCCTAATTAAAACACTATTCATGATATGAAAATATTTATAGACATATTCCTCCCTAAAATAGGTAAGAATACTATATTCATTAAACATAGATATTTCCATTTCTTGGATAATTATATTTCTTATTCCTATAATTCCATTATACTAAGGTGTTGATATAACAGAAAAAGTGTGTTTAATACCCAATTTTGAGTAAAAATAATTTAATTATTCATTTTCAAATTCACCCCCATGATCACTTAATAATGAAATTATTTTTACATTTCAAACAATTTTACCAATACTTTTAAAAACAAAAAGAAATTACTTTTAAATTTTAAGAAATCACCCCAGGTAAATCAGAAAAAATCATCTACCAAAATACAAAACATAGAATCAATCCACCAAGCTTGGTACTCTTGATGGTCCAAAGAGATCTATATAGATAAGTTATAATGGTTTGGATATAGAAAAATTGTTGATATATTTAAATAATGACTTATATTTCTTGTCTATTTGGCATTAATCCTAAATTCAATTCTCATCAAATGTAATACTGAGCAGATATGAAACAAAATTTTTCACAGCACATTTTAATATGGAAAATATATTAAAATTTCTAAGACTCCTATAATATTTCTATGATTCATTTATTTTATTACTTAAACAATTCAATTTTTTTACATAAGGAACTAAGGTCCAAATTATGAACATTTTGTGTTCTAGGTGTTCTAAACTTAAATAATTCATCATTAAATATAGAAAATGAATTTTTAGAATAACCAACTAAAAATCCATTATCACAGAGTTGATAAATTGTTTTTAGTTTTTATTATGTCCTTTAACATTGAGATCATTATTGATCAGATATTTTTTTGATCTCTAACTGATCTAACTCCAATATTCATTCCTTTAGCATTGTATCTAAAGGTAACCAAGTCTCTATGTACTTTTGATAGTGTGTAAAATTTTGAAAAGTCTCCATGCATGTTTCATGATCAGCCACCATCTATATACCATATTTCACTTCTATCTTTGTGGATTTTTACCTATAAAACATCTAAAAAAATTGGTTCTAAAATTCCCTTAGATATAACTGTGTCATCAAGTAAATATTTGGGAAACTATAACTATTTAATTTTTTTATAAATTCTAGAATTAATTTTACATAATCTTCGAGAGGTATATAATTTCAATACACTTATAATCTAGAGATTCATAAAGAAAAAATTATTATCATAATGACCATTAATACAATGATAAAATTAGGCAATAGTAGTCATTTTTTGTTCCTTGAACAAGGAAAAAAATACTTTCTATACAGCTTTGGATTTTTAACAATACTTTCAATACCATATTTTTCTTCTTTCTCAATATTCTTTCCAATATCTTATTTAAAGATTCTTCCCCATATGTAAATATACTAGCAACACTTTTTAAGGATTCCACTTCATCCTGTAACTCTTTAATTCTAGTTTCATACACAATATAGTATGGGGAAGATTTAATTAGTTTTTCATTTAATTCTTGGTGCAGTTTTTACATGGAATAATTTTCACTTAAAACTTCATTATGAATATTAATTAAATATTTATAATTTTTTACCATGTATTTATATTTCTCCTCAACCGTAGAGAAATATTTTGCTATCTTTCTATTTGAGAAACAATTAGAATCATAAGAATATGAATAATAGGATTGTACCAAATATTCCTTTTCCATGGAGCATATTTTTTCATTCAAATTTTATTACTCATTACTTAAATTATAACTTTAATAGTATATGGATTCTTTGGAAACCCTCCATGTATACTTTTTTGATTTATTTCCTTTTTTATCATAATTAACATTTATTTGGTACTTCTTTTTTTGATTAAAATGTTTCCCTTATCCTCTTTTAGTTATAGGTAATCATGTATAATGTTCCCCATGTGTTTTTATTCCTAACACCAAACCTATTTTAGTATAAGATAATTCTTACTGGAATCATTGTAGGACTTCTTGAATCCTCTTTTATTCTTATAAAATTCATTAAACCTTATAACTAAGTGTGCCAATTATTATACATAATTCAAAAATATATAATGGCTTGATGATATAACATAATACTTAATAATATTTCCATTATTAATATAATTAACTTTTAGTTTAGTATTCTTCCTCTTAATAATTCTTTGATCTTATTCTTTAGCTTACATTTTGGATTTTTACATCATTATACTACTAATAAATTTCTACATTGACAGATTTTTGATAGGATTGGATTGTATGATATTACTATAAATTTAATTACATTTAGATGGTAAAACACTAAGCACCATCAAATCAGGATCTGGTTCTCAAATTAGAGATCCTAGGGTAGCAGAACTATACACTATTTCAGCAAATATTCCATTCATTTGAGTGATTATTTCACTATCAAACATCATGAAGGTATCAAAAATTATTTTTTTTTCTTCTAGTACCCTAATTTTCTATCATTTTCACTTATATAATAGGAAACTAAAATTTTCTTCCACATCATATAGTAAGTAGAACATTGTAATAAATGATTGAATTTATCTGGGACAAGTCCACATATAATTTTATTTATAACTTTTTTTCTACATCATATTCATTTTCCATTACAGAATCTAAATTTTCAGGATATATAGGAATTGTATAATGTTTAAAAATAATTATATAAACTTTTATAGCAATATTTTTTAAATATATGATCATTATTTATTTCCAGCATCCAAAATTTTCACTATTGAAATATAATTCTATGATCATTGAAATCCTTTCATTATGTTCAATCATATACATCATTTCTTCGAATGGACCATTAACTCAAGCTTTCTAGGGATTTAATTTATTTATAAAAAATCACTACTTTGTTTCCAATTATTGGTCATAATATACTTGAACATATAATAATTGGGTGAATTATTTCCTTTTAAAAACAATTTGATAAATTAACATTAACTGGCCTTTATGGTTCTGAAGGCAATGAAGTATTATTTTATTTAAATATATTGATTGAAAAAAATAAGATGATAACACAAAAAAAACTTATACTTTTTTAGTGCATAAATATCCCCAAGTCCACTCCACTAATTCTCTCTCTTTTTAAGATTGGTGATTTTCACTAAACAGATCCTTTTATAAGGGATCTCTACAAATTAGTGAAGGCATCTGACAACTTTCAACAAATAATTTTCTTTTATAGGGAACCTTGATAACCACATATTTTCATAATAATATGAAAATCCAATAGAAAATATATGATTTAATGTTGAAATTAGGTTCAACACATAGTTTCCTATCAAACTAATAGATGAATAGATCTTCAGATAAAATAAATGATCTTCAAATTATTCCCATTTAAAAGAATATTTTTACTTTATTTTGATAAAGTATTCATAAATACAAATAAGTCGAAATAAAATACTATTATAATAGTATAAGGATGAACGCTCAGTAGATGATAAACATGTATGCCTCCAAAATGTATCCTGGAAAAGAACTTTGACAAACGATTGTAGATAATAGATCAGCAAACATATAGAGTAGAAGATTGAAAAATAAATAATGTATCAAAACATGAATTTCTCCAAAGAATATACCTTAAAATAATCTTAAAATTATAAATATTTTATAAAATTAAACTATTTAGAATAAATAATAAATCTGACTTGATCATTTTCAAAAATATCTAGAAATATCTCTAGATAAATTGTAATATTCAAAACTCGCATTGCATTTTTAATTTGAATTTTAAACCACCACTGAAAATTGAAACATTCCTTAGAAATAGGAATAATTTAATCCATTTATTAAAATCCTTTCAACTGTTCTTTGAATGGATCTTAATGTGATATTTATTCTAGTTAAACCATTGCCCAAATCTCAAGAAATATCTCGAATTCAAATTCGGCATACATATTTTTCAAACATAGGGATTTATCTATGTATGGATTCTTAAAAAGTACAGTTCAAAATGTACCATTGATTAGGTTAACAAAATATACATTAGATACTTCAATGTAGGGTTCATCAAAAAATTTGGGATCCCGATCCTTATATTCACTTCAAATGTGGGGTACATAAGTAGTGATCTCTACTAAAAATTAGGTTCCAAAACCAAATGTTCCTAAAAAATTGGGATCATAATAGTGATTCTAGACTCCCTTAAAATATCTAGAACACTTAAAAAATATCAATCCAAATACTTACAAAATTTCATAGAAAATAAGATAAATATTTTAATAAACATAATCCTAAAATTCACTTAAAGTAACATCATTATTAAAACATATGATGGTATTTTTGAGCATCCAAATCAATGATAAAAAAATAAAATTGTTTGATCAACATTAATATGCCCATAATCCTACCAAAATTTGGACTTTTCAATCATTAATCCAAGGAAATATTTTCTTAAACAGCTCTTAAACACACAAAGTTTCTCATATTTTGGAATCATAGAGACATTACTTGTTATTATCAATGAAAATTTACTAAAGGATAAAAGAAAAAAACTCCTTAAATTTTTAAGAAATAGGAATAATTTTATATCATCAGAGATAGCTGATATCAAAGGAATCATACCTATTGTTCACCCACACAAAGTTTTATTAGGAAGTTTAAGAAGTCCTAGTTGGATATGGTAAAGGTGACTGATAGCTCCAATAAAATTGGTAGTCAAGAAAGATGTTCTCATAGTATTGTATTTAGATATTATATTTTCAATATCTAAAAAAATTGGTAAGTCCACTACTATTCTACAAAAGAAATATGGAACAACTATGATCAAAATAAATAAAATAAAAAAATTATGTCATAGATAGTCATAGGATGGAGTGTTTTCATGGACTGTATAATGTCAAATTTATCCATGTGGAAGGATCACCTTCCTATTCCATTCATATTTTAAATAATTGAGATGATATCTAGATACAAGTTTTATTTTTTTTATGGTTCAATTGGATATAATAAAATTTAAGTGGACCTAAAATACTAATGAGAAATAAATATTTTATATCCATATAGAACATGTACCTGTTGATAAGTTTCATTTACAATGTATAATACACCAAAAACAATTCAATTGTTTATAAACACACATTTTTCATGATATGGTGGAGGATTTCATAAATATTTTAATAAAATATTTCTCATTCTATGGAAGATCATTTTATTTGTTCTTAAAAAATAATTACATATTTTTTAGGTTATGTGAAGAAATATTTCTTATTCTAAATTGGGAAAATTATACATTAATGAAAATGAAGGAATCATGTTGATTCACTAGATTTACAAGGATGAGATTGAAGTGTTTTTAGTGAAAATTAATCTCATCCAAGACATAACCATTCCAACATTAATAAATGGTATAAGATTATTTCATGGACATGCATTTCATGACTGGAGATTTTAAAAAGACTTACATAAGATTTCTTAACCACTAATTTATGTCCTGTAAAAGGATTTCAATATTATTTTATTCAATCATGAATATAATCCTTAAATATATTTGAAAATAATTTTGTGTTTAGTACAATAATTATATATTAAAATAAAAAAAACACCTCTTAACATATGTGTAATGAGGGAAGCAATGAAATTGGGGAAGCACTTGAAAAAAAAGTCATATATTCTAACCCATATAATTTTCATGTCAAACTCTATCATATTTTCAAGTAAACCAAAATACTACATAATAGGAATTATTTTTATTATTATTTAATTTTTTAAAGTTTATAACTAACCCTTTACATTCTAAAGTGGATTTCTATAAGGATCATGTAGGCCTGTAGTTATTATTGAACAAAAAATATTTCATGAAGAGGTTCATTTAATGGAATCTATTATTATAAGAGTTTGAAATTCAAATTAAATTTCATAATGGTTTGTATAGTGCTATGTTAAAACATTTATCAATATTAAAGTTGAATAATTTGGATGTTGATAACAAGATATTGATTCATGATGAGTTTATGGGTGAGAAACTATTTCATGTTGATTTATAGGATTGGATATGGTTTTATAACATAGAAAAATACTTAGAAAACTATAATTTATATTCCCACTAAATATAAAAAGTATTGGTTCCTGGATGAGGGAAAATATTAATTTATATATGATTTATGTTATTTAAATTTTTTAGTAGTAGAATGATTCAACAGTGTTTTCCCTAGTCCAATCACTACATGAAATTTAGGCTATAGCCACGGTTTCAAACCATGGCTATAGGCCCCAAAAATATGGCTATAGGTTATAGCCATAGTTCAATGGATAGTGGCTGGTATTGGTGTAGCTATAGGGATTTAGCCACAGTTTTAAACTTTCGTGAAACATTAATCCACACAGGTCCTATAATCATGGTTCAAAACCGTGGCTCTATGGCTTTAGCCACGGTTTTAAATTTTTGCTATAGGACTTCACATTTGATAAAAAAACACCCCACATCCCCCCCCCCAAACACCCCCTCTACACCCCCATTCCCCCTGGATTTCCCCCTTGCACCCCCCTGGATAGCCCCCCTACACCCCCATGCCCCCTGGACAGCCCCCTTGCACCCCCTGGACACCCCCCTTGCACACCCCTAGACAGACCCCTTGCACCCCCTTGAACACCCCTTGTGCACCCCCTAGACATCCCCCTTACACCCCCATAGACATCCCTTTCACCCCCCCCCCCTGGACATCCCCCTTTCATCCCCCTGGATAGCCCCCTAACACCACCTTGAACCCCCCCCCCTACCCACATGCCCCCCTTGACAGCCCCCTTTCACCCCCCATGGACAGCCCTTGCACCCCCTAGACAACCTCCATGCCCCCCCTACAGTAGCCCCCCCCTCCCTACAGCCCCCACCCTTGTCGAAGCCCCCCCCCCTCCCTATAGCTCCCCCCACCTCACTGGACCGACCCCCCAGTACACCCCCACCCCACCTTGCACACCCCTCTATGAGTCAAAAAAATCTTTAGAGATGCTCGTAGTGTCTCAAATGAGAGAAGGGGTAAGGATTAAAATGTAAAACATAAATGAAATAATGTAAAACATGCTATATAAGCATAAACTACCACTGTGAGTTTTCACATACAGCGCACCCCCCGTTAGAGGGGTTTTATTACAAAACCATGACTCTTATCTTTATATATATTCTCACATGCATAAGCATGGGTATGTTTTTTTGTTGGTTCTCTGCATATAATGCATCCCTATCCTGCATACCAATACAAGTAATCAAAATCAAAAAATGATCGAAAATAAAAATCCATCAAGAAGATAAAAATACAGAAATTACTTTGACATTACTATTTGAATCTATTAAGAGTTATGCAACTTGGGAGAGAAATTTTTCATGTGACACCTCCACTGTGTTGGAGTTCAAATTCATGTTTTTCTCAGTAGTAGAACATTTTCTATCACAAATTGCAAGAATATAATTAAAATTTAGAAATAGTAACATCTTCACCATATGCAAGACCATGCAAACTCGACACCCCCTGGACACCCCCCCCCCCCCAACACCCCTAGACACCCCCTCCCTCCTATACACCCCCTAGACACCCCCTGGACACCCCCCCCCCCCAACACCCTCTGTACTCCCCCTAGACCCCCCCTAGACCCCCCCCCCCCTGGACACCCCCTGGACACCCCCTGGACCACCCTGGACCCCCCCTGGACACCCCCTGGACACCCCCCCTAGACACCCCCCCCCCCCGGACACCCCATCCCCACTTTACACCCCCCCCCCCACCCCCCGAACACCCCCTAGACACCTGAACAACATTCTTTTCTTGAAAACATGAAGTACATTGAGATAATCCCATGATACATCTGGCCTCACAAATGTGAAACCTGAAAGACACAAAGGTTTTGAAGATTATTTGAGGGGGACCTACAAGACACCAAGTATTTCAAATAAATAGAGGGATATACATCCTCATACACAGTATATCATGAGAAAGAATACACGCAAGAAATCTAGTTCTTGTGAAGACATTGAGACAACTACCTGCAGACAATTCTTGATATCTAATAGAGAATCATTTTTCTAATGAAAAAACATTTGGTTAGCCACACATGGGTCACTCAAAGATATTAAATAGATCACATGAACTTTCTTAGATCATGCACTTTTCATAATACAACAAATAAGAGATAAAGAAAAAGTTTTCATGCTACCCATAAATTCACTCAAGAAAAATTGACATACCTAATACAAGTTATTAAATAACACATAAAGTAATATAATATATAAAAAACTGTGTTGATGTTTTGGATTCCATGAATTCCATGCATGATGTGTACCTAATTAAATTTATTTAATGATTCTTGAAGAAGTTATTTGATATTGTTATAGTCTTATATTGAATAAAATTTTGAAGAAAATTATGTGCACCTCTTGCATGCATTTTATTGAGTTTATTACTTTAGATTGAAGGAATCATAGCCCGATAATTGTTTCACTAAGGCAATTGGTAATTACATGTTATTAAAATTAATTGATCAAGTTATATAGACATGTTCAATTCTTTTCAAAGATACTTTAAGTGTACATGATCAAACCTGAACCTACAAGCTCATGGAGGAATATTAAATATTATCTTACAATGGATTAATCTTTCATTATGTGTGTTGTCTTAACAAGTTGGAGAGTTTGAATTTTAAAGAAAAGTAATTCCTAAAAAAAGAGACCATTAATTCACACCCCCTCCCCCCTGAACCCCCCCTGGATAGCCCCCTTGCACCCCCCCCCCCCCCTAGATAGCCCTTGCACCCCCTGGATAGCCCCCTGCACCCACATGCCCCCCTGGACATCCCCCATGCACCCCCTAGACAGCCCCCTTGCACCCCCTGGACATCCCCCTTACACCCCCCTAGACAGCCCTTACACCCCCATGGACAGCCCCCTTGCACCCCCTGGACAGCCCCCTTGCACCCCCTGGAGAGTCCTTCACCCCCCTGGACATCCCCCTTACACCCCCTAGACATCCCTTGCACCCCCTTGGACATCCCCCTTGCACCCTTTAGACATCCCTTGTACCCCCTGGATAGCCCCCATGCCCCCCTGGATAGCCCCCTTGCACCCCCCTAGAAAACCCCCTTGCACCCCCCCCCCCCTTTAACACCCCTAGATAGCCCCCTTGCCCCCCCCCCTTTCTATAGTATCCCATCCCCATGCATCCCCCCTCCCCCCCTCCCTGGACAAACACCCCCCCTTCCTGGAAAAACCCCCCCACTCTCTGTCCAGACCCCTAGTACAGCCCCCACCCTACCTTGGACACCCCCTACCCCCTGCACACCCCCTGTGAGTCAAAAAAAATTTGGAGATGCTCGTGGTGTCTCAAATGTGAGAGGAATGGGTAAGGATTAAAATGGAAAAAATAAATGCAGTAATTTCAAACAAGCTATATAATCATAAACAAGCACTGTGAGTTTTCACAGACAACGCACCTCCATTAGAGGGGTTTTATTACAAAACCATGAATTTTTTATCAAACAAAATAGTTATTTTAACTAACACTTGATCAATAATTTAAATTTAATATAAACAATCATAATTAACAAGGCAGATAAATTCAATTTAAAAAATCCTTGAATTAAAGAGGCTAGGAGAGGGACTCTACCTCAAATGTGTCGGGCCACACACAAGAGGATCCTTATATATATATGCTCACACGCATAAGCATGTGATATGTTTTGTTTCTGGTTCTTTCCATAGCATGCATCCCTATCTTGCATACCAATAAAAGTAATCAAAATCAACAAATTATTGAAAATTAAAATCCATCAGGAAACCAAAAATAGGGAAATTACTTTGACATTACTGTTTGAATCGATTAAGCATTCTTCAACTAGGGAGATCAATTTTTCTTGTGATACCTCCACCATGTCGGAGTTCAAATTCAAGTTTTTTCTTAGTATTATAACATTTTCTATCACAAATCGCAATAAAGAAATTAAAATGTAGAAACAGTAACATTTTCACCGTACGCAAGAGCAGGCCAACTTAACACCCCCTAGACACACCCTCCCCCCTAGACACCACCCTGGACACCCCCTTTCCCCTTGAAACCCCCCCCCCCCCCGTAGTATCCCCCCAGGGCATTTACAGTGGCTAAACAGAAGATCCTTTGTGAAAATTGTTGGAGAAATAAGCCCAGGAAATTGATGGGTTCACAATTCATTTTTTTACATTGCATGTAACAAACAAAAAAAGAATAATATAGTTTAGATTGTAATGTAATTGAGTATTTATAACCCAAAAAACAATTTATCATGGTATTTCCATGAAACTCCAATAAAATGATATTTATTAGAATCAACTGATTCATGGAAATCATGGAATAAAAAATCAATGGAACTGGGTTTTTTTATGATACACTGCAGATTCTATGAAATCTATGAATTAGGATGAAGGTATGGAATTTTGAAATCATTAGAAACATCACATGTCCTTTAATTATTCTATGGTGACACATAATACCATATCCACCCAATTATTAACACACCCACTCAGGTTTGGTAAGTCGTTGGGGCACCCAGTGGGAACCCCTAGTTTATTACATAGGAGAGAAACCCTACTAGGAGTCCTTAATTCATAATAGGTAACTTTGAAAAAACATATCTCAGAGAGGATTCCATGCTCCTCGGCATAGTCATATATATAACACAACCTGTAGTATTATCGCAGTTTGTAGATACATTCATTTCTTATCCTCATACACTTTTGTTATACAATTAGATTATATCCATTTTCAATTCATATTCAAACTATTTCATTCAAAAAATATTCATATTTTGAAGGTATTCATATAATCTATCAATTTTTATAAAAAAAATATAAAGGTACATGATTCAAAAGTGCATACCTCGGGATCAACTATCCAACCATGATACAAACCAATATCTAGAAGATCGAATATTGCACACTCAGGAGAAAACTCAAAATCGTCTATTATTCCAGCATGGTGTATACTAGGTAAATTTGATTAAAAACACAACAAATGGTTACTAATTTCTTGTAAAAAATGGTATTAAATAACCAATACCTTTTTCATTTTATATTCACGTCAATCCCAGTTGAAGTCGTGGAAGCAAATCAATTGAATTAGTTATGTTTTCTTTTGGGTTCTTTTCATAGTATGAATCCCTATCATGCATACCAATACAATAAATCAAAATCACAATATAGTCTATGAAACTAATATAGGGGCCTCCTCAAGAAAAAAAATGGAAAATTGGATTACATACTATTGGAGGTGTGCCAGAGGAGATAGAGGGGCCGCCTCAGAGGAGCAGCATCGAGGATGTACGATGGTCGCATCGAAGGAGGATACAATTCAATATAATAATAATTAAACTTAACTACTACATAAACAAACATATCTCATAATATCACAATTCAATATATGTAGAAACAGTTAGAAACTCCGTAATACAATTCATTATTACAATAATCAAACCACACTACATAATAAAATTACACATATTAACAATCCAAAAATACAATTCACATCAATAGTGGTTCTCAATATCAGTATCATTAGATTCATGATAACCCTCATTCATGCCTCCTACAGAAAAACCATCAGCACCTCTCACGCCACCAGCATCATCATCAACATCAGAATCGGTATCGGCACTGAAACTGGGACCATCTCTGGCTACATCTATGGCTCCAGCTCCGGCTCAGGCAGAAGAATCTATATTATCATAACTCATCGACATCAAACATGCGTCAACTGATGTAGTTGCTTCTGGTGATAGTTCAGAAGAAATGGCAGAAATTACTTTCATTATATTTTCAAATATCGCCTTTTCTTCTTTTTGAGTTGCTTCTTTGATTGCGAAATTCATTTATTCCACTGTGACCAAACCATAACCGGTACTCGAAAAAATGTTTTCAGTAGACCAGTATCGAGATGGTACAATCTTCTTTCCAGGTCGACAACGCACTCTACCCTTGCACCCCCCTACACACGGCCCCCCCTTGACACCCCCATACACCCCCACACCCCCTACACACTACCCCCCAACCCCCACCCTAGACACCCCCCTCCTGGACATCCCCCTCCCTCTGCTCCCCCTACCCCCTCCCCCTTCACCCCCACACCCCTTCTCCCTGCACACTACCCCCCCCCACCCCCTCATGGATAGCCCCCCTCCCTGTACACTTCCCCCTGGACACACCCCCCCCCACCCCCACACCCCCTTCCCCCTCCCCCTACACCCCCTACACACTTCACCAAAAACCCCACCCTGGATACCCCCCTCCTGAACATCCCCCTCCCCCCTGCACCCCCACACCCCCTCCACACTTCCCCCAACTCCCACCCCCCCTCATGGACAACCCCCTCCCCCTACACCCCCTTCCCCCCCTCCCTACACACTGCCCCCCTGGACAACCCCCCCCCCCCCCAACTGCACCCCCACACCCCCTTCCCCCTCCCCCTGCACCCCCACACCCCATTCACACTACCCCCCAAACCCCCACCCCGGACACCCCCCCCCCCTCCTAGACAGCCCCCTCCCCCTACAACCCCTCCCCCCCTTCCGGCACACTGCACCCCTCCAATAGTTCTTAGGTCCTAGATCTATATATTCAAGTTGGTCTATGTGAAAAAATAATGGAATTCCTAAATCATATAAATAAAATACCTGATAGGAAAATCTATAAATAGACTCATGAATTAATATTCCAATAAGGTTAAACATGCCTCCAATTTAGGGAAAACAAAACATGCCACCATAAGGAAACCCCAACTCATGTGAACTGTTCACCCAAATGAGGTATTACACCAAACTCAATCCATATATGAAGCCCAAACATAAATAAATATTGTGGAAGAAACTACCACTGTATTATTATAGGAGAAACCCCACTCCATAATTATAGGGATATTATTATAACCATTTCATCCTCAAAGATTTTCATTAGAGTGGTATAGTAACCTCATACCATATAGATTGGATAGTTATTACACCCTTCCACTTAAAGGTATTTTTCCATATTTTTATTTGGAGGTACTTCATAGGAAGAATTATCATGGATCCATCCACCTAATGATCATCCTCCCCCATTGGGATCTAGTTTAATGCAATCCATTGAAAAGTCACTCACATTTACCTATCAAAAAACTTCTTTTGATGGATCATTTAAGAGAGACAGAGAGAGAGATAGGAACCTCATAGTGATCATAATCTAAAATGGACTACCAAGATTTAAAATATCAATGATAGTTGTTGTTTCCACTTAAAAATAGTTTTATGGAAATTAATACCCCTACAACACTGAAGAGGATTTGATCACAATTATTCACATTACATAAGTAAATTTTATTATAATTATCCATATAGATAACATATATCATGAAACAAACAAGGATTATTATAATTATATTATATCCAACCAAGATATTGTTCTCAATAAATTACATGATGAATGAGTGTTCACATGGTTTAAGAGGTAGATTAAATATCTTAGAGATCCTCAAAATATTTAGATATTTCTTGACATGGAAGGCCTAAACTAAATAAGTTGTAAATTTCATGGATATATCCTACCCACCACATAAATTATTTCACACTCTTACCATTAGGAATAGATGAAATGAATATTAAAATGAAATATATAATTTGAAGAGAATCAATATTAAGGTACATAGTTGTGGTTTTCCAATTAAGTGATTGTTTCGGTGCGGATGTGCGTCGGGTTACGCTGTTCCGCCAGGACGCGTTCGCGCGTGCACCCGTCAACCGGAGGGGATGGGCGCGTGGCTTGTGGTCCCGTAGTCCCGCTTTCCAAAGGCGGGCGGCATCCGTCCCTTATTCAGGGGCGTCTGCTCCTTGATCGAAACCGGGATGATGGGATGTCGGCTCCTCCTTCCTTGGACGTCTCCTCGGAACTCGTCGCCTAATCTGGGTCTCCCTCATAGATTTAAGACATGCTCGTGAATCTCGTTCCCGGCGCCATATCTTCATGGACACTGGTTAATTACGCTGCTTCCGCCCGGACGCTCCAAGGAGTCTGGTCGGGGCAGCAACCTGCGGTGAGGAGGCCGGGTGGCCCTGGGTGCTGGGGGCGTGTCGTAACACTGCGGCTCTGCACGTCTGTCTTCCGTCCCTAATAGGGCTTCTCGAAGGCATGATAGCCTGAGGCATCCCGCACTGGGTGCGGGGAACTGTGTCCCCTGAGGTTTTCCTCAGCTTCCCATGTTTTAACACGGGGTATGCCGCGAGTTTAACGTCCAGCGGGGACGGCATCGGACCGATCAACACGAAAAGTGGATCAGATGACAGAACCCCTTGCGGGGAACCTCCGACGCTGGGGCCATCGCATGGGCGGCTTCCCAAGTGATGTGGAGTGGAGAGAAGGGGCATGACCCCACCGGGATGTGGCGGCCCGGGTAAGGATCAGGATGGATGATGGAGTGAAGAGCTTGGACCCCGTAGGGGCTTCCTATGTACCGCGCGTTAGCACGGATCAAAGTCGACGTAGTTCGGGTATACAGTTTAACGTCATACTGGACGTCGGCAAGCCGACTCACGAAGAGGTCGAGGCCACCGGGCGGAGGATTGAACCGAACCACCTCGCACAGAGGGGGATGGAACGGCCGGGTGGATCACAGTTTCACGTCATGCTGGACGATAAAAGGAGAAATGGAAAAAGGGGTTGTGGGGAGGCACAGTGGAGATACACACGTGCAGTCTCCCACAGGGGCGGATTCATAGGTGAATCGACGCAAACGTGAACCCTGGAGGGGTCCACTGATGGACGAACCGACGTAAATATGACCGGGACGACCAGGTGGTGGGCTTGAACCTCAGGGAGGCTTCCTACGTACCCTGTTTAGAAGACAGGGATCAAAGTCCACGTAGTTCATTCTGTCAGGACTTACGCACTTGAGGCAGCCCGGGCGGCAAAACTCAGTTGGAAGGGACTTGGACCGAAAGTAGGAGACACCTCGATCCCAGTCACACCCTCTACTGGCTTCGGCAGTGGGGGAGCGCAATGTAGATACACATGTGCGGCCCCCCACAAGAAACTAGGGGTTTGTAATACCCTACCCCCGTAGGGAAAATCCACTCCCATTAAATCATCCCTAAAGAGGGACAATCCCGACATCCCTGCAGAGACGAGCGGGTGGGGGCCACATCCAAACCGGAGGGGGGACCCTGCGTGCGAAGCACGGGATCGAGTGATGCGGACGGTTTAGCGTCTTGCCTGACGGAGTACAGTTTAACGTCGTGTGCTGAGGACAAAGCGGACGGTTTAACGTCTTGCCGAACGAAGTACAGTTTAACGTCGTGTGCTGAGGACGAAGCGGACGGTTTAACATCTTGCCGGACGAAGTACAGTTTAACGTCGTGTGTTGAGGACGAAGGTGCTTGGCAGTTTAACGTCTTGCAGCACGGACGATAGGGGCTAGGCGGTTTAGCGTCGTGCAGCTTGGACGTAGTACAGTTTAACGTCATGTTGGACGGATGCAGTTTAGCGTCATGCGGGACGAATGTGCAGTTTAACGTCATGCTGGACGGATGCAGTTTAGCGTCATGCGGGACGAATGTGCAGTTTAACGTCATGCTGGACGTATGTGCAGTTTAACGTCATGCTGGACGTATGTGCAGTTTAACGTCATGCTGGACGTTTGTGCAGTTTAACGTCATGCTGGACGTTTGTGCAGTTTAACGTCATGCTGG
This sequence comes from Viscum album, assembly GCA_963277665.1. Taxonomy (NCBI): domain Eukaryota; kingdom Viridiplantae; phylum Streptophyta; class Magnoliopsida; order Santalales; family Viscaceae; genus Viscum; species Viscum album. The sequence goes on along the minus strand of OY728155.1, from coordinate 948,483,522 downwards.
ACGTTGGTTGCCGCCGATGGGTCCGTGTCACTTCGCGCAAGCCTGGAGGGCCGCACGGGAAGACAACGCACGGTGCGGGCACCCAGGATGAAGATCATCGGGCGCCACGCAGGCGGGTACCCTCAAGGGGTCAAGGGGGGCGACCCTGGCGGATTGCGCGCAAAAGAGGATCTTTGCGCACAAAACAGCAGGTCGGCGCGCAAAATGGCGGGCTGGCGCGCAATTGGGCCAGCCCTTTGCGCGCGGGTGATTGAGATTGCGCGCACCGGGCTTCGGACAGCTCGCGGGGGCAACGGCTCATTCTCTAACGAACGGCCACTTTGAAAATGGGGGGTGCGCGCAATCGGGAGGGATTGCGCGCACCCGGGGGCAATTGTGCGCAAGCGGCTTCTTTTGCGCACAAAGGCCTTCGGGTTAAGGGTTTATGCAAAGGAAAGGAGCCAAGGGGATTGCGCGCGAAGGCGAACCCCATGGCTCTATTGCGCGAAAGAAAGGAGGTTACCTGAAGTTCGGCATTGCGCGCGGAAGGGGTTGGATTGCGCGAACGAGCGACGCTTCGGATTCTGGCAACATTCAAAACGTCGGGGGTCGCCTTATATTTATAGGCAACCCCGGGCGCGAAATCCGGGCTCGGGCGCGGAATTCCCTTCGCGGGCGCGGAATCAGGACCCGGCGCGCAAGGGAGCCACGCAGGCCACGGGCGTGCAAAATAGCGCGCCGGCCCAGCGCATTGCGCGCATCCCGGGAGGATTGCGCGCCGCGACTCAACTTTGCGCGCGGGCCTCTGAAATTTCGCGCAAGTCCTCCGGGCCCTCCGGAACGTGCCTCTGACTCCAAATATCACTTCGCTTTCCGCATCCAGAGCTTCGTTTGGGAACAACGGACTTTTCCGGCGTCTACAAAAGCCCCCCCTCGGAATCTGATCGGCGAGAGGTTGCAACGATCGGGTTCCGAGGGAGACGCCGGAATGCCGAAGTCCTGGGCTGCGCGGGACTTAGGCGCGCAAAAAGGGGCGCCGGGCGCGCAATTCGTCGCCGCGGTCGCGCAATCGAGCGTTCCGCGCGGCACGGAATCCCGGCCTCGCCCATAAATAGGGGTCCAGGGTCCCGCGTTCCGTACACAGGCCTTCCGCGCGATAAGCTTCAACGCTCTCGTGCGCGAAATTGCCTTTTCCGGTCGCGAAATTCGCCCGATCGGCGCGCAAAACCATCCGGAATTCGCCTGTCTTTGCGCGAAAACCTGGAACTTTGCGCGACATTCTTCCCAATTGCGCGCCGTCCACTTGGATTGCGCGCCAACCTTCAAACTTCTCTACCAGCCTCGTCCGATCCCGCACGCTTCATCCCTTAACCCGCACGACTCCCGAAACTTCTGAGATGGCCGCGCATCAAGGAAATGAGGGGGATGCCGCCACTCGCAGAGCTGAGATGGCGACGAACGAGGAGGTTTACGGAGCCAAGGAGATTTTTCCAACAATCAATCCCTGTTCGACTTGCTGACGCCGGCCCAGAAGACATATCCGCTGTCGGACAACCTGCCGCTCTGGAACTTCGGCATCCTAGATGAGGTTCCGGTGCCAGGGTTCGAGGTTGATGCGCCACGGACCTGGGTGACTCGGGAGGACGAGCTTCTCCGCTATAACATCACCAACAATGGGCATCCTGCCAGGGAGACCAGGCACTTGGACGTCTATGTCCTGAACCCGAGGACGCGAACCATTGACGGGGGTGAGCCTACTGCGGAGAATTCTCCAGCCCTCTACTCGAGCACATATCGCCAGAGTGTCACTGACGACACCAAGGGCTGGCTGAAGGACTGGGACCTGCGGTCTGGGGGCAATTTCACCAGTGAGTGGGCCTGGGCGTTCTGGGTACGCCACACTTGCGATCACTTCGCAGAGGAGCTGCGGTACATCGGCCTATTTGAGGCGGTGTGGACGTCGCAGTTCCACTTCTACCAGCAGTCCGAGCTCGGGCCGGAGCTGTTCACCCGCTGGTCTCCGGATACCAACACCTTCCATCTTCACCATGGGGAGGTCGGCATCGGTCTCTGGGACATCCACTGCATCGGAGGTATCCCGCTGGAGGGTTACCAGTACGATGAGTTCCTGCCACCGAAGAACACCTGGGAAGACAGGTCACGGACTCCCATTCTGACCTGGCATCTGCTTGACCTGGCTACGCAGCGGCTCGGGATCAAGGACTTCCAGAAGGACATAGCCTACAAGGAGTGGTTCGGCCAGTTCTTGGAGCATGACCTGACGATCAAGATGCCAGGCAGGGGGAAGCGGTGCCCGACCGCAGCTCAGAGGAGCCGGAACGGGTCGTACTGGCGGGTCCTGGAGACAGGCGAATACCGCTCATGGGGGTACCGCGTCATCGAGGCCCGGGACCCAAACGTCCGGTACGCGGCGTTCCTGGCCGCCTTTCTGAGTGGGTGGCTCCTACCAGTGCGGGACGCGAGAATGGGCGTTCGCCCGGCGACACTGGCGGTGGCGGGTGCTATGGCCGCCAACAAAAGATACAACCTCGGGGTCCCAGTGCTGGCGAGGCTGTATGCCATCCTGGGACGCATCTCACGAGGGGGGTCGCCACGAAGGATCTGTGGGCCCTTTCAGTTCTTCCACGGCTGGGTGGCTGCTCACCTCGGTGGGTACACGTTCCCGAACGCCATCATTCCTCCGGGCAACGGCCTGCGACCCTCCCTGCTGAACATCGCGGGGGTCGCTCCGATGACCCTAAGTGAGGAGGGCGTGAGGATTCGGATTGGAAATCATGCCAATTTCAATTTCAGCCCGTTCCCCACTCCCGTCGGCCAAATGATCGACAACGGGCAGGGTCCGCTGGAGCAGCATGAGTACTTCCAGAACATGCGGGGTGGGGTGCTCGTGGCTCGGATCGACGGGAAGGTGATCTGCGAGCCTTACGTGCCAACCCGTTTCGCCAGGCAGTTCGGGTGCCTTCAACGGATGCCGAAGAGGGTATTCACTGCTGTCCGGGAGGAGACGAACCCTGATGTCCTTCGCCAGATGTGGCTGATGTTTGCCGCTTTCGGCTCTGGCGACGTCATCACTCTCCCTCCTACCGGGGTTGACGCAGGCTTGGCAACCGAGTACGCCGAACACTGGGCCATCGCGTACCCCGAGGGGCTTCTACGGAAGCCAGTTCGGCGGCTCGAGGTTACCCGTGCGGAGACCGGGCGTCAAGGAAGGAGGCGAGGCACCGCCACACGGGGGAGAACGGAGGCGCGCCAAGCAGCGGAGCCGGCGCGAGCAGGGACTTCGGCGGCGGGCACATCGCAGGCTGCCGCTACGACCTCGGCGCCCAGAGAGGGGGCACGCGCGGTGGTCGAAGAGCGGCCCGGGAAGCAGGTGAGACGTCTGCTCGAACCCTCCCACGATGCAGTCTTCCCGGCGCTGTGGTCGGCCTGGATGACCCTGCGGCAGTCACTGGGGACCGACGCCATCTGGCGAAAGATTCTCAGAGAAGGAATCCATCTGCTAGAGGTCGGGTGCCTCCATATTGCCGACAGGGTGGACTTCAACCGGCAGTATGCGTATCTGACGGCCATGGACGATTACGCGCGCCAACGTGGTCAGCGTGCGGAGCCATCCCTTCTGGTGAAGGTGATGCTCGGTCTAGAGCCCGCTCCAGAACGGATGCCGCCGGGAGAAGATGACAGTAACAGCGACTCCGAGGAAGAGGAGGAAATGGGGGAGGATGAAGGCTCCGAGGGAAGGTCCCATCGGGGGAGCCCGCGGGAGAGCGGCGAGGTGGCCGGCTCTGACAATGTTGATGTCACTGAGCTCCTCGAGGTCCGCTTCTATCCCTACTCAACCTGCTTCATCCATTCTCTTATGCAGCTTCTAACCCATTTCTCCATCCTTCTCAGGAGCACACGGATGTTGGTCAGGCGTCCTCAGCGGGAGTAGGAGAGGCGACAGCAGGACAAGGCGGGGGCTAGGCACCTATTACCGAATTGACAAGCGAGGAAGGGCCCCCTGCTGCAACTGTTCCTGCGGCGGCCGGGATAGCGGAAGATGACGCTCTGAACTCCCGTAAGTCTCCTTACTTATCCTTGATTTACTGCTGGTGCTTGCCATTGACGATCCGTGACTAACCATGGCATGCCCCGCGTAGTGATCTCAACATTGGAGGCTCGTCGGGTTGCCGAACCCGGGCCATCTATGAGTGGACCAGTGGTGGACATGCCGCCTGCTCCGGAACAGACTTCCCAAACCGAGCCGGCCCCACCGACTGCTGATCAGGGGGCTGCGGACGCCGGCGGTGCTGACATCGGAGAGAGGTCGGGGGCTGACGAGGGTGTCAGCGCCGCTGGGGAGAGAGAAGAAGGTCGCCCGGATGTTGGGGAACCTATCCCTCATGAGGACCTCCCAGGGGCGGACCCTGCAGCAGACCTGCTGGCTGCCTTCCCTGCCTACCGGCCTGCCGACCCCGAGGAGATGGACGACTCGGACGCGGAGGCGGTCGAGGAGAGCCGGATAACGCGCCGCAGGGGGTGGAAGTGCATCCAGCGCTTCCTCAAGCGAGACCCTTCGGAGTGGCTGGGGCGCATGGGATCACTTCAAACCTGGCTGCGTTTCCTGTGTGCCGGGGGAGCTGATGCTCAACGCCTCCATCTGACGGTCCGTGATTTCATGGCCGAAAAGATGCGCGAGAGCTGCCGGCGTGCCGACGTCACACAAAGTCGGGACATGTCGGAGAGCACGCGGGCGCTCCTTGCGGCGGAGCAGGAAGTCCGGCGTCTCGAAGGGCAGGCGGCAGAGAAGGAGGCCTTCGTCGCAACGTGTACCGAGCTTGTGGAGCAACTATCAGCCCAGCTGGTTGACGCCCAGGTACAGCTGACGGAGGCGGGCCAACAGATGGTCACAATTCAGGTCGAGCGGGAGTGTGCACAGGCCAGAATCGACGAACTGCGTGCTGCGACCGCCGACGAAGAGAGGGAACGCAGAGAGCGAGAAGCAGCTCTGGAGGCCACCAGCCAAAGGGTAGCGGCATTAGAAAGACTCATTCAGCACGCTAATCCCTAAGGGGTTTGTTTTGCCGTTCCCAAAACATTTTCTTCCGCTACTTTGATCCATTTGTATGAATCAATATATTTATCTGCGTCTTTTGGCTTAACATGCTCAACCACAATTCGTTGTCTTGCGGGAGCGTTAACCAAGCATCAGGCATCCATAGTTGGGCCTGGATTGCTGGAGAAAAGAGGGAGGTCATTCCTAGGGAAGGAGACCTCAAGCCTAATCAGTGTATCATCCCCCCAACCTGTTCCAACACACGAGCGGGACAATGCTAGGGGCGTTGAGATTTTATCCGAACATAGGGAAATGAGAAAGGGTGAATCGCGTGTCCCGAATCCAGACATCCACAACGGTCGGCCTTCCAGGAAATGCCCAAGACGGTAGGCGGACAGTGGATCGACTATAACAACTGCAATAGACGGACCGAAGGTCATCATTCATATTGCAGGAGGCGGACCACATGTCATCATGAATACCGCTTTGGGGTTCCTTCAGACACAAGGGTGGAAATCCAGATCAACAGGGCATGCGAAGCGTGGGGCGAAGTGACGATTTGTTCGGACAGAATCCAACGCTCTCAAAATTGCGCCACCGTGGGGAAAGAGTATTAGGCGGATGCACTAATCTGGCCGTGAATCACCCCAACTCTCAGACATCACCTCTTTGATGAGGAAACCGTCACTTCCCACCATTGCAGTGGGGCATCCCGAGCTGAATCGGGGAGAATATCACAAATTCACCACTCTACCAGAAGCCAGGCCAGACGGCCGGCGACGAGGAGGGGAGGGACTTAACGATCCCTGAGGCTGGACCCGAGTCGAGATGCCCGGGCGTTCCTACGTACTCCATCAGGCTGGAGATCAAGCCACACGTAGTTCTGAGAGTGCAGTTTAACGTCATGCAGGACGTAGAATCCCGTTTGGGGAGATCTTAGTTTAGGGTCTTAGAGCTCGGACCATAAGGGGAGATCTTAGTTTAAGGTCTTAGAGCTCAGACCATAAGGGTAGATCTTAGTTTAAGGTCTTAGAGCTCGGACCATAGGGCTAGATCTTAGTTTAAGGTCTTAGATCTCGGACCATAAGGAGAGATCTTAGTTTAAGGTCTTAGAGCTCGGACCATAAGGGTAGATCTTAGTTTAAGGTCTTAGAGCTCGGACCATAAGGAGAGATCTTAGTTTAAGGTCTTAGAGCTCGGACCATAAGGAGAGATCTTAGTTTAAGGTCTTAGAGCTCGGACCATAATGAGAGATCTTAGTTTAAGGTCTTAGAGCTCGGACCATGGGGCTAGATCTTAGTTTAAGGTCTTAGAGCTCGGACCATAAGAAGAGATCTTAGTTTAAGGTCTTAGAGCTCGGACCATAAGGAGAGATCTTAGTTTAAGGTCTTAGAGCTCGGACCATGAGGACCTCAAAGTACGCCACATCGTGGTCCTATCCCCTGGATATGCGAAGATGCACTGAGGGATAGTTTCAAGAGTGTCGAGGTTTCGCCTGGTCAGAATGGGAGGTGGAAAATGTGAATCATGCGGCCATTCACTCAAGGACTGGGGGCACCGGAGTAACGATATGGGAGTACTGCCGACCGTGGCGGAAAAGCAGCATCAATATCGCACTAACCGTTGGTGGAATGAGGCAGCAAACGAGCATCTACCGCTCAATCGCAGGATTCATATCGATTTGCTGCCCGAGGCCATTGGGGGTACCGGCCCGAGTCGGTGGGAGAGCACTGAGGCATTGTGTCCGAACCGTTCACGGGGGCTCCACCCAGGGCGTAGACGATGGGTCCGAATGAAAGGGAGCACGAAGCCTAAAAAGTGGAGGAAACCTGACCAAGCGGATCCTGACCCTCCTGGAAATAAACCAGAGTACTCTTGACACCGGTGGACCACTGCAAGGGGTCGGGGAACACGCCTTGAGGGTGACCTGAAGGCGGCGGATTCCCCAGAGAAGGGGGAATCTCTAAGAGGTGGGGGGCTGGACCCGAAGTTTCAAACATCCGGGCGTTCCTACGTATCCCAGAAGGATGGGAATCAAGCCACACGTAGTTCTTGAAGCGCGGCGCAACACAATCGGGCACCAGCGCGGGGAAGAGTGCGGGTCTGACCCTCGCACACAGAAGGAGCGGCATTTGATATTTCTTGTTTGTCCTTAAAGATGAATGGTTTTTCTTTGTGCGGCGACATGCCTGTGATTGAGAAATCTCTGGCGTCGCCACAATAATCAAGCCACGGAAGGCATTGATGAATGGAGTGGTTATTAACCAGCGCCCAACATGAGTGTCCCCTGAGGAGGACATCACGATGCAGTGCCGTTTCTCGTCGGGCGGCCAAGACGATCACAGTTTACGGTCGTGTGGTAGGACCAGACAACTCAGTTTAAGGTCGTGTGGTTTGGACCAGACAACACAGTTTAAGGTCGTGTGGTTCGGACCATGGAGGAATCCGCTTATCGCGGTACGGCGGACACGGAGGAGGTGGGAACATACCCAGCCCTGCGGTCACGCACGATTCCAGGAGAAGAGTCTTGGGATAGGGGTCTGCGTATGTCCATCACCCGAGGGGCAGAGATGCTAGCCTCCAGATATACTGGGCCCAGAACGCGATTGTTCGGGCGACTCCTTCCTCCTTATGGGGATGAGGGTCCAGCTACGCATGGCCCTTAGGGAGGATATCCGCATATATCCTTGGTGCTCAGATCATGGGAGCCTCGAACGACATCATTACCCTGGTTGGTCTGCCTAACGTGTAGAGGTGTACTGGAGGTCAGTATGAAGAGAGTGTCGAGATTCCACTACAACGCACAAAGGCGGAGTGTGATGAGGACTGCGCAACCAATGTTCAGAGCCTGAAAGAGCCGACATGGCGATCAAGGACGTTGCTGACCATATTCGCAACACAACATCCGATCGCGTCAGCCTAAGACGGGGCAAGCAAGCGAGCATCGACCGCTCAATCGCAGGATTCATATCGATTTGCGGCCCAAGACCTGCCGGTAAATCGACCCGGAGCGGTAGGAGAGCACTGAGGCATCGTACCCAAACCGCTAACGAGGATCCCTTTGAGTGAAGGCTCAAACAAGAGGAAGCGCGAGGCCTGACAAGCAACACAGGACTTGTCGGGATTGAATCTGACACTACGAGTCATAGACCGAAGTACCCAAAACATGTTAACAGATCACCTGAAAAGGGTCGGAGGACTCACCCTGAGAGCAACCAAAAGAGGGCAGATCCCCGTGATCAACCAAGAGACGGGGCTGGACCTGAAACACAAGCGTCCAGGCGGTCCTACGTATCCCATAAGGATGGGAATCAAGCCATACGTAGTTCTTGAGAGGCAGTTTAACGTCATGCAGGACGATGGGAGGTGTGAGGTGGTCCCACACACGGGGGAGGCGTACGGCACGGCCAGTAGACCGACGTGAATGAGGACATGATCCCCCGCTCACACGATACGCCTCGCACAAAAAGGAGGGGAACTTGGGCCAGAGGCCCGACGCGGGATAGAGATTCCCGGGAAATGGGGCTGGGCCTGAAACATGAATGTCCAGGCGGTCCTACGTATCCCATAAGGATGGGAATCAAGCCACACGTAGTTCTTGAGGGGCAGTTTAACGTCATGCAGGACGAATGGGAAGGGGGAGCAGAAGGCATCCCCAAACGTGGGGGGCGTATAGCGTGGCGAGCAAACCGACGTGAATGAGGGCATAGCCCCGCGTTCACACCATACGCCGCACACCCGGAGGCAACTGGGCCAAGGGCCCGAGATGGGATGAAAACTCCCAAAGGATGGGGCTGGGCCTGAAACATGAATGTCCAGGCGGTCCTACGTATCCCATGAAGATGGGAATCAAGCCGCACGTAGTTCTCGAGGGGCAGTTTAACGTCATGCAGGACGATACGCTGGGCAGTTTAACGTCGTGCAGCTTGGACGTGGTGCAGTTTAGCGTCATGCAGGACGAGGCACTTGGCAGTTTAACGTCTTGCAGCGCGGACGAATGCTGAACAGTTTAACGTCTTGTAGCTCGGACGAGTGATGCTTGGCAGTTTAACGTCTTGCCGCGCGGACGTATTCAGTTTAACGTCGTGCAGGACGTATGCAGTTTAGCGTCATGCGGGACGAATGTGCAGTTTAACGTCATGCTGGACAAAGGTGCAGTTTAACGTCATGCTGGACGTGGGCACACTCAGACAAAGTACTGCTTGAGGAACCTAGCGTTGGTGGGAGGAGTGACACGCTCACCATCCATAGTCGCTAGGGAGTACGCGCCATTGGGATAGACCTTGTGGACAACAAAAGGTCCCTCCCACTTGGGCTCCAACTTGGGCGGCTTCCGGCCGGGGATCATCGGTGCTCTTAGGGCTAGCACTAGATCACCCTGCAGGATGGAGCGGAGGCGAACCTTCTTATTGAAAGCTCGAGCCATTCTGCTTTGATGCCTCTCCAAGTTGTGCAAGGCGCGAAGTCTATTCTCATCCAGTGCTTCCAACTCGACTAGACGGGCTTCAGCAACTCTGTCCGGCGCTTGCTGGTCGTAAACCGCAGTGCGCAAGGACGGCAACTGGATCTCAATGGGCAGGACGGCCTCAGCTCCATACACCAGGGAATAAGGGGTCATCTGGGTGGAATTGCGAGTCGTCGTCCGATAAGCCCAGAGGGCGTTGGGGAGCTTGTCCGGCCAACTCTTCTTGTTCTGACCAACCATCTTTTGCAGAATGTTAGAGAGGGTTTTGTTAAACGCCTCGATCTGTCCATTCGCCTGCGCATGATAGCGAGATGTATGGTTCGAGCGAATGTTATACTTGGTGTACAACTTCTTCAACTCGGCTGCCCGGAAATTGGTTCCGTTATCCGTGAGGATAGCGTGAGGCACTCCAAATCGATAGATGATGTTGGAGGTCACGAAGTCAGCGATCGAACAGGATTTGACCTCTCTGAGCGGAATCGCCTCTGCCCATTTGGAGAAGAAGTCCGTGGCGGTCAGAATGAACCGGCACTGGCGAGCTGTCGCCGGCGGGTAAGGTCCCACAACGTCCAGACCCCAGACTGCAAAGGGCCAGGAATACCTAGTGGTATGGAGAGGCTCCGGCGGCCGATGCACAAAGTTCGCATGAACCTGGCACGCATGGCACCTCCTGGCATACTCGATGCAGTCATGGATCATGGAGGGCCAGAAGTATCCCAACCTCCGAATCTGGTGGGACAGCTTCGGACCAGTCTGGTGGGCACCGCACGAACCGGCATGAACCTCTTGCATGACTCGTGGGATCTCAACTCCCTGAAGGCAACGGAGGAGAACACCATCAAATCCACGTTTGTAGAGGATCTGCTCCAGGCCGGGGCTGCTCTGGAGGACAAACTGCGATGCGCGGCGTCGAACTCGCTCGCGCTCGGCCCGATCTGCCGGGAGAATGCCATGTTGGAGGTACTCAACCAAAGGCGTCCTCCAATCAGGGGCTGATCCGACTGTCATATCTGGGGTACTCGGGGCTCCGGGCAAAGGGGAAACCGTGGTGAGATTACTTACCAACGGGCCGCGATCTTCTTCCAGGATAACGGGAGCGATGAGCCTGCGGCGCGTCACGCGGACGATCAGGTTGTCCTGTTCAGGCTCCGCAAGTGACGCAGCAAGGCTGGCCAAAGCATCTGCTCGACCGTTCTGCGACCGGGGAATATGGACAATTTCTGGCCGAGAAGGGAATCGAGCCATCAGAAGGAGGGTGCACTCCAACAATGGCACAAGTTCCGGCTTCCTGACAACATAGTCGCCATTGATCTACTTAACGACCAGCTCGGAGTCCCCTTTCACGCACAGACGGGGCACGTCGATCTCGAGAGCCAACTCGAGGCCGGTGATGAGGGCATGGTATTCTGCCTCATTGTTGGTACAGCCCTCTGACAACAGGAACGAGTATGGCAGCACGGCTCGCTCCGGGGTAATGAAGACGATACCCAAGCCCACTCTGTTGAGCTTAGGATTATCGAGTCTTCTACCGGTGGGGCTCCGGGAGGCACCGTCAAAGTGCATCTGCCAGCATGGATCGGCTCGATCAACCGAGAGAATGGTCTCATCAGGAAAGCCTAGATCCAGCGGCTGATCCGCGGAGGTCGGGTGAGCTGCCAGAAAGTCTGCCAATGCTTGCCCTTTGATGGCCTTCTGAGACACATACCTGATGTCGAACTGCTGGAGAATCACAGCCCACCGTGCTAGACGGCCAGTCAACATAGGCCGGCTCAGGATATATTTCAACGGGTCTACCCGAGAAACCAACTGTACCTCATGGTGCTGCAAGTAGTGCCGTAATTTCTGTACGGCAAATACGAGCGCCAGGCAGCTCTTCTCGATGGGGGAATACCTAACTTCCGCATCTAGGAGCATGCGACTGAGGTAATAGAGGCTATTCTCCGTTCCCTCGTTGTTCTTCTGGGCGAGAAGGGCACCCAGGGACCGTTCCAGGGCGGTCACGTAGAGGACCAGCGGCTTCCCGGATACAGGCGGCATCAGAACCGGAGGTTGAAGCAGGTACTGCTTGATTTCCTCGAAAGCGGTCTGACACTCTTTATCCCATACATAGGTGGCACCTTTCTTCATGAGCCGAGAAAAGGGCTTACACTTGCCGGCCAGATTCGCGATGAATCGGCGTATATAGGCTAAGTGGCCTTGGAACCCTTGTAGTTCCCAGATGGTACCTGGGGGAGGCATCTGGCTAATCGCCCTGATTTTCTATGGGTCGATCTCAATACCCCGGTATCTTACCACAAATCCAAGGAACTTTCCGGAGGTGACCCCAAAGGCACACTTCAACGGGTTCATCTTCAGGCAGCGAGACCGGAGGAAGCCGAACACTTTCTCAAGATCTTTGAGATGGTCCTGACGCTGGCGCGATTTGACTACCAAGTCGTCGACGTAGCATTCCACCAGTGTGCCGAGGATTGGCTTGAATATGCGGTGCATCGCCCGTTGATAGGTGGCACCTGCATTCTTCAGGCCGAAGGGCATGACCCGGTAGCAAAAGGTACCTTGGGGGGCCCTGAAGGCAGTGAACTCCTCATCCTCAGGGGCCATCCGAATTTGGTTGTATCCGGAGTATCCATCCATGAAGGAGAGGGCTTGGAACCCTGCCGTGGCATCAATCAACAGCTCTATCACTGGAAGGGGAAAATCATCCTTCAGACAGTGGCGGTTGAGATCGCGGAAGTCGATGCAGACTCTGATCTGCCCGTTCTTCTTCCTGACCGGCACAATGTTGGCCAGCCATTTGGGGTACTGAACTTCCCTCACGAAGTTGGCTTTGATAAGCTTGTCAACTTCGGCCTCAACCATGGCACCGTGGGACGGGTGCATCTTCCTGGGAGGCTGCTTGAACCCGCGATGGTTCGCCGGGAGACCAAGGCGGTGGACGGCTACCTGAGGATCTAGCCCTGGCATCTCGTCATAGCCCCAAGCGAACACATCACGGTGCTTCCTGAGAAAGTCCACGTACTGCTGCCGCTCCTCAGAGGGAATGGTGGCACTGACCAATGTGGGTCTTGGATCGGCCTCGGTTCCAAGGTTCACCTGTATTAACTCATCGACCGTGGCGGGGACGCCCTCCTCAAAGGCTGGGGGTGCATCTTCCACGTCCTCTCCACTCGGGGAGGGATCGTCCACGGGAGAGACTGCGCTGGAAACTGCATTGGGGCTACCAGATCCTGCTGGGCCACTGGTGCTGGCGCGGGCGGTCGCGGTCATCTCATCAGGAGACTCGCGGGCCGTCGAGACCATAGCGACGTCCAACCGGTGAATCGGGAGGACGTAAGCGTCGTCCAGACTTGCCCAGGGATCACTTGCAACAGCGACAGGCTCAACCTCACCTGCCAGGATCTGCTTATCCTTGCTCTTGTAATAGTCCGCGTCCCGATAGCGGGCTTCACACGAGGCAAAAGGAGAGGCATCTCCTTGAAGCACGCCTACTCGACCGTTAAGGGAGTATTTGAGGCATTGGTGGTATGACGAGGGAACCGCCGCGTGAAGGTGGAGCCATGGCCTGCCCATCAATGCGTTGTACGCAGTGTCCTGAGAGACCACCATGAATTCGGTGTTGGCAACCAAGTCACCGAACTGGGTCTTCAAACGTATCTTGCCGACCGGGGTTTGCTCAGTGCGGTCGTACCCCTGGATCCTGAGGTCGGAGGGAATCAAGTCATCCTCAGACAACCCCAATCTCCGGAGCGTCCGAGTTGGAATCAGGTTAATCCCGGACCCCGTGTCGACAAGACAACGCCGGACTTCAAGGCCATTGAACTGGCCAGTGACATACAGCGGACGGATATGTCCCTGTATAGGAGGGTCTTCATCCTTACCAGAGAACGAGATAACTGCCTGACATTCGGCATCCTCGATCGTTTCGGCGTGAAAGGCCTCTGCAGCCGCAACCTCTGTCTCAAACTGGAGGGGGCTTTTCAGGGATTCAGCGAGTGCCTCGCGCATCTCAGATGACATGCGCAGAGCCTCAAGGATGGAGAGCCTTGCTGGGATGTTGGCCAAGTGCTTCAGGACATCATACTTTTTGGCCAAGCGCGAGCCCCTGGTTGCAGGAGGTTGCTCTGCGGTTGGAAGCACGACGGGCCTTGCCGGTTGGATCGGCGGCCGACTGGTACTTGGCGCATCTCGCTGTTCACTGGCTGCAGTCCGGGAAATGGTCACCGTACTGGGGTCAGGAGGCCGGGATGGACTCGTGGCAGGGCGGAGCTGGTCGCGACGCGGTTGAGGCGGTTCTGCCTGGTCCCACACCACAAACAGCGGCGGAGGCGAATCCGTCATCCCCGAATGGGGGGGCGGCGCACGTTGTGCTCGGTTTTGAGCTTGCTGCCTAGTCTCAGTGGCGTGCACAGCCTGGCTGGAGGTACCAACGGCTGTGCCCCGGTGACTCCTGCTGCTGCGGTTCTTCCGACGGTGGCGACGACCGGGGACACTAGGGAGGTCCACCTGGTGTTCTTCAACGTCGGGAACCGAAAAGGGATTTACCAGCTCGACGGTATTAACCGAAGCGTACCCAATACCGTCATCGGACGAATCATCCATCACCGGGCGGATCCGAGGAGGGACCCCCATCTCCGGGGGCATGAAATCGCCGAGAGTGCGGGATAGTGGCGGAACTGGCGGGGCGCGCTCTTCCTTCTTGCGCTGCCGCCGTTTGCTCCTCTTGGAAGAGGCAGGCTGGGACGACGATGCCGAAGCAACACCCGCAGATTCTGGGGGCTCAGCCTGATTCAAGCGCGCACGGATGATTCCATGGGCGCGAATGGTCGTCTTGCGGGCCATCCAGTTATTATACTTCTGGGATCCGCGGTCGGAGACCAGCTGCCATTCGTCCTCATTGCCACTATCGTTATCTGATCCCACGAACACGCCCGCCACTTGTGCTGGAGCTGGGCCCAACCTGATTACATTGTTGTTAATCTGGTCTTGGAGCCAATCCTTAAACACATAGCACCGCTGGATGGTGTGCCCCAGGGCCCGATGGTAGGGGCAGTAGCGGGGGTTATTCGTAAGATGTGCCTCCTCTGGCCTCCAACACTCAGGCAGTCGCACAATCCTCTGCTCCAGGGCGCTCCGGAAATAACCGGGGACCTGATCCTCATGGAATGAGTAAGTCAGGTGTCGCGGGCCCCTGGGAGCGTGGTCTTGACGAGGGGCTGGAGGGGCCGGCCGAGGAGGTGGACCCTGATTATCTCGCCTGGGTTGTGGCGGTACATTACGCGGAGGGGCCGGCCGGTTCTGAGGCTGCCGCTGCTGGGCCGGGAACTGAGCCCGTGGAGGCGGATTCCTGTGAGGCTGTGGAGCTGGCCTCGCTGGCAGCAGCTCCAATGGCCTGGGGGCCTCTATCTGGGCGACAGCAGCGGGCTCAGCCCTGCTGACTCTCCTTGCAGGAACCATAGGAGGCAGCGGGTGTGCCTGGCTGGCCTGTTGCAGGGCTTCCTCAAGACGTTGAGCTTTGTCTGAGAAGTCCCTGAACCCTCCGGGGTAATTTTGAGTGATCAGGGAAGGGACCAGCTCAGTCTTGACGTTCCCGACGCACATTGTCAGCAACTGCTCCTGAGTCAATGGCATGTCAAGGGAATACGTGAGACCCTTCCATCGGGCAACGAAGTCCGCGACTCGCTCATCAGGCCTCTGCTTGCACTTGAAGAGGTCTGCGATACTTGTCTTCCGGGTCGTGGAACTGAACTGGTAGAGGAACTGTCTACGGAGGTCCTCCCAGCTGGTTACCGACCCGACGGGGAGCTGGCTGTACCAGACAAATGATGGCCCTTCCAGTGTCTGAACAAAGCAGCGAAGCTTAGCGGCCTCTTGCTGCGCCGGAGTCCCCAACATAGGCCCGCACCTCGAGTTGAAGTGGGCTAAATGCTGTGGCGGATCTCCAGTCCCGTTGAAGGGAGCGAAAGTGGGATTCCCGAATCCCGGAGGCGCCGGCATGTCATCCACCCATGCTGGGTAGGGCTTGCCGTCCGGTGGGATCGCCACCTGACGAGTCTCCAAGGCCTCCAAGAGGGCAATGAGTGCCGCCATCGGATCGTCCGGACATGGGTTCCAGTCCTGGCGAGGATCTCTAACCACGAGCGCATTGCACGGCCCTTCAATCGGGTCGTCGACCGGGTCGTCGAACTCGGCAGCTCGTGGGATGGAGGGCGGAGCGGCCCTTGGGGCAGCGGGAGGAATCCGAGCGGGGTCTCTCAGGTAGTCACGCCGCTCGGGAGGGTGTGGCGAAACATACCGCGCCCTCTTGCCGTAGGCAATGGCCTCTCTCCTGTCGGCGAACACGGCGTAATCACGGTTGCCCGGGAGAGTCTCGTCGAGGAGCGGTTGTTCCGGTCCCTGCTGTCCTGGCCTAGGATCACTGTAGTCAGGCCGCCGTTCTGCAGCGCGCTCGGCGAGGAGCTGGTCAACCAGCTTCTTCTGTTCGGCGAGCTGCTGGCGTAGCGTAGCCTTCTCGGGATCCTCCTCTGCCCTCTGCATGGAGGCAGATGGGTCGGCGGGCTTTATAGCCTCGCTGTGCTCTTTTCCCTTGCTGACGTTTCGGCTCAACGTCAGTGCTTCAGTGGGTGCGGGGAGCCCCAGGAGGTTCCTCTGATGACGAGTGACTCTCACCGATGGCTCTGACGACGGCTTGTCTTCGGGGGGGAAGCCCCCGTCAAGAAGTTCCAAGTCGTTCCCCTCTCCCGACAGGTCAGCCATATTGACCGTTTCTGTCCCTGGGGATATACCCTCAGGGCCACCCAGCGAATCGGGCTGTCGGCGAATCACACTGAAGCGTAGGGCAGCGTACTGCCCCCATCCACGGATATACACGTGGGGAGTGGCTTCCTCGATAACTTTGCGGAGTATTTGAAAACACTCAACGCATCGTTGTTGGAGGGCCTCGTGGTGCTCAAATGACCCGGGGTGCCGAGCCGCGGGGAGCATGGCCAGGTCAATTTGACGGCACTGCTCACCAATATCCTCCAGGTGCACTTGACTCCCGGGGTATGGCATTTGTAGGCGGTGAATACAGGAGCGAGTCTCCCGGAGAGTTCGGCGGAAGCATTCGAACTCATCCGGGGTGAGCGATTCGGGTGCATCAAAGCCCGGTCCTGCGACTGGCCAAAACTTCTCAGGGAAGTGGCCCTCTGCAAGGACGGTCCAGAAGCTCCACGACTCAAACTCGGGACCCAGATCTCTTTGGTCCTCTTCAATGGCTGGGAACGGACGGGGAACCGGCAGTGGTGCCGAGGCGGGCCGCCGGGCTGACGGGCTGGCCGGCGGTGAATACGGCGAACAGGCCGATTGGCCTCCATATCCCGGGCCGCCCTCTGAGGGTGGCGGTGCCCTGGCTACCACATCACGATAGGACGGGCCGGCGAGCGAACATCCTGCCGTAGCATCGGTGCTCGCCGAGGGTGCACCAGATCGTGGTTCGACCGTCGGTCCCCAGAAAAAGTCTCCGGCTTCTCCGATCGAGACGGAAGGCGCTTCCGGAGGGGCCGGTACCAACCGCAAGCTTGATCCTTGGGGGTCTGCCAGGCCCTCGTTACTCCGGATATACCTTCGGAGAGAAGCGGGGATCACCTCGATCTCGCTCTCGGGGAGCACGAGGCTGACGTGCCGCATTCCTACCCCTGCCATTGACTGGCGGGATTGGGGAAAGGGCTCTGTCGCCGAATCGTACTCCGCCTCTGAATCAGAGAAGCGAACCGGCCGGATCTCTGTCCGGAATTCCGTAACATTCTTCCCTCGGCGTCGACGCCTTGCCTTCCTTCCCCTGGGTGGTTCTTCGGGGCAGGGCTGATCTCTGTCCTGGCGTCCTCCGGCCGCACTGGTGCTGGGGCCAAGAGGACTGGAAACCAAGGTGCGAGGGGCACCGGGACAGATATCAAAGGGGACGCGGGGAGAGATGATTCCGGGCAGGCCTCCGGGCCGGGATCGGAAGGTGGGATGACCCATGCCTCCTGGATCGGCCACACGGAGTAGATCCCGCTGGTGAATAGCGCTACCGCGAGGTGGTCCGCGGTGGCTACTACCTATACAAGCAACCGGGAGAGTCGACCCAACCTGCCTTTGGGGCGGTCGGGGCCTCGATCCAGGTCGGGCATAGAGGTTCCCCTACTCAGGATGCGCAGGGGCCTGGCGACTGGAGCCAACAGTGGCTTGGGCCAATGCGGCCGCTGTTGCTAGGGCCCCAAGGTGGGCATCCTCCTCCGCTCGTGCCCGACGTTGGCGTCGGGACAGACGAGTCGGGATGAGCGGCGCGGGTAGGTGGAGAGCCCGCTCTTCGACTTGAGAGGCCTGGCGGCGGTGTCGCCGTGGCCTGGCGGGAGTCCTTACCGTAGATCCCTGGAGCGAATCCCGGATAGGGTGATCCCGGACATCTTCCACCTCATCCGCATAGGGAAGGGAACTGTCAGAGCGCTCCGGGGATAAGCTCCCGAAGCGGTTGGACGTTGAGGTGGGCAGCGGTGCCTCCCTGCGCGGCCCTCGGGGGCGGCGGTGGTGGCGAGGTGCAGCCTCCTCAAGGTCCAGGCGAGCCATGTCCCCAGTGGGGATGACTCCCTCTTCCTCATATCTCCGCACCAGGGTGTTGATCACCCTTCTCTGGATGACCTCCGAGGGGGAGAGAGGGCGTGGTCGTCCCGCAATTGCGGCTGCTGGGACGGCCGTGGAACGGGCGGGACCGCGCGGAGTAGCCGCGTCGGTGTTTCCCCTACCCCTGCGCCAGTGGGCGGGTGGCGATCGGGCACTGGATCGGGCGACCTGATTTCTGAAAGCAGGGAGAAGGACCCATTAACACTAACAGGAAAAAGGAATCGACAACCAACCATTAGCGCCACGACGCCTTCCGTGGGGGGAACCCAGGCCCTCGACGTTACGAGACGGAGTGCCCGATGTCCCTTCCCCAGCCCCTGGCGGGTAAGACTGAATGCTTGGCCGGGCAACATGCCGGTCTTCCAACACCTCTGAAAGCCATAGGTCTTCGTATCAAGGAGAAGAGATTCACATCGGGTTCACCATTTTTCTGTTTCGGTGCGGATGTGCGTCGGGTTACGCTGTTTCGCCAGGACGCGTTCGCGCGTGCACCCGTCAACCCGAGGGGATGGGCGCGCGGCTTGTGGTCCCGCAGTCCCGCTTTCCAAAGGCAGGCGGCATCCGTCCCTTATTCAGGGGCGTCTGCTCCTTGATCGAAACCGGGATGATGGGATGTCGGCTCCTCCTTCCTTGGACGTCTCCTCGGAACTCGTCGCCTAATCCGGGTCTCCCTCATAGATTTAAGACATGCTCGTGAATCTCGTTCCCGGCGCCATATCTTCATGGACACTAGTTAATTACGCTGCTTCCGCCCGGACGCTCCAAGGAGTCTGGTCGGGGCAGCAACCTGCGGTGAGGAGGCCGGGTGGCCCTGGGTGCTGGGGGCGTGTCGTAACACTGCGGCTCTGCACGTCTGTCTTCCGTCCCTAATAGGGCTTCTCGAAGGCATGATGGCCTGAGGCATCCAGCACTGGGTGCGGGGAACTGTGTCCCCTGAGGTTTTCCTCAGCTTCCCATGTTTTAACACGGGGTATGCCGCGAGTTTAACGTCCAGCGGGGACGACATCGGACCGATCAACACGAAAAGTGGATCAGATGACAGAACCCCTTGCGGGGAACCTCCGACGCTGGGGCCAGCGCATGGGCGGCTTCCCAAGTGATGTGGAGTGGAGAGAAGTGGAATGACCCCACCGGGATGTGGCGGCCCGGGTAAGGATCAGGATGGATGATGGAGTGAAGAGCTTGGACCCCGTAGGGGCTTCCTACGTACCGCGCGTTAGCACAGATCAAAGTCGACGTAGTTCGGGTATACAGTTTAACGTCATGCTGGACGTCGGCAAGCCGACTCACGAAGAGGTCGAGGCCGCCGGGCGGAGGATTGAACCGAACCACCTCGCACAGATGGGGGATGGAACGGCCGGGTGGATCACAGTTTCACGTCATGCTGGACGATAAAAGGAGAAATGGAAAAAGGGGCTGTGGGGAGGCACAGTGGAGATACACACGTGCAGTCTCCCACAGGGGCGGATTCATAGGTGAATCGACGCAAACGTGAACCCTGGAGGGGTCCACTGATGGAAGAACCGACGTAAATACGACCGGGACGACCAGGTGGTGGGCTTGAACCTCAGGGAGGCTTCCTACGTACCCTGTTTAGAAGACAGGGATCAAAGTCCACGTAGTTCATTCTGTCAGGACTTACGCACTTGAGGCAGCCCGGGCGGCAAAACTCAGTTGGAAGGGACTTGGACCGAAAGTAGGAGACACCCCGATCCCAGTCACACCCTCTACTGGCTTCGGCAGTGGGGGAGCGCAATGGAGATACACATGTGCGGCCCCCCACAAGAAACTAGGGGTTTGTAATACCCTACCCCCGTAGGGAAAAGCCACTCCCATTAAATCGTCCCTAAAGAGGGACAATCCCGACATCCCTGCAGAGACGAGCGGGTGGGGGCCACCTCCAAACCAGAGGGGGGACCCTGCGTGCGAAGCACGGGATCGAGTGATGCGGACGGTTTAGCGTCTTGCCGGACGGAGTACAGTTTAACGTCGTGTGCTGAGGAAGAAGCGGACGGTTTAACGTCTTGCCGGACGAAGTACAGTTTAACGTCGTGTGCTGAGGACGAAGCGGATGGTTTAACGTCTTGCCGGACGAAGTACAGTTTAACTTCGTGTGTTGAGGACGAAGGTGCTTGGCAGTTTAACGTCTTGCAGCACGGACGATAGGGGATAGGCAGTTTAGCGTCGTGCAGCTTGGACGTAGTACAGTTTAACATCATGTTGGACGGATGCAGTTTAGCGTCATGCGGGACGAATGTGCAGTTTAACGTCATGCTGGACGTATGTGCAGTTTAACGTCATGCTGGACGTATGTGTAGTTTAACGTCATGCTGGACGTTTGTGCAGTTTAACGTCATGCTGGACGTTTGTGCAGTTTAACGTCATGCTGGACGTTGGTTGCCGCCGATGGGTCCGTGTCACTTCGCGCAAGCCTGGAGGGCCGCACGGGAAGACAACGCACGGTGCGGGCACCCAGGATGAAGATCATCGGGCGCCACGTAGGCGGGTACCCTCAGGGGGTCAAGGGGGGCGACCCTGGCGGATTGCGCGCAAAAGAGGAGCTTTGCGCGCAAAACAGCAGGTCGGCGCGCAAAATGGCGGGCTGGCGCGCAATTGGGCCAGCCCTTTGCGCGCGGGTGATTGAGATTGCGCACACCGGGCTTCGGACAGCTCGCGGGGGCAACGGCTCATTCTCTAACGAACGGCCACTTTGAAAATGGGGGGTGCGCGCAATCGGGAGGGATTGCGCGCACCCGGGGGCAATTGCGCGCAAGCGGCTTCTTTTGCGCACAAAGGCCTTCGGGTTAAGGGTTTATGCAAAGGAAATGAGCCAAGGGGATTGCGCGCGAAGGCGAACCCCAAGGCTCTATTGCGCGAAAGAAAGGAGGTTACCTGAAGTTCGGCATTGCGCGCGGAAGGGGTTGGATTGCGCGAACGAGCGACGCTTCGGATTCTGGCAACCTTCAAAACGTCGGGGGTCGCCTTATATTTATAGGCAACCCCGGGCGCGAAATCTGGGCTCGGGCGCGGAATTCCCTTCGCGGGCGCGGAATCAGGACCCAGCGCGCAAGGGAGCCGCGCAGGCCACGGGCGCGCAAAATAGCGCGCCGGCCCAGCGCATTGCGCGCATCCCGGGAGGATTGCGCGCCGCGACTCAACTTTGCGCGCGGGCCTCTGAAATTTCACGCAAGTCCTCCGGGCCCTCCGGAACGTGCCTCTGACTCCAAATATCACTTCGCTTTCCGCATCCGGAGCTTCGTTTGGGAACAACGGACTTTTCCGGCGTCTACAGTGATACATCATGGAGATGAACTATATATACCATCAAGTGAATTCACCTAATTAGAGGGGACTTATCAACCATTAATATTAGATTACACTCATTTGGCTAACCCATGTCGCATAAAATTATATTATCTAACCCTCAAGGATCATGAAAATCATTAATACCTTCTATTGTTTTTATAACAACTAGTATTTCATGTTATATATCCCAATCATGATCATGATGGGTAAAAATATAAAAAACATGATAAAATCCATATTTTGATCTACCCTATGCCTCCACATGATTGTATTCCAAGGAGAATATTCTATCAATAATCCAAGAGTTAATCAAGTCCTTTTATTCTCATAATGAATCATTGTCTAAGAGGTGATAATTAATTCATCCCAAGAGGAATCCATACCTTGAGTGGGTAGATCTAAATCATTTATCTATGGATTTTACGAACCCCATATAACCTATATTCAAGAATAAGGGAGATATAAATAACCAACACATGAAATTAAAATCATATCACAACCTTAAAATTATATCATTAATGAAATAAAATGGTATAAAATATCATGGAGGGAAGCGCTGATTAGAAGCATTAGGGAGGAGGGCGTTGTGGTGATAGAGGTAATTGGGGAGGAAGGAGTCATGGTGAGAGAGGTCTCTGGGGTTGAGGGTGCCGCTGTGAGAGAGATTTTCGGGGAGGAGGGCGTCGTGGTGAGGGAGTTTGTCAGGGAGGAGGGAACTACGGTGAGGAGAGGTCAGGGAGGATAAGTCATCAGGGAGGAGGGTGTCATGGTGAGGAGTGGTTGGGGAGGATAATTCTTCAGGTATGAGAAATTGTCGGGGAGGAACACTGCGAGGTGAGTAGAAAATCGGGGGAGGATGATCCCGATATAGAATTCGTGGAAAAATTTGACAGACGCGGTATAGCCATGGTGGTTTAATTAAACCGTGTAAATTAGAAAGCTATATCGATAGACCAATAAAACTGTTGCTATAGGTCTGTGGTTATAGATTTAATTTCTAGTAGTGAATGTGGGTTACATACTAGTATTTTTTTAATTAATCACATACTAGGGGACACCATGTACCTAAAACAATAGTGTATAAGATCCTATAAAGTGGATTCTTTTATCAAAACCTCTATAAATTGATTTGTTCGATTATGTTAAATCATGAAATAAAATCCAGATATTTGGTGTTATTTGAACAATAAATGAAATTCCTTAACACAAAATATTTTAATTTTAAGTGTTATATATATAGGGGATTGACTTTATAGAAACATTTTTGGAATTCCTTCAATATCATATACATTATTTTGAGTGTGAATTATATGTAAAAATGGGTTAAAGATGAGGTAACCTCAACAAACATATAAATTATTTTCCTGAGATTCATGATGAAAAATGAATTTTCTTAGTTTAGAATACTTCGATTACTCATAATCAACCAAGGGATACACTTCACAAAATACACAATAATAAAATTTATCAAATTTAATAGAGTATGACACAAAACTAGAACCATGTATAACCCTTAAATGAGTATAAAAGTAGAATTTCCAAACAAATTAATCAAATATATTTTGGGGAAGGAGGATATCATGAATTTAAAAGATTCATGAAAAATATAATTGAGTCACTTTGGGTATGTATAAAGGAATTTGCAGCTCCAATTTGAATGTTACCCTTTTGGTTTGTGTAAGAAAAACCATGCCACCTACTGGTTGGGATAAAGAAAAAAATTACATTTAGTCATTAAAGTAGTATACATGGATTTTAATAAATCATGGAGGCATATAATGTTACATCTAGGTACAATTAATGTGATATGGAGAGATAGGTATGTAAATATAAAATATATTAGGAGAAAACAAAGAAGTGGAATGAATAATGAATGAGTAGAATAGTTTTCATTATAATAGATAAGGTGATTATTTGTAACTCAAGTTTGTATTTTTTTTCCTAGATAAATAAAGTCAACTTGGTTAATATTCTTTATGGTGAAAATTTTCCACCATCATGACTCTATTAGGATATACTAAGTATAATTTATGGTGAATGGATATAGTTTTAATCTCTAGTTATAGAATTATCAAGAGGGGATTAAGAACACTCCCAATTCCTATAAAAATAGAGGACAAAGTTCATTAGGATTTTGGGATCACTCCCCATTCCCATAACCATATTAGACAGAGTCCCTTAGGGATTTAGGTTCACTCCCCATTCTATATCATCTCATGAGATATAAACTTTTACCAAATTATTAGGCATATATACAATTTTGGGCCCACCCATACCTTTGGGGTTTGTGTTAAATCCTCATTCCCTATTATCTCATGATATATAAAGCAAAACTCAATTAATTATAGGGATATAAAATTCCTGACCCACCCATCACATATTGAAAAAGAATACATATTTGTTTCACATGAACTTGAAAACATTCATAATTTCATCATAACATAATTAATTCATTATAATGAAACATGTTTCATAAGAATAATCAAAAATTAATACAATTTAATCATCCATATTAATAAAATAGATAATTCCATAAAAACATATCTCCATTGAATCATAAAAACATTAAAGTATGTTGACATAGATGAAAAGCTCTTTAAAATAGCATTAGAAAATTGTATTGAAAGATGAAGAGAAAAATTATTTAATTTTTGATAAAATTTATTTTAAAATAAAATTATTAATAAAATAATTTATTAAAAAAATAATTACAATGTAAATAAAAATTACATTAGAGAATTATTAAAACATTAAAAGGAATCATCTTTAAAAAAATTGAAGGAAAGGGTTAGAGAAAACGATCATGAAAAAAAGGTTAAAAGTGATTTTGTTCACACATTTTTAAAGTAAATTAAAAGTCATTATAAAATGACCTTAATAAATCATAAAAATTTTAATAATTAAATACATCAAAGTGTATGAAAAACATGAGAATGGAGGAGTAGAATTCTCTACTAAAAACAAGGTATGAGTTTAGCTCCACTTATATGAATTCCTTCAATTGAATTATCAATCAAAGTGATTTAAAATGGTAAGAATATATGTAAAATATATAAATAGCTTGAGGATAATAAAATAGATGGGGTTTTAGGGAGAGATAGAGCATAATATTTCTCCTAATAATAACATGTGCATAAAAAATCTTTATTTCAAACTATGAATGGAAAAGAAACCCTCATGGATTTGGTAAATTTTGAATAATAATCCCTTAAAAGTGAGAATATAGTGATTAAAACCTTTTACACAAATTATTACATGATTTTAAACATAAATATCCATTAAATAAAAATCAAGGATCAAAAATCCTATTGTCTTTAGAAGACTAGCTGAATAATTTGAAAACATGAATCCAAAATGAAATTTATTTATCTTTAAACTCTATAAATAGATCCTAACTTCCATTGACCTCAAAAAACAACATAGGATAACCAGTGAAATGTAGACAAAATGGGGGAGTAAAAAACTAGTAATGGAATAAACATGTAAATGAAGCATAGCATATGAGTCAGAAGGCATAACATGATAAAAAAGGCATGGATTATGAATAAACTTTTTGAGAAATAACAAATATAATTTGTAAACATAATAATGTTACAAGAATATATAACATGAAAAAAACATGATTTAAGGCTAACTATCGAGACGATATCACATAGATAACAGAGTCTCGTGATGGATTATGTTTACTCCATAATCCCATATATAATTTATCAAGAGACTAAAAAATTACCCAATTCATTGGAGAGATATCTAGGTGCACCAAATATACCATATAAAATCATGTGTGTTCCACATAAAGAAACAAAACAGAATCCATAACCATAAGGATTACACATGTAAAGAAGTGGGTTTTATAATCACATCATATAGCATAACCAAAGGGAATATCATAATTGTTTCCATGAAAAAAGGGATTAAATAATTATTGGTAATTAATAAAAAAATATTCATATATATCATGATAAATTATTTCCAATTGAATTGAAGATGTGAAAAATGGTGGTTAGGTAACTTTGGAAATGTGCCACTTCAGCGGGGTTTTAGGGAAATGTGTAAAGAGTCTCTAAAGAGAGTGAGAGAATAATGATCCCAAAAAACTATAAGTGAACTAAAATAATTATATTTATAAAAATGACTGTTTTAGAAATATTTTTTTAAACAATTCATTGGTTGTTACTTTATAAGAGGTAAAACAATAGAGAAGTTCCCTTTAATCTATTTTTCATAAGGAATTGAGAAGTGATCCTTTAAAACAAGTATATCCCCATAAATTAATGGTTAAATAAACATAGTATATATGTTTTTGGTTAATATATAGTATTTTTAATAATTATATAGGAAGAATTAAGAGATAAATTGAGCTAAATAAATAGAGATCAAGTGTAATCCAAAAAAATAGGGGGTTTAGAGAGATACTTTACCTTATGTTCCAAAATCATTCTTCACTTGACCTTAATGTCCTGAATAACTAAATTAGTTTCATGAATTACTTAATTAAGTACTTATTTCCAATATATTTGATAAATTATAATTTTTTTATGTTCATTAATGGCCATTTCAATGTGTTATAATGTTCAATTTCGTTATTCTGAGTGTGTTTGTTTCATGGTTCCAAATTCAGATCACTAGGGGTATATTGATGTCCTTATCAAATGAGACTATAAATTCAGAAGTGTAATTTACTAGTATTAATGAACTTACCATAATATAAATGGTCCCAAATAACCATATTTTTTATTACATATGTATTGTTCTTTGAGTAAAAATGTTAACATTGTCTAGTTGGTTCATTTAGGTGGTTTTACTGTCCATCGCGAACTAGTTTCGTTTTATTTAGTATTATGTATATATATTTATTATATAATATGAAATATGTTTTAATATACTTATTATAATCTTATTTAATCAAAATAATAGTTTTGTGACCGTCATTGAAGGTTTTAATGGAAAAAAATCTTATTATCCAAAACGGCAGTGAACCAGAATAGTATGGACAGTGGTTTCCTTTATTTGAATAAGAGGAGAAAAGAAAAGGTTGTATGGTAGATATTAAATTATAAATATAAAATTATATTATATATATGATATTGTATCTATTATTCCATTTTGGATGAGGTATTTGAGGATAAGGTATGAGAAGAAAATAATTTAAAAGAGGTTTTTTTGAATGTACCTCTTAAATATCACCTCTATAAATGACCCCTTACAAAAATTGAAAGTGGTATTTTGGTGAGACTATAAGAATTCTAAAATGGGTGAAATTTGTGAGGATATTTTTTGGTAGATATTTTGAATTCTTCAAGAATTATAAGGTTTTAGGAGAAGTGTGGTGAGGGGTGGTATTTATATGGGGCGGAGATTAGTATTTTGGAATATTATATCCATTAGTGAATTATTTTTATAATGAATATCAATATAATTTATTATTATACCTATATATAGTATATGGTGCATTATATTTTGATATAATTTTTTCCTACATCATTCATAACTCAAAATTTCATGTATTTGGCTTATAATGTCAAATACCATAAATTACTGTATTTCACTACTCACAAAAAAATATTTTATAAAAATACAAGAAAATAACCATAACCATTTTTCAATTTTTTTATTTTAAAAATTGAATCCATTTTATAAAAATAATTTTATAAATATGATAATTTTAAATTTTAAATGAAATCATCATTTATTCAGAAAAATACTGATTTTTATATTATAATTGATTTTATGAACAATTGATAAATTACTTATGGTCTCATAAAATTATCTAATCATTATAATAAAACATAATATTATTTTATAAATCCATTTTATGAAATAAACTTTATATTTAATCATTACATTTATCATAAATGTATTAATAAAACATTTATGTTTTATAAAAATAAAAACACTTAATTTATCATTTTTTTCAAAAACAATATGTACTTGTTAAATGGTTTAAATATATCATATCTTCATTTTATAAGATACCTAAATATTATTTTACACTTTCATAGGTGATGTTACTATTCTAACAGTCATGTTACTATTCCTTGTTATTCCAACAGTCAGGCTACTATTCCAATAGTCAGATTTGTAACGGTCATATGGGTTCCCTACTTCCTATAAATACCTCTTATTCCATTCCTAGTTCAGTCACTTTTATTTTCTATTAAGATTATATATACTTTCTTATTTAAAATTAATATTTTATTAATAACATTATGTTTTATTTCTATATATATTTTCATGAGTGTGGTCATTCTTGTAGATCGATTATATCATAATTTTCATATATTACATATCTTATTTTCTATTTTTAACCCATTGTAATGTTTTTAATTATTATTATTTTATTTTATGACTAATTTATCATTATTCATTTATGATTATAATGTTTTTTTGGTTTATATAAGTGATGTATGTGATTTATACTACATGACACAATTATCAGAGGGGAAATTCCATTGATAAAATTTTGGATCATTACATTCTTCCCCCATTAAGAAAATTCTACCTTAAAATTTCATTTTAAATACTAAGGTGAAAATAGTTGAGGGTACTTTTATTTCATGTCTTCCACCAATTCCCATGTCACCTCCTCATACTTGCGGTTTTTTCATAGTACTTTGACTAGGTGAGTTTTCTTGTTGTGTATAACTTTATCTCTATAGTCCATGATATTCACTGGCTTCTCCTCATAAGAGAGATAGTTTTCCATGTTTACAACCCATTAATTTAGTACATGTGAGGTATTTGGTATGTATTTTATCAATATGGATATGATAATTACGTCATGTACTTGAAACATGGTTGGTGGAAGTGTTAATAAAGAGGCCACAACTCTGATATGATCAAGAATCTCAAAGGGGTTGTTGTACCTAGGGCTTATATTTCCCTTCTTCCCAAATCCTATGACTCTATTCCATGGAGATATATGGAGTAATACCTTATCTTCAACCTCAAAATTCAGGTTTCATCAAAGATTTTCAGCATAGATCTTCTATCAAATCTGAGAATCCCTAGTTTGTTTTTGAATGTTCATGACCTTTTCTACCATTTCCTCAACTATTTCAGGTCCCGACAACTTGTTTTAACAAACTTCATCTTATCATACATGTTTTTTTCATCTTTTCTTATAAAGGGATTTGTATAGATCCATTTGGATGATTGAGTGGAAAAAATTGTTGTAAGAGTTCTTGATCAGAGGAAGATGTTGGTCCCATCCTCCTTTGATTCCCATCACACATGCTCTCAACATGTCTTCCAATGTTTGAATAGTATGATCATATTGGTCATCATTTTGGGGATGATAAACCATACTAAATTTCAACTCAATGTGTTTAGTATATTGAATACTCCTATAGAACATTGAGTAAAATCTCATATCTTGATCAAATACAATCAATAATGTTACTCCATGTAGCATCACTACTTCTCTGATGTATATCTATGCAAGCAGACTGATTGAGAAGTCATCTCAAATTATAATGAAGTGATAGATATTTATAATAAGGTCTATAATAATCCATGTAGTATTATTTCTTCTAGATGTTTTCAAAAGACTGGTGAAAAAATCCATGGTGATGTTTTCCCATTTCCATGTACGTATGGGTAATGGTTACATTATCCCCTTAAACTTATGCCTTTCAGCCTTCACTTTCTGACATACTAGGAACTTTGATGTATATTCTACAATTTGTTTACATATTATCCCAAAAATAGTGATATTATAGATCTCGATACATCTATGTGCTCCTTGGGTGGAAAGATAAGGTCATGTTATGTGCATCATTCAAAAGTGCCTTCTTTATCTCAAGATTTGATAGTACACATAGTTATGACCAAAATCTTACAACTCCTTCCTCATCAATTTTGAACTCTGAGGATTTCCCATTTCTGATAACTTCCACCTTCTTCTTAATTTCCATATCATCTCTTTGAGTATCCTTTATCATTTTAACAAGGGATGGTTCGGGAGTCATTAGATAAAGGAATAATGATGTTCATTACTTTATGATTTTCATGTCCATCCTTTTAAAGTTTAAGAATATTGAATCCCTCTTAATTTTCATCAATGATAAGGTTGTAAGATAATTTTTACTCAGATCATCTTCCATTTTATTCACTTTTATGATATGGTAGTTTAATGGTCATTCATAATCCTTGATAATCTCTAACCATATTTACTGGTGCATATTATGATCCTTATTTGTGAATGTATATTTGAGGCTCTTATGATCCGTATATATCTCACACTTCTCCTCATAGAGATAATTCCTCTAGATTTTCAATGCAAAGATTACAGTAGAAAACTATAGATCATGCATTTTATAATTATGATCATGAACATTAAAATATCTTGAGGCATAGGCTATTGCTTTATCTTTTTTTCATTATTACACATCCTAATAACTTATTTGATGCATCATTGTATATCATGAATAATTCCCAACATGTGGGTTGTGTATGTACTGGTGCAGTGATAAGACTCTTTTTCGACTCCTTTAATCTCTCTTCACATTAGCTAGTTCAGAAAAACTGTACTCCATTCCTATTCATCATGGTTATTAGGTTTGATTATCACGATAAGTTTCTTACAAATCATTAGTAATACCTAGCTAGTCTAAGGAAACTATGGATATATGTTATAGAATGTAGTCTGAGCCACTCCTCAATTTCCTTTGTTTTAAAAGGGTCCACAGATATCACTTTTTTTGTGATAAAATTCCCCATGAATGATACTTACTCCATCTATAACTCACATTTACTATACTTTATATAGAGATTCTCCTTTCACAAAGTCTTTATCAGAGTATTCAAATGCTCCCCATGATCCTCCTTGCATTTAGAGTATATCAGAATATCATTTATAAATACTACTATAAAATATTATAGGTAATATCTAATGAATATATTCATTAAGTCCATAAATATTTTTGGAGCATTAGTGTGTCTAAAAAGTTTCACAATGAACTTATAGTTTTCATCCTTGTTCGAAAGGCATTTTTGGTAATGTCTTGCTTCTTCACTTTAATTGGTGATATCCTAAATAAAGGTCCAATTTATGGAAATACTAGGCCTTACATAGTTTATCAAACAATTAATCCATCCATTATAGGGGATAATTTTTCTTGGTCATTATTTTTTTGAGCTTGTGATAATTAATACAGAGCCACATTGACCCATCCTTATTCTAGAAAAAATGGTTGGTGCACCCCATGGTAAAGCACTTAGGAATATAAAACCCTTCTCCTAATTCTCTTTTAACTTCTTCTTTAGTTCTTATGACTCAGTGGTGGACATTTTATAAGGATTCTTGGATATGGGGATATATCCATGTATAGGTTCGATTGAAAACTCAACCTCTCAGCTAGAAGGAATATCGGGAAATTATTTTGGGAACAAATCAGTGCAGTCTCTCACAATGGGCATGTATTAAAGCATGATCCTCTCCTTTGAATCAATATTTTGAACTAATTATTCTTTCTCATAAGGAAATAATATCCATACTTGATATGATTAATCCACCAGAGATTCAGCCTCCTCCTTACACATGTAGAGAATCAGAGGATGGCATGGGATGTGAAGAGTGAGATCCATCTCCTGATATTTGATGTTGTATTTATATAAGCATATACATTCATTACCAATATAGAATAAAAATCCACTAATTTAAGTAATATAATATTTATTTATTGTTTTATTCCATAAACGTCGAATGAAGATGAGTTATATACTTGATATGCAATAATTTCCCCATTTTTTTCTCAAAGATTACTCAACCTTTATATTTTGAGGTGTTGTTTGAATAGTTTTACTAAACATAAAATATATTAATGGTTGTGTAGATCCAAAATAAAATAGTTTATTTTCTATTATTTAATGAATAACCAATATACTTATCACCATATCATTGTAGGCATCAAACTCAACATTAGTGATAGCATATGCCCATCCTTTCTCTCTATGTCTTAGAGGTTATTCTCATTGATTTCCTCCAACAAACCTTTGATTAGGGCATTGTCCCACATAATTCCAATGTTCCTTGAAATTGAAACATTTTACCATGTTCTGATTTTTGA
The DNA here is from genome assembly GCA_963277665.1 of Viscum album. Taxonomy (NCBI): domain Eukaryota; kingdom Viridiplantae; phylum Streptophyta; class Magnoliopsida; order Santalales; family Viscaceae; genus Viscum; species Viscum album. The sequence goes on along the minus strand of OY728155.1, from coordinate 948,452,009 downwards.
TCTTGACCTTATTTTCTTCTTCTACATTAGTGGCTTTCTTCATATCCCTTTGGTAATGAGTAGTATGATGTCTTCCTTTTCTACATTTGAAGCATCTCTCAGTTCCCTTTAGAGGATACTTCTCCCCACACTTTTAACATGTCGTTTGTTGTATTTTCTTTCCTATATGAGATTTATATATTTATCCTACCATATTAAACTCGATTTTCCTCTTTTTACCTTCTGACCCACAATATCACTGAGAGTCATGAATCTTCATCTCAACCATGAGGGAATAATGGAAAATCTCATCATAGCTATCAAAGTCTAAAATTATAAATTATTTTCATACACTCAACTTTAATCCACTAAAGAATATATCCACCTTGATTTTAGTGTTTAAGACAAATCCAAAGGCGTATCATGCAATCCTTGTAAACTTTTACTTGTACATCCTATTAGAATCATATTATTTTTTCATCAATCTGAGGAAATATATCCCCATTTTGTGATAGATATTTCATGAAAAATATTTATTGAAAAATAATTTCTTAAATCCTTCCCATTACATGGAATAAATTTTCACTATTGAATTCATGTTGTTAATCAGTTTAAATTATTTATTAGCATCCCTATCAAAATGATAGAACACCAATAAAACTTTCTCTTCCTTTTAGAATTAGAGGATAGATAATATCTTCTCAATAAATTAAATCCATTATTCCATGATTATGGGATCAGTAGATCAACTAAAGGTTGGAGGACTTTGTCACATAAAGGATTCAAACACAACTTGATATTTCTTAGTATAATAGGTAATTCCACATTATTTAATTTATTATTCATAACTTGAGCTAGTTGATCTATTATTGTCATGAAGTTTTTTGATCCTTCTCTTATTAGGCTAGGCATATAATTAGGGAAATAATTACATTGCATATCACATTGGTTGTTATCATGGGTTCTCCTATTTCCTAGCATTAACTAAAAAAATGAAAAATAAAATTAGGGGGTTGAATATTTAGATAATGATCATATAAAAAAGGAAACTATGAACAAAGAATGAATAACATATATATGAAAATTATATCCTAAATTATGAGTCCTTAAGTTTCAATATAGGTTATCCATGGAAATTTTTCTTATAAATACTTATCCATAGGGTTCTTACTAAAGATTTATAGTCCTGGTCTCCTAAAAATAACAAGACCATTCTCTGATACTAACTATATTGAACCAAACCTTTTACACATATTATTACATCTTTTTAAAAATAAATATCTATTAAAATCAAACCATGGATTGAAAATCCTAGTGTCTTTGGAAGACTTGGTACATAATTAGTTAACATGAAACAAAAATGAAACTTCCTTATTTTTAAACGCCATAAAGATCTTCTAACTATCATTGGTATCCAAAAAATACATAGGATAACCTAGGGAAAACATATACAAAAGTGTGATCTAAAAAACCCAGTAAGGGAATAAACATGGAAACAAAGCATAGCATATGAGTCAAAATTCATAACACGATTACATAAATGGAATGGATCATGAATAAAAATATGAATACATGAAATATAGAACATGTAATCATAAGATCATGGAAACATAGGAATGTGTTAAAAACATATAACATGACATAAACATGAGTCATGGCTAAATGTTGAGATGATATCACATGGTGGAAAGAATCACATAATGGATTACGTTTAATCCCTAATCCCATACATAACGTCTCCTGGGACTAAAGAATTACCCAATTAATTGGAGCACTATCTGGGAACATCCATAATAACAGGAACATGCATATGTGTGACACTTAAATAAACTAAAAAAAGGCTTAAACATAATAATTTCCCATGGAAATAAATCAGTTTCATAATCACATTATAAGACATAACCAAATGGTGTATCATAATTGTTTCCAAAAAAAATGAGATTAAATAATTATTGGAAATTAATAATAGAAATATAAGTTTATATCATGATAAATTATATCTAACTAAAGTTAATATGTGAAAAAAAAAGTGGCTAGGTAACTTTGGAAATGTGTCACTTAAGTGGGGTTTTAGGGAAAAGAGTAAAGAGTATTTAAAGAGGGTAAGAGCATAATGATTCCCAAAAAACCAAAAGTGAAATAGAATAATTTTCCTTATAAAAATTATTGTTTTTATAAATAATTTAATTTTTAATACAATTCATTAGTTGGAACTCTACAAGAGGAAAAGAAAATAGAGAAGTTCCCTTTAATCAGTTTTTTGTAGGGAATTTAGAAGGGATCCCATAAAACATGTATATCCTCATAGAATAAAGGTTAAATATACTTTTTATATATTTTTAGGACACATATATATGATATATAATAATTATATAATAATAATAATGAATATTTAAATTGAGGTGAAGAGAGATAAGGTGCAATCCAATGCAAATAGAGGGGTTTGGAGAGATCTTTTACTTTATGTTCAAAAATCATTATGCACTTGACCTTAATGTCCTAATTTACCAAATTAGATTCATTAATTACATAATTTATAAAATAATACATATATATTTCATTTATTATAATTTTATTAAGTTAATTTATGGTCATTTTGATGAGTTATACTATTTAATTTCATTTTTCTAAGAGCATTCATTTCATGGTTCCAAAGTTGAATCACATAGCGTTATTTATTTATGTTCATTTAAAATGGGTCTATAACTCCAAAACTGAAATAAAATGGTATTAATTACCTTATTAAAATTTAAATGGTCTCAAATACGAATATTTGTTTTGAAATAGGGACAGTTCGTCAAGTAAAAACTTTAACGTTGCGTGGTTAGTTCATTTAGGCATTTATACCGACCATCACGAACTAGATACATTTTATTTAGTATTATGTATATATATTAATTATAGAACATAAAATATGTTATTAAATACATATTATCATCTTTTTTAACCCTGATAATAGTTTTGTGGCCATCTATTAAGGAAGTAATGGAAAGAAAAAACTCATTATCCACAGAGGCGGTGAACCAATATAATATGGATAATGGTTTCGTTTCATTGAATAAGAGGTAAAAAGAAAAGGATGTATGGTAGATATTACATTATAACTATAAAATTATATTTTATATATCATATCAGAGTTATTATTTCATTTTGTATGAGGGATTTGTGGATAAGGTTTGAGAAGAAAAGAATTTAAAAAATGTGGTTTGTGAATGTTACCTCTTAAATATCGCCTCCTTGAAGGACCCCTTAAGGAACATGGAATTGGAAATTTGGTGAGAAAATTATCTCTAGAAATTTTATAAGAGTAGGTAGGAGAGTATTTGGAAAATATTTTGCAAGATTCAAGGCTTAGACGGTTTTAGGATAAGGGGTGGTGAGGGGTGGTATTTATAAGGGGAGGATATGGGTATTTTTGAATATTATATTCATTAGTTTATTATATTTCCTCAAAACTATCAATAGTATTGATTATTGTGACTATATATATTAAATTGTGCATGTGAGTTTGAGATAATGGGTTCTTACATCATCCATGACTCAAAAATCCATATTTTTTGCTTTTATTGTTAAATACCGTAAATTATTGTATTTCACTATTCAACAAACATTCAAATATTTTAAAAAAATACCAAAAAATATCCACACCCATTTCATGACATGTGGATTTAAAAAATGTAATAGATTTTATGAAAATAATTTTCTAAATATGATAAATTTAATTTTTAAATAAAATCCCCAATTATTCAAACAATACCAATTTTAATATTATAATCGATTTTATGAACCTTTTTTAAAAAGTATTTATAGTCTCATAAAATGTCTTATAATTATAATAAATCTTAATAATAATTTATACATCCATTTTATGTAATAAATTTTTAAAATCATTATATTTATTCTAAAAGTACGATTAAGACATTTATATTTTATAAAAATACAAACACTTAAATTATCCTTTTTTAAAACATTTATTTAATTTTACCTTTTTTTTAAATATATAATATATTAATTTTATAAGATACATAAATATTGTTTTACACTTCCATAGGTGATTATACTATTCTAACGGTTGGATTATTATTCTTTACTATTCCAACAGTCAGGTAACTATTCAAACAGTCATATTTGTAACGATCATATGGATTCCCTACGTACTATAAAAACCTCTTATACCATTAATAATTAATTAAACTCTATTTTCTATCAATTTTATATATAATTTCATATTTAAAATTAATATTTTATTATTAACATTATGTTTTATTTCTACATCTTTTTTTGTGAGTATTATCATTCTGGTGGATCGAATATATCCAAATTTTCATGTATTACTTGTCTTATTTTTTATTTTTTATCCAATTTTAATATTTTTAATATTCATTATTTTTGTTTATAATTATTCATTTATGATAATAATAATTTGTTGGTTTCTCTAGGTAATGTATGTGCTTTATACTACATGACATAATTATATGAAGGAAAATTTCATCGATAAAATTTGGGTCTGTTATAGTAATGTAATATGGATTTATAAATATCTTAATTACATGAAAATTATGAAAATTTTTATTCATGGGGTAGTATATACACTATAGAAATGAAAACAAGTGGTGAATATTGATCAGGTCTCAAAGAAAGGAAATTGAGACGAGAAACTCATACCTTGTATTCCTACTGGGTTTGATACACTGTAACAACCTATATAATCAAATTTGGTTTATTATTATTCTATATCATAACCATATTTATATTTATTTTACTTTATACCATTAATTTATAATTTTTTATTACCTATTTATTACTTTTTATTTGTTAAAATTAATATTCGGGTATTAATCATCATATTTTTTTGTGAGCTTCAATATAGATGTTCTAGTACACGATCATTGATCATGTTTAAATCAAATATATAATGGAAATATAGGTTATATTGTTGTGTTTTATATAGTTTTGATGTTCAATGGTCATTTTATAGAAGTTATGGTAACGGTTTTTAAAGAGAGATTAAAATCTCGTTTTGGTGAATTTTGATTCAATACAAAGAATTGATTTTATTAATGAATATAATTATATATGTTTCCATTACATAATTATAAAAATATATTAAATTCAAAATTATTAAATCATATTAATAGTATTTATGTTTTCTTATTCATTCAATATGGAAATGTTATAATATCGTTCATGTAAGTGGTAAAATTGAAGGATCCTAGGGCACAACAGAAGCATGAAAACATATGAAATTTACAATTTTGGGTTTGGATTCATGTTAAAAACATATAATTCACTTAACCCCTTGCCCTAATTTCTAAAAGGATCGCGTGTAATTAAATTTAATAATGGAAAATAAAATAAAATGAAAGCTTAAATGGTACCTCATTCGTTTTAAGTTGCCGATTTCACTCATCGTCGTTGTGTCGTAGCTATAAGACACTAAACTAGATGTCCTATAGATCATACACATGTGCTACACAATTCCATGATTGTTGATCTATGTTTCTGAGGTTCTATCATGGGAAATCAAAGTGCTTTACGATGTCTCTTCGATTGCCTATAGAACGGGGACTCAATTGAGAAAGTGGGATCAATCTGAAATTGTTCTTCCTTCAGAATCTCTATATATAAGAACTTGAGAGGAGATAAGATTAGAAATTATCTCACTAAATTCGTGAAAATGGTGGAGCTTATAATTCAAGAGGATAAAATGAGATTTTATACTTAGGTTATACTTTCCCAAATTGCACTTTGATCCCTAGAAAGTAATAACCTTCATTTTTGACCCTTTCGCATATATATTACTTAATTAACTTTTCATAAAAATAAAAAATATTTTATCAATCACTTGTAACACAATAAAATTTTACATGATAAAATAAAAATCATTAACTCTGAATGTAAGCTCTCGAAATAATTTAATGAACTTTGAACCTCCAATGTTCATTCAAAAATATATATTTTTCTCGTATTCACATTTATAATCAAATAACTTGTGAATACCTTGAGGAATACATTAAATAATAATTATTATGAAATTAAATAATATAATTTAATTATTTTTATTTGTGATAATTTAAACTCATATGTTTATTAGAATAGGTTTAACTTGTGGATACACTTAGTGTGTGACCCTCTAGGTCTTTTTCTTGATAGTAGTGAGTCAATACCATAGACCAAGAGAGTATTCTATCATCCAATCATGTCCCCTAAGGATATAAGGAATTCCATATCTATGACTTCCTCCTACAAACACTTACTGTGTAATATAATCTCTTTGTATGGTTATATCTCATAAAGAGGGATGCACACTTGTGTCGTCATCCTTTTTTTGATTTATATATTTAATGACCTTACTTGATAGACTTACCTTATTGTACCATGACCATGTATTTGTGAAGTTACTACCATCTTTTTCAACCTAGGCCCACAAGATATCTATTCCTTAACTTGGAAGCGACAAAATCTATCTTGATAATTAAACAAATTCTATGCCAGCAATGACACACCCAACACAAACTACCTCACCATGATTTCATTATCATGGTTTTCAAAATGCATCAAAGTACATGATCAAATAGCACATGATGATAATGATCTCAAGTCTGAATACCAATACACTTGTTTGTAGATAGGAAAAACCAATGACCCTAGAAACATGTGGTGTTCCTATTGGAATTTTTGTCCTCATTATCTCACTACTAGAGATCACCAATTGAGAACTCCATGAGAAGAAGTCTCAAAGATTATGATCCCCCATCACCTGATAGTCAGACAATATAGGTTTCCTGTAAGTATTATGTATCTAGACCACAGGACATATCTTTGAGATTACTTTCATAGTATCTTGAGGTTTTCATTATATATGGAAACTTATATAAAATTTTGATATGACGTGAAATATAAGGAAATTACCATGAAAATAGTGGATGCATAACTATCAATAATATTATGGTAATAATAAACACATGTATATATCAAATTGTATGCATGTAATGGTAATTAAAAGTACTGTTCAAATTGGGTTTAGGGAAACAACTATTATAACAATCTCACTTGCACTAGATCCAACTTTATAGCCATACTTGTTATCTATCACATGATAAAGATCATGTTTCTATTGATTCTTAACTTTAGTTTCTAAGTATTCCACGTTTCCACTGCCTAGCTATTCTATTATGTGTCACCACATATCCTTTGGTAAAACTCCTCAAGATAAGTAATCCTTGAGTATATACCTTTTGTCTATTGTCATAACTTGAAATCGTGGATAGTAAGAGTTCCATAATTTATATTATGATAAAAATTTACTTACTAGATGTGATTACCAGAAATGGAACAAATAGTTTTGTATTTTACACTACTTCTTAGCTACCTTAGAAGACTTAACATACTCATTGTTTGTATATATGGCTACCACTAGCTTGAATAATCTTGTCTTTCTCATTACCTTATCCTAAATGTGATATTAGATCAGATTGATCCAAGTAAGACTAGTTCATGCCCCCACAAAACTAGTATCCTTTCCTCTCCACTTATTGGGTATATACCCTTTGTACTTGCTCAAGTACAATCAGATTGTTCTAACTACTTTTCTTTCAGTTCTAGTTACAAATGATATTTTCCTAATATAAAGTATATCTTGGAAATATGAATTATTTTACATATCATGGCATATGTTATTAATCCATCTTTAAAGTATATGTAATTCAAATCACCATGTTAATCTCCACTTATGTCTTGGACATGTCTACCAAGAGATAGATATGCAATGTTACACTAGTAATAATTCTATCTCGAATTGTTCTAAATTTTATTTTTAATACTATGTTAGTATATGTATGATTGACTAAGTATATGAAATTGTTAGATCTACCTCGATAAATCTCATTCCCTAGAATTATGGTTTCTACTTTAAGTCAATCTTTGGAGTTTTATTTTTATATTGGTCTTCACTAGTTTTAAGACCAATAGTTGGTTTCCATATGTTAACAAACATACTTTACATGGAAAACAATGGTGCTCCCACTAACCTCTAGTTGACACGTGGTAAAGATTCATTCCAAATGAATATTCTATGATATAGTTTCTTACTTTAATCATGAACTAGATTTGAGTAACTTTAACCCTTATTGTCATTCTAATATGTCACCATACTTTTTTGGTTGCATCTTATAGGCATCTACCATGATTGGTGGTCTTGATGTCCAATGCTCAATAAAAGGATCAAAGGAATTAGGGATGAAAAGTAAAATTATAATGTATTTAGGAATAAACACTTAGTATAACATATCAATCCTTATTGGTTCCACACTTGTACATCCATGTATAGTCTCATTTGAATACCAACCACAATATTCAAATTAGTAAGCCTCATGTAATGTGATACATGGATTCCATTATTGAATTTTAATTGATCTTGTAAATATTATATAATTTCCATATACTACTTACTTATAAAAATCATTATTCTCAATGAATAATGTATCATTGACCATGGTGAATATAACTCCATCACCATGGTTTTATCCATCCTACTTAGTATGTGTACCTAAACATTATTTTCCATATGATCTTGTAGAACTTATTAATGTGTCATCCATTTGTGAATCTCTATCATTGACTAAACCCAATTCAATCATGCTCCCGCTTTCTCAATTAGAGATGTGAACCCTTTTATAGAAATATAGTCTATAACTTAACTATATCTTTTTTATCAAAGGTTTTTCTATAATATCCTTAAAAAACTTTAGGATGATTACTATATATGCACATTTTTTTTCTTGATGCAAGTTTTTTTATATATTAACAAACTCTTTTCATATAAACACATGTTATTATGACATAATGGATGAACATCATACTAAAAATTATATTATATTCATTTTTCATGATAGTTGACATATGATTATGGGATAACATAGATATTTTTGAATCGTGTCTTTAAAAATGGAAGTATCTGAAATGAATGAGTTTTAACATTGATGATCCTATTACACACATCATGACTCTACTTTGTATAAAGAAATGTGCATTTAGAAATTGCTCCATGCTACATTTTATTGCTCAATTCTAACATGTAATACTCATCATAAATCATACTTATTATAATTATAACTTTGATGTGTATAAGGTAATGTTTGTTTATAAAAAAACTCTATGTTACATTATATTGATCGATGAATTCATGGTCAATATATTCTTCAGTATACCATATTGAAGCCTCTTATATCTTATGACCAGTTATATATCATACTTCATTTTCACATTCCTTAAAAACATAAAGGAATCTTATGAAGTATATTTACCACTAGCTTACTCTTGGAATAGTTCACTCTCTAGATGAATTAGTTATGAAAGCTTTGTGAATTACCTTTATTTATTAATTTTTATTTGTCCAAAACTAAGTACATAAGTTTTTCGATAGTACATAATGTTTTTAACTCTAAATATTCTAAAACCATACTCGGTATATCCTTGAAAACTATTTATTTTTTCATGACAAAGTATTTTCTTTCCAAAAATTGGTATATTAGTATTACATTTTATATTCATCACATTTTTTCAATGATTCATGTATCACTAAACTATGAATTGAGTATTCGACACCACAAAAAAAATCATTTCAAAACTGGAATAATGTCTCCTTATATTCAATGGACACATGAGATTAGTGTTTTGTTGATACTCCAAATGTTCAACTATTTTAAATAAACTTTTCAATATAGAAGTTGTGTAATTCTCACCACTGATTTAGGAAAAACCTTTTATATGCTTATTAGAGAACACACCTTAATTGTAGTAATGTTTATTTACATACTTGGTTACTATAAGTAAATACACATATTTGAAAAGCATATTTTATTTAATACCCAAGAAGTAAAACTGAAACATGACTTATATTTGATGAATATTCCTAAAGAATAAGTGATTAATTTCTCCTTCAATTTAGTTCATTACATTTACAATTATATAGATATATGATATTAAAATAAAATAACATCTTGTTTAATGCCTCTTTCTTTAAAGGATGTTGTGAAGGTTCCTTTGGTGTGACAGTTCTGTTTGCCTTTTTCACCTGGTCTTTCAACTTGTTCACCATAAGAACTAAAGATTAAACTCTCTTTAAGTTCGTATTGCTTAGAAAACCATACCCACAAGGTATTAAAGAATTTTATACATATTTTTCTTTTTGTAATCTTAAAAAAACTAGATTGTATGTGTGAATGTTTTATAGGAATTGGATGTACTGAAAGATCATGGATCATCTTTCAATTTACATATATCCAGTGAAATCATTATCCATTAAAATCATGATTCACTTTCTCCTCGCAATATTCTCGAAGATGATATAGGATTTAAAATCATCTATTCCTTGATGTTAGTATCCACAACTCACATCATACATTGATGATAGAATTATAAAATAACCATCATATGTATAATACATGAGTCTCTTATAAGAATTTTTACACCCTGGATTCTAAAGGTAGATTAATAGGTATTAGGGTCACCAACACCGTGAATTTTTTATATCGTAGTATTGTGTTCAAGTGCCTGTACTACTATTTGGAAATTATTTTTGTATATTATATTTACTTTTTCCATTATATATCATAGTGTACTTGTGGTATTACTTTCCAATTTTCTACAAAAAATAAAATCTAGCAGATTATATTATTATTTTGTTAATATTATACATTCACTGCACATGTTCATTTTATCTTTGCATTCTTGTTAATTATTATACTATTTTATTGTGCGTAATAAATACACATCCACAGAATAATAAACCATGCACATGATAAAATAAATAAATAATTACATGATAAAGAAATGTTAACTATTGGTTAATTCATCGAGTGAATAATGGATTAACCGAGACCCTGGGGGTAACTCCTTATGTCAATAACTAACTTTTATTGTAGTGCATGCAACTCATGTGTGCTTCACTTGTTTGTTTTATGCTAGCTCTCAACTAGAACCGCGTCACCACAAACTTCTTTGATCTTTACAATATATACTTACATGCATGTGAGGGGGACTTAGGGTGAGAAATTACATTTTATCACTTAAATGTAGATATACATGCCCTTATACAAATTAAATATGAAGAGATAATACAAATATCATCACGATAAAATAACTATTATATTTTATAAAACATAAATTCAATAATTAAATTAAATAAAAAATAAACCAAGCATTCATGGGTCGGTCTCGGCTCATGATCACTCAACATGCATGTATATTGTATAAGAAAAATTGAATTATCTAAAATTCAACTTGAGGGTATTTTTAATGCGTTAAATTGTATTAAAATAATTTTAATTAATTATTAATATATCCCACACCACCCAAAAAAATTATTAATTTTCAGAAAATTTAATTTAATTTCTGATATTTTTTTAATTTTTTAGGTCTATTTGGACCTAAATAAGATGCTAAAAAATTTATTTAGGACTAATGATAGGTTAAATGGGTCAAGCCAATTGAACCCATACTGAATTGGTTCATCCCAATATGGGGTATCCATTTAAATGACATATTATATATATATATATAATATAAAATAATGACAAGCTTCCAACAGAAGCTTTGTCCCTTATATATATATATATATATATATATATATATATTTCTATTTCTATTAATCAAGCTTCCATGAGAAGCTTTGAATAAGCTTCCAAGGGATGATTTTTTCATTTAATTAAACAACCTTCCAAGAGAATCTTTAAACTAGCTTCCATGGGAAGCTTTATTCTTTTAATTAAAGAAGCTTTCATAAGAAGCTTTAAACTAGATTCCATGGGAATATTTTTCCATTTAATTAAAGAATCTTCCAGAATAATTTTTAAACTATCTTCCATGGGAATATTTAACCTTTTAATTAAAAAGGTTTCCATTGGAGGCTATAAATTAGCTTCCATGGAAAGATTTATCGGTTTAATTAAACAAGCTTATATGAGAAGCTTTAAACTATATTCTAATGAAAGCTTTATCGGTTTAATTAAATAAGGTTCCATAGAATTCTTTTATTTCCAATGGACTACCCTAACTAGCTTCTGGTATATTCAGTTACCATGAAATGTGCTTACATAGTGCTCCATCAATAGATCTGTCATAATGGATTCCATTTAAGATAATCAAAAATTAAAACTTTAATTTTCATAGAAACCTTTTTTCACAAAACCCATCAATCTTAGATCGATCATATCTTGATGATACGAACTTAGATCAATACGTCATCAGTTGAATTGGGACCTTATTGAAATCCTATTTCCTAATAATAGATAATTTAATTGAAATTTTAACTTTTTCTACTTAAATAATTACGCTTTCTTTCTTATACCAATGGAAGGAACCCGGGATGCAATAGAAGCATGAAAACAGACGGAATTTAAAATTTTGGGTTTGGATTCATGTTAAAAAAATATAATCCACTTAACCCCTTTTCCGAATTTCTAAAATGATCATGTGTAATTCAATTTAATATTGAAAAATAAAATCAAATGAAACCTTAAATGGTACTTCATTCGTTTGAAGTTTCCGGTTTGATTCACTCACAATTGATGTATCATGGTTGTAAGATGCCAAACTAGACACCCTTTAGATCTTCCACACATGATATTCAATTCTAGGATTTTCTATCTACATTTCCCTAATGCAAGTATGGGTAATCTAATAGATTCACAATGTCCCTTCGATCGCCTGAAGAATGTGGACTCAATCGAGAAAATCAGATCGATCTGACCTTGTTCTTCTTTCAGAATCTCTCTCTAAGAACTAGAAAAGAGGGGAGAGGAGAAATTATCTCACTAAATTCTTGAAAATGGTGGATATTATAATTCAAGAGGAAAAAATGAGCTTTTATACCGAGGTTATACTTTCCAAAATTGCACTATGGTCCCTATAAAGTAACAACCTTCATTTTAGACATTTGTGCACATATATGACTTAATAAACTTGTCATAAATGTCACAAATATTTTATCACTCACTCATAAAACAATAAAATGATACATTATAAAATAAAAACCATTAACTCGGACCTTAAGCTCTCTATATAATTTAACAAACCATGAACATCCAATGTTCTTTCGAAATATTATATTTTTATTATATTCAAGCATATGATTAAAATAACTTGTGAATAATTTGAGAAATAAATTCAATAATCGTTATTCTAACCATTAATAATATAATTGAATTAGTTTTATTTTCAATCATTTAAACACAATCATTCAATGGCCCCCGCATGTGGGGACCACATCGTCCTAAACTCTTATTCATTAGAATAGGTGGAACTTATGAACACGCTAATTATGTGACCCTCTAGGTCCTCATCTCAAAATTAGTGAGTCCAACCCACAAACCAAGAGTAGAGTCTAGAAACCCATCATTTCCCCTGAGGAGATAAGAAATTTCAAAGCTATTTCTTCCTCCTACGAACACTTACTGTGTAATATGATCTCTTTTTCTAGAGATATCTCATAATGTAGGATCCAAACTTATGTCATCATCCTTTTACTGATTTATATATTTCATGACCTTACTATACATACTTACCTTCTTGTACCATGGAAATGGTTTTAAGAAGTCACTACCATCTAGGTTAACCTAGTACCATGAGATATCTCTTACTTAACATGGAAGTGAAAAAATATATCTTGATCATTCAACCAATGTCATACCACCAATGATGCACCCAACACAAACTACCTCACCATGATTTCATTATCATGGTTTTCACCTTACATAAATATATGTGATCAAATGGAATACACTGATAATGATCTCAAGTCGAGAGACCAATACACATGTTCATAGATAAAAACAACCAATTCCACCTGAAACATGTGGTGTTCCTAGTGTCGGGTCTATCTTCATGATCTTACTACTATAGATCACCAAGTGAAAACTTCATGAGAATAAGTCTCAATTCTTATCATCCTCCAACACCTGCTATTCATATATTATGTGTTTCCTATCAGAATGATGTATCCTAACTATGGGATATATGTTTGAGATTACTTTATAGTATCTCAAGGTTCTCATTGTAGCAGGGAACTACTATAATCTTTTGATACGACATGTAATCTAAGGAAATTACCATGTAAATAGTGGATAAAAAAATATGAACACTATTATAGTAAGAATACAAATGTTTATATATCAAAATTTATAAATGTAATTATAATCAAAAGTATTGTTTATTTTGGGTCTAGGGCACCCACTATTACAACAAAATTGACCTAAATAAGAACGTGTTATAACTAATGAATGAGTAAGTACATGGAGTTCTATTATAATAATATCATTTTTCAAAAAATACTAATGGTGTTAATATTATATCACTAGAGTGTAAAATTAGAATTAGGAAGATTTCATATGAGAAAGTAAATGAATGTAATTAAGAATAATCACTTACATACTTTGATGAAATTGCCCCTTCTCGCAACATCTTCCTTTAAAATAAAGGACTTTCCATCCTTCTTGTGACCAAAGGCTACCAAATGTGGGAGAATAATTTATTAGTGAATTTGGGTATGTATTAAATATATAATTGAATAATATAATTTGTTTGGAGTCGTTGGAAGAGAGATCCATTTATAGGTGAAAATGAGATAAATTTCTTTGAAAACAAGAATAAGGTAAAAGGTAAAGATAGAATCACATGGGTGTCAGGTGAGTTGGGTAAAGAAATATTGGTCAAAATTTTAAAATTGACTCTCACACCTAAAAATGACTTATAGAATGATTTTATATCATTTTAATTATCAATGATTCATACTTTATCATTTTTAATCATTTTACCCATTTTACCATGTTTATTATTTACTATGGTAATGATATATTTACTAAAATTATATGATGGCCTTGTTACCTAATTTTTAAATTACGATTCAAAAAAAAGATTCAATTTTTTATAATAGAATTAATAATTATGAGGAATTTAAATTTAAAATGAAAACATAAAATATATTAAAAAACATATTTTTATAGAAAAAAATTAAACATTATGTGATCTTAATATTATTTCATATAAATTACTAATTAAAGGAGTGTTGATATATTATATTGTAGATAGAATAATTACAATTTATTATAATAATCCTTAACAAGTGATTAGTTTAAATTATTAAGATAAAAATACACAACGTGTTTAAAAAAATTCTTTGAAAAATAACCCTAACATTAAAAGATTTTAATCACATCCTATTTTTTATATACACAATATTAAATTTTATTAGTCATACTTAATAGACTAGTGGGGTAAATCAAAACATATCATGTAATTGAAAAGTATATATGAGTCATCTTTGATGAAAAAAAAGGAGAGATACACAGTCCATCAAAGGGAGAGACTATTATCAAGGGCCTAGGTTTCCACTTCTAAAGGAATTTACTACCATAGAAATCATTAATGTCTAATATCACTAAGACATGCCCATCATTAATAATTTTTGGGATTATCATAATTTTATTGACAAAGGCACCATATGTATTGAGTTTACAAATAGAAGTAGGAGGATTCAACTAGACCTAACATCCTATATTATTATAGCCTCCCTAATCCTAAGGAAGAGATAAATATAGATTAAAGTATAATATATTGTAAATAATTAAGAGATAATTAATATCCTGAATCAGAGAAAATATCCTAACATTTAAGAACAGAATATTATTGAACTAGTCATTATTTTATAAGATATTTCAAGGATCCAAGATAGAACAACACCAAACAATTAGTTCTTTATAAGACTTACCCGTATAGAAGTGGGATTAAATCTATGAAATAATGTATCCATAAATATATAAAAAGATACCCAACAAAGATAAATGCCCAAGAACTCCTCTAAAAAATTACAATTGATGGTTTCCTAATCTCCTTTTAAGAAGAGATTCTCCATTGATTCCATATGAGTATGAGGGAAACAAGTGAATGGAGAATCTAGGTGAATGATTTTAAGTTTAATGAAATTATTTGTGGGGAGAGTTTGGTTGTGGTAATTCCATAACAAAAATATATATTTAGTGGGAATTTATTCATCCTATATAACATTTCCCCATGAATCCACCCCTTACTGAATGTGTCTGAAATTATACTAATCTTTAAAGTCGAACAGACATGTGATGGTGTCGGCGAAGATGAATATATCAAGTTCATACACCAATTATATGTTGTTAAAAATATTCATTAGATAATTATTGAGAATGGAATAAATAATGTTATAACTATTCATATAATTCTTGAATCTCAATTAATGGATAAGGATGTGGGGAAAAAAGATTGTATTCCCAATACAATTTTCTTTCCAAAATGAAACCTCACATCTCCCAATAACCCCTCTTGAATTCTCATGATGATATTGAAGGGGACCTTGGAGGCTATTCCATAAAGGATTAGTGGATGAGGGAACTTTATCAGTTCCATCATGACCTCTACTATATTTGGACCTGGTGTTGTTTTCCCATAAATAGTCTCCTATAATGACATCACAGTATAATTTCATGTGAATTGACTTCATGACGTCATGGATGTTAAATAAAACAATACCATCATTACCAGTTGGTTGTTCCAATTACTTATAATTGGACCAGTGGATCTTTCCATTATGTTAAGGGTCCTAGAAGAATTAGTTAAGTGTGGATTAAATGTTCTTAAGGATTACTTTAGGGATTATGATGACCACTAATATATAAATAGGGGTCAAAGCTATAATATTATTAGTGAGCATTATTCTATCTCCAAATTAGGGGAACCATCTTTCCTAGTTGGTTACACACCCTATGGTCCAATTAACTATAGAATCATATTCACTAATTAGGATTCTCCTAGTAGATAAAGGTGTTACAAGATACTTTTTAAGTAATAAACATATAGATAATCCATGTAAATCATTAATCCGAGTATCCCTCCCTACCAAAAACTATTAGAGATATTTAAACTACTCTTATTCAAACTAATTTTTTCTAAATATTGTTTTCATAGGTATTAATTAACAATTTGAAGTGAAATATTAACTCATAACTTCCATCCATGAAGAAAATAATGTCATTGGTAAAGAGGAGATGGCCTAGATATCACTATTTTCCATTAAAATGAGAGATAAGACTAGTACCTAAGGCTCTATGAAGATTTATAATAATAAAATCTTAATAAATATCCAATAGAGTGGGATAGATCATGTCACACTGGCAAAGACCTTTGGTGGTATTTAAAAATTCATATTTTCTAACCATTAATGACATTGAGAACCATAGAGAGGAGAAACAAAAAAAGGATAGCACATAATCATTCCCAAAAACAAAATTGATGTCTATATTTAATAATAAATCTATAATCCATCTAGTTATAAGCTTTCTCTATATCAATCTACACCATGATATTAGAACCCAATACATTCCTTTGATATCATGAATCATGTCTTGGGAAATTTTTATTGCACCATCAATACATGTGATTTTTATAAATACATTGTTGTCATCTATAGATGACTAAATAATGAGAGGAGAGATCCTATCATTGATGATCTTCTCCAAAATCATATAATAACAGTTTCACATTCTAATGGGTTTGAAGTGGTTAAAATATTCTATGTGATGAATTTTTAAAATGAGTATGAGGTTCATATCACAAGTGGATTTGTGAATATAAATGCCTATAAATTAGTATTGAATAGGTGAAATGGGTTCCCCCTTGATTATTTCCCAAGTATAAATATATAATAATTGTGGAAAACTATCATTTTTTGGGGAACTATCTATATTCAATGATTTTATAGCCTTTGGGATTTCATCCTCTTATGGAACTTCTTACAGGAATGTATTAGTTTGATTATCTATTTCATAATGGATCTACTCTATAAATAAGACATCATATCCAATATATAGAAATACACCCATTATTATGTAATTCCAAGATCCAATAAGGTGGTGGAGAAGTTATCTATGGCATTAAAACCTACAATATTAATGTTAGTGTAATTGATCTATCATCCAGTTATATGATAAGGATTCTAATGAATTTCCTATTTTAATACACGCATGAAATTTTATATTATTACAATCACCCTTTTAAGCCATCTAATCAGAGATATCCTGCTAATAATGCTTTCCTCCTCAATAATTTTATCTAAAAGCTCCCATTGTTTACTGAAGTGAGCAGTGAATATGTTATCATTCCAGTTGGTATTGAAGTATAATTTTAAACTACACAATCTCATACTATAATTTCATAACACATGGTTGTTGATTATTGTTGTGTATTTGAAAAAAATAAGCTCCTACCACAGTTATCTGAGATTATGTTATAGAAAATCCCATGTTTATCCATGCACAGGGACCACCCATGAGTTTTCACTACCCACATGAAGTCTTCTGATTATATCCCTAGTTTAGCAAAGAAAACTAGTGGTATTCACCATGAAAAAATTTCAACTTAATCAATATAGGAGAGTGGTCTAATAAAGATCATACCATATGTTTTACAGAAGTATTTAGAAATTTAGATATACCATGCAAGTTGGATAGGAACCTATCATAATATATCCAGATCATATGACTCCTTCACTTGTTATTACACCAAGTAAAAGGTTCCCCTTGGTACCCTAGGTCAATAAGTCTATTAGAAGATATAAAATCATTGAAACCCCTCATCTATTTCCTTTAGTATATACATACACTCTTCTTCTCTAATTCACCAATGATGGTGTTGAAATCCAATCCAACAAACTAGGGAGGGAAACTTAGGATGAATGTAGAAAATGATTTCTAGATAAATTATATTTCCTTCACATTTCATTTAGAAAAAAAATTAAATGTATAAGTTATGGGATGGTTAGTTTACCATGATGAAAAAATGACAGGAGGATGAATTGACCAGATTCACCATCAATTTTTCTATCCCAAAAACCCAAATATGAATATTTATAGGACTATCATGAAGGAAGATTCAGAAGTGGATCTTATTTGAAAACTCTTGGGTGGAGGTAGTAGCATGATTAGGTTCCAGGATATTAGGAATATAAGGTTTATAATGTGAAGTTTTAGAAGATATAAATTCAAATCTATATGAGGGAACTAGATCCCTAGAATTCCATATAAGGATAGAGGAAATGACTGTAGGATGGTGAACCCCTTGAAGACCTTGTAATCCATCTCAATTGAGAAAGAGAGAACACCTTAACCATTGGTTTTAGAATTTGTACTAATTGACATACCACCTGATTCAAGGGAGTCCACCTTGCCTTACTTTGATGATTTGAAACTAACTTTTGATGGAAGAGGGGAATATATTTCTTACAAGACCATGGAATTAAATTTTCTAGCCACTAGAATAATAAAATTTAGAGACCTAATTCATAGGGACTAATGGTGTGGATGAATCCTTAATATCCAAATCTATGAGATGATAAAAAAAGGGTGAATACTTCATAAACATTAATAGAGGATGAAAAACAACCATATTAGCACAACCATATGAAGTATCATTCATTATTGGAGTCCTAATGTCATCCCCTACCTCTCTATAATTTGTAAAATCTACCTCTATGGTAAGGGTGGTAACTAAATCCAAGTTGACCAAAAGATATTTCAAAAAGGATATAGAAATTATGACAAGAATTAGCTTCAAATAATATTGAAAAACTGGATGGGAAATTTATTCCTCGTCTAAAGGAATATTGGGGAGGAAACTGATCGATCCTAGGATAAAAACTCGATTGCGACAAAAATATTATCAGAATCTCCAATGAAAATGGAAGTGAAAAAAATATTAATAAATAAATCTAGATATTGATTTATAACATGATAAAACACTCCAATATAGATGATTAAAAAACAATAGGAGAACTCTAAATAATTCCCCTATAATTATAGAGTCTATAAAAATAAATTAAAATAACAAAACTTGAATTACAAATATATTATAAAAACATATTTGAAAATCCACACCCTGATACACCTTTATCTTCTCTCTATGAATTGTCCCATGAAAAAACTCACCTATTAGAGATATAGATCCAAACACAATTCATCTATGGATCAACTACATTACCTACATTTTCATTTTTGTTTCCTTTTCCAAGTTGTTAGCCATGTATCTACTGAAACCTCTTTCCTTTTTATAGGCCCTCATTATCCCTGCATCTTGTTCATATAGAGATATAAAAATATATCTCCCCTTGTGTAGATAAATCCATGTGTCATACCTTTAAATACCCATAAAAATATAGATAAAATACATATCTTAAAAAACAACATGGCATGCAGCCAAAACACTTATTTGGATTGAAAGTCATTTGGTATAGTACCAAATGTCATCCTCTATAGAAAATATGACATCACGCATTTGAATCTATGACAAAAATATGAAAGATCCTACTATAAAATAAATCTAAATACCAAGCTCTTCATAACACCTACATCTACATGGTCAATACTAAAATCAATAATATATGTCTCCCTCATAATCGCAATCGCTGCATAATTTAGAGAACCTACAAGAATTAATTTCTCCCCCTGCTCAATATTTTATGATTAGTTTTAAACTCTTAGAGAATTATCTAGATCATTGATTTTAATTCTTCCATCACTAGTATCACTCTATGATGAAATATAAAAAGGTGAAATACCTAAAGCACCTGACCTAACCTAATCCTACTTACAAACCATCATCATCCTGGTGGACGATATTCAACCCATGCGTGATTGTTATGATAAATCATATCTTTTATACACTTTATTTCATTACTTATTACCTAAAGTCACACATAATACAATATTAGATAATTTAGAGGCCTGGTTTCATTATAAAAATCGGTGCATAGAACTTTAACTTGAAATAGATATATAAATACATTATTTAAAAATAGCATAATAGGTCTTTAAGTTCCCATGATCATCTAATACCACATGGGATAACATGGGGAAATACATAAGAAAGGGGTGATTTGTAAAGACCAGTAAGAGAATAATAAAAACATACAATGATGAAAGTAATACATGTGATTCAAGAGGCATATCAAGGTTACATAAAAGGGTGATAATAAAAAACATGTACATCAAATAGTGATACAAGATGATAACATCAAGGAAACATAGGAATGTAGAAACAACATACAACATGACATCATACGCATATGTCAAGGATAACCACTGAGACATCATAACATAGTGTACTTAGAATTATATTTTATGCACCATACATGGTATCACATGAGCTAAAAACATTACCAAATGCATTGGAGAGAACTATACTTATGTTTCAACCCATCACATTCATATCATGTATGTGCATTTGTGTGCCACATAGATCATACAACATAAGAACATTTTTCATCCCTTTTAATCCCATGATTAAGGAGTGTGGGTTAAATGAATGGAAGTAAAAAATAAATGAAAGATAGGTACATCTAATTGAATACCCTTGAGTGGAAATTGGAATGAGTATATACAACACAAATGTTTGGTATGGAAAATTTATGGGATAATTTTAGCAACATAACAGGTGTACATAACGGTTCATGAAAGGATTTAACGAGAGTGAAAGGTGGTCCCCCATTACATGGTAATCATAAGGACACTAAAGGTATGTGGAAAAATATATTCTAGTATGAAAAATTGGAAATCAAAAAGCATATTATAAAGAAATTACTTAAATTAAGAGGAGGAAGAAGAGAATCTCTTACTTCGACATAATAACAGCTTAGGTAAAAGTCATAAAAAGAGGTGATCAATGATATATCATTATTAGAAAATAAATTGGATAATAAATGGATAATTATAAGGTAATTTAAACATTATCAATTGATATTCAAAAAGATAAATACAAATAATGTTCTTGAATGGAAAATAAGGGAGAGAGAGATCTTACCATGAGATGGTGCTTCTAAAAGTTTGGGAGGAGCTTATTAAGATCTTAGGAACACCTTGGGAGGACATTATAGAGATATATGGAGAGTAAATTAAATATAAATGGGTTATAAGTAAATATAGGTGGGAGGTTGGGTGGGTATTTATAGTAAAAGAGAGGGTAATTCTTTATTAGTTTCTAAACATAGGTTTTGAACTCTATATGATAAAATAATCATAACCACAAAACTTATCATGGTTTTTTCCATGGTTTATATCAAATAATATTGGATATCAGTATTTTATAAATAAAATAATAGAAAATTCTAAAATAATACTATTGGTGATGTGGAAGTGAGTCATGTTTATAAAAAATTGATTTTACAACCATAAAATGAAATATAGGTTTTTAAGGATTCATTAAAGGTCTATAAAATTAATAAAATAACTTCAAAAACATATTATTTTAAAATTTAAATATATATTATTGTTTTTGGATGGCTTTTATAGAATTTATTACATCACTTTGAGCCATTATGATGTCATAATATAGACTGTATATTTATATCATGTTTAATTTCTACCCAAAAATTCAATTATCTCAAAAAAATATAAAAAATTTACCATTGAATAATTTGGATGTGGTAATTTCAAAAATAATATTTATTTTATCAATAAAATTATCTAAATATGATAATTTACTCTTTTAAATGGAAGTCCATATTTAGTGGAAAATACTTATTTTTGAGACAATAATAAATTTTCTGAGCCTTATAAATTTTACATTGGAATTCATTAAATTATATTATTATTTGAATATAAATAAATATTATTTAATAATATTATTATATTAAATTAATATGTATTTAAAAATTTATTAAATTATAAAAAAGAGTATCAAAACCATATATTTTCCAAAAATACAATTTTGGTTTCTTCATATCAAAATCCAATTTTCATCAACTCATTTATAATTATATATATAATGTAATACGGAAAAGGGATAAAAATAATCATTATTTTATTATAAATAAAATATATAAATACATACTACTAGTTTCTAAATACATAACGACTTATGAAACCTATGTACGCCCTAGGGGTAAGGTGTCCGATGGTGGTACTTTCTTGGGGTAGTTCGACCAACATAGTTTAGTCCATGAACTTGATAACCTTGAACTTATCCCATAAATGGTTTCATTAATATTTTAGTTTTTTAATTTCATATAGGTCTTGGTCAAGGGAAAATCATAGTGAGGAAATATTTCTCATACACTCTGATAATTGGGAACATAGAGCATGATGTTACTGTTCAAGTTCATCACTTCTTTCATATGTGTCAATTAGACATTATCATAACCCTTAATATATAATAATATTTGTGGTATCTATAAACCAGATATATTTTATGATGGTCCACCAAATTAGTTCATTTTTTCTATAACTGCATTACTCAATATGGAATTTATTCATTTAAAAAGGTAATTTCATTTATGAACATTTGGGTAGTTACATTCTTACCCCCCCTACAAAAATTTATCCCCATAAATTTAATTTTGTATGATAAAATAGATGAGGGTAATTATATTTTATCACCTATTCTGGTCACCATGTCACTTCCTAAAACTTTCTTTTCAACCATAGTACTTTGACCAGGTAAGTTGTCTGGTTTTTTAGAACATTTTCTCTACAATCTAAAATCATCACCAGCTTCTCCTCGTATGAAAGGTCATTCTCCAAGGGTACCACCTGTAGATTCAGTACATATGAGGGTTAGGGTATGTAGTTTTTCAAGAGGAATACATAGAACACATCATATACCTAAAATAGGTTAGGCGGGGGTGTTAGTCAATATTTCATAGCATCAATGTGATCATGAATAATAAAGGGGGTGATGTATCTTGGACTAAGATTTCCCTTCTTCCCAAACCTCGTAAATTTATTTCTTGATGATATATGAAGGAACACCTTATCTCAGACCTCGAAATCAAGGTATTGTTGATGATTACCTGAATAATTGTTTTTCTATTTTGTGAATATTTCATATGATGTTTAATGATTTGAACCTTATCTATCATATCTTGGATAAGATTAGGCCCCTTAAGATTCTACTATCCAGATTTTTCCTAGAATGTTGGAGTCCTACACCTCTTCCCATATAGATCCTCATAAGGTGTCATTTTAATTCTAGAATAGAAATTGTTGTTATATGATAAATCCGCTAGGGGAATGTGTTGGTCCCAACATCCTTGTAAATCCATAGAATATGATCTCATAATAAAATCTAGAGTTTGAATACTAATTTTAGACTGAACATCTGTATGACTCAACTATGTATCCAGTGCTTGCTGAAGGCTTCTCCTAATGCTCGAGTTAAAACTTGGATCTCAACAAGATACAATGGAGATTTACACTCTATGTAGTCTTACCACTTTTATTATATATATCTTTGTGAGTTTTATAAGAGATAAATCTTCATTTATATCAATGAAATGTGCTGAATGTTTATAGAGATCAACTACCACACATGTGGATTTATTACCTTTAGATGTCGTAGGAAATAAGTTATGTTTTCCCATTTTCATACTATTATAGCCAATGGTTTCATCATACCCTTTTAATTATATCATCCAAACATTACTTATTGGAATACCAAGAATCTTGATACAAAATTTTCAATCTCCCTTTTCATTTTATCCCACTAGAAGTTTTGATTCAAATCTATATAAATCTTAGTGATTCATGGATGAATAAAGAAGTATGAGCTATGAAAAATATCTTGAAGTTCCCTTTTCAGTTTTATATTTTATGTGACACGTATCTGGGTTCCAAACCTTATAACTCCAAATTTAGCATATTTGAACTCTATAATATTTTCTACCTTTCTCTGTAGCTCCTCGTTATCTTTTCGTCCCTCTTTAATCCTCTCAAGAATGGATGGTTGGGTAGTTATTTGATAAACGTAGGATAAATATCCTATTATTATTCACATGTACATCATTTTCAAGTCCAATAGTATTAGATCCCTTTAAATCCTTATCGTAATAAGGTTGAAGGATCCATCTACATGGAGAATCTTCCACTTTGTTCACCTTCCCAAGATGGTAATGGTTTAAACAATCACAATCCTTGATCATACCTAACACCCTTTTTAGTGCATATAGAGATCCTTTTACATGAATTTATACTTGAGGATTTTATGATCCATATATTTGTCCCACTTCTCCCCATAGTGACAATTTCACCAAATCATCAATGTGAATATCACTATAGAAAATTCAAGATCACATGTTGGGTAGTTTTGTTCATGGATATTTAATTGTTGGGAGGTATAGGCTATCACTTTATCATCTTGAATAAGTTCACAACCCATTTTTCTAGACATGTCATTATAGATCACAAATACTTTCTCATTGGTGGGTAATGTAAGCATGGTGCAGTGATTATCCTCTTCTTTAACTCTTTAAATATCCATTCACATTCATTAGTCTAGATAAACTTCACTCTATTCAAAGATATCTTGGTTTGTGGGATTGAAAATCATAAGAAGTTTCTCGCAAGCTAAGGATATTACCCAAGTAATCCAAGAAAACTATATATCTCCATCACAGATATTGGTATGAGTCATCCTTCAATTGAATCTATATTTTAAAGATCAATAGGTATCCATTTGATGGTCATAACTGTAGGTTTCAGGCGCAGTAGATGCGTATGATGTGTCTTGCCCAAATTTTATTTTTTTTCATGATCAATGACCAATATGAGATTTAAACAATGATATATTTCATGATTTATGGATTTTAATCTATGAAAATAGATAAGAGATATAACATCAGAACCATAGAGAGGATCATCACATATTATTTATAATTAATTTAATTAATTAAAGAATTACATTGATGGAATTATTTCTTAGTTGATGGATCTAACAACATATATGTGTTGTTCCATCATTTTTTATAGAAATCAAAGTAGATTCCCTCTAGTGGTGATCCAAACATGTTTCATAAATCTCTGAATATCAGTATTGGAATCTTTGGGTGATAGCACAGTAGATCCTAGTGATTTCATTATCTTCCTTTGATCACCTTAAGAATCGCTTCCAAATCATTATTCTTGATCACTATTGACTCGAGAGTGGGAGGTAGAGGGAGATAATGCTCAGTTATTGGGATCATTCTTAGAGAAGGGATATCTCTGGGTCTTGAGAGATTTCTCAAAATCCATTGTTCACAAAAAAAATGAATTTTCTCTCAGAGAAAATAATATAATTGGGTTTATATATCACTAGGGTTGGAAATAAATAATTGAAAAAGTGCCCCTTACTATTTATTTAATCCCTACAAAACCCCATGTCAAATAATAATATTATTATTTCTTGACATGCGCTTAACTTTTGAATTAAATTAAATATTATTTAATCAAATAATATTCAATATTTATTAATTATCACCGGAAAATTAAACATGGTCCTTCATTCCTCCACAATATTTATTAGGCCTTGAATAATGAATATTTATTCATTAAATAAATATCATTGCATTATTTTTTAGTAAATAAATAAATATTTTATTCACTAAATAGAAAACAAATATTTATTAAATATAATGCACATATTATATTCTCTAGAATAACTTATGTTGTGATATATATGATCAATCAAACATGAATAGTTATTAAAGCATGTGTGGTAATTATATTTATTCAAATTTTTAAATAATAAATAATAATATATTATTTTACTAAGATTCTGGATACAATTAGTGTGTGACCCTCTAGGCCTCCTTCTCAGTGGCATTAGGTGAAGCAGCCTAAAGTCCAAGGTTAATGTCTAAAAAAACACCAAGGCACCCATAGAAAAATAAGTTAATGTCACAATGACATTATACCTTATATGAATGCTTACTATGTAATATAATATATTTATCATGATGTCTCTAATCAAGCAGGTTGCATGTTAGTGTCATCAACCTATATGCTCGATGTCTCTTTCTTGGAATTCCCAAAAATTGGACTTGCCTATAGAACACTACAGAAGTGGATTTATTTAGGCTATATCATTTCCATAAAGGGGACTGAGATATCGCATTTCATTAAAGAACAGAAGGGACAAATCTTTTCTCACCTTATTCATTAATTCAATATTACTCATGACGCATCAGATGTATCATACCTCACTACAAACATATGTCATCATGGTTTTCTTCAATACATCAATGTAAATGACTCATAATAATCATTAATAATAATCTTAAAATCTGAGGATCAATACTTACATCTGTAGATAGAAATATCCAATAACACATATAAATGTGTATTTCTTACTAGAAAGCCTCAATCTCATAATATCCTACTGGATATTAACAAGGGAATATACCATGAGAATATTCCTCAAAATCCTATGAGTCTCCACCCATGATATATTGTATAATATTTGTCCCTAAAATGATATCATCTAACTATATTACATATATTTAAGAATAGTTTCATAACACTTCCATGTTCTCATCATAGCGGGGAACTGGTATGGCCTTTTAGTGTGACAGCTACCCTTAGGACATTATCACATACTTTTTTATGTGGGAGAATAATCATGATATGATAAAAAGTTTATTAATATTAAAAAATTATGAATACATGTTATAAAAAAGTACACAAAAGTTGGTTCTATGGAACCAAATCCAAAAGACTCCCACTTTCACTAGAGCCAACTGCTAACAACCTTTAGTCTGCTAGATCTTACATGATACTCATGCTTTTTCTGAGATAGGAATTTAGTAAAGGGGTTTACCACATTCTCTTATATGGGTAATCTACTCACTGTAACGTCACC
Source organism: Viscum album (assembly GCA_963277665.1). NCBI lineage: Eukaryota > Viridiplantae > Streptophyta > Magnoliopsida > Santalales > Viscaceae > Viscum > Viscum album. The sequence continues at coordinate 948,424,343 of OY728155.1, read as the reverse complement.
CCTCTAATAGAAATCCCTCAGTAGATGATACCTCTAGAGAATATGATTTGTCTATTGGTGTGACCTTGTATCTTTTACAAGAGCCACCGCTATAGTATTATAATAATATAATATGATAGGGTCCTTACTGCAAGGTACCACATCAAGCTCCTGGAAAAAAATCCAAATCCAAATGGCTTCCTTGTATGTATCAAAAGCTTATATATACTCGGAATCCAATATAGAATCAGAGAAAAATAGATTATTTGAACTCTTCCAGCTCACAGATCCTCTATTGTGACAGAAAACATTTCCTAACTACGAATTCAGATCATTTTGATCTGTCTAAAAACTAACATTAGTATAACCACTGATAACTAGTTCCCCATCATCTCCATAAACCATGAATATATCCTTAGTTCTTCTCAGATACTTAAGGATAGCCTTAATAATATACCAATATTATTCTATAGATCTTCATTATATATTCCTACCATGATTAATGCATAGTTAACATCAAGTCTAGTACATAACATGGAATACATGATTGATCCTATCGCTGAAGCGTATGGGATCTTACTTATTCTCTCTTTCTCATGTTGTGTCTGAGGACCAATTTTCTTAGAAATATATAAACCACGTGACACTAGAACCAATCCCTTATTGGATTGTTCCATGCTAAATCTATTTAGTATCAAGTCAACATATGTACTATGACTTAGTCCAAGTAGCCTCTTGGATCTATCATGAATGATCTTGATTCCTAGAATATAAGCTGCTTCACCTAAGTCCTTCATGGAGAAACACTTGTTTAACCAGTCCTTAACAGACTGTAAGACTATTATTTCATTTCCAATAAGTAATATGTCATCAAAATATAATACTATGATAACGAACACATTCCCACTAAACCTCTTGTAAATACATAGCTCACATTCATTCTTAATGAAACCAAATTCTTTTATGGATTCACCAAATCAAATGTTCTATGACCTGGATGCTTTCTTCAATATATAAATTTATCTATGAAACATGAAAATACTTTTGGCATCAACTGGAGTCACAAAGCCTTCTAGTTTTGTGATATAGACATCTTCATTAAGGTTCACATTAGGTAATTCTTTTTTGACATCCATCTACCAAATCTCGTAGTCATGGTATGTTGTTATAGTAAGTAGAATTCTGATGGATTTAAACATGGAAACTGGTGAAAATGTTTCATCATATTCAATTTCTTGATGTTGTTTAAACCCTTTAGCCACTAGCCTTTATTTATAGGTATTTAAATTACCTTCCATATCCAGTTTCATCTTGAATACCCATTTTCATCCAATGGGATTTACATCAACTAGAGGATCAAATAGAACCCAAACTTGATTCTAATACATGGAATCTATTTCAGAATTCATTTATTTTTTTCATCTTACAGATTCTGAGGTCTCTACTTCTTCTTTGTAGGAGATAGGTTCATCATTGTCAACTAATAATGAGTCACCATGTTCGGTGACTAGAAAACCATATCTCTATAATTATCTTACCACTCTTACACTCATATGTAGTACTTGTGTTTTTGTAACTACTTTTTCCATGGTGATCTATGGAATCTATTCCTATACCAACTCTTGTGTATCTTGAGCATCAAACTCATCAAAGTCAATCTTCCTTCCACAATCCTTTTTGAGGATGTGCTCCATCTCAAGAAAGAAATCTTGCATAGTGGCAATCACTTTTTTTCTGAGAGGTTGTATGTGTAGTATCCCTTTGTTTCCTTGGGACACCCTATAAAGATACATTTTATGCCTTGGGGTGATATTTTATTTATAAATAAGGCCTTAACAAATGCCTTGCAACCATATATATGTGTATACGACAAAACCTTTTTCTTTTCACTCCATAACTCAAAGATAATTCCATTTACCACTTTAGTTGGTACTCAGTTTAATGTGTATTGCTCAGTTTGTAATTCATATCCCCAAAATGATAATGGAAGATCTGCATGACTCATCATCGACCTTACCATTTCTAACAAGGTACAATTATTCCTTTAACTAACACCATTCCACTATGATGTGTAAGGTGGAGTGATTTAATATATAATCTCAAACTCCTGTAGAATGTTGATAAACTCTTGGTTAAGATATTCACCACCTCAATCCGATTGAAGATTGTTTATCTTTTTTCCAAGATAATTATCTACTTAATTCTTGAATTATTTGAACTTCCCAAAGGACTCAGACTTATACCTCATCAAGTAGATACATCCCTATCAACTCAAGTCATTAGTAAAATTTATGATGTAAGAATATCCACCTCTAGATTCTAGTAAAAACGGTCTACACACATCAGTATGTATCAATCCTGAAATCTCTGTATACCATTAACCCTTTCCAAAAAATGGTGTTTTGGTCATTGTTTTTGTAAATAATCATGAAATCTTTCAAGTGGATTTATCTTAGACAAGTCTAAATAATTTTCTTGATAGATATTTTTCAAACGCTTCTTGTTTACAATACTAAGACAGTGATGCCATAGTTGGGTGTTAAATGAGTCATGTGAACATGATTCATTATCAACTATCAATACTTGGTTTTCGTAATTTAATACATAAATACCATTATTTAAATGTGACATAACATAACATATGTTTTTCTTATAAAATAAAAAATATATTTCCAAACTTGAAAATAAACTAATATGTATCTAGACATGATATAGAAATTATGTTCTTGGTAACCATCGGTACATAATAACAATATTTTAATACCAAAATCATTCCTATTGGAAATGAAAGGTGTTAGTCACCAATGTCTAGGGAAGCCAACCTCTCACCATTAGCAGCTTAAAGATCCACTTATCCTATAGCTATCTTTCAGAATCTCCATGGTTCTTTCATTTGGATACAGATTTGAGTACCACAAACAGTATGTAATACGAAATCTGTATATATTGAAAGATACACTCGATGATAAATGCACCATTATCTTTCCCTTGCTTCTAGGTATAGTTCCTCTTCCAGTAGACTGGATTACCCCATGAAAAACATACTGCCTCATTCTCCTTACCCTACCTCTAGATCACCCTTTTCTTGGAATGATAGTGATTAGGAACTTTAGAATTTCAATGATTATTAGGCCCCGTTACCTTGATCTTCCTATTCTTGTTCACCATAGGGACCGCAGGTTTATCATGCCCCATGTTCTTATCCACTTGGAACATCAAAGAAAGAAGTTCCAAAAGACTCTTCTCATTATTTATCATATTGTAATTAAAAATAAAAATGGATAATGTCTTAGGAAGTGATGAAAGTATGCGATATGTATGCCACTCATTAGAGAATTTAATCAAAAATATGTCTAAGCATTCAATGTTGCCTATAAACTTGACTACATAAGGCCTAGCTAGTGCAAACTCTCCAAGATTAGTTGTAAACAAAGCATTGGAGATCTCATACCTCTCTTGTATCATCTTCTCTTGATAGATATCCCAAAGGATAAACATCATGTTTTATGCATCCATGTCCTCATGTTGCTTCAAAATATCATTGGACATGGATGACAGCATGAAACATTAAACATTTTTAGCATCATTAAGATTTTTCTCATAGATATATAACTCTTCATCACATGCCTTATTACCAGGCGCATCAAGAATAGGTTCTTCCAGCACATAAAATTTCTTTCCATAGTGAGGGATAACGTGTAAGCACCTTTTCCACTCTTGGAAATTTGTGCCAGTGAGAAGGTTATCCTTCTCGAGTATGGATTGTAGTGATATGTTTGAATTCATTTTAATGTTATTTCTATAAAATAATATAATCATAATTTTAGTACTTTATTTGATAAATTTTAGACAAATAAATAGATAAATATTATATTTTTTAGCCTCCCACTATTTTATTGAAACTCAATATCCCTCACTATTGGATTCAGAATATTGTGTTGTTTGTATATTCTAGTGGAAAAGATCAATATTCTCATTCTCATTACCCTAACTTTGGTTGTCCAAGTAACTTGAATAGTTTTAGGTAGGAATTCCAAATTACAACTATATTAACTCACAGTTTCTTGATTTGTTAAGTGGATTTCCCAATCCTAAAATCTTTAAATTTTATTTCTGTAAGCCTTGCCTCTCAGTTACACCAATTTCTTTTTTGGTAGTCGACCCTTGATGTAAACTAAGATAATTCAACCTATAACTTCAAGTTTGAATTCCCCAATAATTGACATCATCCCAACATTTTCTAGTCAAACACTTTGAACTGTGGTTTGATTTAAACTGATGTAGCGGAAGGCTATACCAACTTAATATATATTACTGAAGGATTTTTTCCATTTATGAGTAAATTTAAAATTATTATCTTTATTACATTCTTGTTAATATTAATAGGATTTACTAAAATGATTAACCATGTCTTAGATAATATTTATGCATAAGCCAATTTATTTTATTTCTATCTTGCATGCTTGTTAATTTCATTAATTTATGTTATTGCGACAAAACACCCATAATTAAATAAACATGCAACTTGAAATAAATAAAATAATAAACTGGTATCATCATGAGCTTTAATTAGTTTATATATCAGTTGATAAACTAACCATTGACTTAGGGGAAATTTCATTTAACCAATTAAGGTTCGTGTTACAGCATCCCTCCTATCCACCTATGTATCTCTCTTGGATTGGTTTTTCCTTGCCTCCAAACTTGAACTGCCTCCACTAGCAGGGGAGATTTATCCATTACATATGATTTTACTCAAACGTCGGTGAGGGGGAATGGGTTTACATAAAAGAAACCATGGGCATGTAGGCCCATACATAATTAGAAGAGAGAAGGTGTGCAAGCCAACAATTTAATTTAATAATAAATTAAATTAAACCAATCACATAAAAATATCTGGTCTAGGATCATGATCATCCACATTCATGCAACTAATTATGCATTTAATAGAACTAGCATTCAAATTTTAATCATTCTTATTTAAGATAAATCTCACTCGAATCAATTATTTATCATCTTTAATTAATCAATTATTTTATCTTAATTCTCATCTATATTTCCTTGAGATTCTCATCCATTATAATTTTAAACAAATTAAATAAATTTATTTAAAATTAACTATGTATATAAATGTACCTTTAAGGCCACACGGTGAATACCGATCCAAATCTACCCAACATGTATTATACTTGTATACTGTTTATTCTTTTTTGACATATAGAATACATGACTTATCACGTACTTTCATGGCATATAGTATAAACATAATTATTACATGAATTACCTGATTTTTCTATAATGTGGTGTGCTTTAATGCACGTAGAGTAACAACTGTATTACAACTCATACATGATATGTAGATCTGAACATTACACATATGATAATTAAATAATTATATATATATATATATATATATGATTTTAAAACTCATCACATGGTGTATATAATCAACTTAATAACCACACTTAAGCACATGTTGAAAAGGATTACATAATATAATCAATAATTTTAAATCTGTGTAATTTAGTATAGGTACATGACATGTACAAGCGAGCTACATGGTGAGTATGTCTCTCCCCGTCTATCTGAGAAACATGCCTAGGGACTCAGCATGTAAATCGTGTCTCGAAAAAATGGAGTAACACGTCATGTATAATGGTTTATACAACATGTGGGATCTGAATTACACAGTCACCAGTCAGGTAGGTTGTGTATAGTAATACACGGCCCATCTATGACTCAAAGGGACTACACACCGTGTTTGTGGGCTACACGATGTGTACTCCGATTGAACATGTGCCACCCTATCCTGGTCAGCACGCAATGTAAGTAATAAATTCATTGTGTGCCATCAATGCACACAGTTATAATTAATTTCTGAATTAATTCCCGATGCATTAAACACAAGTATACAGTGTGTAACTCTGGTTACACGGTGTGTACTCCTTTGTTTTCCAACCAGAATCCTTGGCACATCTGGATGATATCTTTGATTTTATTTCATTCATAAAATTAATCATATTGATTATATCTCTGAGAAAAAAAGGAGGAAGAAACATATCTTGCATTTCGGATTAAAGGAATGGTTAAACTTGAATTGAAAAATAAATCACAAATGAATAAATCAATCAAAAATCTTTAAAAAATTATAAATAATTTTGTGACCCCTTTGATACCACTTGTAGGTTTTGAGTGAAGTGGAAGTGTGTGATGGGTTGTGCCCAACTTTGTTTTTTATCATGATCGATGATCAATATGAGATTTACACAACAATAAGCGTCATTATCTGCGGAATTGAATCAAAGAAAAAAAAGGGATATAATTTTGGAACCAAAGAGGGTATCATCACATATTATTTATAATTCATTTAATTAATTAATGAATTACCTTGATGGAATTATTTCTATGTTGAGGGATCTGATAACAGATATACGTTTTTCTGTCGTTGTGTTGTAGGAATCAAAGTAGATTCCCTCGAGTAGTGATCTGCACATGTTCCAAAAATCTCCAAATGTAATCGTAAGAATATCTGGTTACTGTCATGGAAAATCCTAGTGCTTGTGTCGTCCTCCTTTGATCACCTCGAAAAATGCTTCCAATGTGTTCTCCTGGATCTCTCTTGGATCGAGAGTTGGAGGTGGAGGAAGATTTCTCTCTATTCTTGGGAGCTTTCTTAGAGAAGGGAGCTCTCTAGATCTTGAGATGATTCTCCAAATCCATTGTGCACAACCAAAAAATTGAATTGGATCTCAAAGAAAAAAATATAATTGGGTTTATATATCACTAGGGTTAAAAATAAATAATTAAACAAGTTCCGATTATTATTTATTTAATCCCTACGGAATCACATATCAAATATTATTATTATTATTATTTCTCAACATACGCTTAACTTGCGAATTAAATTAAATATTATTTAATCGAATAATATTCAATATTTATTATTTCTGACCAGACCATTAAACTCGGTTCTTCATTCCTCCACAATATTTATATATCCTTGAAAAATGAATATTTATTTATTAAATAAATATCGCTACACTATTCTCTAATAAATAAACAAAGATTATACTCACTAAATAGAAAATAAATATTTATTAAATATCCTGCTCACATTATATTCTCTCAAATAACTTGTGATGAAATATGTGCAATCAAGCAAACATGATTAATTATTAAACCATGTGTGAGAATAATATTTATTCAACTTGTTAAATAATAATTAATATTTCAATATTTCACTAAGATTCTGGATACACTTAGTGTGTGACCCTCTAGGCCTATTTCTTAGTGGGATTAGGTAAGGTATCCTAAAGTACAAGGTTCGCATATAACAACACGTCAAGGAATCTATAAAGAAATATGTTGATGCTGCAATGATATAATACCTCATACAAAAGCTTACTATGTAATATAATCTCTTTATAATGATATCTTTAATCAAGAAAGTTGCATTCCAGTACCATCAACCAATGTGATCGATGTCTCCTTCTTTGACTTCCTGGAAATGGAACTTGCCTATAGAACACCATGGTCGTGGATTTATTTAGGCTATATCATTTCCATAAAGGGTTCCAATATATCATCTTTTTTTAAATAATAGAAGAGACAAATCCTTTCTCACATTATTCATTAATGCAATATTACTATTGATGCACCCAATATATCCAACCTCACTACAAACATCTATTGTCACAGTTTTCATAAATACATCAAAGTACGTGACTCATAGTACTCATTAATAATAATATTAAAGTCTAAGGATCAATACACACATCTGCAGATAGGAATATCCAATTACACATATAAATGTGGATTTCCTACTGGCGGGTCTCATTCTCGTAATATCCTACTAGATATTACCAAAGGCGTACACCATGAGAAGATTTCTCAAAGTCCTATATGTCTCCACCCCTGATAGCCTATACCATTTTTTCCCCCAAATGATAACATCCGGCTATAGAACATATATTAAAGAATAGTGTCGTAGCACTTCCGGATACTCATCAGAGCGGGGAACTGCTATGATCTTTTAGTGCGACAGCTACTCTTAGGACATTATCACATAATATCATATGCATAAGAACAATCATGATGTGATAAGAAGTTTATTAATATTCAAAAATTATGAATACATGTTATCATAAACTATATAGAAGTTGATTCTATGGAACCAAATCCAATAATAACATGCCCTAAGAATGTTACTTTCTCATAGTATAAGTTTGATTGGGGACTGAGCCTTTCATTTAAGAGGAAGGCTAGGAAATTATTCAAGAAACACATCAGCATATACCCTTATAGTGGGAATGTTATCAAGAATGATCTTTTTCTTAGTCTCAATCATTTGAGCAAGATACATTTTCTCACAATGTAATAATATCCATTTTTGAGATGATGATTCCAAAGGAGATTCATCCTCCTCCTTGCACGTGTCTATAATCAGAAGGTGATTCATAATACGGATGGTGATTTCCTTCTCTTGATAATTTATGTTGTCTTAATATAAGAAAAGTTAATTCATACCTAGAATTGCATTGAATTCAGCTATAGAGAGTATCACATGGATTGATGGTAAATTTAGCTGACCAATATGGACATAAGAGAATTTATATACTTGGGATGGAATAATTTATCCATTTGTTATATTCATCGATAGCTCAACTTCATTGATTTGAGGTGTTGTCTGAATTGTTCTATTAAACTTGTGTGATATGAAAGAATGTGTATAACCAGTCACATAGAAAATTTGATGTACATGAATGGATGAAAAGCTAGCCTTTCACTATTTGATTATGGTTCTACTCATTTACTTCATCTAAAATAGACTTGGGGGTGATAATTTATAGACTATTAAACATATAAAATTGAAACTATGAACATTGAATGGATATCTCATAAATGACAAAAATTCCTTAACCTATGAATTTCTAGGTTTCAATCAATGTTATCTATGGTCTATTTCCTAACATAAAATTTTATAAGCATTTTTGTTCCCTTCATAATGGTTTGTAAAGAGCTTGTGAGTTAACTAAAGCATATCATCCGGGAGTGTCAAACTAGATGTGCAGAAAGGCCTCTCTTTCATGCACTAAGTTACAATCAAGTTAATATCCAATGCACACATTTCGGGTTTATTACCCCTAGGTACAACAATTCCAGAACCACATCTACTTATAGTATCCAAACAGCGATTTTGTTTCCTAGAAACCACTTACTCTATACTTTACAAAAATTTAGGCATGTTTCCCTATGTTTAGTCTTATCCATAAGGCTTTAACTAGGTTTTTCTAATCTTGATCCCGAAAAATAAATAAAATTTTCCTTTAATACCGACTATGACAGCTCATATATTTTATACACTTTATTTGATGATTTATTAAATGAAGACATGATACAATGCAGAAGATCGAGAGGTCAAGTGTCTTTTGAATATTATGTACATAGCTTATTAACTTTAGATAGGGATATAAATAAATTATTTAAGAACACTATAACATTTCCTTATGTTCCCTTGATCTTCTAATATTACATAGCATAATCAGGAGTGGTACATATGAAATATGTGAGTTATAAAGCCCGTTAAGTGAATAATCAAAGCCTAACATGATGAAAGTAATACATGTGAGTCAAGAGGCATATCAAGGTGACATAAAAGGATGACAATCATAAACATGAACAGTAAATAATTATATAATATGATAACATCAAGGAAACATAGGAATGTGGCAACAATGTAAAACATTACATCATACACATAAGTCAAGGCTAACTGTTGAGACATCATAACATAGTCTGGTTAGAATAACCTCTTGTGAACCATACATGGTATCTCATTAAATAAAAATATTACCGAATGCATTAGAGGGTTATATAATTTTGAGCTCAACCATCACATCCATATCATGAACATGCATTTATGATCCATATAGATCATACGACATATGAATGTTTTTCATCACTTTTAATCCCACGATTAAGGATTGTGTGTTACATAAATGTAAGTCCTCATTCAATGAAGGATGGGTTCATCTAGGTGAATACACATGAGTGGAAATGGGATTGGGTATACACAACACAAATGGTTGGTATGGGAAAATCATGGGATAAATTTGACTACATAACAGGTGTACATAAAGGTTCATGGAATTCCCAGTGATGTCATCTCCCTTGAAAGCTCCGATAATTGGGCTTCATATGGTATTATCCAACTTGTCAAGGTCATCAATTTTTTTGTCTATGTCAATTAGACTTTATCATCACCCTTACTATATATTAATTATAGCGGTCACTGCACAACAACTATATTTTATAACACTCCAAAATAACCAAAATAGTGCATGGGTTCAATATAACTAAGTGACTCAACATGAAATTTATTCATTTAAAAAGGGGATATCATTTATGAAAGTTCAGGTTGTTACAAATATTTTATGTGCCACAAATCTGATGAATTCATATTCACAATTGCATTTGTTACTTCAGTACATGAATTTACAGTACTCCTATAAATCATTTCCACCATTTTACCTCGCACATATACCATTGATCCCCTAGATAATGTCCATATTTCATTGTCAAATGAAGTCCTGAACCCAGCATTATCAAGAGTACAAGTAGATAACAAATTATGGCATATACCTGACAAATATCACACATCCTTCAACATCAGCATTCAACCTACATTCGCAATGATAAAAATATCACCAACACTAATGACACCATCAAAATCTTCATTTCTCATCTTTAATATACCAAAGTCACCTTTTTCATATGAGGAAAATAATTATCACTTCGGTGTAATATGGTATGAGGCTACTGAATCAATCACTCATCCATTGTACATATCTGACATGAGACAATCAACACCAATCGAGAGTAAATCACCCTCACCCTATATAAGACTTACACTAATATCCACAGAATTGGTGTCATGCATCTTCCGTTCTTTCTTATGCTTTTTCAAAGCATTGTGGTTTATTTTCACAAGACTCTTCTTGTCACGACCCGTCCCCCGGGGCCCATTCCGTGACTACCCCATGCCTGCCTTCCATAGGTCAGGGGTTGGAGACTAGCACCGGAAAGGAATATCTCAAAAAGGGAAGGTGTTGTCTTTAAACCTATACACACACAGACATGACATACTATAAAAAGCAAACCACAAAGGAAAAAAAGTACAACCACCACAAAGTACCACCACTGAGAGTAAAAGGTGTAAACTGAAAGTAAAGGGGGAAGAATACAAGCCCAAGAACCCACAAAGTAAACAAGTGCTATCGAAGTCCACCCTGAAGTATCTACATGTAGGGTAGTGGAAGTAATGTCTGAAGTTGTAGAAGTATGCCCCTTCTGCTCTTGCCTCACTGAGCTCCACTGAGTCCCGAACCACCGAGGTCTGCGTCATAGCGTTGGACGTCTGCACAAGACACAACACGTGTGGGCGAAGCCCATGCAGGGATGAGTATAACAACTCAATAGGGACCCTGAGACCCCCAAAGGTCTTTCAGAAATCCACAATGGAAAATATAAAAAAGGAAATACCAAAAAGGAAACACCACGAAACAATATATCAAATACATAGCACAAAGTAAAAGACAGTGGACACCAGATATAACTTAAGTAAAGAAGTAAAGATGATTAGTCGTAAAGCTAGATCATATTATTCTGTTGAGAGACTCTGTTGCTGATCCACGAAGGTTCGCTCTGTTGTTGATATAGGAAGGGTCGTTCTGCTATTGATCCATGAAGGGTCGCTCTCATGCTGATCCATGAAGGGTCGCTCTCATACTGATCCACGAAGGGTCGATCTACCGGTGATCAACGAATGGTCGCTCTCATTCTGATCCACAGAGGGTCGCTCTACTGCTGATCTACGAAGGGTCGCTCTAATGTTGATCCATGGAGGGTCGCTCTCATTCTTCACGTCACCGTGAGCCATGGGATTCCCACACTTAGCACGCTTGATTCCGTGAGGATCTGCTGCTCAAGCCATCGGTCATGCCTCCACCGCTAGGAAGTCCCACATAGAGTAACACAAAGGATCGCATCGTCGTAAGGGTCACAACGCAACAGACGGAGCGTCAAACGAACGCCCGGTCAGTAAGATATGGGCATTTTTGTAAAAAGGGTATGATTGGATTCGAGTCTGATCCAACCTAGTCATACGCCAACTTCCGCCAAAACTCACGTAGAGTATCTCAGAAGGACCGTCTCGTCATAAGGGTCCTCATGCTGAATATGGCACGTCAATCGGGCGTTCGGTCTGTTAGTTACAAGCATTTCAATGAAACGGGGTTCGGTTCGGTCCGGGCCCGGCTCGACCTAGGCCCGACCCGACTGGGTCCGACCTGGCCCGCTGGGCTGTGGGTCCGGCCCCGCGGTTGGCCCGACCCGCCTAGTAGGACGCGGCCCACTCGCAGCAACCTATCCCGCTAAGGCGGGCCAACTTCTCCACCCCGAACGTGGCTCTACCGCGTCTGTTTCGTCCAGCGCGGTCGACGAACCACGTGTCGGCAGCTCGCCCGAGCCGCCCCTCCACGCGGTGCTAGTCGGCACCGCACTTCCACGCCGCCGCAGCGCACCGACGGTTCCTTCTACGAGCCACCGGAGTTTCTCTGGTGGACCGTTTCTCGAACCGTCTGCGCCTACTAGACCGTAGGTCCGCCACCTTCACTACGACAGCCTCTAACTCTCCTTGCAACCATCTTGATAATTCATCCACGAAAAACGCACAAGGCAGAGGGGCTCGGGCCTTGTTCATGTCGGCCCGCTCCCTCCACGTTAGAAGTTTTAAAACGAGGATATTCGGGATAACAATTCTATCAAGCTATCAACAATACTCGTACAAAACCCCAAGGAAATCACCATCCCGCAAGAACACACGATCTGCGAATCAACTTGTTCATGAGTTGATCCACGTTCGTTGTTTTAGAATGAATAACGGAGAATTCAAGTACGAAGCAATCCCTACCTGGATTCGGAACTGTCGTAGGCGATGGATGATGATCCAAGTCGTTGTCGACCTATGATCAGCTGTCGTTCTTCACCGTTCGTCAATTCTCAGATCTGATCTCGTTCTCCACGAGATTTGTCACCGCGCTTCGATCCTCCAGCGTTCATCGTTAGCGAGGGTTTCTCCGGCGTTCGTTCTTCTTCTATGGAGAGGAATTCCGTTGTAGGTTCGTCAGAGAATCCTCAAGGCTTAATTCTCAACTCTCCAACGCTTTAGTTTAATAAAAAGAAACACGTCGCAACGTTTCTGTTACGCTGTGACATTGCGTCGTTACGCTTGTACAACGAGTCATTAATGATCCTCATTTAATGCATCTTGTCATCGCCTTATCGTTGCACCGCAGCGCCATCGTCCGCCACTCAAAGGTGCGAAATAAATTAAAATGACTTTTTCTATGTTGTTTTAATATTTTTCGAAAAGGCCGAAAAGTTACTTTTCCATCCGACCCTTGTCGATCGATGTTAAGTCCTTTCTAAGAGAATCACAGCGTTCCGAGTTCAATGGTACTCTCAGATTCTTGATCCGAGCACCGGTTCGGAAATTAGAAAAACTCACACGCATGTTTACATAAATTAACTAAAGAAAAGTTTAAAATTACATTCCGGACACCCCGGACCTCGAAATCATGTGACGTCTTAGCGCCAGGTCTCCAAATAATTCCATATAATTTAAAAAAAAATACACGAAAATTCTGAGACATTACACTCCTTGTTATAAAAGAAGCACTTGACTTTTCTTTTTTGTTTTCGACCGACCTCTCTGATTACCATGTCCAACTATCACACTCAGAATACCATTATTACCTAAAGATTTTCCATCATTGATTCTTCACCTAGCAATGTTCGTCAACAATGATGAAATAACATCTTCAACCATCAGAGTACCTTCCTTGAACATCAATGTGGTGATGAGATTATCATTTAAATCTGACACCAAACCTAATTAAAGAAAAGTTTTGTCTCCTATTTCAAAAGGTACCGCGTTACCTTTATCATAAATCTTGGCCACCGTCGAAGAAATTTCCATCAAATTTTTAATAAACTCATCTACATGGTTACCTAGATATCCATTCTCTTCCATTCGTAAACAATACATTTTTTTTTCAAATATAAATAGTTTGTGATGGATTTCGATTTATACAAGCTTTCAAGCTTTACCCAAGTCTCCTTCAAATTTGTTACATTCACCCCCCCTGCAATGTATTATCACTCAAATACCCCTGGGTTGTGTTTGTTGCCAACTCTCATATTTTGTCAATCATCATTGCATTTCTTCTCTAGCTTCTTTGATTTTTTCTTCAGTGCATTCACTGTCTTCTTATGAACCAAAATATTTTTTACTTGTTGTCATAAAGTAAAATCATTTTGAAGGTGAAACAATTTGATGTGAACAAACATCCTTGGGTGTGAATCATCCATATCTAATCAGCATGAAGAATGGAGAACCTCCTCAGATACCAGTTGTTTGGAAGGAAACAAATTGTTTCCAGAACAAAAACTTGATTGCAACAAAAATATTGAGAGAATCACCAATGAAAACTGAAGCGCTAAAAAAATTAGTAAGAAATAAATCAAGACACGGATTTTTAAAAATCCGTCCAATACAGTGGACTAAAAAACTATGAGGCAACTCCAGAGATTCCTCTATAATCAAAGAGTTTAGAAAATTCACGCAAAAGCCTGAAACTTGAATTTCAAATACATCATAAAAAACCTGTATGAAAATCCACATCCCGATACATCTCCGCCTTCTATCTAAAAATTGTCCTGTGATAAAATGTCACCTCTTGGAGATCTCGATCCAAACACACATCATCGATGGATGACAAGTTTTCCAAGTCACTGACCATGAATCTAGTGCATCCTGCAAGCCCACATGAGTCCCTTATCTCATATGAATAGAGATATAAAAAAAGATCCACCCTTATGCAAGTAAAGACATTTGTGGTTCCTCTAAATTCCCATCACAAAGATAGATAAAATATATCCCTTCAAAAACAACCTGAGGCCACCATTTCAATTATACAAAAACCGTATATCATGAAAAACCCCATGATCCAGAACCTCATCAACTAAACCCTGCCTGTGTGACATCAGGGGTTGAATGAACATCAACCGAATCCAGGATCTACTCCTTATTCTAAGAGGTACCCAGTTCAGAAGCACCGGAAGCAGAAACCCCAACAGAAATCAATCAAGAGTCGTGACTTCAAATCACACTAGGAGAGCCAACCGAAGGAACCAGGTCTTGGGACCGTGAAGGAGTCCTTGGAACTCGGGGATGAGTAAGAATATGAGGTGAGGGTGGAGATCGACATCTTCTTCAAGCGAAGGATGAATTCCCTTTAAGCTGATAGCCTGAACAGAAAACAACCTTGTTGAAATACAAGACAGCATGCGAGAAGGAGAGGGACACGCCCGCTTAATGGAAGATTTGTTTCAGAAAAGGGGCTGAAAGATCCATCTCCATACACAATCGAGCCACAATTGTATGCTTTATGGTTAAACTAGTAGCATCATTACAAAGGAATTTCTCTAATGAGTCAACGACTCCATTGAGCACCGAGGGATTGTGGAAGAGCAGGGGAGCCCTGGAAAAGGAGCGTCGGTTGAGGATCGATACCATTCGAAGACTGGAAGGAGCAGCCAAACCATCCCAAACTTATCCAGAAAAGTCAATTTCTGATAGTCCATTGCGGCATCAAATTCCGCATCTGAGAGGGAGAACGCCGGACAACCCTCTTCGATGAAACTGAGATATTCGGAACGAGAGGGAGAGCTGAAGGCGCATGGGCCTCCCACTCGACAACTTACTTCATGAACGACGCAGGAGCCAGTTAATGGCCGGAGCCAGTGAATGAGAGGGAGAGCTGAAGGCGCAAGGTTGGGGAGACGTCCGCCGGAGCCAGTGAATTGCCGGAGGTGTGCTCAATGGTCTGAAAATTTAGGGCGCGTTGATTTTCAATGAACCCATCCATAGCCAATCTTATTCCGGTCAATGAATGTTTTTATAAATGTTTTCTCTGAAAATAAAAGTATGTAAATATTTTAAATGGATTTATTTTCTTTTGTTTAAAATTATATAGATATATAATTCATATGCATTTTTATAATTTCATTTGTTTCTTTTATTAATTATATACTTTTTTTACAAAATATTAATCCATGTATAAAATAATATCGTAAATAACCATCATAGTATAGTCATTGTAAAAAAGATTTATTACTTATAAAAAAATATATAAATTAAAAGATAGATTTTATATTGGAAGATATAAGTTTCATATGTATAAATAATTAATTATCATTAATAGAATACTCAACAAATGATGATACTCATAGAAAAAGTGATAGTTTTTAATCAAAACCTATTTTTTCTATGTATTTTTTTTTAAATATGAAATTTATCCCTTTGTAACAATTATTTTAATAAAATATATAAAAAATAAATTAACATTCATCGAATGATTTCTAATTGGTATAAAAATGAATAAAAACAATTAATCTTTTATAGTTTATTTTTCTAATAAATTGTTTTAATGTGTTATACGCTATTAATTAGAAATTATTTTTTATTTTTTATAGAAATTTAATTTAATAATATAGATCTAATTTTTTGAATAAATACATGAAAATTATCTTTAAGTGATGTTTTGGTATTTTTATGGAAAATTTGATTTTTTAGGTGAATAGTAAAAATACAGTTTTTGTATATACAATATGTTTAATGATATCATAATGATGAAAATATGTCTCAATGATTCATAAAACATTTTCAGGACGAAAATTGTATATATCATCAAAAGTATGTATTTAAAAACAATAAAATTCATTTTCAAACCTATAAATCAATATTCAAAGCATATATTATATTTTATTAAAAAGATTACTATAAATAAAATATTTCAGCGATGCCATTTGATTTTTGGTGTTTTAAAATGCCAAGAAAATAAAAATTCCCAAATATAAATCTATTAATAGTCAAAATAATAAACATTATTCATAGTCTTAAACCCAAATTGTAATTTTTTCTATATTTTAATCAAAGATACCTCTCTCCACTCCCTATATAAATACCACTTCTCCATCTTTTTCTCCCCACTTACAAAACACCATCTATTGAAGAAGATCAACCAAAATACTTCACTAAACCCTCTTGTCCATGGTTCGAAGTTATTGGACAAGCCAAAAGGTCCTCCTCTGAAGGTTTTCAACTCAATCCAAAAGAGGCGACACAAAGAGCAAGATAGGGGTTTGAAAACCCATGTATTTCTTTTTTTCACATTATCCTTTGACACCTTACATAATGTAAGTTACCCTTACAGCAACATTAACTAATTAGTATAATTGTACTATATTTTATTCATTAAAATAAAAAATTGACCAGTTTCCCCTTCTTTTAAACTCTCTTAAAAACATCCTTTACCAATGGTATTATAATAACACATAAGTGAATGATGATTTTTATTATAACTTAAGTCTTTCATTGATATTCTTAAAATTCAATCCTATTAGAATATAACATTAATAATTAATTAAATTCATTTTTATGAATTTGGAATGATAATATAATCATTATAATAATCACATTAAAAGTAAACAATAAAAGTCATTTTAACCATCTAAAACAAGCTAACGAAAAAATGTATGTTGATTTGGCACTATATTGTATAATATAATGAACTATTGAACTCCTATACTTAGGAAATGATATCAACTATATACCTTGAACTTAAAGAGCTAATGGACAATTACTATCTACCATTATCTCTACATTGAAGCAGAATAATAATTATGAACAGAACAACCTAAAAATGATCATTACAAGAAAAATTAACATAACAATTCAATAATATATAATAATAAATGGATTATAATTGTAGAACCCCCAGTTTCTAGTATGTAACCATTTCATTATTATTTTGATGTTTATAAAATATTTAGGTGAAGTTTTGAAGAGTTTGGAGAACTTTAATTGTGTTTTTTCATCTAGAGGGAAGGCACACGGTTTGTCCAAATCGTGCGACAACCTAGGAGAAACCATGCGGTTTGAGCAGTTTGAGGTTGTGGCTTCAGCACAGTTGGCGCACAATTTTGGAGAACGTGCGAAGGGATATCTTCGAGGCAGTGGCTAATGCACGGTTTGCCTAACCGTGCGACTAAACCGTGCGCGGGTCAAAACCACCTCCTTAAAAAGTGGATCAAATGTGTTTTTGTCTTTAACCTACTTGTTTTTCCTTCTATGTGGCCCTAACTCAGGTTTTTTCTTCCCCAAAGTTCAAGGAAGGTTCTCCCATCGATCTGAATGTGATCTGAAGGCTTCACTTGGTGATTAGAAGCAGATTCTTCACGGTATGTGTTCGTTCTTCATCGTTTTTGTTACATTTCTTAGATCTACTTCTCCTCTTCTCCCGATCTCTTAAATCTACACCCACTATGGGTAGATCTAAGGTTGTGGATGCCGAATAAGTTTATATTTGGCCTTGGTTGTGTTAGGGGAAGATATCTAAGATGGGTTCGTGGAGATTTAACCCGGTTTCATTAGTGTTCTTCGTCTGTTTATCATTCTCACCAAAACTCTTGAGGTAGGTGACTTCACTCTCGAGTCCTCTTGCTAGATTTGATGGGCTTGTATACAAATTAATTGATTTGCATGAAATTGATTATGAATGTGTTGTGCAAATCATGGTATAAATCGTCTTTAGTGATGATTTATGGTTTTTGGTGAAATTGTGAAATTGTGGTGAATTGTTGTGTAAAGTGATTTAGTTTCTTGATTTTAAAATGGTGATTTTAAAATATGGATTGGCTGGATTTTTGAAATCTTTTGTGAGAAAATGGGCTTTCAATAAAGGGTTGTTTTATTGAAATTATTTTGGCATGTTGGTTTTGGAAATGTTGTTGGGCATACTTGTGTGTGTATTCATATTGCATTTATGAGGCTTGGTTGAAATATGACCTTGTACTCAGTGCCAAAAGTGTAATGGCACATGGGACAAAATTATCATGTGATGACATGGTAGATCGATGAGAGACCGCTTATGAGTATGGAACTGTCATAATGAAATATTCATGGTTGGTGGTGTAAATATGTGAAGTGGATTGGTTATGCCAAGTGGAACTTATGGAATGGTTTTAAAGCATGGCTTGGTCGTGTTCTTGAAAATAGCGTATTGGAAAATTGTTGATATAGTACTTGTTTATATTGAGTTATAAACTGTTTTAGAAGTTGTTTATATTTAGTTATAAATTGTTATATAAATTGTTTTTATATAATTTTTTATATAAATGATGCTAACTCTTCTATCATAGGGGCGTGAGTAGGGATGTTATTGAAGAAAACCTACTGAGTTTTAGTAATCACCTCTGCTTTGTAACTTTGGTGCTTTTGCAGATGTCATCTACCGGGACATGGGCCAAGGTAATGTATTGCATGTTTAAAACTACTTCGCGATACTTGGGGTGTTTGGTGATGTTGGATCATGGAGCATGTGTATCATGGAGTCTTGTGGTCGTCCTGGAGTTTTATTAGTTTATCTTCTGCTATTTTCTTTGATGTTGTGATCTTCTATTGTGGCACTTTTTTTGAATATTATCTTGATATAAGAAATGTTGAGTTATCTTCCATGGCTATCATGCATTATATAGTGGTATGTTTGGTTATGTTTTTTGGTTAGTTGTTTTATTCGTAAATGGTAAATCGTCCCCCACATGTATTGAAACCCTTCGACATCTATTGTCAGCCTTTGGCGTCTTGGGGATGTCGCTTAAGGCCTAGTAGCATCCCCCACCTTCTCAATCCAATGAGCATAATGAGGGATGTTACAAATGGTATCAGTTTTGTTTGGTCCAAAAGCCTGTTTGAGACAAATGGTATCAGTTTTGTTCGGTCTAAAAGAATGTTTGAGATAAATGGTATCAACTTGTTCTTTTCCTTGTGGAACAAGTAGTCATCTGTTTTCTTGGTTTCAGAGTTGAATTCATTCTTGTATTTTCCTTAGGACAGAATCTTATAAAGGAGTAGGATTGTTGGAACTTGAAATATAGATCATAAAAAGACGTAGCTAACATTTTTATACTGAAATTCAAGTAACTAGGGAGTTGGGTACATAAGTGTTTCAAAGAAACTTATAGGATATTGGAATCTCATTTTCATGGGTTTAGATAACGAGACAAGCATGACATGCATTGGAGGAATGACTTCCCACTAACATTTCATATTTTATTTTGAGTAATGATATATGATTTGATGTACTATGTTGATTTTTTTTAAAAATGTTTCATTTGTTTTCAAATGAAAAAATTTGAAAAGAGCATAGTTGGTGTATTTCAAAAATGGTTTGATTTTCAAAATCAAGTTGAATGTTTTCAAAAGTGGTTGAATGTGAAAAGGGGATTATTTTTAGAAAGCAATGTTGTGATAGTTGATGTGGTAGAATTTTAAATGCAAATCCTTTAATTGTTAGAGAGTGAGACTTATGGAATTTGTGGTTTGTTTAGAAAATGGCACCTGGTAGGCATCATAGAAACAAACTGGAAGAAGCTATAGAGAATGTGGTTCCACCTGAGCCACAGGTGAACCCGGAGCTGGTTTAGAGTATTGTCTAAGCATTTCAAGCTGTGGACACAGGGAATTAAAGGAATGAGCCAAGGTAAGTGGATCATTCTGTCTAATTATAGAAACATAATCCACCCATCTTTTAGGGTGATTCTGAACCGGAAAAGGCAGAGGTGTGACTAAACATGATGAATCGTATCTTTGATTTGATCAGTACACCTGTGGAGCTAAAAGTCAAGCTGTCCACATATATGCTTGAGGAACTTGCACGCTAGTGGTGGGATCTAGTGGTACTTGCTAAAGTGAATCAAGGCCTTGGTTGGCAGCATTTGAAGGAATTGTTCAACAAACAATTCTATCCTCATACATTCAAGATTCTGAGAATGATAGTCTACTTCATCCTGAAATAATAAAATCTCTCTTTTATAGAGTATGCAGCTAAATTCATGAATTTAGTGCGCTTTTCATCCGAATTTGCTGCTAGTGTGGCCTTGAAGGAATAACTATTTGAATCAGGACTAAGGTAGGAGTTTGCTCGAAGATCGTTGTGCTCTGTATTACTGACTATACAGAAATAGTAAATAGAGAAACGATGGATGATAGGGACATCTCAGAATCCATGGGAGTAGGAAGTATATTGATACCTATGGGAAATGGTGGGAACTCTAATGTCATAAGCAAGCAGAAGAGGGACACCTACTTCTAAACTGTGAGTGGGAATCAGAATCAGACAGCTGGATCGACGAATCTTCCTCCGAGACCCACGACAAAAGCGGGATGTTTTCAATGTGGTTCCTTCAACCCCATGAAGCAAGAGTGTACAACACCACCAAGAGAATTCCATAATTTCAATAATATGGAACATCTAAAGTGCTATTATTGTAATGCAACGAGATCAGGTGCTTAAGACACTTGTCAGGTGTCGTAAGGATCATAAGCTTCGACAGGGTGAGGACAACAGAATCAGTCTCATCATCAGAGAATAGATAACCATGGCGATTCTTATAATACCATGACTTCTTAGAAAGGGAAATCTCAGCAAGGAATTAAAGAAAAAAGTGTAGCAACGAACCAGTTATTTGGAGCTGAGAAGATGATTGTATATGATCAGGCTGGACCATCTACAGTGAGAGTTACGATTCTTTTGAATTCTACCCTTATACAAGTGTTGTTTGGTACTGGTGAATCACATTCCTTCATTGATTATCATGTTATTTATTTTCTATGTTTAAAATGTGAGATAATTCCTTATGTGATAAAACTTCAAACTCCTCTTGGTCAAAGAGAATGTCGAACCTTTCTATGTAGAGCATCTTTTATAACTGTTGATAAAGTTGAACTGAAATGGGACTTTGTGGTGTTGGAGATGGATGTTTATGATATAATCCTGGGTATGGATTGGTTGGAAATGTTTATGGATCACATTGACTATTATAGAAGAAAAATTAGTTTCACAACTGAGGATGACTTTGAGTATCTCTTCAGAGGAGAAAGGGTTGTAAAGACAATTGCAATGGGATTGCTGGCACTAAGTGGAAAAAATATCTTAACAGTTGGAGGTGTTGAATTTGGCATTGATGGAAGAGATCAAGGGTAACAAATTTCTAGCATTTGTGGATCAGTTTACAGATGTTTTTCCCAAAAATTTATTAGGGTTTCCACCCATAAGAGAAGTGGGCTTTACAATTGATCTTCTCCCATGGGACCGGTACTATCTTAATTACCTCTTATTGAATGAAATTAATAGAATTAAGGGAGCTGAAAGTGTAGTTGGAAGATCTAGAAAGAAATTTCTTCATATGACCAAGCACATCTTCGTGGACAACACTGTTCTTCTTTGTGAAGAAAGCAGATGGAAATCTAATGCTATATGTGGACTTTAACGACCCGAAATTTTTAAATAAATTTTGTTTCCTAATTTTACGTGTTATTGACAAAAATGTTTTATTTGATAAACATGATTATAATTAAAATGAGATCAGTGGGTTTTGACTATTATATAACCATCGGTCAACATGACCGCTGTGAACAAAATGTTTTGATTATTGTCTCTAAATATAAGTAATCTTGGTTAATTATTATAGAAAGAAGATTCGATGGCCTCACCTAGTAGTCTTGGACCGATCGAAGCCCATCTAACAGAGCTTGGGAAGGAGGTAGCACCACTGGGCTTTGCTCTGGATCAAATCCAAGCCGAACTTCATCATGTGAAGCTGGAATGAAATCGCCTTCGTGAGAAGTTCAAACTGATAGAAATTACTACTCGGGTAATGTTGACCAAGCCGCCCCAAGCTTCTATCACCCTAGCACACCTTACTCTTAGGTCCTATGCTGGTATTATAAGGGGTTATGTAACGAGACTGTAACTACCTTGTGTAATCCTTGTTTTAAATAAAAATTGGGATTTCTTCTTATGATGAAGTTTATGAATTTTGAAATGACCGGATAAATATAGTATGCATATTTTTGATGAATTTTAGAAAAAGGATATTTTAAATATGTTTATGTAAACCCTAAATAATTAAAAATGTGTAATGATTTTCAAAAAAATGGTCTTCTGCAATTATGTTCAGTACTAAATTTAGAGTCTAATAAGATCAACTTGATGTTTGATGAATAGTAAATTATGAATAGTGATTTTATGATTAGGATTAGTAATATGACCAAATGGATTAGTAATCTCACTTAAAGAAAGTTTTAAAATAATCTAGGCACCTTGATTAAGTAATGTGATTCAATAAAATAGTTAAATAACGGTTTCATTAATTATTATTCAAGTATTAGCTTTTTTCGGGTGAATAGTGTTTTTTAATTAAAAATTTAATTAAAAATAATTAGAAAATTATTTTTATAAAAATGACTTTATTTTTGAACTCAGAGCATCGATATTATGTTATGGTAATTTTTGGGGTTTTTTCTGAAAAAATTGAATTTTTGATGAATAGTGTTTTTATTTAAAAATTAAATTAAAAATATTTAGAAAATTATTTTTATAAAATGGATTTCATTTTTGAAATCAGAGCATTGATATTTGGTTAATGTGAAATTTTGGGATTTTTCTGAGAAAGTTGAATTTTCAGTGAATAGTAAAAATACAGTTTTAGGGTTTCGGTATGTTTAATGACATCATAACGGTGTCATGATGATGTCATGAGATCTTTTGAGGGTTGGTCGGCCAAGGGTGATGAATTATTGTTTTGGGGGCCCCATGTGGCCTAACTCCATGATAAATGACAAGGGAGAGCACATGGGTTTGAGAAAAGCAAATGTGAGGTGTCCCTTGGCCATTAATGCCTTGTCCCCTCACTTTCCCTATAAATACCAAGCCCTCCTCTCATCCATTCGAATCCCCACTCATTCCCAACGAATTTCTGGTCTCATTACCTCCCAAGGAGTCCTCCCAAGGTGCCCCAAGCCCTCAAGGTCCCAACCTTTGAGGTTTAAGAGTTACATTTTAAGGTAAGGGATCCGACCTCTCTCTTTCTTTTGAAGTAATCTCTTTTATGTCTTTTCTTTTATACTCCATGTTCTTATGTTGGAGGATGTTCTTTTATATTCATCCTAATGCCTATTTCATGTTCATATGATGATAGACCCCCCCCCCCTTGCTCTCATCAATTCATTTTAAGAATGTTTAAGTGGCGCTGTTAGGCTGCCGAATTTTTAAGGGATTCTTTCACCTTCCTCGTTTTCAAGTTCTATTTTCATTCAAGTCTTTCATGTTCCTTTTTGTTATATTGGGGTATGATATCTATATATATCATACTGGACTCTTATGTTCATATGATGAGAGACCCCATTTGATCTCTTCAATTCAGTATTTTGATGTTTTAAGTGGCGCCGTTAGGCTGCCGAATTTTTAAGTGGTTCTTCACCCTTCTCGTTTTGAAGTTCTACTTTCATGTCAATTATTTCAAGTTCCTTTTTGTTATATTGGGGTATGATCTCTATATATATCATACTGTACTCTTATGTTCATATGATGAGATAAACCATTTGATCTCTTCAATTCAGTATTTTGATGTTTTAAGTGGCGCCGTTAGGCTGCCGAATTTTTAAGTGGTTCTTCACCCTTCTCGTTTTGAAGTTCTACTTTCATGTCAATTCTTTCAAGTTCCTTTTTGTTATGTTGGGGAATTATCTCTATATCTATCATACTTAAATCTTATGTTCACATGATGAGAGATCCTATTTGATCTTTTCAAATCATTTTTTGTTGAGGTTTAAGTAACGCCGTTAGGCTGCCGAACCTTCATAAGAGAAATCTAATTTTTTTTCTTCCTTCCATGTTTTTCATTTCAAATGGTATGTCCTTGAAATATCATTACCATGATCATGTATCCTTATTATTCTGTCCATGTACTATTTTATGGGTCATTTATGAATGTTTGACCCATTTTACCTCTCTTTTAATGTCTTCTAAAACCTCGGAACATTGCCGTTATGCTGCAGAATTTCTGTCTCAAAATGTCTATCTCTTTTTCTAAAGTCCTTTTATTTTATTAAGTGAATACTCAAATCTCTTTCTTCTAAAGGGGTATTCACATATATACCAAAATGTTCTATTTTTTAATTCTGGTATTTACATACATGAGACCCACCTTCCTTTTCTGTGGGTTTTAAAGTGATATAAAGATCATGTCTTTAAAGCAGTTTTTAAAAAAAGTTATGATTATGAAATGAAACCCATTTCCTTTATTCTATATGGGTTATTTATGAAATTTTTGATGATGATATATGTGGCTCACATGATAATAAATGCAAATTTAAGGGTGCGCCCTGATAGCGCTCCAATGCATTGGGTAATGATGTAACCACTAGAGATTACAATTTTCACGATACCTTGGTGAATAACCTTGGTAATTTTAAAATGACACCTTGGGGATGGACCTTGGTGATATGTTCATGATTGTCTATGTTAAATGATGTAGCCACATCTTCAAGTTATGAAAAAGTTTTATTTTTATTATGATATGCCTCATGATTTCATTTTCATGCATTAAAGTTCTTTTCATGACTTTATTGATGTATCTCAAGTTCATATGTAAAATGTTTCACTTGTTTCCCTTGCTGGGCCTTCTGCTCACCCTTCCTCTTGATGTATGTCCCCAGGTTATGAGATGCAGTAATGAGCCTAGGGTGAACATGAGGAGAAGCCTTTCAAGTGTTTAAGAAGAATGTTTTTTTTTGTTTCATGTTTTATGTTCCTTGTTTCCAAGACACTAAACCTTAAAGATCCTCAGTTCCGTGTAATGGAATGAAAAGTTATGTTATAAAAAAACGGGATGCTATCGTTGGTATCAAAGGATGGTTTAGTTATTTGTGGAAATTAGGATATGAAAACTCTAGGAGGAACCCTATATAAAAGTTTAATATAGGAAATCTTCCTGGTATTTTGGTGAGTATTGAGTAAGGGGTTGCCAAGCAAATACATCCCTGTCTGGATACGAGCAGGTAGAGGTGGCTCTGGCACAAATGTACATAGGGGTAAAACCCGAAAACACCGCTTTGAGCTAGACTCGAACGGGAACTGGTACACGACAATGGGCCTTGCTGCACTCTTGGTTACGACACTCCCGGGGGATATGCTTTGGTAAATTCATAAGCTTGGTATGAACCATTGTTAAAGGAACAAAGATAAAATAAAATAAAGGTTCACATAAGAATATATGATCATTCATAACCTAGATAGGAACCTAGGAGATCACAAGTTAGGGTATACCTTTCATATACAAGTTATCCTTATATGCTTTCAGTTCCTTTTCATGATTATTAGCTAAGTACTTAAGCCCCTAATTATGCTTTCTCTTCTTAGTTAATGGTGGGAAATGGAAGAACATGTTCCGACAACCAATGTGATAGGAAATGCGACGATTTTCGTATTAATATGACAGGGATGATTAGGGGATTAAAATATGATTATTATTTTGGAAGACGTTCATTATTTTGGGAACCATATTTGATCGAGGTAAATAGATTACTACGGTATTTTCATTGAGGAGTAAGGTTGACTTATATTTTGAAGAATCGATGAATTTAAGGTGAACTTATAGTAATTTAGGTTACTTATGGGAATGACTAACCTATCTTGGGTAAAATATGTTTAGGTTAGCTACTTTTTTATAAGATGTTAGGAGTGGTTGATGTTGTCTGGAGATGAACAATGAAGTTGTTTTGGAAGACTATGTTATCAAATCCTTATTGTATTTGGGTTTCAATCTTAGTTTGGTTTGTTTTGAGGAATTTTAAGGACCGTTATTTATGGAATGGTCTATGATGAACTTTGGGTAGTACCATGGAACTTTGATGATTTAAAAGTAGTTTCCATTCCTATGGGATTATTTCTTTTTGAAGAGTTGTTTTACCTTAACCTTTCTGTTTTTGGGATAATGTTTAAAGATAGAAGAAATAGATAGTTAATCTTTTGTAGATTATGTGATTATATAGAAGATGATTCTTGTGCTTTTATGAGACCAAGTGTTTTTGAATTCTCATCATTTGGAGAAAAGATTAGTGTTGGTAGGGACTTGTTAAAGGATGAAACTCTACTTGAAGGTAGGTATATTTTCTTATGTTTTTGTTCTATGTAGTAAATGAAATCCTTAAAATTATGAAAAGAAACGTAAAACAAAAATGTTGTTGGTTTACGTTTCCTACTAGGTAATAAAATACCGTTTACACACATCATAAGTTTGGGATTTTCTCATGGTTAACTTTCTCCTAGTCATGTTCTCTATCACTCTCCCTCAGAACTTGACCCTTTGTTTTTTCCTCCATGTCCATGTTTTCGTACATGGAACCCTAGTGTGGGTTAACTCGGGTGACCATTGTACTTCCCTTTCTTTATTTTAAAGTAATAGTTTTACTGACTCCTTTTCCGATGTGGGACTTTCAATGAAATTTCAAAACCCAATTTTAAAATTGCGAGGACGCAATTTCTTAAGGGGGGAAGATTGTAACGACCCGAAATTTTTAAATAAATTTTGTTTCCTAATTTTATGTGTTATTGACAAAAATGTTTTATTTGATAAACATGATTATAATTAAAATGAGATTAGTGGGTTTTGACTATTATATAACCATCGGTCAACATGACCGCTGTGAACAAAAGGTTTTGATTATTGTCTCTAAATATAAGTAATCTTGGTTAATTATTATAGAAAGAAGATTCGATGGCCTCACCTAGTAGTCTTGGACCGATCGAAGCCCATCTAACAGAGCTTGGGAAGGAGGTAGCACCACTGGGCTTTGCTCTGGATCAAATCCAAGCCGAACTTCATCATGTGAAGCTGGAATGAAATCGCCTTCGTGAGAAGTTAAAACTGATAGAAATTACTACTCGGGAAATGTTGACTGAGCCGCCCCAAGCTTCTATCACCCTAGCACACCTTACTCTTAGGTCCTATGCTGGTATTATAAGGGGTTATGTAACGATACTGTAACTACCTTGTGTAATCCTTGTTTTAAATAAAAATTGGGATTTCTTCTTATGATGAAGTTTATGAATTTTGAAATGACCGGATAAATATAGTATGCATATTTTTGATGAATTTTAGAAAAAGGATATTTTAAATATGTTTATGTAAACCCTAAATAATTAAAAATGTGTAATGATTTTCAAAAAATGGTCTTCTGCAATTATGTTCAGTACTAAATTTAGAGTCTAATAAGATCAACTTGATTTTTGATGAATAGTAAATTATGAATAGTGATTTTATTATTAGGATTAGTAATATGACCAAATGGATTAGTAATCTCACTTAAAGAAAGTTTTAAAATAATCTAGGCACCTTGATTAAGTAATGTGATTCAATAAAATAGTTAAATAACGGTTTCATTAATTATTATTCAAGTATTAGCTTTTTTCGGGTGAATAGTGTTTTTTAATTAAAAATTTAATTAAAAATAATTAGAAAATTATTTTTATAAAAATGACTTTATTTTTGAACTCAGAGCATCGATATTATGTTATGGTAATTTTTGGGGTTTTTTCTGAAAAAATTGAATTTTCGATGAATAGTGTTTTTATTTAAAAATTAAATTAAAAATATTTAGAAAATTATTTTTATAAAATGGATTTCATTTTTGAAATCAGAGCATTGATATTTGGTTAATGTGAAATTTTGGGATTTTTCTGAGAAAGTTGAATTTTCAGTGAATAGTAAAAATACAGTTTTAGGGTTTCGGTATGTTTAATGACATCATAACGGTGTCATGATGATGTCATGAGATCTTTTGAGGGTTGTCCGGCCAAGGGTGATGAATTATTGTTTTGGGGACCCATGTGGCCTAACTCCATGATAAATGACAAGGGAGAGCACATGGGTTTGAGAAAAGCACATGTGAGGTGTCCCTTGGCCATTAATGCCTTGTCCCCTCACTTTCCCTATAAATACCAAGCCCTCCTCTCATCCATTCGACTCCCCACTCATTCCCAACGAATTTTTGGTCTCATTACCTCCCAAGGAGTCCTCCCAAGGTGCCCCCAAGCCCTCAAGGTCCCAACCTTTGAGGTTTAAGAGTTACATTTTAAGGTAAGGGATCCGACCTCTCTCTTTCTTTTGAAGTAATCTCTTTTATGTCTTTTCTTTTATACTCCATGTTCTTATGTTGGAGGATGTTCTTTTATATTCATCCTACTGCCTATTTCATGTTCATATGATGAGAGACCCCCCCCTTGCTCTCATCAATTCGTTTTAAGAATGTTTAAGTGGCGCCGTTAGGCTGCCGAATTTTTAAGGGATTCTTTCACCTTCCTCGTTTTCAAGTTCTATTTTCATTCAAGTCTTTCATGTTACTTTTTGTTATATTGGGGTATGATCTCTATATATATCATACTGGACTCTTATGTTCATATGATGAGAGACCCCATTTGATCTCTTCAATTCAGTATTTTGATGTTTTAAGTGGCGCTGTTAGGCTGCCGAATTTTTAAGTGGTTCTTCACCCTTCTCGTTTTGAAGTTCTACTTTCATGTCAATTATTTCAAGTTCCTTTTTGTTATATTGGGGTATGATCTCTATATATATCATACTGGACTCTTATGTTCATATTATGAGAGACCCCATTTGATCTCTTCAATTCAGTATTTTGATGTTTTAAGTGGCGCCGTTAGGCTGCCGAATTTTTAAGTGGTTCTTCACCCTTCTCGTTTTGAAGTTCTACTTTCATGTCAATTCTTTCAAGTTCCTTTTTGTTATGTTGGGGAATTATCTCTATATCTATCATACTGAACTCTTATGTTCACATGATGAGAGATCCTATTTGATCTTTTCAAATCATTTTTTGTTGAGGTTTAAGTAACGCCGTTAGGCTGCCGAACTTTCATAAGAGAAATCTAATTTTTTTTCTTCCTTCCATGTTTTTCATTTCAAATGTTATGTCCTTGAAATCTCATTACCATGATCATTTATCCTTCTTATTCTGTCCATGTACTATTTTATGGGTCATTTATTAATGTTTGACCCATTTTACCTCTCTTTTAATGTCTTCTAAAACCTCGGAACATTGCTGTTATGCTGCAGAATTTCTGTCTCAAAATGTCTATCTCTTTTTCTAAAGTCCTTTTATTTTATTAAGTGAATACTCAAAGCTCTTTCTTCTAAAGGGGTATTCACATATATACCAAAATGTTCTATTTTTTAATTCTGGTATTTACATACATGAGACCCACCTTCCTTTTCTGTGGGTTTTAAAGTGATATAAAGATCATGTCTTTAAAGCAGTTTTTAAAAAAAGTTATGATTATGAAATGAAACCCATTTCCTTTATGCTATATGGGTTATTTATGAAATTTTTGATGATGATATATGTGGCTCAAATTATAATAAAGGCAAATTTAAGGGTGCGCCCTGATAGCGCTCCAATGCATTGGGTAATGATGTAACCACTAGAGATTACAATTTTAACGATACCTTGGTGAATAACCTTGGTAATTTTAAAATGACACCTTGGGGATGGACCTTGGTGATATGTTCATGATTTTCTATGTTAAATGATGTAGCCACATCTTCAAGTTATGAAAAAGTTTTATTTTTATTATGATATGCCTCATGATTTCATTTTCATGCATTAAAGTTCTTTTCATGACTTTATTGATGTATCTCAAGTTCATATGTAAAATGTTTCACTTGTTTCCCTTGCTGGGCCTTCTGCTCACCCTTCCTCTTGATGTATGTCCCCAGGTTATGAGATGCAGTAATGAGCCTAGGGTTAACATGAGGAGAAGCATTTCAAGTGTTTAAGAGGAATTTTTTTTTTGTTTCATGTTTTATGTTCCTTGTTTCCAAGACACTAAACCTTAAAGATCCTCAGTTCCGTGTAATGGAATGAAAAGTTATGTTATAAAAAGACGGGATGCTATATGGACTATCGTCAGCTTAACCAAGTTATGATAATGAATCAGTATCCACTACCACACATTTATGATCTATTTGATCAATTGAGGGGAGCACATTGGTTATCTAAAATTGAATTATGGTCAGGATATCACCAATTGTGAGTTTGGATGGAGGATTTTTCCAAAACAGCATTCAGAAGAAGATATAACCATTGTGAATATGTGGTAATGCCTTTTGGTCTTATAAATGAAACAACAATCATTATGGCCTTGATGAATTGGATATTTCAAAGATATCTGGATTCTTTTGTTGTGGTTTTTTGTGGATGACATACTGGTGTATTCAAGGACAAGGGTTGAACATGAGCAACACTTGGTGACAATATTGGGAATATTTAGAGATCATTTCTTGTACTCCAAACTATCTAAGTGCAATTTTTGGATATAATACATACACATTATTGGCCATGTAATTTCTGAAAAAAGTTTTTATGTTGATCTATAAAAGATATAAGTTGTTATCTATTGAAAATCACTGAAGAAAATCTTTGAGATATGAAGTTTTCTTGGTCTCTCTGGTTATTACCAACACTTTGTTCATGACTTCTCATGACTAGAATCACCTATTAAAACTTTTACAAAGAAGAAAATTCCATTCTAATATAATTAGTAATGCTATAAGTCTTTCCAAGAGCTGAAATATTGTCCTACACCGTCACCTATCTTGATTTTTCTAGAATTAGGACAGGGGTATGTGGTGTATTATGATACTTCAAGATCAGGGTTGGGATGAATTCTCATGAAATGAGACCATGTTGTTACTTATGGATCAAGGAAATTGAGAGTGCATGAGAATAATTACCCAATACATGATTTGGAGTTAGCTGTAGTCGTCCATGCCCTGAAGACTTGGCGTCATTGTCTCTTTGGTGAGAAATTTACGATGTTCACAGATCATAAGATCTTGAAACATATTTTATCACAATGATATTTGAATCTGAGGAAAAGGAGATGGGTGAAGTACCTCTAGATGTTTGACTTTGACATGATGTATACACTGGGAAATGGTAATACGGTGGCAGATGCATTAAACAGAAAGTCATTTGATCAGCTAAAAAAAGAGTCTTAAGATGAGTGACAGTTGATGTCATTCCAAGCTGACATGCATGTGGAATGTGAGGATCGAGGTGATGTTGCAATTTTCTTTTCAATTTCTGTGGTTCTTGATTTGAGGAAGATGGTAAAGTAGGCACAAAAATATGATGTTAAATGCATTAAAATGAGTTCAAAACTCAATGGTGGGGAGACCATTGAGATTTGGAGGCTAGATGGGAGTTTGGTGTTGTAGTTCATGAATTGGATGGTTTCACCTATGGATTTTCAAGAGAAACTTCTCAGTGCTTATCATCATTCGAGATAATCTTTTCATCATGGAATACAGAATATGTATAAGGATTTGAAAGCATAGTTCTGGTGGAACGGTATGAAACAGAAAGTGGCGGAGTTCTTTTTGAGATGCTTAACTTATCATCAAGTTAAGAAATAACTTTAGAGACCAGTAGGTATGTTTCATACTTTACCTATCACAGTATGGAAATTAAAGAAAATAGTGATGGATTTTTTTCACAGGTCTCCCAAGAACGGTTTAGAAACACAATGCCATATGGGTAATTTTTGGATCAGCTTACAAAGTCAGCTTATTTCATCCCTATTCATAAAACTCAAATGGTGGAGGATCTATCCAAAATCTATATCCAAGAAGTGGTAAATAGACATGGCATACCAATTTTGATAGTGTCAGATAGAGATCTGAGGTTCACATCTCATTTCTTAAAATCCTTACAGAAACCCCTTAAGACTCAATTGACTATGAGCATGGAGTATCACCCCCAGATGGATATAAAATCTGAAAGGATGATAAAAACATTGGAAGACATGTTACAGGTTTTTTTAATGGATTTTGGTGGCTCATGGGAAGATAACAAACCCTTAGTGATGTTATTTTATAATAACATCTATCAAGCCTTGATGAATATGGATTCTTTTGGAGCATTGTATGGGAATCCTTATCATTATCCACTTTGTTGGGTGGATACATGTGAGAATTCACTGGTTGGGATGACCCTTGTCCAAGACAAAATGAAGAAGATTCAGTTGATCATGAAATGAATAGAGATGGCTCAAAGTCATCATAAATATTATGTGGCTCATCATCGAAGATAGTTTTCGTTCTTGGTGAGTGATCATGTATTCTTAAGGATTTCTCCAAGGATTAGTCATCAATGTTTTGGGAATTAGGGAAAGTTATATCCTAGATACATAGGCCCTTTCAAGATACTGGAATGGGTTGGAGAGGTGGCATATCAGTTGACATTTCCACTATGGTTTAGTGCAATGCATAACGTGTTCAACGTATCTCAGTTGAAAAAGTATCAAACTGATCTTGACCATGTGATCAGATGAGATCACGTTGACCAAGAGCTAGATTCTTTATTGGTAGATATCCCATTGTGGATTGTGGATAGTCAATAAAAAGTCTTGCATGGAAAAAGAATTTTTCTAGTGTGGGTTTTATGGAAATATGGTCAAATTCAGGAAGAGACTTGGGAACGTGAGAAGGAAATGAAAGAGCAATGGCCGGAACTCTTTTAGGGTGGTGGTGATTTTCTACTTTCCCAGGATGGAAAGACCAATGGTGGGGAGGATGTACCACCCCCCGGTTTTTGGTATGTAACCCTTTCGTTATGATTTTGATTTTTATAAAGTATTTGGGTGATGTTTTGAAGAGTTTGGAGAACTTTAATTCTATTTTTGGGCTAGAGGGAAGGCGCACGGGTGGTATACGGTTTGTACAAACCATGCAACAACCTAGGAGAGAACGTGTGGTTTGTGAATTTCTAGGTAGTGGATTTGTATGGTTGTCACATGGTTTTGGAGACCCTGCGAGGAGAATGTGCGAAGGGAGATCTTTGAGGCAGTGGCCAACGCACGGTTAGCGCACAATTTACCTTACCATGCGACTAAACCATACACGGGTCAAACCACCTCATTAAAAAGTGGATCTAACATGTTTTTTCCTTTTACCTACTCTTTTTTCCTCTAATGTGGCCCTAACTCTAGATTTTTCTTCCCTAAAGGTCAAGGAAGACGACTCTTCATGGTATGTGTTCGTTCTTCATCATTTTTGTTTTGTTTCTTAGATCTACTTCTACTCTTCTCTCAGTTCCTAATATCCATGCACTCTATGGGTAGATATAAGGTTATGGATGCCGAATAAGTTTATATTTGACCTTGATTGTGTTAGGGGAAGATATATAAGGTGGTTTCGTGGAGATTTAACCCAGTTTCATTAGCGTTCTTAGTTTCTTTATTGTTTTTGCCAAAACTCTCGAGGTAGGTGGTTTCACTCTTGAATCCTCTTGCTAGAATTTATGGGATTAGTTTTAAATTAATTTATTTTCATGAAATTTATTATGAAAGTGTTGTGAAAATCATGGTATAAATCATCTTTAGTGTTGATTTATGGTTTTTGGTGAAATTTTGAAATTATGGTGAATTGTTGTGTAAAGTGATTTAGTTTTTTGAATTTAAAATAGTGATTTTAAAATATGGATTGAATGGATTTGTGAAATGGTTTGTGGGAAAATGGATTTTCAATAAAGGGTTGTTATATTGAAATGATTTTGGCATGTTGGTTTTGGAAATGGTGTTGGGCATACTTGTGTGTGTATTCATATTGCATTTACAAGCCTTGGTTGAAATACGACCTTCTGCTCAGTGTCAAAAGTGCAATGGAACATGGGACATAATTATTATGTGATGACATGGTAGATTGAGGAGAGAAAAATCATGTTTATGAAACTATCATAACAAAGAATGCATGGTTGGTGGTGTAAATATGTGAATTGGATTGGTTATTCCAAGTGGAACTTGTAGAATTGTTTTAAATCATGTCATGGTCATGTTCTTGAAAACAGCTTGCTGGAAAATTGTTGATATAACACTTTTTTATATTAATTCACAAACTATTTTTAGAAGTTGTTTATATTTAGTTATAAAATATTTTGTAAATTTATTTTATATAAATTTATTTTATATAAATAATGCTAACACTTATATTATAGTGGCATGAGTAGGGAAGTCATTGGGGAAAGCCTACTGAGTTTTAGTACTCACCCCTACTTTGTCACTTTGGTGCATTTGCAGATGTCATCTACTGGGATATGGTAAAAGGTAAATTATCACATGTTTAACACTACTTTGTGATACTTGGGCTGTTTGGTGATGTCGAAGCATGGAGTTTGTGGAGCAAGGAGTCTTGTGGTCATCTTGGAGTTTTATCAGTTTATCTTCCGCTTTTTTCTTTGATGTTGTGGTATTCAATTGTGACACTTTGAATATGATATTGATATAAGAAATGTTGAGTTATCTTCCATGGTTATCATGCATTATATAGTGGTATATTTAGTTTTGTTTTTTTGGTTAGTTGTTTTATTCGTAAAGGGTAAATCGCCCCGCACATGTATTGAAACCCTTCAATATTTATTTCCTGCGATTGGAATCTTAAGGATGCCTCTTAAGGCCTAGTAGCATCCTCCCACCTTCTCAATATAATTAGGATAATAAAATATGTTACAATAATAAATGAAATAAAAAAGAAAAATATTCTCAATAAAGTAATTAAAAATTATATTTTTATTATTCTAGAGTTTATAAGATATATGATGTGACTGGGTACATGAGGTAATAACTTCTTCCTAAATCTCTATTCTTTGTTTCTTAGTTATTTATTGTCCCTCGTATGTCTTCTCTCTAAATTCATGAAAGTATACACTACTATTTTTGATTTTTATTTGTAGTAATCTCCTACTTACCTTCCATATCGATATATAGTTTATACCTTACACTATTTGTAATGGGACTCTCTTACTTGTTTTTCATTCTTTTAGTAATGTTCTCTATCACTCTCTATCTCTATCTTCTTCTTAGACTGTCTTTCTTATATGATCCATTTATTTTCATTATACTTACATTTAAATTCTTTATCTAGGAACATTCAAGTCTTTGTGGTTTTCTTCTTGTTATTTCTTTAAGTCAAACCCTATAATGTTTATATGAGAAACATTTCAAATTACTATCTTACTCTATACATTTCTTCTACTTTAAGTCAATTTATTCTCTAGGTTCCATTATTAGGATTTTTTTATTAAAATAAATCTTTATATCCATTTATATCACCTTTTGAAAATTATTTTCAATGGTGATTTATTTATCTATTTTTATAACAAATTCACCCAGTGTTATAAAAACTCTTTCATTATATATATTATATTTTTTTCTATATTATTTTCAAGATTTATTTGAAAATAATTTACTTATATTACACATTCTAATTATTTATCAGTTTTAAAATATTATTTTTTAAACATTATTACATTTATTTCATTCCTTGAAAATGGTTAGTTTGTGTTGTGATATGCTATTTAATGTTAAAACATGAGATATGATTTGAGTTAATATACTAAAATTCTATGAATAAACTATATATTAACTTATTTGAAATGATTTATTGAGATTAAATATGACTAATTTCATTATAGAGTTAAAGCATTTAGAAACCATGGATTATTGAAAAGGATAATTTTGATTTAATGGTTGAGATTATAAATATAAAATTGAATTTTCCAATGATGTTTGGATCAGTGTTAATTTTTTATTTTAAAAAGAAAAACCCAAGTTCCAATGAATTTTATTTGTAAGGTGTTTTAAATTAGTTTTATGAGTTAGAGTTATGTTGGGGTATCTTAAAATTGAGTTTGATACATAGTATTTAATGTTTTCATGATTCATAATTTTAGTTTGGCTATATTTTTAAATGCATGAATTTTGATTGATGAGTGTTATATTCCAGATTGGATGTTTATATTCAATATTTTTTTCTCATGTAATTTTATTCAAAATTTATACTTTAGAATATAATGGTAAAACAAATACATTAGTTAAATTCATTGTAACATGTTGTGTAATGTCTTAAAAATGGGTTTTTAGTGGCTGGTTTTTTGGGTTAGTTCATTAAAATGATTTTCAAGGTAAAAGTAGCATATTTTATAATTTATAGTCATTTTCAGACTTAATAAATTAGTTTAGTTGTGAATGTATGTATAGTTTTGTTACATGTTATCTCAAATAAGAAATGAAATTGTTTTACAAAAGAATATTTGATTTAAAACCCTTATTGATTAATGTTTCAGTGGTTATATTTGTTATTAAAATGTTTCACATGTTTTGTTCAATTAATATTTATGGTTCCATTAGGATGATTTTTATATGGGTCCATACCTTTATGGGTCCTTACATTCTGATTTAGGGGTGTTAGTAGTGTTAGGTTGATGTTCATTGGGATTTTATGAGAGTTTAAATAGATTTTTATACAGTTATCCCAAATCATGAAATAATCATTGGGTGTTGTGAAAAGATCAATTGTTCAATGAAGATGTTATTTTAAAGTCTAGTTTATTGTACCATGAATATTTATATTGTGGCATGATGTATACATTGTAGTATGGGGGATAATACTTGAGATTTTAGTGTCGATCTATCTCAGAGTGGAAGTCTAGTTTTGAATTGAGTGGTGTTGGTTTCATCATGAAGTCTGTTGTGTTTATCTTATATATAGTATGTTGTGGTGTGGTGTGTTTTTATATAGTGTTTAGTGTTTTGGGACATTTCATGTTTAATCTTATTAGAAGAATATTGTGGCATGACCGTGATCATTTCTCTAGGGTTTCATAGGTTGTAGATTCTTATGGTTATTTAATTTTGGGGTTCGTTATGCCATGATGGTTTGTGTTGCATCATGGTAAGAGTTTGGGGAGTTATTTAGTTGTAGGATGAGGCCAAATATTTTGTCGTGAAATTCAGGGATCTAGTATTATGGCATGATAACCTTGGTTGCAACATGAACTTCATTAAATAAATCCATTTAAAGCCATTTTACCCTTAATATTTTTAGGATATCACACCATGATACCCTTCTAGACATATCATACAGAATACGCTTCTTCATAACTTAGGGGAAAGGAAATATTATAAAGGATGAGCTCAGATACTCAGTAAGGGGTAAACATAAGAGGTATCAATCGAAGATATTTAGAGAGCATAATATGAACATATGGGTATGAGAATATAATCTTGGTACATGAACATAACATAAGTAAATCATACCCAATAAAACAAGGATCATAATTCCAGAATCATGAAATAAGGCTTTTGACATAACATGTGAAATGAAAGAGAGGAATGTGGGATCACAAGACAATTTCCATAAGCCATATAAACATAACATAAGAATGTGTCATAAACTTAGTGGATAGAGCCTAACTGTAAGAACCTGGTTTTTAGTATGGGGTGAATATCCTTTCCTTTTCATTTTAAATGCTTAATTACATTCTAACGTGTTTACCCTTTGAGTTCATGGGTGTATCAGAGGTTTTCAGGGCTTGTTTGGATCCTAAAACCCAACTTTTGGGGAGAAAAAGGTTTTCCGCATGGTTAGTAGAAATAGTGTGGGGTAGTCCACACAGTTAATTATAACCACAAGAGGTTGAACAGTGGGATGGATGGGCCTACATGGTTAGAAAAATTATTCAATTTCAATTGTCGGACCATACTGGTATGTCTGCAGTTTTTAACAGTGGGATGAAACACGGTTTGCGCATGGTGAGTCAAACCGTGTGTGAAAATTGTGCAGTGTTCCCCTTTCTACAATAAAGGGTGCATGTTTGGCGCATGGTTTTTCCAAACGTGTGTAAAAACCACGAGACCCATTATTTTTTTGTAAAATTAAAAAATCTACTTCATTTAATCTTATAACTCAACAAAATTTTCCTCTTCTCTCACATTAGACAATTGATGAATTTTGAGAGCTCATTTGACACCTAAAATAGGATTTGATCCATCATCCTCATCTAATAACATAATCAAGCGTCTTCAGTCTCATTGGATCTATATTAGTGAGTATTCAATTACTTTTATGCCATTATTAATTCTTCTTGGTATCAACTGTGCTATTTAAGTGCAGGCTAATATGCCCTAATTTCAGGTTCTTCATCCGTTCTTCAATTTTCTATCTATATGAGTTGAATCAAGAGTTTATAATGAATGAGAAATCTACCACCGATCTATGTTAGGTGTTCTATACTTTTCCAATTTGGTTTTGTTTCTTATTAATCTTTTTTGTCATTGTGTCGCCTGTCAGATTTTCTAGAGCGACCCCAAAATTAAATCGAACAATTGAATTAAATGTAATGGAATCTACTAGGGGCGCCCTTTAGTTCCATTGAGCTTATTTGGAGGTTGTTTCCCCAACCAAGGCCACCCATGGGGTGTTTCCATTACCTTTTACACTTATTAAGCCACCCAACAGGTGTGTTAGAGATTTTCTAGTTAGGGGATGCCCAATTATAATTAAATTGAAATGATTTTATTGATTAGGAGATATATTTCCTCCCTTTCCATGTGTGGACATGCTATGAATTATTTAATTCATTAAATGGATTATATATAATTGTATATGAGTGGGTATACTCATGGAATTTAATGCTTGGGAATTGTTTAATGGAATGGGATGTGAGTTGAAATGGCAGTGGATGGCTTGGTTATAAAACATTGGATATTGATTCCATTTAGATACCACAGTCACTTCACCCATGGATATTTTTTATGCTAGAAAATGAGTTTGACCTATATGCTCCTGGGATTTTGATTCCATAGGATGTTAAGGTCATTTTTACCCCTTGGATTTGGCATGTTAGACTCACATTTGGACATGCTCTGTTGATATGAACCTTGGAATCCACTAGTGTCGTTACCAAGTTTCCATCAAGATTCCCCTAGGACTCGATGAGGATGAATTAGTATTATATAACTTTGATCTAGACTTTTAATGTTTGACATATTTTATGATATGGATCGGCCATGGTAAATGTAAATTTCATGATTATACAGCTCATCCATGGTTGTTCTGGCACTTTTGGTTGTACGATAAGGTCATGGGTTATATGAAATATGGTTTATATAGAAGGGACGTAGTATTTAAATTATTTTACTCATATATGAATTGTATAAGATCATAAAACTTAATTTTTAGGGATCCTTAAGGGGTTATAAAAGATCACTTTCTTTGTAGAAGTTATTCCATACACACTTAACTTTTATTTACTACTTACCTGTGATATGTATTGCACTATAATTTATCCTGTTATATTGCACAACCAAAACTTATTATAGACCTTTGGGTCATTACCTACTAGGATCGTATCTCACACCCTATTCAGGACACCATTGGTTACCCGAAAAGACATTATGGATGCAGGTAGGGACCGAGGAAAGCACCGGTAGTTTAATGCTTGATTTTGTGCCATTTTTAAGAGCATGGGAGCACAGGACCAAGATGAGGCTTATCATGATATTAAGAGATAATTTTTGTTAGTATTTTTGGTATTTTGATACATGTATTGTATTATACTACTGTCTACATGTTTTGGATTCTTTGTAGATTCGTGGAATGTATCATCATCATCATCATCATCTATATGTGAGATTACTTCTCGCTTTTTTTATATATTCCGGTCTTATTTATTTAAAAATTGTCTAGTTATTGTGTCTTCTTTTTCTATTGAATTTTATTGATATTCCATTGTGTTACACTCTAGTAATTAGGTCATAGTCTCCACATAGACACACCCTAGGCCCTTGCTGCTAGTCGAAAGCCTATAGAATTTGAGGAGATAAGCTTGAGGCCATGTAGCCAACTAGGCTTGGGGCACTATTGAGTGGCATCCGGGTCTGGGATATTACAAAGTGGTATTATAGACTTTAATTTTCTAGTTTATTATTTAGCGATAATAGAAAGGGAATTAGAAAGAATTGTAATTTGGTAATGAGTTGTGTCTTGTCATAGTTAACCCACGTATAAGAAAAAATCTAAATTCCCTTGAATTGAAATTTTTATTTTCTAGATTTTGACTATTATAGTTGATTTGATTTCACCATTGGGTGATGAACATATTATGATGTTACTATTGATATTATTATGGGTTTTATTTTTTTGCAACCTGGCGAGATGAGGGTATCCATCTCATTCTTCATTTTAGTCACTTTACAAGAATAACATTCCATGCATTATGCAATTCCATATAGGAAGCATTGCTTTTTTGTATGATGTTGTGATAAGTGTCGTTATAGATATACCTGCTATTGTGATAGACTTTTATACAGTGGATTGGAAAACATGGTTGGTACTTAGAGTGCCTTCCATAACCTAAGTAGTGTTTTCTTGACTAGGATTCAATAGACACCCTAAGCATCCAATTATGGCACATTGAGTCATGGACCATGAGTCACATGAATTGAATCGTGTTATGGTGTGGATTATGTGGATGCCATATTTTGGTTCATGGGGAGTATGGGCCCTTATAGAACAAAATTTGGAGAACCATTTACTTCAACCATATAAATTTCATGTGAAATGAATATTGAACTCAAATGGAAAATTGAAATAATAAATAGAGAACTCGACCTAGACCTGACTTTTGAGTGGGCAGTAGGCAGTGTCTCTAATGAATTTTTTGACTGTTTCTTTTTAAAGTCCTAGATTCAAGAGGAGGCTGTGTGGTATGATTTATTTATAGGAATGTTTTAACCCATCCTACTCTTTTGAGTTGTGAACTTTGATATCAACTTTTTTACGAGGTGTGTGACTGGCATTATAGAGGAATGCCACCGTAATGAACTCTAGGTGTATGCCAGGATGGTGGTGATGACCATGCTACAAAGGTGGTGGGCCATAGGCTACTGGTGGATCCTCGTTTAATGCCAACTATGACACCATCTATTATCCTGGACACAGGTGTCAAGGCAAAGTTCTATGAGAGGTTTTATTACTTCATAAATACTTTTTAAGGAACACTACAACCTGACTTATCTATGATTGAGTTGACGTGGGTGTTTTAGTAATAGAATCCTCCCATGTTTTCGGGGGATGATGGTCCATAGGTTGATGAGATATGGCTTGAGACTACTCTATCGATTTTCAAGCATATGTAGACACCTCATGAGAGGAGAGTGAAGCTCGTGACTTATATGATTTGGGGAGCAGAAAAACACTAGTGGGATGTTCTAAACTATTGTTGATGTGATGTGTGATATGGTTTGGAAAGATTTCCAAACTAGATTCTATGACTAATTTTTTCCCGAGACTCTGAGGGAAGAGTGGACTAGTGAGTTCATGAATCTAGAGCAAGGCATTGTGATGGTTATGTAGTATTCGTCATGCATTACAGATCTGTAGTGTTTTATGCCGATATATCTTGCTGATGAGGCTTTGAGGGTGAGATTCTTTGAGGAAGGTCCTTGACACGCTATTTGATCTTAGGTCAACATGTTTAGATTAACCTCTAATAATGATGTGGTAAATCAAGTTCTATTTATAGAATGCAACTTGAGGGAAGCTGGGGAGTAGAGCAGAGCAGTGTAGTCTCTTGACCCAGTGGTTCAGAATCTTCAGGCAGAAAGCATCATTTTGAGGATTCCTATGAGATGAGTACTAGTTAGGCTGTGAGTACTTGTATCTCAATGTTCTATCATCAGTGTGTAAGATGGATCGACATAAGGACTCATTGAAACCATGATCCAATCGAGTGTTGATATCATAACAGGATGGCCCATTTGCAACATTTCTATAAGACCTTCCCTCCAATAGTGAGTGTTAGGGGGTCAGCTCCAACGCCAGGTTCAGGAGTAGTTTTCTCAAATCCATGTCATGAAAGGAGATGGAGTAGTAACATTTGATCATGACAAGTTAGTGGAGGTCATGGTCGAGGAAGCCAAACACTAGTAGTGCCGATACAATAGAGAGGGCCTACTCCAGTTAGTAAGGTTGTGTCGCAGGGTTATGGTTCATGCCAGATCTATTCTGTATATACTACCCCTGAGGAGAAGGGTTCCAGTCCATCTATAGTGAGAGGTATAATTCTAATGTCCTCTATATTAATTCATTTTTTTATAGGTGAATCACATAGTTTTACATCTGTACCTATGGTAGAAATTCTTGGGCTTCTGATTCAGTTTTCTAAGGGAATTATGACACTTGAAACTCCATTTGGGATCAAAATAGATAGTTTTAACCTATACAGGGAGTGCCCCCTTGAGGTTGGTGTGTGTCACTTCATATGGAATTTTTTTTCCTTGAGATTATTGGGTTTGATGTCATACTCGGGATGGATTGTATAGTGTATTATCAATCCTAAATTGACTGCTATCACTAGATGGGGACTTTCACATAACCAAAGGTTGTAGTTTGTACTCACAAGGGTGAATGGGAAGTTTAGGCGAGCTGAGAAGGACCATAACATCATGGGATGGGTGGGATGAAAATCCAGATTATTAGTTTGTATCTAGATGATTAGGGAGTGTGTCGAGCATATTTTCCTCCGGTGATTAATCATTTTAGTGATGTCTTCTTAGATGAATTTTCTAGTATACCTCTTGAGAGAGAGGTTGAGTTCTTCATCAATATATTTTCAGAATCTTCACCAGCATCCATTCCTCCTTATAGGATGGCTATGACGAAGTTGCAAGAGCTCAAGAGGTAGCTAAAGTATTTGGAAGCAAATGGGTTTATTCGACTCGATAATTCTCCATGGGTTTCTTTGGTCTTTTTTTTTCAAATAAGGCAAATGATACCCTTAGTATATGAATGGATTATAGGAAATTGAACCAACTAATAGTTATGAACCAGTATCCCTTGACATGGATAGATTACCTGTTTGATCATCTTCAAGGATCTCGAGTGTTCTGAAAAATTTATTTGAGATCCAAATATCACCAGGTGCATATTTGACCTATAAACATACCTCCTAAAACCTTTCATAGAAGTTATAGTTTATACGAGTATCTGGATATGTCGTTCTATCTCTTGGACATGCCAACAATTTTCATGGTGCTGATGAACTGAATCATCCATCCTTATATGTATTTTTTTATAATGGTTTTCATGGATGATATATTTGTGTATTCTCACAATTGAAATTACCATGTAAAACATATTGAGATACTTTTGGATACACTGAGTGAACATAGGATATATTCTAAGCTCACAAAATGCCACTTATAGATGGATAAGATTCACTTCTTGGGTCATATTATCTCAGAGATAGGATTATTAGTAGACATAGATAATGTGAGAACTATAGTTTTCTAAGAGTATCCCAATAATAAATTTGGAATACTGAGTTATCTAAATATTACTGGTGTTTCATAAATGACTTATCACACCTATAAATTCCACTCATGGGCTTGACTAAGAAGGGTGTGATATTTTTATGGTTAGATACCTATGAGACAACCATTTAGGAGCTGAAAGGGATATTGAATTCAACACTGGTCCTAATTCTTCTATAGTAGGGAAGAATCTATACTATGTATTGTGATGCTTCAGGTATCAGTCTTGGAGTAGTGACGATGCCAGGGGAAAGAGTGATGGCTTATGGGTTTTGGAAGTTGAGGCCAAACGAGAGGAATGACCTAACACATATTCTAGAATTAGATGTAGTTGTTCATTCTTTATGATGTTGGAGAAATTATTTACCGGGAGAGAATTTGTGGTGTACACAGAATAGAAATCCTCAATTATATATTTAAACAATGTGATCTGAATCTAATATAGTGAAGGTGGGTTGGATGCCTATTATCTTTTAACTTAAATCAAGACTATATGAATGGAAAAGGTAATGTTGTTACTAATTCACTGAGGATGAGGACTCAAATATAGGTAGTTCAGGAAGCCAGTAGTGAGTGTAATCTTATGCCTCTATTTTTTGAAATGTACTTAGAGGTTCATGATAGTCAGGGGTAGACTTATCTTTCATCCCAAGTTATGACCTCTACCCTATTAGATAGACTAAAAATGTGGAAACTATCGAATTCAGAGGGCCTAGTTCTATGGGAGAGTGTGGTAGGTGAGGATCCACCTCCTAGTTGGATTCTAGGTGAGGATGA
Organism: Viscum album; assembly: GCA_963277665.1. Taxonomy (NCBI): domain Eukaryota; kingdom Viridiplantae; phylum Streptophyta; class Magnoliopsida; order Santalales; family Viscaceae; genus Viscum; species Viscum album. The sequence goes on along the minus strand of OY728155.1, from coordinate 948,379,398 downwards.
GATTATATGTATTCATGGATGAATTTGGGTTCTAGTGGATATATGCGAGGAGTTGATGTGGGAGTTTCATACCTCATTTTGGGCAGTGCATCCCGATTTCACAAAGATGTACTATGAATTGCACCGTCAGTACTGGTGGCTGGGTATGAAACTTGAGGTAGAAGGTTTTTTATGAGGTGTTGGACCTTTCAGTAGGTGAAGTAAAAACATCAGCAGCCAACCATACTTTTATAGTAGTTACCTATTCTAAAGTGGAAATGGGATGACGTCATGATAGATTTTATGATAGGTTTATCGTGGTCACCTTGAGGTAGTGATGCTGTGTTGGTTTTTTTAAGAGGCTTACAAAGGTTTCTAATTTATTACTGATCAAATAGATCTTCAGTGTTGATGAGATTGGGTGGTTATATATCCGTGAGATAGTAAGACTTCATAGGGTCCTATGCACTATCATTTTTGATAGGGATTCCCTGTTTAAATCTTATTTCGTGAATAATTTGAAGAGGGAACTAGGTACACTGGTGCTTCTAATCACAACATACCACCATCATATGGATGGACAATTATATCATACGATTTAGGTGCTTTAGGATATACTACGAGCATGTGTCCTAGATCTTGGGGGCTCTTGGGAGAATTATATACCCTCATTTGATTTTTTCTACAACAATAGTTATTAGGCAATGATACAAATGAAACATTATGAGGATTTTTATGGTAGGCCATGCCAATCACCCCTGTGCTGGCTAGAGGTAGGTAAGGAATCTTTAATAGGACTACGTCTCATGAAGGAGACTTCTGAGAAGGTACAATTGATTAAGAAGTGGATGGATACTATAAATTCTCAATAGAAATCTTAATACAATCATTTCAGATGAAATATAGTGTTTGAGGTAGGGGGTCAGGTCTTTTTATGTGTTTCACTAAGTATGGTACACATACATATCAGAAGACAATGTAAACTTTCACCATGATATATCCGACCATTATAGATTTTAGAGATATTTGGGCCAACAACCTATCAGTTATAGTTACCTCATATATAATAGTCCATGAATGAAATCTTCCACGCATCTCAGTTTCACCATTATCATTCAGACCATTCACATGATTTTCATCCCAAGGAGGTCGAGTTACTGGTAGATGCGTCCTTTGAGGAGCATTTGATTCATATCATTAACAGGAGCATGAAGGTTATCCAAGTCCAGTTAGTTCCTCTAGTATGGGTACTATGGTAGTACGACTTTTTATAGGATGAGACTTGGGAGTAGGAGGCCGATGAGCATGCTCAGTGGCTGATGTTTTTCTTAGACAAATGTTGACCACCCTTGAGAGGGTGATTTAGGGATGAATTACTTTAAGGGGGAATATTGTAAGAACCCGAGTTTTTTTATAAGGTATGGATCCTTTCTTTTTCAGTTTAAATTATTAATTACAACCTAACGTGTTTACCCATTGAGTTCATGGGTATATTAGAGGTTTTAGTGGCTTGTTTGGAACTCGAAACCCAAATTTTGGGAAGAAAAAGGATTATCACATGGTTAGTAGAAACCGTATGGTGTAGTCCACACAGTTACTTCTAAATGTGTGAGTATGGAAAGTGTGTTGGAGGAGCCAGCATGGTTAGATAAACTATGTGATTTGAGGCACACGACCTTGCAGGTGCGTCTATAGTTTTTGATAGTTGGATGAGACACAGTTTGCGCATGGTTAGTCAAACCGTGTGTACGAACCATGTAGTGTGCCCCTTCTTACAGTAAAGGGTGCATTATTGGCACACGGTTTGTCCAAACATGTGGAAAAACCATGCGGCCTAGTATTTTGGGTAAAATTTTCAAATTTCTCTCATTTAATATTATTATGCAACTAAATTTTACTCTTCTGTCATATCGGAAAACTGTTGGATTTTGAGAGCTCCTTTGATGTCTAAAATAGGATTTGATCCATTTTCTTCATCTAGTAAAAGAATCGAGAACCATCAGTCTCATTATATTTACATCAGTGCGTACTCATTTCTTTTCATTCCATTCATTATTATTCTTGGTATCAATTGTTCTATTTAGGTGTAAGCTAATATTCTTTAATTTTAGGGTCTTTATCTATTCTTTGATTTTCTCCTAAATTGAGTCAAATCAGAAGTTGATACTTGATTAGAAATCTACTACTGATCTATGGTAGGTAATTTATAATTTTACCATTTCGTTCAGTAGATTATTAAGCTAGTTTTCATTGTGCCTCCTGTTGGACTTTCTAGCATGGCCCTGAAATTAAATTAGACAACTAAATTAAATGTAATATAATCTATAAGGGATTCCCTTTAGTTCCTTTGAGCTTAGTTAGAGGTTTTTTCCCCAACCAATTCCACCCATGGGGTGTGACCAATACTCTTACTACTTATTAATCCACCCAAGGGGTGTGTTTAGATATTTTTTAGTTAAGGGAATCCCAATTATAATTAAATTGGAATGATTTTCTTGATTAAAGAGATGTATTGCTTCCCTTTCCATGTGTAGACATGTTATTCCATGTTGAATTGATTAAATGGGTTATATGAAATAGTATACGAGTGGGTATACTCATGGAACCAAATGCCTATGAATTTTTGAATGAAATGGGATGTGAATTGAAATGGTATTGGATATCTTGGTTGGAAAACCTTTGATATTTATTCCATTTAGATTTCATGGTTGATTCACCCATGGATATTTTTTTGTGGTATAAGATTCCTTGGAGATGTATGCTCATGGGATTTTGATTTCATTGGATTCTAAGGGAATTTTATACTACTTGGATCCGTCTTGCTGGACTCACATTTGGACATGATCTGTTGAGATAAGCCTTGGAATCCACCAATTCTGTCACCAATTTTCCATCGAGATGCTCTTGAGACTCGATGAGGATGCCTTGGTCTTCTATACCTTGGATTTAGCCTTGTGAGGTATAACATATCTAATGATATGACTCGATGAGGCTAAATATAAATTGTATAATTATACATCTCATCCATGGTGGTTCTGAAACTTTTGGTTGTACAGAAAGGTTGTGGGTTATATGAGATATTGTGTATATGACATGGATATGGTATTTAATTTATTTTACTTATAGCTTCCTTGACCCTTGGACTCCACCAGTTTCATTACTAAGTTTCCATTGATATTCTCCTGGGACTCGATGAGGATGCCTTATCCTGATATACCATGGATTCAACCTTGTGAGGACTGAAATATCTGATGATATGTCTCGACTATGATAAATATGACTTGCATGATTATATGTCTCATCCTTGTTGGTTATGACACTTCTGTTGGTACGAAAAGGTCATGGGTTATATGAGATATCGTGTATATGACATGGACACAGTATTTACTTTATTTTACCTATATCTTCATTGTATAGGAGATTGACCCCTATTTTGTAGGGATCCTTGAAGGGATATATAGGATCACTTACTTTATAGTAGATATGTCATGGGGACATTAATTTTATTTACTATTTACCTATGATATGTATTTCACTTAGATTTATCTTGTTATTTTTCACATCTAGTTCTTTTTATAGACCTTTGGGTGGTTACCTACTGGGATCATATCTCACACCCTGTTCAGGCTGTTGTTGGGTACCCACACAGACTTTATGGATACAGGTAGGGAATGAGGAAAACACCTGTAGTTTGATGCTTGATTTTGTGCCATGCTTAGAAGAAGTGGATCATAGGACCGAGTTGAGGCTCGTGATGCTATTTGAGGATATAAATTTTTAGTATTTTGATACATGTATTTTATTGTACTATTGTATACCTATTTTTACTTTTTTGTAGAGACATGAAATGTATCATCATCATTTTTATACGAGATTACTTCTGGCTTAGTTTGCACATTACCATCTTATTTATTTACCAATTTTCTGGTTATTGTTTATGCTTCCATTATTGACTTTTATTAATATTCTATTATGTTACACTCTGGTAATGAGGGTATAGTCTCCCCATGGACACACCCTAGACCCTCACTTCTAGTCTTCATCCTCTGACATTTGGGGAGATGCACATGAGGCCATGTAGCCAACTGGGCTCAGGGCACTGTTGAGTGACATCTTGGCTTGATATGTTACATTAATAGTGTACTGGGTTCATTCCCTAATCCCTTATATGTCATAACATGTGATATAAAGCTTCAACTAATACATTTTAGGGCTATATATTTCTGGACCCACCGATCACATAATAAAAATCATACATATGTATACCGCATAAACATGAAAACATTCATATTTTCATCATTGCTTAATTAAACCATATGTAATAAATGGTTATTCTGAAAACTTTGAATGGACATGATCATAATACATATATATAGAGAAAGTGGATTGTATAATTATATCATATTCTCAATGAATCACAAGAAATGTTAAAATATATTAACATAGATGGAAAACACCTTATTATATCATTAGAAAATTACATTGAAAAATACAAAGAAATACACATTACATATTTAATAAATTTTATTTAAAAAGTAAATAATTTATAAAATAGTGAGAATAAAATTTACTTTGTAAAACCATGAAAAAAAAGAAAGTAAGATTCATTAAGAACCCTAAATAAAATGGTAGGAAAATGCGGTCATGTGGGAAATGTTAAAAAAATGTTAATTTCATAATTTTATAAAGAAATTAAAATTCAATAGTAAGTAATCATAAAATCATGTAATTATATATAAGTTAATCCATAAAACAATATATATAATATAGACTTTGATGAGAATTATTCCGGACTAAAAATATGGGATAAGGTCGACTCCACTTACAGGGAACCTTTCGGTTGAGTTGTGAATGAAAGGGAGGTGAAACGGTAAAAATACATGTAAAATTAAAAAATTAATAGATTAGAAGAAAATATATGGTGTTTTAGAGAGAAAAAACAAATTATTTACACTAATCGTAATTTACACATATAAAATCTTGATTTTAAAGTGAGATTGAAAAATAAATCCTTACCTCAGACTTCTATTTGGCCGAACACACTCTAACACCCAAAATAATTAATTTATAATTAGTATTCCTATGTATGATAGCCTTATTCATATATATTTTAATTAATACCATTAATTTATAATTCCTCATTAACCACATACTAATTTTTTATTGTTAAAATTATTATTATGGAGTCAATTATTCTATTTTCCATTAATTATTTGGTCTAGTAGCTCTGGTCATTTCTATTTGATCATGGGTTCATCACCTCTAAAATTTTCATGATGATTTATTATATGTATTTTAAATAGTTATAGAGTAACATGGTTATTTCATGAGACTTACATTGATAGTTTAAAATAAAGTCTTAAAAATAACATTTTTGATATTATTAAATTAATAAAAAATTGAATTTATTGGTGAGTATAACTTGAAACATTACCATTACATAATTATGAAAACATCATAAAGTAACCATTATTATTATATGGTACCATTATTCAAGTTTTTTTTCATTTATGATGCAATATTTATAACATCATTCATGTAGGTGAAAAAAAACCCAAATAAGAACATGTTATAATGATAGAATGAGTGAAGACATTTTATTATATAGTAATAATATTTATTTAATAGAATATTAATGATTTAAAAAATTGTTATTAAAGGGATAAATTATATTTAATAATTTTTGGATGAAAAAGTTAAGTAATAATGATTAAGTATAGGATAACACTTACATCGAATACTTAAATCACCTCTTAAAGATCCTCTTGGAAATACGGGATTTGGGAATTCTTATTTTGACCAGACTTTTCCTAACATGGGTGGGTTTATTAGGGGATAAGTTTTATAGGTGTTAATGATAAAAATTATAGAATTTTTTTTTAAGGGTGGAGAGTATGGGTCTTTTTTTAGATGATACTTAGTGACATTTTTATAAACACATATTCCTTAATGTGCAAGTAATGTTTTTTTACATGGAATGTGGATCCAAAATAGAAAAATAACAAAGATAGGATAACAGTAGGTCAATAATTCCATTATACACCCATTTATAGATAATTTCACAAGATATATTATATATTTACCCATTAATTTAACCCTTTTACATTATTTTGGCCTTTACCTTGGTGTTTAATTTTTAACTTTGTAAATTATTTTTATACCTAAAATTGATGTTCACCTCCTTACCTAATTTCAAAGTGTTGATTAAAAATTTAGAAACCATTTAGTCTAAAAAAATTTCTAAATATGGGAAATTTACCTTTTAAATGAATACATAAATTATATAGATAAACTATTTTTATAAAAAAACAACTTTTTAAGCATTAAGTGTTCTTAATATTACCTTAAATCAATCACTTATTAAATTAGTTTTAATTAATTAGTTTATAAATTGAAAAATTAAACTTACAAGATTTATCCTTTAAAAGAAATCAATTTAAGTTACAAAAATAAAAATAAACAACACTTTATGCAAAAAATTCTTTGTAAAATATTTTTTTTAGCATTAAATGTTTTTAATAACATCATATTAAAATTATTTATTTATCTTCTAACTATTCAATTATATTAATCCAATTGTATTATAATATTTCTTGTAATTTTATAAACTCATCAAATCATTCTTTAAATATTATTAATTATAATTAAAAATATATATTTTATAATAAAATATTATCTTTTTATATCATTCCATAATTATTTTTTATATGTGAGTTATATTATTTTTATTTTATTAATAAAAATTACACAACTTCATTATACCTATTTGATACAAGTATTTCATATGACCATATATCTAATAGATATATATTAAAGATATATATGTTCAATGACTATAAAACCATGGGCTATATATATATATAATAGTGATATTACTTTACTATATATAGACAAACATACATCTCTAAAATCATTTATCCTATTCCCTAATTCCATTTTCAGAGTTTTTATCATATTTTTAATGTGTTAAATTCTTTCCATAGTTATCATCAATGGTATGATCTTAATGAAATATCACGATGATGAGAAATTATACATTATAATATTTTTATTTACTTGTGGTTTCATTCCTTAAGTAATTTTTGTAATTATGTTTTATTTCGTTATCTCATAATATATATAATTTTTTATTATAATATTCTACTGTAATGTATTAATTCATTTTCTATTTGGTTTTATGTTGTGTATATCACAATTTATCAAATAAATGGGATTTATTTAAAGGCAAACACATACTAAAATCATAGGGTGATTCATTCTACCCCTATATAAAAATTCCTCCATTGAAATTTCATTACTTTGTTGAAAATAAATGATGGTACCTCTTCTTCATTACATATTAAAATTCCCACATTTCTTCCTTAAAATTATGATTCCTCCAATGAAATTTTACCAACTTATTGGTATCATTTCATAGTACATTACCTCTATAATCCAAGATTTCTACCGGTTGTTCATTGTAAGAGAGACCATGTTAGCATTTTACAGGCTTTGGGTTCAATATATGTAATGGATCGGGGCTATACTTCCTTAAAAGAGATACAAGGAACACTGAACTTGGGATAGGTTTAATGGAAGTTAAAGATGATAATATACTATCCCAATTCTATCAATGTTTTTTAAATGGATAATGTATCTATGGATGAACTTTACATTCTTCCCAATTCTCATAACCCTATTACAGGGTGATATTCAAAGGAATACATTGTCTTCAACATCAAACTCCAAATCTCACTGATGATTATTATTGTATATCTTCTATCTACATTGTGTAGTTTCAATATAGTGCTAAATGGTTTGAATATTCTTTAATATTTGATGAAAATGTTTAATTCCCATGATTATATTCTCTCAAACTTCATCATAACATGTGGGATATCTGCACCTCTTTCTATATTCAACCACATATGGTGTTATTTGAATTATAGAATGAAAGTTGTTATTATATGATAAATCTTCATGGTGAAGTTGTTAATCCCAAACTCCTTTGAATATTATTGAATATGATATCAATATAACTTCTAGAGTTTTAATGATCATTTTAGATTGACCGTTAGTCATAGGATGATAAGTGGTGTGAAATCTAAACTCCATATTAAATTATTATTGAAAACATATCAAAGAAATTGAGATAAACCATGGACCATGACCCAATATAATGGAGATTTTTACTCCATATATACACATGATAAGATAAATTTATATATATGTATATTGGATACATTTCCTGAATATCAATTCAATGTTTACTCAATAATTTATTGGGTTTTGGTTGGTTTTTAGAGGAAATATGAACTCAATTATAAAAATATGAACTTCTTTATATTCATAAAATTTATACATTACACATCATGAAACCTATTCACGATGTGAATTCCTTGAGCACAGTACCCCTATGAGCTAAAGTCCAGCCTATGAAACTATGATAAGCCGTGAATAATCTAAGCCAATTTAATACACAATGTGAACGCTTTACACAACATGAATGTTTTGAATTCTGACCCGTAGAATATTCAATCCTTGAAATCCAGGGAGGTATAGGATTTATAGAGATTTTTTTGGATATTAGTTCAGGATGTTATATGTCATGAATGTTTTTAGGCACAAGTCACTTAAATAAATCTCATGATGTGAAGCATTTACAATTCATGAGACGTTCGGGCTTATATATATACCAAAAGAGGAATAAAATAGAGGGGGTGCACACTTATCTTATTTATTTTACACCTTCTTCTATATATTGTTCTATAATCTACATTCATCAATTTACTTTCCTCATTTCCTATTCTTTATCACTACACTACTTTTTAAGGATTTTGGATTTCTCATTTTTTTCAGATGCTATTGAATTCTAATTGCAGATTTCAAACCCAATTACTGAATTTTATTTCTTGTTCATTTATTCAAGTAAGTGTTTTGTTGATTTTAAATTATTTTAATCATGGATTGATCTAGTATTAATTGTTTAATTCTCATGTAAAGCATGTTTCTAGTTTCCTTTTCATCTAATATCATTGTTATCATGCATGACTAATCTACTAGTGCTAGGGGTTGATAATAGGGGTTGTTTTATACTTAATGAATCCTTGAATAAAAAAATGAGAAACCATGTGGATAGTTATTATATTAATAATTCTTTTTAATCACATTTTTTTGCACAACCATGATATGGGGAATTGTAATAGAAGGATCCTGACATAGTTGGATTTGATTAGGCTAGGACCAATATCCCAGGAAACTTTCTTCCTTTGAATCCATGATTTATTTACCTGGGTTATTGATTACTTATAGAATAAAGAGTAGTTTCTATCTTGGGCAGATCCAATTGGTTTGACCAAAAACAATTAGTGAATTTGAAACTACTTTATATCTTAATCCATAAGATTATCTTGAGATAGATCTAAGAATACCATTTTTCATAAGCCCTAAAAATTGACCCAGATCCATCTCATTATCCAAAAGTATGACAAAACCATGTATGAATTACAAAACCAAATCCATGATATCCACATAAGGAATCCATATACCAGGTTCTAATCACTAGGTTACCACCTTTCCAATTGGTCTTTGTGGATTTGACCCCACACAAACTCTATGCTATGCCTCTGTAGTTAGTGTATTTTGGGACTTATAAATTTATAATTTGATGAATTCATGTGTAAAATCAATGATGTTGTGTGAGATAGTAAATATACCACTTAATTTATATATATCTTGAAAATTTGACTGGGAAATAAATATTCTCGAAAAATAATGAAATGTGATGACTTCAGAAAACCATCAACTATAACCCAAAATAACATTATGTCCTTTAGAATTTTTAATAAGACCTACAAAAAAAATTGGTTATGTTCTACCATTTCTATTCATGTATGGTTAATAGTTTCATCATCCACTTAGATGTTTTTATTCTACCTTAACTTACTGTAATACCATGAATCTATATATATACCCAATAATATCCTTATTCATGGTTTCCCACCAAATGTGATCCTTGATATCTTTATACACCTATACGATTCTAGGATGGATAGAGAATGATGAGCTTTGTGAATAATCCAATATCTACTTATTAAATTATAATATTTATGGGACAAATATTCATTTATTAAATATTATAATTCCATTATTATCAATATCAAACTATAAAATATCCTTTAACTTATTTTGTAGCTCAATATCCTCATTTTACACATCCCATATATTCATATGAATTTATGGTTGAGAAATCACTTGGGAAAAATAGTGTCATGACCCAGCCTGGGTACCCTAGTAACTCGATAACCAAGCTGGCCCTAACATAGCCTGAAGGGAATTCTTGATCCCTACGGGTCGGTGAATCTTACTTGACATCATAAAAAATACAAGTGGGAATGATTTTTACCAATAAAAATGTTGGAGAAAAATAAAAAAGACAATATGCATATCAAAAGAAACTCTATTGGGAGTAATTTACCAGAAGTAAAATAGGCATAAACAAGCCCAAGTACAATAACCAAGTACCAAAAAACAAGAAAACTACCCAAGACCCAACCCAGATGCAACTCAATAATTCCAAGGTTCAACAACTAGATCCACCTTTAAGAGATACTTTGATCTTAATCAAACTTGGAAGGAGATAATCTACAAACACCCTAAAGAATAAGGATGGGGTGAGAAAAATATCAGTAGGATTTTACCAAAGATTCTATAATAGATTCTAATATCAAATTAACCAAGTAAAGCGCTTTCGATTTAAAACAAACAAGTTTGGCATTTTAAAATCATATTAAGAAAAATTGTGTTTTACATTTCAAAATATCGAAATACATTTAGAAATTCATTATTAACACTTCAAATGATGTAAAACATATCAAATGATGGAATTTACCTTTAATCAAAGGGTTCCTTACATAAATGGCATGTTTCAAAAATGTCTTAAATAAAATATTTTATATAAAATAGTTTATATAAATTTATAGGGCATGTAAAATAGTTTACAAAAAATGGAATATATACATTTAAAAAAATAAAAAAGTGAGAAACATGGTCATGTTATAAATAGGCATTATAGTTCCAGGCTAAATATACCCAACACTATGAAAATGAAAAAGTATGTACATATTTCCCTTGAACCAAGGCTAAGAGGACTCATCACCATCTCCCAAGGGATGTGATTTGCTGATATAATGTTTTAGAAAATTTTAGAATTGTAAAGTGTTATCGAAAATAACACACTAACTACCTAAGGATTCTATGTTCTCTAGTACAAAAAATAAATAATTGGAAATTTATTTTAAGTATTCTTAAAATAAAATTAAATCCCATTTTCCATTTAAAATATGCCAATTTCATCTTTAAAAACTATTATGAAATTTTAATAAAAAACATGACTTTTGAAAAAGATGAAACCATTTGGTTTCCATAACAAATCATTTAAATCCATTTTCTCAAAAAGCAATTTGAAATAAATTCACCATGAAATTTCACAATCCAATTTTATAATTAAATCCAATAATTTAATTTTCAAACAAATTCCATCAATTTCATAACAAATCACCAATTCAATGGAACTTAGGTTTTTCAAAATTTTCAATCAAATCAATTTTCCACAATTAAATTCAAAATTTTAATTGAAATAATTTCAATAAAATATATAATTTAAATTAAAATTTTAAACCTCATAATTTTCCCACAAACACACCACAATTAAATTGAATTGTGTGTTTTCCAATTTCACGACAAAAAAATATTTTCAAAAAACCCCAATTCAAAGGAATTTTTTTAATCAAAAACATCAAAATAAATTTAACTAAAATCAAGAAATTGTATTTAAATAATTAATTGAATTTAAAATAGTAATTTAGATTTAAGATAAATTGGGCAACGTAACAGAACCACCTACCTCGGGATCAATGGATCTCAAATCACCAAACCCTATTAAAGATTCATCAACGAAGAATGATGATCAAGGAATTTGTGAGAGGAAGATCAAACCAAGGTTTATTAACCCAAAATAGAGGGTATTAGATCCTTAAATCAACACAAGGATCCATAGAACCCTAATGAAGAAAAGAGAGACTGTGGGAGAATGAGATCGCGATGAGGAAACTAACAGTGATGAGATTGAAGGGTGTTCCTATAAATTTAGATCACTTCTAGGAGGGATCCAAGGGGAAAAAATACTTCTTTGGATCTCTAAGGATGATATAAAATTATTTGGGTCAAAGGAGGTCCATTGGGGACCTAAATAGAGGGTTTGGGAATTTTAAATAAAAAGTTAGATTAAGGAAAAACCTGTCCACACTGTTTCCTAGGTAGATGCGCATGGTTTAAGAAAACCATGCACCAGACATGCAACTTTGATAAGCGGTCTTCATATTTCTACCTAAGGGGGCACATGGTTTGTTAAACTGTGCATAAGCCGTGTGAAGCCCACTGTCCAAATTTATACTTTTTAGCTTGAGAGGGTGCACAATTTGGGAAATCATGCGCCAACTGTGAACTAATCATGAAATAGCCCATAAAAATATAAAAACATAAAGATTTATCCCAATACAACCCTAAACATAAACCAACCAAATATTAGTAAAAATAGGGGTTTAAGAATATCTGAAAAATAGAAACTAGATGTTACAACCTCTCCACCATAGAAACATTATATCCCCAGAAATCCTACTAAGAAGCTTCCATGCCGAAAAGATGAGGCAATTTCTATCTCATTAGAGACTCCCTCTCTCACATACCATGATTATCAAAACTATTCTTATATAGAACATGAAAAAAGGTATAATCCTACCATGAAGTACCTTGGTTTCAAAATCAACTATCCGGACTGGCCGTTCAGTTGTGAATAAATTAGGTTCAACCTCAAGATTTCTCCATCTCAGAACATGAGATGGATCAGAAATATACTTTCACAGCTGAGATACACGAAATATGTTATGTATTGATGTAAATTTTGGTGTAATTTCTAAATGGTACGAAACTTTTACCACCTGCTCATCAACCTCTAAAGGTCCCAAAAAACAAGGATCAAGCTTTCCTTGCTTCCCAAGCCGTCGATGACCCAACAGGGGTGAAACTTTCAAGAACACCTAGTCACCAAATGAGAACTCTAAAGGTCTATATAGATGATTAGAATAAGTATTATATAGGCTCTGTACCATCAAAATTATATGAAAAATCAACTAAAACTTTACTGTTATCTCTTGTACCAGACTTGGTCCAACCAAGGAACTTTCACCAACCTTGGACCAACATAATAGAGATTTACAAGGATGACCATACAAGGCCTCAAAAGGATCCATCATGATCGCCGAATGGTAACTATTGTTATAATAAAACTCAAACAACCCTAAGTGATTATACCAAGCTCCACCAAAGTTAATAACACAAGTGCGAATCATATCCTCAAGAATCTGTATAGCTCTTTCTTCCTAGCCATCCAACTGCAGATGGTATGCCGTACTCAAACGAACATGAGATTCTAATGCCTCCTGAAGGCCTCTCCAAAAAATATAAGTGAACTAAGGATATATATAAGAAACTATAGAAGATGTAACTCCATGAAAAAAAAATCTCTTTCACATATATATTTTCTAACTCCTCAATTTTGGTTGTATCACGAATGGGTAAAAAGTAATCCGATTTCATCATCCTATCGATCATAAACCATATCAAATTCTTCTTTCTCTGGGTATGTAGAAACCCAACAACAAATTCCATAAAGATCTCATCCCACTTCTAAGTAGGAACTAGAAGTGGTTGAAGCAAACCAAAATGTTTCTAGTGATCGACCTTCACCTATTGGCATGTATGAGAATGAGAAGAAAATTTAGTAATGACTCATCTCATACTTGGCCACTAGAACTACCACCACATGTCATAGAAAATCTTGGTAGATCCTAGGTGCACTTCCCACTGATAACTATGAAAATCCCCCATAAAAACTTTACTTACCAAATATAAAACCACAAACTGATTTTGATATCATATAATACCCTCTTTGTAGAATGACCACTAGGAAACTATCTCCCCACCATAAAGAGAGTATCTAATGTTATGAAACTCACCATAAAACTTTTGTTCTTGAAGAATAAATTAGATAAGAGAGTATTTCAACTGAAAACTTGACAAGGAAACCTCAACCCCCAATTCTAATACTTTAATATGCAACTGTAAAAAGAGAGATATCAATTTATACTCTTCTGATGATTCTTTTAGTGATAGGGTCAAAAGTTTCCTTCTCAAACAATTTGCAATGACATTCCCTTTCCCTGAGTTATAGGTGATGTCAAAATATAAATACTAGAGGTATTCCACCCAAAAAATCTATAGATGATTCAAATCTTTTTGAGAGAAGATATAAATTAAGATATTGTGGCCAGAATACATGGTAAACCATTCTCTTTAAAGGTAATTCCACCAAATTTTAAGAGTGTGCATCACAACTTTATGTTTAAGGGAACGGGTCAGATAATTATTCTCATTTGGCCTAAGATGACAAGAGCCATAGGAAACGACATGGTAACCCTACATAAGAACATAGCCCAAGCCTGAACCTGATGCATCATAGAAGACCACATAGACCTGACCTCTAGAAGAGTCAACACTAGTGTATTTAAAAAAAAAATTTATCTCAAAAAAAGAACTATGAAATTTCTCCTTCAAAGAAAACTTTACTTTCTTATGAGTTAGATAATTCATAATAGAATCCAAATTTGATATGTCCTTAATAAAAAAAATGATAATATCCAACTAAGCCCAAGAAGATCCGAATCTCAAAGACATTTTGTGGTTGCTCCCAAGTCATGACAGCCTCTGTTTTCTCAATATCAGATGATATTCCTTGTTATGACACCATGTGTCCCAAACAATTCACTTCCTAAATCTAGAAATCACATTTCGAAATCTTGTCATAAATTCAGTGATTTCTCAGAAAACTCATAACTATTATCAGATGATGTGCACGATCATCCCAAGATAGAGTAAATAAGGATGTAATAAAAAATACTACCACAAAGGCATCAAGATACTCATGGAAAATCCTGTTTATCAAAACTGTTAGGAATTTAGGATAATTAGATAGATCAAAGAGAATAAAAATGTACTCATAATGATCATACCTTCTCCGAAAGCCAGTTTTCTGAATGTCATATTCTTTTATCCTCAACTGATGGTAACTAGAGTGAAGATAAATCTTTGAGAACCACTTTTACCATTTCAACTGATAAAAAATATCATCAATATATGGAAATGAACACTTTTTCTTCATCATTAATCGATTGAGCTTTTGGTAATCAAAACATAGGTAAAGTGAACCATTAGATTTCTTAGCAAAAAGGATCAGTGCTGCCCAAGGTGACACAATTGGCCATATAAATTCTTTCTCAAGAAGATCATCCAACTGGGACTTCAGATCCTTCAGTTTTTCTGGTGCTATGTGGTAAGAAGAAATAGAAATTGGTTGAGTACAAGGAATAAATTAAATGAAAAAATTAACCTCCCACTCCATTGGAAAACCCGATAAGTTATAATGAAAACATGTCAGGAAACTCAACGATAACCGGAGGGAGATCACTGCTCAAAGATTCCCACTCTAGATCAAAGAAAAACACAAATATTAATTTCCCTAGTTCTGGATTAGAAGTTCTATATCTGCTTGACCTTGGGTCCCATTGTCCTTGAAAGACATGAGACACACCACTGAGTATAGTAAAGGAGACCCGTTGAAGATAATAATCAATCCATGATTTGTTGACAATGAACCAATCCAAGCCAAATATGATGTCAATTGTTTTCATATTAAGAAACTAAAAACTCTAATCAATATCGACATATGATAGAGAGAAAATAAAAGTAGGACTATAGAGACCTTACTCTCTCATCATACCAAGGGGTGTAGTAATATACATTGCATAATATAATAGATCCATAGGAGGATTTAATAGAATCACAATATGGGTTGAAATAAACGAATGAGATGCACCAGAATCAAATAGATCATTCATTAATTACTAATCTATAGTAATGGTACCTCTCACGGTCACTGGATCCATATCCTCTTCCTTTGGAGACTCATCCACTGCGTGAATAAGCATTGATTTAGATGCCAGTGGTTAGAACCCTATTTCACATGAAGCATTTGAATATCACATAGTTTTAGGAGGATATAATGATCCCACTTCAATACACATATAGGAATAAACGAGGTATAATTACTATAAGTGCCCTGGGCATCTGTAGGATCCACAGTTCTTGGTTGCCTTAGTGCAAAACCTCTTGTAATGTCCTGGATTGACACACTGGTAGAAAATCATAGGACCCTTTCCCAGTACTGAAGGAGGTATAAAATGAACCTACTATTGATAACTACAATGAGAATCATCATGCTTACACATTCCCTTGAAGTAAATCACACTGCCACTAGGAGAGAAATAAACTCCCGATAACCCTGACATGCCACCCATATCTATTTAAACCATAAGCTCTCTATACAGTACCCCATCATAATAAGGAAACTTTAGCAAGAAAAACCAAGAATGAATATTCTAACTAAGTCCTAACTCGAATCTTAGAGACTTTATCTTCTCATTCTATACAATCTCATATGAGAAATGTATGAGCTCAGTGAAATAGTTTTCATATTCTGATATGGTCCCATCATCCTACTCGAGTTTGAAAAACTTAGTGGACTTGGTTAATAACATGGACTCTGGATCGAAAATACTAGTGAAAATAAATTATAAGGCTTCACACTCTAATCCCTCATGTTTATTCACCATTACCATCATTTCCCACTATCTTTTACTCAGTCCTTCCAGCACGAAGGTGGAGAACTTAACTTTTATTTCGTCGAGTGTATCCAAGAACCCAAACGAAAACTCCATTATGTTCAACCATTCCTCATAATCTTGAGGATCATTTGAGCCTTTGAATGGTGTGAGATTCTGGAAAAGGAACTCTTGAGAACTAGCTTTGAGAATGCCCCTCTACGGTTCTAAAAATAGAGCCTAAATGAGAATCCGTGTTGGTTCCTGTCCCAAATCTTGGACAATGTGCAGAATCACCTCTCCCTGATTCAAGTCCATAATGGGGTTCAATCGCTGAGGTATAGTAGTAGATTCCACCTATATCTTATTTTTAAGTCTTCTAAGAGGCATGATACTACATAAAATCATCAGAAAACAAGGAAGATATAATATTATACACAAACATAGAAACTAGGGAAATTAATATCAATAGATAGAACATACAAGATTTGAATTTCAATCTATCCAAATCAAAATAGGGAAAATACTAAAACTAATCCACAAGTTTCCTTTCCCTTACCACCTCTATCGATATAAGGCTCATTGTGGTGATAGTTGGCTAGACACTTAATCTCAACTACCTCCTAAGTCCCGATAAGTTTTCACAATGCATACCAACTTCAAGACAATAGGATCAACCTAGACCTTTGATACCACTTTTCTATGATCCAACTCTGGTACCCTGGTAACCTAACAGTGAGATGACCCAGTCACAGCCTAAAGGAAATTCCTAATCCCCATGGGTTGATGACTATCACCTAGAATCATACAATATGGAAGCATATTTTTTTACCACTAATAATGTGGGAGAAAAATAAATAAGATAGTATGAATATGAAAAGAAACTCCACTAGGAGTAATTTACCAGAAGTCAAACAGGATTAAACAAGCCCAAGTACTAGAACCAAGTTCTAGAAAACATGAAAACTACCCAATAACCAACTCATATGAAACTCACCAAGTCCAAGGTTCAACAACTAGATCCACCTCCAAGATATCCCTTTCCCTTAATTGAACCTAGAAGGAGATAATCTAAAAACACATAAAGACACAAGTAGGGTGTGAACAAAATCCCAGTAGGATTTCACCAAAAAATCAATAACAGATATTAATATCAAATTATCCAAGTAAAGTGCTTTCAATTTAAAACAAACAAGTTTGTCATTTCAAAATCATATTTAGATAAATTTTTATTTACATTTCAAAATATTAAAATACATTTAGTAATTCATGATTCACTTTTCAAATAATGGAAATAAATTTCAAATGACAGAATTTACCTTTAATCAAAGGGTTCCTTACACAAATAGAACTTTTCAAAAATGGATTAAATAAACACTTTTATATAAGTTTTTTATATAAATTCACAAGGCATGTAAAATATTTTACAATAATGGAATATATACATTTAAAATAATAAAAAAGAAAGAAAAATGGTCATGTGCCAAATAGGTATGATAATTTTAGGCTATAGGGACACAACACTATAAATAAAACAAATTATGTACATATATCCCTTGATCCAAGGCCAATAGGACTCATCACCATCTCCTAAGGTATGTGATGTGATTATATGATGTTTTAGAACATTGTAGAATCGTAAAGTGTTGTCCAAAATAACTCACTAACTACTTAAGTATTTCATGTGCTCTAGTACAAAAAATAAATGATGGGAAATTTATTTTATTACTACTTAAAATGTAATTAAATCTCATTCTCCATTACAAATATTCCAATTTTCTCTTTAAAATCTATATTGGGTTTTTAATCAAAAACATTGTTTTTTCAAAGATGAAACCAATGGGTTTCCATAAAAAAACCACATTTAAGTCATTTTTCTCAAATAGGGATTTGAAATATATTCACCATGAATTTTTATAATCTAATTTTACAATTAAATTCAAAATTTTAATTTTCAAAAAAATTCCATCAATTTCATAACAAACCCCCAATTCAATGGAATTACAGTTTTTTATAATTTTATATCAAATCAATTTTCCACAAATAAATTCAATAATTTAATTGAAATAATTTACGTCAAACCAAGAATTTAAATTGAACAATTTAAATCTCACAATTTTTCCATAAACACACCCCAATTCAATGGAATTGGGGGTTTTCCAATTTTATAATAAAAACCTATTTTTCCAAAAACCCTAATTCAATGTAATTGAGTTTTTAATCATGAAAATTTAAATTAATTTATCAAAAATAAATCTATTAAATTTAAATCATCATTTTAATTTTAGAAAACAATTTATAGATAAGATAAATTGGTTATCGTAATGGAACCACCTACCTCAGGATTAACAGATCTCAGATCACCAAACCCTAGTCGATATTCATCAATGAATAATTATGATCAAGGAATCTAGGAGATGAATATAAAAACTAGTTTTATTGAACCAAAAAAGAGGGTATTAGATCAAAAAATCAATACAAGGACCCACATAACCCTAAGGAGGAAAAGAGAGATTGTGAGAGAATGAGATTTGGATGATGAAACTAACTATGATGAGATCAAAGGGTATTCATCTAACTTCAAATCACTTCAGGGAGGGATCCAAGGGTCCAATAATCTTTATTGGGAGCTTCTAGGATGATAGAAAAGGATTTAGCTCGAAGGATCTCTTTTGGGGGCCAAAATGGAGGGTTTGAGACTTTTTTTAAAAATTCGTATTAAGGAAAAACCTGTCCACTTGTTTTCCTAGGTAGAGGTGCACAGTTTAAAAAAACCATGTGCTAGACATATGACTTTGGGTAACAAGCCACATAGTTCTCCTTGATAGGGTGCAGAATTTTTCAAATTGTTCCAAGCTGTGTGAAGCCCACGGTCCAAATTTACACTTTTTGGCTTGAGATAACGCAC
This sequence comes from Viscum album, assembly GCA_963277665.1. NCBI lineage: Eukaryota > Viridiplantae > Streptophyta > Magnoliopsida > Santalales > Viscaceae > Viscum > Viscum album. The sequence continues at coordinate 948,359,757 of OY728155.1, read as the reverse complement.
AGTTTGAGAAACCGTGCACCGACCATGCGCTAGTCATGAAGAATAACAAAAAACTCAAAAAAACTAAATATATATCCTGAATAAACCCCAAACAAAACCCAACAAAATATTTTTAACAAGAGGGTTTTAGAAATACCTAAAAAACAAAAATATTATGTTACATATAGGATACCATCCCTTACCAAATGATTTCAAGGTTCATCCTTTGGACATTAAATTATTATTGGGTCTCTTTAAATTCTTATCATGGATAATTAAGATTGATTTTTCCTACTTAGAGCATCAACCACATTTTTCTCCATCCCAAAGTGGTAACATATTGAGCAGTCATAGTCGTTGATCAACTCCATCCATCTCATTTGGCACATGTTGAAATCCTTCCATGTGAATATATAATTTAAGATCTTGTAGTCATTATATATATCATAATTTTAGTAAGATAGATAATGAATCCATATATTTAATGAAAATATTACCACTCCTATCTCTAAATCATGTGTCCAGTAATTTTACCTATGGAACTTTAATTGATGTGAGGAATATGCTACCACCGTATCATTTTCCACGAGGACACATCCCAATACCTTATTTGATAAATATCTATATATAAAAAACCATTATCTACTATAGGGTAATATGAGTATAGGTAGAATGATAAATCATAAATTAGGCTCCTTGAAATTTTATTAACATTTACATATCCAAAGGAACTTGAATCCCTTCCATGTTAACTTCATTGTGGATTTTACAGTCATAAGAAACTTCTCAAAACATGTTTATAGTATCCAAACAATCCAGGAAATCTAAAAATATTAGTTATAGTGGTTATTATGGGTTATTATTAAATCACCTCCATATTTTATGGATCCATATAAATAACATTTCATGTGATTACATAACCTAAGAATGCTACTTTTGTATCCAGAATTCACAGTAGATAAGTTTGATATATAGTTTCTCCTTTATCAAGGTCTTCAACATAATCCTTAAATCATATTCACGATCTTTATTTCCCTTAAAAAATATAAGAATATATTCTATAAACACTATGAAAAATTGATAGATGAAATCTCAAAATAATATATTCATCATATCCATAAAGATAGTTGGGGAATTTATAAGTCTGAATGGAATCACTAAGAATTCATAGTGTCCATATCTTGCATGGAATATTGTATTATTTTAATCCTCCATTTTCACACTTAATTGATCACATCAAGATTGAAGGTAAATATTTAATAAGTATTTAACTCCTTGAAGTTGATCTATCAAGTCATCAACATGGGTTAAATGATATATGTTCTTTATCATGATCTTATTATGTTTGTGATAATCAATATAGAGACACATTAATCAACACCTATTCTTAGCAAAAAGGACCAATGCACCACATCATGATGCACTTTTTCATATAAAACCCTTATATATATTATCTTGAAGTTCTTATTCAATTAATATTATTAAATCAAGGTCATTCTATATAGATACTTTGATATAGGCATAACACCAGGTATGATTTCTCATGAAAAACAATCTCATAATCATGGGGAAGACCAAAAAAATATTTTAGAAATAAATATACATATTTTAAATTAATAGAAATATCTAAATAATGAGTTTTCCTAAACATTTGAGTTTTATATCCCTTATTATCAGGTAAAAAGACCCATATAATGGAAATAACTTGAATTGGGAGTTCATAGTTAGACTTTAAATGATAGATGATCATGGGTTGATTTGAGATAGGAAATGGGATTTCCTTATCACAAAAATTATTATGGTATCTATGTAGAGAGATCCAATCCATTCCCAAAATCAATTCAAATTCGACTAAAGGGAGAATAATAAAATTTTTAGGAAGAAAATACCTACAAACTTCAATTAGATAAGAGTTATAGACTTTGGATTCAATCATCAAACAATAAGGAATTTTCACCAATAATGCCTTATTTTTCCATTAGTGTGGTGATTTGATTCTCTTAGAAAAATTTATAGATATAAAGGATTAGGTAGAACCAGAATCAAATAATATATTTTTAGTTATTGAGTGAATGATGAGTGTACCTTTTACCACTTCATTTTCATGACCCACTTCTATAGTTGTGATTGCATATGCTTTCCATTAATCCCTTGGAATTGGAGGTTACTGACAATAGTTTTCATCATTAACTCTTTTATTGGTGCTCTAGTTTTCATAATTTCTATACTATTTAAAATTGAATCATTGAACTGTGGGTATTTCATTTGATAGAGCTAACCTTCCACCAATTTCATTACTTGGATTCTTCATATCTCTTCATAATTCATGTTCTAGATGGACTTCCATTACACACATGAATTATTTACTTATTCATTTTAAGTAAATTTCCTCTATGCTTATTCCCACATTTTTGGCATTTAAAAACATGAATATTCTTTCCTCCATAGGTTTTATCATTTTATTTTCCACAGAACTCTAATTTTCTCTTCTAGTACACAAAATTTAAAAAATAATGGATGTTTATAATTTTTATTTACACCTTGATAGAACATTAAACAATTTATTTATAACTACCAAGCTTATTTATAGCTACTAAATTTTAGAGACTTGTTTTTAATCTAATAAAAATGATCAATTTTTCCATAAGGTTTAATGGAAAAATTGAAAATGTACCTTATAAGTATTATTAAAAATACTTTATAAGTACCAATTGATTTATAATAATTTTGTTTTAGCAGTAGATATCCCATATTCAATTTAGTTTTAAGAGTTCTAGGAAAATATTTATTGAAAAATATATTCTTAAATTACTCCCATTCAATTGTGTTTATTTCTTCCTCTTTCCACATGTTCTTGATTAGGGTCAACTATTAATCTTCCTCACCATCCAAATAATAAATGGATAAAATAACCTTTTATTTATCTGAGCACTAGAGAAAATAAAATAACTTTTCTTCTATGTTGATCCACTACTCGTAAATTATTATATTAGAATACCCACTAAAGGATGGTGCATGTTGTCACATGAGAGAATTAATATAGAGTTTTTACTTAAAATTTTTGGGATTTCTAAATAGTTCATGTTATTATTCATATCTTGAGAAATTTATTTGACCGTGACCATGATATTTTTTATTCTAGACCCGTACTATTTGGTTTATCATAGGGTAAAATATTAAATTTACAATTGCACTTGTTGTTTACTCAGTTCCTCCTGGTTCCATCCATTGAATAAAACCAAAAAATTCTTGTGTGAGTATTAATAAATAATAACCAAATTAAGCAATCATATTACAAGGAAAATAAATTTTAATATTTTCTAAATTATGAAACCTTTATTTCAATATATGAAATTTTTGGTTCATTCTACATCATTTTACATGAATATTCATTACATATCATAATAAAATAGACCCCTGATCTTATAGGATTAGTTTATTTGAAGTCTAGATACATAAATATTACAATTTATTTTCATAATTTAGAATGAACCAAAAATTTCATATATTGAAATAAAGGTTTCATAATTTAGAAAATATTACAATTTATTTTCCTTGTAATATGATTGCTTAAAATAGACCCCTGATCTTATAGGATTAGTTTATTTGAAGTCTAGATACATAAATAACTTATATAACAAAAATCCATCAAAATTTCCCACAAATATTCTTCACACATTATAACACCCTGATATTTTATGCAAAAAAATCAAATAAATTTAATTTCTTTGATATCTTGCATTACACACAACTCTGATTTTTAACAAACTGTAATATACTATTTATATTATTATTTTAACATGATCATTATAAACTAGTTTTTGAATGTATAGGAATGAATAAGAATAAATAAATTTTTAAAATTAAGTATAATTTATTTATATAAAGAAAACATATTGGTAAGAAACACTTAATTTTTAGTAAATCCTCTATATGCTTCGAAAATTCATTTTTCTCAAAAGATGTTTTTTTTTTGTGAAAAAATAGTAAAAGAATTTTTTCCACTATTAGAAAATTTATTTGAAAAAATAAATTTATTTTTTAAAATCTACTTATAAAAATCATCATTGAGTTAATTCTTGAGAATTTTGTGTAAATATTATTTTTTTGATGAATAGTAAAAAAATACAATTTTTTATTAACAATTTACTTTTCATTTAAATAATTTACAAGCTATATTTTATTTTAATATAGTTTTAAAAGTAAAATTAGTCCAATTATATATTTATTAATATAATTATTTTATTTTAATTAATTTTATATTTAATTTTGATATTAAAACCTTTTATACATTTGAAAGTTTTCCTTTGGAAAACTGTTTTGTTTTTCACCGCGTATGCGGGTCTAATTTTAAATTAAATTCCACCACTTATGTGAATTTAAAAAAGGTAAAGGTTAAAATAACATTAAAAAATGTCCAAATTCCATTTTATATACATATTTTGATGTTATAGTATCTAATTTTGATAATGACCCATTTTGGACCCTTGTGGCTTGTTTAAAACGTGGATAATCCTTTTTATTTTCAAAAATTCCAAGTTTGTCCTCTCCCCCACTTATAAAAGAGCACACACTCCCTTCTCATCATCACACTTCCAAAATAATTTTATTTAGATAATAAATTCTCAAATACCTAACATAATTTTCTCACCACATCCTAGTGGCCTTATTTTTATTAGAAAACCCTATTATGAAGGCTTTAAGTATAAACATAAATTGCTTCTCTGAAGAAGAGGTAAAATTATTAAACTTATATTTTAGTTTTATTTATTATTCCAACTCCTTAAAATATCCTTTAACTATGATAATATAATAAAATCAGAATATTACATATAATTATATTTTTATTATATTAATTTGATAAACTAAATATATCCCCCCTTCCATCAAATAGGAAATGAAATCATCAATCGTGTGTATGGAGAACTATTGCCTCACGAACCGATGTAATTCGTTTTACATCACCACCACTCACAACTGGATATAATGATGAATTTAATGTTTATATATCATAATTACGAAATATTTATACTATTTTAATTATAATATCACATGTAACTTCTCACCTTAAAATCTGTTGGAAAACAGTAACATCGCTTGCGCGTATGTGTGGACTACCGCCTCCATGAAGTGATGTGATATGTTATTCATTTTATTTTTACATGGATGTTAATAATAGTAGGTTAAATTAATATATATTATATATATGATATAAAAATTATTCTGTAAATGTGAATTAATATTTACCCTTCTTTTGTTCCATCCGTCGAGAAAATGGAAATAACGTTCATGCGTACGTATGGTCTACTATCTTCATGAACGATGTAATTCATTTTATATATATAAATTTTATATATTACTATATATGTATAATAATTTTATATAATATTTATATCATGTTTAATATTCTGGATATGATGGAACCATAATCAAAGTAAAATGATGAGAAATACCAAACAAAAACATACATGAAAAATGAAGCAGTTATTACCCAAAACGTGAATTTAAAAAGGAATTGTTAACAAACAGGTGACAAGGTCATAAGTAAATCATATATGGTATGATATATATGATTATGGTTCTTTAATATATGTATAGTAAACCAATAATAATTATACATGAGTTTCTAATGATTGTGAATAAAGTTGATACTTGAGGTAAGGGATTTTCGTCTCACTTTTATTTTTGTAGAAAACATGCCATATTCACCACTTGTTTCTTTTGCGTGGTGTATATATTACCCATGAATGTATTTTATGATTCATATCATTATAATTATGGGATATAAATATCTATATAATTTTATTTATTTTATGGGTCTTTTGATTCCAAAGTTAAAAATATTGTAAAACTTTTACGTTATAATCTCATTTTTATCAAGATTGTTTATGATTATGCTTATAATGATGAGATATTATGATCTACATCTCAAGAAACTCATGAATTTTTATATCTCCTTGTTATTTTTTAAAATTACTTGTTTTTATTTTATTTTTTCTCTTTATATATTCAAGATTCCAAAATAATATTTTTAAAGAAAAAAACTGAATTAATTTATCTCTTCAGTAAAAACACTTTTTCTTCCATGTCAATGTTTTCTAAAATTTTTTTAAATAATGTTTTACCTGTTCTCTAATTATTTTTTAATTAATTTTTTACCCATGTTTTAATTTTTACAAAATGGTTTAAACTTAATCTTATTGTCATTTTCCAAACACAACTCTCTTGAATTTTTATTAAAAATGTAAAAGGAATATTCATTTTAACATGCATGAGAAGCATGATATTCTCTACCATCATGAATTTCAAATTATTTAAAAATTCCTTTAAAATTTTCTGAGATTATTTTCAGAGAAAACTTTTTTCTTTAATATTTGAGAAATTTTTAGATATTAATGGAGTGTTTTTAAAATGAAAAGGATATTTTCCTCAAGAATGTTTTAATGATCTTTTTAAGTAATTTATATTCATAAATGACAACAAAATTTGGTTTTTCTTATATTTTTTAGAGATATGATCCAATTTTACCATCCTTATTATTTATCTAGATGTTTTATGATTATTATGAAGAGATGTTTATGAAACCCATTACCTTTCTATGAGTTATGTTACGAGGAAATGTTTATGAAACCCATTTTCTTTATATGGGCTATGCTATGATGTAATGTTTAGGAAACCAATTTAATTTTTATGTTTGCTGATATGATGAATGTTTCATTATCTTGTTGAACAAAAATTTATAGATTATATGATTGATGGGTCCTCTATCTCCCTCCAATGCATTGGGTAACGATTAATGTTCTATGAGCTCAGAGGGTACATGAGAGGTTATCCTAAGCCTGAAAAGAGGGTACATGAGAGGATATCCCAAGCCTGAAAAATAGGATACATAAGATGTTATAACAAGATAAAAAATGAGTTACATGGGTATTTAGCCAAATATTGAATCATGTAAATAGGAGGTTATCCTAATCCAAACATGTTTTGAATGTCTTGGTGGGTATCCTTGACATATGGTTTTCTATGCTTATATGTATGCCACAAATCTATGTCTTATTCCAATATTATGATCTCATGGATCATGTATTCAATTCCATTATTATATATGTCTTATTAACTACCAAGATTTATTCCATGAATCATGTTTATGATCGATGATATGAAGGGTTTGGTTTTCAAATGTTATTCTTATGTTCATATACCCATATGCCCACATTATATTGATATATACCTTGTTTACCCTTACTAAGTATCTGATCTCACACCCTATTATGTTTCATTTACATGTTATAAATAAAGGTATCATGTATGATATGTTTAAGAAGGGTTCTTGTTATAAATAACTCATTGGGAGATGACGTAGCACACTTATAGACCAATTGTTTATATGCCTAAGTTTCCAAAGTCAATAGACCTAAATAATATTGGTGTGGATCATTATGTTCTGTAATGAATATTCATCTATTAATATTTAATATTTATGTATGATAACATTGGGTCTTTATTTTTAGTATCAGAGAAGGGTTTAGTTAAAACTTTAGAAACTAAGATGAGAAAAATTTAGTGATAAATAAAAAGATAAGTCTAAGTATAAGAAAATATCCTGGAATTTTAGTGAAGGATAGAGTGAGTGGTTTCCATGAAATTTAATCCATATATGTATAATACAATTGAATGTGGGTATGGAGTAGTTATACCTATGGGTAATAACTTTATAAAGGGATCATTGAGTTGGACTCAATTGTCACCTGGTGCACGACAATGAGCCTTGTTGCAAACTTTGTTTGACACTCCACATGGATATGTTTTGTAATTTTAAAAATAATTTATGAACTATCATAAAGGGTTTGAATATTGACCATGAATTAATTAGGATAAGCCCAAGGTGTCATATATTTAAAATAATGTTTCATGATTTAGACATCATAAAAGTGATTTTTCATGATTATATGGGTCTCTACTATGATTATTTTTGATTACACTATGTTTTTGTTTTGTTTTATTCAATTGATGGAACTTGAATAAACTATGATAATATTGAGTGTGATGGATAATGGAATTTTTTTACTCTTGAGAAACCAAACACTATAGGACCTAGAATGAAAAATATTATTGCTATGCTCATAAAAATTTCTCAAGATATGAATCATATAAAACATTCAAACTAAAAAAGGTGGGAAAAAAGTTTTGTTGATTCCTTCATGAGGTAAAATAAAAATTATTTTAGTGTTTTTTGTGATCCACTATTTTATAATAATTGGATCAGTACCACTGAAAAGATATTTTCTATTCTCCAGTGTTTGGAGTATGAAAAATTCATTTTGGGTGTTTATCATTTGGAAGAAAAATTGGATCAATGATGTGATTTTATTAATAATATGAGGAAAAATGAAGAAATAAATTCTTTATAATGGGTGGATATTAAGAGTTTAATTTTTAATATATACATTCCTTTTATTCTTTGTATAAAAATGGAGTAGGTATCCCTTTAGCTAAAACAAAAGGATGATGAATCTGTTGGTACTTAAGAGAACAATTTTACAAGACTTGAGAGGTGAACTTATAGTATTATTATACAATTGTAAAGTAAGTTAGTTCAATTATTTAGTGGCTTAAAACCAAGTCTCTATAGTGAGTTATCTATAAGGGACTTCAGTAGCTATGAATAAATCATTATTTGTTCTATTAAAGTGGAAATGGAGATTGATGTTTCCCACTAATCACATGATTTTGATAAGAAAATAATGATATAATTCATTGTAAACTATAAAAATCTTGAATAAAAGAAGATGATCTTTTTTTATGCTCAAAGTGTGAAAGTAAACATTGAGGAAATTATCTTGAGGGGGATAATAAATGTTTTAAGTATGGGAAAGAAGGTCATTGAGTAGATGAATGCTGAAGTGATGGGAAAAAGTTAGCTAATGATAAAAATAGAGGAAAATATCTATAGAATACACTTCCCACACTCTAGTATTTCAAATTCAACGAGTATGGGAATTATGATAACTAGTTATCAATTTAAAAGGTTAATAACGATGATCAATGTCAGCAACTTCTTAATATGGGAGACAAAAGGAAGTATCATGCGATAAGTACTTCTGATGATGGGTATGATAACGACGTGGTGAAATCTACACTTATCATCTAATCTAGAATTGATAATGTCTTATTTAATTCTAGATCTACCCATTCTTTTATATATTAATAATTTGATAAGGGTATCAATATTTTACTCAAATTATTATATGTTAATTTAGCATTTAAAACCCTTAATGGTATAATGATCACATCTCAAGTCTATAATTCTTCTCCAATTAAAGTTTATGGTAATGTGCTTCCTAAATTTTTTTTCATTCTTCCTCAAGTTTAATTTTATGTTATATTAGGAATTGATTGGATTTATCTTCATAAATACCACATTAATTACTAAGGAAGGGAAGTCACATTTGATATTATAAACTAAACTATGATCTTCTATCAGTGCAACAATAAGTATAGACTTCTGATAGAGATCACATCCATTGTGTGGGTCATGATTCCTATTAAAAAGGAGAGTTTATCTCATATGGTTGGGGAGAAACTCAATATCGATGATATTTCTATTGTGTAGGAGTTTTTTGGTGCCTTTCTAGAAGAGTTGCCTATTTTCTCACTGAATAGTGAAGTTGAGTTCTCAATTGAACTCATACATAGTGCTACACCTATTTCAAATACTCTCTATATAATGTCCCCAATTGAGTTGTAGTAATTGAAGAGACAAATCCAGGATAATATTGACAAGGGATTAATTCGAACAAGTGTTTCACCTTGGGGTGAAAATGTTCTTTTTTTCAGCAATAAATATGGATCTACCTGACTTTACATTGATTATCATGAAATGAATAAGATCATAATCAAGAAAAAGTATCCCCTAACACTTATTGATGACTTGTTTGATCAAATCTGTGGAGGTAAATACTTTTCCAAGATTGAAATTCATTCTATATATCATCATTTGAGAGTAAAGAAGGAGGATATACCCAATAAAACATTCTGTATAAGGTATGGAAACTATGAGTATATATTGATGCATTTTAGTTTAACTAATACCCCACTTTCAGCATGGATTTAATAAATAATGTATTTATATATTACCAATATCACTTTGTGGTATTATTTATAGATGATATACTTATATATTAAAATAGAAAGGAAGATCATGAAGAATGGGGATTCAAAACCCATTGGGCATAGGTTACTATTACAGTACTGCAGTAGTACTGTAACAGTAGAGGCACTATAGTAAAAGTGGGCATTGTAGAGGTTGAAGGACACTACAACGATGTACAAGACACTGTAGCAACAGCGGGTACTATGTGGTACTATATTAGTACAGGTACTATGGAAGTACTATTCACAGAATGGTCTTTGGGCAAAATTTTTTGGCCTACAGGTCATGTAATGGGCTACATGCCCACTGGGCATTTGGGATTTTTAGTGGGTCTCCCTCTACCTAGTTAAAAGAAGTATTATCTTTGCTTTAATAATAAATGAGGCTTTGGCCCCAACCTTTTAAAAAGGAAAATAATAAAGATCACTAGATAAATGTATTAATGAACTTAAGGAGAAACTGAATGAAATTTTTAAAAAGTGTAAATTTTGGCTATAAAATGTACCATTTTTGGGTTATATAATCTCAAGTGAGAGTATATAAATGGATCTATCAAATATAGAGGCTATTGAACATTGTCCTAGACCAACCATTGTAACTGATATCCAATTTTTTCTTGATTTGGATGGATATTATGAAAATTTTTGGGATAAATTCTCACAACTATCTAATCCAATCACCATGTTAACTCAAAAGGGAGCCATATTCCTCTAGCAAGTTGAATGTGAGGAAAATTTCCAGGAACTGATGTGAAGGTTGTTCATCACACCCATGAATAAATTACATTGTAGTGGAGAAGGGTTTTTAATCTATATTGATGAATCTAATAATTGATTGGGATGAATTCTCATGTAGAATGACATGATTATATCTTATGCCTCCTAAAAATTGAAGGTTCATGAGAAAAATTAACCAAAGCATGATTTATAGTCAGTTGCGGTAATTTTTGAATTAAAAATAGGAATGAATTATATTTATGGATAAAATTATGATATATATACTGATCAAATAAGATAAAAGTATGTATTCATACAAAAGGAGTTGAACATGATCCAAATAATATAGTTATATATGATTAAATACATTACCACCTTGGGAAAGAGAACAAGGTGGTAGATGGTTTAAGTCGAGAGGATCATGCTTTGTTATCCATGATTAGGATAAAAAAGATCAAATATTTTTTTTATTTTCAAAGGTTGGATCTAGAAATCCTAAATGAATGGGTGAAATTATATCTTTATCAAATTAGTGGTCAATAGTTTATCTAGGTAAATATTAATGTGGCATCAAAGGATGATGTGGAAATGAAGAAGATAGTGAGAAATGTTCTTGAGTTTAATCTTTATTATGATGGAGTAATAAGGTTCAAGGACTGTGTTTGTGTCCCATCAATATTATTTTTAAAGATAGAGTTGTTAGAGGAGGATCATTATTATTCATTCTCTATTCATCCTGGAAGTACGATGATGTATATAGATTTGAAGAAGTATTTCTCGTGGGACGACATGAAGAGAGATATCACAGAGTTTATATCTCAGTTATTGGTATGTCATAAAGTTAAGAATGGGTAAAAAAATTCTTAGGGGATGTTACAACCATTACTCATACCAGAATGAAAATGGGAAGACATCACTATGGATTTTTTCATAGGTGTCCCCAAAACATCTAAAGGGAATAATTCTATATGGGTTGTAGTCAATCTCCTTACAATTTCAATAGAATTTATCACTATCAAAGAATATTCCCACTTGGATTATCTCTTCAGGATATAAATTAATGAATATGTAATATTTCATTGAGTAACACATTATATTGTATCTAATCGGGATATGAGGTTTACCTTGATGTTTTGGAGAAGTCTTCAATAAGATTTGGATTTGGAGTTAAGTTTTAGCACTAAGTATCATCCTTAGATAGATGTTTAGTCCAAGAGAACAAATCAAACCCTATAGTACACGCTAATATCTTATTCTATGTATTTTAAAGGTGGTTGGGTTAAACACCTTCCTCTAGTTAAGTTTTCATACAATAATAGCTTTTACTCAAGAATTCAGATGGCTCCTTATGAGGACCTCTATGTAAAGGAGTGTAGAACTAAAACATGATGGGATATATTTGGATAAATATATCTATTGGGACTATAGTTAACCAATTAAATGAAAGAGAAGGTTATATCCATTTAGTAACACATAAGGGAAGTAAAAATTTGACAGAAAAGTTATGATGATTATTGTCAGTGTGATATGGAGTTCGAAGTTAGTGAGAAGGGTTTCCAATGAATTTTTCCCTAGAATAATTTCATGATATTTGGTATAAAAGGAAATTTTAACCCTTTGTATATTGAGCCATTATATATTCTTTATTGAGTAGGGATGGTATCTAATCACTTGGTGCTTCCAACATGCCTTTATTAGGTCTATAATGTGTTCCATGTATCTCTCTTGAAAAAGTACATACCTAATCCTTCACATGTAAATAACTTGAAAGTTGTAACATTGGATCATGATATTTTCGATGAAGAACAACCTTTTGAGATTATGGATCATTGATATAAATTTTTATAAAATAAGACCACTCACCTGGTCAAGGTTTTATGAAAAAACCACTAACTTGAGGAAGCTACATGGGAACCTAAAGATATGATGATGTAAAAGTATCATTGGTTTTTGTATTAGAGTGATTTAATATCAAGAGATAAATTTATTTTATTAAGGTTATAATGTACCATCTTGGTATTTTAAAAAAGGTTTTTCAAATACATTTAATTACTTTGATAGATTGTGTTATATTCAACGTCGAGTTTCAATGAACCACAATATACTATTTATATTATTATATAAACTTGACCACTATAAATATCCATTAAACGTGATGGTATGAATAGGAATAATAAAATTTTGAAAATTAATTATAATGGTTATATATAAAGAAAACATATTGATAAAAAAGTACTTAATTTCTATAAAGCCTTTATATGCTTCAAAAATTCATTTTTCTAAAAAAATGATTATATTATTTTTATCTGAAAAAATAGTAAGAGAGTGTTTTTAAATTTTATAAAATTTATTTTAAAAAATAAAATTCAATTTTAAAAAATATATATAAAAAAATTATATTTTAGTGAATTTTTGACATTTGTTTTGCAAAGATTAATTTTTTGATGAATAATAAATAAATATTGATTTTTATTTAAAAGATCATTTTAATTTAAATAATTTACAAGATCCATTTTATTTTAATATGGTTTTAAAAGTAAATTTTTTCTAATTAGATATTAATTAATCCAATTTAATTTTTTAATCAATTTCATATGGAATGTTGATATTAATTGTTTTTATACTTTTGAAAATTTTCCTTTGGAAAACCATTTTTTAATTGCGTTTGTTGGTTTAATTTTAAATTAAATTATGTAAGTTCTATTAATTTAGTTTTTAGTAATGAATTATATATTTGGAATCATAATAATATATATTATATAACAATTTAAAAATATTTTTTATTCATAATTAATTGTGAAAACAATAAAAATTTATTACCTCGTTTATGGGTAAAATAGGTTTATTGGGGGGTTAAACAAAAAAGATAAGGGTTAAAATAACATAAAAACTTGTCCAAATCCCATTATATAGATATATTTAGACCTTATATCATATAAGTTTTGACAATGATCCATTTTATATCTTTATGGAAAGTTTAAAACATGGGTTCAACTTTTTCATTTTAAAAATTACAAGTGCAGCCTCTCCCTCACTTATAAAAGGGAAATTTCTCCCCACTATTATTCACACTTAAAAAAATATTTGGTTTATCCAATACCTCCCAAAATAAATTTCTTAATTCCCTAACCACATAGTAAAGGCATTATTTTGATTATTAACTCCTCCTAATAAGGTTTTAGCTATAAACCTAAAGAGGTACTATGAAGAAGATGTAAAATTATTAAACTTGTGTTTTTGTTTTATTTATTCTTCAAACTCCTTAAAATTTTATTTAACTATGATAATATAATAACATAAGTATATTAAATATAATGATATGTTATTATGTTAATGGAATAACCTTCATTCATCTCTTCTTCAATCAAACGAGAAATTAAATCGTTGATCACATGTACACCAGACTACGACCTCGTGAATGATGTAATTCATTTTCCATCACTAAATATCATAGATTTATATAATTACAGATTTAATATTTATATTTTATATTTTTATAAAATATTTATACTCCTTTAATTATAATATCAAATATAATTTCTTACCTTACAATCTGTTGTAATACAACAACATTTCTTGTGCGTACGTGTGGACTACCGCCTAGACGAAGCGATGTGATACGTTTTTCATTTAATTTTTAAATAGATGGTATTAAAGATAGTTTAAATTAATATATATGATATAAAAATTATTCTGAAAAAGTGTATTAATATTTACCTTTCATTCATTCCATCTATCGAGAAAATGGAAACAACGTTCATGCGTAGGTTCGACCTACAGTCTCCATGAATAGTGTAATTCATTTTCTATATCTAACTTTAATGGATTAATCTAAATAAATATATAATAAATATATATTATATTTATATCATGTTTAAATTTATGGATATTATTTATCTATTATCAAAGTAAAAGTACTGAAAATACCAAACCAATACATACATGAAAAATGAAGCAGTTGTTACGAGAATTGTGATTTTAAAAAGGAATTGTTAATAAAAAGGTGATAAAAGGTCACAAGTAAATAATATATGATATGATATATATTATTATTGTTATTTAATGAATTTATAATAAACCAATGTTTAATATATATGTATTTCAAACATGTATTAATAAAGTTAAAACTTGAGGTAAGGGATCTTCGTCTCACTTTTATTTTTGTAGGGAACATTTCATATTCACCACTTTTTTACTTTGTGTGGTGTATATACTTATCATGAATGTATTTTATTATTTTCATCATGATAAAATATGGTATTTACATATCCATTTAAGGTTCCCTCTTTCATTGGTCTTATGATTCAAAAGTTACAAAAGTTGTGAAAGTTTTATGATACAATCTCATTGTTTATGAAGATTGTTTATGATTATGCTATCAATGATGAGATATTATGAAATAACTCTCAATAAACTCAATAATTTTTCTATAATATGATTATTTATTTAAATTAAATGTTTTTATTTCATTTTCCACTCTTACTTTACTTAGGATTCCAAAAGAATATTTTTAAGGAAAAACTGGATTTATTTCTCTCTTCAGTCAATTATTTTTTTTCACATGATTTAAAAAAATGTTTTAAATAATGTTTTCATTGTTATCCCCTAATTTTTAATGAAATTTTTATACAGGTTTTAATTTTTAAAAAATGTTTTAAAAGGAATATTTTTTGTCATTTTCTAAATAAGGCTCTCTTGACTTTTTTTTTTCTGAAAATGTGAAAGGAATGTTCATTTTAATGTATATAGATTGAACGATATTATCCACCATGATGACCAATCAATAATTAAAATGTTAATTTAAAATATTACAAGGTTATTTTTAAAGAAAATGTTTTCTTTAATATTTGAGAAATATTTATATTTTAAATAAGTGTTTTCAAAATTCTAAGGATGTTTTCCTCAAGAATGTTTTAATGATATTTTTATGGAATTTTATATCATCAACAAAAATAAAATTTTGTGTTGCTTATGTTTTTTCTGGATATGAGATGCAATTTTACTATCCTTACTATTTTTCTATAGAGTTTATGATTATGATTAAGGGATTTTTATGAAACCCATTTCTTTTCTATGGGTTATTCTAGGATGAAATTTTTATGAAACCCATTTTCTTTCTATGGGTTATGCTATAATGATATGTTTTTGAAACCCATTTATATTATATGAGTTATGATATGACGAATATTTTATGATATTTTGGAACAAAAATATATGGATTATGTGATGGTTGGGACCTATATTTTCCTCAAGTTCATTTGGTAATGATTAATTTTATATGAGCTCAGAGGGTACATGACAGGTTACCCCAATCCCAAAAAATAGGGTATGCATGAGGTTATCCCAATCAAAAAAAGAAAATACATGATAGGTTTTCCATAGAGTGAAAAATAGGGTACATGGGAGTTTATACCAATCCTGAAGTAGGTACATGGGTGGTTATCCCAAACCTAACATGTTATGAATGTCATGGGGGTAGGCTTGACATAAGGTTTTTTATGCTTATATATATACCACAAATCTATGTCTAATGGAAATGTTATGCTCTCATGGCACATGTTTTTGATTCCATTATTTTCCATATCATATGAATTTCCAAGATTTATTCCATGAATCATGTATATTATCTATGATATATAGGGAGTTATTTTCTAATCTTATTCTAATATTCCTATACCCTTATGCCCACATTATATTGATATCTTCCTTTTTTACCCTTATCGAGCATCTGACAAGGATCATTATGTTATGCAATGAATATTCATTTATTAATATGTAATATTTATGGATGAGAAGTTTGGTTATTTAAACACATTATACCCTTCTAGACATACCACACATAATACTTTAATTTATAACCTAGGGAAATGGAAAGATCTGAAAGGGTGAGCTCAAATGCTCGGTAAGGGGTGAACATAAGTGACATCAATTGAATATCATAAGTAAGAATAATATAAACCTTTGGGTATGATAACTTAATAATGAAACATTAATATAATATAATAAAATAATACCCAACAAAATATATATCATTAATAATTAATAATGATATAAGGATTTTGATATAACATGTGAAATGAAGCATAAGAATGTCGGATCAAGAGATAATTATCATATTCCATGGAAACATAACATTGGAATGTCCCATTACATATAATTGTGGTATAATAATGTGGAACATATGTAAGGAATTATAAATAAATGTAATGAATTAAAATATATATGAATAAGGTTCTTATATATTTGAAAAATAAACCTAAATTTATTATATAGGGATTTAGGAAATGTCTAATCAAAAGAAAGTATGAGGTTGGGTTTCCTTTCCAATATCATTTTAAAATCAATATTGGTTATATCTAAAATTAGATATATATTTTTATCTCTATAAAAACCACATATATTCTTATTTCATTAGGTTATTTCAAGGATCGACATGTCTTCTTACAATTTCACCTCTTATTGGTTCATAACACACCTAAAAGGTTACCTATGAGTGGGGTCGACCTTATCTCATCTTTTATGACTATAATATTTCTCATCAATGTCCATATTTTCAATATTTTCTTATATATTACCTTACATATACTTATATGATTACTTAGGATCATTTTCTACTAACTCAATTTTTTTTACAAAAGTGTGAAATTGACCTTTTTTAACATTTTCCACAGAGTTTCTTTCTACTGACATATTCTTTAGTATTTTTAATGTAGCTTACTTTTCAAGTTTTCATGTTTTACCAAAGTAATTTTTATTCTCATTATAATATAATTTACTTTCTTTTTAAATAATTTTTTTTAAAAATATAAAGCGAATTTCTTCTTATTTTTAAAGTAAAATTCTAAAAGTTTTATAAATTGTTTTTCAACTAAGACAATATCCTTTAATGTTTATTATGTTTCACAAAAGATATTATCTAATTATACTATCCAAATTATCCCTAAATATTTTTTATGATAATTTCATGAAGTTTTTTTTATGAAACCCATTTCATTCACACAATCTAATTATGTTGTAATGGAATTATGAATGTTTTCTTATTAATGTAGCATAAAGATGTATGGTATTTCATTATGTGGTGGGTGGGACCAAAATTATATATCCCTCAAATGTATTAAGTAAATATTTTTATCTCATGATATATCATGTAAGGGGATGAGTTGTGAACCCATTCTACTATGGGATTCTATTATTGTTTACAAACCTATATTTGATATATTAAAACTCAAGTAATATTTTTCTCAAAGTTGTTTTAGTAAATTATACATTTATTATATTAAAATTATTTTTTACCACTTTTAGAAATTGAATCAGAAAAATTAATTTAAAATTTATAATAATTAGGTATAAATTATTTAATTATAATCAATTTATTTTTAGGTATAATGATTATGTTTTATTAGGTGAAAACTAGTAACTGTGGTAAAATCTAAACTTGTAAAATTAATATTTCAAGGGATAAAAGGATTAAAAAATGATTATAAAATGTGTGAAAAAACATGTTTGAGGATTTTTATACCTTATAACTCCCCCAACCTATTATTTATAAAATTTTGGAACCATTTTCCTTGACAGTGACTCCCCATTATTTAAAGGTTTTGGGTATTTTAAAAAATGTTATCTCTTTCCACTTATAAAAAGGAATCTACTCTACTCACTTACCATCACACCAAAACCCCCTATGTTTGGCCCAAAATCTACTAACATATCTCCCAAAAATTTCTATACACCATAAAGTGGTGTTATTATTCTCAAAATACCATCACTCATTGGATTAACCCCTTCACAAAGGATATAATTCAAGAAGTGAGGTATAAGTTCCTAACGTATTTTTCTCATTTCTATTTCTTTTTATATACCAATTTTCAAACATAATTAAAAAATATTTAAATTATAACATCATTATTCTTAGTTTTATTAATTAAATTATAATTATATCACAAAAACTAACAACCTTTTCACTTTTCCAGTAAGAAAAACAAAAACGTGAAACGTGCGTATGTGCAGACTACCGCCTCCATGAATAAATGAGTTTGTTTTTCAATACCGCCATTCATGGATAGATCTAAGAATGAGTTTAAAGGATAAATATTATTTTAATTATTTTAATAATATTCTGGAAATACAAATTAAATATTTTTATAATGTTATTAATTATAAACAATCATAATAAAATTAATCATATTAAACAATAGAACTAAGAGGAATAAAATTATTTATACTATATAATTGTTTCTTATTCATCAATTAATTACATAAATATTTAGAATTATATTATATCACACTAATTAAAATTAAATTATATAATTATGATACTTCTATAATTAAATTGAAATTAATCACCTCATAACAATCGATTTATCATGGCATGTTCATGTTTAGGTCAGTTTAACCACTAACTTGAACAATGAAATGAAATTATATCATGGATGACTATGAAAACACAATTAATGGTTTAATATGATATAAAAATTTAAACAAATAGTTTTTATTGGTTATGGAAGGTTCATGTCATTATTTAATTCATTGACAAATAAAACACCCTTCATGGGTTAAAAATCAATGAAATATGCTTTTTGTCTATTTAATATTCTAGGATAAACTCCAAAAGTTCCCATGAAAGGAAATTTAGAAATCATAAGTCATTAAAAATCATTAATTATGGTAAATTTAATAATACTAAAAGGATTTACTTTGAAATAATAATAAATAATTACACCACTCTTATGAATTTAGTACAAATGGTCAAAAATATAAACACTTTATCTGGGAAAATAAGTAACTAATATAAATGTTGAGAATATTTATAAATAAAAAGTATAAATGGAAATAATTATGAGTAATTTTATGACATATTTTATTAGTATGTTTATATTTATTTTACACGAATTTAAATCTCTTTTGTGAATGCTAAGAGTAAAGCTAAGGGACTTTGGTAACTCAAATATATTTTTTGAGTTATATAGTTGATTTGAACATATAAATTTAACATTATATTTATTAATTTATCTACCTTTTTTATATGATATTATATATTATTTTTTAGGTAAAATATATCATTTTATTCAGTGTTTTCTACTAGATTATTCTCTCACCTAAAAGTATAACGTTATTAATAATGAGCCTCCATCTCTTATTTGAATATTTGTTTGAATTCAATGTTTTAGATTACCACCAATATCCTCCTTTCATGTATTAAAATAAAAGTATGTATCAATTTCTGTTATATTCATACTTTCCTTATTCACTTTTTAAAGATAAGTTTTATTATTTTTATGGGGATTTTCAATAAAGGTATTTCAAAATTTCAAAAATCATTTTCCTTTTCAAATAAAATGTTTTAACTTTAGAATACATTTCCTCCTTATATCAAGGGATATATTTTTCATGATTTTATGATTTATAAACCACCCTATAAAATATTTTATAGATTTCCTCTTTTGGGAGATCAAATTTGGTATTGATTTATCTAGTTAATTTGGTTATTTATGTGATGCCTTTTAAAATGTAATATTAAACCCATAATTATTCATGGGTTTTAATGATGTAATGATTAAAGGTTTTGTTGTGGAACAATTATATGGTTAATATTTAAGTGACTAGTGAAACCTATATATACCTTCAATACATTGGTTAAAGCTTTACATCTCATGATATTATGGTAAAATGAGTAGTAATGATTAATAAAAAAATGGGAAACTGGTTATGATTCTAGATCCACTATGGGAAATTGAATGTGATGCCTGATCCACTATAGGAAATAGGTGGTGATACATGATCCATCATGTTTATTTTTTATGCACATGTTTGTGCCACACTATTTTGATATATAACTATGTCATTCCCATAGATCATGATTTATGTCTCATGTTTTCACAGTATTTACCCTATGTTATATGTTTAATCATATGGGATTACTTTCCCTCATATTATAAAATTTGAAACTTTTTTTATTACATTTTCTATTAATCATATAATTATATCCTTCTTACATATTCCCATGTACTTATGATCTTAACCTGGGTAACATGTTGATATGTTAATTATTACCTTACTGAGCATTTCAGATCACCATTTCTTATGATTTCATTTCCTAGGTCACGAGGATGAGTTTAACTTTTGAGATACCCAAGGTAAGATCTAGTATGATGAAATTATAGGTAAATTTTCAAAATATTTGTAAAATTAGTTACTTATGTCATTATTCTCCAAATACACTAAACCTCTCAATTATTAGGATATTGAGATTACTATGTGATGTAATGTTTTAATTATGGAAATGATGTATAATAAAGGCATATTTATCTTTGGTTTCCTAAATAGTGGTTCCAAAATGTGGAAAAGGATAGTAAGGTAGAAAAATTGGGTAGTTATTTAAGATAAAATTAAAGGATGGGTGCCGGTTTAAGTGGGGAGAGGAGGGATACTTTTATAGGTGATATTGATAGGAATTTTAAAAAACACTCATTCATTACTACATAAGAAATGTATTTTTACATGGGAATTTAATCCAAAGTTGAAAATAATAGAGATTAGATAACGGGTGGTCATAAATTACATCATTGAATGATTTATAGATAATTTTTTATGTCATTTTATGTATTTCTTCCTTTATTTAACACTTTTACATCATTTTACCTTTTTTTTCATGGTGACTATGTTTTACCTTGGTAAGTTATTATTATTGAAACAATATAAATTGATATCCTTACATAAATTTTACTTGAGTATTAAATTTTTTGAATCAACTTAATCTAATTCAATTTCTAAATATGATAAATTTATCTTTTAAATGAAAACATAAACTATATATAAAAATTATTTTTTTAGAAAAATGATATTTTAGATATTAAGTTTTTTTAATCTTAAATCATATTAATTACTAATTAAATGACTTTTAATTAATTATTTTAAATTTTGAAACATAAAATTTACTAGAATCACCATTTTAATGTGATTAATTTAATTCATTAAAATAAAAAAACACAAATTCAAAAAAAAAATTGTTTGAAAATATATCTTTTTAACATTAAATGTTTTTAATTACATCCTATTAAAAATATTTTTTCATCTTATAAACATTAAATTACATCAATCCTTTAGTATTAGCATATTTAATTTAATTTAATAATCACTCCATATCATTCTTTAAAAATAATACAAATTTTAATAAAAAAAATATATTTTTAAATTATTTTATTATCATTTTATTTCATTCTAGAATTATTTACTATATATGAATTATTTTATTTTTAATTTTTTACTAAAAATTAAAAAACAGTAATGTAATTTTTATATATAATTATTTATATTTACCATATATCTAATTACCTTATATCTAATGTTCATATTTCCAATGATTATATAAGCAACACCTAAATATACAATATTCGTGTTAAATTCCTATATATATAACTTTATATATATCTAAAAAATTAATCATCATATTGTAAACTTTCATTGTCAATTTTTTTAGTATATTTTATACATGTTTTGTTAAATTTATAGTTATCGTCAGTGGTATGATCTTCATGGAATATCATGAAGATGATAATTTCAACCTTCTAGTCATTTTATTTACTCTTGGTTTCATTCCTTTAAGAATTTTACAAATTATGTTTCATTTAGTTATCTCGTAATGTATTACATTTTGTATCATAATATTCTACCTTAATGAAGTAAATAATTTTACATTTGGTATGGTATTGCATGTATCAAAATATATCAAACACACACTTTATTTATAAGGAAATTAATACAAAAATAACGGGGTTCTATATATGATAGACCATGATTTTTTTATCTATTTTTTATTATAAATTTTAAGTTTCACTCAAATTTATTCTTTTTTTCTTTGACTTCCTTTGAACTCTATGATTATTATAGATCATTTTGAATGCCCTTTAGTAATAATTTTGTGACTCTTTTTTCCTTTACTTAGTGTGATCATTATCATTTCATATGAGGTGTGTTTATATCCCTCTTTATAATCATTCTCTATTCCTTCTATCTGATCTTATTTATGTTAGGCTTTGGTAATATAGGTCCTTCAATTTGGTGAAAATTTAGTTGATTTTTTATAGGAGATTGATTTTTATAGGTCTTGTGGTGGATCCCTTAGAGTTTAGTGGGGTTTGATCACTTATTACTCTCATTCTTATTGGGTGAATATTATAGATTAAACAGATCACGATAACAATAAGACTAATAAATAGGAAATGGAAAAACTTGTTTATTATAATACAATTTCAAGTTATATTATTATTTTTGTATTTTTTCTTGATGTTTTTTGTTGTGGTAGACCTTTTTTTATAATGATAGAAAGATTGGATCACCTTTTATAAATGTTTTATCACTTAAATATGGTAATGATTTAGTTGTACAGGAATATGAAATTATGATGGTCTTGTTTATGCTATAGGTGTTAAATTTATAGTAAATAATGATTAATAATTTGTTGTTTAAAATAGGTTGAAACTAGGTTTTCCTTTGTTAACTATTATTTGTGGTTTCATTATTGAGGTGGTTAATGTGGTATTGGATGGTTAAGGTGGGATTTTGGGATGATAAAGTGATTTTATTATTATAGAAGTGTTGGGTGTCTTGTTTTATTGTAATGGTAGCGATTGCATGATTGGTTGTGTAGAAAGGGTTTGGTTTCATGGATATTATGGTGGTTGATGGAATGGGTTGTCTGTAGATTACTACAATTTGAGAATTCATTATTGTGGGTTTATGTTATAGTTTACTAGTGTCATGGATCATGTCTAGAATTAATGAAACTGCTAATGTAAAATGGTTTGAAATAAATAAATTGGGATTTTTAATGAAATTAAATGGTTAGTATGAAAAGCTAAAGGTGGGAATAAATATGAAAAATGATTAATGAATTGATTGGAATTAAATGTGAATAAAATAGTATAATGTAGCTGAAAAATATTAAATATAGATTAAATAAATAATATGGTAAAATGGGATATTAATTATACATTGTGGTTATTTTTTTGGAATTAGTAGTGGTCTTAATAGGGCGGGGCGGGTCGGCCCACAGGGCGGATCATGCGGGCTGCAAATTTTATTGAGCGGTCCGGCCTGGTCCACAAATAATGCGGGCTTAAAATATAAAATCCCGACCCTACCATGTGGGACCCGCAGACTAATGGGCCGGCCCGCGGGCTTAAAAAAATAATATATAAAAATATTTTTTTGCTTTATGAACCATGATAAAGTGGAGCGGAAAAATATAAATGTTTGAGATGTAGCAAAAAAATTTAGTTTTTAATTAAAAATATCTCTAACAATAACAACAACCATTAAAATATTACATCTTTGATGATTTATTTGATGAATATCATCTCAAGTGGGGCATTTAATTTGACAGTCTAAACCATTTTATAAAAAAGAATACTCTTGTGCTTCTCGTTAACACTGAAACTCATGTATATAATATTTATTACATATAAATATAATAATATATATTTTTTATTATATAAATTTATTTAATACAAATAATATATTAATTACATATATATGTAATATATATTATTTATTATATGTAAATAAGAAAATTTCCAATGAAAATTTCCATTATTTTTTTGTGCAGATTTATATTGAAAATTTCATGTGTAAATTTATACTAAAAATGTACACTTTAAAGTTTTACTTAAAAATGAAAATATATAAAAACATAAATAAAAAAATTAAATTTTCACAAGAAATTTTCATTTCAAATTTTTGACAAAAAAATGTTTAATACAAACTTCCACTGAAAAATTAATTTAAACCTCCACTTAAATTTCTAGTATTAAATTCAACTTCTTTTTTATTATAATTATACTAAAAATTTGATTAACAAAATTCTAAAATAAATTCATACTTAAATTTTTAGTTTAAATATATGAACACATAAATAAATAATTTAATTTTACACTAAAGATTTGAACTGCAAATTTTCTTTGGAAATTTTCAGTGCAAACTTATGTTGGAAATTTACATTTCAATTTTTCATATAAAATTACAATGTAGATATATTAAAACATAAATAAAAAATTTAATTTTTCAACTAATTAAAACTAAAATAAAACAATATTAATAAGTATATAAAAAATGTAAATTTTAACTAAAAATTTTCATTGGAAATTTGCACAAAAAATTATTAGTAAATATTTTCGTTAGAAAAGTTTAGTTCAAATTTCCACTTAAATTTATGATACAAATTTTCATTTGACTTTTATTATAATTATACTAAAAATTTTATTAACAAAATTCTAAAATAAATGCATGCTCAAATTTTGTTATTGAATTTTCCAATGAAAACTCCCACTGAAAATTCTCAGTGGAAATTTTCGCAGAAAATCCACAGTTCAATTTTTCCATTAAAATTATAATGTAGACACATTAAAACATAAATTAAAAATCTAAATTTTCATTGGAAACTTACATTTAATTTTTTTCATTAGAAACTTTTACATTAAACTTTCACTAGAAATGTCCAATTGAAACTGCAAAAAAAATATATTGATACATAAATAAAAACTATAAAATTTCATCGTAAATTTATATTGAAAATTTACACCAGAAACTATGAATAGACATTATAATAGTTAAATTAAAAAACATAAATCAAAATATTAGTAGATCATTGTATTAGAAACAAAATTTTAGTTTTTTATATCCATTTTCATAATTATTGCATCAAATTTTTAATACTAAAAATATATTATGCTCCAAATAATCACACGTGTGTCATCTATCCCACAACCAACCTTACTGTTAGGTTTAAAAACATACACGAGTCTATATTTTCTCTGATTTATGTATGGTTTTATTAAACTTGAACTATTTTTTCCACACAGTCATGTTAATTTATTGTATTAAATTATTTTGTTTTATTTTTCAAGAATAATATTTTGTAATACTACTTATAATTGCGGGTCAAACGAGACCCGCAGACACCCGACAGGTTAGTCCACACGGGCTGTGGGTTTTGCAGGTTGGATCAAATGCGGTCTGAATGTTTGCGGGCCTAAATTTTCAAGGCCATAACCCACATAAATCCATATTCAAACTGATCGGCCCGTGGGATTGTGGATTTTTTGACCGGTCTAGGAATTAGAGTATTCAGGTATGATTAGATTTGTGGAAGTGTTTGTTAGTTTGTAACAACATGAATGAGATCGCCTTTATAGGTAGTGATTATTATGATGCTCTAGTTATGGCAAGACCCTTAGGTTAAGCTATGTGTGGATATATATACATTATTATTTTTATATGCACCACCACCCGAGTCGAGTAACTATATCGATGCACATATGTGGACATGGGTTCTAGGTGTTATTCCTAATATCTAGGTTATAGAGGTAAAAAATGGCTAACTAATCCATTTTACCCACTCTCCCATTAGATATAGTACAAGTTACTATAGATTAAGGAATTTATATCCATATGAAATATTATGGATTGATGACATAGTATTTATAGTCAAGTTGACATGGTTATATAGTAGTGATGTGGTTACAAGGTGGGGGACATGAATGGAATGATTAGGGTATGAGGTTGAATTCCATCATGTTCATGTTACCCTACTATGATGTGATTTCTATGTGTGGTTGTGATATGGTAGTGGTTGTGGATATGTGGTTATGGTTATGATGGTATGTGATTATGTGGATATATTTATTAAAAAGGGTTTACAACATAACATATATTCAACTATAGCATGAGAGAAATTAGATCAATGAGGAAGTAATTACAGGATACCTTCTTGATACATATTATTTTTATATTACATTACTACACTTGGAATCATTATTGGTTGAGTGAGCCTTAGTGAGGTTGGGTTTCAATTTAACTGGTATAAGTGTGAGTTGTTTCTAATTTTTATTCACTTAGGGATTAGTATAACACTTTTAAATAGATATAAGAGGTTTTGGGGAGTATCCTAATAAGAATACCTTAATGGTCACCCCCATATATATGAAACTATTTTAAAGGTTTCTTAGAGTGATATGATGAACAGGATATGTCGTATTTTCTCAAGGTGATGTGTGTGTTTGTGAGTTTATTTCATAGGAATTGAATTTTTTTAAATCTATTTTAGATACCGTAGGTTATATATCACATTTTCATTAATTGTGAATTGGGTTTTATTCTATATTTAAAGGAGTTTATTGGTGTGGTTTTTATACTCCTAAGATTATAAGAGAAATGCCTCTAATTTATATGTGAATTTAGCCTCAGTGTAAGTCTATAACCTATAGCCTCTTTGAGGTGGGTTTAGAGGTCCACTTTCATATTCACTATAGGCCCAAGATGAGTTCCCAGTGGTGGTGGGTAGGGAAAGAGTTGTATCAAATCTATGGTTTAGAGATAGTATGGAGTTTGGATATAATAATTAGCGATGACTACATGGGTTTGGTAGATAAAGAATATTAATCGAACATAGCATATAATATAGAAAGAGATAATGGCTAGGACATAGGTGTTTTGGGTCCTATGTGATCTAATTCGTGGAACCTAATATTACCGATAATTCTATGTTAGATGATATTGATTGTGAAATAGAGACCAAGTAGAGGTACTTGCATCATCCTATTTGCATTTGTGTTTGAATTTTGGTGATTCTAGAGAAAGAAAATTAATTTAATTAAATGAGTTAAATGAAACCCATATTTTTGAGATTATGAGATTCATTGCTTTGGGTTTTAGATATGTATAATAGTCTTCATTCACATGTGGTAAAAGTTGAGGTTATGTTATAGGATGATATGGTTAAAAATAGGAGGTTTCCCCCTGGTAGAGGAGAATGAGTATTGGAGGAAGATTGTATGTGAGCTATAGAATCTGTGTTTTGTAGAGTATGTGGCCATAATCTCAATTAATATATATAGTTATAGTTATAATAACTTGATATCATATCATTATGATCTATAGTGAAAATGATAACTATATTCCATTGTCTATTAGTTGGTTAATAGGAGTTATGAGTCAATGGTGGTTTTTTATTCTGGGAGATTGAGAGGAGTCTGAGGTACATTTGGATGATTTTTAAATACAGTTAAATGATGAATTCATTTATTTGATGATGAATAAATCCAAGTGTCATGAGTTTCTCACCCTTTAGTAGGATATATTTTTCATGTAATGCATTAATATATGGTACAAGGACATCTTATGTTATTCTCCCAACCATCTTACCGATGAGGATATAAGGGATCAACATTTTGAGGTGGAAATACATCCTAAAATTCAATATTAGGTCACCTCATTCATCTTTGGAAAATATTTTCATGTGTTAGATAAGGCCAAGGTTATTTAAAATATTCATGCAAAAACCAAATCATTATTGTAGGGGAGTCATCAAAACATCCTATAGAGCTAAGCTATGGATAGAGAATCTTATATTTTGGCGATGTTGATGTTATAGATTGTAGGGAGTTGGACCCATCCCACTTCTTCTCTATTTTCTAGATAAGTTAATTCTCAATATTAAGACAACATTTTTTGGGATGGCGTACTTTTTTTGGGCACAACCATCACTGATTCTAATGACTAGATTCCCTTTGTGGTCAATATAGAATGGGTGGTTGTCTTTTAGATCACCCTCAGTAGTAGTTTCCTCTAAGGCCTTATTAGTTTTAGGTCTAGAAAGATTCCTATTATCAAAGGGAAGATATAAATATTATAGGGAAACCATATGATATCCTCATCTATAGGGGCATAGGTATCGACATGGTCGAGGATGTGGTTGTCAGTTGGGATAGTGAGTTAGAGGAGCATGACATGATTTGTTTCATGCCATATAATTTTCAGTTCTTTATAGGCCAGAGATCATTTGAGGTACCATCTATTTATGTAAGTTATATTTCAACTAAATTAAGTATAAGTTTATCAATTGTAACACACAAAAATTTTAGTATGTGTTTTTATTTAAATAAATACTTTGTTGCGTAGCTCGTATCATACACAATACATAAATAAAAAAACTATGGTATAATTTATCACAATTTAAGTTAAAAATTAATGAAGTATGTTTATATGATGTAAAAAAATTACACCCATTTCAATTGATATTAAATAAGTTTAAGAACACTTTGAGTTATAAAAAATTATTTTTAATAAAAACAGTTTTCATTATATTTTATGTTTTTATTTAAAATTTAAATCCTAAAATTTTAGAATTTTAATTTTAAGAAAGAAAATTAATTTTTAATTTATCATATAAAAATTAGTTTAGGGGTAGTGTTTAAGATTTTTTTTGAAATAATTGATTTTTAGATGAATAGTGAAAAATACTGTTTTTACTAATACCATAACTTTTATAAAATTATCATGATATAAACATGACATAAAAGTTTATAAAACCTTTGTATTGTCCAAAAATTTATTTAAGGAGTAAAATAATGTATTATAAAATATCATGTTTAATTTGAAAAACCCATGCTTGAATTTTTGGAACTTAAGTTATATTTATTCAAATAGAAAAGTTTTTTGGTAATTTTCATTTATTTAAGTATAAAAACTGATACATTCAATTTTTGATTAATTTTAAAGTCACATAACACTCATTTTTTTATCTATAAACCTATAAAATTCATGTAAATCATTTAAATACTATATTTTGTTGAATATTTATTTTATTCACAAAAGGTATTTTTTCTAAAAAATGTTTCTATTGCATTGTGTATACATATATTAAAATTAATTTTCCCCAAATCTATAAATTAAATCTTGTAAACTATTTTTTATATTTGGAATAATCTTATTTAAATTATTTAATATGTTATATTTCATTTTTTTTATAAAAATTAGTTACTAGGGTCAATGTTAGTCACCTTGGTAATAATTGAAATGTCAACAAGGAGTTAAAATAAATACGAAGTCTAAAAACATCCAAAAAATATTATCAATAATTGATTGGATGAATTTATTCATAATAACACCATATTATCTTATAAATTTTGATATTTTTTTGATAATATCCTTTGAATATTTCCTTTATTTTATTTAAAAGTTAATAGTATTTACAAAGGTGTCACCCCTCTCACTTATAAAAGGACCCCTCACCTCCCCACCTCAAACCACACAATTCCTTAGAATTTATAATAAATAATGTTGTATTGTAAGAGTAACTAATACAGTTACTATTACAAGAGGAGGTGAATTTTAGTTTAAAAAATCTAAAACAATCAAAACAGAATACATCTTAAAGTGATATTACTGGACACAAATATTATGTGATGATCAGAGTGAAATAATTAGAATCATAGTTGATCCAATTATATCAAAGTATGTTTTTATCATAATCACAATTACATCGATAAAACAAATAGTATTGAAAGATAAGTATGAAGACTAACTTTCTATTATAATAACGATCGAATAGAATGTAAAAAACAAGAAATATAATAGCTATAAAAAGTAAGAATGACTTATAATCTATATTAAAAAAATACACTATTTTAAACGTGGTAGTAAATGTATTCAATAAATCTGAGAAATGGTTCCCATAGTTTTATACTTACTATAAAGTTTGTCTTTCTTTACCAGAAAATCTCTCGATACGATGATCAAAATAAGATATATGTTCCTATCCTTGGAAGCCCTTGATCGCAATAATGAATGGTATCTATCTTCCTAGCCTTGAAATCTCTCGATCTAATGTATGAGATTCATAATCTTCCTATCTTCAAAATCCCTCGATCATAAAAATTATTAGACATGGAATACAAATGAAAAAGTTATAAAGGAAGTAGCCATGGAAAGGATTCCTTAGAATGAAAACTCTCTAATGTATTAAAATGATTAATAATGAGTAGTTCATGAAGATTAATCTTTAAAGACTTGAGTTTCGAAAATGTATTAGCTCCTAACTCTTCAAATGACCATCTACTTATTAGAAAATATCTAACAATCATATTTTTGAGTTAGTTGCAATGACCTCAGATAGCTAACTCTTTGACTGCTCACAATATTCTGTCATAAATGAATGTACGATGTCATTTTTTAGTACTATTACAATGCTAAAAGTATTCCGTATGATATAAATAGTTCTTATGTGTTTAAATTATAAACTTTAGTGAGTCCTATAAAATTCCTTTTTGATTATCAATATGATGAACTGAATGCGGATTAGTCTGATGTATCAGTACCATAGTTAGTTGGATGGTCATTACTTTTTTCAGTCAAGTAGATAAGGCATAAGTCTAACCACTAGATTAAACAAAGGTTATTCCAATGGATCAGAAGCACCTTCAGTATGATGGATCGGATTGAGTTATGTAAATTTTATATTTTTAATACATTAAAAACATTTCTATGTATGGTAGAATGTAATTTTTTCTACAAAAATATTATGAAATAATTGGGTCATAAAAAGTTAGTAAACATATTTTTAAGAAGGTGTTTTTCATTTCCAATACTAAAGGACTGAAAAATTAATAAATAAAGCTTTTGACTCAACAATGTCACCCTTTTTGGAAATAATAAAACACAAACTTAAATGAAAAGATAATAATTTTAAAAACTTACAACCCTTTATTCTTTTAAGAACATTGAAGAAAAAATTTCCTAAAACTCCTCCACATTTTATAACTACTTCAGAATATGATTTGAAGTATTATAATAACTCCTCCTTAAATAATACTTCTCCCCCTAAGGAATAATATTTTTCCATTTATTAAAACTTCCCCCATTTATAAAATATTCTCCCCCTTTATTAAATATTTCCCCCCTTTGTGATTTTCAAAATGGAATAACAAATAACCCAATGCCTCCTAATTTTTTTGAAAAATTAACACATGAAATAATAAATTAAACTAACTAATCATCCATAAATAATATGAAAAAAATACATCCAATCATAATATCAAAACATTCAATAACAAATAATTTGGATGAAAAGTATTTAATAATAAGAAAATATTATTAATGTTTTACAAACAATACATCAAGAGGTCAAATGAAAAGTTTAATATTTATTCATAAGGGTCTTCATAAAATCATTCATCTTCTTGAAATTATGTTTATCCTTTTCAAGCTTCACAACCATTTCTTCTAGAGTATCTTACTTATGAAGTTAATTATTCAAGATTTCAATATCTTTAGAATACTTTTTAATGTCATCCTTCATAAATAAAAGTTTGGATTCACATGATCTGAGATGAGTAATCTCCATATCAAATTTCTAAACCTTTTGTTTTAAGTATTTTACTTCCTCTATCTAATCATTAGTTTAATCTCGAAATTCTTCAACAAAATTTACTCTGTAGGGAATATCTGAGGATAACTTGTTGAAGGAATCTACCATTTATAACCAAAGTTACTTTACTTAAAAAAATTGACTATCATGTTATTTAATATCATTATCAACTTGGTTGGACCACTTCACCATCTGATTATAAGATATTTTCTGAGTTTCTTAATTTTCTTGAAATATTTTTAAATCTTATTCAATACAGATGAATTATTTAGATAGTAATTTCAACAATTTCAAGTGCTCACTGAGGCTATTTTGAATAAGTTGAAACCTTTATTAAATCTTGAAAAAATATATAATTGTGTCTTATAATCTTTTAAAATATTAGAAAATATAATCAAAAACTTTTTGTATAATGGTTTCCTCTAAATATGATGAACCAAATGAAGGTTTCAGAGGTTTCAATCTTGAGGTTTCAACACCAGGTTTGGAAACTTCCTTATATTTATCTTTAACTTTCTTTCAAACATTCTTATCATCTGATATTTCAACAACATCCACATCTTTATCAGATTCATATTTTTCAAAAACTTTTTTCTGAGAATGTTGATCTTTTTTTATTCCTTTAAGAATGATTTCCTTGTTCTTTTGTTGATAACTTTTATTGTTCTTATGATGAGAATTTTTCTTGAGAACCTTTAAAATTTTAATCCTTATCAGACTTAGATGGTAAATACGATGAAGTGGAATGTTATTTAAAATTATTATTTTTCTTTTGATCCTTTATCTACTTTTGTTTCTTCATCATCAGGTTCTTACATATCTTCTTTCTCTTCTTCTTCTTATTCTACTTATACTTCTTATTTTACTTATTCTTAAACTTATTCTTCAATATCTTCTTAAACTTATTCTTTAACTTCTTTATGAATATCTTCATCTAAATGCCTAGATTTTATTAAAGCACACTTTCTAACCAATTTTGATACCAATTATTTATCAAGAATGGAAAGAAATAATTTTTCAAAAACTTTTT
This sequence comes from Viscum album, assembly GCA_963277665.1. Lineage (NCBI taxonomy): Eukaryota > Viridiplantae > Streptophyta > Magnoliopsida > Santalales > Viscaceae > Viscum > Viscum album. The sequence goes on along the minus strand of OY728155.1, from coordinate 948,326,680 downwards.
TCTTTCTTGAATATTTCATTACATTATCTTCTGAGTGAACTTTATAAGGTACAATAGATATTTTAGTAAAAGAAACTCCGCCATTTTTCTATTTTTATTTTTTATAATCACTTTGTAATATTCCTTTATAAGTATGACCACTGGTATGAAGAAAAGTCATTCTAATGGATTAGATGTACCTTCAGTCAGATGGATCATATTGAGTAATGTAAAGTATATATTTTTAATACATTAAAATTTTTTCTATGTTTAGTATAAAGTAATGTTTTCTAAAAAAACATATTAAACAACTTGAGACATAAAAAGTTTGTAAGCATATTTTTAAGAAGGTGTTTGTGATTTACAAAACTAAAGGAATGGAAAAGTAAGAAGTAAACCTTTTAAATCAAAAAATAAATGAACATATTATCTCTATAATAATACTCTCTCACTTTTAGGAACCTTTGGTACTAATAATAATTCCTAAACATCTAATTTCTAATAGTTCCTTCAAGAGAAATGTCAGTCTATCAATATAAGTGATATCTTATTGATTTTTCTAATATATCTAATTCATATACCTCTTTATAAATATTATTTTTCACTTTCATAAATTTTTAAATCATTAAAAGTCTATAAAAGTGATATTATCATTATAAAATTTCATTTTATTACTCATTCGGTCTTTATAACACACTCATATTTGGGTCAGTTTAACCACTTACATGAATAGTGTTATAATGTTTATGTCATGAATGATTAATTAATGTTATATATTGGAAATATTATGTAAACATAATGAATTTAATATTTCTTAATGATTATAGAATGGTTATATACATATTTTTATTCAGTAATAAATCGATTCTTTTATGAAATCAAAACATTAAAAAAATGAAATTTTTAGGTTTCCATGAAAATTTTCACCATAAGTTCCTTTAAATGACCATGGAAATCCAAAACTAAATCAAGAAAATAATATAAAATCTCGTAATTTTTTTTATAAGATTAAACCATAACCAAGGTGCAAGGACCAAAACATCCAAATCAAAACATCTATGGAACATTGAATAGTTAACACAAAATTATTGATTTTAACAAAGAATTATTAATAAATGGGTTGTAAGTGAATTTTATATAGTATGACAAATATAAATATTATTTTAATATTTTTATATGATAAACCAAAATTTATGAAATTTTAGGTTAGAGAATGTATGACCAAGAGGATATCTGAGGTAAGGGTTTCTTTCATCTCAATTTTCCATCATTGAGATATGTTCTATATTTACCAAAGTATTATTTTGTGTAGAGTATATAATAAAAAAGAATTTATTTTATAAAAGTTTTCCTTATTTTTTTAGGATTTATATATCCATAAAAGGTTTTATCATTCATGATATTTTTATTCAAATGTTACTAAGCTGTAATGGGTTTTATTTAAAATCATTTCTGTAATTTGTTTTAATAATTTTACCTAACTCTATCTCCTATATATACATATTCATTAAATTGTTTAAATAATGTTATTCTATATACATAAATTATTTTTAAGTTAATTTTGAACTATCTTTTACCTTCATTGTGACAGTTTTAAAAGGAATCTTTTCATCATTTTTCATATTGGTCATTTTTGACTTTCTTTACAAAAGTGTGAAAACATGTTTTTTAACATTTACTAAAATACCACCATTTTCCCACCATAATTACCATTATTAATTATTTAGGTTCCTTTATAGGTTTTTATGGGTTTTAAATGAAAATCATATTCCCATTATTTAAATATTTATTCACTTTTAAAGGTCAACAAAATGAAAAGATATTTCTTCTTGTTTTTTAAATAATATTTCTAAGGATTTTATAAAAGAATTTTTCATATATATCAAAATAATTTAATGGATATTATGTTTTAATGAGTATAAACTATGATGAAACCATTAAAATTATTTCTCAAGATGACTTGTGAATATGTTTTAACAAAATTATTATGAAACCTGTTTCTTTTGTACGAGTTAATTATGCTATAAAAAAAATAATTAATGCTCTTATATTCATTAGGCATACATATGTATGGTTTATTAATATATGACCAGTGGTTTTGTTATATTCCTTTAATAAATTGGGTAAATAATTATATCTTATGATATAATATTTAAGGGAAACAAATTTGAACATAATCCACTATAGGACTTTATAAACCAAGAATTAAAGGGAATGGGGATCGAATGCAATCCTCTATAGGACTATGTCTGCTATGTAATGATGTTTTTACAATGATACTGGAAAAATGAAATGGTTTTCTATTCTTATTTATGTTCCAAAATTATATTTCATATTCATATTCCTATGATATTCTCTCATGACTTAAGAATAACGACTTATGACCCATTTTTACACACTCTTATGAATCTTGTATTATGTTATGCTAAATATTTATGTCATGATACATGATTTATGATCGATGAATTGTTGGTTATGATTATAATATATTATAATCATATACCTAGATTGTGTTATCAAACCCTAATGATCATCTTATGCTCACTTTCAATCTCCACTTTTTATTTCTCATGTTTACCCTTTTTGAGCATATGAGCTCACCCACTCTTATAATTCCATTTCCATAGGTTATGAAGAAGATTTTAAGTATGATATGACTATTGGTACACCATGTTTGAAGAATATTTTAAGAAAATTCTGAATTGTTTTTGTAAAATAAAATTATTATCTATCTAATCTTAAAAAACACTAATCCTTTATGTTCTAGGGTCTTAATAATTTTGATATAAATTTATTATACACCTAAAATAATTTAATATGCATATATTTTGTGGTTATGTTTCCTTATCAATGATATTATACTTTATTTTATAGATTAAGTAGTCATGTTAGGGGTTTTACTCAATTATTATCATCTCATATTTGGTTTCATCTTGATGAAACATTTGTAACACCCCAAAAATTTATTTTATATGTATTTTTTTAAACTGAATTTGTTCAATTGTTTTCTTCATATGCAACATCAAACCACGATTAATAAAAAAATATTATATAGCCTTTAAAATGTAGCCATATAATTTTGGGTAAAAATATATGTATGCAAACTATGAAATAAAAATAAATTTTATAATCGATGTTAAGGCATCGATAATTTAAATCAGTGTAGTTAAATAACTAGTATGACTGATTTATGCTTAAAAATGTAACCTTTCCAAAAATTTTATTTTTAGGTGTTTTTTTAAGAAAATAAATATTTCATAAATAAAATATATATCTGATGTTAATAATATATTAACACCAATTTTATTTTTAATTGATAGAAAATAATAATAATAATATTAAATATTTTAAGAAAAAGTTATCAAAAAAATATTCATTATATTTTTATGTTTTTATTTAAAAGTTAAATTATAAACTTTTTGAATTTTTATTTCAAAAAAGAAACTTCTTTTTTAGATTAAACATATCAATAATAGGTTAATAGAATTTTTTTATATCTTCATAAATAGTTTATTTTTAGGTGAATATTAAAAACACCGATTTGGCTAAAAATAATCACTTTTATGAAATTATTTTAACACAAGAATGACTTAAATGTTTTTGAAATTTTTTTAAAGAAAAATATATATTTATAAAGTAAAATAAATCATTTAAAATTTTTTATTTTTAATTTATTAAACACACATGTAATGTTTTGGAGACTTAAGTAATATTTTACTTTAAAAAATGATTTTATTTATTTATATGAAAATTTAAATTTCATCACTTGTAGAAATAAAATCTATAAAAATATATTTCATATTTCATATAAAATTTATAATATTATTTAATAAGGTCAATTTTAACTTTGGGAATAAAAATATGACTACTAAGATTAATGTTAATGAATATGATAAAAGTAAAACTGTTATTTTCAAAGAATTGTTTTATTAATATGATGTAATTTTTTTCCAATAAAATAAATTAATATCCTCCAAAAAAATATTTTAATATAATTTTTAAACTTATATAAAAATATATTATTACATATTCAATTGGAAATCAATACTAAATAAGATTAAGAACACTTAATGTAAAAAACAATATTTCTCTACAAAAAATATTTTCTATATACTAAATGTTTTAATTGAAATGTTAATTTTATCATATTTATAAATTTAATTGGATTAGATATAGGTTCATCACACCCAAACTTGGAAAGAGGTGTTATTTTATATTTTTAATAAAACATATATTACTTAGTTAAAAACTAGTTATCTAAGTCAAAAAGAAAATGAAAAAAATGAAAAAACAAAATAGTAAATGACTTGAAACATGTTTAAAACATATACTAAAATGGGAGGTAGAGGATTTATAAACCTTATCTCATACCAAAATCCATTATTTATCACTTTTAGATCCTTTGATCTTTGAATAGTGTAACTCTATTCTTGAAAAATAATGGGTGTTCCCAAAAGTGCACATTTCTTCACTTATAAAAGGGGAAACTTAAAACCCTTGATGCTACAACCATTACTTAGAATTTATTATTTAAAATATTCCATTTTTTTACTCATAGAATCTTATATAAATTTTATATACTCTATTATTATTTAGTTATTTAAATCCTTTTATTTCTAAAGATACTTTCAAGAGAAATTTCAAGGTCCAAATGTGAGTATTACTTAATCCTCATCTTTTTCTTTTTCTTATTTCCCTTAAACAATCACTTCATTATCATTAGTATAATTATGTTTTATTTTATTAATATAAAAAGACATATTAATTCCATTACATCCAATTAGAAAAACAAAAGAATGCTGATCGCGTGTTGTACGATCTACCACCTCCACGAATGATATCTTTAGTTTTTTTCTCTCTCATATTTTTATTGGTTATAAAGATATAATTTATAATTAAATGTGACATATATGAATATAATTCAAAAAATTATAATTCAACTCCATTTACTCTCATTTTTTGGGAAGAGAAAATGTTAACCATGCATTATGTGGACTACCGCCACTATGAGGTAGCGTTTTTCATATTGATTTTAATTCTTTATCCAAACCACATAAAATATAATTAAAAACTTTTAAAGAAACTAAATAATATCATTATTATTCTATTTTAATGTTATTATTTCAAAATGAACAATTTCTTAACCATACTCGCCCATTAAATTATAGTATGTTCATGCTTGGATAGATCTAACCACTTACTTAAAAAATGCTATAAAACTCTATCATGGATGACTATGGGAACTAAAATACTAATATTATTATAATTTAATAATAAATTCATGAATTTTTATAGTTATGTAGAAGTTATAATAAGAATTTAACTTATTATTATAATATCATCTCTGATCGCTAAAATTACGGAAATAAGTTGAAATCGATTCCATTTTCATGAAACATAGAAAAAAATATATTATAATGAGATATAAAATTTATAAATAAATATAATTTATCAATCATAATACCTTTTATGATCTTGTAATGACAATACTTGGTAGAAGAATGAAAATAAACACTGCTATTATGAAACTAGTTCAAAATGATCAGGATTACTGACACCCAATGTCAAAAATAGATAATAACTAATTAATATACATGTATAGAATAATTATAAATTAAGTTTATAAAATGTTATAGATGTTAAAAAGGTTCTAAAATTGGTTATTAATATAGATATTTTTTTATACAGGTGGTTAAAGTGCTTTTTTACTAAGAAAGAAATTAAGGTAAGGGTTTGTGCTAACTCAATTTCTTCTATTAACTTATAGAATTTCTTATCAAACTCTACTGTCAAAATTTTGATTTATTATTGAAAATGAATAATGTGTATGGTATTTCCTCTATAATTTATTGGGTTCTATAATTCTTCATTATAACCTTATTACCAAATGATTCTTACCTCAAATATTATGTTACTTAGAAGGGGTTTATTATCTCAATTTTCACCATCCTAAGACATATTTATTATTATACACCATGTTTATTTTGTATGGTTAATTTACTTATATTTAATATTTTGTATCAGGATCCTATCATTATTATTTTAGAGTTGGTGTCCTGAGATCCAACTGTTTGTACTTTGATTACGTGAATGTACACTTATTATATATTGTTTATTGTTTTTCATGATTATAATATAATAATGTCCTAGAATATTTGTTGCATTAATAAGGTCATGGAAGATCTCTTCTATGATGAGAACCTCGAAATGATATAACAATATTCTTAAATAAAGTTCTACGGTTGGATGACATACTATGACAAGACACATAATATACAAACCGTCATGTGCGAGTACTCATAAAAAGACGAGACTCTCTCTCATGGAGTTCGCACTTGGTAATCTCCAAGATGGGAGATTATGAGAACAAACCTGCCAGTAGTAATTCCACATGTCTTTGTTTCATAATACATTGCTATCTACGAGTGTGTGTAATGGTACTTAGACTGGAAGATTATCATTAACTCATGTCATGACTCACACACTTATATTTATTGATGGAAACCGTCATGAAGACAGTTGGCAGGAAGTAGGGTACGTTGGGTGCATCATGAATGACATATTTTTAATGGATAAGTTGAGGAAGGATTTGTCCCTTCCATATTTATGGAAGTAGATATCTCAATCCCTTTGATTGAAATAAAACTATCGCCCAAATTCCATGGCCATGGTGTAACGACGAGTTTATTTCTGGAAGTCAAAGAATGACAGATCAAGCATATAGGTTTATGACACTGCCATGAAACCTACTTGATGAGATATTGAGACAAAGGGATTAAATTAGATGTTAACCATTCGTATGATGTGACACGTCAATGCGGCATCAACTTCTTTCTCTTGGGTGACTTGACCCATTTCAAGACAGTAATCTTGGACTTTAGGCAAGCCCGCCTAATGCCAACGAGAAAGAGGGATAGAGGGTCACACACTAAGTGTATTCAAGTATCTCAAGTAGAATAACGATTATTCCCATACGTGGTTTAATAAATATTCAAGTAAGCCTAAATCATTTTAATGTTGGAGGAAGAATAAAATGAAAACAAATACACATCGTGTATTAATGATTACACGTCGTGTAGTTTTTATTTTGAAAAAAAGTATATGTCATGTATTAATGATTACACACCGTGTAGTTTTCATTTTGAAAAGGAAATAAGAAACAAGTACATTCCATGTATTAATTATTACACGCCGTGTAGTTTTTTATGAAAAACAAGTACATTCCGTGTATTAAAAACTACACGGTGTGTAATCATTAATACACGGCGTGTACTTGTTTTTCATAAAAAACTACTCGGCATGTCATCATTAATACATGTCACGTACTTGTTTTTCATTTCCTTTCCAAAATAAAAACTACACGGCATGTAATCATTAATACACGATGTGTACTTGTTTTCAAAATAAAAACTACACAGTGTGTAATCATTAATACACATCGTGTATTTGTTTTCATTTTTTTCATCCACCAACATTACAATGATTTAGGATTCCTTGAATAATTATTAAACCAAGTATGGGAATAATCTTTATTCTACTTGAGATACTTGAATACACTTAGTGTGTGACCCTCTAGGCCTCTTTCTCGTTGGCATTAGGTGGGCTTGCCTAAAGTCCAAGATTACTGTCTAGCAACGGGTCAAGGCACCCAAGATAAAGAAGTTGACACCGCATTGACGTGTCACCACATACAAATTATTACAATGTAATTTAATCCCTTTGTATCAATATCTCATCAAGAAAGTTTCATGGTAGTGTCATAAACCTATATGCTTGATCTGTCATTCTTTGACTTACAGAAATAAACTCGTCATTACACCATGACCATGGAATTTGGGCGACAATTTTATTTCAATCAAAGGGCCCAAGATATCTACTTCCATAAATATGGAAGGGACAAATACTTCTTCGACTTATCCATTAACAATATGTCATTCGTGATGCACCCAACACACCCTACTTCCCACCAACAGTCTTCATGATAGTTTTCATTAGTAAATCTAAGTGCATGAGTCATGACATGAGTTAATGATAATCTTTCAATCTAAGGACCATTACACACGCTCGTAGATATCAATGTCCGATGACACTAATACATGTGGAATTACTACTAGCAGGTCTGTTCTCATAATCTACCATCTTGGAGATTACCAAGTGCGAACTCCATGAGAGAGAGTCTCATCTTATTATGAGTACTCGCACATGACGGTTTGTATACTATGTGTCCTATCATAATTTGTCATCCAACCATAGAACTTTATTTAATAATATTGTTATATCATTTCAAGGTTCTCATCATAGTGGGGATATTCCATGACCTTATTAATGCAACAAATATTCCAGGACATTATTATATTATAGTCATGCAGAACAATGAAAAATATCTAATAAGTGTACATTCACGTAATCAAAGTACAAACAGTTGGTTCTCAGGACACCAACTCTAACAAACTCCCACTTAGACTAGACCCAACTACCTACAACTTTTAGGCCGCTAGACCTCAAATGATGATCATGTTTATGCTGAGTCAAGGCTTTAGTCAAGGGGTCCACCACGTTGTCTTCTATAGAAACACTGCTCACTGCAACTTCAACTCTTTGAGAAAAATCCCTCAAGATATGATACTTCCAAAGTATGTGCTTTATCCGCAGATGTGACCTTGGATCTTTTTCAAGTGCCACCACTACAATATTATCACAATAAAGTGTGATATGATCTTTACTGCTAGGTACTACATCCAGCTCTTGGACGAAGCTTCGCATCCATACTACTTCTTTAGCTACCTCAGAATCTGCGATATACTCAAAATCTGCTGTAGAATCTACCGCCACAACTTTCTTTGAGCTCATCCATCTCACTACACCTCCATTCAAATTGAATATGTATCCAGTCCGAGACTTCATTTCATCTTGATCAGTCTGGAAACTAGAATCTACATGTCCTTTGATGACTAGTTCCTCATCTACTCCATAAACTAGGAACATATTCTTAGTATGACTCAGATACTTAAGGATAGTCTTGACTTCCATCCAATGGTGGTCACTTGGATCAGCTTGATATATTCCTACCGCACTTAATGCGTAAGAAACATATAGCCTTGTATATAGCATAATATACATGACTGACCCAATCGCGGATGTGTAATGGATCCTTTTTATTTTATTTATTTCCTCATGTGTCCGAGGACACATTTTATTGGAAATATGAATGCCATGTGACACTGGAAACAATCCCCTCTTGGACTGTTCCATATTGAATCTCTTCGGTATCTTTTCAATGTATATACTTTGACTCAGGCCTAGTATTCTCTTGGATATATCATGATGGATCTTGATCCCAAGAATATATAATGCTTCGCCCAAGTCTTTCATAGATAATCATTTATCCAACCATGCCTTAACTAACTGTAGGACAGGTACTTCGTTTCCAATTAGCAATATGTCATCAACATATACTATTAGGAAAACAACTGCACTTCCACTAAACCTTTTGTTGACACAAGGCTCACATTCATTCTTAACAAATCCAAATTCTGTTATGGCTTCATCAAATGAATGTTCCATGACCTTGATTCTTTCTTTAATCCATAAATGGATTTCTGCAACTTTCATACCTTATTGGCATCCTTTGGAGTCACAAACCCTTTAGGTTGTGTCATGAAGAAATCTTCCTGGAGGTTCCCATTAAGGAATGTTGTTTTGACATCCATTTTCCAAATTTCAAATTCATGGTAAATGGAAATGTCCAATATGATTCTGATGGATTTCAGCATCGCAATCGGTGAAAATGTTTCATCATAGTCAATTCCATGACGCTGTCTAATACCTTTTGCAACCATTCGTTCTTTATAGGTGTTTACTTGTCCTTCCATGTCCAGTTTCTTCTTGAATACACATTTATTACCAATGCGCTTTATATCAACTGGAGGATCTACCAAAATCCAAACTTGGTTTTGATACATGGAATCCATTTTAGAATTCATGGATTCTTACCACTTGGAAACGTATGTGCCTTCAACTACTTCCTTGTAGGTAAGAGGATCATCATTGTCAACCAATAATGAGTCACCATCCTCAGTGACAAGAAAACCATATCATTCTGATTCTCTTACCTCTCTCATGCTCCTACACAGTTCTTGTGTCTCTGGAACATATTGTTCTTCCATAGGGATTTGTAGAATCTGTTCTTATACCAACTCCTGTGTATCTTGACCCTTGACTTCATCAAAGTCTATCTCGCTCCCACTATCTCTTTTGGAGATGTGCTCCCTCTCAAGGAATATGGCGTGTCTTGCCACTGTAACCATTTTATCTGAGGGGTTGTATAATTAATATCCCTTGTTTCTTTGGGATATCCTATAAAGGTACACTTTGTGCCTCAGGGTGCAAGCTTGTTACCTGAAGAGTCCTTAACAAATGCTTCACTACCCCACACATGTAAATTTGATAACATGGCTTTGCGTCCACTCCATAACTCGTATGAAATACCATTTATCGATTTAGTTAGTACTTGGTTCAGTATGTGTGCTGATATTTGTAATTCATATCCCTAAAAGGATAATGGAAGACTCGCATGACTCATCATTGATCTCACCATGTCCAACAGGGTGCAGTTCTTCCTTTCACTTATACCATTCCACTAAGGTGTGTAAGGAGGAGTGAGTTGAGATAGAATCCCTAACTCCCATAAGAAATCAATTAATTCCTGATTAAGATATTATCCTCCTCTGTCTGAGAGTATTTTCTTAATCTTCTTACCAATCTGGTTCTCAACTTCATTCTTGTATTCTTTGAACCGATCAAAATAATCCAACTTATACCTAATTAAGTAAATATATCCATATCTACTAAAATCATCAGTAAAGTTTCTAAAGTATAAGAACCTACCCCTTTCTTTAACTGGAAATATTCTACACACATCTGTGTGAACTAATTCTATAAGATCTTTAGCCCTTTCCCCTTTCCCACTAAATGGGGCTTTGGTCATTTTTCCTTGTAGACACACATGACATACACCAAGTGAGTTTAGTTTGAAAAAATCTAAATAACCATCTTGATGTAATTTTGTCAAACATTTCTCATTGACATGACCCAACCAGTGATGACAAAGTTGGGTGTGGTATGATTCATGTGAATTAACTTTGTCATCGATTTCCATTACTTGGTTTGTGTAGTCTAACACATAAAGGCTGTTATATAAATGTTCCCTACCAAAACAAATGCTATCTTTATAAAAGTAGAAACATTCATTTCCAAACTTGAAGGAGAATCCATCAGTATCTAATCTGGATACTGAAATAATGTTTTTGGTTAAAGAGGGTACATAATAACATCCTTTTAATACAAAGACCATCCCAGTAGGCAATGTGAGGTGGTAGTCTTTGACAGCTACAACAGTGAGTCTGGCTCCATTGGATGCTCATAGATCCACCTCCCTTCGGTCAATATTTTTGAATCTACTTGGTTCCTATATTTGGATATAGATGTGAGAACCACAAGCAGTATCTAATACCCAATTAGTAGAAACATATAGATTAAATTCGATAACAAACACAACTGAATCTTCCCTTTTCTTCCTTGGTTGGGTGCAGTTTTTCTTCTAGTGGCCCTTCTTACTACATGCGAAACAAATAGCCACATGTTCTCTTGCATTCCCCTTTGATATTCTTTTTCTTGGAAGGCCTTGAAGAAGCTTTGGGCTTAAAGCTCTTTTCCTTCCCTTTCCTTTTATTCACCATAAATACAGAAGGCTTTTCACACTTAATATCATTGTCCACTTGGAAAATAAGGATAATAAGACCAGATAGAGACTTCTAAATTTTGTTCATGTTGAAATTTAAAACAAAGTTAGAGAAGCTCTGGGGGAGTGATGCAAGAATGAGATCGGTACCCAGTTCTTCAGTGGAGTTTAAACTCTAGAACCTCTAAGTGCTCAATGTAGCCAATGAGCTTGAATACATGAGGCCCAGCTGGGGAACCCTCTCCAAGATTGCTATGAAATAGAGCCTTGGAGATCTCAAACCTTTCATGTCTTGATCTCTCCTGGTATAGACCATGAAGTTTCTCTAGCATGATTTAGGAATCCATGTCTTCAAGAGACTTCATGAGTTCACTTGACATTGATGATAGCATCAAACATTGAACATAGAGTGCATCGTTAAAATGTTGATCATAGAACAGGAAATATTCATCACTCACCCCTTGGGCATGAGAATTAGGAAGTGAGGACTCTAGCACATAAAACTTTCATTCATGGCGTAGGATAACCCGAAGGTTCCTAAACCATTATTGAATATTACTAATGGTGAAGATGTTTTCTTTATCCAGAATTGATCATAGAAAAAATGTGGTTGACGAGTTTTTCATATTGATTTTACAAATTAAAAGAGCATATTTATCAGTACTTTATTGATTACATTTTATGAGAAATAATAAATTTTTTTAAGTCTCCCACTATTTTATCAAGTCCCAATGGCCCTCACCATTGAACTCGGAATGTCTAGTTTCCATGAAATTCTAGTGGATCCATATTCCCCTTCGCATAACCCCAACAAGGTTTGGTTAATCTATTAGAAGGTATTTAGGTAGGTAGGTCATTTCCAACTATGAGCTTACATTTCCTTGATCTGTTGAGTGGACTACCCAATCCTGAAATCCTGACTTGGATTTTCTCAACACTTGCCTCCATTTTACAACAAGTCTATCAAGGGCTACTCCTCTTGATGTAAAATGTTTAAGTCAACCTAAAACTTTCATAAGAGCTTCCTTTATAAAAGTAAGTGTCCCAATAAGGGTTGGTCAAATGCATAGTTTTATAGAGTATTTCCCTTAATCAAGTAACGAAAGGCTTGGTCTGACTTAATATGGTATTTGATGGATTTTATTCTTTATGCATAGTTTTACATTATCACATACTTGTTAATATTAAGTGATGCTTTCTTAAGTGATTAACCATGTTATGATAATGTTTATGCATAGTCCGGTTTTTATTTTATTCCATCTTTGCATGCTTTTTTATTTCATTAATTATGTGATCGTGACAACACATACATAATAAATAAACCATGAAATCAGAAAAAAATAATATAAGATGGCATGATCATGATATTTTATTGGCTAGATTATCTAGAGGATTTGATAAACAAACCTGACTTAGGGAAGAACACCTTGAACCAAATGGTTCGTGTTTTGCAGCTCCCACCCGTCCACATTTGTATCTTCTTAGGTTGGTTTCGCCTCAACTTTAGATTTTGAACTGTCTCGTCTGGCTTGGGAGATCCTCCATTACATGGGGTTTACATTAAAGAAACCATGGGCACGCTGACCCTACATATTATTGGAAGAATTATCGCAGGCCAACGAATTTAAATTAAATAAAATTAAATGAAACCACACATACACAAAGGGTCTTTGGTCTAGCTCATGATCATCTATAGCATGCAACGACATTTACGCATATTTAGTATTCAAATTCTTTTAATCGTTCTATTATTCAAGATAAGTCGCGCTTGAATTAAATTAATTATGATCTTATAATTAGTCAATTATTTATCTTAAATTCCTTTCTGAATTTCCTTGAGATTCTTCTCATCCATATTCCTTGTACGGGTCTTTGTAATTTAGAGGAAACCCGATGAAATTATATTTCTAGAAAGTACACGATGTGTAGGCTATATTACACGGTGTGTATTTATTTTCACCCTTTATCCAAAGTACATGACATGGCTTTGGCGTGTTCTCTATACATTGAAATGTTTTGATTACACGACGTGTAGATTAATCTGACATGACATGTACTTCCTTGTTATGTGGTTACAAGACTGGAAATCCCGTGTATGCGGTACCCAGATTCTCCTTGCACACGGTTTCACCTAGGGCGGATCAGACTACACGGCGTGTTGATTCAACATACACGCCATGTATTCTGGTTTCCACACACCATTAATTTTTGGTGAACACGGTGTAATAAATACTTAGGTACAATCAATTCACACGGTGTGGTTTGGCGGACCAGTACCGGTTCGTTGAACCTAAGTACACGGCGTGCAGTTTTCACTACACACCGTGTATTCTTATGTTGTACAGACAGAAAGAGAGGCTCCTATAGATGAGTTCCTTGTTTTTATTTTAATAAAAATTAAAATTAAATATTCATTTCTATGATGTGAATCGAGAAACGCAAGAGGAAGCACAAATCTCAATCATTCAGATTTATAGAATGATTTATCTTGAATTGAATCAAATATAAATGCGTAAATTATGAATGAAAATTAAATAACTATAATCAATGTTGTAACCTCCCTTTGATACCATTTTATGGTTCTGGGCGCAACGAAAGCTCATGGGTAGATGTTCCCACTTGGCCTTTTGTCATTAACAATGATCAATCCAGGATCCATACGACGATAAACGCCGGACTCCACGGATCGAATCACCGAAATAGACAAAGAAGAAGAATGGTCCCAGAACCACAAATTAGGATCATCACAGGTTGATTATAATTAACCTGTGATGATCCTTGTTTGTGGTTCCGAGACTATTATTCTTTTTTATCTATTTCTGTGATTCAATCCGTGGAGTCTAGAGTTTATCATCATATTGATCCCGGATTGATCATTGTTAATAAAAAAATTCCAAGTGGGAACATCCACCCATGAGCTTTCGCTGCGCTCGGAACCTTCATATTCATGGTATTTAATTTATCATTTTAGATTCTATCCATCAAGGTGTTTTGAGTTTAATGTTTCTAAATCCAAAAGTGTCATTTTTATCTATATTCAATTGTATAAGACATGTTTTATATTGTGAACTCAATTTTATTTTATATGGTGTATTCACTACCATATTTTCCTTAAGTATAATTAATTTATTTCATTTAATTATAATTTAATTTAATGGTATCCATCTAATTTTATTTTTATTCTTATGTTACCATTACCGTAAGGGTTTTTTCATCTTAATTTTGATTCATTGAGATATGATTTGTATTCACCACATGTTTCCATTTTATGGTTTATAATAAAAAAGGTTTAAGTGTGAGTTAGAAATCCAACCCAAACCCTCATTTTTTTGAAAAAATATAAAATAAAAACATGGGGAAAAAAGGAAATTGGGGACAACAAAACATGATATGATCCCAATAGATGGAACAAGAGATTAATTCCTACCACACTCTCTATAACCCAGGTTTCTAGGGTGTTGACCTATATACTTTGGATTTTGACCTCAATACAATGATTTTGACCTTTGAGGTGGAGTTATTTCATCATCTAATGAAGACTTAGTTGAATCCTCTGGAATGATGAAGCTATTATATTTCCATGAAATATCTTGAAAATCCAACTCTATATTCGATTGGTAGAAATATCCAATATTTTTTATAGATATTTATGAACAAGGAGATAGAAAAAAAATTCAAACTCCATTTTGGTGAAGGTAACTTCAAGATATAAATCAATCCATTTTTCTATTTATTCCTTAATACCCTGGGTGAGCCTTTCACCCTCATAGTCCCCTAGAGTAATTTTATAATTTTTTACCCTTATGGCTTCACATTCTATAACTGAGGCCTTTACAAAATTATCCTAAGTATTTTTCATGAGATAAAAAAATTGAGATGGGAAAGACCATTCCATGTCTTGAAGGGTATCCACTGGGGATTCCACATGAAGGGGTAAAAAAGAAGAAAAATGCAATTTCGTTTTTCACTTTCGATTAGATGAAGCTAGAAAGGTTCTATCTGATAATAATGGAGAATCAAATTACTCTTGATATAAAATATATCCTTCAGATTGGACATTATCATATTTCCCTTACTCACCAGCATATTTACCATCCTCACCCAACTTATTGGGTTTCCTTTCCAAGAAAATAACCAGGGCAGTGTTCTGAACATGAATAGTAGCAGGGAACCCTACATTGTCATCTTCTCCAGACCTGTCAACTAGACTGGTGGTGCCAATAACATTCAAGAAAATAGTAGGAGCACAAGTAATATGGAAATTTCTAATTCCTTTGACCCAAAAATCCCTAAAATATGTAGTAGTCTAAATAGAGACATATTCCTCAATACTTTTTTCCTAGGAGAGTCTCACAGCCTGCATAGAAACCTGATCTGCATTTCAATCCAAGACTAGAGTGTACATTCCATAACCCTATGGTTTTTTCTCTTTATTCATGATCCCTGACTCAGAAACTACACCTTCCGATAGATCAAAATTAGCACCTACTTGGGTTTTTGAGGTTTGGACCTGTGTCATTGACATTTTCCATTCAATCCTGAGCTAAGATGATTGGCCACCTTCCCAGGGATGCATGTTCCACGACCATCGTTTTCCTTCATAAGATCAAAAACTCGTCCACTATATATCACTAACGGCCAGTAAGCCTATGCAAATTTCCTTATAAGATCCTGTCCAGCCTGATTAATGCAAGAGTATCCGCTCATATTCCCCGATGTGTGTCCCTGGAACATCATGACTTCGTGAAGGGAAGGTCTATCCAGGGTCTATTGCTCTCACACAGGAGATTATTAGAGACCTAAAATTCAAGACTCGTGGTTCCAATATGGATATTAAGCTTGACATGAGTAAATATTACAATCGAGTTGAGTGGGGTTTTATCAACAAGGTGATGGCAAGAAGGGGGTTCTCCCCGTGGAACGTCGACATCATCTTCAGGTGATTTAGCTCCTCCTAGTTGGTCTTCACTTTTCTGGGGAAAGGTTATGGGTTTTTTGAGGATACTCGCAGGCTGAGGTAGGGTGACCCCTTGTCCCTGAGACTTTTCATTCTTTCCTTGGATTTCCTCAGTCGACACCTACACAAGGGCACGAATAGAGAGGAGGTCGTGGCTTATCATCGAAGAAGAATAGATCCCCTATTTCTCATTTGATATTTTCAGATAACACATTTATCTTCACGAATTCCATTCGGTGGTCTATTAATGGCCTCAATAGGGTTATGCAGGAGTATTGTTTTTGGAGTGGGAAAGTCATCAACAAGGCTAAAAGCAACTTCTTCATTCCCGACGGCTACGACACTTATCAGACCCATGTTATTCAGCAAAGCATGGATACACACAGAGGGTCTTTTCCCATGGAATACCTGGGTTCCCCAATATCCTCAGGGAGACTTCATGTACAAGACTTCGAATCCATTGTCAACAAGATTACTGACAAAATCCTCAACTGGAAGAACTTATTCCTCTCGTTTGGGGGATGCATAACGCTAGTTAATAGAATTCTTCTTACCACCCCCATACACTCTCTCTCATCGATCAAAGTCCCCAAGAGAATCATTTATAGGATTGATAATATTCTCACTGGTTTTATCTGGGATCCACACTCGGAGGGAAGGCGTCGCTGGGCCTCATGGGAAAGGGTGGCGAGGCTAGTTAGGGAAGGCGACATCAATGTCTGCCGACTCGAATATACGATCATGTGCATGCATGAAAAGATATCCTGGGAGGTTCTAAAAAAATGCATGCTATGGGTAATTACCATGAAAAACTCCCATGCTGGATCCGAGATCAGGGAAGCTGGAAAGGTTCCCCCTTTCTGGTCTGTTATTTCTCCATTTATCGCTGCATTGGAACCTCAGTCCAGATGGATCATGGGAAGGGGGGACATCCTTTTCTGGCATCAAAACTGGTCCGGGACCATCCTTGGCTTTCCAGGGTGCCCGGGCACTCTGCTCACCTTCAAAGAGGCTAGTGCTCACCCAACCTTCATCGAAGCAGTCCTGGACGATGAACAACATGATACTTTCAACCTTATCGACATCAACTCCAAACCGGACAGATGCGTCTTCTCTCTCTCTGCATTGGGTTCTTTCTCTTTGAGGGACTTCTGATGATCTCTGGCCACCTCCAATCAAACCGCTTCATGGAACACGATTCTCTGGGCCAAATAATATCCGATCAAATAGAATTTTCTTACCTGGAGGCTGCGCCACAAGGCCATTCCCACAGATGAAACATTAGGCGTTGTGACATTCCATTGGCTTCAAGGTGTCACTGCTGTTCGAAGTACCAGGAGGAGAGCATGGATCACCTATTCTTTGAAGGAGAATGGGAGAGGGAGGTATATCTTTATTTTGGTGAGTTCATAACAATATCTGTTAATCGCATGGCCGACATGCCTTTTCTGGACAAATGGTTTCACGGTGCGGTGGAGAGGGGCCCTGAGCAGAAGGCACGAACCATGGTTCTCCAGGATGGATACTGGTCTATCTGGCAAGCGCGGAACAAGGCGCGACACGAAGGGAATATCTCCTCCGGCAAGGGAATTGTACTTCGTAAAAATTTCCTACTCCTGGACATGATTAGATCCTTGGGAAAATGGAAGGAGGTTCCCACTCTCCTACGACTTCAGACTTGTACTGCTAGTTTCTCTCTAGGTAGCAGCTAAAGTAGAGGCAACTGGGTTGGGTGGTCACCACCCAGCAGAGGGATCAAACTAAACTCTGACGGGTCATGCAATATGGGGTTGATTTGTGGAGGAGGGGTGGTACAAAACCATTTTGGGTCGGTTATCATGGATTTCTCTGGGCATTTGGGATGTGGCTCTTCTCTCCAAGCCGAGGCAAATGCGATTTTGCTGGGCCTCTCACTTTTTCGCCAAAAAGGGATTATATTATCAGAGGTTGAAACTGATTCCAAAATCCTCCACAATGATTTATAGGGCTCTGGTTTCATTCCATGGTCTATCCATTACATTACGAGGGCGTGCATAGGTATGATCAGCAACAACATCAGCTTAACCCACACTTGGCGTGAGGGGAATAAGGTAGTGGACCACCTTACTTCTCTCGACATCCCCAGCCCAGCCCATTTCTATTTCAATACTGCCATCACTATGAATCCAAAGGGGGTCAACTTTGTTCGAGGGGATTCTCTGGGCCTCCACTACTTTCGGCCTCCCTAGGTTTTTCATTTGGGGCGCTTCAGGCCCGTTTTTCTCTGGATTTTGTTGTATTTCTTATTTTCAATAATGATATATAATAAAAGTATGGAGATGATTGGCCCTAGCCACCACTGGCTTCACCCTTAGATTTTTATTAAAATCTGGGTTATTCCCATTCTACGAAGGCTTCAATAATTGTTTCCTTTTGACATTAATAACACACTATAATAAAGATTTTCCTTTTGAACCACAAAATTGATTGAGATTATACCTTCAATTCTGAGCCAAGTGACCAACATATTTACAAACAAAGAAAAAAATCTAGACATCTATCATATTCAACATTGATATGAATACCATGAGTTGGAATAGTGATAATGACATTATCAATAAGAGTGGATCTAAGATTGATATCAACCAACATCCTTGTAAAGTTTACGTACATGAATTTCTCAGTTTACTTAGATGAACCGTCTTGGGATTCAGAAATAAAGAACCAGTAAACCATGCATGAGTCATGAAATCCTTCAACTAAAAAATGCAATGGAAGAAGCCTTGGTCTAGATAGATACATCTCCAATTTGAAAACCCTTAAAGAAACAAGATTCATCAATCCATATCATCTAGCTACCACAACTTGAATCCTTTGGAAAGAACAACCCACACAATTAAGGTGTTCCTTCCCATGGTTAGTATTTCAAAAAAAAGCATCAATATTACCCTCAATATGAGTGACCAAGCCTTTACTATAGATCCCACCAGAGGAGGAACCTTTGAAAATGGCCAAGGGGCATTAGTTTTTTTCACACCTCAGAATTGAAGTTTTACCTG
Source organism: Viscum album (assembly GCA_963277665.1). Taxonomy (NCBI): domain Eukaryota; kingdom Viridiplantae; phylum Streptophyta; class Magnoliopsida; order Santalales; family Viscaceae; genus Viscum; species Viscum album. Next base: position 948,306,966 of record OY728155.1, on the reverse strand, counting down.
GATTCCTATTAGAACTAAAGGTCCTTAAAATTTATATGGAAACCCTTTAGGAATCAGGGATGGAACCTGATATTGGCCTCTATAGAGATGAATAGAACCTAGGAAGTGTGGAATCAACACTTTGGAAGAGTGACCTAGACTCCATCTTTGATTTCATGGAGAAATTCCTAGACTGATGACTCTATTTAAATCACCTTTTTATATTGTATATATTGGTTATAGATTATAATATAAATCATCTCATACTATTTTATTTTCGGGGATTAAAAAAAATGAAATACATCACTTCCTTTTTCTTTCAAAATCATCATATGTTATAGGCATTATTTTCATTCCAAATCATTTCCTTTGTGAAGAATATATATTTCCTTCCATTGATTGAAGGGTGTTCACCTAGATGACATCGATCGATTGATTGGTTAAATTATTATCTCAAATATATACCCTCTTCTCTATACAGTGTTAGCTTGAGGTATTCTTACATAAAAAGATATTCTATTTATTGATTGGGGAAATATTAAAAATCTATGTATTTTTAATTCTAATATGGATGTTTATTGACTACTTAGGAAAGTTTATCATTTATTTTTCATCCATCCACCTTCTTTTTCTAGATGGGTTATGATCATTTTATCACTTTTATTGACATGAGGAAAAATATTAACATTATGTATGTTGTAATCCTAAAACAAATGCTTATAAAGGAGAGTTTATTATGAATGATATTATTATTCAAATATTTCATATGGTGAATGAATTAGACATAAAGAAGTGGTGAGTGGGGATCGATATTATATAGATCCTCAATGCATTCATTAGTCTCATGAGACAAAAGGTTTGGGTATTTTATGTATGCATAACTAATGAAATCATGATGTATTAGTTTCAACCTTGGTGATATGAATGATACCTTGGATATAACCAGTATGGAAAAAATAATGTATTGGATGAGGCCTTGAAGGTAAATATAATGATATTTGACATTATGAATTCCATAAACTTGAATTTATTTATTGTTTTCCATATGTTTATTTACATTATTAAGTATAATTTCTTTATCTCATATGAGAAGTTATAAGGAATTATTTGATTATAATTTTTTACTTATATATTATTCAAACCAAATTCTTGTCATGATTGGTTTTTATATATGTTTTCCATTACCAAGTATTTGATCTCAAATTATTATGTTTTTATTTCCCCAAGTTATAAATAAAATTATTATAAAGGATATGTATAGAATAGTAGAATGTGTGGAGAATTTTTTGGGAGATTTTTAGATATATTTCAATATAATTAGTTTCATATATAACGTAAAAAATGTCAATTTTATTAAAAATAAATTATTTTTATTACTTAAATTTTCCTCCTAACTCTCTAAAACTATAAAACTAAAAGGTTATTTGGATCTAAGTGAATCAATATTTATAAGTGATATTGTAAATTTTGATGTTTAAAATTGTGTTTCTTTGGTTTATTTCAAAGACAATATGTAAAGCTTTTTCTTATTCACATCAGATTTCAAGAGCACAGGTTTGTGACATCACAATTGGTAGTAAAAAAGAATTTATATAACTTTAGAGATTAGTATGTACTAGTTCGGGATAATGTAAGAGTTATAAATGTAATTTAAGGTTTATAAGTTAAGGTTGATAATGATTTCAGATGAATAGATAATCCTTTAGGTTAGTTAAGGTAATATTAAATATTCTATGGATTATGATAAGATAAATTTAGTGAAAACCCTGGGGATTATTCTATTTATAGGAAACCATCCCAAAGTTTTGGTAAAGTTGATATTGTTTACTACTCATAGAAATTACATCCATGTTTGGATATTGGAATGTGGATACAATTGTAGCACAAATACACCTTGGGGTAATCACCACAAAAAAGGATGGTTGAGAACTGACTTGGTCTTCACCATGCTGCATGAGTAGTGGGCCTAAAACTGCACACCTTTCTAGAAACTCCTAGGGGAAATTATTGTGTTAATCAAATTTTATTTACATATAATTATGAATTATTTTTTATGTAAAGGAATTAGGTTAAGGAATATGAGATAACCCAACCTAAAAAACCTAAATTGAACCTAGAGTGATAAGGATTGTATAGAAATTTAATATAATAATTTCAAAGTGTAAGACATTTTGAAGTTAAATTTTACATGTGATTATCATTTAATAAATTTACGGTGGAATTCATCACTCGTAATTAACTCCTTTTAGTTTTAGTATTGGTTTAGGCCTAAAGAAACTTAGTTAATAATAAATGTCATATATAATTCAGAGATTGTCTCAATGAGAAGCCTAATGGGATAAGATCTGTATTGATAAATGTTTTCATTATGAAAAACTAGATATCATAAATTATTATCAACAGAATGGAAATAGTTAAATCCACAAATACAATAAAAAGTTAGGAGGAGTCTCATGGACATCCAAGTGATAAATATGATGATGGAATAAAGATTTAATTTCCCCTGTGTCAAAAATATGGTAAAAATCCCTAAGGGGAATTTCTCAAAGGAAATGGAATATGATTCACATGTGGAAAAGGAGGGAATAGAGAAAAAAGTTTCAAAGGAAATATTATGTAATCAGTTAGCATGATATAGGGAAAAGATGAGCCTCTATGTCATACCTAATATATTAAGATAGAAACCTCATTAAAAATTATATATTGAGTTATTTATATCTTTTAGATACCTATAAATAATTTCATTAGAAATTTTTCATTAAAATTTCAAGGGATAAATATATTTAAGGGGGAAATGTAACACCTTGAAAATTTTCATTTAATTTTTTTCTTTAAATTCTAATTAATTCAATAGATTTCTTCACACATAACACCGAACCAAAATGAGCTACATAACATTATATAATAGTTAAAATGTAACTATAAAATTTGAGAGTAAAAATAGATAAAACTAAATTATGAAATATATGGATAAATAAAAATAAAGTTCATTATAAATGCTAAGAAATTGATATATAAAATTAGTGCAATTAAATAACTAATAACACATATTTATGCGTTAAAATATAAAATAAAAAAAATTATATTTTTATGTGTTTTTAAGACACTAAATATATTATGGATATAAGATATAGTTTATATGAATAATATATTAACACTAATTTTATTAGTAACTAATAGGAAATAAGAATAAGAATTGTTAACATTTTTTTAAATTTTTTTATGAATATAGTTTTCATTATATTTTTCTGTTTTTATTTAAAAATTTAATTTTTATATTTTAGAATTTTAATTTGAAAAAGGAAACTCCATTTTTAGATTCACCATTTCAATATTTTATTCAGATTAATTTTTAGGGTTTTTTTGAAATAGTTGATTTTTATATGAATAGTAAAAATACCAATTTTGATAACAACTAGCGCTTTTATGTCATTATATTAGAAAATGAATGACCTTTTTTTTGAAAACTTTTATATATAAAAATATATATTTATAATTTTAAATATATCATTTCAAAATTCTATGTTGAATTTATTAAACCCATGTTTTATTTTTTGGAAAATTAAGGAATATTTTACCCAAAAAATTGTTTTTATTCACTTATATTAAAGAATACATTTCATAAATTGTATATATTAAATCTATCAATATGGATTTCATATTTTATATCAATATTATCATAATATGTAATAATTGAAATTTCATTTTGGGGCATAAATGTATGATTAGTAAGATTAAAGCTAATAACCATGATAATGGTAAAATTATTATTTTTAAATTATTATTTTATTAATATTATGTAATTTTTATATAATAAAATAAATTAATATCTTCCAAAAAATCAATTAAATGTATTTATAAACCTATTTATAAATATATTATCACCAATTAAATTTTTAATCAATAAAAGATAATATTAAGAATAGTTAATCGTAGAAACATCATTTTTCTAATTTTTTTTAATATAATAAATTTTTTAATTTAAAAGATAATTTTTAATTATTTATAAATTGAATTAGATAAAATATAGGTTAAATTTAGCTTTATCACCCCAAATTTGGTAATTGGAGCTATTTAGTATTTTTAGTAGAACATATATTACTTAGTTAGAAACTAGTTACCTAGGTAAAAACTAAAATGGTAAAATATAAATACCTAATGGTAAATTATGTGAAACATGTTTAAAACAAGATTTAAAATGATAGGTACAAGATTTATCAACCACATACCACCTTAAAATTCATTACTTCTCACTTTTGGAGCCTTTGAACGTTGAATAGTGTCATTTCATTATTGGAAAATAATGGCCATTCACAAAAGTTCCCTATTCTTCACTTATAAAAGGAAACACTTCCACCCCTTCAAAAAAAAACTCATTACTATATTTTTCCCTAAAACTCTTCTATTTTTCTCATAATATAATCTTATTTCAATTTATTAATCCTGTAGCCTCAATTGTTTATCTTAAGCCATTAATTTCCTAGGATACTTTCAAGAGAATGTTCAAGGTGCCGAAATGGGTATTATTTAATCCATATATTTTCTTTATTATTATTTTACCTATAAACCTACCCAAAACATAGTTATATTATTACCTAATTATCATTACTATACTAAAGTTTTATTATATTGATGTAATAACCCTTATTTATTCATTTTCATCAACTTAGAATAATAAAAAATGTCAATCATGCATTTTGCGGACTATCAACAACACAAAGAGAAATCTTCAATTTTTCATCACCACCTCTACTCACTTATTATAAGTATGGAATAGAAAAATAAAATTCAAATTGAAGTGCATAATAATTTCATTTTTTGTCAATATGGATTGAAGTGCATAACAGTTTCATTTGTTTTCAATGAGAAGTCAATATGTGAATGAATGTTATTGATGAATAAGCTGGTGAAGCCTTGGAGAATTGTTGTTGATTCAAAGCATTGAAAACTACACTTGATCAATTCTCCAAGAGGATATAAAGCTGACTATTTTTGAACTTGTTCTATGTTCCATGACTTGTATCAAGATGATACATTGTCACAACAATTGAATAAGCCCATGCAATACTCAATTTCATGAGGCATAATAAGATCCATCCAATGGATTCTAATTGGATGAAGGTTATTTACAATATCAGATGATTGTTTGAGCTAGTCCTCAAAGTCCAAGACATGTGTTAATGGAGAACAAATCCCTCACAACAAGGAGAAGCCATGGCTTATGTTTTAATGCATGAGGCATGAAGAAATGATCCATGCATCATCCATGATTGGATTAAGGGAATGAATTGAAGATATTTGGGATTTATGATATGAAAATAAAGAAATGAATAATGTTTGAAGATGAATAAGAGAGGAGAATGGGATTTGAATGAACAAGGATGGTTTGGAATTTTAAGGAGGAATTATTACTTGGTTTTTATACTAAGTACTTAGTACTATGCCTTTACTAAAAAAATGGTCCAACCATGGAGGGAACGCCGAGGTCCTCACCTCAAGCAAATGTGGGACCTGTGGTTCAACTGCGCTCGAGGGAAGCCCTCAAGGCTAGCCCCACATGAGGCAGGGTGTGAACGTCTATAGATGCCGCATGGTGGTGAACCCGTGCAGCGTGGTCACTAGAAGAGCGTCGGGAGGAAGCATAGTGGGCATTAAGAGCGTGCCTGCAGAACACGGTATGGGGCGGTACCGTGGAGGGAGATGAGAGATTTCAGAGCCACTAATATTAGTGATTGATTGATAAACTGTGAGAAAACCACGACACATTTCTATGTAGGATGACATTTTAAAACACAGATTCAATATGTGCCATCCATCTAATCTTTCACCTGATATGAGCCGCATGCTCCATCCCGCATCCCGCGTTCTATACAAGGCCGTCCATCTGATCACACGGTTCGTGATTTAACCAGTGTTGTAAAATCTCTCTACCGAGGCTGTCTTCAACATTCGAACACTCGAGATCCACCCGCAAACCAACACTCAAGCTGAACAACGATCACATATCTTCAGGCATCATTTGATTCCATTTCAATCCCACAGATATCGTCTGGATGAACCGAACACATGCATACATTAAACATTTCATGCATACGACTGAAATGAAAAATCCATGAAGGCCGAAGCAACTGAAGGTGCGAGGCCAAGTCATAGAGCTTAAAGCTTCAATAAAATAAGTTGCATGTGATCCATATCACTTGCATGTGATCTGATCATCGAGAAGAAGAAGAATAAATCAAGAAGGAAGATCCCCCGATATGAAGAAAATATTTTCACAGGTTTGAAAATATTAAAACCGATGATCTCATTATATTCATAAAAATATTTGAAGCATATCTCTCGGGGATTTTAATAAGAATCAAGGTATAGCCCTCTATTATAAATAGAGGACCCCCGAGCCGAAGCAAGGTGCTTCCATTCTCGAAGAAAGGATCTCTTGTTTCTTTAAATAAAAAGAGAAACCGCAAACCTCTATGGTTCACAAAAGGCAGAAGGTTTCCACTCAGCCATGCTATGCGAAGAATATATTTCTTCACATATCTTACATGAAGGAGTCCCATGCATCCCTTGCGTAGAGGAGAATATTGAACCCCTTAGTTCACGAAAGAAGCCGCACACCATTTGCGGTTTGTGAAGAGAAGGACCATGAACCATCCTGGTTCACGAAGTTAATCTACACACACCCTTTTCATGAGAATAAGAAAAGGATAGTGTACACATACACTACCCTTGGAGAATAAGAATAAACCACACACATTCCCCACCCATTCCGGTTTTTTCAAAAAAAGAAGAAGGATAATTCATGCATGATGCACATTCATGTATATGCATGATTTGAGATACCTGAACAAGACAAAGTGTAGATTACACCCATTCGGGTTGTGTGTGAAAGAATAAGAAAAGGGAGTGTTCATGCATGGTTGATTTCATGTGCATAAAAAGAATATGAAAGGCAAATTGTGAGCACATGTGAATAAGAAGGAGGAAGAATGAAGAATAACACACAAAAGAGACTACACCCATTCGGGTTTGAAGACACACACTCATAATTGAATCTAAATTAAAGTGTGTGTGTGCAAAGAACCAAAGACAAAAAGTGTGTGTGATATTAAGTGAGGAAAACAAAGAGTAAGTTTGTGTGCTTAAAGAATTATACCCATTGGGGTTTTCACACAAGAAAAATAGAATAAAGAGATTGTGCATGCATGCATGCACATGCACACGTGAAGACAATTAAAAGAAGAGTCAAGATTGTTAGTGCGCATGTGTAAACAAGAAGAAGCAATGCCATGAAACACATGCATGGAGCATGAAAAATTTAAATGATTCCAAGTGAGATGATCTTCAATGTTTGAATAATCACATAAGTGTTTGTTATTCTTGATAAGAAAACAAGGATAAGTTTTATTGCATTCCATAGTTGAAATAAAGAAGAAGAAATTGAGATATCCAAATTCAAGAGGTATTGGATCCCATGAAATCCATGAATGAAGTAGATGAGTTTTCAGACTGAAGCCAGGCATAGTAAAGAAGATATTTTATCTGAGTGTTCAGTTATTGAGAATCCAAGAAGATAGAAAGTGGTGATATTGTGAAAGATCACACTTTCATATTAATATTCTTGAAGAGTTTGTGTGAACCATTGGAACACATCTTAGTGAGGCTAGGTATTCATAATAAGAAGAAAGAATTTCTTGAGCATTGTTGAGGCTGAGTAATAATTAACTGAAGTGATCAGAATTATTGATCAAGGCCAACAGAACTTACCAAAGGTTATTAAAGATTCTTGAAGAGATACACAGGCCATTGTCATTCAGAAAGCCTATGTGGGAAGATCAGAAGACCATCTACAGTGAATCAACGAAGAACTTAAATAAGGAATATTCTCGTCTGACTTGAAAGCTAGAAGACCCCAGTGGGATTCAAGGAGGAGATGAAGTCTTCAGTGGGACTCTGAAGTTGTAATGAAATGGAATTTACATGTATTTTTTTTAATATATGAGAATTTTATGAGTCTGCAAAAACTGATGGCGCATGATTCTGAGGCCCGGTGTGCCCGGAATGAATTTTTGAACTTTTTTTTGGGTACGTTCAGTTAACGTACGAGCAGGTTTTTGTAACTTTTGTACTGGTGCTCAGAATTCAAATCTGAGAGCACCGTTGAACTCACAGTGCTGTTATTCTCTTAAAGAGACCTTCAACTCGACCGCAGTAGGACGAGGGTGAAAGATAGTTTTTGGGGTTTTTCATGGGAATGAAAAAATAAAATAAAATAAACTTTTATTTTATTTCTACTAAACCTTCCATGTGATGGCTATGGAGGTGAGGACCATGAGGGGTTAAAACCTCCCAACTCGAATGCTCAGAGGTGGGGACCACCCGAGCTTGTAAAACCCCCCAATTAAAAGCTTGGTGGTGGGGACCACCGAACCCCTCATTATGGGAGAAAAACCTCTCAACTCCCTACATTAATTACGAAAACTCTCCTTTAATTAGTTATGACAACTCTCATTTAATTAATTAAGCTAAATTAATATTTGTGCCACCAATTTAAAATTGGAAAAACATATTTTATTATGTTGGCACCTCTTTTCTTGGGAGGGGATTTTTGGTTGGTGAAAGAGAAGGGGGAGAACATGGGAGAAAGATCTCCAACGAAGAACGCACTCCAGAATTGAAGAATGTGGATGATGTTCGAACCGACTTCAGAAGAGTGACCGCAGAAGAGACGATCATCGGAACTCTCTTCTCCTTCACCGTTTCCATCTCACGATCTTCGTCAACAATATTAAAAGGTAGGGGTTGTTATTAAATTCATGAATTTTCTCGATTAAATTCCTCGTTCTTGGAAATCATGGCGGATGCGGATCAACCAAAATGATTTGATCCATGATTCGTATGAAATTGTAGAGTTTGACGTTCTTGATTTATGATTTTTGTTGAACCGCTTGCTACCGCCCTAACACAAAGGGTGAGGGCCAAACAAACATGGCCCGAGCCCTCCACCATTCTTCTTTATTGGTGTGTTCTTCGTGATGGTGACAACGACCGATGATAGCATTTGGAACTGGTGGAAATCAAGAATGGCGGCCAAAACCAACGCCAGCCATGACAAAGGCGACGGTGCTGCCCCACGGCCCCCGTGTCGCCGCAGCCTCCGCGTCACTGCCGCCCCCGCATCGCCGCTCCCTCCGCGTTGAGGCAGCCCCCACGTTGCTGCATCCTCTGCGTCACCATGGCCTCCATGTCGCTGCGACCACCATGTCACCGCGGCCTCCGCGTCGCCGCGGCCTCCGCCGCCTAGCGGCCGCCACTCCACCGTGGCCTTTGCCACCCCGCGACCCTCCGCACTTCCCCGCGGCCTCGCCGCCCCACGGTACCCACGACCTCAGGCCGCCCCCGTGACACCCGCGATATAAAGACCTAGCCTTAGAACATTACATAATATTGAATTAAATGAATAATTCACATTGAGTATCTTTTCAGGTTTAGAGTTTTAGAGAATTAGGACATAACTATTACATCCCAAAAGATTATAATGTAGAAACTTCTACTCAGATTCCATTTTTTCATAAAATAAATACTCTAAAAAAAGAAACATGAATAGTTCCATGTTTTAGACAACATGTCTTTCCTTAATCCCATCCTTGACCCTATTCATCTTTATGTCCTGTGGAAAACATTTCAAAAACTTGGGATGAGCTTAAAAAGTTCAGTAAGGGATATAAAAATACGGAAAGAAAACATTAGTCCATGTATACATAAGAATCAACAAAATCATACTTTACTCATAAAACATAACCACTTTAACATACCTCATGAAATCATAAGATTTATGAATAACTCATAGAAATCAAAAGACATAAAGGTAACTTGAGTCATTCATAACATTCTTATGTAGGGAGTAACTCTCATGGTTATGTTTGGAATACCCATCACAATATATTCCTTAAATATCTTCAGAGAAACCTTAACGTTTAACTCATTTGCATTACCCAATGCATTGGAGAACCATCTCGGGATCACCTTCCCTTAGTTTATCATGGAACCACCCGACTTCATAAACAATTCCCAAGAACCATAACATAATCAAAACACATAACTTAAGCATAAAGGAAAGATAACATTCCCACATTTCAATAACAATATAACTTTTTAAGATATTGAAATAATAAATCCACTATAAAAAATGATTTTCAATACCAAAATACGTAAAAAGAGTATATGGTATTTATTTTCTTTTTTAAAAACATTACGACTTGTTAAGGAAGCCAAAGATCAAATAATACTCGTGGCGGCGGAAAAGGTCATTGTCACCGCTTACATAAGAAAAGAAACATTCCTTTTTGTTGTTTAGTAAAACGCTTCATAGAGAAAAGATTCCCTTTGAATGAAATGAAAAGTCAACAGGGTTTTATACACTGTATAAAATAAATTCGTGTATAAATCAACGGATGCCTCAATAAAAGGAGATTGAGACGAAGTCCCTTATAAAGATGGTATCCATAGATTAAGGATAAATCAATCACATATTATGTGTGACAAATATAAATACACTCAATATAAGTGGATATTAACTGTAAAATAATTAGAGGTCATACAAACATATTCATAGCACGACATAATCGATAAGTAGAGGTTTAACCCAAAGAATTGAAATTGGGTTAAGAAGTTACCTTACAGAAATTTGACAGCCTAACAACGTCACATTAACATTTATAAAATGAGTTGATGAGAGATAAAAAGTTAATCTCATCACTTGGACATAAAATTTATATCAATAAGGATATATAAGAACATATCCCAATATAAGAAGATGTAAATTAAAATACCTAACAAAAAGAAGACTTTTAAAAAGAGGAGGGTGAAAGGTTCCCTTACTGATTTGGGTAACTTTCGAAATGTACACCCCATGATAGAAGGATCATAAAATGAAGATGTAAATACCCATAAATTAAATTATATTTCACAAAGAATACAATCATGGGCAGTAAACACACCACACAAAATGAAATAGTGGCAAATGTAGCAAGAATCTTACGAGAATAAAAGTGAGATGAAAAACCCCTTACCTCGTTGAAATTAATCGAGTCGTATGACCAAAAGATAATAAACACAAAATGAATCACATAATACCATGAATATAAATAGAATCATGATAATATATATGAAATGTCAGTACACAATACACCACATGCAACAAATAAGTGGTGAACAATGGAAATCTCACAGAATTAAAAGTGAGATAAGAAAATCCCTTAAGTCAAGTCTGACTTGTCTTGTTCGTTACTTAATATTCCTGAATAATATACTTAGGTCAATTTATAATTTGCTTATGGACTTACTTTAAAGTTTAATATTCAATTCATATCACATATTATCATGTTATAATAATTAGTTAACTATGTGAGTTCATATCATACGTTTTGTCGATGTTCGGTACATGAGTAAAAAATGAGCTTGTTTGAAAAGAATTTCCCATGTAGTTATAATTACATCATCTACAGAATGATATTAATGATTTAAATATCATATATATCCAGTAAATATTTATTTTATACTATTCCATAACATTTGGAGATAAAAAATGAAATGCACCGTTCATGGAGACAGTAGGCTGTACGTATGCATGAACGCTACTTTCATTTCTTTGTCATATTAAAGGAATTAAAACTAAATGAGACATAGATATATTATAATTACAGTATAATATATATTTTATATAGGTAACATAAGTTCATTAATTACATTATTTATAAATTCTTTGTTTGGAATGAACGAGTCACATCACTTGAGGGGGCGGTAGTCCACACTTCCTCATATGACATTATCGCATTTTCACAACATGCAAAGCATAAAGGTATGTTTTAAATATAAAATACAGAAGCATATATAGGAAATAAATATAATAAATATAATATATAAATATAGTTCCATCATAATGGCCACCATGAAAGGTGTTAAAAGAATATTGAACAATCATCGTTTCGTGAGGCAGTAATTCGCCACCCACAGAAACAGTATGTTCTTCAACCATTAGACGGAGGTGTGTGTGATTGTTGGTAGAATAATTACCATAAAAATATCCTAGTATATTGAGGATACTGGTGTTATTATGGGATCAAATAAAAATAATATAATGGTGATTGAAGAAGGAAAATAAAAGAAAGAAACTGGAGAGAAGACATTACCTCTAAATCGGGTAACTCTTTTTTTGATTTGAGCCAAAGGATTCCTTGGAAAAACTTTTTCCCAAAGTGAGGCTTCTAGGAGTAAGAGAGGGATGTGGAGAGATAATATGAGAAGATGTTGGATGAGCCAAGGGCTTGAGAGGTGTGGGTAAGGGGGTAGAGGTGGGGGCCTTTTATAAGAGGGAGGATGGCCACTTTTGGAAAGTCTTGAAATGTTACTTTATTATAAAATGGTTTTCGGAATTTAAAGGTCCCACAATGATATATTTCGAGGATTAGGTGATAAGGGTTATAAATACACCCATACAATAGGTTTTTTACAAGTGTAAGTCTTAGATTTTACCTTATCTTATCATTTTATTTAAATCATTCATTAATGAGGTAATCACTACATCATCACGGTGTCATAAATAAATTTATTTATTTAATGTCTAAAAATTATTAAAAAATACCATGATGTATGAAATATTTTTAGATTTATAATTAATATTTATAGTCAAAAAGATAATTTATATAACCCCACGTAAATATTTTTTTAGTAAAACAATACATGTTTGTGACATTTTTATTTTTTACTTTAAATAAAAAGTTATTAATGTCATTATCATACCCAAGTGGCTCCATGGGGCCCCCAAATTGACCCATGTATTTTCTTGGTCGGTCATGACTCATAAAATAAGGTTAGGGCACGTGTTAAGGTATTTTTATATTTTTATAATATTATTTTTACCTTAAATTACCCTAATTACCTTTAATTGCAGTTAATAAAACTCCAAAGTTACTATTCACCAAAAATTATTTTCATCCAATTGAACCAAATTTTACTTACTAATGACAAACATGTATGTCAGATTTTTTAAATTCAATTCATAGAAGCGATAAAATTTCATTTAAACGAAAAAAATCAGTTTTTAACTACTACTTAGTGGTTTCACTATTCATCAAAAATTGATGTTTTTCAGAAAAATACCAAAAATTTACTCTAAGCTATATTTGATATTCCAAATTAAAAAATGATTTCCATTTTACCAAATTTAAAACATAGAATTTTCATTAATTAAATTTATAATTAATTCCCACTGTCAAAACAAATAGCGTGTTTTTAAGAAACAATATCTATCAAAAGATTGACACTTGTTTATGTCCATTTTCAAAGTAAAATTAATTCTAATCACCACCATTGGATTAAATGGTAAAAATATATTCTAATTAAACTTTAAAACCAATTAAAAAGATAATATAACCATAGAAATAAATTAGATTAAAAGGAGGTTTTGAATTAAAATACAACATTTTCACTATTCATTAAAAAAAGAACTTTATCGGGAAAATACGAAAAATTTACACAAAGTAAATTTTGATGACTTCATTCTAAAGAAGGATTTTATTTTGTCAAATATAATATATAAAATTGGAAAAAGGTAGACTTAAAAAGGGTTTTACATCAAAAGGCGGTTAATCGACCTTTTAGAGAATATTAGAATATTTGTGCTTAAAATTGGATTCATTCGCATTTTAAGCCTCTAACATTTATTGGATAAATGTAAAAATATTTAAAAAACATATATAATCACTTTTTATTTAATTATGTTCATTCTCTCCATTAAAATGGCTAGGTGTTTACTACCATTTATAATAATATTATTATATTATTAGTGTGCATCATAATATTTCAAAGAAACTCGTTGATGCGTATTGGGTACGCCATCGAACATAGGATCCCCTTTAAAGTAATATTAATATTTTATTCACAAATATTATTAAATATGAAAATTTTATATTCTTTATTTACCTGGGATGTTACATCCTCCCCCCTTTTTGGAATTGCGTCCTCACAATTTTAAAATTGGGCTCAGAAACATCCTTGAAAGCCCTGCATCGGAAAAGGAGTCAATAAAACTATCACTTTAAAAGAAAGAAAGAGAAGTACAATGGTCACCTGAGATAAAACATACTAAGATCCCATGAAAACATGGATATGGAGGAGAAACTAAGTGTCAACTTCTGATGGAGATTGATAGAAAACATGATCAGGAGAAAGTAAACAATCTGAAATACACAAACTTGTAATGGGTTAAGCGGTATTTGATTCCCCAGTAGGAAAAATTAACAGACAAAGTTTTTTTTAAGTTACTTTCTATTAAGTAATTTATTTATGAGATTAACTAAAACATAATTAAACATACTTACTTGTCATGTATACTTTCATCTCTTACTAGATTTCTAACACAAACTCATATTTTCTCCAAAAGATGAGTATTTAGGATGACTTGTTCACATTAAGAGAACTATAATCAACTTTTAGAGAATAACCTAATCCAAAAAAAAGAACTATATATTTCCCATGTCTTTAGACCTTAACCAAAACCAAAATGGTTAGTACGAGATCAGATAATACCCAAAAGGGATAATCTTTCACAAAAAGAAAAACTACTCTTAATCTATAATTTTTTTCAAACAAAACCCAAAGTTCAACAAAGACAATTCAATAAACTGCTGTCCATAAAATTCTTCAAAAATAATCCAAACTAATATTGAAACCCAAATCTCATAAGGAATTAATTACATAGACTTCGAAGATAAATCTTAACATTTATCTTCAAATAACATCAGTTACTCACAAAGTATCAAATTGAAAAGTAATTAACCTAATCACATATTATCCATGATAGGTTAATCATTTTTATAAATAAACCAAATCATCATATTCCCACAATAAAAACATAGATTCTTCCAAACTAAAATTTCAACCATTATTCCACAATTGAAATCCCATAGTATTCTATCTTCCTTAGGGATATAGTGTTTCATCAAAAGAGAGAACGTATTTCACAACAACCTTTATCAATTAATCACCAAATCATTTTACTATACTAAGTATATCCATTTGATAAAACATAAATTCACAAAATCAACTTATTCTTGTTCCATAAAATAAATTTACTAAAATAATAAGTCATACTAACCAGGGACTTCAAGTAGTCCAGTGGTAAGCGATGCGCCCATGTCGCCCTTCGGTTGTGGGTTCGATTCTTACAGCCTTACCAGATGCGATGGGTTGTCACCCATCCTACGGGTTGTCCTTTTTATAAAACTAAAAAATAACCCTAACATGTTTTAACCTCAATGGTTTCCTTATACCTATCATTTTCATCCAAATTCATTATGATCTCAACATCTTAATTCTTGAAGTCTTATTTCACCCCCATAAGATAAAATAAAACAATCCCCAAAATGATGAACATCATAACTTGATCATGGTGTCCATTTGGTTTCATCGTCATCTTGTTCATGTAGGTAGAAGGTCCATGCATTGCAACAATGATTTAGAGATCCTTCAAAATCATTTTCTTCCTCCATCCAAATACACCTTGTACAACATGGTTCATATGCGTGTTCACAGAAAAATAGTTTTGGAAAATAATCATGTATGACATATAATTTCAAAACATCTAATAAACCATGATTTCTTTAAAATAGTCAGACCATATTTGATTTGAAACTTTAAATTAATGGTCCTTTTAAAATACCATAGGTATGTGCCGAGATACTATATTGTAAAAGCAAATATAAATAGGCTGTGCAAGGGTCTCCTTCTTCTGCACCTTTTTTAAAATCATAATATGCTTCAAAATCTTGTGATAAGGTAAAATATTTGAAAATGCCTTGATAATATTTACCTTTCTTGAAAATATGAGAATATTGTGAAAATAGGATTTTTCTAAATATAACCGTTGATCCACAATGATAACGAGGTATAGTGGAGGTGTTTGATATCTCAAAAAACTACTTGCAAGTGAGTTGTAAGATAAAAAAAGTTTTACAATCATCCGAACATGACTTTGCAATAATTATTGCAAGCATGTCCTTATGAAGAGATAGGAATTTCATTTTATATCCTCCTATTTCCATTTGTAACTGACTTTACTTGGTCTAAAAAAAGTTATAAAAAAAGGATTTAAATGAAATAATAGACATAGGGACTAACCATGTGTCTAACGAAAACTCCTAATCCCTAAAGTTGTTTAAACCGACCTCTGATACCAACTATAATGACCCAACCTTAAAACATTACATAATATTGAATTAAATGAATAATTCACATTGAGGATCTTTTCAAGTTTAGATTTTTAGAGAATTAGGACATAACTATTACATCCCAAAATATTATAATGTAGACACTTCTACTCGATTCCATTTTTTCATAAAATAAAAAATCTAAAAAAAGAAACATGTGTAGTTCCATGTTTTAGACAACATTTCTTTCCTTGATCCCATCCTTGTCCCTATTCATCTTTAAGTCCTGTGGAAAACATTTCAAAAACATGGGATGAGCATAAAAAGCTCAGTAAGGGATATAAAAATACTGAAAGAAAACATTAGTCCATGTATACATAAGAATCAATGAAATCATACTTTAATCATAAAACATAATCACATTAACATACCTCATGAAATCATAATATTTATGAATAATTCAAGGGACCAGGGTGATCCAAACTTGGACTTTCTCCTAAGTTCTGAAGATGAAGTGGTTGAGCAGGTCTTGCTGCTTAATGCAACTAATGAGGAGGAAGCCAAAATGATGGGGAGGCCTCTAAACATGACTCTGAATGAGTAAAAATTCTCATGGATTGATAAGCAGGACCTAATTATGGTTGGAGGCTTCAATAAAATGAATATTATCATTGAAGAATACATATGGTCCTAGGACCGGCTGGCTTATGAGATTGAAAAGCTAATGATGGAGTCATCAGGCATCCATGTTTCATCTTTATCCTGGAAATTGTTTCAGGAAACAGATTCTGGGAAGCTCAAATTACTTTTTTATGACTCTATTTAATGGATGGTTCTTGTTTTTTGGTTGGGGGAAGGTGGTTTTGTGTTGTGTATATTTCTGGTTCTGCTTCAGCTTTATGTTTGGATGAGATATCATGTTGCGGGGCTACGATGCTATCACTCTACTTGGACCTTCTTTAGATGAGGTTCAGAGTAGGAAACCTTCACTGAAGCATTCCATTTGGATTTGGATGATCTAGAGGGTATGGATTCGCCATCGGTTCCGTGCCCGTGCATTCCTACATGGGGCTGCTTGCCGAATGGTCATGCTTTGGTGGAGGCTTCTTCATGGTGCAGTTGCTGGGGAGGGGTAGATATTGTAGTTTGTTCTGGGTTGTTCTCTGTTTTGTTTGTATGCGTTTTTTTGTTTGATCTCTTGGTTTCTCACTTTATCCTTAAAAGTGTTTTAATAATAAAAAAGTTAATTTTCAGTCAGTCTTACGTAGGGAGTAACCCTCATGGTTATGTTTGGAATACCCATCGCAGTATATTCCCTAAATCTCTTCGGAGAAACCTTAGCGTTTAACTCCTTCGCATTACCCAATTCATTGGAGAACTATCTCGGGCTCACCCGCCCTTAGTTTATCATGGAACCACCCGACTTCATAAACAATGCCCAAGAACCATAACATAAACATAACACATAACTTAAGCATAAAGAAAATATAACATTCCCCCATTACAATAACAATATAACTTTTTAAGATATTGAAATAATAAATCCATTACAAAAACCATATTCAATACCAAAATACGTAAAAAGAGTATATGGTATTTATTTTCCTTTTAAAAACATTACGGCCTGTTAAGGAAGCCAAAGATCAAATAATACTTGTGGCGGCGGAAAAAATCATGGTCACTGCTTACGTAAAAAAAAGAAAAATTCCTTTTTATAGATTAGTAAAATGCTTCATAGACAAAATATTCCCTTTAAATTAAATGAAAATTCAAAAGGGTTTTATACACTATATAAAATAAAGTCGTGTATAAATCAAAGGATGCCTCAATAAAATGAGATTGAGACTAAGTCCCTTATAAAGATGGTATCCTTAGATTAAGAATAAATCAATTACATAATTATGTGTGACAAAGATAAATACACTCAATATTAGTGGATATTAAGTGTAAAACAATCATATTTTATCCACACATATTCATAGCACGACATAATCAAGAAGTATAGGTTTAACCCAAAGAATTGAAATTGGGTTAAGAAGTTTTCTTACAGAAATTTGACAGCCTAATGACGTCACATTAAAATTCAGAAAATGAGTTGATGAGAGATAAAAAGGGTATCTCATCACTTGGACATAAAATTTATGACAGTAAGGATATATAATAACATATCCCCACATAAGAATATTTAAATTAAAAGACCAAACAAAAAGAAGTCTTTTAAAAGAGGAGGGTGAAAGGTTCCCTTACCGATTTGGGTAACTTTCGAAACGTACAGCCCATGACAGAAGGATCATACAATGAAGATGTAAATACCCATAAATTAAAGTATATTACACAAAGAATACAATAATGGTAAGTACACACATTACACAAAAGTAAATAGTGGCAAATGTAGCATGAATCTCACAGGAATAAAAGTGAGTTGAAAAACCCCTTACCTCGTTGTAATCAATCAAGTCGTATGACCAAAAGATAATAAAAATCAAATAAATCACATAATACCATGAATATAAATATAATCATGATAATATATATGAAATGGAATTACACAATACATCACATGCAACAAATAAGTGGCGAACAATGAAAATCTCACCGAATTAAAAGCGAGATAAGAAAATCCCTTACCTCAAGTCCGACTTGTCTTGTTCGTTTCTTTATATTCCTGAATAATAAACTTAGGTAAATTTATAATTTCATAAGGACTTACTTTAAATTTTATTATTCAATTCATATCACATATTATCATGTTATAATAATTAGTTAATTATGTGAGTTCATATCATATGTTTTGTTGATGTTCGGTACTTGAGTCAAAAATGAACTTGTTTGAAAAGAATTGCCCATGTAGTTATAATTGAATCATCTCCAGAATGATATTAATGATTTAAATATCATATATATTCAGTATATATTCATTTTATACTATTCCATAAAATTTGGAGATAAAAAATGAAATGCACTGTTCAAGGAGACGGTAGGTCGTACGTACGAATGAACACTACTTTCATTTCTTTGTCATATTAAAGAAATTAAAACTAAATGAGACATATATATATTATAATTAGAGTATTATATATATGTTATATAAGTAACACAAGTTCATTAATTACATTCTTTATAAATTCCATGTTTGGCATGAATGAGTCACATCACTTGAGGGGGCGGTAGTCCACACTTCCTCATATGACATTATCGCATTTGCACAACATGCAAAGCATAAAGGTATGTTTTAAATATAAAATACAGAAGAATATAGAGGACATAAATATAATATATATCATATATAAATATAGTTCCATAATAATGGCCACCATGAAAGGTGTTAAAAGAATATTGAACAATCTTCGTTTCGTGAGACAGTAATTTTCCACCCATAGAAACAATATGTTCTTTAACCATTAGACAGAGGTGTGTGTGAGTGTTGGTAGAATACTTATCATAAAAAAATTCTAGAATATTGAGGATACTGGTGTTATTATGGGATAAAATAAAAGGATTATAGTGGTGAGTGAAGAGGGAAAATAAAAGAAAGAAACTCGAGAGAAGACATTACCTCTAAATCAGGTAACTCTTTTTTTGATTTGAGCCAAAGGCTTCCTTGGAAAAACTTATTCCCAATGTGAGGCTTCTAGGAGTAAAAGAGGGATTTGGAGAGATAATATGAGCAGAGGTTGGATGATTGAAGGGTTTGAGAGGTGTGGGTAAGGGGGTATAGGTGGGGGCCTTTTACAAGAGGGAGGAGGGTTACTTTTGGGAAGTCTTGAAATGTTACATTATTATAAAATGGTTTTCAGATTTTAAAGGTACCAGAATGATATATTTCAAGAATAAGGTGATAAGGGTTCGAAATCCACCCATAAAATATGTTTAGACAAGTGTAAGTCTTATATTTTACCTTATATTTTCATTTTATTTAAATCATTCATTAATGAGGTAATCACTGCATCATCATGGTGTCATAAATAAATTTATTTATTTAATGTCTAAAAATTATAAAAAAATACCATGATGTAGGAAATATTTTTATATTTATAATTAATATTTATAGTCAAAAAGATAATTTATATAACCCCATGTAAATATTGTTTTAGTAAAACAATACATGTTTGTGACATTTTTATTTTTACTTTAAATAAAAAGTTATTAATGTCATTATCATACCCAAGTGGCTCCATGGGGCCCCCAAATTGACCCATGGATTGTATTGGTTAGAAATGACTCATAAAATAAGGTTAGGACATGTGTAAATATATTTTTATATTTTTATAATATTATTTTTACCTTAAATTACTCTAATTACCTTTAATCACGGTTAATAAAACTGAAAAGTTACTATTTTCCAAAAATTATTTTCATTCAATTGAACCAAATTTTACTTACTAATGACAACCATATATGTCCGATTTTTGAAATTCAATTCATAGAAGTGGTAAAATTTCATTTAAACAAAAATACTAGTTTTTAACTGCTACTTAGTGGTTTCACTATTCATCAAAAATTGATGTTTTTCAGAAAAATACCAAAAATTCACCCTAAGCTATATTTGATATTAAAAATTAAAAAATGATTTCCATTTTACCAAATTAAAAACATAGAAGTTGCATTAATTAATTTTATAATTAATTTCCACTGTCAATATAAATAGCGTGTTTTTATGAAACAATATCTATCAAAGGATTGACACTTGTTTATGTCAATTTTCAAAGTGAAATTAATTCTAATGACCAAAATTAGATTAAATGGTAAAAATATATTCTAATTAAAATTTAAAACCAATTAAAAAGGTAATATAACCATAGAAATAAATTAGATTAAAAGGAGGTTTTGAATTAAAATACAACATTTTTCACTATTCATTAAAAAATAAACTTTATCGGGAAAATACCAAAAATTTACACAAAGTAAATTTTGATGTCTTGATTCTAAATAAAGATTTTATTTTGTCAAATATAACATATAAAAGTGACAAAAAGTATATTTAAAAAGGGTTTTCCATCAAAAGGTTGTTAATCGACCTTTTAAAGAATATTAGAATATTTATGCTTAAAATTGGATTCATTCGCATTTTAAGCCACTAAAATTTATTTGAAAAATGTAAAAATATTTAACAAACATATATAATCACTTTTTAGTTAATTCTGTTCGTTCCCGCCATTACAATGGCTACACGTTTACTACAATTTACAATAATATTATTATATTATTAGTGTGCATCGTAAGATTTCAAAGAAACTCATTTTTACGTATTGGGTACGCCATTGAACATAGAATCCCATTTAAATTAATATTAATATTTTATTAAAAAATATTATTTAATATGAAAATGTCATATTCTTTATTTACGTGGGATGTTACACGCAGCCTTGTGCCGCCCCGCGGCACTCGCGTCCTCACACAGCCCCGCGGCACCCACGGTCTTCGCCGCCCCGCGAAACCCACAGCCACGTTCCACCTCGGGGAACCCATGGCCTCTGCTGTCCCACGGCACCCACAATCTCATCGCGCAACCCTGTGGCCTCACAACCCTCCGTGGCCTCGCGACCACCAGCGGCCTCTGCGGCCTCCCGCGACCTACGTGGTCTTTTATGGCCCTCAAGACCTGCCGGACTGCCCAACGCGGGCCAGGATAGACCCAGCAGGCTGGGTTGACCTAAACCGGGTCGGGTCGGCCCAGGTCGGGTCGGGCCGGGTCGGACCGGACCTAGACTTGCTACGCGCTTTTCACTCCAACGACCATATCTTTGGCTCCGGACATCCGTTTGATGAACCGTTAGTGGTGCTGTAAACCTTAGAGTGAGACGGTCCCTTTGGTATATCCCACTGGAGTTTTGGAAAATGTTGCAAAACGGTCGGGGTGGATCATGCTCGAATCCAACTGGTACCTCAGAACTAAAAGGCTAATAATTCACTGACCGGGCGTCCGATTGACGCACCGTCTGTTGCGTTGAGACCCCTATGACATGGTGGTCCTTTGAGATACTTCTTAGTGAGACTTTGCGGCAGTTGGAGTATCAACAAGTGGCTTGAGGAGTGGACCCTCCTGGAGATGAGCAAGCCTAGTGTGGGAACCAATTAGCTAGCTGTGATGTGAAGAATGAAGAGCGATTCTGTGTGGGTCAGCACCTAGCGATCCTATGTGGGTCAACACCGAGCGATACTATGTGGGTCAACACCGAGCGATCCTATGTGGGTCAGCACTGAGTGATCCTATGTGGGTCAGCACCGAGCGATCCTGTGTGGTTCAGCACCGAGCGATCTTGTGTGGTTAGCAGCAGAGCCTCCTAATAGAGTAAGATGATTCAGTAGTTACATCTAATCATCTCTAATATTGTTCTTAAGTTATACCTGGTGTGAAATGAGTTCATACCTGTGTGGTACTTTCCTTCGTGATAATACCTTGGTGGTATTCCTTAGTGTGGCGTACCTATGTGGTACTTTCCTTCGTAGTATTACTTCCTTTGTGGATCAGTTGAGCTTGGGGATTTGGAGTTAGACTCTATGTTTTCCAAATGATTGAGATGAGTTTACTTGATAACTTAGGTATATGTATGGGTATATACCTAAGTAGGGTTATCAGTTGTATAATTTCTTTTCAATTTATCCTTTGTGGATTTTGTGATACCTTGAGGGTCTCGGGGTCCCTACTGAGTATCGTTATACTCACCCCTTCATGGGATATTCCCGCACTTTGTTGTGTTTGGTGCAGAAGATGGACAACAATGACTAAGGAAGAGGGTACCGGGACTGGAGGTCGCTCAGAGGTGGATGTTAGATGAGGCGAGCAGCAGAGACGACCATTCGTGAGCTTTACCTACCCTTTAGGTAGGATCCATGGTGGTTGATCTAGGAGCTTCTTTCCACCTATCAGCTGTCTTGTACTTTCCAGTTTTCCTTGTACTTTCCATTTGAGTTTTTATTCTGGCCCCTTTTTACTTACTGTAATCACTCTGTTTACTATTCAGTTTACTTGAGTTCGTATCTTTCTATGTGTTTGGTTGTGTGTGTTACAGGTTATAAAGCCAATACCATCCCAGTTTTAGGGAATACGCCTTCGGTGCTAGTCACCAGCCCCTGGCCTATGTAAGGCGGGCTTGGGGTAGTCACGACACTAGCCCCAGGGGACGAGTCATGACAAATTGGTATCAGAGTAGTCAGTTCTACTGTCGAACATATGAATCTGATATTTCTTTTTAAGAACAATATTGTTAAGTGTAGTGAGTGTGGTTATCAGTTTAGGTAATCCAGTGTTGGTGCGGAAACCGACGTATCCATAAACCAGAACCCGACCTTCTCATTTCTGACTTAGTGCACGAAAACACTGATCACGTGTGTGTTTTGAAGAGTTTTATTTGTGATATCTTTGAGTCATCTCACCAGATATAACTTATTGACCGTGTCACACCTATTTATTTTTAGGATACCTCCACACAGACAACCAACTAGGGTTCTGAGAGTAGGACGCACTGATAGCCCACCGAGTGACGAGTCCTTGGTGCAGGGCCCTCTTCTAGTAGAGGAACCAGTGGAGGCACCAATGGTACCATTACCTGTTGGGCCACCAATTCCACCAGCCCTAGCAGTAGAGGGTGCATGCCGCTTGAGCGCATTGCACAAGTTACAGCTCCAGAGGCCACCCAGGTTCAGGGGAGAGATAGACCTACAGGTGGCTGAGGATTGGATGGAGGTTGTTGTGAGAGTCTTTCAACTGGTAGGGGAACCAGTCGATCTCACAATGATACTTTCCTCTATTCTTCTACGGGAAACAACTGGAAGATGGTGGATCTTGATGCTCCAAGCTCACAGTGAGGTGATGCTTCTCTGGGCAGATTTCGAGAGCCTGTTTCGGGAAGAGTTTGTCCCAGCAACTCTTCGCACAGTGCGCATTCAGGATCTACTTCTTCTGAAATAGGGCATCATGACTGTGGCTCAGTACTCAGTGAGGTTAAATGACCTCTCATGCTACTCCACAGATATGGTGCGGGACCCATTCTTCAGGGTCCGAACCTTCGAGCAGGGACTCAGGCGGGATATCAGGGCTTTGATGATCTCACTCAGCATCCCAATGCAGGAGGGGGTATTAGAGAGAGCCCTTTTAGTGGAGAGTTTCCTTGCTGAGCAGTAACTAATAGCGAGAACCACTACCAGTCATCACTTAGCAGAGTCTTCTGTAGCTGGAAGAAGACAGATGACACATAGGTCCAAGAGGACCAGAGCTACTGGTGGACGACCGCAGGATTCAGGGTCAGTTGTGCAGGGCACCCGAGGTAGAGCTAGTCATGCCAGGAGCGAGCAGTGTTACACATGCAGCGGGCAGGGTCACATGGCTCATGACTGTTCGACCCACTGTATGAATTATTAGCATACAGTCGAAGGAACGCCCAAGTAGAGATAGAGATTATATCGAGGAGGTTCGTAGGGAGAAGGCAGACGTGGCCGAGGAGTTGGCCGTGCAGTTGGAGGTGGGAGACGATTTGAGATGTTACCGCCACCACCACCAGGTGGTCCACCCCGACCACAGGGAGCAAGAGGACAGGGGAAAGCTCATCTCCAGGCAGCTAAGGCCCACAATCACAACACTCTAGAGATGATACAAGGTACTATCTGTGTCTACTCCACCTTAGCTATAGTACTTATAGACACAGGTGCCAATCATTCTTTTATTTCCACTACCTTCGTTCAGAGCTCGAAGATTTCGACGGAGCCTTTGGATTGATTCTTACGGCTAGAGAATCCTATGGGAGTGTATTCGATGATTAAGCATTGATGTCGGCAGTGTGAACTTACTCTAGGAGGTGAAAGCTTCGACTGGGATCTCCTAGTAGCGGCGTCGAGGCCTTACGACATCATCTTGGGTATGGACTTGTTATCTATAGTCCATGATCATATTGACTGTATTAGGCACAAAGTGTGGTGTGACCGCATGGATAGGACCATGTTTACCTTCACCAGTGATAAGGGATCCTTTACAGTATAGGATGGACTTACCCGGAGGAGAGTACAGCCGATCACTCATCATTTGGCTAGCCTTACCCATAGAGCGGTTGATGTGGAGTGTCCGAGCTATCCTATAGTGGTGGACCAGTATGCGGATGTTTTCCCTGATGATGTTCTGGGTCTACCTCCTCTCATAGAGGTTGACTTTTACATTTACTTATACCCCGAGATGGCACCGATATCTACACCAGCGTATTGGATGGCTCCTGTGGAGCTTCATGAGATACGGGTATAGCTAAAGGACTTACAGGGGAAGAGATTCATACGGCCCAATGTTTCTCCTTGGGTATCCCCGATTTTGTTCTCCAAGAAGGTGGATGGGAGCTTGAGACTTTGTGTTGACTATCGCCACCTGAACTAGGTGACCGTGAAGAACAAGTACCCACTCAAGAGGATTGACGACCTCTTTGATCAGCTGAAGGGAGCACGATGGTTCTCGAAGATAGACCTAAGATTAGGCTATCACCAGCTCATAGTACGAGACGAGGATGTGTAGAAGACAATTTCAGATGTCGGTACGACCACTACGAGTTCTTGGTTAGGCCATTAGGTTTAACCAATTCTCCAGTAGTGTTCATGGGACTCATGAACAGGATCTTCCAGCCATACCTTGATTTCTTTGTAGTAGTCTTCATCGATGACATTCTAATTTAATCGACTACTGAGGATAAGAATTCCTATCATTTGTAGGTAGTACTGGATACAATCTGAGAGCACCAAATTTATAGCAAGCTCTCGAAGTCCCAGTTTTGGATCCGGGAGGTTCACTTTCTGGGACACGTCATCTCAGAGGCTGGAGTTGCAGTGGATACAGCAAAGATTGAGGTAGTACTTTATTGGGATCCAACCAGGATTGTGACAGAGATACAGAGTTTCTTGGGTTTGGCTAGATACTATCAGAGGTTTGTGACATATTTATCCAGAGTTGCAGTACCAATATCAGCATTGACGAAGAAGGGGAAACCCTTCGTGTGGTCAGAGAGATGCCAGAAAATTTTTCAGGAGCTAAGGCAGAGGCTAACTAGTTCCCCCATCTTGAGGCTACTGAAGGAGGGCATAGGGTACGCAGTCTAATACGATGCATCAGGGATTGTAATTGGATGTGTCCTGATGCAGGAGTGAGCAATGATCACATATGGTTCTTGACAGCTGAGAGAACATGAGAAGAACTACGCTACCCATGACCTGGAGTTAGCAGCAGTGGTCTTCGCCTTGAGGATGTGGTGACATTACTTGATGGGTGAGCGTTTTACAGTGTACTCTGATCATAAGAGTCTCAGTTATATCTTCTCTCAGAAGGACCTGAAACTAAGACAACGATGTTGGCTTGAGTTCCTCCAGGACTATGACTTTGAGATAGTCTATACTCCTGGGAAGGGGAACATTGTAGCAGATGCACTCAGCATGAGGTCTGGTATACAACTACTAGGCGAGATGATGGAGTAGTTGGGCACTTTGCATATATCCTTTGTGGATCAGGATATAGAATATTTCCTTCAGTCTCTTAAAGTCACTCCCCCACTTCTTTAGTGAGCCAAGGAGGCACCGCGTGGGGACGCAGACTGCGAGGATCGACGTGCTCAGATATCCACAAGACATGCACCTGATGGAATTTTATGAAGGTGGGGAACACGTCATCCTCTTCAGAGGATGTACCATGGTACCAATGTCGCTTCAGGAGGATGGGATGAGGGATTTCCACACATCCCCTTTACCGGTACATCCAGGAGTGGAAAAGATGTACTAGGATCTACGACATCATCATTGGTGTCCGGGAATGAAGAAAGAAATTGCAGAGTTTGTCTCTCAGTGCCTCACTTATCAGAAAGTGAAAGCGGAGTATCAGGTACCAGTAGGCTTGGTTTAGCCTTTGGAGGTTCCAGAGTGGATGTGGGATGGGATATCCAT
The DNA here is from genome assembly GCA_963277665.1 of Viscum album. Lineage (NCBI taxonomy): Eukaryota > Viridiplantae > Streptophyta > Magnoliopsida > Santalales > Viscaceae > Viscum > Viscum album. Next base: position 948,279,874 of record OY728155.1, on the reverse strand, counting down.
GAACTTCATGATAGAACTTCCATGTACATCTAGGGGTCATGAATCGATTTGGGTGATCATCGACATACTCACCATGTAGGCCCACTTCCTACTGATCAGAGAGCAGGGATTAGTAGAGAGCTTGGGATGCCTCTATGTGCAGAAGATTGTGTGGTTACAAGGAGTACCCTTGATTATTGTCTCTGATCATGATGCACGTTTTACTTCCCGGCTATGGAAGGGGTTTCAGGAGGCCTTCGGTACATAGCTTAGTTTGAGCACCACCTTCCATCCTTAGACGGATGGCCAGATTGAACGGACCATTAGGACCCTCAAGGACATGCTGCATGCTTATGTCCTTGACTTCGGTTGCAGCTGGGAGGATCACTTGCCTTTGGTGGAGTCTGCATACAACAACAGATATCACTCCACCATTGGGATGACACCTTTTGATGCATTGTATGGGCGACCTTGCATATCACCTTTATGCTGGACTGGCCCATGGGAGTCAGCACTAGTCGGACCAGAGAGGGTGCATGCTACCACAGAGAAGGTGCAGATCATCTAGGAGTGGTTGAAGACTGCACAGAGTATGAAGAATTCTTATTCCAACAGGAGACAAAGACCTCTAGAGTTTGAGGATGGAGACCACGTCTTTCTACGGGTCTCACCTTGAAGAGGTTTGCAGATATTTGGCTGAGGTGGAAAGTTATCTTCGATGTTCATTGGACCCTTTCAGGTCCTCAGTAGAGTTGGTGAGGTGGCATACCACTTAGCTCTTCCACCTCTGTTGCACCGGGTGCACGACGTCTTCCACGTATCCGAGTTGAGGAGATATGTGCACAACCCTTCTCACATCCTTGACCACAGAGAGTTGGATGTCGACGATGTGGTGACTTTTATGGAGTTTACAGTATAGATTGAGTATCGACAGGAGCAGGTCCTTTGTGGGTGGTCGATACCTTTGGTGTGCATTCGTTGGCAGCACAAGAACCTCCAGGAGATCACATGGGAGTTGGAGGCTCAGAATCATGCTCAATATCCCCACTTGTTCCCTTAGTTATAGTTGTGGCTTACGGGGACGTAAATCTATGAGGTGGGGAGAATGTAAAGAACTGGAATTTCTCTATAATGTTTTTAATATATGGGAATTTTACGAGTCTTCAAAAACTGACGGCGCATGATTCCAAGGCCCGGTGTGCCCGGAATGAATTTCTGAACATTTTTTTGGGTAAGTTTAGTTAATGTACGAGAAGGTTTTTGTAACTTTTTAACCGGTGCTCAAAATAGAAATCTGAGGGCACCTTTTAACTCACTACTCCGATATTATCTTAAAGAGACCTTCACCTCGACCATAGTAAGAAGAGGGTGAAAGATAGTTTTTGGGGGGTTTTGTGGGAATAAAAAATAAAATAAAATAAACTTTTATTTTATTTCTAATAAACCTCCCATGTTATGGATATGGAGGTGGGGACCAAAAGGGGTTGAAACCTCCCAACTTGAATGCTTGGTGGTGGGGACCACCTGATCTAGTAAAACCCCCAATTCAAATCTTGGTGGTGGGGACCACCCAAACCCCTCATTATGGGAGAAAAACCTCTCAACTACCTACTTTAATTATGATAACTCTCCTTTAATTAATTATTCCAACTCTCCTTTAATTAATTAAGCTAACTTAATATTTTTGCCAATAATTTAAAATTAGACAATCATATTTTATTATGTTGGCACCTATTTTATTGGGAGGGGATTTTTGATTGGTGAAAGAGAAGGGGGAGAACTTGGGAGAAATATCTCCAATGAAGAACACACTCTAGAATTAAAGAATGTGGATGATGTTCAAACTGACTTCGAAAGTGTGACTGTGGAAGCGACGATTGTTGGAACTCTCTTCACCTTCATCATTTCCATCTCACAATCTCTGTCAACAATCCTCCAAGGAAGGGGTTGTTATTGAATTCATGAATTTTCTCGATTAAATTCCTTGTTCATGGAAAGCATGGTGAATGTGGATCAACCAAAATGAGTTGATCCACGATTTGTATGAAATGGTATAGTTTGACGTTCTTGATTTATGATTTTTGTTGAGCCACTTGCTATCGCCCTAATGCGAAGGGTGGAGGCCAAACAAACATGGCCCAACCCCTCCATAGTTCTTCTTTATTGTTGTGTTCTTCCTGATGGTAACAATGACCAGTGATGGCGTTTGGCACCAGTGGAACTCGAGAACGGTGGCCAACACCACCGCCAGTCGCGACAAAGGCGATGACCCAACGGCGCCGCCCCACGGCCTCCGCCGCCCCGTGACCACTGTGGCCTCCGCTGCCCCACGTCCATATGCGCCGCCCCGCGGCCATCCGCGCTGCCCCACGACACCCACGGCCTCGCGCCGCCCCCGCGGCACCCGTGGCCTCGTACCACCCCACATCACCCATGGCCTCACGCCTCCCCGCGACACCCATGACCTTCACTGCCCAGCAACACCCGCGACCTCACGCTGCCCTGCGGTACCTGCAACCTCCGCCGCCCCACGACACCCGCGGTCTCGCCGTGCCACCCCATGGCCTCATGGCCCTCTGTGGCCCTCCGTGGCCTCATGGACCCCCGAGGCCTTCGCGACCCCCCGTGGACTCCTGCGGCCTCTTCGGTCCCGCGTGGACTCTACGACCCCCTGCGCCCCCCCCCCCCCCCGCGGCCTCCCACGACCTCCACGGTCCATCACGGCTTGCCGGAATGCCCAACGCGGGCCAGGCCGAACCCAGTGGGCTAGGCTGGATCCAGCGTGGGTCGGGACAGACCTAACAGGCTGGGTCGATCCAAATCGAGTCGGGTCGGCCCATGCCGGGTCGGACCGGACCCAGACCAACTACGAGCTTTTTTCTCTAACGGCCATAACTTTGACACTAGATGTCTGTTTGATGAAACGTTAGTGATGATGTAAACCTTGGAGTGAGAAGGTCCCTTTGGTATATCCCACTAGATTTTTGGATAATGTTGGGAAATGGTCGGGTTGGATCGAGCACGAATCCAACAAGGACCTCAGGACTAAAAGGCTAATAACTCACTATCCAGGCGTCTGATTGATGCAACTTATGTTGTGTTGAGACCCCTATGATGTGGTGGTACTTTGAGATACTTATTCATGAGACATCATAGTAGTTGGAGTATTTAACAATGGATTGAGGAGAAGACCCTCCTGGAGATGAGCAAGCCAAGTGCGGGAACCTAGTAGCTAGTTGAGACGTGAAGAATGAAGAGCGATCCTATGTTGGTGAGCTCCTAGCGATCCTGTGTGGGTCAGAACCGAGTGATCTTGTGTGGGTCAACACCAAGAAATACTATGTGGGTCAGAAGAAGAGTCTCTTAATAGAGTACAATGATTCAGTAGTTACATCTAATCATCTCTACTACTATACATAAGTTATACCTGGTGTGAGATGAGTCTGTACCTGTGTGGTACTTTCCTTCATGATAATACCTTGGTGGTATTCTTCTGTGTGGATTACCTCTATGGTACTTGCCTTCGTGGTATTACTTCTTTTTTGGACCAGTTGAGCTTGGGGCATTGGAGTTGGACTCTGTGTTTTCCTTATGATTGAGATGAGTTTACTTGATAACTTAGGTATATGTATGAGCATATACCTAAGTCGGGTTATAATTTGTATCGTTTCTTTGTGGTTTATACTTTGTGTATTTTTTGATACCTTGAGGGTCTTGGGGTCCCTACTGAGTATCTTTATACTAACCCCTGCACGGGCTATGCTTGCACTTCGTTGTGTTTGGTGCAGACGACAAACAATGCTGACTGAGGATGAGGGTACTGGGACTGGAGGTAGCTCGAAGGTGGACGTTAGACGAGGCGAACCACAAAGATGGATGTTTGTGAGCTGTACCTACCCTTCAGGTAAGATCTATGGTGAACGATCCAGGAGCTTCTTTCAACCTATCAGCTGTCTTGTACTTTCTAGTTTTCCTTGTACTTTCCATTTGGTCTTGTATTCTGGCCCCTTTTTACTTACTGTACTCACTCTATTTACTATTCAGTTTACTTGAGTTTGTATCTTTCTCTGTGCTTTGTTGTGTGTGTTACATGTTATAAAGGCAATGCCTTCCCAGTTCTATGGAATATGACTTCAGTGCTAGTCGCCTGCCCCTGGCCTATGGAAGGCGGGCTTGAGGTAGTCACGACACGAGCCCCAAGAGATGGGTCATGACAAAATTAGTCCAGTGAGATTATGGTAACACTATGGGAAGTAGTATACAGATCCTTTTGTGGGACTCAAGAGAGATACAGAGGGACCCTATACCCACCATTGTAATTACTAACCAAATTTATGTAGAGAATATGTGTTGCGGAGAATTACCAACATATCAAGGAGTAGGTCTTTGAACCAAACCTTGTAAATCCTTGTGTTCATTACCTTTACATTTACACCATAATTCGAGGTAAGGTTGAGAGACACAAGAAGAGTGGATCGAGGATTTAACCATCCATAGAGGTTTAATTGAAAATAATCAATTATTAAAAAGATTTAAATGGATCACTGATTCACCCCCTCCGCCTCTCAGTGATTCACACTGATTTGGGAACTTAAATTGGTATCAGAGGGAGGTTACCTCTAAAAGATCAAAGGGAGTATTTATGATGTGCATATTTAAGGAGATGATTGAGAAACCTCAAATGGGGATTTTTTCCAAGACTAAGAAAAATATAAATAATAAACATGAAAGAAAGATGAAGAATAATCTTACTACTAATGGGGAGACAGCTACTAATAAAGGTAATCTAAAAGGTACAATATGTGATAATACTTATTATTCTTCTGATAAAGCCTACTCAAGCTGTGATGATGATAGATCAATTAGTGATCTTTATACTGCACTCAAAGATCATTTGAAGAAAGTCCCTAGAGAAGTGGAAAGACACATTGCTGCAAGAATTAGTGCTCTTCAAGATGAAAAATTTCAACTAGAATAAGAAGCTAATGCCATGGAAAAATCATCGGCTAAAAGGGTTGGAGTATCCCACACTCTCACAAAACTAGTTAAGGGAAAGGAATAAAAAATTTCTCTTTGCAATGAAATACATGCTCAAGTTACTAAATAATTATAGGGAAGTATTTGTGAAAAATAATTCTTTGAGATTGTATTTTTAGAAGCTTTCCATGCATTTGAAAAGTTGCACAAAGTTTTTATGGTTGTCAAAGCTAATCAACTAGAAGAAAAATCCAACCAGCTAAAGGAGCTTGAAATATCTTTGCAAAAATTAAGAAATGTTCATGAAGAAAAAATAACAACACTGAAGGAGAATTGGGAAAGAAAGCTAATATTAGTTGAGGATTAGATGAACTCCCTTTACATGAAGTGTTTAGAGATGGAGGTGAAATTGAAGAATCAACAATCACTCCAAGAAGGAACTTCCCAAATAGATTAAAGAAGATATGATTCCACTCAAGTTTTTATTGAGGAATATGATTACAAAAGGAATATCATATCGTCCTCTAATCCAAGGGAAACATCCTCCAAGAAGATGGTATCCCATAACCTAGTTATTTCTGTTTCTACTAATACAGTTTCATCTGCAAGTACATGTTAAAAACCAAAAGCTGGGAAGATGTGTATTGATAAAAATGATGATACATCTATCAAAACATTAAGGGTTGATACTAGAATGATCAAGAATATAAAATCCCAAAATGATGATCCAAAAAAAGAAATACAATTCAAAAAACAAAAATGCACTAAATCTAACCAAACAAATAATACAAGAAAAAGAAGGAGATTTGTTGGATATTGTTAGTGTTGTTGGAAGTTTGGGCACCTGTCCAATGATTACCATAATAATATGTCAGCATATGAAAATTATGGAAGGCCTACATTTAGGGAAAGTAGATGTGAATAAATGAGGCAACCTATAAAGAAAAAGTAGAAATCACAGATGAACAAGAATCTGTCTATCTAGAACAGAATTGATTATCTTGAAGACTTCTATGATAATTACAAAAAAAGTGGTCACAGTTATGATGAGTGCTGGTTTAGTCCTACCATGCCTCAAGCAGTTCATAAGAATCATAGACAACAAAAAAGGTAGGGGAAAGGAAAAAGAGTTGAAAAGTCTTCTATTAGAAATATGCAAAACACTAATGTCAAGAAAACTGTGAAGCAAACTATTCTTAATAATAAGTCTAAGCTAGATTCCAAAAATTTCATCTCAATAAAGAAAAGATGATTCTACTATGTAAATAAAGTCCATACCATGGATCACTGCAAAAAATCCATGGAAATGAATGGTAGCAAGATGAAATTAAAAGGACAATCAATCTAGAAGAAGATGGTATTGATTGAAGAAATTCCTGAAGATAATAAGTTTCCTAAGATAGGTAACTTAAAGATAATGAAGAAGACATGTGGAATCTACAATTAATAAAATTTTAAGAAAGAGTGTTTATTTATCTAGCCTAATTAATTGATAATTTCTAAAGAACTACAAAAAGATGAAGATGAAGTACTAGCTAATGAAAAGTCAAAAGGGAAACATGTCATTCCACATGAATAAAATTACGAATTTCATGAGAGGTTATCAGAACATGATAACCCAAGTGTCTCACCACTATTATGAGGAAGGTGAAAGTAGGTTGGACATCATGAAAACAAATGTATAACTATTTTACTAGGCCAAATGGAGAAAATTGAATAACATGCACATGTAAAAGCTACTTCACTACTGAAAAAAGTGAGGACAAAAAATTCACATAAGATAAAGGTGAATTAAAGTAAAGAATACACGATGAAAATAAAAAATAAAAATTAGAAATGGAGAGGATACATCAACATGAAGAGTACCATACACTTTAGAGATACAAGGAAAGGATTTCTTGGGTTGAGAGAAAATTCTCAGCCCCAGTGCTTCAATTAAGAGGCTCACAAGTGTTCTATATTATTCCCTTATATTTCCCTTGTATATTTGTGCTTACAGTGTAGGGAATTTAATATGAAGGTTATTCTAAAAAGGATAATTGAATGAGAAAATTTGAGAACTACAAGTTAGACTCATTATTCATGATTTGATAATTACTTGAAGTGTTCTATAGTAGAATATTATCAATATAAATATCTTGGATATCATTTGATGATTATTTTACACCATGGAAAATCAAAGGGAGTGCACCCCTTAAGGGGGATAAAACATGAAGGAGATGAAGATGATATCAAGGATTATTTAATGACAAACCTTGAAATTCATATCATCTCAAGAAGTTAAAACTTGAAGTATTCCACTCACACATTCATCCCTTGTTATTAATTATATTTATCATGTAAATTAAGGGGGAGTGCTTGATTTATGACAAGATGTGATGAAAGGGGGATCTTTATCTTTTCACTTGAAAAGTTTAATATGTTTGGTAAATTATGTGTAGGATTTATCATTTCATTGATAAATCTGATTATCTCCAATCCATTGGTCAAGAATTAAACCATTCTAAGCATGATTTAATATGAATGTTTGTTTATGGACAACCCTATAAACCTTGGTCATATCTCTCTTGCTTTCTACACTAGGTTAGCCCAAGTAGACTTAGAGCTAATTAACTAAAGGCTCTTTTCTAAGTGAACCATGTGACATCACCCCTCTCTCATAAATATTCCAAAAGATATTATTCAAAAGGAGGAGGACATGTTTTTGAAGATACCCTAGTAATACCTTTGCATTTGGTTTCCAATAAGGGGGAGAAAATATTTGCACACATATTGACCCATAAAAAGAATTATTAGGTGATATTGAAAACTAAATACAAAGGGGGAGATTGAAGTGCATAATATTTTCATTTATTTTCAATGAGAAGTCAATATGTGAATGAATGGTATTGATAAATAAGTTGGTGAAGCCATGAATAATTATTTTTGATTTAAATCATTGAATACTACACTTGATCAATTCTCCAAGAGGATATAAATCTGATTATTGTTGAACTGGTTCTAAGTTCCATGACTTGTATCAAGATGATACATTGTCACAACACTTGAAGATGTCCATGCAATACTCAACTAAATGAGGCATAAAAAGATCCATCTAATGGATTATAATTGGATGAAGGTTTTTTACAATATCAAATGATTGTTTGAGATAGTCCTCAAATTCCAAGACATGTGTTAATGTAGAACACATCCCTTACAACAAGGAGAATCCATGCAATTTGTTTTAATGCATGAGGCATAAAGAAATGACCCATGTATCATCCATGATTTTATTAAAGAAATATATTGAAGATATTTGGGATTTATGATCTAAAAAGAAAGGAATTGATGGTGTTTGAAGATGAAGAAGAGGTAAGAATGGGATTTGAATAAAGAAGGATGGTTTGGAATTTTAAGGAGGAATTAATAGTTGTTTTTTATACTAAGTATTCAGTACTGTTCCTTTACCAAAAACAAATGGTCCAACCATGGAGGTCCAGATGAGGTCCTCAACTCAAACACATGTGGGACCCGTGGGTCAATCGCGCTCGAGGGACACCCTCAAGGCCAGCCCCACATGAGTTAGGGTGTGCGCATCCACAAGTACCACACGGTGGTGAACCTGTGAAGTGTGGGCGCTAGAAGCATGCATGGAGGAAGAATAGTGGGTGCTAAGAGTGTGCCCGTAGAACACGGTACGGGGCGGTACCGTGGAGGGAGAGGATATATTTCTGAGCTATTGCTTCTGTGGATTGATTGATAAATCGAAAGAAAACTGCGGCGTGTTTCGATGTGGGAAGAAACTTTAAAACACGGAGGCAATATGTGACATCCATCTGATCCTACGCCTAATCTGAGCCACACTCTCCATCCCATGTCCCATGTTGTAATCAAGGCTGTCCATCTGATTGCACGATTTGGGATCCTACCAGCACCGTTCGATCTCTCTACCGAGGTTGTCTTCAACCTCCGAACACCCGAGCTCCACCCGCAAAGCATGAATCGAGCCGAATGACTATCTTATCTCTCCAGACATCATTTGAGTCCATTTCAAGCCCACAGAGATCGCCTGGATGAACCGAACAAATGCATGCATTGAAATTTTCATGCATACGACTAAAATGAGATATCCATAAAGGCCGAAGCAACAGAAGGTGTGATGCCATTTCATGGAGCTCAAACCTTCAAGAAAATAAATTCTATGTGATTTATATCACTTGCATGTGATCTATTCACTGAGAAGAAGAAGAATAAGTCAAGAAGAAATATCCCAAAATATGTGGAAAATCTTTTCACAGGTTTGAAAATAATAAAACCAAGGATCTCAGCTTATTCATATAAAGGTTTGAGGCATATCTCATGGGGGGTTGAAGAACAATCGAGGCATATCCGTTGCTTATAAACAGAGGACCCTCGAGCCGAAGCAAGGTGCTTCCATTCTCGATGAAATAAGATCACGTTCCTCTAAAGAAACAGAGAAACCATGAACCCTTCTGGTTCACGAAAGGAAAAAGGTTTCTGTGTAGCCTTGCTATGCGAAGATGATATTTTCACGCATCTATTTCATGAAGGAGTATCATGCATTATTTGTGCAGAGGAGAAGAGAGAACTACTAGGTTTGCAAAATAATCCACACGCCATTTGCGGTTCACAAAGAGAAGAACCACAAACCATCCTAGTTTTCAAAGGGAATCCATGCACACCCTTTGCGTGAGAACAAGAAAAGGAAAATGTACACATACACTACCCTTGGAGAATAATAATAACCCAAAAATATTCCCCATCCATTCAGATTTGTTCATAAAAATAAGAAGGATAATGCATTCATGAATCACATGCATTCATATGCATGATTTGAGATACCTGAACAAGACAATGGGTGGCTTACACCTATTCAGGTTGTGTGTGAAAGAAGAAGAAAAAGGAGTGTGCATGCATGGTTGAGTTCATGTGAATATAAATAATACAAAAGACAAATTGTGATCACATGTAAAGAATGAGGAGGAAGAAAGAAGAATAACACACACAAGAGACTACACCCATTCGGGTTTGAAGACACACACTCATAATTGAATCAAAATTAAAGTGTGTGTGTGAAAAGAACCAAAGTGAATAAGTGAGTGTTATATTAAGTGAGGAAAATGAAGAGTAAGTGTGTGTGCTTAAATAATTATACCCATTGGGGTTTTCAAATAAGAAAAAGAGAAGAAGGATATTGTGCATGCATGGATGCACATGCACATGTGAAGACACTTAAAAGAACAATCATGATTGTTAGTGACCGTGTGTAAACAAGAAGAAGCAATGCCATACAACTCATGCATAAATCATGAACAATTCAGATGATTCCAAGTGATCTGATCTTCAGTGTTTGAATAATCCCCAATGTGTATGTGATTCTTACCAAGAAAACAAGGAGAAGTTTTTGTGCATTCAGTAGTTTCACTAAAAAAGAATAAATTGAGATATCCAAATACAAGAGGTATTGGATCCCATGAAATCCATGCATGAAGTATATGAGTTTTGAGACTGAATCCAGATAGAGTAAAGAAGATATTTTATTTGAGTGTTTAGTAATTGAGAATCCAAGAAGACAGACAATGATGATATTGTGTAAGATCACTCTTTTATATTAATATTCTTGAAGAGGTTGTGTGCACCATTGGCACACATCTTAGTGAGTCCAGCTCTTCATCAGAAGAAGAAAGAATTACCTGAGCATTGTTAAGGCTGAGTACTAATCAACTGAAGTGATGATAATTATTGACTAAGGCCAACAGACCTTACCAAAGGTTATTCAAGATTCTTTAAGAGATACACAAACCATTGTTATTCAGAAAGCCTGCGTGGGAATATCAAAAGATCATCTATAGGGAATCAATGAAGAACTTAAAGAAGGAAGCTGCTCATGTGACTCGAGAGCTATAAGACCCATGTGGGATTGAGGGAGGAGAAGAAGTCTTCAGTGGGACTCTGAAGAAGGCCAATGGGATTATGGTAACACTATGGGAAGTAGTATAAAGAACCTCCTGTGGGACTTTGGAGAGATACAGTGGGACTATGTATTGACCATTATAATTACTAACCAAATTATAGGGTATAATCTGTGTTAGGGAAAATAACCAACACAACAATGAGTAGGTTTTTGAACCGAACCCTATGAATCCTTGTCTTCAATGGCTTTACATTAACAAAATCATTCGAGGTAAGGCTGAGAGACACAAGAAGAGTGGATTGAGGTTTTAACCAGCCATAGAGGTTTAATTGAAAAGAATTAGTTAGTAAAAATATTTAAAGGGATTACTAATTCACCCCTCCCCCTTTTAGAGATTCACAATAATCTGGGCACTTCAACAATATATAATATAATTGTGAATACAAATAGAAAAATTATAACCCACTTTCATTTATTCTCATTAGTTAGGAAATGAAAACGTTAAATGTGCATTGTACGGACCACCACCCCTTTAAAGTTCAATTTTCATATTGATTTTCAATATTTATCAAAACCAAATAAAATATTATTCAAATAATTAAAAAAATATAATTAATATTTTTTTTATAATGATATTATGTCAAAATAAACAATTTCTTAACCATAACCACCAATTGAATTATGATATGTTAATGTTTGGGTCGGTCTAACCACCTACTTGAATAATGATATAAAAGTATATCATGGTTGACTATGGGAACATAAATACTAATATTATTATAAGTTAATAAGTAAGTCATTTTTTTATAGTTTTAGAAGGGTTATATTATTTATTTAACTTATTATTAAAATATCAACATTGATCACTTATATTATAGAAATAAGGCTACATCGATTCCATTTTAAGACAACATAACTAAAAAACCAATGGAATGAGATATGAGACTTATAATTATATTTAATTTATATATTTTATCACCTTGTATGATATAGTAATAAAGAAATTTGGGAGAAGAATGATGAGAAACATTTCTATTATGAAACTAGTTCAAAATGATCAAAATTACTCGCACCCGATATCGAAAATAGATAATAACTAACTAATATACACTTAGAGATTAATTATAAATATAATTTTTTAAAAGAATATATATATATTAAAAATAATCTAATTTTTTTATTAATATAGATATTTTTTTCAGTAGTCTATATCACATATCTACTAAGAATGAGTTATGTTAAGGGTTTTTATTAACTCAATTTTATTCAATTGAGTTAAAAACTATATTATTGAAATATATTGTTCCAAGTTTTATTTTTTCTAAAAAAGGAACATTTTTACGGTATTTTCAAATTCATTTTTGGGGTTTTACAATTCTTACTTATAACCTTATTATCAAATGTTTCTTACCTCCAATATTATGTTAGTTGGAAGGGGTTTCTTGTCCTAGTTTTTACCCCCCTGAGACATATTTTTTATTATACCCCATTTTTTATTTTTCATGGTGAATAAAAATACAATTTAGTATTTTTTATCATTAAATTCGATTTATGAATTTTATTTAATGTTTCATTTGAAGTTATAACCTTAATGGAGTATTGATTTGAAACTTTCTAAACCTGTAAGTGTTATTTGTCTCTATTTTCAATTTCATGAGACATCATTGATACAATTCACCATATTTTCTTTTATATAGTGCATTTAACTCTATATTTACTTAAATTATAATGAACATTTTTCATTATATTATATTTTAATTTCATGGTATCCCTCTAATGTTTTTTTGAATCTTACATAATCATTATTATAAGGTTTTTTGTATCTGAATTTTTCTTTGTTGAGCTACGATTCATATTCACCAAATGTTTCACTTTTTTGGATTATTTATTTGTCATGGATTATCTTGTAAATCATATAAAAGTATTTTTTTTCAGGATTAATCTCATATAAATCCATGATTAATTTTTTATTTTATATTCATTATATGTTTTTGGAATAATTTTTCCTTCTAAGATCATTCCTTTATGAGCACTCGATATTTCCTTCCTTTGATTGAAGGGTGTTCACATAGATAACATAAATCATTTTATTGGGAAAATTATATAAATAACTATATACCCATTTTCCTATAAATTATTAGTTTGTGGGATTCTTACGTTAAAATCTATTCCATTTATTGATTAAAGAAATAGTGAAAATATGTATATTTTTTATTCTGATAAAAACACTCATAAAATACTCAAGTATGTTGAATATGTATTGTTTAACCATCCAACATATTTATCTGGATGGTTTATTATCATTTTATCCCATTTTTTAACATAGGGAAATGTATTGAAAATTTTTATTTTGTTATTCCAATATGGATGTTTATGAAGGAATATTGATTACGCATGGTATTGTTTTTCATATATTTCATATGCTGAATGAATTATAATTAAAGAAGTTATAGGTAGAGATTTGTATTATATACCCCCTCAATTAATCTTTTAGTCTCATTAGAAAAATGGTTTGGGTATTTGGTGTATGCCTACCCAATGCAAGAATGATGTCTTAGTTGCAACCTCAATGGAAAGAATATTATCCTGGTTTTGGCCAAGAATTCAAGAAAAATGTATTGGATACGTCAGTGATGGTAAAGATAAAAATTTATAACATTATGTATTCAATCACCATGAATTTAGTTACTATCATCCATGTGTTCATTTATAATGTTAACTATGTATTTGTTTCATGATCATATGACCATTTATATAACATTATTTGGTTATCATTTTTTTCCTTACAAATTATTTATACAAAGTTTATGACTGGTAAATTATGATATACATCATCCCTTACTAAGAATTTGTGATCACCCTTCTTAAGTTTCAATTTCCCTAGGTTATGAAGAAAATTATTATACAAGATAATTCTAGAAGAGTATCATGTGTTGAAAATTTTGTGGTAGATGTTGAAATCTTATTACCATTTAATTAGTATCAAATATAATAAAAAAATATCCATTGGACTAGAAAGACATGTTATTTTTAGTTATTTTTTTTACTAACTCTATTAAAATCTAACCCTAAAAGTTCATTAATATGTAAGTGAATCGATATTTGTTAGTGATATTGTAATTATTAATGGATAAAATTGGGTTACTTTAGTTCATTTTTAAGTCAGTATGTAAAGAATGTTTTTATTAACACCAAATTTTGGGAGCATGGGTCTGGGGTGTCACATAAGAGACTAGTGATCTAATATGATAATTTAAATTTATGAAAAAATTAGAGTAACTACTACACCCATGATCTATATTTAGAATTTATGGAGATTCTATGAATATATGTGGGAATCACCTAATTAGTTAACACTTTATGGTCTTCACATATCATAAAATTTTGAGTTACATTATCTATCAATTTAATAGGAATTTTAGTCATTGGAATTGGATATAATTATTAAAAAAAAATATATTAGATATATTTCATGCACCATATAAGGGGAATATTATTACTAATACACTGAGTAAGAAGTCATGGGGAGATATTTTGAGGATTTTCAAGATACACAGATAGTGGTGGAGGAGATTTCATATTTACAACTTGATGATAGAGAATTCAATGGTAGAGGTTTCCTATATTATATGGATATGTATTATAACTTGTTTCAATGACTAAAAAAGTTTTAGTTTGGGGATATTGATATATAAGTTTGGTTTAGTCATATCTTATGTGACCATAACCCTGAGAAATGGTCTGAGAATGAACAATATAATTTTTTGTTTTGTAGCGTTGTTGTTTCAAAAAATAATGGTGTGTTTCTTTATATGTTTCATAGTTCACACTTGGATATACATCCTAGTATATACAAGATGTATCATTCCTTAAAGATTTGTTTTTCTAGGCCATGGGTGAAGCCCTCAGTTGAAAATTTTGTGGTAAAATGTTTGGTATACATATAGGTGAAAGCAGAGCATAAAGTCCCTTAAGGCTTTTCATAGCCATTAGATCTCCCTGAGTAGATGTTTGAGGATATATCAATAGATTTCATCAATATTTCTACTTAGGAATTGGGATAATATGATATGATTTTATTGATTGTGGATTGGTTAATGAAGTTAGCTAATTTTTTGGTAGCCAATGAGTTTTATGTTTCAAATTATTTTATGAAGTGGTATACAGATGAGATATTTATTCCTTAGGTGGTTATAAGGATGATCATTTCTGATGAGAATAATAATTTTATCTCATGCATTTGGGGATAAATTAAATTTAATTTTGTGTCTTAGTTACATATTAGCAATGATTTTCATCTCTAGATGGATTTTGAGACTGAGAAGATAATTTAAATGATGGAGGACATGTTGTGTGCTTATGTCCTGTATTTTCTCAATTCATGGGTGAAGAATCATAATTAAGTTGATTTTGAATATAAAAATATTTATCATTATTTAATTTGAATGGAACTATTTGAGGAGTTTTCGGGATATCCTTATAAATCTTGATTATATTGGACCAGGATTAAGGAGTTTGTTATCTTCAGGTGAAATGTGGTAAAGAGCATGAATTATAAAGTTAAGATGATTCATAAGTAGATGAAAGAAGATCATTACTTCTAGAAGTCTTATAAATATTGAAGGATGAGACCTCTAGATTTTTAGATCAGTGACCATGTGTTATTAAAAGTATCTTCTCGTCGTATTTAGTGCATGCTTGGTTGAGGAATTAATCTTTAAACTCAATTAATTGGTTCTTTTGAGGTATTGGGGTTTTTTAGAGAGGTGGTGTATAAGTTGTCACTTCCTTCATAGATATATTAGATCTAAAATTTCTTTTACATGTCACAAATTCATTAAAATACTCATGTGGACTACAATGTCATTGATTTGTTATAGTTGGATACTGGTATGATCAGCCCCCCCGCAGGCGGCAGGGGTGGAAGGGGGTTGGGGTGTGGGGCACAGGTAGTGTCTTGGAGGAGTGTATCTGGTAATGTTGTTCACAGATGTGTACTTAGTATCCTAAGATGATTTAAACTTTATTTTACCTCAATATTGAGAATCATTATTTTTTCTTATTTGATTGAGATTTTTTCCTTGTGCTTTCATTTTTATGGAAGTTTCACTCTTGTTTCAAAGGTATCCCCTAATGGTATTTTGTGTTTTTTAGTTTTTTTCTTCTTTAAAGATTTGGTATCCATTCTCATGGTTGAGAGTCATTTAATATGTGTATAATATAAGAAATGAAACCCTTAATTTGTGATTTTGAGATGTTTTTAGTGGTGATAGGATATTCAATGAGAGTTAGTGAGAGTTTAATATATTTTTTTACAATTATCTTGAATCTAATAGTGATCATTGGGTGTTGAGGTGTGATCAATTTCTCAGTGGTGATGACCTATTATGTTAAGTTTTTTCTGTAATGTGAGGAGTTAGGTTGTATCATGAGTTATTCATTGTAGTGTTAGGGAGAAACCATGTGATTTAATAATCTCACTATATTGGATTGGAAGGAATTTTGTGGTGTTATGTGTGTTGGTTGTGGAAAGAAGTCCCTTGGGTTAATCTTATGCATGGTATGTTGTAGTGTGGTGTGTTGTGCTATGGTGTGGAGAGTATTGGGATGTTTCAAGGTTAAAATTATGTTATAAATATTGTGTGATGACTATTTCCACCTCACTATGGGATCTTAAGTGGTCAATTTTTATGTTTTTTCCATTTTGGGGTTAATGTGCCGCATTGATTTTTATTGCATCACAGTGTGAGTATGGAGAGTTATTGAGTTTGAGGATCAGATTTTGGATTGTGTAATGAGATTTAGAAATATTGGATTATGTTGTGCCCACATTGGTTAGGATTTTACCTTTATCAAATGATTCTAATTTATGTGGTTTGACACCCAAGACTCAGGGGATATCATGGTATGACTTTCATATTGTGTATATATTATTGTATGGGCACACATTTCATGTCATTATCATGTGTTATCCATTTTTTTATTATAAATTTTTAGAATATCCATAATTAATTATCTATCCTTTATATTCTTGGGAACCCTAGACATATATTGGATATTCTTGAGTTCCATTTAGTAATCCATTAATGGATCTCTAGTCATTAGATTAGCATGATAGATTTCCTTTGATATGAGGTGTGTTTCTCTCCTCCTTTTCCACTCTTAGTCTATTCCTTCAATCTATTATTGATTATAAGAGGCTATTGTAATGTAATTACATCAATTTGGCTATTTTTTTTATGTTTATCATGGGAAATAAATGTGATGTGGTCTCGTGGTGGATCCCTTCGAGTTTGGTGGGGTTTTATCACTAATTCATTCATGTTATTGCACTTCTTTAGTTGATTCACCAATTGAGTTAGGGGATTAATAACTTCTATTATATTACTATAAGTAAATTTAGATTAATATTTTTTTTCTTATTGGATAAAAGGTATGGATTAACCTTATCAATATAATAATTTAGCTAAGAAATTATAAATGAAAAATGACGTCATTCATATGTCATTTCAAGTTGTTATAATGTTTTTGTTTATTTTTCTTATTTTATTCATGTTTTCTATTATAATAGATAATTTTTTTTGTATTTGAAATGATTAAATCACATTTCATAAAATTTTAGTCACATAAAGATGGTAACTAATTGATTTTTAGTAATATACAAATATGGTAATGTTTCTTATGATATAGGTGTTTAATTAATAGGGAAGAATGATTTACAATAGGTTATTTAAAATTTCTTATTGTTATATTTACCACTGTTTATTATCATTTATGGAGTCATTAATGATGTGGTTAGATTCGTGTTGGATGGTTGAGGTGTCTAGTAGGGATGATGATGTGATTTTGTTACTGTAGTAGTGGTGTATGGGATGTTTCATTGTTATGGTATTTGTGGAATAAGTATTTGTGTAAAAGGGGGTTTATGGTTGTTATAGAGGTTTTTGGCATGGATTGTATGATGATGATTATTTTTTTGGACTTAGTTGATGTGAGTTTATTTTATATTTGATATGTGGATTAAAGCATAACTGAAATTAATGAAAAAATGGTAATGGAAAATGATATGGAACTGATAAATGGGTTTTTTTTGAAATACAATGGTTGGTATGAAAAGATAAAGGTGGTAATAAATATTTATAATGATTAATGAGTGGTTTGAAATAAATTTTGTATAATGGAATGTAATGTGGGTGGAAAATGGTAAATATATAATTGATAAATGATATGAAAAAATGGGATGTTATTTATGTCATGTGGTTATTTTGTGGCATTATAGTAATTTGGAATGATTTACTAGTTATAGCAATGGTTGTCAATGTGTAAAAACTAGAATAAATTGACCTTTGTAGGTAGTCATGATTTGAATGTTCTAGTTATGGGTTAACCCTTCGGTTGGGATATGTGTGGCTATATATACATTATATTTTCTTGTTATTTCATATGCACCACCAACTAAATCGGGTAACCATAATGACACCCATATACGGAAATGGGTTCCATGTGTTTCCCCAACATATTTAGTATAGAGGGAAAGAATGGTTGAGTACTCCCTCTTCCCTTCTACCCATTTAGATGTAGTATAAGTTGTGATGGATCATGGAAGGTTTATCAATATGGGTTGTAATGGTTGGATGACATATTATGTATATGATGGATGACATGTTTATCTGATTATGATGCGGTTTCATAGTGGATGTGTAACATCCCACCCCTCACCCATTGGATTGGGAAGAGGTGGTGGGTGTTACTAACCTTAGGAGAAATCCCTAAGACACTAAAGGTGGAAAATAAATTCCAAGGGCCTCTAGAAAATTTGGGGGATGATTTTCTCATTAAAAGATAAACATACAAACCATAATACAATAACCAAAAAAAACATCTATATGATTCATGAGTATAAAATACAACTCAAAATATAACCAAACCAATAACTATATCAGAGTACAAAGTGGAAACCAAGTGACCTAACTAAAGGAATAAAAATAAAAATATCTAAAGACACCAAAGACATCCAAACAGTAACTCCCAATATAATCTAATATCCAACTTGACAATGCATAACCATGGTATCAAGAAGCATCACTAGAGAACAGAGATACCTTGACTTTATCTATGTATCATTAGATATAATCTTCAAACAAACAATAGTTCTCAAGAATGGGGTGAGTCTAAACCCAGTTGGATTTCCCCAATGAATTCCCAACTCATTTCAGTTGGAAAAAACATGTTAGAAAATTTATATAAAATAGTTTAAAATAGTTAAAAAAATTAAACCATTTTATATAAAATCCAAAACCATTTTACATGGGAATAAATAAAACAATCCTTTAAAACCATTCTAAAATCTATTTGGAATACCCATTAAATGATTCCACACATCCACACATACACACATCCACACAAGCATGCCCAGGTGACTATTCTATACTCATGAATAGTCTCTCATGAATCTACTAATTTATCACAAGGTAACCAATACTAGGTGGATAATGGAAAACTCCCCTTTAACATAGCCATGTATAATGAAAATGAACTCACACAAACCATATATGCCATTATCCATGCCAACCCATTTCATATAAAACAATTATTTATTTAAAAAATTTGAACAACCATTTTCCCTATATCAAATCAAACCCATAATTTTAAAATCACAATTTTAAAATTATTATCAAAGAGGCTTTTCCAAAAAACATCCAATTTTCAACAATATCAAAAAACCATTACTAAAGAGGTTTCCATTTAAGAATCACACAAAAATTTCACAATAAATTAAATTAAAAAAATTATTTCAAACTCATCCATTAAGTTCTAATCAATTGGAGTTGAGAGAGAAGCCACCTACCACACAAACAATTGAAAAAATGAAGAACGACACAACGATTATATAGATATGATCACGAACCACATTTACTTCCATAAATCCAACCATAAAACATCATAATTACCATAATGGAACATGGATATATCCACAAAGTACTAGAAATATAGTTCCAAGAAGGTGAATGAGAAGAGATCTAAGAAGAACTACCAAGAAGAGAGACTTATCAGAGAATCTGGATCTCTAACAGGCTTTGAATCACCTAAAACATGCTCCTCAATCAAAGGGAATTACATCTCATTCCTTGAGAGGAAAATGAATTCAAGATTTAGTAAGATTAGGTAATTAAAATATGTCATATGACTTTATTTGAATTATATATACTATTTTTAGACATGAAACTTCACTGTTCATAGTTAGGGAATGCAGTTTTTCAAACAATGTGTTAACCATAAATGAACTACAGTTTCAATCCACCCCTCGCATGGCTAGATCAAACAATTAAAAAAACCATGTGCCAAATTTTATATTCCTTATATCCATCATTTCAAAGTTTCTCTAGGGTATCTGCATGGTTTGGAAAAACCGTGTGCCAACTATGTGCCTGCCCAGTGCCCATTATCTTACCTTGCATAGTTTCATAGAGATTTTGGTTTCTATTAAACTATTTCAAACTGTACAACTCCTTAAAAGCCTCCAAAACATACCAAAACTCCTCCAAAATTCTTAAAACATAACTTGATCATTATATATACTTAAAATACATAAAAAGAGTCAGGTACCTGATATCAGGGGTTATATATTCTCTCCACCATTGGTCTTTCCATCCTCAAAAATTAGAAAAACAGAGTTGTCATATAATAGTTCAGTTCATTGTTTCATCATTTCATTTTCACACTCCTATGATTCTTCCTGAATCGAACCATATTTCCATAAAACCCACACTATAAACCGATTATTTTACCATGAAAAATTTTCTACTTCCTATCCACAATCTATACCAATGAAAGAACCAACATGTCATTTTTTCTACAGGTAAACATGATCCCATCCAATCACATGGTCAGGATTGGGTTGGTACTTCTTCAATTTAGATTCATAAAACACATTATGCACTTAACTAAACCTTGGTAGAAAAGACAACCGATATGCCACTTCACTAACTCATTCAAGTATCTCAAAAGGTACTATTTATAGAGGATACAACTTTACCTACTTACCAAAATGATAATGTATAATCCTTGGGGAGATTCTCAAAAACACATGATCACTCGAATCAAATAAAAATGGTATCTAATGACGATATGCATACGATTTCTAATGAATATGAGATGTCTCCATCCTCTTTCTGATCAACTAAATCTTTTCTTTTGTCATCAATATAGGGATAGGTATAACCAATTAAGTCTCACCTATTTCCATCCAACAAAGTGGAGAATAAAATGGATTCTCTTAAAATGCTTCAAAAGGATCTATATGTGTGAAGGCTTAATAACTATTATTATATGAGAATTCCACTAATGATTTTTCCTCCTCCCATGAGACACCAGAATCCATTACACAAGACCTAGGTATGTTCTCCATTGTTTGGATTGTCCTTTTAGATTAACTGTCCATTTGAGGATGATATTCCATGTTAATAGTCAATTGAGTCCCAAGGGATTTCAGTAAGGATTTCGAAAAATGAGATAAAAAATCGGGGTCTCTTTTAGATAAAGTCAATACTAGAATTCTATGTAGCTTTATAACTTCTCAGATATAGATTTTGGATAATTCCTCTACTATATGGGATTCACAAATAGTGATACAATGATTCGACTTCCTGAGGTGATCCACAATTACCATTATGAAATTGTATTTCACAACAATTTTTTAGTAAACTTGTTATAAAATCCATGGATATATAATTTCAATTCCATAAGTAAATTGGTAAAGCCTTCAACATTCCCACTAGTCATTGGTGATCTATGTTAACTTATTGATAGGTGAGGTATCTCAAAACATACTCATCCACTTCTCTTTTAATTAAAACCCACCAAAACTCTAATTTTATCACTTTATACATCTTTTGAATGCTTGGATGAATATCCCATTTTAAATAGTGATAAGAATTAAGAATTTTTTCCTAAAAAACCAAAGGTACCATGATCTGATCTCTAAAAAAATGAACTCCCATACAGATTTTATCCCTTAATAGTCTCCCCACCATTGAGTTTTGACCTCAGGGTAACACATTTAGGATCAGATATTTGATCCACTTTCACATGCTGATCCAATTGAAGGAAAAAAAATGGAAAGAGAACTGAAACATCACCCTGGTCAGTACAATCTAGGTACATGTATACTAATACTGATATCAAATACCACTGATTCAAATATTCTTTAGCCAAATAATTTTATGAGTTCTTATTTAATGAATCCTTCATCAAATTCTGTTTACCTAATGTATACATGAAGTCAAATTAAAACAATTGAAAGTATTACATCTATCTTGTTTAACTTAGATTCAAATCTCATTGTGATAAAATGTGTTTTGTAATCTTATGGTCCTTTAATACCATGAATTTCTCTCCAAAAAGATAATGATTCCATGTATTCCAATAATGGACTACATTAGATAATTCCAAATCCTATATTGGTTAGTTCTTATCATGAAACTATAATTTCCATTATCCATAAACAACAACATGATATCCATGTATGAGAACACATCCCAACCCAGAACCTAATACATCACAATTTACTATATATCCTTGTCAAAACTCTAGAAATGTAAGGGTAGGTGATGATGTGAGTCCAACCATAATCTCTTAAAATAATTTATTACATTCATCCTTCCATTATGAAGGAACACCTTGCCTCATCAATGTTTTTATTAGTGATTACAAATGTGAAAATTCATGTAAAAAACATATTTAGTATCTTGATAAGCCAATGAAACTATGTATTTCAAAGTAATTCTTCAGTGGTTTCCAAGAGATAAAAAATTCTATCCTTTCAAGATCTATAGAAAATCCTTTTTTAGAAATGACATGGACTAGAAAACGTACCTCTTGTATCTAGAAATTACACTTTGATAACTTACCATATAGAAGATTATCTCACAAGATACCCAACACTATAGCCATGTATTTTTTTCACGATCCTCCTTTTTAATAGAATACACTAGTATATCATCCAAAAACACCACCATAAAGGAATCTAGATAACTTTTAAATATCTGACTCATCAATTCCATAAAGGCAGCTGGTGAATTCTTGAGACCAAAGGAAAGAATAAAAATAGATAATCACCATATCTACTTATAAAATATATAGTTGGAATATACTATTTACAAACCCATAGTTGGTCATGTCATTAATGTAAGTAAATTTTAGAGAACCACTGGTCTCCCATAAATTGATAAAATAGGTCATCAATTCATGAAATATGATACATATTATTTATCATTACTCAGTTAAGCTTATGATAATCAAATAAAATCCCAAGAGTTCCATCTACCTTATTCAAAAAAAGAACTAGTGTTTCCCATAGAGGTGTACTCAGTCATATGAACCCTTTACTTTCTAACTCTTCCAAATGATCCTTCAATTCCATTAATTATGTTGGTGCCATCAGATAAGATGAAAGTGAGGTAGGAATGATCCCCAATAGGTGATCAATAAAAAAATAAAATTCTCTATTGGGTATAAACCCCAAGAAATTTTTATTAAAAGCATTAAGGAACTAGTCCACTATGGTTGGAAAATATTTATTCCTGATCTCATCAATCGATTCCAAAGAAACTACTATCAATTGGTAAGAGATAGTTCCAACCACTGATACCAAGGGTATTTATCTGCTTGAATACACCACCCAGTATCCTTTAAAGAGATGTATAACACCATTTGAATATTTGAAACTCACCTATTTGGTATAATATTAGATATGAGACTCAATGTTTTTCAGCCAATCCATTCCCAGAATCATTCCATAGACATCCATATTTATCATCGATAAATACCATACCAACTAGAACCCATTGATTATTATCGAACATGATACACATTTGAAAGCTCGAAACTCTCATTATACCAGAGGTTTTTGGAGTTTCAAAGTACAAGGAATCATCTCAACAAGTAAACCCATCATATTAAATACAAAAGAAGAAATAAATGAGGTAGACAAGACAATATCAAAAAAATCTTGCGTAAGGATAGAATTCAAAATAATATTACCTCTCACTGTTTATGGTCCCAATTGATCATCCATGATCATTTTCTCATATCCATATAATGAATAACTATTCCTCCTCTGAGGTGGCATGTTTACGGGTAGTGTGAAAATGATGATTTACTATTCCTTTGTTTCGACCCGTTTAATGTAATTATCCTTCAAAGAAGGTTGATATAACCCTGTAGGGAACTGTTGATCCCAGCAGGTGATTGCGTGGGGATCAAGCACTCATGAAACTGTTCCTTATTAGATATAAATTCTTCATATGGTCTCCGATGGGTTTATTCGTGGAGGCAAGAATGACCAACGACCCTGGTATCCATGATTCATGGGCCTGCTTTCCAAAGGTAGGAACACATCTGCTGAAAATTTATCCAATGACACTTAAGGACTCTACTGGTCGAGAGGATGGGAGGTTAGGCTCACCACAACCTTTGAGGGGAGGATTATTGCCTGTTCTGGGACTCTCTTATAGATTTAAGTCATGTTCATATGTTTGTGAATCTTTGGTTTATTCCCAAAGAGTGTATCCACAAGCTACCCTTGGTTTTCAAGATCACCATGAGCATACATATGTTTGATGTCATGGAGGTAATGCTGACTTAGCCATATTATGAGGTTCTCTAGAGTTTATCATCATCTATAGGGGATGGAAGGTGACTTGATGTTGGGATTGGGCCCACAAATAGGGATTCCTATGTATCCTAGGGAGAATAATTAGAACCCACATAGTTCGGAGGTGTGTGGATTTTTCATGGTGGCTTCCCATTTGATAGACATGATTGGGTGGACCCTTTCAAAATGGGAACCCATTTGAGCTTGGGGATTATGACAGGCATCCTACATGTCTTGCTTTGGTTAGGAATCATAGTTCTCATAGTTCAGAAGTGTGAGGATTACAAGTGGAGGCTGCCCATTTGATAATCATGATTGGGTGGACCCCTTTATGGATAGACACCCTTTTGAGCTCGGGCCTTCTGATAGGCATCCTATGTATCCTGATTTGGCCCGGAATCAGAGTTATCGTAGTTCAGATGATGTGGGTCTTACGCATGGAATCTTCCTATTTGAGAATCATAATTGGGTATACCCCTTTATGGATGGGAACCCTTTTGAGCTTAGGCCTTCTGACAGGCGTTGTACATATCCTGATTTGGTTAGGAATCACAGTTCTCGTAGTTCAGAAGATGTGGGGATTACACATGGAAGCTTCCCATTTGAGAGTCATGATTAGGTGGACCCATTTATGTATGGACAACCATTTTAGCTCGGACCTTCTGACAGGAATCCTACATATCTTGATTTGGTCAGGAATTAGAGATCTTGTAGTTCAGAAGATGTGTATATTGTAATCCTTACAAACCTCTAAGACCACATGAGTCATTATCAGTGTGAGAAATAAGAGGATGTAAAATATTTGACAATGCACATGCCTCCCATTCTGTTGGTTGGGGAGGGAGAGCCTGAGATAGAAGAGGCCGAGGCGACAGTGGGTGAGGGCGTGGAGCGACGAACCCTTTAATGTGAGATGACATTAAAGGTTATACGACTCGACTTCAGAAGATTGGGGACTTACCTTAGTGGGATGGACCACAGATCATCATATGAGTTATACTACAGTTTAAAGTCATATAGCTTGTACAATTATTAACATTGTGGATAATCATGTTGGGATGTTCTGACATGCCTTGAGAATGAGAGGGAAGGAATGTGCAAACCATGATTCTAGAGGATCTTAGACCAGGAGAAATGACATGGGGTATGGAAGCCATTGAGGAGTATAAGGGTAGAACAGGACTCTCCTGAGGATGAATTTTCCTTTGGTTGATGACCATTTTTGTGGGAAACATATGCGGAGCCACCAGGGCATGATGCACATAGTCAACCAGAGGTGTCCTCAAGACACTGGCCTTCCTCATCTGATGGCTGGGGAGTTTTATGAAGATCCAAAATCACCAAGTATACTACAGTTTAATGTCATATATCTCGGATGATGGCATCATAGTTTAATATCATGTGTATTAGACTATTACCATACAGTTTAACATCGTTTGGTTAAGACGATAACTCATAGTTTATAGTCATAGAGTTTGGACTGATTGTTATTGAATCCATTATTACCTGTAGGATAATCGAGATGAGATTTTCTGACATGCCTCAAACATGAGAGGTAAGGAAAGTGTAAATCATGGCTTTAGGGATTATCAGATCAAGAGAAATGATATGGGGCATGGAAGCCATTGAGGCATACAAAGGTAGGAGAAGACTATTCTGAAGATGAATTTTCCTTTGATTGATGACCGTCTTGTAGGATTCATATGCAGAGCCACAGGGGCATGATGTGCATATTCAAAAAAAGGTGTCTGTAGGACACTGACCTTCTGCTTCTGATGGCCATTGAGGTTTATGAGGATCTAGAATCACCATATACACAGAGTTTGATGGATGGAAAGGATGTATCCAGGCATTTGAGAAACATTTAGGCTCTGATTATCCATGGAGATTTGGATCAGCCTAGCATATGAGGCAGGTGATAGGGCTTTCTGGAGGTGCTTGAGGAATGTCTATTCTCATGGTATTTAAGGGACAGATGTTTGGGTGGCATAAGGGCGCAATGGAAAATGTCATCGACCCGGCCTGAAAAGGTCAGGGTGAACCTCTCTATTCTTCATGGGGGTTAGTGACGGTAGTGAAGGGACCAGCCGGAAGGGCTGGGACAGTAGGCTGACGCTGATCCCGAGCGGGGGTGTGGGGGCGGCACCCCTACGGTATGGACTGGTGGGCACAAAATATTTTTCGCATAAGGCATCCGCATAAGAGCTAGCCATGTAGGAGCATCCTCTTAGGATGGTACGAGGAGGAGTGGGCCACATACGATGGTACAAGAAGGAGACTTCTGTGAACTTTATTCTACATAGGGGAATTCGTGAACCGTTTACCACATATAGGAATCCGCGTAAGAGCTGACTGTGTAGGAGAGGGATACTTTGGATGGTACATGGAGGAATTTTATGCATACAATGGTACATAGAGGTTCTTACCATGAAATGTCTTATACATAGGGGCATCCGTGAACCATCTTCCATATATAAGAATCTACAAACCCTTTTTATTTATTTATTGGTTAACTGGTTGGCTGTATAGGATCTTTTGAATATGGTTCGTGGGAATGACTTCTGCAAAGTTTTTTTCTTCATATGGTTTGCGAGATGGATTCTGCGAACTGTTTATTGTTCACGGGATGAGATCCTCAAACTATTTCAGGTGCGGGAGAAATTTCTCCCACACCCTCTACATTCTTCATCCACTTTTATCCCATCCCCTATATCTGTACTAACATTCGTATTTTTTTTGATTCCCCTGGTGATCCTTTTATAAGGAACCAAAGATTTTGTATCTACAGTACACATGACACCTTCTCCGGAGGCCCATAGAAGAAATTTGGACCACGAAAGACTCGATCATCCACGATTTGTGGATGTGTTGTACACCATCGGCTTCTCCTCATCTACAAATCACATTGTTCACAGGGATGGTACACAAGTCATACTTCTTCCAGATTCTATCCATCGAAAAATGGTTCTCAGTAGCTTCGGTTCGCAGGTGGAAATTCACTGCAAAATAATTCATTCACTGGACAATGCCTCATGGGCCAGTGCATCATAGGTCATCCGCGTACCAGTGGTTCCCAATATATGTCTTCCTATAACCTTTACCGGTAATCAGTACGTGGACAAAAAAGTTTCCTTTACAAAATTTGATTTCTTCTCAAACATGAAATCCAATTTTATTTATTGGGCATGTGGGAGTATTTAATTTCTCTTTGTTGAATTTTCGGGACCCTAAAATTACACACTTCATTTTTCTCTTTGTTACATTATTGAGATTTCATATATTGAGGAGTCATGGTTTTCCTAGAATTACCATGGATTTTTTTCAGTTCTTCTGATGAGAGCTATTCTGCTGCACTTATCCCATCGAAGCATATGATGCTTGAGTAGAATGAGATGTTTCTCTAGCACCTGACCTTAGAGCACTACAATCATAGCACTAATGATTTCCCATATGGTTTCAATTGTGACATTATCTAGGTGGTGACATATAATCTCTATTCATATTCTCAAAAGAACCACACTAAAAAAATATGGGATTTATCTTTAGTAAAGGTGGTAAGTTAACTAATTCCATAGTGTAATTACGAGATATAAAACCCTCTTGAGAATAGGCATTATTACTCCACTTTTTTCTATCATTGAAGTTCCCACATGTTCCTGAATGAATAAACATGCTTCCTTCATCCGTGTTTCCTGAGATATATATTTTTCCATCATCACTTTATTAACCACTTCTGTATAGTCAGTAATAAGAATACAACAATATTTGAATGAATTTATAGTTTCAAATGTGACTCAAAAATTCATTCCCTCAAGGAAAAACATACAAAAACTTCTGGTGAAAAGAGGAATAAATTCATAAATTTAACTACATACTCTATTACCGAGATATTTTCCTGCTTCTAACATAATAAATCTATTGTTCTAGAAATTATGAATGTGTTATGATAGATTTTTTTGTTGAAAAATTATTCAAAATATTCCCATGCCATACCTTGATCCAATTTATCCTGAATAGATAAATTCCACCATTGGTGTTCTAGATCCTCTAGTATATACGTTTCCAAATTCAATTTTATCTCAGCTAGTGTGCCGATGAAATTGAATATTTGATTCATCATATTTAGTGATACTTCTTATTTTTTTGGGTTCATAATACCCCCAAAAGGTTGGTGGGTACTACTTCTGGAACTAAACATAATGATCCAATTTTCTTGGCTTATGCTTTCTATTCCCTCTATCCATGGCCTGAAAATCCTATAAAGTAATCTGGATAAAATTTTGGTTAACTTGTGGCTTCGGTGAAACAATATCTTTAGTAACCCCTTCCAGTTGCTTCTTCTGGTGCCTACTCGGTTCCATTCACTATGACAAAAATACCATTTAGTCTCACTCTCTAGAAATCAAAGGATAAACTATTTAAAATTACGATTTCAACAAGTTTCAGAATCATCTTTATTTATAATAAACTATTTTATCCATTTTCAAAATAGCACTAACAATCCTTTTTCAAAACCTCACCATTTGAAAACATTTTCAATCCATTTAAAAATGTATTACTTTTTTACATTTACATAAATCATTAATTCAATAAAGAACTATATAGTCATAGTGGGAAGTCATACTGTTAATTCATGTCATGAAACTCTCATTGGCTAAACCCATGATGATGATGTAAATACCCACCTAGAAGTTTCTAAAAATAATTATGTACCCAAACTCTATGGTAACTTGAAGTTCAATATAAATAGGTTAAATGTGCCTTTTTATGATCTATACTTCAATTTTTGACAATACTACCTACTTTCTACCATCCCAATAAATAGAATAACTTATCAATACATATACCATTTCCAACTCCAAGACTGAAAACCAATGATACCTAAGGATAAAACAAATAGATACCATTTTTACAAAAATATATTTTAACTAACCATGTTTGGTAATAATTATAAAATATTTCCCCTAAACCATTGACTTGGGAAGATGTTGTGGGTGTTACTGGCCTTAAGTGACATCCCTAAGACCCCAAAGCTTAAAAATAAATGCCAAGGTACTTAAGAAAATTTTAGGGATGATTTTACCATTTAAAGATAAACATACAAAACAAAATAAAATAACCAAATAAACCACTATATGGTTCATGAGTACAAAATACAACTCAAAGTATTACCTAACCAACCACCATATCTGAGTACAAGGTAAAAACCAATTGACATAACCAAGGGAATCAAAAGAAAAAAACCCAAAGACACCAACTAATTCTATCAAGTAGCTTAAAAAATTATCCAAGCACTAAATTGATAATCCATTCCCATAGTATCAAGAATCATTATTAAATAACCAAGATACCTTGTATTTAACTATGTATTAACAAATAACATCTTCAAAAGCACAATAGTGCTGCAACAAGGGGTGTGTCTAAACTTAGTAGGATTTACCCAATGACTTTCCAACCTAGGCCACTAAGAAAAAACTTGTTAGCACATTTATATAAAATAATTTAAGATAGTTAAAAATAATTTAAACCATTTTATACCAAATCCAAAACCAGTTTCTATGGAAAGAAATAAAACAAACATTTAAAACCTTTCTCAAATCCATTTGGCATACCAATTCCATGATTATACATATATACAAATCCATACATCCACATTATAATTCCCAGGTGATAGTTCCATACTCATGAGTGGTCTCTCATTGATCTACTAGGTCATTATAAGGTAACCAATACTAGGTTACCCAATGGAAGACACCCTTTCTATAGGATCATTCCTAATGAAAATGAATCCACACAAAGCATGTATGCTTTAATGCATGACAACCCATTTCATATAAAACCTTTATTTCATCAAAAAATTTCAACAATGATTTTCAATGTATTAAATAAAAACCACAATTTTAAAATCACCATTTTAATATTATCATCTAAAATGATTTTTCACAAACCATACAATTTTCAAAAATTTCCCAATACCATAACTAAAGAGGTTTCTATCAAGAATCGCACACCAATTTAAAAATCAATTTAATAAAAAATTTTATCTCAATCTAATCCTCAAATTTATAATCTAGTGGAGTCGAGCTATAATCCACCTACCTCAAAAATGATTGAAAAAATGGACAATGTCACAATGATTCTCCAGATCTGATCATGAACCACCTATCCTTCCATAAATTCAACCATAAAACATCACAATTACCACCATAGAACATGGATCAATCCACAAAATATTGGATCTAAATTTTTGGGAAAAAGAATGAGAAGAGATCTAAGAAGAACGACTAAGAATGGAGACTTACCAGTGAATCTGGATCTCTAAAAGGCTTTGAATCATATAAAACATTCTCCTACATTGAAGGGTATCACCCCTCAATCTTTGATAGGAAAATAAATTTTAGATTTCAGAAGATTAGGAAATTAAAAGGGGTCTCAAGACTTAATTAAAATTTTATCAATATTTTTTGGATCTAAAACCTCACCGTACATGGTTAGGGCACACAATTAGTCAAACCGTGTGTTAACTATGTATAAGATACTATCTCAAGCAACCCTCGCATGGTTGGATCACATGGTTAGAAAAACCATGAAACCATCATGGTTTTAACTCTATCTAGCATTGCATGGTTTCTTCTATGCATCCACATTGTGTGGCATAACCATGCACCAACCGCTCACTTTCCTAGTACCCACAGTCCTTCCTAGCACAATTTTTACTAACCATTATCAAACTTTTCACTTAAAAAAATCCATCAAAGCAAGTCAAAAATCATTTAAAACTCCCAAAACATAACCTGATCATTATATATAATTAAAATATATAAACCATAGTCAAGTAACTGAAAAAATGGGTTTAAAATTGGTGTGGATAGAAGTAGGATTGGACAAGGTTTATGTACTTAATGTTCACATTTCCCTACTTTGATAGGGTTGTGATGAGAATATGTGATGTAGTTATAGCTATGTATATACTGTTATGGCCATAATTGTTAGTGATTATGTGGATATGTATATGAAAAATGGACTATAGAACAAAATTTATACCATTGGGGTGCGAGAGTGATCAGATTAGTGGAGAAATGGTTTTTTGATACCTTTTTGATACATATTCTTGGGATACAATATATATACACTTGTATCCATTATTGGGTGATGAAGCCTTGGAGAGTTCGTGTGGATGTTGAGATGGTGTAAGTGCAATTTGGTTCTATAGGTTATTTATTGAGGTAGTAATATACTTCTTATAATTTTGTATGAGAGGTTTTGGGAAGGATAATACAAATTATACTTGTATACTCACACCTATATATTTATACAATTATTTTATAGGTTTCTAGGAGGTTTCTAGCGATCAAGAATAGTTTTACTAGATCGAGGTGATTATGGTGTTCATGAAATGATGCCATAGGATATTTTTTCAATATTTCACTTTTAAATACCTTGTCATATGTAATAAATTTATAAGAATTTTTAATTTTATTATATTTAATATTATATGGTGTTGATTGGAGGTTTTGTCTTACGATTTTAGGATTATATGTGTAATGCCTCACAATTATTTAAGATTATACACTTTATTCTAATCACTATTCTAGGGCATATTAGTGGCATGATTCATTGGTCACTATTTTCTTCTCTATAGGCCTATTAGGGGTTCCTAAAGGGAGATGATTTTAAAACTTTAAAAAATATATCTTGTTTTTAAATTTTATATATAAAAAGTGATAGGTTTTAATTTATTTAACTTCATAGATCCTTTGGTATTTTTTTGAGTTGAGTTATTAATGAGTTAATTGGTTATGAAATGGGTTTGAAACTAAAAATTAGTTGATTCATAAGAATTTTTAATTTTTTTATTCTTGGGTTAGTCTAACGAATTATATTTAAGATTAATGAAATTCTTATATATGATAAGTTTGGTTGGTGTGAATAATGTGAAATTTTATATTTTGTATGGATTTATATATATTTAATGGGGATAGGTTGGTTGGATCATCATATTGATTACAAACATTCAATTAATGTTTGAACCATGTATAACATGACAAAAAAATGTTAAAAATTAGTTCTATTAGTTTTGAATGTGAATTATGAATTTGGAATGTTGAGTCATGAAACAAATTTTTTAATTTTAATGATTATGGTATTTTAAAGTGAAAGGGGTTATGAAAAGAAGACATAACAATGAAAATAAGTTATCAAGGATAAAATATGTCTTTAATAGTTTTATTTTTGTGTCCAAAATTATTTAGTAATGTTTGGGGTTGAACATATGAGAAAAAGGTATAAAGTGGAAATTTTCCGTAGGTGCATGACCTATTGGGTGAGTTCATATGGTCATTAAATGGTCTCATGGACTGTATAATGTAGAAATTCCAAGAAAATTATTTTTGAATAATATTTTCACAACTTTGTATAGGGGATATGTATAGTTATGGTTTTTTTGAAAGGGATTCATAGTTGGTGCACGTTTTAGTGACCATTCATATGGACTATACAATGTGAAGAACATTTGGAACTCATGATTTAGAATATAATTTTACTCTAGGAAATATTATAAGACATTTTTATGGTTTATATATATCTAAAATGTCTTAAGAGAAGTTAGAAATAGAGACCCAGCTTCAACCAATCATAAAATTTGATCCAGGTGTCCTTTTGGAATCTATTAATTTTCAAAATCAATTATTTTTATGAGATCTATGACATTTATAAGAGCTTTTAAGATATTTTTTTCTTTTGTAAAATAACTCCACTAGTCCTATGAAATTGAGTTTTTTAGTCCCCTTTCCAAATATTCCATATTGAAAGGAACTTATGTTGGATTGTAATAAGAATTTTACTTTATAATTTTTAAATTTTCATTTATTTAAGATTTTAGATTTTATATAAAAACATTTGGATTTATAAACGATTGAATGTTTCTTAAATAATATTTTACATAAAGAAGATGATTTCCATCAAATTAAATGGATGCTTATCATAAATAGGGGTCTCAAATTTATTATTAGGAAACAATTCATAAGAAATAGAAATTATATAATGGATGAATTTTGTGTAATTTACATGTAATAAAATGATTCATATGGTTGGGAGTGACTATAGGGAAATGGACTTGTTGGGAAGGATTTCAAAAAAATATATAAATTCATTATTTTTCCCAAATAATATGGAAAATAAAAAGTGTTACAAATTTTTCTAAATAAATTATATTTTCATATTTTAAATAAATTTATAATTTAGATAATAATACTTAATAAGAGGGTTTATATGGGAAGAAAGTGTTATGGTGGGAAGAATTGTGGAAGCTCACTTTTTTTTGAGTATATTTTATTAAAGCTATGTTTTTCAAAATAAAAAAGAGCCATGATTTTAAAAGTTTATAATTTTGGATAATGAATGGTTGGTACATAATCCCAATGATTGGTGCATGATTCCAATGGTTGTGAAGGTTGACTACGCAATATTAATTTAGCGAGACATAGAGTTAATCATGGATGATTCATGATCTTAGAGCATTTTCATGGAGATCATGTACTAAATAATTTTGATCCAAAAAATCAAATTTAATGTCCTAACTTTCTAATATGTGTTGTAATTAACTTATGTAATTTTATTAGATGATTTTTAAGTGCATAGTATTATTAGGTTTTAAATTGATGGTCTTTTTATTAAATAACATTTGACTACTTATAAAATTTATAAGTTATCTAGTATAATATATTTTTTCTGTTAATAATATTATTATTTGAATAGTTATGTTAAATTATCATTAGCATGAAGTAAATTTTTTATTATTATTTGGTAATTATAATGTTTAATGATAATTGATTTTGTGTATTTTAGAGATAGACTTTTAAATTTATTAAAAGTAATTATAATTATAGTAATTTTATTACTAAATAGATTTTTTATATAAAAGAATAGTGTTCCTATATTCTCCCTCTCATTTCATGGAACCCATAGGAGAATAAAAAGGGATTCCCTTGTCTCATCATTTTCATTCTCAAGGGTTATCTATATCACAATATATAAAATTCAAAGGTAAGTACTCTACCCTATCATAATATCTACTACTCTTACTCTTGTTCTTTAATCTCTTTACCAAAATTCATTTATCAATCAGGGATCATGGTAATTTTTTTCCATATCAAGTCAAAACCCCTATATTTTAGGGGATTTTTTTCTATGGTATTATATAATCCCTTTTGTTGGAATCCATACCAAGTTGGTGTTGGTGATTTCATATTACAACTAGATGGTAAGTTATTCCACATCCAGGGATATAGTATATTTTATTATTCTTTAGTTTTAGGTTTTTAATTTTTTAATGATGTTTATTTAAGGCCAGAAAGAGGGTATTATGAGGTTAGTACCTATTGAAATTTATCAAGAAGGTAAGTGTATATATGTATTTTCCTCTATTAAAATAACCATGAGTAGTTTATGTTTTAAAATGGTGTTTTGATATAAATGAAGTGTATTTTGGTATCTATGATAACTATTATATGTTTTATACTCATACATATATGGATTTAAAAATTATTTGTAAGAACATATTCCTTATAAAACATAAATTAATTATAATTTTAAGTAATTCACTAAATAGGATTTTTAAAATACTGATTATGTTTTGGTGTAATATATATAATCCTTTTCATCATATAATAATATATAATTATTTATCTTGAATTATTGATTTTTTTTGAAACATATTCTATCAATAAAGAGGTTTCATAACAATAGTATTTTTTTTTGAAATTTCATTTTTCCTTGTGTTATTACCTATTTAAATTGATATTATATATGTGATTTATATTTGTTAAAGCTATATGAAATTTTATAAGAGAAGGGAAAATTACTTGTTATTTTGGATAGTTTAAAACCCTTGATCTTCAAATCACCTCATGGGAATCCTTATCCATGTAAGTGAAACCAAGGTCATGTACCTTCTTAGGCATGATGAAACTATTCCCAACCCTCTCCCTCTAAGACATGATGTTACTCTAACTTGGGTGGACTAGTCATGGTGTGACTCTAACTTGTTCTATCAAGGGATTTATACTAGTTTATGTTTCCAATATGGCTACCTACCTACATGTATTTGATTATGGATGGATTTTTAGTATAAATAACGATTTTTCATTATGTTTTAATCGATAACATTATTCATTATTCACGTGGAATGTAAAAATATTTCATTAAATATAAAGACTTAAATGTTTTGACTTTTTCTTACATAGTTTTTACTAAAATGAAAACTTCACTCTTATAGATTATGGGGTGGAATCCTACTGGTAATTTTCAATCACACGCTACATACACAACTTGAAGCATATGTAGATTTTATTCCCAGGATATGTCATGAAAGTATAGATGGAAGATCCATGTATATAGGGATTTGAGAATTGGCTCAGTTATAGAGAAATGTAGGTGTTTTATATGAATGTGATCATGTGTCACATAGATTTTATAGTGTATTTAGTCTTGTATCTCTTGTATAAATTTATTAGTCATTGTTTTCATATTTTTGTGATATAAGTTTTCATCTATATAACTATTTATTAGGTATTATGTTGTTTTATTATTTTAAACTTGTTTATTTATTATAATTTTTATGGGTGAAATTTTTACAAACATTGATATTTGTTACTCATGGAACATATTTCCAGCTAGTGGTGATTTGGAACAATCCTCATGCCTTGTAATAAACTTGGTTGATATCAAGATATGATGTCCCAGGTTGGTTTATAATAATTTTATTATTAGAAGATATTTGTGATACCTAATTCATATTGTTATTAATGTTTGTAGAAATTTTAAAGCTTATTTTATTATATATGTTTAAATAAATTTGAACAAAATAAATAAAAACTACATTTTGAAACATATTTATCCCCACCGTGGTTTGTTAAGGTGTTCTTAATGAAGACAATAACCACTAAAAATGACCAAGCTAGTAGTATAGGTTAGGTAAAATGGATTGATGTATTCTCTTGAATGACAACATCATGTTTTTAGAGTTGACGTCATTTTATCAATGTTGGATAAAATAGAACTAAATGCATTGTTTAAAAGACTATATGTGTAGTGGATGAATATGGTCGTATATGTTATAAATATATAATAAGGGATAAAATTTAATATTTGATAAAGCCTTCTATAATTAGCGATTAATCATAGAAAGTGAAAATTTAAAAAATCTAAGAAACATTTAAGAAGGTTGGTAATGATTCTTAGATAACTGTTATGGATTCATTTAATGGAATTGGATATCATTATTGAGATATTATCTTTGTAACTCTGATGATTTTTAAATTGTTCTCAATTCTGAAGGACAAGTGTTTTTGGAGTTTTTTGTAAGCATATTTTCAACAAAAATTAGGATGATTGATGTTCCATACATTTTTGGATGAAGAGAAGTTAAAAATATGTAAAAACATGGAAATATTAATCTTTATGAAGATATTATAAGGTCATGCTAAAATAGAAGAAGACAATTAAATTTTTCATGAAGAATCATTTATCTTGAAAACGAATTTAAGATTGAGTTCTCAATATAATACTTAGAATTTACTAAGTATATATATGGGGCCTTATTAAAAAAATTTAGTCAACCATAGCCACCCAAGGAGGATATATGAACCATATTTGGGAGAAAGGCTCAACTATGTGGAATCCATCCATTACATGGGAAACAATGGTGGAAATGGAGAAAAATTAGATATGTAGGAAGGATATGATAATTTTTAGTTGTCATGAATCATGTGCAAGTGTTCACAGAGAACACAAGTATGGGCCTAGGTGGACTACGCAATGGGGTTGTGTGTCCCATGAGGGGATTTATGTGAGTGTTTTGGGTGTCGACCCATTCTACCAACTCAATTGAATTATGGAATGGTTTTATTGATATAACAGAGGCTAGATAGATCACAAGTATTATGTGGGACTCCCAAAACAAAAGTAATATTCACCTATCATTAATGAGTTACACTTATCACACAACCATATGACAAGACTAATATGTACCATCTGATCAAATGTTTTGATTGACTTCAACCTATTCCACCCTAGGTTTTTCTGTATGCATCAAAGTACATTTATAGGCTTGAAATATTTTCAGATTGGCCATACTCTATTGATCAAACCAATTAAAGAAGAAATGTTCGATATCCTGAATCCATGAATTAAAATTCATCTTAAATACTTTTTATTATTCAATGAAAACAATACTGATGAATATAAAAATGATGATATAGTGATTCATTTATATCTAAATTCATGCAAGTTAAGTTATGTAATTTATGTCACATGCACATGAGTTGCTTCATTACAAAATAAGCCGAGATCATATAAGAAGGGAATCCATGAATCTCAACATCATTGAAAGATAATAAATAAACTCATGGTGATATTAAAATAATATATGAATCTACATGATTATTAGATGTGTAATTTTAATCAGAAGCATCCTAAAAATAGGATCCAAAAAAGGAGAACTATGTCTATAAATTACAAGGCACCAAGGTTAAGAATTGTTTCTGATTTTAGTGTGGGCTATTTTTTCTCAGGAAAAAAAGCATCTGGTTGTGTCCTTCAAGCATCCTCTTATATGATGAAGATCAATTAGACACTTGGATACACAAAGAGTGTTTTGTGTACTTAGTTTCATGAGGAGGAACCATGAGATTACATGTCTCATGAAAGAATGTTTTTCATACTATTGTTTCTTCAAAAAACACATGAGTGTTACATAATAAAGAAGGGATACTTGATTGACACAATCACACAAAAGGGAGATCCTACATACACACTATGTTATGTGAAGGTTGAAATACCATAGAATCATTACATGTGAATATGACACACAATATTCTCTTGATAAAA
Source organism: Viscum album (assembly GCA_963277665.1). Classification (NCBI taxonomy): domain Eukaryota; kingdom Viridiplantae; phylum Streptophyta; class Magnoliopsida; order Santalales; family Viscaceae; genus Viscum; species Viscum album. The sequence goes on along the minus strand of OY728155.1, from coordinate 948,241,463 downwards.
CTTTTAATATTTTCCAAGAACAAAAAATATTCATTAACGTCATGTTATGTGTATAATTATTTCACTTATGAGATGAAGAAAAGATAAACATATAACCCACATATACGGATACATGAAGAAGAATAAATACTACATACTATATTAAAATATCTTTACATGTAGTGTGTCGAGTTTTTATTTGTTGATAAGTAGTGTTATGTGAAGTGAGATAGTACGGTAAACATCTACCATGAAAAACTTTAAATAAGGATTCCCTATACATATTTCATGCACTACATAAATTCTATCCACTCTATGTGTATGCATTGTTACACTTTAACAATTCGGTAGGAACAACTAATAATTAAGATTGATATTTATAAACTATTTTCACAGAATGATCTTGGTATTAAAGAATTTATTAAAATTTATTAGTTCATAAAATAACAACAATAACATTTGTTTTGTTCTAGTTGAAAATTTGTGAAAAATAATTTGATAGTTTACCAGATTGTTCTTGTATAAAATAATACTAACGAAATGGTTTGCATCACTTACACACATATCATGAAGTCTAGGAAATTATTTTATATACATAATATTAGCCTAAGAATTTGATAATTGATGACTAATACAACTTGAAGCGTGTTTTATAATCTTAAATTGATAATTATGAGAAATCATTGGGTTGGATTACAAGTTTAATTTTTTATTTATTGAAGAGAACTAGGATTAAGTGAATTTAATATTGTTAATACAATAGCATTTAATGACCCAAAATTGTGAGAAAATGATATTTAGTTGATACAAAGACATCCAATGTAGTAGAAAGATCTTGCATATAAAGTTGTTGAAAATTGTTGAAGAACTAGTGGTGCTAGTATAAACAACACCATTAAAGAACTAGTGGTACTAGTATAAATAATTAAACTCACATAGAAATATTTTTTATTTCCTTCAAAAATATTATGCCCCAATTTTAGGAAGTTGTATTCAATTCAAAGTTATATTGATAATAAAATTCATGAAACAATCACAGGTTGATCACGACAAGGAGTCAGTTCTCACAATGATACCAAACCTTGTAATTTTTTTGTTTTAATCTTTCTTTTAGTATCTACATTACATGTTTATGTGATTTTTCATAGAGAATATAAAATCTATTCCTTTTATCTTGGGATGTGGTTTGAGATTATATAGGATTATTGAAAAAAAAATTAAAACTTGGGAAAAGTTAGGTACATTGATTCACCCCCACCTCTCAGTGTCCCTGACTGGTCCATGGGATCTACAATTTTCTATTATTTTTTAACCTAAAAATAGACCAAAACACTTTTTGGTGATATAATAGAAAATATCCAAGATAATTTATTTATATCATAGTTCTATTCAAGGTGGAAAAATTTATTTCTTCATAGATAATTTGAATCCATTTAATTCAGTCGATGTATGAAAATTAGTCATTTTATATGATATATAGAGTCACTATAACACAATGAGTAGAACCATGTTTTGATTTTTATACTTTTATAAATAAATATATTTTAAATAGTTTTAAAGTGATTAATTTTTTTATAATTTTTATTTTATATTCTTGAGAAATTTTGTGATGTGAGTTTCAAAAGAACTAAAGGGAGTTTTTTTTCCAGTTATTACCCTTTATAAATTCATATAAGTTATTTTTTTCACTTGAATATTTTTTATTAATATGGTTTCACCACAAGTAGTTTATTTTTAATCATTCTTGAGTGGATAATTAACTTAATAGGTGGAAGGTAACGAGGTGAATAATGTAGTCATAATTTCTTAATCAAATTATCTTGTGAATAATTATTTTAATTATGTATTATCTTGAAATATTTTATTTTATTATATTAATTATTAATTATTTGATAAATATATTTATTAAAATGTAAAATCAATGATAATAGATCCAATTTAATAATGAAAATTACTTTGGATCTTTCTTTTACTTATGAATGTTAAGCTTTAATACACTTTAGTGGACTTGGGTATACACTCAAGAGGATAGAAACCATTAAATTAATACTAATACATTTGAACACAATGAATGTAGTTAAAATTGTTACTTTATAATTAATAAATTCAGTTTAATTCAAAAGTGAATCACTTTACATCTTTTATAAAAATTAAACTTTGAAATTGATATATTTTTTATTACTATAACACTTTTTAAGAAGAATTTTTTAATAATTTATTTAAAAATTTAATAACAATATTTTCATATAACACCCATAAGAAGATAAATGAAAAATATACTACTAAAAAACATAAATGTACAATTATATAACATGAATATATAAAAAAACATAACACAATTTATGTTAGTTATCGATGAATGAAGAGAAAATAACATATACATTTATAGATAGTTTTCTTATACACTATCCATGTAATGGAAAATATGAGGATATTTTCAAGGAATCAAAATAAGAATAACTATCTCACTTGAAAAAAATTTACACATATAAAAAATTTATAGAAAACATATTTATTCTTTGAGCATACAGGGAGCACATTATATTGAGAAATGTAGCCCCAAAAAGTTTTTTGGGTGCTTTAATTGAATAATTTTCATGGAAAATAACTCTTAATAGAGAACACAAAAAATAAAAAACATATTTTTATTTTAATAATATTTAGATGAAATTGAGTTCAATGGGATAAAATAAAATCATTTTTCAAATAAAATGATTATTGATGAAAAAATATATCACTTTTGGAAGAAGTTTGGTGTAAGTGAAAACTTACTCAAGTTTCACAAAACATATTTGGGCATAATACATTATGCACACTTTTTATGGAAAAAATAATTTTCTATTACAATTTATGTTTATATTATATTTTATTGATAAAGACTTTACAATATCAATCTAGGTATATTTTTCATATTTAATTCATTTATACTAATTGAATTATGTTTCAGATTATTTGAAATAATTATTGAAGTTTATATAGTGTTTAATAACGAAAATAAATTAATATTTGATAAGTTTAGTATATGTATAACATAAATTAAGTTATTACTAGGGATAGAGTTATAGTGATGAAATTTCAAGTTTAAAACTAAAATTTCTTTAATGTGAAAACATTGCATGTTTATTTATATGGAAACTGATGATCTTAATCTATGTTTTTAGTATATAAAAAATGTTTTAAATAAATTATCTTTAATGATATATCTGAAGATTAAATATAATGAGGTGAAAAATAAAAAAAATTAAAATTTTATAAAAATATTATATTATGAGTTTTTTATATTTCTAAGAGTGATATGAAATTTACCATTGAAAAATAATTATGCATTATGATGACATTCATAGATAAATAATAGAAATAAAAAACTGCATTGAGTTTATTGAAACATGTTATGTGAAAATCTGTTTTGATGACGAGTTTACTTCCCTCATTGAATGAATTTATGGACTCTCTATAAAATAATAAGAATATCATCTTCCTGATAAATTAGAATACTTAGGATTATTGTTAATTTTATTTATCCATTTAATTTTATTCAATCTAAAATTTTAATGGATTCATTTGAATTGTTTGATTCCACTGAACTTAGGTTAAGGATGATACATTCTATGAAACTCTTATAATGATTTTTTAATGATATTAATGAATTCTCTATGATTTATATGATACTAATGATTTTAAAGATATTGTCACAAGTATTATGGGTAATCTTGAAATGTTTTATTCTAAGATGTTATTATTTATTTACTTAAATATAGGAAATGGGTTGATTAAAAAGAAGAGTAGTTAGTTTTACTCTAATTAGTAAATAGGTGAAAATTAAATAAATTATAAAAAGTGATCAACATTGGTTCATCCCCTCCCAGTGTTTCATCCATCACAGTCATGGGAACATAATAATCAAATATTAAATATAATATTATTCAAAATTATATATTAAACTATTTAATGGTATGATACTTCTAATTATTGTTTAAAATTATAAAATCCTTACATTTTTCATTTCATAATAATATTTTTACAATACACAAAAGTATTCATTTTTTTATTAATTTTTTTCCCAAATGAATGTGATGGAAACATTAATTAGTCACCCATAAAATTCATATCAATCATAATACCCCTCCCCTCACTAAAAACCACCTACCTTAACTATTTTCTATAGTTAATACAAGAAGAGGTAAAATTTAAAAGTCACGGTTCAATCAAATATTCTACCATATTTTCACCCAATTATTTTTATAGTAATAATGATAATTATTACTTAAAAATATACAAATGTGATAAATATTACCAGAAAAATTTAAAACCCATTAGTAAATATAGTTAATCCCTTTATGTGAAGGGAAAATAAAAAAGGGGAATTCATAGTGATATAGAAAATTTAGGGTTTGGAAATCATCCATCCAAGTGGTCACACCTAGGCATCCTGGTATGCATTGGGATATTTCCACCGTTTCTTTAGGCTCCTCACATTATACCTCATGCATCCATCCAAGAATTCATTCCCATGCCACTTGTTCAAGTATCATACCACTCACCTGAGACCACTAGGGTGCACAAACAACACACCCATGCCAGATGCTTGAATCCATTTCTATCACTCATGCTCATAAAGAGTGAACCACCTATCACTATCCCGAGCTTTAATTTTTTGTCTATAAATAGGCATCATGTAAATCCTCACAAAGCACAAGTTTTTTAAGTGGAATGGTCATTTTAATATTATCTCACCATAGTTTTTGATCCCCTCCAGGTATCTTATCTTATGTTTAAAACCAAGGAGGCTCAATGAAGAGAGAGGGTGGAAGGGTTATCTGAGGGTACATATATAAATAGGGGCCTTTATGAGAGACCACTTTGACTCTGATGTCATAAAACTAGGATAAAGGATATCCCTACTAACAAACACTTGGAAACCACTCACCCTAACCTCCCCTAATTTCATAAATCTAGGGAGAATTCATATGAGGTTCCTTAGGGGCCCACATCAAGGATAAGAACATCAAATCACCCTTTACTACAGATCCCATTTTCCTTATCCCCCATTTAGGGTGACCATTCACCCTAGCCTCACGTTAGAGTATTTTGATGAACCCTAGGGTGTAACACCCCATAATGATAAAGGGTTAAATGACTAAATGATTTGAATCATGTCAATAAGGTGTACCTTTCTTTTTGAGATCCAACCTGATTAGAACTCCATAGTTAAGTGTGCTTGTACCAAAGTAATGATCAAGATGGGTAACCTTATGGGAAGTTTCCCAAGGTGCGTGTGAGTGACGAAAAAGCACACTGGAAAGAATAGATGTTGGCATGTGGGGACAATCAATAGTCATATGAACCATTTGGGAACATGGGTGGGCCCTAGGTAGGACACCAAATGCCTATGGGGTAACAAGTGGTTCCAAGAAATCCAAGACCTGGCAATCATGTTAAAGTGGAGTGTCTGTGTTATTAGTGGGTCCTAGTTGTTACATTGGTATTAGAGTAGAAACCCAGCCTTAAGTGCGTTTCATTTTCTTGGTTGAGATGTAGGGTCTACAACGAGGGCATTGTGATCTAAAGGGAGGGGGGTGAATATAAGACCCCATAATGATACATGGTTAAATGACTAATTGATACGACTCATGTCAACAAGGTTCACCTTTCTTTTTAAGAGCCTACATGATTAGAACTTCACATTTATGTGTTCTAGGCTTGGAGTAGTGATTAGGATGGGTTAAATTTTGGAAATTTTACTAGGGTATGAACGAGTGAGTACAAAGCACACTAGAAATAATATATGTGGGTCAGTGGGGGGGTAATCATTAGTCATATGACACGTTCGAGCATGTGGGTGGGCCCTAGGGATGGGACCACATGTTTTCAAGGAAACTGGTGGTAACTAGTAGTCCAAGACCTGATGACCATGTTAAGGTGGGGGTGTCTGTGCTATCAGTGAGGCCCAATTGTTAAATAGGGTGACCATTCACCCTATCATCCCATTTAGGGAAACCACTCACCCTAGTCCTTAACCACTTTGGTGAAACATCTTACTCACCCTAGCGTCATTTGTGAGAAAACATCTTCAAAAAATTTTCATGGGAAATTAATCATCTCCCACTCCCATAAAAAGGAATAATAGTCACCTCGACTATATTGGCATAACATTTATTTTCAGAAGACTCACACTCAGGACTCCAGTCGTCAAGACCCCCAAAAAATCCACCTAGTACATATAATTGGGGAATATGAACTAGTGTAAAACTCTTCAATTATGGATTCCATTAATAAAAGATGGCTCTAGGTTTTCAAACTAGATGGGTAGATCCCTCATAGGAATCCTAATCATAGATTCCCTTTACAATAAGGGTCCCTATCATGAAAGAACTAGAGTGATCTCTCTTAGTCTAATGATGGATTTCTTATCTATTCAATGAGTTGATCTATATGGGGTATCCCTCAAAGAGTAAACCATATGTATTTATTATAGAATACCACACTCCTATTTTATCCATATCCTTTATTTACGATTAGCATACAAGAAGATAAGTGGATGGGATTATCTTATAGCTTAATACCCAAGATGAATCTTATTATCTATACTATCACTAATCTAGAAATACCCAAAATGGGATGCCTTACTATAGAAACCCCATCCAAATATAATCGTTCCCCCTTATACAATATTCTTCATATTATATTATCTAGTGTTTCCCACAATGAGCATGACTCACATGGTCCTAGAGATAAGAGATGATTGTTCCATTAAAACAATTAAAATGATTTTATGGGCCTCTAAGTAAATGTAAGCCCAATCTCTCTTACCTTTACCTAATTCACTTACTTGGATAGGCTACACAGGATAGACTCATATGTGTAAGCCCTAATAAATCCTCTGATGTTGCACCTTTGATGACACATATTACCTTTCCATAATATGTTAAACTACTTTTTATAATTCTATCACACATTATTAAAACGTACAACATGAACTATAGGGGATTTGATTCTAAATTTGATGGGATACATAGGATTCATCTCAAAGGTTCAAACTTGATATCATCAACCCTTTTTAATCCTCATGGTTCCATATTCCTCATGATATTTCATACATACTTTCTCAACCTACCACATTCCCATGAGATCATACTTCCCTTTCCCTAAGGCTATATCCCCTAGGAACATTCCTTATAAGGCCATGTTCTAAATTACATTATGACATCAGTTTGAGGGTTATTATTCCTTTTAGGTGTCACCATGTCTCCTTTATTAGGTTGTATTACAAATGAAACTATATCTCCTTTGAGGATAAATACAAACCCCTAATAATTCATAATCCCCACACCAACAAAATTTAATAATCTTTCACCTAATTTTCCTTTACTTAGATATTAAACTACATGAGTTACTCATTATCACATGATCTTACAAATTGAAAAGTGTTCGGTTAAGTGGCAATAAACTATGCGGGGTCTGATTAATTTCACAATTATATACCAATCCCTGAATGAAAATAAATTCTAGAGTTTCAACTATAGGTATCTAAACCATAGTGCCACAAAATTAAGCATTACTAAGTAATAAGAAGAATATAGAGAACATATATTACTTATATATGTTTACATCGATTATTTTTAATAATCAGTCATTCACATTAACATAAATAGTCCCTATCTTTAGAATTTGATAATGATTAATAAAGATGAATTAAATCTATAAGATATTTCTAGAGAAGGCAATAATTCCCCCCAATATAGTGTGATGAGAATGAATGATCATCCTATTGACCAATGTGAGTTTTTAAGAATCACTGGTGAGAAAACCCAATGATCTCCCAACTTTGGAAAGCTAGTCCATAGTGATATTTGTTTTCAAGGATGTTGGAGTCAATGGTTTATTTTTGGTTTTGAAAAAAAATACCATTAGAAATTGTTTAAAATAATAAACGTGAAATAAAGTGAATATTTTGAAACCAGACTCACCTCCCATAACCATAAACTGGTCCAGTCCATTTTGGATGAAGAAAATGTTAAACCTGACATGAATCCATTATTAACTAAAACCAAACCTAGTTTCCCACATGCTAGACCATTTTTTTGCATGTTCCATGAAAAAATAGTGAAATCATCATAAATAATTTTATCATTCAAAATTATTTTTCGAGTAAGCACTTACTTATGATACTTCATTGATTAGTGCTATTTTTTTGCAGTGTTATTAATCTTTAGATACCCCTTCTAGATCTCCCTTCAATCCAAATTGATGGAAAATTCATCTACTACTCATTATAATTCTTCATATACTATAAAATATTTAGAACCCATCACCATAAATAAGAAATATGCCATTCAGTGTCTCCAATACATTTTTTCGAATACGATGGTGAGGGAGTACCACCGACATGGTACTGTTCTAAACTTGGAAGATATATGTAGGAGTATCCATGCACAAAAGGTTGTGATCACATATCACTCAAGGAAATATGGAGTGAAGAAAACAACACTAGTTGACCCCCAAAACCACTTCAAGTGATTATCATCAGTGTGTAATAATTAGTACCTTCATTATCTTAGAAATGTGGATTATAATGTAAACTTTAACCAAACCCTGACTCAATGGTCACCATAGAGGGAACCTGATAGCCAACATCATTTCCAACACCATGTGGGCACCATCCCACAGCAGTCGACAAAGGCATTCAACCATAAGACCCCTCCCCTTGTCACTGAGACTTGAGAATCTAGGAGATCTTTTAAGTTGTAGTGATCCATAGGCCATAGGAAGAGTGCTTACATCCCCACTACCATTGAAAAATACCACCAACATAATGTTACAACAACCTAAGAGCATATTAATATCCCTATTCACACCAAATGTGTCTACCAATATGTCACAACAGATACCAGGGGATAAGAACATACCCCCTCCCCTAAAGATGAAACCCATCAACATTTCAAAAAACAAAAAACAAAATACAAGAGTAAGCCCATATCCCCACTCCTATTAGGGAACTGAAACATATTCTCATTCTCACAAAATAATCATGTCAAAAAATCTTGGAAGCAGTATATGGTCATTTCTATATCTCTAACCATATCCTTTAAATCCTACAACATATATCAATAATAGTAATAGGGATAGTAATTAGAATAAACTATAAATTTATTAGGAGTAGGCCCACATCCTTGCTCCCACTAAGGCTAAAAAATCAATTAGGTATATTCTGATAGCTACTCGAGAGTGGGATCATATCCCCATTCATCTTTACGAAGATATTTGGTTTATTATTGTGTAAATATTGGAGTGGGTCTATATTCACACATCTGTGCAAGAGGCCTATCAGTATATCCTGGAAGCAAGTCAGAAGTAAACACACATTCCTACTCCTCTATAGCTTTAAAATATTGACAACATAGCTCATTGGAAAAAGTAGGACCTGTATTCCCAACCATAATAAAGGGACCAATAGACACATTCTAATGGAAGAAAAGGGACAATCCCATATTTCTACCCAACACCAATGATCTTGTCATATAACTCCACAAATGTCATGGGAGTCACCTAATAAGGCTCATTCACAACAAGGTCATCAATCTTTCCTAAAAATCACATATTGAAGGAGATCTAGATAGAGGCAGTCGACAATCCAAAAGTTGGACAATATTTAGAAACTAGTCATTGTTGATATTATTGAGGCCTTGTAACATATATATAAGTTGACCCAAGACTCTGCTGAATCTGCACTAGAAGGTGAGAGAAACCCCCACCACAAAGCTCCTCCCTATGTTATACTAGAAAATAGTTATGTAGGTGCTCCCCAGAACACTTTTTATGAAATTTTGCCTCATGAAAATAAAAATATTGATCATGAGAAATATTTCCATGATTTCAATTATGATATTTATTACTTTAGTATGAATATTTAGTAAAAATAATTTCCTATAATTACTAACACATTGACTAATCACTGTGAAGGTCATCCCTTTAGTATAATATCATCATGAAAAGAAGGTCTTCCCCTTATCTAATATACTCTGAGAGAATCCTCATAAAAAGAAGCTCTCAAAGAATGAAATTTAGATATGTCTATGACCTCAATTACAAATAGTGGTACATCAAATCTATCCATATAAGGAAACACTCTCCTTTTGGATATAGAATAGAGAAAAAACCATGGTGGTCAGATCAATTGGAATAATTTTCTATGAATGATGATGAAGATGACAAGTACATGTGGAATGTGCTAGGTGAGGATAAAAACATGGAAATGTTTTTTCCCATTACCAATCCTCAATATGTTATTTTGGAGGTCCTAAAGAAGGAGTGTATAACCTACTTATTCTAGAACTTATGGGAAACCATTTTTTCCCAGATAGAGTTACATAATTACTCAAGAAGGGGTGAGTTGATTACTTGAAATTTTAACCCTAATTAAATTCATCCATCTACCAGTTCTTTACTATTTTTTAGATAATAAAAATAAATTTAAATATACAATAAATAGATTATAACACTGAAGAAATTTAGTGGTTTGGGGCATAATGATCCCCTAATTCACTCCACAAATTCTCTCACTTCAAGTTTAGTGAATTTCAATATGATTTTTTTCAGGGACCTCAATAGTTGAGTTAAACAAACTAAAACATATTAAAAAAATTTACAATAGTTTTTACAAGGCTCTCCCTTTTTACAATACCTATACATAGTCTTTTCACACTCATAACAAGAAGTTCTCAATCTATATAAGGGAAAAAAGTTTTGGAAATAAGATTCATATTTAGCTCATAGTTGAATGGGGAAAATTGAAAAAAGATGAGAGGTTCTTCAGGAAAATTAATAAAAATTCAACTAATAGTTCCTAAAGATCTCTTGAATATAATCGATGTGTTCTTCAAGGAACAACAAAAAAAGTTCTTATTCTTCATAAAAAATAATGAAAATAAATTATGTATATGAAAAAAGAGTATTTTCATGTATTTCAGGGAGTATTATATTACTCTAGTGTTATTTCTTTCTTGTATTTGATTTTGAATTAAAATTTCCATATATACTTCAACAATCAATAGTGAATAAACTAATCCAAAAGATATGATTTATTTTTACATGTGACCTTTGTATCCAAAAATAGAAAAGGTAAATATAGATGTTGATTGTAACCATATTCTTCATTGGAACTACATGAATTCTTGGAAATATTCATATAATTTAATTATTCTTTTCTTTATACTGCCCCAAAAATATCTATAATAATTATAATTAGGCATGGAATTCACTTTAATTCTTGCAACGGTAATAAATTCATTGAAAGAGAAAATAAATATACTTAAAAACACTCACTTATAATAACTACATATTAAAAGATTGTTATCTTACTCATAGGTAATTTTTTTCTTTAAAATATTTTAAAACTTAGTGAAATACTTAAATTATAACTCTAAATAATATTTTTACTTTGAAAAAAATATTCAACTTCCTTAAATAATCTATTGTGTTTGATATTTAATTTATTTGTAAGATAATCTTATAATCATAAGATAAATGAGTTGTAACCACCATTCTGTAGGATAATTTTAGTCCTCATATGATTTTTTTGATCTAGGTAGGATAAATAATAAATTTTTATGATATTTTACTTTGTCTAATATTAGTACATTGAATTATTAATCTTGTTAGAGAAATCAGTGTTTTGTATGATAATTAAATCTTCATATGAAAAATTACTTGGATTTTTTTTCTCGTGTGAATTTATTCTACCCCATATGATAATTATACTATGTAAGACCTTAGTAATAAATTTTACATTTTTTATAAAATCTAATATCTAGTGTAAAGGTGCAGATCTATCCATTTTCTTATTACCTTTAATAAAAAACTGATTTCCTAACAATGTATAATAATTGATAGCTCAATTAATTAATTATCACATTGAATGCTAATTTATCTACACACATCATATTTTACATAGAAAATTTCTTCAATCTTGAAAACCACATATTTAACCAAAATACTCGAAAATGAAATATTACTTAGAAAAAAGGTTAATTGACTAAAAACAATTAAGACAAGTTTATTAGTAAAATAGGTGGTGATTTTATGAGCATAAAAAATTATGAAATATTAAGATATATTGGAACAAAAATATCATGTCCAACAATATCCCCCTTTTTTATGATAAAAAAATCCATGATAATTAAAAAATAAAATTTTAAAAATTTTGTTCATAGAAAATATATAATCCTATAATCTTCACTCCTACAGAATAAAATTTATGTTTAAAAAATAATTTTTTTGACTCACTTCCGCCACTTTTCTCATATAAAAAATAATTAAAAAGGAGTGTGATAAATATCATTAAATATAGTACAGTGAATTATGAACTAGAATTATATATATTATTGAATTGAATGAAATTTATAATTTACCTTGAGGAATGTAAATAGAAATAAAACATAGGTGAGGAGAAATTAATATTATTGTCCGGTGAGAAGAATCACACAGAACTCAATTTCCTTAATGCAAATAGTAGAATTAAATTATCACACTATAAGAACCAAAACATAAACCAAATATAATATATAAATATTACTATTCAGGGTGAGGTTTTTGGAAAACAAGGCCTAGATGAAGGTTCCCAATGATAGGGATAAACAAGAAAATCTAAAACCCATATGAACCAAGACTGGTAAAACCATTTGTAGGTTTTCTGAGCATATTTATAATATCATCATAAAAATTTCTAGATATTTGAACATAAAATTTATCATCAATAGATAAAAAGAAGTTAAATACAGTGAAAGGAATCTATGGAGAAGATGAAGATGCTTAATTTTGAACTTCTACAATCACTGAAACATTATCCCTTACAATTGAAGGAGGAGAAGGAAATAAATTATCAAGTATCTCATTGAAATCCTAAAAAACGAGAGTATTATCTCTTAGAGTTTTAATTATTCTAGGATCAAATAGGGTTTTCCAACATATTTATAGCCTTATGATAATATCATCCTAACATAAATATAATAAGGAAAATAATAATTTTTAATCTCATCCTCTAAGTATTATTAAAAATTGAAGAGACCATCCTTGGAGACTCTATGTATTTTATTCAAGTAAATTTTAAAGACATTAATGACTTTAAAGGTGAACACCAATAGCTCAATTAAATTTTGAAGCACCTAAATATAATTATTTGAAATTAATGTTTGAGATAAATGTTTCATTACCTCAGCATAAACTATCTCTACATTCATGGGCTTGTTAGACTTCTCAAGCGGTGGAACAACACTATTTGAATATATAGACTTATAATCATAAGAATAAAATTATTGAATGTACTTTAACATATGCTGCAAGGAGGATTTTAGGGAAGGTATATTGGTGTTCATAATAGATTCCCATTGACCAATTAAAGTGAAAAACTTCCCCTTTACATCATTGGTTTCAAATGAATATTAATTTAGGGAGGCAACTAAAACATTAAAATTTCCAACTAGATAATCTATCATCTTATTTAGGTTCTATCTACCTTTTTGATAATTAGTCGTTATAAGATAGAGTTTAGAGGTGATATCTTTTCATAGTTCTTTAATGGTTTCCAAAGGTAATCTATCACATCAAAGATCTTGAACTATCTCATATAACATCACCAAATATGAGGATAAATTACATATATATTCATAAGTAGCAATGAATTCCTTTTCAACTAATGGTGAGGAAATAGTGGATATGATCCTCTTTTATGAACACAAATCGATAGATCCTAATTTTATTCAGATATTCTATGTATGTTTTGAAAGAGTTAGTTTCCTTGAAAACAGAAACTGAGATATATGATTTTTGAATTGACATATTTTTCATTATTTGTGATTTATCATTTAATAACTCTTTTAGTCTATAAAAATATAACTTTGAAATAGAATTCTCTATCAGATATTACACATGAAACTTTAGCTCATCAATCTTAGACTTCAAGAACTTAAATTTAAGAATAACTATGCAAGTAAAGTATTCCATTTAATCATTAGATTTAAAATTTCTAGGTTCTTACACTATAGGAGATACAAACCCAAAATAAAAAAATAGGAGTTGGTTCCTCTGGAGGTCCTATTCTCGAAGACTCCCAAAAAAATAAACGTCCCTTAAAATCTTCTTCTTCTAAACCGACATGCTCATAGATGTTAATACTTCAATATTATTCTGTTTTGATAACTTGAGTAGATTTATTAATAGGAAATTACTTAAGATAGTCTGGTAGAATATGTCAAAATTCCTCTAAATATAGATGAAAATTATTGGAGTAAATGTTTGCATGAGAGGAAATAGTCCTTGACTCACCACCTTCCATGTACAATATCCTTTTGAGATTCATAAAAATAAATATTATAGATTTTTTCCTTATAACCCATCTTCATAAATAAAACTCTTATTTTCATTTTACTATGGTGCAACAACCTTAATATTAGGTTCCAAAATATAATCTTGAGAAATAATAGATTCATCTCATTGACCAACCTTAAATTCATCAGAAGATCTTATATTAGTAGTAGGTTTCTCTTCAATTATAACTCAAGAAACATTAGGGGAGAAATTTATTTATATAAAACTCTTCTTCCTCTTATTCTCACATATATAGGATTATTATCATTGAGTCCCATATGTCATCTCCAACAATAGAAATAACCTTAACTTCAATATGATTCTCCCCCTTAATACGAGTAGGGATTTATTCTATCTATTTAGCCTCAATGGGTAGTAACATCCTTAGAGAATGGATCTAAAAGTAACCCATCTTCTTAAGTAGTACACCTTTGAGATTATTCTATCAATGAAACATAGTTTCTATAATATCACTTATATATATTCAAATATTCTCAAATAGAAAATTGAGAATTATTCCAAAATAATAAAATATAAAAGACTTGTGGAATGAATGGTATATATATTTAAATATGTACCTCAGTTGGTTGAAAAAATTTCAACCAATAAAATATAAGAAGATGAATATATATCTTTAATACTTTCTTAAATTGACCATTTATTTAAGTGATTCTAGTTTGGATAAATTTAACCAGATTCTTTCTTTTAGCCTCTAAATACTTGATAAAATTTTTCTCTATAATGAGAGATCCAAATAGAGATGTTATAATTTTAGCAGTTGATACACCATAAATACTAACAATTGATGAGTAAAAATTTGAATCTTCCTTCATATGAGAAATGAATAAATTCATCAAACACTAATAACTATATCAAAACTCTCATCCCATTGACTTTTGATATGAATAAATCTCCAGTATCCTTGAATAAGAACTCAACATTATCATAGAACTCTCTAACTACATTCTTATAGTAGAACCTAGTTCTCATTTCATAAAAGTAAAACTACCATCCTTAGAAGTTCAATGCATTATTAAGCAACAATTATGTTCATTCTAGTTAAGAAAAATATTTAGATTTTCTACTCATAAAATTGCATAAAATTTTTTGGCCTCTTTAAACTTTTTGGTATTCCTTCTTCATCTCTTCTAGACTATCACATTTTGAGTGGGAGTGAAGTTTCTTGAGGTTTAAAAGGTTTGGTTAGGGTATGAAAGGTTTGGATTTTATAGATATGGAGTTCAAGTTTTTTTTAAATATCAATGTTTTCAATCCAAGATTGAGTATTTTCCATGGAATACAAAGAGTCTTCAAAAAAGGTTACATGATTAAATAAAATAAATAAAATTAAAAGATAAAGTATGATCACATGTCACTTTATTACATGACAAAAAAATAAAGATATTTAAAAATAAACTTGGAAACTAAAAACAGAACATAAAATATTAAAATTTAAATTGATAAAGAATCTAAATTAAAATTAAAATTAAAATGAAATCATTTAAAATAAAATAAACATGAGGTCACTTTTTTTAAAATCAATCCAATCTTTAGAAAATCGTTTCATAAAAATGATTTTTAATTTATTTTCAGTGAAAATAAAATGAAGATAAATACCATCCTTTGAGTACTATCTCATAAGAAATAGCATATTAAACCTATATGCTAAGTCCTTGAATAGTTCATCATATTATTAGAAATGTTGATAAAACTAGAATTATCACATTTTATTAGGTTACGATTAAAATTAAATACAAATTTCATTAAAGTGTGTTTCATCTACAACACATGATCATAATAACTACCAACACATGAAATAAAATATTTCTTTTTTTACTTGACCAAGAAACTTGAGAATTTATTAAAAAGTGAAAAGTTATAAATGAATTATTTCTAACTAATATGTAGCCACTAAAATCAGTATTAGAATATGAAATTAATTAAAAATTATATTTTTTTTGGAAAAAGCAAAGATAAATAATGTTTTACTTTTAAATGCTTTTAATGTCTTTTGATAGTTGTTAAATTATTTTCCTTTGGTATTTATTTAAATCTTACACATAAATAGACTAAAATAATAATATATTGTTTACATTAACTTATATAACACAATATCCCAATTCTTCATCTATAGAGCTTGATTTAAACTGGTTTTCTAGCTTCCTTCATGTTAAGATTAATATTGGAACCCATAGGAGTTGAAAAAATATTACTGATTTCAAGTCTAAACCTTTTAATAAATCATTTATGTATTTAATTTGGTTTAAAAAATTCTCAAAATCATTTTGGTAAATATAAAATCAAATTAAAATGTTCAAATCAACCATTATGATCATTTCAAATTTTTTTTCTAGAGTTTTGAAAAATCATTACACAATTTTGGATTTGTGGAGCCAAAAATTACATAATCATCATATATTTGAATATTTAAAATATTTTTTTATTAGTTTTTCAAAAATAAATTGGTGTTTTCATGTCCCACTAAAAATCAATCTGAAAAAAAGAAATGAACATAGTCTTTTTTACTAAGATTTAGGTATTTGTTTTAGACCATACAATGATTTAGTATGTTCAAAAACAATATTTTGAAAATGAGGATCTTCAAAACCTAGAGTCTGTTCAACATAGACTTACTCTATTAAAAATCCATTTATAATGGGAGATTTAACATCCATATAGTATAATTTAAAATTCATAAATGATGTATAAGGTAAAAAATTATAATTTCTTATAACTTAGAAATTGAGGTAATGGATTCTTCATAATATATTCCCTATTCTTGATTTTAACCATTGGAAAATAATCTAGAACTATTACCAGTGATCAAACCATGATAGTATTTCACATTTCTAAATATCGACTTAGTTTTAATGGCATGATAATCAAAGGGTCCATCAACTAAAAAAGATACCACATTTCTATTGAAAATTTTTAATTCATATTATATAGAATTTACCTAACACTCATCACTTAAGCTTTTTTCAATTTACATTGGATAAATTTGAGATAAAATGTTTAAAACTACACAAAATTTATTAAATTTCTTCTATACCTAATTCATTAATCTACTGTTCCCTTCATAGTTTCTAGATAATGGATTTCAGTGGTTCTACGCTGCCTTGGAAGCAAAATTTCATGTTCATCAGTATCTTATTTTTCAGGAATGTATTTTTCATGATCATGTATCAATTAATAATCATTTTTTAAAAAATAGGGTATGAAATCTCAAGTTATCCATTTAATCACTCATGTTATCAATTTATTTTCTTATGATCAAAGGGGTTACTTTTACCAATTTTCACATGGGTAGATTCTTAAAATATCCTTTACTTTTTATTGAATATACAATAGGTATTAGATGTGTTAGAATAACCTAAAAAGATTATTTCATCGTCATTTGAATAAAATTACTAATATTATCCTTGGTACTCAATTTATACACTTTTTATCTAAAATCCATCAAGTATCTAACCCTGATTTTTTAGTATTCTATACCTCATAGGGTGTTTTATTAAAAATATGACTTATTAGAACTCTATTGATGACATAATATTTTTTATAAATATATTTAGGACTAAAGTTAATGGGAATACTATATTCACTCAACACAGTTCTCAAAATTTATTACATGTTCGTATTTCTCCTTTCAAAAAAAAAAAAATTTCGTTGAGGAATTCTGGGGGTAGAGAAGGTATGTTAAATAATATATTTTTATTAGAACGAATTAAAGTATTAAATATAAAATTATCCTCCATGATTAGTTCTCAAAAACACTATTTTATTGACTTTTTCATATCTAAAACTCTTATAAAAATTTATAGAAATAGCACAAGTTTCACTTTTAAGTCACTAGAAATAAACACAAGTAAATCTTGAAAAATAATAAACTCAAACATAAAAAATTATTTACCACTAATAATTGATATACAAGAAGTTCCAAATAGATACAAGTGAATAAGTTCAAGTGTTATATATGATAAAACTTATTTAATTTATTTAAAATACTATTTATGTTTCTTGACCATTTTTCATACATCATATAATTTTTTTGTCCAATTTCATTTAAGGAAAATGTAAAATTATTTATATTTTTAAATAATTTCTTCAATGAATAAATATTACAGTGTACAAGACATCTATACCAAATTCAAGACACATTAAGATCAACATTCAAACAACTGACATTTTATTTATAGAATTAATAAAGATATAGTGTGTAAACATTTACACTTCATGGTATAATAAATATAAGAAAATATTCTTTAAAAATAGATCATGAATTACTAAGAAAATAAAAAAAATATCGATCATAACAGAGTTGAAAACACTTATATGGTTTTGTATTAAAACATAAAGTACTTTGTTTATGGGGATTTAATGGGGGATATCCAATAGATCTAATTCCAATTTGTTTTATCAATGTCACCAAATTTGATATATCCACCATTGATTTTAGATAGTGATTGAATGATTGAAAAATATTCCCTGATATGTATTGAACAAACACTATCTCTAAACCATTTAGCATTACTCTTGGTGTGACTTATTCCCTATAAAAATAAACTATATAAGAATATTTTTTGGTACCCAAAATATATTGGGTCCATCAGTTTTAGATATAAAATATTTGGGAACTAAAATATGCTTATACTTTCTTGAATATCCATAATTTCCAAAGTTAAAATTATATTAATTTATAGAAATTAATTCCTTAATTACTCCACATATCTAATTATAATTTAGGAGAAAATATTTTGGAAAATAAAAATTCTTTATATATTGGAAACAAGAATTATTATAAATGATTCTATATTGAAACGAGGTACAAAATAATATTTATATATCTTATATTTCCCTAGATTACTGATAATTTATTAGTTACCCTTACCATATTGATTTTTACCAAGAATATGATTTAGATAATTCTATATCTTGGTAAATATATTAATATAATCCTCTATATCTTTATATTTAACTATTAATTATTTTATTCTAATGTCATGGATAACATAACTAAAACCAGACTCATCTAATTTGGATTTTAGTTCAGAAATATGTTTATTGAAAAATTCCTTTTCTTTAAAAACATCATATGATTTCATTAGAGTCTCATTATTTTTATTAAAGGAGTTATAATTGACTTATAATATATAAAAAATACCGATTTTATTTTTTTCATATTTATATTTAGAATACTAATAATTAAAAGGATGTTCATCATCTATTTGTTCAATAAAGAACTTATTTTCCTTATAATTTGATACTTCAAATTTAGAATTATAGTTGGATTCATCACTAGTGTCCACTTAGAAAATCTATGTATCTTTCATTTCCTTCATCTCCTTTTTATATTCTTTTATTTTCTTATACATAATTTCATAATTTTTCTCCTATTTATATTGAGGGAAATTAGGATTCATATACTCGACCTTCTTACACTCATAAAACCTTACTTATTTAGTTCTTCCATAGAAATTTTTATACTTCTTAAATAATTTTTTGAATTAACTTATATTATTTTATAAATTATTGAACCTCTTATATTATTAAAAAATATCATCACTTCACTCATGGTTTCTTGAAGTCACTCTATAAGATGTGTATAATAATGATGCATTTTTTTTTCTTCTCATATTTTGAATTGGAAGCTTTTAAGGAATAATTATCCGTTTTTACCATCTTATATTATTATTCCTAGAATTCCATTTAAGCCCCATACATTATACTATTTCTAATAAAATATTTTAATTTTAAATATTTCATAGAAAAATAATGATTAATGAGAAATAAATATCTACTTCATTTTTATAGATGAAATCAGATTTCTTTGGGAGATTGATCTAATTCAGGAATATGATCTCCTAAGGTAGTTACACTATATATAATTTTAGTAAACCTTGCATTTATCTAAGTTATTACATCATCATACATCATTATAAATGTTTCTATAATTAATTTTCTTGTTTTGTATATGAGTTTCTTAACATTATCAGCACCTTCACAAAAAATATATATAGTTATTTACATTTCATGTGTTGTATCACATTTTAAAAATTAGTTGAACTCATTAGAACCTAATACACATAAAATAACATTCATAGACTTTTATTTTAGGTCATATTATTCTTCCTAAGTAGCATAACATTTCTATGGTTCCCTTCAAGAATTTTATAAGGCTTGATAGATTAAATATAAACCTTTAGACTAAGATTTTTCAGAAAAATAATCATTTGAGAATTCCAGCACTAATAAATATCTCATTTAAAATAAAAATACCTAACAATTTAAATTAACCCTCTATATATTTCATCCATTTGAAAATAAATTTTCAACATTATCCTATTGTAGTTAATAACTCAAGAGTCTTATGCTCTGATACCAATTTTTTACTAGATGGAGTTGCATAATGACTAAAGAAGGTATGAATTGAATTCTTTAGAATTTAACAACAAGTAATATAATACCTCAAAATATTATTTTGTATTATATCATATAATTAGTAAAAATATAAAAAGGGAAGAAAAAATAGAAGATCACATAGTGAATATAGCGGTTTGAGGCATAAGGATCCCCTGGTTCACACCATCAATGCTCCCTCTTCAAGCTTGGTGAATTTCACTATATGGGTCCTTTTTTGGGGGAACACAGTAGATGAGTGCAATAAAATAAAAATTATTACAAAATGTTCCAAGATATTTTGTAGGGGAATAACTTTAACAATACCCATCCTTATCCATCACACACTCAGAAAATAACATATTCAATCTATAAAAGATAAAAAATGTGTTAGAAGTGATATTCAGATTCAACTCACAATCACAAGAGGCAACTTGAAAAAAGATGAATGGTTCTTCTAGTAATGAATAAAGATTAAAATAATATCTCTAAAGGGTCTCTAAAATGTATTTAATGTATTATTTAATGAATATTAGAATAAATTTCTTCTTCATTGAAAATAATTAAAACCTTTTATTTATTGGAAAGCCGGGTGTCATTCAAGTTCTTATGGAAGTACTCTATTACTTGAGTGTTTATTATTTATTGTATTTGATTTTAATTTTTAATATCCAAATATACTATAATGTTCATGACAAAATATAATAATTCAATAATACCTATTCTATTATTGTATGTGACTTTTTTTTTCAGAAAAATAGAAAAAAGAAAAGATCGTTGATAACTTTAACCATGACCTTCATTGGAACTATATTTTTTTAGAAATAAAAATACTATTAACTTAATCTTTCCTTATCTAAAAACTAAAATTTAAAACAAAAATAAAATTAGGAAATTACTTCACTCAAATTCTAGCAACAATAATAAATTCTTTGAAAGGGAAAATAAATACTATTAAAAATACTCACATTGAATAACTATATATTTGAAGATCATCATCTTCATCATAGCCATTTCTGTCTTCTAAACATCATAAGACATAATGATATACCTAAATTGTTACTTCAGAGAATATTTTTACATTGAAATAAATCTCTAAATTCGTTAGATAATATGTGGTGTATGACATGTCATCTCTTCATAATATAATTCTATCATAGTAGGATAAATAAACTAAAATAAATGTTATGTAAGATAATTTCAATCCTTGAATGGTTTTTTTGATCTTTGTATTAAAATATTGAAATTGATACAATATTTTCCTTTTTTTAAATATCCGTACATTTACTTTTTGAGCCCATAGGAATAATCTATGCTTTTTATGGTAATTTAATCATTCTATGATAAATGTCTTAAGCCAAAAACCATGGATCATATGACTTTCTATTACCTCATACGATAATTATCCCACATGAGAGCTTTGTTGGTTATATTATTTTGTTAATAAATAAAAAATCCAGAGTGAATATGTTTCTATATCTATAATATTATTTACTTTGATAGAAAACTAATTTTCTATAAGTGTATAAAAATTAAAAGATCATATGACAAATTATCTTCTCATATGATAATTTATCTTCTAATATTATATTTTCCTTATAAAATTTCATCAAACATGAAATCAATAGATTTAACCAAAATAATATAAAATGAAATATTACTTAGAAAAATATTAATTACTAAAAACGTTTAAGACAATATTATTAGTAAAATTTATGGGAATTTTATAAGCATCCAAACATATGAAATATTAAGATTTTGAAACAACATTAGTATGTTGAAAAAACCCTTAATCAATTAAAGGCTAATCATCTCCCTTATATGGAGTATAAAAATAATATCCTAGTGGTGAAAAAAATCATATATCAGATTTAATTTACTACTTTCCCTCAAACTCAAAATATGATGTTAGAGAAACGTTTATAGAACTTACAACATGCCTAAATCCATATTTTAAGAGAACTTAATTAGATAATCACCGATACTCTGTATTACATGGATTTTTGTGTATGGGTAGAGTATAAAGAATCATAGTTTACATCATCCCAGGTTAGTATATTCCCCCAATAAAGGCTCCATGCAATGTAATTGTTGCTGGATAGGTCATGAGTCCAAATAATGTGCACACTAGTTGGTATATCTGATAAAAAACTCCAGCCTCTAAGATAAAAATTTGGTATCATCAAAGAGATAATTCCATTGATAGGATCTTACACCAAGTCTATATTAAGGTCACCAAAGAATATCATCTATGAAATTTATAAATACCACCATAAAAAACAACCTAAATTGGATGGAAATTAACATGTTGAACATGAATTTCACCCAGCATGTGCCTGAGTGAAATCTCTCCAAATCGAAATGACTGCACTAGCATCTACTAATGAATCGATCAAGGAGTAACCCCCGCCCATAGGGATAGGGGAATTTTACCCACACCACTACCACTAGGATCATCAAACCATTAGTGGATTCAAGATATGTAGGTGGTGGAATAAGGATAGCCTCATCCCTTAGGGATGATGCCTTTTTACCACCTCATATCAAAAAGTATGTCCTTTTTAGGTTTAGGGGTGATAACAAATAGTCAATGAACTTAT
This sequence comes from Viscum album, assembly GCA_963277665.1. NCBI lineage: Eukaryota > Viridiplantae > Streptophyta > Magnoliopsida > Santalales > Viscaceae > Viscum > Viscum album. The sequence goes on along the minus strand of OY728155.1, from coordinate 948,218,127 downwards.
AATTAATTTAATTACATGAAATAAACCTATCATTTAGGTCATTATTAGTGAGAGTGGTTAGATAATACCTCATAATTACCATCCTTATATCAATTCTATTGGAACTATTGATAAATAAATCCAATATCTATATTGGTCATAAATCTAAATGGTCCACTAGGATTAGAGATCCAAATGAGGTCAATGATTTTCCCTTTGGGGAGGATATAGGTGGAAAATAGTCACTACAATACTCAATTGATGAAAAAGTGATCACCACATCTTGGTATGACTTGTTGGACATTGTCATTATCAATTTGGAATAATACACTAACCATGACATGAACACTGATGTACACAATGAAGAAATAGTTTCCTGGAAAATAGTTCACACTAAAACATATGTGGATGATGTGAGTACCGTAAATTGGAGGTAGTCCTAAAATATTACATTTCCAAATATATAGTTACCACCCCCTCAACACCTTTATTCTAAAGATAAAGGGAATGGGATGGTTATATCTTAGTCACCACCCAAATAGGCTAAAATCCTATTTTCTAAAGAAAAGATATTATAATTTGAGACATATATTGACCATAAAAAGTGAATCAATACTGAATCAAACATAAGAAATATGTCTACTAAGTATAATCTTCAAGTAGATGTGAACATTTATCCTCCTGCCTATCATGTGAGGGTCACTCATCCTACTAGAGTAGGGACTGAGCATCTGGTGGGATCTAAATCTAGAAAACCAATGTACTTGAATATGGTGATAGTGGAAGAACATAATTTATTCTAATATGGTAGAATTTTCCCTCAGTTAGGTAAATTCACCAAATTCCAACTTGACTAGAGAGTCAACGAATGATGTATTTAGGGTAGCTAAATCAAGTTTCACCTACTACTGACATTCAGGGGATGAATAAAACAATATTTCCTCTGTAATTAATTAGCTCCATAAATTATCTGATAATTTTTATGGAAGACATATAAGGATGGATTTTCCCTAAATAACATTAATGTAAAACATACCTAGATTCAAGAGCTTCCACTCTACCTCTGCCCAATTTTGGGAATCCTAAATTTCCAAACATCAATGAAAAAATACATACAAAGAAGTAACTTTTAAATTTTATATTTTGGCATGGCCCCATAATGGGACCACTCAACTAAATACAGGTAAAGAAAATTACATGATTTGTAAAAAACTTGGTGGGACTAGCCTTTGTATGATACAATAATTTTCAAACCAAATCCATCCCAGACTTGGAAGGATCGTGTCACCAATTACATTACCAATTTAGATCCACACTAAAGAAGATGATGGATATTGAACTCCAAAATTGAAAGCAGTTCAAAAAACAAATGGTCAGGGGTTTCATAACTAGATAGAAAGTCCTGAAATACTCTCTTGAAATTTAGTTCACATAGGAAAAACTACTGGAGATTTTTTTAGTTAATCTTTTTGATGGGATACAGAAACTATTGATCCCATTGAAATATCTAGGTGGATTTCAAAAGTTTACAGATATAGCACAATGATTATAGGATACCATGAAATGGAAAAATTTCAATAGTTTTATTATTCCTTATACTTAAGAAAAAAGGTTTGAAAAAAAATTACAACTATGACATTTAAACCAACACTAGAAACTACCGCACCATTGAAACAAGATCAGTATTGTTTGGTGCCTTCCCTAGAAAGAAAAAAACAAGATAAAACGAACTCATTATTAGGGAATAAAATATAAAGGATAGGCTTGATATAAAGATAAAAGGATTAAAATCTAATCTTTTAAAAAAGAGCAGTTTTTATGATATTTCATTGCATACATAAAATATAATCTCTTAAAACTACCTGAATCCTAGAATACTAATGAATTCTTCCTTATTGATCACCCTAACTAGTTCACTTTTCACTAGATGATGTGAAGAAATATACAAGGATACTTCTAAAAGGAAATATTTTAGAAATTGGTTGATTTTGGACATGTGAACTTGGGAAAACCTAAAACACAAGTGAACTATGTGTCCACTATCCAACCCAAGGAAGAAAATGACAATAAAGAAGTTACAAATAGATGTGAACTAAACATCAATTATTGAATGACATGAAAGAGATTTAATTAGGCTCATGTAATCCTCAGGGAATAATTAATTAATCCTTATATAATAATTAATTTATCTAGTTGTGACCCCATATCTCATTGCCTCATCTAATGGGATAAGACAAAATCCATCCTTTGGTAGCTGGTGTAACCAACAAAATCAAGATAAAAAGTATAAAGGAGAATTTAAACCAACCCAAAAACATATATAGATCCAAATGGATCTATTTTATCTATTTTTATATCATGGTAATCATCCCATAAAATGGAACCCTAATTGTATAAAGAATTAAATTTCATCCTATTTAATACTATTCAATTCATTTTTTGATCAAAAATAAGAAAATAAACCTATGTTCCTCACACACAATTGGGTAGCCAGAGGCAGAGGATGGAGAAGCTGAGGGAACAGGGGGAGAAAAAATTGTGGTCAATCTCATCCCTCTACCCACATCCTCACCAAATACATAAATGAGATTGAAACTCGAGGGTAGGAACTTCAGTATGTTCAATGGGAACATGGAGGTACCCCTAAATCCTTCAAGAACCATCTAAATCCAGTTGTCTTGGAGAATTAGTTAATAAGTGTTCAATCGTATGACCAACACAGATGCATAGGAAGACCAATTTAGCCCACCTCCAACAATAAATATGATTAAACTTATACCCAAGAATAAGATCCATCCATATCAAGTGATTCAGCCCCAAATTCCTAGGTTAAATAATAATCCCATGTTGGAAAACTTTGACCACTTGTGGAGAATCATGAAATATTTAAATAGGCGGGTATTATCCTATCTAAAAATTCAATACTAGATGCTATTAACCTCTCAAAATATCTCAAGGATTCACATTTTGAGTCTTATCAGAGCACCCAATAATTTTATATGTGAGTCACTGTAGTTTAGGTATATCTTGTTGGCATAACCTTGGTAGACAATTATACAGCCATCTCATTTACAAATAAGGATTTGGAGTCCAATATATAGAGACATATCATCTCACCATTATATCATATTAAAACTTGAAAATGATAAAATTTATTGAGTACTAATTGAAAATGGCCCTCAGATAAATCTTATCCCATTTGAGGCACTCCGATGCTTTGGTAATGGTGAAGATAACTTGTGTCCCTTAGAATTCTCATTTAGAAATATGAAAAAGTGAGAAAATACCATTGTAAGGATAAAACATAAATATTAGTTTAGAGATATTACCACTAACTCCATGGTTATTGTAATGAAATAGGTCAGGATATTTAATGTTATTTGATAAAAGATATTGGCTTCAAAACCATGAAATGGTATCATCATCATACCATAAATGGATAAATTAACCTATAAATGGAAAATATGGAGTATTATATGGAGTCGATGCCCTATTTGAATATTTTTGAATCCTATAATGCTGAATCAGGTTTCTAAAAGAAAAATATAATCATATAATGACAGAAGGTGACACACAATTCACTAATCCAAATAGTATGGGAATTACCCCAAAAACCCTTGAAATAGTCTTAGTGATGATTTTATATTTCTATTAAATTTTTTTGAGTCAAAAAACTCTTTTCTATAGGGTATCCATATTTAAATAGTTTCACAATCTCCTTTTTAGATAGAGATAACCATACTGACCAAGATGATCCTACTCAGGGAGACTGACATCATAAAATAAAAATGCCTTAGTGAAACAAGCTTTCCATTTTCATTAAAATCACTATGAGATATGTTCATCATTTTCTAGATAAGAAAATAGTTCTACCCTATTAGATTTGAATGAAAATGACCATATGATCTCACCTAAATCATTGGATTATAGAAATTCTTCTTCCTTCAATAATAGTCAAGAAGAGGGAGAGCACATCCAGAATTCCCCCGATGATGATACACATACATCAGCACTCTCGGGGCTCAAAGACACCACCTTGAAAGTCATAGAGGATAAATATTCACCCACATTATCCCTTAGTCCGGATATCATTCCTTCATCACCCACTACCATTGAATGAAATGTAATTGAAGAAGTGGTTGACCTTAAATATTTTCCTCCATCATTTTATGGGGGTATATATACTATCATTGGTAAAATATGGAAGTTAAATCTGGGTATAAAAGAGGATCTATAGCTCACATTAATTACCAACTCTATGCCTCCTAAGGAGAAATTAATATATTTATTCTTATTGAAAGAATACCATTATGTCTCCACTTGGAATTATACATAGATTATTGGGATGTATTTCAATGTGGTCACCCATCATCGAGGCCGTTCAGATGATCATGATGGTTTAAATTAAACATCTATGAGGATGCATCTATCCTACATTATTAAGGTTAAAACTAAATATGATGATATTGTTAAATTCATCTTTATATGGGATGTTCATTACTTGAAATGGGTCACCAATTTTTTCCCAATAAGAAAATAAATGAGAAGATTAAAGTTTTCATCGATTTTAGGCATCTGAATCAACACTTATTAAAGGATTATTTTCCAATTCCAATCACATAACTCCTAATTTATGTTATCATAGGCTTCCAAGCATTTTAGATTTTAAATGGGTACTTATGGTACAATATAATCATGATGGGACCTAAGGACAAGGAATCTACCACTTTTAGAGAACCCAAAGGGATAATTTTGTATCAGGTCATTCCCTTAAGTTTAAAGATCGCATGCAAGACCTACTAGCATTCCATACATAGAATCTGCATTCCCTAGCTTGGAAAGATCATGGAATGTAATGTTTATGAAATTGTGGTAAAATAAAATAACCATTATGATCATATTTTTGACCTCTAAAGAATTTTTGGAAAATTAAGACAACACAACTTGAAGATGAAAACCCTAATGGTTTTTGGGTTGATGTTTATGAAATTAATTATCTTTGTGGTATTACATGAAAATAACTAAGTTAACCATTATAATACTAGTGAGATCCTAGAAATTCCACCTCCTCTAAACCTTAAAGAGTTGAGAGGTCTTCAGTGATGCCTTACCTTTATCTGTAATTTCACAACCAATATGGGAAACAAGTTCCTACCATTCATAATTTTAACGAAGAAGGGGGTATGTACCAATCAGAACAAGACTATCAAAAATAATTTAAGTGACTTAAATGGTATCTTCTGCATGCACTATTTTTGATTCTGTAGGTGGAAGGGAATCCAATTATCATATATGTACCCATAATATATTGATTTCTTAGTTCCCTTATCACATAGTAAATAATGCAGTGACCAAATTGTCATGACATATCAAATTGATTAAGCTTTTAAAGTTGATTTATAGAATAGGGTGAACCTGAGATCATCTCTTTAAGATTATTGGTGGTTCATTGCATGTATTTTAAATATTTTTTTTTTCAAAAATAGAAGAAAAAAGTGGGGGTGGGAATTTTAAATGATGATTCAATATAAAATAACTAAATTTATAGATTTTGTTAGTTAAAAAACAAAGGACAATTTTTTAAAATTATGAAAGAAGGAGTAAATTTCAAGTTTATTACACATCATGGGTATTTCATTATTCTAAAAATTATATATGATTTAATGGAATACTTTTCTTGAGGGTAATCAAGATCTTGATCCCCCTATTTCCTTTTAAAACGATAGAAAAATAACCAACCCTTGACACAAAAATCATGGTGTCAAGATTTGAAACTCAAGTATGGAATGAAAGCTAAAAAATTATAATTAAATCTCATATATGTGTGAGAGAAAAATGATTATTGTGTTATCCAATTGGAAGAACTTAATATTCCCACTTCATATTTCTACCCAATCATTATCAAAATGAAAAGTTCTTCACTTGATTATTCCAATGAAATTAATACAAAACAGAATCATGTTAAGATAAAAAATAAATAAAATTTTTCAAATAATAATTACATCAATTAAGTAGAAGAACATGTGATGAATCTCTTTCTGCAAGTGTGTCTATCTCCCTTATAATGATCTCCCACTGTTTATCCCACTACCGTGAGGTGGAGAAGACTCAGGTGTAACTTCACCTTCATCCTTGACCCCCCTATGATGATATAGTCCTTGAGAATTTATAGGATTAAGATATGAATCCTTTGGATCTACAAAATGGAATAAAATTTCCCTTTGGTCTAACTTTCAAATGGGGTCCCCAAGGTGCTAATTTATAAGGAATTAGGAAGGTGGTTTAGGGGACCATAAATTCTAAAAACCATTGGGATCATGGATTTTCAGGAGAATATAGTCTTATCTCATATTTTACAGAACTAAATAGTTTTATCCGCACCTCTTTAATATCTCTACTAAAAAGTTTTTGTATTTTGGAGGCTTATAGCCTATGATATTTCTACATTACATAAGTAACCCCAAGACTATGAAAAATGAAGATTATCCCCAATAATGGTGAATTTTGGGCCTCAAAATTGATGAATTGGGCTCCCTGGGATTCTAGACAATTGTATCACATACATTTTTTCATTCACCCACAAAATTTCAACGAAATTATATACATGAACTATCTATAGTATAAATTTTAGACCACATATGTGCTTGGGATCTTATGCAGTTTGACCCGTTTTGTAGGAATTTCATCATGGGATCCTTAAATCACATCCAAATACAATGTAATTATCAAAACAAGTGAAATTTACCTTTTTAAAAATGATATCCATTAAAATAATTTAAAGAAATTATAGGTGAAATTGATGATTAAATTTACCATTTTCAATACAAAAATAGTTTAATATAATGTTAGAGGCGTGAAATAAAATAGTTAATCATGTTGTGATCACACCCCACAACTAAAAAATTCAATCTTGTGAAAAGTCACATTTCCAAATATGATTCTTGGATATATTCTTAACATCATGAACATTTAATATTCAGATACAATTTAATTAATTATAGAAATATGATTAATAAAAAACCACACGAAGGAGTTATTGTCAGTGATCAGGGAAAATATTCCTCACAAATTGTATGAGAAAAAATATTCAAGGAGATATAGGATATTTTAACTAGAAAGGAAATACATGAGTAAACATAACAAAAAATCCCCACGTGTGTGTATGAAAACCATTTCATTCTAATCATTCTTCTTCATATTTGGTATATTTATGTCATTTTAAAAAAATTCATCTTAAGAGATTCTTTTTATTGGACCTTCCCTACACCCATTGAAATAAAATTTCCAAGACCCACTCAATTATGCATTCCTACAAGTAAATATTTTTTGGTTCCAACTTATATGTTCTGTTGAATTAATTGTTTTTTTTTTGTAATCTTTTTTTTAATTTTTTAAACAAAAACAACATAAGAAATAAACCGTAGGTCAATACGATATAATAATAAAAATGATTAGACAAGAAATGAATTTATTGGAATTTTTTTTAAATTTTGTAGAACATTAATTCTAATATATATATACCTTCAATTAGGTTGAAAATATTTACACTTCATTGTTGTGTGCAATGAGGTGTGGAGATATTAAGTGACATAATTCACCCCTAAACTACCAAAATAGAGGGTATTAGTCCTCTAAAAGGTTTCATAGATATAAAAACATTTATATCATTGAAAAATAACCAATTTTACTTAAAATATACACATAAATATTAATTACATACCCAAAATTACTTTCCATCAGTGATTTTTATATTTTAATGTTAAAATAACTTGAAATAGAGAAATTCATAATTATTTTTCAATAATTTACATAATTAGGTGAAAAAATGATTATTATAATAAAAAATTAACATTTTTTGAAAGTAAAAATAACATGAAATGAGTGAAAAGTGAATAATTATAAAGATGAAAAAAATTACTAACGAAATCAAGAAAGTGGGGAACTATAAAAATACCATGCAATAAGAGTAAAATAGAAAAAGTAAAAAATAATGAAAATAAAAACTAAACTAGGAATGTACCACCCATACCTATAGTTTATACTACCCTCACTATAATAAAAGAGAATGTTTTATGGAAGTATAAAACATGGTGGGTGTCACTAGTAAGTTTCTTCTTGAAGTTGGATTTCATCCACTATGAAATCTAAAATGGTTTTGTCAAAGTGATTTAACTATTTTCCATTGAGTGTGAATGTTATTTTTGTGTCTTCATTTTGAACCTACACAACCCCAAATTCTTATTAATTATTTATAGTGTGTGGGCCAAACCAGAGGGAAAAATCATACCTAAGTGAAATATAAGACTTTCATTGAAAATTAGGATCCTCTACCCAATGTGGAATTCATGATGAAGGATGAGGAGGTCATGGAATACCTTGGATATATTCCTATATATCTAGAAGTTATTATATGAATCTCATTAAATTTACTCCATCTCTTAAATCTACAATTTATTTTATGAACCTAGACAAAAATATTATAATTTCATTATTTAATGTCCTAATAGACTCGGTTCTTTATCAAAAGTGGTATGGGATAACTCTTTCTGAAAAATATCTGATAAGGTGACATGCCAATGGGTGTTTTGAATACATTATAATAATCCCACAATGCATCATCTAGTTTAAGACTCTATTATTTTATTTTGGGTTAAACTATTTTGTCATGAATGTTTTTCCTACCTATTTTTTACCTTAGCTTGACTAGTTATTTTGGGGTGATATATAGTAGGAACTCAATGTATGACCCTATACTGATGTAAAAGTGATGGAATTATTCTATTATATAAATGAGACCCTGGTCATTGATGAAGAAACTATGCAATCCACACCTATAGAAAATTTTGGTTCTAAAAAATTCTACAACTATGTTTTAGTCATATATCCTCATGGCTGATGGGTGTACCCATTTTCACACATAATATTATCCAATAATATTATACAAGTTACTGAATTAATTAGAAATATACCCAAAAAGGAAATGCCCCAAACATAAATATTGTCCTGATTAAACAAGGGTTATTGTTCAATTTAATTTATTTTATAGAAATTACCCATACATTGATATAAATTAAAACCACTAAACAACCCACTGGAATCCCAAAATTATGTGATCTAAAATAGATCAAAATCATGTACCTTATAATTAGTTTGTCAGAAACCAAAGTGGCCCCCACATGCAAGAGTATGACAGAACATATGTATGGACTAAAACTCTCTATTGGGAAAAACATTCATGATGACTATATCAACACATGTGCTATAAAGGTAGGGATCATAAAAATTGGGCCTACAAGACACATGTTTTAGATTATTATCTTGGTCTTTATTGAAACCAATAGGCATGCTAGATGTTATGAAATAATTTAAAATGTTAGCATACCAAGGAATATCATCTTCTAATAGATATAACATGACACTATGAAACATTCCATTTTTTGTAATATAAGGGTACGAGTCAATGCCCAATGATATAAGGATCCTACTGAAATAATCATCCACCACATTCTCTGCTCCTTTTTATCCCTAATTTATGTGTTGAAATTTCTGAAGGAGAAGAATCCAATGAATGACACAAGGGTGGGATTCTAGTTTCTTATGGATATATCAAAGGGGTTCATGGTAATGGAACACAATTAATTTGGAACCTAAAAATATTACCTAAAGTTATTCAAGTCATTCATAATGTCAAGGAATTATTTTTCATTTGTGGTGTGTCCTCCTTCAAAGGATCATCATGTGTGTCTTGGTGTCACTGATGTAGGATCCTCTTTAGTTTAGGTTCAAAAGGAGGTGGTTCACCCATAGTGGAATACATCCTGTAAATAACCAAGAAACAAAAATATATTATAAAACCACTTATATACAAAATCAATAGAGATAAATAAAAAAATATTTACAAATTACACAAATTTATTTTAAAAAATGAAGACTAAAAACCAAAGCGCTGCCCAATAATGATGCTAAAATTTGACATTTTTTTATTGACATGTCAAATTGATTAATTTTATTAACTTGATCTCTAGAATAATATAAATCCTAGGTCATCTCTCAAGAAGTGTCAGTGGTCTATAGTTTGTATTTATATTATGTTTTTCAAAAATAAAATAAATATTGGGTGATTTTAAATGAGGTCTCAAAATTAATTAAATAAATATAGTGATTTTAATTGTTGAAAAAAAGAAGGATTTTTTATAATTATGATATAATTTGTTCATTTCAAGTTCACTACATACATTGTTTAATTCATTTTTCTAAAAATTACACATGGTTTAATGGGATCCTTTTGTTGAGGGTAATACATAATCTTGATTCCCCTCTCGCCTTTTAAAATTATACGCAAAGAACTAACCCTTGACACAATAATCATGTTTCCAATTTTTAGATCTCAAACGTGGAATGATGGATTTGAAAGAATACTAAAATTTCATATATAAGTAAGAGAAAATGGATGATTGTGTTGTCTAATCCGAACAACCCAAGATTCCCACTTAAAATATCAACCTAATAAGTATTGAAATAAAAAGTTTTCACTTGATTATTCTAATACAATGAATTTAAATGGGAATCATGTTATGATAAAACATAAATTATTTTTTTCACAAAAATATTATACTAAATTAGTTTATTTTTTTTCAAAACTTCATGTAAAAGTGTTTTAACACCCTCGAAATGACTACCCACCATTTAGAATTCCATTGAGATGAGGAGGTAACTTAGGTGTAAATTTGCCTTCATTCATGACCACCCTATGAGGATAAGATAATCCAAAACACATATAATAAATAAAGGTTTTAATTTTATCTCTAAAATGTAAAATTCATTTCTCATGTGAAACTTTCAAATGGGGTTTCCAAGGTTCCAATTTATAGGTAATGTGGAAGGTGGTTTTGGGAACCCTGAATTTTAAAATCCATTTGGATCATAGATTTTATATAACATAATGTCTTATATAATTTTTGAAAAATAAATACAATGTTTTCCCCACCAAGTTACTATCTTCACCAAACAGTTGGAATCATTTAGAGGCCTACATATCGAGATATAGCCAAGTCATATAAGTGACCTCAAGACCATGAACAGTGAAGATTCTCTGTAATTATGTCATATTTTGTGACTCAAAATGGATATATTATTCTCCATGGTGTTCTAGATAATTATATCACACACATTTTTTCATTTTCCCACAAAATTTAAACCTAATAGGATGTATGGATTATCCATAGTGTAAATTTTGTTCCACATGGGTGCTTGAGCTCTTACATAGTTTGGTCCACTTTTCTTGAATTTCATTGTGGGTTCTCCCAATCACCTTTAACTTCAATGAAATCATCAAAAAACTGAAATTTACCTTTTTAAAAAGTGATAACCCTTAACTAATTTAATTAAATAATAAGTTAAATTGGTAATTATATTTATCATTTTTAATACAAAAACAATTTATCATAATGGTATAGGGGTGGAATAAAACAGTGAATCATGGTTCAATCATGCAGGGAAAGAAAATAGTCTCTTCTATATCAACTGAAAAATTATAGATATAGAGTCTCAATATTTTAACATTTATAATAACTATTTTGTATTGATTTTAATAGTACAAAATCTAAGGCATTACATATAGTACCCCATAGTCTTCTTAGTCTCTCACATCGATTTTCACATGTGCATCCTCAATTATCTAAATTTGACTAGGAGTATACCTTAATGGGTGGTTATATTTCTATAGTTTTAAATTTAATTCATACCACTTAATTTAATCAAATTTAAGGCACAAACTAATTTTCTCATAGTACACCCAACCCTAGAAAGAACACTGGTGAATATCAAGATTCTAGATGAAGAGGCTTCCTTTATCTATGAAACTCCCCAGACGAGGGAGATATACTTTGGTGGCACATCTCAAATCCCAATTGGGAAGATATTGGAAAACACAATGTCTAGTTGGGATGGTTTTGGGGATTTTATCCATCCCTTCATCTGAGGTGTATCTTACTTATTATTTCCGTCTATATTAAGGTGGCATCAATAATGAGGAAGAGTACCATTCTCTCATCATGATCTTAGAATTATCCATATAAATGTTGGTAGCCCTTTTGAACATTAAAGGTGACTTAAAGTAGGTTATTAATAAGATTAATGGTGAATATACCATTAAGAAGGAAGGTATGAATTCTCTCCTTAGTTATGTAAGGGGAATAATGAAAAAATTTCCCTTCGAACCAATGCTCAATCATATCCGTCAATTGAAAAACTTCTATGCTGATGAAATGACCAATGTATCCATGATCCTGATAGAACCTAACTAGAATGAGTAGTGTTCCATGTCACACACCATAGATTGGTCTCCCTAATAACTATCTATAAAATATAATAAATCAATAAAATCAATACTAACTTTGAGAATGGTGAACAAATATCATCACCAACTGATATCATTATTATATGAATACTCCCTATAATACATTGTTTTCAAAGAGGGATCCTTAAATCATACCATTACATAAAGTAACATATCTGATGATAGAAATAAAAATTCATCCTTTGTGAGGGGGTAAATAAACACAATGTTCTTGACAAAAATGGATTTTATGGGGTCCTCCTCAGATGCATTATAGGAGAAACCCCTTTCTTCTTGTAGGAAGTTCATACAGACTACTATGGTGCACTTAAATGAGGGACCAAGCTCTCTTATAAAACTCATAGACTTGGATATTTCTAGACAATAATGAAACATAACTATATATAGTTAACAAGGAAATGAAATAATTTTCAAATATATATGAAATTCATCCACCAACCCCTATAACTGTTGTATACAACCAAATATTCATGGTAGTGTTCTGTATAGTTAATGGATGTCGTTATTCCATTAGCCAAGAAATACAATTAAATACATACTGCCACTAACATAATATTTAATTGTGATGAGGCTATATCCATCATGGATGTTGGAAACAAACATCAACAACTTCACAAAGTATAACATCATCACTAGATTTTGTGTCCCTCACACCATATTGGCAAACATCAATTCCAAATCCTATCTTTCTAAGTTAAAAAAGTAATATTAGGAGTATAATATTGAGACCAACCACATATATTGCTATCATGTGTGGGGAAATGGAATGATAGAGGCCTTCAATAAGCCTATAACAAATATATTCTAGAAAAAGGTAGATAAACAAAAAAATCTTGGACAGACAAGATTTTACATTCCTTGAGGGCCTATCACACTAGGACTCATGCTTCCACACAGGAGACCCCATAATTTATTATATAAAGAATATAAGCAGTGTTACCTATCAAAGTTAAACTTCCATCACTCATATTACCATATGTGGCTAGCTCTCAGAAGAAAAATAATCCTGGAAGCATCTTGATAACTTAAATCTAATTAATAAAAAGAGGTTTCACAAATGGAATAATCTATAATTAAATCAGAGATGGATTATATGATCCTTAAATGAGAAATTTCACATCTTTTAAGTGATCTAGTATAGGTCTTGAGAACACCAATGATACCATGGAAGAAGCCACCAACATAATACCAAATTAAGTGGTATTTTTCATTTTACATAAGGCCTACTCCAATGGAGCCAATTCTCTAAGCATTATGGATGGGGAACACACCATATACCACACTAATGCATGAATTCTCAAGAAATATTTTTTTATGATTTCTTGTTGATTCATAACATCATTAATATATGTCATTAAGATGCATAATCTTAATCCACGACACACAACCTTAAATTGTGTGTCACCTTGGTCCATTATCCCATGAACTTAAATTTCATGGTTAAATTTACCTATCACAAGACATTAAATTATGTGGTGGAGGTTTTTGTTTCCTGAACTCAAAATAAAGTACACATTGGTAGAATCATTACAAACCTTAACCAAATGACCCCATAGGTCTATCCAACATGACCCTAAACTACTCAAAGTATCCCATTATACATGACCTCTTATTACCCTACTTGAGAGTTTTATCCATATAAATGACCATGAATCATAATATATTAGTTGAAAAGGACATGAATGAACTTCCTCCCTATATATGAGATAGATCTATACTTGGATATTACATGGAAGTTATCTTAAAGAACTATGTGTGGCTTGATTTCTTTCTTTACAAGATATATAGTGACCCTAAAATCATTTATTCTGGGTCCATCCATGAAAAAACAAATCACCTTACACTATGAAAGTGATCGATATACATAGGGGTTTTTTTATATTTCTTGAGGTTTCAGTGGTCATAACCATATTGGAAAACCCTGAAATCATAATCCACTTAACCCATGAAGAGAAAAATGTTCCCTTACTCACATATGAGCTTGATCGGGGTGAGGAAATTCTACTCAAGAACATTTTGTGTCTTGATTTAAGTCTTTATAGGATACATGGTGACATCTAGAACTATTATCCTAGGAAAACATTAACCTATTTTCTAATATACAATCTCAATATAAAAAGTGATCCATTTAATTACAATGACTATATTGGATGTCCTAGACATCACAGGCTGCTTGACCAAAAAAAATAGAAAATTTTCTTATCATCACATATGATATCGATCTATGTTAGTAATTTTCCTTCAAGAAATACATGTTTCTTGATTCATATCCCTATAAGATATGTAGTGATACATGTATATCTTATCCTAGGATCATACATAAATCCAAAATATTTCCCTCTCTCAACTTAGTCATTTAATCTCGTTAATGATATCTCATCTTCTTGGTATCACTATATTGAGGTGGGACCCAAATTTTCATTTCCCCTATGTATAACCTTTATCTATATAGAGAAATTATAAAAAAAATGTATGAATTTATTTCCTCTTTTAGGATATAGTGAGATACCTAGAATCCTTTCCTTGGGATCAACATAAATTTCACCACTATCAAAAAATTATAATGGGGCTACTCCTCGGGGTTTTAAACTATTTATGATAGTGTTACCAAAGCTTTAAAATTAAAATTTTCCCTTATGCATGATATTTATATATAGTGACATTCTAAGAACTATATAGGGATTCATTCATTTTCTAGTAGGATATATAGTGATATTTAAAATTACCTATCCTACAACAAGCTATGGGGTTTTCCCAATAATAGGCCATTTATATTTGGCCCAAACATGAATAACCCTACATAATGTAACCCTAAATAGTGAAAAATGTCCCATTAACCGATCACTCAATTTAGGATAACCTTGGTCTTAGACACAATACATTAAGTTACACATAATTATGACCTTGTCACATGATGTTAAACTGTATAACACCATACTATAAGCATGAAAATAAACTTTAAAATACTCAATACACCTTGAAATACCTTAAACTAATCAGTATGGGATACCTTTTTTGGTTTTAATATTTTATATGAGATCTATATCCATTTATTAATTCTTAGTATATGGTTCCCAATTGAAATTAGCCTAAGATAATATAAAAATGAATTTATTTAAGAATCCCATACTTTCATGTGAAGTATGAAAATTTACCCTATATTTTTATTTATCCCATACCATGTATAATTAGAAAATATGGGTGTTTTACCAGCTATGTCTTTTTTCTCACCCAAATCATTACTCACGTGAGATTAGAGTTCCTAGTGAATAACTCTGACTAGTATAAATGAGGTCCACCATACTCAAAAGGAGGGGAGTTTTATCCTAGCCAAAAAACATTAAAATATTAAAAAAAATCTACCATATATGAGATTTTAATTATTCTAAGATGGAAATTTTACAATAAACCCCCTTTTCCTTACATGATAGTGTGATCTGTGTTGGAGTTTTTGATGTATGGATCTATATCTAAAGGAAATGCCACACACTCATGCATATGATCTAGATATTTTCACGAGTCTTAATTGTTGAGTTATTCATCTATGAACATACAAAAAACTACACCACCCATGTAAGAACTTTAAATTTATAGGAAAAAAATTTAATAACTATGAGTGTCTTGATTTATATCTTCAAATGATATGTATTGATGCCCAAATCTTATAACTAAGGACTAACCATAAATTTGATCAACCAAAATTCATTTGTCCTCTATTTATGAGTCTGATATATAGATTATATTCTAGTATATATTCATTTGAAAACATGAACTAACAAATAGTAGGATAATAAATTTCTTATCCTAGTGTTAGAGTATCATTTATCCATATTAGGTCATTCTAAATGGCCTTTTAAACTAGGCTATTTTAAGAACTACATTTAGATTGATTCTCATTTTTAAAGGATATGTAGTGATACCTGAACCTCTAATTATTGAAAATAACCTTCCCATGTGTTTGATATTGGTCTATATAGAGGTTACTTATCTATAGCTAGGGTGATTCGATCCATACATGGAGGGATCTAATGGTCATAACTAGGAAAATCAACCACCACATCATTGTAAAATATACCCCATCCCTATGAAAAACCTAGATCAGTATAGGAACCATTATAATATATGAACTATGTATGTCTTGATTCATGTATCTATTGGATACATGGTGATATATAGACCTATTATTATTGGCCTATCCATGAATTTTCTTTATGCTCATCCTTTTCTCCCCATATGAGAATCAGATCCTTACATAGATTTATTACTTACATCAAGATAAAAATCCCCTGATGTGTCCCCTATCATGTTCTATCATGTAGCACATATGATCTACTAGTCAACTATTGTTTCACACACTAAGAATGAATCATGTGAGTTTAGAGTTCCTAAAAAATTATTCATACTAGCATGATCATGATAAAATATATTTAAAGGTAGGTCACCTAAGTCATCATCGCATGTCATTAAGTTTCCTGACATACAGTTTACCCTACATGAACATAAATGCATAAGATTGATTTCTATTATAAGAACCAAATCCCTACATAAGGTCTGAATCAATACATAAAAATGTGGCATTAGGATTTGAACATGGGATAAAAATATACTGTTATCCTTTCATGATCCAGGTGTTCGGATATCACAAATCCATAGTGGCCACACCCTTATGCACCACCTTAGGAATAACCATTATGTTCCTTGGGTATTTGATTTCAGTTGTTTCAGAACATACATACCCTATATAATGAGGAGGTATTTACTTCATTTACATAAGTTAGGTATGCATAAAGTACATGTACATCCCTACCACATGATGTTAAATAGTGTGGTGTAAGTCTATGTCACATAAAATTGAACTTCATGACATCAAATTCCTTGTCACATGAATTTAAACTATATTAAACCCAATTCCTTGCTACATTACATTAAACTAAATGAATCCTGAGTATTTGTTTCATGATTCTAAACTAAAAAGATCATAATCTACTCCTAGCCCTTTTTAAAAGACCACAATAGTCTAACCATGGTTAACTGAGATCTAAGATCCCTCCACTACCTTTTTTGAACATTCCTTTCCATAAGTCACACTTTTTTTAAGTGTCTAGGATTTCCATAAACCTTTCATGGATATCAATAATGGGAGTATCCATATTTAAGGGGAACCTATTCTTGGCTATAAATGAACTACACAATTTTCTACTATATATATTCCCCTAATCTAGCCTTCTAACCAGAGAAATCTTCATACAAACAATAAGAGATTGTAATATTGATATACCCTAGAAACATAAAAATATAATTCATCATTTTAATGTGTTTAGTAGTCTTCCCTCTCATGAACGCATAATTCCATATCTCCTTATAAATTTCATTAAGGAATTATTTACAATATCATTATTTTATATTAAAAAGTTTATTAGCACATTCTTTTCCTTAGAATCCTAATTGGGTTATCATGTCAGAACCCCTCTTTCATCTCCTTGGTCTATGAATTATAATCTTAAATTGAGTACATTACCAATGAGATAATCTAAGATATCATTAGGTTTTTCTTGGATCAATTTGGATAAACTGCCTCACCCTATAGGTCAAACATATATTACCTTAAACATTATCACTAGATGGTCTAGAATGAAAGACTATAAGCTTATATTGGAATATGTAATAAAATTATTGGAAAAAACTTATAAAGGGAATCTTGAGAAAAAATTACGTGTTTGTGAACTATGCTACCATTATTAGTATGTAAGAAAAAGTTTGAGAAAATACTCCTTTCCACCAACAAGTGGGTTTAAGTTATTCCATTGGTATATAATCATCTATAAAAATATCACCTATTCACACTGATTAGATCTCTCCTTTATGTGACTGTGTACTCAATAATCTCATGTTATCTTATATTACCCCAAGAATGTGTTCAATACATGGTGTCATAGCCTTTAGGGTGCTCAAACCATTATTGAATATCTTATTCTCCATAAACCCAATTAATTTCTTTGATGCATGAGTCATCACCACTCTTGGAATCCCATAAACTTGAAAAAATCATCTTGGTTCTACCTTTCATTAAAATTTTGGTAAAAGGGTTTTATTGACCTGAATGGACCAACCATTGAATAGTGAATAACACAATTTTATTTTTGATTATGAATAAACCCCTTAGGAATATTTTGGGATGGGAGGAAAGTCCCCCCTTAACCCTGTAATCCATTTCCTAATGGTTTGGATCCATTTTCTACCATTAATAATGATCAACCTACTCCCACAAGTATCTATTTCCCAATAATTTATATATTTTTATATTGTGATTTAAATATTTTATAACCCAACTATTTAAGTGGAATCAAGTATCCTTTATGTTGTATATTTATGCATCATTTTCACTTTGAAATAATGATTATGATATCCTATTCCTATGACCTTTAATATCTTAGTGTGCTTCACCTATGGGGACCAAAATTCCTCAAGTTGAGATACTCTTATTAGTAATCTAAAAGCCTGCAGTATAGATAACCTCTTGTAAAATTTATATTTGATGAAATAGTCCTCGTCACATAACCCTAAACAACATGGGACAATGGTATGAGCTTCATGAATACAAAATGAATGACCCATTTTTTACTACAATATATATTAGTAATGGGACCCTCAATCATATAGAATTTTTCCTTACCCATAATAGATTATTACAAATCATTTTTTTTCAATTATATAAAACCTTAAACTATAATAATATATGATCAAAGGTATTATAATTAAAACTCCATAAACCCATTGGTTTTTGTAGTTTGAACCTAAATTATGTGTACCACTCTTCTAGGTTTTTTGACTTCATGAAATTGGGCTCTTAAAATTTATTAGGTTTGTTCTACCCATGTTACTATTCATATTATCTCACTTATTTTGAAATAAATATGGCCCTATACTATAATGATATATGGTCCATGATGTTCGACCTTAAACACAAAATCTCGTCAGTTCGACTTGCATGACCTTATATTTCCTAAATAAAGAGACATAAAATTATACATGTTGAAAACCTATGAAGGGAAACCTGGGAAAAAATTTGAACCTCCATATGTTGGAGGAAAATCTAATTTGATCTATAAAAAATTGAGTGTTTGAAAAGGATAGAGGCAAAAAATATTTTAGGTTGAAAACCCATAAAGGGAAAATTAAGAAAATCCACGTCTTTTCCCTCGTGGCCTCCTCAATATGGGGATTAGGAAAAAGTTGAGTCGATAAAACAAAGGACACAAAGCTTGTGGGGTATACATTATAAACCCCATAAAAGTAAATTATGCTTTCTAGGTCCCTTGAATTAATAAAAAGTTAGATCATTAATCCTTTCCTCACCCTTGGCATAATAGTCCATGAAATATAATAAAAATTCATAAAGGAACAACTTTAGGTTTCTTAAATTCCCATGAACATTGGATCCCGCTTTCTACATTTTACCTTTTCTAGTTTTTTTATATTATGTTAGAAAGTTCATCCGAATGGACTAAATCTAGTGTTATAGTGATATTAGTTTTACCTATACCCATCCATGATCCACGATAAGGTGGAGAAAATTCATCCAAATGAATCAAATCTAGTGTTATGGTGATGGTATTCATGTATATATCCAACCATGATCCATGACTTGGAGGGAGTGTGTTTTAATAATGTGGTTGGGAACCATGATGGACTCATTTCATTCATGTTTTTGTGTTCAAAATGACTAATGTCTTCTCAATATTGGTGATAAAATCTTAAAATGTTATTATGAAATTATAATCGTAGATGAGTAAGAAATAAAAAAAGGAAATGATTGGGCATAAAATTATTTATCATTATTTTAAACAAAAAGGTGGAAGGGTAGAATCCATAGGTTTTAGCCTCTCTTCATGAAAACTAATTATTACAAAGATCTGTCTATAAAATCCTAGAGCTATTTGATGGATTGTTTCACATCTTGCACGAGATGGAAGTATTTGGACAATTTATCCAGATCAACCTCTTCGGTAGGAGAAATGATTTCTACCTCAATATATTCCATTTTATTCTCAAATTTTCCATTTGAGAAAAACTTTTGTGTATATTTCAATATTCCCTCAGAGGAATCTAACTCCCTATTCAGGAGGATTATGTCAGTATCATCTTCATTAGTGAGGTGTTTCTTCATTAACTCCATTACCATATAATAAGATTCACATTGAAGGTTAGAATATAAAATTTTTATTTTCTATGATGTTAACTCCACCTCTTATATATACTATTGGGATTATCCTCATCACTCCCAATACTAGACAATCACTTCCACAAAAACATGGATTTTCTAATAATTTAATCCTATAATACCAAGAATAATAAATTAGTGGTGAATACAATGTATATTTTTACAAATATCATCTCTAAGAGTATTAAAAATAAATTTCCATATGCTGATCCAAGAACATCGATGTATAGTTTGATGAAAGATGATGATCTCTTGTTCTGGTTCTAATTAACCCCCTACAATTGAAATATAGTCTCAGATAATGTCACTTGAGGAGGGGAATGAGATTTTTTCATCTAAATTTATCAGTCTAGGATGCGTTGGAAGTACTGTAACAGATATGAAAAATACACATTAAATACTCACTTTGTTCTGTTAACATGAGAAATTTGAAAGTAAGTGTCAATTAGATTGGTCAAACCACCTAAATACCCCCTTTGATAGATATATTATTTTTAATAGTATTGGAATAATAAATTATCAGTAAGGATATATCTATATGCGCTATAGTTGTGGTATCATCCTATATTATATCTTGGCCATCCAAAACACTCATATTTTTACAAATGATATCCATTTACCTTATAAGATGGGTAGGGATTACCAAGTGGGACCTACTTCTAGGATAAGGCTGCTGTCCGGCTTTGAGAAAGACCAATTACTTGTAAATTTATACTTGATTAATTGGGGAGATGATTTCCAAGGCTTCCTGGAGATCATCGATCGTGTGCAAGGACTCATAGAGAAAAATTGGTTCTATTATAAGAAGAAAATTAGCAGGAATGGTATGACATCATGATCACATTTTGTCATTATACATAAACCATCACCCCCTTATCGGTGGAGGTGGTGGGGGGACCACCATTGATAATACTTCTACTAATAGTGCAACCCTACTTCTAATTACTCCTCTATTTAAAGTGATTTCATATTAGTATTAGAGACTTGAGTCTTGACCGGGATCAAAGTTAAAGGTAAAACTATATCAACCTCATAGAATATTATCTCACTCAGGGTATCCTCACTAGAACTCTCAAGACATTACTGAAGACTCCATGAGGTTCATGACCCTATATCCATCAAATTCAAAAGGTCTTACTTGAATGTGAACATGTTAATGTACCAAAATGATCATAGGTCTAAATGAAGATTAGGCAATTCCCCTAGAGAGTATGTATCAGGAAAGTGACTTCTCTCTTCATTATTCTTTAACCATTGTTGTAGGGTTGGGTTATTCCATCTTCAAAACTAAAATTGGAATGTGGGGGGGGGGGTATTTGAGAGGGATTCACCCTTAGTTTCGACTACATATATTTCCAAATTAGATATCTCCCCACTTCTTCTACTACATCAGGCCTTTGAAAATTTTTTGGGGATCTAACGATAGTGCATTCTATAGACTTAACAAGATTTCTTATCACATACTCTCTCTATAAATAAATTTAGTTTTAGATATTAAAATTGAATATTTATTAAGGAACAATGCAATCAGTTAAATTATTTCTTTTGGATCAATAAGGTCATCCCATTCTTCATTATTGGATTTATTAAGTACCCCTTCAAAGGTTCCTCTATCAACCATGTCTTTCATGCTCCTTGTAATGGGGGATTGATCTTTAGTATCCAAGATCATCATTTCTAACTCTGGAATATGATTCCAAACCTCTTCAGGATTTTTTTTGAAATTAAAATACCTTGGGGCATTTATATTACTAATTTGGGGAATCCAAATTCCATATTAGATGATCGCCCATAGGTACAGGGTACCCGCAACAGATAGTATACTTCACGAGAACTATATAGTATATAGATATATATCCATAGAAGTGAAACTAATAAACCCCTTCCCCTTACCCAAGGAGGACTCATGTGACTTCATTTTCAGTTGTTTACCTAGACTTTGATGCATTATGGGGGACTCACTTTGTCACAAGTGAATTGATCGCCTTAACCGAATATCTAGTTTTTTAATCCCATTGTACATTAATTTCTAGAAAACTATTGGTTGTGAAGACTTGATGAATCAGGAACAAACATCTTTTTTCTTTTATAATAAACCTTCATAGTCACCCTTCTCTCTCTCTATGTGGTAGCAGTGGTTGTAACAACATGAAATTGGTCATGAATATTGGGTTGTAATATGAAGATATCCAGGATCAATAATATCAAGGAAGAAACCTGAAAAAGTTATTCTGAGAGGGTATCTAGATTGTGACCTTAGTATTCTATTAGTCCATTGTAACCCATTGTTTAAACTCCACCATAAGAAACTTCTCCATATACACATTGG
Organism: Viscum album; assembly: GCA_963277665.1. Taxonomy (NCBI): domain Eukaryota; kingdom Viridiplantae; phylum Streptophyta; class Magnoliopsida; order Santalales; family Viscaceae; genus Viscum; species Viscum album. The sequence goes on along the minus strand of OY728155.1, from coordinate 948,195,240 downwards.
TTAATGGAACCCCAACCAGGTTCTATATACACATAAACTAACAAGAAAAAAGTATGGTGAATATGCCACACAAATGATACTATAATCAACATGAGACAAAGGTACATGGAATCATATATAAATATTATAATACTGATTTTCATATCCATTTTTTCATCCTAAAAAATCTCTCTAGTGGGAAGTTCATAGTAAGGGGAAAATTTAAATTATGAGCGTAGGATCAGGATTCTTAGAATACCCTCATCCATGAGAGATAAAAGCCCAATTCTAGATACATATTGAGTATATGATTTGAATTTTTACCAAAAACTTCCATAATGTTGAGAATTCCATTGAAATTAAAATGTGATACCACCCAATCCATTAATATTTGAAATGGTCTTGAAAGGCATAAGGGAGGTTTTTCCTTATAAAGGAGTAGTAAACACTGATATATTCTTACAAGTGTGGAAACTTCAAAATACACATTATCTCCTTCTAAAATCTTCACTACCACCATGAATCTACTTAGTTGGATTCCATTGTGAGAGTCTCACATGGGTAATATAAATCTACTCAACTACATGTCCAAAAATTTGACCAATCAGGTCTGAGAAAAGATGTTAGGATTGATATCATAACCCCGATTTTTGTACTATAATATCTCTAAATTAGGATAGTAGGTTCCCAAAATTCATCTTTTATGTACCTTAGTATACCTTATGGAACATATAAAAGACAACACACCACCCTACATGATAAGTAATTAACCCATCCAGGCCTAAAAAATAATGTCAATTCATAGGAAAGGATCCACCTCTATAGTGGTGACAACCATATTTAGTAGGGAAGGAGTCAATTCAGATGTCCATAAATTATATTACCCTTGATCATTGCGAGGGAGAAACTCATGATACATGGATCCCATGATAGGCACCCTGTAAATTTTTTAGATTTCCCAATGACGATCCTTATTTATTGGTTATCCAGGTGAAAAGTATCTATATATGGACTCCAGTGGCTTAGTAGACAAGGGATAAATTCATTATTCATATATACATATTTCTATATAATTAATATAGCTTCATAGATGGATATTGCATTCAGTTCTTTCTCAAACTCAACACACATCAATCAGAACCAGAATTCCCACATCCATTTAGGGTTCACAACCCACTCAGGGCACATGTACTGGTCTTCTACCCAACCATTGACTTGATCTATTATATATTAGTAAAATATTAATGAATATAGTTGTGTCTCAAGATCATATGTATTATCTCAATTATCAAGATCAACCCTAGGGTGCTAAAGAATGTGCAGAAGGTGGTATCCCCCTTATTTATGTATCCCCCGATTACAAAAATGTAATACTCCCCAAGCAAAACTATTCTAAATTTTTTGAGTTTTTAATATTGGTGTATGACCTTATAATTTCAATATCATATAGAATTATATGTCTATACAAGTGGATAATCACTGATCTATAATTTATGTGTGATAGCCTCAGTGCAGGTAATGATACTTAATGTAACTCCCACCAAATTTTTTAATAAATAAAATGGGTGGGGTTAAAAAAAGGACAAGGAATTACAAATAAGAATGTCATGATGAGTAAGTGAATAGGTTGATGCCTGAAAATCCAACAAATAATTTATCCCTGGTGCTTTTACCTAGGGTTTTACCCTAGTGTGTCACCCAAGTACATCTCTATAATCCATCGTCCTATTATCTTTCACAAGCACCTTTACCCTATAGTTTTTCAACAGAGTTAAATATTATAACTAAGATGAGATAAGGAAAATCATGTGCTCACCTCGAGTAGAATGTATGACCTCAGAGAACATAGATTGGGAAGATTTTGGGTTTTCATGTGATGAAGGAAGAGTACAAAAATAGGGGCAACCCTCCTGTATTTATAAACACACATACTCATATGTAGGTTATCCCATGATAGACCAATTCATAGACTAGCATGCACGATGCATTTATTATCATATACATAAACATAAATACAATTAAAAATAAAAGTTTTCATGAAATCCATTCTCACCTAAAAATATGATCCCCTTTGTTCCAAATTGGATCAAATTCTGGTGGGGGAATTTTTTACACTCCCTTCATGTAAAAGGAAAAAAGAAATAAGGGAACTTCTAGGTGAACTAGAAAATTTATGTGTTAAATAGCTGTCATCAAAGATTCCACACCCAAAACTCCCATCCTGCACCCAGGGAATTCTAAAATTAAAACAGAATCCTATCACTAGAACTCTTATGACCATCCAAGAATCTTTACCCATGCTTCTCTCTCAAGCCCTTATCACTCTCTTGAGTCTATTAGCATGCGCAAATAGTGTTCCTATGTTGGTTTCCCATGCCTGCCAATTTATCACCACCTCTAACTCCCCCTAACCCTACCTTTTTCTATAAATAAGACCCATGGGGGTCCTTATGAGACATGGGTTTTGGAATAGGAAGTGGTGATTTAATCTTTACTCATTTTAGTCTCCTACCCCCTCTAAGTTTATTATCTTATGCTTAAAACCCATGGGAATCAACTAAGAAAGAGGGTGAATGGGTTATCTAAGGGTATGAATATTAAAATTTCCTTTAATGATAGACCACTAGGACTCTAGTGTCATAACACTATAGTGAATGACCTCTATACTAACAAACAATAGGGTGATACTTTACCTAAAATTTCCCAAGGTCACAACACTTGGGTGAATTCACCAATGGAAACTTGAGGGACCACACCAAGGAAAAGGAAATCCAATCTCCATTTACTAGAGAAAACATTCATCATATCCTCTATTTAGGGATACCATTCTACCTATCCTCTAATTATGGTGTGTTAAACCCCCATAAGGATACCATTCACCCTAACCCCTATTTAGGGGGACTGTGACCCTAGCCTCTCATTAGGATGTTTTTCCACCCTAGGGTTTCCATTCTCCCTGGCCTCCCATTTAGAGTGAACACTCACCCTTGTTTTTATCCAATTGAGAAAAACCTCTTACTTTCCCTATATTCATTTTGGATAAACCTTTTCTTTAATAATTTTTTTAAAGGAAATTCTACCCCACCTACTACTATACCAATGAATAATAAACACCTCATACTTAGTGATATATATTTCCATTTAGAAAGACTCCTAACTAGGCCTCAAATCATTTAGGCCCCCTCCAAGGCCACATAATACATATGATAACAAAAAGTGCACCAACATAAACCATTTTGATCATATATTCCACTTATAAAAAGAGTCTCTTTGTTTCCCTCCCAAACCAAGGAATCGTGATCCGGGATTCCCTTGATAACAAGGGTCTATATTGTGAAGGAAATGGAATGGTCTATATTGGGTCAATGATATATTTCATCTCCATTCAATGTTCTTAGTTAGATGGGGTATCCCTCTAGGAGTAATCCTGTAGTCTTTCATTAAGAACACCACAATCCTCTTACCTCCATATCTCACCTTGAAAAATAGTACATAGAAAGATGATAGGAAGGATTAATCTTCTTGTATAAGACCCAAGATAGCTCTTATTGGCCTTATTATCACTAATCTAGGGATAATAGAAAAGGGTAGCTTTAGTGTATAAGCCTCATCCAAATCTAATTGTTCCTCCTCATATAGTTTTATTGATAGTATATTATAACTCTTTTTACACACCAAGAATGACTCATATGAACTTAGAGATTAGAGATGATAATTCCATTAACATAATTAAAATGCCTCCCTAGCCCCCTACTAGGTGGAAGGCACAATCCCCCTTTCCATTACATGATTCATTTACAAGGTAATGCATGATAATGAAACCTCGTATGTATATGACACACTCAATCCTTTGATGGTTTACCTTTAATGACACAGATATCATTTCCTCATGATGATAAACTACATGGTATAGTCTTATACAACAAACTTAAAATATATAAATTGAACTAAAAGGGATTTTATTCCAATTTCTATGGGATATATAGGATACATCTATGATGTTCAAACCCAATATCATTAACCCTTCATTTTCATTATCATAGGGCAATATTATTCATGAGATTACTCATGTTGTTTCTCACCCCGCCACATTCCCATGATCTCAAACACCCCTTTCTATAGGATTTATCCCTTAGGAACTTTCTTAATCAGGCCATGTTCTTAATGAAATCATACCCTCCTCTTATAGGGTCATATTACTTTTAGGTGTAACAATGTTTCTTTTCATTAGGCTATATTCCTAGAAAGCACAAAAATCCTTTGAGGTTAACTAAAAATGGATTCCAATGCATAATCACCACACTAACCATTTATAAGAATATTTCTCCTAATATTTCTTACCACATGATGTTAAGTTGCATGGATCAATCATTATGACACAAAATTTAAAGGTGAGAAGTGTCAAATTAAGTGGAACTAAACTATTTGGGTTCTAATTCCCTTTCTTAAGGATACATTAGTATCCCTTCTTTGGGGTATGATCCCAATACCATAAATGAACATTACCTTTATAGAAGATACGAAATTTGATATCCATAACTATAGGGATCAAAGATATAATTCCCCATACTTAATCCCTAATAAGTAATAATAAAAATATAGAGAACCTCTAATACATAAAATTTTCACATCAAATCATGTTAATAATTATTTATTAACATATATAAAATTAGTTCCGATACTGGGAATTTAAGAAGGATTGATGATCATGAATAATATCTATAAGAGTGTCCTAGATTAGAAAATAATACCCCCTAGTAGGGTGTGATGATCCTGACCTATCATCATCTAGAAAATGTGAGTTCATATGCATCACCAGTAAAAACCCCTGAGACCGACTACCTTTAGAAACCAGGTCCATAGTTACATTTCTTATCAGATATGTGGGAGTTTTTGGGTGTGTCAAGTACATGAATAAAACTCATTGTGAACAGTCTAAAATGTAAATAGTGGCCCATGTATAAAATATACAACCATACACACCCTCCCCTGATCAATTACGGGGATACATTGTTTTGGGTGAAATAATCACAAATCCAATGTACTCCAAGTAATTCTATTATGAAAAAAATATATGATTAAGACAGAATTCTATAAATTTTCACTCACATAAATCAACCAACTAACTCAAATAAAGATTCATCAACTCAATATTTATATGTTTTTTTACAAATCCTCAAATTATCTTACTAATTTAAATTCATCAAATATGACATTAAATGCAAGGAATGATAGTATTATTAGATTTTTTTTATCCAAGATAAATAACGTGGAAAATAAATTTTATTATAGGAATAAAACATTTATCCACTGAAAACATAAAAGTATTAAATATATACATTTGAAGATAAAAAAATATTACTCCCCTTCTTTGTATTTAGGTAGATAATATTTTATTTCACCTTATTCCTTCAACTTTAAGACTCTTTATTTATGAAATTAAAAAATAAAACAAACTATTGAATATACATGGTATATTCTATTAAAGATAAAAAATCAAACCTAATTTATGTTTATATCATAAAAAATACTAAATACCTAAAAAAATAATTTTCAGGAAAAAAATATAAGGATGAATATCATACACAAATTCCATTATTTTATATTATGTTAAAATTAACCCTAGTACCTTTCATTATGATACAAATGTAGTGTAGTTGTGGGAAATGAGTGTTAATCCAAAAAGAACGTGATTTTTATTGTATTCCATAAAAACTATAAATTTTGAAACTATAATTTAATAGAATTATTTTGGGAGGGGGTTTCATGATGAGTTTTTATAAAGCTAATCATATAAAAAACATTGGGGAATTTTATGTGGTTTAATGTTTATCTCTAAAATATAAATGACTAAATTAATTTTATAAGTTTGGATAATTCTATGGATTTCCAAAAATAATATATTTTATTAGTTAGACTTGAGAATTATTATATATATAAATAAATATATAGTATTATTTAATTTATAATATAAAACACTTTAAGAAAATAAATCCTTAGTAGTTATTATTTTAAAATAAATATCCATGTATATTAATAGAAAAGAACCAAATCTAATTAATTTATTTCAACTTTTAAAATAAAGAAATACTCATTAATTGAAAATGTGGATAAAAAATGGAATAGTAAATTTAACACAATCCAAGTATCTTAATTCAAAAGACCATTACATTGATAAAAATCATAGCCTATACTAACATACCTCTCACAACTCAACATCCTTAGCCTGTTATAGCCATGGGAATGATAAGGATATTGAGATCAAACCCAAATAAACATATCAATATATAATAAAACATAATAAATACACATGAAATTCACATAATTTTACACAATTATTAATATCAAATCAAGATTAAAATACTCATTTATAATCAAAATTTTTAGTTCTTGTAGATTTTATACATTTTATATTTTCACACAAAACAACATATATTTCTTCCAAAAAAATTTCTCCCATGAATACCTCATAGATATATCACTACATAGAAAACATTGTGTAATTTTATAAATAAAGGAAAGGGATATCTAATTTCATTGTAAGAGAAACAAATTAGGGAAAAAATAGATACATGAGTTACCATAAACAATATTATAAATGAAAGGGTATATGGAAAACATGTAGGTATGAAATCCCAAATAAGGTTCATGCCAAAAGAACATGGAAATCACAATTTAGTGATCATAAACCATGGAAAAACATTAATAGTAACATGGATATGTGGAAAATGAATTATTATAGTGTATTATAAATATATTTCAAGGATCTCATCCAAGATATAATAAAATAGTGTACTACACTCATTAATCATGTCCTATACAAAATAATCTCATGAGTTGTATGTTTTAATCTGTTAAATTGTGGATATTTAATTTTTGATCACTCTAGTAATATAAAAATATATCCACATATATATAAACCACATTTAAATGACCAAAAATAAAATTTTTATCAAGATCCATAGTTTGGTTGAATCGTGAAAATAAAATGAGTTATACCCTAATGTTTACAAGGTATACAAATTTTCCAAAGGTGTTAATTAGATAATATGAAAACTGAAAATACCAAAATAAAGTGTTAAAATATAATATAAGGTATATTAAATGGATTTAACATAAATGATCATTGATATAGATGAATAATACATCAGATCAGTATATTATTTTTTAAAATAGTCAAAAGTAAATTCCCTTTTCATTTTTATATTTTTATAAAAAAGTAAAAGATTAAATAATTGAAAATAAAAAACAATAAAAATAGAATATATGATATTTTAATATTGTTACATGAAAAAATTATAAATAAATTATATAAACAAAATATAATAAAATAAAGAGGAAAAAGATACTAAGTGAGAAACATAAATAAACATAGAGGGAGATGACCTTTTCAACTTCATAACTAAGAATAAACCAATAAAAAGTTTCTATGAATGTCCTTTAAAACAAATGGAAGGGTGAAATATATTCCCATAAAATGAGATATATATATATATATATATCATAAAATAACTTGTATATGTATGAGAAAGATCTAATTTAAAGATAGTTCATGAAGATTTCACCCTTATCTAAAGTCATGTCATATGTAAACAATCTCTATCTCCGTATATAATCAACAATAAGTTACTAATTAACTACTTTGAAACCTTATTTACATTTATTTCATCTAATTCAAATGATTTATATCCATTTATTAATTTTTTATTCATTACTCAAAGTTTATATAGGAATTTGATTGTTAAAAGTTTTGTACGTCCCATGCTTGATTAATTATGGTTATCCCGATCATTATTCAATGTTCATAATGTGATTCCCCTGACATATTTATATTTTTAATAATAATATTTTGTTATTTATTAGTATTATTATTGTGTTTTTTGTTTAATTTTGGTGCCATCTAAAACAAATTCTTACAGAATAAAAATAATGCATATTTTATTCAATAGAAACACTGAAACATTACATTGCAATAAGGAAAAAAGACCACAACTAACCTAGAATACCTACTAGAAGGCCTATCAGGATCACAAAAGACCACCAAATACAACATATTGATCAATTAGTGAACATCATTCAGGTATATCATAATAAAAAACATTATGGAAAGTACTAGGGAAACCATAGTAAGCCTCAAGGGAATATAGAGAACCATTATTATAGGATGAAATTGTTTTTGAAGTTTGGAACACCCAAAACAAATATTTATAAGGACTTTTAACCATTGAAGATAAATAAGACCATTAATAGATATTGGGGTTTTTAGGTGACAATTGGTTTTGGTAATGGTCATAAAATTTTATAACCATTAAGTATTTTTATTACTTTAAGTATTCTAAGTATATAAGTATTTTAAGTATTTCAAATTTTTTAAATATTTTAAATGTTAAATTATGATACAATTTTAATTGAATATATATTTTATGTTTGGATTTTAAAAATATAATAACCATGATGTTAATTTTAAAATGAATATAAATTTATAAAAACAATGAAATGTTTTAAATGAAGTGGTATTTGGAAATTTAATGGTTTAAAACTAAAAATGAATACAAACAGTTGAAATAATGACATTTAGAATAAGAAATAATGTTTTTATATACATATAAGTAAATTACTATATGTGTTATGTTTTTCTTAAATATTTGTGTTTAAAAATTCTTTTTATAAGAAATTGGGTGTGTACCTCACCCAACCGAGGGAAGCCTTGATGTCCAAGCCCTCAAGGTATGAGTGGGAATCTCACTTAGACAACCATGGTCAAATAACCTTTAGAGTAGTGTATGCATTGTGCATACTGAGTCACGCACATTCAATGCATGGTGAGGCCTAAGCATGCAGTGACCCATGTATAGGGCCTGGTTAGGCATGAGAAAGGGGCATGCCAGGTCATGCACTGACGTGGGTGAGGGTGGGCCAAGGCCCACGAGTGGGGGTCCCATGTGTAAGGACCCTACGATGTGTGGTTGTGTTATTGTAATTTGTCTAGTACGTCAAGTCCTATAAGGTAGTCCCAAAACTATTCACATTTTGATGTAGGATAAACTTTTTTTAATAGATCTAATCTAGGCTAACCAATCTCATTGTGCAAGATCTCAACTATTTGATCTATTCTAGCCTTAAAACTCCACTGACTGCTTCCTATTATCGCAAATTACATCAACCATCAAATACGAACGCGTTTGATCTCAACCGTTCTTAGGTTTTTAAAAATGCAGAACCCACCGTAGCTATCCGATCTTTTTGGGACGATCATAGTTGTCCATTCTTTTCTTCTTCTTCTTCCTTTCTTATTCTTCTCCATCACACCACACCAGTAGACGCCACCCTCCTCTTCCATTGTTCCTCCCTCTTCCTGTGAGTCCTCCTATCACACCCCTCAGACCAATCCAACCACTTCATTTATTCTTCCATGAGTCTACCATTAAGCACAATAACTTATTTCCATCCCATTTAAACTCCCTTAAAATTTTCCCTAAAATATTTATTATCAAACGACTGATTCATTTAATATTTACATTAATTGTGGTTTTTATTTTTTTCTGAATAGTTAGATTCAAATTTCATTAAGTTTCTTTGGTTTTATTTTATGATTGAACCATAGTGTATAAAAATTATACAAATAGTTTATATAAACCCATTTCCACACTTATCCTTATGGGTTTTCCTCTCCTAAAACTTCCTCCAACCTCTGCATGACTCAACCTCACCTTTGAAGACAAGTAAGGGTTTTTTATCTTCACTTTTTATATGAAAAACCAATATATACACTTTTGTGTATATATGGTTATATGTATATATATAGGTTTTAATTCGAAACTAATTTAGGTTTCATATAATTGATATTTGTGATTAAATAATGTTCTTGTTGTGTATGATACTTGAAAGGATTTACCAAAACTTGTTTGTTTATGAAAATCCCATGTATATAGTTTTTGTATATCTAGTTTTATATAATCCTCAAATCATAATCTATTTTGAGTTTTTCAAGTGATGATTATCAGTAATTAATTGATGTTTTGATGCATATAATACTTGAAAAGGGTTTACCAAGTTTTTTTTGACTTTCAAAACTTATACACACACATATATATATACGGTTATATATATATATATATATGTATAGTTTTTAATCCTAATACGATTAAGGTTTATTTAATATTAAGATAAAAAATTATTTTTAAAGGTGATCCCTGTCCATATACTTATTCTTTTTATTATTATTGAAAAACCCAAATGTATATATACAAGAACCACAAATATATATATGCATGTCTTTTTTCATTTTAAGAAGTTTTGATGGTGTTAACATTGTTTTGATTTAGAGTTTTGAAAGTTATATATTTATTTTTTCAAAATGTTTAATACAATACACATGAGATCATATCAATAGTTAATCAAGCTAGGTTACTTTAAAAATAAATACAATATTTTATGTTTCTACATGTTTTAAATTTTTAATCAACCCTTGAATTGGATGTTTATTATTCATGTATTAATTGATCACAAGTACAATCTTATATTGGAAGAAAATAACATATCATTGTTTTGTTATTGTGTACCTAAAATTTTAATAAGAGGTTATCACCTTTTTATTAAAATTAACATTTCATGCATGCATATGAATTAATAATTTTAGAATAAAGGGTTAGAATTACCTTTTATTTAATATATACATGTACATGCATAAACACATATGTGTAATTGAGCTAAGGTATTATCAGAACTTATAAAAGGAGAGTATATAATGTTAGATCATAATTGTAGAAGCTCTCATGTTAGTGAAGTCAGTTTAGATATTTTATTATGTTTTAATATCTCACATGAAATGAATGTATTACATTTATAAATATTATATTTTAATGAATCTGCCACAATTAATACTATTAGTTATTAAAGTTTATGATTTAATCTATTTGACACTACTATTCATCAATGTGTGGTAAATATGAATGATAACTATATTAAAGTCAAAAACATGTAATTTTGTATATTAAATGTTTACTTTCATGGAACATGGGTTTTTAATTTAAGTGTTATTATTTTATGTGACAAACTTAAAAAATCTATTATTTTATGTGCACCAGTTATCATCACATGTAAAAAAGTATATCTGTTTTCCCATTCATGTCATTGATAAATTTGTTATAGCCATAACTAAAATTATAACTGAACAAATATGTAGTTTTTTGATTAATGTTTACATTTGTTGCTTGTATTACTTTATTTATGAATATATACAATAATTGAAAAATGTAATTTATTTCTTATGATGACTTATGGATTAAGAATTTAATTATTCAAAGTAGTATGAGACACTTTGAATAAAATATATAATTTAATTATTCAAAGTGGTATAGGAAAAATTTAATAAAAGGCATAATTTAATTATTCAAAGTGGTATGAGACACTTTGAATAAAATACATAATTTAATTATTAAAAGTGGTATGGGACACTTTGAATAAGAGACAATTTAATTATTCAAATTGGTATAAGACACTTTGAATAAAAGACTTATCAGATATTTGAGAAATGAATATGAATTGTTATGTGATGGGTGAGGCCTACTATAACCTCTCGATGTATTGGTATGTGTCATGAGACAAACTAGGTCATTGAATGAGGCCTTGAAAAAATGTTTATGTATGGTCATGGCATGAGGCCTTGACAGAATGTTATGATTGTCATGGATTATGCATTCCCTCATTATGTGTTTATTATTTAATCAACCATGTGATTATTAAACTAATAGAATATCCTTGGTTAAGAATATTGTACTTATGGATATGGTAATAAATGGACATGGAATAATGATGGAAGTAATTAGGGAATCATTTATAAAGAAATTTTAACATTTATTTTCAGAACATTAATACAAAAGTTATAAAATTCATCTTTCATTTAATGAATTGATTTTTATGTGATAAGTTATTTATGATATTAATTCTTGTGAAAGTCTAAGAAAGTATTATTTCATGTGCTAATTTGTACCTTCACTCTTTTATGTCACCCTCAATTTAATTTGATCAAACACCAGACTTAAATGCTACATTCCATGCATTTTTGTACAAGTATGTGTACTCTGAAATGTGTTTTATCTGTATCATTTAAATAAATATATAAATTCTTGAGTATGAGATTTCCCAAAAAATGATTTCAAGTATACTTTAAAAAATGATGATGACTTACTACAATAAATGTTGTTTCCTTTTAAGAAACTATGTTATAATTATTTCAAAAGGATGTTTTTAAAAAGGAATTCCATTAGTTAGATTTAGAACCCCTTATTGGACATTATTGTGCTCACCCTATATTTTTAAGTTATTTTTACAGGATTAGTAGATTTGTCTGTTTTGAGTTATTCTATGTGGTGGTAGCACTATGAAGGTCTTCTCTCTCGGTTTTTAAGAAAAGTATTAGTTAAATTTAGATTTCTAGATTCTAGACTGAGAAGTTCCTTTGTGATGATATGTGATGTGAAATTTTATCAGCATATTTTTATAAAAAAATCACACACTATATTTGAGGCACTGACTCTAGGCTTCTCGGGTTAGGGCATCATAGTTGGTTTCAGAGGAATGGTCATGAAAATTCTCTGAAATTATAACAAAATTAATAATTTAGCTATTCTTTGCTGAGTAAAAATTTTCTTAAAATTTTCAGATGGAATGTGGGAGAACACCAACAAATCTCTTGTCCCTTCTTGATGAGATAATAGAAACGATAATGTTAAAGTCGTGTTTGTATGTATTCAAGCCCTTTGTAAACCTTCGTTTTACATGAAAACATCTTTACCACATATGTGACACTCATAGAATATTTTGTTTCCATCGAGGGTCAGGATTTGATTATTTCCTCAAGGTGCATTCTCAACTCCCATTCTATTCACATCGAGGAAAGTAATTTGAGGGTCTATTTAAATTTTTTACCCTAGAATAAGGTTTTATATCTCTGGGGGATCTCCAAGAAGCTGCAAGAGAGGGTGACCTTCGCGCATCATACCTATGTCGAGTCTTGTCCTACAATTTATATGGTCAAATTAGAGACTTTGAAATTCCTGAGGTCAATCCTTTTAAGTAGTTTTATAGACATCAAGTCCATATAGATGTATCCCATCTTTACACCCTTCATGCATCTCTCTTAAGATATTATTGTTGTGTGAATGAGTTTGACCTAAGTTCCTCATGTTTCATTTGGGATAATGAGATCGAAGAATTTAAAACTGCACTGGGGATTCGCTTAACCGGGAGGAACTGGGAAAATCAACGACACTGGTGGACCTGGTGAAGGTATAAACTAAATATTTTTCAATCAAATTTTATTAATTAATAATAATTAAAAAATATCTTGTAGGGAAATTGATTTTAATGACAAAAGTTGGTGCTGTTGAAACATAAGAGTACAATAGAATTGCGGGGGCACAATTCCGTTAAGGGGGGAATAATGTGACTCCCCAAACATATTTATATTTTTAATAATAATATTTTGTTATTTATAGTATTATTATTGTTTTGTTTTGATTAATTTTGGTTCCATCTAAAAAAAATACTTTCAGAATAAAAATAAGACATATTTTATTCAATAGAAACACTAAATCATTACATTGTAGTAAGGCCAAAAGACCTTAACTAACCTAGAATACCTACTAGAAGGCATATCAGAATCACCTAAATACCACTAAACACAATAACTTGACCAAGTAAGTAGTGAAAATCCTTTGGGTCTGTCATAATGAGAAAAATTATAGAAAGTACTATTACAATAGTACTAAGCATCAAGGAAATGTAGAGCACCATTCTTATAGGCCGAAATGGTTTTTGAAGTTTGGAACACCTTAAACAAGTATTTATAAGTCCTTATAACCATTTAAGATAAATATGACTGTTAATAGTCGTTGGGGTCTTTAGGTGACTGTTGGTTTTGGTAACAGTCATAAAATTTTATAACCGCTAAGTATTTTGACTAAGTTAGGTATTATAACTATATAAGTATTTTAAGTATTTCAAATGTTTTAAGATGTTATAAAAATTTTAAATGTTAAATGATAACATAGTTTTAATTGAAGATATATTTTATGTTTGTATATTAAAATTATAAAAACCATGGTGTTTCTTTTAAAATGAATATAAATTTAAAAAAGAAATGACATATTTTAAATAAAGTGGAATTTTGAAATTTAATGTTTTAAAATTAAAAATTAATAAAAAATATGAAATAATTACATTTCAAATAAGATATAATTTTTTTATATTCATATAAGGAAATTACTATATGTGTTCAATTTTTCATAAATATTTGTGTTTAATATTTTTTTGATAAAAAATTGCGTGAGTACCCCACCCAACCGAGGGAATACATGAAGGGAAAACCCTCATGGTCTGAGTGGGCATCTCACTTAGACAACCGAGGTCAGAGAACCCTCAAAGAAGTTCACGCATTGTGCATGCTGAGTCATACATAGGCCATTCATGGTGAGGCCTAAGCGCACGCATACCCGTGTATAGGGCCTGGTCAGACGCGAGCAGGGGTGTTCCAGGTTGCGCATCAGTGTGGGTGAGGGTGGGGAAAGGACCACAGGTGGGGGTCCCATGTGTTAGGACCCCATGGTGTGTGCTTGTGTTATTGTCATGTATCTTGTAGGTTGACCCTTATAAGGAGGTCCCGAATCCATTCTCGTTCTGATATGGGACAACAATTTTTATGGGAGATCTTATCCAGACCATCCGATCTCGCTGTGCGAGATATCAACCATTCAATCTAGTCTAGCCTTCTAACTCCACGAACCACTTCTTATTGACATGAATTTCATCAACCGTTCGATCTGGATACGTTTGATATGAACTGTTCTTAAGTTTTTAAAACCACAGAACCCACTGGAGCCATTTGATCTTTTTGGCACGATCACAACCATCCATTATTTTATTCTTCTTCTCCCTTGTTCCACACCAGTAGACATTTATCTCCTCCTCCACTGCTCTTTCCTCCTCCCTTGATTCCTCATATCGCACTCTTCAGACCAGTCCAACCACTTCATTTCTTTTTCCATGAGTCTACCATTGAGCACAAAAATTTATTTCCAACCTCTTTAGACTCCCATGCATGTTTTACATAATATATATATATATATATTATCAAAAGAATGATTCATTAAATATTTTAGTTTATTATGGTTTTTTTGTCTGAATAGTCATATTCATATTTCTTTAAGTTTCTTTTTTTATATTTTATGATTGATTAGTAGTATTTAAAAAATATATAAATAGTTTATATAAACCCATTTTCACACTTAACACTATGGGTTTTCCTCTTCTCAACCTTACTCCAACCTCTTCTTGACTCAACCTCACCTTTTAAGACATGTAAGGGTTATTTTAGCTCCGTTTTTTATATAAAAAACCCATATATACACTTTGTGTATATACAGTTATATGTATATATATAGGTTTTAATTATAAAATGTTTTAGGTTTCATATAATTGATATTAGTGATTAAATAATGTTTTTGATGTGTATGATACTTGAAAGGATTTATCAAACCTTATTTTGGTTATTAAATCCCATGTGTACTCTTTAAGTATATACAGTTTTATATAATCTTCAAATCCAAATCTATTTTGGATTTTTTAAGTAATGATTATCAGTAATTAACTGATGTTTTTATGCATATAATGCTTTCAATGGGTTTACTAAGATTGGTTTTTTATTTTCTAAACTTATATATATATATATACAATTATATATATAGATATATGTATATAGTTTTTAATCATTTTTTGATTAATCTTAATTTCTTCTTAATATAAACAATTATTTTTAAAGGTGATACCTATCCTTATACTTATTATTTTAATTTTTATTGAAAAACCCACATGTATATATACATGTACCCCAAATACATATATGCATGTCTGGTTTCATTTTAAGAAGTTTTGATGGTATTAACCTTGTTATGATTTTTTGTTTTGAAAGTTATATTTAGATTTTTTCCAAAATGTTTAATACAATACACATGTGATCATATCAATAGATAATCAAGCTAGGTTACTTTACAAAGAAATACAAGTGTTTATATTTCTACATGTTTTACATTTGTAATCAACCCTTGAATTGAATATTTCCAATACATGTCTTAATTGATCATAAATACAATTTTATATTTGTAAATAATAACAAAACATTGTTTTGTTATTGTGTGCCTAAAATTTTAATAAGAGTTCATCACCTTATTATTAAAATTAAAATTTCATGCATGCATATCAATTAGTAATTTTAGAATAAAGTGTAATAATTATATTTTATTTAATATATACATGTACAAGCATAAACACATATGTGTAATTAACATAAAGTATTTTTAAAACATATAAAAGGAGAGTATATAATGTTAGATCATAATTGTAGAAGCACTCATGTTAGTGAAGTGAGTTTAAATATTTTATTATGTTTTAATATCTCAAATTAAATGACTATATTACATTTATAAATATGACATTTTAATGAATATGTCACATTGAATACTATTAGTTATAAAAGTTTATGATTTATTCTGTTTGACACTAATATTAATCAGTGTATGATAAATATGAATAAAAACCATCTTAAACTAAAAAAGATGTATTTTAATATATTAAATTCTTACTTTAATGGAACAAGGGTTTTGAATTTAAGAGTAATTATTTTATGTGACAAAACTAAAAAATCTATTATTTTATATGCACTAGTTATAATCACATGTACAAAAGTATGTTTGTTTGTCAATGAATTTCATTGATAAATTTTTTATAGCCATATTCTAAAGTATAACTGAAAAAAATGTTTTTGATTAATGATTACATTTGTTTTATGTATTACTTTATTTATGAATATAGATAGTAATTGAAAAATGAAATTTATTTCTTACGATAACTTATGGATTATGAATTTAATAATTCAACGTGGTATGAGAAACTTTGAATAAAATACATAATTTAATTATTAAAAGTGGTAATGGAAACATTGAATAAAAGACATAATTTTTTTATTCAATGTGGTATGGGACAATTTTAATAAAAGACATAATTTAATTATTCAATGTGGTATGAGACACTTTGAATAAGAGACAATTAAATTATTTAAAGTTGTATGAGACACTTTGAATAAATGACTTATCAGAAATAAGAGGAATGAATATGACTTGTTATGTGTTGGGTGAGGCCACCTATAGCCTCTCGATGCATAGGTAGTTCTAATGAGACAAACTAGGTTATGGCATCAGGCCTTGACAAAATGTTTATGTATGGTCTTTGCAAGAGGCCTTGACAGAATGTTTTTATTTTCCTGCATTATGAATTACGTCATTATATGTTTAGTATTTAATCAACCATGTGATTATTTGACTAGTAGAATTTCCGTGTTTAAGGATATTGTACTTATGGTTATGGTAATAAATTTACATCGAATAATGATGGAAGTACTTATAAAATCATTTATAAATAATTCTTAGCATTTATTTTTATAACTTTAATAGAAAAGTTAGAAAATTCATTTTTTATTTCATGAATTTAATTTAATGTGATATGGGATTTATTATATTAATTCTTGTGCAATTATAAGGAAGTATTATTTCATGTCATAATTTGTAATTGTGCCCTTGAATGTCACCCTTAATTTAATTTGATGAAACACCTAACTAAAATACAATGTTCCATGAATATTTGTACAAGTATGCGTACTCTAAAATGTTTTTTATCTGTTTATTTTAAATAAATTTATAAATTCTTGAATATTATATTTCCCTAAAAATAATTTCAAGTAACCTATGAAAAATTATAATGACATACTACATGAAATTTTGTTTCCTTTTAAGAAATTTTTTTATAATTATTTTAAAATAATTTTTTTAAAAGGAATTTCATTAGTTAGTTTTAAAACCCCTTACTGGATATTATTATCCTCACCCTATGTTTTTAAATTATTTTAAAAGGATTAGTAGATTCTTTATATTTGAGTTATTCTATCTGGTGATTACACTATGAATCTCATATCGTTTGGTTATGAAGAAAAGTATCAATTGTATCTAAATTTCCAAATCCTAGACCGAGAAGATCCTCTATAATGAGATGTGATATGTAAATTTATCGTTATGTTTTTATAAAAATAAATTCACACCATGTTTTAGGCACCAAATCTGGGATTCTGGGGTTGGGGCATCATACATAAGCTCATCATCTCTATAATATTCAATATTAATTCATAATGAGTTAAAAAAATTCATTCCAAGGTATAAATGTGTACAATTGTAAATAAATACTCTATGATAATTTAATTTGAGATAGTTTTACCAATCATAAAATGTTATTTAATAATGACTATTAATTCAAATATTACTATTAAAAAACAAAAATAAATAACCTAAATCCATAATTGATTCTATATATAAAAATAATTGAATTTTTATTAATCTTTTATGATGAAACTAAAGGAAATATATTATTAATGTCCATGTAGATGGCTAGACTGGTATTAATATAGGTAAGGTAAAATGAAATAGTGTATATGAATAGATTGGTATTTAATTATTTTCCAATTTTATATAAATTTAATATTATAAATTCTATTATTTTCTATATTTTAATTAGTTATATGTTAACTTTTATTGAGAAGAAAAATAAAACATATTGAAAACAAAGTGTTACCTACGTTGAGGGAATAAAATCATTTCTTATAAACCCTATTTGAGACTCTTTGTTATAATCAAAGGATCCCAAACATGAATAATTATTATATGGGATGAAATTTATATGGATTTAGGTGATAAAATTGAGCATTATATGTGGTTCAGAATGGGTGGAAGAAGGCCTCTTTTATAAATGGAATTTGAGTTATATTTTTTAAAATACTCATTATTTAATTGTTAAGGAAGAAAAATATAAAAATAAATAAATAATAATATGGAATAGGGAAGTAGGTCATACATTTATCATACACACATGTTTTGTGATATTTTTGGTTTATTTATTTTTATTTTATTTATCATTTTTATTATATATATAAATATCATATTTACAATATTTATTGATGCACTTCATTGGTCACTTGGCTAATTTATTTATTGAGAAGAAATTGATATTTTCCATCTAAACTAATGTTTATTTCTTCATTAAAATTATGGAAATTATTTTATTAAATTAAAAAACTAAATATGATAAATTTAACTTCTAAATAAAAAATATAACAAAAATAAATAATTTTTGAGAATAAATTTCATTTCTTTGATATTAAATGATCAAATATTTTATCTTATCATTCATTAATCTATATATGATAATTATTTATTAACACATAAAAAAATATATTATTATAATTCTAATAATAAATTTACTTACATAAATAATAATTATAAAAAGACTTATAATAAAATATATTGAAAAATAGTTTTATCACATTAACAATTACATATTTATAACATAATAACATCAAGTAAAATAACAGCTCAATCAATTTTCGTAGTCCCTTAGGGTTAGATAATAAATAAAAGTACTTAAATTTGGTGATTCAGATAACATGTGTAATGGTTTTAAAATTTAATGTTTTATAGTTTGTTCAATTTTAATATTTTTTGCAATGAAGGGAAAAATAGAAAATTTTCTCTTCTTGGAATAAATTTTTTAGTGTATCAAAGGATTCATGAAATAAAATTTTCCATTAATATGAGTTTTTTTTGTAAACTTAAAGGTGTTTATATATTTTAGTAAATATCAAATAATAGTGAAGTATATTTAAATAAATATATAATAACATGATTCATTTTAATTATGGATAATATTTATATGTCGTTTGTATATATTATTAAATAAAAATTCATGGAGGTGATGGCATAGAATATTAAAGTAATTATCGGAAGGAATTTTATTATGTCCATTCAACATGTTTAATAAGTTGTTTTTAATGGAAATTTGAAGAGGGAGAGACATATGAGACTTAATGGGAGTCATGACATGTAAATGATAGAGGAATTAGACAATTGACCATCTCTTGGATTTTATATCACATATTCTATCTAATATTTTTCTCTCTATATTCTCAAGGGATGAATTATTGTGTTTGTTATATCATATTTAATCTCTTTAAATAATCTAAGAATGGATTTCTATGAACAATTAGTGGTTATCATCTGAGAATTAAGGAAAAGTGTTCATTATGGAATTAAAGTAAGTAAATATCAAAATTTTCTCTCATTTTTGAATTCCTTATGGTTAAAGAATGATATTATTATATGTTATTGGTGAAATAAAATAAAAAATAAAATATGGAAATATTTTTAGGTAAATTAATAATTTTAAATGATTCATATTGAATTCATGACTATTTATTTCTAAAATTGGTAATATAGGAATAAGGAAATATATCAATTGAATCAAAAATAAAATCCTATATCTATATAATTATTTCATTATTTATGAATCAATGGAATGAAAATATATTCTTGAAATGTTTATATAAATGATTTTGTGTAGAAAAAAAATGTTTTTTTGGTTTATTAATTATATATTAGATCCCTTTAAATGATATTTGAGATTGAATTATGATATTTAGTTAAAAATAAATATAGATTATAGAAGAAGGGATTTATGAGTTTTTTCATTGGTTGTGCCAACTTCACATGGGTTCATTCCACTCTTATAAAGAAATAGTATAGTATTAGTGAAAGTGTAGGATGAAGTGGTATTAAGTTACACTTGGGTCATTCTACCTTAGAATGGAACCATGTAGTATTATTAAGAAAAAGGGACTTCCAGTAGTGTGTAAAAAACGGTGGTGTAGAAATTATAGGTTTTTACATATTTTCATGATCCATACTAGAATTTTGTATTAAAGTAATTCAACTTATGAGTTTATTATTGTTTTATCTTATATTTAGTGATGTGGCATATTTTATCTTTGAGAATTTGTGAAATATGTTACAGCGTTCATAAATTTTGGTTAACTACAATGGTGTTTTTTTCAATGGTGCATGTTAAAATTCATATTTATATAATAGTGTTATATTTATTGATGGTGAATTAAATTAAATTAATTATTAATAGAGTCAATAATAGTGATAATATGAATAAACGGTATATATGTGGACTTTGTTGTGGATGTGGACTTTGTTGTGGATGTGAACTTGTTAGTGTATATGGGCATAATTGCAGATATATGCTCAACTACTAATATGATAATGGTTATTAGAATGAATGTACTCATGGATAAGGATTTGGATGTATGATGAGGTATTTATGTGTGTAGTTTGATAGAGTCAAATACTATATAATTATCGACGGTTCTCTAAATTAATTATCAATTGCGTTCTAGTCAAAATATTAATAGTGTTCCATCATAGTTACCAATGATACCTTCATATAATTAAAAATGGTACTTACTAAGGAATTCACAATGAAATATATTCAGTAATTAATAATGGTGGTTAAAGGTAATTATTAATGGAGATAGATGATTAATTCTAGGTAATCATTAATAGTGCTTAAGGTAATTATCAATAGTTTAATGTCATTAATTCTTGGTAATCACTCACATTAATACATTTTTGTCATGATCCTAAGCCTTTGGGAATCCTAATAAGATGGAAGTGAGACCAACTATGTCCCCATGCCTAGTACCAATAGGTAATTTCATGGTGATTACTACCGAGGGCATCAATTACTCATAATATGTGAGGAATTACCCTTTATAAATGAATAGAATTCTAAACACTAAATGAATATTCTCCTAAAATGAAATGTTTACAACAAAATTCTTCATACTACTAGACAATAACATCTGGAATAATGGTGGGGAAACTACATAACATCAACATTACACCTATAAAGATAAATAAAACAAACATTACCAGTATCCTCCAATACTCCTTGAACACAAGCTAACGGACACTCACACCATACAAAAAATAGTGGTAAGAAAAAAAAACCCAATAGGTTCCTCCCCAAGACCAAAAAAATTCAATAATAATAATTCATTTTCAAGTTGATAAGATAAAAATAATAATTATTATAAATGTTCCTAAGGTCTATCCATATGTCACCAAAGACACCCTCACCAAAAAAGTGATTATATTTATATATAACTCACATAATGAAAATATTTAATATTTCCAACTCCCAATATATATATCCCCAAAGCACCAAATGTAAAACATATTATCATCAAAGCCCAAATATTGTCACACCTAGCCCAAAATCTCAGGCAGTTGTAGTGCAGTGGATGATGAGGGCACATCAACACTCAAATAACATATACATACAAGATATACACACTATTAATATTCTATTAATCTTAACCAAGCATAAGTATTCTACCCATAATCGAGTATTGTATGTAGTTATAATGCCTCAAAATTAACACAATTTGTAATTATATAGAAGAACCATTTGTAACTAACTAAAATTTCACCACCAAGAACAACTAATATTTTCCTTAAGAATCCAATGTTAAATTCACAAAATTTCATTAGTAATCACCATTACAAATAACATGTATAACCACTAAATATTACCCAAAATCAATCACATAAAACCATAAATAATTTCATAGAATACCTATCATTCATTATCTAATAAGTACCATTATAAATTACATTGTAATAACTATATTCAATTAAAAGTATTACTGTTAATTATGTGGATCAACCTATATTAGGATTTTCATTAGATAGCTCATTTATGTATGTAGATTAAAATATTGAAACCCAGTAAAAAGGTTAAAAAAAATTATGATCATAAATCTTAGTCCTAACGTTTGAAAAAACCAAAAAAATAAAAATAAAAGAGAGAAATAAAATGATGAATCTGATTAAATCTAGGGAAGTGTAGAAAAAATTTATCTCCTCAAATTTTAAAATCAAATATCAAACTTTAAAATAATTTTGATCTACTGAATAAGAAAGATATATCTTGAAAATCAACCAATTTTGGAAACAATTATGGGTAGTTTTCAATACACATCAAATGAAATAAATTTAAAATTAGACAAAAACATTTACCAACCTCTCAAAAAATTTGATAATTAAAATTTAAATCATGTGTTAAAAAATATTAATAATTTCCACCATATTGACAGTAATTTTTTCCTTCAAAATAAAAGAATATTTGAATCAAAGGGTATTTTAAAATTCCACACTAAAAAATAAAATTTTTCTTGAAGTAATTAAATTAATTAGTAATTGGAATTTATTTTTCTAATATTTAGTAATACTTATAATTAAATCTTTTTTTTATATAAAAGTATACCAACATCAATTTTTGACATTTAATGAGGTTTTTATATCAAAATTTTATTTAAATTGAAGTATTACTCAATATTAGAAAAACTAAATTTGAATTTTTAATTCATTTCATTATTTCATGAAAATTTGAACTTTTTTATTGAATTTTTATATATTTTTTTAATTTAAATTTTTATTTATTTTGAGGGAAAACGTTTCAGTTATTACTATTGAAATTAATATTTATTTGGAAAATGTGTTTGGAATTTTAATTGTCAAATTTTTTGAGAGGTTGGATAAATTTTTTGTTTAATTTTAAATTTATTTAATTTGATGTGTAATGAAAATTTTAAGTGGAGAAAATAGAAATTAAATTGTGATAAATTTATAATCTATGGAGTCAGGTATTTTTATTTTATTTTTTTTGTAATTTTAATTTTAATTTTGTAAAATTATTTTTGGGTGTTGGATTTTTTACTTTCAAAAACATTTTAAGTGTAGTGTGTTTCAACGTATTACATTATTCCACTACCATCCCTAAATATAATACTACCATGCCTAAATATCATATTACTATGACTAGTGTAAAGGAGCTACCATGAAGAGGTAGTACTACGCATAATTATGCTATTATGCCTCCTTTTGTTCCTTCAACTGTGGATGTATTCTACCTCAAAGAGAGATTTTTTATGACAGTGAACCATATTTTTCAAATACCATGAGGAAATATATTCATTATTTTTTGATTTGGAATTTATTCTATCATTCCTTTGTTTCTATAAAAGAAATACATTAGTACTAAAATCCTAAATGATCAAATTGTGAGACAGTAACCAAAAATAGAACCACCTGATGGGAAACCCAAAATACCTGAAAATGAAGCTAATAATATCTAAAAGTGTATAAGAAGAGGTATCTCCAAGTTCTACTGATCCAATGATCTTATTGAAGATAATGGAATGATTATTCCAATAGGAAGACTAACCGTGCTCAATTAATTCATAGATTGATGAAGAACCAATGTCATAACAGTTTTGATCTATGGGAGAATAAAATTGAAGCTGAATTGATCCCGATTGAGGAATATTGAAATGAATAATGATCTAGGATCAATTAATTCTTTGAGATTTGTTTATGATTATTTTTATTGATCATTATTCATAATAGGGTTTGTATGATTTAGGTTTTATAGAATAATTATGCGGTTGAAAAGAGTTCAAGCATGGGTGAATTTAGGAGTTGTGACACTACAATAACTTAGAGAAGTACGAGTTAATGGGTATTGTGAGTGCGGGGTAGACATGTAATGATATGAACAATATTAATATTTGGCTTGTTGGGTGTGTTATTTTTTTACACACATCTGATCATTAAAGATGGTGGGGGTCTCCAGGTTTCCTAACTCTAAAGCTCAGAGTTTTTTTTCAAGTTTACATGAGATGCTTGACTAAGTTACTGTAAGATGAATAGTATGGCTAATAATAAGATGTTTTAATGGATAATAACTATTTAATTAGTGAATACAATAATTGTAGAATATGATTTGTAATTTTATAGAGTTTTTAAAATCATCCAAGCTCTAAATGATCTCGAGATCAACCAAAGTTGAATTCATTGATTCATTGAGTTTTTTATTTTTTAGGGTTGGTTTTAAACAGAGGTGGCAGCTTTAATAGTTCTATAAAATGATGCTATGATGATGGGAAATGGGGTACACCAAATTATCATAAAAATATCTATTTATATTTATAATTATCAGCATGAAGAAGTAAGTAAGTTGAGTGTAGTGTCAAAAATGTCAATTGAGGTGAGTAGATATTAATGTCTGGGGTTTGTTTATGATAGATTCTTGAGGTTAATACAAGGTTGATTTTTATGAAGATATTTAAAAATTAGAAAATATCAATCATGTATTCACCACATTTTTAATAAAGTCTATGTGGTATTATTATGTTTTGTTAAGACGTTTTAATAGTTTCACATGCACGTGATAAAATTATGTGACCAAGGAAACGTGGTCAGTGAGGGTTTAAATTTGAGAATTATTTTAGTGGAATCATCTCATTAAAGGGGAAAATTTAGGATGAAATAATTAAAATGAACTTATAATATCATGAATTTGAAAAAGATAACAACAAAAACCTCTTATTGATAAATGATAAGTGTCTTATGTGAAAAAAATGATGTATAAAGGAAAATAATTTAATAAATGTGTTAAAGGATTTGTGTAAGAGTAAAATCCCATTTAACACTTTGGAATATGGAATCAAATATTTTCAAAGTCAGACACTGAGTTAGGGAAAGATTCCAAGGCCCGTAAAGTATCGACTATGATGGAATAAAAATATATTATATATTATATTACACATAAGAAATTCATTTAAAATAGTTGAATAACTCAAAAATGGTGTGTTATATGAGAAATCTGAGACAACCGTTAGATTTGGTATACAGTATTTACCCTATGTGAGGTATAGCATTTTTATGCGTATTCCATTTAGATGACTCGCCCATGAAAATAATTTATTTTATAATTTTAATGATATTATTATTGTAAATAATTTAATATATCCATAATGGTGCATTGTATGATAAAGTTTTAACCACCGTTAGGTCCGAAATAAGATTTTTATCCTAAAAGGGGTATAACTTGTATGATTCTCGAGTGTTTGGAAATAACACATGCAATAAAACCCCCTTTTATTTTTAATTATTTAATAATAACATTTTTAATTAATAAATAAATAATTTCTCTCAAATAGTGCTTTTCGAGTGTTTGGTTCTATTTTTTTTATTAAACACCCTTTTATTTTATTTTAACATGGGGTTTACCGTAAGTAGGGTATAACTTTCATACACAACAAGCATTTGGTCAGGTTTCCCATTAATTCACATTATTTTATAATTGGGTTAAATAAATGAATTTATTAGTTTAAATTAAAAATGAAAGAATTGTATATCTCCCCCAAAGTAACATTTAAACCTCCATTTATGTACTTGGAAACTTTCAAAAACTCATATTTAAATGCGCTTTGACCCGTAAAATTCATCATTTCATTAAATAATAGATATTAATGACTCCACATCAACATTTGGATAAAATCATTGTTTAATTTGTGGTTTCAGAAATTAAATCATGGAATACACAGTTTGTTATTTTATACTGGATATGATCTTGATTTTGGATGATATACTCAAATTCAACCCAACCCATGACTCTCTAGTGCATCAATAGTGAAGTCACCATTCTTTTTTAGTGTTCTTAGATCTGGTTTATTTCTGGCAGTGGTGACCCTCCATCCTCATTCCATGCACATCACCAGGTTGGTGTTTTTATTTTTATTTATTTATTTAATTTTTTACAATTTTTATTCATTTTATAAATTGTGAAAAAAATAATGTTTGAATTTTAAATAAATCAATAAATCCCAATTTAGCTTGGATTATTTATAAAATTATAATTGGGAAATTACATAAATTACTAGAAATTAATAATGCGAAGAACTATCCAATGATAATTCTATCAAATTATAATAGAAAATTTATAAAAGGTTTATTATTAAAAAAATATAATTATTAATGATTATCAAATGATAATTTAAAAAAATCATCAAAGGATAATTTATGAAAATTATCATGAAATTTTTATCAAAAGATAATTATTACGTTTATCAAATGATAATTCCATCAAGTTATCAATGATAAACCCAACACATTACCAACTGATACTTTTAAATAAAATTATCAAAGGATGAGTTATTAAAATTATCAATAGACAATTATAAGGGATAATTTGTATAAAATTGTCAAAATATAATTATAAAGGATAAGTTATAGAGGATAATTTAGGATAATGTTATTAAATATAATTATAAACGGATAATTTTTAAAAAAATTATAAAAATATAATTATAAGGGATAATATTTATTAAATTTTGAAATATAAATATAAATAATAATTTATAATAAATTATCAAAAGATAATTATAAAGGAAAATTTAGGAAAAAATTATCAAATAAAATTATGAATGCAAAATTTGTAATAAAATTATTAAATGATAATTATAAGGGATAATTTATAATGAATTATCAAAATATTATTACAAATGGATAATTTGTATTAAATTATAAAAATATAATTATAAAGAATAATTTATAATAAATTATCGAAAGATAATTATAATGTATAATTTAGGATAAAATTATCATAGATAATTATAAAATTTTAATTTATGATAAATTATCAAGAGATAATATTTTTCATAAGGATAATATAGAGAGAACATGAATTGTCTTAAAGAAAAATTTGGAAATTATTTAGAAGATATAAAATATCATTTCATGTGATATTTTATTTCTATTTGAAATAAAATAGATGATATTGGTTTTAGGGACCCTTGGTGAATATCGAGTGTTGGCATTTTGATAATAAGATCACGAAGAGGTGTTCTTAACTAGTTTATCCCTAACTTTTATACATCGATATCTTTTTCGGTAGGAAGTTCTTTACCTTATTGGGTTCCTGTTGTACATGTTTCCATGGTATGATTCGTATTTTCATATTTGATATCCATGATTAACTTGTGATTTCTTGTGGGTGTGTGTGTAGCCCATGACACCATATGACCTTACACCATGAGAATTATTGAGAAAGATAGATTACATATTGATGTCTGATTCACAAGTTGTATTATTGATGATGTTATATTTTTCTCAATATTTGTGCCTTCATATGTTGTCATTGTTACCTTCAGATATGTCTAGTTTATATTGTGCTGTTATTTCTTGTGCATGTTACCTATGAGAAAGGTGGACCCATCATGGCCCGGTATCCCAAGAGGGGGATCATGTTTAGACACTGCATGTGACTTGACAACAAGACTGGGATGGATGGAGATGAATGGTGGCCTAGTGTGACCTAACCTGTTGGCATGATGATCATGAGTGATTAGACCCGTATGTTATGACTGTGGGTCATGATGATCATGAGTGATCAGACCATCATGACAATGGTGGGGAATGATTTTCAATGTGATCTGAACCTAATATATCCATGGGGAATGATGGCCTAGTGTTCTCTACCATGGATTCCTAGGGATTGTATGACTGTCAAGTAGCTTGAGGAAAGATTTGACATTGATAAGTTTCCATGATTGTTCCAATGTTTTCTGGCATGGAGCAGATGTAGGTACAATTGAGGGTTTGTGGAGGATTGATTAGTGCACAGATGCTCAGTTTTGGATTTTATATTTATACTTGTTACGCATTGATCATTATTATGACATACATTGTTATACCTGGGCACATCACATAGAGGATGTATTGGTGGTATCCTACTGAGTATTTTACTGACACCCTACTCGGGAATTTCGATGTGGTAATAGATTGAATGAGGGATCTGATGAAGGGAAAGGGACCTATGTTGGGTAGTTGAGAAAAGGGTCATAAATCTAGTAGTAGACCGGGATAGTCTCCAAAGAATATTCTATTTATTTATTTATTTTATATTTTTTATTCCCTTTGGACATGCTTTCCTCTTTCGGGAGTTGTTTATTTGTATTACATGTATGCCATATTTAATTTTCTACTTGTTTATTTTAACTGTTTATTAATTGTTTATTGTTTATTATTGATCCTATGACTTGATATTGATGGTATAGTCTCCCCACTAATAGAAACAAACCCATAATGATATCCAAGAGACTCTTGCATATGAGGAGATGCGTATGAGGTCATGTGGCATTCCAGCTTGGACTAGGTGATTCGGGTCGGGATGTTTTAAAATGAAACCAGAGCATACGATTTACTAACTTGTTCTTATCGTTTTCTTGGGATGGAAATGGTAGACAAGAGATAGAATGGTCGGGACTCAGGTAGGGGAACTACAATAGTGCCTGGCCAGCACTATGTAGTGGGCCTTCGAGTTACCATAAAATATGAATTAATGTTTTATTTTTACCACTGATTAAATTCACCTTGGGTGATTCACATTATATTGATATGTAATTCATGATATTTAGGGTGAGTTCATGAATTATGACTATAAACATAGGTTCACATTCCATATATATACTTGTATTTATACTGAATAATAGTTTATTAATTAAATTCCTTGATTTTTCTCTCTATTCCAGATAGTTTCTCTTTGTGTGATATATTTGTGTTGCATGCTACTATGATATTTATTTATTGGAATTAATTAGTTTAACTAATCATGTTGTTCCAGTAGTATATATATAATGATTGTGACTAATGTGTAGGAATGAAGGCAAGGGTTAGTTATAGGAGTGTCAAACCTTAGGTTGTGGGTAGACTTATAGGGAAGCCTTTTGTGATCCCATAGACTGAATATGATTTGTTTATATTTATAAATTTACTACATGTTATAAAAGATGTCTCCTAAATTTATTCCTAGAGAAATTCTTATGATGCGGGCCTAGAATGCTTCTACAATAGAGGATGTTTCTAATTTACTATTAGACATGTAAGAGAATGTATTTGTTCTTTCTCTCACACCTGCTATGTGGTTAGGGTAGTGGGGCCGATAAAACCAAGAAATATCTCGCTTATTATATGTCCTAGGAATAGTAGTTTAGAACTATGGTAAAATATTCCCTTAATTCCACTCAAGAATTATTTATCCATCCAGGGAACTGGAGGCCCATAGGATGTTGAGTAATGGGTTGAAATTACTATGGATTTTTGAACTAGTAAAATCTTTAAAGGATCAGCAGGTTGAGTAAAAAGAAGATCATGTCGGGTGAACATCAATTTCGATACCCCATATCTTATGGATCCTAGTGAGATAAATTCACTCAAGGTTATAATAAATAAATTGGAGAGGAATAGATTCATATATCTAATTACTTCACAATGGGGATATGTTGTTTTCCAAGAAGGTGGACGACAGTCTTCAACTATGCAATTGATTTCTGGTTGCCAAACCATGTGATGGTTCAGAATCGATATCCTTTTCCATTGGTCAATGGTCATTACAATTAGTTGTGGGGAGCCTAGTGGTTCTCCAAGATTTATATTCAATTAGTATACCACCAGTTGTGATTTAGAGAGGAGGATTTTCTTAAGACAATTTTTTAGTGATGGTATGAATTGTATGAGTACTTGGTAATTCTGTTTTGGCGGAAAAAATGTCAGCAATGTTCAAGTACCCCATGAACTAAAATTTCCATCCATAACTAGAATCTTTCATCATGGTGTTCATCAAATGAAATCCTAACATACTCACCTACACTAGTGAAACATGATATACACCAAGATATAATCATGAGTACTCTTCGAGCACACAATATTTATGCCAAGATGTCGAAGTGTGGCTTATGGATTCATGTGGTGAAGTTATTAGGACATGTGGTGTATGAGACCGATAACACTATGGACCCAGAGAAAGTTGAGGAAGGCATGTCCTGGACACATCCCCATATGATTGATATTATAAACATTTTGTGTTTATTAGGATATTTGTGGCAGTTTATCAATTAATTCTTATGATTATCAGCACTCATAATAGCGCTAACAAAGAAGGGATTGAAGTTATAGTGTTGAGAATAGTATAAAGAGGTTTTCCATGAGATAAAAATAAAATTGAAAAATGATCCAGTATTAACACTCCTTGAGCTTTGGATTTGTTTTGCTATGTAATGTGCTAAATGAGGCGTTGACTTGAGAGCAGTGTTGATTCAAGGAGAGTAGGTATTATCTTATGGGTCTCTTCAGCTATGATCCCTTCAGTAGAACTATCATACACATGACATAGAGTTGGTAGCTTTGGTTCATGCTCTGAAGTTTCAGTGACACTATCTATTTAGTAAGAGAGTTGTTGTTTGTACATACCACAAGAGAGTTTTCTATATCTTCACTCAAGGGGAACTAAAATTGAGATAGAGGCACTTTGTTTGGATGTAATTTTTACATATTTCTTTTGGAATGGCTTGAAAATAATCCCTAGGGTATCAGTTGATATTGAGAACAATTTTCCATCCTTAGAACAATGGGCAGTCTGAGTGGACTATACACATATTAGATGATATACTTCGATCTTGTGTGCTAGACCTTAGAGGATAATTAGATTATCACCTAGCCTTGATTGATTTTTTATACAATAATAGCTATCAAGATTCAATTTATACAACAATTTATGAGCGTCTTTATTGGAGGTCATGTCACTCACTGTTTTGTTGGTATGAGGCTGGTGAGGCAGTATTTGATGGATCCAATATGGTTTTGGATACCACTGAGAGAGTGTAGCTGATACAGAAGAGTTTGATCACTGCTCATAGAAGAGAAAGATCATATGCTAACCATAGGAGGATACACATGGTGTTTTCTATAATAGATCAGGGTTTCTTGAGGGTGACTCCTTGGTTGGGGAAAAAACATCTCGGGAAGTAGGGAAATATTTCATCATGTTTTTCTGGACCCATTGAGGTCACTAAGAAGATAGGGGTAGTGGCGTATCGTTTATACCTCTCTTCTCACTTTTGAGGTATGAAAAAATTGTTCTATTTATCATAGATTATAAAGTACATACGTAACACTATGAATGATATTGATTGTGAGGATATTGAAATAGATACTGAAACATCTTTTTAAGAGTGTCTGATGTAGATCATTGATCGAAGTGATAAGGTATTGTGAGGAAAGATGGTACCACTAGTCCTAATTCGGTGGTATTATTGATAGATCATGGAAGAAATGTAGGAACATGACTCTAATGTTTGAGCTTAGTGGCATGAGTTTTTTCAAGAAAGAACACTAGAGACACTTCTCAAGGATGAGAAGTTGATAGAGGGAGATAATTGTAATATCCTTAATTTTACAATGATAATAAAAACCCTCTTATTGAAAATTATATGTTTATTATGTGAAAAAATGATTTATTAATGAATATAACCTAATAATTGTGTTAAAAGATTTATATAAGAGTAAAATCCTAGTTAACATTCTCTAATATTCTATCAAATATTTTCAGAGTCAGACGCTAGGTTAGTGAGAGATTCTGAAGCCCATAATGTCTCGAAAAAGATGAAATAAAAATATTAAATATATTATATTAAGCACTCACAATTTATTAAAAATAATCGAATAACATCAAAATGGTGTCTCATATGATAAATACTATACCATTGTTAGGTCTGGTATGTGGTATTTACCCTATAAGGGATAAAATATTTGTATGCATCAGATTTTTGGATGACTCACTCATGAAAATAAGTTATTTAATAATTTTTATTATATTATGTTTGAATATAATTTAATATCTAAAAAATAGCGCATCGTATCATAAAACCAAGACCACCGTTATGTTTGGAATGTGGTGTTCACCATAGAATGAGAAAAATTTTATACGTGTCGAGTGTTTGTAAAAAACACGTGTAATAAAACCCCCTTTATTTTCAATTATTTAATTATCATGTTTTTAATTAACAAATAATTAATTTCTCTCAAACGATGTGTCCTATGGTAAATCCAAGAGCACCCTTTGATTTGGAATGTGTGGTTTACCCTATGTGGGCACAAATTTAATACAAAGATGGGGTTTTGTCATGTTCTCGATTAAATCACTCTATTTGATAATTGGGTTAAATAATTGAATTTATTAATTTAAATTAAAAATGAATTAACTGTACATATCCCCCAAAATAACACATAAACCGCCATTGATGTACTTGGAACCCTTAAAAAAAATCCATTTTTAAATGTGTTTTGTCCCGTAAAATTTATCAACGCATTAAATGGGAAAAATTAATGACTTCTCATCAACATCCGGTTGAAATCATTACTTTATTTGGGGTTTCAAAAATTAAAAAATGGAATACATGGTTTGGTATTTTATACTGGATCAGTTCCTGATTTTGTATGATAAAATCGAGTCCAACCTAACCCATGAATCCATAATGTACCAATAGTGAAGTCACCGTGACTGTTTCGGTGTTCTTTGATCCGGTTTATTTCTGGAAGTAGTGACTCTCCTTATTCATTCCATGTGCATCACAATGTTGGAGTTTTATTTATTTATTTATTTAAATATTTAAATTTTATTTTTTATTAATTTTCTAAATTAAAAAAAAATAATTGTTTAATTTTAAATAAATCATTAAATCTTAATTTATCTAGGATTATTTATAAAATTATAATGGAAAAATTAAAGAAATTACCAGAAGTTAACAATGCAAAGAACTATCCAATGATAATTCTATAAAATTATCATTGATAGTTTATAAAAAGGTTATTATTAAAAAAATATAATTATCAACAATTATAAAATGATAATTAAAAACAAATTATCAAAGGATAATTTATGAAAATTATCATGAAATTTCTATCAGAGGATAATTATTACATTTATCAAATGACAATTCCATCGAATTGTTAATGATAATCTAACCATATTATCAATTGATAATTTTAAATAAAATTATCAAATGTTTAGTTTCTAAAACTATCAGAAGATAATTATAAGAGATAATTTTTATTAAATTTTTAAAAGATAGTTATAAAAGATAATTTATAATAAATTTTCTAAAGATAATTATTAAGGATAATTGAGGATAAAATAATCAAATATAATTATAAATGGATAATTTTTAATAAAATTGATAAAATATAATTAAAAGTGATAATTTGAATTAAATTTTCAAAAGATAATTATAAATGATAATTTATAATAAATTATCGAAAGGTAATAATGATTGATAATTTAGGATAAATTTATCAAATAAAATTATAAACATATAATTTTTAATAAAATTTTCAAAAGATAATTATTAGGGAAAATTTATAATAAATTATCAATGTATAATTATAAAAGGATAATTTTTATTCAATTATAAAACTATAATTATAAATTTATTTTTATAAAAAATTATCAATAGATAATTATAAAGGATAGTTCAAGACAAAATTATTAGAAATAATTATAAGATGATAATTTATGAGAAATTATCAATATATAATCTTTTTCTTATGGGGAATATTGCTAGAACATGTGTTGGAATAAATGATAATTTAGAAATTATCTAAGAGAGAGAAAGTATCATCACATGTGATATTTTATTTCTATTTGAAATAAAATAGATGATATTGGTTTTAGAGACCCTTGGTGAATCTCAAGTATTGACGTTTTGATAATAAGCTCATGAAGTGGTGTTCTTAACTGGTTTATCCATACCTTTTTAAATCGATGGAATTTGAGGTAGGAAGTTATTTACATTATTAGGATTTCATTACATGTTTGCATGGTATAATTATTATATTGGAATATTTGATATCCATTATTGACTTGTGAGTGCTTGTTGGTGTGTGTGTGTAACCTGTGACACTATATGAACTTTTTCCATGAGAATTATTGAGATAGCTTGATTCCATGTTGATGTTTGATTCATATGTTTTATTATTGATGATGATATATTTTTCTTATGATGTGTGCCATGATTTAATTCTATTTTTTCCTTGAGATATGTCTTGTATATGATCTGATATTATTTCCAGTGCATTATACCTATGAGATAGGTGGACGAATCATGGTTTAGTAGCCATTGAAGGGGATAATGTTTAGATGTTTTATGTGACTCGATGACAAGACTGATATGGACAACAAGGAATGGTGGCCTAGTGAGGCATGAACTTGGGGCATGGAGATCATGAGTGAGTAGATATGTAGGTAATGATTGTGGGTAATGAAGATCATGAGTGATTAGACCTAAATGGAAATATTGGGTAATAAAGTTCCATGTGATATGACCCAAAGATATCATTGGGGCATGATATCATAATGTGGCTTGAAATGGAGGCCTAAGGTCTGTATGACTATCGAGTAGTTTGAGGATGGTTCTAATGTTAAGATGATTCCATGATTTTTCCAATGTTTTCTGCTATGGAGCCAAAGTAGGTATGACCAGGGGTATGTGGTGGCTTGGTTATAACACAACCACTCGATTTTTGATTATATGTTTATGATTGTTATACATTGAACATTATTATGGAATATAGTCTTATACTTAAGCACATCAGGTTAAGGATGCATTGGTGGTGTCCTACTGAGTCTTGTAATCACACCATACTCGGGAATTTTGATGCACTTATAGATTGCATAATGGATCTGGTGAAGGGAAAGGACCTATGGTGGATAGCTTAGTATAGGATCATAGAGCTAGTAGCAGACTGATACAGACTATAGAGGATCCACTATTTATTTATTTACTTTATCTACTTTATTTCATTTGGACATATTTTCCAATTACAGGAGTTTCTTTATTTTTATTACATATATGTCATCTTTACTTTTTCATATGTTTACATTGATTGTTTATTATAATTTTTATTGTTTATTATTGATCCTATGACATGATATTGAGGGTGTAGTCTACCCACTGACGGACTCATACCCTCACCGCTAGTCGTAAGCCTCTTACATAGGGGTGACATTCCTGAGGTCCCGTGGCATTCAGGTTCCAACCTGGTGATTCAGGTTAGGATGTTACATAACTTCTAGACTATGCTGATCAGACTAATTGAAGCTTTATATTATAGGGGAAAATCAATATGTTTCCTAGATAATATATGCATGAGATTCATCATGGGTGGATGCTGGGAATAAAAAAGGGAAATATAAACATATGATTCATTAGAGAATATACACTATTTATCTTTTAATTTTCATTATATTTTTCAAAATTTTACATATCTTTGAATCATTTACATTTCATACATGTTTTACTTTAATTGTTTAAGTAATTTTAAATGATTCCAATTTTTATATTTTAATGTTCTTGAAAATTATTTACCTTCCACAACTTCTTTTTTTCTATCACATATCTAGAGAAATAATGTTTTGTTTAAAATTCATAAGAAATATTTTGATTCCTATTAGAATAGATCATAATCATCAAGAGATATTAAGACATTTCTAAGGCTTCAGTTTCATATTGGGTAAAAAATATGTACTTGAAAAGAGCATATATTTTTGTTGCTCCGTTCGCTTTCCTCAAATTTATCTTCCACATCTACAATCCTTATCATGGCTAGTTTTAACAATATTTACATTGAATTCATTAATCCTATATTTAAAATATGAATAATCAATTTTAAATCATTTTAATTTCACGTTTTCTTAGTTTAGAATTTAAATAGGCCTTAGAAAACCCACTCACCTTCCCTTTGGTCTGATCCTTCTGTACTATTCTAGTATAGGTTTGTAAATTGTATTTTTATTGATGTTATGACCTATTACCCCTATAAAAATTTATTTCCATTACTAGGTATGGATGTCGGTGGTTATCATTGGGTAAAAAACAAAAATAATGAAAAAACAAAATAGTAAAATAATATTGTTGTTAATTACTTGGTTATTGAAATATAAGGCTCTTATTGTGATTGTATATGTGTATTATAACAATAGTTGTTTTTGAGGTTGTTTTCTTATAAAAAATATATTTTTCAGAGTCATTTCTAGTAAAAAATGCATCATTTTAGGGGTTGGGTTTAAAAAAGTGATTTTTTGTGTTTCTTCTGGATATTATGAGAATTGTGGATAATAATGTGCTAATAAGAAACAATTAAAGGAATATCAATTTGAAGAAACCCCAAATATTATGACCTTGAACCCAAATATTATTTTAAAATAGAATAATTAATGTTATTTTTTTGATAAATTTGATGAATTTGATGAATCTCATGAATTCAGAATGTAAATGTTACAAACTAAAACATGGAAATCATAAAGAAAGATGAAAAATAAAGATCAAATTGAAATTGGAGTTAATGAAAATGACTTCATTGATTTTGAGAAAGAGAGTGGAGTGGGTAATGAGGAAAAAATTAATAAAAAATCCAATTATTTGGAAGAATTTGAATATGATAAGGTACATTATGTTAATAAAATTTACTCAAATATTGAAAAAACAATTATTCTAAATCAGAGGAGGCCAAACAAGTAAAATGAGTTACAAGATTTTAAAAATCAATAAGAGCTTGAAAAATAATTTCCCATTATTTTCATGGTTCTTAATTTTATAAAGTTTCACTGTCATAGGAGTTTCTAGAATAAAATATCTTTGGATAAAGAAAATATTTCATATGAGGTTTCAAACTCTAAAAATACTTCAAATTGTTTTTATGAAATTATAGGACATGGTCTTGACATGGATTTTAGGGTACTATTGAAGGAAGATAATTTTTTTTGGAATTCAATGACGTTATAATGTTTTAAATTGTTGATAAATGTTATCTTCCTTATATTGAGATTGAAAAACCAACATTTCTCTAATTTGAAACATGAAGAAGCTGAAAGAGAGTGTACATTAATGAAAAATGTATTAATGATATTTTCATTCCTGATAACTTCTTTGATAATCCCTTTATATATCTGTTTAAAGAAATAAAAATTAGTGTTGATGTGGTTGAAGGTAGTTGTTTTAACTTGAGATATCTTGTGTTTATATTTTATAAAATTGAATAGAATAGTTTTTCCCAAATGATTGGATTTTAACACTCAATTAAACATTCTTTAGGGTGTGAATTTTTTTAAATCAATCTTAAATAACAGGTTGAGCACAATGTAGATGATATAATTATAGATAAATATTTAAAAGTATTAATTGGTGATGTCATGTTTCTAGATGAGGTGTTATTGGAAGAAGGTCTTAGTTCTATGAAATCTAGACTTATAGATGAACAAAATCCAATTCTTTTATGTTTTTCAATGTCTTCATTAACTAATTTGGGTGCTGATTGTCATCTAGTTTTTGAGAAGTAATTGTAAGAGGAAACTCTTATTATTAATAATGGAATTAATTATTTACAAATCTTTGTTGATAATCCTATTATTGAGCATGTTTTTCTAAACTCAATTCACTACACCCCTAATTTGGATGATCATGAGATTAAGAATAAGTTAAGAAGAGATGATGATATGGTCAAACCCTTTAGAACACCTAATTTATTTTTATACACTCATGAAAACTAAAAATTTTTCATACCTAAACTGAATATAGAAACATAAATTCTTCCTGAAAAGAGAAGTTATGATTAATTATATTCATTTTATGAACCTAAGGGTTTCCTGGAAAAGTGTGAGGAAGTCCCTATTTTTATATATGAATCCAAATTATTTGAAATATATGATGAGGTGGCTCATTATTATGAATCTTTTTCTCTGCTAAAAGGACTCCATTACTATTATATTAATTATAGTGGGTATTTTTTATTGATTATTATTTCTTTAAATAGAGTGAGTAGTTTACTTATAAGTCATGGTTCCCACAATATCAATTCTCTATTAAAAATAATTAGGCGAAACACATGTGGTGGTTTATGTATGAAAAAACAAATCCTTTAAGTGAATATAGTTAGTCTATGTGATATTTTGGATGAGGACTATAAAACTAGTTCTTCTTTGTAAGAAAAACACAGTCTTAATTTTATTTTGTTGTTTATTTTCATTTTAATTTAAATCCCTTGTCATCCTATCTGGTGTTATATCACATGAACCACTACTCAAAGTTTCTTTAAATTGGTGATGTTAATTATTTTTCATAGGATTATCACTTTCACTGTGGCACAATATCACTCTTACTAGTCTCACATTTTTGATTTTCAATTAATGTGTTTAATGTTTTCTCTATTATTCCTTTTTAAAGATATTAAATGGATAGAACAAGTTTAACTAGAATTTACAGAAGGGTGATCACTAGTCTAAGCTTAAGGAAATAAAGTAAAAAAATATAGGGGAGTTTTACCTTTCATTTTAGGGAATATATAATTGTATAAATCACTTTATGCTTCTCTAAAATTTTCATATTAGTTTTTAAATTTAAAATACACTCCTTCCATGAAATTAATTATGGGGAGAATTCCTTACTATATTTTTTTCAGATTGGTTCTTTAATTCTAGGTGTCAGACAAGGTATTTTGTGCTTTGTTGAAAATATCTACTAAGCATATTATGTTTTTACTTATGTGATAACTATTAAATGTGATACTATTTTAGTTTATATAAATATCTTTGTGTTGTGTAATTATGATAAAGAATGTACATTTAAATAATAGTTAGAATATTTTTCAAAAATATTTGGAAAACTTATTTTGTTTTGAAATATATATGACCCATTACATGAATTTGAGATACTTCCATGATAATATTTTTGAGATTTAATGTGATATTATTTTAATCCTCTTTAAGGTTCAATGATGGGGATATTTTTGGGTTTTAAGTGAAGAGGAGGGGTATTAATTGTTTCTAAATTATACTTCAATGTAGTACACATAAAAACCACCCAAATTTTTTATAAATTGATTGATTTTTAGGATTTAACTATCTTATTTATTGAATAATTTTTTTAAAGTTTGAGGTTTGATTTTTCAAAGAGGTTGTCTAACTTTTTCTCATTTCCCATAGACTTAATATGGTCCAAAAATTTACTACTCTTAATTTTTTTTGTTTTTGGTTAATATTTGGGACTAATATTTAAAATCATTATTGGTTCTAAACCTTTCAAATGGATATTAAAATTTTTATCTATGAATTTAAATAATCTATTAAATGTGTATCATAATCCAAGTTGATCATCTATACCTTCATTATTTCATTATTTTGTTCTTTAATACATTAGATGTGTTATTTATGTATCCATGTAATTATTAATTTTTCTCAAATAAAAATAGTGCCTAATTAATATAGATCTAAATTATATGTATTTAT
This sequence comes from Viscum album, assembly GCA_963277665.1. Taxonomy (NCBI): domain Eukaryota; kingdom Viridiplantae; phylum Streptophyta; class Magnoliopsida; order Santalales; family Viscaceae; genus Viscum; species Viscum album. The sequence continues at coordinate 948,155,304 of OY728155.1, read as the reverse complement.
TCTCATGGAGGTAAATATAATTTAGGAAGTCTCAGTTAAATTAAAAGTGTTGTTTGTTTAATATCTTTCAAAAATTTTAATATCAATCACTTCTTTTATAAAGCTAAAATCAAATTTGGAACAAGACACCTATTTCTAAGAATGAAACCAGTTCTTTCAAAAAATAGAGTTTATGGGGAAGAATATTTTTGTAATATAATAATTAGAGACACTTCACTTTTTCACCTTGATAATTATTTTCTACCCCTTAATTTGTTAAAATTTAATACTTAAGGGTTAGAAATGTTTTAAGTATTGAGTAATATTATGAGGATCTTATTTGAGTATGTTCCTCCACTTCAATTATGGACATTTAATTAGGGTTTTATATCAAAATGGGATTTAATTTTAAGTATTACAAAATATTAGAAAAATTGGAGTTGAAATTGTAGTTGATTTTATTATTTCAATAAACTATTATTTTTTTTTTGAATTATTAAATTTATTTGTTCCCAATTTTAATTTTTTTGAGGGATAAATTTTATATTGTTATTTTTGGAAAATTTTAATCTTTTTTAAAATGTATTGTGATCATTAATTGTAATATTTTTTGAAAGGTTGGATAAATTTTTTATTTAATTTGAAAAAATTATAATTTAATGTGTACTGACAATTTCATGTTATGGGCGTAAAAATTAAATTATAACGAATTTATAATCTCTGGATTTAGGTATTTTTATTTCAACTTTTTATGGATTTTGAATTTTAAATTTTAGAAATTGTTTTTGAGAATTGGTTTTTATTTCTAGAATTTGTTTATGTGTTGAGTCTGACTATAAAAGAATAAATTAAATCTAATACAATGGAAAAATATTCTAATAATATAACTAAATATCATGATACCATGACTAATGTCATGGAACTACCCTGAAGAGGTAGTACAATGCCTAATTTTTCTACCACCCCACCTTTTGTTCCTTCGATCGTGACTGCTTCCTTCCACAGATAGAAAAATATTCAATCATGACCATTATTTTCATGATACCATGAGGAACTATCATAAAATGAAACTATATAGGAATTTATTTTACTATACCTTTTCTTATGTAGAGGAAATCCATTGCAATTTTGAGCCTCCATGAGCCAACCATGAGATAGACACCCAAAATGGAGCCACCTAATGAGAAACGTGAACCACCAAAACAATAATGCTAAAAATATCTTATAGTTGAGAAGAATAGGTATCACTGAGGTCTAATGAGTTAGGTATCTTATTGAAGATGATGGTCCAATGATACCTAGAGGAAGATGACCCAACCTTAATCAAGACAGAGATTGATGAAGATCTGACATCATACCAGATTTGATCCAAGGAAAATAAAATAAAATTTGAATCAGACTTGATTGAAGAAGATTGAAATGAAGAAAAAAATGGGATCAATGAACAATTATATATTTAATATGAATATTGGGGAAGATGATTCTATCACAAGAGGGTTAATCTGATTCAGTTTTTTCAACATTAGTATGTGATTGGACAATATTTTTTATGGGTGATTTTCAGAGTTATCAAGCTATGCTGAATTAGATTAGTTTGAGTTGATGGTTATTGTTAGTAAGGTGGTCTTAATTTAATTATCTTCTCAAACTTTATATTTTTTTTATTGGATGTGTTCTTTTTGTACTGGAATATGATCATTGAAGATGGAGGGATATCCGAGTTTCATAACTCTATTACATTGAGATTGTTTGGGAGTGAACATGATGCGATTGACTAATTGATTTTAAGATTAATAGGATGATTGAAACCTATCTAGGAACATTTTTTATCACTATTAAAGTAGAGAAATAAATAATTTTAGATGAAAATATGATCTTATTGAGTGTTATGAAATGTGATAAGCCCTGGATGTTCTCAAGCTTGATCAAAGTTAAAGATAATGTTTTTCGGGGTTTTTTATTTTTTAGAGTTGATTTGAAAAATAGGAGGTGGATTATATGGTTTCTTATTATGGGGTAGAAAATATGGGAAATGGTGAAAACTACCTACATATATAAATGCCTTTTTGGATCTGTAATTTTTATCTTGAATAAGTGAGTTTGTTTATTGAATTGTTGTAAATGTCAATCGAGTTGAGAAGAAATTCAAGTTTAATATTTTTTCACAGTAAATTATCGAGGTTAATACAATGATTATTATCATGAATATATTTGAAAACTAAAAAATAGTGATCAAGGATTCATCACATCTATAATTGAGTTCACATGGGGTTGTTATGATTAATTAGGAAGTTTTAATAATGTCACATGCAAGTGATAAAATTATGTGACCAACAGCAGGTGTTTTTTGAGGAGTAAATGTCAAGAATTAAGTCAATGGAATAATATCATTAAAGGGGGAACTTGGGGAGTAATACACATAAAATGATCATATGGAATATTTTTCTTAGACTAAATGTAGATTTGGAGCAAAGGGGAAAAGGAAGAAGTTTCATGGTGAACACAGGCAAAAGATTCATCATGGGTAGATGATGTGGATGAAAGAGTGAAATATATAAATCTGAATTGAGAGTGAAGTTAATATGTTTAGGCTTTATTTTTTTTAATTTTTTTAATAATTTTACTTTTCTATGTATCATTTAAATTTCATTCATGTTGTGCATTAATGTTTTGAGGTAATTTTAAATGGTGATGCTTTTTTTCATGTTCTTTAAAATTATTTCCCTTCTACAAATTTTTATTTCCCACCATGTATCTTGAGAAAAAACTTATTTTTTTTACAATCCATGAGAAATATTATGATTTCAATTATAATTTATTTAAATCATTGCGGTAGATAATGTTATTTCTAAAGCTTTAATTACATTTTTGGTAAAAACTATCTTCTTAAATAGAACATCATTTTTAGCTTCTCAGTTTTATTTAATAAAATTTATATTGTATATCTCTTCTCATAAATTCATTTCATTTTAACACTACTAACATATAATTATTAATTTATATCTCCAATAACTGAATACCCTATTTTCCATCATTTTAACTCTCTATTTTCATAGTTTAGAATTTAAATATCCCATTGAAAACTCACCCACCATCCCTTGGGTTTGAACCTTTAACATTATTATAGTGTGGGTTTATAAATTATCTTATAATGGTACTAATGACCTCTAAACCTTATGGATAATTCCTATTGTAGGATGTAGAAAAATCATATTTTTAAGTTTTCCTAGTGCAGTATAGAGGTTGACCAGGGTCATCTCCCATGACGAGCTATCTCAGTTTGTTCAACTAATTAATCCAATTCACATTAACTAATTCATTTTAGATGTTTTTATTTAATCTATTAATGTAATTGAATTTATGAAAATAAGTTAAATGAAAAAATTCATTTCAAATTATTATAAAATTCTAAACAAAATGGAATTAGTGAAGAAAAGAAGTTCTCCCGAGAGAATTTTTAAGGAGCACCTTCATTGACCAGATTCAAATATTCTTAGTGAACACACTCCATCAAATGTGTTCACACCTTATTCTACCCTAGTTATAAATTAATAGTCTACTTAGATATATCCAATAACACCCTCTATCCACCTCCTAAATCAGGGGAAAATGGTTGTAGATTAAGAAAATAAACTTTAGACAACCACAGTGAGGATTACACCCACTATAAATTATCCTTAGAATAAACTCAAGGTATATTAAAAACATGGTCTTGGGTTCAAGAACCTAATTACTCCCTTGGGATATTCCTCAGATTAGTTACTCATGATCATGAGTATTATAGTTCACAGTGGTAAGATGAGAAGAATAAAATAGGGTGGATGGGTGGACACAATAATAAAAACAATGCATGAATTTATTTGAAATCTAAATTACAATTAAAAACTAAAACAAAAATAAATAAAATAAATAAATTAAAAATAAATGGGGAATATTTGAGGCTATCCTCCCTCGTTGGAGATCTTTTCCTTGGTTCCTTGATGGAATGGGATGGAGAATGGGATGATTTGAGAAGGAGGTGAGGGCCTCCTTTTATTGACTGTATTCTTTCCTCCAAGATGTTTTGCGTTTTTTCTCATTAAATGGTCAATTTACGTGTGGAAACCTTTATAATTTTTTTAATAAATGTATTGGAAGTTTACCCTCAAAATTTCAGCTCATATGGACACTAGATAAATGAGTTATGAATTTTTCATTGGAGGTTTATTTTTCTGGAAGAAGCTTCCTGGAAGGTTCCTCCAAAATTATAACATTCAATGAAAGCTTTAATGACTTCAAACCCCCCAAATTTGTTTTAGATCCGTCCCTATCTATCCTAGTTCTATCCCAGATGGAAACACCTCAGTTGGATGTGTATAGGCCGAGTTGTGGTTCTGTTACGGTGGTGGGGTCCACGCTGTCCACCGGAAAATCATAAACTTCATTGATTTTTAAGCCCTTTAGATGGCCGAATCATCTTTTGGTCCAGCAGACAAAGTTGAAGAAAATAAAATCAGGACACTAAAAAAATTTTAACCACAAAATTTGAAAATATATGTTATGATAAATGATAAAAATAGACCTGTGATAAAAATCTGTTAAAATTCTAGAATTAGACCATTTTTGAATTTAGGCTCAAAATAACATTAAAACCAAAAAATGTGACAATTAACTATTAAATAACACTATGGTGGGATTATAAACAATGATTTATAGTATAAAATATATGAAAATTGGAGCTTCATCACTCCCCCACACTTAAACATTGCACTCCTGGGCAATTATCTTACATCTAAATCAAAATCCACACAACAATCAAAAATGAGAAAATATCAATGATCTTATCCAAAATAAAAGTCTATCATGTACCATCTATGAAAAACAATTCTCTTTTATTTTCATTTCAATTATTAAAATTTGTTCAACCTCATTAATCAATCCATTTCCCAATCACAATCTACCTCACCATTAATTTTTTGTCACTCTTCACTCAAGAAAAAATGAATCTAAAGTTATTCTCATACTTAAAAATCTCATATATTACCATAGGTTTGTGAAAATTATCATCTCTCCATAGTGTAAAACATCAAAAACGAATTCAATAATTATGGATTTAATTAATGTTTTGAATGATTCTATGGCTTAGGTTTTGTTGGAAAATGATTGAAAAAATTTTCAGGCTAGAAAGAGGAGGTTAGACTTTTAAGTGGAATGCATGATGAATTCAAGGGAAAAAATAGGAAATTACTCTCTCAATCCCACTTGAAAATGGGAAAAACAAAACCACCCATATTTTATGACATGGTACATAATCCAATTACTGATTATAATGAATTATATCATCTATGTTCTCTTTTTTTTTTCAATTCTCCAGAAAGGCACAACTTTATTTTCTTCTTCTTTTTTTTCATTTTCTTTTTCATGGAGGATGAGATGAAAATTGAATACAATGAATGAATGAAAATTCATGCCCTTGATTTTTGAGAGGTACATGAGTCATAAAAGAATTTACAATGAGGAATTAAAGCTCATCTCCATTTTTTCATTTTTTTGAAGTAGAAATGGATGAAACAAATAAAGCACAATGAAATGAAGACACATTCCCAATTCTCTTATTATCCACTACCCAAAATATTGAAACACACCTCACACCACCCATAAATGATAAAAATAACAATGAACTCACACAAAAGGCCCTTCCCATACACTGAAACTTTAAATATCCATGAAAAAATACTAAAAGTACGGGTATGTATGAAAAAATTAGATTATAATGTGTATTAAACCTATAAGGCAATTAATGGAATCTAAGGGATTATGAAGGATAAATGTAAAGTTGGGTCTCAGGAAAAAATGTGTCTAGACAAATAGATTCCTCAGTCATTTCAAATACATTCCATGAAATCCAAATCTTCGAAAGAGAATATTCACAAATTCTGGTTCTCACACAAAATCCAATTTTCCCTCAAGAATGTGTGGGTATTAGGAATAATGTGTAGATGTGGTTTAGAATAACTCATAGGATTTGAAAAATATTTTGAGTCAGTGTTTAATGGGCATAAATTTCAAAAATTAGTCAAACTCATAAAAATGTTTGAAAATCCATTTCAAGGGAAAACAATTCATATCAACAATCATTTTAAATCCATTATTTGAAAAATCTTTTCAACTATTTCAAAATCAATTTATGTGTAAAAAGTGATAATAATATTCATTAAAACTCAAAAATACTAAAAAATGATAAAAAAAATGAATAACACACAATAAAAAATAAACTGGTTGACATTCCCCCATACTTAAATTTTAATACCCCTCATTTCAACAAAAAAATATAAATATAAATGTAGAAAATCCAAGGGAAGGAAAGATACAACCTGACATTATTTTTGAGGTTTATGACTTGAGTTATGCTCCTAGAAGCTACCACTTTAAGACTATAAGAAAGTAATGAAAATACATAAGAAAAATAAATAAAAATAATGAGAAAGGGAAAAGAAAAGATATAATTCTTAGTTTAGACCCCCAATCGGGTGCTAGGTTTTTACTGCCCTTAGTCGGGTAGTTTTAGTGGATTATCCCCAATCAAAAGGTGGGTGTGGTTTCTTTGAGATGAACCACTACATGTGTCTTTTACTTATTTGAAAGAGTAAACACTAAAATTAGAAAACCTCGAAGATGATAAGAAAGTTCCCAACCCCAAAGAAAGAATAAATATGAAATTTTAGGTTTGAAGTGGGAGGGAATAAAATATAGGGGTGCTCCCTGTTGACTTTTGTGGTGTCCTCCAAATAGTATGAATTTTTTTAGAGGAGGTAGTCACACCACCATCTTCCCCATATCTTCTTCTTCAATAACCACCACTTGAGTGTTATCTTATTTAACATCCATAGTCTGCTCTATTTTTCCTGTACTGGTAATTTCAGTGGAAGATATGCCAGAAAACAATTTTTCTTGAATAAGATTAAAACATGAAGAATTTACAAATAAATCTTCCCTTTCAAGTAATTAATCTTAGTAATTGATCTCTTCAGGAATGACTATTGGAAACTCAATATTAGTAGGTGAATATTCTTCATTATCTTCCAAATAAAGAGATAGGTAGAAAATGTTTTATGTCTCAATATCAAGTATGGGAAGATCATGTTTCATGTTATCTTCAATAAAACTATTCTAAGATTCTTCCAAAAAATGTTGATCTCCCATTAGTGCATCAGTTGAAATGTGTACTTCTAGAATCTCCTTGAGTAATGGTTGAGTGAGGGATGATCTGATTAGTTCCTTTAGAAGTTCTTTCTCACCCACCACAGGTTCTTTAGCATGAAAAATGATTAGTGAAATATCTTCCACCACTCATTCTAGTTCAGGTTCCGGCTCAGTTTGGGTTGTTCTTGGGATGCGTGTACATATTCAGCAATCAATTCTATTTGCCTCTCCAAGTTTTTTACTTTATCACTAATCCATTGAAACTGAGCATCAAGATCATTATAAATATTTTATTGCACTTGAGATTGGTCAGTCCATGCATAATAATCACAATTTGAATACATCATGAACAAAGAAGATTTTTTAAATGTTTTTTTATTTTAAAAATAAATAAAATATATCTAAAATGTGAAAATAGAAAAAGTAAATGAATAAATGATTGGATCCCTAGAAAAGATGCCAAGTTTGACACATGCCAATCGTAGGGCATGGAAAAAGCATATTTTTAAGTTTTCATAGTGCGTCACAGAGGCTGACTAGGGTCATCTCACTTGAGTATCTTTTTCAGTTCGTTCACCTACTTAATATAATTCACATTAACTACTTCATTTTGGATGTTTTTATTTAATAAATTAATTGAATTGAATTTATGAAAATAAATTAAATGCAAAAATTCAATTCAAATTATTATGAAATGCTAATGAAAATGGAATTAGTGAAGAAAGAAAGTTATCCGGAGAGAATTTTTTAGGGAGCACCTTCATTGAACAGCTTCAAATATTCTTAGTGAACACCCAACACCGTATGTGTGAACACCTTAGTATACCCCGATTATGAATGAAAAGTCTAATTAGTGATTGCCGAGCACACCCTCCATCCACCTCCTATATCATGGGATAATTTTTGTAGATTAAGAAGGTAAACTTTAGACAACCACTATGAGGATTACACCCACTATAAATTATCCTTAGAATTAAATAAAAGAATATTAAAAACATGGTCTTGGTTCAAGAACCTAATTACTCCCTCAAGATATTCCTAAGATTAGTTACACATGATCAGGAGTATTATAGTTCACGATGGTAAGATGAGAAGAATAAAATAGGGTGGATGAGTGGACACAATAATAAAAACAATTCATGAATTTATTAGAAAACTAAACTACAATTGAATGCTAAAAAAATTAAAATAATAAAGAAATTAAAAATAAATAGTGAATATTTGAGGCTGACCCCCCTTAGTAGAGATCTCCTCCTTGGTGCCTTGAAGGAATGGGATGTAGAATGGGATGATTTTGGAAGGAGGTGAGGGACTCCTTTTATAGGAAGAATTCCTTCCTCTGAGACTTTTCACATCTTTGGCCCATTAAATGGTAGATTCAAATTTGAAACCCTTCATAACATTTTTTCATAAATATTTTGGACTTTCACCCTAAAAATTTCATCTCATTTGGACATAGGATGAATGAGTTATAAATTTTTCATTTGAGGTTTATTTTTAAGGATGAAGCTTCTAGGAAGGTTCCTCCAAAAGTACAACATTTAATGGAATCCTTAATGACTTCAAACTCCACCAAATTTGTTTTAGAGCCATAAATATCTGTCCTCGTTTTATCCCATGTAGAAAAACCTCAGTTGGATGTGTGTAGGATGAGTTTTGGTTCCATTATGGTGGTGGGGTCCACGTTTTCCACCTGGAAACATCATAAACTTCACTAATTTTTTAAGCCCTTTAGATGGCCAAATCAACTCCTGGTCTAGAAGACAAAGTTAAAGGAAATAAAATTAAGACTCTAAGAAAAATTTGAATAAAAAAATCTGAAAATATATTTTATGTGAAATGAAAAAAATACCCCTATGATAACAATATTTTAAAATTGCAGAATTAGGCTATTTTTCCATTTAGGATCACAATAACACTAAAACCAAAAAATGTGATAATTAACCATACAATAAAACTATGGTGGGATTATAAAAAATTATTTATTGTATAAAATATATAAAAATGTGAGCTTCATCACCTTTTCGAAATTTGGTTCCATTTTTGGAGAAGGCTGGTGTTGGGTGTCATTTGGTTTAAAAACCAAACAATGTTGTTGTTGATCACTTATTGGTTATTGAAATCAAAATTTATTTATGTGATTGTGTTTGTTTTTGATCATATTAATTGTTTTTGATGTTTTATTTTTGGTAATTATCTATTCTTAGAGTTGGTTCTATTTTAAAAACAAGTCATTTTAAGGAATGCGTTCAGAAAAGTGATTATTTTTGTGTATGTAGTGGGTATTATAAAGAAATTTCTTGGAAGTGTGCCTATAACTAACCATAAAGTCAAATCCATGTGAAGAAACCCATGAGTTATTTGAATTTAAAACTTAATATTATTCCAAACTAGAATGATTTATGTTATAAATTATTTCCAAATATGATGAATTATATGAAGAAGATGAAGTTATAATGAAAAAATTTTAAAATTGAACCATGGGTACCACATGGAAAGATAAAACATCAAGAACAAAATGAATATGATTATAAAGAAATTGACATAAATGATTTTGATAATTAGATTTTAATAGACAATGAGCTTGAAATTAAGGAACAATCCAATGATTTTGAAGAATGTGAATCTGATTAAGAACAATTTGATAACATAATTAACTCACATAAAGAAAAACCTATTTTTTCTAAATTATAGGAGGATAAAAAATAGAAACCGTTGAGATATTTTATGATTCATTTAAATATTGAAAAATGTTTTCCCATTATTTTCATGGTTCCAAATTTTGAAATGGATCATTGTTATAGGAATTTTGGGAAGATAATAGCTTGGGTTGAGGAAAATCTTGGACATGAGGTTCTGAACTCTAAAAATCATTAAACCCATTTTTATGAAATTATAGGAAGTGAGATTTAACTAGATGTTAGGGAATTATTGGAAGATTATAATAATTATGAATTCAATGATTTTGATAATTTTGAAAGTATTGATATATATTATCTTCCATTTGTTGATATTGAAATCCCATTTTTTTTAATTTTCTTCTTATAGAATATATTGAGGAAGTGTACTTTGAAAACAAATGGATTAGTGATATTTTTATTCCAGATTACGTCTTTGATGATCCCTTTGAGGATTTTCTAAAGAAAAAAAATTAGTGTTGATGTTTTTTTATAGAATTTTTTTTTAACTTGGGATATCTTGGGTTTGACTTTTATGGAACTAAAAAGAACAATTTTTGACTATATATTGGATGGAAACACTAAATTTAACTTTCTTTAGGGGTGAAATTTTTGAGGTGAACTTAAATAAGAGGTTGAGAACATAGTAGGAGGTATATATAGAATAAATTTCTTAAGTGAAGTGATTTATGGTGCCTTATTATCTAATGAGGAGTTCTTAGAAGAAGGTTGCAGTTCTATAAAATCTCAGATTATGGATGAAAAAGCTAATTATTAATTTTTTTCAATCTCTTATTCATATTACTTGAGTTTTTATTATCATCTAGTAGCTAAGAATTACCTATAAGTGGAAAATATTATTATTTATAATGGTTTTAATTATTCACAAACCAATATTAGTAACCCTATTCTTGATCTGGTTGTCTAAAATGAGATCATTTCACCCGTGATTTTAGTGATCTAGAGGATAATAATGAGTTAAGATGTTTTGAGGAACATTTCAATCCCTTAGGAACACCTAATTTATCTTTGTACCCACATGAAAACTCCTATTTTATAAAACCTAATTTGAATAATGAAATGTAAAACCATATTAGTAAGAGAATTTTTTATTAATTGTATTTGTTTGATGAACTTAAGGATCTATTGGAAGAGCTTGAGGGAGTCATTAATTTTACATCAGAATATGGATTATTTTAAATCATTTAAGTGGTATCTCCTTATGATGATTCTTTTAATCTACTAGATGAATTCTTTGAGCAGTAAATTATAGATTGAGGGTGTTTTATAGGGATCATTACTAATATTAATAGAGTGTATACTTTACTTATAAGTCATGATTCCCATAAATATTAAATCTCTCTTAGTTTTTTTAAAACTCAGGTTTTTTATTATGTATAAAAAACCGCATCTTCTAAGGGACATTGTTTAGTCTATAGGGGAGTCCAACCAAGGACTATAAGACTAGAACTTCTTAGGAGGAATCCCAAGGTTTAAATTTTCTTTTATTTTTTGTTTTTAACTTCTATAAAAATAACTCAACATTATATATTGTATTTTCTATCATGCACCTACTCTTACATTCTCTAGAAATTAGTGATTGTAAATATTTTTCATTATTTGACATTTTTATAGAAAAATGCTCTAACCCTTATTGGTCTCATGTTTTTTAATTTAAATGAATGGGTTTAATGTTTTTACTATCCTTTTTAAGGAACTTAAAAAGAGAGAAAATGTGTAAATGGAATATTTAAAGGAGGGTGATCACATGGTAGAGATTATGGAAATGAAGTAACAAATTTCATCTGAGTTTAATCTTTCATTCATCATGGATATACATTTGTTAAAATAATTTCATAATTCCTATAAATTTAGATTTTAATTTTGATTTCTAAAATCTACTCCTTTGTTCAAATTATGTGCGGGGGTAAATTCTATACACTATTTATAATTTGTAAAAATATGTTATTTAATTATGGGTGTTGTTCATGATCTTATGTACTTTTCTAAAAATCTATGCTAAACATATTGAGATATTACTTATGAAATAAGTGTTAAACATGATACAATTTTAGATCAACTATTTATCTTTGTGTTATGTCATTATGATAAATCATGTTTATAATTCTTTTCTCAAATATGTTTCAAACATGTTTTTTTGAATTTTCTTTATCCATATACTTATATTTAAGTTATTTCCATGAAAATATTTTTAATCTCTAATTATAAATTGTTTTCGTCATCATTAGGGTTCAACCATGGGGGCATTTTTGGGTTTTAAGACTGATATAAATGTATTAATTTTTACTAAACTTTACATCAATGTTTTACATATTTAAACCACCCCTTATTTTTTTTAAATTTGATTGATTTTTAAGCTTTGAATATCTTATTAAGTGAATCATAATTTTTATTAAGTTTGAGATTTGATTTGTCACCATGAAGAGGTTAACATTTTATAAATTTTTATTTAATCTAGTTCATCAATTTCACAATATCTTGATACTTTTATTGTTGGTTAAACATTGGGACTATAGTTTACAATCTTCATTGGATTTGAAACTTTTGACTTGGTAATAATATTTTTAATTATACATTTAAATGATCTATGAAACAAAAATATTAATACATTTTTAGACTCTATTCCTTCATAATTTCATTATTTTATTCTTTGAGTTGTTGGATAGTTTATTTATGGTGACTTTTAAAAATTATTTATTTCTCATCCAAATGGAATTCTTATTTATTATAGATTCTAATTATGTGTGTATTTTATTCTGGAGATAAATAATGTTGGATTTATCATTTAAATTCAAATTTATATTTGTTTAAAATCTATTAAAATATTTACTATTAGTTATTTTTTTTAAAAACCAACTCTTGACCAAGACACCTTTTCTAATAGATCAATAACCTTTCCTATGTGATAGAGTCCATGAGAATGAGTATTTTTGAAAAATAATTATTAGTATAACATCAATTTTACACATTGAGAATTATTTTCTTCCACTAAATTTCACTAAGTGTATAAAAATTGATTTTCCTTGAGGATAAAAAATGGTTTTTGTGTTGGAGAATTTGATTAAGCTCTCATTTAAATATGTTTTTCCCGATAATTTTTTTATATTTAATGAGAATTTTATATTAAAATGGGATTTAATAGAAAGTATTAATGAATATTAGAAAAAGTTTACTTCTATTTTTAATTCATTTCTTTATTTCAAGAAAATATGATTTTTTTGTTGAATTGTTAAATGGAATTTGTTTCAAATTTTCTTTTACTTTTAAGGAAACAATTTTTGTTGTTACTGTGTAAATTGTTAATATTTTTGAAAATATATTCTAAATTTTAATCTTCAAATTTTTTGAGAGATCAAATAATTTATTTTATAAATTGAAATTGTTTTCAATTGATGTGTATTGAAAATTTTAATTGAATACCATATATATTAAATTGATATGAATTTATAATATCTGATGTGGGGTTTTTTTGTTTAATTTTTTTTGTGGAATTTGAATTTTGACTTTTTAAAATTTTATTTGGGCGTTGGTTTTTTTATTTTTTAATTTTTTTAATTTGTTTAAGTGCAGTGTGATATGGTTGACGTGCTTATGCCACCATTCCTAAATATCATTCAACCATGAACCATTGTAAAGAGAGACCATGTATATGAAGTACCATGCCTAATTATACTACCTTGCCTCCCTTTGATCCTTTGAACATGGCTACCTTTTACTGAAAAGAGAAACTTTTTACAATCGTGAACACTATTCTTACAATACCACGAGGAATAATCTTTGAAAGTTACAATTTGGGAATTTTATATACCATCCCATTTATTTCACAAAGGAAATCACAAAATACCAAGAGCCTCTATAAACTATCCACGAGATTGAAACCCAAAATAGAGCAACCTGATGTGAAAGTGAAACTACCAAAAAAATAAAGATTACTGGATCTCAATGTAGAGAAGAATAAGTATCACTATGTTTGGCCGACTCATGTTGAACTCAACATATATAAAATATTCTAAAGATAGAATTGATGTGTTTCCATCCCATTTATTATATAGAGGGAAAATAATTAATGGAGATATTTATCTCAAAATTAACAGAGGATTTTATCCCAACATTAATGGAGAGTTATTTCTTAATATTAATTGATAGAAAAATTAATGTTAACTTCATTAATTGGAGATATGGTTTGGGATCTATATAAATGGATGCTGTGAAATTTTTTGAGTATTAATGATGAGAAAAGGACAAATCCTAACAACATATGAGGTGGGTAACCTTTTAGGGAAGACAACCTGGGTGCACACAAAACCAAAGGCACTAGATCTAAAGGTGGAGGTCGAGACCTGCAAGGGAGAATACCATAAAGAGGGAGCCAGAAGATGCATTGACCAAAAAATATTGGTGTAACATATTTTAGTGATCCATATAGAGTTAAAAATGATGGATATTATTTTAAAAAGTATGTTTCTACTTAATTAATGAATGTGATGTTGTCATTCTTCTTTAGATGTATAAAGAAAGTCTGAACCACATAATCCCGTTGTGCATTGTTTTTTACTTTATGCTTACATGTGTGTTTTGTTATTGTATTCTTACATTCATTTCATGGAAGGAAGACCTTTGGAGGACCAGAGCCAGATTTAAAGATGAATTAGTGTAGTGGATGGAGTTCTTAGAAATATCAGTTTCAGACACCAAAGTTGTGGGGGTTCTTCCGCAGCATGTTCTACACTTTCTGATTTAGGATTCGATACCCAACACATGGTATTCGATCCAGGTTCATCCATGATGAAACCCAGGTGTTATTTAGGGTGTATTATTCCCTAAACCAGTTTGATATTGATAGAAATTTATTATTTGAATTATGTTAATCCATGTGTCCTTATGTCGAAAGTCTTCCTAATAGCGGTGGTCAGGCGGCAAGTCCCAATGGAGAAAAAAAGTTGTGAAAGATGGTTGGATCTGATGCATTATCATTAAAGGGTAGGACTAATTATGTGGTATTTGGTTTGAGGGGAGGATTTTTGGGTACAAACCAAATTTCGACATTAGATTCCACCAAGGATGTTTTCCCACATATAATCCTGGATGGGAAATTCCTCTTCTCACCCTCAAGTTCTAGGATGGGACCCAGAAGGGAAAATGTGTTGTGATAAGAATACCTAGGGAGGGAGGAAATCAATCTTGACAAATAAAGGATAAAATTGAAGATGAAGATAGGATGACAGCTAGAGGAAGAAGAACTAGGCCCAATTGTGATAGAGACTAGTTATGAATTGACATTGTATCAGTGTTGATCTATAGGAGAAGAAAATCAAAGCTGAATTGATCCCAATTGAAAAACATTGAAATGAAGAATGATTTGGTATCAATGATCATGTTGATCTTGTATAAGGATTATTGGGTAAGATTATTTAGTCACAATATGGATTTATGATTTGGGTTCATCAGCATCAGTATGTGGTTGAACTAAGTTTGACCATGGGCTACATTTAGAGTTATGAAGATACACTGACATAAAATAGGCTGATTTAGTGGGTATTGTGACTAAGGTGTCTGAAATGTAATAATAATAATAATAAACATATATTTGTTATTGGATATGTGCTTTATATGTACGTTTCTAATCGTTGAACATGTAGAGGTCACCTAGTTTTCTAACTTTATGAATGTGTGATTATTTGGGAGTGCACATGAGGTTCTCCACTAATTTTCTATAAGATGAAAATGATGATTGATATCGAGATAAGAAAATGGATTAATGATACTGAAGTAGATAAACCGAGCATTATAGAAAAATATCTTAGATTTCAAAAGGTTATGAAGATGAGATGAGTTATGAATGATCTTGAGCTTGACCAAAGTTGAAGACCTTGTTTCACAAGGTTTTCTATTTATTTTTGTGGTATATTTGAAAAATAGTAGTGGGTATCTATGGTTCCATAGGATGTGTTTGCGAAGATGGGAAATTTTTCACAAAACTTTCTTATAGAAATTCCTATTTGAATTAGTAATTTTTAGATTGAAGAAGCGAGTATGTTGAGTGAATTTTAGTAAATTACAATCTATATGATAAAAAATTCAAGTATGTGATTGTTTCACTATGGATGTTAGATGTTAATCTAAGGTTAAGTTTCATGACAATATTTTTTAACTAGAAAACATTAATCAAGGATTCATCATATTTATAACATAGTGCATGTGGATTTTTTACATTATATTATGAATTTTTAATAGTGGAACATGATGGTGATAAAATTCTATGACTAAAAACACATGGTAGATAAAGAGTAAAAGTTAAGAATTATGTCAGTGTAATAATCTCATTAAAGCGGGTAAATGGGGGGTGACCACACTTGAAACAAACATCTAGACGAAGCTGCTCAGACAATTTGGATATTTGAACCAAATAGAGAAAAAAAATAATTTTAATGGTGAACACAAATATGATCATCATGGTTAGATGATGAGGATGGATGGGGGAAAGAAAAACATCTGTTTTGAGAGAGAATATACTCAGTTTCTAATTTAATTTTCATTATATGTTTTACAATTTTTCTTCTTCGTGTATCATTTACATTTAGTAAATGTTGTTATTTAATAGTTTGTGGGAATTTTAAATGATGTTTATTATTTTCTTTTCATGTTCCTGAAAATTATTCCCCTTTTAAATCTTTTTTGTTTCTATAAAATATATGGCGAAATAACATGTTGTTTCAAAAGTATTGAAAAAGTTTATGATTTCTATTATAATTGATTGTAATCACCAAGTGAGATAAAATCATTTATAAGGATTCAGTTTCATGTCTGGTAAAGGTTATCTAATTGAAAAAAACATCTATTTTAACTACTCAATTAGATTTCCTCAACTTTATCGTGCATGTATATTATCATTGACATAGTTAGTTTTAACACTACTAACATATCATTATCTACTTCTCTCTTCAATAACTGAATACCAAATTTACCTTCATTTCAATCCATTTTTTTAGTAGTTTAGTATTTAAATATTCTTTTAACAACTCACCCTAATTCTGTTGGGTTTGACCCTTCACTACAATGCTAGTATAGTTTTATAAATAGTATTTTGATAGTCATGATGTCCTTTGGACCATGTATATTGACTAAGTTGAATAACAAAAATAATTTAATTGGATTTTTTTTGATAATTAATTGGTGCTACCATTAATAATTATGTAGTATTTGAATCCATTGAACTACCCACATAAAGACCACATCATACATCTACATCCATATCCATGACTACCACAATTCTCATAAAAATTATAATATCATCAATAAATTACACTTCTCTATATGTTCCTATATTTACTATACTTCTTATATCCATTACTAAACAAACTTCTATTACATTAAATTTTAAAAGAATAATTGTTAATTAACCAGAATTCATGAATAATCAGTAAATATAAATCATTTATATAAAAATATAATTTAATTGGAACTATAGATAACAACACACTAATTGTTAATAAGAATTTAAGAATAGTAAAACCACTTCTTTATATCCTCTAAGATAAATAATTAAACAATATCAAAGCTAAGGGAAAACTATAAGAAACCAATAAGCTGCATGATCATTATATAAAATTCATTATATCCCATACTAAGTTGGAACAAATTTGCAGCTTTTATACCATCTAGTGCAACACATTTATTACAGTCCCCTTTTCTCTAAAATATAGCACCACCATATTCTTTGGTGGCATGTAAAGGTACCAAGAACCTAGTGGAAGCCCCAAAATAGGATTTCAAAAATTTTCACCAATGATCGTCATGGATACACTATATGCGATGGTGTGCTATTTGGTATAAGCCTGAGGAACATATGTAAATATTTTTAAGAACAAAAATAAAAACATAAATACCTGGTAAGATCTGAAGCCACGCATGATTTATACTCATTTTAGGTGATTGTTTCTCAAAGGATTAAAATTTGAATCCTATACATCATTCACACATTCTTTAAAAGCATATGAGAACATTGATCATAAGAATTTAGGTGCTAGCACAGAGTCACAATGATGCCTTCGACATCCCAACGATCACTACTGCTCTGTTCTATCGATCTGTGAAGAAGATTTGCGACCGGGCACTTGGAACTAGAGCATCTCTCTATATGGATTAGAAGACAGATAAGAGATATAATTTATCACCATTGATAAGTGAATAGTGAATAATATGAGAGATCTCTCCTATATTTATAGTGAATTATTAAATATCCGAAATACATTCCCATTACTTAAATATTTATTTCTCATTAAATAAATTACATTTGCACTACTGCACTAAGTCATAAATATAATTTATATTTTAATAAATTTCTTTTCATATAATAAATATATTTCATGATAAAACACCAGCCATTAACTCAACTAGTCGTTCACATAAATATTAAATAAGCCATGAATATTTTTAACTAATATTAGTTCAAATAATAGATAACATTATAATTAAATTCAATACCAATTATTGTTAACTTAAATAATATGAATTCATTTATTCCCTTTGTGATCATACAACCTTGGAGAAAACCCAAACCCCTGTGGTGGAACCCACCATATCAAAAAACTCATATTCACCAGAATTAGGAAGAATTTTGGATACACTATTGTGTGTGACCCTCTAGGACCTTATCTTGATAGGAGTGAATAAAATTTACAAAACAATAGAGGGATCTAGCAACTCATAATGACCCTTAAGAAGGTAAGGATTGTCATAGAAACAACAACCAACCTATGGACATGCACCATATAATACAATCTCTTTGTATCTAAATATCTCATAAGGTAGGATGCATACCCATGTAATCATCCTTTTCTTGCTTTACTATTTTTTTATTTAACTGGATAAATTTACCTTGGAGTACCATGGACATGGATTTATCAAGGTACTATCATCCTGATCAACTATGGATAAGATATCTAACTTTTTTAACCTGGAAGTGACAAATCCTTTCTTGACCATTCAACCAAAGTCCTACCACTATTGATGTACCTAACACAAGATACCTCACCACAATTTAAACATCATGGTTTTTTCCATGAATCAAAGTACACAATCAAATGGTACACATTAGTAATGATCTCGAGTCAAGGGACCAATACATATGTCTATAGATTGGAAAAACCAATGACAACCAAAACATATAGTGTTCCTTTTGGTGGGTCTATCCTCATAATCTAAATACTAGAGATCACCAAGTGCAAACTTCATTAGAAGAAGTCTCAATTCTTATGAGCTCCCATCACCTGATAGTCAAACATCTACTATGTCCAATAAATATGATGTCTCTAGACCATATGAAATATGTTTAAGATAATGTCATAGCATCTCGTGGTTCTCATTACATCTTGGGATATACTATAACCTTTTGATATAAAAATTAGCCTATGGGCATTACCATTAAATTGTCGACATAGAAAACTTTACACTATAATGGTATGAATACATCGTGTATATCTAATAACACACATGATATGGAAATAGAAAGTATTCCATATTTGGTTCTAGAGAACCCACTATTACAATACTTCCACTTGCATTAGATATAACTTGCTAACGTACATTACTAGATCTCACATGATAAAGATCATGTTTCTATTGAGTCACAACCTTAGTTGCTGGGTATTTCATGTTTCCTCCACATCTCTATTCTTCTATATGAGACCTCATCTCCTTGAGTAAAAGTTCTCAAGAGATGTTATCCATGAGAAAACCCCTCCTATCCACTATAATAGCTTAACATCTTTTCTAGTAAGAATATCATAATTTATATTATTATAATACTTATCTTAATCTGTGCGATTCCAAGAACTAGAAAAAATCATTGCATATAACTTCTTCTTAGCTACCTTAGAAGCTACAACATTTTCTATATTTTTAGGTATGGTTACCAATAAATTTTATGAGCATTTCCTTGTTGTTATATTAGCCTAACTATGATATTAAATAATATTGATTGTAGGATGACTAATTGGTGTCCCCTAAAAACTAGTATCATTTCTTCTCCACATCCCATGTACATATATTTTTTACTTTCCAAAGTACAACTATATAGTTTTTACTCCTTTATATACAGTTGTCTTGGATATAAATAATATTTTCCTACTATAAATTATATCTTGTAAATATCAATTCTTGTACATGTCATGGAATACACGATTGATCCATATCCAAAGCATATGGGATTAAACTTACTATGTTAATATTCTCCCTTGTCGCATAAATGTAAACCTAGAGAGATATATTCCATGATACACTAGATATAATTCTAACTCTAATTGTTTCAAATTGTATTTTTCAATACAATTTCACTATATATACAATTGAATAGGTCTAAGAAACAATGATATATACCTTAGTAGATCCTATTCACTAGAATTTAGGTTGATACTTTAAGTTAATTAAAAGAGAATAAATTTTATTATGGTATTAACAAACTCTAATTACAATAATTGTTTTTCATTCATTACCAAACATGTTTCACTTGGAAAAAATAGTGCTCCCACTATCCTTTGGTAGAAACATTAAAAAAATTCATTCTAAATGAATATTCTATGATCTGGTTGATTACATTAATCATGAACATGATTTTAGTAACTTGAAACCTATATTAGCATTAAAAAATGTTACCATCCCTTTCTCGTTGCGTTGTATAGATACCTCCCATGATTGGTGGTTATGATATCCAATTCTTAGTAAAATGATTATAGAATATAGCTATGATAATTATAATTCTAATGTATTTAGGAAGAATGACTTGGTATAACCAATAAATCCTTATTGGTACTATGAATGTGCCATCCATGAGTCATCTGACTTAAATACCCACTATAGTATTCAAAGTAATAAGCCCCATTTCACATTGATACATGGAATCTATTATTGAATTTTAATTAGTCTTTCCAATTTTAGCTAATTTCCATATACTACTTACTTGTAAGAAATATTATTCATAATGAATAATGTATCACTGAATGTGGTGAATAAAAAACCATAACAACGGTTTTAACCTTCCTATACAATATGTGTATCTAAAACATTACTTCTCTACATGCACATGTGGAACTAGTTCCTATGGAAAGTACATTTGCATCTCTAAAATTGACTAAACCAAAACTCAATATTTCTCTCACTATCTCAAGTAGAGATGTGAAACCATATATAGAAATGTATTCTATCAATTGAATACCATTTTTTTATCTTAAGGATTTATGTAATATCATAAACAAATGTTAGGATAATTATATCATATGCACATTGTGTTTGTACATGATGCAAGTTTGTTTATATCTAAACAAACTATCTGCATCTAAACACCTCCTTATGAAATAATATATTTTCATCGTATTATAAATTATATGATATCAATTTTTCATTTTATTTGGAATATAGTTATGGGATATCACCATTATTTTCACAGTACATCCTGAAATACAATGGAAGTTTCTATAAGTTTCAATATTGATACTCCTTACATCATATCTTTGATGTATAAAATTCACTTTTAGGAATTGCTCCAAACAATATTTTTTTGATCAATGTTAACATTTAATACTTCATCATTGATCCTCCTCAATAACATTAATGAATTTATGTAGATAAGGTAATGTTCATTTAGGAATTACTTCACACTACATTATCTTGATCGATGATTGCTTGGTCAAGATATTATTTGACTTGCTGGCCCAAAGCAACTGATATATTATGACCATGCATATATCAAAAATCTCTTCCATATTAATTAATCACATAAAGTAATCCAATGAATTTTATTTACCACTAGATTACCCTTGTAATAGTTCACTCTCTCTTTGATCTAATTCCGAATGCTTTGTGGTTTGCCTTTATTTTTAAGGTTTCTTTGTCTAAAACAAAATATGTATATACATCAATAATATGTACAGTATTTATCTCCATTGATTCTAAATACCATATTTGGTATATCCTATACATCTATATTTTGTTTTTCCTGACAAATATTATCTTACCAAAACTGGGAAAATTTAAGTCATACATTTTTTATTCATCAGGTATTGCCGATGATTTAGGTATCAATAAACTATTGGTTGAGTATTAAACACTACAAAAAACATTTATTCCTAAACCAATAATAATGACACATTATTTCCCAAGGATTTGTGAGATAAGTTTTTTTGGTTACACTCAATAATAGTTTTATAAGAATCATTCACTTGGAAATGTATATGTCATGTACTTCTCACCACTGACCTAGGAATCACCCTTTCTCAACCGGTTGGAGAATACATCAAACTTCTAGTAATGTTTCTATTCTTACTTGGTTACTGTATTTAGATACACATATGTGAAAATAATATTGTATGTAATAACGAATAACTAATATGGTAACACATATTTTATGTGATGAATATTCTGAAATAAGAAGCGGGTACTTTCTAATTCAATTCAGATTATTGACATTAAACATCCATTGTTTTATTTCAGGGCATGAAATAAAAATAACATATTGTTCAATAAAAAACCTCATTACATTGAAGTAAATTTAGAATGTTCTTATACCATTACTTTCTATTGGCCTTTTCACCTTCCCTTTCAATTGTTTTCCACATGAACTAAAGAAAAAACTTTCTTTTTCTATTCTTATTTACATAGAAAACCATAAAAAGGTAATGCCACATTTATTCAATACTATTCGTTTTGTAACCTAAAAAATACTTGATTAAATGGTAGTAAATTATATGATAAAGGGATCAATTTAAATATCACGATCCATCTTTCAATTTACACATGTCTAGTGTAATCATAACCTTATTCATATATTTCATTACCTTCTCCTAAACTACTTGGAGATGCGAGTACATGTTATATCATATATGTATCGATGATGTGACCGAAAATAGAACCAATAATTGATGATATAATTGTGAAATAACCATAATATGACACATACATGAGTCTCCAATAATAATTTTTATACCATTGATTTTTGAGGTAGTTTAATTGGTTTTGGGGATACTAGCACCTTGAATTTCCAATATCTTAGTATTTTTCACAAGTACCTATTCTAATATTGGATACTCATTATAGTGTGGACATTTACATTGTCCATTATTTATCTTATTATTTATTGTTGTATAAATTTCCATTTTCTAAAAAATAAAATTCTAATAGATTTCTACTTTTTAATCATGATTACCGGATTAGATATTTTGATTAATTAATTAAATAATTAAATGTATCCCACTATTTTATCAAATTATAGGAATACTCTATACTATAATCAGAATAATATATTGATTTAGTATTTTAGTGGAAATAATATCTGAACCTTCCCTCATAGTCTACAATCTATGGCTACACCACTCTTTATAGGGTTCAAGGTAGGCATTTGATAGACCAACCACATTTACTCGTAGTTCCTTGATCTATAGAGTGAAGTACTGAATTCTAAAATCATAAATTGATTTACTCAATTATTTCCTATAAAATAATATCAAGTTAGATGTGGATAATCCTTACTACATGTTTATTTAATTCAACCCACCACCTTCAGAATAACTCCTTCATAGTAAGTGACACCCATAGCTTTGGATGACCGGGCACCCCGACACCCGGTTTTGTCAAAATTCAAATGATGAAAGGTAGTTACAACTTAATATTTCCTAGATGGTTTTATTATTTTTATGTGATTAAAATAAATAAATTTATATCTAATTATAATGTTCTATGTGATCATAATCAAACTAGACCTTGCATTAAATAGAAAATAAGCATCACGTCACACGTTCATTTTATCAATGAATTCTTTTTTATTATTCTATGTGATCATGCATAAACTAAAAATTCAAAAAATAATAAACCATAAGAAAATAAAATTATGATATCATCATTAGACGATACTAAAAGGTTGATCTATTAAGTGTATAATGGATCAACCAAAACCCTAGGGATAATACCTTGAGCCACGCCGCTTGTGACTTGAGTTTTAGCATCTACCCATCTAATGCATAAAACTCTAGTCTAGAATGTCTTCATAGCTTGGAGTGAATTATGTTATTGATCGTCTGAATCATTATAAAAAATAATCACTTGTAGGTGAGGGGGACTTAGGAGTATAAAACAAAACACTAAAAAATGGATAAGAAGGTCCTTATACATATAACGACACATTCAACTCGTAGATTTCCATATAATAAAATAATTATTACAAACCACAATTAAAATAAATAAATAAAAAAATGTAACATTCACTAGACATACATTGGACGGTCTAAGGCTCATGATCAGTCATATATGAATTAAATTTACGTATTAAAAAAATGTAGAATTAAAATTAAACTTGGACTAGATATTTTTTGAGGGAACTTTTATTGAATTAAAAATTCAATCATATTTTTTAATTCAATAATTATTTTTCATTTGGTCCCATTAAATAATTTAATTTTAAAACAAAAAACTAAATTAATTAATTAATTAAATTTAAACCAACATTAAATTAATTATTTACTTAATTTTTGTATATTTAAAATACATGGGACCAAAAAACCTAGAGCATAGCCTATGGGGGTTTGACCAAACCCAAGAAGACCCAATTTGTGCTATACAAACCCTGTGCAGGGGTGTTCTAGGTCAGATGGCCCTGCCTGGACCCATACTTGGTTTGGATGACCTGTCTGGGCCCATTTAGAGACATATTTGGTCCGAAAGATTTGCCTCAACTAGGATCGACCCATTTTGAGAAGGCACCATAGTAAACCGAGGGCCTAGTTCTCCATTGGTGATTTAGTGAGGGAAGAATCTTCTAGAACTAATGGTGGAGGATCTTAGAGAATTAAGGACCATGAAACAGTTGTCATCCTCTGGTTAGATCTGGATAGCCATACAAAGGTGGTGGCAACATCAGCCACGAACAACAACGTGGAAAGGTGTGGGTTGCTAGATCTACAACCATGGGAGATCCTAACTGGTCGTTAGTATCCTTGAGGGGTGGCTAGAGAAACTTGACATATAGAGTAGAAAAATGTGGTGTGGCTAGATCTGAACAAGGAGGTGGTGATAGTTAGGTATCGTGTGTGTTCAAATGACGACAAGAAAGGGGACCGCAGTGGCGGGGCATGTCGTGGAGGAGAAGCCGGGTCTGGCGGAGGCTGGCTGTCTTTGAGGCGGTGCTGACTAGGAAGGGAAAAAACAAGGGGAGGCTAGCAGGTGGTGGTATGTGCCAGTCCATTTGGAGTGGAAACTAGTGATGGGTTCTGGAGGTGGCCTCTTGTAAGGGGAAGGTTTGTTATTGCACAATAAACCACAATTGGCGCCCCAACTTGTTAAAAGGTCCACCTTCCTATTTTAATATTTTATCAAGCCTATCAATTTTGACCTAGGAAAAATAATATCATTTTTATAATAAAATAATATTATTTCACCTCATTGAAAAATACAATATTGATGACAATTCTGATCATGGTTTCACCAGACAGAATACAATTTTTTACCATAAATTAGTCTTGTAGATGGTTTTAGGTAAACTTACATATATTTAACAAAAATTAAAACCCTTAATTTTTTCAATTCAATCATTATTTTTTAATTTTATCTAAATTAAAAACTTTGAATGGCCACAAAATGGCCATCCGTAGTCAGATTTAAAATCTATCTACGACGTTGAGACTAGAATGACACCCTCTATTAAATTTCATGAAAAATTAATTTCTCTTTTTTGGATTAAAATCATAACGTGTCACTTTGATACTAATTAAAGGTACCAAGCACACAATGGATGCCTGAAAAATAGTATTTTAATTTTTTTACACTGATGATCGACATGACTACATCATTTTCGGTGGAGCCCTACCCAGTATAAGCCCAAGAAACATGCATTAAGAGTTTTTAAGAACAAAAATAAAACCGTAAATATATGGTTAGATCTGAATTTGTGCACAATGTATGCTTGTTAACAACAATCATTGCTCAAAGGATTTTAATTAAAATACCTATAGATCATCCAAAATCACTTCAAAAGCCTACAGGAACGTCATTCATTAGAATCCAGGTGTAATCATGATGTTCTGATCCTGACTTTGATGTCGCAATGATCACCACTGATCTATTCTGTTGATCTATGAAGATGCACTGCGATCGAACGCCTGGGACTAGAGTGTCTTTATCTAGGAATTAGTAGAGGTAGAGGGGAGATAATTTCTTATCATTGAGTTGTGAATAGTGAATGGCATGAGAGCTCTCTCATCTATTTATAGTGAATTAATATATATCCAAAATAAATCCCCATTACTTGAATATTTATTTATCCCTAAATAAATGACATTATGACTAATTTAGCAATACATAAATGTCAATTATATTTTCACCACATTCTTATAATATAATAAATGTATTACATGATAAAGCCCATGTTGTTAACTCGACTCGTCGTTCCTACAAATATTAAATGAACCGTGATTTTTTTAAACTAATATTTGTTCAAATAATATATTTCATTCTAAATAAATTAAATATGAATTATTATTAACTTGAATAATATAAAATTATTTATTCCTTTGGTGATCGTACAACCTTGGACAAAGCCTGGACCCTAGTGATGGGGCCCACCATGTCCAAAAAACCAATTCACCAGAATTTGGAAGACTTTTGAATACACTAATATGTGTGACCCTTTAGTCCCTTATCTCGATAGTAGCAAATACTATTCACAGACCAAGAGAGGGATCTAGCAAAAAATTATGGCCTATAAAGATATAAGTATAGTCATAGAAGTGACAACCAACCTACAAACATGCAATGTGTAATATAATCTCTTTCTCTCTGAATATCTCATAAAGTAGGACACAAACCCGTGTCATCATCCTTTTTTTGATTTATTGTTTGTTTATCTAAATGGATGGATATACCTTGGACTACCATGGACATGGATTTATCAATGTACTACCATCTTGATCATGTCATCTCGTGATATATTACTTCCCTAACTTAGAAGTGACAAATCATTTCTTGACCATTCAACCAATGTCATACCACCAATGAGGCACCCAACACAAGATACCTCACCACAATTTAAATATCATGGTTTTTTTCTTTCATCAAAGTTCCTGATCAAATGACACAAATTGGTAATTTTATAAAGTTATGAGACCAATACATATGTCTATAGATATAAACACCCAATGAAACACAAAACATGTGTTGTTCTTATTAGAGGGTTTTTCCTCAGGATCTCACTACTAAAGATCACCAAGTGAGAACTTCATGAGAAGAAGTCTCAATGATTTTGTGCCCCCAACACCTGATAGTCAAAAAAACTACTATTTCCAATCAGTATGATATATTTAGACCATATGAAATATGTTTAAGATTAATTTCATATTATAACAAGGTTCTCATTATAGTATGAGATCTAATATAATCATTCGATACGATAATTAATATAATGAAATTACCATTAAATAGTGGATACAAAAAATTATACACTATAATGGTAAGAATACATCATGTAAATCTAACTGTACACATGACATTTTAATCAAATTCACTACATTGTTGGGTCTGAGTCACCCACTACTACAACATCATGACCTCGATGCAACTCATTACTAAAACATCTTATACTCCCATTAACACTTCAATAAGTCATTCTTGATATTTTCATGACACTATCCAAAATTGGAATGGCTCGTTAAAGAAATATCAATACAATATTATCAAAATTTATGGTTCTTTTTGATAAATATCATAATTCATGATCAAATTTAAATAAAGATAATAAGAAAAATGATTCATATTTCAACATAAATAATTTTTCATCAATGAATCCATAATATCAACTTGTAAAGTATATATTGTCATATTATGATTTCATAAAACCTAAAAGACCATTATATTGGAATAAAACATTATATTTTAATCAACTGAGATATTATATTTTTTATTTATTTTATTTTATAAAATCAATAAGAATGAATTTAATTATTCAATTAAAAAAATATTAATTTATTGAAAAAATTTCTATATACTATTCTATCTACTTTAGTAATAACAAAAAACAATATCATTCTTTAACCATCATGAATCTAAAAAAGAGAGTGAAGGTCTATAGTCACCAAATTTGATTCCCTAATGAACATTATTCCATAATAATCTAATGATCACCATCATTTATTCATCAAAACCAATTATTCATTCGTCACTCAAATTCATCATGACACATTGACAATATGGGTTTCTCCCATATAAATTGATAGAATATAAATAATATTGTGATTATGAGAATATTGAAGATAATTATTTTGGAAGCTAAAAAGTCAAAGATATGTTTAATTATCAAATTCCACCATCGTTAGCATGTCATAACTCCCATTAAGTCTCTTCTCTCTCCCTATTGAAAGATCCATTCAAAATCCTTGATTAAATATAATTATTTTACATAATAAAACATCTTCAAACCATTCCATTAATATTTCATGTTTTTAATTTTTAATTAATATTCTATATATATCACTTAAAAAAAAAATCCATAATTATTCAAAAAATACTTATTTAAATTTTTATCATTATTACTTGGAATTTAATAAAATTTCCAAAAAACCTCATAAAATTACCAAAAATTATACCATGGGTAAATGTCACATTACGAGTCCAATTACAAGCTTAATATATCAGTAAAAGAACAGTAAATTTATTATTTCTCCTTATAAAATAAATCCTTAAATTTTTTTACTAGAAAAATTATAATTTTTGGGTATTTATAATTTAGTTTATTCTTATGATGATTGTATACGTTCTATGCTTGAAGTGATTTTCCATGTGTGGGGTATGATATTGTAGTGTGGTGGTAAATTATTTATATAAATATCCTTTGGTTGAGGTTAGTTTACCTTTTTATAGTTATATTGATTTTTAAATTACATCATGAGGTTTAATAAGAGGTGGTGAAGTAAGCACCAAAGGTGATGCATTGAAGAATATAATTAGAGGTTGGGCATGCATAAAAACAACCTTAAGTGAGATTTGGAAGAAAAATTTATTGAACTATGATGGTTTCATTATAATTTATGAGGATAAGTATTGAATTGAATAGTTTGAGATAACTATTCAACTAATCCCAAGGGATGTTGATTATCATGTTCTATTAGTAAAGAGTTTATTGTGATTTTCAATATGTTAGTGATGGATACTTTATTTATGATATCATGATTGTTGGACCCTCTTTATTTTAATGATCACAAATCATAATTATTATGATTCTAATAAGTTCAATATTTCATGAAATGAAACCATTTTCTAAGGAAATTTGTGAAACAAACTTGGTTATGTACTGATCTACAATTAGCATATATAGATCTTCCATTTTCTGTGAATATCTACCATTAGTTCAATAAATATACAGATGGAATACATCTACCATTAGACTATATCTCTAAAGCATTTACCATTGAGTACATATACCATTAGTTCAATATATCTACCACTAGTTTAAACAAGATATACCATTGAACTATATCCACCATTGATTGATGTACTACCATAGTTGGTCTATCACTAGAAAAATATATCACTAGACTTGATATACCACTAGAGAGGATCTACCACTAGAGATCATCTACCACCAGAGTTGATCTTCCAATAGAGTTGATCTACCATACAAAATATCTACCTTCAATAAAGATCTACCACCAGAGTTCTACCATTATTATTTAAATTATTAATTCAAATTTAATATTCATCCAATGGATTGTTTATTGAAGTTAATGCATTCACGACTCATGTGGATTCAAGAATCATTTTTTCTTAATCAAATCTATGGATGTATTAAAGGAAAAATTCATACCTTCTAATTTTATTGGAAAATATGAGGATACTAGTTTTTATTATTATTATTATACAATGGATAATTAGACATAGAGAGTTATAAATTCTACAAAATTCCTTCATGCATTAAATGTAGAAAAACTGGTGGGAAATAAGATAACCAATAGTAGTGATATATACTTTTATTATGCGAATAAAGATACTTATGTGTGAAGGATTCTAGATTTTATATAGACTAAAAATGGAAGGATTTTATAGACATATTTGATACTTTTTTTTCCTACACATTCTATGAAACCTATTTGAGGTCCTTTCAAATACTGATTCGAGGACCATTAAACATCTGAAGCTATTTAGATCGAGAAACATCACTTTTTTAATCTCTCTTTTTTTTACCTTTTTATGATTTTTCTTTCAATTAGTGGGTTGTATTACTCAATTTATTTGAACACATGATATTCTATGCCTAAACTAGATAATACTTAATATTTTAACAATAGATTTTATTTTTATTCCCATGAATAACTTTTTAAGAGGTCATGCATAAACTAGTATTGTTTTTCTTCTTACGTATAACCATGGAAGAGTATTTGAGCCAAGACAGCCACATGTTTTGTTGATTGTAAAACACAATATAGTTTGTGGATAAAGTTTTTTGTTTAATAAACCGTACGGAAGAGGGTGATTTCTTGGTTGAGAGGATCATGTCTCAGATTCGGACTAAACCCCTAGTTTAATTATGTTATGTGTTTTATTTTTTTTTCTACATTTAAATGTTAAATTTAATTAGTTATTAAAATATATAACAAAAATTTAATTTGATATTTAGTCTTAATTTATTTTTATATAATGTTTTTTATTATTTAATTTTGTTTCAAAAGTTAATGTGAATTCAACTACTATTTTAACTGATCATTAATCTCTCTTTGAGAAATTATTTAAAAGATCAAACTTATATATTTGTATAGTGTTGATTAACAAGGAATTATTATTATTTTGAGAGATTTATGTTTTAAATTATTTTTAAGACGAAATATTTTATCGGGACCTCAATTCACCCAGCTCTTCTGTTACTCACTATGACCAATATTTTGTATCTGAGGATTTTAAATATCCATTTAACTATGATTTAATTATCTGTAGAGATCTTAAATTTCTCTTCCTTCTAAAATTAATTATTTATGGATAATAATATACAAAATGGATCTACTCAAAATATGCCTCTTTATTTTAATGGAAAAAACTATGCTCAATGAAATATTAAAATGAATATTTTTTTTTGCAAGTATGAGTTTTAAAATTTGGACTATAATTGAAGACAAAAATGAATTACCAAAAAATTCTAGAGATAAATGGAGTGATACTACTAAATAAAATTATACTAATAACTATAAATATATAAATGATTTATATTGTTCTTTAATTGATGAAGAGTTTAATAGAATATCATCATATACCACTACATTTGAAATTTGGGATACTTTAGATATTACTTATGAAGGGTCTTATAATGTCAAAGAAATTTGATTGAATACTTATATTATTAAATATGATAATTTATGATGAAACTTTTTGAACCTATTTTGGATATGTATCTCAAGTTTTATGGTATTTTGAACATGATTCATTCACTAAGGAATCCAATTTATGGTAAAGATCAATTGATTCTCTTATTGAGGTGTTTACCAGACAGATGGAGTGGAACATCAATTTTAATCTGAGAGTCATGTGATGTCACTAAGTTACCTATTAAAGAGATAAAAGTAAATCTCATGATGTATGAAGAGGAAATCAATGTAAACAAAGAAGAAGAGGATGGAACAAAGAGGAAGTAAGTAGCTTTCAGGAATTATAACTCAAAGAGAAAAGTAAAGGTTAAATAATACAACACATGTGATGGATAGTTATCTTTAGATAGTGATGAATAAATGGATCACCTACACAAATGATTCATGAATTTTCAAAATTAATTAATTTTTCAGGAAGTAAAACTAATGAGGAAAGTATGCCAATAGAGGGAATTGGAGACAATATTGGAAGAAGGATGACACTATAAATGGAATAGTCTTCTATGAATACAAGAGAAAAGGTCATGTAAAATATGAATATATTACGTTAAAATTTAAGAATAATTATGAGGATAAGGATAATAGGTATAAGAAATATATGAAATAATTTTTTATAATTCAGAAGATATATCAAGTGAATTAGATTCAAGTAGAGAAGACAACCATGGTAGAGAAAATATTTGTTTTATGACAAACACATAAGTGGTATCTAAAATTTTTCATGAATATCCTACAAATAATTATAATCCTTATAGAAATAAAAATAGTAAATAAAACATGTCTAATGAAGAACTTTTTAAATACTATAATATTTTGGAATAAACCTTCAATGAAAATAAATACAAATATAAAAGTCTAAAGAAACGACATGCCTCGATTGCTCATTTTAAAAAGCGATCTTGGTATAATTGTGGATAAAAATGACTAATTAATAAAATAGAACAGTGAGTAATAATTATCCAATTAGAAATTAAAAAATTATTTGGAGAGTTTTATGAATGGAATAAATAAACTTACCTAGATTGTTGGAAAGATAATAGCTTCTAAATATACTATGAGAATAGTCTATCCGCCTATATGAAGATGAATTATTAAAAATAAGTTAATTTTTAGCTCAATATATACTAAATGTTAATAATTATTATTCTATCGGACTAAAAATGTTTTTATTTTAGAAATGTTAAGATATGATTTTAAGAAACCTATAAGAAAATTATGGATTCCTAATGTTTTGATTAATAAAATTTCTAAACCTATGATAATATAGGTACCAAAGTCTTTTTTGATTTAAATATATTTTATAGGAAACCTTCCTATAATGTCACAATAAGAATTTATGTTATCTTGATAGTGGATGTTCAAGAAATATGAATGCAGACTATTCAAGATTCAAGAACCTAATCAAATTTGATGGCACACATGACAACTTTGGTGATAATTCCATAGGGAAAATAATTGGGATTATTCAAATTGGTAACTTTAATAATATTTTAATATCTAAATATTTAGTTTTATATAGATAAAAGTATATTCTTATTAGAATATTATAGTTATGTGATGATCTTTTTTATGTTAAATTTGAAAATAATTCTGAAAATGTTTTTGATTCTAAAAATTATTTAGTTTTTAATACTTTAAGAAATGAAAATATATATGATGTTAACATAGATTCATTGTTTTCTGCAAACATTTCCTATCTAAGTTCATTTCAAAAAAAAAATCACGGATTTGTTATAGAAGACTAGGCTATTGTACCATTCAATGACTTAGAAAGATTACTAGGAAAAGGGTTAATCAATGATCTTCCTAAACTAGAATTACAAAATGATAAAGTTTGTTACCCATGTTAAAAAGGGAAACAACAAAAAATTTCTTTTAAATTAAAGAAATAAGATTAAACTTCTTAGCCACTAGAGTTGGTTCACATGGGCTTGTTTTGACCTTCTATAGTTTCTAGCATAAATGGGAAGCACTAGGTTTATGTTATAGTAGATGGATTTTATGTATTTACTTAGTTATTATTTCTATCTCATAAAAGTGAAGCTTATTACTGTTTTACTAACTATGATAAATATAACGAAAAGAGTAGTAGAGATAGAATTAAGACCTTAATACCTAATCATGGCTGTGAGTATAAAAATCAATATTTTAAATCATTTTTCTCACAAAATGTCAATAATCATAAATTTTCTTCTCCTAGGACCCCATATCAGAGTGGGTTAGTAGAAGAAGAAATAAAACCATTCAAGAAATTATCTAGACCAAGCTAAAAGAGTATTATTTACCTATTTGTTTTTGGGAATAAGTTTTTAATACAGCTTGTCGCATAATTAATTATGTTATTATAAGACCTCTCTTAAAAATTAACCCTTATTATTTATAGGATAGAAGAAAAAATATTTAATTACTTTATAGATTTTTGTTTCAAATTATTTATTCTCAACGTGAAATATAATCTTGAATTTTTTTTCAAGAGTGATGAAGGAATTTTCCAAGGATATTCAACATATAGTAAGTTATATAGAGTTCTTAATAAACTAATAATTATTTTTAAGGAATATATTACTATCAAATTTGATTAAATAGATCCACTTGTGTAACACCCCAAGCTTCCATGATACGCTTCTCTTTGAATAATATAATGGTGTGTATTGTACACAACTTCAAGTTCTAACACACCACAACCAATAAAACTAGCTGTTATAAATAGTAATACCCACCTTTTGAAATTTTATAAATTTTATCTTTAAAAATGGACTTCATTTTTGGATTAGGAATATAGTAATCAGTTTTGGGTTGATTTTTGGTATTTTTGGAAAACATTCAATTTATAATAAATAGTGAAAAACACTAAGTTATAGGTTAAAACCGAATGTTTATTTAAATAATTATTTATTATATTTAAATTTATTTTAGTTAAAAATAGATAAATAATACATATATAAGTTCAATTTATTTCATTGGATGCGGTTTATAATAATTTTAGATATATAAAATTTTTATTGAACTTTTTACCATCTTTTACCCACCTCCTAGGAGCATTTGTAAATTTATATAAAACTTAATTTCACCGCTTATGTGAGTTGAATTTAAAAAATTTGAGAGACATAGTTGACATCAATAAGTAAAATTTGGTTCAATGAGATGAAAATAATTTTTGGTGAATTGTAACTTTTGACTTTTATTTACCGTAGTTAAAAGTAAATAGTGTAATAAAGGGTAAAAATGATATTATAATTACCCAAAAACACGTCATAATTATATTGTATAACTATTATTCGACCAAAAAAATCCTTAGGAATAAAATAAGTTCATTTAGGTCCACTAGGATTAGATTAATACATTTATTATTATTTAATTGAAAGAAGAGTTAAAAGTGTTAAAATCAATGTTTAATAACTAAACCATTTTTAATATAGGGTTATACATAAGATCAATTAGACTATAAATATTAATTAGAAATGTAAAAATATTTTATACATAATGGTATTTTATTTATAATTTTTAGACAATAAATTATTTAATTTATTTATGACACAATGATGATGCAACAATTACTTTATTAATGAAATATTAAAATAATTGATATTATAAATACCCAAATAAATGTAAATTGAGACTTTTTATGAATTAAACTAATTTTCTAGGTTAATATGGCATTTTAAGGTTGATTGAAGTAATTGTTTTGGAATTAATAATGCTGTTATGAATTTAGAAAAAACCAAATACCAAATAATGTCAAAATTGGCATAAAGGAGTTTTTAAAACAAATATTATATTATTTATTGGTATTTTATTCCTAAAAATATAAGGTTCACCCAAAGGGATTAAATAATGTTATATATTTTATTATTGAACCAATTGGGGTTCTCTTGGATGTTTATAGTATGTTTATTAACCATATAATCTAAAAATACAAAGAGACATGGTAAATGTCAATCTATTTAACTAAGAGTTAAATCTAAAAGACAAGGTTAATATAGTGACCCAAACCTATCTAAAACCTATTTATTGAGTTTTTTTAGACCCATACTGACCTTATACATTAAATAATTCATTTTTAGCCATTATAAATCGAACTTCATTTTATTAAAAAATAATATTTCAATCCTTTCTTAAGGCTCCCCTCACCCATCTTATAAAAGGGAACTTCCCCTACTCTCAAATTCACACCTTCAAATCCATTTGGATCAGGAAAACCTTGACCAAATAACCTACCAAATATACTCCCTTCATTCTATAGGCCTTATTTTGATCAGAAATCTATCCTAAGGATCCATTTTTATAAAATCCAATGGAAGAACCCGAAGAAGAGGTAAATATCTCACACCCTCTTTCAAGTCATTTTCTTCTTCCACTTCCACTTTCTTTGTTGATTACATTATAAAATAATAACTCCAGTATCTTCTATATATTGTGATGTTATTATAAAAATGGTACTACCATATTCATTATGTTATCCATCCTATGAATAACATGTCACCATACGTGCGTACGTACGACTTACCATCTCCATGTCGTGGTGTAGTTGTTATTCAATACATTATTATTTGGATGGGTATAATAATGATTCATAATTTATGTAAATAATAGATATAACATGTTAATTATTATGTATATATGATATAAAATCCATTTACTTATGGTTTTAATTACAAAAGAATGATATTTTCGCTCGTGCATACGTACAGATTACCGTCTCCATGAACACGATGAGATTCATTCCCCGTCGTAATCATTCAAGAATAATTTTCATGTGATGATTAAAAATAATATTTAAAGAACTTAATATAATTCTTAATATGAATAAAAAACACTCTATCCATAACAATCATTTCTTACGTAACTAATCATATAAAGGAAAACGAATAAGTTAACAACCGAAATGATGATACTACTAAAACATCATTAAAATATTTATATTGGAAGATAATATATGATAAGATATTAGTGTATATGGTTATTGTATAATTTAATAACAATTATTTCACCATTATAAAGGAGTTTAACCTACCCTCGACCATGGAAAAGTACAAGGTAAGGGTTAATTTCACAATCTCTTTATTATTCGCGGTTGTTTTTACATAAGTATCTACTTGGAATTCTTTATCATCCACATCCTTGTTTTCCTAAAAAGGTATTCCAATTTTTTTTACTTATTTCAAGAATATAGGTTAAATTCATTTATACCCTTATTTGACCTTATACGTTTTGAAAGGAATCTTTCTGTCGTTTTCCAAACAAGTTACTTAATGACCTTTTCAACAAAATTAAAGTAAAAATGTTTTTTAACTTATAAGGCAGGTGCGGCTATATTCGTGCCGTTATAACATCATCAAATCTTCCATTAAAGTCTTATAAGAATATTTTTAAAATAAATGTTTTCTTTTATAAATATTTAACTTTAAATGATTTCAAAAAAAGAATTAGATATTTCTCTGTAACAGTTTTGATTTCATCTATGTCAACATCCTTTAATAGATTTTATTCTTGTTTGAAGTTAATTTATTATGATAAAAATCTTACATTTTGTATTGAAGGTTTTGTGATGTTATTGACTATAAATGTGTTATTTTTCTACTATTCATGGTTTATGGATAAAGTATTAACATTTCGTATGCTAGTTTTAATACAAATGTTTATGTTATATTTAAAACTTTTCATATAAGGACTGAATTGGACTTAGAATGTGATGGGTGGAGCCTGATATTTCTCCTTGATACATCATTAGGTATCATGAGACAAACTAGTGTATTGGCATAAGGCCTTTACTAAATATTATTTGTAGTCTTGGCACAAGGCCTTGACTATGTGGTTATGAAGTCTGGAATTATGTGTTCCATCATTATGAAAGTGGCTATTGATATTGCATGTGATTATTTGACTAGTAGAATATCCATGTGAGTAATTAAATGGAATTATTTTGATTTATATTTTACATATTATGATTAATTTTATGTTGAAAAGGCCTTTGTTTTAGTTTTATACATTGCCTTAAATGTTTATGCTTATTTATGAATGTTTTCGCTATAATTTTATCCTTATTGAGCATTTGAGATCACCCCTTTCTATGTTTTATTTTTTCTAGGATGTGAAGAAGTATATTATGACTTACCTGTAGGGATAGTCTATGTGATCTTAGTGTTTTCTATGGAAAAAATGTTGTTGCAGTTTTCCATTTTATGATGTAATGTAAACCTTATTAATGTATTTAGTACTTAGAAGGCTACTAAACTAATCGGTCTTTTGAGACATGATCTTTTGTGATCATTTCAATGAATCATAATAATGCACCGACTCTGGGATTCTGGGGTCGGGGCGTTATAGTTGGTATTAGAAGATGTTTAGTACAAACCATGGAAGCTAGATTTAGAAAAACTCTGATTAGGGTGCATTATCCTAAGATAGACTGTGACGATTAGTATAGAAGAACTTCCTAGAATTTTGGTACTGTAGAGATTTTGTGAGTTTTCCAAGAAATACATCCCTGTCTGGATACGAGCAGGTAGAGCCAGATCTGACACAGATGTACCTAGGGTTAAAACCTGAAAACACTGCTTTGAGCTTGACTCAAATGGGAACTGGTGCATGACAACGAGCCTTGCTGCACTCTTGGTTACGATAATCCCATGGGATATTCTTAGGATAATCCACATTTTATTTACAAACAATTTTGAAGGATTTATGAGTATATAACTCCTCAAAGAAAACATTTTTTATTATTATGGATTATATCCATAAAATGGTCAATTTATGTTAAGTATGTTATAAGTTTGGAATTATGAATTGCTATTCATAAACTAATCTAGTATATGCCATTGTTTAGAAATGGATCCTAGTGGAAGGAATAGAAACTGTATCAATGCACACACTCCATGTAGGGATTTCCCTCCTGTTCAAGATAATTATAGTATATCTGAAGATACAACTAGTTCAGATCCGCTTATCACTATACTGGGACAACTCACTCAGGTTATGAATAATAACCTTACACGTATGGAGCACCCTGATCCACATCATGTAGGATCAATGTTATATCACCTCATGAGTAAATAACCACCAAAATTCAATGGAGGTACAAATCCATTAGTAGGTGAACAATGGATAAATTCCTTAGGGAAAATATTCCACACTTAGGGGAGTAGAAAAAGTGAAAAAGTTGTCATGAAAGTTTACCACATCACTAGAGATGCTGATCAATGGTGGTCATTGATTCAAAACACAAAGGAAGATGGTGAAGTATCAAATATGGAATAGAGCTAAGAAAAAGACTTTCCTCGTGAACATCGAGCAGATATAGAAATAAAATTTCTGAGTTTGAGGAAAAGGGAGGATGAGAATGTCGCAAAGTATGAAGCTAACTTTACAAGGTTAGCGAGGCATGCTGCAGATTATATGCGTAACCCAAGAAGTAAGATTTATCATTTCTTTGATGGGTCAAAACCATTTTTCTATTGATCATTAGTCTCACAATCCTTCTCATCGTATGAAGATATTGTCTCATGTGCTATCGAGACAGAAAAATAATTATCTAAGTCTTATGAATTTATAGCAAAGCAGGGTGAAGAATATATTTGCTAAACACTCTGGAAATGGAAATAAGGGGAAGAAGGGAAAAGTTGGATATCCATCCTGCAGTAAATGTTGGAAGAAACACCATGGTACTTTTATGAAGGGAATGAGATTTTATTACAAGTGTGGTGAAAAAGACCACCAAGCTCGTGATTGAAAGGGGAATAAAGAGGCTGTTAATGTTGAATGCTAAAATTGTAGATAAAGGGGACATTATCAAAATGAATGTCCTAAGAGTTAGGGGAACTTACCTCAGAAAATGCCAAGGGATCAAGGCCAAGCTTATGATATCACTACTGCTAAGGTTGAAGCTCTAAAAGACGTAGTGGCAGGTAATTTAATGGTTTCGTCATGTTTAGCCAATGCTTTATTTTATTCTGGATCATCTCATTGTTTTATATCTTCCCAGTTTTCTAAGAAAATAAGATATTTCCAATTTGATTTAACAAGGTAGTTGTCAGTAAAAACTCCTAAGGGAAGTATCATTGCAAAAATATTTTGTGAATCAGTCCCTATTAGGGAATATAAATGTTATTTATCTATTGATATAATCTTCATAGCCATGATTGAATTTGATATAATCCTTGGTATGGATTGGATTTCAGACCATGATGCGGAAATTTATTGTAAGAAGAAGGAGGTTACAATTATCGATGATGATAAGGAGTACCTTATCTTTAGAGTAGAAATGTCACCACCTAATTATTATCTAGATCCACCCCCAGTAGCTGAACTAAATTCAATTATTGGGGAGGAAGAGAATGAAATAACTATAGTTGAGGACAAGAATGTTCAACTAGAGGATTTACCTATTGTGCAAGAATATATTGATGTGTTTCCAGAAGATTGACCTGGACATTCTCCAGAATGAGAAATTGAGTTTTCCATTGACTTAATTCCTGGTTCAAGGCCCATATCGAAGATCCCTTATAGAATTGACACTATGGAATTAGAGGAACTAAACAAACAACTAGAATAATTGAGTAATAATGGATTTATTCACCCACGTGTTTCTCTACGGGGATCCCCTATTCTTTTTGTTAAGAAGAAATATGGATCTATGAGGCTGTGCATTGACTACTTAGAGATCAATGCTATAAAAATAAAGAACAAGTATCCCCTACCGCACATTGACGATTTATTCGACCAAATTCATAGAGCTCAATAATTTTCAAAGATCGAACTTCGATCTGGATATCCTCAGTTGTGTGTGAAGAAGGAAGAAATTCTGAAAACAACATTTCGAATCAGGTACGGGCATTACGAGTTTACAGTAATACCTTTTTGATTGACTAATGCACCCTCTATCTTCATAGATCTAATTAATAGAGTTTTCAAAAAACATCTTGTTGAATTTTTAGTGGTATTTATTGATGATATCTTTGTATACTCCAAAAGGCTACGAAGATCATGAAAATCACTTGTGCATTATTCTAAAGACTCTTAGAAGACATGAATTATATGGTAATTTTAGCAAATGGAATTATAGATTCTGGAGATTTCTATTCTTGGCCATATTGTCTATAAGGATGGAATATCTGTTGATACTTCTAAGACCAAGGCAATCCAAGAATGGCCAGCACCAATGAGTATAATCGAGGTATGCAATTTTATTGGTTTAGCAAGTTATTATTGGCGTATCATCCAGAATTTTTCCCGATTGGATAACCCATTAACGAAGCTCACACATAAAGGGGTCAAATTTGTTTGGACAAAAGAGTGTGAATAATGTTTTGAATAATTGAAGAGATGATTAGTCAATGCTTCTATCTTGACACTACCATCGGGCAATGATGGGTCTGTTATTTATAGTGATGCACCAAATAAAGGACTTGGTTGTGTCCTTATGTAAAATGATAAGGTTATTTCTTATGCATCATGACAGCTAAAAATTCACGAGAAAAAATATCATACTCATGATCTTGAGTTAGAATCTATAATATTTGCTTTGAAGATATGGAGACATTATCTCTATGGTGAAAAATGTGAGATATATACTGATCACAAGAGTTTGAAGTACATTTTCTCACAGAAAGAACTCAACATGAGGCAAAGGATATGGCTTAAACTACCCAAGGATTATGATTGCACCATACACTACCACCCGGGGAAGGAAAATAAGGTGGCATATGCTTTGAGTAGAAAGGATCATGGTGTTCTGAACAAGATTAGAGTTGAAAAGGATCATATATACAATGATCTAGTAATGTTGGACATGGTTATAACCATTGAAGGTGAACCATCAAAAATTATTCAAATGGTTTCCAAACAATCTTTACTATAAAAGTTAAAGAGTTCTCAGACCGATGATAAAGATTTTAAAAAGAATATTAAAGCTATGAATGATGGGAGATTGAGTGACTTTGTGTATGAAGATAGAATTTTGAAATTTGGGAAGATATTTTTTGTTCCCAATATACCTGATCTTAAAAGGGAATTGTTGGATGATGCTCATAGTTCCAATTTCTCTATAAACCTTGGTATCACTAATATGTATAGATATTTGAAAGAACATTTTTGGTGGGACAATATGAAGAGGGAGATTGCTGATTTTGTGTCAAGATGTATGGTTTATCAACAAGTGAAAGCTGGAAGGAAACATCCTGGAGGAGTCATGAAACCTCTTCCCATACCTGAGTGGAAATGGGATAATGTTATGATGGACTTTATCAAGGGACCACCGAAGAATCCTAGAAGGAATGATGCAATATGGGTCATTGTTGATCGTCTTACCAAGTAAGAACATTTTATTTATATAAGAGAAGATTTACCAGTTGAACGTTTAGCAAGACTATATACTAATAAAGTTGTGATACTTCATGGAGTACCCCAATCGATTGTTTCTGATCACGATCCACGTTTTACATCAAGATTCTGGAAAATTCTTCAGAAAGTCCTAGATATTGAACTTCGTTTGAGCACTGCCTACCACCCCCAAACTGATGGACAATCAGAACATACTATTCAAACCATAGAAGACATGTTGAGATCATGCTCACTTGACTTTCATGGTATGTGGGATAAATATTTACCTATGGTTGAATTTTCCTATAATAATAGCTTCTATTCAAGTATTAAGATGGCACCATATGAAGCATTATATGAAAAGATATTTCCCACACAAACCTGTAGAGATGATGTTAGTGAAAGAAAACTAGTATGCCCAGAACTTGTGGAGGAGATGATGGAAAAGGTGAAGGTATTCCAAACCCACATTAAAGCAGCTCAAAGTAGTCAGAAGAGCTATACCGATAACTGAAAGAAGGATTTCGAATTTCAGGAAAGAGATCATGTTGTCTTGATGGTATATTCATGGAAGGGTGTTATATGTTTCGGTAAGATGGGAATATTATGTCCCAGGTACATCAGACCATTCTAAATTTAGAACGAATTGGGGTTGTATCTTATCGTTTGGTAATGCCGAAAAGTCTCTCTAAAGTTCCCGATGTGTTCCACGTATCACTATTAAGAAAATACATGCCTAACCCAATGCATGTACTCACCTATAAAGAATTAGAAATGGAACCCGATCTGTCTTATTGCTAAGATCCTGTCAATAATCTTGAAACAAGAGAACAAGTGCTAGGAACCCTAACAACTCATCTGTAAAAATTTCTATGGAGAAACCATAAGATGGATGAGGAAACATGGGAACCCGAGGAACTTATGATGAAGAACCACCTGAGTCTTTTTATGCTGTAATATTCTATAAATTTTGAGTATGAAATTATTTGAAGGAGAGGAGAATGTAACACCCCAAGCTTCCATGGTATGCTTCTCTTTGAATAATACAATAGCATGTCTTGTACGCAACTTCGAGTTCTAACACACCACAACCAATCAAACTAGCCGTTATGAATAATAACACCCACGTTTTGAAATTTATTAAATTTTATCTTTCAAAATGGACTTCATTTTTGTATTCGGAATATCAAAATTATCTTAGGTTGAATTTTTGGTATTTTTCTGTAAACATTCAATTTTTGACAAGTAGTGAAAAACAATGAGTTATAGTTTAAAACCAAACTTTTATTTAAATAATTATTTATTTTATTTAAATTTATTTTAGGTAAAAACAGTACATAATACCTATATAAGTTCAATGTAATTCCTTGTATTCAGTTTATAATAATTTTAGATATTTAAAATTTTATTGAACTTTTTACCGTCTTTTACCCACCTCCTAGGAGCATTTGCAAATTTACATAAAAATTAATTTTACTGATTCTATGAGTTTAATTTTGAAAATCTGAGAGACATGGTTGATATCATTAATTAAAATTTTGTTCAATGAGATGAAAATATTTTTTAGTGAATAGTAACTTTTGACTTTTATTTACCATGGTTAAAAGTAAGTAGGGTAATCAAGGGTAAAAATGATGTTATAATTACCCTAACACATGTCCTAATTCTATTGGATAATAATTATTCAACCAAAAACAACCTTAGGAATAAAATATGATCCTTTAGGTCCACTTGGATTAAATTAGGACATTTATTATTATTTAATTAAAAGAAGAGTTAAAAGTGTTAAAATCAAAGTTTAATAACTAAACCATTTTTAATATAGGGTTATA
This sequence comes from Viscum album, assembly GCA_963277665.1. NCBI lineage: Eukaryota > Viridiplantae > Streptophyta > Magnoliopsida > Santalales > Viscaceae > Viscum > Viscum album. Next base: position 948,111,909 of record OY728155.1, on the reverse strand, counting down.
CATAATATAAATTCAACTATAAATATTAATTAGAAAGATAAAAAGATTTTATACATAATGGTATTTTATTTATAATATTTAGATATTAAATAATTTAATTTATTTATGACCTAATGATGATGCAATAATTACCTTATTAATGAAATATTAAAATAATTGATATTATAAATACCCAAATAAATGTAACTTGAGACTTTTTTTGAATTACAATAATTTTATATGTTAATATGACATGTTAGGGTTGATTTTTTTTTTAAGTAATAATGCTGTTATAAATTTAGAAAAAACAAAATACCCAATAGTATCAAAATTGACATAAAAGAGATTTTAAAACAAATATTATATTATTAATTGGTATTTCATTCATAAAAATCCATGGTTCATCAAAATGGACTAAATACTATTATATATGTCATAATGAAGCACTTTGGGTTCTATTGGATGTTTATAGTAAGTTTATTAACCATATAATATAAAAATACAAAGAGACGTGGTAAATGTCAAACTATTTAACTAAGAGTTAAATATAAAAAATAAGGTTAACATAGTGACCCAAACCTGTCTAAAACCAATTGATTGAGTGGTTTTCGATCCATCCCCACATTATCCTTTAAATAATTTATTTTTGAGCAATTAGAAATTTAACATGATTTTATTATAAAATAATATTTCAATCTTTTCCTAAGGTTCCCCTCACCCCTCTTATAAAAGGGAACCTCCCCTACTCTAAAATTCACACCTTCAAATCCATTTGGATCAGGAAACCCCTACCTAGATATCCTCCCAACTATACTACCTTCATCCTAGAGGCCTTAGTCTGATCATAAAGCTAACCTAAGGATCCCTTTTTATAAAATCAAAAGGAAGAACCCGAACAAGAGGTAAATATCTCACCCCCTCTTTCAAGTTATTTTCTTCATCCACTTCCACAGTCTTTGTTGTTTCCATTATAAAATAATAACTCTAGTATCTTCTATATACTGTGATGTTGTTATAAAAATGGTACAACCATATTCATTGTGTTATCCATACTATGAATAACATGTCACCATACATGTGTACGTATGACTTACCATCTCCATGTCGTGGTGTAGTTGTTATTCAATACATTATTATTTGGATGGGTATAATAATGATGTATAATTGATGTAAATAATAGATATAACATGGTAATTATTCTGTATATATTATATACAATCCATTTAATTATAGTTTTAATTACAAAATAATGATATTGTCTCTCGTGCTTACGTATGAATTAACGTCTCCACCAACGTGATGAGATTCATTCCCCATCGTAATCATTCAAGAATAATTTTCATGTGATGATTAAAAATAATATTTAAATAACATAATATCATTATGAATTTGAATAAAAAACACTCTATCCATAACAATCATGGCTTACATATCTAAGCATATAAAGGACAACAAATAAGTTAACAACCGAAACGATGATACTACTAAAATATCATTAACAAATCAATATTGGAAGATCATATATGATAAGATATTAGTGTATATTGTTATTGTATAATTTATTAACAATTATTTCACTATTATACAAGAGGTTAACCTACCCTCAACTAAGGAAAAGTACAAGGTAAGGGTTAATTTCACAATCTCTTTATTATTCGAAGTTGTTTTTACTTAAGTATCTACTAGGACCTCTTTATCATCCACATCCGTGTTTTCCTAAAAATTTATTCCAAATTTTTTTACTACTTTAAAGAATATATATTAAAGTCATTTATACCATTATTTTACCTTATATGTTTTTTAAGGAATCTTTCTATCGTTTTCCAAACAAGTTACATTATGACCTTTTCTAAAAAATTAAGGTAAAAATGTTTTTTTAACTTATAGGGCAGGTGCAACTATATTCATGCCATTATAACATCATTGAAGCTTCCCTTACAATATTATAAGAATATTTTTAAAATAAATATTTTCTTTTATAATTATTTAACTTTAAATGATTTCAAAAAAAGAATGAGATATTTCTCGGTAACAGTTTTGATTTCATCTATGTCAACATCCTTTAATGGATTTAAATCTTGTTTGAAGTTAATTTATTATGATAAAAATCTTCCTTTTTTTATTGAAGGTTTTGTGATGTGATTGACTATAAATGTGTTATTTTTCTACTATTCATGGTTTATAGATAATTTATTAACATTTTGTATTCTAGTTTTAATACGAATGTTTATGTTATGTTTAAAACTTTTCATATGAGGAATGAATTGGACTTAGAAAGTGATGGGTGGAGCCCGATATTGCTCCTTGATGCATCAGTAGGTCTCATGAGACAAACTAGTGTCTTGGCATAAGGCCTTGACAAAATCTTATTTTATAGTCTTGGCACAAGGCCTTGACTATGCGGTTATGAAGTCTGGAATTATGTGTTCCATTATTATGAAAGTGGCTATTGACATTGCATGTGATTATTTGACTAGTAGAATATCCATGTGAGTAATTAAATAAAATTATTTTGATTTATATTTTCCATATTATGATGAAGTTTATGTTGAAAAAGACTTTGTTTTAGTTTTATACATTGACTTAAATGCTTATTCTTATTTATGAAAGTTTCCGTTATATTTTTATCCTTACTGAGCATTTGAGTTCACCCCTTTCTATGATTTATATTTCCTAGGATACGGAGAAGTATATTATGACTGACCTTCAGGGATAGTCTATGGGTTCTCAGTGTTTTCTATGGAAACAATGTTGTTGTATTTTTCCATTTTATGATGTAATGTAAACCTTATGAATGTATCTAGTAATTTTAAGGATACTAAACTAATAGGTCTTTCGAGACTTGATCTTTTGTGATCATGCCAATGAAACGTAATAATGCACCAACTCTGGGCCTCTGGGGTCAGGACATTGAAACTTGAGCCTAATACTCCTTGAAACAACCTTGAAGAAGATATGTTTAATATGAATATTAATGTCAAACCTTCTGATAGTTCTCTAAAACAAGTAAAAAAATATTCTAGTTATGAAGAACCACATGAACCTAAACCTATAAAAGATAATGAGCCATCCATACCTTATTTTATGAAAACTATTAGGACTCATAGATAGTATTCCTTAGATATTTTAGTTGTATATGTAGATATATGAATAAAAACTATAGGTTATCTTAGAAATCAGTTTGACTATCAAGATTTATTGTCAAAGGTTGAACCTAAGAACATCAATGATGCCATTAATGATAAATTATAGGTGATGGAAATACATGAATAACTCAATAAATTTTAAATAAATTAGGTTTGGTAACTAGTTGATAGATATAAAGGCACTATGAACATTGGAACTAAATGGGTATTTAGAAACAAAGTTGATGAATTAGGCATTATAGTTTGAAAAAAATATAGATTATTTAAAAAAATATATAGTAAAAAAGAATGTATTCACTTTGAGGAATACTTTTAACCCATAACCAAACATGAAGCCATCAAAATTTTACTTTCCTATGCTACACATTTGTATTTCAAACTATATCATATGGATGTTAAGAGTGAATTCTAAAATGATTATATTATTTAACTTGTTTTTTTTGAAAAACCCATTGGATCAAAAAATCCACATTTTCCAAATAATGATTTTAAATTAACAAAATCATTATATGGTTTAAGAAAATATCCTTGACCTTTGTATGATATGATCACCTATTTTATAATTTGTAAATGTTTTTCAAATGAAATAGTTAATCATAATTTATTTATAAAAATAATTTCAGAATATGTTTTAGTGGTTCAAATTTAAGTCGATGATATAATTTTTGGATCTTCTATATATTATTTATGTACTAATTTTTCAAAAAAGATGCTGAGTGAATTTTAAAAGAGTATAATGGGTGTTTTCAAAAATTTTCTTGGTTTTCAAAATTTTGAAAATTAATATAGTATTATTTTGAATCAATGTATGTGCACCAAAAACCTTTTAAAATGTTTTTGTATGGATAACACAAAGAGTAATGATAGTCCCATGAGTACAACCTATAATTTTGATCCCGATGAAACTAGAAAATCAGTGGATAAAACTAATTATATAGGTATGATTGGAAGTATATTATATTAAATTGATATCTAAACAGATATTACATTTAATGTATGTATGTGTTCCCATTTTCAAGAAAATTATAAAGAATCTCATTTTCATTTTGTTAAACGAAGTTTTAGATAACCCAAGAGTAAAATTTTTTTTATTATAGTTATATATCATAGGATAATAATTTGATTTTGTGAGTTATTAAGATTCATATTTTGGTAGATATAAGTTATATATAAAAAGAAAAACAAGAACATATCACCTTTTGAGTATGTCACTAGTTTCATGGTGTAGTAAAAAAAATCATGTTGCACTATCCACTAATAATGATGAATATATAGCTACAGAAAGTTTTTGTGCTCAGATTCTATAGATGAAAAACACTTTACTAGATTATAGATATCAATTTCGACACATCCCTATAAATTATGATAATAAAAGTGTAATAAATATTTATGAGAATCTTGTATTCTAATACAAGAAAAAAACATATTGATGTAATACATCACTTTTTGAGAGGTCATTTACAAAATTGTGATATAACTATTGAATTCATTGGAACAGTACTTCATCTTGATGATATATTTATAATTCTATTTAATTATGAAGAATTAATCTATATTAAACATAAATTAAGAATGATAAATTTGGTTAATACTTTATCTTAAAATTTCCTCCATTGGATGATCCACCATTGGAAGATCCACCATTGGGTGATCCATTTTTGGGTGATCCACCATTGGGTGATCCACAATTGTGTGATCTACTGCTGGGTGATCGACCATTAGAAGATTAACTTTTGGGTGATCTACTGTTGGGTGATCTACCATTGGAAGATCCACCATTGGAGATCTACCGGTCAAGTGTTTATTTTATTTTCTATAGATCCTATTTTTCTGGGTTTAAATTTTTATTATATTTATTTATCTGTATGTTATTCAATTTTATTTTTCTAAAAACCTAAATGATTAAATCGAATCTTAAATCTGTTTTTGGTAACACTCTCTCCTGCACCCCCTTTCGAACCATTTTACTTCCCTTCTCTATCGACCTATAAAACTCAAGCTTCACCATTCTTCCTTTGAATTGGTGCAATAGTGAGAGTGAATCATGCATCTATGTTGTCTTCTAAAGGATCATATACTATTAAAAAGTCTCAAGTACAATCTTGTCACATTGCTACCATCATGATGAAGAACCCTCAAATTGTAATTCGAGTTGTTATTTCTAAAAAAGAGATTGATATTGAATTTTTGGTTTCATATAAGTCATTAGTACTTAAAGTGATCCAGGACAAGGGATTGAAGGAATGGTTTTCAAGGAATTATCAAATATTCATTCCAATATTGGCTCACCAGTTCTATCAATATAAATTTTTTGAGTTTAGTGAAAATAAAGATATAATTCAATGTATTATTGATGGTAAAAGGTAGTATTTTCATTAAAAAATTGGTTCCTATACATTAACATACCTCAATGAGGTATATAAGATGACTTTAAAGGGTATATTCCCAATAAGAGATAATTCTTTTTATATGAGAATTCTATTTTATTTTTGACTATAAATGATGATCTATGAAGACTTATTTCTATATAACTTGATGGGGAGTATATATTTCTATTTAAATTCATCGAGAACATGTTTTTTACAAAGAAGTGGGAATTTATCATGATTAAGTATCCAAACACATTTATCTTATTCCATCTAAAAATTGGGGATGAGATAAGTACTTTTAGATATTTAATGGTACATATGATGGAGATGAGATATACCTCATCGAGATCGAATTCCTTGATCTATCCAAAGTTTATCTTAGCCATGTTGCAATACAAATTCATGGTATATGAGGATGAAGAGGTAGTGTTAAAGTGTGGTGTTTTTTTGACCCAGTTTACCTGTATAAGGATGAAGGTAAATTGGAATCAACGGTTAAAGAAATAAGTGGTGGAAAATAACAAGACATATGGGGACTTGAATCCTATGTATCATCCTACAAGATTTAATGTTATAGTTGATCCTGGATTGAATCTAGACCAAGTTGTGATTTAATCTGATTAGTAAATAAAAGTAGTAGAATATGAGGTTGGAGAAGACATGTTAGTGTTTGTTTTAGTTGAGGATGGGAGTGACCCATATGTGGTCAGGATCTCTTATGTTTCATATGGATATGTTAGTCCATATATTTATCTTCCTTCTAAAAAAATTCAGTTAAGTGAAGGAGAAGAACAAGAGATTGAAGTCTCAACTGAAGAACAATTTGGGAGTTCTTATAAAATCTCAAGGGATGTAGTTGATGTTTCAGATGGTGATGATGGATCTAAAGATGGGACGTGCGATAGAACTCAAGCCCTTGAAATTCGTGATGATGATGATGATTCTATTGAGGGGGAACGATCACATCCATCTCCGGTTTTTTATATTTTAGGTAGGTTTATAGATGAGGATTTACCTAGTTCTACTAATACAACTAGCCAGAAATTTATAGCAAGATATGAGTCTACAACACCTATTGAGGGGGAGTAATCACCTATCTCTTATAGTCAAAAGTCAGTTCATAGGGATGAACTAGCTGTTTCAGCCACAATTGAGGATGAAGAACCATCAAAGGGGGAGCCATCGTCTGGTTCCAAGCTTTTAGTAATCTTATAACTATATTTTTACAATGATAGTGATAGTAGTGGTAATGATGATGACCATGGTAGTTGTAAAATCCCAAGTAAGTAATGAATAATAGATATTTTTATCTATGTATATTAGTGAATTAGATAGTGTTTTAGAGGCTTAAAATGAGAATAAATCTAACTTAAGCATGGAATACACTAATATTTTTAAAAGATTGTTTTACTGCCTTTTGATGGAAAACGATTTTTAAATCTATATTTTGACAATTTTATAAGCTATGTTTGTCAAAATAAACTTATTCTTTATGATTGGGACATCAAAATTTACTTTGTGTGAATTTTTGGTATTTTTCCGATAAAGTTCATTTTTTAATGAATAGTGAAAAATGTTGTATTTTAATTCAAAACCTCTTTTTAATCTAATTTATTTATATGATTAGATAATATTTTGAATTGGTTTTGAAGTGAAATTAGAATATATTTTTACCATTTAATCCAATGGTGGTCATTGGAATCAATTTCACTTTGAAATTGGACTTAAACTAGTGTCAATCTTTTGATACTTATTGTTTTATAAAAACACACTATTTGTCATCACAATGGGAATTAATTATTAAATTAATTAATGCATCTTATATTTTTTGAATTTTTTAAAATAGACATCATTTTTGAATTCGGAATATCAAATATAGCTTAGGGTGATGTTTTGGTATTTTTCTAAAAAACTTCAATTTTTGATGAATAGTGAAACCACTAAGTGGTAGTTAAAGAAACTGAATTTTTCGTTTAAATGAAACTTTTCCACTTCTGTGATTTGATTTTCAAAAATCCGACATACATGGTTGTCATTAAGAAGTAAAATTTGGTTCAATGAGATTAAAATATTTTTTTGGTGAATAGTAACTTTTAAGTTTTTAATCGCGATTAGAGGTAATTAGCGCAATTTAAGGCAAAAATGATATTATAATAAAATGAAAATACCTAGACACATGTAATACCCTTATTGGATGTGTCATGGCCGACCACGAAAATCCATGGGTCAACTTGGGGACCCCATGGAGCCATTTTGGTAGGAAAATGACATTAATATCTTTTTATTTAATGTTAAAATTAAAAATGACACAAACATGAGTTATTTTACTAAACAATTTTTTACATGGGGTTATACAAGTCATATTTTTTATTATAAATATTCATTTGAAATCTAAGAAGATTTCCTACATCATAGTATTTTTTTATAATTTTTAGACTTTAAATAAATTAAATTATTTATGACATCATGATGATGTAGCGATTACCCCATTAATAAAGGATTTAAATAAAATGAAATGATAATGTAAAATCTATGACCTACAAATGTAAAAAACCTATTGTATGGGTGGATTTATAACCCTTATCACATTATACTCAAATTATATCAATGTGGGACCTTTTCAATCTGAAACTCATTTTAAAATAAAGTAACATTTCTTTACTTTCCAAGAGTGCCCCTCCTCTCCTCTTATAAAAGGCCCCCACCTCTACCTCCTTACCCACACTTCCAAAGACTTTGGCTTGGCCAACCCCTGCCCATTTTGTCTCTACACTTCCCTATATTACTCCTTGAAGCCTCACTTTGGGCAGAAGTCTTCCCAAGGAAGCCTTTGAGCTCAAACCAAAGGGAGTTACCCGATTTTAAGGTAATGTCTTCACTTGTGTTCTTTTGTTTTAATTTGCTTCTCCAACCCCCTAAACTCTTTTTATTAATTTCTATTGTAACAACACCAGTATCTTCCATATACTATGATGTTGTAATAATAATTATTCTAACTACACTTACACACACCTACATCTAATGGTTAAAGAACATACTGTTTCCGTGGATGGCGAATTTCTGCCTCCCGAAACGTTGATTGTTCAACATTCTTTTAACACCTTCAAAGGTGGCCATTAAGATCACACTATATTTATATATGATATATAATATGTTTATGTTTTCCTTAAGCTTCTGTATTTCTCATTTTGGTCATACCTTTATGGTTTCCATTATGGGTAAACACGATATCTTCATTTAAGGAAGTGCGGACTACCGCCCCCTCAAAGTGATTTGATTCATTAATACCATATGTGGGACGTATAAAGGATGAAGTTATGATGTTATATATGATATTACACTGGAATTATAATATACCTTTATATCATTATGATTCCATTCTATAAAATATGAAATAGAAATGAAAGTAGCGTTCATGCGTACGTACGGCTTACCGTCTCCATGAACGGTGCATTTCATTTCTTACCTCTAAATGTAATATAATATTATAAATGCATGAATTTAATGGATATATAAGATATATATGATATCTACATCATGAATACCATTTTGGATATAATGGATACATGAACAACTTGTAATTATAAAGGTTTTATTTTTGACTCAAGTAACAATGATCGTTAAAATGACCGTTATTAACTCAAATAATTACATAGTGTTCATGACATGACAATAAGTGATATAAAAGGAATAATGAACTTGAAAAAGGTTCTTAAACAAGTATAAATTAACTCAAGTTTATTATTCATGAGATTAAAGAACGACCGAGTCAAGTCGGGCCCGAGGTATGAGACTTCGTCTCAATCTCCTTTAATTGAGGCATATTTTGGTTTATACACAACCTTATTTTATATGGTGTATAAACCTCTTTGACTTTTATGTTTATCCAAAAGCAATCTTTTTTATATGAAGCGTTTTACTAAACAAAAAAAGGGAATGTTTTTGTCATACGTATGCGGCGACAACGACTTCTCCGCCGCCGTGACCATTATTTGAGTTTCGACTTCCTCTACAAGCCATACTTTTTTTAAAAGAAAAATAAATTCCATGTTTTACTTTTCTTTTATTTTGGTATTGAAAATGGTTTTTATAATGTTTTTATATCAATGTGTTTTATTGATATCTTATGATTGAAAGGTGGAAATGTTATGTTTCCTTTATGCATGTTTAATGTGATACAATTATGATGAGGTTCTTGGGCATTATTATGAAGACGGGTGGTTCCGTGATAAACTAAGGGCGGGTGAGCCCGATATAGCTCTCCAATTCATTGGGTAACGCGAAGGAGTGAAATGTTAAGGTTTCTCTGAAGATATTTAGGGAATATACTGTGATGGGTATTCCAAACGTAACCAAGAGGGTTACTCCCTACGTAAGAATGTTATGAATGCCTCAAGTTACCTTTATGTCTTATGATTTCTATGATTTATTCATGATTTTATGAGGTATGTTAAAGTGCTTATTTTTTATGGGTAAAGTATGATTTCATTCTTATGTATATATGTACCCATGTTTCCTTTACATATTTTTATATCCCTTACTGAGCTTTTTATGCTCATCCCAAGTTTTTGAAATGTTTTTTATTGGTCAAGGGAAAGGTACATGATAGGATGATAGTGTCAAGGAAGTGTCAAGAATGAATCCATGTTTTATTTTAAATATGTTTCCATTGAAGGGAAAAATGAATACTATCTTTATGTAACCACTTTGTTTATATGTGGAATGTAATACAAGTTTTATGTTCTAATTCTCTAAAACTCTAAACCTGAAAAGATCCTTAATGTGTAATCTTGTAATAACTCAAGATTAAGTAAAGTTTAAGGCTGGGGACTTATAGTTGGTATCAAAGGTCGATTTAGATAACTTTAGGATTTAAAATTATATTAAATGATTATCCAAAAATATTTTTTTGAAATGATATTGCATTTGAAGATTACCATGTTGCTTAATCAAAGACATGTTTGTTCAGAATGGATTTCCGCAGAGGAAACATGGAAGTAGTGCTAGGAAGGAAAACCGAAGGAAATAACCTTCCGAATCAGCATCCTGAGATGGTCGGAATTGGAACTGAACAGTTTGTTGCAGTAATGGCGTAGTTGACTCAAGCGATAAATGGTGGTGGTATCCATGCACGAGATCAGCCAGATCAACCGCAGAGGAACATGTCAGTGGTGGAACATTTCATGAGGAAACATACCCCATCATTCAGAGGATCATCTTACCTTGTGCTAGCTGAAGGGAGGATTAAAGCACTGGAGAATATTTTCGATGTCATGGGGTGTTCAGATAATCAAAAGGTTAGTCTTACTATTTACCATTTGGAGGGTGAAACAGATCAGTGGTGGTCTATGGTTAAAAATATCAGGGACGCTGATGAGATTGATTCTCTCAACTGGGATGAATTAAAAGGTATGTTTCTTGAGAAGTATTTTCCTAAGGATGTTCGACTTAGGATGGAAAAACAATTCTTCGAATTGAGGCAAGAAGAAGACTCGGTGGCTGCCTATGAAGAGAGGTTCACTCGTTTGGCAAGGTATGCTCCAAATTTTATCCAAGACCTTGATAGTAAAATCAATCGTTTTTACTCAGGATTAAAACCAAAATATCGAAGGGAATTATCTTCTCGTGAGTTTAAAAGTTATGAAAATCTTGTTCGATGTGCTGAGAAGGTGGAAATGGAGTTTTCCGATGATCAAGTGTTCTATAACAACCAATAGAAGAAGAGACCGAGGTGATAGGATAAAGGAAAGAATTATTCAAAAAAGTCTGATGGTAAGAAAACTAAGTTTCCAGTTTGTGATAAATGTGGCAAAAGGCATGCTGGGGAATGTCTTCTGAATTCTGGAAAGTGCTACCGATGTGGTAAGATGGGACATAAGGCTCGTGATTGCACTGAAAAGGATCAAGGTGATGGTAAGTCCAAATTTGATTTATAGTTAGTGAAATGTTTTAAGTGCAATGAGATGGGTCACTATGCAAACGAGTGTCCGACAAAGAGCTTGAGTGATGGGAAGCAATTAGACTACAAGCAGAAAGGGGTGGTGAAATCCTTTGCAACTACTTCAGCAGATGTCAGGCCATCAAATGAAGTTGTATTAGGTACTTTGTTTGTTTTTTCAGATTATTCCAGTGTGTTGTTTGATTTGGGGTCCACACATTCTTTCATCTCTGAAACCTTTTCTATTAAAATGGGAATACCATCTCAAGAAATGACTCCTGAACTTGTGGTAAAAACACCTGGGGGAAATGTTGAGGAAAAAAGAATTTATAAGAATCTTCCTATCCTTATCTGTGGAAAGAACCTCCTTTCAAACCTTATTGTTCTACCTCTAGTAGAGTTTGATGTTATCCTGGGTATGGATTGGCTCTCTATTTACCATGCTAAGATTGACTGTAGAGATAAAGAAGTTTATTTTCAGAAAGACTTTTAGTTTGTGTACAAGAATGAACCCTTACTGTTGATAACTTATCAAGAGGCCGAGAAACTTGTAAAAGATGGAAATGAATGTTACCTTGCACATATTGTTGAAAACAAGGGAACCGTTCAGATTAATGATGTTCCAGTGGTAAATGAGTATCCTGATGTTTTTCTTGATGAGTTTCCTAGAATAATACCAGATCGGGAAGTTGAATTTACTGTTGACTTAGTTCCTGATGCTAATCCAATTTCAAAACCCCCTTATTGAATGGATCAAATTGAACTTTTAGAGTTGAAGGAGCAATTGCAAGATTTATTAGAGAAAGGTTTCATTCGACCTAGCACGTCACCATGGGGTGCTCCTGTTTTATTTGTTAAAAATAAAGATGGTTCTATGAGACTTTTCATTGATTATATAGCCTTGAATAACATCACTGTTAAGAACAAATATCCTTTGCCTCATATCAATGGTTTGTTTGATCAGCTCCAGGGAGCTCAGTTGTTTTCAAAGATTGACCTGAGATCGGGGTACCATCAGCTGAAGGTAAAGTTAGAAGATGTTCCGAAGACTGCGTTTCATACAAGATATGGCCATTATGAATTTTTAGTAATGCCTTTTGGGCTAACCAATGCACCTGCTGTATTCATGGACTTAATGAATATAATTTTCCATGAGTTCTTGGATAATTTTGTGGTGGTTTTCATTGATGATATTTTGGTGTTTTCTAAAAGTAAAGAGGAGCATGAAAGACATTTAAGGGTTATTTTGAAAACCTTAAAAGAAAATAAATTGTATGGAAAATTCAGCAAGTGTGAGTTTTGGTTGCAAAAAATTTCTTTCCTTGGTCACATTGTTTCTAAAGATGGGATAACTATTGATCCTGCAAAAAAAAGGTTATTGAAGAATGGCCAAGACCCACAAATGTAACAGATATTCGTAGTTTCCTTGGTTTGGTAGGCTATTACCGAAGGTTTGTTAGAAATTTTTCACGGTTATCTAGTCTAATGAATAAGCTAACTCGGAAGGGTGTTAAGTTTATCTGGACAAAAGAATGTGATGATTGTTTTCAAGAATTGAAAAGAAGATTGGTGAATGCTCCAGTTTTGGAACTACCTTCCAATAATGGGGAGTTTGTTATCTACAGTGATGCTTCATTGAAAGGAATTGGGTCTGTCCTAATGCAGAATGATTAGGTAATTGCTTATTCTTCACGACAGTTGAAAACTCATGAGGTAAATTACCCTACACATGATTTGGAATTAGCTGCTGTTGTTTTCACTTTAAAAATTTGGAGGCATCATTTCTATGGAGTAAAGTGTGAAATATATACCGATCACAAAAGTTTAAAGTATATATTCACTCAGAAAGAATTGAACATGAGATAGAGGAGATGGATAAAATTAATCAAGGATTATGATTGTACAATTCATTACCATCCGGGAAAAGCAAATAAAGTGGCTGATTCTTTGAGTTGAAAAAGTAATGCTTCATTAGCAATGTTGCGTTTGGAACGTGATCCTTTGGTTAAGGATTTGATGAACTTTGGCATAGAAATTGTTGGTGCAGGATGTTCTTCTGTTTTGTTTCAGGTATCAGTGAAATATTCTCTATCAGACAGAATCAAGCAAGCACAGAAGAAAGACAGTGAGTTGCAGAAAAAGATAGAGCTGGTTCAGAAAGGTAAGTTTCCTGAATTCAACATTGATAATGATTGCGTTTTGAGATTTGGGAAGAGATTGTGTCTGACTTGTGATTCACAGTTGAAGAGAGAGTTGTTATGTGAAGCTCATAGTTCTCCGTTTTCAGTTCATCCTGGCAGTACTAAGATGTACAGTGATCTGCGGGAGTATTACTGGTGGGATGGAATGAAAAGAGAAATTGCTGATTTTACTGTGAAATGTTTGACATGTCAACAGGTTAAAGCAGAGCGGAAGTTACCGTAAGGGATGCTTCAGCCTTTACCAGTGCCAGAGTGGAAATGGGAGAATATATCTATGGACTTCGTTGTGGGATTTCCGAAGACCCCTTGAGGTAATAATGCAATCTGGGTTATTGTTGATCGCTTGACTAAATCTGCTCATTTCCTTGCTATACGAGATACTTTTTCCCTAGATCAACTTTCCCATTTGTATCTTAAAGAGATAGTCAGGTTACATAGAGTTACTCTCTCCATTGTATCTGACCATGATCACAGGTTCACTTCTAACTTTTGAAAAGGCCTCTAGAATTTGTTGGGTACTGAATTAAATTTTAGTACAGCTTTTCATCCTCAATCAGATGGGCAGTCAGAACGAAAAATTCAGACATTGGAGGATATGTTACGTGCTTGTTCGATGGATTATCAGGGAAGTTGGGACCATCATATTTCTTTGGTTGAATTTTCATATAATAACACTTTTCATTCCAGTATACAAATGGCACCATTTGAGGAGTTATATGGGAAGCGGTGTCGAACTATAGCTTTTTGGGATGAAGTGGGTAAAAGAAAGCTGATGGGACCAGAATTGGTAGAAGAGTTGGCAGAAAAAGTTCAGCTGATACAGAAACACACGAGAACAGCTCAGAGCAGGCAGAAGCGTTATGCAGATAACCGAAGGAAGGATCTATCTTTCGAGGTAGGTGATCATTTGTTTCTCAAAGTCTCACCATGGAAAAGTGTGATGCGATTTGGTAAGAAAGGAAAGATGAGTCCAAGGTTCATTGGACCATATGAAATTCTGGAGTGAGTTGGATTAGTTGCATACCAGGTGGCTTTACCTACGAGTTTATCTCAGGTACACAATGTTTTTCATGTTTTGATGCTGACAAAGTACATTCCAGATCCATCTCATGTTTTGAGTCCAGAGGTAGTTCAGCTGGAAGAGAACCTATCTTATGAAGAACAACCGGTCCAGATTCTTGACCATAGGGAGAAAGTGTTATGGAATAACGTGATTAATCAGGTAAAGGTTTTGTGGAAAAACCACATGATGGAAGAGGCAACATGGGAATCTGAAAATGTAATGAGGGATAAGTACCCCCATTTATTCGATAAGTAAATAAATTACGGGGACGCAATTTTCTAAAGGGGGAAGGATGTAACATCCCAACTAAGTAATGAATAATAGATATTTTTATCTATGTCTATTAGTGAATTATATAGTGTTTTAGAGGCTTAAAATTAGAATAAATCCAATCTTAAGCATGGAATACACTAATATTTTTAAAAGATTGTTTTACTCCCTTTTGATGGCAAACCATTTTTAAATCTATATTTTGACAATTTTATAATCTATGTTTGTCAAAATAAACTTATTATTTATGATTGGGACATCAAAATTTACTTTGGGTGAATTTTTGGTATTTTTCCGATAAAGTTCATTTTTTAATGAATAGTGAAAAACGTTGTATTTTAATTCAAAACCTCTTTTTAATATAATTTATTTATATGATTATATTATCTTTTGAATTGGTTTTGAAGTGAAATTAGAATATATTTTTACCATTTAATCCAATGGTGGTCATTGGAATCAATTTCACTTTGAAATTGGACTTAAACTAGTGTCAATCTTTTGATACTTATTGTTTCATAAAAACACGCTATTTGTCATAACAGCGGGAATTAATTATTAAATTAACTAATGAATCTTATATGTTTTGAATTTTGTAAAATATACATCTTTTTTGAATTCGGAATATCAAATATAGCTTAGGGTGAAGTTTTGGTATTTTTCTGTAAAACATCAATTTTTGATGAATAGTGAAACCACTAAGTGGTAGTTAAAGAAACTGAATTTTTCGTTTAAATGAAACTTTTCCACTTCTGTGATTTTATTTTAAAAAATCCGACATACATGGTTTTCATTAAGAAGTAAAATGTGTTTCAATAAGATTAAAATAATTTTTTGGTGAATAGTAACTTTTAAGTTTTTAATCGCGATTAGGGGTAATTAGTGCAATTTAAGGAAAAAATGATATTATAATAAAATGAAAATACCTAGACACATGTCCTACCATTATTGTATGTGTCATGGCCGACCAAGACAAGCCATGGGTCAACTTGGGGACCCCATGGAGCCACTTTGGTAGGAAAATGACATTAATATCTTTTTATTTAATGTTAAAATTAAAAATGACATAAACATGAGTTATTTTACTAAAACAATTTTTACATGGGGTTATACAAGTAATATTTTTTATTATAAATAGTCATTGGAAAGATAAAAATATTTCCTACATCATAGTATTTTTTTTATAATTTCTAGACTTTAAATAAATTAATGTATTTATGACATCATGATGTTGCAGCGATTACCCCATTAATAAAGGATTTAAATAAAATGAAATGATAATGTAAAATATATGACCTAAACATGTCCAAAACCTATTGTATGGGTGTATTTCTAACCCTTATCACCTTAAACTCGAATTATATCAATGTGGGACCGTTTGAATCCGAAAATCATTTTAAAATAAAGTAACATTTCTTTACTTTCCAAGAGTGCCCCTCCTATCCTCTTATAAAAGGCCCCCACCTCTACCTCTTTACCCACACCTCCAAAGCCTTTTGCTTGGCCAAACCCTGCCCATTTTGTCTCTCCACTTCCCTATATTACTCCTTGAAGCCTCAATTTGGGTAGAAGTCTTCCCAAGGAAGCCTTTGAGCTCAAACCAAAGGGAGTTACCCGATTTTAAGGTAATGTCTTCACTTGTGTTCTTTTGTTTTATTTTACTTCTCCAACCCCCTAAAATCTTTTTATTAATTTCTTTTGTAACAACACCAGTATATTACATATAATAGGATGTTTTTATAATAAGTATTAGAGCTACACTTACACACACCTACATCTAATGGTTAAAGAACATACTGTTTCCATGGATGGGGAATTTCTGCCTCCCGAAACGATGATTGTTCAACATTATTTTAACACCTTCAAAGGTGGCCATTAAGATGACACTATATTTATATATGATATATAATATGTTTATGTTTTCCTTAAGCTTCTGTATTTCTCGTTTTGGGCATACCTTTATGATTTCCATTATGGGTAAACACGATATCTTAATTTAAGGAAGTGCGGACTACCGCCCCCTCAAAGTGATTTGATTCGTTAATACCATATGTGGGACGTATAAAGGATGAAGTTATGATATTATATATTATATTACACTGGAATTATAATATAACTTTATATCATTATGATTCCATTCTATAGAATACGAAATAGAAATGAAAGTAGCGTTCATGCGTACGTACGGCTTACCGTCTCAATGAATGGTGCATTTCATTTCTTACCTCTAAATGTAATATAATATTATAAATGCATGAATGTACTGGATATATATGATATATATGATATCTACATCCTGAATACCATTCTGGATATAATGGATACATGAACAACTTGTAATTATAAAGGGTTTATTTTTTACTCAAGTACCAATGATCGTTAAAACGACCATTATTAACTTAAATAATTACATAGTGTTCATGACATGGCAATAAGTGATATAAAAGGAATAATGAACTTGAAAAAGTTTCTTAAACAAGTATAAATTAACTCAAGTTTATTATTCAGGAGATTAAAGAATGACCGAGTCAAGTCGGACCCAAGGTATGGGACTTCATCTCAATCTCCTTTCATTGAGGCATATTTTGTTTTATACACAACCTTATTTTATACGGTGTATAAACCCCTTTGAATTTTATGTTTATCCAAAAGGAATCTTTTTTATACGAAGTGTTTTCAAAAAGACAAAAGTGAATGTTTTTGTCGTACGTATGCGGCGACAACGACTTCTCCGCCTCCGTGACCATTATTTGAGTTTCGGCTTCCTTTACAAGCCATAATTTTTTTAAAAGAAAAATAAATACCATGTTTTACTTTTATTTTATTTTGGTATTGAAAATGGTTTTCATAATTTTTTTATATCAATGTGTTGTATTGATATCTTGTGATTGAAAGGTGGAAATTTTAGGTTTCCTTTATGCATGTATTATGTGATACAATTATGTTGAGTTTCTTGGGAATTATTATGAAGACGGGTGGTTCCGTGATAAAATAAGGGAGGGTGAGCCCGATATAGCTCTCCAATGCATTGGGTAACGTGAAGGAGTGAAACGTTAAGGTTTCTCCGAAGAGATTTAGGGAATATACTATGATGGATATTCCGAACGTAACCAAGAGGGTTACCCCCTACGTAAGAATGTTATGAATGCCTCAAGTTACCTTTATGTCTTATGATTTCTATGATTTATTCATGATTTTATGAGGTATGTTAAAGTGATTATGTTTTATGGGTAAATTATGATTTCATTCCTATGTATATATGTACCCATGTTTCCTTTCCATATTTTTATATCCCTTACTGAGCTTTTTATGCTCATCCCAAGTTTTTGAAATGTTTTTCACAGGTCAAGGGAAAGGTACATGATATGATGATAGTGTCAAGGAAGTGTCAAGAATGAATCCATGTTTTATTTTAAATATGTTTCCATTGATGGGAAAAATGAATACTATCTTTATGCAACCACTTTGTTTATATGTGGAATGTAATGCAAGTTTTATGTTCTAATTCTCTAAAACTCTAAACCTGAAAAGACCCTCAATGTGTAATCTTGTAATAATTCAAGATTAAGTAAGGTTTAAGGCTGGAGCTTATAGTAGTCCTCCTGAGAATGGATAATTTCCATCCCAATTGATGGAAAACATCCTAAGGTATATCTTTTGAATGAAATAGATAAGGTTGGTTAGTTATAATCCTTTCCCTCATATGTTCCTAATATTGGATCTACACATGCATGAGATTATTTACCAATACAATAGAGGTTTCCATCTCCTATAACTTCTATTAATATAACCTCTAATTATGTCAATAAAGATTATATGGATTCTTTTAGAGTAATAATGCTTTTGGATATCCGTAGAGTTATTAGGTCCCCACCTCCCCAAAAGGTCAAGATTAGTGAAACCGATACAAGATATAATTTTGAGTTGGTCATATCTCACATCCAACCTAAAATGTTCATGAAGATAACAGAAATAGAGATTGAGAATTGAGGTTGGCCACTGAGATAGAAGAAGTTAATACCACCATGTAAGATATGAGAAGAAACCTTATGGTAGGTCATACACCCCTTGTGTAGAGGTTATAAACCTTACCTAAAACTGGTGATTCTACTTACACTACTCCACCTCCTTTTTTTAGTTGATGAAAAGATGAATTAGACTATTTTGGGGGAGTATTTTCATGCTATATTAGGTGATCTCACTACATCTCATTTGGAGGATATTTGGAAGATAAAAAAACATAGAGAGCACATCTATAAAATGTTTAAAAAATGTTTAAATGTCTCTAGAAGTGATAAAGAGAATATCACAAAATCTATTTCGTATTAAAATTTTCAAATTTATACAATGAATGAGCTTAATTATAATTTTAGGTTTCTTTCAAAAAAATTAAGGATGACTCCTATCACTATAACCTTTAAAGATTAAGTAAGCTAGCTCAATGTTTGGGAAATTATGCTCAATCTTTTTACTAAGAATAAAAAATATTTCTTCATTAAAATGAAGTGTGGTGGTGTAATCATTATAATTTTTTTCAACTTTATAAAGTCATTTTTGTATGAATCTGGGACTACAGTGGTTGAACATTAATCCATAATTATGTATTATCTTACTTCTTCACCTTCTTCTATACCCAACCTCCACAATTTTAACCTTTTTCAGGTCTCCATTGTAATCCATTTGTCATCTCAAGACATTTATGCTCAGAGATATTTCTAATATTACTACTACATGCTCAACCTCAACTTTTATGCCTTCAGTTCTTAGAAAAGAAAATACCATTTATACCCTTCATATCAATGATATTAGACTGATTTTTATTTGGACTAATCATTTATAAGGATTTTATTTTTCCTTCATATAATCCAATGACTTTTTTATTTACTCGAGCCTATTTGTGATTTATCTCTTTATCTCCTTAATTGTCTTTATTTTCTCATAATTTTTATAATCCAAAAGGGGGATTATGTTTTAATGGAATTTTAGATTTTTCTACATTTGGGTAAATAAGTAAAACACATTACCAATTTAAGATGTTAAGAAAAAATTCTTTATATTCATCCATGATTACTTCTATAGTTGTTTTCATATAAATTGTTATAAATACCATGATTTTTGAACATCAAAAAGGGGGAGATTATTAGAACCTCTTTATTTTAATGACCAGAAATCAGGATTATTATGTTTCTAACAAGTTCAATGTTTTATGATTGTAAATCATGTTCTAAGACATTTATTGAAACAAAATTGGTTTAGTGTTGATCAACCATTAGTTCAAAAATATATACATTTGGATGTGAATATCTAATATTATTTCAATAGATATACCAGTAGACTACATATACTATCAATGTATACCACTAAATAATCTAACTTTTATGAAATCCACTATTTGTTCAATATATCTACCGTTAGTTTAAAAAATATATACCAGTGAACTACATCTACCTCTAATTAATCTACTTCAAGAGTTGATTTATTACTAAAAAGATCTACTATTATACTATATCTACAACTAGTGAGGATATACCACTAGGGATCATCTATCACTAGAGTTGATATACCACCTATGTTGATTTATAGCTAGATTTTATCTTCTGCTAAATAGATCTACCACTAATAAAGATCTACATGCAAAGTTCTACAATTGCTTCTGAGCTTCATAATTAAAATTTAATATTCTAACACCATATAGATTATAAAATTTAATGAATTCAATAAGAATGTGGATTCAAGAATCATTTTTTATTAATACAACCCATGAATACATTAATGGAAAAAGATATACATTATTCTTTCAGTGCCTAGTACGAGGATCCCTAATTTTATTATTATTAATCTATAATTGAAAACTGAACCTCGAGAGTTATAAATTCTACACAACTCCTTAGTACAAGAAATGTGGGAAAACTAGTGGGAAATAACATATCTAACAGAGGTAATATATAATTTTCCTATGCTAATCCAGATACCTATGTGTGTAGAATTCTGAATTTTCTATAAACTAAATATAGAAGGACTTTACAGTCCTCTACAATACTCTATTTTCTTAAAAATTCTAAGAAACATGTTTGATCTCCTTTCATTTAATGGTTTGAGGACCTCTAAACATATTAAGCTATTCAGATTGAGTAACATCACTTTTTTCCTATCTCTCTTATTTTAACTTCTTATTAATGATTTATCATTCAAACCGAATGATTTATTACTCTATTTATCTATAAACGTAGTCTCCTCTGCTTAAACTGGAGAATATTTAATATTCTCACAAGCTCTTTTTTGGTATTCCCATGAATAATCTTTGAAGAGGTATTGTGTGACCAAGTATTTTTTATTCCCCCATATTACTATGGAAGAGGCTTTGATCCTAGACAACCCTATGTGGTAAAACCTGATCTAGGTTTTGGATCAATTTTATTATTTAATAAACAGTTTAAGAGTAGGTGATTTCTAAGTGGAGGGGATTCTGTCTTAGCTTGAGACAGAACCCATTGTTTAATTTAATTGTGTTTTTTATTAGTTTTGTTTTTCTATATTTCAAAGTTAAAACTATATTTATTATTAAAATAAAAAAATTACTTTGATAGTTAATCTTGATTTAAGTTTATATATAGTGTATGATTAAATAGTTTATTTTAAAAATTTAAAGTGATTTTGAGTATTGTTTTAACTAAGCCTTAATCCAGCGTTGAGGAATTATTTAAAAGATAAAACTTATATAATTCTATAATTTTGATTAATCGTAAATTATTATAAATTTGGGGGATTTGAATTTAAAACGATATCTAAGAAATAAATTATTATTGGGAACTCAATCCACCCCCTCTTTAGTTACTGAATCTGACCACAAATGATGTTTTTATGATAGGATGGGATTAATTTTAAATGTTATTCAGGAAAGATTTTTTCTTGAACCCCTCCCTTGAAAGGTACCCTTTTTGTGGCAGAAATGAAAGAGAAATAATGACCCTAGAGTCTCGCCTCAAATAGGGCCCAGGTTGGCGACTAACACTAAGGGTATAAAAATATCACACATGGAAGGTATTACCCACTTAAAGATATAGTATTAGGAGATATGATATATAATCTTCAAAACAACTCCATCATATAATATAATATTAAACCAAAACCATCCCACACTGCATGATAAATTTTGAAAAATATAGGTCAATACCTATAAATAAAATACCCAAGATAATTCATACATTAGAAAATGAATAGTATCTCCAAATCCAAGCTAGTGATTTCTAGAATGGTATCCAAAATATTCGTGGAAACCTAAAAAATATTTTATATCTACATATGGTGAGAATAACATGTATACTATGTAAATTCATACCCAAAGTCTCTTGTGCACATGTGAAAAGAACATACTAATTCCCCAATGAATAAATAAAAGAACCAACATATAACTAAAGAGACCAACTGTCCAAACCCATCCTCACCATGGTGCACTCACAAAATAATGAATCCAATATAGTAATATAGAATCAAAATAATATAAAGAAAAGTCACCCCATAACCACTTTACCTCTATTTTATCTCTCTGATACCCCATTGTCAAGTTCCCTATGTTCCCACCCCTTTTATGCATATATCATCACATATCTAATCATCAATGATGTGGGTCGGAATGCATCCCTACCTATCACAACCTTACAAAGGGTTTAGCATTAAGTGTTAGCATTAGTCATCATCACATCACAATCACATAACATGATAACCACATCACATATCTAGTATTGTAAGGCACCATGAATGTGAAATACATCAACCTCGTGGCCTCCTCCCACCACACATAACCCCCACCATATATCACATCCTCATCATCATTGAATAATATCCAACACCATCCCATATCTTTATAAGGTAATATCTAACATCAAAAAAAATCATTATTACTGAAGGAAGAGTGGGGGGGGGGTGGGGGTAGTGAGCCATCCATTTAACCACTATCCTAGATGTTGGAAAAAACACCCAGAACCCAAATCATGTGGGTGATGGTATGATTATCTAACTCTTGTGGGGTGCATATAGAAATAATATAAAAATACATGATAGATAAATAACACAAAAATACCAACATAAGGGTTAACATTAACTATACCCACATACTATAAATCACCATCACTACACCACATGATATCTATCATGACTACTTTAACCATTAAATCCTCCACCCCATACAACCACCACAACTTCCATTTTCAATTATAGGACCCTCCATTTCTAGATTTTAATGATTTCCCACTAACTCCAATACTTATACATTTTATTCACATTATCACAACCCCTTTCATTTATCATTCATTTCATTTAATACAAATACCACAAACCAATTCCAGTCAATTCTTATTCATTTACAATCTCATATAATCTCAGTTTCATTATTTCAGTTTATTTGATGGATAAATGGGAAACTAAAATAACCACACCACACAACAACTCATCCACCCCACATAAACCATCACTACAACGCAAATTACCAAGCCATATCACTGAAACAACCACACATCAGAACCACCAAACATCATCCCACATCACAACCCTACCCAACATATTACACAATAATATAAGTCACCACCATCACCACAAAATCCCTAAATGGGTTTACATAACCACAATAGATTCCTAGAAATCACATAAATACATAGTATCCCAATCTAACTTTTACAAAGAAACATTCCCGATTCAACTGAAGGTCTTTCATTACATTAATTATTTACATACTTGGGGGATTATTATAAAATTATGACATTCCATGTGTAAAAAATTATTTAACCATTTATAAGTGATTATCCTTATAATTTAGGGTGATTTTAAACAATTTCAACATGAGTCTCACAATTATCACAAATATAGAATAAGTAAGTCTCCCAAAAATTGTGATTTTTATTCACAACAACAGGAATGTATAATCCCATTGAAAATATAATAAAGAAGTAAAAACATGTGATTTATTCCCATTCCCATCACATTTAGATTTATACAATCCATTATATTTCTTAATAAAACCATTAATATCCACCTAAGGAAGGGAAAAAGAATTTAATCCCAACACATGCACAGTAATAGGGAGAGAACAAGGATTTACTAATTCAATGGAAGTTCTCAAAAATGTTGTTCTAGAAATAGGGAAAAAGAATATGAATTTTGCACTTTGATATCCCTAAGGTAAGGGTTTAATCAACCTTTAAAATTTTGAAAATTAGGGGAAAATAAAGACTATATTATATATTAAATCAAATGAAACTCAATGTTTTTGATTTTTTTAATCCAAGCTGTTGAAAATGCCTAAAATTATGAATAGGCAGGCTCCTGGTGAATGCAGATGACTCTTCATGGATTAAGAACAAGGTGTTGGTTTTCCTAGTCTTGAAAAAGCATGAAAAATAATTGAATAGAAAAGGAATAATAATTTTAAGACGTGAGATATAATTTTTCTGAAGATTAACATAGTAAAAATACCTCTTTAATTTTTATTTAAACTTTGTTTTATTTAAAACACACAAAACAACCTTTTTAGTTCCATAGGTTTTAAGGAATTAATTTTATAAATTTAATCCAAACAAAACAATTCTCAAAATAATATATTTTCATTAAATTATGTATTTTTTGTTAAGAATATTTTTGACGACATTCTATAAATACTATATTTTCTGAAAAATTGGTATTTTTTGAAAATTATTGGAGATATTGTAAAGGGGTTCGACTGTGAGAAGGAATCATGTGGCCATTAGAACAAATTTTCTAATTGTGAGATAGAAAACTATGACTACGAGACCAACCTATGACAATGAGAACAACTAAAACCTTATGAATTATAAGTGTTTCTATGATAAATTTTGTTTCCTTGAGAATGAAGACTATTACTGTGAGACTAAATTATGACTGTGAGAAGTAAAAGTGAGACTGTTCGAAAAAATTAAACAGTGAGAATGAAAACTGTGACCTTGTGAAGGATGAGGGTTTGAAAATGCGATCAACTATGATCATGAGAGGTAAAACTATGATAGTGATACAAACATGAGGAAGTGAGAAAAAAAATATTATTATTCTAAGGATACTGGTTAAAATGTGAAAAAACTACGATCTTGAGAAGGGATTATGTGACCGTGATAGAAAAATTTAAAATTTCATAGGAAAGAGGACCCTAAATTCCTTATTGAAACCCTCATCACCAGAATTTTCATAATGAAATGGGTTTTTAATTTTTTTCCATTATATTAGATACCTCTCAGGAAATTATTTTTCTCAAGAATCTAAAACAAACTAGAGAAACAAAAAAAGGAAGGGTTCTAAATAAACAAATTTTGAGATACCCCTAAGAGATCTTGTTACACCCCAGAACACTTCCAATGTTTGAGAAAATAAAGCCAAACAAAAACATCAACAAAACACACCACTTAACCACAAAACCATCATTCACTAGGTATAACAATGCACCATATCATACCAACCAAAATCTACCTTCTTTTCATGTAATCATCTACACATTCATTTGAACATTTATAAAGCCCAATCCAACAACCAAAAATGCTACACAACATTTCCTCAAGCACAAAAATTAAGGAACACCACCTTATGAATCAAGATATTTCCTTATTTGGGAATAAATAACTTTCTTTCATGATTTTAAAATGTGTTATAAAAATAATCCAACTTTATTGGGAAGGGGTTTTCCCCTTTTCATATACTAGAAGTCATAACACACATCATCAGTAAGGAAAAAAAGGAACATCTCATTAATTGAAAGCTCCTCAACATCACAACTTCAATGGGAAATAAAAAAATAAAAAACACAAAAAAAACTATTGGTACTGGGCATATATATATGTATCAGGCTACTAAGTACTCCTCTATAAGCCACTATGCCTTCAAATCACATGAAATAAGATGACATTTTGTCTATTAATCACTTTATATCGATGTGCCTATATCACTACTGGAATCTCCACAAATGTTTCATCATTAATAATATCCAACTCTCCTAAGAAAAAGACATGATAGTCACCATGAAGTCTCCAATTAAGCTAAGACACATAAAAGATGTTTTGGATCTTTTCTAGCCATGTAGGAAGTTACAATCGATACGTCACCTTTCCAACATACCCCAACACCTCAAAATTTATGAATAACTAGGGAGAATTCTGAATACATATTCCAAACCTCAATTTCCCCCAAAGAGGGTAGACTCTCTAGAATATATGGTCTCCAAACTAAAACTCATTAGTCTTTTTCCTAAGATATGCATATGCATTCTAATGATCTTGTGCTACCATAAAATGCTCTAAATCTTTTTGAATCTTCTCAGTCATTCTCTATACTACATAATTACTATGAACCAATAAATCCATAACATCCATCCATCACAATGGATATTAGCACAACTTCACATATTACATCTCAAACAGAGACATGATAATCGATGAATGATAGATGTTATTGTAGGTGAAATCAACTAAGGGTATGTGATTTAACCATTATCCACTAAAATCCAAAATGAATTTGTACAACATATCCTCATGTTTTTGGATGGTATGCCTCTTTTTCCCATCTGTCTATGGACTAAAGTAGTGCTCATGATCAAATGGGACCTAAAGACTTACTATAATCCACTCCAGACACATATGTAAAAATGATATGGTGGTTATCAGAACCCTATACATCCTAACCACATGATCCACTTATTTACATTCCAAATAATCCACAACAATCAATTAATGAATCACTAGAATGTGTATTGAGTTCATCAGTTGATCTATAATCACCCAGCCTACATTACATCCTCCCTAAGCCTAGAATATCCCAATGATTAAATATTTTACGATATTATCCCACTTCTGCTTAGAGACATATAATGGATACAAAAAACTTATAAGAACATGGTTCTTGACTTTCACCTACTATCAGACCAGATACCATTCCACAGATTCAACCACTAACTATTTTATCATAAGACAACAAGGCTACCTCCTTAAGCTACAATAAATCTTAGATACACCAGTATGTACCACTATGGGTGATTTATTAAGCTCATGATGAATTCTCTATCACATTTCCAATGAAACGAACAACTTCATTTATAATAACATTTCATACTTACTATCATCTGACCATCCCTTCAGAGCATCAACATAGCCAACACAGTTACACATCACCTATTCCTCTATGTCTCTCCACTAAACCTCCTCTACCTATATCAATAATAATGATTTAATGGTCATATAATAATGAAAACCTTTGTCACTAACTTACTGAACATCAATATATATCAATACAATCTCCTTCATCCCTCTGAAAACAACCTCACACAACTGAACCTAATCCTCTCAAGACTTTTGACTCAATACATTGGAAACCGCATTCCCATTTCCCAAGGTGTAGGATATCTCAAAATTATAATATTATAGAAACTATATCCACCTATACTGATGTAAACATAAATACCATTGAGAAAAAACATATTTTAGGATTTTGTGTTATGTGAAAACCACAAAGTGATAATCTGTGAGGTAATTCAACAATAAATTTTGTGCAAAACAACTACTTATCACTCCGGATCATGGGCAGTGTTGTTACAATCATAGGAAAATAACTTTTTAGGCAAATGGGATATCCCCACCATTTAATTTATCAAGGTTCACCCCAAACATATATAGAAAACATCATAGAAAACCTCAAATAACACACACTCCTCAAGAAACAAAAGCATTAGGGAACCAATTAAATTATCATTTAGGTAATCAAATGAAACTTAGTACTAATTAGTCCAAATAAAATCATATTCCTTTCTGATAAAAGTTTTTTGTGAGGATGGAGTCCGAGATATATTGGATACAAAACTATGATAAAATCCTAAAAAACCAAAGAATATTTGAGCCTAAAACATATTCATGGGGTTGTAAAAGAACCATCTTCCTTAGTCTTTGATAGATCAGTGACCACACCCATTATCGACAACACATTCATAAGGATGTTTACCTATCACATCCAAAATATACAATTGTAAAACCTTATATAGAGCTAGTGGTGTTCATGGACATAAAAGAAAATATTGAGATAATTGACATAATAATACTTTTACATAGAGTTGATTAATATTTCATCAATTAACATAACTATTAAATGGTCTACTAATTCATGGAACATGGATCTCATGATCCCTATGAACACAATTGAGGAATTTATAACACTAAATGGAATGACAATTAAATCTAAGTGAAAATATTTACTCCTAAATGTAGTATTTAGAATATCCTCATCTTTCATAATCCTATTATAATATATACACCACAATTCTATGAATGACAACTTAATGTCTCCCTTTATCTAGTTGAAGAGATCATTAACCCCTGGGAGGGGTATTGGTTCTTGACTATCACCTGATTAATCCTTCAGTAGTCTATGAAAAACCTTAGACTATGATCATTTTTATTATAAAATAACACTAGAGAACCCCAAGAAGATAAAATTGATCATATGAAAGCCATATGAATCAGATCATTAACTTGAAGCCTCAAATTGTTCATCTTCGAATGTAACATTCAATAGGGATCCATCAAAATTGGAGAATATCCCTATTGAAAATATATCCCAAACATGACATCACAAAGGGAAGGTAGTGTCACAAAATAATCCAAACAAAAAATCAAGTAACTACTCCAAAACCCTGGGAATATCATCTATTTAATATTATATTAGAAGATTTGATAAATATTATAAAAGTGGATCCACTTTAATTCCACTCATCTGATAAATATGATCACCAATGAACATCACTCGCTATCCCTCCACGTCTGGAAATGAAAATCTACTATAAATTATGTTGATGATTTTATATATAGAATAAATCCAATACATGACAAGGATACCATTGTATAACTATATCCATAATAAGAAGATATCCTATAATGATTATTTTCTCCCTATCACTAGTTTACGTCCATGACACACATCAAAAAAATAAGTATAGACTCTAATTATCATGGATAACACTAGGGGCATCAGATATCTCTCCACATCTATTCCCATTGTACATACCATAGGAAAATTGAAAAATTAGTGAAAGTATCCTAAATTTATCCACGATAAAAAAATGGTATACAATAAACTACTCATGTATAAGACAACCACTATCCGTGCTAGTGTTGTTTCCTCTATAGTATGAATATTCCAATTCCTAACCCCCATAACTCTATGATGATTCCCACCACAAATATTCATTGTTCTATATCCCTGAGTATGGGGAAAATTGTGAGAATTTTCTCTTTTAGCGCCATCTACACTCAACTACAAAACAAGAATCGATGGTCCCTGCTGCTGATATTACCTCAGAAGAAACAACTATTACTGCTTTTAAAAAGGGGCCTGGACACCCCCAGATACCAACCTACCTAAGTTGTTAGGAACTAATCATTATAGTAACCATATCCACCATAGAAATAGAAATAAAATGGAATTACCTTGGTAGATTCATGACACCACTATCCCCAGACTAGCACAAAAATCTCTTTCGGGGTCGGTTCCCTACCATTAGGGCCCCAACATTCTATACATCCTTGATCCACTACATGAAGCCATGTTCCTCATGATACACTATTAGAGACTCACTCAAGGCTCAAATCCCAAGGAAATCATTTAATTGATAACCTAAAAATTCTTTATAAAGTAATAATAAATGGGGTGACTGCATAGATAATTTCTAAGATAAATTCCTCCCCCAGATTCCATTCTCGGTACTCCTTTCATGGAAATATATCGAGTAAAAAATACATGAGTTCCTTGAACTTGATCCTATGTTACCACACACTAATTATCCCTTCTTAAATATATATAATCTCATACCACATTTCCTCCTTTATCATTAGTGATAGGAGTTATAATCAGAAATCCTTGAAATATAGGGATAACACATCTACCTCCTTTTGATCACTATGATACAACATCCACTACTAATTCACAACTCTGTACCTATGACTAATGTAAAATGTCTCCAAAAACTCAAACCAAGAAATAATTAATCTGAAATTTATCAAAATATCTTCAATACAATCCTATATATCTATATTAGATATTCTCCCCTCATACATCCTTAAGATCTACCGCTAAATGGAACACAATACCCTATTCAATGGATCACACTCTTTTATTTGGTTGATCCTACAGTAATAAACTAGATTACGCTACTAAACCTATACTGATTAAGATACATGTATATGATGACCATGATCCATTCCTAATAATTAATCCAAAACCCTAAGTCAGATAACATGGAATTTTAATAAGATTTATTAAATTAATGACATTTTAATTTCCTAAAGTTACCCAATTCAGACATGAATATAAAAAATCAAAATTTATGTTGATTTTATAGGTATATACCATGAAAATAGTTTAATTTAACTTGGTTATAAAATAAATGAAATGTTCTTGCATTAGATCATAGAGCCCCCTAAAATTCCATGTCCTAGTCAGTCTCCCTGGCCTATGTCACTTACCAAGATCCATTGAAACCATCACCCAACCAACGTATGTAATCATTATAGTTAATAAATCCAAAATCCATTATATCTATAAAAAAACATTGATACCACCATATCATTATACCCTCTCTACAATGGTACCCCTCCTAGACCAACATTGTAGGAAGAGAGATAACGTACCTCGATCCCCACCTTCAACAGGACCTAGGTTGGAGACTAGCACTAAGGGTATAAAATATCAAATATAAAAGGAATTACCCTCTTAAAAATATAGAATTAAGAGATATGATAAATAAACAACAAAACAACTCCACCACATAATGTAAAAGTAAACCAAATTCATCCCACAATGAATAAGAAATGTAAACAAATATAGATAAAAGTCTACAGATAAAATACCCAAGATAAGTCCTATGAAAGTAACATAATAGTATCTCAAAATCCATGAGAGTTATGTCTATATTGGTCCCTAATATCCTCCTAGGAACCTATAAAAAATTTATACGTACATAGGGTGCTCATAACATGAATACTAAAAAGAATAATACCCTGGTTATCTCATTCACCTTTGAAAAGAGAATACTAATTCACCAGTGAATAAAAAATAGAACCAAAATTCACATAAACATATCAATTATCATAATTAGACTTACCATAGATCACTCACAAAATAAGGCATCCAATATAAGAACATAGTAT
This sequence comes from Viscum album, assembly GCA_963277665.1. NCBI lineage: Eukaryota > Viridiplantae > Streptophyta > Magnoliopsida > Santalales > Viscaceae > Viscum > Viscum album. The sequence continues at coordinate 948,080,762 of OY728155.1, read as the reverse complement.
CATTATAATATAAATAAATACTCACCACAATCTATTCTCCATTGATTTGACATTCTCATGCCCCAACTTTAAATGTCATGTGCTCGCATCCTTTAAATGCATATAGTATCACATACATAACCATATATAATATAGAATGGTATGAATCCATACCTATCCAATCCTCAGATAGTGTTTAACATTTAGTGATAACATTATTATTCATCACCTTATAAACAAATCACATCACAACCACATCACATACCCAAGGCATTAGGGTTTCATGACTTCAAATGACATCGACCTTGTACTATGATCATACCACCCATGACCCATCCATATATTACATCCTCATCATCACTGGGTAATCTATAAAACTAACACATATCATCATTGGTTAATCTCCTACACGATATTATGTATTTACTTTTTAAGGAAGATCTAGAAAGAAAGGGTAGGTAGCCATATATTTCACCACCATATTGGATATTAGGGAAAAAAAGAAACCCAAAACATTTGGAAAATAATGAGGTTATCTAACTTGGTTAGTGTGTATATTGAAATAACATAAAAATATATGATTGATAGAATAAAAAAACCCATCCTAGGGGTTATCTTTAACTACACTAGCATAGTTCATATCACCACCTATACACGATATGATATCTATCAAGATTACTTGCACCACTAAATTATTCAAAATATAAAATGACCAAAACATCCACATTCAATTACATGTATCACCATTTCTAGATTTTAATGATTTTCCACTAAATCCCATTTACAAATTGATTTTATTCACATTATAATAGTCAGTTTTATTTACCTTTTGTTTTATTTACTCCAAATATCATACATCAATTTTAGTTTGTTATTATTCATTTACCAACATATATCATTTTATATTCATCATTTCAATTTATTTCATTGATAATGTAAAGACCCGGAAATTTCAAGGAAATTTTTTTGAAAATTTTCTTTGGAATTTTACAAGAGCGCAGTTTCAGACGGCACCTGATTCCGAGGTCCGGTGGGCCCGGAATCATCAACCGAAGTTCGGCTCGGGTACGTTCAGTAAACGAACGAGCGGGAATTTCTAACTTATGAACCGGTGCCCGGAATCAAAATTCCGAGGGCACCGTTGGAACCGTAGCGCCGGTTTTTGCTTAGGAACACCTGTTCCAGAGGTGCGTTCTGACGAGGGGTGATGATAAAAATTGTGGAAGATTAATTAATAATTTATCTACGATTTTTATTTTACACTAAGTGTTTTATCCATTGGGTGGAAGTTGGGTAACTCCCAACTTCCCTTTAGAGGTTATGAGGGTGGTGGGCCCACACGAACCCCACCACCTCATATTCTCTAAACCCCCTTGTCTTCCCCCCTTTAAAAACTCACTTAATTAATGTTATAACTCATGGTTTTTAATTGAGGAGTTATCTAACGTTATTGAAATTCAATCTATTGAATTTCAAAAGACATAGGTAGTGTTATTAAATAAGTGGAACCTTTTCTTTTATTTGGGTTTTTGGGTTTTTGCTGTGCGGAAGAGAAGGGAGAGCTTTCTTTTCCCTTTGAAGTTCTTCTTCCTCACGATGAACTTCTCCGACGAAGAACGCGGCGACCTTCTTCCACGACGTCGGACTGCAACGCGTTGGATTTCCTCCACGACGCCGCAACGCATCCTCTCCGCGACGTGCTTTCCGCGGCGAACCTACGTCCGACGCCGCAACGCACTTTCCGCGACGTGCCTATCGCGGTGAACCTACGTCCGTCTACCGCGACGCCATAACCGCGATGCCGACGACGTCTACCTCCGTGACGTCCGACCTCCGCGACGCTCGTCCTTCGCGGATCGTTGACGAGATTCGCGAGCTTCCTTCGAGGTAGGGGTTGTACCTTTATTCTTAATTTAATTTACGACTTCGTAAATAAATTATTGGACCGCTTGTTATCATTAACATGGGAGGGGATCGGACCGCACAAACACGGTCGATCCTCCTCCCAAACCTTGTTGTTGGATTTTTACTCGTGGTTCGAAGAAGAGGCGGAGCGGTGCCGTGACACCGCGCTTGGACGCAAGGGGTTCATGGGAGTGCGCAATATTGACGCGCCACTACGGACGACGAAGGCCGCGGCCGGTTCCGGGCCGCGGCGGATTTGAGAAGACCGGCGGCAAACCGGGCCGCCGGTGTCGGAAGACGAAAGGGAACCGGCCGGCCAGGTTGGGCCGGCCGGAAGGAAGTCAAACCGGGGGAATTAATTTTCCCCGGTTAGCCTTTAATGGCCCCCAATTAAATTGGGGGCCGGTTAACATTAGAAGGGGGGGGGGGCAGCGCCCCCCCGTGTCGTCCAGAAGGCCCCCTCATGTGAGGGGGCGGTTTTAATTTGAAACCGGCGCGGCACGCGCCGCGCCGCCAGGGGGAAAAACGGGGGGGGGGGGGGGGGGGGCAGGGGTCTCGCCCCGCGCGCCGCCGCGCCGCCTCAGCGCACCGCCGCGCGCCGCCGGCCGAACCGGCCGGGCCGGTTCGGGCCGGGTCGGCCCGGACCCCTTCCTTCTCGAACCAGAACGGTTATTTGCCCGTAACATGAGCTACGGGCCTCCGAATGACGAACCGTCTGCGGCTACGCGATCCTTGGATCGAAACAGTCGTTTCGGTTTAACTCACTCAAAGTTTCGGATTACTTTGGGTTCGGCCGGATTGGTTCGTACACGAAACCAACCGGGCCCTCGGAGCGGAAACGCTCATATCTTGAGCTACGGACGTCCGAATGGCGTGCCGTCAGTTCTGATAAGTTACTCTTAGTGAGACGATCTTTTGGTATACTCCGCCCGAGGTTTGAATGCAGGTGGAGTACGGCCGGGTTGGTTCGTTCACGAAACCAACCGGGCCCTCGGAGCGGAAACGCTCATATCTTGAGCTCCGGACGTCCGATTGACGTGCCGTCGACTTTGATGGAATCCTCTAAGTGGGACGGATCTTTTGGCTTACTCCGCTCGAGGTTTGGGTGCCGACGGAGTACGGTCGGGTTGGTTCGTACACGAAACCAACCGGACCCCTGGAACGAAAAAGCCAATAACTCACAGACCGGGCGTCCGATTGACGCGCCGTCTGTTGCGATAACTTCTTCTTGATGAGACTGAACTTTTGACATACTCCGCCCGAGTTTTGGATACAGTTGGAGTATGGCCGGGTTGGATCGTATCTGAAATCCCACCGGCCCTTGGAACAGAAAAGCTGATATCTTTCAGACAGGACGTCCGTTTGACGAACCGTCAGCGGCGTTGGTGATTACGTTGAGTAACGGTCCCTTTGAGAATACCCTATGGGAGTTCAGGGTACAGTTGTGATACGGCCGGGATTGGTTCGCTCACGAAACCAACCGGGCCCCTGGGACGAAAAGGCTAATAACTCACAGACCGGGCGTCCGATCGACGCGCCGTCTGTTGCGTTGTGACCCCTGTGACGAGACGGTCCTTTGAGATACTTCTTTGCGGGACTTGTGATACTTGGAGTATTGACCAGTAGCTCGTGGAGCGGACCCTCCCGGAGACGAGCGTGCAGAGTACGGAGACCGTGTAGCCGGCTGAGACCTGACGACTGCTTGACCGACTCGACTTGGAGTGAGTCGACTAGCCCAGTGGACGGAGCGCCCGGTATTTGGCGGCAGACCCACGGCGGACGAAGTGCCTGGTAGTTGGCAGCAAACCCGCGGTACTCGACAGGAGGAGTACCTCAGTAGGCTATTTGGGCGAGCGCCCGGTATTTGGCGACAGACCCTCAGCGGACGGAGCGCCAGGTAGTTGGCCGCAAACCCGCAGTACTCGACAGGAGGAGTACCTCAGCAGTCATAGGTTAGTGAGCAGTACCTCGGAGTCGTGACAGGACTACTGCACACTTCAGAGACGGGGCTCTTCAGCAGCTACGGTTTCGATAATGAAAATCCTGGTTTGAGCTGAGTCAATGATCTTTGTGTTTCCTCATGATTGAGATGGGTCGCTTGATAACTTAGGTATATGTATGGGCATATACCTGGGTAATGGTTATCCGTTGATTTTATAAACTTGTTATAAACTGTGTGGAATTGTACTGTTATCCTATGTGGATTTACTGTTTACTCTTCTTTGTGGATTGGGTTTTTCTTGGGCTCGGTGTTGGAGCCGAACGGAAATTGGTGACATAGGTATATGTATGGGCATATACCTAATCAATACTGGATGTTACTTCGTGACTGTATCCTTCATGTGGTTTATCCTTTGTGGATTTCGGGAGACCTTCGAGGGTCTCGGGGTCCCTACTGAGTATCTTATACTCACCCCTGCACGGGCTATGCCCGCACTTCATTGTGTTGGTTGCAGATGACGGACAGCGCTGACTACGGTTGAGGCTTTCGGAGTAGGTCGGTACCCGGAGGAGGACCACTGAGCGGGACGTGCTCGGAGCGGACAGTTGGACCCGAGGAGTTGTGGAGCTATCTGTACCTACCCTTCAGGTAGGATCCGTGGTGGACGATCCAGGAGCTGAGCCATCTGTACCTACCCTTCAGGTAGGAATCGAGGAGGACGTCCCAGGAGCCGCTTGTACTTTCAGTTGCTGTTTTCCCTTTCGAGTTGTACTTTACTTTACAGTTGGGCTTGTATTTCCAGCCCCTTTACTTCAGCACAGTTGTTCTAGTTTTGTGTACTGCTTTACTTCCGCTTGTTACTCTGAGGTGCTTGTTTACTTTATTAAGGCAATGCCTTCCCTTTTTACTGGGATTTTACGCCTTGGTGCTAGTCGCCAGCCCCTGGCTTATGGAAGGCGGGCTTGGGGTAGTCACGGCACGGGCCCCGAGGGCGGGTCGTGACAAATTGGTATCAGAGGCGGTCGGTTCTACCGCAGACTCTGATCTTTTTTCTATGTGAAGCAATAGTGTTTAGTGTATTGAGTGTGGTTATCAGTCCAGGGAGTCCAGTGTTGGTGCGGCGGCCGACGTATCCGTACATCAGGACCCTGACTTCTGATTTCCGACTTAATGCACGAAAACACTGATTGCGTGTGTGTTTCCCAAAAGGTTTAAAGTCAGCTCAAACCAGGTCAGCACACCAGGTATAAATCGTTGACCGTGACACAACTGTTCAGGATGTCACCTTGCAGATAGTTAGCTGGAGTTCTGAGAGAGTTCTCGATGATGGCCCACCGAGCAGCGAGACTCCGGTGCAGGGCCCTTTTTCAGTGTTGGCACCTTCGGGTGGTGTACCAGCAGCACCACCACCCGTTAGGCAGCAGATGCCACTAGCTGACGGTGCACGCTAGCAGAGCGCGATGCACGAGTTCCAGCAGTAGAGGCCTCTGAGGATACGAGGCGAGACAGATTTCCCAGGCAGCAGTGGACTGGATGGAGGCGGTTGCTAGAGTTCTACGCCTAGCTTGGATACTAGTAGAGCGGATGATGATCTTAGCTCCTGGTGTTTCCAGTGAGTGACCATGAGGTTGGTCCTTATAGTAATGAGGCTTCGGTACGCGAACCGATACCTGGGATAGTACCTACGGGTAGTGCGCCAGCTATGTCACTACCTGTTGGTCAGCAGACACTACCGGCGGTACCCGTAGCAAAGACTCCCAGGCTTAGTGCCTTACATATGTTTTAACACCAGATATCCCTCAAGTTTCGAGGTGAGCCTGACTTGTAGGCGGCTGAGGACTGGCTTGAGGAGGTGGTTGTGAGTTTTCTGGAGCTAATACAGCTTCGACAGCACGACATGTCGGAAGCAGAGCACTCAACGTGGCTTACCAATCAATCTTGGTACTCGTTGGTTACGTTGTGATCAGTTCTTTAGACTCGAACTTCTGAGAGAAGTGTGTCTAAAGGACATCCGAACCATTACTTTTCCTCTATGCATTCCTACCTATGCTAGGATGCTAGAGAGAACCTTTGTGGTTGTGAACGTTAGCAGTGAAAGGCAGGAAACTAGCGCCAGTCTCAGAGACTCGGGCGTGTAAAATGTTTCAGGAGGAGGAAGTGCTAAGGACAGATGAATCTGTAGGGTAGCAGACGTGGAAGCGGAGCTTGGAGAGCAGCATGTGGTGGTGTACATTTCGACATGTTACGACCACCCGACTTAGTAGTCCCCGCCAGGCTCAGGGAGCAGGAGGGCTGGGGAGGAGAGTAGCTGGATTGCGGTCAAGGAGTGTGACCCAGGAGCTCTAAGAATGATTCGGGGTACGAATTATGTCTACTACGAGCTGCCATATCTATAGACATAGGAACCAATCATTCTACCCTTCCACGAATCATGTCCCAGACCTAGAGGTTCCGGGTAAGCCGTAGACTTGACCCTCACGTCTGGAGATACCTTTGGGAGGAGACTCGATAATCACACTTACGCCGACGGTGTGATTTGACCTCGAGGCGAGAGTTTTGGTTGGAATCTCTTGGTGGCAGCGTAGAGGCCTTACGACGTTGATCTGGGTATGGTTTTGATTCACAAATCATACCCCGGTTGACTGTTTTAGGCAAACGTCGGAATGGGTTTTCCTTGGTCGGCGAAAAGAAAACCCTGGGCAGCACATGTTAAACTCAGGCATAAGAGGGTGTGACCGATCACTCTTGAGTTGGTCAACCCTACCCTTGTGGCAGCAGGAGTTTTGAGTTTCAGTTCTAACCTAAAAAAGGAAACCTCTTGAGTTCGAGGGTGACGAACACGTTCTTATACGGTCTCAACCCGATGAGGTTTCGGAGATGTGGCCGAGGCGGCATGTTATCTCCGAAGTTCGATGGACCCTTTTGATCTTCAGCAGGGTAGGCGAGGAGGTTTACCGCTTGACCCTACCACCTCAGTCGCACCGGGTGCATAATGTCCACCACGTGTCTCAGCTGTGGAGATACGTGTATGTTTCTTCACACGTCATCGACCTCGGGGAGTTGGACGTCGATGACAGGGCGACAAGCACAGAGGTTCTAGTAGAGAACGAGGATCGACAGGAGTAGGTTCTACGTGAACGGTTGCTTCCTCTGGGGTGCTTCACGGGTAGCACGAGATCTTCAGGTGAGCATATGGGAGCGCAAAGCTCAGTTGCGTGCTCAGTACTACTTTGTTTCCCTTAAGTGTGAGTTGAAGCTTTACGGGGACGTAAAGCCCTGAGGTGGGAGTAATGTAAAGACCCGGAAATTTCAAGGATTTTTTTTTGAAAATTTTCTTTGGAATTTTACAAGAGCGCAGTTTCAGACGGCACCTGATTCCGAGGTCCGGTGGGCCCGGAATCATCAACCGAAGTTCGGCTCAGGTACGTTCAGTAAACGAACGAGCGGGAATTTCTAACTTATGAACCGGTGCCCGGAATCAAAATTCCGAGGGCACCGTTGGAACCGTAGCGCCGGTTTTTGCTTAGGAACACCTGTTCCAGAGGTGCGTTCTGACGAGGGGTGATGATAAAAATTGTGGAAGATTAATTAATAATTTATCTACGATTTTTATTTTACACTAAGTGTTTTATCCATTGGGTGGAAGTTGGGTAACTCCCAACTTCCCTTTAGAGGTTATGAGGGTGGTGGGCCCACACGAACCCCACCCCCTCATATTCTCTAAACCCCCTTGTCTTCCCCCCTTTAAAAACTCACTTAATTAATGTTATAACTCATGGTTTTTAATTGAGGAGTTATCTAACGTTATTGAAATTCAATCTATTGAATTTCAAAAGACTTAGGTAGTGTTATTAAATAAGTGGAACCTTTTCTTTTATTTGGGTTTTGGGTTTTTGCTGCGCGGAAGAGAAGGGAGAGCTTTCTTTTCCCTTTGAAGTTCTTCTTCCTCAAGATGAAGTTCTCCGAGGAAGAACGCGGCGACCTTCTTCCACGACGTCGGACTGCAACGCGTTGGATTTACTCCACGACGCCGCAACGCATCCTCTCCGCGACGTGCTTTCCGCGGCGAACCTACGTCCGACGCCGCAACGCACTTTCCGCGACGTGCCTCTCGCGGTGAACCTACGTCCGTCTACCGCGACGCCATAACCGCGATGCCGACGACGTCTACCTCCGTGACGTCCGACCTCCGCGACGCTCGTCCTTCACGGATCGTTGACGAGCTTCGCGAGCTTCCTTCGAGGTAGGGGTTGTACCTTTATTCTTAATTTAATTTACGCCTTCGTAAATAAATTATTGGACCGCTTGTTATCATTAACATGGGAGGGGATCGGACCGCACAAACACGGTCGATCCTCCTCCCAAACCTTGTTGTTGGATTTTTACTCGTGGTTCGAAGAAGAGGCGGAGCGGTGCCGTGACACCGCGCTTGGACGCAAGGGGTTCATGGGAGTGCGCAAGATTGACGCGCCACTACGGACGACGAAGGCCGCGGCCGGTTCCGGGCCGCGACGGATTTGAGAAAACCGGCGGCAAACCGGGCCGCCGGTGTCGGAAGACGAAAGGGAACCGGCCGGCCAGGTCGGGCCGGCCGGAAGGAAGTCAAACCGGGGGAATTAATTTTCCCCGGTTAGCCTTTAATGGCCCCCAATTAAATTGGGGGCCGGTTAACATTAGAAGGGGGGGGGGGGGCAGCGCCCCCCCCGTGTCGTCCAGCAGGCCCCCTCATGTGAGGGGGCGGTTTTAATTTGAAACCGGCGCGGCACGTGCCGCGCCGCGAGGGGGAAAAACGGGGGGGGGGGGGGGGGGGGGGGTCTCGCCCCGCGCGCCGCCTGCGCGCCCAGCGCGCCGCCGCGCGCCCCGCGCGCCGCCGGCCGAACCGGCCGGGTCGGCCCGGACCCCTTCCTTCTCGAACCAGAACGGTTATTTGCCCGTAACTTGAGCTACGGGCCTCCAAATGACGAACCGTCTGCGGCTACGCGATCCTTGGATCGAAACGGTCGTTTCGGTTTAACTCACTCAAAGTTTCGGATTACTTTGGGTTCGGCCGGATTGGTTCGTACACGAAACCAACCGGGCCCTCGGAGCGGAAACACTCATATCTTGATCTACGGACGTCCGAATGGCATGCCGTCAGTTCTGATAAGTTACTCATAGTGAGACGATCTTTTGGTATACTCCGCCCGAGGTTTGGATGCAGGTGGAGTACGGCCGGGTTGGTTCGTTCACGAAACCAACCGGGCCCTCGGAGCGGAAACGCTCATATCTTGAGCTCCGGACGTCCGATTGACGTGCCGTCGACTTTGATGGAATCCTCTAAGTGGGACGGATCTTTTGGCTTACTCCGCTCGAGGTTTGGGTGCCGACGGAGTACGGTCGGGTTGGTTCGTACACGAAACCAACCGGACCCCTGAAACGAAAAAGCCAATAACTCACAGACTGAGCGTCCGATTGACGCGCCGTCTATTGCGATAACTTCCTCTTGATGAGACTGAACTTTTGACATACTCCGCCCGAGTTTTGGATACAGTTGGAGTACGGCCGGGTTGGATCGTATCTGAAATCCCACCGGCCCCTGGAACGGAAAAGCTGATATCTTTCAGACAGGACATCCGTTTGACGAACCGTCAGCGGCGTTGGTGATTACGTTGAGTAACAGTCCCTTTGAGAATACCCTACGGGAGTTCAGGGTACAGTTGTGATACGGCCGAGATTGGTTCGCTCACGAAACCAACCGGGCCCCTGGGACAAAAAGGCTAATAACTCACAGACCGGGCGTCCGATCGACGCGCTGTCTGTTGCGTTGTGACCCCTGTGACAAGACGGTCCTTTGAGATACTTCTTTGCGGGACTTGTGATACTTGGAGTATCGACCAGTAGCTCGTGGAGCGGACCCTCCCAGAGATGAGCGTGCAGAGTACGGAGACCGTGTAGCCGGCTGAGACCTGACGACTGGTTGACCGACTCGACTTGGAGTGAGTCGACTAGCCCAGTGGACGGAGCGCCCGGTATTTGGCGGCAGAACCACGGCGGACGGAGCGCCTGGTAGTTGGCAGCAAACCCACGGTACTCGACAAGAGGAGTACCTCAGTAGGCTATTTGGGCGAGCGCCCGGTATTTGGCGACAGACCCTCAGCGGACGGAGCGCCAGGTAGTTGGCCGCAAACCCGCAGTACTCAACAGGAGGAGTACCTCAACAGTCATAGGTTAGTGAGCAGTACCTCGGAGTCGTGACAGGACTACTGCACACTTCAGAGACGGGGCTCTTCAGCAGCTACGGTTTCGATAATGAAAATCCTGGTTTGAGCTGAGTCAATGATCTTTGTGTTTCCTCATGATTGAGATGGGTCGCTTGATAATTTAGGTATATGTATGGGCATATACTTGGGTAATGGTTATCCGTTGATTTCATAAACTTGTTATAAACTGTGTGGACTTATACTGTTATCCTATGTGGATTTACTGTTTACTCTTCTTTGTGGATTGGGTTGTTCTTGGGCTCGGTGTTGGAGCCGAACGGAAATTGGTGACATAGGTATATGTATGAGCATATACCTAATCAATACTGGATGTTACTTCGTGATTGTATCCTTCATGTGGTTTATCCTTTGTGGATTTCGGGAGACCTTCGAGGGTCTCGGGGTCCCTACTGAGTATCTTATACTCACCCCTGCACGGGCTATGCCCGCACTTCGTTGTGTTGGTTGCAGACGACAGACAGCACTGACTGCGGTTGAGGCTTTCGGAGTAGGTCGGTACCCGGAGGAGGACCACTGAGCAGGACGTGCTCAGAGCGGATAGTTGGACCCGAGGAGTTGTGGAGCTATCTGTACCTACCCTTCAGGTAGGATCCGTGGTGGACGATCCAGGAGCTGAGCCATCTGTACCTACCCTTCAGGTAGGAATCGAGGAGGACGTCCCAGGAGCCGCTTGTACTTTCAGTTGCTGTTTTCCCTTTCGAGTTGTACTTTACTTTACAGTTGGGCTTGTATTTCCGGCCCCTTTACTTCAGCACAGTTGTTCTAGTTTTGTGTACTGCTTTAATTCCTCTTGTTACTCTGATGTTCTTGTTTACTTTATTAAGGCAATGCCTTCCCTTTTTACTGGGATTTTACGCCTTGGTGCTAGTCGCCAGCCCCTGGCCTATGGAAGGCGGGCTTGGGGTAGTCACGGCACGGGCCCCAAGGGCGGGTCGTGACAGATAAATGGGAAACTGACACAACCACACAACATAACAGCTCATAAACCCCACATTAACCATCTCCACAACACAAAGTACCAAGCCATCTTTCTAAAAAAACCACACATCAACCCACATTTAAACCCATTCCAACAAACCATATCTTCACTTCCCAATATATTCCATAGCCAATAAATCAACCGCCATAACTACACAAATCCTAATAAGGTTCAAATAACCATAAAATATATATAATAGGCACATTAATACACCATATCATAGTCTATCTTTCATACCCCTACATTCTAGATTCAATGTAAGGTATTTCATTATTTTACTTCTTTACATGGTGGGGGTATTAATAGAAAATTCTAAAATTTCATGGGCAGAAAATTATTTAAAAATATATAAGAGATTATCCATTTTATTTAGGGTTTATTTAAATAATACAATAAAGGTTTCATAGTTCTCACAACTACACCCTATGAAAGGCTCCAAATAGCTGTGGTTTTCAGCAATGACAACAAGCATGTATAATCACATATGTAATATCCTAAAAGCGATAAAAAACATGTGATTTCTCCCCATTCCCATTAAATTTATATTTATCCAATCTATTATCATGTTTAATACAACCGTTAATATCCACAAAAAATATGAAAAAACAAGAATTACCCACACATTCACAATAATAGGGAGAGAATCCAGATTCCCTACCTATAAAGAAAGTTCCCAAACATGGTGCATCAAAAACAAGGAAAAAATAGACGTCATGATACCTATAAATATATAAGTTACGGTCTTAATCAATATTTTATCTTTTACAGAGATAGGTAAAATGAAGGAGAATAAGTATCCTTCCTCAAACATGACTCACTACTATAGAAAATAGAGTAGAAACCACGCAATTGAACATATCCAAAATTAAAAACATGGTGGACTTGGTTAGATACTAATGACACTTCAAGATTCAAGAACAATATTCTAGCTCATCTGATCTTGAATAATAAATAAAATACTTCAATATAAATGGTCACATAATTTTAAGATGATATATATTTTTTTCACTAAGATTAACACTACCAACTTCCCACTTTAATTTCCATTTAAACTCGATTTCATTTAAAACATATAGAATAAAACTTTTTAAAATCATGAGGTTTATAAAATTCAATTTATATATTTAATCCCAATAATCTTATTTTCAAAATCATTTTGTTGGTCTTAAATTACTTATTGTTTTTGTTAATAATATTTTTCATGACATTTTTAAAAAATATGACATTTTTGAAAAAATATAATTTTTGGGAGGCGGTTGAGGTGACTGTGAAAGGGTTTGACCATGAGATCAAACTATTTGACTGTAATAAAAAAATTTGGTCATGAGTAGGAAAACTATGACCATGAAACCATCCTATGACCGTGGGAACAATTTCAACCATGAGAAGGATATGTGTGACAGAGATAACAACAACAACCATGATAAGGAAATATGAGACCGCGAGACATAGATTTAGAGATGATATGGAATACTATGATAGTTAAAATGATAAGGGTTAGAATATTAAAACAATTAAAATCATGACATGAAAAAATGAGACCATGTGTAGGATAAGGTTTTGACCATGTGAACAACTATGACTGTGAGAAGGGATTGTGAAACTTTGTGATCAAACTAGAGAATTTCAAGAAAAAAGGGACCCCAAACATTTTGTTGACACCTATATCACTATAATTACCATAAATTAATTGGTTATAATGTTTTATCTATGATAGATTTATTAGATACTATTAGCCTCAAGAGATATCAAAATATATTGGTGATACAATAGGGAAATTCTTATGTTAGAGAGTTCAATGTGTGGATTATAGAATTGATATAACATTCCATTTATTTTATGACCTATGAGAAGACAAGAAATAATTGCATCAATAGATATATTATTATTAATATCCAAATTAAATTTTTATAATTTTTTCATATTCCATTATTTAAAATTTTAAATAGGCTGAGATATGGGGAATTTATTATTGAGGATGGTATAGTTCCTTAGGAGTACAAAATTAAGAATTTGTTATAGTGTAGTTAGAGGTGAAGTTATCTAATTTTTAAGTAAATGAGATTCAGGAAAGAACATGGGAGTCCAGATGAGTTAATATTAGGTGTATTTTTGTTATAATGTTTTGGGGGTATATCAATCCTCTTGGAAACTAGTATAGTTTTAGATAAAACCACATGATGCTATTCTTATGATGGATTGGTTTTTTCGTGTAACATATTGTGACTATTTTTATCAATAGACGGTGGTGTTTTCATGTTTGGGTATATATATTTTTCTGATAGTTAAAGGAATTTATTTTTAGTGCTGGAATGATCTAATTTATAGAGTACTAAATCTTAGTTAGGCATTGTGATTCTTTGTGTATTCATTATTGATATAGATAAGTTTCCTCAAGTTGTTAGGTATTATGTCTATGTGTTTCATGAGGAGGTTATAGGATTACCTATGAGGTGAGAGATTAATTTGGGAATCAATCTACATCAGGGAATTTATCATATTTATATATTAGTATATATTTTGTATCTAGTATAGATTTAGGGGTTGAGGATATAGATTAATTGGTATTATAAAAAAAAATATTCCATATAGTATGTCACATTATACCACTTTAGTATTATTTATGAAATGGAGTATGGGATCATGATATAGTGTATATATGATTACTAGTGAAATTAATTGATAGTGTAGAATTTATATCCTCTCCCCATGATAAATGATTTATTTGACTAGTTAAAGGGAGTGTGTTGGTTTTCTAATATTGATTTACCATCTGGATAACACCAGATGAGTATTAAGGATAAGGATATTTATAAATACACTTTCTACTATAAGTATGAGAATTTTCTATCTATGGATATTTCATTTAGAGTTTTTAATGATTCATAGGTACTTATCTGGATTGAAAAAAGGGTATTTCAACCCCATCTTAATGATTTTAAAAATGTATTTATTGTTGATAGTTTTCTAATTCAAATATTTTTTAACCCAAGAGATTTCTAAAAAGCATTGAGTAATCGAGGATGTCTTTCAACCCAAGAACTAGTATATGAAATGAAGAAGATCATCTAAAATGTGAACTTTATCTAGAGAAGAAATATTAGGTAAGGTTGAAGTGGATGTGATTCTTGTGTTGCCTATTGTTGTCAATTAATGAATGTTATTCTAAATCAAGTGATGTTTGATGATTATTTAGAGATATTTTTCATTCCAATATTTATGGAGTTATTAAAGTAGATTGGAATATGTTTTTAAGAGTTTGAAACAAATATGTAATTATCTGATTTCATTATAAAATTTAGAGTTAAAATAAAAATTTGATATGTATGCAAGTGTATATGAGTTAACCTAGAAGACCGTATGAGTCATTCTTTACTTGTGTATATGTAATTTTGATTAGTGTATAAGTCATCGTTCCTATGTAAAATTCATTTTTAACTATGTAGGAGAGATTTTATCAAATATATGAGTCATTTTCCTATATGTAAGAGTCAATTAACTCTATGTATGAGTGATTCTTTTACAATGTATTAATGATCTATCATTTTCTATGAATAAAAGTCATAGTGAAAATTCTGGAGTTTTGAAGAATTAAAATGTGAGTTTCCAAAATTATTTTCATAAAATAAAAACAAATTAGGTGATAATAAAGAAATCCAATCATGGGTAAAACATACCAGATGGTATTTATGTTTATGAGAATGGAGAATAAGGTTTTCACTATGAATAAAGATTTGATGTTTAGGAGGAAGAGACAATTTTTATTGTAAATTCTTAGTCACACTGAAACTAGTATCATTTAACTTCAACGAGAAGGATAAAAGTTAGATAGGACGAAGAAAACATGGGAGAATAAGAATATGTTAATAAATTATTGAGAGATGTTTTTCATTTTAATTTTAATTTAAAATTAAAAGTCAAACATTATTTTTTATATTTTTCATGTTTGATAAAAAGAAATATTTCATGCATGAAAAATGATGTGAGTAAGAGGGGAAACTTCTCTCTATAGAAGTTATTGAGAATAGTTTTTAGATAATTATGTAGAATATGACATAGTAATTTTCATATAGTGAGAAGGGAATAAAATTGTCACGAACCAACCCAGGTTGACCCTGAACTGGTTAGATAAGCTGATCTATGGCAAGGACTGAGAGGTGTTCTTGATCCTCTTAGAATGGTGAAAAGTGCCAAGACAATCAATAGATATAATGAGAATGGGTTTTCCCAAAAAAAGTAAACAAAGTAATGAAAATAAATAAAACAAAAAACCAAACTAAAAATGGGTTTTCAAACTTTACATTATCTACATTACAAATAAAGATGCAACAAACTGAAAAGAAAACTATACCACGAAGCCAAACTGAACCCGACACCCAAGACATCTCAATGTGACCCTGAGTGTTACTCTCAAATATACAACCCACTATCACCCAATGTGACCAAACATTATCAAGAACCTATAATAGAAGCTAAAAACATGAAAATATTATATAAATGAGTATTAAAAATAAATAGGTAAGCCTAAATAATTATATTCCCAATGCACATTCTTTAAATAAAGAAACATTGATTATAAGGTTCGAAATAAAATTTAAAAATTTAGGGCTTTTCCACCCTTTCATTTAGAGAAAAAAACAAGATCTCAATTCGTTTCTCTCACATTTAAAAATAAGGCTCATTAATGTAATGAAGGATAGGTTTATAAGGGAGAAGGAAAAATGAAACATATAAGAAACTTTCATTTTTCATGTTTAAGGTAAAATATAAAAAACATATATTATTTTAAAAAATATTTCTTAAAACCCTAATAACAAACCACACATCCACAATCTACCAAAAATAACACTAAAACTATCATAAGAAAAATTATTCCACACAATGAGGGCAATGATACTAATGGTGCTTGAAATAGAGGAACATGATAATACCTAGAAACTAAGAGGAGAGCTAGAAAATAATAATACATAAGACCCCATCCCTGGTAGTATTCCACACATGATTAAATCAAAACACCAAAATTCCCATCCACCCTAACTCAAGACTAACTGAAGGGCCCAATACCATAGCAATAATCCCAAATATTCACCTACTATAGGCCACTGGTCAGTGCATGACCTACGAGTAGAACAATCATTCTTAGTAATCCTTGTAGATATTCTAGATTACCATTCTATGTTCATAAAGGGTTGTACCACACATTCACAAAAATAATCCATATATATATATATATACACCACCACATACATCACACAAACGGACACCACCCTAGCCATCTCAAGGAGTAATCCTTACCTGAAAACAATTATTATATAAGGGAGGTCCCATACCAAGTACACTACCATCTCACAATCAACCAAAAAGGTAATACTCACTCTTGATAGGGTTTTACAAATGAAAATAATTCAAGAAAAATTTCAAATGGCCCCCAAGTCACTTCCACATGTCAAAACCGTTATAAACAACCACACAAAAACCCTTTTCAAAATCAAACCAAATTAGAAAACCAAAGTTGGAAACACCAACCAATATTTATACATCAAACTATCATTTACAAAACCAAACTATATGCTTTAAAAATTACAAAATAGTTAGAAAATCCAACCGGGAAATTTAACAAGCATTTGGTGTACAAAACCCAGCAAATCCATATCACACATTAAAAGAGATTAATCAAAACCTTTTATTTTACATGGATAAGTCATTGAAATCATGAAAAATAATTATTTAATAATTAATATAGGTGAAAAAACAATAAATTAATAAAAAATTAACTTTAAAGAAGAGGTGTAAAGAGATCATACCTCAAATGTCAGGGAACTTCCAGAATCTGGTATGAAACTCAATCGCACCTAAACCACACCCAAGGGAGATAATATCTGACCTAAGTAATTGATATCAAACCCAAAAATTTAGGATTTAACCTTGAAAATTGGAACCCTAGTTGAGGGAGAGAGGGAACCCCATGAAACTAGAAGAAAAACCTAGAAATAATTTATAAACCAAGGGAGAGAAGACTTACATGATAATCTAGAGGAGAAATCTCCCAAAAAATGGAAACAAATGGAGGTATGAAGGAAATAAGGGAAGGGTAGGAGGCACCTAGGGTGGATGAAACTAAATGGGGAAGGTAAGGGTGTGGTTGGGTATAAAACTACGAGAGAGAGAAAGTTTAAAAAAAAATTAGACAGTCCACACTGTTAGTTTGAATAATATGTCAAACCATGTGGATACCATGTGATTTCTACTATCGAAAAATAGATTGTCTGTACATACTACACACACAGTATGACTAATTGTGTAGTATCCGTGATGTAGCTACTATCTAACCTAGGATCTTTCTCATGGTTACCTGGTCTCGGGTGCATGGTTACTCCTAACCGTGAACAAGTTATGCTCCTTAAGCTATCTAGCCGAAAACACCCATTTTCTCCAAAACTCAAGGGGGAAAACAAGAAAAAAAGAAATAATAAGAATGAAAGGAATAAATAATCCAAAAACTCAAACCCATAACACCCAATTCCCAAGAAAATAACCAAAAAATGACATGAATCGGGAATGAAGATGAATTCCAATTCCAGAGTTTTACAAAACCTATAATAACAGAAGTTGAAGAAGAAAAGAGAAAATAACACTATAAAAAATAGTTGGAATTTTAGTTCTTTGAATTTCTTTCTTGTTGTTAAATAATATTACTTTATCATTTTTTAAATTTTTTAACACCACGAAACTAGTAACCTAGATCGGATGGTTATCTTACTACATTGGCACAAAATATAAGAGACCACATCCTAAAGGATTGAATAGTTTAACATTATCAGAAGACTAGATAAATAGATGATTCTAACATTACATTCGAAAACATTAAGTACAACTTAAAATTATAGTGATACATTCATTATTTATTTTACTATATCCCTAAAATCATTCATTGATCTCTTCTTAGTATCTAGGGGAAAGGAAAAAATAATAAAGGGTGAGATCATATGCTCATTAAGGGGAATCGGGAAATAAAAACTATAATAGAATAAATAAAGCAAGAATAATATGGAAAATAAAAACAATAATCAAATATTATATTTAACTTATATCACTAAAGGATAATATATCTATGAATGATAAAACAACATAAATAATCATATGGATAATGACAAATAGTTTCATAATGATATAATAAAAAATGTCCAACATCAAAATCTTACCATTAAGGCACCATTCCATGGAATCATACATAAATATGCAAGGCATATTCTAAATACCAAACTAGTATTTCTCACAAGACATAATGATGCATCATGGTGATATAATGATGCCCTCTCATCACTTAATAATTACAAATCATTCATCATATGAAAGACATATAATCAATATATACATTTGTATTAAAAAACTAGCATATAAAATGGCAATATTTTCCAAAAAATAAATAAATAGAAAAAACAAATCATAATCTATCTAGATAAATAATGTATATAATAAAATTAAAGTACAAACCTAGTTAATCATAAGAATAATCAAAGTATGTTAACATATATAAAAATAATATTAAAATCACAGTCCCTTATTTCTTTGAAAACATGAGAAAAATATACATTCTTATTATAACATTTTAAATAAAAATTTATAGAACATTGAGAAAATGTATTTATTTTAAAATAATCTTGGAAACATATAAATTAATCTTTAGATAAAATAATTGTTATGATGGAAGTAAATTTTGTTCATTCGATAAATGTTAAAATAAATATTCCCCTCACACTATTGGTAAAAAGTGAAAAGTAACTTATTTGGAAAATTGAAAGAAGATTATATTTAAAGATTTGTAAATAAATTAAAATATATTTAAAAATGATTCTAAATAATAATTTAGTAATATTAAAAAATTTCTTGAATTTTTTGTATAGAAAACTAATATGGAGGATAATGATTCCTTACCAAAATGATAAATAAGGTATATTTTTCTAAAAAACATTTCGTCGCCGTTTTAAGTACCAAAGAGGGGAAAATTAAAGTAAAAAATTAAAACACAATATATAACATATGGATAAGAAAATATATGGTGTTTAAAAAGATAAAGATCTTTTAATTTCTTTAATTGGATTATTAAACATAAAAAATCCCAAATAAAAAAATGTATTATAGAATATACCCTTGCCTCGTAATTTTCTTGGTTGGACATGCTCTAATATATCATATTAAAAAATTATACGTATTATACTTTTATATTAGAACTATATTTGAATTTATATTACTGGATAATATTCATTAATAATTTTGTATTATTTATTTATTGGTAATTTATTCTTAAAATATATTTGAGTGATATGTATTCAGTATTCAATACATAGTTTAGTTTGACTTTTAAGGTCCTTTAACCATGGTATTAGTTTCATCACCACCAAAATATTAAAATTGAAATAATTTTAATTTTTAAATATTAAATATTATTTTATAACCATCTATTAAAAATGATCTTGAAAAACGACTTACATCATCTCATAGAGATGGTAGTCCATACATACAAATGAGTGATGTATCTACTTCTCTGGGGTTTAAAATAAAATAAAATTGAAAAAGGTTTGATTTTATAAAATAATAATACAAATAGAAATATAATAATTATTCATTCAATATATCATTATTTCTATCTATGTAAGGTGGAAATAAAAAACAAACCACATCTCTTTGTGGAGGTGTTATACTATGTGTTCTCACACACAATGTTATCATTTTCCAATAGATTGAAGGGACATAATTTTTATGATATTTTATCATTAGAGAATAAAAATTACTTCTTAATAATATTAAATATTCTTTAATTATATATTTATAACATGTTTTGTGAGTTGGTGATAAAAAATTTATCTCTTAATGAAGATGATAGTCTGTACGTATGCATGAGTGATCATCCCATTTCCCATAGGATGAATACTGATATGAAAATGGGGTTTTAAATCAACATAATAACATTTTTGTATATAAAATATACTAAATTTATCATATCATCATGGTTATATAATATTTGAAGGAGGTGTAAGAATAAATAAACACAATGGAACTCGATTTAGAGTTATACTTCTTCTTTGGTAAAATTCCACTGGTTTAAACCTCAAGCCTTCTAGGGTTGGTATTTTGGAGATAAAAGGACATATAGGAATGGGTGGGGATGTTGGGAAGGTATTTGGGTAGATATGTATTGTGATAAATAACATAATTGGTGTGAATAATAGAGGATACGAGGTGCTTCTTTTTATAATTAAGGTTAGTAGAGCACTAGTAATTATTTTTAACTATTGAACTATCTTATATGTGGATAATTGAGAACTAAACTAAGGTGGTAAGGGTTTAAATACACATATCAAATTATTATTTATATGATATTTTATTACTTTATCAAAACATTTAACTATAGTTATCCTATTTTAACCATTTACCATGGTGATGATATCTTTACTATGGTTACTATTCATAATGTACAAAAATTAAATTAAAATCATTAATAAAATTAAACCTACTGATTCCAAATATATGGTCCATTTTTTAAAATTTAATTTTTATAAATGGGAAAAATTAATTTGAAAATAAGTGTGAAAAACTAAATGAAAACAATTATTTTTAAAATAAATGTTTTCTTAAGTATAAAAATAATCTTATATGAAAATAAATTTTTTTTTCTGATTCATTTGGGGTGTAGATAACCTCTTATTAACTTTATCAGAGGAATATTGGTGGAGGATTAATTTATACATATATTCATTGACAGATCTGGTGGTAGGTGTATCTACAAACATTCATTGAAGAATTGTATCGCTCCCATTTCTACTCGGTATTGGTCTTTGTCATTTTTGGGTTCCCACCTTTACTGTGTGACTTTACTAGACACCATCATCCTTGGATATGGATTTAGATAAGGGATCCCCCAGCATGGATCGATGTTTTTGTGATGGAGCATGGATCTTTTAAGCGGTAAAAATTTAGAGTTCAGGTAGTGGTTGTTTGATATGAGGTGACTATCATACATCTCTCCCAGGGGACATTTCTAAAAGTTCAAGTGGTGGATTTGATTTCTTTGGGTAGTGGTATTTGGTAGTTGGGTGACGATGTTCAATTTTTAGGAGACCAACAGGGGTCATACGAAGCATGATGCGATGAGATTTATGGCAATGAAGGTGGGTTCATGTGGATAATTGAGTATAGGGATGGGACCCAAGTGGTATTGTTTTTTGGTGGTATGGATGTTTTTGAAGAAATTGTGCTTTAGTGATTTTAGGTATGGTTTAGTAAGAATCCATTCTGATTTTTGGTACTATTTTTTTGATTGGGTCATAAATGTATTTTTTGAGAATTGGATTTTGTTTTTTTTTTCATTTTTATGGTGGTGAAGCTTCTTGTAGGTACCACTAGGTGTGTTACCTTGAAAGAGGGATGATTGTGTTGACATCTATTATTCAACCATCTATCCTCATATCTAGTTTTATAGATGGGAACCCTGATTTTATTTTTCATTGTGTTTTTTGTTTGGTATTGTATTGAATTTGGTTGATAGTGCAGTGAGTTCCTCATAATAATTATTAGGTGGGAATCTAAAAAGATATATAGGTTTGTTGGAACCTATCATCACCCCTACCTCTAAATGTCAGTGTGAGTGGGAGGAGTTCTCTTTAATGTTGTGCTAGACCAGCATGACACAACTTTTTAGCAGGGGAGAGACTCACCATCATTGATCAATTTCACTATTGAATTCTCTGATGGGGGGATACTTTTTCTCTTGATTATATTTATTTTTTTCTTCCCATTTTAAACTTGAGGCCACATTAAGACCTTCAAGTCATGCTTCTTTAAATAATTTTTTCCTCCAAGCATGGAATGGGTTTCCTCGTTACCCTGTTTTTAAAAGATTTTTTTTTTATTTTTTTCAGTTAAGGGTGCTTAAAACTCAAACTGTTAAAAAAATTAGATTATGTTTAATAAAATGGATTTATTTTATATTTTAATTAAATCCAAACCATAATGATAAATAAATTAAAATATAGTGTTTTTAAAAAAATGGAATTTTCACTATTCACTAAAAAACCAAATATTTTTGAAAATATCTCAAAAAAATCACTCTAAGATAAATTCAAACCTATGGAATGAAAAATTAAATCCATTTATTAAAATTAAAATTTATATATTTATATATTTTACTTTCAAATATAATAATGAACTATGTGCACAATATTGATAAATTAATATGATTCTCATTGGGAAATAGTCATGGGATGTAATGTTTACCTTTTATTTGAAGATCCCATGTTTTGAAAATATGAAAAACACTCAACACTATAGGGAAAAGTGTAATGAAAGTAAAATGAGATACCCTTTTTGTTTTACTCACATATATATATATAAGTGGGTAGTTCGGTCTTAGTGAAATCCGTATCATTATAAGGATTAACCTTCTCATTTTGAGATGTTATCCATTTTTCTCTTATTAATTAGGAAATATAGTGTTTAAATACATATTTTATAACTCTAGAGTTTACCTCCATCCTAATAGGATTTTGTTGTTGTGTAGTTGGTATCAAGACCCTAAAATGGGTTGTCTATATTTCTCTATGATGGGAACCAGAACCCATATAGTTCAGTACTATTTAATAAGACAAATCTTTCCTTTTAAGGTCATGAGACAAGGACTATGGTGGTGGATTTTAAGGTTGAGAAACCATAATGAGTGAAGTAACATTTAATTTCATTCATCTTGGACTGATAACCAGATATTAAGAGTCCCATAGAGTGGAATAATAAGTGAAAGGTACCTAGAAATAGACTAGTGTTGGACTTATGCATGAATGAATATTTATAGTTTATCTTATTTTTGGTAACTAAAAAAGTGTCAAGAGTTTCATATTAGACGTAGTAAGTGGTCCATATGGTTCAACCTATCCATTAGTGACTAGATAAGATAAATTATAGTTGGGGATTTCACCAAGTAGGTGGCCTAGATATGGCTGTCAACTACCTATTTATTGTTAAATACAATTAGAATAAAGACTAGAATGTTTTGGTGTTACATCTAGTTAGAGACCCATATATTAGGAAACCAAGAAGAGTATCTCAACCCAAGGTTTATTTGAGGAAATTGAGTGTATTATTTCAACTCAAGGTATTTTTGTATAGTGGTTCATTTTCTTCTCATCATATAAGAGAAAATTTATGTTTGAGGATGTTGAGATTTAACCATATAGAGGAATCATATTTATCCAGGATAATAATAATCAAATCCCATGTTTTACAAGAATCATACCTTAAGGTAAAATGGAATGACCTGTTTATGCAATTTAATATCATTTGGTAAAGACTTATGCTATCCAATTTAAAGTTATACAGCTACAAAAAATTTTATATCCCGAATTTTAATTATGATGAATCTGAATTTTTCGAAATAAATGATCAAATAAAACCTATAATCCGAAGTGGTAATTCTCAATTTGAGAAATAGGAGATGAATAAATATTTTTTGAATTTAATGAGATCACAAAATATGGGATTGAACAGGGATTATGCACTTGTTTTCCTATTAGAGTTTATCCTATCAATTTGAAACTAAATAAGAGAAGGCATAGTTGGTAATTACACATATTAAGAGAATAACATAAAGAACATTTTCCAGAAAAGGGGATATAAATGGAGACTAATAAAGGATTTTACATGAGAATCCCTTGTGAATTATCCCGTGTATTAGTGACTAGAAATGAGACAATATGGATTTGGATTACACCTATTTGGGAGACCATAAATGAAATGTATGACCCATTAATGGATGTACAAGTTCAATACCATGAATTAAAAATCTTAGAAGAGAATATCAAATAAATTTATATGAGGTAACCTAGAGGAGTATCCCAATACAAAGAATTTTTTAGGAAACCCAAATTAGTATATCAAATTGAGGAATTTGTATGAATCCACAATAAGTTTCTTGACTCGAGGTATAACAGGTGTAAAGAATTGGCATGTAAGTATAACAACCTGAATCTAGCTAGACATATCCTAAAACTTTCATGGTTAATCTCTTGTTTTGTCATACAGAGGAGAAAAAAAATAAGGGATTAGGCCAAAGGATCAAGACCATATCCCATCCCTAATCTCATCCAAGGGAATGAGGGAGGACCCCTAGGTATGCACCCATTATAATGAGGTCAAGCTATACTTTTAAAACTTTCCACTTTTCATAGAATCAGGGTTCTACATAAAGAAGGTTTTTTTCATGAAGATTAGATCAAGGGTGGATTGTGTTGGTTTTTATGTGAGCTCCCACTATGAATGATGTTCAATTAAATTGTTCTAAAAAGGAATTTTGTGGGAGAGGCCATGATAAGGGTTGATTTATTAGGGATATCCGTATAGCGATGTCAATGTAGGAACTTCATAAAGTGGTGTCAATGTTGGAGATTTTGTATAAGGGAATCCATGTAGTAGTGTATACATAGGTGCTTCACCAAGTAGTATTTGTGAAGGGTCATCCATATTGGGGTGTTTGGAAAGGGATGTTTGTAAAGGGGTGTCATGAATTTACTTCATAAATGAAATATATTTAGTTTGATTAAATAAGGGACCCTTTTGAATTTTCTCACATGAATTAATGTTTGTGAGATTTATTTGAGAAAGGGTTATTCAAGAGATTCCTTTTTGAATTCCCTCCAATCTCCCTGGATCGAACTCAGGAATTACCAGATAGGTGTCTTTAATTATATTCTCCCCCAATGGATTCATCTGAGACTTTTCTATGTGTCGATTTTGAGGACTGTATGGGGTATCTCTAGGAAACCCCAAATAACTACCTTCCCAAAAGGGCCAACACACAAGTATTATATGTTCAAATAACACAACTTTAAAATATGATGAATCTTGAAGGGGTTATGAGTAAAAAATGGAATGTAATAGAGTTTTTAGAATATCTTCATCCTGTATACCTGGAGAAACCCTTTTATTGAAGGAGAATATTTTTATAATTATTATAAGGGTGATGGATTTTGGATATTATTATTCGTAAATTTATTCATTCTTTATAATATGTGAGAAATGGGTTTTACAAGAGTTATATAGTATAACTTTCATGGTGAATCTTGTAATTCCAAATATATATTATTATTTTTAAAGAATTAATGTTGTTTGTTGGTGATGATGAGGGTATTAGATAATTTTTTTCTAAATGTTTTTTATTATAATAGTAGAAATATAAACATCAAGTCCCAATAGGGTTATTGAATCCTTTGGAGATTCCATAGTGGGAGTGGAAAGAAATTTCCATGGATTTTATAATAAGTTTTCCCTTCAACATTAACGTTTTTCAAGCAATATGGGTTATCATTAATATATTGGTTAAGACAATAAAATTCTTTCTAATTAATGGATTAAGATTTGCGGATAGTTAAATAAATAATTATGTGATAGTAGTGGTGATAATATATAGTGTTTTAAAGATTATAATAGATGATATTTCTATTTAGTTTAAAACATAAATGTGGAATGGATTACAATATTCCTTTAGAACAATGTTATTCTTTATAAAAACAATCCACAAATACAACAATTCTAAAAGTGAGAATATTATATTGGCAGTTTAGGATATATTGGGAGAATTGTTTATTTATTTTATAGTTTATAGTAAGATAATTTATCATTGGAGTAATATTATTGTAATAATAGTTATTATTTATCTTTTTATATGTCAAATTATGAGGAATTATATTGGAAACCATGTTGTTTATCATTATTTTGGGTTGATGTTGGTGAGGTTGTAATAGTTCAGTGAGAGAAGGTTTTGTATTGAACAAAGCATGTGAAAGTTATTTCTGATCACGTGAGGATATTTTATAGTATACAAAAATCGTATCTTGATTGAAGAAGAATTCCATTGGAGTTTTCATTATAAATCATGCATTCTTTAGAATTTTTCCTTGATATTGTAAGTGATAGTTTTGAAGGGGAAGAAAGTTATCATCGATATTTACTAACACTTTTAAAGTGTTTGGGAGAGTTATAGAGGTAACTTATTAGTTGGTAAAACCTTAGTATTGGAAAACATTCTTGACACATTCTATGTATCTTACTTTAGAAGTATTATGACGATAATTCACATGTGATTGATTTGATTTATGTGTACACTAAGGTGAATATAAATGTTGTTCAATAGTAAGTTGAAATTCAAGATCTTAGAGAAAAATTCCTATGTGGATGAGTTATTTATTTAGTATGAGTTCTTTGAATACATAATGGTATATATTAAATCACATTATAGAGGTAATAATATGTATATATATATATATATTTATATATTCAATATCCTAAATTGTGTTAAAATATTCTTACTATGAATGATGGGGATTTTTTTGTTATAATGAAAGATGAATGAAGATGTTAATACAGTTATTTCCCCCATCTATGATTATGGATGAATCATTTCGAAAATAAATTTTTTAAAAACGGTATATACTAAACAAACCTAGAACATAGAAATTTAGGTATTCATAAAATTTTATAGATTTGTGGTAAAGAAGGGTAAAATAGTAATTTTATTAGTTTCAAGATATTATTTTCATCAAATTTTTGGACTCACTATACAATGTTTATCCTTTGTAGATGACTTCATAATAATTTTAAGTGCTTGTATTTTTTCTTTTAATGTTTGGTGATAGTGGTTAATTAATTATTTAAGCAATTAATTTTAAATGATTTTTTATTAAACAAATACTGTGCATTAGAGTTATTTTTGGGGTGCTGAAATGGAAATATTAGAAGAAGATGAACTGAATAATTTATATTGATACCATGTCATGTTAAGATAATTAAAATCATTTTTTGTATAGTAATTAATGGGAGAGATAAGGGAAGTTAATGGTGATGTAATGATCATTATATTATGGGATTAATGATGAAGATTCAAGGATATATTTGAGGAAATTGATCATCTCCATTAAAGGAATTTTTATCTATTATATTCTCAATGAAGATTTTTTTAGAATAGAATGTCCTTAAGAAAAGAATGATAAATATATATAAAAGATTCTACAAAAATGATCTGCATCAATCATCAGAGGATTTAAAATTTGTGTTCGTCAGAGAATCGAGGAAGGTGACTTGAAATTTTAATATCTTTTATAATCCTTATAAATATATAATTTTTTATTTTTATTATTCAATAGATGATTATTAATAATACAGAGATATTAATATATAAAAAAATAGAATTATATATGGTATATGAGTATGAAATTTTTGAATAATTGAAATAAGGTGAGTTTTAAATTGGTCGGCTACAAATAGTTTTTTTAATAAAAATATGTTTATGATATGTGATAATAGAAACTAAATTTTTGAAAAAGAGAAATTAACTAATGGAAGAAAAAATGAGTAATAATTGATTTGATCTTGAAATTGTTGAATTTTTATTGAATATTGTTAATAATTCATGATTGAATTATTTAATATGTTTTTATTTTTGGATATTTTTGTTATTATTAATTATGAATATTTAAATAATACTGTCCAACTCCCCATGTTGAAATTTGATCCCTAAAAATGCAAAACTACAGAAAATAATTTGAGTCACGATAATGGTTGAAAATATTAATTTTTCACATGTCATTCTAACTAGGCATGAGGCCTATTCCCCAAACTGAAAAAATATAATGAAGTGTCGGTGATAGATGGGGATAAAGTAGTAGTAAGTTACATGGGGTTCATGATATATAGGCACAGTTATCGGAAACATTATGATGCTTGGTGAACTTTTAGTTGCGAATTACTTATAGTGGTGTAAATTATACATGTGCAATGCCACCTTGGAATGAGTATGTTCCATATCTTTTATGGGTCATTTAGTTGATTTTTTTCAGATGATTTGATAGTGGGATGCATTTATAATGGTGGTTACAATTGCATTAACTATAACCTACTACATAAAACCTCTATATTATAAATTCATAGAGGTAAAAATATGGAAAGATGTGGTGGATGATTTGGATTTGATGAATATGGACTTGTGTGATGTGTTGTTCTTGAGATAACATTTTGGACTA
Organism: Viscum album; assembly: GCA_963277665.1. NCBI lineage: Eukaryota > Viridiplantae > Streptophyta > Magnoliopsida > Santalales > Viscaceae > Viscum > Viscum album. The sequence continues at coordinate 948,052,634 of OY728155.1, read as the reverse complement.
TTTATTCTCAGGATACGAGGAATGTATGGGATGTGGTGAATTACTATCTAGGATATAATGGTTGTATACCTATGTGGGAGTGTAATATATTATGTGTTGTGATTTAATACCACTAAAATATAAAATATTTTGAGGACTGAGTGGGAGAATATATTAATAAATGGGTTTTGATTCCATTTGTAACATGTGAAACTGATGTAAAATCAATGGTTGGTTATTTAGTAGTGTTTTATGATTCGTTTTAATGATTATATTGATGAGGATGATGGTAATAATGGAATGAATTATATGGAAATCTACTATTAATGAAGGGTGTAGGGTTGTGATGAATGACGTTTAGGATGGGAGAGTCCCTGAGGGTGGATACATGGTAATAAAATGATAATATCTAAGGATGGAAGGATTTCCAACCAGTGTGGGTGTTGATATAGAGAGACCATGAGGGAGGACACCCAAAAAACTAGTTATAGTCCATGTTGGTGGATAGTTTCCCAAAAAATGTATGTGGATGTGATAGTGAGTTCTCTATGGGTGAATAACCATTTGGTGATAGAGAGTCTATATCGAGTTCCTTGTATGTAAATAGGATCTTCATTATAGAAATATTATAACAATTTCACTAAGTGTGGATAGTAACATAACAGTGGTGATATTATAGTGAGGAACCTTTTGTGATACAACTACATGGAGATTTATTGTAAGGTCCCTACTAAAGGATAACTAAGTGATTATATTATAGTGATATCCCTACTGGAAGAAAATATCATGGTCCATAGATGTGGATTTATGGTGGTTATTATAGGGTCGGTTGTGTGTTGAAATGTGATACATAATATGATGTGGTTTGTAGAGTGATATGATTATATAGAATGGTGTATAAGTGATTTTATGGTCAAATTTTTGGATATGGATTTTGATAGATTGTTTACTTTTACTTTTTATATAAAAAAATACATTAGTAATATTTATTTACATAAATACAAGATAGTTCCAAGGAATAACCAAATTAATGTGTTAATATGTTCAACACTTATTTATAATAATAATTTTAAAATTATATTAACATAGATTGTGGTGGTGTTTAATAACCATACCTCTTGATATAGTAGACTTGTTTGTAGATTTATATTTCAGTATAACATGCTAGTGGTATAGAGGATATGAAATAATTTTTATTTGTTTTTACATTTATTGAATGTATTTTTATGACATGGCATGCGCTAAAATACATTTTCATTTATTTTTGTTGAAATATGCATTTATTTTATTAATGGTGAAGTAGAGTTTTCATCTATTATGGGTAATGCATTCCATATATAAATGATTACAGACCACTTGTGCTAGTCACCAACTAATGGCCTACTAAAATCAGGCTTTGAGGGTCACATGAAAACTTATTGTTAGCTTAGATGGTGTCCCGATGAGGGTGCATCTTAACAATCATAATTGAACAGGAATATGAAAAGCATATAGGCATGAACACATAAACATAGTGTGTGAAAAAATAATGTAAAAATAAAAATGGAATGATCATGAACTATAAATATATAAACATAAATTATATCAAGGGATATGGAACAATAATTATAATGAAGCCGTCCTCTCTAGGCCATTCCTCTGTGAAAATCCAATTTTGTGGGTGTTCTTGTGGCTATCAGTGACTCATTCTAAGAAGTTGACCAAAAAGGTCATGTTTTTTCTAACGGAATGTAATTTTGAACTATTGGTGTCGGCATGTAATTTTGAACTTTCGTTGTCGGAATGTCATTTCGAACTGTCGGTGTCGGTATTTCCTTTTGAACTGTTAGTGCCAATGTGTCATTTTGAACTATCGGTGTCGACATGTCATTTTGAACTATCGGTGTCAACGTGTCATTTTGAACTTTTTGTGTGGGAATGTCATTTTGTATTATCGATGTCGGTGTGTTGTTTTGAACTCTTGGTGTCGGCCTGTTGTTTTGAATTGATGGTGTCGACATGTCATTTTGAAATGTCGATGTCGGCATGTCATTCTAAACTGTCAGTGTCATTGTGTCATTTTGAAAATTCAGTTTTGGCGTGTCAATTTGTATTGTGGGTGTCAGCGTTTTCTTTTGAACTATCAGTGTTGGTGTGTTGTTTTTTAATGTTGGTGTTAGTGTGCCCTTTTGAACTCTCGGCGTTGGCATGTCATTTTGAACTGTCAGTTTCAATGTGTCATTTTGAACTTTCAATGTTAGAATTTTATTTTGAACATTCAGTTTTGGCATGTCATTTCGAACTGTAGGTGTTGGTGTGTCATTTTGAACTGCAGATGTCGGTGAGTCATTTTGTACTATCGATGTTGGTGAGTCATTTTTTGTTGTAGGTGTCAGTGAGTCATTTTTGTACTATCAGTGTTGGCATCAACATCCTCATCGGTGTCTACGTCTGCGTCAGTGTCTGTGTCAACATCAGTAGCTGCATCGGTGTCGGCGTCAGTGTCAGCATCAATGCAATTTCCATTTTTCCCAGTTTTTCTAGGTTTTCCCCTCTTAAAAACTATTTTATTAAAATCGAGTTTGAATATTTTTTTGCGCATTTATAAGGTAATTTCAAATGATATTAATTATAACTTTAATATCCTAACACTTGGGGGACTATAAAATAGTCAAACCATGTGATATTGGCCACAATCTGACTTTAATAGCCTTTGGAAGCATTTCCTTATGTTGGTATAGGATCTATATTTTCTAAAGCCGAGGTCCTCTCTTCTATTTTCTCTTGGTGTAGGAAATAATTTTCATTTCCAGACAAGTCGCGTGTTTGTGCTAGATCCTTTTCATATCCAGTTTTTCTTGGAGTTTCCTACTACTCGCGAGACCCCCTGTTTAGCGCAAGTCAGAAATTTTATCATATGTTATTCCATGTAAGGATTTTCCATCACCTCTCTTTAATTGTGTATCATGGGAGGTGGTTGTAGTAATTATTCCCGGGAGAGAATAGCTAAATTATTTATCTAACAAGATTAATAAATTGGGGGGTGGGGAGGTGATGATAAAAATATAAAATGTCCTTTTATAATAACGAGTAGGGGTAGAAGATGAATGAATGTTGAACGTTGTTTTATTTTATTATCCTTGTTTTCCTGTTATTAATTTTTTGGTTTTAAGGCCTTCTAAAAATTATGGTCGTTGGTTGACTTTTCATGCACACTGGTTATGCTCTTGTTCTTGTTGTTGATACTCTATAAATAATCACATATATCAATCCATTTAATCACGTACACTTGGTTAAATAAATGGATACCCTAGGATCAAACCTATTTTGTGATCACCCCTATTATTTTAAGTGTAATTAAAGAAATATTGCTAAATCTTAATATGATTGGATTAATGGTGTGGTTGTCTGGTGTGTTTGGTTGGGTTTTGTACTTTTGGGGGGGTTGTGTGAACTTGTTATTGCTGGACTTGTTATGGGTATGGGGTGGATAGAGTGAATGAATTTTTATTTGGTTTATGACTTATTTGAGTAGTGGGGTTACAGTTTGGGGGTGTCTGGTTATGGGATTTGTGTATAGGGTAGTACAAGAGGTGTGATAGAATCTCAGGTTGAGAGATTGATTGATTTTGGAATGGATGAAATTTTAGGTAGTGGGTCTACCTTTTTGTGTTATGGTCATCAAGAGACATTGTGTAGTGGGACTGAAATGTGTTTACGTGTTGTTCGTGCATTTTGACTACAACTTGACTTGATTTTTTTGTTGAGAATGGTTGCAAATAGTGGTTTCCTAGGTAGTGATGAAATTAATTAAAGTGAACTCCTTAATAAAGAATGACCAGTGATTAAATAAAAAAGGTTCTAGGTTTATACTTTGGTTGTGGCTGTTGTGTGGTTGTGCATATAGGGGTAGCAGCAAAGGTGGTTTTGTGCAGGACGTTTTTTTGTTTGAAACCCATAGGATGGGCTAAGTGCTTATTTACCTATATGTATAAATTGTAGTTTTTTTGTAATTTCTAATATGCACCCGAACCTTGTGGAGAACTATGTTCCGAACACCCCTATTTCATAGGGGAGGGTGTCTTTTCCAACATCCTTGTGGGATGATGGATGGTTGGTTACTGACTTTCTTCCTCAGACCCCCTTTCGGGTTCTTACCACTCGATCATATTTGGGTAGGTTGTAATGGATTGAGGTTTCCCATTATCCTAAGATCCTTTGGAACGGTTGTGTTGTGGATTAGGGGTCCATGTGTATATGTGCTAGTTTTGTTTCCTAGGTGTCCTCGGGATGAGGCCCAGGTGTTTTCAAGTGAGAGGTGTGGTGGTTGTGACCTAGGTGTCTATGGACGGGGTATGTGTGATTTTTCGCCTAGGTGTTTGTGGGAAGATGTGCAGTGGGACTGTATTTTGGGAAGTGCGGTATATTGAATACATTATCCATTAGAAATAAGCAGTTAACTAGTGGGAAAAGTGGTGCGAGGTACCCAAATCATTGATGTGATTATATTATTAACTTACTTGACTTTCATTACTTAGTGAGTGTGCCTTGGTGAGGTTGATATGGTTAGTATTTTCTTTAGTAGGTTTATTTGGTTTTTTTTGTTTTCACAGGGGCATTAGTATGCTTCTCCCACTTATACATGGGTGAATTTAGTTTTCTTACTGGGTATACCTGTATACTCACCCTTTATCTATAAATGTTTTTTCAGGTTTCTAGGTTGACATTTAGGACTGTGCTGGACTTTACTAGCTCAGGTGCTGGGATAGTTGTTGTGCTGCTACTTAGTATCTTTCTTTTGGTACTTGCTTTGGTGCTTTGGTTATACTTTTGTTGATGTTTACATTTAAATCATGCGTGGGTTGGATTTTGGTTTCCTTTATATAAATATTTGGTGTTTTTTATTATTTTTATCATCTTATCTCTCAATCCTATATTAATTAAAAAGGGTAATGCGTTTCATTTTGGGTGAGATTCTATACCCTTGGTGCTATTCTACACTCTGAGGCCTATTGAAGGCGGGAATCAGGGGTCATTATATCTTTGTCATCTTTAAGAAGAAAGGTAATGAAACTTTTTTGTCCCTTTTCTTCATCTTGAAGAAGGTGGGTCATGACATAATGGTATTAGAGTGAATGGTTGATAGATAGAATGAAATTTGGATTTAGGCTTAATTAGAAATTCATGGAATGGTAAGGAAATAGTGTTAGGCAATTTTGGTGCATGAAATAGGCCATGGATGACCGACTAGGACATGTGATTTTAGGGCCCTTGAGATCCAATGGGAGGACTCTGAGCCTACTGAACGGCCAAGTGATGCTACACTGATTGCATGCTAGAGACCCTAGGGAAGGTACATGCATCATAATGACTTCTGTTCTTGTGTGTCTTTGGTGTTTGGGGAATTTAAAATATATAATGATTTAAAATGAATTTAAAAAGAAAATTTCCATACTACCTAGTCTTAGAATTTCCATGGTTACCCTTTTCAGCTATAGAACCCAGATGTTTCCCACATGTGGTATGATCAGTTGAGGCCTAATAGGCTGACCTAGTTGATCAGCAGAGGGTTGATCGATAGGAGGAATATGACTTGTGGCAGAGGACCCTTCGTGGTTTCTAGCGGGAGACCCTAGAGAAGTACGAATGAAGCATTTCAAACTTAGAGATGGAGGGCTGTCTTGAGGAGCTGGTGATCACCTTTACATTGATTCGTGCTCTAAGGGAGTATTGGGTTCCTCTAGTGATGAGATATATGAGTGTAGAAGAACGCAAGTGGTGAACGCTCTACCTCGGGGAGAGGAAGAAGAATGATGTTTTGTGGGATGACTTTGAGAAGGATTTTCAAGTGGAGTTTCTTTCCTCGAAGAAGAAGGCCGAGAAGAGACTGAAGATTCTCTCCCTCCAATAGGGAAGTATGTCAGTGAGGGAACTAGGGATCAAGTTCCAGGATCTCCTATGATTTGATTCAGACCACTTTCTGGATGTGGAGTCTTAGGAGAGACGCTTGGAGGAGGCACTCCGACCTTCTCTTCAGTATACAGTTACTCCCTTCACCATGCCAACATAATTAGAAGTTAAGAAGAAGGATGAGGTGGTTAAAAGGATTCAATTTCAAGGAGGCATGCTATGATAGGGGATCCAATCGAGTTTGTCAAAGGGGATGGGAGTCAACAGGAAGTCTCCAACATTAGGGCCTTCCAAGTTTCAGCCAGTGGGGAGTAAGCATCAACAGTTCTAGTTTCGGTCTCCTAGTCCTATCTGTTCCCCTATTTTCTTGGGACCAAGGTGTTTTTCTTATGGAGGACATAGGAACATCTAGAGTTAGTTCCCAGTTTGTGATTAACTTAGTGGGGGTGGCTGGTTCAGCACCCGCCTCCATAGTAGTCGTTACCGGTTAACCCTTTTCAACAGTAGTAGGACCCCACTCCACTGAGGGTAGACGGTGCTAGAGGAGGTTGAACACATGTATATCCTCAGGGACCTTGACCAGGGCATGGTCAAGGAGGTAGCTGACAACCTCGGGGTAGAGGTGCTAGGCATGGGTAGTTGCACACTGTAGAGGTAGCAGTTCTAGTAGGGCTGGAGGACATTCGTGGCACGATCAGTCTGTTTAGCACTCTTGATTATGATTTGTTTGATTCAGGAGTTTCAAACTCCTTTGTTTCCCCCAGTCTAGCATATTATTTGGGTCTATATGTAGAGAGACTTCATGTATCCCTGGTGTCGAACATTCCAGTTGGAGGTTAGACCAGTTTATTTGATATTTTATGGGGATGCAGTGAGATTTTAGGGCCCATTAGTCAAATGGGGATCTTATTATACTATAGATGCAGCTATACGATGTCATCCATGGCATCAATTGGTTGTTCTCTGTGCATTACGTTATCGACTTATTCTAGGGTAGAGTTGTGTTTTCAGATATGAATGGCCCACGTATTGCTTTTGTTGGTGAGCATAGTTGTCAGGTGGGTATCCATTGTGTGGATCCCATTCTTTATATGTTAGTCGAACTGTCAAAGGGGTTGAAAAATGCTGATATGGTAGAAGTTCAAGGTGTTTTTAGGGAGTTCCTGGATGTTTTACCAGAGGAGGTTGAGACTCTACCCCCTCGACATGACATCAAGTTCAAGATAGACTTACAACCTGGTGCCCGTCTGATTTTGATGTCTCCCTGTAGGATGGAACCTTCTGATTTGTGGGAATTATAGATTCAGATCGATGATTTGATGAGGAAAGGCTTTATCTGGCCCAATGTGTCAAAGTGCGGTGCTCCAGTTTTTTTTAAAAGAATGCGGTTGGTGTCTTGAGGCTATGCATCGACTTTTAGAGAATGAACTAGGTAACTATCAAGAACTATTACCCCTTCTAAGGATAGACAATATTTTTGACCAGTTAAGGGGAGAAGGTTGGTTCTCCATGATCAATTTGTGATATGGATATAAATAGTTAATGGTGAAGGAGGGTTACATCCCAAATACTTCTTTTCTGGTGTAGTTATGGGCACTTCGAGTTCGTTGTCATGTCGTTCGGTGTTACGAATGCACCAATCATGTTCATGGAGATCATGAACTCTGTTTTCCATGAATTCTTGGACCGGTTTTTCTTCATGTTCATCAATGAAATATTGATCTACTCAAGTACAGAGGAGGAGGCCCTTGGAGTTTCAAAGTTGTGGACCATGTTTTCTTGAATGTTTCCTCTCGAAATGGGTATCAGTGGTTCAGTAACGGTAGCAAGCTTTCTCCCAGGTTCATTATGCCCTTTTAAGTGTTGGGATGAGTTGGTGAGGTGGCATATATGTTGGTGTTTCCACCGCGATTATAGAGGGTCTATGATGTCATTTATGACTCTTAAATTCGTTAGTATCTATGCGATGACTCCCATGTCATTGACTGGGTAGAATTGGTTATCTAGGACGACATGACATTCAGGGAGAGGCTAGTGGAGATCCAGGACCATCAGAATAAGGTGATTTGTGGAAAGACCATTCTGTTGGTTTTTGTGTTGTGGAGGAATGGTGACCTCAATGAGAGTACTTGGGAACAGGAGGCACATATGCATGCCCTGTACTAGGAGCTGTTCTGAGTTTTTCTCTTATGTTTTTCCTTATGAATTTCTTATGTTGTAATGCTTGACCTTGTCTCTATGAAATTAGTTGTTTCCTTTTCTATGATGTGTGAGAAGTCCCAACATATGTGGAGGGGAGGAAACAATTCTTAATCAAGACATATTAATTTGGATGTGATTAAACATGTACGGGAGTGTTAGTGCTTCCCAAAGTGGATAGTATCTTGACAAGGTTGAAGGATCTCCCTAATCCATGTGTTGGGATAGTATGATCTTTGAGGTTCACATGGTTGTTTGGGGTGGTAGCTATCAGGGAGGTGTTCTTGGATGTCAAGGTTTTCACTCCATTTTTGGAACAACACAGGGTGGTTTGTTCTTGAGAGGTATCTTGCAAGGTGGTTGTTTGGACCCCTCTTTCCTCAAAGGTGATAATAGTTTGATAGGTATCTAATGAAATGACCCAGATCTCTCCAAGACATTCCTTTTTGAAAATCCTATGTTTTTCATGTTTTGGAAGATATCAGTGACTCATTTCAAAAAGGTTAGCCAAAATTTCTAGATTTTATGTTAGTGTGCCATTCTGAACTATCAGTATCGGAGTTTCATTTTTAACTGTTGGTGTTGACATGTAATTTTGAACTATTAGTGTCTATGTGTCATTTTGAACTATAGGTGTTGGAATTTCATTCTTAATTGTTGGTGTCAATGTGTCATTTTGAATTTTCAATGTCTTCATGTGATTTTGATCTATCAGTGTTGGTGTGTCATTTTGTACGGTCGATGTTGGCATGCAATTTTTAACTGTCAGTGTCCGTGTGTCATTTTGAACTATCGGTGTCAGTGTGTCATTTTGAACTCTCAATGTCGACATGTTATTTTGAACTATCGATGTAGGCATGTCATTTTGAACTGTCAGTGTTTCCATGTAATTTTGTACTATCAGTTTCTGCATGTCATTTGGAACATTCAGTGTCTGCGTGTCATTTTGAACTATCGATGTCAGCATGCCATTTTGAACTATCAATGTTGGAAAGGCATTTTTAACTACCTGTGTCAGTGTTTAATTTTGAACTGTTAGTGTCAGCATGTCATTTTGTACTATCGATGTTGGTGAGTCATTTTTTATAGTCAGTGTCAGTGATTTATTTTTATACTATCGGTGTCGGCATCAGCATCAACGTTAGTTTCAGTGTCGATGTTAGCGTCAGTGTTGGTGTTGGCATCGGCGTCAGTATTAGCGTCAGTGTCAGCATCAACATCATTTCCATTTTTTCACAGTATTTCATGTTTCACCCCTATTACATTTTATATGAGGTAAATCAAGTTTTAAGCCTTTTTCAGGGATTTCTATGGGTGTTTTAAATGATATTAGTTATATATTTAATATCTTAATTGTAATGGGACTTTGAAATAGTCAAACTGTATGATCATTATCATGATCCAACTTTAATGGCCTTTGGAACAATTTCCTTCTATTGATATAAGATATGGATTTTCTAAAGATGGGGTCCTCTCCTATATTTTCTCTTGGGGAAAGGAGAAAGTTTCTTGCGTAGACGAGTCGTGTGCCTGTGCTAGAGCCCTTTCCTGTCCCATTTTTCTTAGAGTTTCCTATAACTCGTGTGACCCCCTATTTGGCACAATGAGTAAATTTAACCATTTTTTGTTCCAAGTAAGGATTTCCCTTCATCTCTCTTTAATTTTTTATCAAATGGGGTGGGTCTAGTAATGCTTCTTGGGAGAGAACAAATTAATTCATTATTTAACAAGAGTAATAAATAAGGGGGGAGATGATGATAAAAAGATAACATGACTTGTTATGATAATGGGAAGGGATTAGAGATGAATGAATGTTGAGCGATATTTTAATTTATTATCCTTTTTTTCATGTTATAAATTATCGTGGAAATTAGGCCATCTAAAAATCATGGTCATTGGGGGCCTTTTCTTGAAAACTAATGATTTTCTAATTCTTTCTGTTGATACTCTGTGAATAATTGAAAATATCAATCCATTAAATCATGTACACTTTGTTAAATAAATGGATTCCCAATGATCAAACCTATTCTATGATCACCCATATTATTTAATGTGGAGTTAAAGAACCCCTCTTTATAAATCCAAATATTCTTGGCTTAATGGTGTGGTTGTGTGCTGTGTTTTGTTGGATTTTGTACATTGTGGGGGTTGTGTGAAGTTTCTATTAGTATCCTTGCTACTAGTACGAGGGTGGATAAAGGGAATGAATTTTTGTTTGGGGTATATCCTGTTTGTGCAGCGAGGATGATATTTAGTGGGTTCTTATGTGGGTTTTGTGTATGGAATGGTACAGGAGGAGTGATAGAATATCATTCCAAGATATGGATTTATTTTGGAATGGATGAACTTTTAGGCAATGGGATTGCATTTTTTTGTTATTTTGAACATCGATTGACATTATGCTATGGGGATATAATGTGTTTAGGTGTTGTTTTTGTAGTGGGAATACAACTTGAATTTATTGTTATGTTGAGAATGGTTATGGATAGTTGTTTCCTGGGTAGTGGAATTAATTACAATGAACTCCTTAATAAATAATGAACAGTGATTAAAGGAAAAAGGGGTTGAGTTTATGCTTTGGTCATGGCTGTTGTGTGGTTATTCATATAGGGGTAGCAGAAAACATGGTTATATGTGGTTTAGTTATTTGTTTGAAACCCATAAGTTGGGATGAGTTATTGTTTACCTATATGTATAAATTTTAGTTCCATGTGATTTCTAATATGCACCCCACCCTTGTTGAGCACTATGTGCTGAACACCCTCATTTATCGAGGGAGGGCGTATTTTTTAACATCTCGAGGAGATGATGGATATCTAGTTATTGACTTTATTCATTGCACCCACTTTTGGGTTCTTACCGCTCAAGCGTATTTGGGAAGGCTGTAGTGGCTTAAGGTTTACTATTATCCCAAGATCCTTTAGGTAGTTTTTTTTTGGATGAGGGGCCCAGGTGTGTGTGGGATAGGTTTTTTCCAAAGTGTCTTCCGGATGAAGCTCATGTGTTTTCAAGTGATAGGTTTGGTTGTTGTCACTAAGGTATCTTTGAGTGAGGTATGTGTGGTTTTTGACTCAGGTGTGTGAGGGAATTTGTGTAGTGGTAATGCATTTGGGGAAGGGAGGTAGCGTCAAGACATTAGCCATTAGGAATGAGTAGTTAACTAGTGGGAAAACTGGTGTAGGGTACCCAAATTATCAAGGTTCTTATATAATTACCTTACTTGATTTACATTATTTAGTGACTGTGCCTTGGTGTAGTTGGGATAGTTAGTATTTTCTTTGGTAGGTGTTAGTGGTTTCTGTTGTTTTGAGAGGGGAATTAGTATGCTACTATCACTTGTTCACTAGTGACTTTTATACCCTACTGAGTATACATGTACGCTCACCCTGCGTTATAAAACTATTTTAGGTTTCTATGGGGACTTTGAGAATCGTGGTGGAATTTACTAGCTCGAGCGTTGAGATAGTTGATGTGTTGCTGCTCAGTCTCACTCTTTTGGTATTTTCTTTGGTGATTTGGTTGTACTTTTGTCGCAGTTTATGTTTAAATCCCACATGGGTTGGATTTTGGTTTTATTTATATAAATTTTTGGTGTTGTTTTGGATTTTTACCATCTTATCTCCCAATATTGTTTTTATTAAAGAGGGTAATGCCTTCCATTTTGTGTGATATTTTATACCCTTTGTGTTAGTCGCCACCCTAAGGCCTATTTAAGGTGGGACTCATGTGTTATTATATCTCCTTCATCTTGAAGAAGGAAGGGCATGGAACTTGGATGACCCTTCCCTCATCTCAAAGAAAGTGGGCCATGAGATGAATAATCATTTAATATCATAAAAATAAGTCAAGTATATCTTCCAGGACATCATAAAAAAGTGTATTTGGCCCATAAACAATATACTATACATAATAATTTCCTAATATGGAATATTTTAGAAAAAAACATTATAGGTTTATATATTCCTAATCCTATTATTATTATAATTATATATCCAGATATATATGTGCCACATTAAATGATAACAATCATCGATCCATAAAAATCTATAGCGTGATTAACATATGAAAATATAATAGGTTATCTTATAATTTTTATAAGGTATACAAAACATTATAAATTGAGTTAGTGTATGATACCAAGATTGTAAATCCATAAAGAATGATATAAAATAAAACATCAGTTATATTCATAAGTAATTTCATTAAATATTTTTAACAGATATGAAAATTAATTTAGAGGAAAAGATAAAACCCTAAATAAGTCAAGAAATAATTCCCTTAGTATTTTGATGTTTTTAAAAATGCGTAAAAGATGAGAGAATATAATATTTAAAAATATTAAAAGAAATATAAATCATCTAAGAAACATAAAATATATAACTTACAATGTAATATTGAAAAGTAGAATATAAGAAAAGGAAAGATAAATAGAGGCTAATTAATAGAATATAAAGAAATATACAGAGGGAGAGAGTGTGTGTGTGATCACCTTTATAAAAACATAAGTAAGAATAAATCAATATAAATAGGAAAAAACATCATTTAAAACAGTGGGAAGGGTATAAATTATATCTAAAAATGATATATATATATATATATATATATAAAATAAAGGAACATGGACATTAAATTGAAGCATCTAATCAAAAGAGAGATAAGAAATAGTTCTCTCATAACTTAACATATGACTCACATAAACGTGATCTATATCTCTATAAAATAAACACTAGTATTGAAATTAAAAATTTGAAAACCTTATTAATTTCCATTTATTCTAATATTAACAATTTATATTCATTTATTATTAATTTATTTTTATTCAATGTATATATAGGTCTCCAGGTGTTAATAGTTCCACTTGTCCCATTCTTGCTTTCATATAGTGGTCTTGATCATTATTTTTTGTTCATAATTTCATCATCTCTTGAATATTAAAAATAATAGAATTAATAAATAATAATAATATATAATGTTTCATTTTTATTCTGGTATATATATTTGTATAGTTGCAATTAAATTGTTTGATATTATTTGAATCAGAACTGTTTTACAAATAATAAGAGTTATTTAATAATTAATATTTAATTGAATATTACCATTATAAAATGATAAAAATAACTTTAATCCAAAATTAATTACATATATAACCATTATTTATATTTTGTAACCATTCTTAATGACAATGATTGAAATAGATTAGCATAGTTCATATAGGTATTCAAACCTACCGAAACACAGACACACTAAAACAAAATAATATATTATGTTTTATATATTCTAATTAGAACTATAATTATCTATATTGGGAATATAAATTAAAAATATTGGAAAGAAAAAATTACATACATTGGGGAAATAAAAACCTCTCTTAGCAATGAAAATTTTGAGGATTCTCTTTGTTATCAAAATATACCCAGAGTAAAGAAAGATATTAGGGGAGGGTTTTTTATATAATTTAGAGGTAAAATTCAACTTTATATCTGGTTTTCAATGAGTGGACGAAGGATCGTATTATATATGGAATTTCAATGACATTTTTTTAAATGCTCATTTATTGATGGTTAATGAATGTAATGTTGTGTATAATGTGGTGCATAATATGAAGAAAAAAATTGGGTTATACATTTCTCATACTCACACATTTTCTTATAATTTTAAAAAAATTATTAACTTATAATTCATTTTTACCATATATATCATCTTTACTGTATCTACAAATGTATTTAATTATTCACCTAGGTTGTTTATTTTTTACAAAACAAAAGATATTTACCCTCTTACCTAATTTTTACATCATGATTCAAAATATAGAATCTATTTTACTAAATTTAAACTCTATATATGATAAATATAATTTTTATATAACAACGCATAACACAATAAAATTATTCTAAAATAAAAATCACTTATTTGGTAATGAGTGATTTTATATATAATCATTCCTTAATTAATAATTCGATGATTTATTTTATTTATACATATAAAATGAAAATTATTATTATTATTTAAATTGAAAATTTAATAGTAAACATTATTTTTCTTATAATACAAACAATATATTTTTACTTAGAAACTGTTATCATATTAGTAATTATTAATTAATATCATCTTATACTCTATTAATATAATCCATAAAGACATAATTATAGAACCTAATAGTGATATAAGAAATGTTGTTATTTTCAGGTGGAGATTCTTCTAAAATGGATCATGTAGTGATCACCACTATCTTGAACTTTTCTAACTATAAATTTTGTTTAAATCACACTTGTTGGAATCCATATTAGACTTAATCAATAGAAAACCCTACTGTAGTACTTCCTTACCAAACTCAAATAAATTTGTCTAATATGTAATGGTTATAAAGTTTTATTACATAGAATCTCCATTCATAAATAAATTTTATAATTTTATTATACTTATCAATACAAATCATATCAAAGGATAAATTATAATGGTAACATCTCATAAATATTTCCATTAGGTATCTAATACCGTCTAAATATTTCGCATTACAAAAAAAATTATCATATTGATCGATTTTATCAAATATATATATATAAAATAAATGATTATATATATCCTAAAACTATATACAACCATCGACTATAAATACTCATATACCCTCCTTACATATACCCACAAAAAATTCCCACAATTACTCTAATTGTTTCCCTATTTATTTAATAAAATTTATATCATATTTATAATAATTTTATTCATTTTATATTAATTCCTGGTTATATGATTTACATGAGTAATCATAAGGGAGAATATTTCAGTCTTGGAGTCATTGAATTTAATTTCATTTAAAATAATTTTAATTTTAAAATATTATGTTCTATATATGTTTATTTTAATTTCTTATTACACCGTTCATTCCCATATTCATATGAGTACTCCCATATCAGAAAAACACATCTTATTAGGTCATTATCCCTACTATTTCTTAGAAGCAATTATCATAATTGATTCATACTTATGGTTGAACTACTTTCTACTTTTGGAAAATGTGATGGCAGTAAACATAATGTTAAAGGATTAAGATTAGGAGGAATACATTGCAATACAAGAATTAGAGTAGTAATATAGAGAGGCTAAGGTTATATTCTATATGGAACATTAGATTATGAATTTTAGGAATATTTATCAGTAGGTGGAGGTTACAAAATTGAGGAATATGATAAAGTAAAAAATTGTAATGAATAAAGTTTGTGAAGGATTTAAATTTACAATGGATAATGATGTTTATGAATGTAGAGGTTAGGTATAAAAAATGTTCATTTTATAGAAAGACTTTCAATAGTCATTATATGTATGAGTAGTGGTATCAAATATAGTTTTAAAATTGATCCTATACAAATTGAGTTTTTTATTTTTCCATTGGTGCAAGAGAGCTCATCTTACCATATTTTAATTCTAACCTAGATATATTAAAAAATGATCTTTAATTTATGCATGTTCCTTCAAAAACCTATGACATCATTCTTCTATGAACCATAAGGATGTTTATAGTCATTTTGATTTAGTGGGTATTCAAATTTGGAATATCTGGTTCATATGAATGATAAGATAATTTAAACATGTTTAGAATGATTAAATAGATGCTTAGATTTATAAAATAAGGAGAGAATACCCTGAATAAGTTTAAAAGTAGTTATTCATATAAATAACAGAGAAAAGTGGTAATAGCAGACACATGGTGTCTGATATAGATCCATTAGGTACCTAGTGAAAGCACTTATGGTGACACTTAGATATTTTTCCAATGAGTATCCAATGGACCATCGAGTACCTAGTCAACCACAAGGTACACAATGGTATTGTATTGAATACTCTATAGGTTATATGACAATTTTAGATGGTAATTGTGGTATTTTATGAGTGTTTTATTTTAGAGACGTCTCAGTCATCCTTCTGTCCTGGGAATCAGTATAATATTGGGAGCCTTGTTTTTTCTCCCTTCCTCCATCCTTTTCCCACAAGTGTTTGATGACAGTGGTGGTTTTATCATATCAATTTAAGGTAGATCCTCTCCCTTAATCCTCCCTTATCGTTATCCTTCTATATATTTATTAATTTGATAATATATTTGTGGTACTAAATTTAAAATCTAAAGATCATGGTTGAATTTCCATGTAATTATTGGGATTTCATATGCTGTTCATAGAGTTGGCCTAAGAATGAAAGGTTTTCTTCATTAAATTCCATTTATCTTGAAGTATGTAACCCTTATATTTGTTCTAAAAATTTTATGATTGGTATTTAATAGACCATTAATGAAAAATTAATTTTTTTTCTTTTGATTAGTGTAGGATCAATTGTGTGTCTAGAGAATTCAATAACTATTTAAATGGTGTTTCAACATCAATACATCACTCGATGAGTATAGAATCAACTTTAATGTTTTTGGTTTTTTATTTTAATTTTATTAGAGAATGATAAATTGTTCATTATTGATATTTAATGTTTTTTTATAGTTAATATGTATATGTGACAGGTTGGGACTATAAAATACTTATGTTATTGTGGTTTATGGAATTGATAATGGTGACTGTATGTTTTTATTGAGTGTTATAATAATATATTTTTGTGATTTATTATCATTATTATTGATGAAAACATTGTGTTGAATTTATCCCTAAATGGGATGGGACCATTTAATCATAATAGTAAATAAGGATTATATCAATTACTAAGTATTTTAGGGGGTGGCACTTTGGTTGAGAAAAAATCAATGTACAATTTGATGGATTTTTTTTATGGTAACATACATTAAATTTTGACGCAATTTTATAAAAGAAAATGGTTTTACATTTAAAATTTAATTTTTAAAGGAAAGTTTTAAGAAAACGTATTTCTAATGGTTAATGTTTTTACCTTTTAAAATTGTATTTTAATGGAAGTAAATATTTTTTGAAATTTCAAAGTGCTAAAAGGTATTGAAAGGGAAGGTTTTGAAATGGGATTTCAAAAAAAATAAGGGGGTTTCCAAAAAAAAATTCATATAATTTTTCCAATGGGATAGTGTGGTTAATAATGTAATGTGATTGAATTTTTATAAAATTATAAATTAGGATTCAATATTTTTATTTTCATGGAACGAAAAAAGAACCAGTTTTGATAAATATTATGGATTTTGTCACCTTTTCATGGTGATGCCATTTTTTCTAAATCATCAAATATTATGTGAGATATTTTATTTATATTTTTCATCATTATTTTATTATATTTCTTAATAACATAATAACTATATGATAATAATTCTCTAGGACCCTCAGAACCATCATCCAAGATCTAGTGTGAAAAATACATTATTATTTTTGAATAAAAATATCTAACATTACTAAACCGTATACGACTCTTAAAATTATTATTATCATTTATATCTTGAGTCTTTGAAGGATTACAAAAATTTAAATAAATAACTATCTAACTCCATAATTTTTTGAATCTAAATACATCTAATACATTTTAATCTATATTTTAACTTAAACAAATAATAATGTAAGGACTCTAAAATCACTTCTACACTTCAAAATTTATTTGGAAAACATTTTAAGACATGGGGTGTGTAAATTGATCAGTGAGGGGTTTTAGACTTGAGTTTTTCATTTTTAAAAAACACAATAAAACCATTATTTAAAATGATTCCTCCAAAAAATAGGAAACATTGTTTTAAGTATAACATTTTTAAAGCTAAAACTAACTTTACTCCTAAAAATCCATAATAATTTTTAAAAAAAAATTCTAGAACATTTTTTATATAAAACTATAAAATACTAAATCCAATTTTCTAAAAAAATGAAAATGCGAATCAAACCAAGTTATATCTTATATATGAATATTATTAAATAGTGGAATATTTAAAAAAGTTACTATTAAAAAGAATCCTATAATTAAAAAATACTTTGAAAGATTAGAAAAGGTTGAGTAAAAAAGGTTCATTGAAGTCTATATATGCTATACCAGTCACATGGTGAAAAATGATATTTAGTTTTGGGTTCAACTCCTATTCCTCACCCTCTTTAGAAAGTCCATGTGTCAAATTTTACAAATTTCTTTATATATTTCCTAATTTATTTTTTATTCACTAAGGTTTTTTAAAAAAATTTATTTTTTAAAAAATATCCATTGATATATTTATATATAAGAACTTATATATTAACACACACACACAAAAATAAACATATGATATTATTTATATTTGTTTAGAGGCTAAAAAAATAAATTTTTAGATAAATAAATACTTTTGAATCAAACATGGAATGATGACCAGAATAAAAATAATTCATGTCCATACAATAGTTCAAACATAAGTTACACATATGAATTGTGATATTTTTTCAAGAGAAACTAATTTTATAATTTTTTATTAATAAAAATAATTCACTTAAAATGGTAACTAAAAAAATAAAGTTACACATAAAATGATGATATTGAAATACCATAGAAACCTTGAAATTTAAAATATATTATACCATATTCCCCTATAGAGTTTTTTTTTGTTTTTAAAGAAAAAATATTAAAACATTGTTTTAGATAAAATTATAAAATTTGAAATAGTATTCCAATTACAAATTATTTTTTGAAACATTTAATTAGAAACAAAAAATAATTTTGACAAATAAAATGATAAATTTTAAATTTTTTTAAAAAAAATCAATGAAATTTATTTTTTTAAAACATACCAATTATATAAAATGAGATTTTAAAAAAGATAATTTAATTTAAATTTTTTATACATTAAAAGTTAATTTTGAAAAGAGACTTCCCCTTAAAAATATGGTTTTGAAAAATTAATTTTTGAAATTAATTTTAAAACATGAAAGGGTTTAGAAAAAAATAGTAATTTGATAAAATTTTCCACTTATGAAAATTAGAATACATTTTTTAATAAAAAAATTATTCCCTTGTAAAAAAAATTATAAATAAAATCCTTACAAAAATAACTACTTAAAATCAATTAAATATATGTTGATTGTTTTTAAAAAAATGTAATTTTAAATTTTAAAAAACACTTTTACCTTGCCTTATTTTTTCAATGAATCTCACTGATTTCTTTACAAAATATCCACACCATTAGTTATCCATACAAAAGATAATTATTGATACAGACTTACCTTCTCTCAAACTCTCTTTATCAAACCTCAACTTAAGCATAAAACAAATTTTTTTCTATTTTTTAACACCATAGGGTTGGGATATTCTTTTATAATCTCATTACCACTTTATTATGAATCCAAAGATTCATTTTATGGCCTATTGGGATATATATTATAAAACTACAAACAACAACCATTTTTTATAAAATGCTTACTATTTTTTTGACCTCTTATTATTACCATTTTTCCTTTGCACTTTAATTTTTTTTGAGTATGAGTGTGTGAATATCATTATATGTAATGTAGATATAATTTTTGAAAGACCCATTAATATAATTTGAAGGATCCTTTGTCTATTTAAAGTAAAAATCCATTCACTACCTCAGATATCATATGCACAGGTGCACACACACACACACATACATATGTATTTACATGTATATAGATATATATACTCACATTACCCAAAAAGGATTGATATTATTTAAATGAGTAGGAGAAGATGGCCATCGTATCGAACCTGTCACACAAATCTAGATAGAGACCCACCTGGGACTCCAATATAGTCGACCAACACCATGAATCCTGCCAACCATCCCCCAACATCTTGTGTTTCAGAGCCTATGATGAGGAGGATGGATGTATCAAATTCAGAGGTGATGCGGGCTTACCAAGATGTCAAATCTAGGGGTTCTGGGCCATCAATGAGATCCAGATATAATGAGGTATCATCTGTCAATGGAGGAGGATGAAGAACGACGATGAGAGGTCATATAGTGACGTTGTGGGAAATGAGAAAGGCAACGACACTGCTGCCCCCACATTTTTTAATTCAAATTACATATATATTCATATTTAAATATAAAATATGATATCTATTATTTAATTTTATTAGAATTTATAATATCCATAAAAAATACCCATTTCTAATTAATATGCACCATTTTAACTATCTTATATCTGTTTAGAGTAAATATCATAATGAATATTATTTCACCATAATTAGTATTTCTAAATAATTATATTATTATTATAATTATCTTATACTTTTTTACATAAAATCATAAAAATATGGTAAAAAAAGTTATATTACTATCAATAATTTTGATACACTCACTTTAAATTGAAAATTTATTTATCATAATAATGTGAAATTAAAATTTTCTGTTATCAATAATATATCTTACCAATGATCAAGGAAATATTAAATATTTATATATCATAAAATTCTTATTCCCAAAATTATATTTTATTTTTTAATATATTCATTACAATATTTTATGTGCCAAAAAATATTAGCATATTATATATTCCACTAAATTTTTTAATTGATATTATATAAATATTATAATACCACTAAAATTAATAATTATCATTAGACATATTTTTTAATTTAGCATATTTTACCAATTATTATATTCATTTTAGATTAATATATTATTTATAATAATTTCTATTTTTATTAACTACTATTAAATTGTTTACAATGTTTTCAATTAATATCTTATTCACCAAGTTAAATATTACAATTAAAGTCCATGATTGTTACTAAATATATTTATGATTATCCTTGAATATTATATTCATTTTTTATTTTATTATGATAAATTCTATACTAATATTGGATATTATAAATAATCTCTAAATTAATAATTGTTAATTTATAAAATATAACACTCATATTTTCTTAATTATTTATATAATATCTAAATAAATACTAATATTATTAAATTATAGCTTTGTAATACAATAAAAATATAATTTTAAATATTATATTTATATATTTTTTTATTGACACAAATTAAGATATATATGTAAATATACCTTATATTCTCAGTTTGTTACACTCTCCCCCTTTAAATAAATTTCATCATCAAAATTGGTAATTATATAACACAAATTTTACTTTATAATTTTATACAGAATAAATATTTATGTGTTTTCTTAGTTACGACTAGTTAGGGTATGACAAATCATAGAAAATATATATGATATTAATTAATGTGAATTTTTTCATGTAAAGAGAACTCTATTAAATCCTAGATCCAAAACATTGAAATCCTATAAAGTTGATATGATTCTCTCTTAGATCACAACATCTCTACTATTAAGGGTGACAGAATTTTAATCACTTAAATCCTCAAAAGAAAATATCTAAAAAATAAATTATCCACATTATCCAAAAATATGAATTTTCCTAAACATCCCTTTGATACCAACTGAGATTCCCCAGACCCATTCTCTAAGATGAAATTATAAAAAAATGTTTATTTTCTACTGAATAAAATTATCTGATATCAATGAAAAATATGAAACCTTTACATTTCCAAGGATCATTTAGTTATAAAATTTTCATGGATTAATAAAAAAAACTATATAAAACTATATACATTTTTTTGAATCTATATACTTATTAGAAACTTTCAACTCTACTCCAACTAAGACATATAATCACATATTGACTCCAAAAATACTTCTACTCATAAATATTCTACTGAATAATATTTTAAAACATAGGGTGAGAAAACAAATGTATAAAGAGATTTAAAATTTAGTTATCCATTTTTTAAAAAAATTGTAAACATTCATTTAAAAAAACTCTTTAAAAAATTGGAAACCAAGTTTAAAAAAAATTGTTTTGATAGAAAATCCACTATACCCTTAAAAATACATAATTTATTTAAAATAATAATAATTTCAATAATATTTTTTGAGAAAACGTTAAAATACAAGATCCAATCTCCATTGAAAACCAATCCTTGAACAAAACCATGTTGTCTCTTAAAAATGAAGATTATTAACTAGTGAAATTATTAATAAAATATAGATTATTATTAAAGAGAATCAAGTTATTTTTAAGGAAAAAAACTTTTAAACCTTTGAAAAAATAATAATAAAGAAACTTGGAATATTGAAGGATATATATGGTCAAAATGTTTTATAGTGGACTTACTCACTTGAGGTTTCAGTTCACTCTCTATCCCTCATCTTGTTTAAAATGGATAAGTTCTAAATTTTACAAAATAGTTTATAACTTTCCTATTTTATTTTTTTATTCCTTGGGTTTTCAATCAAAAATAATTTTCAAAAAAATAACCATGTATATATATATATATAAATAATTAAATATAAACACACACAAACACATTATCTTATGTATATTTCTCTAGAGGAAATGAAAATAATTTTTAAAACTTTTCAAGCATACATAGAATTCTGAAAAGAATAAAAATAATACATGGATATAAACCACTTCAAAAGTAAGTAGAATGCATTGAAACATCTAATTTGTGAATAAAACTTACATTCATATGAAATAATATTTTAATAATAATAATTTTTTTCATAAAATAATATTTCTGAAAATATATTTACACATAAAATTATGATTTTAATCACGTTTAACAAACAATGAAATTAAAAAAAATATTAAAAAACAATTCCCTGACAGGGGGAGTATTGTTAAAAAAAATTATTAAGAAATCGTTTCACATAAAATGATAAAATTTTAAATACTATTATACTTCCAAAGATATTTTTTGAAACATTGAATTATATACTTCAAAACCTCTTTATACATAAAATAAAATATTTTAAACTTCTTAAAACAAATATGTGATATCATAAATTTTTTAAAAAATGGATCATGAATAAATATTTATTTCAAAGATTATTATTGAATTTAAAATGTATCATAGATAAGATTTAAATTTTTAAAATAGG
This sequence comes from Viscum album, assembly GCA_963277665.1. Lineage (NCBI taxonomy): Eukaryota > Viridiplantae > Streptophyta > Magnoliopsida > Santalales > Viscaceae > Viscum > Viscum album. The sequence continues at coordinate 948,029,739 of OY728155.1, read as the reverse complement.
TATACCATTAAAAATGAGGGTTTTGAAAAATTAACAACATATATTTATTTTAAAAAATAATAATTTTTTAAAAAATAGTAATTTTAAATATATTCCCTATTTTGAAAATTAGAAAACGAGTTTTAATAAATCATATTATTACTTTATATAAAAGAATATAAATAAACTAAAAAAATTAACAACATAAAATCATGTAAAATTATGAAGCGGTTTGTTTGGAAATGGAATTTTGAATTTAAAAGACACCTTTCTATTACCTTAATTCTACAATGAACCTTATTGATTTTTTTCAAACTCTCCCCCCTATTAGATATCCCTCCTAAAGATAATTATCGATATACACTATACTTCTCTCTCTCTCTCTTATACAACCACAAATTATACAAACAAAAACATGTTTTTCGTTTCAATTTCCCAAAAAACCTAAGGGGAGGGAGTTTATTTTATAAGCTCAACCCTACATTATTTTATATTTAAAGAATCTGTTAATAAAATTTTGTGTGATTGAGTCAAGGCCTAAAAACAACACCGATTTGTTTCTCTAAGGATCACTATTTTGTTCCCCTTATTAATATTAGTTGTACTTCACATTCTCATTTTTTTGTATAATAATGAGTGTGTGGATAACATGATATATCATGTACTTGTGACTCACAAAAATTATATCTCTATATAATGAAGACTCCTCTATCTGTTTCAACAAGTAAATGATTTAATACCATGGATATAACACACACACAAACACACACACACACACACAAATATACTTACACACACACACAAAATATATACATATATGTTTACTAATATTCCATGAAAAAATATCTATTATTCAAATAAGGAGGACAAGATATAAATCCTATCAAAATGGTCACCTAAATATAGTCGAAGACCCTCCTGAGACTCTACTACATTCGAATATCACCATGAATCTAGCCAACTATCCAACAAAAACTCTAGTTTGTGGACCCTTGATAAGGAGGACAGAGGTATCAATTATAAAGGTGATGCAACTCTCTAAGGTGTCAATGCCGACGATAGAATGTCTTCTATGCGACCCATAAATGGTGAGGTGGCATCATTTAATAGATGATGATAAACAATTAGAGCGAGTGGTCATGCATCGGTGTCGGGGGAAACAAGGAAGATAATGACCCGGTTACCCCCGATTGTTTATTTAAATTCTACTTATATATATATATTTAATATATATTTATATTGAATTATAAAATATGATATCAATTATTTCATTCTTTTAGAATTTATCGCATCCACCAGAAATACCCATTTCTATTTAATTTTAACCTTTTTAATAATCTTATATCCATTTGGAATAAATATCATAATTAATATTATTTCCTAGTAATTATTATTTATTGGTTATTATAATATTATTATAATTATATTCTACATTTTTACATAAAATCATAAACTTATGTTGAAAAATATTATATTAATATCAATAATTTAGATTCATTTACTTTAAATTAAATATTTAAAAATCACAATAAATAGAATATTAAAATATATAGTTACCTTTAATACTTATTACCCATGATCAAGGAAATTTTAATACATTACTTATCCTAACAATTATATTCCCCATATTTTATTCTAATTGAATTTTTATATATTCATTTTGATATTTTATATTCCATATAATATTAATATTTTATATATTCCACTAAAATATTTAATTAACAATATAAAAATATTATACTACCACTAGTTTTTATAATTATCCTTAGATATATTATTTTTAATTTATTACATTTTACCAATAAATATATTAATTTATATTAACATTTTATTTACAATAATGTATATTTTTCTAAACTAATATTAAAATTTTATATACACTATTTTGAATTAATGTCTTATTTATCAAAATAAATATTATTATTAAAATCCATAATTTATACTAAATAAATTTATGTTTCACTTTAAATTATCTAATAATATGTTAATTTGTTTTGATAAATTTTATAATTATATTATAAATTAAAAATATTTTCTAAATATTTATAATTAATTTAAATAATATAGTGCACATAAGTTCCTTACTATTTACATAATGTCTCAATAAATACTAATATTATTAAAATATAACTTTGTAATAAAATAAAAATATAATTTTAAATATTAAATTTATAATATTTCTTGAATTAAAAAAATCTCAATATATATATATATATATATTAGAAACCTAATTCATTACATTATATATATTGATGGGTTATATTGGGTTAAGATACTGTGTAAGTTTCATTTAAATGTATGTTTATAAAAATTTTGGGATACCCTTTGGGATGAAACCAAGTCTAGGAATTTTAAGTGATCCTGACTATATGGAGTGATTTGTGGAGTCTAGTGAGACTTTGACTAAGTTATTATATATTGGATGTTATTAGGTCATGATATGACCTTTGGATTGTATAGAATACTTAGATATTGATTGATTTATGGATGAGTTATTCACCACATTAATTTGTGTGATTCTTGATGGGTGATGATCCTCCTTATTTCACATAACAGTGACTAATTTATGGGACCTCATTTTTTGTGTTAGGAGACTTTACCCTTGATTTTTTTACAGAAAATAAAATCCTGATAGTTGGGATATAGTCATAGTATCATAATAATTGTTAGTATGGTACTAGAAATTGGAGTAGAAGATGAGTGGATGCCTCCATCAATTTCATAATAGAAGAAGAGTGGACTCAATTTAAGTGATATTGAAACATTAAATTATGAGATAAGGTGACACAACCTATATCTAATGAGGAAAAAAATTATACATGATTAACCTATTAAAAAAATTATTACCCCGATGGGAGGTTGCAAATATGATAACCTTATAGCTTGAGGTTTGTCTCATGAACAATGAAAATTTTTTACTTGATCCATCTTGTACACTATTTGATTTACCTGGTGGGGATAGTTTTTTCTTTTGTTATATTATTACTCATGGGAATACAAATATAGAGAAATGAAAAACATGACTCAAGCCTAGATGGTGGAGAGTGATTCACAGATACATACAACTTTGTACTATGTTGTGATAGACTCCCTTATCTACAGATCCATATGAGGTAAGACCATGGCTATGGAACATACACTTATAGATGAGGATGATATTGATATAGGATATGAGGGATTAGTATGTAGAATTTAGATTATATAACCATTAAATGGGAGCCATCCCCTATTAAAATTCATGATATATGGTATAGAGTTAAAGGTGATCTATCAGTAGTTTGGATGAAAACATAGGTGAGGACCATTGGGATAAGACATGGTAGTTTATGAGTACTGGGATTTGTATTTTATATTGGATATTATCATCTAATTGTGTTTTAATTTATATTAGTTGTTTTGGGACCAATTAGACTCCATTTTTTAGTTTATAATGAATTTTGGTAGTTTTTATTAATGCATGGGTGTTATTTAATTACCGTTTTTTGAATGTTTTGATAAGATCATTATTTTCCATAGTATTTTATGATAAGGAAGTAGATGGGTAATAAGATAATGATTGGTCTATGATACGCTGACAAAAGAGTGTTCAAGGATATAATATATCACTTGGTTTTTATATCTAATTATATGAGAGTGGTTGTGCAGCATATCAGAATGCGATACAATGGTAAGAAAGTCATCAGTTTTATCTTGGTTAGACATCGCCTAAATTATGTAGATTTAGTGTGATTTATCAAAGTGGGGAAATATTCTATCCATAATGGGTTTCATATGTGGTTTTATATGTACATTCCTTGGTTATGTTTTCTAGGTGTGTATTGTAGATCTTTCAAAATATTAATAAGAACCACTAACTTACGTATACATCTAAATCATCATACGAACTTAGTGAGTTAAGGGGTTTAATAGAATATAACTATTCCATTAGACTCACCCTTTAATTTTATGCATGTTGTGGGTTTATATGTACATGTTTAGACATTCACGATTCTAGTTTAGGCATTGGATTTATCTTGGAGTTTCATGCATGGTTCGAGTTGAGATTTTGATCAAAGAATGATGATTCAATAGGAGCAGGCCCATTGAGTAGGTCTAGGGGCCATTATATATTTGTTTTTATTATTATTACTCATATAATGTGAGTAAAACCCAAATATTTTAAAAGAAAAAAATGTTCTATAATGTATATTCACTACCACAAAACTGGGTTTCTACAATGCCACCCTTTAACAGCGCTAAAAAAATCCTTGATAAAGGGTACTTTTAATTGCGCTAAAATAAACACTGTTAAAAGTTCCACTTTATCAATGCTTTTGTAGCACTCATAAAGGCACCCCCTTTATTAGAACTTTTTTAGTGATGTTAAAGGGGACCCTTTATCAGCACTTTTGTAGTGGCACTGATAAAGAGGTGGTTTTATCATCATTTTTTTCATAGCGCTGATAAAGTGTATATTTCAAAAAAAATTATATTTCATAAAAAATAATATGTTGATATATAAACATATAATTATATTTATATTGATATAAATATAATATATATATTTTAAATATTTTTTTGATAAGTATAAATTATCATTTTCACTTAATATTTAAGATAAATAGTGAAAATGACTTATAAAATAACATAAAAAATTATTAATTAATAATTTTCTAATTATCACTGATTAATTATCATTTGATAACAATTTTAAGACACAAAAAATAATAAATAATAATAACAGATCTAAAATAAGTTGAAAACGTAACTTAAACTTCAAACGATGATAACTTTTGATCCACGTGTCCGTTTGAGCTCTAAAACATATAAAATCAAAGCATGTGACAAGCACTACGTGCTGGAAACCCAAAAAGAATATTTTGTCAGATTTTGAAGGCCAAAAGAGGCCAAAAAGGACTCAAAAAATGAGTTTTTATTCTAGATACCCAACTTTTTTAACATTTGATGGAATTTAGCCCCATTTACGGGGGTATTTTTGCACTTTTTCAGTAGGGAATACATTTATTTCAATGTATTGCATTTATATTCATATTATGGATTTAAAATTTTATAATTTTTCATAATGTAGTATTATTTATAATAAAATATATAACAATATATACAAGTTTTTTAATATATTCGAACATGAATTTTTTTTCAAATAAATAATTAAACATATTAACATATAAAATATATTTCCCAATATATAAGCCTTATCTAAGTAAAAAATAATATCCATTTTATTTAAAATATAAATATATGAAAATTTATATACCTATATAACGTGTACGTGCATATATAAATATTATCTATATATTATAATGATATGTATATACATATTAATATATAATATTTGTAAATATGTATAAATATTTATACATATACTTATAGAGACACATATAATATATATATATATCTGTGTGTGTGTATGTGTGTGTGTTGTATATATGTAGTTATTTATATATACACACATAAAAAATCATATTTTATAAATGCATTGAAAATCGATCTTATAAATATTTATTAATATATGAATAAATATATGGGTAAAAAATATAAATATAAATAAATAAATAAATAAAATATATATTAATATACGAGTAAATATATAAATATACCTATATATATATTTATTAATATGACTAAATATATATATTAATATATATATATATATATATGTGTTTTTATAAATATATAATAATAAACGAGTAAATATAACTAAATATATATATAAATAAATAGATATATTATTAAATGGAGAAAAAAATATATGGTGGACTGGTAAAGGTTTAGGCACGCAGGCAAGAGGTTCTGGGTTCAAATCCAGGGGGAGGCTGGGCACGAGTGTGGGGAGAAATGAGGCTAAGCGCTGTTAAAGGTGGGGGGGGGGGGGGTGGCTTGGGAGTGTGGGATGGGGTGGGGGGCAAGTTGAAGGGGGATTCAAGTGATATTGAAGCCCCTCCCTAAATTGAGGATTTTTTTAATGTTTTTTAACTTTTATCAACAATTATAAAAAAGCACTGATAAAAGGGCTCTTTTATCAGTGCTAAAAAAATCATTGATAAAAGATCCATTTATCAGCGCTTTCTTTTTCGCGCTAAAAAAGGGGTTTTTATCAGCACTTTTTTTAGTACAGATAAAAGGGACCCCTTTATCTTCAATGATATTAAAAACACTTTTTTAAGGTTGTAAAAGGAATTTTCTAGTGCTTCTAAAGGCCATATTTGTTGTAGTGATTACACGCAACACCGAGCTTAAATGAACCACAAAATAATATTATTTTAGAATCGTTATAACATAGTTGTTCAATTGAAGTGTATGAAAATAAGCAACTAAATTATAGATTTTATAATAAATAAAATATTATAGCTAAATTCTTATGAAATAAACACACAATTATTTTATAAATTCATTTTATTCTTCAAAATTTGTTTTCTTCAAAAATGGTTGGTATTGCCTTTTGTGAGATAATATTATAGTTAAATTATAAAAAATTTAGAAATGATATTTTATTAAAATAATAATATTTTTAAATCATCATATAAAAATTATCTTTGGGTGAATATTTTATATTTTTATGAAAATATTGATTTTCTAGTGAATAGTGAAAAATAATGTTTTTTGGAAAATCTATTTTTCTCAATCATATACAGATTTCCATTTTGTTTTAAAATGGTTTCAAAAATAAAATTATCTCCAATATATTTTCAATAATCCAATTAATTTCATTTGAATCAATTTTATGGTTGAATTTAAAAAAAAATTTATACTTAAAATTTATTTTTATGAAAAAATCTTTTTTGCTGAATTTGGAATTTTTATATTAAATTAAAATTTATAAATTCTGGAAATCTAATCTGAAAAAATAAATTTTATATTTGGAACAAGTATTAATTATTTTTAAATAGTTTTCTTTTATTTTTTTTCTTTATGAATTGTAACCATAATTTTTTTATACTACCACTATACAATTAAAATTAGTTAATTAGGGTTAAATCTAATAAGATTAGGATTAAAATTCAGTATAAAAATTAAATTTATTTCAATGTATTTTTATATTTAATCCATAATAATCCAAAATTTGAAATGTGACTTTTTTTTATTTAACATTTATTTTGACCTTTATAATATTTAAATAAAATTAAAGTAAAAAATGTCATTTTATTTCTTTAAATATCTATAATATTATGTGTTAAGAATATTTTTTATGTTAGGTTATAAATGTTTATTTTAAATAATAATTTTATTTTTGATGTAAAATTATTTTAAAATTTTAGGGATGAAATAATTACCCTAATATCTTACACAGTGCCGAAATAGTTTTTTTGCAAGCAGTAGAAAAATCAAGTAAATGATTTTAAAAACTCTAAAAGTAAGATTTTTCAGGTGATTTAAAGTGCCAAAAAAATTTAAAGATTAATACACCATATTATAAATGTGTGAAATCATTTTTACTTTAATTAATTGTCTGTCATATTTTTTTCAATTAAAAATTATGTGAATAGTCCTTAAAATGACATTAATAGTGTTTTATATTAAATATATTTTATTTAATTATTTAAAATTTTTACAAATCATGAAACATGAAAAATTCAATGATAAATGGTCTAAATTATCATCGATTTACTTTTTTTATCCCATTATTACCTTATAAGTAAAATTATAACTCTTTTATTTGAAGAAAGTCATTACCTCAGTTAAGATTAAAATTTGTTAAGAAAGGAGTAAAACCTAAAGGTGTGGTCTAAAAATATATTTATGAATGATAAAAAATTTAATGGATGATTTTATTGAGACCATAAATTCATTATATTCTAATAAATATAATTTTGGAACCATTTTATATTAGTTATAAACATAGTATATTATAATATTTTATGTATTTCCAAAAATGACATTAATGATAATTTATAAGAAAAATGATTTATTAAATTATTTAAAATTCATAAAAATTAAATATTATTCTACATGAGTAGGATATAGTTTAAAATATCAAGCATTTTCAATTAATGAAGTAATTTATTTTTTTATGGCAACTTTAATGACCCCTAAAGAGTAAAACACTATGATATTATGATAATTTTCAAAAGGGTTAACTGTGGTTTAAAACTAAGAGATAAGGGTGAAAACATAAACAAAACATCACAAAATTTTATTAGGATAGATTATTTATATTTATAATCATCATATATTCTAAATCTATCAATTTGGGGAAATGTTTTCATGTAAAATATTTTTGTATAAATTTATTACTTTAAGTAAATCTAAGAGTTCCCCTTCTATCACATATAAAAGGGAACCTCTTCTCATTTCCTCCTGATACCTTTAATTCCTTATATATCATACAACACCTAACATAATAATATAATTTATTTATTAAACACATTTTAATGTTTATTTTCTTTCCAATAGATCATCCTTTCTTGGATTACAGTGTAACCAAAAAAAGATTCTTATTGAAGAGTTATAACTCTTATAGAGTGTTTTCAATTTTATTTATCCTTATCCATATTAAAGATATATTATAAACATTATAAAATAATTACATAAGTTTATTAAATATTCTTAATTTTTTTATAATGACTTAAAAACTATTATCCATCATTTTCCCATCCCTTGGAAAATGATAATTCTCTTTTTAAACACGTATAGACTACCACCTCCACGGAGAGATCTGATTCATTTTTCCCTTCTGTTTTACACAGGTGAGAATTAGGAAAAATTTAATGAATATATATAACATATATAACGTAATAGTTATTTTTAAAGGTGAATTATCATTTTACATTCATTCATTTCATCCATCGAGAAATGAAAATAGTGTCAATTCATACGTACGACCTACTGTCTCCATGAACAGTGTAATTAATTTTTTTCTCTCAATATTTTATGGATGAATATATATATATATATATATCATTTTATATCATTTTAATAATTCTGGGTATTATGTAACCATGATCAAAGTACACAAACTAGAACTGTCTGTCTAGAATTCTCCTGAAAAATGAAACAGTTAACTCCTAAAAATGGTGATTTTAATAAGGAATTATTTATAAATTAGAATTGAACTATTATAAGTGGATAATATATAATATTATAAGTATTTATATGAATATTATATTGAATTATAATAAATTTAAATTTTTTATATAGGATGTTATAGCACCATTGAATCAAGTTGAATTTGAGGTAAGTGATTTTTGTCTCACTTTTATTTCTGTGACACATATGTTATATTCACAACTCGTTTATTTTATGTGAAGTATATAATTCCCATGAATTTATTCTATTATAATTATAATTGAAATAATGGGGATATAAATATCCATATAAGCTTCTCTCTTTCATGATGTTTTTATTTTAATGTTACCAATGTGGTAAGCGATTTATGTTTCAATCTCATTTTAATTAGGATTATTTATGCTTTAATTTCCATTGAAAGAAATTATATGATCCTTTCTGGATAAATCATTTTAATTTTATTATAATCTATTTATTTATTTATAATACATGTTTCTGTATCATTTTTATCACTTTAATTACTCATTGGAATAAAATAATGTTTTTAAGGAAAAAATATCTTTATTTCTCTCTTTAGAAGAAAATATTTTTTCATCTATATAAATGTTTTATAAAATAATTCTTAAAAGTTTCTATATTCATCTATGATTTATTATGTTTATTTTTACCCATGATTGAATTTTTATAAATTTTTTTAAAATTAATCCTCTTTTTAAATTCTAAACAAGGTACTTTTTAATTTTTAACAAAAATGTAAAAGGTTTATTTGTTTTAACATATAAAATATAAATAGAATTTCTTTCCATCAAACCTCTAAATGAATTAAATATTTGTATAAAATTTTACAATTTTATATTCAATGAAAATGTTTTCCTAAACATTTTAGAAATTTATATATTTTAATATGTTATTTTAAAATGAAAACATTACTGTCCTCATGAAAACATTTGGTAATATACTTATGGAAATTTTAATATATGATAACATCAATTAATTAAACTAAGAAATTACTGAGGATTTAATCCAATGATATAATATTTATCCTTTATTTGGATATTTTATTATTATTATGATGAAATATCAATAAAACCCATTTTATTTTCCATACCTTAGGTTATAGTGAATGTTTTTATGATCTGATGGTATAAATATAAAATCATTTATGATTATGTGATTTTTGGGAATGAAATTATATTTCCCTCCAAATAATTGGGTAAATATTAATTTTTTATAACCTCAAAGTCTATATTGGAGGTTATTCCAAGCACTAAAAAATAGGGTATATAAGAGGTTATCACATGCCCAAAAAATGGTACATATGAGGTTATCCTAAGTCTGACATAGGTATATGGATGGTAATACCAATAATAACATATTGTGAATGTATTTTTGGGTATCCCTGAACTAATATTTCTTTGAATATTATTATCCTACACTTTTTACAATTATTTATGACATGATATTATTCCAATGTAATTTTATCATAGCTTATGTTCTTCGATCCCTTTATTATTCTTGTCTTATGAACTACAAAGATTTATGCCATGAATTATGTTTATGAAATAAGAATTATTGGGTATGATTTTCAATGGTTAATATCATGTTATCATACCCTTTATGATATTTTTATGTTTAAATTTTCATTGATATCTCTCTTGTTTACACTTACTAAACATTTGAGCTCACCCTTTATTATGTTTTTTCTTCGTAATATATGAGGAAAACTTTTATGTATTATTTGTCTAATAAGGGTGATAGTTATTAAAAACTATGTGGGTGATTATTTGTATGTTTTATGAATCAGTTGTTTATATATATATATTTCTCCAAATATACAAAAATTTTAATATTTTGGAATAGATAATAATGTTACATAATGAATATTCATCTAAAAAGATTTAATATTAATTTAATAAAAGTTTTATTTGTTATAGTTGGTATTGGATAATATTTTAGTTACCTTTGAAATCCAGGATGAGAAAACATTAGTGATAACCCCTAAGATAATCCTATGTATATAAGAATGTACTAAGTTATGTAAAGAAAAGTGTAATGTTTTCGTTACTAAAAATTTATGTTTAGATACTATATGGGGATTTGGTTTTGAAACAGATGCATCTAGAAGTAATAACATAAAACAGAGTTTTTCAAGAGAATATATTCCATTATAAATGTGCAAAGTGATTTTCCCTTATTATAAAAATATTTTAAAACTCCCAAGGATATTCTTTGGTTAATTCATATTTTTCTTATGAACCATCATGAAATATTTGAATAGATGATGACCATGCATGACATAGGTTAAACTTACGGTATTAGTTAATAAAAATAATGTTTCATGACTTATATATCTTATATATTATTTTTCATGATTATATGGTTTCCCACGGTAAATATTATTGCTCACACTATAATTTCTGGTTTTAATCAGTGGCTGGTACTAGGAGGATTTTTGATTATGTAGATTGTGATTATAAATAGAATAATGTTTATCCTGGGAAACCAAATGATACTTGAAGGTGAAACCTTTTGAGTATGCTTAACCATATATCTAGTTATATGATTAAAAATATCAACTTGGGTGAGTTTTATGACACACGTGAGTTTCAAGAAGACCATATAGGGAAGAGGATCTAACCACCTACATGTCAATGGTGTGTCAACAAGTACTTAGGTAAATTTCTTAGAGGAATAAAAATTTGTTTTATGTATAGAAAAGAATGTAATAGAGAGAGTAACTTATGAGGAAAAATAAAAATCTCAATAGTGGGAAATGAATTTCATCTTAAGGTACCATTTTTAGTTCAATGTATTACGCGTGGGGACTAGGGGAATTTTCTGATAAAAATTTATAATCAAAGAGTAAATTATTTTACCAAGGAAGTACCTATGCCATGTAAATAATTAAAGTGAAAGTATTGATGTTTTGATGTATTTGGATTCATGAATTATGTTTTAGAAGTATTATATTAATGATATTCTGAATATAATAATCATAAAACATATAAGGATTGATCCATATTATATTTTCTTTAAGGATTTGAAAGCATATATTGAATGGTACCGATAACCATGAAATTTGATTTATTGGTAAGGTGATAATGATTAGTTTGGATAAAGGGATGATTAAAATTGATGAAGTAAATGGGATATTATTGGTAACCTTGAAATTTTTTAGTGATTTGATGATAAAGTGATTTAGGTAATCATTGATGAGGTTTATTTCATTTTTTTATTTATGGAATATATTCAACAGTCTATGATTTTATTTGAAGAATACAGATTATGATAATTTTTAGACGAATATATGTTTTCATGTAGGTTTAACATAATAGTTATAGATACCATCATGGATTTATATGTTTATGGTTGATTATATGTTCATAGTTAGAAATACCCTTTTGAGGTTTTAAGTGATGAGATTTTAAGGTGCTTTTAAACATGTAATAGGTTTTAGTAAGGAAAATATATTTTGGTTTAAATAAACCTTTGGTTTTTTATATGATTTTATGTTATGTAAATTATGGTTTATTGGATATTTGGATATAGATTACCCTAATGGTTGAGAAGTGGTTCAATGACATGGTGATATTTTTAGAGATATTTATGGTCAAGATAATAATTACCTTTTTGGTTCATAAGTAAATATGATTCATGGTATATTGCTAATTTTCAATAAATTATAATATTATATAGTGATTTATAATTTTGATTAATGATATTATGGGAGATGATTCATTGTGTTTAGGTATATGAAATCCATCGTAAAAAAATGTCATTTAATATGAAAAATTATTTGGGAAGAATGAAATTAAATTTGGGGGGATGTATGTTGAAATGTATGAGATCACCTTTGAGGTTAAAATATTATTTAATGTTCTAGTTATAAATATTAATTGGTATATAGGGTTATTTTTTATATAATAATCTATGTTTATCCTTTGGTGTTATAGTGAATTATTTTAAATAAAATGTATAATTTATTTATATGAAGGTTTATAAATTTTATATATTATATTTTTTATGATAAACATTCAATTTTGGTGAATATTTAAATATAAAATGAGTACATAGATATCATTATGAGTATTATGCTGTTTATTTTAGTGATTTAGGCGTGAAAAAGTCATCTTGAATACTTATCATTTGAAGGAAGAGATGTGATTGTGGTAAAAATTAATTAAAAGATGAACATATACTGGCCATGTAAGTATATATCCTTATGTTACCAGTCTATATGTTAATATAATTAATAAAATCTAGGAAAATTATATTAAAACAAAAATTTTATCCTATCAATTACTTTTGTTTCCACATCTCTTTCATTTATAGTTTTGTGTACATTAACATTATCATAATCATTCACTTTCTTATGATCAATATTCTCTATCACTATCCATAACTATTTAGAAATTAAAAATTTCCCCTACGCCTATATTTTTACATACCACTAAATTTAACCTTTTTGGAAACCTAGTTACGTGTTATCTAAGATGGCCTTTTTATTTCCCTTTCTATATTTTTAAGAAAAATGTTTAACCATTTTTATTTTGTGGGTTTTAAATAAAGGAATTTTAAAAAATCATGCATTTGATTACCAAGAATGAGTTAAAATTTTGAGTATACAGTTTATTATATTGGTTATAATATAACACCCTAATATTTTAAAAGAACGTTATGTTTGATAACTTATATAACACACAACACATAGTTTAAAACAACCACAAAATAGTATTATTTTATGGCTGTCATAAAGTAGTATTTTAATTGGAGGATATGGATAAATGTAACTGAATTATGAAATATTTATCTATATTTCACAATTAATAAATATGTATTGAAAAATTCTTAGGAAATAAGAACTCATTTTTTTTGTAAAGTCACATTTTTCTCCAAAATATGTTTCCTTCAAAAATTGGTTTTATTGATTTTTTTTGGGAATATTATAATTGAATTATTGAAAAATTTAATTTTAATTTGATAAAAATAATATAAATTTTGAAATAAAAATATCAACATTATTTTAAGGTGATATTTTGGTATTTTTCTGAAATGATTTATTTTCAGTGAATAGTGAAAAATACTGATTTTTATTGAAAATTGTATTTTTCTTTCAATCATTTACAAAGTTATATTTTTTTTTAAAAAAATGGATTAATAGTATCATTAGTTTTATTATATTACTAATAATCCAATTAAATTCATTGGAATTTATTTTATGGTTGAATTTGGTATAACAATATTTTTATGCTTAAAAGGCATTCTTCTAAAACACTATTTTTCATTATGTTTTCCATTTTTATCATAAATTAATTTATGCCACATATATAAATATAACAATAAAAATTGATTCTATATCTGTAAATAGGAGGACCAAATTTTTTAAATAGACCCCTTTTATTTTTTTCATTAAGAATAGTAACCATAGTACATTTGTATTACCATAGTAAAGGTAAAAAGGCTGAATAAGGGTGAAAACTACTTTGATAAGGCTTCCAATTCATTTAAACACATGTATATATTTCTTTTTATGATTATATTTTATTTATAACCATAAAAAATTCTAAAATATGACATTTTCTTCATTTTATGTTGATTTTGACCTTAAAAAAATCAAGTAAAGGAAAAAGTCAAAAATTACACTTTCTTTATTTTAATATCTATATTATTTTATAATAGGGATAAAAAAACTTATGTTTGGTAATAAATGGTTTTTTTAAATATGAATTATTATTATTATTATTATTGTTTTTATTTTTAGTGATGAAATAATTACCTTTTGTGCTTATACAACGCCGACATAGTGTTTCTAGGACCACTAAAAATATCATGTAAATGATTTTAAAAACTCTAAAATTAATATTTTTGGATGAGCTAAAGTGTTTAAATAATTTTTAAGATATATATAACATATTAGAGATGTGTCATATTTTTATATTTTAATAACATTTTTTAATTTGTTTGGAAAATCAAATTATATGAATAGGGATTAAAATGATTTTAATAGTATTTAATGTTAAATATATATTAATAAATTATTTCCAAATATAAAAATCATTAAAGATGATAATAATGATGATAAATGGTCCCAAATGTTATACATTTCCATTTATTTTCGAATTTCTACATTATAATCTGAAATTATAATCCTTTAATATTAAAAAACATCATTTCCTCGATTATGATTAAATTTAGTGAACCAAGGGGTCAAATGAAATGGTAAGGTTCAAAATGATATATAAACCAATAAAAATTTGGTTATATGATTATATTAATAATATAAATTTCTTATCTTAGAATCCATTTCAATTTTGAATATTTTTGACGAATTAGAATCATATTATATTATTTTATTTCATATATTTCTAAAAATGACATTAATGATATTTTATAATAAACATTATTGTCCTAATGATTTGAAATTTATAAAAAAAATATACTAATACAAGTGACCAGTATATAGTTGGAAATATCAATAATTTTTAATTTATGGATCACTTTTCTTTTTATGGTAATGTAATTTACCCCTAAAGAGTAAAATATAGTGATATTATGGTAATTGTGAAAATTGTTAATAGAGGGTTAAAAATAAGAGATAAGGGTGAAAAAGAAACCAAAACATATCCAAAGATTATTTTATCAGAGTATTTATGCCCATATAATTCTTATTTTATAATTAAATTAATTTTGATCAATTTTTCCATGAAAATTATTTTTTATTAATTTAATACTTTAGGTAATTTCAAGAGTGACCCTCCCCTCACTTAAAAAAGATAACCTAATATCATCTCTTCCTCAGGCATTTTGAGCCTTATATCTTTTAAAAACATTATCATAATACTCTTATTTCTTTCTTCGCCACATTATAAATATTATGTTCTTACCAAATGAATATTCTATTAAGGCTTAAGGTGTTAGCCAAAAGAGGTTTCTCAATGATATTACATACCTCTTAACTGAGTATTTTCAATATTATTTCATCTTATAAATCATTTAAATATATTTTATCCATTATAAAATATTGAATTAATTATCTGAAATATTTTTAATTTTTATTATGATGATGTAACAATTGTTACACACATTTTCCCCATCCACTGGAAAACAATAACATCATTTATGCAAAGTGTGGACTACAACCTCCACGAAGTGATGCGATTAATTTTTTCACTTAAGTTTTACATTGATTGTAAGAAGAATAAATTTAATATATATATATATATATAATATAACAATGATTCTATAAAGGTGAATTGTTATTTATTTTTCTTTTATATCATAAGTCATAAAATGAAGACAACTTTTATGAATAGGTATGACCTACCATCTCTATGAATAGTGTAATTCATTATATATAAATATATTTCATGGATGAAACTATATATATATATATAATGAATATATATGATATTTATATCATGTCTAAAAGTTTTTAAAAGATGAAACCATGATCAAAGTATACATATTGAAACTATGAACCAAAACAATCTTGAAAAACGAAATAGTTAACACTCAGAAATAATAAATAATTATTAATAAATTTTAAGAATCTGGTTCTTCTTATGAGATATGAATTTCATCTTTTTTCCTTTCACTTGATTTTTTTTAAAAAAACAAGGAAAACTTGAAAATGTTATGTTTTATTTGTATATGCCGGGTAATCCTATGTACATGCCGTGTAGACTAACCACATAGGATGGGGATACACAGTGTGTGCTTGTGTTGTCCAAGGAGAGAATAAAAAACCACCATATGCCGTGTACTTCCTTGTACACGCCATGTAGTCATGTCTACAAGGTCAGTGTGGGGTGTGTAAAGAAGGTCGGCAAATTTATGAACAGTAAAATGATATACACACCATGTATATGAACTTACATGATGTGCACTCCTAATTTTCAGCTTAAAATAGGCATTAGACTCGTTTTCTCTTCTTCTGGATAGAAGAGCCACTAGGTGAAGAACAAGGAGCCACAAGATCATTTACTTCTCCTATTTCATTATCTGAGACCTGATTCAAGGGCCATTGGTCATGTTAGAACCCAAGCATTAAGGTATTTCTTCTTCTAGATTCTTTCTTGGTGATTTTGTCTGTTGATATATTTATTTAATATTGAATGGGTTTCTTCTTTTATTAGATCTACCATATTTTATGCTGATTTAAGGGCTGATGTCAGATTATATCAATTATACGACATCGAGGTACTCAGTCTCATTCCTCTCGTTAATTTTCTAAATGTTTATATGTGTCGTTGTTCCGCACACAAATGTTTAGGGTGTTTCCTTGAATGTAAATTGATCTTTGTTATTATTAAACGTTGTTTCTGTTATGAATACAATGAATTAAATCATGTTTATCTTTGTTTCTTGATTAAGGGCCACCCTGTCGGTGCGTTTCCCTTGGGAGATTTTTGTATAGTCATTTTGACCTAGGATATCCAAGTTCATGACTTCTTTTTCCCATTTTAGGTTGTTTAAAATGAACTTTATTATTATCTTGATTTTCAATTGTGTAGAAATTGTAAGTGTTTGATTATGGATTTGGGATTGTGGTTGCCCCTTTTCTATGCAGTGTTTTTCTTGTTAAGAAGAATTGAGAGCTTTATTGGATTTTAATGAGTAGATAGTTAATAGCATTGGGTGATACATGGGTTCATCTTAGAGTGTCGTGAATGAACCCTCATGACTATTGTACCTGGCACCTTGGGTGATACATGGGTTCAACTTAGAACACCATGGATGGATTTGAAAGGGTTTTGATTTATATGTCATTATTGATACTTAGGATCCCTAGTAGGACCACCAGAGACAAAATAAATTGATAGAATCTTATATTTCACATATAGTGATGCCTTTGGCTCCCTTGTAAGACCACTGAGGATGGACCCACATGAACATATACCAACATCAAGAGTAATACTTGGAGCTCCCTAGTAAGACTGCTAAGAATAGACTCATGGGATTTAGGTATAATTACACCTATATTGATACTTTAATTCCAACTTAGGAATATATAGAACAGACTTGGGTTATACTTGAATGATGTAATGGAATTAATTGTGACATGTATGTTAAGACAAAGAACAAGCTTGGATTCAGACATTACATACTACTTAGGAGGTCTTCTAAGATTTTTGCTGTTCTTACTTTACAATGGGGAATGTCGGGCTTAGGCTGAATTCTGATACCTAATCACTTCAAGTAAATGGAATACTTAAAGAACATGGTAAAATCTATAAATAAATACAAGTACTTGTAAAATTTTTACTTCTGAGTTCCTACTAGTTTACTGCATGTCATTACTATACACACCTGCTGCATATACACACTGATATATTGGCACAAACCATTGGTGGTTGCCTAATGAAATTCATTTCTCTCACCCTATTTGGGTCATGGTTTTAGGCCCAAACAGATGATATTCCTTCTGGTGTCAATAGGGGCAAGGCTCCCTGAACATGTACTTGATTTCTACTCAGGAGTAGGAGGGCATGGGACCAATCAAAGGATTGCGATGCTACTGAGTTTAATTTAGTTTTATTATACTTTGGTATTGTTTTTTACTTGAATGATGTGTATACATTTTTTTCTATTTTCTTATAACATGCGACATGCGGTATCATTTTGATATCATATGATTTCTGGTAAACTTATTTCCTTCAGTATTTAGTTTTTTACTTCAGTTTCATGTTGTTTATTACTTCCTCTATTTGTTAATATTTATTATGATGTGTTACACTCTGCCTACGAGGGCATAGTTTTTCCACTATCACACCCTAGGGCCTCAGTGCTAGTTGGAAGCCTCTGGAGTTTGTGGAAATTCACTTGGGTCAATGTGGCCAACTGGGTATGGGGAACCATTTAGTGGCATCCAAAACGAAGATGTTACAAAATGGTATCGAAGGATTTTATTTTATGCTTTGTATTACTATTTGATTCCTATAAACAAGAATATGAAGAAATGAGTATTTAATAATTATCTGTTCTTGGGAGTAGCAATCCCATATATAGAGAAAATCCAAATTGTCTTTCATTTACTGATGATCTATAGATTTTGAACTATTACAATTTATTTGATCTCAACATTTGGTGACACACTTGATTTCTGCAATTACTATTGATGAAATTGTGGGTTCTATTTATTTTCATCCCGATGAGATGAGGGTGTTCCATATCATGCATCATATAAACACTTGTTATAATCACATTCTATGCATTATGCCCTTCCATCTAGGATGAATTAGTTATCGCATGCTGTTGTGGAAGATTATGTGATAGTTATGCCTACTGTTCTGATATGTGTATTGGTACATACTAGATAGAATGGATTCTAAACTTTGGTTCCTGAGGTGTATGTGCCCTCTTGTACCAGAATTTGGATGGTCTTGATTCATATTTTTTATATATAATTTTACTATGGTATATTCTTCTTGGGTGCCAAACTTTGCTTCGTTGGGAGTATGGGCCCTCACATATCAGAATTTGGCTTCCCGCTAGTTGGTTTTTCTACTGAACCTGATTTTTCTGGAAAATATGAGTTTCTTTCTTGAAAAACGCAGTATACATGACATGTAATATTGCCTAACATGATATGTGTTCTTACTATTTGGGGAAAGGGTGTTCAATGTTTTAAGAAGAACATGTCGTGTACCATGTGTACACGCTGTGTAATCCTTGATCGTGTAACCTTCCATGTGAGGAGGGAACACAAGTTGTCAATATTTGAGTAGGAAACTCTGTGTAACGGGAGTACACATCATGTTGAAGTCGACCATGAATATGATGGTGTGACTAATGACATGGATGGATAAAAAATTAGTTTTAAACACCATGTCAAGAGTGAACACTCCATGTAGTCTTACACCAACAGAACCATGTAGTTCTAGCCATGTAGAAGGGACAAAAATTCGAGTACACACCGTGCCTTAGGTGGAACACACCATGTATGAGGAGTGTTATTCAACCATGTTGAATAGAAATACAGGCCCATGTCATGATCTATGAGAACATGCCGTGTACGGAGTTATACATTCCATGGACCCCAATTTTGGAAAAAGTGAATAACTTCCTTTATAATTTATGTTCTTGAACTTATGAGTAACTATTTCCTTTTTCATTAAGTCAGTATTGACATGTGTGTTCTAGATTTTGTAGAGTCATGAAACTACGACAACCACCAGCTATATTCTAGGAGAGTGGAGATGAGCATACTCTGGAAATGGTGGTCCCTAGGTTACTGTTGGATCCTCTTGTTGCACCAGATGCAACACAATCTGTTATACCGGACGCAGGTGCAGACTCACAGTTCAGAGAAGGTTTTGTGAGGTTTATGCAGACCTTAGAGGGAGCACTAATGGTTGCCACATCTATGGAACAAATGACTCATATATTCCAGCAAAAGTATCCACATACTTTTTCGAGGGATGGAAGATCACAAGCTGTGGAATCATGGATGGAATCGGCGTGGACTATTTTTGAGCTTCTGGAGATGCCTCTTGAAAGGAGGGTCAAGCTTGTGACCTATATGCTACATGATTCTACCAAATGTTAGTTGGATTTTATCACGTAGAAAGGGTGTAAGAGGGATAAGACATGGGAAGACTTTATGGAATCCTTCTATGATTATTATTTTCCCCAGATGCTAAGGGATGAACGAGCTTGGAAGTTTATGCACTTGGAGTAGGGAACATTGTCAATTATGGATTATTCTTCCTGATTTAATGAGCTTCACCGATTTTACCTATTATAATGGGTTACCTTAGGTCTCTGATATAGTTAATCAGGTGCTGATTACTGAGCACAATTTTTGGGAAGACGGATGTGCAAGCTAGGGAGGATGAGAACCAAGATCGGGTACTATCTCGACCAATGGCAATAAGAGTCGTACAAAGATTTACCATGGGGATATGAGTAGTCAGAACCATTCTTCTGGTAGCCAGGTGAGGTGCTACCAGTTTGGTAGGTCGGGGCATACAAGGCCCCATTACCCAAATGACCCAATTGAGTGCTAATCTTGCATCAAGATGGGCCATCTACAATGCTTCTGTTCGATGTTTTCACCAGTGACTAGTGAGATAGGTTCTGTAAAGACTAAATGTGCAGGAGAATGATCAGTAGATTTTTAATAGTTAGGAAACTGGAACACGTTAGGGCCTTCAGTCCAAGGTGGTGGGTGTGGCCGTGGTAGCCAGGCCCTAGGATCTCATCGAAAACAGGTCGGGTCAGCTTAGGGTCTCCAAGAAGTGTCTCAGGGACATGGTTCAGGCCAAAATTATGTAGTGAAATAGACCCATCAAGAGCAAGATCCCAGAACTTCTACTGTCAGAGGTACTATCCTAGTCGCCACTATTTTATCTTCGATACTTTTTGATACTGGTGCAACACATAGTTTTATATCTGTGGACGTTGTGGAAATACAGGGACTATTCGTGTATACTTCTTCTAATGTGATGATTCTAGACACTATGTTAGGGATTATAATGGAAGTTGTGCGTCAGTGCAAGGAGTACCCCCTTGATATTGGTGGGTGTCACTTTCTATGAAACCTCTATGTCTTGGGGATGACGGGTTTGATGTCATTCTCGGAATAGACTAGTTGGTTTCTTTTCGAGCCTTTGTTGATTCCTATTGTCGTAGGGTGAGTTTCATATCACCATGTGGAAGATAATTTCTACAAAAGGGTGAATGGGATGTCCAGAAATGAATATCTGGACCCGATAATCGTGGGTTGGGTGGGATGACAGCCCAAATTGCGAGTTTATATTTGGATGATTAGGGAACATGTATGGAAATTTTTCCTACAGTGGTTAATCATTTTAGGGGATTTTTTATGGAATACTTATCAGGATTACCTCTAGTCAGAGAGGCGGATTTCATTATCAAGCTTGTTCTAGGAGCTGAACCTGTGTCCATTCCAGCGTATGGGATGACTTCAACAGAGTTGCAATAGCTTAAGAGGCAGTTGAAAGATCTGGAATATAAAGATTTTATCTGAACCAATACTTATCCTGGGGGTTCATCGGTCCTTTTTTGTGAAATAGGTGGACGATTCCCTTAGGCTATGTGTGTACTATTAGAAACTAAACCAGTTGACAGTTAAAAACCAATATGCCTTTCCAAGGATAAATGACCTGTTTTTTCAAATTTTAGGAGATCGAGTGTTCTCGAAGATTGACTTAATGTCATGATATCACCGGGTACGTGTTCGACTTACAAATATTCCTTGTATAACATTTTTTAATTGGTATTGTCTATATGAATTTTTGTTTATTCCTTTTGGTCTCACGAATTCACCAACCATTTTCATGGCACTAATGAACTGAGTGATCTATACCTACATAGATTCTATTGTGGTCGTTTTAGTGGATGATATCTTGGTGTATTCTCACAATCAACATGACCATTCTAAAAACCTTGATATCATTTTGAATACAATAAGAGAGCATCAATTATATGCTAAGCTCGAAAAATTCTACTTCTGGATGGATCAGAATCACTTCTTGGGTCACATTATCTAAGAGAATGGAGTATCAATGGACCCAGAGAAGGTGAGAGCAGTAGTTACTTGGTAGAATCCAAAGAATGTTTTTGAGGTGCAGATTTTCTTAGGGCTAGGTAGTTACTACATGCATTTTATATAGGAATTCTCATGTGTGACAGTGTCAATGATGGGCTTGACTAAGAAATGGATGAAGTTTGAGTGGTCAGATTCTTGTGAAGTAACCTTTCAGGAGTTTAAGAGACATTTGACTTCAGCGCCGATACTAATATTTCTAGAGCCGGGCTAGAGATACACTGTGTACTGTGATGCATCAGGTATTGAGATGGGAGAAGTTCTTATGTAGGGGGATCAAGTTATTGCATACAGGTCTTGGCAGTTGAGGCCACATGGGAGGAATTAACTGACACATGATCAAAAATTATCTATAGTTGTTCATGCTTTGTGTTGTTAGAGACATTATTTATTAGGAGAGCATTTTGTGGTTTACACAGACCAAAAAAGTATAAAATACATCTTTACATAGCGTTATTTGAATCTGATACACTGAAGGTTGGTGTAATACCTTCATTAATTCAATTTCGAGCTTGCCTATATGCCTGGTAAGGGCAATGTAGCGGCTGACGCACTGAGCAGGAGAACTCAAATACGGGCTGTGCAACAGGCCAATGGTGAGTGGTAGCTTATGGACTTGTTCTCTAATATTTATTTAGAGGTGCACAATAGTCAAGGATAATATTATATTTCATATTTTGCAGTTACCTCTACCCTAATAGATAGAGTGAGTTTCAGGTAGCTATCAGATTCTGAGGGCCTAGTTCTATCGAATAGTGTTGCAGGTAAAGACCCTCCTCCTAGATGGACGGTAGGCGATGATGAAGTTCTAGGTATTCATGGACGTTTGTGTGTTCCAAGGTATATACAAAAATATATGATTCAAGAGTTTCATGCTTTAGCTAGGGAAGTTCATCCTGGGGTCACCAAGATATATCGTGACTTGACCCCTTAGTACTGGTGGCTGAGTATGAAGTGAGAAGTAACTGGTTTTGTTACTATATGTTCCACCTGTCAGTATTTTAAGGTGGAACATCAAAAACTATTTGGACTTTTACAGAATCTACCCATCCCTGAGTGGAAATGGGATGATGTTGCGATGGATTTCATGATGGGCTTACTGAGGTTTCCTAGTGAAAATGATGTTGTGTGGGTCGTAGTTGACAAGTTTAGGAAGGTCACTAACTTCTTGTCAATATAAGAGACCTTTAGTGTTGATGAGCTCGAGAAAATGTATATCTGAGAGGTGGTACGACTTTATGGGGTTCCCCATTCTATAATTTTAGATAGGGACTCCCACATTATTTTTCATTTATAGAATAGTTTTAAGAGGGCGTTGGGTACACAAATGCTTCAAAGCACAACGTACCACCCTCAGACCGATGGCCAGTCAGAGCGTATGATGAAAGGTTTAGAGGACATGTTGTATTCCTGTGTCCTAGAATTTGGGTGACCATGGGAGAAGAATATACCCCTGATTGAATTTTCCTAAAAGAATAATAACTTCTAGGATACTATTCAAATGGGATCATATGAGGCTTTATATGAGAGGCCATGCCGATCACCCCTGTGTTGGCTGGAGTCAGGAGAGGAAGCTATGCTCGGACCTCGTCTTATCCACGAGACTACCAAACAAGCTCACTTGATTCAAAGATAGATGGATACTACACAGTCTCGTCAAAAATATTATGCCTATATTTATGGAAGACCTTTGGAGTTCGAGGATGGGTATTGATTTTTCCAACGTGTCCCACCGAGAATAGGGAACAAGAGGATCAGGAGATAAGGGTAAACTTTCACCAAGATATGTTGAACCGTTTGTGATTCTAGAGGGAGTTGGGTCGATTTCCTATCAGGTATAGTTACATCATATGTATTGAGTAATGCACATCGTCTTCCATGTATCTCATATACTCTACTATCACTCAGACCCATATCATGTTTTTCAGCCCGAGGAGCTTCAGCTTCAGGTTGATGCATCATTTGAGGGGCATCCAATTCGTATTGTTGATAAGATCACAAAGTTTATCTGAGTCTGGCAAGTTCCTATCATACAGGTGTTATGGCAGCACACCCAATTACAGGATGAGACTTGGGAGAAAGGGGCTGACGTACATGCTCAGTGGCCGAAGTTATTCTCAGATATTCCATCACCACCCTTGGAAGGGAAACTCAGGGATGAATTTATTTAAGGGGGGAAGTTTTTAAGAAAATGATTCTTCTTATAAGGTATGGATTTCTTCATTTATCCTTTCCTTTGAGTTGTTTTTGAGAAGACAAGGAAAATTAGAAAAATATTAAGTTTTATTAGTACACATTGTGTAATCCTATGTATATATCGTGTAGTTTGCCCATGTAGAATGGGGATACATGGTGTGTGCTTGAATTGGACAAGGAGAGAATCAAAAGACACTATATGCGGCATACTTCCTTGTACACGCCATTTAGTTATGTTGGGAAGGACAATGCGGGACCTGTAAAGTAGGTCAGTGAATTTGTGAATAGTTAAATGATATACACACTGTGTACTCCTAATTTTCAGCTTAAAATTTTCAGTACTCATTTTCTCTTCTTTTATAGAGAAGAGAAACCAGGGTGAAGAACAAGGAGCCAGAATATCATTTCCTTCTCTCGTTTCATCATCCGAGTCCTAATTCAAATGTCATCGGTCATGTTAGAACCCAATAGGTAAAGGATTTATTCTTCTAGATATGTTTTTGGTGATTTTGTATCTTAATAGAGTTATTTAGGTTTGAATGGTTTTCCTATTTTCTTAGATATATGTTGTTCTATTTTGATTCATGGGATGGCGTCGAATTATATCAGTTGTACGACATCAAGGTAGGTGGTCTCATGAGTCATATTAATTGTTGAGATGTTTATATGTGTCATTATGCTGTGCACCCATGTTTAGGGTGTTTCCATGAAAGGAAATTGATCCTTGTTATTATTAAATGTTGTTTTGGTTACGAATTAAATAAATTAAACCATGTTTAGCTTTGTAGCTTGAGTAAGGGCTGCCCCGTGGGTGATATTCCCTTGGATGATTGTTGTATAGCTGTTTTGTCCTAGGATATCCATGGACATGCCTTCATTTTTCAAATTGGGATAGTTTAGAATTAACATTATTGTTATATAGATTTTCAATTGTGTATAAATTATAAGTGTTTGATTATGGCTTTGGGATTGTGGTTTCCCCTTTTCTATATAGTGTTTTGCTTATTAAAGAGGTTGTAATGTTTTATTGAATTTTAATGAGTAAATGGTAAATAGAATTGGGTGATACATGGGTTCATCTTAGAACTCCGTGAATGGACTAACATGACTATTGTAACTTTCACCTTTGGTGATAAATGGGTTCAGCTTAGAATTCCATGGACAAACTCAAAAAGGCTTTTGATTTATATTTCATTAGTGATACTTGGGCTCTCTAGTAGGACCACCAAGGACAGAATAAATTGAATGAATTATAAATTTCACATAGAGTGATACCTTAGGCTCCCTAGTAGGACTGCTGAGGACATAATCACATGAACTTATACCGACATCGTGAGTGATACTCTGGGCTCCCTAGTAGGTCCGCTGAGAATGAACTTGTATGATGTGAGTATAATTACACCTATAGTGATACTTGAATTCCAACTTAGGAATCTCAAGAACGGACTCAGGTTATACTTTAATGATTTAATGGAATAAATTGTAACACGTCTTCCAAGACAAAGCACAAGATTTGATTCCGACTTTACTTACTACTTAGGAGGTCTTATGAGACTTCTGCTGTTCTTACTTTGCTACAGTAAATGTTGGGATTAGACCGAATTTTGAGACCTACACACTTCAATTAAATGAACTACTAATGGACATGGTAACTTCTATAGATGAATACATGTACTTGGAGGATTGATTACTTCTGAGTGCATACTAGTTTACAACATGTCATTACTATACCCAACTACTATATATAATCAATGATCGATTGGTACAAACATTTAGTGGTTGCCTACTAAGATTCATTTCTCACACCTTGTTTGGGTAAAGATTTTGGGTCCAAATAGACAATATTGTTGCAGGAGTCGATAGGGGAAAGAATCCTCATATAGGTACTTGATTTCTGCTTAGGAGTAGGAGATCATGAGACCAAGAAAATGCTATGATGCTGCTAAGATTCATTTTTTACCATAATTTGGTATTGTATTGTACTTGACTACTATGTATCATGTTTTTCTGTTTTCTTAAAACATGTGACATACAACATCATTTTTATATCATATTCTTTTTAGTTAACTTATTTCTTTCAGTTTTAAGTTTTTTAATTTAGTTGCATGCTGTTTATTGCTTCCGCTATTTGTTAATATTTATTCCACTGTGTTACACTCTGGCTATGAGGGAATAGTTTCCCCACAATCACACCCTATGACCTCGATGCTAGTCGACATCCTCTAGTATTTAGGGAAATGAACTTGAGGACAGGTGGCCAACTGGGTACGTGGATATGAAGGAATAGTTTATTTTCTTATTCTCATCATAATTTTTTATTGGGTAAATATATATATTTAGTGGTATATTCTTCATGTGGTTTTTATTTGAAAATTACCAAAGGGGTAAGGAATTTATGTTTCAATTAAATTTTTATTAGGATTGTGTATGCTTGAATTCCATTAAAGTAAATTATATGATACAATATTATTAAATAAAATTCATTTTATTCTTTTCAATTTATTTATTATGAATACATTTTTTCCTTTCATTTTCTTCACTTTAAGTACTCAAGTGACTGAAACAATATTTTTATAGAAAACAGATTATTTCTCACTTCAGTCAAAAATATATTTTCTTCCATATCAATGTTTTCTAATTTTTTTTAAAAAAATGTTTTTATATTATTATATGATTATTTAAATTCATATTTACCCATTATTTACTTTTAAAAAACATTTTAAAAGGAATATTCATGTTTTTCCTAAAATAACTATTTTTAATTTTTATCAAAAATGTGAAAATAATATTTATTTTAACATACACGACATGAAAATAATTTCCATCCATTATGATCACAAAATTATCTAAAGCCCCCTTTACAGTTTTCAAAGGTTATTTTCAAATAAAATTTTTCCTTAATATTCGGTAAACTTTTAGATTTTAATATGGGATTTAAAAATGAGAAGGGCCTTTTCCTCGCGAAATATTTCAGTGATCTTTAAGAAAAAATTTCTTCTATGATAACATCCTTTTTTGTTACATAAGAAGTATTGGGGATATGATCCCATGATAACATCATTATTATTTATATAGATTTTATATGGTTATGATTATGAAATATCAATAAAACCCATTTCCTTTCCCATAAGATATGTTATGATGAATGTTTTTATGATCTCATGGCATAAATATAAATAAATTTATGATTATTTTATGGGTGGGCCTGGAATTATATGTCTCTCCAATTCATTAGGTAAAGAATAATGTATTTTATTTTTAAAGGCTACAAGGGAGGTTATCCAAATCTCAAAAAATAGGGTTCATGTGAGGTTATCCCAAGACCAAAAGCGAGTGTATAGGAGGTTATCTCAAGCCATAAGTTAGTGCATAGGTGGATAGGCCCAGAGTAAAATGTTATAAATATATTTTTGGGTAATATAGTCATAAATATTCTATGATTATTATTATGAAACTCGTATGAAGCTCTTTTTTGACATGATATTATGTTGAGGCTTTGTTCATATGGATCATTTTCTTTGATCACTTTATGAATCATGTCTTATAAACAGCCAATATTTATTCCATGACATATGTTTATGATCTTTGACTTGATGTATATAATTTTAAAGGGTTAGGATCAAGTTATCATACTGTGTATAATCATTTTATGTTTAAATGGTCATTGATAAATACCTTTTTTACCCATACCAAGAATATACACTCACCATTTATGAAGTTTTCTTTTCCCCATGATATAAAGAAAGGTTTTAAGTATGAAGTGTCTATGAATGATTCTTGTGGAAAAGAACAAAGTGGGGTAAAATGTATGTCTTTTATGAACTAGTTTTTTTATCTATCAAAGTTTTCAAATATACTAAAATTTTATGGTTTTTTCATGGATGATAATGTTATGTAATGAATATTCATCTAATAAGATATACTATTTATGTACGAAATGTATTAGTTTCTATAGAATGCTTAATATTAATTTAATTTAATACATTTCATGTATATTTACTTCACTACTAACCTACTTTTTATACATAATATAGAACATTGATTTACTATATTATAATAATATAGATTACTCATGTTGAATTTTAGTAGGTTTGGGAATGAAGTTTATGCTTTATATTTGAGGGAATAATCATTATATTTGTCCCTTATTGTAAACATTACCTTAAGGGGGGGGGGGGGGTGAATCAGGTTATTAATGATTAAAACCATACCCCTTTCAAAGTGATATTATTCTATCAATGTGAAGAAAACCACTTTCTCAACCTTAATATCTCTCTATGATAGTTGAAAGAAATAAATCACAATAATATTTTTATATATTTCACCATAATTAGGTTAATATATGGAGTTGGTAAAGGAAATGTTCACTTGAAACTAAAATACTAGATCAAACTACTTATTTTTTGTATATATAATATATTGTTCACTGTGAATGTCCTAAATCATTGTTAAAACAAGTAAGAAAATATTAATTCAGTTTTTACAAATATAAAATCATTTCTAATTCTATGAAACCCTTTTTACTCATGATATATGAATGAAAAACTATATCTAGAATAGTGCATATCTTATAAAAAACCTTATTAAAATACAATGAGACGAATCTTCTTGAACAATATAATTCCCTTTCTCTTTTAATTTTCTATAAAGTCTAAAAATATCCTATCCATAACATATATTCAAGACTTTATTAACTGTTTCTGTGATTTTGTCTCTATGTACTTCTCACAAACTACTATGTGCAGTTATATAGAACTCAAAAACCTTGATTTGATCTAATGTATAGAATCAAGTAACACATCCTATCACTTCCTAGGATCATTCCATTTGTTATTACCACTTGAATGTGGTGAATAAGGACCATTTAATTCAAATTTTAGTCCTCAAATACTAATATTAACTTCTCTATAAAAATTTAATATTTGAGTGTAACTTCTCATATGTGATGTGATTTCTTATTTTACAAAATGGTCATCTTCTTTTTTTCCTTTAAAATATTTTGGCATCATATGATTTGATAAATAAACATTCTTTAAAATCATTTACCGTAGTGTAACGTCTTGTACTAGGGAATAGAAAAGGAATTAATCAAATTATGTGTCTACGGTATGTGGCTCTATTAAGTGACTTCCTATTGACCTGATCAAAAAATCTCAGGCATAAATATCGTCCAAAAAATCCCATCATCATTCCATGATCTTTTATGACTCTGTGTCTTACTAAAATAACTATAGTTATGCATTTGAAAATATGGAATAATTTCATATAGGGTTGTAATAAATCAGATCACCCACACTATAGAACTTATGTCGTATGAGTCATGAAGTGTTTGTATAGTATGGAAATTTCCTCCTCAAATGGCTATGGAATATCCTGTCCTCTATGACATAAGATTTCATAAAACTATAGGGAAAATGAAATTACATTGATGACCTCTTCTGATGCTGTCATCCCTCCATGATATAAGATCCCTTTCAATTCTAGTGAAATTCAAATTTGATTTATCACCTCATATGATATGGTCTATTACTCTATATTATAGAACCATTATTCCACAGTTCATTATGATGTAGTTGATACATTCGAATAGTAGAAAATGTCACTAACAACTAAAAACCTTAAGGATTTAATTAATTCCAAACAATAATCCCAGAATTAACTTTTTTTTGTAAACATTATTCTACTTAAATATTGAAATTTATTTTTAAACTAACAAAACCAACGTAAACCTTTAAATATATTTGTGATAATAATCTCCCCCTACTAGATTTTTGATAATTTCATAACAAACACATTTTAACTAAGCTTTCATTATCCACCTTCTAATGAACTCTATTTCAATAATTTCATCAATGATTCATCAATCATAAACTCTTTTCTCACATGAGACATGTCTTGATGTGAGAAACAAGAGTTAGACGAATGACTTATCATGATAACACATCATTTCACTATATTATTCAAACCTTAATGTTTATAATTACTAAAACAAAAATCAAAAACTCTACTCATTTTTAACAAATAAAAAATAAAAAAAATATTTATCTACATCCATCATTCTTCCCACTATGATTTATTTCTCCCCTTTGTCAATGAACCCAAATAATAATTCATATAAGGTAATAAAAGTGGTCTAGAAAGATAATAATTGTATCCAAAAGAAAAATTATATCTTGATTAATAATAAATTTCCACTAGGGAGTGGGGGTCTTCATCTCTATAACCAATTAGAGTGAAGGGTTCAGTTGGAATCCAAGATACAAACAATGAAATTTAAAATACACCATATATATAGCCTTATTCAAGATGTGACACATTTGATGTTTAGTCGGTACATACACCAATTTCTCAACCTACTACTCATATTTCTCCGTTAGAAAATGGTTTTTGATATCAATGTTATTTATCCTTGAGTGTTGAATGGGATTATTGATAAAATTTATAAACATTGAGTTACTACACATAATCTTGATAGGATATTAAAATTTAATTATAATATCTTCAAGTTGTTGTTGAATCCACGAAAACTAAGTATAATCATGAGTTTTCCTGAAATAATCATCCTATGTAGTGCTTATGGAAATGTGGTAATGATTTTTTTAATTTTATAAAAAATTAAAGAGTTACTAAGGTAGAAAAAATTTCATGAATTATATTTTTATCATTAGGAAGACCTTATCATCCCATATCCATATACGCCATTAAATTATACTATGAATTTCTATACCAATACAACCCAAAATATACTTTTTTAAAGATAAATAAAAGTATTCATTTCAAATCCTTCATGTTACTTTCCATTGGAAAACACTGATAATGGGTAGCCTGAAAAGAGTAAAAAAACGGTTTGTAAAGTAAATATCAAATAATTTAAACTTATAATAATCTACCTATAGAGAGTCACGTTAAATTATTTACCTTTAACAAAATTTGAAAATTTCATCTAGGTCCATACCAGTGTAGTCATTAGTGTAGAATCATCCATCTAAAACCTATTCATAAAATCTTTGGAATATTTAGTTTGTTTGATAAATGTTGAATCCTTTATTTTAATTATGTTAAGAATAACAAAAAATTATAACTCACAAATTAAAGAAATATCAAATTCACACCATATAAATTCTAAAACCTTCATGAATTGGGTATCATATGAACTTCCAAATATGATGTCATCAACATATATAAGCAGTAATATCCACAGTCCCTGCTCATTCTTAATGAAGATGTTTTGATCAAAATCTGTGTCTATTATAACTGAGAGTCTTCAGATAATGACCTAGTTTTCATTAAGAATCTCTTGGTTACTTCATTGTCCTATATGACACATTCTTCAATAGACACATTTTTTTATCATCATCATGTATAATAAATCCTACTAGTTTCTCAATATATAAACCATATTCAGGAAAAACATTCAAGATTTCATATTTTATATTCATTTTTTATACTTTATAATCTTTTTTCATGGTCATAACTAAAAATAGTCATATAGATTCAAGTAAATCCACTAGTGATTTTTTTTGAACAATATCAAAAACATTGATTTGGAAATAACCATTGCACACTATATGTGTCATATTTACAATTTATGTTCTATATTACATGATTTTATTTCAAAAAACCCATTTTGTTCAATTACATTCTTATTTTTTGTACTTGAGATAGTTTCCCATGTATTAGTTTTCTTAGTTTAGTCAAAATCCTGATAAACTATTTTGAACCAAATTTCATCAATGTATGATTCATTAAATTACTTTGGTTCTTCCTAAGATAAGAATGATGTATGTTGTAGTGTATTCATTATTTTTGTTTGAATTGGAGCTATTAGGTCACCAGAGATATTTTTATTAGTGATTTTAGCTCTTTCGGATTGTCTATTTAAACTTAACATAACTTTTATGTTTTCCTAATCAACAAAGAGATTATTTGAGTCCAATAGTGCACTTTTAACTCCCCTTTATCTAGACACATTTTTATCACTTTACTCCTTATAAATTGGTTTCATGTTTATGAATTATACTCATTGAAGATAAAATCATATCTCATGTGTTTAAAATTTACTCATATTCAGTTATAGAAATATCAAGAATTTTAAAAATTTACCCATGTTGTTTGTTAAATAATCTATATGCCTTTATTTTTAATAATATCCAAAAAATACCCCTTCATCTCGATTTTCTTCAAACATTAAATTATATTATTTACTAACAATTATAAAATTGCTTTAAAAAATTAAGAAATATTTAAGTGTCAATTTTTCCTATACCTGATTTTGTATAGATTTTTCCTTAATTTGGAAAAAACTATGCACAATTGGGAATATGGGCTGTTGTTTGATCTTTTTATTTAAAATACATATATGGTTGGGACTTGTCAATAAGATTAGTCCTAAAAATGATTTTGGTAATATGATTTCTGCTTTCAACAATTTTGTTCTATTGAGGAGTTCTTGTGGTTAACATATAATGTTGAATCCCATGTCTTTACATATATTATTCCACTTGGGAATTTGTAAACTCTGTACCATTTTCAGCGTGAAACTTTTGATTTTTTTAAACCAAGAATTTTTTATCCCCTATTAGATATTGAGTGATACACTTGAATACAAAATTTTTTTGATTAATCACCATAAAAAACATCCTAATGAAATCATCCACAATCAAAATATAACACCTTTTAGTGTCAAAATATTTAGGAGTGATTGGTCAACAAAATTTTTATCAACAAGCTCTAAAACTCTTGATGATCATCTCTTCTTTAGATTTTAAATATTCTAAATACTTTTAACCTTTTTAAAATAATCACATGTATGATTAGTATCACATTTGGTCTTGGTTAAATCATGTGTTCCATCATTATTCACTAGATTTTCTAAATTTTTTTGACACAAATGTACAATTAAATTATGTAATATCCTATTCTCATCTTCCTTGGAAAATAATATACACCAAATTTTTTCACCAATGAATTAAATATTTCCCTTGGTCTTTATAGAAAAATCAAACCATATCTATCTCGAAATATGAACTCCTTAATTTCAAATTCCACATAATGTCCTGAATCATATAGCTAACTCCCACATAGAAAGTTTTGGCTATTTCTTTCCACCAAGATCACATCAGTTTTTATAATATCTTTTCCACAAACCATGGATTTTCTAGACCCAACAATTTTGAGTCCCTCATCATTGAGAAATATGACCACTCCACCTATTTCATATTTGGTACCTGGTATATGAATATCATTTTCAAACATATGAAAAGTAAAACTACTCTCTAGAACACAAAAACCAGACATATCCTTTTATATTAAAGAATTATCAGTAATTTTTTTCCTTCTCGTTTCTTAATTTCTTCTTCCATAACTATTAAGAAACTTCTATTTATTATTAATACATCCATTTGTCCACTTGATAAATAATTGCCTTTATATATTACAATACTAAGAATCAATTTTTAATTTTCCCCATGTCAATAATGATTCCTAACTAGTAATTTCCTCATTTCAAAATCTACTAAGAGACATCCTATTGAACCCTTTTGGATCAATAAGTTTCTTTTTATCCAAATAATTCACAAAAAAAAAAACAAATTATTATTTAAAGTATTCAAAAATTATTGAAAAAATCATGCCTATTTTTGGTGTTTATGTTCTCTGAAAAACCATTTTCCAATAGACCACAACTACTAAATGTGTCCAATTTTATCATAGTATTAGCACATAATTTTTGTTTTCATCCTTCCAAACTTTTCTTCTAGATCAGTAGGATTTTTATCTACTCCTAAATCCAATTTCTTTCAATGATTTGATTCTTGTGATCTAGAACTATTCATGACTATATTCTCTGTCTAATAATGATACAAAAAATTTCTTTTTGTTTATAAAGGGTTGAACTTATGGGATGGGAACACAATCTTTAGTAGTTACTCATGAGTACTACATGGTTTTAATTAGGAATAGTTTTTTGAGAAACCTAATACCATGTTGGTTGTTATAATTATTTCATGATCCTCAAATATTCAACTTCAAATAGTGAATTACTCTTTGAGTTCTTTAGTTCTATTAACCCTTTCTTTAATTATATTGGTCAAACCATATAATATTTTGAAAAGTTATTTTAATATGAGTTTAAGATCATATTTCTTTTCTAGTTCTCCAAAATTTCTATATTTTAGTTTTTTTAATATCATCTTATAGTTATAACATTTCATATTTTCCTTGTGTCATATAAATCATAATGTCATGAACAATTGAAATTTTCTCCTTAGTTTTATCCCTCTATTTGTCATGTTCTCCAGGGTATTCCATGAGTTAAAATTGAAGATATAATATTCTTTCAAATTATTCATTTTTAGTATCACTGTCATCTTCTTGAGGTTTATCTATAATAATTTCCAAATCATCTTAAATGTGGTCCTTATAATCCGGAACCTCCTCCACTTTAGATTCATCTAATAATTAATATTTAAGAGATAAGAGTTCTTCATATTTAACATATTATTTTCTAATTTTATCCATCTTTTTCCACCATTTATTGTTATTTCATGTATTCTCTATTCTTTTCATCTTGAAATTTTTTATATCACTTAGCTTAGAGATGTCTTACCTTACCGCATCAGAAGAAAAAATGTGGCAGACTTCCATTTAATTTTTCTTTCCCCTTTAAAATTAGATTAACTAAAAGTCATCACTCCATCAACCTAATATTTTTTCTAAACATTATTTAATAGAATGATTCTTTATCACTTTTAATTCAACCACATATGAGCTATCCTTAACCAAAACATCATTTTAATCATTTCTCATTTCGTACAAGATAATTGTACTATTAAGGATAAATGAGATACTTTATTCGAATCCTTTACCCCCAGAATGGATATGTTCATATTGAAATGTGATGGTAGTATCCTCAATATTATTTTCAAAATTTTTGCATCTTTAATACTTCCACCCAATAATCACATATATTCCATTAGAGAATTTAAATTAACAAAAAAATTATCAAAATTTTTGGTTGGGATCATCATCAAAAATTTTAACTTACTCCACATCCATTTCATATTTACTTCTTAGAATTTGGAATCTCTTTTATAAAAATTGGTTATTTTTTACCACATTACAGGAGAGGTTTTATTAGACATTACCTTAGTGTAGATATGGTTGTCCAAAACACCCCCAATATATTTATTACCATCACATCCAAATCAAATTCTTCATTTTTTACTTTCTAATAAAGCCTTTAATTTCATGTTTACTAATATACCATGAATGAATACCATTTAAAATTCCACCCCCATGACTTAAAGTAATGACACATTATATTCTTCCATAGATGGAAATTACTACCTTAAAAACATGGTATGGTGTTTTAGTAAAAACCATTATCTCTTCCTTGCTTCTTAGAGAGATAAAACATCACTCCAATAACTCATGCTAAGATACTAATTGTTGGTCCATTATTAAATATAATAAACTTAGAGGGTGTGAATTATTATATTAAAGATTAAAACATCAGAACCATGAAAGTAACCTTGTTTTCTCATTGTGAGAAAAATATATTTATCTCCATTCCTTTATCTCTCAGAGTTATGAAAGCAATAAATTAGACAACTATTTTTACTTGATTCACACTAATTGGGATAATGAAAGGAGAATTAAAAGGAGATGTGCCTATTCCATTAAAACACTAGATAAAACTTCTTATTTTTGGTTAAAATAATAGAACGATCACTTTATATCTCCAAAATAATGTCTCGAACACTTAAAAAATATCGCATCCTTTTATTAAAAAGAGGATATCACTTCCCCTTCTATGATACCCTTCTTATTCATGAGATAAGAATGTGAAAATTCATCTAAAATAGTGTGGTTCTTCTAAAATATTAGATGAAATTATAGTGGAATAATTATCTAGGAATATACTTCTTATTTTTGACATTAAATTTTCAATATATCCTATAAACATACTCTCTAGACTGTCTCTAAAATCCTTTATAGATTTTCTCTAAAATTATGTCTCTCTTCTCCTCTCACAAACTGTTGGGTGTAGTTATAGAAAACTTAGCCACCGGGATTTTATTATAATGATATATTCAAGTAATACTTTATATTACATTATTTTATCACTCTATGTTTCATTCCACCTTGAAAGTGGTGAATGATGACCATTTAATTTTAATCAAAGGCCTCAAATCCCAAGTATAACTTCTCAACAAAAATTACAAATTTGATTAAAAATGCTTAATTGTGGAATGATTTCTTCTTATATGGAATAAAAATATTTTTTACCTTTATTATGGTATGTAATAAAACATTTGAACATATATTCATTCATCCAAATAATTTACCACAATGTAGCCTCTTTCATTATGATACAAAAAAGGTCTCAATCAAGTTATGCAGTCGTGATTTGCTTCCCTATAGAATTCCATCTTGTTTACATGACCCAAAAATAATATGTATAAATATACTCAATGAACTAATAATGGTAATGTAATGATGTACCTTAACTTCTTGAATTACCAAAATAATTTTGGTGTGGCTATTTTCAATATGGTGTAAACTCTTATAGGATTGGAAGATAAAAATCACCTATACTGCCAAATTCACATTCTCCATGTCACAAATATTTTCTATATAATAGATTTTTTGTCTTGAAATGATTTTGGTTTAGCCTATCCTTTTTTAAACTCTAGTGACATTAGAAATCCGATGATCACCACTTATTGTTTAGTCATATCTCCGTGATATAGGATCCCTTGAAACACTAGTGACATTAAAATTTGGAAAATCACACCATATCATGTGGTCATTTTATCTATGGCATAGACCAATTATGAAACCTTCCACTATAGTATATCCAATAGCTCTATAGTGTAGAGTGTTTCACCAACAACTAAAAACCATATAGATTTAACGAATCCATATAAATCCTCCAAGAATAACCTCTTCTCCACAAACTTATTAAATTTAAATACTCACATGTAATGTTTAAAAAACAAAACCAATGAAAAACTCTAAAGATAATTGTGTAATCACATTTTAAAGTTGTTTCTTGACTATTCCAATATTTATCATCCTAAGGAGTATGGGGATGTATGCCTTAAGTTAGATAGAATATATGAATATGTTGTATTGGGGTGATCTGATCCAAGGAATTATAGGTGGTATTAGAGAATATGTTTGGTTAATAAAGAGTCAATTAGAGGATGAGATAAGATATCCAGAGTTGGGAGGTTTCCCATGAAAATTTCTGGATAGAAAGGCTATGATACAAACCCAAGTCTCTATGATATGACTTGTGTTTGGAGTAATAATTATAAGTTGGGTGAGATGTTCAACCAAGAATCCAAATATGGGATGAATGAGGCTCAATATGTGGTATAGGGATTATCCAAGATCTAGTGTAATTTTTCATATATCATGATAATGTCACTCTTAGATAATAATAAAAATTCCTATGAGAATTTTCGGTTTATATAATACCTCATCAGGTTATATTTTTAATTGAATGAAATATATAATCTATTTGATGTTTTACAAAGACTAGATTAATATATATTTGAAAGGATTACCTATTAATGTGGTTAATTAAATGATAATTTTTAGTTTTCATAAAATAATTGATTTGGGAGTTTTGGGATTTTGAGAAAACTCTATTTTTTGATAAAATATAATGTAATAGTAATATGCGTGTGTAAAATTTTATGGTAAATTATATTTATGTATAATGGTTCCTTGGAAACGTAATTTAGGATATGATTTTTGATTTTCATTTTTTGATAAAATTATGAAAATTCATATTGATTTTATTTTTATTTTTGAAATATTTTTTTGAGAATTAAAATTTTTTTCAATGAAATGATAGGGTTAGATAGATTTTTCAGGATTCTTAGTGTTGGTGAAAACCCTTAAATTATAATTGGTTTCGACAATAGTTTAGTTGAGTTTTTTATTATGCAAACTAATTTGCATTTTTTGTCATAATTAGAAATCTATTGGTACATAATAGGGTTTTTTAGTTTTAAATAATTTTTTCAGAGTGAACCTAGTGTTTTTAGTTATGTGTTCTAATTTATATATTATGATTTATTGGGGATAACTGTACAATTTAGGTTTTATAGATGAGTATTTGTTATAAGACTTGGATATCCATATATGGTAATTAAGGATTTTTTGAATTTGACTACTTGGATTAGGATTTTTTAGAAACTCCTTTGGGGGTGAGGACTATTTAACTAAATTTATGTTTAATAGTGATTTATTATGGTAGGGTTTCCATAGGTGTATGAATTGTCTAAAAATTGGTCCAATAGGATCAATGAATACATCCATACATTATTTTTTTATTTTGGTGATGGTTGAAAGTGGGTTTCTTAAGGGATTAGATTTTGGTTGTGATTGTCAACAGATTGAATGGAATGAGATTTTTCCGATTATAAGCGAAAGATCATGGTAGGATTAGTGGGAATCTTGGTGATTGGGTAGGATATATTACAATAAATAAGGATTTTTTGTGGATGAAAATGTATAGTTGTAGTATGATAATTGTTTAAGGAAGAATCATTGATGGTTGGTGTTGAAATAAAGGTGAAGATATTCCAATATTAACGGATGAATACTATACTAAGCTTCTTAATGATGAGAATAAATATAGTGGAAAATTATAATGACCCATGCCTTTGTGAGTTGGTAAAAAAGAAGGAAGATAAAACTTTCATTAATTTGGTGGAAAGATAAATTCAAAACAATTTATTTGGATCAATAGAGGGAAGTTTTAAATATACTGAGAATTATTAAATAGATGTTTTAGAGGTGGAAATTTTTGGGGATAATAATTGGATTGCATTTTTAGCTAGTTAATAGTTTTACTAGGAGATGTATATCACTATAGTATCCACCACGTAATTGATTTATATTCACCTGATATTCATTAGACTAACCAATAGATATTTCAACATAATTATTCTATCAAATATCTAGTGTACTTATACAAGGTATATAATGATCAACCTAGCACCAAATGAGTGTATAATGAGTTATCAATAAGCCCCAAACAACATTTTTTAGAGAGTTATTTTGGAATTTTAGGGGTGAATTCCATTTTTGAAAAACCTAAGTTTTCTTTTCATATAGTCAGGTAAAAAATAGAGGAATCCCACTTATTCTACTCAATCTTTCCA
The DNA here is from genome assembly GCA_963277665.1 of Viscum album. NCBI lineage: Eukaryota > Viridiplantae > Streptophyta > Magnoliopsida > Santalales > Viscaceae > Viscum > Viscum album. The sequence goes on along the minus strand of OY728155.1, from coordinate 947,989,809 downwards.
TATTTTCACTAATTTATGCTTAATTATCCATGGTAGTGTTATCTCGTTGATTTAAGGTAGATATTAAACCTTACTATCTTTTATTTATCCTTTCATTTCAATTAATTTCACTTCTAATAGTTAGGGATTAAAGAGTGATTCCACCCAATCATTTTGGAGTTTCTTTAATATAATGGGGATTTCATTTTTGGTGTGCATTTGAGACTTAGGAAGGATGGGTTCTAGTTATTTTAAAATATTTATCTCTAATTATGTCACAAAATAGATTTGTTTAACGATTTTAATGATTAGGATTAAATTAATGCTTTATTATGTGTTGTAAAATAGGTGTTTTAATTTTTAATTGCTTGGGTTTGTTTTTGGAGTGCATCGAATCTCAATTCTCAGAGTTTTGATGTCATTACATGAATTAGTGAGTATGTAATTGATTGTTCCATTTTTGGTCCAAATTTTAAATTTTTTATCAATTTATTAAATAGATATTCTTGATAAGGTATGAACTCATTGTAGTTGAATGATTTTGGTGAGAGCCCAATATTATAAAATGGGTTCATTATTTTTGTAGGATTCATTTACCCATTGAGAATAGTGATTTTGGGGTGGTTTATATTAACTAGAATCATATTATGTTCATGTTATTTATTATTATTATGTATTATATTATTGCATGTAATTATATTACTCTATAAATTTTATGGGTTTAGGATAACATAATCATCAACAATAATCAAATATATTGATAAAATTTTTATGGATGTAACCTTGGTCGAATGAGTCTCAATGATTTATTTTATAGATTTTTATTTGTGAAAAGTGATAGATTTTGAATCACTTATTTTTATAATAAAAATGTTTCACCTTTGAATTTAAATTTTAAAGGGAAAGTTTTCAGGAATGTTATTTTTAATGAAAAATGCGTTTTATTTTTTAAAATAAGACTTTATAGAAATTATATTAAGATTATAATTTCACATTGTTAAAAAGGATACAAAGGGTTATTTTTGAAATGTTATTTTAAAAATATTGTGGGTCTACAAAAGGTATTTTAATGTAATTTTCGCTAAGTGAATATTATGGTTAGATCAAGGATTTTATTCCACTTTCATGTGAATTATAAAAGTTTATTTTGAATTGTATCTTTGAGGAAAGCAAATAGAACTTGTTTTAATAAATGGTATAGTTTTCATTGTGAAAATAATTCCTGATTTTCCAAAATTTTTATTCTTGTGTCATCTTCTTGATTTTTGGTTTCCTTCATTATTGTATCTTATTTATTGACATCATAAAAACCATAGGAGAAACCTTATAATAGGGTATGGGTTAGTTAGATTTGGTTAAGATACTGATAATATCTTTTTCAATTATATGTTTTTAGGTACATTGGGATATCCTCTAAGATTACATCAAGACTAGGACACTTGAGTGACCTAGAATGTATCAAGTGAGTCATGGGATATTCTTGATGTTCCTTATAAGGGAAATAAAACCTTATTTTTTAAGAGTTCTACCTTAGTTGTACATCGTTAGTTATGGTAGTAGATAGTCTACTTGATGCTTTATTTCATAAAAGGTCCTGATTCATGGGAAGTAGTACAGTTACATAATTATCCACAGTAATTTTCTTGTGGTTTTATTGGAAGATGAGTGGGATTTTATGTCTTTTATAATATTATGAATTATTAGTTCTCTCAAATAGATTGACTATTTTTACTTTTTAGGTCACATATAATGTCACGAACTAACCCGGGTCATCCTTGAACCGGTCACCCAAGTCGGCCTACAATATGGCCCAAGGGGAATTCCTGATACCCATGGGATGGAAAATAGTGACGGACATCATAACATAACCGTTGGGAATGATTTGGCTCACTAAAAAAGATAAACTCAACAGTAGAAACAAAACAAAACATTGCAAGATAAATAAAGATCAAAAAAAGTAAAGGAAGAACAACAACATGAATTACATACCAACATCTAAAACCCCACATAACCCTATGGGTTATTCTCCGATACTGAAACCAAACATCACCCTAGGTGATCCGAACCAGAGTTGGAACCTGCAAGGGAAACTAAAAACAAGAAAACACTATAGGCATGGGTATTCAAACTCAGTCGGTAGGCCTGACTAATCTATTCCAAATGCACATCCTTTAAACAAAGAAAACATTTATTAATAGGTTTAAACTACAAATATAAAAGTAATTTTATCTAAATATTTTACTTAAAAACAATGTACGAAACATTTCCCTTAACCATTTTCAAATATAGATTCATTTCATTAGTGCCAATTGAATTTTTATAATGGGAAAGTGATGTTCATATTATTAGATTTGAATAAATAGGATTATAAACTTTTATTTGAAATCCATTTTTTTGAAACCTAATTAAAACCACTTTAGCACATTACAAAGAAAATAATGCGAAAAAATGAAAAAGAGTAAGTACACAACATGGGAAATGTGGATATGCAAACAAGTACTATATTTATCACTACATATAACTGAAAGTCAATAGACATGGGTGAACCTAGGAGATCAAGAATAATCCAGAAGACATTAATACATGAGACCTCATCCTCGTCGACATGTCGCACATGATGAAATAAAAACACCAAATACGCTCGACCATCCTTTCTCAGGAAGGACGAGGGAAAATCACATAGTAATAAACCCAAAATATTCACCTACTATGCGCCACTGGCTTGAAACATAACCTACCAGTGAAGAAATCATTCTTAAATTATTCTCTCAATATGCCAGATTCCCATGTCTCAATTATTGGGAAAGGGGGTGATCCAACCGATGTTATCCAAGCATCCAATCACACACACAAACACACACATATATATAACAATAATAATGCACAACAAGAATTACCATGAGCCACTCCAAGTACTGATCTCATACAATTTATCAAAGAACATAAAGATTCCAACATTATACACTCTCATAATGAATCATCAGGATTCCTGAGTAAGAACATCCCATCCATTATACACACACACACGTATGGCATGAGAAACATCCATAGACGGTTTTCCTAATAAACAATTTTAACTAATTTATTTCACAAAGCGGCCAAAAAGTCCCTTAAACATTCAAAAAAAAAAAAATTCTTTATCAAAGATGCAAACTAACTTCTAAAGTAGTGCAAGACATGTTGTTTATCATATAAAAGCACTTGTAAAACCCATTCAAAACATTTCTGACACACTTTAAAACAAAGAAAACTTTTATAAAAAAATAACTTCACACTTCATTTAGCTTAAAGCATTTATAACCTTTTCAAGAACCCCAAATTCCATTATTTCACAAGCAATAGATTTACTATCAATTCCAAACCACATTGTAAATCCATAAAATTCCCCAAAACAAAATTACACATGCTTTCAAGAAATTAAAAAACAAAAATATTTTATATTATTTTTAACACAAAAAAGCCAACCAGACATTTAATAAACACTTGGTATGCATGACTTGAAAAAAACACATCAAAAGTTAAAATATATAATCGAGATTCTTTGGCACTTCAAAATGTTTCTAAAACATGATTCAAAAAAATAAAATTATTTAAATAACCAATTAAAATTTTATGAACAATTTTTAAAATGAGTGACAACATCTTTATGTAAACAAAAACTCCTTCGAAGAACCACTTTGAACCAAACTAATTAATTTCAAATCATGTCAAAACAACTGGGAATGTAATATAATTAGGCAAAAAATGACTATCTACAAAGCCAAATAATTTTTCTCCCAAAACAATTATTCAATATATATATATATAATAACCAATTAATATTCAACAGATGTGAAAAAAACAAGCAATCAAAGTATTTCTAAATTTAAAGGCAAGATGAAGGGATCCTACCTCAAAAGCGAAACCAAGACAAATACTCAGTGCTTGACACTTATCAAAAACCACCCAAACAATATGCAGCACATGGTTCAACACACTAAATTAAAAAAAGGAAGAAGCCTTAAAACACCCATCGAATGACACTTAACAAGTGCGAAGCCAAAAAAATAGGTATAAAACTATACCTTGGATGTCGGAAACGAACTGTAATGGAGTCAATCCGATTTTACATCGACATAGGATATCGAAACATTCCAGATTAAGACCCAAGGTGGTCTTCACATAGTCGGAGAGGGTTCACGCCAAAGCAGCGGGGATATCCTGCATCACAGATGGTTGCGTGTGAACAAGGGGGCTGCTACACAAAGGGATGGGGAGAAAGGGCGAGCGGTTTCTCCAGGAGTAGGGGCATTGGGAAGTGGCAGTGCGAGGTGAGGGAAATGGCGACTTTTTGGGTGTGTGAGTCTGGTTTTGTGGAGGGCACGGTTGAGGAAAGGAGTCGGCGAGGCCAGAGGTGCGGCAGGGCGAGGTCGACTAGAGAGGAGGACCTGAGCTTAGGAGCTAAACAGGGAGGTGGGGTCATCTAGGACCAGCAGGCCACTATCGGAGAAGGGTGAAGGTGGATGTTGGCTGGGATTCGAACAGGGTGAAGGCTGGGTGGGTAGGGAGGTGAGAACTGTCGGAGCGCGATGCGGCGGGAGGCAGGTTGCAAGAGCGCAGTGCGTTAGGAGGTAGGAAGCAAGAGGGTAGAGCGGGGTCCCGGGAGAGGGAGGTAGCAGAGAGGCGGGAGCCGTATGGGGAGGCTAGAGCAAGAAGGTGGAGGGGATGGATTCGGGTAGGGAGCGGAGCTGGACAGGGAGGCGGCACACAACAGAAAAAAACGTGGGGGGGGGGGGAGGGGGCTACGCAGGGTAGACCTAGGGTTTGATTTTCTTTTCATTTCATGTTATAAAATAATAATAATAATAATAATAATAATAATAATAATAATTTTAATATTAATTAATTAATTACAATAATGATAAAAGTAAGAAGAATAAAAATAAAATCTCATTCATTTGATTTCCCTTTTTTTCATATATACATTAAAAACATTACTAATAATAATATAACATCAATAATTTTATTAGTGATGTTTTTATCATAAGAATATTAAAACTGCTTTTAACAAAAAATTAATATTAAAAAAATAATTATAATAATGACAGAAATAACACTTCCAATAACAATAATATTATTATCATCTTCACAGTGATATTATTATTATTATTATGGCGCTAACATTTAACCCATTTCATTTTTAAAAAACATTATTTATTTTAAACATTATGTAACTACAGAAGCACGTGGACCGACTGCATGGATACTATCGATTGTGCGGTGCCCGCGCACCAGCCCGAAACCCTATAAAACATTAAACGTTAAAAATATTAGACTTGCGCTCGCCCTGAACCTTAGTGAGGCTAACTGAAATAAATAACTAATAAAATAAAATAATTAAAAGGGGTCGGGGTGTGAAAATTATCCCCACCACATACATTTTTCCCCCAAAAAGTCACCATACCAACAGTTGACACAACTATAGTCCATGACCAGACCAAACCAGAAGAAACCAAAGGGCTCGGGGTGACCATTACCAACACACGCCAGACCCGACCAACTCAAGAACACGTAATGTCTAATGTTGAGGGGAGAACACAGATGGGTTCTCCCCATCACGAGAATTTAATAATATGAAAAGCCTCGATACCTGAACACACACCCAGGGGGAGGGACAATACGGGAACTCCAAAACCAAACTCATTCATTTCCCCCACTGGGTCTGAACAACACACTTGAGTCATCGATGTAAAGATTTATACGAAACAACCTAGAAACTTGAGGATGAGAAATTAAATCAACACCTCCAATAAATTTCACAAAAAAAACATCCCCCAAAAGAACACCACTGAGACCAACTAAAATCAGAACAAGTCAGTTTATGCTCGGGCCCACACCATTCAATGAGACAGAACAATTTAAAAACCACACTGAGAGCATATAAGACCTCTTAGATTATAAGGGAACAAGCTCATCACGCCACCAAAATAAGGATGAACTTACGAAAATGATGAGAATAGAACAAGTTAATTTTGGATATTTCCATCCCAAAGCTGAAAAAATTATCTGGAATAAGGTTCCACACACCCTCAACCACTCTTGACTGTGTGCGAGTTTCACCCTAAGACCTGTGGCTGGGGCCCCGAGGGTTGAAGCATATCCTGCCTCACAGTCAGGTCCTAGAATCCCCCCGACCAGAACTTCTTCCTTGAATGACACTTCTTTTAGAACCATTATCATTGACCCGAACGGTCACCCAATAGCTTGACTTCGGAGGAAAGAGAAAAAACGGATTAGGTTGCTCGAACTGGCCACTCTAGTGGCATGCAAGGTAACGGTCCGACAAACCGTAAGCTGACACCAACGACACAAACCCTTGAAAAACAGGTTCCTCTAGCACAACTCACTCTCCAAATGGGCAAACATCATGAAAACTGACCACACACCAAATCTTAATGAAGATGAGGTACCCAACCTCCACTAATACAAAAATAGACCCTCACACAACCCGAGACGACCCGAACCTCAATAACCCTGGGAGTTCCGAAGAACCCAAAGAAACACTATCTTTCTGATCTATATAACTTCCTTTAATAGACATCGATTACCTCGATAAGCAGGAAAGAAACAGATGTACTTGGAACTGGGGCATAACTCATTAACATCTTTTGGAGGCTTTTTTGGTGGCATACTCATAACAACATGAAAAACACCATTAAAACCAGAATCATGAAAAAACTCAATCAAATAAACAACACAAGCCAAGGAAAACATGCCCCTAAGACAAAGATATATAAACACAATATTAAACCACTTTTCCAAAACCATTATTCCCTTAAAATTTTAAAACTCACCTATGGCACCTTATGAACCGACCCATGTGAATTTATTCAATATCGCTCACATCATTTGCGAACAAGTGCCCCCACACACTCTCTGTGCATACCCACACATGTGTGACCCTCCATAAAGAGTGTCAAGGTTCAAACACTCATTTTTCTTACCCAATCCAAACACATACCGAGTTTTTTTCCAAACCGATACACTTTCTCTTTAAAAACCCACTTTTCTACTTTAAATTTTTTTTGGAAGTAACACTTTTTTTGAGATCACTTTAATTTTTAACACACACTCACATTAAGTAAGTTAAAATGATACACAACAAACCATAAACCATCAGAATGAGGAACTAATGTATGTGTCTAATCCACCGACATGGTGCTGAGCCATACCCCATGTAAGTCATAACACTAAGTGAACCTTAAACCATCACTTAGACTCCATATGGATCACCACCCCATGTGAGGCCGCAACGTGAACCAATTCACCCCCATTGTCATCCTTCAATCCAAAACAACCAAATAAAAAATACTCAAATCCAGGACTACCCCTGGTAACTCAGGCCTCATTACGAGCGGTGATGATCAGGCACCAACCCGTAACCTACCTCCTGAGCCCCGCCAGTCCTAATCTCCTTCTACCAGACACCCAAAATAATAAGGGCTCCTTTGATACCATTTTCTCACGAACCAACCTGGGTCGACCCTAAACCGGTCACCAGAGTCAGCCTGTGACATGGATCGAGGGGAATTCCCGATCCCCACTAGATGGAAACTAGTGTCGGGCATCAAAACTTAACTGTTGGGAAAGATTTATCCCATGAAGAAAAGTCAATCTCAACAGTAGAAACAAAAAAAACATCGCAAGATAAATAAACAACAGGAAAAGTAAAGGACGAACACCAACATCACTCACCTGACAACATCTAAAACCCCACATAACCCTATAGGTTACTCTCCTATACTGAAACCAAACATCTCCCTAGGTGATACGAACCAGAGATAGAACCTGCAAGGGAAACTAAGAACAAGAAAACACTATAGGCATGAGTATTCAAACTCAGTGGTAGGCCCGACTAATCTATTCCCGATGCCCAACCTTTAAATAAAAAACATTAATTAACAGGTTTGAACTACAAATATAAAAGTATGATTTTTTAAATATTTTACTTAAAAAAAAATTAAGAAACATTTCCCTTAACCGCTTTCAAATCTAGATTAATCTCCTTAGTTCCAATGGAATTTTTATAAAGGGAAAATGATGTTCATATTATTAGATTTTAATAGAGAGGATTAGACACTTTCCTTTGAAAACCATTTTTTGAAACCTAATTAAAACCAGTTTACCACTTTCCAAAGAAAACAATGCACAAAAATGGAAAAGAATAAGTACACAACAGGGGAAATGTAGATATGCATACAAGTACTATATTTATCACTGCATGTAATTGAAAGTCAATAGACATGGGTGAACCTTGGAGATCAAGAATAACATAGAAGACACTAATACATGAGACCTCATCTTCGTCGACATGTCACACACGATGAAATCAAAATTCCCAATACAATCAACAATCCTTTCTCAGGAAGGCCGAGGGAAAATCCCATAGTAATAAACCCAATATATTCACCTACTATGGGCCATTGGTCAATACCATAACCTACCAGTGCATCAATCATTCTTAGAGTATTCTCTCAATATTCAAGATTCCCATGTCTCAAGTATTTGGAAAGGGGGTGAGCCAACCGATGCCAACCGATAATCCAATCACACACACACACACATATAATAACAATAATGCTCAACAGGCATAACCCCACGACACTCCAAGGACTGATCTCATTCCATTTATCAATAAACATAAAGAGTCCATCATTAGACACTCTCATAATGTATCATGAGGATTAATGAGTAAGAACATCCCGTTCATTATACACACGCAAGTATGGCATGAGAAACATCCACAAGAGGTTTTCATAATAATCAATTTTAAATAATTTATTTCACAAAGAGGCCAAATGGTCCCTTAAACATTCCAAAAAAACATTCTTTATCAAATTTGTAAACCAACTTCTAAAGAGGTGCAAGACATGTCATTTATCATATAAAAACACTTGTAAAACCCCTTCAAAACATTTCCGACACACTTTAAAACAAAACAAATATTTATAAAAAAACTAACATTACAATTAACTTAGCTTAAAACATTTGAAACCTTTTCAAGAACCCAAAATTCCATTATTTCACAAGAAACACATTTAATATCAAAACCAAAACACTTTGGAAGTCCATAAAAGTCCCCAAAACATAATTCAACATGATTACAATAATTTAACAAAAACAAAAAAAATATTTTATATTGTTTTAAACACATAAGATCCAACCAAACATTTAGAAAACACTTGGTATGCACAACTTGAAAAAAATGCACCACATGTTAAAATATACATTCGAGATTCTCTGCACTTCAAAATGTTTCTAGAACATTTTTCAAAACATTCAAATTATTTAAATAACCAATTAAAATTTTATGAACAATTTTTAAAATGAGTGACCACAACTTTATGGAAACAAAAACTCATTCAAAGAACCTCTTTCCACCAAACTAATTAATCTCAAAGCATGTCAAAACAACCGAGAAAGTAAAATAAGTATCCAAACAATGACTATCTACAAAGCCAAAAAAATATCTCCCAAAACAATTTTTCAATAAAAAAAATATATAATAACTAATTAATATTCATTAGATGTGAAAAAAACAAGAAATCAAAGTATTTCTAAATTCAAAGTAAAGGCGAAGGGATCCTACCTCAAAGGAAAAACCAATCCAAATACTCGGCGCTTAAAACTTATCAAAAACCACCCAAAAAAAGGCACCACAGGGTTCAACGTACTACATAAAGAAATACAGAAGCCTTAAAACACGCATCGAATTCCACTTAACAAGTGTGAAACCAAACAACGGGTATAAAACTATACCTTGGATGTCGTCAATGAACTGTAATAGAGTCAATCAGACTTTCCATGGGAATAGGATATCAAAACATGCCAGAATAAGACCCACGATGGTATTCACATACTTGGATAGGGTTCACGCCAAAGCAGTATGGATGTCGTGCATCGCTGCTGGTCGCGTGCGAACAAGGGGGCTGCTGCGCAAAGGGATGGGGAGCTAGGGCGAGTGGCTTCACTGGGAGTAGGGGAATCGGGCATAGACAGCGCGAGGTGAGGAAAATGGGGACTTATTGGGTGCGTGAGTCCAGTTTTGTGGAGGGCGCGGTCGAGGAATGGAGTCGGCGAGGCCGGAGGTGCGGCAGGGCAAGGCCGACTGGAGAGGAGATCATGGGCACAGGAGCAGGACAGGGTGGTGGGGTCGTCTAGAACCAGCATGCCTCTATTGGATAATGGTCAAGGCGGTTGTTGGTAGGGATCCAAACGGGGTGAAGGCTGGGTGTGCGGGGAGGGGAGCACTGTCGGAGCGCGGCGCGGCGAGAGGTAGGCTGCAGGAGCACGATGCAGTAGGAGGCAGGCTGCAAGAAGGTGGAACGGGGTCCCGGGAGAGGGAGGTAGTGGAGAGGCGGGAGCCGTATGGGGAGGCTGGAGCTGGTAGGTAGAGGGGATGGATCTGAGTAGGGAGCAGAGCCGGACAGGGAGGCGGCGCACAACAGATTAAAAATGGGGGGGGGGGGGGGGCGAAGGGGGCTACACTGGGTAGACCTAGGGTTTTTTTTTTCATTTCATGTTATAATAATAATAATAATAATAATAATAATTATTATAATAATCTTAATATTAATTACATAATTATAAAAATTATAAAATTAAGAAAAATAAAAATAAAATCTTATTCATTTGATTTCCCCTTTTTCATATATATATTAACAACATTAATAATAATAATATAACATCAATAATTTTATTAATGATGTTTTTATCATAAAAATATTAAACCCACATTAAAAAAAATTAATATTAAAAAATAATAATAATAATGACAGTAATAACACTACCAATAATAATAATATTATTATCATATGCACAATGATATTATTATTATTATTATAGCACAAACATTTAACCCATTTTATTTTTATAAAAATTTATTTATTTTAAACATTATGAAACTGCAGAAGCCCATGGACCGAATATATGGATATCATCGATTGTGAAGTGCCCGCGCACCTACCCGAAACCCAAAAAAACATTAAACATTAAAAATATTAGACTTGCGCTCGCCCTGCACCATGGCGAGGTTAACCAAAATAAATAACTAATAGAATAAAATAATTAAAAGGGGTTGGGGTGTGACAATTCTCCCCCACACAGACACTTTCTGCCCCCAAAAAGTCTCCAATACAACAGTTGGCACAACTAGAGTCTATGACCAGACCAAACCAAAAGAAACCGAGAGGGTTGAGGTGACCATTACCAACACACACCACACCCGACCTACTCAAGAACAATCAATGTATGAAGATGAGAGGAGAACACAGAAGGGTTCTCCCCACCACAAGGATTCACTAAAACGGAAATCCTTGAAACTCGAACACACCACCCCCCAAGGGGAGGGAAAATGTGGGAACTCCCAAACCAAACTCATTCATTTTCCCCACCTGGTCCGAACAACACACTTGAGTCTTCGGTTTAAATCTTTCTACAAAACAACCTAACAACTTGAGGATGGTAAATTAACTCAACACCTCCCATAAATTTCACAAAACTAACATCCCCCTAATGAACACCATTGAGACAAACAAAAATGATAACGGGTCAGTTTATTCATGGGCCCACACCATTCAAAGAGACCGAACAATTTAAAAACCACAACGAGAGAAGATAAGACTGCTTTGATTGTGGGGGAATGAGCTCATCACGCCACCAAAACAAGGATGAAATTTTGATAGCGACGAGAATAGAACATGTTAATTTGTATATTTCCACCCCAATGCTGAAAAAATTATCCGGACTGAGGTTCCACACACCCTCGACAACTCTTGACTATGTGCGAGCTTCACCCCGAGACCTATGGCTGGGGCCATGATGGTTGAAGCATCTCCTGCCTCACAGTCTGGTTCTAGCATCCCCCCGACCAGAACTTCTTCCCCGAATGAAACTTCTTTAAGAACCTTTCTCATTGACCCTAACGGTTACCCAATAGTAGGACTTCAGAGGAATGAGAAAAGATGGCATAGGTTGCTCGAACTGACCACTCTAGTGGCATGCAAGGTAACGGTCCGACAAACTATAAGCCGACACCGATGATCTAAACCCTTGAAAAATAGGTCCCTCTAGCACACCTCGCTCTCCAAATGGGGAAACTTCAAGAAAACTAAACACACCCCAAATCCTAATGAAGATGAGGTACCCAACCTCCATTAACCCAAAACTGGACCCTCACACAACCCGTGACGACCCGATCTTCAACAAAACTGGGTGTTCCCAAGAACCCGAAGACACACTATCTTTCTAAACTATACAACTGCCTTTAATAGACAACAATTACCTTGATAAGCACGTAAGAAACAGAAGAACTGGGAACTGGGGAATAACCCATTAACATCTTTTGGAGGCTTTCTGGTCTTCATACTCATAACAACATGAAAAACACCATTGAAACCAGCATCATGCCAAAACTCAATCAAAGAAATAACACAATCCAAGGAAAACAAGCCCCTAAGACAAACATATACAAACACAAGAAAAAATCACTTTTCCAAAACCATTATTCCCTTAAAAATTTAAAACTCACATATGGCACCTTATGAACCGTCACATGTGAATTTATTCAATCTCGCTCACTTCATTTGCGAACAAATACCCCATGCACTCTCTGTGCATACCCACACATGTGTGACCCTTTATAAGGACTTCCAAGGTTGAAAGACTTCTTTTTCTTACCCAATACAAACACATACAAAGTTTTTTTTCAAACCAATACACTTTTTATTTAAAAAACCACTTTACTACTTTAAATTTTTTTTGGAAGACACCGTTTTTTTAGATCACTTTCATTTTTAACGCACACTCACATTAAATGAGTTCAAAATAAAACACAACCAACCATAAACCATTGGAATGAAGATCTAAGGTATGTGTCTAATCTGGCGACATGGAGGTGGGCCATTCCCCAAGTAAGTCATAACACTAAGAGGACCTTAAAACTGGCACATGGACTCCACATGGGTCACCACCCCATGTGAGGCCGCAATGTGAACCAATTCACCCATATTGTCGTCCCTCAGTCCAAAACAACCAAATACAAAATAATCAAATCCCGGACTACCCCTGGTAACTCAGGTCTTATTGCGAGCGGTGGTGATCGGGCAGCAACCCGTAACCTACCTCCTGAACCCCGATAGTCCTAATCTCCTTCTACTAGACACCCAAAATAACAAGGGATCCTATGATACCATTTTGTCACGAACCAAACCAAGTCGACCCTAAACCGGTCACCACATTCAGACTACGGCATGTCCCGAGGGGAGTTCCCGATCCCCATGGGCTGGAAAATAGTTATGGGAATCAACACTTAACCATTGGAAACGATTTTACCATGAAAAAAAGTTAATCTCAACAGTAGAAACAAAAAAAACACCACAAGATAAATAAACGACAGGAAAAGTAAAGTAATAAAAACTACATGACTCACCTTAAAACGTCTAAAACCCCACGTAACCCTGTGGGTTACTCTCTGATACTGAAACCAAACATCGCCCTAGGCTATCCGAACCAGATATAGAACCTACAAGGGAAACTAAAAACAAGAAAACACTATAGGCATGCGTATTCAAACTCAGTAGGTAGGCCCGACTAATCCATTCCCAATGCAAAACCTTTAAATAAAAAAACATTGATTAAAAGGTTTGAAATACAAATATAAAAGTTTTCTTTTTTAAATATTTTACTTAAAAACAATGTATGAAACATTGCCCTAAACCATTTACAAATATAGATTAATCGCATTAGAGACAATGGAATTTTTATAAAGGGAAAGTGATGTTCATATTATTACATATTAATATAGATGATTAGACACTTTCATTTGAAAACCAATTTTTTGATACCTAATTAAAACCATTTTACCACTTTCCAAAGAAAGCAATGTGCAAAAATGGAAAAGAATAAGTACACAACAGGGGAAATGTGGATATGCATACATGTACTATATTTATCACTGCAAGTAAGTGAAAGTCAATAGATATGGGTGAACCATGGAGATCAAGAATAATCTAGAAGACACCAATACATGAGACCTCATCCTCGTCGACATGTCACACATGATGAAATCAAAACGCCCAATACACTCAACCATCCTTTCTCAGGAAGGCTGAGGGAAAATCCCATAGTAATACACCCAATATATCCACCTAATATGGGCCATTGGTCAGTACCATAAGCTACCAGTGCAGAAATTATTCTTATAGTATTCTCTCAATATTCTAGATTCCCGTGTCTCAAGTAATTGGAAAGGGGTTGGGCCAACCGATGACAACCGAGAATCTAATCACACACACACACACATAATAATAATAATGCTCAACATGCATCACCCCTAGCCCCTCCAAGGTCCGATCTCATATCTTTTATCAAAGATCATAAAGAGTCCAACATTAGACCCTCCCATAATGGATCATGAGGATTCATGAGAAAGAACATCCCATCCATTATACACATGCAGGTATGGCATGAGAAACATCCATAAGAGGTTTTCATAATAAACAATTTCACTAATTTATTTCACAAAGCGGCCAAACGATCCCTTAAACATTCTAAAAAATATTCTTTATCAAAGTTGTAAACCAACTTCTAAAGAGGTGAAATACATGTCATTTATCATATAAAAGAACTTACAAAACCCCATCAAAACATTTCCGGCACTCTATAAAACCAAAAATATATTTATAAAAAAACTAACATCACAATTTACTTTGCTTAAAACATTTGGAACCTTTTAAGGAACCCCAAATTCCATTATTTCACAAGCAACAAATTTACTATCAAATCCAAACAACTTTAAAAATCCATAAAAGTCCCCAAAATATAATTCCACACGCTTACAATAATTTAATAAAAAAAATATATTTTATATTATTTGAAACAAATAAGATCCAACCAAACATTTAATAAACACTTGGTATTAACGACTTTAAAAAACACACCACATGTTAAAATCAACATTCGAGATTCTGCGCACTTCAAAATGATTCTAGAACATTTTTCGAAACATTCAAATTATTTAAATAAACAACTAAAATTTTATGAACAATTATTAAAATGAGTGAGCACATCTTTATGTAAACAAAAACACATTAAAAGATCCACTTTTCACCAAACTAATTAATCGCAAAGCATGTCAAAACAACTGATAAAGTAAAATAATTAGCCAAACAATGACTATCTACAAAGCCAAATAATTTTTCTCCCAGAAAAGTTATTCATATATATATATAATAACTAATTAATATTTATTAGATGTGAAGAAAAATCTATCAAAGTATTTATAAATTTAAAGGCAAGGCGAAGGGATCCTACCTCAAAGATGAAACCAAGACAAATACTCAGCACATGAAACTTATGGAAAACCACAAAAAAACGCACCACAGGGTTCAATGCACTACATAAAAAAATACAGAAGACTTAAAACACACATCGAACTCCATTTAACAAGTGAGAAACCAAACAACGGGTATAAAACTATACCTTGGATGTTGGCAAAGAACTGTAATAGAGTCAATCTGATTTTCCATTAGTGGAGAATATCGGAACAAACCAGGATAAGACCCAAGGTGGGGTATTCACATACTCACAGAGGGTTCATGCCAAATAAGTGGGGATGTCGTGCATTGCAGATGGCCGTGTGCGAAAAAGGGAGATGATGCACAAACAGATGGGTAGTAGGGGCGAGTGGCTTTGTCGGGAGTAGGGGCATCAGGCAGTGGCAGTGCGAGGTGAGGGAAATGGGGACTTTCTATGTGCGTGAGTACGGTTGTGTGGAGGGCGCGATCGAGGAAAGGAGTTGGCGAGGCTGGAGGTGCGGCAGGGTGAGGATGGAAGGGGAGGAGGATCTGGGCACAATAGATGGACATGTAGGTGAGGTTGGATAGTACCAGTAGGCTGATATCGAAGAAGGGTGAAGGTGGATGTCAGCTGGGATTTGAACGGGGCAAAGGCCGGGTGTGCAGGGAGGCGAGTGCTGTCAGAGCACAGTGCGGTAGGAGGCAGGAGCACGGCCCGTCAGGAGGCTTGCTACAAGAGCGTGGCACGGGGTCCTGATATAGGGATGTAGTGAAGAGGTGGGAGACGTATGGGGAGGGTGGAGCTAACAGATGGAGGGGATGGATCCGGGTAGGGAGCAGATATAGACAGGGAGGCGGCACACAACATAAAAAAACCAGGGGGAGGGGGGCTATGCAGTGTAGACTTAGCATTTGATTTTTTTTCGTTTCATGTTATAATAATAATAATATTAAAAATCTTAATATTAATAACATAATTATAATAATGATAAAATTAAGATGAATGAAAATTAAATCTTGTTCATTTGATTTCCCTTTTTTTTCATATTTACATTAACAACATTACTAATAATAATGTAACATCAATAATTTTATTAATGATTATTTTATCATAAAAATATTAAAACCACTTTTAAAAACAAAATAATACTAAAAAATAATAATAATAAGGACAGTAATAACACTGCCAATAATAATATTATTATGATCATCTGCACAATAATAAAAATATTACTATGGTGCAAACATTTAACCCATTTCATTTTTATAAAATATTATTTATTTTAAACATTATATAACTGCAGAAGCACATGGACCGACTGCGCGGCTACCGCCGATTGTGCAGTGCCCACACACCAGCCTGAAACACAAAAAAACATTAAACATTAAAAATATTAGACCTGCGCTCACCCTACAGCTTAGCGAGGCTAACCAAAATAAATAACTAATAAAATAAAATAATTAAAAGGGGTCGGGATGTGACATATTATATGTTATGATCTAGGTTAGAATAAATTTTTTATCCAGTTGTGCTCCTCACCATGGGGACCTAAACACAAAATGATGGTTAAAAAGACTCTAGGAAAGATTTTTGGGAGTGATATATATATATGGAAAGATTTCTATAAAGCTGATATGGGATACCTTATCTAGACTTCCACTTAAGGTAGGACCATGGACATAAAATACATGTTTGCTGATGATGTCAAGGTTGACATGGGATCTAAGGGAATGGAATATAGACTCATGGCTTTATTATCATAAAATGGAAGATCTCCCATAATAATTTATCAAATCTGGGATAGATCCATAGGTTCCCCGTGGGTAGTTAATCCGATAGATCTAGTGAGGACCAATGAGATGAAATGGGCCGGGATGTGAGCATCAAACTTGTTAATTCATAAGTTTGCACCTCATTCTAAATTTTTCTCTTTTT
The DNA here is from genome assembly GCA_963277665.1 of Viscum album. Taxonomy (NCBI): domain Eukaryota; kingdom Viridiplantae; phylum Streptophyta; class Magnoliopsida; order Santalales; family Viscaceae; genus Viscum; species Viscum album. Next base: position 947,972,559 of record OY728155.1, on the reverse strand, counting down.
TAATCATGATATTTTTGTTTAATTTATATTTGATGCTTAATTATATGTTTTTTATACTTTTGTGTTTTTATTATCATTTTATTGTTACTAATAATTATTAAGGCCAATTTGATTTAATATTATTGATATTCTTCGTATGATCATTATTTTGCCTATTATTTTTACTTGTGAATAATGATAGTAAATGATATGATGAGAAGTAAGGTGAGACTTATGAGATAAAATAATGGATATGGAGATGTCTATACATATTTTTGTGTAATAAAACCAGAGTTACTGAGCTTAATACCATGTTCGGACATGAGGGTATGTGATTCATCGATTTTAGGTAGGTGATACCTAGACTAAGTCAGTCAGCTTCTATGTAAGTACATAAAATAAGTAATAATTCTTTCCGTAATGACACACATATAATATTATGTATGGGAATAAATTTTTTATATTTACAAGGTGGATTGTGTTTTACTCACCGCATACTCAAACAAATAAGAGAATGAAACATGAAATTATTTGATCTGTGGAACTCAATGAGTCTAGGTGAGTTTGGGAATTATATTAGGTCATTGGACTAACCCAATAACCTATATACATGGAATGAGTTTCAATGTATATGGGTAGAAATATATATATATTTTTTAGGAACATGTTTTATCTTGGAGATCGATGCATGGATCAGGATGTTCTTTGGATCAGAGGCTGATGATTTGGTAGGATCTAGTCCAATAAGTTTCTCCAAAGCCATTGTATGTTTACTTTTCAATGTTTCTACATATTTATCATCCAATGTTTTTTCCTTTTAACATTTTTCATATATATTTGGGTTATTTTGGTTTTTATTATTAATGTATCATATAATATATTAATTTGTTGTATATTCTATACTATGGGATGCCCTCTTGATTCCTTGTTTTGTGTATGGATTTTTTTGGTATATCTGTTATATGAAAATTTTATGGTGTATTTATGACAGATTTTTCATGACCATTATTTATCATATTTGATGGAATAAACTCCCCATTACTATTTTAGACCCTCACCCCAAGTCAATATCCTCAATCACGTCGAAAAGTGTGCTTAAGGAAATATTTTACACCCATCTTGATACTATTTGGATGATTCAGGATGGGGAGACAAACATTAATCAGTTTTTATGTCATTTTAAAAGTAATGAAAATGATAGAATGGTTTATATCTTTAGTATTCTCTCATTGATATAGGAATCTTAGATGTTCATGGTTCATATTATATGATTTATTCTGTAATATATAAATAATAAGGCTTGTATAATAACTCCACTTCCCCTCATACTCTACCAATTCTTTTCCCATAAATTATAGGTTGGACTGATTATGTTATTTTTCAAGATACCCTCAATTATATGGTTATGATTATCATGTATCAATGGTGTTTTTAAAATTTAAAAATTCTATAATATAGGTAAAAATAATATTTATTTTATTTCATGTAGTAATAATATACCTTATAGAAATAAATAACCATTTAATTTTTTTGGTATTGGATAAAAAAAGTTATTGAATTATAATACACATTAATGTTAAAGAAAAAAAAGCAATATAAAATTCTATGTTCTACAAAAAAAGAAGCAACAAATAAAATTGAGGATAAGTAATAGATAAATAAAGAATATAAAAAAGTATAAAATTACTATTAACATGAATTACCATTCGAAAAATGGAAATCAATCCCAAACTAATCCTCATATCATTTTTAATTGACTTTTGGAACATCTTAATTATAGGATTCAAAACTACATGACACGAATAAATGTACATGTGGAATAAATGGTTAACGATTCCACTTTAGAGTTATTCCATGGATGAAATATCTAGTTCATGGATTTTATATGACTTTAGTTTCTGGGGTTATGGTAAATGACATGAATACTATGAGTTATGGTAGTTCACCCCATGAAAGTATCATCATCAACATCCAAATACATATTCTTGGTGATATATACAATATTTGGAACTAATAATCTTGCTGTGTGAGTGTGGAATATCATTTTCATATACATATACTAGGTTATATTTCGTACCTATAAATATACATATAATATAAATAAAAAGGAAAAGGCAAGGTGTGATTTTTTCTCAATTATATATCTTTTTTATTTTCTTTCCTCTCTTTGTGATTCCCATTTTATGTTCTTTTATTCAAAATATACAAATGTGATCAATTATAAAAAATAATTTTTAAAATATTGTCAGAATAATAAGACCATGGGAAAGTTTGATTATATTTATAAATAAATCCATTTCAATATTAATCATAAATTGAGACTCATCAAAATAAACCATGATTAAAGCTTTTTTTAGTAATAGAAAAAATAGATTAATAAATTCCATCTAAAGATAAAGAAAACCCCTTAATATTTTACCCATCATGAAAATCATCATAGTATCATTTATATTTCCAAAATAAGTTTATGCACCACATATATTCAAATCATTCACTAATTATATATTCATTTTATTTATATTACTTCTCTTTAGATTATCAAATTTCATGAATAAATCATTAATCAAGTAATTTAACTATAAATATTCTCATACTAAATGGTAAAATATGTGTCCATAATATTTCATTAATCATATATTATACTCCAAATTATATAGAATATAAATTATTTAATAATAATTTTTTTTGTAAATTTTCATGACAATTAATATTATGAATATTTCAAAATTTTAAATTTGAAAAACAATTATATAATTCTATAGATCAAAACCGGCCATTCATGTGACATCCAGACCTGGGTGCCACATACTGATGCACTAATATAGTTTTCCACATAACCTCATGTGTGCCTCCCCATCTGATAGAGGCTTCTGACTAGAAATGAGGGTAAACAATTTAATGTGGGGTGACTATATCATATCCAAACTCATAAATATATCATCAAGATATTTCCGTTATCATGTCCCACAAACATGAATTTTATATGGGTACCGATCTAGAAGCCCATGTAGGATGTGAGTAAAACTCGGTAGGCCACCACCAAAAGAGTCTAAAGGATGCACAATATCCATTTATACCAGTGTATAATGATGTATAAATAATAATAAAATTACAAAGTAAATATTTTTCATATTTAATATTAATTAATTAACCATAGAGGACCTGAGGTTTAGAGTGACCAATTTTACCTTCTTCATCCCATACCAGTGTCCATACATATTCTATTGAAATACCATAATACATTCATTCGTGGGATATCATTATCCATTTAATTCCAATTTCACATTCAAACTATGGGGGCTCCATGGGTATTTGGAGTGGTGGTCCATATCCTATAACTTAGGGATCACATGAAAATAAAAATATATATTGGGGGCCTAAAAAAGAATTTTGGAAACCCATGGGTATTTGGAGCAATAATACCTATCCCAAAAATCATTTTTCATATCATTCGTAAAAATACCATTTCATTATTCCACATTCATAACCCACTATCAACCATGTTTATAACCTATTATTCGACCAATTTCATAATCCGATTATTCCACTAATTTAAAAATCCCATTGTTAATCTTATTTAAATGTCCCAATATTCCACTTATTTCATAATCCCATTATTCAACTAATTTCATAATCCCATTTTTCAACCAATTTCATAATCATAGGGGAAAAACAATTAGTTAATTTAAGCCAAAATGTAATTTCCCAATATGGAAATTGAAATTGACCAATTATGTATACCCAATTATATTCAATAATATGGAAATTTACAATTAGACAACCAACCTAATGACCGTTGATGAACTCTCTCCGAACCATAACCCTCAATTTGATGTGGAACATTCCAATTCACAATGGAAGAGGATATATTGGATAAAAAATAAGACCAAGATCCATCAAAAAACATCCATCAAAACATAGATCTAAACCAATTTTAATATAAGAAATAATCCCTTTAAAATAATATAGAAATATTTGAGGGGGTGGGGAGAGAAAACCAAAAGAGATGAGATCACATATCATAAGTGGGGATGAATCCTTCCACTGGATCACCGATTCACAACAAATGAGGTCAGTGGGTCCTTGGAATACTTTTTAGATCCTCTGATACAAAATAAAATCAAGTAAAGTTTAGTGGGGAGGATTAAAAATAAAAATTTGAGGGTATGACAATTTTAATAAAAGTTTTGTGGGGTCTAAAATCCACTCTCACAGTTTCCTTGGTAGAGGGGTACGATTTTCCAAACCATGTATCTTACCTCTACATGCCTACTTAGGGGGTACACAATTTCTCAAAAGTGGAGCACTATTTGAAAAACCAAGCACCCAAAATGAAAACCCCCTCTGGTTTAGGGTGTCTGGTTTGGTGAGGGTGGATTTTGGGTTTGGAGAAACTGTTTGCCACCTCCCATGGTCCAAAAAATGGTTCAGAGTTTCTTATGGAAAATCACATGGTTTTTCTAAAGTGTACGCCAACTGTGTAGAGACCCATGGGATTCCAAAGTTTTCCAAATTCACTTAAAAAAACCCAAATAAAAAACAAACCTAGTTAAAACTAAAAAAAGTGTAAAATAGTTTTTGATAATGAGTATGAGAATATCCAGACAGGTTAGGATATTACAATCTCCATACCCTATAATATCTCTTCCTTTAGTTGTACTTCCCATCATCTCTAATGTTGTGAGGTAAAAATGTTAGTTCATTGATCCCACATATCCATTTTTATATGACATGTTTCCACCTTATCACATTCATACCACCAAAACACTCATGCTATCAGCACGAGCTTCCCCTACAACACTTTCAAATCATGATCTAGAACATGAATAGATTGATCCTTTACGGATATATCAGCCTAAAGATCAGCATCATCAACATCGATCATATGATAACGGTTGGGGGGATACTTTTGAAGCTGTGATAGATGAAAAAAATCATGCATATCACAATAACATTATGGAAGATCCAATTACAATGTGATTGGTATGATCCTCTCCATATTCTCTAATGGTCCAGGACACCTTGGCACTAACATTCACTGTTTCCAAATCCTATTATGAACCAATCATGATGAAACCTGAAGTATTACATGATCACTCACTGGAAACTCTAGATATCATCAATTTTGATCAGTATAAAACTTCAAACTAGTCTAATACATGGACATACTTTTTTTAATCCACTGAACCTACTCCGATATTTGTTGTAAGGGACTCAGTCCTAATAACTCAAACTCACCTACCTCTATCTAGTATAGAGGTTATCTACATAGACTACCATAAAGAACCTCATATGGAGCTATCTAAATATTCTCCAAATAACTATTATTACATAAAAAATCTATGATCACCTTCTATTTCTCCAATGTTCTACCAAAATCAAGGACGCATGCTTACAATATGTTCTCTATCATGTAAATAGTATGCTTTGATTTCCAATTTGTTAATGGATGGAAGGTTGTACTAAAAAACACCTGGGTACCCATATATTTATTTGATAATTTATATAAGAATTAATTAAATCTTGAATCATAGTATGAAACTATAATCCATGGAACCTCGGACAAATAGACTTTCTCTTAAACTTACATATCCCCCAACTGACTCACTATAAAAGTCTCCAAGGCCGGCATGAAGCATGATACTTTTTTCAACTAGTCCACAATCAACCATATCAAATCATTATTCTGTGTCATCCTTAGAAGTAATACCATAATTTTTATTGTAACATCATCCCACTTCCATTCCAGAATGGTCATAGATATAGAAAATCACCAAGTTGTTGATGCTCGACCATTACCCGCTGACAAGTATAGCATCATGCCACAGAACCTATAATCTAAATTTTCATGCCTAAACACCAATACTATCATCATAGGTCATGGTAAATTTTGGTTAAATAAGGATTAACTTCCCACTTTGAGTCATGAAACATACAGATCAACTCTTCACACATTCATGTAGGCACAAAAACCCAGTTCTGGACATAGAAAATATCATCCTCATCTATAGTCTAATAGAAATGTAAATCCATACCTTCATAGTATTTCCCTTAAAAACAAAAACTCTATATCCATATATTGAATCCCCCTAATTTGGATTATAAATATGGACTCAACTGATAAGGATGTGATGGTCTTCTACCTATGGACCTCCTGAACCTCAACATGCATCTCAGTTGGTACGATCACCATCTTACACTCAGAACAAGACTCCTGAACTACTTGATTCTATGCATACCTACTCAAAGAGTCAATAAAAATTCATCTCTTCCCTTGAATATAATCTAGATCAAAGTCAAATGACTACATAAAATCAACCCATATTCACTACTAGAAATTAAAATCTTACTATGAGAAGATGTAATTTAATCTCTTGTGATTAGTATACATTGTAAAATTTTTACCTAATAGGTAATGACACAAACACATTGATGCACCATATCTTGATTGAGATCATGCCTAGGGTAATTTCATTAATTTGGCCTCAAATTTCGTGACCCTTATTTAAAAAATAAATCTTTTTGTATCAACATTGCTCCAAGCATGATCCTAGATGCATCAAAAAACATGGTATACTCTCCACTTAGTTTGGGTAGGATCAAGATTTGTGTGGTATTCGAATACTTCTTCAAATAATGGAAAACATTTTCACATGGTCCAAACCTTTCAAACTTTATTCCCTTCTTGTTAAAACCCAAAATTGGAACTTTGAAGTGGGAAAAATCTTGGATAAACCTCCGATAATAACTCACAAACATAAAAAGATTTGGTTATCAAAAAAAATCTTGGGATGCTCCCAAGAAACCACTACATAACCTTTACCTGGATCCCCTAAAACACCTTCTAGGTAGATGATGTGACCCGATAAATTAATGCTATCAATATAGAATTGACACATAGATATCTGGAATATTTTCGATGTTCTCTATGTGTACTCAGGAAAATGTCAAGTTGTTGGGCATGATCATCACGAGTCTAGAAGTAGGCCATGATTTCATCCCAAAATCATCCAAAAAATAATCCATGTTTAGGGGAAATATTTGTTTCATCAAGTACATAAATAGAGCTGAAGCATTCGTTAGCCAGAATGACATCACAATGAACTCATATAGGACATACCAGCTTCTGAAATTAGTCGGCGGTATATCAGAAGGTCCAACTCTCAATAGATGATACCCCAATCTCAAGTAAATATTTTATAATACACAAACTAATCTCAAATAGTCAAATAGATCACCAATATATGGAAGTGGATTCCATTTCTTCCCCATCATCTAGTTCTACTTCTGGTAATCAAAACGTAAATTCAATGTATCATCTCCCTTATTAGAAAATGACACCAAAGAACCACAATGCAATGTACTCAGATAGATTAATCCATTATCCTGAAACTATTATAGATTATTATTATGTTTTGAAGTCTTGTTTGGTTCTATTTAATAAGGTGTAATAGAAAATAGTTTAGCTCCAGGAATGATCTCAATTGTAAATTGAACATCCCTCTAAGGTGAAAGCCCCGAGAAGTCCTCATGAAATACTTCCTAGAACTGGTCCACTATGGGTGGAAAGATATCATGCTTCACACCCCCATCACCTAGCAAAAAAATTTCATCTTGGGTAATAATATCCCATAGTTTGTTATATATATTTTCTATATGACCTGTCTAAATATCCCACTCTCCATGATCAACACAACTGTTCAACTCATGAGACATAAAGGTCTCACTCCTACAAAAACAATCAATGTGGAATCAGTATGATACCAGGAATTCCATACCAAATATCAAGTAAAACATTGATATTTTAAGTATGTAAAGATCTCAATTGGAGTGATAATCCCCTACCTTAAGAGAACACCCCTTACATAAACATATTTCCCTCCATTATACTCTGAATGGTGTGTCAATCATCATAAACCCACTCAAAAACTACACTATCAATCTCAGATGTATTGGGACACATAAAATAACATTAACACATTTACATAATATTGATTCACATAAGGATATAACAATTTATCTCCCATATTCCTCCACCCAGTCAAAAAAAATCACTATCACTACCCTCAACTATCACTCACATGGGTCATGGATGACACAATGTAAAAAATATTCATAACATAAGATTCCTATATAAAGAATTTATTTATTTCATATTACTATATTTAGAATCATTTTTAACCATTTAAATTCATCATTATGCACTATTTATTTAAAATTACACAATTAAACAAAAACATTTTCATTTTCTATAAACTATTCATAACATGATTTTCTGTGCATGCCTAAAATGATGCATGTCAAATAACATCATGAGTGCCTAGAATAATTCCTTTACACTAAACTTCTATTCCATGCCGACCCATGAGTAAAATATTATATAATAATAAAATTACATAGAAAGTGCATCACTCAAGGTTTAATAACATTCAACTATAATAAGAAACATCATGAACAATAACCCCACATTGGGTACATGGGTTTCCACTGAACACAGGTTAACTAATCCCATGAATGAGCTCATGAACATGGCCCAACTCATACTAGTATTTTTACACAAAAATATTTTACGGTAAGACTTTTTTAAATAAATTTAATATCTTTGATAGCTTATGTTTCACAAAACATAGATCCTAAACAAACAACAAAATGTTTTTTTAGCATGACCATAATAACCTAGCCATTAAATTTTAAGAAAAAAATATATTATCCACATTATTAAATATATTTTTTTACAACTCATTGTTAATTTATTAATTAATTTTTTTTGAATATGCACATAATTTTTATTAAAGTCATTTTATTCTTCAAATATATGTTTTCTTAAAAAATGATTTTTATTTCTTTCTATGAGAAAATAAATATAATTAATTTTTCACAGGTTTAGAAAATTTATTTGATAAAATTAATATCAATTTTGGATTCATCATTCCAAAATAATTATAATATTTATTTTTTATAATTTTTAAAAAAGATTGATTTTTCAGTGAATAGTAAAAAAAAGTTTTTATAAAACCTACATTTTCTTCAAATTTAATTTAATTTTATGATATAAAATTAATATATGAGTATCTTTGGTACTTTTTAGTTATATATAATCTAATTAATTATATTTAAACAATATTTTACCCTTATCTTGGTATAAGTACATTTTCAGCTTAATTGTTCTTTTCAAAAAATCGTTTTTCATTATGTTTTAGCGGTTTAATTTTAAATGTAATTTTGAAAATTCTATGTTTTTATTTTGTAAAAATGGATTAAATATTTTTAATGATGAAGTATAAAATATTTTATATGTTCATTTAAATTTGTTTTTATAAAAAAGTTATCATGGTAAAAAAAAGATATACTATAGTATATGTAATATAATTCACCATATTGAAGTTAAAAAGTAAAATATTAAAATACCTAACTAAAACATTAAATTGATGTTTGGTTTTTTGATCAACATTAAAAATCCTTTAAAAAATTATTTATCATAAAAATTATTTGGAATTAATTCCACCCAAATGTGGTTGGATTTAATTATAAAATAGTCATTATTTAATCATATAAACCACTCCTCCTCAAGTATAAATACCACCCCTCACCACCCCCTTTCTCCTAAAAATCCTTGAAGATATTACAATTTATATGAAAATCACTTCTCCACAATATCCCCATTTACATGTTCTTATGTTGTCACCCAATGACAAATTCCATGTTCCTTAAGGGGTCCTTTAAAAAGGTGATATTCAAGAGGTAACTTTCTCAAACAAGCTCTTTTAATTTATTTTCCTTTATTACCTTCTTATTCACATCCTTCACCCATAAAATAATAAAAAATACAATAATATATATATATATATTAATTGAATATATATAATGGAATATATTAAATCCACCGCTTTTCTCATACTCTCTTATTCAAAGAAATGAAACCATTGTCTAAATTCTTGCGGTTAACCATCTCTCTGGATAATGATTTTTCATTTTCAATTAACACCTTCAAGTATGGTCGTAAAATTATTATTATAGTTAAATAAAATTTTAGTAGGTATATTATAACATATTACATGTTCTTAAATTAATATATATAAAGGATAGTAAATAAAGTTAACTAGTTCTTGATGGTCGGAAAAACCTCCAAAACAAACTAAACAATTATCATTACAATTTTATAAATTGAATTATCCTCATAATATTAATAAAAATTATATTTGAGACCATTTAAACTTATAAAAGCTAATTAATAATATTTAATTTCACTTACATAATTTTACATCCATTTGAAAATAAAATATATAATTATACACAAATGAACCGACCATGAAAACCATGAAACGAACACACCAGAAACAATGAAAATAAGAAGATATTATTAATGAACAGGTGGAAAGATGTTATAAAAATATAATATAAGGTATTTTAAATGATAATATATTTATTTAATGAATTAATAAAATTCTTTAAACATTTATATATGAGGTTAATGTAGACATAACTAAAGGGAAGCATGAAGTAAGGGTTTCTTGTCTCACTTTTACTTCTGTAAAATATATTCCTTATTCTCTAATTATTTATTTTTGATGGTGAATATAATTTCATTTGATATATCATATTATTAATCTCATTATCTTCATGCTATTAAATTTTTCATTTGATAATTATTTTTTATGGGGCCTACGATTTGACTGATTACAATGTGGCCAGGTGTTTATTAAATCAATTTCCATTCGTTAGGCTAAACTTCTACACCATTGGTTATTCCATGATAAGATTATGCGTGAGATTAATTTTGATTATATTATATTGTATTTTCAATTTTTTTATTTAGATTTATATATGATACATATAAACGATTCATTTTATTAATACTCACTTAAATGATATGATATTTTAAGGGACTTTATTTTAAAAATTCTGTTTCTAAAACATTCTTTCAATATAAATTTTTCATCAATGTAGGTGTTCTCTAAACTTTTTTCAAAAAATGTTTTTAAAAATATATTATGATATTCTTAAATTAATTTTTACCAATTTTTTACTTTTTACAAAATTATTTCAAAGGATTATTTTATTTTTCTTTCTAAATGATTTTCTTTGTGACTTATCTGAAAAAAGTTTAGAAGGAATGTTTTTTCAACTTATACGCTGTGGGAATATTTTCTTGAAATAAGAAATCCATAATGATTTTGTATTTACTTTACAATATAACAAGGTTATTATAAAATAAATTGTATTCATTTATAATTTTTGTGTCTTCTTAAAAATAAATTATTTTAAAATGGATTTTATTTCAATTATTATTTCAAGTGATCTCTCAAAATTATTTTCCATACAAGATAACATTTTTTATATTAAATATCCTTTAATAGGGATATTATTTATGGATAATACCCTTATTATTTTTATTTTAGGTTTATTTTTGTGATTGAATGATATCTATGAAACCCATTTATTTTACATGGGTTATGCTATGATGAAATATTTATAAAACCCATTTATTATTATGGGTTTTGATATGATGAATGATTTTTTTCTTGTGGTACACATATGTATAGTTTTTATCATGTGACTTTTAGGACTTATATCTACCTCTAATTAATTGGGTAACACATTATATCTCATGAGATAAAAATTTGAATCAATTCAATGGTCATGATCCACTATGGGAAACATGTGTGTCCTTATCTACTATGGGAAATAGGTGTGTCACGGTCCACTATGTTGATGGTATTTGTATTTAACCTTGAAATATAAATTATTTCTATATTTATAATTTTTACACAATTTTAGGACGTTATCATAGGGATCATGACTGATTTATGATGATTTCTCACACTTATGGTCCATGTTTTATGAAATCATAATGTTTATTCCATAAATAACATTTATAATCTATGATAGGTTATGTATAAACTTCATAATTCATTGTCATGATCCCATAACCTTAATATTATATAATGATTTCATATGATCATGGGTTTATATCTCATATATTTATCCTTACCGAGCATCTGATCTCACCCTTTATTATGTTTTCTTCCCTAGGTGATGATGAAAAGTTTAGGTAGGGTTTCCCTAAGAGGAGTAATATGTGAGAAGATATTTGTGGGATATGCTAAAGATCTTTCCTAAAATACGATGATTTTATATCTAATATATAAATAATCTATTGCTTTATGATTCTTTTCTGGGTATTATTCTTATTTATTGAATATTAATTTAAACAGATGTAATAATTATGTATGAAATGAATGGGTTGTTATTCTTAGTATCAGAGCAATGTTTAGACAATAATTGGAGATTATAGTTAGAAACATTTTATAAAACCCCTAGAGATATGACTAATTATAGGATAAAATATTATAGTTTTGATAATAATCATGAATGAACATGGAAAAACCTAATGTTTCATAGAAGGAGGTGTCACAATTTAGACATTATATAGATGATTTTTACAAAATTTGCAGTTATCCACTATGAATAGTTTTTTTCATTCTATAATTTCTAGTTTTATTAAATCGATAAAACCCGAATGAACCATGTCAATGTTGACTGATATGGGAATTTAAATAATTTTTCTTTATATAAACCAAATGTTATGAGAGATGGAATGAATAATCTTACATCTATTCTCTCACAACTTTCTTAGGATACTAATCATACCGAGTTTCCAAACAGTCAAAGGTGGGAGAAACATACTATTGAATATTTCATGAGGTAACCTCCACCTTTTATTAGTTGGCCTTATGATCCACTAGTGGTAGATCGATGGATGAACACTATCGAGAAAATATTTTTTGTTCTTCAATGCTCAGGACATGAAAATATTTCCTGATCTGTTTGTCATCTCGAAGTAGAAGAATATCAATGGTGGAATCATATATAGAATATGATAAAAGTTGAAGATGTGGAATCCATGTAATAGGATGATTTTTTGTGGATATTATTTAGTAAGTACTTTCATCATATTATATGTATAATGATAGAGAATGAATTTCTTGGACTAAAGAAAAATGATGATGATTCCATTGGTATCTATAATGAAAATTACATGGCTTGAAAGGTGTCCCTCTAGTTTAATTATCAACCCTGAATGTAAAATTGGTCGATTATTTGGTTGCCTAAAACCAAGTCTCCAGAGGGAATTATCTATAAGAGAATTTAGTTGATACGAAAAAATCGTTCGATGTGTACTCAAATTATAAATTTAAAATAGAGATTCTCACTACTATCGTGGTTTTGATAAGAAAATAAAGATCAAGTATCCTGAAAACTAAAATAAATCACATGGTGAAAAGAAATTCTAGTAATCTATATGTCATAAATTTGGGATTAAACATCAAGGGATGTGTTTGAATGGAACTGGGAGGTGATTTAAATGTGGAAAGGCGGGTCATAAAGACTAGGAATGTCTAAATCATATTTATGGGAAGGTTATTATAATTGAGGAGGATATGATAAAAACTAATGGACCACCCACACTCTAATGTTTCAAGTGAATGGAGTTTAGGAATTATGAAAATCAATTCCCTAATCAAAAGAGTAATGTGGATGTTAATATACAACAAACTATAAAGAAAAAGGATAAAGGGAATGATTATGTAATCAAAATGGATGAATTGAATCATGATAATTAATTCACCCTTATTCTACCCTCTTTAGTTGGGTGTTTAATTTTTTATTTTCTATGAATATTTCATTTTTCATCTTTTAGAGAAATTTAATGTTATTATCCCCTTTTACATGGATTATAGGATAATGAAATTACATTTTATTTTTTATCAATAAATGGATAAACCTAAGCTTCCAATGAAACTATTTTTTTATAAGATAAGATATTTTATAAGGAATATAATGTGAATTGATTTTTTTGTGTATATGTATCTATGTAATAATTACATAAGAGTTTTAGACACCATCCTCAGTTTATGTGTTGACACCCCTTTTGAGGTTTTTACATGATGAAATTTTATCAAGATTAAGAGAAATTTATGAAAATACAACCCTTTGAGTTTATATTTATTAAAAAGGTATTCATGGATGAATTATTTTACACATTGAGTACATATGATGAAAATAAATTTTAACATTTATGGTTTATATTATTTTTTATATTGAGGTAATTATGGTTTGTAGTTAGTCACCCTATGAAGTCATCACACTTCATTCAGAGAATATTTCTATCTGGATCTTATTTCCGTAATATATATTAAGTAATTGGTAAATTTTCATTTATTAATATATTTAATTGCATCTAATTGGGATATGAGGTTTAACTCTAGGTTTTTGTGAATTCCTCAGAAATATCTTATTATAGAGTTGAATTTCATCATTGTGTATCATCCTCAGGATGGTGTTTAGTCTTAGAGAATATTTAAAACTCTAAATGATATACTAAAATCTTTTTCTATGTATTTTTAATTGTAACTGGGATAAAAAATTCCTTATAGTTATGTTTTCTTATAATAATAACTTTCACCCAAGGACTCAAATAGATCCTTATGAAACCCTTTTTTGAAAAAAGTTTAGAACTCAAATGTAATTAAATAATTTGTAAGAAGATAGATATTTATACCTGGTAAGGATTATGGGATGAAATAGAAGGATAAATTAAATCAAAAACACATAAAGACAACACAAATTTGAAAGAAATTTTACAATGATAATCATAAATGCGATCTATAATTTGATGCTAGTGAGTAAGTATTTCTATGAATTTATTCATGGAAGAAAGAAGGGACAAATAAATTCTAGATATATCAGTGCCTTTGACATACTTAATCATATCAAGATATTATTTTATCATTTGTAACTTCCACCTAATCCCACTCAAGTTAATAATGTGTTCCTTGTATCTCTCATGATGAACTACATGCCTAATCCTTCAAATGTTATAAACTTAGAGATAATACTCCTAGAGAAAGATATTTCTTATTCTGAATAACAAGTATATATTCTATATCATAGATATAAAGTTTTACAAAACAAGAACACTCTCCCAATAAATGTTTTGTGGAGAAACCCCAAATTTGAGGAAGCTACGGGGGAACCTAGGGATGAGATGAGGTAGAGGAATCCTCATTTGTTTGTATTTGAGTGTATAATTTTGAGGGTGAAATTAATTTTAAGTGTGTGGAATGTAACACCATGATTGAATGGAATTTATCTTCTTAAATAAATTTAATCTATTCAGTATCTTACTATTCACATAACACCGAGCTTAAACAAACTTCAAAATATTATAAAATAAAAATTATAATTAACAACTAGCCATTAAATTGGTGGGAAAAAATATTATTTACCACATTATGAAATATATAATTTTAAAACTCATTGTTATTGTATTAATTAATTCCTTGCGAACATGCACATAATTTTTAATAAAGTCATTTTATTCACCAAATATATGTTTTCTTGAGAAAATGATTTTTTTCTCTCTATGAGAAAATAAATATATTTAATTGTTTAAAATTTTAAAAAATTTATTTTATAAAATAAACATCATTTTTGGATTCATCTTGTCAAAATTATATAATGATCAATTTTTGAGAATTTTCTAAAAAGATTAATTTTTTAGTGAATACTAAAAATACCTCCTACAATAGATTTTTTTATTATCTGTTTGAAAAGAAACTTTTTGGTTAAGTGGTAACAAAAATAACCATGAAATGACCTGTATAAAACTGTGCGAACCAAATTCAGAATTCAAAATTCAAAATTTATAATTCAAACTGAAACAAAAATCACCGCCTTGGGCCACATCGTCACGCATACCCTAACACAAAATAGACCCAAAATTAAAATTAAAATATAAGTTTTCAACATATATTTTGTAAATTTTTAAAAATATATTCCATATTTTGAATCATGAAGAAAAATTTAGGTTATATGTTCATTTTCATTTTTAGACACAATGAAGTTACCGTGTTAAAATAAAATTATCGGTGTGAAGGTAAAATAATTTAGTGGGTTAATGATAGTATGTAAAATATTAAAATAACTAAAAAATAAAAAATTTAATAGGTTGTTTATGTGTTTATAGAACATATAAATCCCTTAAAATATTAATTATTATCGAAATTCATTGGAATTAACTCCACACTAATGTGGTTGTCTTTAAATATAAAATAATCATTATTTAAACAGCTAAACCACCCCTCACCACCCCCTTTATCATAAAAATCATTGAATATATTCAAATCTCTACCAAAACCTATCCTACTCATTATGACCATGTATATGTGTTGTTCTTCATAACCAAGGACCAATTCTATGTACCCTAAGGGGTCCTTCAAGGAGGAGATATTGAAGATGTAGCTTTTTCAATCAACCTCACCTAATTTATTTTATATTTTTCTACCTTATCATTATCTACTTCACCAATTAAAGAATAATAATTCTAGTATCATTTATATAATATAATGTTATATTTTTAATGGTATATCTTCCTTCCACAAATTTTATCATATTCTCTTAGTCAATGAAATGAAACCATTTCCCAAATTATAGTGGTTAACCATCTTAAGGAATAATGATTTTTTGTTTTCCCTTACCACCTTCAAGTATAGTCATAAAAGTATTATTCTTATTAAATAATATTTTAATAGGTATATTATAACCTAATTAATTTTTGGAAATTAATATATTTACATAATACTAAATAAAACTAAACTAGTTCATGATGCTGGGAAAACAACCAAAATAAACAAAACATTTATCATTTAAATTTTATCAAATGAATCATCCTAATGATAGAAAGAAAAATGTTATGTGAGACCATTTAAACATTTTAAGTGAATTAATTCCATTTATTTTCACTTATTTATTTTTATTTCTATTTTATCATAAAATCCATAAAAATACACAAATGTACCAACAATGAAAACCATGAAATGAACGCACCAAAAAAATAAAATGAATGAAATATTATTAATAAATGGGTGATAATATGTTATAATGTTATTATATAAGGTATTATAAATATGAATATAGTTATTTAATGAATTAATAACAGTATTTATTCCGTTATAAAATAAGTTAATGTATTAAAAACTATATGAAAGCATTATTTAAGTGTTTCTCCTCTCACATTTACTTTTATGAGATATATTCCTAATTCACCACTTATTTATATTCTGTGGCACATATACTTCCCTTTGATATATAATATAATTAATCTCATTATCTTCATAGTATTAAATGTTTCATTTTATAAATATTTTTTATGGGGAATATTATTTGACTGATTACAAATTTGTAAGAGATTTCTTAACTCAATTTCCATTCATTTGGCTACACTTCTACTTAATTGATTATTCCATGTTAAGATTATATGTGAGATGAATTCTGACTATCTTATGATTTATTTAAATTTTTTATGTATCTATTTAGATGATACACATAATCGATTCATTTTATTAATTATCACTTAAATGTTATGATATTTATGAGGGACTTTATATTAAAATTTATCTTTTTAATATTTACCATACAATATTATTTTTATTCTAATTCTAGGTATTCTTAAATTGTTTCCAAAAATGTTTTCATTATTCCATTATGATTTATTTAAATTATTTTTAACCCATTTTTTACTTTTTACAAAATAGTTTTAAGGGATTATTTTTGTCATTTTCTAATTGAGGTTCTTTGTGACTTATCTGAAAAAATTATGAGAGGATTTTTTTAAAATTATACGAATTGAGTGGATTGTATTATCATCATGAAAACATAATTCTTGTGTGTTTTATTTACAACCATATTATTTTATTTTCAAATAAATTTTTTTCCTTTATAATGGATGACTATTTAACATAAATGATTTGAAAATAAAAATGTCAATTTTTTCAAGAATTACTTCAAATGATCTCTCAAAATTAGTTTCCATCTAATATAACATTTTTTTTATGTTACTTATGATTTACTAGGGATATTATTCTAGGATAATATCCTTAATATTTTTAATGGTTGATATGTGTTTATGATGGAATGATATTTATGATAACTATTTATTTTTGATGGGTTATGATGGATGAAATTTTTATTAAATCCATTTATTTTAAAGGGTTATAATATAATTAATTATTTATATTCTTATGGAAAACATATTTATGGTTTTAATTATGTAACGAGAAAGACCTATATCTCCCTAAAAATAATTGGTTAATGTTTTATATCTCTTGATATAATAATGGGAAACACGTCGATGGGCTTGATCCACTACATGAAATTGGTGCATCCTAATCCACTATGGGAAACAAGTGTGTCATAATCCACTACATTGATGGTCGTTGTAGTTAACCTTAAAAAATGAATTTTATTTTCTATATATATGATTATACCACACTTTTATGAAATGATATTATCAATCATGATTTATTTATGATGATTTCTTACTCTTACGGTCAATGTTTTATGAAATTGTAATTTTTATGTCATAAATCATGTTTATCATATATGATAGGTTGGGTATGAAATTTTTCATTTATTGGCATGATTACATTACTTTAATCTTATCTTATGGTTTTATATAATCATGGATTGATTCTATTATATTTATCCTTACTAATAATCTGAGCTCATCCTTTCTTATATTTCCTTCCCCAAGTGATTGATAAAGGTTTATGTATGGTATTCCTAAGAGGAGTAATATGTGAGAAGTTATTTGTGGGAGATGTTAAATATGTTTCATAAAATAATAAGGTTGTATATCTAATCTCTATATACTCTAAAAATTTATGGTTATAGCATGGGTAGTATTTTAATGTATTGAATATTCATCAAAATAGATGTAATATTTGTGTATGAAAATAATGGGAAATTACAAGGCTCTTATCTACCTTTAGTATATAGTAATACAACTTAAAAAAAAAGAAAATTCTTTTGATACCTCTTTTGTATGTCCTAACCTAGGTACTACATACCAGTGACCCGAGTTAGTTTTCCACATGACCTTAGGTATTCCTCCTCGAACTCTTGAGGCCACCGACTAGCAGTGAGAGTCTAAAATGTGATGTGGGGAGACTATACCATCTTTATGAAAGATGAAAATGAGAATAAATAAAAAATATCCAATTGATATTTTAAAAAAAAGATAACAACATGACCAATAATCATTCAACAACACAAGAAAATCAAAAAAGTGAAAAATTACATTAACTGAAGTAGTAGATATTTCATGTCATATAAGTGTCAATTTCGAATGAAAACCCAAAATAAAGACACTAAAAACTCTCAAGATGGACCCAACATGAAGTATGGTTACCTTATGTATGCTCCATCCTGTATCCCAACTCAGAAATCTAACATAGAGCTCATACCCTTATCCTATATAGAAAATATAAGGTCTATTTCGGTATCGATCAGGAAGCCCGAGTAGGGTGTGAGTAAAACTCAGTAAGCCACCAAAAATGGAGTCTAATGTAATACCCTATCTTTAATAGTGTTTTAATTATTATAAAGAATAAATTTTAAATGATAATTAAACAGTTTCCACATTTAATATTCCTTAATTAACCACAAAGGCCCCCAAGGTCATGATGACCCCCGGACCAACAATACCTGCTTCAGCCCATGTCATAGTCTATACCATACACCATAAGAATACCACAGTCCATTAATTCATGGGATATCATTATCCATTTAATTCCAATTTTACATTCATAAGATAGGGTCCTAGAGTAGTAGTTTGTTACCCCATGGGTATTTGGAGCACCATTACCTATCCCAAAGCTCATTAATCACATGAAAATAAATATATATCAAAGTGTATTATTGTTGTAGTCTGGTACCCCATGGTTATTTCTATCAGTAGTCCCTTCCCCATAACTCATTGTTTACATTATTGAAAAAAATCACAAACCATGGTTCCATATTCATAATTGACTATCAACCATGTTTATAACCTGTTATTCAACCAATTTTATAATAATATTATTCAAATAATTTAATAATCCCATCATTTAACCAATTTCAAAATACTATAATTCTACCAATTCCATAATCCCATTATTCAACCAATTTCATAATCCCATTATTCAATCGATTTCATAATCTCAATATTCTACTAATTTCATAATCACATGGGGAAAATCAATTTACTAATTTATTTAAAAATGTAATTTCTAGATGTGGAAATTGAAATTTCACAATTACATATAACCAATTATAATAAACACTATTGGAATTGAAAATTAGACATCCAACATCAAGATCATTAATGAATAGTCACTAAATAATAACCCTCAATTTAATGTGGAACAATCAAATTCACGACATAATAGAAGATATATGATAAAAATTTAAGACCAAGTTACAATGAAACACAACCATAAAAACATATATGTATACCAATATTCCAATAGAGGAGATCATTCTAACAAAATAAGATACAAATAAGGGAGATAGAGACAAAAAAATGATAAGAGATCACATACTTTAAGTGGGGTAGAATCGTTCCATTGCATCTTTGACTAACATAGAGGGTTTTTTGGAGCCTAGGAGACCTTATATGAGTTTTTGAGAGAAAATGAAATTTTATTAGGTCATTCTTAGAGGATTAGTGATTAAAACCATGAGGTTAAATAATTTTAATAAAATTATCGGGGGGTTTAAAATCTTCATACATGGTTTCTTGGGAGGAGGTTCATGGTTTTGCAAATTGGGAACCTACAATGAAAATCACCTTGATTTTAGGGAGTATGTTTTGAGGAGTTAGGCTGTAAAGTTTTTGAAAAATCATTTTCTAATTCCTGTGGCCCTAAAAAGGGGTGCATGGTTTCTTGGGGATAACTGCATAGTTACCTAGGCCAAACCACACAGTTTTCTATAACGATACTCCAACCATGCACAACCCCATGGTATTGCAAATTTCTCCTAATTAACCAAAACAGACTCAAATAAAAGCTCATCCAAGGTATAACAAAAAAGGGTATAAGAGTACATGAAAAAGAACATGATTTTTCTCTAGAAATATTGATATCTTAAAATTCACCTTTGACCTAAAGTTGTCACATGAACTCATGATTGATCTTAGATCAATAGCGGTTGGTGACTAGAGTTGAAGGATTTCTATTCCACCATCTAGTATAGTCTTACAATTAAGATAGTATTCAAGCTGACCAAATAAATCATAATGATAATTAATTTGTAAATAAGTAAGTTAACATAAAATAAATATATTAAATACAAGTGGAATAATAATGGATGGTCATAAAATAAATAAACAACTAATCCAATATATAAACATACCTAAAAACATAGTTAGGTATATCATACTATTTTATAGGAGTAATTCATCATATATCGATAATGTTGTATTACCAATCATCCATATACAAAATATAGACAAGAAATAAAAAAATCATAAGTGGAAATCATTCAAAATGTTCCTTCAAAACAAACAAACACAAACACAGACATATATATATATACATATATATACTTTTTATCACTTATACATCCATCACTTGACTCGACCATCAACCGAAGGTCCTAATGCCTTGCATGTATCACAGGAAATAAAGTATGAACATACACATGAGGGGTATATAAATAGTATAAGTGTAATGAATTGATAGAAAATCAATAACTATATCTGAATATATCAAATAAATTTAATGATAATTATTGTTTAAATATGTTATAATAATAGATAAATTAATAATTAAATTTTAAAAATGTTAATAATAAATTCTACTCACAATGTTCCTATTAGGTTTCTAGTGTTTTTATACTTACATACTTTGAAATTATCCAATAATATCTTAGAGTGAAAAATAATTTCTTATAGAATTAATTTTCCCTTAAACATGGTGTGAAAAAACATTACTAGGCATTGTATCCACCCATACCCATACGATGAGGGGAAAATAATAATGAGGATATATGTCTTCTAATATATTTATAAGATCTTGCGAAATGGAACAAGAATAAAAGATAGCCTATGATAAGGTCTTTCAAGTATACAATGAGATAGGTTAAATCCATTAATTGATTATTTTTTGATTTATTTTAAAATAATTCATCATCACTAACTATAAAGAATTAAAATCTCACTGTCTTCAACCATTAAATTATCACCATTGAATTAAATTATTTTATTCACTTTAATTTTTTTGATTTATTTTTTTATTAATAAAACCATATTGAACATAGTGATATATAAATATCAATATTAAAAAAAATCGATATGTCATTTGCATGGAATAATATAATTCATTTACACACAAAACATTAGTATAACATAATGGTTAAAATGAACAGGGTATACCATTAAACATGTGGGAACACAATAAGATCTAATGTTCAATTTAATAGGTTTATTTTACATCCTATTCACTCAATTACACTCTATAGATTCTCATAATATCATGATACACAATCTTACCATAATGCATCTTCAAACTCATTGAATTTATAAATTCAATTCCAAAAAGTAACTTCCAAATCTACTTATACTTCAAGACCAATTTTAGTTTTCATCCTCTTGATGAAGATAAATTTTTTATACATTTTCATATGTAATTAAAAATTTTCCATCCAACCATAGTTTTATTTTATGGCGAATTTTCAAATTTTTAGGTTTTAGTAGTAATTTGAGCTTAATTTATAAAATAACATAATTTTAGTATTTAAATTGTTTTAATTATATTCTGAATTTTAGAAATAACATATTATAAACTATTGAAATTATGAAATTCCATTTTTATTCTTCTGTAAATTTTGGTCTTAATTTCTTTCAAATAGATAAAATTCCCAAGCAAATTTCTTGATGCATAAAACTATCTCACAATCTGAGTCTCTAAATTTATGAATGTAATGGGACAATTTAGAATATGGGCCCATATATCATAAATTATCAACCCAAATAATCTTTTATTAAATAGGAATATAGAAAAGAGTTTGAGGAAGAATTTAATTAACTTTTTCTATTCCTAATTCTAAATTTTTTAAGGTCCAAAATTCAGGGGAAGTTGGAGGATTAGAATTCAAATAGTCACCTAGAAAGAATAATTTTATAAAGTAAATCAGTAATAAATCCATCATAATGTATCCAATGAAGATTTAAATTTATAGGTTAATGTGAATGAAAAATACAAAAAAATTTCTATAAGGACACTTTTCTAAAATCATCTAGTAATTGGGCTAACCACATGAAAACGGTTTGTAAAGTAGATATCAAATAATGTAAACTTATAATAATCTACCAATAGAGAGTCACGTTAAATTATTTACCTTTAACAAAATTTGAAATTTTCATCTAGGTCTATACCAGTGTAGTCATTAGTGTAGAATCATCCATCTAAAACCTATTCATAAACTCTTTGGAATATTTAGTTTGTTTGATAAATGTTGAATCCTTTATTTTAATTATGTTAAGAATAACAAAAAATTATAACTCACAAATTAAAGAAATATCAAATTCACACCATATAAATTCTAAAACCTTCATGAATTGGGTATCATATGAACTTCCAAATATGATGTCATCAACATATATAAGCAGTAATATCCACAGTCCCTGCTCATTCTTAATGAAGATGTTTTGATCAAAATCTGTTTCTATTATAACTGAGAGTCTTCAGATAATGACCTAGTTTTCATTAAGAAGATCTTTGTTACTTCATTTGCCTATATGACACATTCTTCAATAGACACATTTTTTTATCATCATCATGTATAATAAATCCTACTAGTTTCTCAATATATAAACCATATTCAGGAAAAACATTCAAGATTTCAGAATTTATGTTCATTTTTTATACTTTATAATCTTTTTTCATGGTCATAAATAAAAATAGTCATATAGATTCAATTAAATCCACTAGTGATTTTTTTTGAACAATATCAAAACTATTGATTTGGGAAAAACCATTGCACACGATATGTGTCATATTTACAATTTATGTTCTATATTACATGATTTTATTTCAAAAAACCCATTTTGTTCAATTAAATTCTTATTTTTTGTACTTGAGATTGTTTCCCATGTATTAGTTTTCATAGTTTAGTCAAAATCCTGATAAACTGTTTTGAACCAAATTTCATCAATGTATGATTCATTAAATTACTTTGGTTCTTCCTAAGATAAGAATGATGTATGTTGTAGTGTATTCATTATTTTTGTTTGAATTGGAGCTATTAGGTCACCAGAGATATTTTTATTAGTGATTTTAGCTCTTTCGGATTGTATATTTAAACTTAACATACCTTTTATGTTTTCCTAATCAACAAAGAGATTATTTGAGTCCAATAGTGCACTTTTAACTTCCCTTTCTCTAGACACATTTTTATCACTTTACTCCTTATAAATTGGTTTCATGTTTATGAATTATACTCATTGAAGATAAAATCATATCTCATGTGTTTAAAATTTACTCATATTCAGTTATAGAAATATCAAGAATTTTAAAAATTTACCCATGTTGTTTGTTAAATAATCTATATGCCTTTATTTTTAATAATATCCAAGAAATACCCCTTCATCTCGATTTTCTTCAAACATTAAATTATATTATTTACTAAAAATTATAAAATTTCTTTAAAAAATTAAGAAATATTTAAGAGTCTTTTTTTCCTATACCTGATTTTGTATAGATTTTTTCCTTAATTTGGAAAAAACTATGCACAATTGGGAATATGGGCTGTTGTTTGATCTTTTTATTTAAAATACATATATGGTTTGGAATTGTCAATAAGATTAGTCCTAAAAATGATTTTGGTAATATGATTTCTGCTTTCAACAATTTTTTTCTATTGAGGAGTTCTTGTGGTTAACATATAATGTTGAATCCCATGTCTTTACATATATTATTCCACTTGGGAATTTGTAAACTCTGTACCATTTTTAGCATGAAACTTTTGATTTTTTTAAACCAAGAATTTTTTATCCCCTATTAGATATTGAGTGATACACTTGAATACACAATTTTTTTGATTAATCACCATAAAAAAATCCTAATGAAATCATCCACAATCAAAATATAACACCTTTTAGTGTCAAAATATTTAGGAGTGATTGGTCAACCAAATTTTCATCAAAAAGCTCTAAAACTCTTGATGATCATCTCTTCTTTAGCTTTTAAATATTCTAAATACTTTTAACCTTCTTAAAATAATCACATGTATGATTAGTATCACATGTGGTCTTGGTTAAATCATGTGTTCCATCATTATTCACTAGATTTTCTAAATATTTCTGACACAAATGTACAATTCAATTATGTAATATCCTATTCTCATCTTCCTTGGAAAATAATATACACCAAATTTTTTCACCAATGAATTAAATATTTCCCTTGGTCTTTATAGAAAAATCAAACCATATCTATCTCGAAAGATGAACTCCTTAATTTCAAATTCCACATAATGTCCTGAATCATATAGCTGACTCCCACATAGAAAGTTTTGGCTATTTATTTCCACCAAGATCACATCAGTTTTTATAATATCTTTTCCACCAACCATGGATTTTCTAGACCCAACAATTTTGAGTCCCTCATCATTGAGAAATATGACCACTCCACCTATTTCATATTTGTTACCTGGTATATGAATATCATTTTCAAACATGTGAAAAGTAAAACTACTCTATAGAACCCAAAAACCAGACATGTCCTTTTATATTAAAGAATTATTAGTAATTTTTTTCCTTCTCGTTTCTTAATTTCTTCTTCCATAACTATTAATAAACTTCTATTTATTATTAATACATCCATTTATCCACTTGATAAATAATTGCCTTTATATATTACAACACTAAGGATCAATTTTTAATTTTCCCCATGTCAATAATGATTCCTAACTAGTAATTTCCTCATTTCAAAATCTACTAAGAGACATCCTATTGAACCCTTTTGGATCAATAAGTTTCTTTTTATCCAAATAATTCACAAAAAAAAATTATTATTTAAAGAATTCAAAAATTATTGAAAAAATCATGCCTATTTTTGGTGTTTATGTTCTCTGAAAAACCATTTTCCAATAGACCACAACTACTAAATGTGTCCCATTTTATCATAGTATTAGCACATAATTTTTGTTTTCATCCTTCCATACTTTTCTTCTAGATCAGTAGGCTTTTTATCTACTCCTAAATCCAATTTATTTCAATGATTTGATTCTTGTGGTCTAGAACTATTCATGACTATATTCTCTATCTAATAATGATACAAAAAATTTCTTTTTGTTTATAAAGGGTTGAACTTATGGGATGGGAATACAATCTTCAGTAGTCACTCATGAGTACTACATGGCTTCAATTAGGAATAGTTTTTTTGAGAAACCTAATACCATGTTGGTTGTTATAATTATTTCATGATCCTCAAATATTCAACTCCAAATAGTGAATTACTCTTTGATTTCTTTAGTTCTATTAACCCTTTCTTTAATTATATTGGTCAAACCATATAATATTTTGAAAAGTTATTTTAATATGAGTTTAAGATCATATTTCTTTTCTAGTTCTCCAAAATTTCTATATTTTAGTTTTTTTAATATCATCTTATAGTTATAACATTTCATATTTTCATTGTGTCATATAAATCATAATGTCATGAACAATTGAAATTTTTTCCTTAGTTTTATCCCTATATTTGTCATGTTCTCCAAGGTATTCCACGAGTTCAAATTGAAGATATAATATTCTTTCAAATTATTCATTTTTAGTATCACTGTCATCTTCTTGAGGTTTATCTATAATAATTTCCAAATCATCTTAAATGTGGTCCTTATAATCCGGAACCTCCTCCACTTTAGATTCATCTAATCATTCATATTTAAGAGATAATAGTTCTTCATATTTAACATTTTATTTTCTAATTTTATCCATCTATTTCCACCATTTATTGTTATTTCATGTATTCTCTATTCTTTTCATCTTGAAAATTTTTATATCACTTAGCTTAGAGATGTCTTACCTTACCGCATCAGAAGAAAAAATGTGGCAGACTTCCTTTTAATTTTTCTTTCCCCTTTAAAATTAGATTAACTAAAAGTCATCACTCCATCAACCTAATATTTTTTCTAAACATTATTTAATAGAATGATTCTTTATCACTTTTAATTCAACCACATATGAGCTATCCTTAACCTAAACATCATTTTAATCATTCTCATTTCATACAAGATAATTGTACTATTAAGGATAAATGAGATACTTTATTCGAATCCTTTCCCCCCAGAATGGATATGTTCATATTGAAATGTGACGGTAGTATCCTCAATATTATTTTCAAAATTTTTACATCTTTAATATTTCCACCCAATAATCACATATATTCCATTAGAGAATTTAAATTAACAAAAAATTATCAAAATTTTTGGTTGGGATCATAATCAAATATTTTAACTTACTCCACATCCATTTCATATTTACTTCTTAGAATTTGGAATCTCTTTTATAAAAATTGGTTATTTTTTACCACATTATAGGAGAGGTTTTATTAGACATTACCTTAGTGTAGATATGGTTGTCCAAAACACCCCCAATATATTTATTACCATCACATCCAAATCAAATTCTTTATTTTTTTACTTTCTAATAAAGCCTTTAATTTCATGTTTACTAATATACTATGAATGAATACCATTTAAAATTCCACCCCCATGACTTAAAGTAATGAAACATTATATTCTTCCATAGATGGAAATTACTACCTTAAAAACATGGTATGGTGTTTTAGTAAAAACCATTATCTCTTCCTTGCTTCTTAGAGAGATAAAACATCACTCCAATAACTCATGCTAAGATACTAATTGTTGGTACATTATTAAATATAATAAACTTAGAGCGTGTGAATTATT
This sequence comes from Viscum album, assembly GCA_963277665.1. NCBI lineage: Eukaryota > Viridiplantae > Streptophyta > Magnoliopsida > Santalales > Viscaceae > Viscum > Viscum album. The sequence continues at coordinate 947,944,788 of OY728155.1, read as the reverse complement.
ATATTAAATATTGAAACATCATAACCATGAAAGTAACCTTGTTTTCTCATTGTGAGAAAAATATATTTATCTCCATTCCTTTATCTCTCAGAGTTATGAAAGAAATAAATTAGACAACTATTTTTACTTGATTCACACTAATTGGGATAATGCAAGGAGAATTAAAAGGATATGTGCCTATTACATTAAAACACTAGATAAAACTTCTTATTTTTGGTTAAAATAATAGAACGATCACTTTATATCTCCAAAATAATGTCTCGAACACTTAAAAAATATCGCATCCTTTTATTAAAAAGAGGATCTCACTTCCCCTTCTATGATACCCTTCTTATTCATGAGATAAGAATGTGAAAATTCATCTAAAATAGTGTGGTTCTTCTAAAATATTAGATGAAATTATAGTGGAATAATTATCTAGGAATATACTTCTTATTTTTGACATTAAATTTTCAATATATCCTATAAACATACTCTCTAGACTGTCTCTAAAATACTTTATAGATTTTCTCTGAAATTATGTCTCTATTCTCCTCTCACAAACTGTTGGGTGTAGTTATAGAAAACTTAGCCACCGGGATTTTATTATAATGATATATTCAAGTAATACTTTATATTACATTATTTTATCGCTCTATGTTTCATTCCACCGTGAAAGTGGTGAATGATGACCATTTAATTTTAATCAAAGGCCTCAAATCCCAAGTATAACTTCTCAATAAAAATTACAAATTTGATTAAAAATGCTTAATTGTGGAATGATTTCTTCTTATATGGAATAAAAATATTTTTTACCTTTATTATGGTATGTAATAAAACATTTGAACATATATTCATTCATCCGAATAATTTACCACAATATAGCCTCTTCCATTATGATACAAAAAAGGTCTCAATCAAGTTATGCAGTCGTGATTTGATTCCCTATAGAATTCCTTCTTGTTTACATGACCCAAAAATAATATGTATAAATATACTCAATGAACTAATAATGGTAATGTAATGATGTACCTTAACTTCTTGAATTACCAAAATAATTTTGGTGTGGCTGTTTTCAATATGGTGTAAACTCCTATAGGATTGGAAGAAAAAAATCACCTATACTGCCAAATTCACATTCTACATGTCACAAATATTTTCTATATAATAGATTTTTTGTCTTGAAATGATTTTGGTTTAGCCTATCCTTTTTAAAACTCTAGTGACATTAGAAATCTGATGATCACCACTTATTCTTTAGTCATATCTCCGTGATATAGGATCCCTTGAAACACTAGTGACATTAAAATTTGGAAAATCACACCATATCATGTGGTCATTTTATCTATGGCATAGACCAATTATGAAACCTTCCACTATAGTATATCCAATAGCTCTATAGTGTAGAGTGTTTCACCAACAACTAAAAACCAGATAGATTTAACGAATCAATAAAAATCCTCCAAGAATAACCTCTTCTCCACAAACTTATTAAACTTAAATACTCACATGTAATGTTTAAAAAAAACCAATGAAAAACTCTAAAGATAATTGTGTAAACACATTCTAAAGTTGTTTCTTGACTATTCCAATATTTATCATCCTAAGGAGTATGGGGATGTATGCCTTAAGTTAGATAGAATATATGAATATGTAGTATTGGGGTGATCTGATCCAAGGAATTATAGGTGGTATTAGAGAATAAGTTTGGTTAATAAAGAGTCAATTAGAGGATGAGATAAGATATCCAGAGTTGGGAGGTTTCTCATGAAAATTTCTGGATAGAAAGGCTATGATACAAACCCAAGTCTCTATGATATGACTTGTGTTAGGAGTAATAATTATAATTTGGGTGAGATGTTCGACCAAGAATCCAAATATGGGATGAATGAGGCTCAATATGTGGTATATGGATTATCCAAGATCTAGTGTAATTTTTCATATATCATGATAATGTCACTCTTAGATAATAATAAAATTCCTATGAGAATTTTCGGTTTATATAATACCTCATCAGGTTATATTTTTAATTGAATGAAATATATAATCTATTTGATGTTTTACAAAGACTAGATTAATATATATTTGAAAGTATTACCTATTAATGTGGTTAATTAAATGATAATTTTTAGTTTTCATAAAATAATTGATTTGGGAGTTTTGGGATTTTGAGAAATATCTATTTTTTGATAAAATATAATGTAATAGTAATATTCCTGTGTAAAATTTTATGGTAAATTATATTTATGTATAATGGTTCCTTGGAAACGTAATTTAGGATATGATTTTTGATTTTCATTTTTTGATAAAATTATGAAAATTCATATTGATTTTATTTTTATTTTTGAAATGTTTTTTTGAGAATTTAAATTTTTTTCAATGAAATGATAGGGTTAGATAGATTTTTCAGGATTCTTAGTGTTGGTGAAAACCCTTAAATTATAATTGGTTTCGATAATAGTTTAGTTTAGTTTTTTATTATGCAAACTAATTTGCGTTTTTTGTCATAATTAGAAATCTACTGGTACATAATAGGGTTTTTTAGTTTTAAATAATTTTTTCAGAGTGAACCTAGTGTTTTTAGTTATGTGTTCTAATTTATATATTATGATTTATTGGGGATAACTGTACAATTTATGTTTTATAGATGAGTATTTGTTATAAGACTTGGATATCCATATATGGTAATTAAGGATTTTTTGAATTTGACTACTTGGATTAGGATTTTTTAGAAAATCCTTTGGGGGTGAGGACTATTTAACTAAATTTATGTTTAATAGTGATTTATTATGGTAGGGTTTCCATAGGTGTATGAATTGTCTAAAAAATGGTCCAATAGGATCAATGAATACATCCAAACATTATTTTTTTATTTTGGTGATGGTTGAAAGTGGGTTTCTTAAGGGATTAGATTTTGGTTGTGATTGTCAACAGATTGAATGGAATGATATTTTTCCGATTATAAGCTAAAGATCATGGTAGGATTAGTGGGAATCTTGGTGATTGGGTAGGATATATTACAATAAATAAGGATTTTTTTGTGGATGAAAATGTATAGTTGTAGTATGATAATTGTTTAAGGAAGAATCATTGATGGTTGGTGTTGAAATAAAGGTGAAGATATTCCAATATTAACGGATGAATACTATACTAAGCTTCTTAAGGATGAGAATAAATATAGTGTAAAATTATAATGACCCATGCCTTTGTGAGTTGGTAAAAAAGAAGGAAGATAAAACTTTCATTAATTTCGTGGAAAGATAAATTCAAAACAATTTATTTGGATCAATAGAGGGAAGTTTTAAATATACTGAGAATTATTAAATAGATGTTTTAGAGGTGGAAATTTTTGGGGATGATAATTGGATTGCATTTTTAGCTAGTCAATAGTTTTACTAGGAGATGTATATAACTATAGTATCCACCACGTAATTGATTTATATTCACCTGATATTAATTAGACTAACCAATAGAGATTTCAACATAATTATTCTATCAAATATCTAGTGTACTTATACAAGGTATATAATGATCAACCTAGCACCAAATGAGTGTATAATGAGTTATCAATAAGCCCCAAACAACATTTTTTAGAGAGTTATTTTGGAATTTTGGGATGAATTCCATTTTTGAACAGCCTAAGTTTTCTTTTCATATAGTCAGGTAAAAAATAGAGGAATCCCACTTATTCTACTCAATCTTTCCATATTTTCACTAATTTATGCTTAATTATCCATGGTAGTTTTATCTCGTTGATTTAAGGTAGATATTAAACCTTACTATCTTTTATTTATCCTTTCATTTCAATTAATTTCACTTCCAATAGTTAGGGATTAAAGAGTGATTCCACCCAATCATTTTGGAGTTTCTTTAATGTAATGGGGATTTCATTTTTGGTGTGCATCTGAGACTTAGGAATGATGGGTTCTAGTTATTTTAAAATATTTATCTCTAATTATGTCACAAAATAGATTTGTTTAACGATTTTAATGATTAGGATTAAATTAATGTTTTATTATGTGTTGTAAAATAGGTGTTTTAATTTTCAATTGCTTGGGTTTGTTTTTGGAGTGAATCGAATCTCAATTCTCAGAGTTTTGATGTCATTACATAAATTAGTGAGTATGTAATTGATTGTTCCATTTTTGGTCCTAAGTTTTAATTTTTTATCAATTTATTAAATAGATATTCTTGATAAGGTATGAACTCATTGTAGTTGAATGATTTTGGTGAGATCCCAATATTATAAAATGGGTTCATTATTTTGGTAGGATTCATTTACCCATTGAGAATGGTGATTTTGGGGTGGTTTATATTAACTAGAATCATATTATGTTCATGTTATTTATTATTATTATGTATTATATTATTTCATGGAATTATATTACTCTATAAATTTTATGGGTTTAGGATAAAATAATCATCAACAATAATCAAATATATTGATAAACTTTTTATGGATGTAACCTTGGTCGAATGAGTCTCAATGATTTATTTTATAGATTTTTATTTGTGAAAAGTGATAGATTTTGAATCACATATTTTTATAATAAAAATGTTTCACCTTTGAATTTAAATTTTAAAGGGAAAGGTTTCGGGAATGTTATTTTTAATGAAAAATGCGTTTTATTTTTTAAAATAAGACTTTATAGAAATTATATTAAGATTATAATTTGACATTGTTAAAAAGGATACAAAGGGTTATTTTTGAAATGTTATTTGAAAAATATTGTGGGTCTACAAAAGGTATTTTAATGTAATTTTCGCTAAGTGAATATTATGGTTAGATCAAGGATTTTATTCCACTTTCATGTGAATTATAAAAGTTTATTTTGAATTTTATCTTTGAGGAAAGCAAATAGAACTTGTTTTAATAAATGGTATAGTTTTCATTGTGAAAATAATTCCTGATTTTCCAAAATTTTTATTCTTGTGTCATCTTATTGATTTTTGGTTTCCTTCATTATTGTATCTTATTTATTGACATCATAAAAACCATAGGAGAAACCTTATAATAGGGTATGGGTCAGTTAGATTTGGTTAAGATACTGAGAATATCTTTTTCAATTATATGTTTTTAGGTACATTGGGATATCCTCTATGATTACATCAAGACTAGGACACTTGAGTGACCTAGAATGTATAGAGTGAGTCATGGGATATTCTTGATGTTCCTGATAAGGGAAATAAAACCTTATTTTTTAAGAGTTCTATCTTAGTTGTACATCGTTATTTATGGTAGTAGATAGTCTACTTGATGCTTTATTTCATAAAAGGTCCTGATTCATGGGAAGTAGTACAGTTACATAATTATCCTCAGTAAGTTTCTTGTGGTTTTATTGGATGATGAGTGGGATTTTATGTCTTTTATAATATTATGAATTATTAGTTTTCTCAAATAGATTGACTATTTTTACTTTTTAGGTCACATATAATGTCACGAACTAACCCGGGTCATCCCTGAACCAGTCACCCAAGTCGGCCTACGATATGGCCCAAGGAGAATTCCTGATACCCATGGGATGGAAAATAGTGCCGGACATCAAAACATAACCTTTGGGAATGATTTGGATCCCTAAAAAAGATAAACTCAACAGTAGAAACAAAACAAAACATTGCAAGATAAATAAAGAACAAAAAAAGTAAAGGAAGAACAACATCATCAATTACCTACCAACATCTAAAACCCCACATAACCCTATGGGTTATTCTACGATACTGAAACCAAACATCACCCTAGGTTATCCGAACCAGAACTGGAACCTGCAAGGGAAACTAAAAACAAGAAAACACTATAGGCATGGGTATTCAAACTCAGTCGGTAGGCCTGACTAATCTATTCCAAATGCACAACCTTTAAATAAAGAAAACATTTATTAATAGGTTTAAACTACAAATATAAAAGTAATTTTATCTAAATATTTTACTTAAAAAAATGTACGAAACATTTCCCTTAACCATTTTCAAATATAGATTCATTTCATTAGTGCCAATTGAATTTTTATAATGGGAAAGTGATGTTCATATTATTAGATTTGAATAAATAGGATTATAAACTTTTATTTGAAATCCATTTTTTTGAAACCTAATTAAAACCACTTTAGCACCTTACAAAGAAAATAATGCGCAAAAATGAAAAAGAGTAAGTACACAACATGGGAAATGTGGATATACATACAAGTACTATATTTGTCACTACATATAACTGAAAGTCAATAGACATGGGTGAACTTAGGAGATCAAGAATAATCCAGAAGACACTAATACATGAGACCACATCCTCGTCGACATGTCGCACACGATGAAATAAAAACACCAAATACGCTCGACCATCCTTTCTCAGGAAGGACGGGGGAAAATCACATAGTAATAAACCCAAAATATTCACCTACTATGCGCCACTGGCTTGAAACATAACCTACCAGTGAAGAAATCATTCTTAAATTATTCTCTCAATATGCCAGATTCCCATGTCTCAATTATTGGGAAAGGGGGTGATCCAACCGATGTTATCCAAGCATCCAATCACACACACAAACACACATATATATATAACAATAATAATGCACAACAAGCATTACCATGAGCCACTCCAAGTACTGATCTCATACAATTTATCAAAGAACATAAAGAGTCCAACATTATACACTCTCATAATGAATCATCATGATTCCTGAGTACGAACATCCCATCCATTATACACACACAAGTATGGCATGAGAAACATCCATAGACCGTTTTCCTAATAAACAATTTTAACTAATTTATTTCACAAAGCGGCCAAAAAGTCCCTTAAACATTCAAAAAAAAATTCTTTATCAAAGATGCAAACTAACTTCTAAAGTAGTGCAAGACATGTTTTTTATCATATAAAAGCACTTGTAAAACCCATTCAAAACATTTCTGACACACTTTAAAACAAAGAAAACTTTTATAAAAAAAATAACTTCACACTTCATTTAGCTTAAAGCATTTAAAACCTTTTCAAGAACCCCAAATTCCATTATTTCACAAGAAATAGATTTAATATCAAATCCAAACCACATTGTAAATCCATAAAAGTCCCCAAAACAAAATTACACATGCTTTCAAAAAATTAAAAAACAAAAATATTTTATATTATTTTTAACGCATAAAATCCAACCAGACATTTAATAAACACTTGGTATGCATGACTTGACAAAAACACATCAAAAGTTAAAATATATAATCGAGATTCTTGGGCACTTCAAAATGTTTCTAAAACATGATTCAAAAAAATAAAATTATTTAAATAACCAATTAAAATTTTATGAACAATTTTTAAAATGAGTGACAACATCTTTATGTAAACAAAAACTCCTTCAAATAACCACTTTGAACCAAACTAATTAATTTCAAATCATGTCAAAACAACTGGGAATGTAATATAATTAGCCAAAAAATGACTATCTACAAAGCCAAATAATTTTTCTCCCAAAAAAATTATTCAATATATATATATATATATATATATATATATATAAAATAACTAATTAATATTCAACAGATGTGAAAAAAACAAGCAATCAAAGTATTTCTAAATTTAAAGGCAAGGTGAAGGGATCCTACCTCAAAAGCGAAACCAAGACAAATACTCAGTGATTGACACTTATCAAAAACCACCCAAACAATATGCAGCACATGGTTCAACAAACTACATTAAAAAAAGGAAGAAGCCTTAAAAAACCCATCGAATGACACTTAACAAGTGCGAAACCAAAAAATAGGTATAAAACTATACCTTGGATGTCGGTAATGAACTGTAATGGAGTCAATCCGATTTTACATCGACAGAGGATATCGAAACACGCCAGAATAAGACCCAAGGTGGTCTTCACATAGTCAGAGAGGGTTCACGCCAAAGCAGCGGGGATATCCTGCATCACAGATGGTCGCGTACGAACAAGGGGGCTGCTACACAAAGGGATGGGGAGAAAGGGCGAGCGGTTTCTCCAGGAGTAGGGGCATTGGGCAGCGGCAATGTGAGGTGAGGGCAATGGAGACTTTTTGGGTTCATGAGTCTGGTTTTGTGGAGGGCACGGTCGTGGAAAGGAGTCGGCGAGGCCAGAGGTGCGGCAGGGTGAGGTCGACTAGAGAGGAGGACCTGAGCTTAGGAGCTAAACAGGGAGGTGGGGTCGTCTAGGACCAGCAGGCCACTATCGGAGAAGGGTGAAGGTGGCTATTGGCTGGGATTCGAATAGGGCGAAGGCTGGGTGGGCAGGGAGGTGAGAACTGTCGGAGCGCGGTGCGGCGGGAGGCAGGTTGCAAGAGAGCAGTGCGTTAGGAGGCAGGAAGCAAGAGGGTAGAGCGGGGTCCCGGGAGAGGGAGGTAGCAGAGAGGCGGGAGCCGTATGGGGAGGCTGGAGCTAGAAGGTGGAGGGGATGGATCCGGGTAGGGAGCGGAGCTGGACAGGGAGGCGGCACACAACAGAAAAAAACGTGGGGGGGGGGGGGAGGGGGCTACGTAGGGTAGACCTAGGGTTTGATTTTCTTTTCATTTCATGTTATAAAAATAATAATAATAATAATAATAATAATAATAATAATTTTAATATTAATTAATTAATTACAATAATGATAAAAGTAAGAAGAATAAAAATAAAATCTCATTCATTTGATTTCCCTTTTTTTCATATATACATTAAAAACATTACTAATAATAATATAACATCAATAATTTTATTAGTGATGTTTTTATCATAAGAATATTAAAACTGCTTTTAACAAAAAAATAATATTAAAAAAATAATTATAATAATGACAGAAATAACACTTCCAATAACAATAATATTATTATCATCTGTACAGTGATATTATTATTATTATTATGGCGCTAACATTTAACCCATTTCATTTTTAAAAAACATTATTTATTTTAAACATTATGTAACTACAGAAGCACGTGGACCGACTGCATGGCTACTATCGATTGTGCGGTGCCCGCGCACCAGCCCGAAACCCAATAAAACATTAAACGTTAAAAATATTAGACTTGCGCTCGCCCTGCACCTTAGTGAGGCTAACTGAAATAAATAACTAATAAAATAAAATAATTAAAAGGGGTCGGGGTGTGAAAATTATCCCCACCATATACACTTTTTCCCCCAAAAAGTCACCATACCAACAGTTGACACAACTATAGTCCATGACCAGACCAATCCAGAAGAAACCAAAGGGCTCGGGGTGACCATTACCAACACACGCCAGACCCGACCAACTCAAGAACACGTAATGTCTAATGTTGAGGGGAGAACACAGAAGGGTTCTCCCCATCACGAGAATTTAATAATATGAAAAGCCTCGATACCTGAACACACACATAGGGGGAGGGACAATACAGGAACTCCAAAACCAAACTCATTCATTTCCCCCACTAGGTCTGAACAACACACTTGAGTCATCGATGTAAAGATTTATACGAAACAACCTAGAAACTTGAGGATGAGAAATTAAATCAACACCTCCAATAAATTTCACAAAAAAAACATTCCCCCAAAGAACACCGCTGAGACCAACTAAAATCAGAACGAGTCAGTTTATTCTCGGGCCCACACCATTCAATGAGACAGAACAATTTAAAAACCACACTGAGAGCATATAAGACCTCTTAGATTATAAGGGAACAAGCTCATCACGCCACCAAAATAGGGATGAACTTACGAAAATGATGAGAATAGAACAAGTTAATTTTGGATATTTCCATCCCAAAGCTGAAAACATTATCTGGAATAAGGTTCCACACACCCTCAACCACTCTTGACTATGTGCGAGCTTCACCCCAAGACCTGTGGCTGGGGCCCCGAGGGTTGAAGTATATCCTGCCTCACAGTCAGGTCTTATAATCCCCCCGACCAGAACTTCTTCCTTGAATGACACTTCTTTTAGAACCATTATCATTGACCCGAACGGTCACCCAATAGCTTGACTTCGGAGGAAAGAGAAAAAATGGATTAGGTTGCTCGAACTGGCCACTCTAGTGGCATGCAAGGTAACGGTCCGAAAAACCGTAAGCCGACACAAACGACACAAACCCTTGAAAAACAGGTTCCTCTAGCACAACTCACTCTCCAAATGGGCAAACATCATGAAAACTGACCACACACCAAATCATAATGAAGATGAGGTACCCAACCTCCACTAATACAAAAATAGACCCTCACACAACCCGAGACGACCCGAACCTCAACAACCCTGGGAGTTCCGAAGAACCCAAAGAAACACTATCTTTATGAACTATATAACTTCCTTTAATAGACATCGATTACCTCGATAAGCAGGAAATAAACAGATGTACTTGGAACTGGGGCATAACTCATTAACATCTTTTGGAGGCTTTTTTGGTGGCATACTCATAACAACCTGAAAAACACCATTAAAACCAGAATCATGAAAAAACTCAATCAAATAAACAACACAAGCCAAGGAAAACATTCCCCTAAGACAAAGATATATAAACACAATAAAAAACCACTTTTCCAAAACCATTATTCCCTTAAAATTTTAAAACTCACCTATGTCACCTTATGAACCGTCCCATGTGAATTTATTCAATATCGCTCACATCATTTGCGAACAAGTGCCCCCACACACTCTCCGTGCATACCCACGCATGTGTGACCCTCCATAAAGAGTGCCAAGGTTCAAAAACTTATTTTTCTTACCCAATCCAAACACATACCGAGTTTTTTTCCAAACCGATACACTTTCTCTTTAAAAACCCACTTTTCTACTTTAAATTTTTTTTGGAAGTAACACTTTTTTTGAGATCACTTTAATTTTTAACACACACTCACATTAACTAAGTTAAAAATGATACACAACCAACCATAAACCATCAGAATGAGGAACTAATGTATGTGTCTAATCCACCGACATGGTGCTGAGCCATACCCCATGTAAGTCATAACACTATGTGAACCTTAAACCATCACATAGACTCCATATGGATCACCACCCCATGTGAGGCCGCAACATGAACCAATTCACCCCCATTGTCATCCTTCAATACAAAACAACCAAATAAAAAATACTCAAATCCAGGACTGCCCCTGGTAACTCAGGCCTCATTACGAGCGGTGATGATCAGGCACCAACCCGTAACCTACCTCCTGAGCCCCGCCAGTCCTAATCTCCTTCTACTAGACACCCAAAATAATAAGGGCTCCTTTGATACCATTTTCTCACGAACCAACCTGGGTCGACCCTAAACCGGTCACCAGAGTCAACCTGTGACATGGATCGAGGGGAATTCCCGATCCCACTAGATGGAAACTAGTGTCGGGCATCAAAACTTAACTGTTGGGAATGATTTATCCCATGAAGAAAAGTCAATCTCAACAGTAGAAACAAAAAAAAATCGCAAGATAAATAAACAACAGGAAAAGTAAAGGACGAACACCAACATCACTCACCTGACAACATCTAAAACCCCACATAACCCTATGGGTTACTCTCCTATACTGAAACAAAAAATCTCCCTATGTGATACGAACCAGAGATAGAACCTGCAAGGGAAACTAAGAACAAGAAAACACTATAGGCATGAGTATTCAAACTCAGTGGTAGGCCCGACTAATCTATTCCCAATGCCCAACCTTTAAGTAAAAAATATATTAACTAACAGGTTTGAACTACAAATATAAAAGTATGATTTTTTAAATATTTTACTTAAAAACAAATTAAGAAACATTTCCCTTAACCGCTTTCAAATCTAGATTAATCTCATTAGTTCCAATGGAATTTTTATAAAGGGAAAATGATGTTCATATTATTAGATTTTAATAGAGAGGATTAGACACTTTCATTTGAAAACCATTTTTTTGAAACCTAATTAAAACCAGTTTACCACTTTCCAAAGAAAAAAATGCACAAAAATGGAAAAGAATAAGTACACAACAGGGGAAATGTAGATATGCATACAAGTACTATATTTATCACTTCATGTAATTGAAAGTCAATAGACATGGGTGAACCTTGGAGATCAAGAATAATATAGAAGACACTAATACATGAGACCTCATCTTCGTCGACATGTCACACACGATGAAATCAAAATTCCCAATACAATCAATAATCCTTTCTCAGGAAGGCCGAGGGAAAATGCCATAGTAATAAACCCAATATATTCACCTACTATGGGCCATTGGTCAATACCATAACCTACCAGTGCATCAATCATTCTTAGAGTATTCTCTCAATATTCCAGATTCCCATGTCTCAAGTATTTGGAAAGGGGGTGAGCCAACCGATGCCAACTGATAATCCAATCACACACACACACACATATATAATAACAATAATGCTCAACTGGCATAACCCCAAGCCACTCCAAGGACTGATCTCATTCCATTTATCAATGAACATAAAGAGTCCATCATTAGACACTCTCATAATGTTTCATGAGGATTAATGAGTAAGAACATCCCATTCATTATAAACACGCAAGTATGGAATGAGAAACATCCACAAGAGGTTTTCATAATAATCAATTTTCACTAATTTATTTCACAAAGAGGCCAAACGGTCCCTTAAACATTCCAAAAAAACATTCTTTATCAAATTTGTAAACCAACTTCTAAAGAGGTGCAAGACATGTCATTTATCATATAAAAACACTTGTAAAACCCCTTCAAAACATTTCCGACACACTTTAAAACAAAACAAATATTTATAAAAAAACTAACATTACAATTAACTAATCTTAAAACATTTGAAACCTTTTCAAGAACCCAAAATTCCATTATTTCACAAGAAACCCATTTAATATCAAAACCAAAACACTTTGGAAGTCCATAAAAGTCCCCAAAACATAATTCAACATGATTACAATAATTTAACAAAAACAAAAAAAATATTTAATATTGTTTTAAACACATAAGATCCAACCAAACATTTAGAAAACACTTGGTATGCACGACTTGAAAAAAACGCACCACATGTTAAAATATACATTCGAGATTCTCTGCACTTCAAAATGTTTCTATAAAATTTTTCAAAACATTCAAATTATTTAAATAACCAATTAAAATTTTATGAACAATTTTTAAAATGAGTGACCACAACTTTATGGAAACAAAAACTCATTCAAAGAACCACTTTCCACCAAACTAATTAATCTCAAAGCATGTCAAAACAACCGAGAAAGTAAAATAAGTATCCAAACAATGACTATCTACAAAGCCAAAAAAATATCTCCCAAAACAATTTTTCAATAAAAAAATATATAATAACTAATTAATATTCAGTAGATGTGAAAAAAACAAGAAATCAAAGTATTTCTAAATTCAAAGTAAAGGCGAAGGGATCCTACCTCAAAGGAAAAACAAATCCAAATACTCGGCGATTAAAACTTATCAAAAACCACCCAAAAAAAGGCACCACAGGGTTCAACATACTACATAAAGAAATACAGAAGCCTTAAAACACGCATAGAATGCCACTTAACAAGTGTGAAACCAAACAACGGGTATAAAACTATACCTTGGATGTCGTCAATAAACTGTAATAGAGTCAATCAGATTTTCCATGGGCATAGGATATCAAAACATGCCAGAATGAGACCCACGATGGTATTCACATACTTGTATAGGGTTCACGCCAAAGCAGTATGGATGTCGTGCATCGCTGCTGGTCGCGTGCGAACAAGAGGGCTGCTGCGCAAAGGGATGGGGAGCTAGGGAGAGTGGCTTCACTGGGAGTAGGGGAATCGGGCAGAGACAGTGCAAGGTGAGGAAAATGGGGACTTTTTGGGTTTGTGAGTCCGGTTTTGTGGAGGGCGCGGTCGAGGAATGGAGTCGGCGAGGCTGGAGGTGCGGCAGGGCAAGGCCGACTGGAGAGGAGATCTTGGGAACAAGAGCAGGATAGGGTGGTGGGGTCGTCTAGAACCAGCATGCCGCTATTGGATAATGGTCAAGGCGGTTGTTGGTTGGGATCCAAACGGGGTGAAGGCTGGGTGTGCAGGGAGGGGAGCACTGTCGGAGCGCGGTGCGGCGAGAGGCAGGCTGCAGGAGCACGATGCAGTAGGAGGCAGGCTACAAGAAGGTGGCACGGGGTCCCGGGAGAGGGAGGTAGTGGAGAGGCGGGAGCCGTATGGGGAGGCTGGAGCTGGTAGGTAGAGGGGATGGATCTGAGTAGGGAGCAGAGCCGGACAGGGAGGCGGCGCAAAACAGATTAAAAATGGGGGGGGGGGGGTAGGCGAAGGGGGCTACACTGGGTAGACCTAGGGTTTTTTTTTCATTTCATGTTATAATAATAATAATAATAATAATTATTATTATAATAATCTTAATATTAATTACATAATTATAATAATTATAAAAGTAAGAATAATAAAAATAAAATATTATTCATTTGATTTCCCCTTTTTCATATATATATTAACAACATTACTAATAATAATATAACATCAATAATTTTATTAATGATGTTTTTATCATAAAAATTTTAAACCCACTTTAAAAAAAAATTAATATTAAAAAACAATAATAATAATGACAGTAATAACACTACCAATAATAATAATATTATTATCATATGCACAATGATATTATTATTATTATTATAGCGCAAACATTTAACCCATTTTATTTTTAAAAAAATTTATTTATTTTAAACATTATGAAACTGCAGAAGCCCATGGACCGACTATATGGATATCACCGATTGTGAAGTGCCCGCGCACCTTCCCAAAACCCAAAAAAACATTAAACATTAAAAATATTAGACTTGCGCTCGCCCTGCACCATGGCGAGGTTAACCGAAATAAATAACTAATAGAATAAAATAATTAAAAGGGGTTGGGGTGTGACAATTCTCCCCCACATAGACACTTTCTGCCCCCAAAAAGTCTCCAATACAACAGTTGGCACAACTAGAGTCCATGACCAGACCAAACCAACAGAAACCGGGAGGGTTGAGGTGACCATTACCAACACACTCCACACCCGACCTACTCAAGAACAATCAATGTATGAAGATGAGAGGAGAACACAGAAGGGTTCTCCCCACCACAAGGATTCACTAATACCGAAATCCTTGAAACTCGAACACACCACCCCCCAAGGGGAAGGAAAATGTGGGAACTCCCAAACCAAATTCATTCATTTTCCCCACCTGGTCCGAACAACACACTTGAGTCTTCGGTTTAAATCTTTCTACAAAACAACCTAACAACTTGAGGATGGTAAATTAACTCAACACCTCCCATAAATTTCACAAAACTAACATCCCCCTAAAGAACACCATTGAGACAAACAAAAATCATAACGGGTCAGTTTATTCATGGGCCCACACCATTCAAAGAGACCGAACAATTTAACAACCACAACGAGAGCAGATAAGACTGCTTAGATTGTGGGGGAATGAGCTCATCACGCCACCAAAACAAGGATGAAATTTTGATAGCGATGAGAATAGAACAAGTTAATTTTGTATATTTCCACCCCAATTCTGAAAAATTTATCCGGACTGAGGTTCCACACACCCTCGACAACTCTTGACTATGTGCGAGCTTCACCTCGAGACCTATGGCTGGGGCCATGATGGTTGAAGCATCTCCTGCCTCACAGTCAGGTTCTAGCATCCCCCCGACCAGAACTTCTTCCCCGAATGAAACTTCTTTAAGAACCTTTCTCATTGACCCTAACGGTTACCCAATAGTAGGACTTCAGAGGAATGAGAAAAGATGGCCTAGGTTGCTCGAACTGACCACTCTAGTGGCATGCAAGGTAACGGTATGACAAACTATAAGCCGACACCGATGATCTAAACCCTTGAAAAATAGGTCCCTCTAGCACACCTCGCTCTCCAAATGGGGAAACTTCAAGAAAACTGAACACACCCCAAATCCTAATGAAGATGAGGTACCCAACCTCCATTAACCCAAAACTGGACCCTCACACAACCCGTGACGACCCGATCTTCAACAAAACTGGGTGTTCCCAAGAACCCGAAGACACACTATCTTTCTAAACTATACAACTGCCTTTAATAGACAACAATTACCTTGATAAGCACGTAAGAAACAGAAGAACTGGGATCTGGGGCATAACCCATTAACATCTTTTGGAGGCTTTCTGGGCTGCATACTCATAACAACATGAAAAACACCACTGAAACCAGCATCATGCCAAAACTCAATCAAAGAAATAACACAATCCAAGGAAAACAAGCCCCTAAGACAAACATATACAAACACAAGAAAAAATCACTTTTCCAAAACCATTATTCCCTTAAAAATTTAAAACTCACATATGGCACCTTATGAACCGTCACATGGGAATTTATTCAATATCGCTCACTTCATTTGCGAAGAAATACCCCATGCACTCTCTGTGCATACCCACACATGTGTGACCCTCTATAAGGACTTCCAAGGTTGAAAGACTTCTTTTTCTTACCCAATCCAAACACATATAAAGTTTTTTTCCAAACCAATACACTTTTTATTTAAAAACCCACTTTACTACTTTAAAATTTTTTTTGGAAGACACCACTTTTTTTATATCACTTTCATTTTTAACGCACACTCACATCAAATGAGTTCAAAATAAAACACAACCAACCATAAACCATCGGAATAAGGATCTAAGGTATGTGTCTAATCTGGCGACATGGAGGTGGGCCATGCCCCAAGTAAGTCATAACACTAATAGGACCTTAAAACTGGCACATGGACTCCACATGGGTCACCACCCCATGTGAGGCCGCAATGTGAACCAATTCACCCATATTGTCGTCCCTCAGTCCAAAACAACCAAATACAAAATAATCAAATCCCAGACTACCCCTGGTAACTCAGGTCTTATTGCGAGCGGTGGTGATCGGGCAGCAACCCGTAACCTACCTCCTGAGCCCCGATAGTCCTAATCTCCTTCTCCCAGACACCCAAAATAACAAGGGATCCTATGATACCATTTTGTCACGAACCAAACCAAGTCGACCCTAAACCGGTCACCAGAGTCAGACTACGGCATGTCCTGAGGGGCGTTCCCGATCCCCATGGGCTGGAAAATAGTTCTGGGAATCAACACTTAACCATTGGAAACGATTTTCCCATGAAAAAAAGTTAAACTCAACAGTAGAAAAAAAATCACAAGATAAATAAACGACAGGAAAATTAAAGTAATAAAAACCACATGACTCACCTTAAAACGTCTAAAACACCACGTAACCCTGTGGGTTACTCTCTGATACTGAAACCAAACATCGCCCTAGGCGATCCGAACCAGATATAGAACCTACAAGGGAAACTAAAAACAAGAAAACACTATAGGCATGCGTATTCAAACTCAGTAGGTAGGCCCGAATAATCCATTCCCAATGCACAACCTTTAAATAAAAAAACATTGATTAAAAGGTTTGAAATACAAATATAAAAGGTTTCTTTTTTAAATATTTTACTTAAAAACAATGTATGAAACATTGCCCTTAACCGTTTACAAATATAGATTAATCGCATTAGAGACAATGGAATTTTTATAAAGGGAAAGTGATGTTCATATTATTACATATTAATATAGAGGATTAGACACTTTCATTTGAAAACCAATTTTTTGATACCTAATTAAAACCATTTTACCACTTTCCAAGGAAAACAATGTGTAAAAAAGGAAAAGAATAAGTACACAACAGGGGAAATGTAGATATGCATACATGTACTATATTTATCACTGCAAGTAAGTGAATGTCAATAGATATGGGTGAACCATGGAGATCAAGAATAATCTAGAAGACACCAATACATGAGACCTCATCCTCGTCGACATGTCACACATGATGAAATCAAAACGCCCAATACACTCAACCATCCTTTCTCAGGAAGGCCGAGGGAAAATCCCATAGTAATAAACCCAATATATCCACCTAATATGGGCCATTGGTCAGTACCATAACCTACCAGTGCAGCAATTATTCTTATAGTATTCTCTCAATATTCTAGATTCCCATGTCTCATGTAATTGGAAAGGGGGTGGGCCAACCGATGATAGCCGAGAATCTAATCACACACACACACACAGATAATAATAATAATGCTCAACATGCATCACCCCTAGCCCCTCCATGGTCCGATCTCATATCTTTTATCAAAGATCATAAAGAGTCCAACATTAGACCCTCCCATAATGTATCATGAGGATTCATGAGCAAGAACATCCCATCCATTATACACATGCAGGTATGGCATGAGAAACATCCATAAGAGGTCTTCATAATAAACAATTTCACTAATTTATTTCACAAAGCAGCCAAACGGTCCCTTAAACATTCCAAAAAATATTCTTTATCAAAGTTGTAAACCAACTTCTAGAGAGGTGAAATACATGTCATTTATCATATAAAAGCACTTACAAAACCCCGTCAAAACATTTCCGACACTCTATAAAATAAAAAATATATTTATAAAAAAACAAACATCACAATTTACTTTGCTTAAAACATTTGGAACCTTTTAAGGAACCCCAGATTCCATTATTTCACAAGCAACAAATTTACTATCAAATCCAAACAACTTTAAAAATCCATAAAAGTCCCCAAAATATAATTCCATACGCTTACAATAATTTAATAAAAAAAATATATTTTATATTATTTTAAACAAATAATATCCAACCAAACATTTAATAAACACTTGGTATGAACGACTTTAAAAAACGCACCACATGTTAAAATCAACATTCGAGATTCTGCGCACTTCAAAATGATTCTAGAACATTTTTCGAAACATTCAAATTATTTAAATAAACAACTAAAATTTTATGAACAATTATTAAAATGAGTGAGCACAACTTTATGAAAACAAAAACACATTAAAATATCCACTTTTCCCCAAACTAATTAATCGCAAAGCATGTCAAAACAACTAATAAAGTAAAATAATTAGCCAAACAATGACTATCTACAAAGCCAAATAATTTTTCTCCCAAAAAAATTATTCATATATATATATAATAACTAATTAATATTTAGTAGATGTGAAGAAAAATCTATCAAAGTATTTCTAAATTTAAAGTAAAGGCGAAGGGATCCTACCTCAAAGATGAAACCAAGACAAATACTCAGCACACGACACTTATGGAAAACCACAAAACAACGCACTGCAGGGTTCAATGCACTACATAAAAAAAATACAGAAGACTTAAAACACACATCGAACTCCATTTAACAAGTGAGAAACCAAACAACGGGTATAAAACTATACCTTGGATGTCGGCAACGAACTGTAATAGAGTAAATCTGATTTTCCATTAGTGGAGAATATCGAAACAAACCAGGATAATACCCAAGGTGGGGTATTCACATACTCACAGAGGGTTCACGCCAAAGAAGTGGGGATGTCGTGCATTGCAGATGGCCGTGTGCGAAAAAGGGAGATGATGCACAAACAGATGGGTAGTAGGGGCGAGTGGCTTTGCCGGGAGTAGGGGCGTCGGGCAGTGGCAGTGCGAGGTGAGGGAAATGGGGACTTTCTATGTGTGTGAGTACGGTTTTGTGGAGGGCGCGATCGAGGAAAGGAGTTGGCGAGGCTGGAGGTTCGGCAGGGTGAGGATGACAGGGGAGGAGGATCTGGGCACAATAGATGGACATGTAGGTGAGGTTGGATAGTACCAGTAGGCTGATATCGAAGATGGGTGAAGGTGGATGTCAGCAGGGATTTGAACGGGGCAAAGGCCGGGTGTGCAGGGAGGTGAGTGCTGTCGGAGCACAGTGCGGTAGGAGGCAGGAGCACGGCCCGGCAGGAGGCTTGCTACAAGAGCGTGGTGCAGGGTCCTAGTATAGGGATGTAGTGAAGAGGTGGGAGCCGTATGGGGAGGGTGGAGCTAACAGATGGAGGGGATGGATCCGGGTAGGGAGCAGAGATAGACAGGGAGACGGCACACAACATAAAAAACCAGGGGGGAGGGGGGCTATGCAGTGTAGACTTAGAATTTGATTTTTTTTCGTTTCATGTTATAATAATAATAATATTAAAAATCTTAATATTAATAACATAATTATAATAATGATAAAATTAAGAAGAATGAAAATTAAATCTTGTTCATTTGATTTCCCTTTTTTTTCATATTTACATTAACAACATTACTAATAATAATGTAACCTCAATAATTTTATTAATGATGATTTTATCATAAAAATATTAAAACCACTTTTAACAACAAATTAATATTAAAAAATAATAATAATAAGGACAGTAATAACACTGCCAATAATAATAATATTATTATCATCTACACAATAATAAAAATATTACTATGGTGAAAACATTTAACCCATTTCATTTTTATAAAACATTATTTATTTTAAACATTATGTAACTGAAGAAGCACATGGACCGACTGCACGGCTACCGCCGATTGTGCAGTGCCCACACACCAGCCCGAAACACAAAAAAACATTAAACGTTAAAAATATTAGACCTGCCCTCACCCTACAGCTTAGCGAGGTGAACCAAAATAAATAACTAATAAAATAAAATAATTATAAGGGGTCGGGATGTGACATATTATATTTTATGATCTAGGTTATAATAAATTTTTTATCTAGTTGTGCTCCTCACCATGGGGACCTAAACACAAAATGATGGTTAAAAAGACTCTAGGAAAGATTTTTGGGAGTGTTATATATATTTGGAAAGATTTCTATAAAGCTGATATGGGATACCTTATCTAGACTTCCACTTAAGGTAAGACCATGGACATAAAATACATGTTTGTTGATGATGTCAAGGTTGACATGGGATCTAAGGGAATGGAATATAGACTGATGGCTTTATTATCATAAAATGATAGATCTCCCATAATAATTTATCATATCTGGGATAGATCCATAGGTTCCCCGTGGGTAGTTAATCCGATAGATCTAGTGAGGACCAATGAGATGAAATGGGCCAGGATGTGAGCATCAAACTTGTTAATTCATATGTTTGCACCTCATTCTAAATTTTTCTCTTTTTTAATCATGATATTTTTGTTTAATTTATATTTGATGCTTAATTATATGTTTTTTATACTTTTGGGGTTTTATTATCATTTTATTGTTACTAATAATTATTAAGGACTATTTGATTTAATATCATTGATATTCTTCGTATGATAATTATTTTGGCTATTATTTTTACTTGTGAATAATGACAGTAAATGATATGATCAGAAATTAGGTGAGACTTATGAGAGAAAATAATGGATATGGAGATGTCTATAAGTATTTTTGTGTAATAAAACAAGAGTTACTAAGCTTAATACCATGTTCGGACATGAGGGTATGTGATTCATCGATTTTAGGTAGGTGAGACTTAGACTAAGTCAGTCAGCTTCTATGTAAGTACATAAAATAAGTAATAATTCTTTCCATAATGACACACATATAATATTATGTATGGGAATAAATTTTTTATATTTACAAGGTGGATTGTGTTTTACTCACCGAATACTCAAACAAATAAGAGAATGAAAGATGAAATTATTTGATCTGTGGAACTCAATGAGTCTAGGTGAGTTTGGGAATTATATTAGGTCATTGGACTAACCCAATAACCTATATACATGGAATGAGTTTCAATGTATATGGGTAGAAATATATATATTTATTTTAGGAACATGTTTTATCTTGGAGATCGATGTATGGATCAGGATGTTCTTTGGATCAGAGGCTGATGATTTGGTAGGATCTAGTCCAATAAGTTTCTCCAAATCCATTGTATGTTTACTTTTCAATGTTTCTGCATATTTATCATCCAATGTTTTTTCCTTTTAACATTTTTCATATATATTTTGGTTATTTTGATTTTTATTATTAATGTATCATATAATATATTAATTTGTTGTATATTATATACTATGGGATTCCCTCTTGATTCCTTGTTTTGTGTATGGATTTTTTGGTATATCTGTTATATGAAAATTTTATGGTGTATTTATGATAGATTTTTCATGACCATTATTTATCATATTTGATGGAATAAACTCCCCATTACTATTTTAGACCCTCACCCCATGTCAATATCCTCAATCACGTCGAAAAGTGTGCTTAAGGAAATATTTTACACCCATCTTGATACTATTTGGATGATTCAGGATGGGGAGACACACATTAATCACTTTTTATGTCATTTTAAAAGTAATGAAAATGATAGAATGATTTATATCTTTAGTATTCTCTCATTGATATAGGAATCTTAGATGTTCTTGGTTCATATTATATGATTTATTCTGTAATATATAAATAATAAGGCTTGTATAATTACTCCACTTCCCCTCATACTCTACCAATTCTTTTCCCATAAATTATAGGTTGGACTAATTATGTTATTTTTCAATATACACTCAATTATATAGTTATTATTATCATGTATCAATGGTGTTTTTATAATTTAAAAATTCTATAATATAGGTAAAAATAATATTTATTTTATTTCATGTAGTAATAATATACCTTATAGAAATAAATAACCATTTAATTTGTTTGGTATTGGATAAAAAAAGTTATTGAATTATAATACTAATTAATGTTAAAGAAGAAAAAAGCAATATAAAATTCTATGTGCTACACAAAAAGAAGCAGCAAAGAAAATTGAGGATAAGTAATAGATAAATAAAGAATATAAAAAAGTATAAAATTACTATTAACATGAATTAGCATTCGAAAAATGGAAATCAATCCCAAACTAATCCTCATATCATTTTGAATTGACTTTTGGAACATCTTAATTATAGGATTCAAAACTACATGACATGAATAAATGTACATGTGGAATAAATGGTCAACGATTCCACTTTAGAGTTATTCCATGGATGAAATATCTAGTTCATGGATTTTATATGACTTTAGTTTCTGGGGTTAAGGTAAATGACATGAATACTATGAGTTATGGTAGTTCACCCATGAAAGTATCATCATTAACATCCAAATACATATTCTTGGTGATATATACGATATTTGGAACTAATAATCTTGCTGTGTGAGTGTGGAATATCATTTTCATATACATATACTAGGTTATATTTCGTACCTATATATATACATATAATATAAATAAAAAGGAAAAGGCAAGGTGTGATTTTTTCTCAATTATATATCTTTTTTATTTTCTTTCCTCTCTTTGTGATTCCCATTTTATGTTCTTTTATTCAAAATATACAAATGTGATCAATTATAAAAAATAATTTTTAAAATATTTTCAGAATACTAAGACCATGGGAAAGTTTGATTATATTTATAAATAAATCCATTTCAATATTAATCATAAATTGAGACTCATCAAAATAAACCACGATTAAAGCTTTTTTTAGTAATAGAAAAAATAGATTAATAAATTCCCTCTAAAGATGAAGAAAACCCCTTAATATTTTACCCATCATGAAAATCATCATGGTATCATTTATATTTTCAAAATAAGTTTATGCACCACATATATTCAAATCATTCATTAATTATATATTCATTTTATTTATATTACTTCTCTTTAGATTATCAAATTTCATGAATAAATCATTAATCAAGTAATTTAACTAGAAATATTCTCATACTAAATGGTAAAATATGTGTCCATAATATTTCATTAATCATATATTATACTCCAAATTATATATAATATAAATTATTTAATAATAATTTTTTTGTAAATTTTCATGACAATTAATATTATGAATATTTCAAAATTTTAAATTTGAAAAAAAATTATATAATTCTATAGATCAAAACCGGCCATTCATGTGACATCCAGACCTGGGTGCCACATACTGATGCACTAATATAGTTTTCTACATAACCTTAGGTGTGCCTCCCCATCTGATAGAGGTTTTTGACTAGCAATGAGGGTAAACAATTTAATGTGGGGTGACTATATCATATCCAAACTCATAAATATATCATCGAGATATTTCAGTTATCATGTCCCACAAACATGAATTTTATATGGGTACCGATCTAGAAGCCCATGTAGGATGTGAGTAAAACTCGGTAGGCCACCACCAAAAGAGTCTAAATCATGCACAATATCCATTCTATACCAGTGTATAATATTGTAGAAATAATAATAAAATGAAAAAGTAAATATTTTTCATATTTAATATTAATTAATTAACCATAGAGGACCTGAGGTTTAGAGTGACCAATTTTACCTTCTTCATCCCATACCAGTGTCCATACATATTCTATTGAAATACCATAATACATTCATTCGTGGGATATCATTATCCATTTAATTCCAATTTCACATTCAAACTATGGGGGCTCCATGGGTATTTGGAGTGGTGGTCCATATCCTATAACTTAGGGATCACATGAAAATAAAAATATATATTGGGGGCCTAAAAAAGAATTTTGGAAACCCATGGGTATTTGGAGCAATAATACCGATCCCACAAATCATTTTTCATATCATTCGTAAAAATACCATTTCATTATTCCACATTCATAACCCACTATCAACCATGTTTATAACCTATTATTTGACCAATTTCATAATCCCATTATTCCACTAATTTAAAAATCCCATTGCTCAACCAATTTAAATGTCCCAATATTCCACTTATTTCATAATCCCATTATTCAACTAATTTCATAATCCCATTTTTCAACCAATTTCATAATCATAGGGGAAAAAAAATTAGTTAATTTAAGCCAAAATGTAATTTCCCAATATGGAAATTGAAATTGAACAATTATGTACACCCAATTATATTCAATACTATAGAAATTAACAATTAGACAACCAACCTAATGACCGTTGATGAACTCTCTCCGAACCATTACCCTCAATTTGATGTGGAACATTCCAATTCACCATGGAAGAGGATATATTGGATAAAAAATAAGACCAAGATCCATCAAAAAACATCCATCAAAACATATATCTAAACCCATTTTAATATAATAAATAATCCCTTTAAAATAATATAGAAATATTTGAGGGGGTGGGGAGAGAAAACCAAAAGAGATGAGATCACATATCATAAGTGGGGATGAATCCTTCCACTGGATCACCGATTCACAACAAATGAGGTCAGTGGGTCCTTGGAATACTTTTTAGATCCTCTGATACAAAATAAAATCAAGTAAAGTTTAGTGGGGAGGATTAAAAATAAAAATTTGAGGGTATGATAATTTTAGTAAAAGTTTTGTGGGGTCTAAAATCCACTCTCACAGTTTCCTTGGTAGAGGGGTACAATTTTCCAAACCATGTATCTTACCTCTACATGCCGACTTAGGGGGTTCACAATTTCACAAAAGTGGAGCACTATTTTAAAAACCATGCACCCAAAATGAAAACCCCCTCTGGTTTAGGGTGTCTGGTTTGGTGAGGGTGGCTTTTGGGTTTGGAAAAACTGTTTGCCACCTCCCATGGTCCAAAAAATGGTTCAGAGTTTCTTATGGAAAATCACATGGTTTTTCTAAAGTGTATGCCAACTGCGTAGAGACCCATGGGATTCCAAAGTTTTCCAAATTCACTTAAAAAAACCCAAATAAAAAACAAACCTAGTTAAAACTAAAAAAAGTGTAAAATAGTTTTTGATAATGAGTATGAGAATATCCAGACAGGTTAGGGTATTACAATCTCCATACCCTATAATAGCTCTTCCTTTAGTTGTACTTCCCAGCATCTCTAATATTGTGAGGTAAAAATGTTAGTTCATTAATCCCATATATCCATTTTTATATGACATGTTTCCACCTTATCACATTCATACCACCAAGACACTCATGCTATCAGCACGAGCTTCCCCTACAACACTTTCAAATCATGATCTAGAACATGAATAGATTGATCCTTTACAGATATATCAGCCTAAAGATCAGCATCATCAACATCGATCATATGATAACGGTTGGGGGGATACTTTTGAAGCTGTGATAGATGAAAAACATCATGCATATCACAATAACTTTATGGAAGATCCAATTACAATGTGATTGGTATGATCCTCTCTATATTCTCTAATGGTCTAGGACACCTTGGCACTAACATTCACTGTTTCCAAATCCTATGATGAACCAATCATGATGAAACCTGAAGTATTACATGATCACTCACTGGAAACTCTAGATATCATCAATTTCGATCAGTATAAAACTTCAACCTAGTCTAATACATGGACATACTTTTTTTAATCCACTGAACCTACTCTGATATTTGTTGTAAGGGACTCAGTCCTAATAACTCAAACTCACCTACCTCTATCTAGTATAGAGGTTATCTACATAGACTACCATAAAGAACCTCATATGGAGCTATCTAAATATTCTCCAAATAACTATTGTTACATAAAAAATCTATGATCACCTTATGTTTCTCCAATGTTCTACCAAAATCAAGGACGCATGCTTACAATATGTTCTCTATCATGTAAATAGTATGCTTTGATTTCCAATTTGTTTATGGATGGAAGGTTGTACTCAAAAACAACTGGGTACCCATATATTTATTTCATAATTTATATAAGAATTAATTAAATCTTGAATCATAGTATGAAACTATAATCCATGGAACCTCGGACAAATAGACTATCTCTTAAACTTACATATCCCCCAACTGACTCACTATAAAAGTCTCCAAGGCCGACATGAAGCATGATACTTTTTTCAACCAGTCCACAATCAACCATATCAAATCATTATTCTGTGTCATCCTTAGAAGTCATACCATAATTTTTATTATAACATCATCCCACTTCCATTCCATAATGGTCATAGATATAGAAAATCACCAAGTTGTTGATGCTCGACCATTACCTGCTGACAAGTATAGCATCATTCCACAGAACCTATAATCTAAATTTTCATGCCTAAACACCAATACTATCATCATAGGTCATGGTAAATTTTGGTTAAATAAGGATTAACTTCCCACTTTGAGTCATGAAACATACACATCAACTCTTCATACATTCATGTAGGCACAAAAACCCAGTTCTGGACATAGAAAATATCATCCTCATCTATAGTCTAATAGAAATGTAAATCCATACCTTCATAGTATTTCCCTTAAAACCAAAAACTCTATATCCATATATTGAATCTCCCTAATTTGGATTATAAATATAGACTCAACTGATAAGGATGTGATGGTCTTCTACCTATGGACCTCCTGAACCTCAAAATGCATCTAAGTTGGTACGATCACCATCTTACACTCAGAACAAGACTCCTGAACTACTTGATTCTATGCATACCTACTCAAAGAGTCAATAAAAATGAATCTCTTCCCTTGAATATAATCTTGATCAAAGTCAAATGACTACATAAAATCAACCCATATTCACTACTAGAAATTAAAATCTTACTATGAGAAGATGTAATTTAATCTCTTGTGATTAGAATACATAGTAAAATTTTTACCTAATAGGTAATGACACAAACACATTAATGCACCATATCTTGATTGAGATCATGCCTAGGGTAATTTCCTTAATTTGGCCTCAAATTTCGTGACCCTTATTTAAAAAATAAATCTTTTTGTATCAACATTGCTCCAAGCTTGATCCTAGATGCATCAAAAAACATGGTATACTCTCCACTTAGTTTGGGTAGGATCAAGATTTGTGTGGTATTCGAATACTTCTTCAAATCATGGAAAACATTTTCACATGGTCCAGACCTTTCAAACTTTATTCCCTTCTTGTTAAAACCCAAAATTGGAACTTTTAAGTGGGAAAAAATCTTTGATAAACCTCCGATAATAACTCACAAACATAAAAAGATTTGGTTATAAAAAAAATCTTGGGATGCTCCCAAGAAACCACTACATAACCTTTATCTGGATCCCCTAAAACACCTTCTAGGTAGATGATGTGACCCGATAAATGAATGCTATCAATATAGAATTGACACATAGATATCTGGAATATTTTCAATGTTCTCTATGTGTACTCAGGACAATGTCAAGTTGTTGGGCATGATCATCACGAGTCTAGAAGTACGCCATGATTTCATCCCAAAATCATCCAAAAACTAATCCATGTTTAGGGGAAATATTTGTTTCATCAAGTACATAAATAGAGCTGAAGCATTCGTTAGCCAGAATGACATCACAATGAACTCATATAGGACATACCAGCTTCTGAAATTAGTCGGCGGTATATCAGAAGGTCCAACTCTCAATAGATGATACCAAAATCTCAAGTAAATATTTTATAATACACAAACTCATCTCAAATAGTCTAATAGATCACCAATATATGGAAGTGGATTCCAGTTCTTCCCCATCATCTAGTTCTACTTCTGGTAATCAAAACGTAAATTCAATGTATCATCTCCCTTATTAGAAAATGACACCAAAGAACCACAATGAAATGTACTCAGATAGATTAATCCATTATCCTGAAACTATTCTAGATTATTATTATGTTTTGAAATCTTGTTTGGTTCTATTTAATAAGGTGTAATAGAAAATAGTTTAGCTCCAGGAATGATATCAATTGTAAATTGAACATCCCTCTAAGGTGAAAGCCCCGAGAAGTCCTCATGAAATACTTCATAGAACTGGTCCACTATGGGTGGAAAGATATCATGCTTCACACCCCCATCACCTAGCAAAAAAATTTCATCTTGGGTAATAATATCCCATAGTTTGTTATATATATTTTCTATATGACCTGTCTAAATATCCCACTCTCCATGATCAACACAACTGTTCAACTCATGAGACATAAAGGTCTCACTCCTACAAAAACAATCAATGTGGAATCAGTATGATACCAGGAATTCCATACCCAATATCAAGTAAAACATTGATATTTTAAGTATGTAAATATCTCAATTGGAGTGATAATACCCTACCTCAAGAGAACACCCCTTACATAAACCTATTTCCCTCCATCATACTCTGAATGGTGTGTCAATCATCATAAACCCACTCAAAAACTACACTATCAATCTCAGATGTATTGGGACACATAAAATAACATTAACACATTTACATAAGATTGATTCACATAAGGATATAACAATTTATCTCCCATATTCCTCCACCCATTCAAAAAAAATCACTATCACTACCCTCAACTATCACTCACATGGGTCATGGATGACACAATGTAAAAAATATTCATAACATAAGATTCATATATAAAGAATTTATTTATTTCATATTACTATATTTAGAATCATTTTTAACCATTTAAATTCATCATTATGCACTATTTATTTAAAATTACACAATTAAACAAAAACATTTTCATTTTCTATAAACTATTCATAACATGATTTTCTCTGCATGCCTAAAATGATGCATGTCAAATAACATCATGAGTGCCTAGAATAATTCCTTTACACTAAACATCTATTCCATGCCGACCCATGAGTAAAATATTATATAATAATAACATTACATAGAAAGTGTATCACTCAAGGTTTAATAACATTCAACTATAATAAGAAACATCATGAACAATAACCCCACATTGGGTACATGGGTTTCCACTGAACACAGGTTAACTAATCCCATGAATGAGCTCATGAACATGGCCCAACTCATACTAGTATTTTTACACAAAAATATTTTACGGTAAGACTTTTTTAAATAAATTTAATATCTTTGATAGCTTATGTTTCACAAAACATAGATCCTAAACAAACAACAAAATGTTTTTTTAGCATGATCATAATAACATAGCCATTAAATTTGAAGAAAAAAATATATTATCCAGATTATTAAATATATTATTTTACAACTCATTGTTAATTTATTAATTAATTCGTTTTGAATATGCACATAATTTTTATTAAAGTCATTTTATTCTTCAAATATATGTTTTCTTAAAAAATGATTTTTATTTATTTCTATGAGAAAATAAATATAATTAATTTTTCACAGGTTTAGAAAATTTATTTGATAAAATTAACATCAATTTCGGATTCATCATTCCAATATTATTATAATATTTATTTTTTATAATTTTTAAAAAAGATTGATTTTTCAGTGAATAGAAAAAAAAAGTTTTTATAAAACCCACATTTTCTTCAAATTTAATTTAATTTTATGATATAAAATTAATATTTGAGTATATTTGGTACTTTTTTGTTATATATAATCTAATTAATTATATTTAAACAATATTTTACCCTTATCTTGGTATAAGTACATTTTCAGCTTAATTGTTCTTTTAAAAAAATCGTTTTTCATTATGTTTTAGCGGTTTAATTTTAAATGTAATTTTGAAACTTCTATGTTTTTATTTTGTAAAAATGGATTAAATATTTTTAATGATGAAGTCTAAATTATTTTATATGTTCATTTAATTTTTTTTTTATAAAAAATTTATCATTGTAAAAAAAAAGATATACTATAGTATATGTAATATAATTCACCATGTTGAAGTTAAAAAGTAAAATATTAAAATACCTAACAACTAAAACATTAAATTGATGTTTGGTTTTTTGATCAACATTAAAAATACTTTAAAAAATTATTTATCATAAAAATTATTTGGAATTAATTCCACCCAAATGTGGTTGGATTTAATTATAAAATAATCATTATTTAATCATATAAACCACTCCTCCTCAAGTATAAATACCACCCCTCACCACCCCCTTTCTCCTAAAAATCCTTGAAGATATTACAATTTATATGAAAATAACTTCTCCCCAATATCCCCATTTACATGTTCTTATGTTATCACCCATTGACAAATTCCATGTTCCTTAAGGGTTCCTTTAAAAAGGTGATATTCAAGAGGTAACTTTCTCAAACAAGCTCTTTTAATTTATTTTCCTTTATTACCTTCTTATTCACATCCTTCTCCCATAAAATAATAAAAAATACAACAATATATATATATATATATATATTAATTGAATATATATAATGGAATATATTAAATCCACCGCTTTTCTCATACTCTCTTATTCAGAGAAATGAAACCATTGTCTAAATTATTACGGTTAACCATCTCTCTGGATAATGATTTTTCATTTTCAATTAACACCTTCATGTATGGTCGTAAAAGTATTATTATAGTTAAATAAAATTTTAGTAGGTATATTATAACATATTACATGTTCTTAAATTAATATATATAAAGGATAGTAAATAAAGTTAACTAGTTCTTGATGGTCGGAAAAATCTCCAAAACAAACTAAACAATTATCATTACAATTTTATAAAATTAATTATCCTCATAATATAAATAAAAATGATATTTGAGACCATTTAAACTTATAAAAGTGAATTAATAATATTTAATTTCACTTACATAATTTTACATCCATTTGAAAATAAAATATATAATTATACACAAATGAACCGACCATGAAAACCATGAAACGAACACACCAGAAACAATGAAAATAAGAAGATATTATTAATGAACAGGTGGAAAGATGTTATAAAAATATAATATAAGGTATTTTAAATGATAATATATTTATTTAATGAATTAATAAAATTCTTTAAACATTTATATATGAGGTTAATGTAGACATAACTAAAGGGAAGCATGAAGTAAGGGTTTCTTGTCTCACTTTTACTTCTGTAAAATATATGCCTTATTCTCTAATTATTTATTTTTGATGGTGAATATAATTTCCTTTGATATATCATATTATTAATCTCATTATCTTCATGCTATTAAATTTTTCATTTGATAATTATTTTTTATGGGGCCTACGATTTGACTGATTACAATGTGGCCAGGTGTTTATTAAATAAATTTCCATTCATTAGGCTAAACTTCTACACCATTGGTTATTCCATGATAAGATTATGCGTGAGATTAATTTTGATTATATTATATTGTATTTCAAATTTTTTTATTTAGATTTATATATGATACATATAATCGATTCATTTTATTAATACTCACTTAAATGATATGATATTTTTAAGGGACTTTATTTTAAAAATTCTGTTTCTAAAACTTTCTTTCAATATAAATTTTTCATCAATGTAGGTGTTCTCTAAACTTTTTTCAAAAAATGTTTTTAAAAATATATTATGATATTCTTAAATTAATTTTTACCAATTTTTTACTTCTTACAAAATTATTTCAAAGGAATATTTTATTTTTCTTTCTAAATGATTTTCTTTGTGACTTATCTGAAAAAAGTTTAGAAGGAATGTTTTTTCAACTTATACGGCGTGGGGATATTTTCTTGAAATAAGCAATCCATAATGATTTTGTATTTACTTTATAATATAACAAAGTTATTATAAAATAAATTATATTCATTTATAATTTTTGTGTCTTCTTAAAAATAAATTATTTGAAAATGGAATTTTTTTCAATTATTATTTCAAGTGATCTCTCAAAATTATTTTCCATACAAGATAACATTTTTTATATTAAATATGCTTTAATGGGGATATTATTTATGGATAATACCCTTATTATTTTTATTTTA
Source organism: Viscum album (assembly GCA_963277665.1). NCBI lineage: Eukaryota > Viridiplantae > Streptophyta > Magnoliopsida > Santalales > Viscaceae > Viscum > Viscum album. The sequence goes on along the minus strand of OY728155.1, from coordinate 947,912,452 downwards.
GGTTTATTTTTGTGATTGAATGATATCTATGAAACCCATTTATTTTACATGGGTTATGCTATGATGAAATATTTATAGAACACATTTATTTTTATGGGTTTTGATATGATGAATGATTTTTTTTCTTCTGGTACACATATGTATAGTTTTTATCATGTGACTTTTAGGACTTATATCTCCCTCTAATTAAATGGGTAGCACATTATATCTCATGCGATAAAAATTTGAATCAATTCAATGGTCATGATCCACTATGGGAAACATGTGTGTCCTTATCTACTATGGGAAATAGGTGTGTCACGGTCCACTATGTTGATGGTATTTGTATTTAACCTTGAAATATAAATTTTTTCTATATTTATAATTTTTACACAATTTTAGGACGTTATCATAGGGATCATGACTGATTTATGATGATTTCTCACACTTATGGTCCATGTTTTATGAAATCATAATGTTTATGCCATAAATAACATTTATAATCTATGATAGGTTATGTATAAACTTCATAATTCATTGTCAAGATCCCATAACCTTAATATTATATAATGATATCATATGATCATGGGTTTATATCTCATATATTTATCCTTACCGATCATCTGATCTCACCCTTTATTATGTTTTCTTCCCTAGGTGATGATGAAAAGTTTAGGTAGGGTTTCCCTAAGAGGAGTACTATGTGAGAAGATCTTTGTGGGATATGCTGAAGATCTTTCCTAAAATACGATGATTTTATATCTAATATATAAATAATCTATTGCTTTATGATTCTTTTCTGGGTATTATTCTTATTTATTGAATATTCATTTAAACAGATGTAATAATTATGTATGAAATGAATGGGTTGTTATTCTTAGTATCAGAGCAATGTTTAGACAATAATTGGAGATTATAGTTAGAAAAAGTTTATAAAACCCCTAGAGATATGACTAATTATAGGATAAAATATTATAGTTTTGATAATAATCATGAATGAACATGGAAAAACCTAATGTTTCATAGAAGGAGGTGTCACAATTTAGACATTATATAGATGATTTTTACGAAATTTGCAGTTATCCACTATGATTAGTTTTTTTCATTCTATAATTTCTAGTTTTATTAAATCGATAAAACCCGAATGAACCATGTCAATGTTGACTGATATGGGAATTTAAATAATTTTTCTTTATATAAACCAAATGTTATGAGAGATGGAATGAATAATCTTACATCTATTCTCTCACAACTTTCTTAGGATACTAATCATACCGAGTTTCCAAATAGTCAAAGGTGGGAGAAACATACTATTGAATATTTCATGAGGTAACCTCCACCTTTTATTAGTTGGCCTTATGATCCACTAGTGGTAGATCGATGGATGAACACTATCAAGAAAATATTTTTTGTTCTTCAATGATCAGGACATGAAAATATTTCCTGATCGGTTTGTCATCTCGAAGTAGAAGAAGATCAATGGTGGAATCGTATATAGAATATGATAAAAGTTGAAGATGTGGAATCTATGTAATAGGATGATTTAATGTGGATATTATTTAGTAAGTACTTTCATCATATTATATGTATAATGATAGAGAATGAATTTCTTGGACTAAAGAAAAATGATGATGATTCCATTGGTATCTATAATGAAAATTACATGGCTTGAAAGGTGTCCCTCTAGTTTAATTATCAACCCTGAAAGTAAAATTGGTCGATTATTTGGTCGCCTAAAACAAAGTCTCCAGAGGGAATTAGCTATAAGAGAATTTAGTTGATACGAAAAAATCGTTCGATGTGTACTCAAATTAGAAATTTAAAATAGAGATTCTCACTACTATCATGGTTTTGATAAGAAAATAAAGATCAAGTATCCTGAAAACTAAAATAAATCACATGGTGAAAATAAATTCTAGTAATCTATATGTCATAAATTTGGGAATAAACATCAAGGGATGTGTTTGAATGGAACTTGGAGGTGATTTAAATGTGGAAAGGCGGGTCATAAAGACTAGGAATGTCTAAATCAAATTTATGGGAAGGTTATTATAATTGAGGAGGATATGATAAAAACTAATGGACCACCCACACTCTAATGTTTCAAGTGAAAGGAGTTTAGGAATTATGAAAATAAATTCCCTAATCAAAAGAGTAATGTGGATGTTAATATACAACAAACTATAAAGAAAAAGGATAAACGGAATGATTATGTAATCAAAATGGATGAATTGAATCATGATAATTAATTCACCCTTATTCTACGCTCTTTAGTTGGGTGTTTAATTTTTTATTTTCTATGAATATTTCATTTTTCATATTTTAGAGAAATTTAATGTTATTATCCCCTTTTACATGGATTATAGAATAATGAAATCACATTTTATTTTTTATCAATAAATGGATGAACCTAAGCTTCCAATGAAACTATTTATTTATAAGATAAGATATTTTATAAGGAATATAATGTGAATTGATTTTTTTGTGTATATGTCTCTATGTAAGAATTACATAAGAGTTTTAGACACCATCCTCGGTTTATGTGTTGACACCCCTTTTGAGGTTTTTACATGATGAAATTTTATCAAGATTAAGAGAAATTTATGAAAATACAACCCTTTGAGTTTATATTTATTAAAAAGGTATTCATGGATGAATTATTTTACACATTGAGTACATATGATGAAAATAAATTTTAACATTTATGGTTTATATTATTTTTTATATTGAGGTAATTATGGTTTGTAGTTAATAACCCTATGAAGTCATCACACTTCATTCAGAGAATATTTCTATCTGGATCTTCTTTCCCTAGTATATATTAAGTAATTGGTAAATTTTCATTTATTAATATATTTAATTGCATCTGATTGGGATATGATGTTTAACTCTATGTTTTTGTGAATTCCTCAGAAATCTCTTGTTATAGAGTTGAATTTCATCATTGTGTATCATCCTCGGGATGGTGTTTAGTCTTAGAAAATATTTAAAACTCTAAATGATATACTAAAATCTTTTTCTATGTATTTATAATGGTAATTGTGATAAAAAATTCCTTATAGTTATGTTTTCTTATAATAATAACTTTCACCCAAGGACTCAAATAGATCCTTATGAAACCCTTTTTTGAAAAAAGTTTATAACTCCAATGTAATTAAATAATTTGTAAGAAGATAGATATTTAGACCTGGTAAGGATTATGGGATGAAATAGAAGGATAAATTCAATCAAAAACACATAAAGACAACACAAATTTGAAAGAAATTTGACAATGATAATCATAAATGTGATCTATAATTTGATGCTAGTGAGTAAGTATTTCTATGAATTTCTTCATGGAAGAAGGAAGGGAAAAATAAATACTAGATATATCAGTGCCTTTGACATACATAATCATATCAAGATATTATTTTATCATTTGTAACTTCCACCTAATCCCTCTCAAGTTAATAATGTGTTCCTTGTATCTCTCATGATGAACTACATGCCTAATCCTTCAAATGTTATAAACTTAGAGATAATACTCCTAGAGAAAGTTACTTCTTATTATGAATAACAAGTATATATTCTATATCATAGATATAAATTTTTACAAAACAAGAACACTCTCCCAATAAATGTTTTGTGGAGAAACCCCAAATTTGAGGAAGCTACGGGGGAACCTAGGGATGAGATGAGGTAGAGGAATCCTCATTTGTTTGTATTTGAGTGTATAATTTTGAGGGTGAAATTAATTCTAAGTGTGTGGAATGTAACACCATGATTGAATGGAATTTATCTTCTTAAATAAATTTAATCTATTCAGTATATTACTATTCACATAACACCGATCTTAAAAAAACTTCAAAATATTATAAAATAAAAATTATAATTAATAACTAGCCATTAAATTGGTGGGAAAAAATATTATTTACCACATTATGAAATATATAATTTTAAAACTCATTGTTATTGTATTAATTAATTCCTTGTGAATATGCACATAATTTTTAATAAATTCATTTTATTCTCCAAATATATGTTTTCTTGAGAAAATGATTTTTTTCTCTCTGTGAGAAAATAAATATATTTAATTGTTTAAAATTTTAAAAAATTTATTTTATAAAATAAACATCATTTTTGGATTTATCTTGTCAAAATTATATAATGATCAATTTTTGAGAATTTTCTAAAAAGATTAATTTTTTAGTGAATAATAAAAATACCTCCTACAATAGATTTTTTTATTATCTGTTTGAAAAGAACCTTTTTGGTTAAGTGGTAACATAAAAAACCATGAAATGACCTGTATAAAACTGTGAGAACCAAATTCAAAATTCAAAATTCAAAATTTATAATTCAAACTGAAACAAAAATCACCGCCTTGGGCCACATGCCACATCGTCACGCATACCCTAACACAAAATATACCCAAAATTAAAATTAAAATATAAGTTTTCAACATATATTTTTTAAATTTTTAAAAATATATTCCATATTTTGAATCATGAAGAAAAATTTAGGTTACATGTTCATTTTCATTTTTAGACACAATGAAGTTACCGTGTTAAAATAAAATTATCGGTGTGAAGGTAAAATAATTTAGTGGGTTAATGATAGTATGTAAAATATTAAAATAACTAAAAAATAAATAATTTAATAGGTTGTTTATGTGTTTATCGAACATATAAATCCTTTAAAATATTAATTATTATCGAAATTCATTGGAATTAACTCCACACTAATGTGGTTGTCTTTAAATATAAAATAATCATTATTTAAACAGCTAAACCACCCCTCACCACCCCCTTTATCATAAAAATCATTGAATATATTCAAATCTCTACCAAACCCTCTCCTACTCATTATGCCCATGTATATGTGTTGTTATTCATAACCAAGGACCAATTCTATGTACCCTAAGGGGTCCTTCAAGGAGGAGATATTCAAGATGTAGCTTTTTCAATCAACCTCACTTAATTTATTTTATATTTTTCTACCTTATCATTATCTACTTCACCAATTAAAGAATAATAATTCCAGTATCATTTATATAATATAATGTTATATTTTTAATGTAATATCTTCCTTCCACAAATTTTATCATATTCTCTTAGTCAATGAAATGAAACCATTTCCCAAATTATAGTGGTTAACCATCTTAAGGAATAATGATTTTTTGTTTTCCCTTACCACCTTCAAGTATAGTCATAAAAGTATTATTCTTATTAAATAATATTTTAATAGGTATATTATAACCTAATTAATTTTTGGAAATTAATATATTTACATAATACTAAATAAAACTAAACTAGTTCGTGATGCTGGGAAAACAACCAAAATAAAAAAAATAGTTATCATTTAAATTTTATCAAATGAATCATCCTAATAATAGAAACAAAAATGTTATGTGAGACCATTTAAACATTTTAAGTGAATTAATTCCATTTATTTTCACTTATTTATTTTTATTTCTATTTTATCATTAAATCCATAAAAATACACAAATGTACCAACAATGAAAACCATGAAATGAACGCACGAAAAAAATAAAATGAATGAAATATTATTAATAAATGGGTGATAATATGTTATAATGTTATTATATAAGGTATTATAAATATGAATATATTTATTTAATGAATTAATAACAGTATTTATTCCGTTATAAAATAAGTTAATGTATTAAAAACTATATGAAAGCATTATTTAAGTGTTTCTCCTCTCACATTTACTTTTATGAGATATATTCCTAATTCACCACTTATTTCTATTTTGTGGCACATATACTGCCCTTTAATATATAATATAATTAATCTCATTATCTTCATAGTATTAAATGTTTCATTTTATAAATATTTTTTTATGGGGAATATTATTTGACTGATTACAAATTTGTAAGAGATTTCTTAACTCAATTTCCATTCATTGGGCTACACTTCTACTTAATTGATTATGCCATTTTAAGATTATATGTGAGATGAATTCTGACTATCTTATGATTTATTTAAATTTTTTATGTATCTATATAGATGATACACATAATCGATTTATTTTATTAATTATCACTTAAATGTTATGATATTTACGAGGGACTTTATATTAAAATTTATCTTTTTAATATTTACCATACAATATTATTTTTATTCTAATTCTAGGTTTTCTTAAATTGTTTCCAAAAATGTTTTCATTATTCCATTATGATTTATTTAAATTATTTTTAACCCATTTTTTACTTTTTACAAAACAGTTTTAAAGGATTATTTTTGTCATTTTCTAATTGAGGTTCTTTGTGACTTATCTGAAAAAATTATGAAAGGATTTTTTTAAAATTATACTACTTGAGTGGATTGTATTATCATCATGAAAACATAATTCTTATGTATTTTATTTACAACCATATTATTTTATTTTCAAATAAATTTTTTTCCTTTATAATGGATGACTATTTAACATAAATGATTTGAAAATAAAAATGTCAATTTTTTCAAGAATTACTTCAACTGATCTCTCAAAATTAGTTTCCATCTAATATAACAATTTTTTATGTTACTTATGCTTTACTAGGGATATTATTCTTGGATAATATCCTTAGTATTTTTAATGGTTGATATGTGTTTATGATGGAATGATATTTATGATAACTATTTATTTTCGATGGGTTATGATATGATGAAATTTTTATGAAATCCATTTATATTAAAGGGTTATAATATAATTAATGATTTATATTCTTATGGAAAACATATTTATGGTTTTAATTATGTAACGAGAAAGACCTATATCTCCCTAAAAAGAATTGGTTAATGTTTTATATCTCTTGATATAATAATGGGAAACACGTCGATGGGCTTGATCCACTACATGTAATTGGTGCATCCTAATCCCCTATGGGAAACAAGTGTGTCATAATCCACTACATTGACAGTCGTTGTAGTTAACCTTAAAAAATAAATTTTATTTTCTATATATATGATTATACCACACTTTTATGAAATTATATTATCAATCATGATTTATTTATGATGATTTCTTACTCTTATGGTCAATGTTTTATGAAATTATAATTTTTATGTCATAAATCATGTTTATCATATATGATAGGTTGGGTATGAAATTTTTCATTTATTGACGTGATTACATTACTTTAATCTTATCTTATGGTTTTATATAAGCATGGTTTGATTCTATTATATTTATCCTTACTAATCATCTGAGCTCATCCTTTCTTATATTTCCTTCCCCAAGTGATTGATAAAGGTTTATGTATGGTATTCCTAAGAGGAGTAATATGTTAGAAGTTATTTGTGGGAGATGTTAAAGATGTTTCATAAAATAATAAGGTTGTATATCTAATCTCTATATACTCTAAAAATTTATGCTTATAGCATGGGTAGTATTTTAATGTATTGAATATTCATCAAAATAGATGTAATATTTGTGTATGAAAATAATGGGAAATTACAAGGCTCTTATCTACCTTTAGTATATAGTAATACAACTTAAAAGAAAAGAAAATTATTTTGATACCACTTTTGGATGTCCTAACCTAGGTACTACATACCAGTGACCCGAGTTAGTTTTCCACATGACCTTAGGTATTCCTCCTCGAACTCTTGAGGCCACCGACTAGCAGTGAGAGTCTAAAATGTGAAGTGGGGAGACTATACCATCTTTATGAAAGATGAAAATGAGAATAAATAAAAAATATCCAATTTATATTAAAAAAAAAAGATAACAACATGACCAATAATCATTCAACAACACAAGAAAATCAAAAAAGTGAAAAATTACATTAACCGAAGTAGTAGATATTTCATGTCATATAAGTGTCAATTTCGAATGAAAACCCAAAATAAAGACACTAAAAACTCTCAAGATGAACCCAACATGAAGTATGGTTACCTTATGTATGCTCCATCCTGTATCCCAACTCAGCAATCTAACATAGAGCTCATACCCTTATCCTATATAGAAAATATAAAGTCTATTCCGGTATCGATCAGGAAGCCCGAGTAGGGTGTGAGTAAAACTCAGTAGGCCACCAAAAATGGAGTCTAATGTAATACCCTATCTTTAATAGTGTTTTAATTATTATAAAGAATAAATTTTAAATGATAATTAAACAGTTTCCACATTTAATATTCCTTAATTAACCACAAAGGCCCCCAAGGTCATGATGACCCCCGGACCAACAATACCTACTTCAGCCCATGTCATAGTCTATACCATACACCATTAGAATACCACCGTCCATTAATTCATGGGATATCATTATACATTTAATTCCAATTTTACATTCATAAGATAGGGTCCTATAGTAGTAGTTTGTTACCCCATGGGTATTTGGAGCACCATTACCTATCCCACAACTCATTAATCACATGAAAATAAATATATATCAAAGTGTATTATTGTTATAGTATGGTACCCCATGGTTATTTCTATCAGTAGTCCCTTCCCCATAACTCATTGTTTACATTATTGAAAAAAATCACAAACCATGGTTCCATATTCATAATTGACTATCAACCATGTTTATAACCTGTTATTCAACCAATTTTATAATAATATTATTCAAATAATTTAATAATCCCATTATTTAACCAATTTCAAAATACCACAATTCTACCAATTCCATAATCCCATTATTCAACCAATTTCATAATCCCATTATTCAATCGATTTCATAATCTCAATATTCTACTAATTTCATAATCACATGGGGAAAATCAAATTACTAATTTAATTAAAAATGTAATTTCTAGATGTGGAAATTGAAATTAAACAATTACATATAACCAATTATAATAAACACTATTGGAATTGAAAATTATACATCCAACATCAAGATCATTAATGAATAGTCACTAAATAATAACCCTCAATTTAATGTGGAACAATCAAATTCACGACATAATAGATGATATATGATAAAAATTTAAGACCAAGTTACAATGAAACACAACTATAAAAACCTATATGTATACCAATATTCCAATAGAGGAGATCATTCCAACAAAAGAAGAGACAAATAAGGGAGATAGAGACAAAAAAAATGATAAGAGATCACATACTATTAGTGGGGTAGAATCGTTCCATTTCATCTTTGACTAACATAGAGGGGTTTTTGGAGCCTAGGAGACCTTATATGAGTTTTTGAGAGAAAATGAAATTTTATTAGGTCCTTCTTAGAGGATTAGTGATTAAAACCATGAGGTTAAATAATTTTAATAAAATTATCGGGGGGGTTTAAAATCTGCATACATGGTTTCTTGGGAGGAGGTTCATGGTTTTGCAAATTGGGAACCTACAATGAAAATCACCTTGACTTTAGGGAGTATGTTTTGAGGAGGTAGGCCGCAAAGTTTTTGAAAAATCATTTTCTAATTCCTGTGGCCCTAAAAAGGGGTGCATGGTTTCTTGGGGCTAACTGCATAGTTACCTAGGCCAAACCACACAGTTTTCTATAACGATACTCCAACCATGCACAACCCCATGGTATTGCAAATTTCTCCTAATTAACCAAAACAAACTCAAATAGAAGCTCATCCAAGGTATAACAAAAAAGGGTATAAGAGTACATGAAAAAGAGCATGATTTTTCTCTAGAAATATTGATATCTTACCATTCACCTTTGACCTAAAGTTGTCACATGAACTCATGATTGATATTAGATCAATAGGGGTTGGTGACTAGAGTTTAAGGATTTCTATTCCACCATCAAGTATAGTCTTACAATTAAGATAGTATTCAAGATGACCAAATAAATCATAATGATAATTAATTTGTAAATAAGTAAGTTAACATAAAATAAATATATTAAATACAAGTGGAATAATAATGGATGGTCATAAAATAAATAAACAACTAATCCAATATATAAACATACCTAAAAACATAGTTAGGTATATCATACTATTTTATAAGAGTAATTCATCATATATCGATAATGTTGTATTACCAATCATCCATATACAAAATATAGACAAGAAATAAAAAAATCATAAGTGGAAATCATTCAAAATGTTCCTTCAAAACACAAAAACACAAACACAGATATATATATATATATATATATATACTTTTTATCACTTATACATCTATCACTTGACTCGACCATCAACCAAAGGTCCTAATGCCTTGCATGTATCACAGGAAATAAAGTATGAACATACACATGAGGTGTATATAAATAGTATAAGTGTAATGAATTGATAGAAAATCAATAACTATATCTGAATATATCAAATAAATTTAATGATAATTATTGTTTAAATATGTTATAATAATAGATAAATTAATAATTCAATTTTAAAAATGTTAATAATAAATTCTACTCACAATGTTCCTATTAGGTTTCTAGTGTTTTTATACATACATACTTTGAAATTATCCAATAATATCTTAGAGTGAAAAATAATTTCTTATAGAATAAATTTTCCCTTAAACATGGTGTGAAAAAACATTACTAGGCATTGTATCCACCCATACCCATACGATGAGGGGAAAATAATAATGAGGATATATGTCTTCTAATATATTTATAAGATCTTGTGAAATGGAACAAGAATAAAAGATAGCCTATGATAAGGTCTTGCAAGTATACAATGAGAGAAGTTAAATCCATTAATTGATTTTTTTTTGATTTATTTTAAAATAATTCATCATCACTAACTATAAAGAATTAAAATCTCACTGTCTTCAACCATTAAATTATCACCATTGAATTAAATTATTTTATTCACTTTAATTTTTTGATTTATTTTTTTATTAATAAAACCATATTGAACATAGTGATATATAAATATCAATATTAAAAAAATCGATATGTCATTTTCATGGAATAATATAATTCATTTACACACAAAACATTAGTATAACATAATGGTTAAAATGAACAGGGTATACCATTAAACATGTGGGAACACAATAAGATCTAATGTTCAATTTAATAGGTTTATTTTACATCCTATTCACTCAATTACACTCTATAGATTCTCATAATATCATGATACACAATCTTACCATAATGCATCTTCAAACTCATTGAATTTTTAAATTCAATTCCAAAAAGTAACTTCCAAATCTACTTATACTTCAAGACCAATTTTAGTTTTCATCCTCTTGATGAAGATAAATTTTTTATACATTTTCATATGTAATTAAAAATTTTCCATCCAACCATAGTTTTATTTTATGGCGAATTTTCAAATTTTTAGGTTTTAGTAGTAATTTGAGATTAATTTATAAAATAACATAATTTTAGTATTTAAATTGTTTCAATTATATTCTTTATTTTAGAAATAACATATTTTAAACTATTGAAATTATGAAATTCCATTTTTATTCTTCTGTAAATTTTGTGCTTAATTTCTTTCAAATAGATAGAATTCACAAGCAAATTTCTTGATGCATAAAACTATCTCACAATCTGAGTCTCTAAATTTATGAACGTAATGGGACAATTTAGAATATGGGCCCATATATCATAAATTATCAACCCAAATAATCTTGTATTAAATAGGAATATATAAAAGAGTTTGAGGAAGAATTTAATTAACTTTTTCTATTCCTAATTCTAAATTTTTTAAGGTCCAAAATTCAGGGGAAGTTGGAGGATTAGAATTCAAATAGTCACCTGGAAAGAATAATTTTATAAAGTAAATCAGTAATAAATCCATCATAATGTATCCAATGATGATTTAAATTTATAGGTTAATGTGAATGAAAAATACAAAAAAATTTCTATAAGGACACTTTTCTAAAATCATCTAGTAATTGGGATAACCACATGAAAACTTTCAGAGGTCTTATTTAGTGGGAAATATGTCAAAATATTCCTTATATATTTGTACCTCTTCTTCTATTAAAAATGACATCCATTTTTATGGTTCTAATGTGGAGTATTGTTATTGTGATAGTTATTTTTATTTTTAATATATATTATATAATCTCTCCACTTATTATTTTTCTTTTCTCTCATTTTCAATTTTTTGGTTCACCCATCATGCTTCTTTCATCTCTATGTTTGTGGAGAACTAACCCACACTTTTTTTTGAGGGGGGAAGTGGTGGTGTTTTGATTTTATTATGATTTAAATGTTTCTCATATTTTATTATAATATTTTGATTGTATGAATTTTTTTTTCTATTTTATCCCCACATTTTATATTATTGTATACATACACCTGATTCACTTATTTTTCTTCTTATTGGTATCTATGTCATTAAAATGGTGGAGTTTGGATAATGTGTTGATGTGGATCAGATATATAAAAAATTTATAGTTATTATTATAGGTTAATACCATTTGAATGATATGTTGTAGAGTGATAGGTCTCGATCTCTACATTGAGTAAAATAATGGGGAATATATTTTTAATAATAATGATAACATGAAAATGACCCCCACCCCCCGACACCAAGAATTTTTTTCTACTAAATAATTTATTTATTTTCATTTTATTTGGGTTTCTTATTTTAATATAAATATTTATTTTATAATCAAATCCACCATTTATATTAGATTAGTTTTTATACTAGTTATGTTATAATACTGATAATATAAAGACAATGTTAGTGAGAAAACACCTTGAGAATGACCCTAAGTTGTACCACTATCATAAAATCTTAGTAGACTAAGAATTTAAATGAATAGTGGTTCATGAAACCCACTAACATAATTTTTGATCTGTTTTTGATGTGTCCGAGATCTTACATGCAATTCTTTTCAAAAAAAAAATCTAAAAATAAGTGATTTATTGAATATTTTTCATCTCAATATCTTAAAATATATTTTTATAATGATGTTTTATATTATTATAATAATGTTAAGTCTTTAAAGGGATAATCACTACTGTTTCCAATTTAAAAATAATTTCAAGATGTTGGATGAAGAAATCTAAATAATATCATCTATAGACACTACAATTGAAAAAAAGTATTTTGGTGTGAATGACAATAAAAACAACAAAATTTTTAATAAGAAGAGGAAAAACTTGTAACACATACATTTTAATTTTAAAAACCTTATGAATACTTGAATATACAACTTAAAGATCTATTTGAACACTCTCATCCATTACATGAAGTGGTTTATTAAGATTTCATGCTAGTCGATACAATTATTGAAGATCGACATGATTATAAAGAATATTGGTTATATTTCATTGAAGTTTAAAATATGAGTGATCATACCATATTCTAACAATAATAATAATCACCTCTCCACCTCTCTCTATAAATAAAATATGAAAAATTTTAAATAATGAAATTTTACTAAATGATTGACCAGATTGTCTACCAACTTCTATCTATAATAAATCTACTCGAACTGGAACTAATCAAGGAAGAGGAGTTATAAGATAATAAAATTAAGGGAGATAATCTTTTCATCAATAATTTTAATTTTCATTTTATTGAATCTAAATTTTGTATTACCTCCCATTTTTTTAATTTTTCATATTTGGACAATAGTCGGTTGCCCTTTGTTGAAGAAGATAAAGAAGTTTCTTATATTGAGGAAAAAATAGAGGATCCAATTGATCTATACACATGGGAATATATGGTTGATGAAAAAAGAAATCAATGAAGAATAATTTTACGAAAAAAATATATAATAAACATCCTATAATACTATATTCACCACCAGTGGACACAAATCCTCAAGATTAATAAAACAGGGAGCACTCCGGTATTATTTTCCCTCTCCCTCTAAACCACAAAATCTCTCTTTTATATCTTTAGGGGGTTGGGGATATTTTGTATTGAGGATGGCCAAATACAACTACCAGACTAGGGGTAATAAAAATGTAGCACCCATATAGGGTTTAAAATCATATTCTATCCCCTTTTACATTTTAATTTATTTTCCTATATTTTTATTATTTTATGTTATGTTTTAGATTTATAGTTATAAGAGATAGTATCTAAAAGCTTAACTCAATTCTACATCTATAAAGAAAAGTTAGTTAGTATCTTTCATTTCCTTCGTTTTTCTATACTTATTTTTATTTTATCAATATGAAATAAGGGGTAATGAAATCTAAGTGTGGGTGGAGTGTCAACCTGTCTAATTTTTTGTTGTGTTTTTTACTTTATGTTTTTTATTTACTTAGAAAAATTGAGCATAAATGAATATTCATTTCATTTTTCACACATAAATTCAATTTGATTGAGTTGACATTATTATTGAAAGAATGTTTTTAAATGATTAATGATGTGGAAAATTTTCCTTGATTTTTATTTTTAAGAATTTTTATGAGTTTGACTAATTTCTGAAATACAATCATATAAAACACTGTATCAAAATATTTTTCTAATCCTATGAGGTTTTTTTAACCATTTTTCATATTATTTATATTAACCATACTTTTATGAGAAAAATAATGATTTTATTTGGGAAATAAAACTTAAGATTTATATATTTCAATTATTGGGAGTTTACATCATGTTTTGACATTATTGAGGTATTTAATTGGATTTACACATTTTTACTTGATACCCACCTTTAAAATTACCATTTTATCCCTTAAAATCCATTAATTTTTTATAGGTTTATTTCACATTGTGAGATGTTTATTCTTAATGTACCTTTACTCTTAGTATTTTGGGCATGGATATTTCATATTTGATTGTAAGGGAAGGGTAGTTTGTGTGTATTCTTTGTGATGTGTTTTATTTTTGGTTGGTGTTTGGCATGTTTCATCATTTTGGGTAATGGAGATACAAATAATTGGGCATGAGTCATAATTTAATTATGTTTTATCCATATCACCTAGTTCTCTATAAAATAATAATTTTTTTAAATAATTGAAAAAATGAAGGAGAGCTTGAATTTTTCATTATTATTACATTTTTTTGATTAATGTCCCTCTAAAATATAAATGGTATGAATATTAATTCATTCATTAAATTAGATTATCTTCTCATCCTATATGAAAAAAATGGAAAGAAGGTAAAAAGGAAAAAAGAAAAAAAAAGAAATAAACAAAGGTGGAGAATTTGGCTGAACTCATTCATTGTAATCACCATATGACTCATTTACAGTAAAATAAAAATGTTTGGTTTTATGTTTCAAAATCTTAAGGGAAATTGAGGGAGGATCAAATCGTTTTTTCACTTTAATATTCATGCATTGTACATAAGAGTTTAACCTCATCTTACAACCTAAAACTCTTTAAAGGATTTTACCAACAACCATAAACCATAAAAATCCGATAAAAAGGCCTCATGATTGAATATATTTGCATATTTTATGGTGTGGAGATATGAAAATTTTATTAAGATAATAGATATATATTTATTTTCCATGTATGTGAATAACTCCATATTTAATCTCTCTTAAGTGATGATTTATATAATATTCAATGCGAGGTTGGTTCTAATGGGGTCATTGATAGATTCTAGAGGTTTGACAAATTTAAACCTGGATAATAAAAATGAAAGGGTTTTTTCCCAAAGGATACATAATGGAATTCTATTTTATATAATATAATGTACTGTTTTATCATTTGTGATTTTTGTGTGAATTTTTATTTGAATATTTGATGATTTCTTTGGAGTGAATGGTTATGTATTGAGGAGTGATAAAGGTAACAGTTTTATACATTTCATTATATAAATAAATGTTCTATATCCCACCATAGTTTTAATTTATAGGAACTTTTATCATTTTTAGGATTTAATATTAATTTGAGATTAATTTATAAAATAGATTAATTTGGAAATTGAATAAACTTTGTGGTATTTTTTTAAAAAGTATTGTATTTGATGAAAACTAACCACTTTATATAAGAATATTTTTTTTATTCAGGAATCAGACCCAGTCTATTGCAATGGGATTTGTGAGAAAGTCGAAAGTTTCTTAAAGAATCAAATCCATCTATATGATTTTAAGATCATTAGATCCCAAATAATTAGAGGTTGTAATTGTTGTTTTCTGTAATAAATAAGTTTTTGAGAGAAGAAGTCATTTTGTTGATAAATAGTTTTGAAAGAAGATTGTGAAGTGAGAAGTTATAATGTCTTCATATTTACTAAACCAAATGAGATGATGATTTTCTAATCAAGAAGTTCCCACAAATCTTGAGAACATTCATGATAAAAATATTTTGAAAAAATAGTGGGGAGGTTTGAAAAAATTCAAAATTGTAGTGTGATGTATTCCATTATAATGCGAAATTACAACATAATTGGGATTCTATCATTATAATGAAATACATTTAAGGTAGAATGTTTTAGAAGATTAGATCAACAATTCAAAATGTGTGAAGCCGATGAAGTTTGAATAATTTCAATGTTAAAGTATGGAGATTCCATATTAATGAAAAATTACATCGTAATGGGATTTATATTATAATTTGATTTCCATCATAATGTGATTTCCTTCAAAATGAGAATTTACTTCGTAATGGGAAATTCATTAAAATTGAATTTCCATCAAAATGGGAATTCCATCATAACGAGATGACTAAGAAGAAGAATAAAAAAGAAAATTATAGAAGTTTTGTGAATATTTTATGAGGTAAACAATAAAATTAAAATTTTTATTTAACATTAGGGAAATCTAATTATTATTGAATAATTCATATTTAAAGTTTAAATTCGAGATATTTTTGTAGATTATGAAATTTGAGGAAGCATGGAATGTTTTCAAGTTTCTACTTTTTTTCCTTCCAAGTCATCTATAAAAACTTTCTATGATCATTCATTCATTATCGATTTTCACCCAAGAGGAAAAGGAAGAGTGCTAAAATAATTAAGTGAAAGTCATTATCGGCCAATGATCTCATGAGGAGGATTTGACAATTGAATTTTTGTTTATTGGATTGAGCAACATTGTGTTAAGAAGATTGTATTGACTTAATTGGACTGTGGTACACCATTTTGAGTATTTAAGTAGAGATTGAGTTTTTCAAATTGAGAATGGGTTCATCATATTAATTCCATCATATTGAGAGAATCCATTATTTTGAGAGAATAAAATCCAGACTGATTTTATTGATAGAATCAGATCCAGAATCATTGGAATGAGAAAATTGGATCCACCCAAATTATACTGAGAATTTGGACTAATAAATTGAGGAGGAGTTTAAAAAAAGTATTTATTCTTTTATTTTTCTCAATTTTTTTATAAAAGAATAGTGTAAACTAACGAGAGGAAGTATAATATTTTTTATTGGGAGATAGAAGGTGTCTAATGGAATTTGGCATAAGTTGCATTCACCTATTCATAATAGTGGATTTTTATAGACCCACAGGAGTGGATAGGGAAAGGATTTAGGTTCTCACACTAAGGCCGACCTTAAAAATATTATATGCTTTACTTTATTTACTATTAATCAGTGCATGAGTATTTATGAAAAGTTGATAAGGAAACAAATTTTAAAAGGTTGTAGGGGTTGATAATACAAAATTTTTCAAACTTATAAAGAGGAAACAACTGATTCAACCCCCCTACTCAGTTGTTATTCGATCCTTTAGAACTTCAATTGGTATTATAGGAAAGGTTCCCTTGTTGAATCCATATGAATGATAATATCAATTCTATCAATAGTAGATTAAATCATACATTTTATGGAAAAAAATATTATAGATGGAAAAAATATGATGATTCATTATCTCTTATCTCTTATAATAGAATTTTTTGATGCAAATACTATTGGCTTTACACCTATTGGTAAATAATCCCCAATTACATTTTCTGATAAGAGAAATATAAATTTTTTTGGAAAGGCTATAAAATTTATTCTCATGTCCTTATCGAATAATTTTTATCAGAAGGTGATGGGTCTCAAAACATCAAAATTTTTGTGGGATAAACTGCAAAGTGTTTTAAAAGGGAATAAAAAAGTTAACAAAGAAAAGGTATAAATATGGTGTAGTAAGTATGAAGATATTATAATGAGATATCAATAGACAATTGATGATTAATTCACTAAATTAAATGAAATTTTGTGCAATAATAAAGGATTCTAGGACTTCCTATATGATTATAAAATTGTAAAGAAACCTATCAAAAACTTTTTGGATAGGTTGGATTATAAAATATATTTTTAGAAGATAAAGATGATTTATCTCTTGATGAATTTCATAACATTATTGTCTCTTATAAAATGAGTAAATATCCAATGTCTAAAAAGAATATGAAAGATAAATTGGCTTTTGAATCTATGATAAAGATAAAAATACAAGATGTTAAATAAGATATTCCTTGTGATTCCAAAGATAAAGAGAATGATGATTTGAATGAAAAAATAATGTTTCTTATATCCAATAACTGTATAAAAGTAAGTGGAATGTATGGAGGTAAACTTACATTCAAATGTTTTGAGTATGGTGGAATTAGACACTTTTCTTTGAATTGGGCCAAGAAGAATGTTGGAGAATATCAAGATGATTCTGATGAAAAACCTCGATGAAAGAAGTGGAACAAAAATGATAAATAAGAAAATGCTTCTAATATGTATAAGAAGTGGTTTCCTAAAAAAATAAGTATGTTATGAAAGAATGTTGAATCAAAATAAATTGAAAAATCTTCTGAAGATGAAAGTTCAGAAAAATTTAGAACCTTCATTACAAAAGATGAGAAAACAAAAGATTCCTTAGAGAGTAAATAATGTGGTGAAGAATCTTATAGATAGTATTAACTCAGAATAAAACTAGTTGCATGACTTGAGAAAAAAAAACTCTTAAGAAAAAAATTATTGTAATAAATAAATATTGTGAAGAATATTTTAATGTAAGAAAACATGTCATCAAGAAGGAGGATGAATACATTCAGGAGATTATAAGTCAGAAACCTTGTATTTCTAAATATGGAAAGATGATTGAAGATCTTAGTAAAAATATTGAAGCTAAGAAAGAATTGGTTAACAATTTTCAATAAAAAATTCACATGTTCGAAGGTACCTTGATGAATAAAAATTAAAACTTCAACAAAGATTCATAAGTAAAATCCAAGACTTATAAAGATGCTAAGAATGCTCGATATGAGAATCAGGTGAAATATTTTCTTACAAAAAATAATGTTTCATCTGATTATTTTAACATTTAATGTTCTAGAAAAGGAATTTGGAATTTGTGGGTATAGAAATTATGAGATAAACCCATAAAATATACAAAGGTAGATAACTCACTCAAAAGAAAAAATGGTCCACATACTAAGTATGTTAGAGCTGGATGAAGTTACCAACCTCAACAAAGTTTTAATAGAGAAAGATATTATTTGAATATAAAATAAATATTATATGGTTATTATTGGTGTTTTCAAATCAATGGGAATAAGGATTAAAATTTTTGGAAGAAATTATCCTTACCTGGAAGAAGGTTTGAGAAAAGTGGAATAAATAGTGAAAGTCGAATAAGAAACTTTCATACCTTATAGAAAGTTGAAAAAATGAATTCTCAAGATGTTAGAAACTTGCTATCAAGAAATCAATTAGAATGTTATGAATATGTTTTTGGAATATTTGGAAAGTATATTCATCATGATGAAAAATTTATAACACTCCTTTTAGTTTAATTTTCTTATAATAGAAAATAAAAGGGAGTTGAAAAGAAGAAAGATGAATAGAGAGAATTTATTATTGAGAAAACATTCAAAGAAAGTAAAAGGAACAAACCATGGATACTTTATTTTGGTTTATATTCATATATTATAGGTGATATAAAAATCTTGAAACAAGTTTCAATCCATGATGGAGAAGCAGTCACTTTTGGTGATGATAGTTCCTTAAAAATCAGAGGAATCCAAACGGTTGAGATTGAAGCTGAAATGTTGAAATCCAAGGATGTTTTATTATTTTAAGGTATAAAACATAACTTGATTACTGTAAGTAAAATTTCTAATGATGAAAAAGAATTTGTTTTCAGAATGTATTTTTGAATCATCAAAAGTGTTAAAGAAGGAAAAGTTATTGCAAAAGGAAAAAGAACTAGTGGGAATATATTTTAAATAGAAGAATTCAACAATTCATATTACTTGAGTGCTAAAGATGAAAAACAATTATCTCACTTAAGACTTGGACATATTGGGAAGAAAAACATGAATAAAATTTCTAAAGTTTATTTTTTCCATAATTTTCTAGAATTGAAAAGTAGATATAAAGTCATTTCTATTACTTTTCAGAAAGGAAAAATGACTAAAAAAGTCATAAAAGTGTTGTGATTCAATCTACCATACCACATGAACTTATTGATTTTGATTTATATGGGCCTATGAGACATCAATAAGAAAAAGTTGGTTTATACATTATCACTTTTATTTATGATTTAAATCGGATGACAAACATAATATTTATGAAGAACAAGTCAGAGGCTATAGAAATGTTCAAATTCCATAAGAAAGTTGTTGAGAAAGAAATGGGGTTTCCATAAAAAGGTTGAGAACATATAATGGTACTGAATTAAAAAAAATACTTCTGAAACTTATTTTAGAAAACATGGTATCAAACATCAATATAATTCCCCCTATACTCCATGACAAAATGGAGTAGTAGAAAGAAAGAATAAATTTTTTGTGGAAATGGGAAGAAGCATGTTAGGAGAATAAAAACATTCAAAATTATATTAGAGAGAAGATTTTAGTAATGATATACATGTTCAAAATAGATGCTAGTTGATACCAAAAACTAACCTGACTCCTTATGAAATTTCATATAATAAACACCCTTCATTGAAATACATAAATATTTTTGGAAGTCCGTGTTTTATTAAAATCAAAAGTCTGGATTTGGAAAATATTGATGAGAAAGACGAGGAATGAAATTTTAGGGGTTATTCACCAAATGGAGGAAGATATAAATATTGGAACAAATGGTTACAAAACTTGAAAAAATCCTATGATTTTAAGGTAAATGAAAATCAATGTTCCTTAACAAAAGTTTTTGAGAATGCTGAGGAGGATAAACTGGAGATTTCCAACAATAGTTAAAGTAATTCAAAATATCACTATCTAGAGTCAGAAGAATCATGGGATGAGGAAATTTTATCTGGTAAAGAAACATTAAAATTTACTACTATATAATACTGAATCAAAAAACATTATTGGGAATCCGAAGGCTCTAGATCAGACCGGAAGGAAGTTGATATTATAAAATTTTACTTCACTTATCTTTGAAGTTGAACCAGAATAAATTTCAAAGGAAATTCAACATAAAGAATGGATGGATTCTATGAATGAAGAGTTAGATCAAATTAACAAGAATGAAACAAGGGAACTTCTTCAAAGGCTATCAAATATAAATTTTATCAGAACAAATAGGGTTTAAAAAAATTTGAATGATCATGGATAATTTTAAAGAAACAAAAAATCTTGTTTGTAGAAGCTATCTATATATGGAATTTATGGATTTTGATGAAAAAGTTTTATGAGTTGCACAATTAGAAACTATTATAATGTTTTTTTCACTATCCACGCATTCAAATTAATTTTTTTTATCAAATTTATGAAATGTTATATTTCTTAAATTGTGATATTGAGGATGATGATTACATTGAACAACCTTGTAGATTTCTACTTGATGTGGGCGAAAAAAACATTTTTAAATTTAATAATGATTTGTATGGGATGAAACAAGATCCATGACCATGGTATTCTAAGCTTTAAAATTGGTTGATAATATTGAAATTCTCCAAAGTAAAGGTTGATATTAACTTTTATATGAATGATTTTGACTCTGAAACTCTAATTGTAATTGTTTATTTAGTTGAAATAATTTTTTCTAGGGACGAATAAAACTATTGTATAGAGTTTTCTGAAGAAATGAATAATAATTTTAGAATGTAATTTTTGGGAGAATTAACTTTCCTTCTTGGTTTACAAGTTCAACAAAAATAATAATACATTTTCTTATTTTAAGTAATGTATACCAAGTAATTGTTAAAGTGGTTTGGGATGAGAGACTCCAAAGAAGTTTCTACTCTTATTTAGTGATCATAAATTTGAGTAAAGATGAATATGTATTAAGTGTGAATAAGGACATTTAGATGTGGATATTATGTCTTCATTACCTGACACCCTCAATCCCTGATATTGTTTATGTTGTTACTTTGTGTGCGAGGTATCAAAGTAATACTAAAAAATCTCATATGCTATCATCAAAGAGGATTCTGAGATATATCAAAGGAACAACTTCACATGGGCTGTTATACAAAAGAAATAGTGAGATGATGTTTTATGGTTATACCGATGTCAATTGGGATAGAGTTTGTAATGATAGAAACTCAACCTTATAGGACTATTTTACTTTAGTTGAATATTGTGTGAGGTGGCATAGTAAGAATCAATGTTTTGTAAATTTGATCACATATAAATTCAAATATGTTTTAGCTACTCAAGATTTTACTCAAATGTTGTAGATGAATGTTTAGTTAGAATATTGGAAAAAATTTATAAACCGTTGAAGGTACTTTATGATAATCCAAGTGGAATTTATCTTTTTAATAATCCTATCAAACATTAATTATCAAAACACATATATATAGTTTCACTTTATAAAATAAAAATTTGATGATGGAGATGTTCTATTGGAATACATTTCAATAAATTATCAGATTGCTGATAAATTTATAAAATCAATGTCAAAAGAAAGGTTTGTTGAATATAGGTTGCAACTTCATGTTCAGCCTCCTCCCATGACTTCATAAACCTCATAATGAAGAACCCCCTCCATGATTTGGATTATGTTGAAAATGGGGTAGATAATTTACCCAATTAATGCATTGTAATAAGTTTTAACTTATCTTTATTAAATAAATCTAAAGAAATGGTTGTCATAAAATTGGGGATATAAAAAGAAAAGTGAGAGAAACATATAAGTAAGGGGAGTTATCTTTACATGGATGTAAAATTTCCTTATCACCGAGGGATGAAATTATTACCAAAGAAAAACTTTATCTAGATTTGTGGTGTCATGAAACTCTTATTTACAAAATTATATGTTTTGATAAAAGTTAGAAAACCTGAATTGTTTACAAAAGTTGAGTTGTAAATATTTATAAGAGTTGGAAAAGTTGTTAATGAGGGTTTTCAACAAATCCAAACGGGTAGATTTAAGAACCTTTGTGGTGTTTTGTTTTTAAAAAGTTATTTATTTTCTGATGACTAAATTTTTTTATAAGATTGTTTATTTATTTGGGAATCAGATCCAGTCCATCATAATGAGATTTGTAATAAAATAAAAAGTTTCTGAAAGTATTAGATCCATCTACATTGTATTTAGATTATTGGATCCAAAATAATCAGTGGAAAAATTTGTAGTTTTCTGGAAAAAATAAGTTGATGAGTGAAGAATTAATTTTGTTTCTGAATATTTATCTAAGAAGTTTGTAATGTGAGGTGCTAGAATGTTTTCTTACATTCTAAACCAAATAATACAATGCTTTGATGATCAAGATGTTCTCACAAATCATGAAAACCGTCATGATAGATGCTTTTGAAAAAATGGTGGAGAGTTTTGAAGAAATTCAAAATTGGAGAGTGATTAATTCCATCATATTAGGAAATTTCAATGTAATGTGAATTTCATCGTTATAAGGATTTCACCATTTTGAACAAATCCATTGAAGCAAAAATATTTCATCAGATCAGATCCAAAAGTCAGAATGTGTGACGTTGGTGATGTTTACATAATTTCAATGTTAATGTATGGAAATTATATCATAATGGAAAATTCCATTGTAATAGGATTTATATTATAATGTAATTTACATCAGAATTGGAATTTCTATCGTAATGGTAAATTCATCATAATGGGATTTCGATCATAATGGGAATTCCATTGTAATGAGATGACTACCAAAAAGACTCAAAAAAATATATAAGTTTGTTGAAGAGTTAAAGAGTTCAAATATTATGTATAATTTCTCAAAAATATCAAATAAATATATAGAAGTTTAAAGAAGTCAAAGTAGGTGTATAAATGTGTGAGATTTTTTGAGATTTTGAAAATTCAGGGAGCAAGGGAATTTTTCATGTGTACCTCATTTTCCTTCCTGGTAACTTATAAATACTTTCTTAGATCATTAATTCAATGTCAATTTTTCACATAAGCGAAAAAGGAGGACCGTTAAAGAAATTAAGTGAAAGTCATTGTTGTCCAGAGATCTCATAAGGAGGATGATACAATTGAATGTTTTCTTATTGTATTGAGAAACATCGTATTGAAAATATTGTAATGATTCAATCAGACTAAGGTACGTTTTTTGAGTATTTGAGTAGAGTTTAAGTTTTGTAGATTGGGAATGGGTTCATCGTATTGATCCCATCCTATTGAGAGAATCAGATTCAGACTAATGTTATTGAGTGAATCAGATATAGACTCATCATTTATAGATAATGAGATTCATACTGATTTTATTGAGAGAATCAGATCGAGAATCATCAAATTGAGAAAATAGGATCTATCCAAATTAGACTGAGAATTCATACTGAGTAATTGTGGAGTAGTTACAAAAAAGTCTTTAGTCTTTTGTTTTCATTAATTTTTTATAATAAAACATCATAAATTAACGGGATTCAGTATAATTTTTTTTATCAGGATATAGAAGGCATCTAACAGAAGTTGGTACATGTTTTATTCACTTCTCCATAATAGTGTATTTCTAAAGACCCATAGGAGTGGATATGGAAAAAATATAGGTTCTCACATTAAGGCTGAACATTGTAAATATTGTGTGCTTTACATGATTTACTATTCATCCATGTAAGAGTATTTACTAAGTGTTGATAAGGAAATAAATATTAATAGGTTTTAGGGGTTATGTTTCTAAATGTTTTAAAACTTTTAAAAATTGATCAATTGATTCAACACCACCCCACTCTCAGTTGTTTTTTGATCATTTGGAACTTCAAAATTTTACACCATTTTAATTTTCTTATCTATTTCATCCATACAATTTTTAAAAAAATTCAAAATTCAAAATTATTTCTATTTAGTCTTTAATTCATGTTGGGATTCATTTCATTCAATTTGATTCAATGATTAATCCAACTTCTTGAATCCCAAAACAAGATCACAATATGAGCCTCTAAATATGTGTACAGAATGGATCACTTTTGAATATAAAAACATATCTCAAAAAGGTGTACCCAAATAAGTTGAAATAAAACACAAATTTATATAATTTTATTGGGAATAATTTCAATGACTATAGACAGACTTAATTTGGAATTCTTCAAGGTCATAAATGGATAGGAAGTTAGATAATTGGTATTCAAAATGACCACCTTGACAAAATAATTTTTTGATGCAAATCATCCATAATTCCATCATCCCATGATCATTTAAGTTGGAAATTTGTGCATTCATGTGAAATAAAAATCCAAAAAACTTTTTAGAAAGAAACTTTTCCAAAATAATATATTTAATTATACTACCACATGAAAAAATTTTAATTTCATGTTTAGAGGTAAATCTATCCACCCTTTTTCTAATAAATTTGTACCTCCTCCTCCATTCCAAATGAATTTTTTTTGAAGGACAAGTTAGAGTTATTTTATGTAATAGTTATTTTTATTTTCAATATATATTAGCTTAACTCTCTTAATATTACTTTATATTCTATTGTTTTCTATTTCCGTATCCCCACTATGTTTTTTATGTCCATGTTTGTGGAAAACTAACCCACAATATTTTTGTGTGGGGGATGCGGTAACCTTTTGAGTTTATTATGATTTAATGGTTTCTAATGTTCTATTATAAGATTTTTCAGGTCGCTAAAATTATTTTAATATGTGGTAACCCCAATTTCCCTTCTATGGTATTCTTCATCCTCAGTAAATTATTCTCATTCTTGTTGGTATTTAATTCATTCAAATGGAAGGTATTAATGTGGAAGATAATAATCATTCATTAAAAAGTATAGTTTTTTTAATAGAATTATAATAAGTTGGTTTTAATTAATAGTATTTTATTTCAACATTTTGTAAAATAATAAGGAATATATTTTGAATAAAAAATATTACATCACTATTAACCTCCATGAGCAACAATTTTATTCAACTAACTTCTTTTTGTATTTTTTTTATTAGTTTTGTATTGTATTTTCATAATAATATTTATACATGAATTTTCATAGTAAAACCGCCCATTTATATTATTTTAGTTTATTATATTAGTTTTGTAATAATAGTTACAATAGGAAGATAGTGCATGTGGGTGGCCTCCTTGATATCGACCCAATGTTGTTCCAATATAGTACACTCTTCAAGGAATAAGAATTTAAATGAGTAGTTTTTTACAAAAAACCACTACCATCACTGATATATATACCTTTATTTTAAAATAAAATATGATTTGTTTAAGTGTCATTTAAGAACTTAATTAAGTAGTATATATATAACACATCATCCAAACTACTCAAGTTTTCACTCTATGATAATCCATAATGTGTTGGTTATAACCAAAAAGTGTTTTTCTTTAACCAAACCAAAGGATATATTAGTAATACATATGATTGAAAAACCGAGGATAAGAGAAAAAACTTTTCATTTCATTCATTTTTTCTTTTCTAATATGAACTATGGTCATAAATATCACATTTAATAATAAAACCATAATCTTTATTTGTAAACCAAAACCATAATATAATTATCATGACATATTTCACTTACTATTTTTCTATGTTCTTCTTGAAACCACAATCACTCATTATTCAAAATTAATTTTGTTCAAATCCAAGTGTTTTTTCTGTTAACTATGATAATTTTATTCAATGACCATGAATTAATACATCACAACATGATGTGTTTTGTATCCCAAATGAATCCATGGATATATATTACAGAAATTATAAACTATGATCACAAGATATGTTATTTTATTAAATTATCACAAGCCATTTTCTTGATTCATGAACCGTGTAATGGATTGTTGAACAAAATTACATGTTTCTCTTAACATTATATGAATAAATTTCTGACCCCAAACACCAATATAACATTACTATATCACATTAACCATCCCTTTATTAACTTTTAAAAACTATTAAATACATATGATTATCTTTATTTTGAATGTGATTTATTAGGTTACAAAAAAATATAAATTGTTTGAGATTCCACCAAGACCAACACTTCTATATATTCTAATAAAATAAATACTTTTCATACTAAGAAGAAATTGAAATTACCCCACATAATCAAAAGAATAGTGTATTTGAGAAATAGGTATAAGTCGCATAATCGTGTTATAATATACCATAAAATTTATTAAAACTATTCATGAAAAACTACTAAGAGAATTTCATAATCTCTTTTTCACCTATGATCACCTGGGGAAATACATCAAAAAATGGGTGATCTAAAAATCCCAGTAAGGGGATAATCAAATGGAATCATTAAGATCATAATAATTGGGAATGTTAAGAGAATATAAAGTATAACATGTTATCATAACATTATAGATATGTGATGCATATAATTGGAGCATTGAATAAGAATTATGAAAACCATGAAATCAATTATTAAAACATGAGGTCATAAATTAGGATAATCATGAATCAAAATCATAATTTAGTAATGAATAAGAAATATTTACATTATATACTTTGAAAAGGTTTTTCATAAAAGATATTATTTCTATGGTAATTAAAAAAATATACATATCACCAAAATAATGGAAGGAAAAAATGAAATAAATGAACATAGTATGGACTTTAAAAAAATAAGGATGAATAAAAATTTGAAAAGAGAGTTTCAAAACCAGAAATAGATAAATTAATTCGGTGTGTGTTATATGTGTCCACTTATATTGAGTCCCAACATTATTGGAACCTCTAATGACCTAAAAAATAGTTGAATTACATATGTTAATTACATACTCAAGATAATTATTAATTTTTATTTCACCTGTTAATTTTTTTATACTAATATATTTTTATTCATTAGATTGAGGTTTCCTATATAGATCATTTGGGGTTGTTCATCCACTATTACAAAACAACTTTGGTGTAATGGAAATGTAAAATGGAATTTAATACATGGTTACTTGAGATCTAGAAATATTATGTAATTTAATTAATTTCCTTCTATAATAGAAATATTTAAATACTCTAGTAGATATTTTTGAAGCATAGAATGTCTGATGATATATTTTTTTAAAAAAATAAAAGAGACCATTATATTTTAATTATAATATTATCAGTATCATACCAAATTTAATATTTATATAATCTTAAACATAATATAATTTGACTGGTAATTTTATATTTTTACATGAAAATATATTTGGATGTAGAAAATGAAAAGTGGTAATGAAAAATATCATCAACCACATAACTAGTATAATATTTTCTTGGTGTTAGGGGTGTTTTATGAGAGTTTAAAAAATAAATAAAAAATAATCAATAAGTATTTTCCATAAAAACATTATTGTATAGTTATAAGAAATTTATAATTTTTTGTGAATTAAAACAAAGATACTAATAAGTGATAAGGTATGAAATAAAAAGGATGCATTTAAATTTGAATGATATATCATAATATTTATTGTGTTTACTTTGGTATTTACCTTAAGGAATCTAGGTGTTATTTTTTTGTTAGACCAAAACTAAAAAATGTGGCTAAGTGGGCTTTTAAAGGTATTTTTGCTGAAATTTTTCTAGAGAAGATGTTTTAAGGTAATGAGAAGTGGTTTAAGAGGGATGTATTTATAAGTGGATGTGGTAGGTATTTGTTTCAAAATAATATTGATAAATTTATTATTTTTTCATAATGACAAGAATATTTTTAATTCTTATAACAATTAATTTTATTTTAATAAAATAAAATAAAATTTTATTGATAATTAAAAATATTCAAAAAAAAATAGACTCACTATGAAGGTGTTGAAGGAGAAACTTTTACTTAAATTTGGTACATTTTTTATTCATATATACTTATCGTAGTATAAATTCTTTCTTAGGGACCACCACCCAACTAAGTTAACATGATAATACTCATATAATGATTTTGGTTCCAAGCTCAACCCAAAAATTTAGGATATGGGTGATAAAAATCATGGACTCTTACTCTTTCCTCACCCTCTCTTATATATGTAGGATATTCTATGAATCCATGAGGTTATGGTATCTAGCGATGTGATGGGGATATGATGATGAGGAAGTGAAATAGTTATGTTGTTATTATGTGGCTATCTGGTTGTATGCAATATGTGATTGTGGTATATGGAACAAGGTTATGGAATGTGATATGAGGTTTTAGCTATGTTAGTATGGAAATTATGTAATATATGGTATGTGGTTATGTGGATATGGAGGGGATGGGAGTGATGGTATATATGTCATTGGAGCATGAGTGAGACTAGTTTAGTGGGGAAGTGGATGTGTTGTTTCTTACTCAAATTATGTTCTTTATATTTTATTATTATATGTGTGTGCAGATTCAGTGAGTGATCATTTATGATATTGGGTTGTAGATAGAATTTTTGTTAAGAATTTGATTTCCTTTTTTATTCCTTGAAGCATTAATATATTTTTCCCCATCTAAATGAAATTTATAGGAAGGATCCTAATTAGTATAATTTTATTCAAATCCCAATCTCAAATACCAAATTTTAATTGATATACAGGATGAAGTTTGTGATCAGGCATGATATTTATATCCTCTGGTGGTCATTAGATTTTGAGTATCTACTTTATGAATTGGGTTTTATTTTGGTATTATTTTTAATTTATGAATAACATTATATGCATTATGGTATCATGGTTTTATTTTGTATTATTTTTTGAATTTTATTGGTGGTTTTCTTCTTTTTTTCCAATGATTAGGGGAGTATTTCCCACAGTTATGTTTGTTTTATAACTATTACACTAGTCACCAACATCTGGATTATTTTTGGAAAGCCATGGAGGTAATTCTTTTACTCACTACCAGCCCAAGTAGGGTTGCACAGGGGATGATATAATTCCCTAACCCAAACTATCACGTTTGGATTAGAGTGTCACATGAATATACATTCCTTCCCATACACAATATGTTTTTGACTAGTGGTGACGGCCTAAACTGGGACATGTGTAGAATATGAACTCAGTAAAAAATAAAAAAATGTGCCCAATAGAAATATCCATAATCAATGGAAACAAAAGAAATAAAAAGAAAATATAAGATCATATAACATTAACATCAAGAAATTTTATGACATTATTTTATACGATAAAATAAAAAAACTGTCAAAAAATAATTCAAGTACCAATGAAAAAATAAAGTTGATAAAAATAGACACTATAAAAAGCCACCTAAAAACCATCATAACTCTAATATTTACAAAAAACCTCTAGAACAACCATCTGACATAGGGACCTTTCCCTTTAATAGGTACCTTTCCATATAGTATGCATACCCACCAAGATTCTCTCATTGAGATTGAATATAAAATTAGTTGGAAAACACCAATGCCCCCTTAACATAAGTGAAACATTTACATAATATTATTTTAATAATAGGAAAATAAATACATAAGTGATTGAACACATGAAAATTTATTATTCCCTAACTAGGAAACCACAAAATCTATCCCAACCTTATTTGGATCAATTTTGTAAGAAAATTTATTTCTTGTTTCCATGAATGTAAGTCTTAGAGTAGGCCATATGGCCATCATACCTAAGTTTAGTATATAAGGTCATAATCCCTGCTAATTGTCTCAGGTCAGCCAATAAGGTCATCATTCCCCACTAACCAATATCAAGTTAGTCCTCAAGGCCATCATTCCCAAAAATATTCTATCTACAAACCCATCATTGTTATCACACATCATATAACACATGACCCCCTATAAAAGAATAACTGAGTCATGATGGTACCACCTATCACTTTTTACTAGATAACAAAATCAAAGTTCTCATGAGAAATTTAAACATACTCATACAATAAAAAATACATAAAGTAAAATTTTTAAGTATTAGGAATGTTCGCACCAGAAACATATGCACCCACAAGTGAATCGTAACATAAAATTTCATACAAAGACCCTAAATGGTATGGTCTTCCTACCTTAAGAGAGTAGATGCAAAAAGCCAAGAATTTTATCTAGATCAAGACTATACACCAATGATACCTATTTCCTTCACCAAATCATCACACGAGGACTCTAGTATTAATATCCATGAATAATTACATGGAAAGGGTGAGGAATCTGTCAGACATACCAAAAAAGAAACACTATCACCAAAGGATATATATCCAATCAAGAGAGAAAGAATGATCCTCAATATAACCTAGATACAATCCTTCAACTATCCAAATATTTTCTATTAGATCATGTATAAATCTATATATCCTAAGGGAAAAAGGATTTTCATCATAAATAGTCTTAGATATATCATATTAAATCCACTATATCAATTAGATATTCAAACAGTGAAATGATGAGGATAAGAAAGATAAATTCTCCTTAGAAGAGACTATATATTCATTCTTATTGAATTATAGTATAAAAAATTGGTATATATATATATATAAAATAATAAGTATGGGTTTAAAATATGTGGCCACCCCCACTACTATAAAATTACATCTAGGCTCCACCGACTAGATGGTAGATGGCCCTTAGTCGACTGGTCAATCTTGGCAGAGCTTGGGGATATTAAATCTACCACCAGTAAGATGGTGTTTCCCATGTGGTGATATGGTGATCCTACTAGGTCTATAATGCCTCTACGTTTTCAATTGACTAGCTATTGGTTCTACACTGGCTTTCTGATAGGCCTCCAATAGCTCCTAAGCTGCTGGGTCAAGCCTTCTCCCCTTAAACTCCAAGCCCAGACCCTCAAACACCTCAAACATGTTTCAAAATATAAAAAAGGAAACCAAGATACAAAAAATCTAAATTAAAATGTACCTTAAAATTTTAGTGCATTACCATTATCTCCCTTTAAGGACTTCTCATCATTCATAAGTGTCTCTTGAGGTCTTAATCAAATAACTTGGTCCAATGGGCCTGATCATAAGATTATTGCTCCTAAGTTACCTCTAGCATATGCTTGTACCACCACAAAACCTCAATGAGGGGAACTGTATTTTCTCCCCACACTTTCTCACTATGTTCGATGATCTAAATCAGGTTTTCCTTGAATGATGCATCAGGACCTAAATGAACATCCTCACTATCAACCACATATAGAAGACTAATATCATACATCAAAATAAAAGACACATGGAACTAATTATGCATATATTGATGCCATAAAGGATGTTATAATTGTAAAAACACTATCTTGATGCATTTTATGATATAGAACAGTTTCAAAAACCGGGATGATAACTTTACCTACATCCGCAATAATCAATTCCCTATCCAAGGTGACAGCTACAAGAAAACTTGATACACCATTACACACTACTAGGGTTGTGTCATTTGGTTAGTATATGAACATTTTATCCTTTGAGTGGCCATAAACCACTTATAAATAAACCTTAACCAATCTAAGGTATCCTACAACAAAATTATAGCAAAAATAGACGACTCACCAAGCTCATACCAAAACAACGGTGAATAAAATGGTTGACTATAAAGATCCTCAAATAGATCCATCTAAATTAAAGTCATAAAAATTTTATTATAAAAAACTATTCGAAGGAAATAAGATCACCCCATGATCAAAAAAATCTAGAACACATTCCCTAATCATGTATTCTAAAATTAGGATAATTCTTTCCAACATTCCAATAGTTTGTAGAAGTTATTTCATACATAGATTCAACTGAGTCCCCATAGAATTTTGTAGGCCTATACCAAATCATGAAATAAAAAATAATCTTGATTAGATACCATGATCATAGGTGATTTTTGAAACTAGAAAACATCTAAAATATAGATCCAACCTAACTTATCCATTGAACTAATATCTATAATCTATAAAAAATGATCCATATTCATTAGCTGATTACTGAAAAACTATACAACATGTCAAACTCTTGGAGTAATATATAACCCTATATTAACATCTATCTTCACATCATCCCACTTATACATGGGAATGGGAAGAGGATATATCATTATACATAGTCACTGAATCTTGACCTTAATCCTCTAACAGGTTATAAAATGAGAGATAAAACCTACAGTTTCCCTATCTATACCCATCCACCAGAGACATTGTCCGATATAACAGTACATCTTAGTTGATCCTAGGTTGACTGCCCACTATAATGAAATCAATTCACTAATCATCTCTTTTCTAATATATATAGGGACCAATACCTTTTCTACATATAAATCATCATTAAAATCCATATATTATATTGGAATTGACTCATTCCCCTCCAACCATTCCCGTATCACTTGAAATATTTGATTGTACTCCTAGAAAGATTTTACTCTATCAACTAAGGTAGAATTTATGAGTAATAGAACGCAAGTCCATATCTGTTAGTGATTAGTTTCATTTAACGACCAATCCACTAACAAACTCATTAGCATACACTCTTATTTTGCTCAAAAATTATATGTCTTCTTACTGAGAATGTTTTCAACAATATTAATGTTACAAGGAGCACAAAACTTATAGAAGTCAAATGTGTGCTAGTACTATATCCAATGCACTAACTGAATATTTAATTCTCACTAATATTTTATATACCATATGCTCTAATGGTTTTTATAAATTAATAATCTCTCATAGAAAATATAGTTTAACTCGAATTCCACCATGGATAAGTCTAGATCATTAATACTATAGTTCCACTCATGGGGTCATAACTAAAGGGGCCCATAAAAAAATACAAGATCTATTTGTATCAATAAAAATAAATGTAAAATACCTAATTCATCATATTAAAATTTATAACTAACCTTAGTCATAAGAAAAATAAAAAACAAAGAATATATAAATGGTCTCATCTGCTCTAGGAAAGCATCTTCACAGTTGTTGGGCCACTCGAACATTACCCCCTTATTGATAATTTTGGTTATAAGGGCTTCTATGTGGGATAACTTCTACATAAACCATCAGTAATAAATATATTTCCCAATAAAAATAAAAATATACAACACATTCATTGGCTATTCACATGATTTAACTTCCTCCAACATTTCCTAATCAATAGAATTACTTGTCTCAAAAATAATATTCCCCAAGAAATGTATAACTTGAATCAAAATGTGACACTTCAAATAATTGGAATAAATATAATGCTCTCAAGTTATTCTAAACATTATTCTGAGGTGTTTACCATATAAATTAACGGTTTTTGAATATATCATAAAATAATTAATGAGTATAATGATGAAAGAATCTAGGCATGAGTGAAACATGTAGTTCATGAGATATTTGTACACTATTGGGGAATTAATAAACCCAAAGTAATTCAATAAACACTCATAAAATCCATATCTTCTCCTCAATGATATATTATATATATCCTCTTTACTAACCCAAAGTTTCTGGTATCCAGAATGCAAGAGAATCTTGGGGAACCATCCAGATCCCCTCAACTGATGAATAAAATTATCAATCATTTTCAATGAATAACCAGTATTTTCTATGACTTGATTTATCTTACTAAAATCCACACATGTCTGATGGATACTTCCTACCTTATAACTAATGATAAGTGTATGATAAAATAAATAATTTCTACTCTAAATACTCACATTGAATCTTTTTTTATCTCAACTTATTTTGTGTCATACGGAAAGGGGGAATCAATATAGTCTTCACACCTAGAAGGAGGTCAATCCCAAAATCAATTCACCATTTACAAGTAAGTCATAAAAAATAATCTAGATTAACGATGAGATAAAATTATACTATAATATGAAGAGGGGATAAAATTGTTTCTTGATCTTCTATGATAACCACAATCCTCACATGCTTTCTAATGGACACAACTTGGATAAGGTCTTATCTGACTCTACCTTCTCTTAAATCCCACTATATGGAAAAGTAACACTTCTCTATGATATGATTGTTGAAGTCCAATCATATTCTATAACAATTGATGTGAGCTAGATAAATAATCAAACTATATGCACCCAAAAATTACATTTAAGGAAGTCCTCTACAAAATCACAAAATTACCACACATGTTTGTATCCAGCAACTTCAATGAGAAACTCTGGATAAATCTTCAGAGGATATAACATCTTTTCTAGGGTGTTTCTAGGGAAACCAAATTAGGGATGAACTTAACAGACAATCATAAACCTTTAAAAACATGAGTATACATGAAGGAATAAGTATTTCTTATATAAAACAAATTGAATAAAATATTATATGTCATTAAGACTCTACATAAAACAATTGAAGGCCCTTCTGCATGATCAGCTAGAATCTGATCAACTACAAGGACTCTACCCACAATAAATCTACAACCTTTTCCCTGTGATCCCTAATTCACAAGATTCAACCAACCCTATGGAGTTTGTAGCTACTACAATAAACAATTGTATGATCCATTCCCAAAGCCTCCTGTAATTTCCGAAATCATGTATATGATTGTTCAGGCTATACCCTTAGAGTCTATTTCTGCCCAACATTCCCACAAAAACATAATAAAAATGATATTAAATGGAAATAATAAATATGGAATATCTTACAACACCAATGATAATCCGTCTATTTGTTTAGGATGAATTTATATTACTATCTAATATACCAAAAATTAAAGAACTAGGGAGTACCGCAACCCAATAAGGGAGTTGAAGTAACCATGATTTTCTTTGGTTATCTATCACCACCATGTTGCATCTTCTCACCCTTAATCTTATTGTAGCCAGATAGGTACCAAAACTAATTTCAGGAACCCACATCCTATTCCACTATTAATAAGAATAAGACATATTGTTCCATACTCTTCTAATCCCATATCTATTATAATAGACATTCAAAGAGAATCTGAGTACGTGGTTAAGCCAAAGTTCCTCATTTGATTCCTCAACTTTTGTTATATAATAATAACAAAAGAGAACCATATATGCCTCAGTTTTTCAAAAATGAAGTTAAAAATTAAACTCTAAAAAATTAATAGAATACTACGTCACCATCATTATCTCCTACTAGAGTTATATGGACTCAAGGGATCTATTAAACTTATATGTATCTAGAAATAACACCTCTAATAATTATTCCTTGATGGTCTCTCAAGTTAGACCCTTAATCCTCTCAACTTGAGCCACCATGATCAGCCAACTATAAATCAGACACTAAAGTATATATACATCCAATTTCACTTACCCCTCGTTAGTATTCTTAACCTGGTTAAAAAATCACATGATACCATCATTATATTCATTCATAACCTAGTGGTACTATAAAGACCTAGAATGTTAGGGGATTCTATAACTAGAAATATCAGGAAAAATAAACCATAGTCATCACACCCATGTGGTATACTCTATCCTAAATAGGTACAAGTAGAAAGAATCCATACTAAAGTAGTTCAAAAACCTAGTCTATTAGAGAGGGTATGGGTATATGACCAATTATATTTTCCTACATGTCAAAGAGTGCTAAAGAAGAATTTACCATGGTAAGATCCTCCTAACCTACTTTTCTAGGTGGTCTACGAAGATTGTTTTGAGGTGGAATTTTCTTAAACTCTGAAACAAACACATGAAAATTCTATAAATAGATCAAATAACAATACTACCTAATATTTCAACAAAAAAATACATAAAATACACTTCAAGGAGACTCATACATAGGGTATACCAATAACTATAAAGCATGGCCCCATAAATTACATAAGTTATAAACCATGTCTCTAGTACCTAAATGTTAGTCACAATCATACATATATAAAAAGGTATAGAATGATCAATTATAAATAATTAAATTTTACCTACAATACATTCAGATGGAATAAAAAAGAAATTTATATGGTATTTAATTAACTATACCTATTTCAGTGAAAAGAAATTATATAAATTACATGTCAATCAATGTACCCACTCACAAGGCATAGACACACT
This sequence comes from Viscum album, assembly GCA_963277665.1. Lineage (NCBI taxonomy): Eukaryota > Viridiplantae > Streptophyta > Magnoliopsida > Santalales > Viscaceae > Viscum > Viscum album. The sequence goes on along the minus strand of OY728155.1, from coordinate 947,875,575 downwards.
CAAATCCCATAAACTATAATAGCATAATAAAAATAATCTTAATTAATGTAAAACTATAAAATAAAATTGAAAATATAAATTCCACTTTCTTGTGTGAATCATGGGTACATTAAACCAGATCTTTCTAGAAACATGCATATCCCCCCTACCTGAGTCCCAATAATTCAATATAATTTCTACCAAAATCTAAAATCATATTGCTGGAAGAATCCTTTAATACTATTTTGTAATTCCCTGACCTGAACAAATAGGTCTATGTTAGAGTGTCACATAACCTCCTATGATTAAACAAGCATGTAAACAACTTATGACATATTTCAAGGGCCTTAAATGTAACATGGGGAGACTATTCCCATGGTAATAGATACAGATCAGAGTACCCAATAGTAGTGATAATAATTAGAGTAAACCAAAGAAATAAAAAGGAAATGTGAGATCATATAACATTAACATGAACCCATGATATAAAAATATGTTATAAAAGACAACGAGTCAATCATACAACTGTAATTCAAGTACCCAAGAAAACAAATTTTATGGTTAACATAAATTTAGTTACAACCAACCCACAAACTATCGTAACACCATCATCTAGCCTGATCCCCCAACTAAACCACTTGATGTAAAGATATTTCACTTTAATAGATCCCTAGACATAATGTCTACATGTTCACTAAGATTTAGAATCATGGTGTGAGTATAGAGATACTAGTACACCACCTATGTGTCCTTAACATATGTTCAGTAATTTTATAAAAGGGTATGAAATGATTAGAAAATAAATACATTAGTAAGAAATTACATTTCCAGAAATTGTTTGCTAACTAAGATTCCATGATCCCCAACCCCACCCAATTTATCTCAATGCTATATTTGAATTTATTTATATTTTCCGTGAATATTAGTCTCATATTTGGTCAAAAGGCCACCATGCATTGGATTAGGCCACACGGTTTTCATGATCTACCAACTATTTCTTGTCGAGATACAAGGTCATTATAACCCACATACCAATAGTAGTTCAATAAGAAATTCTATAATTACTTACAATAAATTATCCAATACCCCACTATAATAATTAAACATCACATCACACATGTCCCCCTGCTTTAATAGAATAGTAGATCCATAAAGGGTCCACTTTTTAGTTGTTACCAGATAAAAGAAGATGAACTTTTATAAGAAATTTACACATATACTTATAATATAAAAATGTATAATGGCACAAGCATGGATTATACAAAAATTTCACATAGGATATGGATGCACCCAAAAGAGAATCATAAAATACAATTTCATAAAAAAGGCTCGGAATGGTATGGACATCCTATATTAAATGAATTGATGCTCAAAATACAAGAATTGATACCTGGAAAAAGCCCATAGAAAATTTCATCTCAATATACATCCCTATATCATCACATGAGGATTATAAAATTAATATCCAAGAAGAATAACATGACATGGGTGAGGATTCAGTTACACTTACCCAAAGAGAACCACCACCACCAAAGTATCAATATTCGATCAAGAGAGAGATAACAATCCTCATCTAATTTGTTCTATGATAATTCACAAATCATTGAATTATCCATTATATCACATTTAAATACATATATTTGGTAATTAAAATCGGGATATATGATTCATTCTAATGTAAAAACGACTATAGGTAAGATCTTATTTGACATACCTGATGGAAACCACTAGATCTATAAAATCAATAAATAGTGAAAGAGGGATGAGAGGGAATCCAAATTCACCTTATAGGATAATATTAATTTTGACTAGATGAATTGGGTTTCAATGAATTTAGGGATATAAAAAATAGGTTCTACAGGGTTTCCCGCACTTAAAATACTTTTTATGTTCTACTAGTGAGATAGTGGGCCTCACCTTCCAGCCAGTGGATGACCCTCAATTGGCCAGAAACTCCAAGAAGAGACTAGGGTTTCTTCCTATACCATCATATGTCTGGTGGTTCTAAACTAAGGATCCAATGAACCACCTAAGGATAAAAACCCTCTATTTTATTATGATTACCCAAGCATGATGTACATGGATATTACCGATTTTTAGATAAATATTCATTACATTTTAGAAATGCACGCCCGAGGAATATAATAGTTTAGTGTCTTTAGAGACTTGGAATAAATTCTTATAACATATGAAATATCTTCCAGATCTCCAATTAATATATTCCCCTTTAGTAGCCCTACTAAAAAAAATTATTTATATTATAGGGAAAGGAAAACATATGAAAAGGGCGATTTCATATGCTCGGTAAGGGAAAGAAAAGAAAATATCAAATAGAACATGAACCTAAGAATGTAAAAACATGAACAATAAATTTGAAAATCATACCATGTATAACATATATCAAAATATTTAGTAATGTAATAAATATTGGAAGTTTATAAGGATAAATCATAAATGAACATGATCCATGAGAAAATAAAATTGGAATAAAACATGGATTTGTGGAAAATATATAAAATATTATTTCATATTAGTCATGGACCATTTTCATGACCATAACAGTGGAAAAAGTCCATTAATAAATGGATTTAACTCCTTTATCAATCCATAAATTACTGAACTGAGTTTACATATCGTTCCAGCCCTATATTATAGAACCAAATTTACTTGTTGTTCCAGAACTGTATTGCTGAATTGAGATCATATTCCGTCATTGTCCAATTTATCTCATGAGATAAATCTTTACCCAATTCATTGGGGGGAGATATGGTTCCCACCTATCTCATAATGAAATCATTCGTACATGTGCCACAAAATATAAATCATTCATCATATCATAACCCAAAGAATAAAATGGGTTTCTTAAACAAATTTTCCTCATTACATAATCTATATAAAACATGTAACTTTAAAAAATATAATTCCATAATAAACACACCAACACCATATGAATAATAGGGATAGAAACATAACCCTATTAAATAATTTCATCTTATAATGAATATAATTTTGATAAAAAACCTTAAATTAATTATTGATGCAAATACCCTTTCTTCTTCCAAAACGTTTTATTTTATTAAAAAACAATACAATTATAAAATAAAATAATTTTTTAAAATAAATTTTAAAACATTTAAGATAATATTGATATAAATAAGGCATTATGAAAGTGTAAAAATACATTTATGCCTTATAAGTTAAAAAAACATTCCTCTCGTACATTTGTTGAAAAAGTAAAAAAATACCACATGAATAAAATGAAAAAAGATTAATTTTAAACCATGTAGTAAAAGTAAAAATGGATAAAAATGAATTTAAAAATCTGTAGGATAAATTTAAACACTTTATGAATGCTTTTTTAGGAAAATTGACATGGATGATAAATATACCCCAATAAATACTTACATATAGACAATCTTTTATAATAATGAGATTACAAAATTATCCCTTACTAATTTATAATTATTATAGTTTTATGAATATTAAAATAAATATGTATATGTAAATATTATAAATTTTATAATAATAATCATAAAAACAATAGTATAATCATAAACACCATATAAAAGAAATATGGGGTGTATAAGGCACATGTCCCACAGAAATAAAAGTGTGAAAAAATAATTCCTTACCTTAGGTCTGATATCCTTTGAATATATATGATTATCTTTTATAATGATTTAAATAATGTAATTTAATTATTCCAGAATCATAGACATCATATATGATCATATTATCATCAATTTGTTCATAACATAAATACTCATCCATCAGGCATTAACATATTTATTTTCTTATGAAAGTTTTTTTGGATAAGTTCCTATTCTTAGGTTATATTTATATCATTTAAAGAATAATATTAGTATAATATCATTTATAATTATTCATTAAATTTAATTATGTAATCATTCTTTAATAAATATCATGTAGAATTAATCATATCACATTGTGGAGATAGTAGGCCATACGTATGCACGAGCGATGATACCATTCCCATAATTGCTGAATGATATTGAATTGGATGGTGTATAATATATAAAAATAAATATCATGTTATAATAATGATAAATAATTAATTATTTCTATAATTATACCCATCCAAGTAAGGTGATGGTGAAAAACAGATTACACCATGATGTGGAGATGGCAAGTCGTACATATGCACACGTGGTGATTTTATTTTTCATTAGATGGATAGAATGTGAAATATGGTTTTTCTATAAGAATAATAACATATAATAATATAATTGATATTTTATTTATTACTTTAGTATGGAAACAACTTATGAATAGTAAGTAGAAGAATAAATAATTTGAATGAATCGGTAGAGGAGATTACCTTTTATTTGAGGAGCTCTCTCCAGATATCCTCTTAAAGGCACTAGAGTTGGTATTTTGAGAATACCAACACCTAAAAAATATGAATAGGGATGTTAATATGAGAAATTCCCAGGGCATGTACTATCTTGAAGTCTTATGGTGAAGTTAATAATGGATGGAGGAGGTACCCTTTTATAATCGAGGTGAGGGGCACCATTGGAATCTCTAAAACATATTAATTTATAAAAAATCAAAGTACATAAATAAACCTCCAAAATGTATTATCTTAGAATATGAGATGAGATAATGTGGTAATACCATCAACTAATTGTTTTTAGACATGTTTTGATTTCATTTTGGACCTTATCATTTCAATTAACCCATAGTTATTTTATTTGAGTTTTAACAAAGGTAATAAATTATTCAATATTACAATTGTGTAATTTTTTATTATATGATGTTAGTTTTACCATAAATTAATAATTTAGAAAATTTTATACCATATAATAACTATAATATATTTTGTTAAAAAATTTATATGATTTTTAAATAATTTAATAATATATAATTTTGATAAACATTCAATAGTGTGAATTTTGACACTATTCAATTTATTGATTTTTAAAAAATATCAAGATAATATGTTATACACGAAAAAATATTTTATTATATCCCTAAAGGGACAAGGTTATATATAAAATTTATTTGACATATTAGGTAACTCAAATTATATTAATTATAATATTTTTTAAAAAAGTTATTTTATATATCCCTTAATAAAACAATTATTATATCTTGTATTGTGTAATTATGTAATATACTTGTTTTAAAAATAAAAATTTAAAATAAAATAACATAATGAAGATAATTATTATATATTTTATATAAATATTTTTAGTTGAATATATCTTTTGAAAATCCTATATTAAAAAAATGTTACATTTATGAAAACATGAATGTGACAACTTTAACATCACTTCGAATAAAATATTATAAGTGTCATAATACTTTCCATATAGCTTCATATTTTCGATAATTGGACATTTGGATGATTATGGTTGATATGTACTCGACCAATAATATTTTTTCATGTATTTATGTCTTTTAATGGTTATTATAATTTGAATAAAAATTATTTTATTGATTTTTCATCAATTAAATAATTAAAAAATCATCAATATATAAACAATTAATGTAATTATTTATTTCAATAGATTTAAAAATAAATTATCATGATTTAAAGATATATTTTAGTTGTTAAAATTTGAGTAAGACATTTTAAACTTTTCTTTAAATAAATTATATTACATGTCTTAATCTCATAAAAGTATCTTACAAAGGGTATCATTTATACACCAATTATGTATAAGGTTGAATAAAACCAATTAAATTGTATTAGGACAATTGATAAGGTAATTTTATAATATCATATTTTCCAATAATTACCAGATTTAACTTTTTACTGTATTAATAAAAATTACAAATGTTACAATTCATCATTCCCAAAAATAAAATAATTATATTTAAATAATTTGGAACTACTGATTAAAAACATAGATTATATTTCTAAAAATTAAAATCATAGATGTTTTAGTAATTAATTTCAAATTAATCCCATTTTTGTGTTGGAAAAACATGTTTTTAAAAGTTAAAACATTATAAAATATTGATATGTTTTTACATCAAACTTCATTGTCTAATTAATGAATATTACTAAAATTATAATAAATGATAAAAATATATTATAGTTTTACTTTTAAACCATTCAATAATATAATTTATCCACATAAAATATTTCAGTTAAAAAATTTGTATTCAATTTAAATTTATTATATTTCTACTACTTATCAAAACATAAAACTTATCAAAAAAAATATAAAAAAGTAATCCAATGTAATGATTTATATCCCTCATCAAAATAAATTTTTTTGTTGTCAAATAGAATATATAAAAGTTTAAAAAACATAATTTAAAATCGGTGCTCCATCAAAAGTCTACAAAACTACATTTTTTGAAAAATACTTTTTTTTTCAAAAAATTGAATTTGTTCCTATAACATGCCTAGAAAAATTATAAGATGAACTTTAAACATTATATTGAATATATTAAACATATATTTCATTAATAAAACCCATCAAGAGAGATTTTATTCTTTTATAAACTCAGTTATTTGTTTTTAAATAGTTTTTAGAAGAAAGTTAATATTATTCATACGTACCATTATAATGACAAGGTTATAATAATATTTACATGTTCACTTCTAACAGGTCTTACTTTAAATTAATTATATCAAATGAACTTGAAATTGTGTGTAACACAAGCCAAGCATAGTGTTGCATATACCACAATATAAGATGGTGTTGTGTATAGAACAAGCTTATCTTGGTGTTGTATACAACACAAGACATAAATTAAAATGAAATAAAAGAAAAATAAATCTCATAAAAATAATGTGGTGTAATATTATACCCCCCCTTAAAATTAATTTCACCCCCAAAATTCATTTTGGTTGTTAAAGGATTTAATATGTGAACGTTTATTTCATAGAAACCCACATTATAAAAACAAGGACTGAATCATCTTTTTATAAAGGAATAGTTGGAAAATAATAGTTACACAATGTAGATCATAACTGGGGATCAACATATTAGAATATAGGTGAATATTTAGAATTTAGTAAAAACAAAAATAATCATAGAGACTAATAAAGATCACTAATCATAAGAAATTTGGTGATCGAGTGAATGTTAACAATTACAGAAACAAAAAATAAAGTATAAAAGATGTCATTGAAATTATAAAAAATGATAATAATAAGAAATTGTTTCACATCACAATCTCATTAAAGAATTTTTATGAATTTTCTTAAGAAGATATAATTACTTGTTTTTGGTACAATCTCACCATTGGACATGCATTGAACAATTTCTCCTTGAGTTCTTATTCAAATAAATGAAGATGAATTTGTCATTCCTGAAGCATTATCAAATCATGCGATCTATAAATATAATGATATGTCATTCCATCAATCTTTTTCCCAAAAAAAAGGTTACCAATAGTTATAAAACATGCTCAAGTTCACCTATGATTATAGAATATTTTTTTCTATCAAAATTCATCTGATTGATAACCTTACAATCATTATAAAAGCTAAAAATCCAAAACTATGGAAATAGGTGAACTAAATAGGCTTAACATTTACCTCCTATATCTCATATGGTAGTTCTAGGTTGTCACATTCCAAAAATGTGAATAAATTAATCGTGTATTATCTTTACCACACATTCATATTGAAAACATGAATGGTTCCCTATTATTATGTCCAAAAACATATAAACTTCATCCTTGATAGAATCAACCACTTTTCAACAATTCATAATAAGTTCTAAAAAAATCATCACTATTCAATTTACTTATTCATATCGAACATATCATTATCTCATCACCGTTCTCATGCTAAGGGTTATCCTTCCCTAAATAATTTATTTTCCATAAACATCATCTTTTTACCTCAATCTGTATTCATGTTTACCAGTACCATTTAGTATATTCTCTTAAATCCATACAGAAAAACTAAAGAGGACCAATACATAAATGTTTGATTATTATATAATAACATAAATATACTTTCACGACATTATTCTTGAATTCTAATACATAAAAACATTATAATTCAACAACTTCACTGTCATATGCCACATTTTCAAAAGTTATCACATTTTCTTTTTCTTTTTCTTTTTACATAAGAGATTTATGATGTCATTCAACATCATTAACCCTTGAATTTTGGAATTAGTTATCATAATTCCCATTTTCCTTGAACATTAAACACTCACCTGCAAGAGATTCACACTTTGAAGTTTTCCATTTATTTCTATTATTTCAGTAGGAACATGCCTGATGACCTTCTTTCGTACACTTAAAACATTTATCAGTCCCTTTAAGAAAATTTACTCCATGTTTCCTCCCACACATTCACCATAAAGAAAATATAATCTTCTTTTATCTATAGTTTTTAGAGCTTCGTTTGAAATATATCATTCTTTTCTTATCACAACCATGGGATATATGGGTAACATAAATCTCCCATTTATTAAGAAGAATATGAGGAACGTATATAATGTAAATAACTTCTTTAACTCATACCAATACATGGAGTCAATTTTATCTTATTGCCTTATATTCTTGAAAAGTTTCACCACATATTCTCTTTACATTATAATTGATATGTGCCAAACTTAAATTTTTCATGTTATGAATAGAGGAGAATGAAAATTATCTTTTCAATGATACATATCCATTTCTCAGCAACTAGGGGATCATTCATTACACTAAAATAATGTGGATGGTTCCTTAATAAAGATTCAAGATAATGTTGTTTCCACTTTTGGTCATTTATAATCCAATCAGGATTCATGGAAATAAGATTTTGTAATCTATATTCTATTATATTAATTTTATATGGAGGAAAATCATTGCATTTACCATTACATATAGAATTAACATGGTTCCTTTGGGTTACATCCATTAACTAAAACCAACAGAAAATCTTTGTAACACTAATAATAGTTGGAAGACCTCATAATCAAGGGAAAGTATTTTTATTCTATAACATATTAGGTATACTACTAAGGTTTATATAACTGTTACCAAAATTCTAGGATTGTAAGATATACTGAGTCTTATCCTAAGGGATATCCCAAGGAATATCCATATAAATATATCTAGGCATATCATTATAGTTTTTGCATCATACTTTCCAAATGTTGACTAAACCTTTCCTATTATACCAACTATAACAAACTAATATTGAAGTACATGGACATTACATCTTTTTAGATGAATATTCATTAAATTTTACGAACTCATGCCTGAGGACTATAATATTTTAGTGGCCTTAACAAACTTGGAATATATTATTCTAACTTATGAAATATATTCATAATCATTCACAGAGATCTTCCCCTTTAGTACCCCTACATAAAAGCATTCTTTATATCATGGGAAAAAGAAAACATATAAAAAGGGTGAGCTCGGATGCAAAGTAAGGTTAATTAAGGAAAATATCAAATAGAACATTAACCAAATAATCTAAAAATATGAACATAACCTTTACAAATAATACCATGTATAACATATATCAAAATATTGAGTAATGGAAGAAATCTTGGTAGTTTATAAGGAATAAATCATAATGTGAAATGATCTATGAGAAAATAGAATTAGAATATAATGTGGATTTGTTGAAAAAACATAACAAACCATTTCATATTAGTCAAGGATCATTTACAAGACCATCATTATGGAAAATTTCCATTACTTAACCAAGTTCACTCCTCGTTTCAGCCATGTATTACTAAACTTGGTTTACATATTGTTTCATCACTGTATTATTGAAACATATTTTCATTAAGTTTTCCCTATATTAATAAAACCATATAATTTAGCATTCCAATCCTGTATATCTCATGAGATATAAATATTTACCCAATTCATTTGAGGGTTATATAAGTCCAACCCATCTCATTATGAAATCATTTATACGCGTGCCATAAAAACATTAATCATTCATCACATCATAACCTAAAGAATAAAATGGCTTTATTAAGAATCAATCAATTATAACATAATCCATATAAAACAAATGGATTTCATAAATATGATTCCATCATAAAAAAATAAAACCATAAGAACAATAGGGATAGAAACATAACGCTATTAAAAAATTTCATCTTAGTTGGAAAATAATTTTGATAAAACACTTGAAATTAATTCTTGAGAAAAATATCCTTTCTTATTAAAAATATATTTATTTTCATAAAATAACATGAAATTTTAAAATAAAAAAATTAATTAGAATATAAACATGAAAACTTATAAGATAATATTCCTGGAAATAAGGTGTTATGAAAGTGTAAAATCCATTCATGCCCTATAAGTTAAAAAAACATTCTCCTCGTAATTGTTCCAAAAAAATTACCTCATATCAAAAACATAAAAACATGATTTTAAACCCATGTAGTAAAATTTAAAAATTGGTAAATATTAATTTAAACATCCATAATATAATTGTAAACATTTTATGAAAACAATTTTAGGAAATACTTACATATAAATATACCCTAGTTAATAATTACGTAAAAACAATATTGGATAATAATGAGATTGTGAAATTATACCTTACCAATTTAAAATAAGTCAAATTGTATGAATCAAAAATACATATGTATATTTAAATATCATAAAATTCATAATAATAATCATAAAAATATTTATGGTCATTATAAACACCATAAAAAAGAAATAGGTGGTGTATAAGGCACATGTCCCACAGAAATAAAAGTGAGGTAAAATAATCTATTACCTTCAGTCTAAAATCCTTGGTATGTATCCAAAAATCCTATACAGTGATTTAAATATGTTCAATGACTTATTATATAATCATATTTATCATATATGATTATATTGACATCTGTTTATCAGTAACATTCTTAGTCATCCATTGTGTATTGACTTCATTATATTCTAACACAAGCATTTTCAAATAAGTTCTTCTTACTAGGTTATATTTATATCATTTAAATAGTTATATTATTATAATATATATCATATTTATTCATTAAAATCATTTTTATAATAATTATTTAATTAATATCATGTAGAATGAATCACATCGCATCATGGAGACAGTAGGTCATATGTACGTACAAGCGATGATATCATTCACATAATTGTTGAATGGAATTGAAGTGGATGATGTATAATATTGTAGATTCAATATCATGTTATAATAATAATATATATTTATTATTTACAAAATTATATCCATACATGTATGGTTGTGGTGAAAAATAGATTACACCATGGCGTAGAGACAGTAATCCATACACACACACACATGTGATGATTTCATTTTTTGTAGGATGGATAAAAGGTGGAATGTGGTTGTTAAATATCCATAATAACATCTCATAATATAAGTGATATTGGATTTAGTACATTAGTATTGAAACAAATTAATAAGAGGAAGAAAAAGAATAAATAAATTAAAAGAATCGGGAGAGGAGATTACCTCTTATTTGATGATCTCTCTATAGATATCCTCTTAAAGGCACTAGAGTTGTTCTTTTGAGAAGAAAAAAACATCTAGAAAGGGAATATGGAAGTTTAGAATGGAAATGGGTAGGTTATGGATTATATTTAATGCTTAATGTGAAGTGAAGATTTGATGGAGGAGGTGTCCTTTTTATAATTAATGTGAGGGGAACCTTTGGAATCTCAAAAATAATAATTTATAAAAAACTAAATTCCATCAAAAAACCACAAAAAAAACTTATTTTAGAATATTAGAAGATATAAGGTTATAATATCATTAAAAAATAATTAATATAAATGTTTTGGTTTCATTTTAAATCTTATCATTACAATTAACCCAAATTTATTCTATTTTCATTTTAACCATGGTAATAAATTATTCCATATTAAAATTGGGTAATTTTTACTTATTTGATATAAATTTGAAAATAAATGAATAATTTAGAACATTTTAGACCATATAATAATAATTATGTATTTTTAAAAGAATTATTATTTTTTAAATAATTTAATAATACATAATGACTGATAAACAATTAGTAGTGTCAATTTTGACACTATTCAATTTATTGATTTTTAACAAATAACAAGAGAAGATGTTATTATCTAAAAAATATATTATTATATACCTAAATGTTACAAGGTATAGAGAATATTCATTGAACATATTAATTATTTCAAATTATAATTATTTTAAAATTTCAATAACATTTATTTGATATTTCCCTTAATAAAATATTTACTACATATGTATTCTATAATTATTGAATATACATATTTGATGAATAAAAATTAAAAATAAAATACCATAATAAATATTATTATTCTAGATTTAGGATGAATATTTTTAGTATAATTTATTTTCTGAAAATACTAAATTTAAAAAATGTTATATTTATTAAAACACGAATGTGACATATTTAACATCACTTTAAATAAAATATTATAAGTATCATAATCCTTTCTATATAGCTCCAAATGGAAAATAAATCGACTATTGGATGATTATGGTCATGATATACTCAACTAATAATATTTGTTCAAATTTTTTAGTCTTTTAATTGTTATTATAATTTTAATAGAAAATAGTTTATTGATTTTTTATCAATTAAATAATTTATACATCATAAATATTTAAACTATTGAGGTAATTATTTATATCCTAAAATTTACAAATAATTTAATATTATAAATAAAAACATTTTAGCTTTAAAATGAGTATTTATAATAAAATTTATCTTCTATATAATCTTATATAAAAAATGATCTATTTATTAAAATTTGAGTAAGTTATATTTATCTTTTCTTTATATAAAATATATTAAATGTTCTAATATCATCCAAGTGGATTCAAAAGAGTATCATTTCAACTAAAGGATGGTTTAAGTCTAAAATAACTAATCCAATCATATTTGGAAAAATGTTGAAGTAATTTTATAATATCATATTTATTCTAATTACCTGATTTATCTTTTTTATCATATAAATAAAAAATACTAAATTTACTATTCATAATTCCAAAATTAAATTAATTATACTGAAATAATGTATAACTAGCAATTAAAATCATGGAATACTTTTTTAAAAATTCAAAACACATAATTTGTAGTAATTAATTTAAAATTACTTCTCTTGTTAGAATGAAAAAAAATGAGTTTTTAAAAGTTAAAACATTGTCAAAGATTGATATGTTTTACAAAAAAATTCATGGTAAAATTAATCCATATGAAAAAAATAATACTAATTGATAAAAATATAAACTATTTTTACATTAAAAAAATTCAATAATATAATTTATCCACATAAATTATTTTGATGAAAAAGGTTGTTTTCAATTAAATTTTTTTATATTTTTACTATTTTTCAAAACTTAACACTTATGTGAAAAATATCAAAAAATCATCCAAAGTAAATTTTTGTATCCTTCTTTAAAAGAACCTATTTATGTTATTAATTATAATATATAAAAGTTTCAAATACTTTATTTAAAATTTTCATGCCATCAAAAGGTAGAAAAACTGCATTTTTTGAAAAATAATTCTTTTATCTGAAAAATTGAATTTGTTCTTATATCATGCATATAAAACATATAATATGAATTTTAAAAATTATATTGAATATATTAAACATATATTTATTTAATAAAATCCATCAAGATTGATTTTATTATTTTATAAACTCACTTATTTTCTTTTAAATAGTTTTTCAAAATAAAGTTAATATTGTTCATACTTGTTTTTATAATGACTAGTTTATAATAATCATAATCCTTATCATAATTTATTTATATATGAAAGGAAAGGGGAATGAAAGAACCAAATGGGGAATATACAAAGAAAATAAGACCTTATGTTTCCCTGAATTACTGTAACCTAAGGGCATCCCCTATGACCAGATTCACCCCTTCAGGTTTTCCAAGGTTCACATTCGAGAAGTAATAAACATTGGAACCCTGTTCAGCTAAGGATGCGAGGTGATCTGCCACTTTGTTACCTTCAAGCCAAGTATGAAACACTTTGATGTTTTTTTGTGAATTCCCCATCATTTTCTAATGGGGTATGATATATACCACATGATAGATCCAATTCCCTTCAAGGAATTATGCAACATCATTGATTTTGTTACCACTTTAGAGAGAACAATTATTACCTATTTGTAGAGAGATAAACCAATAAGGGAGTCCTTGTATTCCACCCGGATAGAGGAACCACTACCTAACTGAGATGAGAAAGCCAAGAAGATGGAACCAAAAGAATCATGAACAACTCCTCCTACTCTAATGACTCACGAACAATTGGAACCATCAATGTTAAACTTCAGAACAAAGGTTGGAAGAAGCCAAGGCACCCAATGGGACCTTGCTGCATTACTGACTGGGTGTGTCACTATATTACTAAGAAGAAAATGATAAAAGTTATGAGACTCACACAAATCATTAAAGTTATTAACCATATCGATGAGAATGTTCCAAGTACACAAACTTATATATCTTTCTGAGGTCTAAGTTCCCTTAAATCTAAATTTTTTCCAAGCCTTCCAAAGACACCAGCACCCAGAGTGAAGAACAATAGTGCAAGCCATTTTTTGGAACACGAGTCCCCCAATCAGTGAAACCTTCTATCTAGTTAGGGAGTAGTGGACATGTGATGGATAGATAAAGTAGTAGACTCTCCATAAAATTTTCGGACTTCTCATGACCATTCACCTTCCAATATGATATGATCCACATTTTCTTCATGATAATCTTTACTACAACAACACCAAGAAGCCAAGTTGATGCCACATAATTGGATGTTGTCATCTGACGAGATTTCATTGTTACTTATTCTTTGGGTGAGAAAGTTAAATTTCGTTGGAATCCTATTATATGAAAAGGTGTCATTCCATTAATTATAATTGTCATAAGTAGCGGGGGCCTGACAAAAATATCTCATAGAAAGAGCCTCAAAAATTGATGGATTAAACACACACCTTTCAACATCCTCATTAATATACATGAAATCAAATAAAGACTTATGGTCCTTGTCAAGAATGTATTAAATAAAATACCGATGCATGTCCCTCTTTGAATGAAATGTCAGAGACTTGTCTTCCCAGGAAATCGATAACAAATCATGCCCAGTTCTGGTGCCAAAAGGATAAGTATTCTTTCCCCCATAATCCACCAGGAGAAGGGATGGATGACTGGAATGAGAGAAATAATCAAGGGCCATAAGGGAGATGCATGGAGGGCATCCCGATCCAAGATCCCGCACACATGGCTGTCGATGCCCATCCCCTATAATGTGTGTTGCTCCAAGACCCCCACACTAATTTTGCATGATTGTAGTGGAGTGTGTCAACAAGGCTCCTAAAATTGATACCACCTTACTGGAAATGACAATTAAACCTACTCTAGGATACTAAATGTTGTTTTTCCTCTGATAGGGCCTCCTAGATAAATCTTTCCATGATCTTATCAATGTTGGAGATCACACCTTTTAGCATATTCCCTAAGGATAGGGCATGGATAGGGGTGTCCAATAGTATATTTTTATCCAAGACTATCTGGCCCATAAGGGAAAGGTAGCAGTTTTTCTAGTTCATCACTCTATCCATAATCTTTCTCACAATGTGGTTGAAGTCCTGAATACGAAGCCTATATGAGGATATAGGAGCTCCTAGGTAATCCATTGAAATATAACCCCATTTCGTATGAAAACTATTTGACAGGGATTTGATGAACCCAATGGTATAATTTTGGAGATATATAGCTTTCTATTTGTGTTATTGATGACATGTACACTCTAATGGAAGTAATGTTTTAACACTTTGATGAAACCCCAAACTGATCTATTATTAGAATTCATGAAAAAAGTGGTATCATATGAAAATATGGGGTGAGAAATATAAGGATATCTCATTCTCCTAGGATATGGGAGGGTTTCAAAATTGAGCATACTTATGTTTATGAGTTAGCTCAGAACATACTGGGAAAGAATAATGATGTTGGGGAACAACGGGTCCCCCTACCACAACCCACAAGTTTCCTTGAAGAATCAATGAATTATCTAAATATAAGAAATTTCCATCTAGGAGGAGCTAAAACACATGAAAATAATATCTGTAGACCAAGAAGAGAACCTCATACCATCCAACACAAGGTTGATGAAACTCCATTGGATACTATCATATAATTTATTCATGTCATACTTAATAACCATGTTGGTGCCATGAGTTTTGGTGTCAAGATCCCTGTACTTCTCTTCAGCCAGGGTGATAGCCCCTTGGATACACCTACCCTGCACGAAGCTATGTTGTTCTAGGGAGACCCATCTTTGCAGACGAGAAGCAAGACTGGGGTAATCACATTAGAAAAAAATTATATGGAACATTACACATACTCAATAGTGTAATGTGAAGATAGGAGGATGGGTTCTTGATCTTGGGATAGAGGACCAGGGTGATGGTGAATGCGACCTGTGACAGGTTTGATCCCCAAAAAAAATAACGAATAGTGAAAATCTCATTAGATTTGATCACAACCCAAGAAGATCTATAAAATTAGCTTGGAAAACTATCTGAATTAGGCAACCATTTTGGGATAAAGGTCAACATATACTCATGGATATCCAAAAACAATAATAAAAAATGAAAAATAGTTTCTTCACATGAACTAAAAAAATTTACTTTCCTTTATGATCAGGTTAATTTTGAGTTGGTCATATACCCCTAAGATTAACCCCTTCTAATATTATTTAATTTTTGGAATATCTCAAATTAAACCAATAAAACATTTTTATATTCCCATATAATTTGTATTTATATTCATTTATTATCAATGACATGTTCCCCAATATGTTGGAAATATTCCATGAATTTTCTACCTTACCAGTTACAAAGATTTCATCTTCAAAAAACATTTCCAAAAAAATATAAAATTTTACATTACCAATTATTGATACCTTATTTTTTCCTTCTATTTGACTAAATTTATTCATTTACCTCCTCAAATTAATAATCTTATGAATCCATTGAATAATATTCTTGTTAATTAGGATGGTCACCAAATTCATGGCCATTTATCACTTATTTTCACTTCCCGTTGAGCATTCACTAACATCTCATAAAAATATTTTAAAATACAATAATAATTCATTTAAATAATTGGTATATTCCAATACCATTTTATGATAATCTTGAATTTTTATTTTCTTCATATTTTATATTCTCCTTAAAATTTTCAAATATCTTCTACTCCTTGTAAAGTGATACATTTAATCTCTCAATTTCATTCTATGACAATAAATTTCATTCACATTAATATTTCTCAACCTCATTTGATATTTAAGAAACCTTTCCCAACTTATTATTCCCCTTATATACTATATATATATATTTGAAAGGTATCCATTCAATTATCTCTTTTGAACTATTTCCATTTATATTTCATCATTTTCAACTTCACAAGATAACTCCCTTTATTAAGCATATAAATTAATATGTTATGACCATCATCATTAGGTGAATAATCATCCTCACTTTTAATATCATTACACTCTTTTTCCTCAATGTTTTAAAATTAAAAAACTTTTTTAAATTTGAGAAGTTAATTTCATTTATTTTATAAGGAAACTTCTTCCTAATGAATTTTAAGGTATTATTCTTTAAGAAAAATCCTTGATGACTCGTCCCTATATTATTTTACGTATTTTATCATATTTATATATTTTTTTAAAAAATAACCAATGACTCTACAACCAAATCAATTTAATGTAAATTTAGCATATAATATTACCTTTACCTTTAAAACAACTAGTTATATGAGTTCTATAATATTTTGAAGCTCTACATCATAATATTTATCTGAAAACGAATTTTTAACATCTTCTATAACCTCGTTTGGATTCATCTCATCTATTAAGGATTTAAAATAAATTTATTTCCCACCCTTAATTATCTTATTCAGATAATTAATTTTCCTCAACACATATGAAACCAAATAGATGTGAAATTTATCTAGTGGAAATTATTTCATATCATGATATTAATGTTAAGAAACTTTTGCATGAAAGATGTTTGTAAAATATGTATAGACTTAATGAAAATCATTAAATCATGTATATTTTTATTATAAAGTCTAATTAATATCACAATATCATTTAATCTAGTAAAATAGTCATCCAATATTTCTCCTTCAAGGAAATTGATGTATTTCAATTTGGTATGCAAGATTTAAAGTATTTATTACTTTAATATAAGTTACCTTCATGAAAATTCCAACGCTTCTGCCAAATTCCTTTCACTATTTTTATCCCCATTTTTTCGGAATTATTTTTGCAAAAGTGGGCATAATATAGAGTTATTTTTAAAATAATTGATCAAAATGTTTAATATATTAAACTAATTATTTATTTAAATATTCCATACAACATTGAAATAATTGATTATAATTTCAACCATTTATATAACTCATGGTAATTAGTATGGAGGAATTATATACTTAAAATATTTAAAATTTTCATTGAAAAAGTGAGAAATTTTTTTATTAATTAAATAAATATAATAAAAGATATATTTAAAATTCAAACCATAACTTCAACTTCAAAATAAGTAGTACTTGAAAACATAAAAAATGAATATATTGGTGTTCTTGAAGGAAACCTAAAAACTGCACTAATTCTAATTATAAAAGCTATTATAATTTTTAATTAGAAGGGGGTTTAATTAATGAATATATTATTATTTATTTTTCATTAAAACTAGTATCTCCTTCCTATTATGATGAACTAAAATCAAGTATCCCTTAACCTTTTTTCTTTTCCCCATGAATTTAAAAAATTTGATTAATTTATTTCAGTGGCCTCTTATGTTATCCACATAGTATAATGATCATACTGATGTATAAGGTTAATCATTCAAAAATACTGGAAATATACTTGACATGGAATGGTATCATCAATTTATACACAAAACACTAGTATATTCTAATGGTTACAAGAGGAAATATTCATCCTGGAACACAGGAAAATATTAACATCTCTTAAAAAGTTCTAATATATATTTAAAAATACAATATATAATTTCAAAAAAAATATAAACCTTTTATTGGAACAAAAAAATTAATCAAAGTTAGTAAGAGGAATATATATAATTCTACGAATTTATTACTGATTCAGCTAATCCTCCTCAAAAATTGAAACTATAAAATAACCTGAATAAATACACTTTTATGATCACTAAAATTCTTCCTTTTTATTACATTAATATTTATTGATGTTAATATGAGTGTTATTTTATCAATTAATAAGTATAACCTATATAAAAAAACATAATATCCATATTAGTTTGTTGTCCTATTAAATTTATATATTCAACGTTTACTATCTAAGGATTATGCCATCAATAATTTATATCAATGTAGAAGAAGACTAAATGTTAATTTCAATGGGTGTATCACACTTCTTCTTCATTCTATATCATGAATCTCTATCTTCAAAAATCATTCTAAACACTCTTATAATAAGATATATTCAAACTCGTTTATTTTTTCAATTAAAATTTAAAAAGTAATTTCTATCCCAATTTCCACCTCAAATACCATTATAAGTTTTAGCTTTTGGATCACTTTATACCTTTAAATCAATTTTGATATACTTAGGTGACATTGAGGTTAATAATTGAGTATTCCATGTACCAGGAAAAAAAAATATGTCCTAAAAAACACTCAAAATTTTAATTTTTAACAAAACTACGATGTGTTGGATTAAAATATAGAATTTTTTACTTAAACTACAAAAAATTATATAAACTGATCCATTTAATTCAAAAAAACATGGACATTAATCAAAAAATAGGATGTTTAATTTTCTATTTTACATAATTATTTAAACCATAGTATCTAATATCACATGGAGCAATAAAACCATGATATAAATAGATAAACTACGACCCTGAAATAAAATTCATGGAACATTTTTTCAGTTGCTTTTAAATCATCAACCTGAAACAATGATCACTCCCCATTTTCAATTCCATATGGTTTAAAATCATAATATTTTCTATATCAAAAATTGTTTTTACTTCAATAAACATGACCAAAGAAATAAAAACCTGATGTGGTTCGATTCCCTCAAGAATCCATGGATTTCTATAAAAATATTTATGAATCTTTATTAGTAATCTAGCCATTTTCTCAAACATTCACAAAACACTTTCTTGAGGCATTAATAATGGAATGGTTTTATAAAATCCAAAATCTGTTTTCCATAACTTCAGTTAAAACATATTCCAACTCAAAACACCACTCTAATCTTCTTCCATTGATTCAACCATCACATGGGTTACTTTTAAACACTATTTAACTTATCAAAATCACCTGAGATTTATGTAAATTTATATATTGTAAAAAAATTAAAAAAATAATGAAATAAATTAAATGAAAAAACATTTTAAGTCGCAACCACACAAAATAATTAATACTAAAATATCACCCTAAATCCGTCTTAAGTTATAATCATCTCCTCGAGATAAATTCTTGTTCACAACACCACCATTTATGTCACAATTTTAAAAGAGAAATATTAAGTGATAACCTTTATTTTTATAGACCTAATATATCCCATTATCATTAATTTTATAATAATATACATAATAAATGAGCATTTACTAGTTTATATGAATTTCAACCCCACCCAAATTTTAAATATTTCGTTTAGTTTGACTCTATTTTATTATACTTGAATATTTTTATAATTATAGTAGTTATAACCCTTATAAAATTACTTTTATTGAACCAAATTACTCCATATATGGTTATAAAATTGGATGAAAAAAATAAGGTAGTTATAGTTAAAACATAAATGAATTTAATAAAAAATATATATTAAATAATTCATTAATTTAGGAAAATCTGTACCCCCTTTAGGTCCCCTCTACTTTATTCCCATTACTTGCATACAGAAATATATAAGGAACACCAATTAGATTATTAGAGTGGTTATGGGTCACCTACCTCGAGCTTAATTAGAGATTTATATTGAGGATGAATAGATAAAATAAAATAGCTAAAAAATAAAATAGAATATATATTTAAATGTTAAAAATAAAGTATTTTAATACATGACCAAATTTTTTTTATTATCACTCAAACTAAATATCAGACTTAATAGATCATTCACACTAAAATTAATATAAATATAATAATAATTTTATCATCCATGAACGGGCGAAAATAAATTGGAGAGAATAAATACGGGAGATAGGATTAGAGTAGGGAAGAGCATCACTTAGAATACTTTATAAATTAGGAAGGGAGGGTGAGGTCAATTTTAATGAATTATCCTTTTAATTTTTTAGAAATAAATATTGAATAATTTTTATCGAGGAAACCAATGGATTACCAGTGTCCTTTCATTAGAGTTTTGATATTATTTCGAACATCATGTAGACAACCACAAACATTGATATAGAAACAGATTTATAAAAATTAACTAATTCATATATTATCAAATTTTTGGTATACTTATACTAGGAATCTGTTGGTTTCTTTATTTTAAGAATAGAACTAGAAATGTATCCATTAGTAATTAATTCTTGTAAAGACCCCAACCCCAGTTCCCCAGATACAATGTTTAAATTATTAAATTTGCACTACAAATAAAGAATTGCATCCTAAATAAACTAATATATTTTTACTCTTGGTAAAATAGATACATACTTTAATTTCAAATAAATTTGAAAACATTAAATACAGAAACTGTTTTCTTTAATAATTCCAATATTCCCCTTAGCATATCCCTATATATCAATAAAAAAAATCCTCCTTGAATCCTAGGGAAAATAAAACATTAGAAAGGGGTGAGATTAGATGCTCAATAAGGGTATACATATAGAATAATATATCTTGAATAAATAATTATAATTAAAATGGAAAAGAAAATTTATGAAACCCATACCATTTAAATAATAACTTGAACATAAAATGGAAGGAATACATGATGATCAAATAGATCCATATCAGTTATCCCATGATATTTAAACATATCCATGTATATTATATCTAATCAATTAATCACATAGATATCAATAGATAATTTAAAAATGAAGGAATTCATAATTTTGAACATCTAAAACAATATATCATGAAATTACACAAGATAATTTAAATATGTAGGAAGAAACCTATTTAATTTGTCCAACTAATTTTTCTCACGACACTTATCGGTGCATGAAAGAGATATCTATGACTGGTCCCCACTTGTCAATAACTTTTTCCAATGAATTCCATATATAAAATGGGTCAAAAATAATCAACATAAGCATTTTTATTTAAAAACTAATATACCAAAAATTAATACTTACCCCAATTAAATAACCATAATCATAAACCATTCAGAGTGACATGATGAATGGAAATGCAATTGTATATCCTTAGTAAAATAGTTCATAGACCATAAAATTAATGAATAAATATGATATCAACACAAAATATCCCTATTGTATCATAATTACAAAAAATGTATGATTTTTTATTAATATAAATACCATAAGAATTCATAAAAAATGTTTTTTAGAAAACAATCTTTTCAATATGAAAATAATTTTTTTAATAAAAGCTCAAAAAATAATTTATAGATAATTTTCTATGAAAATAAAATTTAATATTTAAAAATTCATTTTAAAAAATTGCGTTCCTATGATAGTAAAAAATTATTTTCAAGCTGTATACATCAAAACAAAGGTTGTTTTCAAAATTTTGGTAAAATCTTAATGGGAGTTGTTTTGAAAATGAAATGAAGATTATTTGTTATTTTTTTTTGTAAAAATTAAAAAATGGGTAAAAATGAATTCAATAAATAATTTTTGAATGGTTAATTTTTTTTGAAATCCTTTTTTGAAAATATATATTTTAGATGAAAATGGATTTTTGACTAATGAGGGAAATACAGATTATTTTTATTAAAAATAATTTTTCAATAATTTTATGTACAAATGTGTGGAAAAATGGTAATGTAACTTAAAATTTTTATTTATAAATAGAGGAAAAGGAAACACATATTTTTATAATATAAATACTAAATAATTCCCCTAATATGGACTTATAAAAAACAATCTTGAATAATTATGAGCTTTTGAAATTAATCCTTACCACTATGGAAACAATTGAACCATAATCCCCATGAAAGAAATAATTGTGAATGAAAATTTAAATACCCTAATGATAAATATATTAATTATATCACATATCAAAAATCGAATTATATAGACCACACAAAGGAATAACTAGTGAATATGGCATATATCCGAGAGAAATAAAAGTGAGATTGGAAACCCTTATCTCTAGTTCGACTCCATTCATATGTGTATAAAACTATTATATAAAAAATATAGATTTATTATACATATATAAATGAAACATAATAATATATATCATACAATATATGAACTTCTAATAATATTTGATTACCTGTTAATAATATTTCATTATTTTCATTGTTTCAGGTGTTAATTGACTAGTTTTCTCATGCATGTTTATTAATGAATGTACTGGTTACTATAAATAGGATATAATTTCATCATAAAAATAATTATATTAATTTTATAAATATTTTTTTAATTATAAACTTCCTTATAACCATTCGGTAAAATTGGACATAGAAAATGAACTGTGCCACTTTGTAGAGATGATATGTTGTACGTATGAACGAACGAAGACATCATTCCCTTTAAGGGTGAAATGGTAAGGAAATGTATGATTTATTAATTTAAAAGAATTTATATAATGTAATATATATCACATGTTTTAATTAAATTTATCATTATTACTTTCCATGTAAATCGTATCTAAAAAATGAATCACATCGCTTTGTGAGGTGGTAATATGTCGTACACATGAGTGGTGTTATCGTACTTTAAATGGAAAGTACATTAAGAATTTAAATATGATATTATAACCCCAAGAGAATAATTATAACATAAATATCACATATAAACATTTAATCCATCATTATATAAATCATTGAGAAGCGTTGATGGATAACGAGTTATATCAGCTCGTGAGGTGGTTGTCCACCGTACACCCGATTTGATGTTTATGTTTCCCATTTGATGGAAGTGGAGAAGAAAATATTATGAAATCCACATAATAACATCTTTGTAACACCCCGAGATTTTATGAAAAATATTCTTTTAATTTCATTAATGTCTTGTGTTGTATGCTACACCAAGATTACCTTGCGCTATACGCAACACTGTATTAGTTTGCAGTATACGCAACACATTTCTTGGCTCTTGTTACACAAAATTTCAAGTTCATTTGATAGAAGTTATTCTAAGAAACATTGAGTGTGTATATATATATATATTCAATGTATAAATAAAATATGGTTGGATTCTGTTATACGCAACAACAAAGGAGTTGTGCTCTACACGCAACCCTGACTTGGCTTGCATTACACGCAATCGCGACCTTCCTCGATAGCGTGTGTTGTACACAATACCGGGTTTTACTAAACAACGATATATTATTATAATATTATTATGAACTAGTAGTTATGAATAGTGTTAACAAAATTTTTAATTTAATAATATTATTATTCATCTTACACATTTCTAGAACATGGTATAAGAACAAAATAAATTTTTCGGGTAAAATAAGTATTTTAAAAAAAATGCAGTTTTCCACCTTTTGATGGCGCACACAATTTAAATCTAGTTTTTGACATGTTTATAAGTTCAATTTGACAAAATAAAAATCTTATTTTGAATCAGGATATAAAAATTTACATTAGATAAAGTTTTGATATTTTTCCGATAACTTTCATTTTTTAATAAATAGTAAAAACACGCTATATTTTAGTTAAAAACAACTTTTTTTTCATCATAATATCTTATGTGGTTAAATTATAATATTTAATGGTTTTAAAGTATAAATAGAATATATTTTTACCATTTAATATAATTTATGTCATTAGCATTGATTTTACCTTGAATTCATAGGTTAAATCAATTCAATCTTTTGCAATGTTTTAAAGAAAAAACCCGTCTTCTTTCGACAACGAGATTAATTTTAATTTAATTTATGTATCTTTTTTGTATTTAATTTGGAAAAATGGATTCCATATTTGGAATCAATGGGTCCAAATTATGTTAATAATCTATGTTTTATTTTTGGGCATTGTGAATAGTAACTACAGTAAATTTTATTTACTATAGTTAAAGGTAAATCCTGTAATTAAGGGTAAATATAAGATTATAAAATTACCCTAAAACTTGGAAAAATCCTATTGTATGGCTAAAAGTATACCCATATAACCTAAGGGTCGGATTAGATTCATTTTATGGACTTTTTTCCATGAACATAATTTAATTATTATTAAAACCAAAAATGTGACAACATGTCACTTTCTTAAATATTATAAGTATAATAATTTTAATTTAGTGATAAACTTCATGAAACTTCGAACATGAATAGTCTCCAGAAATCTAATAAATGTATCTTCATCATAGGAATTTATTTAGATTTTTTAGGGATTAAATAATTATCATTTATTATGACACAAAGATGACGCAGTAATTGTCTTATTAATGAAATATTGACATAATTGATGTTATAAATGCCCAAAAAATGTAATTTGAGACTTTTTATGACTTAAAATACTTTTATATGTTAATATGACATGTTATTGTTGATATACATAACTTGGTTCGAACTTGTAATTCTGTAATTAACTTCATAAAAATCATGTACCTAATAGTGTCAGAATTGACATAAATTAGTTTTTAAAACAAATATTATATTATTAATTATTATTTAATTCCTAAAAATCTAAGGTTCGGCCAAATGACTTATATAAGGATATATATATTAATAATAAACAACTTGGGGTTCGTTTGGCTTGTTATGGTAAGTTTATTAACCATATAGTGTAACAAAACAAAAAGACACGGTAAAAGTTAAATTATTTAACTTAGAGTTAAATCTAATTGATAGGGTTAAAATAATAACCTAAACTTGTCTAAATCCTATTTTATGAGATTATTTCTACCCATACCCACTTTAGCTTCGAAATAAGACACTTTGGAACCATTATAAACCGAATTTGACCTTAATATAAAATAATATTTTGAGATTTTCCTAAGGTTCCCCTCTCCTCCCTTATAAAAGGGCACCTCCTCCCTCTCCTCCTCACACCAATTTGAGCATTCAAGATCAGCCAAACCCTTCAAAAATCTCTTCTCCACTTCCCTAGTATCATCCTATAGGTTCTGGTCTTCTTTAAATACCATCATTAGTTCTTTAAGTGGAGGTTAAGAAAAGGCGCATCAAAAAGAGGTAATATCCATTACTGATCTTTTTCAATTTCTTTCTTCTTCAACTTCTTCTTCTTTAGTTGTTTCATGATAAAGTAATAACATCAGTATTTATTATATACTTATATGTAATTATAAATATGAAACAACTCTAATTAACCTTCTATCCATCCTACGGAAAAAGGAAATCACCGCGCGTGCGTACGTACGGAATACCGTCTCCACGCCGTGGTGTAATCTATTTTCCGCCACCACCTTAATTGGATGGGTATAATGGTGTAATGAGTAACTATATATGATTATTATAAATTTATATTTATACTGAAATAGTATACATATACTTCAACACAATTCCACGACCATGGGAACGATATCATCGCTCGTGCGTACGTACGGACTACCGTCTCCACGACGCGATGAGATTCATTATCCATGTTAACCATTCCAGAATGATTATAAAGTATATATAATGAATAATAATTAAATATATGACATGGTAAATCTACTGGATTTATGTATATATATATTTATGTCATCTACTTACTTCCATTCAAGACAATAAGGAAAGGAAAACAGCGTTCATGCGTACGTACGGACTACCGTCTCCATGAACGGTGTGTTTCATTTCATTTATCTATCTATTATATATATATATATACTGAATATATATGATATATAAATAATGTTTTATATTCTGGAAGTATGTAAATCATGATATAATTAATAATAATGTCAATAACAACAAGTCCAAACACCTACGATAAATGAAACGATTTTACCCAAAACGCTTTTTTAACATGGAATTTACAAAAGAACGGGTAATATAAAGTCATAAGTGAACCATATATGATATCATAACAATTAATATGATTCTTTAATAAGTTAATTAAATTATTTAAATCATTATACAAGAGGTTCAGATACGTACAAAGCATATCGGACATAAGGTAATGGAAAATATCAGAATCTCATTTTTATCCGAGATTGTTTATACTTTGGTATTTACTAGGGTGTATTTTATCATCCAAATCCATGTTTCCTCAATATGTAATATTATTTCCATTCACCTACAATTTTTTAAATCCTATTTTACCCTTCGTTTAGTTTTTAGTAAAATATATGAAAGGAATCTTTTGTCGTTTTTCGTACGAGGTACTTTTTTTGACTTTTCCGACAAAAGTACGAGAAGAATGTTTTTTTAACTTATACGGCATGAATGGATTTTTAAAAAATTATTTCCAAGAAGCTTCCTTTACATGTTTTCAATTTTATTTTTAATCAACTTCTTTTAGTTTAAAATTGTAAGACATGTTAAGAAAGGAAAATGTTTTTGAAGTAGAAAGGATATTTTCCTGAAGAATGGAGTTCAAGTGTTTTATCAAAATTATTTTCCATATACGATAATATAGGGTTCTGTTTATATCCCTATTATTACATTTATTTGATTATTTTGTGATGGAATTATTTTTATGAATTCCTTTATCTTATATAAATTGTTTGATGATGTCACGATGTTTAAGATTCCCATTTTTATTACATGGGTTATGCAATGATGTATGATTTATGATTTTGTGGAACACATAAGAATGGTATCATTATGAGATGGGTGGGACCTATATCTCCCTCCAATGCATTGGGTAAAGATTTTATATCTCATGAGATAGACATGGCTGGAACGGTAGGTTATACCGGTTCTGTGAAACAGGACTGAAACGAGGAGTGAACTCGGTTTAGAAATGGACTTTGTCCACTAAGATAGTCTTGGAAATGAGTCTTGACTAACAAGAAATGATTCTCTATAATTATGTGTGTATTCCACAAAGATTCATGTTTTAAGTTATGATTATTGGGATTTCGTTTCACTACTATGATTTATCCCATGTTATGAAATTATGCACTCTTTTGCAGGTTAAGATTTCCAAAATGTTATGTTCTTATGAATATGATGTGATTGATATTTCTTTTGTTTACCCTTACTGAGCATTTGAGCTCACCTTTTTATGTTTTCTTTTCCCCAGGATATAAAGAAAGGTTTTAGGAAAAAAAGGGAAGATCTTTATGGGACATGTTGAAGATCTTTCACCACGATTAGAAGATTACGTTCCAAGTTTCCAAAGAAACAATTCTATTATGGTCCTTGTGTGTCTGTTTTTGTTCTGTACTATGTATTCTGCAAAATTAATGTAATGTCCATGTACGTTAAGCTTCGGGTCTCTATAGTTGGTATCAGGGGAAAGTTTTAGTCAACCTTTGGAAACTAGGATGTGAGAACGTTAGTGAGATCCCTAGAGATATTTCTAAGGTCTGTCTAGGGATGTCCCTAAGGATAAGTATACGTATAGGATATAGTCCAAGAACTATGGTAATGATCTTAGAATTTAACCTAAGATGTTAGATATTGATGTTACTCCCCCTTTATTATAATTTTTTCCTCTAACACTATTCTTTTTGGGTTTTAGAAAATGGCTGGAAACAAGATGATTCACGATAATGGAGGATATTATGGACAATGTAATGATATTCTTTATGAGAAACCAAATGAAATGGGATTTGGAAGTCCAACCATCATTATTATGTCGAATCAACAATCTCATAATATGATCAATAAAATCAAATTTGGTAAGTTTCCTGACTCTGCTAAAAAGAGAAAGATGGAGTTTCATGATGATCATAGAGGAAAGAAAGTTCAATTTACCCTATGTAAATCATGTGGGAAGAGGAATCAAGGAGAATGTTTCAAAGGAACTGGAAGATGCTTTGGGTGTTGAAAAGAAGGACACAAATCCAGTAAGTGCAAAGGAGAAGGTTCAGTTAACACCAGGGATGAGGATAATGGTATTTCTACGACATCAACAATGGTTAAATGTTTTAAATGTGGAATGTACGGGCATTATGCAAACCAATGCCCTAAGGTAAAGTCTCATGAAGATAATCAGTATGGTCGTATGGGTAGTATTTATGTTGATGATGATGAAGAGACTACAAATGATATGTGAGATGAAAGAATTTTTGAATCTCGGTCAATGGTTTAAGAATGTAGTGGAATAATTATATGTTTATCATGTGTAATGTTGTATAAGTAATCTCATGGTACTATTGAATAAAGAGACATCTAAGGATTGTTACACTGTTGTATTTCCTTGAGTTTTGAAAGTGTATGATTAATGGTACCAGTATCCATGAAATATTATTCAGATATTTTTGAAATGTAGATGATATTCACATAATGAAGGGATACAGAGAAAATTAAATGTTTGATAGTATTCATGAGCTCATGACTGATATAAGGAAATAGTTATATCATGGTTTGAGTATATAGAATATTGGGTTTTTGGTATGTGTAATGCGTTAACTTTTGACAGCACTCATGTTTTTACTATGATTCAATGGGTATTAATTTTTCAAGAGATTACATGATTATGGTATTCACATGACTGGAATGTGATGAACATGATATATGAGGTATAAATGATGGCATTCACGTGATCATTTTCTCTATACTATGTGCTTGGACCGAAGTATTTTGGATAAGTCTAAATATTGGAATGGATTATGTTGGACATAAGATAGTATTGTTTAAGGATAGAACCTTTTTTCGATATTATTGATGGGATGATATAGTAATGTAGTTTAGAAAAAGGACAACCTACAGGACGGGTGACAACCCATCGCGTCAGACAAGGCTGTGGGAATCGAACCCACAACTGAAGTGCGACTGGCCTTTATCGCCTACCACTGGACTACAGGAAGTCCCTGTTTAGTAGAAACTAGTATTATTATATTAAGCAGTATGATATATGAAGTATACGTCCATTTTAGGAACCATATATGATTAATCTCACTATTGATGGACTTATGTATTTTTTGATAACTTTTATAACCTTTTGTTTGAGACAGATGAAATGACCCATCATTCTATCACATGATCTGTAAAATCTTCACGAATAAAAAATTCAACTTCATTTATTTAAGGGATGAAGTGGAAATTGTTCAAAGCACAAACAACAGAGATATTGTACCAAAATCAAGTAAGTATTTTTTCTAATTGAAAATTTTAAACTTTAGGGAAATGATATTAAAAAACAAAAATGTTGTCCTAGTGATCTTATATCTGATGAATCGGATGGTACCCTAGATCATCACAAATTTATGGCTTTGCGATTGTTGGCTTTTTCATAGCCATGAAATCTACCACTCTCCATCAGAACTTGATGGTTAGATTTTTCTTCCATATCCATATTTTCACCTATGTTCTCCTACATGGAAACCCAGTGATGAGTTAATTTGGGTAACCGTTACATTTCATACTTTAGTTTTTAAAGCCATGTTTTGGTATTCCTTTTTACGATGTGGGGTTCTATTAAAGAAACTTTCGAATAGTAAACCATTTATAACCCCGACGAATTTCGAGGGCGAAATTCATTTTAAGGGGGGTAGAATGTAACACCCCGAGATTTTATGAAAAATATTCTTTTAACTTCATTAATGTCTTGTTTTGTATGCTACACAATTATTACCTTGCGCTATACGCAACACTGTATTAACTTACAGTATACGCAACACTTTTCTTGGCTCTTGTTACACACAATTTCAAGTTCGTTTGATAGAAGTTATTCTACGCAATATTGAGTGTATATATATATATATATTCAATGTATAAATAAAATATGGTTGGATTCTGTTATACGCAACAACAAAGGAGTTGTGCACTATACGCAACCCTGACTTGGCTTGCATTACACACAATCGCGACCTTCCTCGATAGCGTGTGTTGTACACAATACCGGGTTTTACTAAACAACGATATATTATTATAATATTGTTATGAACTAGTATTTATGAATAGTGTTAACTAAATTTTGAATTTTATAACATTATTATTCATCTTACACATTTCTAGAACATGGTATAAGAACAAAATAAATTTATCGGGTAAAATAAGTATTTTTCAAAAAATGCAGTTTTGCCGCCTTTTGATGGCGCACCCACTTTAAATATAGTTTTTGACATGTTTATAAGTTAAATTTGACAAAATAAAATTATTCTTTTGAATCAGGATATAAAAATTTACATTAGATAACGTTTTGATATTTTTCCGATAACTTTCATTTTTTAATGAATAATAAAAACACGCTATATTTTAGTTACAAACAACTTTTTTTGATCGTAATATCTTATGTGGTTAAATTATAATATTGAATGGTTTTAATGTATAAATAGAATATATTTTTACCATTTAATATAATGTATGTCATTAGCATTGATTTTACCTTGAATTAGTAGGTTAAATCAATTCAATCTTTTGCAATGTTTTAAAGAAAAAACCCGTTTTCTTTCGACAACGGGATTAATTTTAATTTAATTTCTGCATCTTTTGTGTATTAAATTTGGAAAAATGGATTCCATATTTGGAATAAGTGTGTCCAAATTATGTTAATAAGCTACTTTTTATTTTTGGGCATTGTGAATATTAACTACGGTAAATTTTATTTACTATAGTTAAAGGTAAATCAGCTAATTAAGGGTAAATATAAGATTATAAAATTACCCTAACACTTAGAAAAATCATATTGGATGGATAAAAGTATACCCATATAACCTAAGGGTCGGATTAGATTCATTTTATGGACTTTTTTCCATGAAAATAATTTAATTATTATTAAAACCAAAGAATGTGACAACATGTCACTTTCTTAAATCTTATAAGTATAATAATTTTAATTTAGTGATAAACTTCATGAAAATTAGAACATGAATAGTCTCAAGAAATTTAATACAATTATCTACATCATAGGAATTTATTTAGAATTTTTAGGGATTAAATAATTATTATTTATTATGACACAAAGATGACGCAGTAATTGTCTTATTAATGAAATATTGACATAATTGATGTTATAAATGCCCAAATAAATCTAATTTGTGACTTTTAATGACTTACATTAATTTTATAGGTTATTATTACATGTTATTGTTGATATAAGTAACTTGGTTCGAAATTCTCATTCTGTAATGAATTTCATAAAAATCATGTACCAAATAGTGTCAAAATTGACATAAATTAGTTTTTAAAACAAATATTATATTATTAATTGTTATTTAATTCCTAAAAATCTAATGTTAGGCCAAATTACTTAGATAAGGATATATATATTAATAATAAACAACTTGGGGTTCGTTCGGCTTGTTATGTTAAGTTTATTAACCATATAGTGTAAGAAAACAAAAAGACACGGTAAAAGTTAAATTATTTAACGTAGAGTTAAATCTAATTGATAGGGTTAAAATAATACCCTAAACTTGTATAAATCCTATTGTATGAAAGGATGTCTACCCATACCCACTTTATCTTCAAAATAAGACCCTTTGGAACCATTATAAACCGAATTTGACCTTAATATAAAATAATATTTTGAAATTTCCCGAAGGTGCCCCTCTCCTCCCTTATAAAATGGCACCTCCTCCCTCTCCTCCTCACACCAATTTGAGCATTCAAGCTCGGCAAAACCCTTCCAAAATCTCTTCTCCACTTCCCTAGTATCATCCTAGAGGTTTTGGTCTTCTTTAAATACCATCCTTAGTTCTTTAAGTGGAGGTTAAGAAAAGGCGCATCAAAAAGAGGTAATATCCATTACTGATCTTTTTCAATTTCATTCTTCTTCAACTTCTTCTTCTTTAGTTGTTTCATGATAAAGTAATAACATAAGTATTTATTATATACTGATATGTTATTATAAATATGAAACAACTCTAATTAACCTTCTATCCATCCTACAGAAAAAGGAAATCACCGCGCGTGCGTACGTACGGAATACCGTCTCCACGCCGTGGTGTAATCTATTTTCCGCCACCACCTTAATTGGATGGGTATAATGGTGTAATGAGTAACTATATATGATTATTATAAAGTTATATTTATACTTAAATAGTATAAATATACTTCAACACAATTCCACGACCATCAGAATGATATCATCGCTCGTGCGTACGTACGGACTACCGTCTCCACGACGCGATGAGATTCATTATCCATGTTAACTATTCCAGAATGATTATAAAGTATATATAATGAATAATAATTAAATATATGACATGGTAAATCTACTGGATTTATGTATATATATATTTATGTCATCTACTTACTTCCATTCAAGACAATAAGGAAAGGAAAATAGCGTTCATGCGTACGTACGGACTACCGTCTCCATGAACGGTGTGTTTCATTTCATTTATCTATCTATTATATATATATATATACTGAATATATATGATATATAAATCATGTTTTATATTCTGGAAGTATATAAATCATGATATAAGTAATAATAATGTCAAGAACAACAAGTCCAAACACCTACGATAAATGAAACAATTTTACCCAAAACGCTTCTTTAACATGGAATTTACAAAAGAACGGGTAATATAAAGTCATAAGTGAACCATATATGATATCATAACAATGAATATGATTCTGTAATAAGTTAATGACATTATTTAAATCATTAAATAGGAGGTTCGAATACGTACAAAGCATATCAGACATAAGGTAAGGGAAAATATCACAATCTCATTTTTATCCGAGATTGTTTATACTTTGGTATTTACTGCGGTGTATTTTATCATCCACATCCATGTTTCCTCAATATGTAATATTATTACCATTCACCTACAATTGTTTAAATCCTATTTTACCCTTTGGTGTGTTTTTAGTAAAATATATGAAAGGAATATTTTTTCATTTTTCGTACGAGGTACTTTTTTTGACTTTTCCGACAAAAGTACGAGAAGAATGTTTTTTTAACTTATATGGAATGAATGGATTTTTAAAACATTATTTCCAAGAAGCTTCCTTTACAATTTTTCATGTTTATTTTTAATCAACTTATTTTATTTTA
Source organism: Viscum album (assembly GCA_963277665.1). Taxonomy (NCBI): domain Eukaryota; kingdom Viridiplantae; phylum Streptophyta; class Magnoliopsida; order Santalales; family Viscaceae; genus Viscum; species Viscum album. Next base: position 947,841,493 of record OY728155.1, on the reverse strand, counting down.
AAATTGTAAGACATGTTAAGAAAGGAAAATGTTTTTGAAGTAGAAAGGATATTTTCTTCAAGAATGGAGTTCAAGTGTTTTATCAAAATTATTTTCCATATAAAATAATATAGGGTTCTGTTTCTATCCCTATTATTACATTAATTTGATTATGTTGTGATGGAATTATTTTTATGAATTCCTTTATCTTATATGAATTGTTTGATGATGTCACGATGTTTAAGATTCCCATTTTTATTACATGGGTTATGCAATGATGTATGATTTATGATTTTGTGGCACACATAAGAATGATATAATTATGAAATTGGTGGGACCTATATCTCCCTCCAATGCATTGGGTATAGATTTTATATCTCATGAGATAGACATGGCTGGAACGGTAGGTTATATCAGTTCAGTGAAATTGGACTGAAACGAGGAGTGAACTCAGTTCAGAAATGGACTTTATCCACTAAGATAGTCTTGGAAATAAGTCTTGACTAACAAGAAATGATTCTATATGATTATGTGTGTATGCCACAAAGTTTCATGTTGTAATTTATTATTATTGGGATTTCATTTCACTACTATGATTTATCCCATGTTATGAAATTATGCTCTCTTTTGCAGGTTAAGATTTCCAAAATGTTATGTTCTTATGAATATGATGTGATTGATATTTCTTTTGTTTACACTTACTGAGCATTTGAGATCACCCTTTTATGTTTTCTTTTCCCCAGGATATAAATAAAGGTTTTGGGTATAAAAAAAGGGAAGATATTTATGGGATATGTTGAAGATCTTTCACCACGATTAGAAGATTACGTTCCAAGTTTCCAAAGACACTAAACTATTACGATCCTTATGTGTCTGTTTTTGTTATGTACTAAGTATTCTTCAAAACTTAATGTAATGTCCATGTACGTTAAGCTTTGGGTCTCTACAAACTTAGTATATGAGATATATATGTGTAATAATATTGTATGTTTTAAGACATAACATACTATTTTAAAATAATAATGAAAAAGAATGATCTTAGTTAAGAGAAGTATATTCTTATAGATAAACCTCCATTGGATCTCTTCTTAAGGACCATGGGATTTGTATTTTGAAAAAAAATAATATATAAAATTTCATAAGGATTCGGTAGAGGTAGTGGTTTAGGTTTTTGTTGATCTAAATGGATTTATAGGTCTTAATAAGTGAGAGGAGTGAGCGCCTCTTTATTATTGAAGAGATATCGAATTTAGTAAGTACCCAAAACTATTCAATAATATTAAGTCAATATAACCTAATGTGACTCCAAAATTGATAAATAATGTACTAATGGGAAGATATGGTTGATAAAAAACTCCACCATAAGGAAAAAACATTGTTTGTAACATGTTATTCTTTAGCCTTTTATGTTTACTTAGTTTCACCATTTTAGTTTTCACTCACGTAACAAGTCTTTTTAACCTAGGAAATTTATCCATTAATACTAAAATAAAATGGTAATTATTAGAAAATTTCGAACCAATTATTCTAAATATTATATCTAATTTATCAAATAAATATTATATGTTGCAGGAAAATTAATTTAAACACAAACAGATGTAATGCACAAAACCTTATTTGAACTATAATTTCATAAATTAATTTAATATTTTTTTACTAATTATTATGTAAAAATTATGTTTAAATTATTAAAAAATATTAATTATTCTAATAATAAATACTAAATCTATTTTCAAAATTCTTTTTATTGAATATTCATCATTAAATTTAAAATTAAACTTACAGATGCATAAAAAAATACTTTTCCAAAGAAAAACATTCAAAAGTGTAAAATAGTTTAATATAATAATTCAATATGAGAATTTTTATAATGAAGTAAATTAGTTAATTTTTAAAATGGTTGAACCTTTTACACTTTAAAATCAATTTAAAATATAATTTAACATTTTTAATAATTTAAATGGAAATACACTTTATGATAAAAATATGTATTCTTCACTGTTTATCAAAAAATAATCTATTTAGAAAATTGTAAAAAACCCACAAATTTTTTTGGACATGAATATTTCAAAAATTACGTTTATTTTTTCTAATAAAATTTCAAAATTGGAAAAATAAAATATAAATTATGTATGGAAATCATAACCAAAACACCATTTTTTTTAAAATACAGTTTTTCATAAACCATTTCTGTTTCATTCAAATGATTATTTTTTTATTCAGTAGATATCCATTAAATTTATTTTATACATGTCTAAACCAACTAATTTTTACAAGTTATTTATTACTATTCATTCATGCAAAATTAATGGCTAGGATATAATGGTCATGTTTAAATAATTTTATTTTAATTGAGTATAATTTATCTCAGGGTATTAAATTTGTTTCTATTCTAGGAATTGTGTGTCATATAAACAATCAAATATGATTTTAATGTTTTAAAATATCAGGGTGTTACATTATTCCACCTTAGATAAATGTTTTCCTAATAATTTAACATTGATCTCGAAAATCAAGGGTTAGGAATTTAAAAATACCCTTTTTGAAACCCTACTTCATAAAAATGGTTAATAAAACATCCCCTTGATAAGAGAAAAAGGGAAGTACAATTTTTAGATAACAAGGTTTTGTGTTGGAGAACAATAGTGGGAAATTAATAGATAGACATGGAAGAGAATACCTCAGTCCAAGGATTAATATAGAGAAATATAGATCATTGATCACAAGAATGGGATGATTAATGGAAAGTTAAGTACCTCAAAACCATAAATCTATGATTAGTTAAAAGACCATTTTATTCATTGGAAATAAAGGTAATATGATATGTTTTTTATTTCAAGATCATCACACTAGATTTTAGGAATTTGTTTACCATTATTCTAGAGAAAAATAGAAAATATACTTAAATTTCATCCTTTTGTTGTGCTTAAATTAATTACTACATCATTATTTACTATAATAAACGAACATCCAATAAAAAAAATTTAAGACTAAATCACTAAAATAAAAATTTAACATATCATGAGATCAATAAAAATTCATTAATCATGTCCCTATATATTTTCTAAAAAAATGGATATAACACATTAAAATATAACAACCAAATTTTAACATAATACATTTCATAAATATTTGACCCTAAGATTCATCCAAAATATGTATGGCCAAATTCAAATTCTAAAAACTTATAATGGAGGAAACTAAATCAACATTATATTCCGCATAAAATATAATGTGTATATTAATTTCACATTATTAATATGTGAATACCATTATCACCATATATATATATATATATAAATTCATGCTTCAAAAAATAAAATCTCTGGTTATTGAATATATTCCCTAAATCTAAACATACTGTAAAATCTAGTAAAGATAAAATAAACCAACTGATTACTAAGAAATTTCAAGGTCACGAAAAATATCCCATAAATATTTTATTTTCAATATTATCACAATATATCACATATTAAGGGTATATTAACTCAAATATGTGTTTTATAAGAAGTTCTCCTTAACACTTAATCAATTTTCTTGGTCATTAGTACCATTCAACATATGATGTTTAACACTTAAGAAAAAAGAACTATATTACAACCCTTATACATTTTTACTTCTTATAACTAGAATACTATGGATAATAATACTCTAAAAACATAATTCTTAAATCCAAACAAAATCACATTAATTATTCCACTTTTTCTGTTGTAATTGAATAATCGTGAACTTGATCCCATAGAAACTTTTGAAGTGTATTTCATCGAAACATGGGAAAATATTTTTTATAGTGACCCATCTCTTTATAGTTTCAGCATTGATCATTGGAAACTTCATTCATTCCCTTTAAATCACAAGCATGGTGTAATTTCTCTCCACACAGGTAAAAAACTCTCATTCTCTTTAAGAAATTACCAGGGTGTTCATTCTACAATTAGAACTTGTAGTAAAATCATTCATTCCATTCTTCAATTTATCCAATCTCCTCTAATTCTCTTTTATCCCTTCGAAGCCATAAGACAGAAAGAATTCATTCTTTTTCTTCATATCACATGACACTATAAACTCATATGATGGTAATGGTTGGGAGACTAATTCCCTTTAATAGATTGAAATTAACCATTCAATTAAATGATCAATATTTCTCTTTTTATTATGTACATAGTCTATATAATTCCTTGATAACCTTGTAAAGATGGCTTTATACTTAGAAACATTTTTTTCTTCTTTTTTTCTTAGACTCAAGAATCATCACTCTATATCCCCTCGTTTCTCACTAGTAAAATAATTTTAAAAGAAGAGTACCTTAAAATCATTCAATTCGTTGATGTATATTTATTCATTATACGTAGTGTATTTAATAAATTACCACCATTAATCCACATATCCTGATAGAAAATAAACTTCCATGAAAACCTTCTCCCTTTCCTTACTTCTCAAAGTAAGAAATATCTTCTCTAAGGAACATATCCATTACATTGATAAAAACATATTTTAAAAACCATTTAATGATTGAGGTTTTTAACACATAAAGTAGTCTAACATTGTTACACCATGTATTGGATTAGAAAATATTTCCATATAGTAATGGTTATTTCTCATAACCTGAGCATGTTTCCCCAACATGGTAAAAATTTGATCTATTTTAGTTGTATCTATATCTATAGATTCATTATATCTCACAAGAGGGAAATGCCTACATAAGGTATATGAATTGATATGGTTTCCATTACATCCACTAGGAACCATTTCTAATCAATGGAATTCACTAGAATAGATCATTACATTATGAAACAAAATGTATAATCTGCAAACTAGTGAAACACTAAACATAAATTGATAAATTTATGCATGGTTAACATTATAATCATAAAAATGATTTATTTGGGAACTTTTTCAAATAAAAAAATAATTTGAAATACATCATGATGGCTTACTAAGAGAATGGTAATTATCCTAAACATATCCCTTGGGAGTGTCAAACTGGGTTGGTAGTAAGGCTAATTATCATATACTAGGTAATGTTTGAGTCAAGTATGACACACCTTTTTAAGATTTTTTACCCCTAGTTACATTTTTGTCATAACTATTTCCACTTTTAGTATCTAGATATAGAATTATTTATCAGAAAAAATATAATATTCACCATACCAAAACATTAGTATGTTATCCTATATTTAAACTTATCCTTAATGTCATTCAGATGGTTTTTTTCTCTAAAATATGTTTTACTAAATATATTTTCTAAGGTTTATACTAAACTACTTATGATACAAACTATATAGACCCTAAATAAAGTATACTAGAGAAGATGGTTTCATTATTAAATTGACATTGGATTTAAGGAATCACATCCTGAAATACTAAATAGTTTGTTAGACTTGGTAAACTAGATACAAACTTAAACTTCATATACATTGTAAAACATAACACACATAAAGTGTTTTTGTTGATAACACTATTACCCCTTATCATATCCTTATATATTAATCAAAAAACACTTCCTAGTATCTGGGTGAAATAAAATTTAAGAAAGGGGTGAGATCATATTCTTAGTAAGGGAACACATACAGTGTAATCTGTCATAAATAAATAATCAGAATCATTATATAATGGTAAATAAATGAAACATGTTCTATTTAAACAATAAATTGAACATAATATAATAGTAATAAATGATCTTAAAATTAATTTGTATCAATAACAACATGATATTGAATCTTATCCTTGGATATTCTAGAAAATTAAATAATCACATGGATATAAATAAAAAAATCTAATAATAAGGTAATGAATAATTCTGGACATCTTAAACATACTATCAGGACCATTCACATGATAGTTAAAATATATAGGTTGAAGCCCATATAATTTAGTCAAATGATATGTCTTATGATACCTTCCAATTCATAGAGAATAAATCTATAACTAGTGACCACCCATAAATTACTAATTAAAATGCATTAATCATATTAAATGGATGAAATATAATAAACATAAACATTCATATTAGAAAACTAACATATGAAATTTTAATAATTACCCCAATCAAATAAACATAATCACAATTCATCCAGAGTTATATGATGTATAGTAATAAAATTATATATCCTCAGTTAAATTGATAATAAAACATCCAAATTAAAAATAAGGATGATATAAATATAGCATAATCCTATAGGATCCAAATTAAAATAAAGTCTTGATGTCAATGATGAATAAAAATACCATAAGAATGTTATTAAAACATTTTTGAGGAAAACAAAAATTTCACTTTGAAAAAAAAAATTAAAACTAAATGTTCACTAAATATTTTGTAGATAATTTTCATTGAAAAAAACCTTTTAAATGATAATGCAATCTTTAAAACATTGAGTGGTCATGACAGCAGGAAATTCCAATCAAGTCGTACACATTAGAAAAAATATTCATTTCACATTTTCGGTAAAATCCAAATGGGCTCTATTTTAAAACGAAAATGAAGATTACATTAAATTTTTTTTGTAAAGATTAAAATCATGGGTAATAATATATTTAATAAATGATTTGAAAAATCTTAAAAACAATTTTGGAAAACATGGATTTTGAAGGAAATGTATTTTTGACTGAAGAGAGAAATAAAGTAAGATTTTATTAAAAAATATTTCTCAATCATTATAAGTACTAACAAGTGAAAAAATGGAACTATTACTGAAAATGTTAGTGAATAAAAATATTATAAGGAAATATATTCGTGTTATGATATTAATATAAAATAACTACACCATGTTAGACATAAAAAAACAATCTTGAATAATGATGGGATTATGAAATGAACCCTGACCACTTTGGTAGCCTTTTAATCATAATCCCCATGAAAGATGTAACATTAAATGAAATCTTAAATAACATTAATAGAGATTTATTCATTATATAACATATCATAGTGATCAGTATATACACCAAAAATGGAATAATGTTTGAATATGGTTTATGTATCATGATGATAAAAGTGAGACGAGAAACACTTGCATCAGTTATAACTCCATTCATATGTGTCTGAACCTCTTATATAATAAATATATTTTTATTATAAATAAATTAAAATACCATAATCATATATATCGTACCATATATGATTTTATATAATAATTTATTATCTATTTGTAAATAATATTTCATTACTTTCATTGTTTCTGGTACTAATTGCCTTGTTTTCTCATGTGTAGCTTGTCATAAAATTTATAGTTATTATACATAAAATTTAGTTCAATCATAATTAGAATTATATTAATTTTATAAATATTTTTTTCATTAGATACATCCTTATAACAATTCTTGAAAATTGGACATAGAATATGAATCACATGGCTATGTGGAGACGGTAGGCCGTACGTTCGTACACGTGATGATACAATTCCATTAAAGGATGAAAGGGGAAGGATATGTATAGTATATTATTTTAGAAAAACTATATCATGTAATATATGTCAAATATTTCATTAAATTTATATTTATTACATTCTATGTAAATCATAATCGAATAACGAATCACCTCGCTTCGCAAGGCAGTAGTCCACCGAACACATGAGTAATGTTATCATATTTTAAAGGGAATGAAAGGTAATGAGTTATATGTGACATTTAAAACTTCATGAGTATAATTATATCATAAATATTATATATAAATTAAATCCATAATTATATCCAACTGTGATAATTGTTGACGGTAAACGATTTACATTAATTCATGAGGTGGCGGTCTATCATACACATGATTTCAAGATTACATTTTCCATTTGATAAAAGTGAAGATGGATAAATATTATGAAATAAATATAATTAAATATAATTAAATTTAAGATAATGGTGTTATTATATTGTAATTTTAAATACATAATTTAAGGGTTCTAATGAAGAATCAAATGGAATGAAATTAGTTAAGATAATTACCTTCTTCTTAGAGAAATCCCCCTTGGATATCTTTTTATGAACCATAGGGTTGATATTTTTGGAAAACAAAATATCTATAATGTGTATAAAGATTTTAGAGAGGTATTCTGGTAGTGTTTTGATGAAAAAAACGGTATGGATTGTGTGAATAAGTGAGAGGAATGAGTTGCCTTTAATAGTTGGGGAGGAGTGAGTTTTTGGTAAATACCCAAAAAAATTCATTAATGGGAAGTCACTCTCACTTATTGTGCCTCAAAGTTTCATAAATAAAGTATTAAAGGGATTATATGGCTTATAAAGACCTCTAACACATAAAATAGACATATTTTAACATGTTATTCCTCATTCTTTAAGTTTACTTAATTTTACCATTTTAGTTTTAAATAGGGAAAGTAGTCTTTTTAGCCTTGGTAATTTATCAATTAATCCTACAAAAAATGAATCTTGTTATATAATCTGGTCCAATTTATTCAAAATATTAAATCTAATTTATCAAATAAAAAATATATTTTTGTGGAAAAATAATTCAAACATAAGCACATGTAACGCTCAAAACATCGTTTTAACCTTAACCGTGTTAATTAATTTATTATTTCTTTTCATAATTATTATAAAAACATATATGTTTAACTTATTAGGTAATATTTTTTATGGTTATTCTAAATATCCAATCCAATTTTCAAAATTTAGTTCACTTTAGTGGACTAATTTAATTTAAAATTAAAACCATTGCCGTGTTAAAAAATGATTTTTCTAGAGGAAACTATTCTATAGTTTAAAATGTTTTAATATCATAATTCAATATAAAATTTATTACAATAAACTTAATTATTTAATTTTTAATATAAATCTTCCAATTTCACTTAAAATCCTATATAAATTTTAATTTATCTTTTAAAAAATTTAAATTAAAACACAATTTTTGATAAAAATATGTCTTATTAATTATTCATCAAAAAATTATTCTTTTATGAAAATTATAAAAAATTCACCCTAAGATAATATTGAATGGTATATTTATAAAATTAAGTGTAAATTTTCATTGAAATTTTCTAAAGGTGGTAAAAATTAATTTTCTATTATGTGGGAAAAGTGTGACTAAACCGCCATTTTGAAAAATATATTTTTATAGAAAATATTTATTTCTCTTTCAAATGATTCTTATTTTATTTATAATAAATAGGTATCCATTAAATTTATTTTATACATTGGCATACATTATAAATTTCATAATTTTTTTATTAATATTGATACCCAATAACTTAAGAACTAAGTTATAATGGTAATTTTTAAATAATATTTTAACATATTATCATGTTTAATTCAAACCTAGTGTTGCAAGAATTATAAGCTATCAAATAGATTCAATTTATTTAAAATTAAATATATCATAAAGTATTGATAGATTAAATTGTAATCTAATATTTATGTTGCATGTCATATACACTATCGATTATGATATACCTCTTTTAAAATATCAGGGTGTTACGATTTTCTATTGGAATTACTCCTATTCAATTTTCAAGAATAAATAAATATAAATAAATATTAAAAATTTAAAATGAAATTTAAATAATAAAAAAGTTTATTATTTAAAAATCCCCACCATCATGATTATCGTTATTAATAAGTTTAATTGAGTGTCTCTATTGAATAATTATTTTCCATAATCATATAGGTATATATCTTACTCCTATGAGTGCTCATATTCCCAACCATGCTACAATGCACCTAAACCAGTGCTAATTTTCTTCCAGAGAATATTTTAAATAGTGTATATTTTATAAACTAGATACTATATAAATTACAGTTTCAACTTTAAATCCACCTAATCACTCCTATTAACATGTGAAGGGTCTAACACAAACATCCATAAATCAGTGATATGAACTAAATTTTGTATTTTTTTCAATTAAGTTGGAAGAGAAAACAAATATATCACCTTTCTAAATTTATTAAAAAATTTAAAGATCCCAATGAATCATGTCTCTATGTTCCCCCACAAACACAGCATATATTGTCTTATCCATGGGAATACACATAAGAATACTTGATCACCAATTCAAACCATTGGGGTCATTGTATCTAGTTTACATAAAATAGTTGTCGACATTAGGTTTTAACCAAACATTCCTTCCTCTTATGGACATGGTTATTCAGATCTTATAATAGATAAGGTCTAGGAAATGATCACTCTCCCACTTTCATCCCACAAAGGTGTGGTTGAAATGATCACTCATATACAGATTCAAATAAAACTATCAAAATCAAGTCTTGATAGTTATTATTATCATTAAAAACTAATATTATATATGTTATTACCATGTGTCACATAAATCAGGAATATATACATGTAACATTTATTCCATATATGGATAGTGTATTCTGATTGAACAAAAATTTGAGTGGGATAAGGAGTAATAAATTTCTCAAAATACCTTGATCCTTATAAATCCACTATAATAAACATCATATCAATCTCACATCCATATTAGATTTAATTATTATACTTATCCCATATAATTTTACTATATCCTTCATATACAGATTTATAAATTCTTCAAATGACAACATTCTTTAAATAGTAAAAAAAATAAGGTACCTTAGTCAATTTATAGATCATAACCCATATTTAATTTCAATCACTATTGTCCATGGATGGTCTATCATGAAGTCCATCATAATATCATCGTATTTTCACATATGAATGAGATGTGTTTTTGTTATACAAGTAAGTCTCTAGTGCTATTCCTTTAATAATGATAAATTGATCATCAGAAAACAAGTCATGTAGTATCTCTCTACATTCATAGACACTATAATTTCCATTAAATTACATAGTATATTTGGGTTAAAATAATATTTATTTCCCATAGACGCATAAAAATCTATTATAATGTCCTATCATATATGTATTAGAGATAAATCCAATAGTTTTATATTGGATAAAAAATGTATCATATAAATAGAATTATAGATTCTCCACACCTTCAAGGACCTTTTAAATCATGTTAAAACCATGAATGGATATCTTAATATCCTTCTAAAAAATCATTATAATGAAAATTAAATTCTGCATATTCAAATCCAATTATCGAAGTTATTTTTCAATATCATGGTAAAACTCAATGAATATTTTCATAATATTACACTCCCTTTTGGTTCTTATATAATTTTTGAATGATATTTTATACTAAGCACCATGTCCTACATATTTTCATTCTATTGAGGATATAACACCTCGATGTTGAAATATTTTATGTACTCAACCAACATCCACAACCATAAATTTATTCATAATCATGAAAAAGTCTAATCATGGTTCATGTGGATTATATAAAACACCAAATTTATCACAACATGAATATAAATGAATTACCGAACCCACCGAATAAGTGAAGGATGTAATTCCATTTATGATTATGTGATAAATATGAAGATAAAAATAAGATTCAATTTGAAATATGTCAAAAATGATGGAAGAAAAATCCATTATAATGTCATAAATGTATTTGAAGATTCTTTGTGTGTGAAAAAATGCGGTTATAGGGAAAAAAATCAAATAGAATATGAAAAAATAGGTTAACACAACAAGGGGAAAATATGTGTTTCATAGTCATAACTAAGATATTATGGTAGAAAACTCTCTTGGAAATATATATTGAGTTATATATATATTTTAGAAACCATTGAATAATTTTATTAGTTTGTGATACTTAAAATTTTTATGGAATAATTTTTTTAGGGCGAGACGTAACACATCAAGATTTTAAATTATATTTTAAATTTTAAATTTATGTTTTGGATAACTTTATTTACATGAAAGATCAAACCACAATGAACCACAAAACATTATATATCCATTAAATTATAGTCATATAATTATCTGGTAAAACAATATGTAACAAAATTATGAAATATAATTATAAATAAATAAAATCCATTTTTAATACTAATGAATTGATAAAATTCACTTAATATAGCTAAATAACTAATACGCTTAATTTATGATTTTAAATGAAATATTTATATAATTTGTATTAAATGAAATTTAATATAAGATACTAAATATGTTATTTATATAATATATTGTTGATATGAATAATATATCATCACAAAAATAATTATTAATGGATTGGAAATGAGAATAAAAAAACGCATGCGTTTAAAAGTTATTTTCTAATGAAAACTATTTTTAATACAATGTTTTATTTTTATTTTAAAATTTTAGAATTTAAACTTGAAAAAATTTAATTCATTAATGGATTTAAGGTAACATTATTAGATTAATATTTTTTTTTTGTGATTTTCAAAAATAATTTATTTTTAGTAGGATAGTGAAAAATATAATTTTTTCTGAAGCCATAATTTTTTTTAAATATTCAAAAGTATAAATAAAATACATGGTAAACAAAATCCATGATAAAAAATTATTTTAGGTGCAAAAACATATGTTTAAAAATACTATTATTATTTTATAAAACCTATGTTATAAATATAATTAATATTTCATAATAAAAGAAACTATTTTATTGTATTTTTTTAATTAAATATTATTTCGGTAAATTATGTTTTGGATTTATTTAGAAGAAAAATAAATTTTAGTTTTTTATAATATAGCAATTTTTAGTATAAAAATATAAAACAATGATAATTTTATCATACAAATTAGTTTTAATGATAAAAATATACTTTTTATAAAAATAAGTTTATTTATTCGTGAAATGTGATAATATTAACATTAGTTTTTATAACATATAGATATATTATTTTATAATATATATCCCATATTTATAAAAATCATGTATAAATATTATAATTATTTCCATTTATTTTTTATGAATTTAAATTAAATTACTTAAGTTAAAAATTAATTACCATGAGAAAAAACAAAAATGGTAAAAGTGAAAAATCAAAGTGTCCAGAGCTTGATAAATGTTTAAAAAAAATTCAAAAATTAATGTTATAGGACATATCAGCCTTATATCACTAATAAAATTATTATTTACAACTTTTAAAACCTTTTAAAATTGAATACTGACAATCCATTAGGGAAAAATAACAGGAACTCCGAAAATTACCCCTTTCTTCTCTTATAAAATGGAGAAACATCCACCCATTAATAACACCATTATACCTTAATTTTTTTTATAATAAACGTCTATTTCACTCTTATATGAATACTCTCTCACGTTCATAAGACTCTGATCTCAATTTTATATCATAAGGCCTCCATTTTAAAGAGATTTCCGAGAGAAATCTTAATTTCTCAACATTACAATTTCTTACGCCTTAGCCTTTTCTTCATAATTTTTCTGATCAGAACATATTTTATTAAATAAAAAATTATTAAACCAGAATTATTAATATAATATATTGTTATTATTTTAATATATAATCCATTATTCAATCCTTTCCATCAACAAAGAAAAATAGAACAACATAGATCATGTGTAAGTGTAGACTATCGCCTCCCTGAAATGATGTTGTTCACTTTTCATCCCTACCAAATATTATTGGTAAAAAGGTTCTATTTGATGAATGGATATGTTTCCTATGTAAATAACTATTATTAAATTAAAAATTATCATATACCTTCATCCCACCCCATTCGTTCTGAAATGAAAACTCTAATTGTGTATATGTGCATACTACCACCTCTACGAATGACAAATATCATTTTTCAAAACCACATTACTTGTATGTTTATAAAAATAAATAAAATTTATTTAAATTATATTTATTACATAATTAATATTTTTTAATTATTATATCAAAATTAGATTAAAACACTTCCTTACTCGTAAAATCATTATGTCTCACTCTCAGTTGGGTTTGATTTACGACATAAGTGAACGATGTTGTGGTGTATAAATAATTAATTATTAATGGATATTATATATTGAAAATATCATGTAATAATAATTTATTTAATATGTTTTAATGATTCTTTAATTTTATATTTACATTTTACATATTTATTAATATTTCACCTTTCAATCATTAAACACACCGTAACTAGTTCTTCAGAATTTCCATATTAAAAAATCATACCATAATCAAACAATAAATGAAAATGGGATAATATAAATCATTGGAAAAAATATTATTATATTATCTTCGATAGTTTATTAATGAATTTTTTTTTAATAAACTTGAATCGACAACACCATTAGAAAACTAATACGAAACAAGAAATCAGAGTTTTAAACATCCAATGATGAAAATAAATCATAATCAAAAAAAATATTTGTAATAAATGGTTAGAAAATTAAGTTTATAAATAGAAATATATATGAATAAGGTCATGGAAGAAGGGAATAAGATAGTATTTTTTATTATGCATGTGGTTATATCACATTTACTTAAGTGGGAATATAATGTAATGGGTTCTTCTCTCAATTTTCACCCCTTAAGACATATTTACTATTATACACCATGTATTATTTTACATTTTGTAAATAATACCCAATTTAATATATTTTTTCTCATTATACTTTAATTATTCATTTTATTTTATGTTTCATTTTATATTATATCTTTTATGGGGTTTTATATTCAAAATCATCTATTGTTGTGTTGGTTCAATATCTCAAATTTCTATTCTTTAAGACTTGATAATATTATAGGAAATTTTTTGTATAATATAGTGTAATTAATTCCAATTTTATATTATATAACATTATTACCTCATTATTCATGATATTTAATGTCCAATTTTGTGTTATATCATTCAAGGTGTTTTAATTCCAATGTTTCTAAATCTATAAGTTTTATTTGCATCTATTTTCAATTCTACGAGACATGTTCGATGTTGAAAACCATATATTAATTTATATAGTGTATTAACAACCCTATTTAATTAAGGTATATTGAATATAAATCATTTAATTATAATATAATTTCATGTTATCCTTATCATTTTCTTTTGAATGTTACATTACCATTATATTAATGGTGTTTGCTTCTAATTTTTTTTCATGGAGAAATGATTCATATTCTAACATTATTTTAGTTTTATATTTTATATTTTTTATATTGATTAATTTTTAAATACCCTAATAATATTTTATTTTAGGGGATTTAAACTGTTGAAATCCAAAACTTCCTTTTTATTTCCAAATATTCCTCTATTATATGCATAATTTTTCTTATAGTACCTTTCATATTTTAATACCCTATTCTAATTAAATTATTTGAATATAATTAATCTAAATAAACATATATCAATTTACACAGAAATATTTTGACTTAAATATATACCATTACCCTATATGATGTTGGTTTTAGTATTTATACAGTGATTTTTATTCTACTTATTGATTATGGTAATATTGATAGTCAGTAAACTTGTTAGTCTTCTATGAATTTATATCGAATACACATGCATATTGATTATGTATTTTTTAACAATCCAAATTATTTCTCTAAATATCATATACTAATTTATTAACTATAAATTTATCGACATTATGTATGTTAGTATGTCAATATGTATGTGTATGGATCAATAAATAATGTGGATCTTTCATTGTATTGATATTCACATATTTAATATGGTGAATTAATTTTACTTAATTAGGTAATGGGTGGGGATCAATACTATATATTACCATAATTCAGTGGTTGGTATTATAGAACCAAAGTTTTTTTTATTTTCTGTGTGACAACCTAATGAAATCATGATGTCTTTGTTGCAGCCTTGATGATTGAAATGATGGTTTTCTGCAGCCATGAGGGAATCTGCAATGTCTTATTTGAGACCTTGATGGTAAATATGAATATACATAAAATTATACATTCAATAACCATGAATTAAATTAATATTTTCCATGTGTTTTGTTTATTTTTTGACCATAGATTTGTTTCAATATCATTTGATGAATTATATGTCATTATTTGATTATAATATTTATCCTTGTATATTATTCATGACATGTTTATACCTTGATAACTTATGATATACATTTTACCTTACATAGAATTTGAACTCACACTTCATATTTTTTATTTACCTAGGTTATAAATAAATATATTATAGAAGATATATATATATATATAAGTGTAGCATTTATGGAAATGTATTAGGTGATATTAAAGACTAATTAAGGAATAATTAATTTCTTATATAATAGAATATATATATATAAGGATAAATACATGGGATTTATTAGGTAAAAGGTTTTCCTAACTCTATAAAATTATAAACCTAAAAGGTCCTTCAAATTTAATTGGATCAAATTTGTTAGTGATATTATAATTATTAAAGGTTAAAAATTGGTTTCTTTGATACATTTTAAAGTCATTGTATAATGATTATGTTTATTTACACTGTATTCTTGGAGCATGGATTCAGAGTATCATAATTGTTATCAAAAGTGGTTTTAAATAAAATTATAGGATGTGATGTTAGTTGAGGATAACATAAGGATTGGTACGTTAAAGATGATTATAATTTTAGGGAATATAAAAACCTTTAGGTTGATATTATGTTTGGTATTGAGGTAATATTGAATATTTTATATTGATTATGAATTAAGATATGATAAATTCAATGAAAACCATCTGAAAAAGTCTAAGGGGCATTTCAAATTATAGGATAACAACATAATGTTTTGTTAATGTATATATTGTGTGATTTCAATCAAATTTCATCCGTAAATATATATTAGAAAATTGATGAGACAATAGCATTGATGCACCTTGGGTTAATCGCCTTGAAAAAGTCTGAACGTGTAGCAAATCCTCCATTGCTCTAAGGAAAGATGAGTAGTCATAAGACATTTCACTTGGAAAGAAAATCCATGGGGTTATTCTTTGTTTGATCATTTTATCTCTATGATCCGTTTTTGGTAATTGAATATATATTGATTAGATCAACTTAGAAAATGATTGTGGAAATATTAGAATTAATCATAGATATTGATAAGTTAATTAACACATTAATTGATATGTTATTTATTTGATAAAGAGTAAGTTAAGTTTTGGGGTAATAGATTTAAATGATATTCAAGTTTATAAAATTTTAAGAAAGATTATGGTTATTTGGGATGGTTATTTTTAAGTATTATGTGAAATAAATGACCAAACCTAAAGTAACATATGTTTATCCAAGGGTGTCATAACTTAAGCTTAAAAGAAATTTAATATAACATGCGGTTTTCATAGAGTTGAATATTGTGAGGTTTAATTTATCATTATTATATTATAATGTTAATTGTTTATCATTTATGTTAACTTGTTTTGGTTTTAGTGTGACTAAAGCCTGGTAGAATAAAGTTAATGATTTGTTATGTAAATAATACATAGATTTTCCTAATGAAAAACTGAATTGGATAATAACTGAAATGAGAATTCTATTGATGGTGCAAAATTATCTATCATGAAATATGATTTACAACATGTTCATTATTGAATTTCAAAACACAAAAAGTACCTAAGTATGGAACTATATAGATGTTTTGGTGAAAATGATGTTGAATGAAAGAATTTTAAATTTCATGCTTGTTAAAAATATTGGATGAATACTACAATAGTAAATATGAATCGAACTAGAAGATGGTTGGTGTATAGAAGAGGAGTGTATAAAGAAACTAGTTTCTAAAAAATATGAAGGAATAAATTAATATGATAAGGGAAAAATATGTGTTTATTAGTCGTAACTAAGATATTAAGGAGGAAAACTCATTTTAAATTATATCTTGAGTCATTTTTTTCATTTAGATACCCTTGAATGATAAAATTAGTAAGTTATAATTATAATTTTAAGGATATTGTTTATTTAAGGGAGGGATAATGTACCACCCTTATATTTTAAATTATATTTTACATTGAAACCTAATTTTTTTTATAGCATGCTTCATATACAACATTATACTACAATGAAATGGAATAGTGTATAACTATTTAAATGTATCCATATAATTTGGGCATAAAAATAGTGGTAACCAAATTATAAAATACATGTATAAATAAAATAAATTCTCATTATATAAACTTATACATTGATAAAATAAAATTAGTGTTCCTAAATAAATAATTGTACCGATTTGCGATTTTAAATATATCCTTCCTAAAACATGGATTTTATTCATGTTATTTAAATATACTAAATATACTATATAAAAATTATTTTTTATATTAATAATATACTAACACCATTAAAATTAGTAATGTATATTAGTTGAGAATGAAAAAACATAAGGTTTTATGAGTTATGTTCTTATGAAATCAGTTTTCATTATATTTTTATATTTTTATTAGCAAATATTATAATTTTAATTTAACAAAATTGAATTCATATTTGGATTTAGATCAAAAATATTATTTTAATATGTTTTTTGTATGTTTCTAAAATGTTTAATATTTTTAGTTAATAGTAAAAAATAATGTTTTTTAAGATGTAGTATTTATAGATATATCAAAAAGTATATACTAAATACTTATAATTTTTTCCACATTCTAAATATTAGTTATGAAATAAAAATATACATTTCAAAATACTGTTATATTTTTAGAAACCAATGTTGTAAACTTAAAAAATACATCTCAGTAGAAAAAACTGTTTTCAGTCTTTTATTTGAAATAAATTTTATTTTAGTAAAATTATGTTTCTTATTTATTTATAAAGAATTAAAAATTTAAATTTTTAATAATGAACCAATTTTTTTAAAAAAATTCTAAAAAATTTATAATATTATCCAACGCGTAAATTTTAAGTTTACTTTTTCTCTAAAAATGGGGTTTCTACATGTGAAAGGCACTAATGTTAAAATTAATTTTCATTAAAATATAATATTATTTGATATAATTAGTTATATATTTATTATAATTTTTTTTAATTTTTTTAGTAAGAAAATATTTATTTTTATTGATTTAAAGTAAATTATTTGGGTAAAAACTTAATTCCCATGATAAAAATTGGTTAAAGTGAGAGTAAAACAAATTAGACATGTCTAAAAATGTGTAAAAATAAACATTATAGGATTTATCAACCATATATAAAACCAAAATTCATTACATAATAATTTTATAACCTTTTACCCTTGAATAGTAGCATCTATTATTGAAAAGTCATGGTTTCTCCCAAAAACACATTTTTATTCTATTTTAAAAAGGGAACAATTACACCCAATAATTATGCCTTAATTAATTTGAATTTATTTCTAATAATATCCCATGTTTATAATTATATAATACTATATTGTTTAAATAATCCTAATATGTAAATTAGATACCATAAGGCCTCCATTTCCATAGATATTTCTAAGAGAACTATTTAGTTATCGATGTGAGGATTTCTTACTACATAGAATTTTATTCTTAATATTTATTTTATTAACTTGTTATATAAACCATAATATAATTAAACATGTATTATTAATATAATATAATTTAATTATATCAATTTCCTAACATTTATTAAATTCTTTCTATCCACTAATAAAAAGCAGTATCGATCATGCGTATGTGCAGACTACCACCTCCATGAATTGATGTGATTAATTTTTCAAAACTATCTCTTAGGAATTTTAGAAATGATTAATTTGATTGAGTGAATATTTTTTCTATGTCATAATTATTATTTTCAAATGATAATTTATCATATACCTTCATTAATTCCCATTTAATGAGGAATGAGAAGACTAATCATGTGGTCATGCAAACGACCGCATGAACGAATGAAATTTTTTATGTTTCTTCACTACAATAAATAAATATTTCTAAGAATTAAATTAATTTATTTTAATTATGTTTAATAAATTTTAATTATTCAATAAATTTTATATCAACATTATATAAAAACATGTCCTTACTCGTAAAACCATTGTAACACGCTCTCATATGGGTTAGTTTTACCATATATGTGAATGATGTTATAGTGTATAAATAATGAATGATTGAGAAATGTAATATAATTATAATAACAAGTAACAATTATATATTTAATAATTTTAATTATTATGGAGAGTGGTTATTTATATATTATATATTTATTAATATATCACCATTTGATTGTTAAACAAACCTAAATTAGTTCTCCATAATTTCATTTTTCACAAACATCAAATTTATCAACCACTAAATGAAAATGTGAGTTGGTGAATACCTGAAAAAACATTATTCTTTTATCTTTGGTAATCAATGAATTATTAACTTTTTTTAATAATCAATAATAAATAATTCCATTAAGAAAATAATGTGATACAATAAATCATATTTTCTAGCATCCAATGATGAAAACAAACCATAATTGACTAATATATTTGTAATAAATGGATATATATGAATTTTATAAATTGGTATATTTATGAATAATGTTGTAGAATAATTTATTAATATATTTATTCATATTATATGTGATATTCAAATGCATTTGAGTAAATGAGAGTATATGGTAAGGCTTTCATGTCTCAATTTTCATCCCCTAAGACATATTTATTATTATACATCATGTTATATTTTTTTGGTGTATCTATAACACCCTTTAATATTTTTATCATGTTATAATAAATATTAAGTGAATTTAATGTTTCATTTGAATTTATTTTCTTTAATGGATTTTGATTTGAAATATATTAATTCCATAAGTGTTATTTGTTTGGAATTTTTATTCATTGAGACATGATTTTTTTAAATTCCATATTTTCTATTGTATGGTGTGCTTACTAAACCTTTTATATTTTGTATCATTATTCTCTAGTAACTCATTATTTATAAGGATCCATTTGAAATTCTATCTTTTAAGGGATTTCATGTCAAATTTTTCAAAATTCATATATCTTATTTTTCACTATTTTCAATTACATGATACATGTATTACATTGAACACCCTATTTTATTTTATATGGATTATTTAATTACCAATTTTCATTAAGTAAAATAAATATGTTTCATTTAATTATATTTTAATTTCATGGTATCCCTATCATGTTCTTTTGATTTTGACATTACCATTATAGTAAGGTGTTTTCCACTCAATTTTTCTTAATTGAGATATGATTAATATTCCCCAATTGTTTCATTTTAATGGTATATATTTTGGAAATGGATTATTTCTAAATCCTCTCATAATATTTTTCCTTAGGGTATTGAAGTCATAAAAATCCAACATTACCATTTCTTTGTTAAATTATCCTTTATTGTAGGATTGATTTTCCTTCAAATTTATTTCCTAAGTTAATATACAATTTCTTATTACATTATTTAAATCCAACTCACCTAGATACAGATACATAGAATGATTTAAAAAATTATTAACTTTACCATATACCATTATTATATACTACAACGTCTTGACCCATAATCAACTAAACCGGTGATCCGATCTAGTTCTTCGTTATCCCCCAAGCATGAATGTCCATATGATAGAGGTTTCTAACTATATGCGGGGGCCTAGGCTATGTCCATGGAGAGACTATTCCTTAATATTATAGTAAACAATAGAAGAAATATCAAGATATCATATTATAAGTAAATAAACAGATGGAAGAAGTAATAGAAAAAATCATTTAGGAGAATATAGAAATAATAAATAAAATGTTATAAAAACACGAATGATCATGTCCTTCATACAACACTAATCTCCCTCTTAGCTGATCACATATGCATGAGTATATAAAAAAATCTAAAATATAGTACATGGCTCTACAACTAACAATAAGCTAGAACACATAACATATATCCACATATATATATATGAACCATCCTTCTTAATCAGTACTAGGTCATGGAGCTACCTATACCTACAACCAAGTAAATGCCTGCTCTATTACCCTAGTGAAATGGTGGCCCGAGCAGGGTGTGATTACACGACTCTATAGGGCATCCCCAATGTGGTATTGTGTATAGACAATAATATAAACTATATTAAAAAGTTGTCTACTCATCAAGATAATGATAATAAAAATTATAGACACTTGAAATTAACTAACATACATGTCGTACAAGATATTTTCAAGGAATTTTCACAACCTAGATAAGAAAAAACTAGAATAGATAAACAATATAAATAACCTGAAACCACATTCAATCATTGGGTCCACGATCCAAATAAACTAGGAAATGTGTTATCATGTGTGTATATATGTATTTTTATATGTGTATATATATTCCCAAAAATAAATAAATATACATAAATATGTATATACATGAGTTAGGTGATAAATAAAATGATCAACACCAGTCGATCCTTGAGACACTAACACAGATCTTCTAGATATTTTGAAAAAAAGTAATTAAGCTAGATTCCATACCACTCAGGTTGTAGACAATTAAGTCAATATCTAGATCAATAATCCCAAAGGAAAATACGTACTTCATACAATAACAAAAATTTATTTGAGCAAGCAATGCCACCATAAGGGAATACATGTCCAAACCCTAGGTTCACCACTAAACGCCTCCAAATCACTACAATGAATGATACTTTATACTAACGGAAAATCATGTTATGGTGTAATTGAGATATATTTCATACTACACAATCTATATGTAATAAAGTCTAATGTCTGATTCTTGTTCTCTAGCACAAATGCAATGACACCATTGCAACATGGATATTCCCTATGGGGGATGACCCTTAGGCGATCTATAAGTCATACCCTCAGAATCTGGTATAAAAACATAGAATCATTCAATTAATAGATCAACATCCTACTTCTAGAAATATCTGATGAATATTTTTAATGGTGCATCCATCGATCATAGTGGGCATCTGAGGCATCAAATGAAGATATCAAGTCCATCCTAGGGGTGCACATAAGTATTCAGATACTCAGGGAAAATAAACCCACTATGAAAACATTATAATAACATGGAAATCTAGAAGACTATCAATTTCTAGAGTGAATCAATTTATAAGGGGTATGATAAACTATCATCCACCTAACACTTTATCCTTCATTAGGGAGGAATCCTAGTGAAAAATGGGAATTCCTATAATAGTAATAGTAAAATTTAATCAAGAAAGGATCCTAAGTCAGAAACCAAGAAGTATGTATGGACATCCCAATAGAATTAAGATCAAAATCCATATTCTAGGAAATATATCTTGAAATCCAAATAAATGAAGTCTCATTGCATTAAAAACATCATCCAAGAATAAGAGAGAACCCCTAGTAATCATTACTACATAAGAAATAAATAGGTGAATGCATAATTAAAAGAGTGAGGGTGTTTGAACACCTAAGACACTAATACTTCTATAGTGTCATGGAATACAGGTTAGGAATGGGTTTTAAGGTAATATCATCTACCATCTCTACTAAACCCCAGAACTCACTACCTGGGATTTGTGTAAGAAGTGGGGCGCCCTCTATGTACCGTAAGTCATAATACTATAGAGGCATCCTACTTGGGATAATTAAGGTCCACCGTAAATAGAGGAATCCCTCTTTCTGTCCTCTATATATGTAGGCAAGTAAGGAATCCCTCTTAGGATCCAAAAACATAATAATAAGAGATAGCCCAAAGTGGATCCTTGGTCAGGGTTATGGAATCATGTCGTGCGATGAACCGAGCACACTGGGTTTTTTATTGACCTCAACATTCATCAAGTAGAATCTAACCATTTTATTTAATTAAAAAATCCATCATAATGAAGGTATATAGGGGCTTTTACCCTCACAGGTGAGCCCTATCATCCATTTAATACCATAAACATTCATAATTACTAATGGGAAGTTACGACATAACACATAACTTTATAAATCTTTCCATATATTTTTCAAAGTCACACAACAGATGCCAAGGATAGTCCAAGATCAAATGAGTCATACTAGACATTTGTTACAAACATACCATCAAAAATAATTAATTATAAACAATTATAATTAATAAAAAAACAAAAAAAACTATAAGAAAATAAAAACCAATTTATTCAAAAGGATATAAAGCTCAAAAGATCCCCTACTAATATCATCACACTGAAATGGAAACCTAACACTCACCATCAATAATAGGTAAATAATCAACCTAAATATGGGTAAAATCCCTAATAAATGGTTCCAAAACAACCATTTAATTTTTTTTAACTAAAATCATTAAATCTTTATAAATTCACTATGGCCATGTCCCTTAACGAAATGACACACGATGAAGTGAAGATAACCTATTAGTTTATCCTCTTTTTAGTTACACTGAAAACCCCAAAATTTGTATATGATTCCACCATGATCTAGTAGAACCAGGAACAAAATATGAAACCAAAGAAACTATGGTTAGAGGAAAAAGGAAAATAATAGAATAAAGGTAATCAAATTTGGATAATTGCCTAAATGATTCCAATACACCTGAAAACAATAAAAATAGACCAAGAATTATGGAGAATCTCCCAAGGAAAGAGGAGAAGAGGAAGGTGTGCATGAGGGGGAGGAGAACGGAGAAAATGTGTTTCCATCTTATGTTATGAATGGTCAAAGGTGCAATTTTTTAGTTTTTAATGGGCTTAATAGTGTGGCCGTATGGTTCAAAAAACCATAAACTAATAGTGAAATTGGTACTGTAAAGCACCACACTCCAAGAAAGATGATGGAGAATGTTTTAAAAAACCACATTTCAACCATGAAAAAAGTCTATAATAAATTTTAGTCACCTGAAAAGTTTTCCCTATCCTTTCACATTGTTTCCCCATCCTGTGTTCTTGTAGAAACATGGTTTCATTTTTAAAACTAACTATGTGCCAAGCATGTTCCCACTACTACACTTTTCCCAAAACATTGGTTTCAAGTCAAGAGCATAGAAGATTATATTGAAACCTTAAAGATACAAATCAAGTCTCATTCCACATCTAAAAATATCATTTTTAGGTAGTTAAATTTTCATAATTCGAATCTAAAATTTTGATGATGATTTGAGTAGTCGATAAACTGAATATTCAAATTCATTATAAAATTTTAAAATCTAAAAAACATTAAATCTTACAGCCTCCCCAACTTAAAACTTCTCATCAATGATAAGAACAAGTGGAAAATTAAAACATCACCAGACCTAATTAGGTTAGATATTGTTAGTTCAAATGGTTGTGTTATGTTTCCAAATACCCAACACACCTATATGAGTTATCTAAAACATACTGTACCTAATACATCAAAACATAAACCATGGTATTTCCACTATGATATTCCTTTATTGGAATATGTTATATGTTTCCATGTGTAAATTTTGAATCATTTATAAAATTATATACAAGGCTCATAACAGTCTAACTCCCATAAATCAAGATCAACATTGTGAAATCAAATTTTTTATGAAGAGTCCCGACTGACCCTAAATAACACGCATATCATCATTATAGAGTACTAAGCATAGTATTCTACTAAACAATTCAAACCCTTAGAGTAATTTCATGTCAAACCATCTCTGGTCGATTACTCCCAAGAACACATGGCATCTACAACCAATGCATCTTCAAAAACATATTTCCATAACCTTATGTCATGGCGTACCAAGACTATTCTAATAATTCCCACCAAAGAATATACCCAAATTTTGATGACTTCTCTTAATATAACATCTCCTAATCAAAACCATGGTCATGATATAAAACTAGTACCGATGAAAACCTAATTCAACCCCCATGGGTCATC
This sequence comes from Viscum album, assembly GCA_963277665.1. Classification (NCBI taxonomy): domain Eukaryota; kingdom Viridiplantae; phylum Streptophyta; class Magnoliopsida; order Santalales; family Viscaceae; genus Viscum; species Viscum album. The sequence continues at coordinate 947,815,994 of OY728155.1, read as the reverse complement.
AAAGTTACACTGGGTTTAAATCCCACACATGGATTTCACGAATCCATAATTGAACCCATACCTATAATTTGTTGATATTTTCTTATGTATATGTATCATTTATCAAATTGAATACAAATGAAAAAACCACCATCATATGACCAGTCTCATGGACCCATGACCCTTCCAACATTTAGGTCATCCTCCTACGACCGACGTCCCACTCCCCAACTTAGGAGCATCCTTATCGTAGAATCAATAAAATGAAATCCCCAACATCAAATACCATGGCTTGTGAACTTTTAGACATAACAATAGACATGGATAGAAGCTTACTCATCCTTTGTTATCAACTCAGGACTTCTAATCATCACCCATTCCCACTTCCTGAGAATAGATTCCATGGAAACAACTGAATTTCCACTCATAAAATGGGTAATGACTTCAAAATGACCAGTGGCGGACTCTCCAACATAAGTTTTACCTTATGACTATCTTCAAGTGAAGAATCAATAGGTTCCATCACCAACATGGAAAGGTATTTTGAAATAGAAGTAGCTTGATGTAGATCTAACACTCTATCAGTTCACACAAGATGATTTCAAGATTGGGAATGATTTCATCTAACTTTGAGTACACTATGATTTTTATCGATAATATTTAATCTTAATCTTGATTGATTCTCACATCAATCAAGTTATACATTTCTTTAACCTAATCCAGAAACCATGTTTCTTAACAAGGTGCATCCAGGTCCGACCATGGGTCAACTACCACCCGACACCCAATTTACTCATGATGTCTCCTATACCACAGAGAGATAATTATCCCTTTTATTGTAAAGACAATTAAACCATGCCCATATAATTTATTTAAAAACATAGGTCCACATATTTCACACAACCTCTTTCTACATTACTATTTAAATGGTACCACATGTAACAGACATGTAGCATCATCCCCTGACTCAGACTCTGGTGAGTCATCCATCAAAAGGCTAAGATGATCATGCTACATTGCATATTATTCTCAATAACCCCAATGCTCCATTATAAATCCTCTTAAAAATAAGGAACCTTGCCCGTGTCATGATATATTCCATGAAAACTTGTTATGTATCCTAGTTTTTTTAAATTTATGTGTCAATTGAAAAACTGCTAGTTAACAGGGCTAGGAACCTGAAAATTCCTACCTGTCAAAACTAGTCTCAAAACACAAGAACCCTATATGATTTATAAAAAAAGTCATTATCATTCCAATTTAATAAAAACATGAGAACCTACCATGCACTAGTCTCAAACAAAAATATTAATAAGGTCACTACATAAAAATCCATCCATAAACCCAAGAAAACATCCCTCATAAGTTTCCCTCAAACAACAAAACATCAACCTAGGAAGGTATGAGTCAAAACTAATGGCCTCTAGGTCTCCCACCTAGCCCCACCGATTAAATCTTATATGAGGGTCACTTGGTTCAACCACCTAGCCAAAAATGTGAAACCTAAAAAGGGAGGTAAAGATAATGACATATGAGGTTAAAAAATACCATTCATCAGCCTAATAGGGCCTTGATCCTCCATGAGAATCCTTATAAAGAACTTCTCCCTATAGTTCATGATACCAATGTATAATATATACAAATTTAACACTCATTGAGAATCCACATATGGTAATACCCCCTCTATGTCTAATTCACTAGAAAAGAAAAGGTACCTATCACCATTGTACTGAGTGATTTGACTATATAATCACAAAAAAGTTAGTCAAGTAGAATGACATTTCAATATATATTTTAAAACACTATAAAGGTTGTTGTAGACACTTTAAACAATAACCATAAGAAAAAACCTCATAAATGTGGTCGAACACATGGGGATCATTTTCGCTATTGACTTATGAGGGTCAATACACCTCCAATGTGCATGTAAAGGGTCATGAACCACACCGTCAAACATATCTATATAAATCCACCTCACCTTCCATTAGAGTGATATATATATATATATATATTCAAGTCTGAACAACTAAGTATAATTATACCATAATCCTATATGGTAAATCACAATTTATAGTTTTGTTAACAATCCTCTGTCACTATTAATAACCACATACTAGAAATCCAATAAAATTTAAGTCCTAGATTCCATATATGATGCACATGATGCCTCTTTACTTTATTATCCAATAGTCTATATCTATCCTTTCCTTCTTACCAATGGTACATGATCCAGAACTCCATAATAAATCATAACATTTAGACAACATGTGCATCCCCCAAATCCAAAATTACATTCAAATGTAAGATTGCATATCAGAACAAAAATCCCATTCCCTAGAAACCAGGACTAATCACCCAAATAGGTGTTCTAAATGCACCAATCTAATATCCATCACAGGCTTTGACACATTCCTAATAATCTTATATATCATATCCTAAATTTTAATACAACACGAAAAGAAACACCTTTGATAAAAATTTTGAACATACAAACTTGGATGTTACTAAACCATTTCTTTAAGCCGGTTTTCCACATGGCCTCTAGTGCAACTCTCTATACACAAGAGGATTTTCAATAATAGTGGGGGCCTTGATTGTGTTATTGGGGAGAATATACCCTCATATTAGTGTAAAAAAAGTTCCAACAACTAGATATAATCCATGCATTAAATTATAAGAGGAAAGCAGCAGTATATAAAATAAAATAGAATAATGTTGTAAAAATAAATGAAATTCAATAAAAGATTTAATGTACATATCATACATAAATAACAAATCACCGTCTTGGAAGATCACATATACATTTGTACATAAAATAAACTGAAATAAACAATAGGGATATACTACTAACTCTGATTAAGGCCACATTCTGGATCTTTATAAACATATTTGAGCCATCCAGTTCAATAATTCCTAGGACACAATCCAAATTTTTCTTATAACCTAGTGAATATATGCTTTTGTACCCCAATGAAATTGTATCTTGAGCAGGGTGTGAGTACAAAACTCAGTAGGGAACCACCAACATGGCCCCATACGTATCCAGTAATATCTAGTGTATATAAAAGTGATATACTCATCATGATAATGATAATAATAATAATAGTATCTGAAAATAAACTAATAGAAAAAACTTTCAAGAGAGGATCAAGGAATTTTATGAACATACCTGGGAAACAATTAGAAAAGATAAATAAAATAAATAATGTGAAACTGCAATTGATTCCAAAAACTGTGATCCTGATCAACTAAACAATGTTTAATCATGTTTATATATATATATATATGTTTATATATATATATTACCACATATATATAGCTAAATAAGTATATACCTATGTAAGTTGAAAATTTAGTTGATCAAAAATAACAGATCATTGGATCTGTAACCATGATCGTCTGGACAAACTAAAAAAAGGGCATTGATATGAATTTCTTACCACTCAAAAAGTGCATAATGAAGTCAATATATGGGTCTATAATACCAAAAAAAATATTTTTCTTCTAGAACTAGAAAGGTCTCTTAGAAATTAATATCATCGAAGGGGGATAAATGTCCTAACCCTGAGTTCATCTGTACTTACATCCAATCACTATAATAAAGGATACCATATACTAATAGAAAATCATGTAAATGTGGAATTGATCTAGAATTCATACTACTAAATCCAAGTGTAATATAATATGATTTATAATTCTCAAGTCGTAGTACATAGGAAATCAGGACATTAAAAAATTGATAGTCTCTAAGGGAGACAACCCTTAGGTGATATATACGGAATACACTTATGATATGGTATAATAACATAGAATCGTTCAATAAATTTCTCAACAACCCACTTTTAGAAAAATCAGGTGAGTATATATAATAGTTTTTCTATTGTTATTAGAGAGTATCCTAGGAATCAAATGAAGAGATCAAGTCCGTACCTATGAATCTCATCAGTATCCCACAGTTTGGAGGAAGTACCCCCCACCTGAAAACCTTTGGAATCCTATAGAATTCCAACATACTAGCAATTTCTATAGAAACCAATTATATGTGTTGTTAGAGACACTATCGGTGACCTACCTCTTTATAAATCATCCGATATGAATCCTAATAATAAATGGGACTTCCAGTAATAGTAATAGTAACATTCAATGAGGACAGGATCCCTAGCCGGACCCTAAGAATGATGTTTGGAAATCCCAGTAGAGTAAGTCTCAAAATTTGGATTCAAGGAAATATGTCTATATATTAAAATAAAATAACTCATGTCACATCAATAAAATTAGCGAATAACCAAGAAGAACGTCTAGTAATAATCACCACAATAACAGTAAACATGTAAATGCATAATTATAAGAGTGAGGGTGGCTGTATGCCTTACCCACCATTAAATCTATATCCTAACATCTTATAAGTTTGTTATAATTTCTAAGGTGACACCCACTACCATCAATACCAAAACCCATAACGCACTATCTCATGGTTATTCAAGCATTGAGGAACCCACTGGGTCCCCCATGTCATAACACTGTAGAGTCATCCTAGATGGGGTCCTCAAGATCCATGGTAAACATAGGCATCCCTCTTAGGGGCCAATGAGTTAGTATGAAAGAAATTCATCCCTCTTATGATACTAAAATGGAATAATAAGATACCTCCCAAAGGGGATAATTAGTCATGATCATAACATCATGTCATGGAATGAAGCTAGTATACTGAAGTTGTTAGTGACCAGAATATTCATCCTATATAATCTACCCATTTAATTTAATAAAACAATTCAAAATAATGAATTTAAATAGTGGTTTCAATATCAATGCTGATCTCGAGAATCCACATAATACCATAAACATGCAAAAATATGTAACAAAAGTTATGAAAAACAACTGACCTTTAAGACACTTTCCAAATATTCTCTAAAGGCTGTCTACAGCTATTAAGGCCCTTCCAAGATCAACCAATTCATACTGGACATTTCTCACAAAATGACCTTGAGAAATAATTAGTTATAATGGCGTCATACTTATTTAATAAAACCAAACAAACTATAACCAAAGAAAAATCCCTTTTTTAGAATTTTTAAAAAGCTTAAATAATCAAAGGCTCAGCCCATCACATGAGAATGACAACATAACACCTTCCAAAAAAAAGTGGTACTCAACCAACATTGAATTGGGTAAAATCCTAAATAAATGGCATAAAAAATTAAAAATTTTAATTAAACCCATAAATGCTTTAAAAATTCACCACAACAACATAACTTGATGAAACAACGTGCGACGAAGTGTATATGGACTCTAGAGTTATCCAATTCATAGGCAGAGAAAAAAATCCCAACATTAGTATCTGATTCCACCATTATTGAGTGGAATCGAGACCAAAATACCTAACTAGATATTCCTAGGTTATTGGAAGAAGGAAAATAACATAATAGAAACTAACAGAGTTTATGAATTACCTGAAGGATTCCAAAACACCCGATTATAATCAAAATAGGCCAAGAATGTTGGAGAATATCCCATGTGAATAGGAGGAGAGGATGGTGCGCATGCAGGTGAGGAGAAAAAAGAAAAGGAGTGCATTAACTCTTAAATTCTATAGAGGAAAGAGTTTGTTTTTAGTTTTTGATGTGATACAAGGTTTAGTCCCATAGTTTTTCAAACCATATGCCAACCATGTTCTTGGCACTATTAAGAATCACACCCCACGTACGGGCATGACACATAGTTTAACAGACCATCCACCAACCATGAAACATTTCTAAAAGAAATTAAAGACACCCGCATAGTTTTCATTATCCTTTGTTATAGTTTCCCAGGATCATTCACCTGCATAAACTAGGTCTCATAGTTTGGTTGCATGGTTAACACTGGTTGTACGCCCTCTTATATGTCACGACCTGTCTTCAGGGCCCGTGCCGTGACTACCCCAAGCCCACCTTGCATAGGTCAGGGGCTGGCGACTATCCCCAAAGCATAATTCCCGATAAAAATGGAAGGCATTGCCTTTGTAAAGTAAACAAACAACACAGAGCAAGCAAGCAAGAAGAAGAAAACACTAAGTAAATCTAGGTACAATAGAAAGTGCGGTAAAGTATGTAGGCCAGAATACAAACCCAAATTGAAGTAAAGTACAACTGAAAAGGAAGTACATCAAATGAAAAGTAAATCCAAAACGTCGAGATGTCCACTGGTAGTTCCACCTGAAGGGTGGGTACAGATCGCCTCCACAGCTCCTCGGGTCCAGTCGTCCGCTCTGAGTACGTCCCGCCCAGTGGTCCACCTCCAGGTACCGACCTGCTTTGCAAGCCTCATCCACGATCAATGTTGTCCGTCATCTGCAACCAAAACAACGTAGTGCGGACATAACTCATGCAGGGGTGAGTATAAGCTACTAAACAGGGACCTCGAGACCCCCAAAGGTCTCCCAGAATCCACAAAGGATAATCCACAAAGGAAAGATACAATCCTGAAATAACATCCGACACTGCATAGGTATATGCCCATACATATACCTAAGTCATCAATTCCAATTCGGCTCCAACATCCGAGCCCAAGTTCAATCACGTCCAAACAGGATAGCACAACACAATCCACACAGGAAAGCAAGTCAATCATATCGAAGATAATTATTGAAAGTCAAGATTCAGATCAAATAGGTATACTTCTTCATAAGATGATAGAGATGATCAGATGTAGCCACTGATTCATCTAAGCCGTCGGACCCACACATGATCGATAGGTACTAACCCCCGCAATGACCCACAAAGGATCGATAGGTAACTAACCCTCACAATGACCGACACAGGATCTGACCCAAATAGGATTAGTAGGTGCTATCCCACACAGGACCGCTGAGCGCTGACTCACACAGGATATGACCCACACATGATTGGTAGCACTGATCCACGTAGGATCGCTGAGTGTTGTAGCCGTCGCCGTTGAATCCACGGAGGATTTCTGTACAGTCATCATCATCATCACAGTCGCAGCCAGCTCTAGGGTTTCCGCACATAGCAAGATCATTTGGGAGGGTCCGATCCACAAGCTGAGTGGCTGATACATCAACTGAAAAGAAGTCTGGAGTTGATGTATCCAAAAATTCCGCATCGTCAACAAGAACTCAACGTTACAGACGGCACGTCAATCGGACGCACGGTCTGAGAGTTATTGGCTTTTTCGTCCCAGGGGCCCGGTTGGTTTTAAGTCAAAACCAACCCAAACTTACTCCCACAGTGTCCAAACCTTGAGCGGATTAATCCAAAAGGTCCTTCTCACTAAGAAGAATCCATCAAAGTCGACGACAAGTCAATCGGACGTCCGAAGCTCAAGTTATAAGCGTTTCTGCTCCGAGGGCCTGATTGGTTTCGTGTACGAACCAAACCGGCCGAACCCAAAGTTCTCTGAAACCTTGAGCGTAATATACTGAAACAACCGTATCGATCAAAGGATCTCATCACAGCTGAAGGTGCGTCGATCAGAGGTCTGCATCCCATGTTATGGGCAAAATACTGAAAGAGGTCCGGGAATAGGGGGTTCGGGCCCGGTCTGACCCGGCCTGATACCCCCTGGGTTGGCCCGAACCGGGGCGACCCAACCTGGGTCCGGGTCTGGCCCATTAGGGCACGGTGCGGCCCGGCCTGGTGGCTGAGCGATGAGGTGGGGGGGGGGGGGGGGCTACCCCCCGCGTTGTGAAACTGCGACCCCCATGTGGGGGGGGGGGGGGCTCCTGCTAGCTCGGGGTTCGACCCCCGACACTTCCCCCTGACCGGCCGGCCCGCACCGGCCGGCTGGCTGCTGCCGCCACAGGACCGGGGCGGTCCCATCCCCCTGCTCCGACGCCGGTGGCCGGAAACCGGCCGTCGTTCCCTGCTCCTCCGTGGCCTACGGCCGCGTCCTTGGTCCGTCTAGCATGGCGCGACGGCGCCCCGCCCTTCCGCCGTTGCCCCGCTCTAACCGTGGTGCCTTTGTGGTTCACCGGCGCGGTGCGGCGGCGCCGCGTTTTAGTTCATCTTCAATGGCGCGGTGCGACGACGCCGCGCTTCTCTACCCTTCCTTTTATATTTCCTGCGCGGTTCATCGGCACCACGTTGCCTTGCTCGTGCCGCAAACAATATCAAACAACCAAGGAGAGAGGGGGGTCTGCTGTGTTCGTGCAGTCCGACCTCCTCCCGTTATTGTGATAATAGGCGGCCTAATTTGAAATGAACAATGGTGGAAGAAGTAATCACGAACAAACAATTAAAATAATTCCTTACCTCGAGCGTAGTTGAACGAAGGATCATCGCAGGATTGCACGTCGCGGAAGGAGGCGTCGCCGGAGGAGGATTGTTGCGTCGCAGAGAAAAGATTCGTCGTTTTCGCGCCGTCAATCTCTGAGGATCCAGCATTCTTTTCGACCTTCATCGGAGGTTGGCGTTCTTCGCATTCTTCGTCGAGGAAGGAGAACTTCAAGCTTTAGAGCTTTTTCCCCCAATCCTCTCAAAACCCAACCACTCTAATAAAATAAGTGTTTGTATTATTTTTTTTCTCTAGCCAAGCATTTTGAAAAAAAAAGAATCAATAAATTAATTTAATTAATTGAAAAGTTTAAACCACCAAATTAAAAGAGGCGCGTTTCATAAACAGATAAACGCAAGGGTTTACTTCCACTTAATAGGGATGCGGGTGAGTTACCTTATTAAAGGAGGGGGGTGAAGAAAAGAAACGGTGGGGCTCGTGTGGGCCCCACCTCAAAAATATCCTACCTAGTGGGTAGGATATTGTGGGTCCCACTCGAACCACTTATCTTAGGTTAATCAACATTAAATAAAATAAAATTGGTTGCACCACATTTATTTTATTCCTTTACTTAATCCAAAAATTTAAAAACCACACCCGAGGAAACGCAACTCCGGAAAAGGTGTTTCTAAGAAATTACCGGCGCTGCGATTAAATCGGTGCCCTTGGAATTCGATTCCGAGTACCGGTTCATAAGTTAGGAAAACCCGCTCGTTCGTTCACTGAACGTACATAATCTAAACTTTGGAAAATGATTCTGGGAACACCGAGCGTCGGAATCAGGTGCTGTCAGAAACTACATTCTTGTAAAATCCAAATGAAAATTAAGAAAAACTTTCCCTTTAATTTTATGGTTCTTTACATTATATACTTTTCTAAAAACAATTCTTTGAGGCCCTAAACCCATGGTATGATCCCAAAACCTCAATTCTACAAACCAATACTCATTACACATTTAGAAACATAATTTATAGGCATTCTGACAATCAAAATTCGATTCTGAATCTCAGAAAAAGATTTAACTTGTCTAATAAACCAAAAATTCAAAATCAAATTAAATTTAAAATATCTAACTTGAAAAAACATGGTATCATACATATGTGATTTTATTTTGAGAAATATAAAATATAATTATATTTCATTTATTTATTGGTGGAATATTGAAAATTCATATACATTATATTCCACTACATGTGTTTACTGACTACTCAGGTCTGTTGGTTAGGAATAGTTTAACAATAATTTTTTTTCTCTAGATGGATTATGTTCATTTTTTTAATAAAAAAGTATTGGTATTATGTTTTCTTGAATCCCAATACATACATTTATGGATTTATAAGGAATCTTGATCATAAATTGTATTTATATTCATATATTTAATATAGTGAATGTATTAGACTTAATGAAGTTATGGGTTGGGCCTAGTGTTATACAGCCCCTCGATACATCAGTTGGTCTTATGAGACAAAAGGTTTTGGTATTTCATGTATACCTACCCAATCAATAATTATATCATGGTTTCAAACATTATGATAAGAATGATGCTTTTTTTATAGAAATAATAATGTATTATCTATGCCCTTGACCTTAAAGATTTAGATATTTGGAATTATGAATTTTATTACTATGAATTAAGTAGGTTTTTTCCATGAGATTATTTATATTTTTAAATATATATTATTTTAAATCTCATATGATTAGTTATATAAAATTATTTTAATATCATTTTTTTGTTTGATATTATTCATGTCAATTTTATTCATTGAAATATTATCATATACACTATCTCTTATTAAGAATTTGAAATCAATTTTATTATTTTCCCATTTCCCTATGTTTTGAATAAATATGTTATACATGATATTTATAGAATATTAGAATGTTTGAATAATTTTTTATGAGGTGTTGAATACATATTAAAAATTAAGTAGTTGTTTATGTAATTGTAAAAATATTCGTTTGATGAGAAATACATAGGATTTATTAGATAAACATTTTACTTAACTCCTTCAAACTCTAAACCTAAGAGGTCTATCAAATTTAACTCACTCAATAGTTTTTAGAGATATTTTAATAATTGATGTTTAAAATTTGGTTAATTTGGATAATTTTAAATATGGTATATAACAAATGTTTTTAATCACACTAGATTTCAAAAGTAATTGTATGGGGAATCATAGTAAGATAAAAAATTATGTTGATTTAATACCCAAATATAAACCCAAAAATGATACCTATAATTTTCATCCCTTAATAATTTTGCTTCCTCTTTAGTCAAACTAGTCATTTAAATTGCTAATGATGAAAATGTTGAATGAAGTATTAATAATTACTTTCAAGATCAAGGAGGATCTTAATATACAACACATTATTTTGTATTCACCAAAACATATATTCCTTAACATTATAAGGGTGTAAAGAATAAATATTATAGATAATACATATAAAAAAAAATTGACTACCTTATTCTAAAAGGGATACTTTTATAGAATACAATAATGTCAATTCTCACATAATATTTAAAAAACAATCTCTAAGTGAAATTTTACATTCCTCTTGTGATCAAGAGTATACAAAAATATTATCAGTACCGAAACACTAATATGAATCTAAATGAATGTATAAAATCTTATTTATATAGTATATAAATACAAATAATAATTTATCAACCCAAATGATAGTAACCATATAATATATCAATATTTAAAAATCAACGGTCTATCCTCAAATGATAAACCATGTAATTAATCCAAAGAAGTGGATACTTGTTCTCAGTCATAACATTATTGAGGAAATATATACATTGAGTAAAACTTTCATCGACTATCATGGATAATAAAATCATATCACCCCAAGGTGGGATGTTTTTATCAATTAATCACTTTATATTAGGGTTATCATGTTGGACCTTTAAATTCAAAAATCTAATCTAATTTTTTTTATAAGAAGATATTGATATTATATTAGTACCTAAGAACATATAAATAGTGAAATGTAAGTATAAATTGGGAATAAAACCTTGAAAATTATCAATAAATATATCCCAAAATAAGTTAATAGCAGGAGAGAAAATAGGTTACATTATATCATTGAATGATTCCATACAACACGAGTAATATTTACTATCATATTCCTTAACTTCTCCAGATCAAACATAGTTTGAACTTCATAGAAACTCCACCCATTACCAAAGACATGGAATCATTGGACTGATAAAATAAATATAATCATTGTTCAAAAAAGATAATATATTTCCAAAAACTAATCAACTAATCCATTCCTATTATTATTTCAATGATTTCCATGGTTAAGATAAAAAATATCAAAAAATTTCATATCAACTCACTATAATAACACATGTTATGAATTATAATATGTTAATTTATTCTTTAAAAATAAGTATCAATGGTAAATACTCATAGTGGCCACTCTAAAACGAGACCTAAATCATCCAACAATGGAGAAAAAATGAAGGATTTCAATGCATCTGATCAATTTAGAGCATATACTATATTAAAAGTCATTGAGATAATAGCTTGAATTGTCAGTGAACTTTCACAACTGATATTCATCATCATTTTAACTGAAAAAAATTTGTCACATGCACCATGATCATTTTTAGGATCTCCCAGACTCCCTTTAGTATGGTCCTCATTGTGGAGGTCACTGTGATATGTTTTCCAAGGAACCATCTAGTTCTCCTAGATAATACCCTATTTTCTATATGGGTTTGTTTTCTCAATCATGTATGATACACACGAGTATGTGTATTGTTTTTTTCATTACCAACAACTTTTATTCTCCTACATAATCTATAATAATGCCATATACTTCCACATGAATGGAATTATTTCAGCTAAATCCAGAAAAATGATTAAATGTGACCTACAATTTGACATTAAAAATCATCAAGAGAAGTGATTCCTTGGTTTTCAGTAAATTATAGAATCTTTCTCTAAATTACTTACAAATAAATGTGTTATGTTACATCAACAAATATCTTCTTTCAACTACAATAAGGTCCACTCCTTAAAGGATCTACATGATCTATTATAATACATCCCTATCCCCTTAAAATCTCTCTCTCAATGATAAGAGATTTATTTATTATCTGTGTAGCTTTTGAATTAGGTAAAATCCTTTCTTGGGATATAAGAATATAAAATAATATCATCTCAAAATTCAAAATCCTTAATGATCATATACCCACCAAAATCTGATACAAAGTGAAAAAAATAGTAAATCTAGACATACATCCTAAAAATGAAAACCCCCCATATTGAATTTTTATAAAATACTCATCATTTCCCATTTTCAAAGTAACCAAATACAATGATTCATAAAATGAAGTATAGAATCCACACCATGATAAGTATTCATACTTATTTTTATATACAAATATATCCCATCAACACAGTCTTAGTCATTCAATCAAAGATGATTCCAATTTCATTTTTCTATTGTACAAGGTACTAATTAGATCAAATATATCATAAATATATTTAATTTATTATCATGTGAAAATCATGAAATATTTCCAAAAAAGATATTTCGTTGTTGAATATAATAATTATGGCCAACACCCACCATCTTGGATTCACCATTAATAACCCCTATCCATAGAATAGAGTATTTGTTGTTAAATTGTGGTTAGCGTTTCATATTCTAGATCTTCTATGTATTCCATTGGTGGTGCATTCTCAACATTACACTCCTTTTCCTCTACATTATTATATTATGGTTGTATTTTTTTAAAATCCTAAAACATTAGATTAGAAAAAAAACCCATAATTAAAATAATAAAATACATCCATATTCCAACCCAAAAGAATATATTTCTCATACTACCCCTACTCACTTAATAAAATTAAAATTTTTAGGGTATAATATGTAAATGATTCAACCTCACAACTAGATGACTATATATATTAATTTTGAAAATAATATCCTAATATATTCAACTTACAGTGTCCCAAAATCTCACCATGGTTTCATTAATTATGTAACCACTAAAAACATACATAATAATATGTTAATGATTTATTACTAAATTATAATTAACTTCAATAATCTCTTATCACATTTTATATCATTTATAATCACTATAAATTATATAAATTACATTAATCCTACATGATTAATATAATGCAAGAACCCATGGTCTCAATCCTCTATGGTTGATATAAATTAAATAAATCAAGCAAAAATTCACTATAAAAAATCATAATTCTTAAAATTAATTACAACCATAACCATGTAAATCCATAATAAATCATCTCTCAAAGCACCCCCAATAAGTTAAATTCTACTACAAATTTCATCTCCATAAATATATACAACATTCTATAAAAGTTAAAAAACTAAACATTATAGTCTACCAATATCAAAAAATATAAAAATTTATTTAATTCCATTTTATAATATGTTGTCTCATAATCCACCATTCAGATTGACTTGGTCTCACCACAGGACCTCAAACATGCTCCTTGATCACACAATGTGGGTGACTAAACCTGAGGGTTTCAAATTAAGATCAAAGGGGAGAAATTCATAGTCAATATATTATACCAAATGTTGGAATAAATATTATCCAATAAATAATAATTTAATAACTCATCAAATAAGAAATAATTAGATTAAACACAAGTGAAATAATAGTATAATTCAAACAACTACATAAAGAATAATTCCAGTATATATACAAAGAAAAAATGTAATAGGATATATAATAATATGTTATAAAAATATTATATTAGAAATCAACATGGTCACCATATATGTTGATAAAAACCAAAATGAAAAAAATTCACAGATAAAGTAATTAATAATGGGTTTTTTATCATATATACACCTGAACTCTATATCTATTATTTATCCCTCTCCCAGCTCAACCATAATCTAAAATGCTAATCCACATTCCCTTAAATATATCACGAAACATGAGTTTCCATGTATATGTGAGGTGTGTGTGTAGGGTTTGAATATAATTACTTTCTAGGATATAATCAACAAAACAAAAATAAATCATATTAATTTAAAGTGAATTCATATATAAAAATGTCATAAAATTTTTTAAATTTCCATTAAAAATTTTATTTTTAGAAAAAAAAATCAAAATATAAGGTTATAACTAAGAAACCATGGTTCTACTTCATACCTACTTTATCCATATCCAAAAAATGACATAAAAGTAACAATAATGTTATATGGAGTAACCTCATCATTCTCTTTATATTTAAGGGAAATAGTGTAACTGAGTATGGTAAACACTCATTCTATATTTACTAGGGAAAAATATTGAAAATAATAGGTTAAAACCCTATCATATAGGCCAAAAAGAAAAATAATAACTATCATAGATTACATTTCATTCCCATAGCCTCAAGGGGAAAATAAAAACAATAAGACAACACCACTTTTTCCTATAACCCTAAGGAGCAAAAAATATTAGAGAAAACCTCTATGTCTCATAGGCTTCATGGTAAAATATCCACTATAAGGTATTACCTCACTTTCTTATAATATTTAGTGGAAAATATATCATATGAGGCACTTAGTCAATACTATTCACGGGTTCCTCACATGATTTGTATAGAATAAAACGCTTATGTTTATTATATAGATTTAAATCAAATATTTAATAAAATATATTTTACTTTCTTTCCCAATATTATGCTAAATCATATAACTATTATTATCCCCAACATATATCTATCCCTTCAGTAAATTTTAAAAATTATACTGAGATTTACCCTATCTGGAAGAGAACAAATCTTTATATAAGACCAATAGATCCAAACCCTGGACCAATAAATTTATTAAAGTAAAAGAACCCCTATTTCACTATATCACCTATGCATCAATATATATATATATATATATATATATATATATATTGGTTTGAATATAAATCTCAGTTAGAAAATTATGATAATATTTTCTCTAATTTTCATATTCTGGGGTCCCTTGTGTCTTCATTACATTCCTCACATGCACACATTTACATTAAACTACAATTACATTTTATAAGGCCTTCAGAGACACCTACCTCAAGACCAAACAAACCATTATATAGAAAAATTATACTTAAAATTTATATATTTTTTAGTAAAACAAATATATAATATTTTTGTATTATTTTTTTGATAAAGATAAATGAAAATACTCTAAAACTCTCAGGAAAACTTTACAGAATAATTATATAAAAATTCATGAATATTGGAGGAATGAAGAGATTTTTTAACTAGAAGATTTAAAAATTGTTTTATATGATAAAAACCAATATTGTTTATTTCATAATCATTACAAAAAATTATTTTATTAAAGAATATGAAATCAAAATGGTGTTACTAGAAAAATTTATTTTTAAAAAAAATATAATGTTGTTATGTTTTGTTTTTATTTAATTTCCACTGAACTTTATATTTTATTCGATACATCATATTTATATATTATGTTTTAGATGAAGGAAATTTCTAAAATACAAATTTCATGATAAATAACTCTATTAAAGAAACATGAAGTGAAAATAAATCATAGTCTTTTTAAAATACAAAGTAAAAAAACTTGGTTATGTTCTACATATTGGGTTAAATAAATTTTTTGAATAAACTAAATTTAAAAATGATATGATTTTCATGATAATATTCAAAAAATATTGTTATTTTTATAATATTTTTCTTCAAATAATAACACATTATGTTACACATAAAAAGGACATCATTGTTTATAATTTAATATCTTTTAAATGTAAAAATATTATTATAAGAGTGGGTGATATGGTTTGATTGAAATATACATATTTAACTATATGTTAAAGGGTAATTATTAGTGGTATTATTAGAGGGTGGTTAAACAAAATGAATTAATCTTAGTCATTGATAAAATATCTTAGTGGAAAAATGTAATGATATAGAGATAATTGGGAAAAGTAGAGGATTATATAGATTTATAGAGGCAGAAATATATTTGAACTATAGAGAGTGTAATGTGATAATAAAAAGAATAAAAAGTAAACTCATTGAAAACAATTTATAAAGAATAAAAATAGAAATGTTTTATTTATCAGCAAGATGAATATTGATATCATTTATACACAAAAAGGTGTATTTTGTATTAATAAATATTTATTCATTATTTTTTATTAAAGCAACATAAATCATTAAAAAGAATTCTGTGATTATTAAATTAGTGAAGATTTATATAAATTTGGAAAATGAATCCACTATAATCTTTTAATAAGTAGTATATATTAATGAATTTGGTACATTTGAATGTTTATATTGTATGCTCATTGAACATAACATAGTTTAGGGAATCCAATTTAAATTTCTTATCTTTTATCTATTATTGTTTCTAAATATTGTGAGAAATAGCGAAGAATCATATGAACTATGAATCAAGATTTTTAAAGGTGCTAAAAAAAATTTGATACATGATTCACCCCTGCCATTAAAGGTATATTTATTAGTTGTTCAAAAAATTATAATATAATTCAATGGGGTTTTAATATATTTTTCTCTTAAGTAAATTTTAAAACAATCACCAAAAATAAATGAGATCTAATATTCAGTGGGTATAATTTTCAATTATGGAAGAATCAGATGTAGTATTATTTATAATCACTTTTAATGGATATGAATATGGTAGTCTTATATGGAATTGTGTGGAATATAAAAATTGTATCACTCAAATATTGTGATGTCTCAGAATTGAATGTTGGCTCTAAAGGACTCAATGATCTCCACATAGATTTTTTTAACATAATATAAAAAAGGTTATGTTATGTTTACACTATAAGACTATATGGAATGTTTATATATATATATATAAATGTTATTAAATGGTAAAATATTTAAATCTTCAAAGTTATTTAAAAAATAAAAATAATTAAGGATTTACCCAACTATAACTATTCATGAAGTCTTCAAATGAGTGAATTTTCACGTGGAGGTCATGCATTGACTTAGAAATAAATGTGAATAAGTGATAATTGGATAGTATATAATATGAATGTGTCATATTTATTTAAATATAAATATTTTAGTGATTTAGGAATGAGATCTATAGATAATTTAATTAGAAAATTAATAAATATTTATCATTGAATATGAGATGAGGATTAACAAGGATGAAGCTAAAAAGAAGGATTCATCAAGGTAAATAAAAAATCAAGGAAATAAATTAGTTTATCTTCAAGGGTGACCTAGAATTAATGAGGTTGATTATGTTATTAATTTAATTCCTCAAATAAAGAAATTTAATGGACTATCTAAATGGAACTTTAAAATGCATAACATTATTGTGGAAATATGGAAAACATTGTTAGAATGTTTCCCAAGAACTTTACAGACAACAAATATTATAATCTAGTTGAGAAAAATCCTAAAATGGTAAATATGATGTATTTATTCAAAAATAATAACTTAATTCTCAATAAAATGATGTTTCAAAATAAGTTCAATAGAATTCTATTAATGACTCAAAAAACCACAATAAAAAATAAACTATTTTCTTTATTCTGAAATAAAAAATTAATATATAATGTGAAGAGAAATATTCAAATGTTATGTGTTTTTTTGAAATCATATTTATGTTAGAGGCTTTATTTGAAAAATTTTCTGTTTGGAGAGAATATTTAAATAAAGCTAACTTTCAATTTTGTGATTCTATACTCTATTTATAATATCAATAAGAAGATAAGTATGAGTTTATGTTTGATATTGAATTTCAAAAACATGTAAATCTAGAGAACCTAAATAAATTAGTAGACCTAAAGTTTAAAGTATAGGATTAGTAATGTGCCATTAATGGTATAACTACCATAGTAATGGATATAAAAAAATAATCAAGAAACTTGAAGGTGATGTTTTTGACATGAGGTTAAACCATGATTATATAAAAATTAATATAATTCAAATTATGTTATTTTATAGTTGGATCATAGTGAATGTTGAAAAAATAAAATAAAATCATTAACATCATTCAAATAATCTTTAGGGTTACATAAAAAAACACTTTCCTCGTGAAGTAATCTTAGTATTAGGAGTTGATACCACACAAAACCGTTCAGTATTTATAAAAGGAATCAAGATATCACTCAAAAGAAGAATATTTATTAGGTTAAGACTTTAAAAAAATATTATACCACTTATTAATACACATAGTAATAAATCTAAAATTTTATATTGTAGTTATTGTAAGATATGGAACTCAAAAAATATGCGTTCAATTACAGAGACTAATTTCAAGGAATAATAAAAATATGTATATCTGAGAAAATTTGAATACTATTATAATGATTTAAATTGTTACTATTTTATTTTTTAAGGTTATGGACACAAATCCATGTATTTTTTATCACATAATTAAATAAGTGTGCCTTGGATGATGAAAAATAGTGTAAAATTGTGTCTCAACAATTTACCTAATAAGTAATATATTTTAAAAATACATTTAAAATTAAAGATAAAAAGTATTCGTCATATAAAAATGATAATATTTATTACCATAAACACAAAAAATTTAAATTAATTCTTATTTTTTGAAAATAATAAAATTTAAAAGGTTGTAGGGGAATAAATTTCTTGAAAGGAAAAGAATCAAGATAAGATTTTTATTTCAAAAAATAGATATACATTCCACATGTTATAGAATAATTATCTCATTAAGAACATCAATGTGGGATAAATAATAAGATTTATGATTTATAAATAGATAATTATAAATGATTTTTTAATTGTGTATAGGTAAAATCATATAAAATAGCCTGGGAAAAATGGATTTGATGATGATAAATGGCCATAGTAACAATATTTTAATAGTAATCCAATTGCGTGCCTTGGATAATTTTATTACTATCAAAAATACGAGTTTTAATAAACTGGTATAGAAAATTAAATTTTTGGTGTATGTAAAGTGGATGAAAGATAATCTCTCTAGTTTTAGTAGGGAAGAATACATATATTTTTTTACAACAGATGGTGAAAATTGACTGTGGTAAGAAAATATTGGCCACTAAAGAAAATAACAATTGAAATATTTGGTAAAACATGAATCCACAAGAGATATTTTTAGTCCTACATGTGATCATACTCATACATAATATTTTTTTAAAAAGGAATATCCATTCATAAGAAATATTTTCTAATGGAAAATAAGTCATCAAGGGTTCATAAGTTGGTTCATGTGGATGTTTTTGGTAAAACCAATCCAACAAATATCAATGTTAAAAGGTATCACATACTGTTTATCTATGATTACAATATGATAGAGTAGATAACAGTGATTACTAAAAACATCAGTTATTCAATTTTTTAATAAATAATTGGATATTGGGGGAGAAGATGTTTGGGGGGAAACTAAAATAAAAAACCAACAATGGAATAATGTTTACAAATGGAGAAGTGGGGGATTATAAAAATAAACCTGAGTATAAAGTATCCATAATTATAAATTATTAATAGAAGATATTTTAAAGAGAAAATAGGAGATAAATAACATGTTTTAAAAATTAATTATTGAATGTTACCTAATAATGAAATTTCAAAATGGAATATTATGGACAGAAATGTATTTAACATATAGAACCCTATTAAATTATAGTGAATATGGTGAAAAAAATTAAATATTGAATGGGAAGAATAAAAAAATTAGAATATTTAAATGTAAATGTCTTATTTTTAATAAAGATGATAACACATATAAGTTTAAAACTAGAATGGATAAAGGTATTTTTCTTTTATATTAATCAAATAACCAAGAATAACATGCTCTCAATGATTTTATAAATTTTAGTTGGATTCAATTAATCTATACACATTGAGTATTTATGATGATGATGATATGCTAGTTTTATCATCACCCTACAGATCATGTATAAATGATGAAATTTATGAGTAGAATATTTTCAAACGTAAACCAGATCTAATAAAAATGAAAAGGTTAAATTCACTATTGAAAAAATAAATATTATTTCTTGTATATACAATGTATTTTTATGATTATTATATAGACGATACTTTTTTTAAAAACATGAATCATATGCTATATCAATTTGAAAAAAATTGGACTTTGTATATTTTTCTTGGTCGGAAGTTAAAAAATTCAATGAGAACAAAATGGTTTCCTGAAAAATGAATAATGACATGGTGGTGATTTAAAAATATGTGTAACCAGTGTGTATAAGATATCTTTAAATTCAATTAATTTTCATGGAAAATATGTTTCCACCAATGTTAATAATTAATTTAATATAATTATTCTTGTTTATTATAACTTAAAGAAGATTCTATGAAACAAAAATATATGTAAAGAATATATTTGAAAATAGAGTAATTTGGTAACATATTTATATAAAAAACATGGATATATTTTATCTGTAATAATATGAGAAAAAATTTTCTTCATTGAAGAAATAAATATCTAGTTTTAGGCATGCACTAGGACATTGGTATTGTAGGCTTGTTCAAATTATGAGAAAATAAATATTATATTATTGATGAGTATAATCAATATATGAATTGAGGATGTGATCAAAGGATGGACTGTATCATATATATTGATAAAATAATATTTATAATCTTATTTAATTTTTATTTTAATAATATTGATTAAAATTAACATTAAAATTTCTATGTTTGGTGAGTAAAGATTTTTTTTTGTTTGAATTTTACTGGAGGAAATCATAGAACATTTATTTATCAATATAAATATATAAATGATATGATGAAAATTATTTTCATTGAAGATAGAAATATAATAAAAACAATGTTATCTACCCAAAATAATGTTTCAATTAATTAAGTGGAATTGGTTTTTAAAATTTTAAAATATATGTAATCATTATTAGTTTATTGTAATTATTAGAAATAAGAATCAACATTATATTTATCAGATATTTATTAAAAAATAAATTAAAATAATATTATATATATCTACATGGTATAGGTTAAGTTTATACTTTGATACATCAATGGAACAATGAGTTTCATATTTATTCATTGAGAAAGAAGAAAAATTACAAATTACTTCACATGGTGGAAAATCAATACATATTCACTACTAAAGACTGTATTCATATTATTTGGATGAAAAAATAACATTAAAACATTAATAAATTGATATTTTAACTAATTGTATGAAAAAATTGAGTATCCAGGTTATATTAATCTTTGAAAAAAATAAAATGCACCATTAAGATAGAATAATATTGAGATAAAGTAACATTTTATCAAGTAGAAAGCAGAGAATGGTGTGGTAAAATTAAAATATATGTCTACACCAAATATAGTTGTAGATATTATGATAGATACATTTCAAAAAGAAAATTTTTAAAAGCATTATTTGACTATTGGAGTTGAATCATATCCATCCATTTGTTGGTTTAGAGAAGGACATCGAGTTCACTAATCGATTTTATACATGGATTTTTAAATATATCATAAAATAAATTCTTCAATCCATGCTTTCAATATATTGTATATTTATAAATTTTTTAGAAAATTATATCAATATACATGTATTATATGTGTAGGATTATAAAAAAATGGATGTTTCAACATTAGGAATCGTTGAGTTAATAATTATCACAACAATCATGATGAATTTATCTTTCGTTTTATTGAAAAATAGGATAAATAAGTTAGTATTTATATTTTTTTGGATGAATATTTTAGGGCGAGTGATTTATAAGTATTCAAAGTGGAAAATTTTACTAATATGGGTAACTAATAAAGTGGGATAATTTCATAATAGTTGTTGATAAGTTGAGGATTTTAATGTTAAATGGGATCTTAGATTCAAAGGATGTTATTTAAAATGACCATGATATCAGTGTAGTAATTACCTATGAAATATTTCCATTTAACTCGTATTTCAAACATTGATCATGTCTCACGTGGGATTAGATTTAATGATTGATGATTCATTGAATACATTATAACAATTGTGTTCAAGAAACTTGACATGTCCAAAAAGTATGTTCAGGTTAGAAAAATGTTTAAATGGTATTAAAAGGGTTATTAACAATCCTACAGAGAGGAATATATTAAAAAATAAAATAAAATATTTTTGTGTTGTGTTTTAAAAAACATTAGGAAATCCCTTATACCACCCAAAGTATAATTTTATAATCATCATATGGAAATTCATCAAGACTAGAAGAAAATATAGATGTTTTTATGGATAACAGAAATAAATTTTCGTTGTTCCAAATATTTTTGTAAAATGGATTGATTAATGAATATAAAGTAAATGTAATGTTACTGGTCAATACAGTTTTAGAAATTTGTGATGTTGGAAAGTGGGAATTTAATTTATTCTTATCTATTCAACATTATATAGTTAATATATTAGTTTTTGTGGTTGTGTTTTAGAATAAAGACATCCAATTAAAGTGTTTCATGTTTAATAACACAAGAATGGAAACACAATGTAGCCAAAATTCATGGTTTTTTAAAATATAGAGAAAGACATCAATGTTATATTTAACATGTTTTGATGAATAAATCTAGGTATCTTCTTAAATTTTAAAATTATGTAATTTTTGGGATAATATTTTTAAAATACTATTGTTTTTTAAAAAATTACATATTTGAATGGTAACATGTAATGTTACAAATAAAGATGTTTTTTATATATCTTTATAATTTGATATTATTTACATTTTAAAATAATGTGAAAATATTGGGTGACTTTATTCCCTTAAAAGTGACCTAATTAAATTTATAGTTATGGGTATTCATAGGGGTTATGACCAAATAAGTTTTAAGAAAATAAAGAAACATAAGACATGATTTCATATCTCAGATCAAAAAAAATTCTATAGAGATGGTAGGAAAATGTAAAAGAATTTGAGGTTGTAAATATAGTATGAGAATATAATTATGGACACAATTATGTTAATATAATAAATAGTTTCTTGATACCCATTGATAACATTTTAAATGAAGTAAAAAGTGAAAGATATAGTTTATCAACATGATAAAGATATGAATTATTGTTATGACAATAAAACCATCACTTTTCTATATTCTAATTGGTGAAAATTTACTAATCCACATGTCTAAAAATATATTGTAACTCATGAAATATAGGAGTGATATTTCTAAATGAGTGATGTTTTAAAACAATAGGTATATTATATCTACTCTAAAATTGTAACAAAGAGTGTTATTTAGTAAATTTTATTCCTCGACACAATATCATTGTTTGATCCTTTCAAATTAACCTATTTGGTTGAACATATGAAAAAAAATCACCTTTCATATGTTTTTATCTTATATGGATAAGAATATACAATAGTTCCCATTAACTATGGATCATGATCATTGTAGAAGAAAGTATGAATTTACATACAGTAATTCACCCCAAAGTATATTCCCTATTGTGTCCATCAAGATCAAGAAATTTTTTAAAATAAAAACTATAGAAATGAAATTAATCAAGTATGATTGTAAAATAAAACTGGACCCATAAAAATAATGGAAACCTAAACTTATCCTTGACACTTTAATTTTGATGTCTCTAAAAATAAAATAAGAAATAATAAATAAAGAAACTAAAGAAGAATTAAGGAACATTGAAGAAGGGAGAAAATAGTGGAGAAGGATTATCCCATGCTACTATACAAATAAGGGAGATATAATGTGATCAATTGCTATAAAAAATATAATGAAACTATATTAAATTGACTAAGTTAAGAATTAAGTTTAATGAAATAATTTGAATCTTGGTGTCCCTTCAATTAAGATATAGTTTTCTTCTATACTTCATACAGACTAATATTAAAACTATAATAGGAGATGTGTTCTAGGAAGTAGTATATATTACCCAACTAGAATTTATATGTACATCTTTGGAGTTTCTTGTGGGATCATTCTCTTTCCCACCAAATTTTTTATTCTTCTTTATATAATCCCATATCCTTCTAACTTCTTCACATTAACTTTTCATGAGAAAATACACACAATTAGATTTTAAAAAATAAATAATAAATCAAAAAACATATTCAAATGTGATTTTTACAAAGTATCTAATTAAAAAATATTTTTATGGTTTTACTAAAAATTTAGAGTCTTCATTATCCCTAAAATTTCAAAATATCCTTTGTAATTTATTTTCTCAATTTTAAATTTTTTTATATATTCTAATTTTTTGAGATAATGATAAAAAATAATGAATTTTCCTTTTGTAAGAAGTGTGGCATAAAATAAGTAAATGGTTAGGCTTCTTCATTATATAATGGCACATAATTTTATCAAATGGACTATCTAACCACTCCCCTAACTAATGAACACGCACAAAGTATTAAATAATATAGTTCAACCAAGTACCAATATGAAATAGATTATCAAATAGAATTTATTTACCCACTTAATTTATTTAAAAATAAACCATGAATTATATTTAAATAAGACTAGGGTGGAAAAGTAAATCCATCAAAACAATGAGTTTAGATGAATTAAATTTATTTATGGAATCAAATTTTTTATTTGGGAATAAATGTAAGGTGGGATCAATGTATAAAAATGTCTATACAAATAAGACTATATGATGTATCATATTTAGTTCAATTTTTCAATTATTAATTAAAAACATATAATAAAATATAAGTTTTAAATAAATTTTTATTTTATGGAACAAATAATATTATGAAAATATAATAGCTCTAGAAAATCACATGGGTATGGGTGTGGTGGGTATGATAAAAAATTATTCTAAAAAAAATATAAAAGTAACAAATAATATGAAAGGAATGTTATAGTCACACGAAATAAATAGAGATAACTATTTTATAATTTACTGTAACATCATGGGTATAAAAAATATCATTCTCAAAATTAAAATAATGCAATGAGGAAGAAATTTATATTTTAAAAGGAAATAAATAAAATTTAATAAATAATAAAATATCAGAATTTATTGAGTACTATGATGGAAAGTAAAAATTGGGTAGAAAACTGGGGTGGCAAAGGAATTATTTCTATTGATGAATATAAAATATCGAATATAAGAATAAAAATTTAGTACATAAAATATACAAGGAATAACAATGTAAATTTTTTCAATCCAATAGATTTATATGTTTTAAAACAAACATTTTTGTGTATCCCTCAGTTATTAATCCACACATGACATCATTTCAATCATATATGCCATGTATATATCATTATTATGTGTCTTTTTATTTTTTGATATTCTAGTTATAAATATATTTTTAGATAAAAATATAATATATATTAAAAAACAACCTTGAAAATATTAATAAGATGTGGAAGTTTATATAAAAATAATTAAAAGTAATAAATTTCATACTAATGTATGGTAGGGATTAAAAATATAGATGAATTAATTTTCAACCTTAAATATAACACTTAAATAAAAAAAATTCTTCGTTATTTTTGTTTCTAATTATTAATAGTTTAGACACATCACTATAGAAATACCTCATTGAATATTTTTTATTATACAAAAAATTAAAATAATGACTTCGATTTTAGTACATGGTTAAGAACATAGTTTTTCAAAAATAATCATATACATTACTGTAAAACTATTTCAAACTCTTTCTATTTTTTTAAATTTTTATATTTATAAAATCGTTACAATTCCTGAATATATTTTTCTATAACTAAAAATTAATAAATTGACATGAATTCCAAGGTGGTAAATTAAATAAGTGATGTATCGATCAGCTAAAAGACACCCTCTAACCAGCCTAAGATTTTTGTCTAATGATTTTATTTTTGTTTAATTTTTATTATAAATAATGATTTCAATAAATTTTTTCATATAATACACGAAATAAAATGCAACAAACTGTTAATTGAAAAGTGGGTAGATATTTGAATCTGAGATGACATGAATTCTTGAAAATTATTGAGTCTTCGAGGAAAAATTTATTCCTATTTATTTTTAGTGATAAAATTCACTTATATACAATAAACACACACACACACATATATATAATGATCATGTATAAAGTTACTTACACACACATATATTTTCAAATAAACGACCTACTATAAAAACATATACCATAAGACAAAATTTTAATTTTAATTATTTTTTACTATTAGTCATAGTGGGGTTATTTTTTATTATATATATATATATACATAAAAAAAAATAATTTATTTTTACAAGATATGAATTTTATTTTTTATCTATTTATTTATGTACTAAAATAAAAAAACATGAAATATTTTTTACAGTGGTGGCTGGATGAATGAAAAGATAAATTTTGTTTCATCCTCCCAATATAATGTGTATAATATATATGTTTAATTTTATAATTAGTTTGTATATTTATACACTATATCTTGTAACATGAAAAGTTCACTAGGGATCTTCATGTTATCAAACAATATTATTAATGTACTGATATAATAAATTTTATTAGGGGATAGATTTAGATCAAAAAAAAGTATTTTTAAAAAAGTTTTATACACAAATTAAAATTTTATTTATAATAAGTTTACCTAATTTAATACAAGTTTCATGTTTTTAATCACATTGTTGAGTTTTTATTATTTTAATTTTCTTACAAATTTGGATAGTAGAAGCTTTAGCCTCTTCACAGGGATTGTTTCCTTTATTATATTCTATGGTTTATCATTATCTATTTGATTTTTTTCTAAAAACTAACCCATTTGAATATAAAAAAATAATAAGCATTGTAACGAACTGAAAATTTTAATTTAAAAAAATAATAGTCATAATGATTCTTAACAAGCAACACCAAGTTTTAAGCAACTTATGATATAATATGTAACTGTGATTGTTACTATGTAACTGTTAAATTAGAAGTATGAATAAAATTGAGTGCATTATGAAAAATATATATAAAGTTTTTATGTAATGAATTTTTTATTAATTCATAATAAATAAATGCAAAATTTCTAGTGAAGTAATTTTGTGCTTCAAAAATAAATTTTCATCAAAAATGGGTTTGATTTCATTTTGTGTATGAAAATTAAAAAAAATTTATATCATTTTTTAAAATATTATTTTATGAGATCAATATAATTTTTTATATCATAATTTCAATATTATCTTCTGTTGATTTGTTTTATTTTTCTTAAAATATTTATTTTTAATTTAATAGAGATAAATACTGATTTTTATAAAACAATATTTTCTTTTTAATAACTCAAGAAATATAAAAATCCCCATTATATTTTGAATTTAATATTAATGTAACATAATTATCATTTAATTTTAAATAATCATATTAACTACATAAAAATCAACATTATACTTGATTTTGGGTATAAGTTCATTTAAGGGCATCAAAACATAGTTTTCTAAAAACTTATATTCATTTAATTTTATGAATTTATATTAAAAGTGATTTATACCAATTATAGGAATTTAATCTTGAGAAACAGATTCCATATTTGGAATTATGAGGTTCAAATTTGGTAAATAGGTCCATTTTTTATAATTATGAATACTGATATTGGTAATTATTTGTCACATTAGTGATGGGAAAACTTGGTTAAAACTATGGGTGTAATGAATTAAAATATATATTACACTTTACTTTTCCTTATTATATGATTGTTTTAATAAAATACATCATATATATAAAACTATATAAATTTATTGCCACTTTTCTTTGATTATAATTTTTATATAATTTTAACTAAAGGATAAAAACATGCCTCCCTCTTGATATTAATTTATTATAAATCATCTCATAGGGATAAAAAGAATTTATGAATAAATAGAATAGGATATTTAGAAATTAATTAAATTATTTTTATTGTGGATGTTTTTTTATAAGATTGGGTGATGGTATAATCACCTTAAATTTTTATGAAACACTGACTCTATACTTGTGGAAACAATATGAAAATCTATTAAATAATTTTTAGAATATTAAATGAAATATGTTTTGGATGAATTAGGGAATTAAATGAATTTCACAGCTAATAATAACTCATAATTTATGTTAAATAAGTTCATATTCAATTTTTTTTATTCTTATGACATTAAAGTAAAATTAAACGAATAGTCTAAAATGACTTTAATGATATTTTATGAGAAATAATATTTTATTAAATAATTTCATTTTTTAAAAAATAATATTTAATTAGGAATGTGGAATGGGAAATTGCATAATATTTACTTCATGAACCATTTTATATCAAAGTTTCACCATGGAAGTAAATTTATATCCTATAAAAGATAAAAAATTCATAAGCATGGTTATGGTTATAAGGGGATAAATGTTCGGTTAATCCAAAATAAAAGGTTAAAAATGAAAAAAAACATATAAAACATTATTTTATTATTATATTTAAACCTTAGACTCTTTTTAGTTAAATTAATTTACTTTTTGATGTATTTTAATTTAGTAATATATAAATTATATTTAAATATTTTAAGTAATTCCATGTGTGTCCTCTCCACACTTATAAAATAGGAGATCCATTACTCATTTATTCAAAATTTTGGATCTTTCTAAATTAGCATATACCTAACCTAATGCATTATTATATTCCTTCCCTTTATACAAGAACTTATTTTTTTCCATAATAACATCTTATTAAGGTTTAAGGTGTAAAATAATGGGGGTCTCTCGAAGATGAGGTAATAGTATTAATCAAATCATTTAATATTAATTTCTTCTAATACATGGTATAATTTTTGGGTATACATATAAAATTAAATAATTAAGTTTCTTATATATAGTAAAAAATTTTACTGATGTAACAATCATTATCCACCTCTTTGCTATGTGAAATGAATGTATACTCTGTGAGTATGTGCGGACTACCACCTCCACGTAATGATATGATACATTTTCCTTTACCACCATTCATGTATTTTTATTAAGATGAATATAATGTATATATATAATATTTATAACATAATTATGATTTTATAAAGTTAATATATTACTTACCTTCTTACCCTTCCATCTGTTGGAAAATGAAATGTGGAATGTGCGTACTTGTGGACTACCCCTATATGAGAAGATGTAATTTGTTTTATAATACCCCCACACTTTTATGGTCATAAGGATGAATATAATGAATAAATATTAAATATATAATATATTTAAGAGTTTTTAATGTAAAATATTATATAATTTATTACTTTTCCATGAATTAAAAAATTGAAAACATCATTCATGTGTATGTATAGAATATCATCTTCATGAAACAATGAGACTCATTTTTTGTGACATTATTACATGGTTAGACTTTAATGTTTATTTAATGTATATAAATGATATTTATAAAACTTTTATTATAATTTATACAATGTAAAAATGACCCATTTTACCTTGTTCAACCTACCATAGTTGTTTTGATATTATGAACCGACCATCCTCATAATGTTTGAAATGAACTTAGTTGAATTATTAACTATATAAGATATGGTAATAAATGAAATAATATGTATTATTAAAAGTTAATAAACCATAAATAGATTATTAAAAAATAAATACAGAAAAATATATTTATTATACATGAGTTCAATAATGTACATGGAGATTTTGACCCAAGGTAAGAGATTTATCATTACAATTTCCATTAATAAAGACTCATGAAATGGCAACCTCATTTTGTCTTTGAGTGGTGTATATTATTCTATATGGATGTATTTTATCATTAATTTAATGAAGTTAAATTGATTTATAAATTATTTAGATATCCTCTCCTTCAACTTTATTTTGATTCAAAAGTTAACAATGTGGAATTGGACCTTATTTTAAAAATATTGTTTAAATGTATTCCATTCAGACTCTATTTCTTCCTAATTTTAGTTATTTTAAGTTTTTAAATAATGTTATTATTTAGGATTAAAATTTTTTTATAGGTTATTTTTTATTATTCCTAACTTTCATTAGAACATATTAAAAATGATTTATTTTAATATATTCTATAGGTGTAAGTTTTTTACTTTATTTACCAAATTGTAAAAAGAATATTTATTTTAACGATCATTGAATGAATTAATTTTCCCAACATCTTGATTGTTATTTTATTTTATGATTTTATTTAAATTTAAAATGGTTGTTTTAAATGTATATATTTTTCTCAATATTATAGAATTTTTTAGTTCTAATTTTTTTTCTAATGAAATAAAAAATTCCTCTCATTTTTATAAAGAAACTGAAAGTATTATTACTTATATTATTGAATTAAAATTAAATTATGTTTTATAATTAATTTTAACCATATATATAAATTTATATCTATGTTTGTGAGTGCGTGTTTTATGAATTACATGGTTATTGGAAATTTTATATGAATTACATGCTATCCCAAAATAGACCAGGTAATGAGTGAGCCTGATAGAGATCTTCAATGTAATGGAAAAAGTCATTGAGTTTAAGAATGATACCTTCTACTACATGATGAAATAATTATAGAATTTTGTGATTCTATTTTAAGGGTGATTGTAAGGATAATTTTCCAGGATAACTACAAGGTTTTCAATGAATTCTATAGGATTTAAAGTAAATATTTTGATTTAAAAAGTAGAGTGAATGAGCACAATAATTTATGTAAAATTTATGATATTATCAATGTTAAAGGTTTATTTCTATGAGTTATCATGTTTTCTTAAGTAAATTTCATGAATATAATTTTGAATTCATTTTTTCATAAAAAATGTCTTGTAAAAACTATGGTATTTGAAGTAAATTTCATGAGAATGTAAATTATTAATTTATCACAAATTTTTATTATATAAAGAGGAAAACTTCTTTACATGTTTTCATGAATGTACAATGTACTAATTGGTTTCCATTCTTTTTATATCTATGATTAATATTTTTTTCCCATATGAATTTGTAAAATGTTTTTAATAGGGCATAATGATTGGGAGGAATAAATATGAATTATATCACTAAATATAGAAGTTAGTATTTAATTAATAATGTGGTTTCCTAGGTGATATTTAACTATGAATTTAAGAATCAACATCTTATAGAAAAAATTTGACAATTTGAATAAATTTTCCCTTTCTAATATAATGTTTCCCAACTTTTCTAAAACTCTAAACTTAAAAGTTCTTTCTCATTTTAGATAGTGAAACCCCTATTATAAAAAATAATAATTATGGGTTTATTGTGGTGTTAGGATCTATAGTTGGTATGAGAAATAATGATTAGAAAAGTTTTAGAATATTAGATGATTCAAATAAAAATAGTATACGTTTTTTAAATGCATAATGGTTTAATAAGTCTAAGTTTGATCATATTTTTATGATAATAGATACACATTTTAGGGTTTTATTTTATAGGAGTACAGGGGGAGACATTTAGTGAGTTATAAAAGATAATTAATGTATATGAAACCCTTAACGTTAACCTATGAAAATTTTAATTGAGATAGAATGATTTTATATTAAAGACATATATTTAATGGGTTTTGAAACCTTTTGTGTTAATATGATTTATATTTTTATGTTAGTTATGGTTAATTGTTATAAAATGGTAATTTCATTTAGGGAATATATGTTTTATCATATAGAAAACCATGTGATTTAAAATTGATTTGGTGACTAAGTGATTAATGTTATATTTAATCAAGTTCAATATCTTGGGAACATTATATGACCGAGTTAAATGGAAATATTTTTTGGCTAACTTGGGATTTTATTTAAGGAATAAATTTTTAATTATCATTTAAAAGATTATATAATATTATTATAGATTTATGTTTATTCATTAAATTTATAGAAATTAGTGTCATATTTTAGAGATTATATTGTTATGGAAAATACATTTTTGGTATATAACTTTATGAGTGATTGATATTATTTAGAGATATTTGTTATGTCATTCTTGGATGAATATGTGATCAAATACATCTGATATTTGGGTTTTATTTTTTTATGGTAAAATTTTAAGGTTTTAAAGGTTTTTTATTTATGGAATGTTCTAAGAGGAACATTGAGTGTCATTATTATGATATTTGAGATTTATTCATATTAAATATTATATTCTCTTATGCTAACCTTTTTTGTTATTTTTTAATGGATATAAATTGGAGTGATATCTTTTTAACTTATTTTAGATCTTGGGATCCATTAAAATTTAATTTAAGTTATTTTGGAATGAAAAATACATTTTGAATATTAATTTATTTTAGTAATAGTAGATATAAAAGTGAAAATTTATCAAATAATAACCAACGGATGACACTCGACTTATAAAATATAATGAAATCAAGTAAATATATTTTCTCATGTTATCTATTCTGAGAGTAAATGAATAAAGAAAATTGAAGGAATTTATATGAAAATATAAATATTATCATTTTATAAAAAATATGATGAATTCATGGTCTTCTATATAACCTTATATTTTATGGTTTCATGGTCCTTAAAATTCTTAGGGACATGTTTTATATCACTCTCTTTTATTTGTTTAATGTTATTTTTCTCCACTATATCCTTGTTTTAACTTAATTATTATGATATCCTTATCATGAAACCTGAATATACGTTATTTAAGTTGACCTTCATATATCCCTTTTCATAATTCAAATTTTATTATTATCATTTTTTACTTTGAGTGGTTTCAACAAAAGTATCTTAAAATATTATAATGTTTTTAATTTCATGATTATATTATTTATCTCCAACTCCACTAAATTAATTTGTTTAAAATTTTTAATGTCATTTTTAATAGTAATGAGATAAAAATAAATTCAAATAATTTTTCAAGGGGGTGATTGTAACATCTCCAAATTTTAGTTTAAAGGAATAATAAGCTCTATATATTTGTTAACATGGAACATCGATCTTTAAGTGAACTATTATTTATAATTTAAATGTGACCAATATATCCTATATGTTAAATTAGTTATATGAATAGTAATAAATAATTATGAAACAAAATTATAAAAATTATATATAATTATAATATATTTTTTAAATTCATAATAAACAAGTACTCAGTTTTTAATAAAGTAATATTATACTTCAAAAAGATGATTTCTTCCAAAATGGTTTTTATTGCATTATTTAATAGAAATTATAATAAAAATCATATTTTTTTTAGAAATTTTATTGTATGAAATGAAAACACATAATTTTCAAATTAAAATGCCAATATTTTCTTATGGTGATTATTTTTATTATTTATTAAAGTATTTATTTATAATTTAATAAATAAAAATACTATTTTTTATAAAATTTACTTTTATTTTCCATAAATTAGGTAATAAAATTAAAAATAATGATACTTAGTAAATATTAAAGAAACATAAGCCTAATTTAATAATAAATAATATAATTAATAACATTCGAATCCAAATTATAATTGATTTTGGTATAAGTTTATTTAGGGGTTTTACATGATTTTTTAAAAACTGTTTTCCATTTGATTTTACAGATTTATATTAAAAATAAATTCATCCAATTATATAAATTGGATCTAGATAAATTTAATGCATATATTTAATAAGTGATTTCAAATTTGGAAAATAGTATCCTTCTATTTTTGGTCATTATAAATAAAAATAATGGTAAATATTTTTCGCCTTATTAAGTCTAAAACTTGTAAAACAAGGTTTAAACAATGGGTTGAGGTTAAAAATCAATATAAAACTTGTATTTACCCAATTGTTTATATTGGTATTGAAAACATTCACCCTATATATGAAAATAATTAAATTTATTGCTACTTTCCATTGATTATAACATTTTTATTATTTTAGAAAAATGATAATTAAAAAATTTCACTCTCTTGATTTTTATTTCTCTTATTTGATTTAATTTATAAAAAATGATATTATGGATGAATATAAAAGTTTATTTTGATAATAAATAAATTATTTTTATGGTGGTACCATATTCTAAATTTTTGTTAATGTATAATTAACATAAATTTTTATGGAACACTAAATTAGTGATTTGGATAACAGTAACAAAAATATAGTAAATGATATTTAAAAAATTAAATGAAATATATTTGGATGAATTAATAAATTAATTTAATTTTTCAATTTTTAATAATTTATATTATAAGGTAAAATATTTTATATTAACAATGAATTTTCGTTTTTATAACTTTAAAGTCAAATTAAATGAATAGTTCCCAAAATTACATTAATGATATTTTATGTTAAATTATTTTTTATTAAATGATTTAAAAATTAGAAAAAATATTTCAATATGACTTTTGGAATTTAAAATGGTTAAAATTTTTTTCAATGGACAATATTTTATCCATGTTTCACTTTAGATGTAAATTTATGGCCCATAAATGATAGAAAAATGTGTTACAACAGTAAATGTTAAAAAGGGATGATAAAAGGGTTAAATCAAAGGATAAGGTTTAAAATGAACCCAAAACCTATATAATTTTTATTATATAAGGATATTTATACCTTAGAGTATTTTTGTTCAAATCTATGCCCATTTGTAATAACTTTACTTATGAATGAAATTAATTACATTTAAATAATTTATACAATTCGTAGTGTCTCGTATTCTCACTTATAAAAGGGAACCAACACTCCATTATTCATATTGTTTTTTTCCACATATTATAGACAATACCTAACCTAATTCCTACCTAAATTCCATCTTATATCTTATAGACTTCAAAAAAAAACCATCTGAACAAGGTTTAAGGGTTAAGCAAAAGGATGTTTTCTGATGAAGAGGTAATTTTATTAATTGAATCGTTTAATGATTATTTCATATTCTACCTTATAAAAAAATATAATATCCATGTAAAATTATATAATTCCTTATCTTTAATTTAAAAAACATTTATTTTGACAATGGAACTATAATGATCCTCCACATTTCCATCAAATGTGATATGAAAATAATGTGCATGCATAGGTGTGTACTACCACCTCCATGTAGAGATATGGTTCATTTCCCATAACCAACATTCATGGATTATAATACATAACGATTTTATGAAATATTTTTTCCCTTTAAATTTAATTTCATCAATATCTTGTGTTATATCCAACACCGAGTTTTAACAAACTATAATTTACTATTAATATTTTTATTTAAACATGCCCATTATAACCTTCATATTAATCATGGGGGTATGAATACGAATAATCACATTAAAAAAATAATTTTTAGGGGATTTGTATAAATAAAATATATTTTTAAATATTTTCTTTGTTTTCTGTCATGTATTTATATACTTCAAAAATACATTTCTTTTCAATGAAAGATTTTCATTATTTTCAAATATTAAATAACAAAATTAAATATTTCAAAATTTATAAAAAATTTATAAAAAAAAGAAATTAATTTTTTTTATCAACGTTTTAAAAATTATCTTATCAATATTTTTTTGATAATTTTTAAAAATATAAATGTTTTGTTGAATGAAGAAAAATATCGAATTTTATTAAAAATTTGGATTTCGTTTAAAGTATTTACAAAGTTATATATATATATATTTAAAATAGTTTAGAGGTAAGATTAGTTAAATTATATTATTATTAATCTAGTTTATTTTATTTTAGTCCATTAAAATTTTAATTTTTATATAAAAACTTTTTAAAATTTTTAATGTTTTTTCTTTAGAAAACCATTTCTTCATTGTATCTACTAGTTTATTTTTAAATTAAATTCCACCCCTTTTGTGAAATGAATTTGGAAAAATGTATTTAATATTTGGAATCATTATAATTAATATTATATAATAAGTTCAAAAAAAATTTTATTTATAATGAGTAGCAATAATAGTAAAAATTAATTACTGCGGTTAAGGTTAAAATGGGTTTATCAGGGGTTAAACTAAAACAATAACCGTAAAAATAACCTAAATAAATTTACAATTCCCATTGTTTATATTTATTTAAAAATTTTATAATCATATGTTCAATAATTATCCTTCTAGGATCCTTTTCTATTGTGTAAAATGTGGGCATGTCTTTTTCTTTTAAAAAAATCCAACTGTGTCCCCTCCCCCACATATAAAAGGGAACAACCTTTTCTCTCCTCTCCAAATATCCAAATACTTTTGGTTTTTTAAATACATAACTAAATAATATCCTTATTAAATATCTATAATTTATTTTAGGACTTATTTTTTATTAAGAAACCTTATTATGAAGGCTTTTGATGCAATCCTAATGATGTTGTCAAAATAAGAGGCAATGTTCTTAATTGAGATTTCTTTTATTTCTGACACCACCTCATTAGAATATTCTTAATCAATTATTATATAAATAAACAATTATATATCATAAAATTATATAGTATTATGTTAATTTACTAACTTATATCATTCTTCTCTTCCATTAAATGGCAAATGAAACCATCAGTCATGTGTACGACAGACTACTGCATCACGAACCGATGCAATTCATTTCCCATCATAGCCTATCAAAGGTGGATATAATGATTGATTTAACATGTATATATATATATATGTAAATTATTAAATAATTATACTTATTTAATTATAATATCCCAACTACCTTATTACCTTATAATCCTATGAAAAATGATAAAGTCGTATGTTCGTACATGTGGAGCACCATCCCTACAATGTGATGTGATGAATTTTTTATTTTATTTTGAAATGGGTGGGATATAAAGATATATTTAATTTAAATATATGGAATATATGATATAATTTCTTTTCATAAATATTAATTCATATTAATCTCTATTTATTTCCATTTGTAAAAAAATAGAAACATTGTTCAGGTGTACGTACAATCTACCATCTCCATATATTGTGTAATTAATTTTTCTATATATAAATTTTATGAGTTATTAAAAATATGAATATAATAAAAATATATGATATTATATCAATTTTAAAATTTTGTAAATTATAAATCCATAATAACTGTACAAGGACCAACACTACCAAACAAGAACATGCATGAAAAATGATGTACTTATCTCCCAGAAAAGTGATTTCAATAAAAAATGTCAATGAATTGGTGCTAAAATGTTATAAGTAAGTAATATATGGTATGATATATAATATTATTATTCTATAATATAATTATAATTATTATTTATTTACTATTCATGAGGTTTTAATGTGTTTGAATAATGTCGAGACTTGAGGAAAGAGATATTGGTCTTATTTTTATTTCTATGAGACATATGGGATATTCATCACTCATTTATTTTTTACAGTTTATATGATGACCATGAATTTATATTTTGATTATTATTATTAAATTTATGCATATTTACATACTATATAATGTTATTTATTTTATAGGGATAATGATTTAAAAATTACCAAAGTTGTATATTTTTTAAGTTAAAATATTCATTATTTGAAGAGATTGTTTATGATTATGATCACAATGAACAAAAATCATATTATTTATCTATAAATAGACTCATGATTTTTTTTATCCTTTGGGTATTTCTAGAGAATACATTTTCCTCTCATTTTCATCTCTTTAACAACTGAATAGATAAATATATATACATTTCTAACGAAAATTGACTTTATTCCTCTCTTCGGTCGATAATAATTTCTATTCCAGGTCCATGTTTTAAAACAATATCTAAAATAATGTTTTTATTATTAAAAAATTGTTTTCTAAAGTCATTATTACCCTTTTTAATTTTTACAATTTTTTTAGAAGGAATATTTTTATTTTTTTCTGAATGAGGAACTTCTTACCGAAGATGTTATTAGAATATTTGATTTATAATGTATGAAATAATCATTTTTTTCCAACATCATATTCGCAATGTGATTTAAAGATTCATGTAAAATATTCCAAGGTTATTTTCATGGAAAATGTTTTCTTTAATATTTGGGAATTTTTTATATTTTAACGTTGTGATTTCAAAATGAAAAGGACATTCTCCTCAAGAATGTTTTAATGGAAGTTTTATGGAATTTGTTTTCATAAAATACAAAAACCATTGGAATTGATTATTTTTTACTAGGGATATTATCCAATGGTTATATCCTTATTTTTTTCTTTTATGGTTTATGATTATGATGATGAGATTTTTATGAATTAATTATAACATAGTTTGATGAAATGTCTATGAAACCTTGTTTAATTGCATAGGTTGTGATATTATTATATAATGAATGTTTAATGTGTTTTTGGAAAACATATGTATGGGTTTAATTATGTGATGGGTAGAACTGGAATTATATATCCTTCTAATTCATTGGTTAAATAATGTTAAATAATGTGTTAATTATGTTATGCATGAACCTGATTTAATGTTCATAATGTTATGCATGAACCTGCTTTGATGTCCATAAGGTTGTTTGTGGACCTAATTTTTTATCCATATGGTTATGTGTGGACCTGGTTTCATGTACATAAGGTTATGTTTTGTCCTATTTTCATTTCCATATGGTTATGTGTGGACCTTATTTCATATCCATAAGTTTATGTGTGGGTCTGATTTAATGTCATTAACTTGATGAGTGTACCTGTTTCTATTTAAAAATGATCAAAATGTTATAAGATAACATTTTTCCACTCCCATTTCTATGTTATGATATCATTTAATATATTCATTTATGTGCTTTATGCTTTATGTCCTATGGAATTCATATATATTCCATGGCTTGGGTCATAAACTATGTCTTTTAGGGTATAGTTTTTGAATATTAAGATCATGTTCAAATACCCTTTGAATCATGTTATGTTTAATTTGTTAATGATATCTCCCTTTATAACCTTTATCAAGTATCTTAGATCACTATTTCTTATGTTTCATTTCTAGTATTTAAGAGGAAAGGTATTATGTAGGGTATTCTTAAGATGAATGTCATTATGTGAGATGTTGATCAACTTTCATAAAATAAGTGAGTTTCTCATGTAATATCCAATTACATAAAACCTTTATGGTCCTCCAGTGTGTATTTGTGAAATTTAATTAATATTAATAAAAAACATGTAGTATTTATGTATGAAATGAGTGGGTTTCTATGGTTGGTATCAAAGGTAGTTTTAGTCAATATTTATATATTATGGTTTCAAAACATTAGCCAAAAACCAAGGGATAAGTGAAATTATAGAAAAATATCTTGGAATTTTGGTGAAGTATATAGTGATTGGTTTCCAATAAATCACATATTGTTTGGATAAAAAAAGTTTATGGGGCTATGAAATAGTTATATCTAGGGGTAGTAACTCTAAAAAGGGCGCATTGGGATTTTACTCGATTTTCACCTAGTGCATGACATTAGGCCTTGCTGCACACATGGTTTGATAGTCCTAGGGGATATGTTTTGGAAATTCAAAAACTCTTTATAAATCATCATGATAGATTAAAATATATTTTTACCATGAATAACCTTGGGTAAACCAAATGTTTCATAGATTTAAAATAAGGTTTTAGGATTCAGACATCCTATAAATGAATTTTTTCAACATTTTGTGGTTTACCACTATGATTATTATTTCTCATTCTTTTCTTTTGGTTCTATGAAATGGTTAGAATAATATTACATCATGTTAAAGGAGATTATGATAGAAAATGAAATGATTTTTTACTAGAGAAACCCAATGTTGTGGGAAATGGAACGTAAAATCTTTTTTCTATGATCAAAAAACATTCTCAGGACATGAATCACACTGATCTTCCAAATGATCAAATGATGGTATAACTTACTACTGAACTTTCATGAGTAAATATCTACCATATTTTAGAATAACTTATGATCCACTAGTATCTAAGTTATTAATCATTTCTATTGAGAATATATTTTATATTCTCAAGTGTATGGAACATCATAATGATGTCTTAGATATTTATTGATTGGAACAAGAAGGCGATCAATGGTGGAACCTTATTAAGAAAATAAAACAAGTGAAAAAACATACCCTATTAATGTTATGAGTGTAATATGATATATTTCATTAAGTAATTCTCTCATATTCTATATATTAATATCAATAAAGAATTATTTTATCTTAATCAATATAAGGATGAATCCATTTGTAATTATAAAAAAACTTTATATGTCTTTCAAGGTATTATTATGGCATAATTGTTATCAAAGAAAAAAAAATTGAATGATTATTGGGTGGATTAAGACAAAATATCTAAAAGGAATTAGAAGTAAGAGACTTTAGGAGCTAAAAATAAATCATTTTATGTGTAATCAATGTTGAAATGGAAATTAGGGATTCCCACCATTCCCATGGTTTTGATAATATGAGAAAGATTGTTTCTCTTGAAAATCAAAATAAATAACAAGATGGAACAAAATTGCATACATATATATGTTAGAAATGTGGGAATAAATTTAACATTCTGGGTAAATAAAGAATATGACATTCTCATATTTATTTTAATTTGTGAATAAAATTTTAATATTACTTTAAAGGGAAAGCTATGCTTGATGGCGTACCTAATACGCAACAACAAGTTTCTTTGAAATCTTACATTGCACACTATAATAAAATAATATTATTTTAAAAGGTAGTTAATTCATAACCATTGTAATGAAGGGAATGAATAGAACTAACTACAAAATGATTATATATGTTTGTCATATATTTTTACTTTTATCTAATAAATTTTAGAGGCTTAAAATGCGAATGAATCAAATTTTAAGCAAAAATATTCTAATATTCTTTAAAAGGTCGATTAACCGCCTTTTGATGGAGAAGAATTTTTCGATCCACATTTGTATAATTTTATATTTTATATTTGAAAAAA
Source organism: Viscum album (assembly GCA_963277665.1). Lineage (NCBI taxonomy): Eukaryota > Viridiplantae > Streptophyta > Magnoliopsida > Santalales > Viscaceae > Viscum > Viscum album. Next base: position 947,775,116 of record OY728155.1, on the reverse strand, counting down.
AATAAAATCCTTCTTTAGAATTGGGACATCAAAATTTACTTTCTGTATGTTTTTGGTATTTTTCCGATAAAGTTCATTTTTAATGAATATTGAATGATCTTGTATTTTAATTCAAAACCTACTTTTAATCTAATTTATTTATACGGTTAGATTATCTTTTTAATTTGTTTTAAAGTTAAATTATAATATATTTTTACCATTTAATCCAATTTTGGACATTATAATTAATTTCACTTTGAAACTGGACATAAACAAGTGTCAATCTTTTGATAGATATTATTTTATAAAAACACAATATTTGTTTTGACAATGGGAATTAATTATAAAATTAATTAATTAAACTTATATGATTTGAATTTGGTAAAATTGAAATCATTTTTTAATTTGGAATTTCAAATTTAGGTTGAAATTATTTTGGTATTTTTCTGAAAAATGTTAATTTTTAATTAATAACGAAAAATAATGCGTTTTACTTCAAAACTGCTTTTTTTGTCTAATTTAATTATATAGTTATATTTTTATTTTAATTGGTTTTAAAGTGTAATTGAAATATATTTTTATCATTTAATACAATATTTTTCATTGGATGTAATTTCACTTTTAAATTGGATATAAAAACAAATCAATCTTTTGATAGATTTTACTTCTTAAAAACACATCTTTGGTTTTGGCAAATGGGAATTATTTTTAAAATAATTACTGAAATTTCTGTGTTTGGAATTTGATAAAATGGATTCCATATTTTGAATCATAAGGTCAAAATTATGTAATTATGACTCTTTTTTGGACACTATGAATAGTAACACCGTCAATTATCTTTAATTATCACGATTAATTAGTAATCGGGTAGTTAAGGGTAATAAAATAATATCAAAATAATATAAAATGACCCCAAATTGTGTCCAAATCCTTTTTTTGAGTCATGGACGACCATGGGATGCCTCGTTCCAAATATTGTGACCCCATGGACTCACTTTAGTATGATAGTGACATTTTATTATATTATTTTTTTAAAGGAAGGTATAACCAAAGTATGTATCACCTAAGTAAAACAATTTTAGTTTTGTTTAAATAAATTATATCTTAGACTATAAATAGTCATTTTAAATCTAAAAATATTTCCTACATCATGGTATTTTTTTATATAATTTTTAGATATTAAATAAATAAATTTATTTATGACACCATGATGATGCAGTGATTAACTCATTAATGAACGATTTAAATAAAATGAAAAGATAAGGTAAAATACAAGACTAACACTTGTATAAAACCAATTTTATGGGTGTATTTCGAACCCTTATCACCTTATCCTAGAAATATATAATTGTGGGAACTTAAAAATTCAAAAATAATTTAATAATAAAGTATATTTTTCTTGACCTTCCAAGAGTTCCCATCCTCCCTCTTATAAAAGGCCCCCAACTCTACTCCCTTACCCACACCTCTCAATCACCTAGATCGTCCAACCCATACTCCTTTTTTCTCTCAACATCCCTCTATTCATCCTAGAAGCCTTACCTTAGGCAGAAAGCTCTTCAAGCAACTCTTTTGGTTCAAACCAAGGGGAGTTACCCGATTTAAAGGTAATGTCTTCTCTTATGTCCTTTTATTTTATTTTTCTTCTACAAACCCCTAAACTCTTTTTATTACTTTAATTTGTAACAAAACAAGTATATCAAATATACTAGTATTTTTTTATGAGAATTATTTGAGCTACACTTACACACACCTCTATCTAATGGTTAAAGAACATATTGTTTCCGTGGATGGCGAATTACTGCCTCACAAAACGATGATTGTTCAATTATCTCCTACCGCCTGTTATGGTGGCCATTATGATGTAACTTTATTTTATATATGTTATATATTGTATTTATGTTTTCTATATTCTTCTGTATTTTATATTTAAAACATATTTTTCTGCTTTTCAAGTTGTGAAAATGCGATACTTTCATATGAGGAACTGTGGACTACCGCCCCTCAAGTGATGTGACTCGTTCATGCAATACATGGAATATATAAATAATGAAATTAATGAAATTATGTGATCTATATAACATATATATTATAATGGAATTATAATATATATATATATCTCATTTATTTTTAATTCCATTAATATGACAAAGAAATGAAAGTAGCGTTCATGCGTACGTACAGCCTACTGTCTCCATGAATGGTGAATTTAATTTTCTATCTCTAAATGTTATGGAATAGTATAAAATGAATTTATACTGGATATATAGGATATTTAAATCATTAATTATATTTTGGAGATGATGTACTTATAACTACATGGACAATTCATTTCAAACAAGTTCATTTTTGACTCATGTACCAAACATCGACAAAAACATCTGATATGAACTCTCATAATTAACTAATTATTATAATATTATAATAAGTGATATGAATCGAATAATAAACTTTAAAATAGGTACTTAAGAAATTATAAATTGACCAAAGTCTATTATTCAGGAATATAAAGAAACGAACAAGACAAGTCGGACTTGAGGTAAGGGATTCAACCTCTCTCTTTCTTTTCAAGTACTCTCTTTTATTTCATTTATTTTACGCTCCATGTTGTCATGTTGTAGTATGTTCTATTATATTCACCATACTGTAATTTGTATTTTAATATGATTATATACCACTTTTTACTCTTATCAATTCATTTTATTAATTTTTAAGTGGCGCCGTTAGGCTGCCGAATTTTCGTAAGGGATTTCTTATCTCACTTTTAATTCCATGAGATTTCCAGTGGTCACCACTTATTTATGGAATTTGGTGTATTTTGTACATAAAATTTATATATATTATCATGATTCTATTTATATTCATGTTTTTATGAAATTCATTTGGTGGTTATTATCTTTTGGTCATACGACTCGATTGATTACAATGAGGTAAGGGGTTTTTATCTCACTTTTTATTCCCATGATATTCATGCTACATTTGCCACTATTTCCTTTTGTGTGGTGTATGTAATGAAAATTATTCTACTATTTGTGTAATTTACTCTCATTTATTGGTATTTAAATCTTCATTGTATGACCCTTCATTCATGGGGTGTATGATTCAAAAGTTACCCAAATCGGTAAGGGAAACTTTCAGCCTCCTCTTTTTAAAAGGATTCTTTTTTGTTATGTCTTTTAATTTAAATATTTATAATGTTGGGATATGTTCTTATATATCCTTATTGATATAAACTTTATTTACAAGTAATTATATACCCTTTTTATCTTTCATCAACTCATTTTCTAAATTTTAAAGTGACGCCATTAGGCTGTCGAATTTCTATAAGGGAACTTACTAACCCAATTTCAATCATTCAGGTTAAACCTCTACTTCTTGATTATGTCTTACTATGAATATATGTGGATGACCTATGATTGTTTTACAATTAATATCCTCTTATATTGGGTGTATTTATATTTGTCACACATAATTATGTAATTGATTTATCTTTAATCTAAGGATACTGACTTTGTAAGGGACTTCGTCTCAATATCCTTCCATTGAGGAATATTTTGTTTTAATGTAAGAATTTATTTTATAAGTTGTATAAACACCTTTGAATTTTCATTTCATTCAAAGAGAATCATTTTATACAAAGTTTTTTACTAAATTAAAAAAAGGAATTTTTCTTTTAACGTACGCGGCGACAATAACCTTTCCACCGCTGCGAGTATTATTTGATCTTTGGATTCCTCAACAAGTCATAATGTTTTTAAAAGAGAATAAATACCATATAATCTTTTATTTATTTTGGTATTGAAAATGTATTTTATAATGGATTTGTTATGTAAATATATTTAAGTGATATATTGTGATTAAAATGTGTAAATGTTTTCTTTCCTATATATATGTTTTATGTCTTATGATTTTATAATGGTACTTGGACATTTGACGGGTGGTTACATGATAAACCAAATGACGAGTGGTGATGTGAATACCCGGATGGGTGGTTACGTTATAACCTCTAATGCATTGGGTATAGAAGTTTGTTTTATGGCTATTCCATTTAGTGATATGTGTGGAAGTTGATCGTACGGTTATTCCATTTAAGTATGTTTATGTCCGAAGTTACCATTATATGTTATGTGTTCTTTATATGGATTTTATGGTAATATTTTGGTTACAAAAGGGTAAGTAATGATATTTTATTCAGTGAAGAGTATTTACAACTTCAAAAAGGTGAAAGGTATTACTTATGATAAAGTATTCATGATTTCCTTATTGTTTTGAAAAAACTAACAGTTTTCCTTATTTGTGTATCCTTTACTAGGCTTTTTATGCTCATCCGATGTTTTTGAAATGTTTTCCACATGACTTAAAGATGAATAGGGTCAATGATGGGATCAAAGAAAGACATGCTATCTAAAACATGGAAATAGACATGTTTCTTTTTAATAGATTTTATTTTTTGGAAACTTAGTAGAAGTTTCTACTTTGTAATCCTTTGAGATGTAATAGTTATGTCCTAATTCTCTAAAACCCTAAACTTGAAAAGATACTCTATGTGAATTATTCATTTAATTCGTGATTATGTAATGTTTTAAGGACGGATCCTTATAATAAACATCAATAGAATTATTAAAATATAACCATAAGTTTCTTAAAATATTTATAATTTGATTATAAAGCTTGTGAATATAGAAATTCATTGAATGGTTCTATTGATTCAATGAAATAGAAAAAGATTCCCACTATTGAATTTACCACACTTCAATGATTTAAATGAAAATAATTTAGGTTATATTCCAACCAGTGCATGAATCTAAAGGTTCATGATGATTATCGACATCAACAACCTCTTAAGGTCAAATATAATGGGAAATATAATGTGATCACAACTACTAAAGTGCATTATGAGAATTTCATGGTGAAATGTAACCTTATAATCCACACAAAATTATATAATATATTATATGATTATGTCTATATAAACTTTTTTTCCAAATTAATTTTCATAGGGTATTGAATTACCATCTCAATGATTAGATATTGAGTTATCAATGAAAACCCCTAATGATATTATGGATGTATCCCATGTCGAAGTTCCAATACGATTGATTTTTATGGGATAATGCTTCTTGAAAATCTTGTTATTGTCACATTAGTTAAATTTTATGTAATTCAAAGAATATATTAGACTCCATTTTATGGATCCAATATAAACATTTAAGGGAACTATGGCACATTTCATATTCCAAATAAATTCATTCACATTGACTAGTGTTAGGATGAATACAAATATCCAGTTTAAATTTCATAAATTGTATGGGTCTTGATTAATATTCCACGTGGGTATTTATTGAATATGGTTTGTCATAAAATCAACATTGATCATATTCATATTGCGTGAGAGTTTTTTGAGGTCTTTATAGATGTGTTTCGAAGTCTTCCACCAAATCATGAAGTTTATTTATGAATAGAACTCATACTATGTTATATACCTATTTCAGATACTCCGTATAGAATTGACACGATTGAGTTGTAAGAACTGAAGAAGAAAATCCAAGATAATAATTAAAAAGGATTTATTTGGATAACTATGTCACAATGGGGAGAACATTTCCTTTTTTCATGGTTTGTATGCATATTATAGATGGTGTATAGAGAGTTTCTCATAAATATCTTATCCACTAACAAATTTAACTCATAATGGATCCAATTTCCTCTGGTTAGATGAATGTGAAAAAAATTTCAAGGAACTTAATATAAGGTTTGTCAGCACACCAATACTTAATTTATCCCATGTTAGAGAATAATTTTTAATATATGGTGATTCATTAAAGAAGGTATTGGGAATTCATCTAATATAGAATGATATGGTGATATCTTTTATCACATGTCAATTGAAGGATAACGATAAAAATTACTAAACTAATTATTTTGAGATACCTATAGTATTTTTCGCATTAAGTATATAGAGGAATTATCCTTATAGAGAAAGATTTGATATAAATACTTATCTTAAATGTTTAATTTAAATAATTATATAACAATATAGGAATATTATCGAGAGAAGATGGTTGAAAATGAAGAAATATTATGAATGCACAATACATTACCACTTTGGGAAGGTGAACAAGGTGACCAATTATTTATGTCAGAAGGATAATACTATATTATCTATTGTGAGGATCGTAAAATATATATTATTTATTTATTTTCAATGTTTGAATCTAGATATCTTGAAGTTAGGGGAGAAATATTATCTTCATAGATGAGTTTTGAACCTTATATATATGTAAAGAGTAAAGAGGTGTATAAAGATGATTTAGAGATACAGAAGGTTAAAAATGTTCCTAATTTTAAAATTTATTATTATAGAATGATAAGGTTTAAGAACCATTTATATGTATTTTCCATACCAGATTTGAAGAATGAGATGCTTTAGGAAGATCATAGTTCTTTATTATCTATCCAGCATAAAAGTCCACAGATTTACATAGATTTAAAAGAGTATTCTTGATGGGATGGAAATAAGATAGATATTATCGAGTTTGTATCTTAGTGTCTGGTATGTCAACATGTTATGACTGAGAGATATTATTCTAAGGAGATTTTAAAAAATTCCCAATACCAGAATTGAATTTGGAAAACATATCTATGAACTTTGTTATCGGACACCCCAAAACATATGAAGGATATAACGATATTTGGGTATTATTCGTTCGCCTAAAAAATTCATAAAACTTCATTTATTTCAAATAATTCTTCTCACTATATCATATTTTTAGCATATACACTAATAAATAGGTAATGTTGGATGGAGTGCCATATTCTATTCTATCTGATTGAGATTGGAGGTTTACCTCAATGTTATTGAAAAGTCATTAGCAACACAATGATACAGAGTTTATTTTTTGAAAATACTATGATCTAAATAAAAATGATCATTCTGATAGAACCATTAAAACTCTTGAGGATATGATGAGATATTTTTATATATATATTAAATGTGGTATGTATCTATACTTTCCTATAGTTGTGTTTTCTTAAAACAACATATTTTATTTGATCTCACATATATATCCTTATGAATCCCTCTATGAAATTAAATATTGAACTATAAAATGATGGGATGAAGTTATAGAAAGAAAAATATTGTGTCCTCATCAAGCCGAGGAAATGGAAGTGAATGTTAAATCCCTTTAGTAAAACATCAAGGCCACTCAGAGTTGATAAAACTTTTATACTGAAAATCATTGACACGATCTTCAATTTAAAAATGGTTATAAGGGTTTCCTATAAATTTATCTAGGGAATCATTTTATGAGAATCAGGAAGAAATGAAAGCTAAAACGTACATATATTTTACTTATTGATATTATTTATTGAGTTGGGATGGTAGCTTACTGCTTTGAACATCCACTAAACCTCTCTCAAGTTCACAATGTGTCCTATGTATCACTCACGAGGAAGTAACAACAAGCCACATAATATTTATTGTACTCAAAGGTAAAAACACTGAAGAAAGATGATTTTATAAGAAAAAACTAATGCAGATTTTTGGATATAGATGGACTGTGATAGGAAACATAACTACTCACTTGGTCAAATATTTTTTGTAAAACCACCAATTTGAATAATCTATATGAGAAACTATGGATATGATTTTTCATAAGTATCCCCATTTTTTGAATCATGGTGAATAATTAAAATTGTTAAATTAATTTTATGGGGGGAAGAATTTAACAACCTTAGATTTAAAAGATACTTTTTCCAATAAATTTAATTTATTCGGTAGGTTTCATCACATGAAACCCTAAGTTTTAACGAACCAAAATATACTGTTAATATTTTTATTTAAACATGACTACTATAACTTAGTTGTTAAATTTATATATATGAATAGTAATAACCAACATTTTAAAATTAAGTATATTAATTTTATATAAAGATAATTTATTGATAAAAGAGTAATTAAATTTTGGAGAAGTCTTTATAATCATTGAAAATACATTTATTCTCAAAAAATAATTTTCATTTCTTTTTGTGAACAAATAATAGAATAAATTTTTTAAATGGTTAGAAAATTAAATCCAAAAAAGAAAATTTGTTTTTAGAATCAACATGTAAATATTATCATAGGGTTAAGTTTTAAGAAGTTTCTGAAAAATCAATTTTTTGATGAATACAAAAAAATACTGATTATTATTAAAAACTGTCTTTTAGTTTAAAGATTTTATAATGTTATATCATATTTTAAAATGTTTTAAAGGTAAAATTAGATTAATATAATTATTATAAATCCAATTTAAGTAATTTTAATCAATTTCATGTTGAATTTTGATATAATAACTTTTTATACATTTAAAATATTTTTCTTGGGATAAAATATTTTTTAATTGCATCTATTGGTTTAATTTAAAATTAAATTCAAACAATTATATGAATATAATTTATTAAATTGGATTCTATATTTCAAAAAAATCATATTTAATATTATATAATAATTCAAAATTAAATTATGGTCATAATGAATAGTAAAAATAGTGAAACTTAATTATTAGAGTTTATGAAAAGCATGTTTATCAGGGATAAACTAAAAGGATAAGGGTCAAGTGTTTTTTGTGGAAGATGGAGAGATGCTCTCACAGGATCGGGGAGACTGTCTCTCTTGCATCTTATGGCCATGATAGGGCATTAATCTGTACTGATGATTCTATTGTTTGTCAGTTTCAAATGTTTGCTGCATGCGGCTAAACAAGTAATGTTTTTGACGATGGAATTAAGGGGGAAGAAATCTCCAAAAATCTCTATAATGGTGTATGGATGGTTGCCTCCAGCAAAGGAGACTCATTGGAGAAAGAAATTGAGATATGTGATGGTGACTTCAAGGTGGTGGCCGATGACGTGCCCCACTGCAGATATCTGTTTTGTATGAATTTTGCAAGGCATTGGATGGTGAGGGGGACAACGCAAGGGATGAGGGGAATATCCTGGGTGGCGATAGATCTGGGATCCGTGTGTGCCTCAAAGGATGGTCCAGGTGCTCGGTCTTGGTGTTGCAAGGCAACGACATTGTGACAGATCTGGGATCCCGGGGTTGCGGAGCAGTCCAGTGTGTCCCGTAGGCTAGTAGATGTGCTTGACCATTCAATGTCAATGATCAGCGATTGTGGTTACTTGATGGAGAATGTCCGATAGTGGTGGAGCGACTCTCAACATTGGATGGATGGTACATGTATCAGTTTTGAGGGAGGCTACTGGGTTTATCCAGGCCAGTGTTGCTGCTCGTGAAAATTGAGGCGAGGCAGGACATTGGTGGATGGACGGATTTTGGATGGCATCGTGGAGATGCGTGGAGGACTTTGGGATCCTAGTGATTGGTTGGGGAGACCTCAAGCGATTGGTCGGTGGCGACTGGTGATAACCTCGCATGCAGAGACGGCCGAAGATAGACAATTGTGGGCGATAATTGCGGGGTTCGACACAACTTCGCGAGGCAGAGGTGTGACCTTGGGATGCGGGGTGGAAAGCGAACTTGACTTTTGGGGGGATTTGGTTTGATTATCCCTATTAAAGTGAATAATTGGGTTTGGGTTGGGTCATATGTCAGCCATGATGGGGCCTACTATGGTTTTCCGGCATGGAATTGGCCTTGAGAAAATAGGTATTGGGCCTTAGGGTCTTTTATTTTATTAGGTTGTTGATTATTGTGGGTCTTTAGACCACTTGGGTATTTGACTGTTTTATTTTGTTTGGGATTTTTATCAGGTTTCTTATGGGTGGTGTTAGACTTCCAATGTGTTTTTGGGGGCACTTGTGCCACATTCCTACATCGTTATATCTTCTTTAATTTTCTTAATAATTTTTTTGGATCGAGTACGCTCAGATCCCGAACTTTCCTGGGATAAGGGTCAAAATGACATAAAATATTATTAAATTTCGTTATACTAGACTTATTTATAACTTTTCTCATATAATATTCTATAATTAATCTATTTTTATTATTTTTGTACGTGTAAAATGTGGGTATATTTTTTTCTTTTCAAAACATCCAAGTGTGTCCTCTCCCCAAATTATAAAAAGGTACCCCTTCTACTCTCCTATAAACACTTCCAAATACTTTTGTCAGCCAATACCATTCCAAATATATTATTTAATTCCCCACTCTCAGTTTCTATAAAACTTATTTGGATTATGAATCCTCATAATAAGTCTTTTGGTTTAAACATAATGATATTATTCCAAAGAATAAATATCATTCTTAACTGAGAGTTTTGGTTTTATTTGTTCTTCCAAATACATATAATATTTTTCAACTATACATACAAAATAGCATACATATAACCCATATATTTATAATTTATTATTATAATTATGTATCCTATATCCATCTCATAAATCATAAAATGGAAAATGAAAATTTCGACTATGTATATGTCATACTACCTCTTTGCCAACCGATGTAATTCATTTTGCATCACCACCTCTCACAGGTGGATATAAAAAATAATTTAATATATACATATATATATTTATGGTATTTATTAAATAATTATACTCCTAATATTATAATGTCACATATACCTTCTTACCTTCTTTTTTGTTGAAAAATAATAAAATCATATGTGCGTGTATGTGTACTAACGCCTCCACGAAACTATGTGATATAGTTTTCATTTTGTTTTGAAATTGGTGGTAATAAGGATATAATTAATTAATATATATATATATATATATGATATAAGATATAAAAATTATTTTCTAAACTTCAATTCATTTTTATATTTCTTTCCTTCCATCTGTCAAAAAAATGGAAACAACATTTATGTGTACGTATGTCCTATCGTCTCCATCAACAGTGTAGTACATTTTCACTCTATAAATTTTATGAATGGATCTAAATATGTATATAATGAATATATATGAAATTAAATCATCATTAAATGTTTTTAAATTATGAAACCATAATCAAATTAAACGGACAAAACCTACAGAACCAGAACATACGTGAAAAAATGAAGCAGTTATCACCTAGAACAAAAATTTCAATATTGAATTATCAATGAATAGGTGGTAAGGTTATAAGTAAATAATATATGGAATTATATTTTTATATGTTAGTATGGTTATGTAATGTATAAATAATAAATCTATATTTATTATATATGATTTTTAAACATGTAAGATGAAGTTCAGGACTTCAGGTATGGGATTTTCGTCTCAATTTTATTTCAATGAGACACAAGCCATATTGACCACTTGTTTATTTAATGTGGTTTATATACTACCCATGAATGTATTTTATTATTATTATTACGAAATTAATGGGGATTTACATATCCATATAATTTTATTTATTTTATGGGGATAATGTTTCAAAATTAATGATGTTGTTAATTTTTTATGTTATAATCAAATATTTTATTGTTATTATTTATGATTACTCTTATTATGATAAAATAGTACGATATATCTCTCAATACACTCATTTTATTTATTTTAGTCTATTTATTTCTATATAACACATGTATTCCTTTCATTTTCCTCTCTTTAACTACTAAAGAGACAAAAAATTTGTTTTTAAGGAAAATAAACATTGTTTAACTCTTTTCTCAAAAATCATTTATCTTCCATGTCAATGTTTTCTAAATTTTTTTAATGAATCTTTTTAATAATCTATGAAGATTTTTTAAATGATTTTTATTTTTACAAAATGGCATAATATGAATCTATTTTTTGTTTTCTAAATGAGGCACATTTTATCAAATATGTGAAAAGAACCATTTTTTAACGTGTATAAAATAAATGGTATTTTATGAAATCATGACCACTAAATGATTTAAAGATTACTGTAAAATTTAAAAACATTATTTTGAAATAAAATATTTTATTTAATACTTGGTGTTTTTTTATTTTAAAGAAGTGATATCAAAATGACATGATTATTTTCCTCAAGTATGTTTTAATGATATTTTTATGGAATTTATATTCATAAATAATAAAAAATTTTGAAATTACTTATGTTTTAGTCAGGATTTCTTCTTTTTTTCCAATCTCCTATGTTCTCTCTTTTGATTCATCTTGACTTTTATGGTTTTATTATGTAAATAAATTAGATTCCATCCCCATACCCTTTTCATCAGTCCCATCATTCTTATCCCAATATCAGTTCAGTGAGATAGTTCCAATGGAGGATTAAGAAGGTAAAGGTGGAGTTTTGTTCTAGGGATTTGGTTTTTCTTACAAAGTTCTTTTCTGTTTGGTGGGTATAGCTTCTTTTTCCCTCATCACATCCTTAGACAACCTTCACTCCACCTTTTCCCTTGATTCCTATTATGTCATCTTAGATCCCATTTTTATCTAGCATGGTGGCTCTCTTGGTGGAATGATGTTGTGTAGGTGTTGCAATTTTTGGTGCTTCTTATGTGCGTGTTTCTCTATTTTCTATCCATTCTCCTCTTATCACTAGATTTCTTTATATCCCCCATCGATCCCTTCTTGATCTAGGGGTTTCTCTACAATTATTTAGTACTTGATAACTATATTTATGGTTTCAATATTTCTTTACCTATGAACATGGATCATTGTTAAGGACATAGATCTCTTCCTCTATACTCTTGCTTCTTGACCCTTTGTTTTTGGACGCCATCTTGGTTTGACGTGGAGGATATCATAGTGTCTTGGGATGTGTTTATCAAGTGTCTATGGTTTTTCTAAGAGCTATTACCTATGTTTTTGTTTCATTATCTATATGTGGTGTTAACCTTATTTTATGGTGGTGTTTTGTTTTCATTGTTAGTGATATTGATGTGTTTCTGTGTTTTATTGGATTGATTATTTTGTAAAAATAATTATTTTATTGTTTAGTAAAGGGCTTGGGGTTTGTTGAGAGTTTGGATCAGCTGTATGACTGTTTATGTTTATGATGACTATATTAGGTGGATTTATTAGTCTAGTTTTGGATATGTTCATTCTGGTTCCTGGAGGTGGATGTCAGAGAAGTGGATGATAATGAAGATATAGTGATGATTGTTAGATTTTGGTGATTTTCATTATGTTTTGTGAAGGTGTAAATTAGTGAAGTGGACATCGGTGATGTGATGATGATGTCAATGATGTGATGATGGAAATGATAAATGGACACAATGAGACTTACCTTGATGAAGGGTTCCTCATGCGGCTAGAAAGATTTGTGGGAATCATCATAGATGTGATGTTCCCATGATGAGCAATTTTTTTTGAATTTTCTCTATTTTTTTAATTTTGAATTTTTTGGCTGCTTTTATTATTTGAATGATGTGAGGGTTCCAACTCAAACCCTAAAAGTGGTATTATAAAAAAAATTTAAAAATTATTTGGTGGTTTGAAACAGATTCAATGTTCAGAATCTTATATGTGGACCTAGTTTCATGTCCATAAGGGTATGTGTGGACCTATTTTCATGTAAATAAGATTATGTTTGGATCTGGTTTCATGATCATAAGATTATGTTTGAACATGATTTCATGTACTTAAATTTATTCTTGGACCTGGTTTCATGTGCATAATATTTAACAAGGTCCTGGTTTCATGCCCATAACATAATGAATGAACCTACTTCTAGTAATACATATTCACAATCTTATAAGATTTTCTTTCAAATTAACATATTTATGATATGATTTCATGGGTTATATTAATTGATTAATTTTTCTATAAATTTATTATGAACATACATGATTGATTCCATGAATCGGGGTTATGATCTATATTATGCAGGGCATTATTTTCCAATATTAAGATCTAGTTCTCATAACCTTTTGTTCATATTATGTTTAAGTGATTAATGGTATCTTCCTTTCATACCCTTAATGAGCATCTAAGTTAACCCTTTAATATGTTTCCTTTACCTAGGTGATGAAGAATGGTTTTATGTAGGGTATTTATAAGTATTTGATATTTATAGGATATTTTTAAGATATTTCATAACATAAGAAGATTGTCAACCTAGTATCTAAAAAAACTAAACCTTTATGGTCCCTGGGTGTGTATTTATGAAATTAATTGAATATTCTTCTAAAAAGATGTAAACTGTGCATACAAAATGATTGTGTCTCTATATAGATGGTGATTTAGATGGATCTAATATTTATATATAATATTTACAACATAAATATGATTTTTTAAAGATAATATATTACTTACCTTCTTAATATTTTATTTTTTGGAAAACTATAATGTCACTCATGCGTACGTGTGGACTACCACCTCTATTAAGTAATATAATTCATTTTACTTTAACAAATCTCTTGTATGGTAATAAGGATGGAAATAATTAATATTATATAGTATATAATAATTTTTTATTATAGAAAATTAAATTTTCATTTATTTTATTTAATTTATGCTAAGAGGAAAATGAAAATATCATTCATGCATATGTGTGGACTTATATCTCCAGGAAATAATACAAATTATTTTTCATTTCTTCCACAAATGGTTAATTTTAAAATTGTTTTTAATTTATAAAAACAATATTTATTACATTTTATGTATTTTTAGATGATGTAAAGAGGACTACTTTCACCTTGTTAAACCTACTAAAGATTTCCTGGGATTATGAACTAAATGTCCTCAAAATGTGTCCCATGAAATTAATCGATGATTAACTATATTAGAAGTGGTAATAGATGAAATAAAATGCACTATTATAAGTTAATAATACTAAAACAATTATTAATAATATAAAATATTAATATATGTTTATTAAACAAGAGTTAAACAATGCATGTGTCTTGTTAGAGTCATGTTAAGGGATTTATCATCTCAATTTTCATTCATTGAGACTAATCCCATGTTCACCCCATATTTATTTATGTTGTATATATATTATAATTCAACTACTAAAATTAAATCGGTTTATAAATCAATTTAATTTTCTCTACAACAATGATATTTTGATTCAAATGTTACTAAAATGGTAAGGGACATTCTTCTAAAAATATTGTTTTGAAGTCCTCATTATAATTATTTTTCATCTAAGTCATAGTTATTTTAAATGTTTTCAAAATATTATTTTTAATTATATAAATTTTTTCTACTGTTAACTTATTATTAACCTTTAATTTTATTATAAAGGTGAAAAAATGAATATTTTGAATATTTTCCTAACGATTCATTTTTGAAATTCTTAAACAAAGTATGAAGAAAATATTTTTTTTAATAATTATAAAATGAATAAAGTTTCCCATAGTCATAAATGTTATTTTATTTGAATCTCATATTCATGTTTCCATTTTTATTTCCAATGAAAATTTTCTCTCTCACTATTTTGGGTATTTTTAGTATTATATGTTTTTTTTAAAGAAATGGAAGTTTCTTCCCATTTCTGCAAGGTAAATGAAATCTTTATTACTGATTGGATTTAATACCAACTAAATTGAGTTTTATAATTAAACTTAATCTAATATGTGCTATATTCATGATATGTTTCTTGAAAAATGAATATGAATTATGAGTGATCATATCAGGACCCGACCTTATAACATTACTTAATCTTGAATTTAACGAATAATTCATATTGAGTATCTTTTCAGGTTTATAGTTTTAGAGAATTAGGACATAACTATTACATCTCAAACGATTACAATTTAGACACTACTACTATAACCGATTCTTAAATACAACAAAAAAATCCTTAAATAAAACAAGAGTTATTTTCTTGATATAAATCTACTTGAATACATAATTTCTCTTAACCTTCCTTATAACCTGTGAAAAACATTTCAAAAACATGGTATGAGTATAAAAAATCTCAGTAAGGGTTATAACATAATGAAAGGAAACCGTAACCCATCAATAAATACAAATCATTGAAACCATAACTTTCAATCATAACATACCTTCTGAAATCATAATATTTATGTATAACTAATAGAAATTAGAAGGCATAAATGTAACTTGAGGAATTCATAACATTCTTACGTAGGGAGTAACCCTCATGGTTACGTTTGGAATACCCATCACAGTATATTCCCTATTTTTCTTCGATGAAACATTAGTGTTTAACTTCTTCGCATTTCCCAATGCATTGGAGAGCTATCTCGGTCTCACCCCCCTTAGTTTATCACAGAACCACCCGTCTTCATAAACAATTCCCAAGAACCATAACATAATCGTATCACATAAATCATGCATAAAGAAAACATAACATTTCCACATTTCAATCACAAAGTATCAATAAAACACAATGATATAATCAAAACATTATCAAAACCATTTTCAATAACAAAATAAAAGAAAAGTAAAACATGGTATTTATTTCTCATTTAAGAAAAGTTATGGGTTGTAGAGGAATCCGAAACTAAAATAATTGTCATGGCGGCAGAGAAGTCGTTGTCACCGCATACGTAAGACAAAACATTCCTTTTGTCGTTTAGTAAAACACTTTGTATAAAAATATTCCTTTTGAATAAAATTAAAAGTCAAAGGGGTTTATACACCATATAAAATAAAGCTGTGTATAAAACAAAATATCCCTCAATAAAAGGAGATTGAGACGAAGTCCCTTACAAATTCGGTATCCTTAGATTATGGATAATTCATTTAAATAAAAATGTGTGAAAAATATAAAAACACCCAATATAATAGGATATTAGGTTTAAAACAATCATAGGTCATCCACACATATTCATAGTACGACATAATCAAGAAATAGAGGTTTAACCTAAAGAATTGAAATTGTGTTAAGAAGTTCCCTTACAGAAATTCGACAACCTAACATAGTCACATTAAAATTAAGAAAATTAGTTGATGAGAGGTAAAAAGGGTATATAATCACTTGGTCATGATATTTACAGAAATAAGGATATATAAGAACATATCCCACCATAAGAATATGTAAATTAAAAGACATAAGAAAAGAAGTATTTTAAAAAGAGGAGGGTGAAAGGTTCCCTTACCGATTTGGGCAACTTTCAAAACGTACACCCCCTGAAAGAAGGATCATACAATGAAGATGAAAATTCCCATAAATTAAATTATATTACACAAATAATACAATCATGGTCAGTACACACACCACAAAAAAAGGAAATATTTCCAAATGTATCATGAATCTCATGAGAATAAAAGTGAGATGAAAAATCCATTACGAAAACTCGGCAGCCTAACAGAGCCACATAAAACCTCAAAAAAATGGATTGACAAGATTAAATAGGTTCTATCATCATATAAAAATAAAATTTAAAGTAATATTAATATAAAAGAACATCCCCCAACATAATAAAAATGATCTTAAAGAAAATGACATAAAATAGAGTACATAAAAAGAAAGAGAGAGGTATGATCCCTTACCTAAAGTCCGAATTTTCTTGTTCGTTTATTTATATTCCTGAATAATAAACTTTGGAAAATTTATAATTTCATATGTAAATCCTTTAAATATTATTATTCAATTCATATCACATATTATAATGTTATAATAATTAGTTAATTATGTGAGTTCAAATAATACATTTTTACCGATTTTCGGTACACGAGTCACAAATGAACTCGTTTGAAAAGAATTGTCCGTGTAATTATAAGTTAACTATCTCCAGAATATTATTAATGATTTAAATATCATATATATCCAGTATATATTCATTTTATTCTATTCCATAACATTTGGAGATAAAAAATGAAATGCACCATTCATGGAGACGGTATGTCGTACGTACGCATGAACGCTACTTTCATTTCTTTTTCATATTAATGGAATTAAAAATAAACAATAGATATATATTATAATTCCTTAATTATATTCATCATTTATATTTAATATATATCATATATATTTATTATAAATATGTACTTATAATAGAACATAACATTTGGAGATAAGAAATGAAATGCACCATTCATGGAGACGGTAATCCATACGTACGCATGAACGCTACATTCATTTCTATTTCATAAATTAATGGAGTAAAAAAATAATGATACATAGGTATGTTATAATTACAGTATAATATCATATATAACATCATTAACTCCATCCTTTATACATCCAACATATGGCATTAACGATTCAAATCACTTTGAGGGGGCGGTAGTCCGCACTTCCTAAAATGAAATTTTCGCGTTTACCAATTATCAAAACCATAAAAGTATGGAATAAATAAAAAATAAATAATAGTAAGGAAAACATAAACATAATATATATATCATATATATATATTGTGACATTTTAATGGCCACCATGAGAGGTGTTAAAAGAATATTGAACAATCATTGTTTCGGGAGGCAGTAATTCGCGACCCACAGAAACTGTATGTTCTTTAACCATTACATGGAGGTGTGTATAAGTGTAGCTTGAATACTTATCATAAAAACATACTATTTTTTTGAAGATACTTGTGTTGTTAGAAAATAATGGAATTAAAAAAATTTAGGTTTTTGGAGAAGCAAAATAAAACAAAAGAACATAAGAGAAGAAATTACCTTCAAATCGGATAACTCTTTTTGATTTGAGTCCAAAGGCTTCCTTGGAAAGTCTTGTGCCAAAATTGAGGCTTCTAGGAGTAATAGAGGGATGTGGAGAGACAATATGAGAAGAGTTTGGATGATCCAAGGGCTTGAGAGGAGTGGGTAATGGGGTAGAGGTGGGGGCCTTTTATAGGAGGGAGGAGGTGCACTCTTGGAAAGTCATGAAATGTTACATTATTATAAAATGTTTTTCCGATTTTAAAGGTCCCAAAATTATATATTTAGAGTATAACGTGATAAGGGTTCTAAATCCACCCATAAAAAAGGTTTTTGAAAAGTTTATGTCTTAGAGTTTACCTTATCTTTTTATTTTATTTAAATTGTTCATTAATGAGGTAATCACTGCATCATCACGGTGTCATAAATAAATTTATTTATTTAATATATAAAAATTATAAAAAATTTACCATCATGTAGGAAATATTTTTAGATTTAAAATGAATATTTATATTCAAAGAGATAATTTATGTAAACTAAATTTAAATTATTTTACTTAGGATATACAAACCTTTGTTATATTTCTTTTCTTTAAAAAAATAATATGATAAAAAGTCACCATCACACTAAAGTGATTCCATGGGGCCCCAATGTTGTCACAAGGCATTCCATGGTCAGCCATTACACCACCAAAAGCAATAGGACACATTTTGGGGTCATTTTATATTTTTATGATATTATTTTATTACCCTTCACTACCTGATTACTAATTAAACACGATAATTAAAGATAATTACCGTCGTTGCTATTCATAATGTCCAAAAACAAAAGATTATTAATTAAATAATTTGGAAATTCTGAGTCCAAATGTGGAACCCATTTTAAAAAATTAAAAACACAGAAATTATAGTAATTAATTTAAAATTAAATCCCGTTGTAAAAACAAAAGATGAGTTTTTAAGATGTAAAATTTATCAAAAGATTGACTTGTTTTTACATCCAATTGAAAAGAGAAATTACTTCCAATGAAATTTTTTTTATTAAGTGATAAAAACATAATTCAATTATAATTTAAAAACAATTAAAATTAAAATCTAACTATATAAATAAATTGGATGAAAAGGTAGCTTCGAATTAAAATGCTGTATTTTTCACTATTCATTAAAAAATGATCAATATCAGAAAAATACCTAACATTCACCATAATCTATATTTGATATTACAAATTCAACAATGATGTATATTTTACCAAATTAAAAACATATATGTTTTATTAATAAATTTTATATTAAATTCCCGCTGTCAAAACAAATAGCGTGTTTTTAGAAAAACAATATTTATCAAAAGATTGACACTTGTTTATGTCAATTTTCAAAGTGAAATTAATTATAATGACACCCATTGGATTAAATGGTAAAAATATATTCTAATTACACTTTAAAAAAATTAAAAATATAATCTAACCATATAATTAAATTAGATGAAAAAGTATTTTTGAAGTAAAATGCAGTATTTTTCACTATTCATTAAAAAATGAACATTGTCAGATAAATACCAAAAATTTATCCAAAGTAAATTTCAATGTCCTAATTCTAAAGAATAAGTTTATTTTTACAAATAGAGCTTATAAAATTTTCAAAAGTTATATTTAAAAAAGGTTCTCCATCAAAAGGCGGTAAAAGAATCTTTTAAAAATATTAGAGTATTTATTCTTAAAATTGGATTCATTTTCATTTTAAGACTCTAAAATTTATTGGATAAATATAAAAATATTTAAGAAACCTATGTAATCATTTTTTAGTAAGTTCTGTTCATTCCCGCCATTATAACGGCTAGGCGTTAACTAACATTTAAAATAATATTATTATATTATTAGTATGCAACATAAGATTTCAATGAAACTCGTTGTTGCGTATTGGGTACGCCATCAAACATATTATAAAATTTAAAGTAATATTAATATTTTATTCACAAATATTAATATATATGAAAATTTCATATTTATTATTTACCTGGGATGTTACAGATCATGAAATTGATTTGATGATGGCTGAACCTGATAATGATCTTCAATGCATTGGGTAAAACGATGGAGTTTACCTATAATGGGTTACTCATAAGGTATGTTGGAATTACCAAGTTAATTGATTCCATTATAATGGTTATTATAAGGATATTTCCCCAAGATACCTACAAGGTAATAAAATTATTTATATGGTTTTTATAATAAATATTTTGATTTTAAAAATTTAACGACATAAACCCATGATTTATGGAATATTATGTTCTTAAAAATGTGAAAGGTTAATTTTGATATGATCTCATGTTTTCCTAATAAATTTCTTGACAATGATTTTTTTTATAACAAAATTATTTATGAAATCACTCAGATCTGAATTTGATTTCATCAGAAATCTAATTATTATTTTTTCTCAAAATTCTACTATGTAAAAAAACACATCCTTATAGGGATACATAAATTTTCAATGGTTTAATGAGCTTACTTTATTTTTATATCAACTAATAATATTTTTTTATCATCATAATTTTTAAAACATTTTTCGTTAGGCCTAAGGTTGATTAGAAACTATTATAATATCTAACATTGTATAAAACAAATTTACTTGAATAATTCAAGTGTGTCATGAGTGAAACTGAACTACTAACATAAGAATCCTATTTTTCTAGAAAAAAATTGACATTGTGTACCTTTTTCCCAACATATTGTATATTTTCCCTAATTATATAAAACTATTATCCTAAAATATAATTGAAATGTACGAAAGTCAAATCCGTGTTATTAAACTCTTAATTAGTGGATGATTATGGAATGGGGAATTATAGTTGGTATTGGAGCATTGGTTTTGAAATATTAAGTGGTTATGATTTTTGAAATAAGAATAGTTTGAGGTTTTTTCATACCATCATTAGTAATAAAGTCTATGGTTGATCATACTTTTATGGGAATATATACACCTTTAAGGTTCTATGTGATGGGTGTAATTAAAAATACATTTATTGAGTTTTAATAGATTTTCTATGAATATTAAATTCTTATGTTTGACATGTGAAATGTCAAGACCCATCCTCGGGGCCCGTTCCGTGACTACCCCAAGCCCGCCTTCCATAGGCTAGGGGATGGTGACTAGCACCAAAGGCGTAAATCCCGATAACTAGGAAGGAATTTCCTTTAAAAAAGTAAACAAAACATCCTAGAGTACAAGCGGAAGTAATACACTAAGAACAAAAGAAAGTGATAAAAAGTAAGTGGGCCAGAATAAAAACCCAACTGAAAGTATAGCTACAACTGAACGAAAGTACAACAGAAAAATAAAAACAGCTAGAATAATGGAAGCAGCTCTTGGGTCATCCTCCTCAGATCCTACTTGGAGGGTAGGTACAGATACCGCAGCTCCTAGATCGTCCACCACGGATCCTACCTGAAGGGTAGGTACAGATAGCCTCCACAACTCTCTCACATGTCAACCTCCTCCGAGTGTCGTCTCGTCGTGAAGTCCACCTCCGGATATCGTCCAGTCCTCGAACACTCGGCCTCTGTCAGCGCTGCCGTCGTCTGCAACCAACACAATGAGGTGCGGGCATAGCCTGTGTAGTGGTGAGTATAACGATACTCAGTAGGGACCCCGAGACCCTCAAGGTCTCACTAAATCCAACAAGGATAACCACAAAGAAGGATCTCAACAGATAACCCTTACTTAGGTATAAGCCCATACTTATACCTATGTAATCAACTAACCCATCTCAATCATGAGGAAACACAAAGGTTATGAAATCAATGGATAAACACCACCCAGGTATATGCCCATACATATACCTAAGTTATCAAGTGACCCATCTCAATCATGAGGTAAAAACAAAGGTCATAGACTCAGCTCAAACCAGGATTTTATTCACGATATCGAAACCACGACTACTGGAGAACTCCTCCTCTGTTGAGTACAGTGGGCCTTCCGCTACAACCAAGTGTTCCCACTAGCCTTGGACTGCTGAAGTACTCCACCTGTCGAGTACTGTGGGCCTGCCGCTGCAACCAAGCGCATCCCATTATGGGTTTTCCACTACAACCATGCGCACCCCCTCATAGCCTATAGAGGTACTCCTTCTGTCAAGTACCACGGGTCTGCCGCTAAAACCAAGAGCACCTCCGCCGTGGGTCTACCGCTACAACCAAGCGCACCCCACTAGGCTATCTGAATCACTCTGAGTCGATCGATCAGCAGCCGTCAAGTCTGAGTCAGCAACTAGGTCTCTGCACTCTACTAGCTCATATCCGGGAGGGTCCGCTCTATGAGCTACTGGCCGATACTCTATGTATCACAAGTCCCACGAAGAAGTATCTCAAACGCCTGCCTCATCATAGGGGTCTTAAGAAACAGACGGCGCATCAATCGGACGCTCTGTCTGTGAGTTATTATCTTTTTCGTCCCTGGGGCCCGGTTTGTTTTGTGTACGAACCAACCCGAAAACATCTCAGATGTACCCCTAAATCTCCAATGGTATACTCATAACGACTGTTTCCCAACATGATCACCAACGCCCCTGATGGTTCGTCAAATGGACGTCCGGTCTGAAAGTTATCAGCTTTTCCGTTCTAGGGGCCCGGTTGGATTATGGGTTCAATTCAAAATTACCACTATCCATCTGCGTCCAAAACTCAGGAGAAGTATGAAAAAAGTTCCATATCATCAAGAGGAATCCAACAAAGTCGACGACACGTCAATCGGACGTTCGGAGCTCATGTTATAAGCGTTACCGCTCCGAGGGCCCGATTGGTTTCGGGTTCAGACCAACCCGGAGATACCCAAAGTTCTCCAAAACCATGAGTGTAATATATATAAACGACCGTCTTGAACCAAGTATCTCTACGCAACTAACAGTGCGTCGATCGGAGGTCCGTAGCCCATGTTATGGGAAAAAGACCGAAAGAGGACCGAAAATGGGGGTTTCGGGCCCGGACCGACCCGACCCGAGACATGGTCGGCCCAAATCGGGTCGACCCGAACCGGGTCCGGGTCCGGCCCGCTTGGGCGTGGACCGGCCTGGCTGGCACAGCCCGGCCCGGCTGGCGTGACCCTGCCCGGCCTGGGCGCGTCTCGGCGCACTGGCGCGGTCCGCTGGCGAGCTCGGCGTGACCGAGCTGGACGGACAGGGGGGGGGGGGCACTGCCCCCCTTTTCAATTAAATGTGCACCCCCACTTGGGGTTGCTCCACCTTCCAGCCGGGGGTTTCGAACCCCCGGTCTTCCCCCTGACCGGTTGTCCCGCTCCTGCCAGCTGGTGCCGCCACGGGACCAGCGCGGTCCCGTCCCCCTGCTCCGTCGCTGGCGGCCGGAAATCGGCCTCCTCTCCCTGCTCCACCGCGGCCTATGGCCGTGGCCTTGGTCCGTCCGGCACGGTGCGACGGCGCCGCGCCTTTATTTGACTTCATCAGCGCGGCGTGATGGTGCCGCACATCCTTCACACATGATCTCGCGTGGCGTGATGGCACAACGCCATCTCCATTCCAAACCACACCAAGGTCAACAACAGAATTAAGGGAGGAGGGCCAGCCGTGTTTGTGTGGTCCGACCCCCTCCTGTTAATTGATAGCAAGCGGCTAAGATTACGAAGAACGGTCGAATATTCACGAAAAAAAACAATAAATCCCCTACCTCGAGTGTAGTCGTCGAATGTGGTTTGACATAGAAAGGGACGTCACGGAATTGATCGTCGCAGAAGATGAGGATCATTGGTGTTTGTTGATCTCCGAGGAAGGCGTCTCTCGCCGTCGTCCGTCATCGGAGGTCGACGTTCTTCGTCGGCAGCGGTGTGTTCTTTGCACTCTTTGATGAAAAATGAAGAACTTCAAGACTCCCCTTATTCTCCAAAAAAGTCAACACAACAAGCTCCAACAATAATAAAATATGACACCTCTTAATTTATTACTGAAGCCTTAAGTTTGAAATTCAATATTGAAATAACTTAAGTAATTAAACCTAAGACATTAAAATGGAGGGTTAAGGGGGGTTAGGGAAAATGAAGGGGTGGGGATCGTGTGGGCCCCACCACCCTCATAACCTCTCTTGGGTGGTTTCCCCAAATTCCACTCAATGGTCATAACCACTTACAGGAAAAAATAAAATTTGTAGCTCAATTTTATTTTTAACCTCCATTATTTTTAACAACTCCTCCCGAGAAAATGCAACTCCGGAAAAGGAGTTCCTAAGCATTTACCAGCGCTGCGATTCCATCGGTGCCCTCAGAATTCGATTCCGAGCACCGGTCCAAAATTTAGGAAATCCCGCTCGTTCGTTCACTGAACGTACCCGAGCTAAACTTCGAATAAATATTCCGAGCACACCGGGCCTCAGAATCGGGTGCCGTCAGAAACTTCGTTCTTGTAAAATCCCAATGAAATTAAGAAAAAACTTTCCTTGAAATTTCCAGGTATTTACATTACTCGCACCTCAGGTCTTTACCTCCCCGTAAATCTTTAACACAAATTAGGGATACAAAAGCGGTACTGAGCACGCATCTGAGCATTCCGCTCCCATGTGCTCAGCTTGGAGGTTCCCGTGCTACCTATAAAAGTGCACAAGACAAATAGACCGTCCTCGTAGGACCCGCTCCTGTCGATCCTCAAACTCTACTGGAACCCCACAAAAGTCACCTCATTGCCAACATCCATCTCCTCATGGTTGATGATATGCGAAGGGTCATGCTTGTATCTCCTCAACTGAGATACATGGAAGTCTTTGTGCACCTGGTGCAACTGAGGTGGATGGGTCAAATGGTAATCCACCTCGCCTACCCTGCTGAGGACCTAAAAAGGTCTGATGAACCTCGAAGATAACTTTCCGCATTGGCCATATCTCTATAAACCTCGTCGAGGTGAGACCCGTATAAGGACGTGATCATCATCCTCGAACTCTAGAGGTCTCCAATTCTTGTTTAGAACTGAAAATCAAAACTCCTGCTGCCATGAGGGTAAGGTTGACCGACTCAAGAGTGATCATCCGGACCCTCCTATGCATGATTCCATCCTGTGCTTCCTGGGTTATCCTTTTCGCCGACCAAGGAAAACCCTATCCCAACTTCGTAGATAAACCACAAGCTTTTTGCCTAATACAGTCAATCTGAGCATGAACTGTGAATCCAATCCATACCGAGACGAACGTCGTAAGGCCTCGACGCTGCCACCAAGAGATTCCAACCGAAACTCTCACCTCGTGGGTCAGACCACACTGTCGGCGTAAGTGGGATTATCGAGTCTCCTCCCAAGGTATCTCTAGACGTGAAGGTCAAGTCAACGGCTTAACCAGAAACTCTAGGTCTGGGACAAGATTCGTGGAAGGACGAAATGATTTGTATCAATGTCTGTTACTACAGAAGCTTGTAGTGGACACAGACTGTCCCTCAAATCATTCTTAGAGCCATTGGGTCACACTCCTTGACCGCGTGCACTTACTCTCTTTCCCTGCCCTCCAGCTCCCTGAGCCTGGAGGGAACAATAAAGGAGGGTGGTTGTAACATGTTGATATGTACACCACCTCATGGTGCTCTCCTAGATCTGCCTCCACATCTGATACTCTGCAGATTTATCTATCCTTAACATTTCCTCTTTTTGAAACATTCGCACACCCAAGTCATTGAGACTAGAACCAGTTCGCTGTGTTCCAACTTCTAACATTCTCTAGCTGTATTCGTTCAGCCAAAGAACATTCAACCACAAGGTTCTCCCTAGCACCCTAACGCGAGTAGGAATGCATATAGGAAAAATTGATGGCTTGGATATCCTTAAACACACCATGCTCAGAGGTCTGATCTCTATAGCATTGATCAAATCATATTCATCGAGTACCCATAATGTTCGGTACGCCTTGATGAATACTCAGCTACCGACTCGTCGTCCTGCTGAAGCTGTATATGCTCTAGAAAACTTTCAGCCACCTCCTTAAGCCAGTCCTCAACCGCCTGTGAGTTGGGCTCACCTCGGAACATGAGGGTATCTGATGTTAGAACACGTGTAAGGTAGTAAGCCTACATGTGTCACCTACCGGTACCGCCGGTTGTAACTACAGACCAACAGGTAGTGATGTATATCCAACACACTACCCAAAGGCACTATCTCAGGCATCGGTCCACGTACCGAAGCCTCCTCACTATGCGGACCATCCTCATGGTCACTCACTAGAAAACACTAGTATCCAAGTCCACCATCCACTCTACTGATGTCTCAGCTAGGAGGAAAACTCTAGCAATCACCTCCAGCCAGTGCTCTGCTGTATGGGAATCTGCCTCGCCTCATAACCTCGGAGGCCTCTACTGCTGGAACTCATGCATCGCGCTCTGCCAGGGTGCATAGTTCGCTAGTATGGCTGGTGGCATCTACTTCCCAACAAGTGGTGGTGGTGCTAGTACACCACCCAAGGGTGCCAACAATGTAAAAAGGGCCCCGCACTGGAGCCTCGCCGCTCGGTGAGCCATCATTGAGTACTCTCTCGGACCTCCAACTAACTGTCTTCATGGAGACATCCTGAACAGATGTGACACGATCAAAAAATTTATACCTGGTGAGCTGACCTGGTTTGAGCTGACTTTAAAACTTTGGAAACACACACACAATCAGTGTTTTTGTTCACAAAGTCGGGAATCAGAAGTCAAGGTCTTGGTGTAGGGATACGCTGGCCGCCGCACCAACACTGGACTCCCTGAACAGAAGACCACACTCGGTACCCTTAACACTATTTATTCACATAGAAAAAGATCAGAGTCCTTAGTTTTGCTGTAGAACCGAACTCCTCTGATACCAATTTTTCATGACCCGTCCTCGGGGCCCGTGCCGTGACTACCCCAAACCCGCCTTCCATAGGCCAGGGGCTAGTGACTAGCACCAAAGACTTAAATCCCAATAAATGGTAAGGCATTTCCTTTAGAAAAGTAAACAAAACATCCCAGAGTACAAGCGGAAGTAATAAACTAAGTACAAAAGAAAGTGCTGAAAAGTAAGTGGGCCAGAATACAAACCCAACTAAAAGTACAACTACAACTGAACGAAAGCACAACAGAAAAAGAAAAACAGCTGGAAGAATGGAAGCATCTCCTAGGTCGTCCTCCTCAGATCCTACCTGGAGGGTAGGTACAAATAGCGCAGCTCTTGGATCGTCCACCACGGATCCTACCTGAAGGGTAGGTACAGATAGCCTCCACAACGCTCTCACCCATCAACGTCCTCCGAGTGTCATCTCGTCGTGAAGTCCACCTCAGGATACCATCTAGTCCTCGAACACTCGGCCTCTGTCAGCGCTGCCGTCGTCTGCAACCAATACAACGAGGTGCGGGCATAGCCCGTGTAGGGGTGAGTATAACGATACTCAGTAGGGACCCCGAGACCCTCAAGGTCTCACTAAATCCAACAAGGATAACCACAAAGAAGGATCTCAACAGATAACCCTTACTTAGGTATAATCCCATACTTATACCTAAGTTATCAAGTAAACCATATCAATCATGAGAAAATACAAAGGTTATGAAATCATAGGATAACCACCACCCAGGTATATGCCCGTACATATACCTAAGTTATCAAGTGACCCATCTCAATCATGAGGTAAACACAAAGGTCATAGACTGAGCTCAATCCAGGATTTTATTCACGATATCGAAACCACAGCTGCTGGAGAACTCCTCCTCTGTCGAGTAGAGTGGATCTGCCGCTACAAACAAGCGCGTCCCACTAGCCTTGGACTGCTGAAGTACTCCACCTATCGAGTAATGTGGGCCTGCCGCTGCAACCAAGCGCATCCCACCATTGGTCTGCCGCTACAACCAAGCTCACCCCTCATAGCCTATAGAGGTACTCCTTTTGTCGAGTACCACGGGTCTACAGCTACAAACAAGCGCACCTCCGCCGTGGGTCTGCTGCTACAACCAAGCGCACCCCACTGGGCTATCTGAATCACTCAGAGTCGATCGATCAGCAGTCGTCAAGTCTCAGTCAGCTACTAGATATCTGCACTCTCCTAGCTCATCTCAAGGAGGGTCCGCTCCACGAGCTACTGGTCGATACTCCAAGTATCACAAGTCCCATGATGAAGTTTCCCAAAGGACCGCCTTGTATTAGAGGTCTCAAGCAACAGACGGTGCGTCAATCAGACGCCCAGTCTGTGAGTTATTAGCCTTTTCGTCCCAGGGGCCCGGTTGGTTTCGTGTACAAACTAACCCGACCGCATCTCAATTGTACCCCGAACTCTCCTAGTGTATACTCATAGGGACCATTTCCTAATGTGATCACCAATGACGCTGCCGGTTCTTCAAACGAACGTCCGGTCTGAAAGTTATCAGCTTTTCTGTTCCAGGGGCCCGGCTGGATTACGGGTTCAATCCAACCCGGACACTATCCAACTGCGTCCAAAACTCAGGCGAAGTATGCCAAAAGTTCCTTCTCATAAATAGGAATCCAACAAAGTCGACGGCACTTCAATCATACATCCGAAGCTCATGTTATAAGCATTACCGCTCTGAGGGCCCGGTTGGTTTCGGGTTCGAACCAACCCGGCCGTACCCAAAGTTCTCCGAAACCTTGAGTGTAATAAACCGAAATGACCGCCCCGATCCATGGATCGATACTCAACTGAAGGTGCGTCGATCGGAGGTCCGTATCCCATGTTATGGGCAACATACTGTAAGAGGTCCGAAAATGGGGTTTTCGGGCCCGGACCGACCCGGCCCGAGATCCCCTTGTTCGGCACGAACCAGGTCGACCCGAACCGGGTTCAGGTCTGGATCGCTTGGGCGCGGCCCGGTGCGCTGGCGCAGTCCACTGGCCAGCTCGGTGTGACCGAGATGGGCGGATATGGGGGGGGGGGGGGGGCGCTGCCCCCCTGTTCAATTAAACGCCCCCCCCCCCCACATGGGGCCGCTCCACCTTCCAGCCGGGGGTATCAAACCCCCGGTCTTCCCCTTGACCGGACGGCTGGCTGCTGCCGCTAGAGGACCGGTGTGGTCGCATCCCCCTGCTCCGACGCCAGCGGCTGGAAACCATCCACCACTCTGTGCTCTTCCGCGGCCTTGGTCCGTCCGGCACAGCGCGACGGTGTTGCGCCCCTCCGCCATGGCCCCGCTCCGGCCGCGGTGCCTTTGTGGTTCTCCGGCGCGATGCGACGCCGCCGCACATCCTTGCCGCATGATCCTGCACGGTGCGACGGCACCACGCCATCTCCGTTCCAAACCACAACAAGGTCAACAACAGAATTAAGGGAGGAGGGTCGTCCGTGTTTGTGCGGTCTGCCCCCCTCACGTTAATCGATAGCGAGCGGCTAAGATTACGAAGAACGCTCAAATATTCATGAACAAAAACAATAAATCCCCTACCTCGAGCGTAGTCATCGAATGAGGATTGTCATAGAAAGGGATATCGCAGAATTGATCGTCGTGGAAGAAGAGGATCGTTGGCGTTTGTTGGTCTCTGAGGAAGGCGTCTCTCGCCGTCGTCCGTCGTCGGAGGTCGACGTTCTTCATCGGAGGCGGTGCATTATTCACGCTCTTCGATGAAGAACGAATAACTTTAAGACTCCCATTTTTTCCCAAAAACTCAACACAACAAGCTCAAACAATAATAAAATATGACACATCTTATTTTATTACTCAAGCCTTAAGTTTGAAATTCAAAATTGAAATAACTTAAGTAATTAAAACTAAGTCATTAAAATATAGGGTTAAGGGGGTTAGGGAAAATGAAGGGGTGGGGTTCATGTGGGCCCCACCTCCCTCATAACCTCACTTGGGTGGTTTCCCCAACTTCCACTCAAAGGTCATAACCACTTAAAGGAAAAATAAAATTTGTAGCTCAATTTTATTTTTAACTTCCACAATTATTAAAAACTCTTCCCGAGCAAACGCAACTCTGAAAAATGTGTTCCTAAGCATTTACCAGCGCTGCGATTCCATCAGTGCCCTTAGAATTCGATTCTGAGCACCGGTCCAAAAGTTAGGAAATCTCGCTCGTTCGTTCACTGAATACACTCGAGCTAAACTTTGGATAAATATTCCGGGCACACCGGGCCTCAGAATCGGGTGCCATTAGAAACTGCGTTCTTGTAAAATCCCAAAGAAATTAACAAAAAAAAAATTCTTGAAATTTCCGAGTCTTTACATGAAAAGGGTAATTGAGGATGATTTATTTTATATTATGGAAATAAGTTTAATTGTATTAATAACCATTTAGATTAATACCATCTTTTTTATTTAGGTCATTATGGCTAATTGGGATAAAAATATTATTAATTTTTGTGAACAAATTGTTTATCATATGGATAATATTTATATATATAAACATGAGATAGAAAACTCATTTAGAGACTCAATGATTAATGTTATTTTTCTGAGAAGTTTACTATATTGGTAAAATTATAAGATTAAGGGAAATGGAAATTTGTTTTCAAATATGGGTGTTTATTTATGGAATAAAGGCTAAATTCTATTTTGGAATCTTATATAATTTATGTATGGATTTATGGTGACTCATGATATTTATGGAAATGATTAGCATATTTTTTAGATTATAGGAATAAAGAATATAATTTTTTTAATAGGATTTTATTAATGAATGATATTTGATGGATATAATTTTTAAGTTTATTATGGATGGATATGTGATCAAAAACTTATTATCTTTAGGTTTCAGTTTTTATAGGGCATATTTTTAAGATTTTTGAGGTTTATTATATATGGTATAATTTAAGAGGAACATTGGGTGTTATTTTTAATATTATTTATATTTATTAATATTGAATATAATATTATATTAGGTTAACTATTTTTCATTTTTGTAAATGGATAGAAATAAGAGGAATAATATTTTATCCACTTATCTATAGTGTGATCCATTAAAAGTTATTTTTGTAGATTAATTCTAGAAAAGTTAATCTAAATTATTAATTTCATGGATTATTATATGTGATATAAGTGAAAATTTATCAAATCACAAAAAAATAATAAAATTAGGCTAATAAAACAGAAAGAAATAAACTAAGTATATTTTATTGTGTTATTTATATTAATTATAAAATAATACTTCAACAATATAAACAGATCTTAAAATAAAAATTGTTATCTATTTAACTTAATTTCTTATTAATTATTGGTGTTCTTTTTTCCCTAATGATTTAAATTTTATTTTCATTAACATTATAATTTTCATGTTCTCTATCACTCTCTATTATTCCTTGGATCTTATTTTTCTCCACTATGTTCATATTTTTACTACATCCCAATGATATCCTTATATGATAACTTGATTATATGTTATTTCAAGTTACCATTGTATTTTCCTTTACCAATATTCAGAAATATATTTTGTTATTCCTTTTTATGTAGTGGGTTTTCAACAAAGGTATTTTAAGATGTTTAAAATGTTTTTCCTTTAATAATAGTATGTCTTATCATCCACCCCATGGAATTAATTTTTTTAAAAATAGTTTAAAACCTGTTTTATTAGAATTGGTATAAAATTGAATAGAAAAAATATCATTAATGGTATAATATGAAACTTCTAAAATTTATTTTTAAATTATAATAAGATCGATAACATGCATAACCTTTAACACTCAACTTCAAGAAAACATTGATACACCATTTAAATATGAGTATTATAAAAAACCATTTAATTGGTTGCATGAATAGGAAAAAATATTATGAAAAATATGTTTAAATATTTTAGATAATTAATATTTATTTATTATATAATAATAAATAATTACCCATTCTTAGTAAAGTCATTTTGTGACTTAGAAATAAGTTTTCATCAAAAAATAATTTTATTGCATTTTGTGTTTGAACAATATAATTAATTCATACCAATTTTTTGAATTTTTTTTAGTAAATGAATATTATTTATTAAATCATCAGGTAAATATTAGTTTTTGGTGAATTTATGGGATTTTATAAAAATATCTATTTTTAATTGAATGGAGAAGAATAGAAATATTTAAAAATTATCATTTTTTCATTAAATAAAATAATATTAAAGTTGTATTATTTTTTTATAATGTTATTAAAGTAATATATGTATAATTAAATTATAAATAATCTAATTAATTAAAAAATAATCAACATTGTAATTTATTTTGGTACATATTCATTTGTGGTCATAAAAACATTTTTTTTTCTAAAAATAGTTTTTAATAAAGTTTTACACATTAATATTATAATTTATTTTTACCATTAATAAAAATTTAAATATAAATAATATTCCATGTTTTTAATAATTAGGTTCAAATTTTGTAAATAATTTTATAAAATCATCCTTCATTATGAATAGTAACCATGGTAATGAAATGTCACATCAGTAATTATAAAGAAAAAAATATGTATTAGTACTATAGAATATGGATTTAAAAAACCTATAACACATTCTATTATATTATTGGAATAGTTTTTTTAGAATAATTACATCCTCGATATGAATATTTAAAAATATTAAAATTTTATTCTGTATTATTTTGATTATAAGATTTATACTATTTTAAGAAAAGGATGAAGAAAAATTTATACTCTCTTGATTTAGAATTCACTCAATTTTTTCATAGGGGTAAGAAGAAGTTATAATTTTACTTAAATTATTATTTCTAAAATATTTAAATAATTATTTTAATGGTAATTTATTTTTAATTTTTTATGATTGTATAATTACTTAAATATCATACATAAAACATACTAAATGCTTGTGTATTGAGTAAAAAAATTCTCATAAAATATTTAGAATACATTAGTATAAATAAATTTTTTATTAAATATGGTGTTCCATGAGTTTTATTGTTAATAATTAGGTATAAATTATGGTAAAATAATTTATATTCTCAACCCGTTATTACCTCGATGAATTTAATATAATTTTAAACAAATACTTCCAAAAATTTATTTCATAGTATTTTATATAAATTATTAATTTACTAAATGATTTAAAATAGAGGAAAATATTTCAAGAGGACATGTGGAATTGGAAATTGTTGAAAAATTCATAAATGGACTATTTTATTTTAATTTTTCCCATTGAATTAAATTTATACCACTTAAATTCTAAGAATGTTATTACCATGGTTGAGGATAAAAAGGGTTACTGAACAATTTATACCAAAATATAATTTTTAAAATGAACGAAAAACATGTATAGATTTTATTTTTGGATTATATTTTGACCTTAGACTATTTTTATTCAATCCATGGAACTTCTAAATCATTTTCATCGTGAAATACATTAATTATATTTAACTATTTTTAGTTTTTCCAATTTTATCCTCTCCTCACTTATAAAAGGGAACCTCCAATCCTCCATTATTTAAAAAATTTGAACCTTATATCGTAGAAAAAAAAACTATAATAATTTATTCTTATATTCCTTTCCTTTATTTTAGATCTTCTGTTCTTCCCCAAATACCATCCCGAAAAGGCATAAGGTGTATGCTAAAGGAGGTCTCCCGAAGAAGAGGTAATAGTATTGTCCAATTATTTTAATTTTCATTTGATATTATTTCATAAATAAATATATGATATCCATATAAAATTATTTAATTAAATATATTCAATACATCAAAATATTATTATTTTAATGGAAAAACCATTATCATCCACATTTCTATCAAATAATATATTAATGTTTCATATGTGTGTGTACTTGCAGACTACTACCTCCACATAGAGATTTGATTCATTTCAAATAAAGACTTATAATATATAGTGATTTTGATGGATTTAATACTTATATATAATATAAATAAATATTTATTATTGTATAAATATAATGTTACTTACATTCTTACCATTCATTTCTTCAGAAAATGACAATTTCGTTCATGTGTGTGTGTGAGCCACCACCTCTAGGAAGTTATGTAATTAATTTTATGGTATATCCTCCCTTTGATGGTCATAAAGATAGAACAAATGGAAAAAATATCACGTACATAAAAAACTAATTATTCCATAAATGTTAAATATTATCAACTATAATATTTTCAACCTAATATAAAAATCACCATGTTGTTCACGCTTTTGTATAGACTATCAATTCAATGAAAAGATGTGACTTTTTTTCATGAACACCATACATGGATGGTTTTAAAATTATTTTTTGTATACAATAGTAATTTTAAAATTTTTAATAATTTTTATATTATTTTGAAAATATCCCTTTGACCTTGTTCAACCAACTGATGTTGTTTTGGGATTATGAACTCAATATCCTCAAAATTATTGACATGAACATATCCAATTTAGTAAATATATTATAAATTGTAATAAAAGAAATAAATTGGATTATGACTAGTTAATAACCATCAAATTTTTAGTAAATTAAATAGTTAATATACATTTATTATATTGGATTTAAATAATGTACATTGCAATTCAGACTCGAGGTAAGATATTTTTCATCTCAATTTACTTTCATTAAGAATCATTACATATCCATCAAATTTTTTCTTTGTGTGTTGTATATACATACATATATATTTACATTATAATTAATTTAATAAAATTCAAGTAGTTTAAAAATCATTTTCTATTTCTCTCCGTCAATTATATTTTGATTCAAAATTTATAAAATTGTTAACGGACATTATTTTAAAAATAATAGTTTAATGTTTTTATTAGAAATTTTTTCTTTTATATCAAGAGTCTTTTAAATGCTTCATTAAATTCTTTAATTATTATTTAGTAATTTTTAAACATTATTTTTTACTATCACTTAATTTCATTATGATGTTATAAAAAGGAATCTTATTAATGTTTTCTATATGAATCATTTTTGACTTTATTTATAATGTGTGAAAATAATATTTTTTAACAATAATTAAATAAATGTTTTTTCCACCATCATAAATATTTTTTTATTCTAAGATTCATTTAATTTTTTTACATGGTTATTTTCAATGAAAATATATTCGCAATATATTTTGAATTTTTACTTTTAAAAATATTGTACAGAAATTGAATGTTTATTTCATTTCTATATGGTAAATAAAAGTGTTTTTTCATATGGCAATGAATTCCAAATCAATTTATTTTTATAGTTAAATTTAAATATATATATTTTTATTGTTTCAATAGTTCTTTTACATTTTATATAAATGATGGGTGAGTTTAAAATATCATTTATGATGCATGAGATTTATATATCTCTCTAATAACTTTGGTAAAGTAACAAAGTTTAATGGTGATAAGTTACGCTTAATAGATGTGGTAATTATCCCTTCATGTGATTCTATTATAAGGGTGATTATATGGATATTTTACCAAGATACCTATATGGGTTTTTAATGAATTTTATGATTTTTAAAGGAAAATTTTAATTTCATAATGTAAGAATATTAATTCATGATTTAAGGAATGATTATGATATTATAATGGATAAAGGATTATTTTCATGAGTTCTCATGTATTCCTAAGTAAATTTCATAAATATTATTTTTTATATTCATTTATATGAAAAATGTTTTTATGAACAATTTTGGATTATAAGTTTATTTAAGGAGTAAGTAAATTTTAAATTTGGGTTGAAATATTATAAGTAGAATGTAAAACATCCTTATCTATTTTCTTGAATTTTCGATGGATGTGCATGTTTAAATTAATATTATATTCCTTATTGAAATTTTTTTCTTCATCTCAAAATTTCAAATGTTTTTAAAATTGAATAACAATGAGTACGAACTATTATGATGTATAGTTCTAAATAATTGTAATTGGCCTTAATCAATGAGTGTGTGTCATGTGTGAAACATTATTATGAACATAAGAATCCTATTTTTTTAAAAAAAAATAAGAATTGTGTCTCAGTGTTCCCTATATAATGTAATTTTATTCCAAATTTCATAAAACTCTAAACCTAAATGATCATGATGATTTAAGAAAGTGAATCCTTTTTTATTAATCCTATAATTATGGTTTGATTATCTTATGGGGAATTATAGTTGGTATCAATGAAATTTATTAGATAAATTTATAGGTTAGGATGATTTAGATAAGGATAGTTTTATATATTTAGATACCATCAAGGGTTAATAATCCAAATATCATTATAATTTTTGGTCATAGATACCCCTTTGGAGGCTTTCTATTTTGTGAGTACTTTTGGAGAAATTTCTTGAGTTTTTATATATGTTTGAAGTATATATAAAATGCGAGTTCAATATGTGAAAAGGTTATTTGAGTAAGAATTATTTTATGTTGTTGAAATATGTTTAATTTTATTGACAACCATTAGGGATAATATGATATTCTATGTTGACGTAATTATAGATAATTAGGATAAAATTCTAATTAAATTTTGGGAATATATGTATTATTTATAGATAACCGTGGGATTAAAAAGTGATTCAAGGAATAAGTGATTAAATTTACTTTAGAATATTTTGACTATATTTGGAACATTAAATTATTAAGGTAAATGATAGTATATTTGGATAACATGGGATTTAATTTTATAAATAAATACTGAATTATATTTTAAAAGAATATATTATTTTATTGCGGCTTTGTGGCGAATAAATATATTTATGGAAAGGATTATCATATTTTAGATTTTATATGATTAGGGAATATACATTTTTATGTGAACATACGGGTGATTAATATAATTTTGGGATAATTATTAAGTTGATCATGGATGAATATGTGATCAAACTTTTCTAATAATTGGGTTTCAATTTTGGTCTGGAATATTTTGAATTTTTATAAGGATAGTTATTTATTGAATTATTTAAGATGAACATTGGGTTCATGTATTGATATTTTAGAGATTTACTCATATTGAATATTATATTATCTTA
Organism: Viscum album; assembly: GCA_963277665.1. Taxonomy (NCBI): domain Eukaryota; kingdom Viridiplantae; phylum Streptophyta; class Magnoliopsida; order Santalales; family Viscaceae; genus Viscum; species Viscum album. Next base: position 947,737,882 of record OY728155.1, on the reverse strand, counting down.
TGATTACCATTTTTGGTTTTGGTTAATTAATATAAATAAGAGGAATAACTTGTTATCCTTTTATATATCATGTGATTCATGATAATTTAATTTTAGTGTTTCAAGAATGAAAAATCATCACTAATAATCCTTTAATGGATTAAGAGATGAGATATAAGTGGACATTAATTAACTAATAACCAATGGATAGAATATTTCTTATAAAATGGAACGAATTCAGTTATATTTTTTCATGTTCTCTATGTTGATTGTAAAATAGTCCCTCAAATTAAGGAAAATGATCCTAGAATAATTTTTTTTCTTTAATATTCACCTATAATAAATTTATTTTCCACTTTAGAAAATATTGATTTATATTTTTTTGATCATTAACTTTCTCATGATATATTCTCTATCACTTTCTATTATTTTTAGACATTATTATTCTCATCAATGTCCATATTTTAATTTTTTGATAAAATGTCATTATCTGAGATACTGATTATATTTCATTCAAGGTGACCTTCAAATTTACTATATCCTATTTTAAAAATTATGTTTTATTATCCCTTTATATGATGTGTGGTTCCAAAAAAATTAAATATTTAATTTTTTTTCATTGTTGATCGTATGTTTTATCTTTCTCTCCATGGAATTAATTTCTTCTTAAATAATGATTTAATCCATTTTTATTAGGAATGAAAAAAACTTGTACATAATTTATTTATGAGGGGATAATGTAACAACAACAAAAATTTAAAATATTAATAATTGTGAGAGCTTTCTTAACACTGAATACCAAACTTTAAGTGAGTTGTGATATACTATTTAAATATGACTGTTATAACCTATCAATAAAATATGAGGTGGGAATAAGGATAAAACATTATGTAAAATATGTATAAATGTTTCATATAAATTAATTTATATCAATTAATTCATAATAAATAGATACTAAATTTTTATTAAAGTCGTTCTATGCTTAAAAAGTAGGTTTTCTTCAAAAATGGTTTTTATTACATTTTTTCTTTGAATATTATACTTAATTTCCACCACGTTTAGAAATTATATTTTACAAAATTAATTGAATTTTTGAAATAATCATTTCAATATTTTTAGGGTCATTTTTTTGGATTTTTATGCAAACACATATTTTAGTAAATAGAAAAAATACCAATTTTTGTAAAACTGTAATTTGTTTTTATTAAATTAGGTGATATAAAAGTCCAATTTTATATTTTATTTAATATTAATCTATCATATGGAAAATTATATTATAAACAATTTAATTAATAACATTGTAATTAATAATATAGTTTATTTTGGTTTAAGTTCATTTATGGTCTTAATAACACATTTTCTTAAAAACTATTTTCCATTATATTTCATGCATTTATTTTAAAACTGATTTCATCCAATTATAAAAACTGAATCTTGAAAATTTTATTTTATATTTGGAATCAATAGATCTATATTTCCTAATTAGTTCCCTTTTAATTTTCTTCATTATAAATAGTAACCATGGTAATGATTTGTCACCTCGGTTAGGGTAAAACTGGTAAAACCGTGTTAAAAGTATAACGTAAGGATTTAAAATAACTATAAATCAATTTGTATCCTATTTAATGAGTTTTTTACCAAAAAAGTAAATTTTATATATGAAAATATGTAAATTTATTTCCACTTTCCATTGATTAAAATATCATATTATTTTAAGTAAAGGATAAATAAAAAATATCACTCTCTTGATTTTAATTTACCTTATATGTTTTCATATGGAAAAAAGGAAGTTATAATCAAATATAAATTATAATCTAAAAAATAAATAAATTATTTTTATGCTGTAAATTTATTTATAGTTTTTGGTGATAATATAATTATCTTAAATTCTTAGTTAACACTAATTTAGTGATTATAGAAATAGTACGAAAAATAAAGTAAATTATTTTGAAAACACTAAAAGAAATATATTGAGGAATAATTATGGTGTTACGTGAAATTTATTTTTAATAATAATTTTTATTATATGGTATAATAGTTAATATTTAATATCGATTGTTATATTGTTGACTTTAATGTCAAATTATATGATTTGTCCCAAAAATGACAGTAATGTCATTTTTTATTAAAAAATATATTATTAAATGATTTAAAAATAATAATAAAAAATTAAAAGTACATGTGAAATTTTAAATTATATAAAATTAAAACATATACCATTTGAGATCCAATATTAATCTCATAAGTAAATTTATAAAACTTAATACCTAAAATAAAGGTGTTACTATGTTAATGTTAAAATGTGCTAATAAAGTGGTTGTAAAAAAGAGAAGGTTTAAAATGGCACAAAACATATATAAAAATTATTGGATGTTGATATTTAGATATTAAAACGTTTTTATTTTAATATATTACAATTTTTAATTATTCTACATTAGAAATAGATTCATTATATTTAAATATATTATGTAATTATGAGTGTTTATTCTCCTTACTTATCCAAGGGTACCTCATCTCATCCATTATTCACTATCATTTATCCTTTTATATAGTAAAAATCCTACTGAAATTCATTTATATATTCCTTCCCTTAATCGTAGAGCCTCTCTTCTTCTCTAATACCATCCTAATAAGGCTTAAGGTGTAAGATGAATGAGGACTCATAAAGAAGAGGAAAAAGTATTAACTGAATCCTGTAATGTTTATTTATTATTATACATATAATAATATATGATATACATATCATATTAATTAATTTTACATTTTATATATGATAAAATTCTATTATACATATGGAATAACCACAATCCTCTCTCTTTTTAATGAAATGGGATATGAAAATATCGACTGTTTGTACGTGCTTATTACCACATCCATATAGTGATATGATTCATTTCTGATCAACACCTTCCAGTGGTAGTTATGATGACATATATTATATTTTTATATAACAATTATGACATTATTATTATTATTTAAAAATAATATATTTATTTCCTTCTTACCCACCAATCTGATGGAAAAAAGATAATATCAGTCGGGCATATGTGTGGACTACCACCTCCACAAATAAATGTAATTTTTTTATGATACCACATAATATGTATTGTAATAATAATGTAAAAATGAATAAATATGACATATGTAAAAAATTATATTTCTGTAAAATTAAAAATTAAACTAATTTATTTCCTTTGCACAAAGAAAAAAATAAAAATAAAATGTCATTCAATCGTATGTGTGGACTAAGATCTCCATGAAATAATGTGATCAATTTTTCATGGCCACCAAACATGATTTTTTTTAAAAGTTATTTTCATGTTTAAAAATTATATTTTTTAAATGACTAATACTTAGTATATTATATAAAAAGGAACCCTTTTACGTTATTCAACTTACTTGTTTTTTTTGAGATTATAAACTGAACGTCCTCAAATTGTCAGACATAATCCTAATCGATTTTGTAAGTATATAAGAAATAGTAATTAATGAACATAAATTTATTATCAAAATTAAATAAACCTAAAAGGGATCATAATAAAGTATATAAAGTATATAATTTTATTATATAGGTTTTAAAAAATGTACATGGGGTGTCAGACTTGAGGTAAAATATTTCTCATATTAATTTCATTTCATTGAGACTCATGACATGTTAACCAAATGTTTTAATTGTGTGGTGTATAAACTTCGATATTGATGTATTTGGTTATTAATTAAATAAAATAAAAATGATATATAAATCCTTTTCAGTTTAACTCTATTAAAGATCATTTGATTCAAATGTTACCGAAGTGGTATGTGATTTTATTTAAAAATACACATTTTAAATTATTACATAAAACACTTTCTCATCCATGTTGAGTTTATTTATAAAGTTGAAAGAATTTTATTCTTTCAGATTCAAAGGTTCCTAATATTAATTTTTGAATATTCATGAGGTTTATTACAATTTTTCAAAGATGAATCTTTTTTAATATTTTCCGTATGATTCATTTTTCAATTTTTCCAACAAATAATGAAACAAATAATTTTTATTGACAATTATCGAAAGAACCAATTTTAGCATATTCATATCTATTTTTTTATTTTAATATTAATTAAAATTTTATTCATGGTTATTTTTAGTGAAAATAATTTTCTCAATATTTTGGTAATTTTTAGTTTTTAATTTGTTTTCGTAATTAATGAAGAATTATTATCTTTTCAATGAGGAAACATAATGTGTTGTGGTTTAGGGATCTGGATGTATGTTCAATTGATTTTTATGGTTAAATAAAAAAATGTGTGTCTTATAAACCTTAAATTTCTTTTAAATTTTATATGAATTATAGGTACACTAGAAATAGCTCAGATGAAGGGTGAGCCAAATATTTCCCTCCAATGCATTGGGTAAAGTGATCAAGTTTACTGGTGATAGGTTACTCCCATGAGATGTGTGAATTATCCTTCTAGGTGATTATATTTTAAGATTTAATTTAAGGATAATTTCCAAATATATATATATGGTTTCTCAATGCTTTCTATGGATTTAAAATTACATATTCTGCTTTCATAAGGTAATAAAATGGACCCATGATTTAAGGAATCATTTTAATATTCAAAAAGTGATAGGTTTTTCTTCTTGAGATCTCTTGTTTTCCTATATAAATTTCAGGACCATATTTTTCATTTTATTTTTTATTATATAATGTCTAAAAAAACATGGATTTGAATTTTATTTCAGGAGTAGTTAAATTATTATTTTTTTCTCAAAATTTTATTATGTGAAAAAGGAAAACTTCGTTATAAATCATCAATAATTCCCAGTAGATTAATGGGTTTCCATTTTTATATATCTATCGCTGCGATTTTTATAAAAATCCCAAGTTTTGAAATGTTTTTCATAGAGAATAGGTATGATTCAGAACTATTATAAAGTCTATCTCTCAATAAATGAAATTTTCCTTGAACAAATAACATGGGTCGTTAGTGAAATAAGATAATTAACATAGAAATCATTTTTTATAAAAACAAACATTGTGTTTCATTGTTCGGTATGTAATGTAATGTAAGGTATTTAAAAATACTTAAAACTCTAAAATTAAATTATCATGGGAATGGAATAAATTTAAATAATTTTTAAAAAACATATAATTATATTTTGATTAAGGTTTGGTGAAATATATTGATGATTCTACATTTTGATTGATTTGTGATTATTTCTTGATATGGGTTTTAGTAGTGACCATGGATTTGGTCATCATATCTGCCAAATATGGTAAGATTGATTCTCAATAAATAATATAATACCCCTAGTTTTGATTACAATGGATCAGGGGTTAAAATATATAAAATTAAAAATTTCATAGTTCTTCATGGCATCACAAACAAGCATAAAAACAAGGTTCTTTTCATTATATATATCCAAAAATTTGATGTTTGGGATTTTATAAATATTTTATGATTTTATTATTTGAATGATCAGATGTAATTTTTTTAAATATTAGAATTTAATTTTCATCATTTAATTGGATTATGGATGTGATTCTTACCCTTGGTGGGTATTATTATAATTTTCCATGGTGGTTGGTAATTTTTGTAAATACAAGATATTAGTGTGATTTTTTAGTTAAATTTAAATTTATATTAGAAATATAAGAATAAAAATGATACAAAATTAAAATGGGGTATAAAATGGTGGAGGCCAATGAAATCCCCAATTATAATTTATTTACAATTGTATGAAAATGAGGATGAATTAGAATACATGAACAGGAGAATAGATTATACTCTTTTAAAAACCAAGACCTCCACTACATTTTTTCCTCACTCTATATATATGGAATTTTTTGAATCTTAAATGACTATAATCTTGAAATATCAAATGATTTAAAGAGTATAATATGGAAATAGATAATGGTCTATCATATAATTAATTATAAATATTTTTTCATCTTTCAAAATAGATATAGAGATACATTTATCATTGAAAATATTAAATTCACTAATTATGGTCATGGATTCCACTCCAAAAAAACTTTCTTCACCATTATAGTCACTAAGTTCATGAGTCACCAAACCCTAGACATCTTTTACAAAACATATCAACTCATAATTTGATTTAAATTAAGATAATAAGTATTTAGGTTGAATCCTAAAACTGGTGGGATCCATTTTACCCTATGACCAATACCTCTTCTATCAATATGAAGCTAACAAGCTAGAGTTTTCAGTTATAGATAATTCTAGGTTAAACTAATATTGTTCTATCATATATCACAAATCAAGGAGATTTTTCAGGATCTTCATGTACTGGAATCTAATATGAGTATCTTGGTATCTCAAGTGATTGTGGATTTCCCAAATAGGCTAGTACACCACAAAATCCACTTTATGGATAATACCTTTAACTAAAAAAAATTCCAAATATGTAACCATGATAATAGAAGATGGTCAAATAAATCAAGGTAATGTTCAATTCTTATGTGATCCCTATAATGTCTCCTAGTTGAATACCACTCAAAAGGTGCCTCATCTAGATTCTTCATTTGACATCATGTACACATCAACACATTCTAGAGGTTTCCTACTAACACTGAGGGTAAAATATGTAACTATGGGGATATTATTCCAACATATTATATTAAAAAACAATTGAAAATAATAATAAAACATCCATATTAAATAATCAGAGAATAGAGACACAATAAATAAGATATTTTATATTAAGGGAAAATTCAGAAGCATAGAGTCATATAGAAACTCAGTCACACCATAATAAATTAAATGATCACCCTAAAGGATGATCATACTCGTGGGATAAATAAAATAATAAAACTACACTATGGTTCTACACCCACCAGCTCACCTCACGTTATCCTAATCTATAATCTTGTATGAGTTATCCTAATCAATCATGTATCACTGGTCCTATACCCTACCTAAACATGTGAATCGTGATATCTACTCGACTACCCATGTTCCTTGGCCTTCTAACAAGGGTGTGAGTACAAATTAGTACAGAACCACCAACAAGGTACTAAACACAACTAGAAAAATATAGTTTTTCGTAGGTTATATACATTTATTAATAAATAATGTAACTAGTGAATTATAAAAAAATAAACTATCACCAATCCTCAGTTTTAACATAACACTCGGGATCGATTGTACCAACATTAGCCAGTATTGGGTTGTCTCTAGAAACATTCTATAATCATTCTAATCATGTCAGCCTCAATAACCATATAGTGTTAGGTGAAAAACATATTATTTAAAGGTAATCCATAAAAATATAATTATATTTGGAATACAATAGATTCCGAAGAGGTAATATTAGGAAATATAGTAGCATCAAGCCTATGGAACCTAGAAAATACATATAATTGAGGAATACTTTACGAATCCTGGCTAACAACCTGAGAATCCCATAATAATCAAGTACACTTAATGAATTCCAGGTAGTATCATAGGGATCCCATATGTATTAGGTTCATCTACTAGATACTAGGGATTATCCTAGGTGTATCATAATGCTGGGAATCTAGGAATTCCACAAATGATGAAAGTTTATTAAATCCCTGGAAATATAATGGGAATCCTATATATATCTAGATTAATGGATAAATCCAAGGTAGTATCCCATGAATCCTAATATACATTAGGATTAATCTGAATAATATGTGGTAATCTTTCTCAAGACTCTATCGTGGTTCATCCCTCCCTTAATATACCATAAAACAAAATTTAATGGTTTTTTTATCTTCCATAATCTATCTCAAAAAATCAAGTTCATCCACTTGAGTAAATTAATTATCTTAATAATTGTATCTATATGAGGCTCACATATTTAGTTTTGGTTCTAAGGTGACACCTTAAATCTTCTATATACATTACCACACCAACCTTATATAAGGTCAATATACTACTAGGGAACCCTCTAAGACCCCTAGATTACATCATAACACATAAATCCTATATAGGTTTCATTTTTCCATTCTTATCTCTTAGGGTCAATACCATCACTAAAATGGTAGATAGTCACTTTGAATTGTCAAATTACTCTGTAGAATTACTTCCCTCATAAGGAAATTCATACAAGGAAGGTGGCATAAAAACCATCTCCCCGCCAATCATTCTAGTTCAATCATCATGCATCAAACCTATAGAAAATTTACTAAGGGTGTACCCACCTGAGGCTAATAAACTAGTGAGGGATGAATTTCCATAAAATGGTCATCTTAACTATATCAACATTTTATAAAGGATTACTAGGGACAATCACTGTTAACCAATAAAATATCTTTTCTCGGAGGTCATTAAGGTATACAAACTAAGGGACTCTATGTTTACATAATTCATTTATGTCTCAGAAATTATAGTATATGTATGTAAAGTATTATATTCATAATCAAGGCCTCAACCATTTGTGACCTAGGAACTATGTTAGTTCCCTATGGTCTATAATATCCCTTAGAACTCATTCTATTTTTCCGATTAATTTTATTTTATGTAAAAAATCTTTAAAATCCAAATGTTCGATCATCCGTGGTGTGAATACTATATATCGCATTACATATCAAATAAATAAACCATAATGGATATAATTAAGGGATAATATCCCATAAACAAAGTTACCTCAATTAAACAATGCCTTACCACTCTTACCTAAGATCTTACTAGATAACCAACTATCATCCTTTCTTGAATCATCTCATGAGAAACTATCTCATGAAAAAACATTCAAATCCTTATATTATTTTAATTTATAATTAATTATTCAATGTAAAAAATATTAATAATTCCTAAAACTAATATATTGATATATTCTTGTCCAAACCTTGAGAAAAATAGTGAAATATACTCTTTAAACAAACAAGAAACTACGATACATGAAAGTCATATCACCGAACAATGATTCAGATAATGATTTTATTTAATTTATTCCAAAATCATAAGTAATGAAATAATTCAATATATCTTTAACACAAAGTCATGTGTTTATTATCTAAGGACATCCCTGAGATTCACCAAGAAATAACCCCCATTATATCTAGAAATTCTACCATAATCCTATAGAATCATCTCAAGAACCCTAATCCAAATATCCTCAAACTATGACTAAAGAGGAACAATAATAATGGATGAGGGTTGAGTGGATTAATCACTTAGAATACTGTGGAAATAAAAATAAAATCATCATTCTAGAATTATGTTAGATAGATAATTATTGGGGATAGTTCCATGGTCTATATGTATGGGGGGGAAAGGAATGGAATATGCATTAAAATATTTTGAGGGTAAAAAGTTAAATTTACACTTTTTTTATTGAAAATTGGTTGGGAATGAAGTATATTCTAGGTTTTACAAAATGTGTGACATCCATACAATTATAACTATTTCATTCCATCCCCCTCAAATGGTTTGGAAACATGGTTTCCCAAATCATACGCAAACCATGCTAATTCCCACTAAAACAACATTTCGGGTTTTTTACAATTTATTTAGAACCATGTTCTATCCATGTATTAAACACCATTCTTAATTAAAACCATATAATTCCCCCATATAATTTCCTCTAACAATTCACCAACTGTTGATATGGAAAAAATAAAGAACCTTTGTGTGTTTTTGTTTTTAAAAAGATTTTTATTTGTTAAAAATATCATTTTTTATATACGAATGTTTTTTTATTTAGGAATAAGACCTAGTAAATCATAATGAAATTTGTGAGAAATTAAAATGATAATAAAATAATTGGATCCATATACATTGTATTTAGATCATTAGATATAAAATAATAAAAGGAAGAAATAGTTATTTATTGTGAGAAAATAATTTACTAAGTGAAGAATTTATTTTATTGATGAAGTGTTATTAACAATTATTATGAAGTGAGGATTTATAAAGTTTTTATATATTCTAAAAAAATTAGATGATTCTTTTCTGACTAAGAAGTTCTCACAAATAATGAAAACTTTTATGATAAAATATTTTAAATTAATGGTGGAGAAGTTTAAAGAAATACAAAATTACAGAGTGAATAATTCTATCATAATGTGAAAATACAACGTAATGTGAATTTCATCATAATGGGAATTCCCTCATTATGAAGAAATACATTAAAGTTATAATATTTTATAAAATCAGATCAAAAAATCAGAATGTGTGAATCTAATGAATTTTGAAAAAATTAAATGTTTAATAATGGAGATTCCATTGTAATTGGATTTCCTTGGTAATGTGATTCCCATCAGAATGGGAATTTCCATCGATATGTAAAATTAATCGTAATGGGATTTCCATATTAATGGGAATACCATCATAATGATATGTCTATGAAGAATACTAAAGAATATAATTCCTTAATGTTTTTTGAAGAATTGAAGAGGTAAAACATGAAATTCAATTTTTCATAAATCTCAATGAAATCTAAGGAGGTTTGAAGATGTAAAATGTTGAAGATTAAATTTGAGATATTTTTAGAGATTTTGAAATTTGAAGAAGCAGGGAATGTTCTCAAGTTTCCCACTTTTAAATTCTGATTCTCCAATAAATACTTTTTAAGATCACTCATTCATTATATATTTTGCATGCAAGAGGAAAAGGTGGAGTGATGAAGAAATAATGTGAAAATTGTTCCCAAATAGAGATATAATGAGGAGGATAAAACAATTGAATTTTCCATTAACATATTAAAAAAAATCATATTGAGAAGATTATTATTAAGTCAATTGGATTGAGGTACATTATTCTGAATATTTGAGCAGATTTTGAGTTTGTGGATTTAAAATAGGTTCATCATATTGAGTCCATTATATTGTGAGAATCAGATTCAGACTCATCATATTGAGAGAATCAGATTCAAACTCATCTATTTGTGATAATTAGATCCAGATTGATTTTATTGAGATAATTGGATCCAACCTTATTAGATTGATAAATTTGGATCCATCCAAATCAGACTGATAATTTAGACTGTGAAATTTTAGACAAGTTTCAATAAAAAAATATTCTTTTTTTGGATCAATTGTTTTATTAGAAACCATTTTATACTAAAAAGAGTTAGTATAATGTTCTATATATGGATAAATATAGTGTCTAACAAGAGTTAGAACATGTTGTATTCACTTCTTCACAATATTTGATTTCCGTAGACCCACATGAGTGTCTATGGAATGGTTGTAGGTTCTCATAGTGAGGTCGCATATTGTAAATATTGTGTAATTTACATGCTTTACTATACTTTCATTTATGATTATTTACTTAAAGTTAATAAAAAAATAAATATTAACAGGTTGCGTGGGTAATGTTTCTTGCAGTTTTGAAACCTATAGAAACTGAACATTTGATTCAACCCCCTATATAAATTGTTATTTGATCCTTTTTAACATAAATTGTTATTATAGAAAAGGTTCTATTGTTTAATCATTATCATGGATAATATAAATTCTGTCAATAGTAGTTGAATACCTATATTTGATGGGAAAAAACTTTTATGTATAGAATAACAGGATGAATCCTATTCTCCTATCTCTTAGTCTGGAAGTTATTGATACAATTACTATTTCATTTCCAACTATTGAGAAAGATTCCCAATGACCTTTTCTAATAAAAGAAATATAGATGCTTATAGGAAGACTAGAAATGTTATCCTCATGTCCTTATCAGAAAATGTTAGTCAAAATGTGATGGGGACTAAAACATTAAAAAGTATTTTGGACAATATAGAATGTATTTTTAAAGGGAATACAAAATTTAAATAATAAAATATAAAAATTAGGCATAGTAAGTATGAAGACATTAGAATGAGAGATGAATTGTGAAGAAACTTATGATAAAATTTCCAGACATGTTTGATTCTTAAATTTATTCTTTAAAAGATAATGATTATTTATCTGCATATTAATTGCATAACATTATTATTTCTTATGAAATGAAGAGATATCTAATGTTTAAAAATAAGATAATACTGGAAATGTATTTTGAAGCTATAAGAAAGATATCAATCCAAGATTTTGAAGTAGATGATCCTTGTGAGTCCTAAGATAAAGAGGATTATGAGTTGAATGAAAAAAAACGTATCTTATATCCAAAAACTATTAAATAGGAAGACGAATATATGGAGGTAAAATTCCTCCCAAATGTTTTGAGTTTGGTGAAATTAAACATGTTGATATGGATTGGCCAAAGAAAAATGTTTGATAATATCGAGATGATTCCAATGAAAAACCTTGATAGAATAAGCAAAAAAAAATTATTAGGAAGATAAGTATTACAATTTATACAAGAATAAGTTTTATTGGAACAAAATAATTATGTTGAGTAAGAAAGATGAATCAGACTCAACTGGTAGAAATTATTTTCAAGATGAATGTTTAGAAAAATTAAGAATCTTTATCGCAAAAGATGAGAAAACAAAAGAATCCTAAGAGAGTGAAGAAGGTGGTAATGAATCTCATAGAGAGCATCATCTTAGAAAAGAAAATTATGTACGTCTTGAGCAAAACAAAACTCTAAATATTGAAATTACAGTAATATAAAAATATTTTGAAGAATTTTCTAATGGATGAAAATATGTCATCAAGAAAGAGGATGAATACAATCGTGAGGTTTTAAGTTACAAACTTATAATTTATAAACAGGGAAATATGATTGAAGATATTACTAAGAAGCTAAAACCTAAGGAATTATAGGATAATTTTTTTTTGAAAAAACACATTGAGTCCGAAATTACATTTTAGAAGATGAATTAAAACATCAGCAAATATCCATAAGTAAAATTTGAGACTTCTAAAGATGATGAGAATGCTCGATATGCGAATCAAGTAAAATATTCTCTTTTCAAAAATAATGTTTCATCTTATTCTTTGAACATTTCATGTTCTAGAAAAAGTATTGGAAATATTGTGTGGGTAACAGATGTGAGAAACCCATAAATTATATAAAAGTAGATAAATTACTCAAAATAAATGATGGTCCACATCCTGAGTATGTTAGAGCTGAAAGAAGTTACCAATCTCAAAAAATATTAAATAGAGACATATATTATTTCAATTAAAAATAAATATTTTATTGTTATTATTAGTGTTGTAGAATCTAAAGGAATAGTTCTTAAAATTATTGTGACAAATTATCCTTACTTGGAATACGGTTTACGAATAGTGTAATAAATAGTGAAAGTATAATGAGAAACATTTCGAACTTATAGAAATTTGAAAAGGTGAATTCTCATGATTTTAGAAATTTCTAATAAGAAATAAATTTGAATTTATGGATGAAGTTTGTGTAAGATGTGACAAGTCTAGTCAAAATTCCAAAAAATGTATGAAATTCTTTTTAGAACTAGTTTCTTATAATAGAAAATAAAAGAAAGATGAAAAAAGGAATAATAAGGAAAGATCTGTTATTGATGATACATATTTGAATGAAAGTAAAAGAAACAAACCATGGATACTTGAGGTTGATTGTTCTACACATATGATAGGTGATATAAAAATTTTGAAACAAGTTGAAATCTATGATTGAGGATCATTAATATTTAGTAAATATAGTTCTTTAAAAATCATTGGAATTAGAACGGTTGAGATTGAAGCTGAAAAGATGAAATCTTAGGAAGTTTTTTTTATTTAAGGGCTAAAACATAACTTACTTAGTGTAAGTCAACAATGTGATGATGGAAAAGAAGTTGTTTTTAGAAAATATTTTTTTATCATAAAATGTGTGAAATATGGAATATTTATTACAAAAGGAGAAAGAACCATTGGGAGTATATTTGAAATAATTTAATTCAATAATTCATATTACATGAGTGTTGAATATGAAAACAATTCATGGAATTAAATACTTGGTCACCTTGGACAGAAAAACATGAATAAAAATTCTAAAGTTGATGTTGTTTAGAATATTCTCTAATTAAACAGAAGAAATGAACTTTTTTTATTATATACTATAAATTAATGATGACTAACAAAAGTCATAAAAGAGTTGATATTCAATCTATCAGACCACATGAGCTTATTTATTTCGATTTATTTGGGATTACGGGACATAAATCCTAAAAAGAAGTTTTTTTACATTAAAACATTTATTAAGGATTTCACTTGTATGACAAAAATCATATTTATGAAGTACAAATCAGAGGCTATTGAAATATTAAAATTATTCATAAAATATGTTGAGAAAGAAATGGGGGTTTCTATAGAACAGATGAGAATAAATAGTGGTATCGAATTCACAAGAAATACATTTTATACTTATCTGATAAAACATGGTATCAAACATCAATATAGTTGTACCTATACTCCACAAAAAATTAGAGTAGCATAAAGAACGAATATAAGTTTGGTGGAAATAGGAAAAATTATGTTATTATAATACTCACTTTGAATATTTTATTTGATATAAGTTGTTACTACTACTGTACATGCTCAACATAGATTCTTTTTAAGACCAGAAACTGACATGCCACCATATGAAATATGGAATAACAAAAAACATTCCTTGAAATACATCAATGTTTTTTTATAATTCCATGTTTTCTAAAAATAAAAAATATAGATTTTGGAATGTTTGATGAGAATGTTTATAAAGAAACTATTATGGGTTATTCAATAAATAGAAGAAGTAAAAAATATTGTAAAAAACATTTACAAAAGTGTTTTGACTCGTATGATGTGAAGTCAATTGAATATTAAATTTCATTAAAAAAAATTGTTGAGAATACTAGGGATGATAAAATCGAGATTTAGAACAATATTGAAAGTAATTCAAAACATCCTTATCAAGATTCATAAGAATTGTGGGGTGAAGAAATTTTAGCAGGGAATGGATATTTAAAATTCCCTACATTAAAAAAATGACAAATCTAAAACATTATTTAGAATTAGAAGTCTCTTGCTCATACGAGAAAGAAGTTGAGATTAGGAAAACCAGACATCACCTATCTCCAAAGTTGAAATAGATTCAGTTTTAGAGGGTATTCAACAGAAATAATTAGTGGATGATATGAATTAAGATTTATATCATATTTAGAAGAATCAAACATAGGAAATTTTTCTATGGCTAGTAAATAAATATGTTTTTAGAAAAATGTTGTATTATATAAACAAATTGAATGGGAATGGAAAAGTTTCTATAAATAATGAAAGACTTGTTTGATAAGTCTTTGCACAGGTGGATGGTATGGATTTTAAAGAATAGTTATCCCCAATTTCAAGATAAGAAACTATTATAATGACTCTATCAGGATCCACACATCAAAATTACAAGTTTTTTCTGAATCATGTAAATTCATCTTTCTTAAATGGTGATGTTGAGGAAGAAGTTTACATTGAAAAAACATGCTGGTTTCTACTTAATGAGGATGAAGAAAAAGTTTATAAATTAAAGAATGATTTGAATGGGCTGAAACAGTCTCCATGATCATGGTTTTATAGACCTACATTTTTTTGAGAATATTAAACTTTTCCGATGGAAAAGTAGAGAGAAACATTTATGTGATAAATGTTGACTATAGAACTCTAATTTTAATTGTTTATGTGGATTTTATAATTTTTTGGTGGATTATGAAATGGTATGTAAAACATTTTCTGAATAAATAAAGAAGAATTTTAAAATGTCAATGTTTGGAAAATTAACTTTATTCAATTTTTAACAAGTTCAAAAAGAAGAAAAACAAATTTTCTTATCTCAATAAATTTATTCCATGGAATTGTTAATGAATTTTGGTATGGTATAATCCAAATAGGTTTCTAATCATATTTTATTGATCAAAAAGTTGAGTAAAGATGAATTCCGAATAAGTGTGAATGAGAAAGTCTTTCAAAAGTTGATGGGAAGTCTTTTTTACCTTACAACATCAAGGCCTGATATTGTTTATATTATGAATTTGAGTTCTAGGTATCCAAGTAATCTGAATGAATCACATATATTGGCAGCAAAGTAGATTTTGATATATGTCATAATAATAAATTCACATGGGTTTTTATACAAAATAAATAGTGAAATGAAGTTTCATTGTTATACTGATGTCTATTGTGTTGGAGGCTATAATGATAGAAAATAAACCTCAAGATGAAAATTTTTCTTGGTTGAATGTTGTGTGAGTTTTCATAGAAATAGGCAAGGTTTAGTAACATTGAGCACAGATGAATCCAAATATGTTACATCTACTCAGGATTGTACTAAAATTTTGTCGATGAAAGTTCAGTGGGAATATTTGAAAGTAAAATTTTATAAACCATTAAAGATACTTTGTGATAAAAATAGTTCAATTGATCTTTCTAAGAATCATGTCTAACAATAAAGATAAAAAAAATTGAAATAATTTTTCACTTTATAAATGTGAAAGCTTCTTCAGGAGATGTTTTGCAGGTATATAGTTCAAAAAAGTATCATATTACTGATATCTCTACAAAAGAAATACTGAATGAATAAATTACTAAATTGAGGCTGCAATGTCATTTCCAGCCTCCTACCATGACTTCCTAGACCTCATAAGGAATAACCCCCACCATTAATTAGATTATGTTGAAAAATGGGGAGATAAAGTAACAAAATTATACTTTGTAAAAAGTTTTGACATATATTTATTAAATAAATATAATGTTGTGATAATCATAAAATGGGGGAGAGAAAAAGAAATGTGATAGAAAAGGAAATGTGAGGGGTAGTTATCTTTGTATGGATGGAAGATTTTCTTATCACTAATGGATGAAATTCCTTTAAAAAAGCATAACTTTATCCAGTAGTGTGGTTCCAAGATAGTCTGCTTTAAGAAAGAATATGGTTTAATAAAAGTCAAAAAACATGAGTTGTTTACACATGTTGAGTTGTAAAAATTTCCTAGAGTTAAAAAAGGTGTTAATGAGGGGTGTCAATAAATCCAATGGGGGAGATGGAAGAAACTTTTTGGTGTTTCTTACAAATATTTATATTTTTTTTAATAAAAAGATTTTTTAATAAGAATGATTTTATTATTCATGAATCAGACCCAGTCCATCATAATGAGATTTTTGGGAAAGTTAATAGTTTCTGAAAGAATCAGATCTATCTATATCTTATTCAGATCATCGGATCCAAAATAATCATTGGATGAATTTTTTTTTCATTGGAAGTAATATGTTTCTCAGTGAAGAAGTTATTTTGTTGATGAAGAGTTTTGAAAGATGATTTTGAAGTGAGGAGTTAAAAAGATTTCATAATTTCTAAAACAAATCAGACAATTATTTTTTGATCAAGATGTTCTCAAAAATCATGGAAAATTTCATGATAAATTCTTTTGAATTTTTTTTTGAGATGATTAATGAAATTCAAAATTATAGAGTAAATAATTCCATTTTAATGATAAATTCTAATATAATGAGTATTCATCATAATAGGGATTCCATCATTATTAAGAAATCTATTTAAGGTAGAATGGTTTAGAAGATCAAATCCAAAATTTTGAATGTGAGAAGCTAATTACTTTAAATAATTCCAATGATAATCTATAGATATTGCATAATAATGGAAAATTACATCATAATTGAATTTCAATTGTAGTGTTATTTCCATTATAATGTAATTTTCATCAGAATGGAAATTTCTGTCATAATGGAAAATTAATTGTAATGGTATTTATATCTTAATGGTAATTTCATCGTAATGAGATGACGATGAAGAAAACTCAAAAAATATAGTTGTTTTGTGAATAATCGAAGATTTGAAAAGAGAAATTAAAATTTTCCTAAATCTCAAAGAAATATATGTAGGTTTGAAGAATTCAAATTTGAAGTTTAAATGCGAGAGATTCTTGGATATTTTGAAACGTCAGGATGCAAGGAATGTTTTATCAATTCACATTATTTTCCTTCATATTATCCTATAAATACTTTCACATATTATTCATTCATTGTCTATTTTTCATGAAACATGATAAGGGGGAGTGCTGAAGAAATCTAGTGAAAGTCATTGTCGGCTAGAGATCTCATGAGGACGATCAACGAGTTAAATTTTTGATTATCAGTTTGAGCAACATCGTATTTGAAAAGATCATTTTGAGTCAATCGGACAAAGGTACATCATTTTGAGTATTTGAGTGGAGTTTTATTTTTTTTCATATTGAGAATGGGTTCATAATATTGAGCCCTTCATATTGAGATAATCAGATTCAGACTCATCATATTGGGATAATCATATCCAAACTCATCATTTTGAGACATTCAGATATAGAAAAATTTTATTGAGAGAATCCTATCCAGACTCATCAGATTTAGAAAATCAGATCTATCCAGAATGAGAATTCAAACCAAGAAACTGTAGAGAAATTTCAACAATGTTTTTATTATTTTTTTTGTCTCAATTGTTTTATAAGAAAGAATTGTAAGTTGGAGGGAGTCGGTATAATCTTTTCTATCAAGAGATATAATGTGTTTAAATAGTGTTGGAAGAAGTTTTATTCCCTTCTTTATGATAGTGTATTTCTATAGATCCACAGGAGTGACTTTGGAAAGGATGTAGGTTCTCACACTGAGGTCAAACCATGTAAATCTTGTGTGATTTACATGATATACAATTATTAAATTCATGATTATTAACTAAAAGTTAATAAGCAAATAAATCTTAAATATTACAAGGGTTCAGTTTCTAAAAGTTTTAAAAATTACAAAAAGTGAACAACTGATTAAACCCCCTCCTCCTTTCTCAGTTGTTATTCATTTCATTAGAACATCAAATACCCTTTAAAAAATTCCAAAAAATCATCCCAAAGATTGTAGTCTTTGATAGATCATGAGATACACATCCTAGGATTTGATCTATCATTAAAAAAATCATCATAATAATCAAAATATTTAAATTATAATCAGAGTCATTATTCATAGAATGATCTCAACTTTAGAAATTAGAAATTTAAATTCCACCAATATTTCTCAGCTCAAAAGGAAATGGGGTTTTACAATCTCCCCATAACAACATGTTTTGTCTCCAATAATACATAGTGTTAATTCAAAAATAATCACATCCAACCTCAATCATCAGGTCATTCTCAATTCTCCATGTTATATCCTAGAATTTAGAATGGAATTCCATGTTTTAGCTCCCAAAACATGTTGAATTATTCATCAGAACTTGGTCCATAATGTTCTATAATAACAAAAAAATGAGGTGAAAATTACCTGCACTGACCTATCCTAAAAAACCATGGTGTCTCAATCAATTCTTCAGTAGACTTATGGGTCTCCCCACTATACTAATGATCACATAAAAGGATATTTTAAGATATAGTGATCCCCACCATCAAAATCTTCTACTGAAACACATTTATTGAGGTCCATATACCTGCAGAGTGAGGTTTCTAACTCGTTGCATTCAATTATACACAAAGAAATTATTAAGCCCATTTATAGACTACCAATCTAGAAATATCTAAGGGGAACAAATATGTGTGCCATCACATTATTAGATCTTGATCCCTTAACTCCCAAATGCATCTTGATATTTATTAATGACCATATTGAAGTATGTTTTTAATACTCGGTGTAATTATTCAATTCAATCCTCAGCCAACCAAAATATTTTTCATGATCTCACCTCTAGAATAGAGACACCTATGATCAGAATCTTGCTTAGATCACATAAAAACCATCCAAGGACTGTTTCCAAAATACGAAATTAGTCTAATAATACTCTAAAACCTTAAATATTTTTCTTATTGAGGAACCATATAAAACCCAATCTATATACACATAAGCATTAAAATGAAATAATGAATATTTGATTACAATTTTCATCACACCCGTAACCCTGCCAACATAAGGCCTATTCTCTACAACTTATGAATCATCCATTAAAATAGGTAATGACTAAATATGAATATCCCACTCATACTTGAGCACCATCGTGAAATATAAATCATTGACCATTCCTATCTCACAAAGAACATCATCCTAAACATCCACTATATTTTAATATGTATCTAGGGTCACAACCTCTAAAATACTATGGTGTAATCTACAAAATATTGATTCCTTTAATCTTATCCCTGAGTAAATCACCTGATAAATTTATAATATCACACCTCCCAAAATATATGTTCTGAGGAACAAACTTGTGTAAATTCTACCATGATGACCTGATCCATCTTTAGTTTCACCTATCACTGTAGAGGTACACCTCACATTATAATAAAAATATTATGAAACTAAGACCAAATGTATTTCATAAAAACCCCATAGTACTTGGCTCAAACACACCCCCTCATGGATCCATAACTCAATAGCATCATAGGTAACCAACACACACCACCTTAATCGTATCTTCACCAAGGTATTTATGCTTCAATAACAGATAATGAAACAATCCCACTCTTACTCCACTATGTCACATATCATTGAATCTAGGTACACATTACAAATCCCATGACCTTGACCATACTACCTTTTAATCTTATCTTTCCAGAATCATCAAACTACTTTCTCCAAAAATATTGACCTCTCACCCATGATATGGTCTACTGAACAATCGCCCATCAACTCGAGTATCTCCACCGACTAGAGAAATCTTACCATAATCTATCCATGAAATATTTAACCATCTAGGATAATGATTATTGATACCATTATGATCAAATACATTAAATCAATAGGTCATATACCCAAGGTATCCTACCCATTAAACCTAGTCCTTGATACCATGAACCTCAAAATCATTACATCAAGAAAGATCAAGGAATCTCTATTCCTACACCATATATATAATAGATTATAACATGAACCGATATCATAACCTGAATAATCTACCCATGCTTCTAGTATCTAGGGAACTCACAAGTCTGGGATAACCCCAATATTAGGTCACCTTTATATATCACATCTCACCACAAGCATTTTATCTGGCCCCCCAATATCTTGATCCATATATCAAGGCACTATACTCTCTCACATACCCCATAAATCATATATTTTATTGATCATAAATCATATGGTACACCTCTGTTGTCTCATATCAATTCCACCTGGAAACTCACATGCCAAAACACCCACTCTATAATTCTCAAGGAACTATGCTCCCTCCATATTCAATATCATAGTTACTCAAAAGGGGTTGATGATCATGGAACTTAATGAATATACCATCCCACATAGGGTCCCTCTACATCCTATACAATACGGAATGAATATTCTTCATCAAGGAGCATCACCCCAGAAGATCCACATGACCTATAATCAGAGAAAATATACTGTGGTCCAACTAAGTATAATTCCATGGAAGTGTTTTTTTAGGGAATCCCCATATATGTTTTTATTGGGAATTTTAATAAATGAACTCTCATAATACGTGATATCCATCATTGTAAATCATATATGTATTTAATGTGAATCCTACATGCCAAATATAATGCATGTGTTCATACCTCTTATAAATGGGAAATTTTCTAGAAAACCATAAATCATGAATCTATAACCCAAGTGTGCCACACTAGGTGAAATTATACAACCATATAAATGAAAATGAAGAATATAAATACATATCCCCATAAAACAATACTTCACATTGTAAATAGTGTTCATAAGGAACTAGTCTAAGGCCTATCAAAATATATCATGCATCCACATTCCCTATCTACCATATCCACGAATAATTAGATAAGAAAAAGACAGTATAATACTAATTTGTATGATAACCTAGTCAAGAGATAACTTGACCGGTGTCCTAGTAGGAGTTTTCATGTGACCTAAGGTGCATATCCCAATACACCAATGTTTTCAAACTATTAACGATGGTCTAAATTGTTATCTAGGGGAGATTATACCCTAATATTAGAGAAAAAACAATAAAAACAATAAATAATATACATAAAAAATAATTAGAGTACATGGAATTAATAAACATTACATTTACATAAATTGTATATGTGTAATCATATATTCATAAACATACATGGTCATACAAAGATAACTCAAATGATTTCACACTGGTATAATCTCTCTAAAATTATACATAAAATAATAAAACTACAATGATGCTCTATTTTCATCCCCATGCCTCACAGAATTGTAATAAATAATATCTAATGAGTTATCTCGCTCGAGCATGGATAACTGGGCCTATGACCTATCTAAAACTATGAAAAGTGAGAACTTCTTATGTAACCAAGTTTCATGGAAATTAGTTCAGGATATGAGTACAACTAAGTATGGATCCAATAATTAGGGAACAAACAGAACTACAAAATAAAATATATGCACATGTGATATTCCAAATTGAAAAAAATTAAATAACTATGGAAGAATAAATAAAATAAACCATAATTGATGTAATAAACCAACAAGAACAACCTTGAGCTAGTGTTTACTTTATTATATTGAAAAAAGATACATAGAATTGGATCCTGAGGGACTGAATAATTTTTTTTTCTTTTAAACTAGATATACACATAATTCCCTTGTTATATTTGAAAACAAAAGTTACCAAATAATTTATTTCTCAATAATATAATTATTCTCTCCAGTTTATCTATGAATATTATTCTCAGTACACATGATGAATTCATAGGAAAGTAAAAAAATGCTGGTGATCTAAAACACTCAGTAATAATTACATAAAGAGAATGTTGTTATGAATAAATAAGGAATAATAAAAATAGAAAGATAAATATGTAAACAAACATTACATGTTACTTTTTACTTGAATATCATGATTAGATAATGAATAATAAATTTGAAAAGTTAAATAACTGAAAACACATGTCATTTAATCAATTAACTAATGAAATGAATCCAGAGTTAATATCATTGACCAAAATATCATGGATAATAATAACTAAAATCTTAAAAAAGAGAATGAAAAATAATTGGGTACCATTTTTTATTCAAGATCTTTTTTCTTAAAGTTTCTATATATGAATACAAATAAATATACTTACTTGATACATTTGTATTTCATAATCACAATTTCATTCTTTGGTTATGCTTTGATTAATTTACACTTGATCGATTACTATAAAGAATGAATATCCAAAATTAATCATTATTCCTGAAGAAATAAAATTAACTTTTTATGGATCATAATATCAATAATGTTTTATAAGTATTTTCACCTATTAATAAATATTTTCAAAAAAAATATGGTGAGTAAATTTTAATTTTATATAAACCTAAAAAGTAACACCACTGGTTCATTATTAATATTTATTCATCAATTTTTTTATGTAAAAATAGTGTCATGTTAACCAGAACATCATGTAGTTTAGTGGTGGGTTCTAAAACCTTATCATCCTTCACATTATGGGTTCAAGCCTCATGGAATTCAATGGATACAATGGGTTTTCCTTTTTCCAAAACTATAAGAATATATTTCCTATAAAAATCCCAAATTTTGATGATCAATAACCACTACAACATCAAAGATAAGAAAAACCTTAAAGGTTACCAATACCTTTAATCATAATTATAAATAATTTAATGGTATTATTTCTAAAAAAACATTTATATACTTAACCAATGGTTTGTATTACCCTACATTTTTCCCAAAATATACTTAATCACGTTATATTCCTACTAGATTTTTTTTTGAAATGGTTGTTTATGTAACATCCAACAATTTTTAAAATAAATATTGAATGCATTTTATAATCTATCCATTAAACACAACTTTTCCTTTTTTTGTGTTTGGAATTTCGCGAAACGGTCATCTAGAGTTGTGATCAGTATGTCATTTGATGTCTGATAGAACAAACATTGTTTTTTTGTGAATTGTAAAAAAACCTTATGAATAGTAATATGAATAGTATTATGACCCTTATGAATAGTAAAGAATAATATTATTTTATTTTCTTAAGGAAATAAGATAATGAGAGCTTAATTAATTTTTCAATGTGATATAAAACTAATTCACATTTATATTTTATATTTTTAGAAATAACTATGCCTTTATTTAAAAATTAAATTAATAATATTTAGAAAATAAATTTTGAAAAATGGAGTTCACATTTGAATTCTAAACGTCGAAAAATGGTAGGGGTGAATTTTTGGTATTTTTCTATAATACATGAATTTTTCGGGATTAGTAAAAAATACAGTTTTGAGTATTCAATAGTTTAATGACATCATAATTACATGATAATTAAAATAAATTTCTGGTAGACTTGTATATAGTAACATATTACATGAGGTGTCTCATGTGGCTAAAACTATTGGAAAATACCATGGTCAAGCTCATGGTTTTCCAAAAACCACCATGAGGTGTCCCTTTAAAATTATAAAAAAACTCCCTCTCTTTTTCTCTAAATACCCACACATCCATTGGTTTTCATTCATTACAAATACATAATCCCCAAATTTCAGATGGTTTTACCTCTCTAAGAGTCCTCCCAATGTGTCTTTAATCCCCCCATGGTCCGAACCTTCATGTACTAGGAGTTACTCTACAAGGTAAGGGAATCCTTCACCCTCCTCTTTTAGTCGACACTTATTTTATGTTATCTCTTTGAATTTCCATTATAATATGTTGGGGTTATATTTTATGTATTCTTCTTACTTTACTTTCGATTTAAATATGATTAGGTACCCCTTTTATCTCATCATTTTAATTTATGAAATATTAAGCGACGCTGTTAGGCTGTCGAATTTTTCAGAAGGGATCTCTCACCTCTTCTTTTATTTTAAAGATTATCTTTATTCTTTTTCTATCCTCAAATACTCTGTCTAAATGACCATGATAAACTCAAATATCATCTATCTACTAGAATAATATAATTTTAATGTAATAAACATCATCAATATTCTTACTCCCTCCCTTTTATTTTTATAAACAAAATCAACGTCCATAAGATTCCAATTTATAACCTTCGTGGACGACGAAGAATCGTTCTTCAATATTTCCTTAATTATTGGTCATGAAACCATATTGATGGTTGAAACAGACTATAATATATAGATTACAACCTAATTAATATTCAGGAACCAGTATATGTACATATTATAAATTTATGTGACAAAACTAGTTCATAATAATCCAAATACCGCCAAATAATCGAAGTGATTATCATCTAATGATTCATACTCATTATATGTAACCAAATGATAGAAGTGACCATTAAAAATTCTTGATGTTCATAAATAATATTTAACTTCAATTCTGTAGACTTACAACAATTCCACATGATCTTAATTACTTAAACACAAGTGAACTGATTACAGAAATCAAGAAAACAAACACTCTGGAACGGCGAATTTCAATATAATAGATTATGAATAATAACATAAATGAACTAAAAATAATTATTATAAACTAAATACATTTATATTAGGTTCTGAAATAAGTTATTTATATGTATAATTTCCAATCCCAGGACCTTAAGTTTAAGAGGGGAACACATTCAGATTTAAGGTACGAGTTTTTTCACCCGAACTTCCATTTCCATTCAGGTTATTTTTATTGTCTAAACTACCTCAATGAAATTATTATGTATTATTTTATAATCATCATATATTCTGTTTTAGTGTTCTATATATGTAAATAAACCATAATCCTTCTTTATTTTATGGTTAGTTACATTATATAAAAGGATCTTTTAAATTGTTTCCAGAATACAATCATGATTCAAGGGAATATCTCAATTTCTTACCTGTTATCTAGGGGAATATCTAATATGTTTTTGGAAACTATAATATCTATAAAATCACTCATTTTGTTATGAAAATAATATTGTGCTTCACTTATAGTTTTATATAAAGATTTTTCCAAAAGAGCTATTCTTTTCAAAGTAAAAGAGTATTTATTTCAAGAATTACTCGAAGATTTTATAATAGTATCTTCCCCTATTTCAACACACATGTTGATTCTTATGTAATATTGGGATTATTATACCAAATTATCATATACCATATTAAATTTTAATGTTTTATGATTATTTTGGCTATTGATGTTCTATCATTAAACCAATCATCAGTATACTTCGAATGGTTAGTGTTTTGGTTTAATGTTTGGGGAAAGAGATTTACATTTAATATATTAATGTGTATGTTGTTTATGTTTATACCCAATCATATGAGGAATTAATTGGACATAGTAAATGTCGGGTGGGACCCACTATAGCCCCTCAGTGCATCGGTATGTCTCATGAGGCAAACTACGGTATTGGCACAAGGCCATGACAAAATGTTTATTTATCGTCTTGGCAAGAGGCCTTGACGGTATATATATGTTGTCCCACATTATGCATTCCCTCACTATGAATATAGTATTGATGGTTCATGTGGTTACTCAACTAGTAGAATACCCATGATTATGCTATGTTATGACAATATTTACTCAGCTCATATTTCTTCCATTATATGTTCATGTTTATTTCTAAAGGCATGTGTTTTAAATTATTCACCATGTATAATGTTTATGTTATCTTACACTATATTTCGTACCCTTACTGAGTGTTTGAGATCTCCCCTTTATTATGTTTCATTTTTTCAGGGCAGGAAGAATTCTATAATGAATGACATGCTGAAATAACCTAGAAGTTAAGGAAGTTGTCTAAGGAGTTTCTATGTTGATTTTAATTTCATGTTGTAATGATGAACTTATATATGTATCTTGTTTCCAATAATACTAAACTACTCGGTCCTTTGGGATGCTTATTCTTTTTATATATGTCAATATAATCAAATAAGGCACTGACTCTGTGAAACTGGGGTCGGGTCTTTATAGATTGTATCAGAGGAAGTTTAGTTGAATATTTGGAAACTAGATTCAGAAAATGTAGAATTAAGGAAGAGTCCCTATGTTAGTATTTGAGGATATACACACAATAACATTTTGGTAATTTGGTAATGAATAGATTATGTGGATCTTTCAAGCAATACATCCTTGTCTGGATACGAGAAGGTATAGGCCGCTCTAGCACAGTTGTATCTAGGGGAAAAACCCGAAAACACCGCTTTGAGCTAGACTCGAATGAGAACTGGGGAACAACAACAGGCCTTACTACACTATTGGTTACGAAACTCCTGGGGGATATTCTTAGAATAATTTACATTTTCTTTACAAGCCATTATGAAAGATTGAAATGCAAAATTTTCCTCAAAGAAACCATTTTTGAATATATGATTAGCATTATGTAGGAACTCAATTTTTGCTAAGTATTTTTATATGTTAACATTATACATTATGATTCATAACCTAATCTATTTTATGCCATTATATAGATATGGTATCAAGTTCATGGAATAGAAACCACATGAACGCATGTGTTCCCTGTAGGGATTTCCCTCTAATGTAAGATAATGTTGTTGGCTCTGGTGCTGAGCAACTCATAACAATACTGGGACAACTTACTTAGGTTATTAATAACAACCTTACTAGTATGGAGAATCCATATCCACCATGTGGAGGAGATATATTATATCACATTATGTGACAACAGCCTCCATCATTCAATGGGACTACAAACCCGGTTGCAGTAGGGTAGTGGATATGTTCCCTTGAGAAGATATTTCTCACATTGGGATGTAACGAAAGAGAGAAGGTTGTCATGGGTGTTTATCATCTAATGGGTGATTTGGATTAGTGGTGGTCCTTAGTCAAAAATAAAAAGGAGGAAGAAGAAATAGAAGAGATGGAATGGAGGGATTTTAAGGAAATATTCTTTGAAAAATGTTTCCCTCATGAATAGCGAGCAGATATGGAGAGGAAATTCTTGAATCTGAGGTAGAAGGAGGATGAAAATGTTACCAAGTATGAAGCAAACTTTACAAGGCTGGAAAGGCATGCTTTAGACTACATACATAATCCAAGGAGAAAAATTGATTGATTCTTTGATAGTTTAAAACCATTACTCTGAAGGGATCTTGTCTCCCAAAGATTTTAATCATATAAAGAAATAGTCTCAAGTGTTATCAAGACAGAAAATGAATTCTCTAAGTCTTATGAATTTAAAGGAATGTAAGAGAAGAAGAGGGAATCTGAAAACTCTGGGAAAGGAAATAATGAAATGGGTAATAAGGGAAGAGTTGAATTTCCATCATGTAGTAATTGTGGGAAGAAACACCCTGGCACTTGCCTAAAGGGAATGGGAGTCTGTTAAAAGTGCATCAGAAAAGGCCACCTATCTCAGGATTGTAAGGGGAAAGAAGAATCTACCAATGTTCAGTGCCACAATTTCATTGATATGAGACATTATGCACATAAATTTCCTAAGCTTCAGGGAAATGTTCCCCAAAGAAGGCCAAGGTATCAAGGCTAATCTTATGCGGTTACAACTGTAGAGGTTGAAGTTCCTAACGAAGTGGTGGTAGGCACATTGATTGTTTCATCCAACTTATCCAATACTTTATTTGATTTTGGATCATCACTTTCATTTATATCTTCCCATTTTTCTAAGAAAATTAGATATGTACAATCTGATTTAATAAAAGAGTTATCAGTCAAAACTCTTACTGGGTGTATCATTTCAACAAAGCCATGTCGAGTGGTTCCCCTCTTAATACATAAAAGTGCTTTAGTTTTTAACCTTATCATCATAACAATGGTTGACAATGGAATAATTCTCAGTATAGATTTTCTCTCAAATTATGATTTGAAGATCTATTGTAAGAAGAAGGAAGTTACAATTTTCGAGAATGGGGCAGAATCACTTATTTTTAGAGTAGAAACATCACAATGTGGTTCTCATCGATATCCACTCCTAGTAGCTCAATTGAATTCAATTATTACGGAGGAAGGGAATGAAATAAATATGGTTGAAGAAAAGAATATACAGATATAATATGTACCTATTGTGCAAGAATATATTGATGTCTTTCTAGAGGATTTACATAGACATCCTCCAAAGTGGGAAATTGAGTTTTCCATTGACTTAATTCTTGGTTCAAGGTCCATATAAATGATCCCTTATAGAATGGCCATTGTCGAGTTAGTGGAGATAATGAAACAACTAGATGAATTGAGTGATAAAGGATTTATTTACCCTAGCGTTTCTCCATGGAGAGCCCCTGTTCTTTTTGTTATGAAGACAGATGGGTCTATGAGGTTGTGCATTGATTGCAGGAAAATCAATGCTGTGACAATAAAGAATAAATATCCTCTTCCATGAATTGATGATTTCGTCGATCAACTTCATGGAGACCAATATTTTTCGAAGATTTATCTCCGATATGGATATCATCAATTACTTGTGAGGAAAGAAGACATTTCAAAAATAGCATTCTGAACTAGGTACGGGCATTACAAGTTTACAGTAATGCCTTTTGGACTAACTAATCCACCATTTATTTTCATGGATTTGCTGAATAGAGTTTTCATTGAATATCTTGATGACTTTGTGGTGGTGTTTATTGATGATATCCTGGTGTACTCCAAAATCTATAAAGAACATGAAAGTCACTTGCGCACTATTCTGAAGACTTTGAGAAGAAATAAATTGTATGTGATGTTTAGAAAGTGTGATTTTTGGATCTAATTAGTTGTGTTTCTGGGCCACATTGTCTGTAAGGATGGAATATCTGCAGATCTTGCAAACACAACGGATGTGCAATAATGGCCTACTCTAACGAATGTAACTTAGGTACGTAGTTTTGTTGGTTTAGCAGGTTATTATCGGCATTTCGTTCTGAACTTCGCTCGTTTAGCCAAGCCAATGACCAAGATCACATAAAAAGGGGTTAAGTTCGTATAGAAAAAATAATGTGAGGAATGTTTTGAAGAATTAAAGAGGAGGTTATTAAATGTTCCAATCGTAACCCCACCATCAGGGAATGATGGGTTTGTTATCTAGAGTGATGCATCAAAGAAAGGACTTGGTTGTGTCCTTATGTAGAATGATCGAGTAATTGCCTATGCCTCTAGACAGCTAAAAATTCATGAAAAAAACTATCCAACTCACGAACTTTATTTAGGAGTGGTAATATTTTCTCTGATGATTTGGAGACATTACCTCTATGGAAAAAAATGTGAGATATATACATATCATAAGAGTTTGAAATATATATTCTCACAAAAAGAACTCAACCTGAGACAAAGGAGATGGATTGAGCTACTAAAATACTATGATTCCACTATACATTACCACTAGAGGAAGGCAAATAAGGTAGCAGATTCTTTGAGTAGAAAGGATCATAGATTTCTGAACAAAATGAGAGTTGAAAGGGATCCTTTGTTAATGGATCTACTAAAGATGGATATATGAATTATCAAGGAATGAGACACATCACTACTTTTTTAAATGGTTTCCCAACCTTCTTTACTGGAGAGGATGAAAAGTTATCAGGCTAATGATGAGGAGTTTCAAAAGAAAGTTAAATCTATAAATGATGGGAAGTTGACTAACTTCACTTATGTAGGTGGCATTTTGAAATTCGGGAGGGGGCTTTGTGTTCCCACTACTCTTGAGCTAAAGAGAGAACTATTGGACGATGTACATAGCTCTAATTTCTCTAAACACCATGGTAGCACAAAGATGGATCGAGACCTCCATGAAATTTTTTTGTGGGACAATATGAAAAGGGATATTGTTGATTATACATCAAAATGCCTTGTATGTCAACAAGTGAAGGCTAAGAGGCAAAAGTCTAAGGGGATGATGCAACCACTACCCATACCAACATGGAAGTTGGAGAACATTACCCTGGACTTTTTAACTGAACTCCCAAGAACATCCAAAAGAAACAATGCTATATGGGTCATTGTGGATCATCTTAAAAAGACATCTCACTTTATTGTAATTTGAGAGGACTTATCAATGGACCAACTTGCATGGATTTACATCAAAGAAGTGGTAAGGCTTTATGGTGTACCACAATCTATTTTATCTGACTGTGACCCTAGATTCACCTCGATGTTTTGGAAAAGTCTCCAAAATTCTCTAACCACTGAACTGAACTTTAGTACGGCCTTTCATCCTAAAACTAATGGCCAATCTGAGTAGAATATTCAGACACTAGAAGACATGTTGAGATAATGTTCTGTGGAATTCAATGGAGGATGGGACCAACATCTTCCACTATTTGAATTCTCATACAACAATAGTTTCCACTCAAGCATCTGAATGGAACCATATAAATCCCTTCATGGGAAAAGGTTTAGAACACCAGCGTGTTGGGATGAAGTCTATGAGATAATGCTGCTAGGACCTAAATAGGTTGAGGAAATGGTGGAGAAGGTAAAAACCATTCAGCATCATATCAAGGTAGACCAAAGTCAATAGAAGAGATATGCGGATAACCATTGATAAGACCTTGACGTCAATGTTGGAGACTTGGTATTTCTATGTATATCTCCATGGAAGAAGGTCATGAGGTTTGGGAATAAAGGAAAACTAAGTCCCAGGTATTTCATCCCCTTTGAGATCCTTGATCGACTCAGAGCTGTGGCCTATCGACTGGAACTTCCACCTACCATGTCAAAAGTACATGATGCATTTCATGTATCCCTCTTAATGAAGTACATACTAGGCCCTTCATGTGTACTCTCTTCAGAGGTGGTACAGTTGGAGGATGATCTTTCCTATGAGGAGCAGCCCGTGAGAATCTTGTATTGTAGAGACAAAGTTCAAAGCAACAAGACTACTCATCTTGTTAAGGTACTGTGGAGAAACTATAAGTACGAAGAGGCAACATGGGAACTGGAAAAGAAATGAAGGAAAAGTACCCCCACCTGTTTTTGGCCTAGATTTTAAAATGAAAATTTGAGGATGAAATTTTTCTATGGAGGGAGAATGTAACATCTCAAGATTTTGAAAATAAATATTGAATTCATTTTATAATATATCCATTAAACACAAATTTTTCTTTTCTGTGTTTGGAATTTCGAGAAACGGTCATCTAGAGTTGTGATCAGTATGTCATTTGATGTCTGATAGAACAAACTTGTTTTTTTGGTGAATAGTAAAATACCCTTATGAATAGTAATATGAATAGTAAGATGAAGTCTATCAATAGTAAAGAATAATATTAATTTTATTTTCTTAAGGAAATAAGATAATGAGATCTTAATTAATTTTTCAATGTGATATAAAACTAATTACACCATTAAAATTGTTATTTTTAGAATTAACTATGACTTTATTTAAAAATTAAATTAATAATATTTGGAAAATTAATTTTGAAAAATGGATTTGACTTTTTAATTCTACACTTAGAAAAATGGTAGGGGGTTACTTTTTGTGATTTTTCTAAAATACTTGAATTTCTCGTGAATAGTAAAAAATACAGTTTTGAGTATTCGGTAGTTTAATAACATCATAATGACATAGTAATTAAAATAAAATTCTTGTCGACTTGTGTAAATTAACATATGACATGAGGTGTCCCATGTGGATAAAACTATGGGAAAATTCCATGGGCAAGACTATGGTTTGGAAAAAACCACCATGAGGTGTACCTTTAAAATAATTAAAAAACTCCCTCTCTTTTTCTATAAATAACCACACATCCATTGGTTCTTATTCATTAAAAATCCCTCATATTTGAAGCTCTGGTGGTTTTACCTCTCTAAGAGTCCTTTCAGGGTGTCCTTAAGCTCCCCAAGGTCCCAAACTTCAAGTACTAGGATTTCCTCTACAAGGTAAGGGAATCCTTCACCCTCCTCTTTTAGTCGACACTTATTTTATGTAATATCATTGAATTTCCATTCTAATATGCTGGGGTTTGATTTTATGTATTCTTATTACTGTCCTTTTAATTTCAATATGATGATTTACCATTTTTCTCTCATCATTTCATTTTATGAAATCTTAAGCGACGTCGTTAGGCTGCCAAATTTTTCATAAGGGATCTCTCACCTCTTCTTTTATTTTCAAGATCATCTCTATTCTTTTTCTCTCCTCACATACTCTATCCAACTGACCATGATAAACTCGAATATCATATATATACTTAAATAATATCATGTGAATAGAAGAACCATCATCAATATTCTTCCTCCCTCCATTTTATTTTTATAAACGAAATCAATGTCCATGAGGATCCAATTTATAACCTTCGTGGACGACGAAGTATCGTTCTTCAATATTTCCTTCATTACTGGTCATGAAACCATATTTATGGTTTAAAAAGACTATAATATATTAATTACAAGCAAATTAATATTCATTATCCAGTATATGTACATATTATTAATTAATGTGACAAAACTAGTTCCTAATAATCCAAATACCGCCAAATAATCGAAGTGATTGTCATCTAACGATTCATCCTAATTGAATGTAACCAAATTATAGAAGTATCCATTAACAATTATGGATGTTAATAAATAATATTTAACTACAATTCTAGATACTTACAACCATTCAAGATGAACCAAATTACATAAAAACAAGTGAACCGATTAAGAAAATCAAGAAAAAAAAACACACTGGAATGACAAATTTCAATATAATTTCTTATAAATAATTACATAAATGAACTAAAAAGAATTTTGATAAACTAAATTCATGTCTATTAGGATCTATAATAAGTTATTTATATGTATAATTTCATATTCCTAGACCTTAAGTTCAATATGGGAACACATTCGGATATAATGTAAGGGTTTTTCCACACTAACTTCCATTTCCATTCGGGTTATTTTCATTGTCTAAAATACCTCAATGAAATTATTATGTATTATTGTATACTAATCATAAATTATGTGTTAGTGTTCTATATTTGTACAAAAACCATATCCATTTTTTATTTTTTGGTTAGTAACATTCTTTAAAAGCATCTTTTAAATTGTTTTCAAAATACAAGCCCGACTCAAGGGAATATCTCAATTTCTTACCTATTTTCAAGGGGAATATCTAATATGTTTTTGGAAACCATAATATCTATAAAATAACTCATTTATTATGAAAATAATATCTTCCTTCACTTATAGTTTTATACAATTTTTGTTCCTGAAGAACTCTTCTTTTCAATGTAAAAGAGTATTTATTTCAAGAATTACTCGAAGATTTTATAAGAGTATATTCCTCTATTTCAAAAAACTTGTTAATTATTATGTAATATTGGGATTAGTATACAATATTATCATCTAACATATTCAATTTAATGTTTTATGATTATTTTGGCTATTTATGTTCTATCTCTAAACCATTCATCAGTTTACTTCGAATGGTTAGTGTTTTGGCTTAATGTTTGGGGAAAGCTATTTACATTTAATTTATTAATGTATATATTGTTTATGTTTATCCCCATTCATATGAGGAATGAATTGGACATAGTATGTTTCGGGTGGGGCCTTCTATACCCCCTCGGTGCATCGGTAGGTCTCATGAGGCAAACTATGGTCTTGACATAAGGCCTTGCAAAATGTTTATTTATGGTCTTGGCATGAGGACTGGATGGTATAAATTTGTTGCCCTGCATTATGAATTCCCTCACTATAGATATAGTATTGATGGTTCGTGTGGTTACTGGACTAGTAGAATACACATGATTAAGCTATGTTATGGCAATATTTACTTAGCTCATATTTCCTCCATTATATGTTCAAGTTTATTTCTAAAGGCACATGTTTTAAATTATTCACCATGTCTAATATCTATGTTATCTTCTACTGTATTGCTTACCCTTACTGAGCGTTTGATCTCACCCATTTATTATGTTTCATTTTCTCAGGGCAAGAAGAATTCTATTATGAATGGCATGCTGAATTAACCTAGGAGTTATGGAAGTTTTATAAGGAGTTTTTATGTTGTTTTTCATTTCAATTGGTAATGATGAACTTATGTATGTATCTTGTTTCCAATATTACTAAAATAATTTGTCCTTTGGGATTCCTGTTCATTGTATATATGCCAACATAATCAAATAAGGCACCAGATCTAGAAAACTTGGGCCGGGTCCTTACAGTTTATGATATCAAAATTATGATAAACCAAAAATCCATTAACCAAAGAAGGTATCCCCAACTCTTACGTTAATTAATAAATATATTATTCTAAAATTTAACATAATACTTATATGTTTCATGCTTTTTATAACCAAAATATTATCAGTAAAAATACATCTACAATTTAATTTTTTATTCCTAATACATAAATACTTCTATAATTTTATATCGACATAATTCCTTCCTTGGTATAGGGGTTAATATTTAAAATATTTCATTGACTCAGATAATTCACATTTTACCCACATTTAAGATAATGAAATTTAAATGGATCCTTAGGCTAAAATTTATTTCCTTCCATCATAATCATTATTTTAATTCATCAATTCTTTTCTTTATGATGTTATTTTCCACGCATAAATAATTTTACCATTTCTTTGAGATACCAAATTGGGTTTATTTTACACAATTTTGAAATGAAGAAAATAGATCATTCATTCCTTTACAATCTCGACCACTTGATTGTTGAGCAAGTGTTGTTTTCAACAATACATAATTTTATAAGGGGGAGATTTTTGAGAAAAATAATCTATATATTTATGATAATTTTGATGCTCCCAAATATCCTTATTTATTATTATAATGATTTTACATGAAGTATATTTCAGGAAATTTATATTCCTTATTTTCTTATCTTTATAGAAATTTTAAAGCACTTAATCCATGAGGTATATTTGAAAAAGTATTCAGAACTCATTTTTAGCATGTTCTAGAAACACTGTTCAAACCCTACATTGAGAAGTCTAGCGTAAGGATGGAATGTGGTGACTACTGTATGAGATATCAGAAAATTATGGTTAAACAACCATACGTTGTTAGAAATGTGTGGAGGAAGGAACCTTACATTTGGAAGGAACCCATCATTTGGAAAGAATGTTATGTTTTGGAAATCAGAAAAGTATGGTAGAATATCATTACATAAGTATGGAATGATATGTTTGTTTCTTAAATTTATGGTTCCCCAACATTACATTTATAAACAAACATACGTTTGAAAGATAAAGATAAAAGTATGTTTCATCAACCTTACTTTTATGAACAACTATTCATTTCATTAAAAAGTAGGGATTTTATACCATATGTTTGAGAGTTGAGGTGAAACATTTGAGATCAACCTTATCTTTGCGATCAACCTTACATTGTGAACCTTACCTTTAGAGAATGTATGCTATGCAGTTTAGCTCTACATTTTATGTCATATGTTTAAATTACAACTTTATTAAAGCAACGATATTTATGAGGATTATCAGGCTGATTTCAAGCCATATTAAAAGCCCAAATTTAAAGAAAGTCTTTGACTGATTCAAGGAAACTTATTTGCGATCCAAGTATCAATTTAATAGGTTATTTTCATGTAAAATGTTCAAGGAAATTACAAATGCTCTATTATTCAAACTTTTGAATGTCGCGATTTTAAAGGAAACTTATGTGGATCAAAATTTAAAAGGAGAAAACTTGTCTTTATTCTATATATACGTGTATAATTTTGTATTAAAGATATAGAGGGTCATCATTGAGATGAATATTTTTAATATATATCAAGATCTTGAAGTTTTCCACTAATACAATTTAGAAGGATAATCGAGACTTACAGATCTGCTGTTACGAAGAGTGACAAAGCTCTGTTTTCTGAAAAAGAAGAAGAAGCACGACTGAAGATTTACTAATTGTCATCGAATATCTTTTTGTGAATCAACTATTATTAAAGTCATGAATGACATTTCGAGATCTACTGCAACCGAATTTGATTAGAACTAAATTTACTTGAAGATCAACATTTTTGAAGACGATGGTCTATCTACTGTTAATTGCATTCTGTTGCAATTCTAAAGAACACCTGGGAAATTATTTTCAATGAAAAATATAATATTTTATCTTGAGTGATCAGCTTCTTGTACTAATATGTGTATGTTATGTGTTTGAAACAGAAGGCTCTGTTTATCCTTATGATTGTAAAGGTTTCAACTGCCTGTACTAAGTTGTGGAATGATCTGTTGATAAGTGGACCAGATAGTGAAAATCACCACGCTCCGGGAGTAGAGCGTTAGTGGAGTGGACTACGGTCCCTCTATTCCCCAAACCACTATACATCATGTGCCATATGATATTTATTTTCGGCTTCTAAATCATTGATATAAAGATAAAAGGACATATCACGATTATGTGACGAAATTATAAAAGACACAATTCACCCCCTCTTGTGTATATTTGGTATAACCCAATACAACAATTAGTATCAAAGGTGGATCTTTTGTTAAATCTATAACAAGCTAAAAGTTATAAAGGATTATACTCAGATCAAGATGGATGATAGAAGAGAAAGAATGTCTATGGTCTGAGCTCCATAATTAAATGGTGAGAATTATGGGTGATGGAAATAAATAATGATAATCTATTTGAAAAACCTCAGACACAGAGTCTACTCAATGAAACTGACTCCTTATGAAATAATAGAGAAACCTAAAACATGGAGTTCAGCTGTAGAAGCTGAGTATTACATAAAATCGATGGATATTAATGAAATAATATCTATTCTAGGAATAGATGAGTTTAATAGAGTATCTTAGTGCGCAATATCCTATGACGTGTGTCAGACTATTTCAATTGCTTATGAAGGAGCGAAAAATGACAGACAGATGAGGTATGCTACTGCAAAACTAAAATTCAATACATTTAAGAAGTTTGAACGAGAAAGAATCACCCAAATAAATGGAATATTGATAGATATTTTCAACAATATAACTAATTTAGGAGATCTAATCAAATAGGATGATCAATCCTTGAAAGTACTAAGAGTACTGCCAAATCGATGAAATGGAATTTCTACTGCTATCAGATAATAACCACCTATCAAAGATTTAACAATGAGAGAGTTAATTAGAACTCTAATGATGTATGAAGCTAATATTAAGGATGGATAAAATGAGCATAATATTATGATCAAGAGAGAAGACAATGACTTAAAATTTTCATCATAAAGTAAAAGTAGAATGTTGAAGAAAAAGGAAGAAATGGTGAAATCAGAATGTTCTTATTCATGAAATTTAGATGAGGAACTGGCTCAGATAGCCAGAAAATTCAATAGGTTTTATAAAAAGAAAAAAGGTTTTAAAAAGTATTTTAAAAATTATGAAGAGGAAGTTAGATGCTATGAGTGAAAAAAACATGGTCATACCAAACCTGACTATCCCAAATTAAAGGAAGACAAGAAGAAAAAATTATTTAAGAGAAATTATTATGCGCAAAAAGACAAGAAAGCAATGAAGGCCACATGAAGTGTATCTGAAGACTCTAGAAGCTCTTCAAAGTCTGATTCAGAAAAGGTCAAATAAAATCTAAAATAAAATATGTACTTTATAGAAGAAACAAAAGAGGTATAGTCCTATTACTCTTCGGACACTAATTCTATCCCATGATATTCAAATGAACAACATACATCCTACTAAAATATGATTGAAGAAAAATATGATTCTTTATTTATAAAACACAAGTCTTTAAATAATATTCATTATGCTTTTTTAGGAGTAATATATACTCTACTAAAACAACATCAGGAATTACTGAAAAAATATAACTTAATAAATACAAACAATACAAATCATGAAGCTAAAATAAAAACACTACAAATTGAATTTGAAATATATAAAGTGCAAATATTATTTTTATAAAAGGAGAAAATAAACTAAATGAAATTATTGGAAAGAATGTGATTAAAAAGGGAAGATATAGAATATGTAGTAAAGGTGAAAAGCGTAAACTGTATAAGAATTAATTTGTTCCAAGTACTAGAAAAGTAATCTGTAACTATTGTGGTGAAAAAGGACATATATTTGAGAATTATTACATATAGAAACCCCATATAAGTGGAATAAATAAAGCCTTTCTCTCAAAAAATTTATATGATTCTATTGATCTTAGGAAAAAAAATAAATTCTGGATTCCCAAATATTTTCTAGCTAACACAACTGGACCCAATTGTATATGAGTACCAAAAAAATATGTTTAAATGCCTTTTCAGGAAGCAGGTGATTAAATAAAAACTTCCATATGGTATATAGACAGTGACTGATTGAGGAATATGAGTGGAAACTCATCAAATTTCCAAAATCTAACTCAAAAAGATGGTGGCCTAGTCACATTTGGTGACAATGCCAAAGGAAAGATAATTGGCATTGGAACTGTTAGGGATCCAGAAGTTGTATACATAAATAAAGTGCTCAATATACAAGGATTAAAACACAAACTGATAAGTAACTCTCAACTTTGTGACTATGGTTATATTTTTTATTTTTCTAACAATTACTGTACTATTTTCAATGATAAAATACTTAAATTTAGAGCTCCCATAACTGATAATGTGAATACCCATGACTTAAATTCTTTATGTAAACAACAAGTAAACTTCTTAACTGCTAAGATAAATCAATCCTGGATCAAGCATAGGATACTTGGACATTGTAATGTATATGCTTAACATATGTTATCTAAGAAACAATTAGTTTCTGATTTTCCTTTTCTTAAGTTTGAAAGTGATAGATTTTGTGATGCATGTCAACTTGGAAACCAGCACAAATTATCCTTCAAACTAGTTAACAAAATTGCAACGTCTAAACCTCTAGAACTTATCCATATTGATTTTTTGGACCATCAAGGCTAGAAAGAATGACTGCTAGATTATATATATATGTTTTAGTTGATGATTATTCTATATTTACTTGGATTTTGATTCTAAAATTTAAAAATGAAGATTTTACAATATTTGAAAGTTTTTGCAAATCTGTTAAAAATAAAAAAGGTTTTAAAATAATCTCATTAAGAAGTGATCGTGGTGGAGAATATGAGAATCTAGAATTCAATTCCTTTTTCAAAAATATAGGTATTAAACACACCTTTTTTGCATTAAGAACACCTCAACAAAATAAAATTGTTGAAAGAAAAAATAGGAATATTCAAGAAATGACTAGGACAATGATAAGTGAATAAATTACTTCTACCTATTTCTGGGAAGAAGTTGTAAGTAAATCCTACTATATAATTAATAGAGTTTTAATTAGACAAATTTTCAAAAAGACACCCTATGAACTCTAAAATAACAGAAAACCTAATGTTAATTACCTTAATGTTTTTTGAGGTAAGGTTTACACCTTAAACACCAAGGAAAATCTTGAAAAATTTGATCCTAAATAAGATGAATACATTTTCATAGGATATTTTGATACTTCCACGTCTTATAGAGTTTTTAATAAAAATTAAAGGATTATTGAAGAATTAGTTCATATAAAATTTGATTAATCTGATCCCTTTGAGAAAAGGAAAGACCAAATTGATGAATATGACTCTAATGATAACATGAGACTTGAGAACATGAAATATGATTTTGAAAAAGATATAAATGAAATTCTGTCCATTCCAGAAGAACATGACACAGAAGAACCTATAAGTGTACCACATAGGCTGTCAAGAACCCAAAATAATCACCCTTTAGAAACTGTAATAGGAGACTTTGACATAGGAATAAAAACTAGAAGTAACATAGGAAATATTTTTTAGTTTTCTTCCATTATATCCCTATTAGAACCCAAGAGTATAGAAGAATCCTTTGTTGATGAAATTTAGATGATCGCAATGCAAGAAGAACTAAACTGGTTAAAAATAAATGAAGTTTGGAATTTTGTTGAAAGACCTAAAAACTACCCAGTTATAAGAATGAAATGTGTCTTTAGAAATAAACAATATGATTAAGGAATACAATCTAGGAATAAAGAAAGACTAATAGCTAAAGGATATAATTAGGAAAAATTTATAGATTATGATGAGACCTTTGCACCAGTAGCTAGATTAGAAGCAATTATGATCCTTTTAGCCTATTCATCTCATATGAACATTAAATTATTTCCGATGGATGTTAAGTATATCTTTTAAATGGTTATTTATTAAATAATGTTTATGTTGAGAAACCTGTTAATATTAAAAATTCATAAAAACTAGATTTTTTTTAAACATACTAATGTTCTTTATGGTCTTAAACAATTATCTAAATCTTGGTATGAAATATTAAGTTCTTTTCTTTTGAAAAATGAT
The DNA here is from genome assembly GCA_963277665.1 of Viscum album. Classification (NCBI taxonomy): domain Eukaryota; kingdom Viridiplantae; phylum Streptophyta; class Magnoliopsida; order Santalales; family Viscaceae; genus Viscum; species Viscum album. The sequence continues at coordinate 947,696,995 of OY728155.1, read as the reverse complement.
TTTACGGTTGGAATGGAATAACCAACACTATTTAAGAAAACTGTCCATTATAATATTTTATTATTTCAAATTTATGTTGTTGATATAATTTTTGGTTCAACAAATAAAACTCTTTTTCATGAGTTTTTAAATTTAATGCAAATAGAATTTGAAATATGTATGATGGGAGAATTAAATTTCTTTTTAGAACTTCAAAATTTTCAAAAATATTTTGGAAATGTTTTGAATCAAATCAAATACATTACTGATTTATTAAAAAAAAATTTACTTGAAAACCGTAAGACATATACAACTCCTATGTGTACTAATATAAAACATGATTTGGATGATATTGGGAAATCAGTTGATAGCATGTTATATAGAGGTATGATAGGTAGATTATTATATCTTAGTTCTAGTAGGCCTGATATAATGTATTCGGTATGTCTTTTTTCAAGATTTCAATCAAATCCTAAAGAATCCAATTTAACTGTTGATAAAAGAATTTTTAAATATTTAAAAGATACTATTTTTCAATCTCTTCTATATCCAAAAATATCTGATTTTAATTTAATTTCGTATTCAGATGATGACTTTGGGGGTTGTAGATTAGATGGAAAAGCACCTCAAAAACTTTTCACTTTTTAAAACAATCCTTAGTATCATGGTCTAGTAAGAAACAACACTCAATTACCCTATCAACAGCCGAGGCAGAATATTTATCTGTTGGAAGTTGTTGTGCACATGTTTTGGGGACGAAAAACACTCTTATGTATTTTGGACTAAATTTTAATAATACTCATATTTTATGTGATAATACAAGTGCAATCAATATTTCAAAAAAAACCTTGTTAATCATTCTTAGACTAAACAAATTGATATTAGACATCACTTTCTAAGAGACCATGTTCTTAAATTGGATATAATTTTAGAATTTGTGAATGAAAAAATTCATTTAGCTGATATTTTTACTAAACCACTTCTCACTTCATAGTTTTATTTTATTATGGGGGAGTTAGGTTTATTTAATTTTGTATAATTTTTTTTATTTTTTTACATTTTATTACACATTTTTTTGTTTAAAATAGTTTAGTTATTTATTTTTCAAATAGTAAAATTTTATTTATTTATTTATTTATATTTTTCTTTGTCGCATGAAATTCTAATTCATTTAAAAATTTATTCAATGATTAGTATGCGCGTAATGACACGAGAATCAAGGATGTCAGAAACCATTTCGAATGCCAAACTTGTTCATTTTCTCAAAAACCTTAGAAACCTCGAAAACTTTTACCGCTCTTCTCTCCCGAATATGGACCTTCGAAACCCTAGTCCTTTTCGAACCTATAGAAATTTTACGATAGAAATGGAAAAGACTAAGAGAACCGATGATCCAGAGACTATCACCGCAAAGAGGCAGTGCTCGGCTAGGAGAAAGATTTTTCAAGAAAATTTTATAGATCTATAATGGCTATATCAGACAAACCTGATTCTATAGCATGACCTATCTTTTCAGAAATTAGAACAAATGTTTAATGGAGATTATATATAGTTTCTATATGAGGTATAACTTCATCATTTCTTTATTTCAGTATAGTTTAGTCTGGGAACTAATGAGGATTCGATTGTTGCTAAGATTTAGGATCGAGATTTTTTAATCTCATTTGTGGAAATTGATCGAATTATTAACTGCCCTCATGAGAGAGCTTATCATTTTTATTTTAAGAATATTTGTGATTATGTCCATAAATCTGAAGATATTATGTCATCTCTATTTTAATCAACTAATATCAAGAAGATTCTTGTAAAGCACATGGAACCGGACCAAAAGATATTGGTTATGTTTGTGCAAACTGATATTGCACCTAGAATTTCTGAGATGGAAAAGATTCTTTACCCAAATATGTATATAATTTTTTCACTTATGAGTGGTATCAAATTGAACATTCTGAGATACATGGTGAGGTATCTCAGTTACTGATTCCAACCAGAGGCAAGAATGAATTTTTATCCTTTTGGAAGGTTCATCTCTAAAATTTTGTTTAAGACAGATATGATAAGATTAGTGGATGCTTCGGTGAGATGCCACCATTGTAATCTCATTAATGCTAGTACATTGAGAAAAATCGGATATTTTTGGAGTACTATCAATTGAAATATGATGCATGTAGGAGATGAAGAGGATAAATAAAGTGCTCATGTTCAACTAGCAACATCAAAGAAAGCACAAGCTGAATCAATAGTCAGTGTTGTATCAAGAAGAATCAGGTTTGAGGTTGTGGATGAACCTGAAGAATAATGTCAGAAATGAATTCAATTCAAAACGTCCCAGGATCCTAAGCCTACTGAAGAGCGTTCTATAACATCGAATGTTTTAACATCTGGTGATCTCTTAAGTAATAAGTTTATGATAGAAGCTACAGTTGAACAAATTCTACAGGGAGCAGTTGCTCAGGATAAGGTGACTCACCTAGTGGAGCAAGAAATTTTGAATCAAGAAGTAACAGAAACAGAGGCTCAAATAGAAAATAAACAGAGATAGGACTGGAGGATGAAGTAGAACCAATAATAGAAAAAGAAGCTGAGATAGTGCCTAGTAAAGAAGAAACAGTGTCCTAAACACAAATTGATCAAGTAGAATTTGATCAAGAACAAATTATTTTAGAGAATATAGTGATAGAGGAAGAACATGCAGATAATACTCATGACGAGAAACCTCCAACACCTAGAAACTAAGAAGATAATGATTATGAGATTCATACTGAGATATTGAATGTATATTTTTTTGTGGATGAGTCTGGGAAAGGCTCATAGAGAAAATATGTTGTGAAACCAGTACCGGGAGGGGATGATGGGATATCAGATGCAGAATTTTTTCCCATTGTATTGTTACATCAAGCTGAAATTGAGATTCAAGCACAAGGTTCCTCAGATTCAGTAAATGCAGATGTTGAGGAGCTGTACAGAATGTTAAACATAGATGAATATGAGAATGCTTCTCTAAGGAGATCATTAGAAAAGGAACATCTGAAATTTTAATGGATGAAAGAATATACTGTTTCTAAACAAGATGTTGAATTTTTTGAGTAGGAAATGTTAAATGAAGTTGGAATGTTGAAATTAGAGATTTTTATGAAGACAGATTTAATGGAATTTAGATCTTCTGTGGAGAAACAATTTGTGGATATCAGAACCAGTGAGGCTAGTACCTCAGGTACTTCACCTGATTTAATCAGAATATTTCTTACTATTACAATGGCCATGGAGAATATGAATGCCAGACTGCAAGACACAGAGTGCAACATTGCTTCATTGGCAGTGTTGTTAGATAATCAAAAGTTTTTAGTAGATCATTTGACTTTAAATCAACTATGAATTAGAACTGTGTTGAATCAGTTCACAAAAAAGTTGACACTTTTTATGAAGAAAGAAGAAAGGATTCATGAGTTTTCCAGAGTGAATCTGATTGAAGATATTCATTTGACTCAGGAAAGAAGAGATCTAATTATACAGTTGGGAGATGGATTAATGCGAAGATTGAGGGAACAATTGGCAGATATCAAGGCGATTGTTCAGAGGAGATGAACCCTATCTCACACCCTTACCGAACCTTGATTACTATTGTTTTTAATTACTATACTTGTAATTCTATTTTCAATGACATACATTTACATATCATTTTCATGTGTTATAATTTTTTTACTATACTTTCTATGACGGAAATGCTAGTAATCCAGATTCAAATATTGATTAACAGTTTATACTAGAATTTACTTACATTCATTGCTATATTAAAATGTGTTATATTCCTTATTCTATGATTATTTTTGATATCACAAAAAAGGGGTAGAAATTAGGATAAACACAACATTTTATTTTATTATTTTGAATCTTTTATTATGGAAGAAATTAGGATAAACACAACATTTTATTTTAAAGGAAAATTAGAATTCTCTTTTAATCTGTTTACTCATGGGGATATTTTTATTTTTACTTTATAAAAGGGGAGGAAATTTTAAAATTTTGAATATTTTTTATGACATTGAATGAAACAATTTTTATTTTTGTTAAAATAATGTTGTTAAAATTAAAAAAAATTTATCATTGAAAAATTATAAACTATACGTAATTGATTTTGTAAGTTAATTTAAATGGTAATTTTATTGGTTTTGTGATCATCAAAAAGGGGGAGATTTTTTAGAATGCATTTTTTTCAACAATACATAATTTTATAAGGGGGAGATTGTGGAGAACAATACTCTATCTCTTTATAATGATTTTGATGCTCAAAAAAATTCTTATTTGTTATTATAATGATTTTACTTGAAGTATATTTATAGAAATTTATATTCCTTATATTCTTATCTTTGGAGAAATATTAAAGCACTTAATCTGCGAGGTATATTTGAAAAGGTATTCGAAAATCATTTTTAGTGTGTTCTAGAAACATTGTCCATACCCTACATTAAGATTCATAGCATAAGGATGGAATGTGGTGTTTGCTCTATGAGATATTAGAAAATTATGGTTAAAGAACCATACATTATCAGCAAAGTACGGAGGAAGGAACCTTACATTTGGATAGAACCCTACATTTGGAAGGAACCTTACCTTTGGGAAATCAGCAAAGTATGGAAGAAGATCATTACTTAAGTATGGAATGATAATTTTTCTTCTTAAAAGTATGGTTCATAAACCTTAATTTTATAAACAACCATATATTTGAAAGCTAATGATAAAAGTATGGTTCAACAACCTTAATTATATGAAAAACTATTCGCTGGATTAAAAATTACGGATTTTATACCATATGTTTGAGAGTTAAAGAGAAATGTTTGAGATAAACCATACATTTGAGATCAACATTATATTGTGAACATTACGTTATGATAATTTATGCTATGTAGTTCAACCATATTTTTGACATCAGATGGTTAAATTATGACTTTATTAAAGCAATAGTTTTTATGCAGATTATTAGGCTGATTTCAAGCCAGATTTAAAGACTAAATATAAAGCGAGTCTTTGACTGATTCAAGGTCATTTATTTGTGATTGAAATGATCAATTTAAGAGAATATTTTCATACCAAATTTTCAGGAGAGTTATGACTTCTCTGCTATTAAAACTTTTGAATATCGTGATTCTAAAGGCTACTTTTGTGGATCTAATTTAAAAGTAGAACGCTCGTCTTTATTTTATATATACCTATATTATTTTGTATTACAGATATAGATGATAATAATTGAAAACAAGGTTTTTAATATATATCATGCTCTTTATGTTCTTCACTACTATAATTTACAGAGAGAATCGAGAATTACAGATCTGTGGTTACCAAAAGTGACTAAGATCTGTTTTCTGATGAAGAATAAGAAGAAACACCCCTGAATATTTACTGATCTACATCAAATATCTTTTTGTGAATCAACTACTATTAAAGTTGCAAACAACATTTCAAGATCAACTACAACCAGATCGGTTCAGAAATACTTTTACCAGAAGATCAAATTTTCTAATGATGATGATCCATCTACTATGAATTGAATTCTATTGAAATTGTGAAGAACAAATTGGAATGTATTTTCAACGAAAAAAATACTCTTTTATCTTGAGTGATCAACTTCTAGTACTAAGATATGTACATTTTTTTGAACCAGAAGGCTCTATTTAGCCTTAAGATTGTAAATGTGTCAACTACATATACTCAGTTGTCGAATAGTCTATTGATTATAGGACCAGATAGTGGAAAACACCAAGCTCGTGGAGTAGAGCATTGGTGGAGTAGACTAGAGGACTTCTGTTCCCCAAACCACTATACATCGTGCGTCCTGTGCTATTTATTTTATGCTACTAAATCAATGATATAAAGATAAAAGGATAGATCATGATTATGAAAAGAAATTATAAAAGAGACAATTCACCCCCACTTGTGTATATTTGGTATAACCCGATCCAACATTGATATCCTATCCAATTCTATCCTTCTCTTATTTAGTGAGTATTGGTGTTGGATAATTTATAGGTGGTTAATAATATTTTGGGAAGCCTAATTAGGAAAAATCAGGAAATATTTCAGTCATGTATTCATCCAATATGGTTAGTCATAATTACCACATTGTCCTTTATGTTCAATATTACTATGATTCCTTCAGGTTCCAACCATTCACTAAAACCAAAAAGCATAGTGTGAGCGACAATAATTATAGTGAGAAAACTATATAATAGTTAATATGATGTCTAAATCATGGGTCATTATTTTGAATCTATAAAACCATAGTATTGACATAGGTCATTAATTTTCATCATCTATTTAGATTCATAATAATCGTTTGTAAGGATAATGTGAATTTTCCAAAGCATATCCCCCATGAGTTTAAAAATAGGTGTGTAGTAAGGAATATTTTCATTTACCATTTATTTCTCGAGTCAACCCAGAAACAAATTTTTCATAGTTGTTATCCCTACATATATCTATTCTAGAACCATGTCCAAATGTAGTCTCCAGAAATGGATTTATTCAATGAAAAACCACATAATATCTACCTTAGTAAAAAATTAGTATGTTCTTCTATACTAATCCTCAAAGTCTATCATAGAGTTATATTTCCTAATCTATGTTTTCCTATATCAAATTCCCAAGGTATCTACTAAAAATCCTCAAATACCAACTGTAATAACCCCAAACCCAGTAGTATAGAGTCTATATCCCCTTTATTTGTATTAAGATAACTGGAATCACATTACGAAGGCTTGAATAGTTTAGTAGTCATGCTAAACTAGATACATAAAATAATCTCATATTACATCTAAATAAACAAACTAAAAATATTGTTTTGGAATATAATAATTCCATTGAGAATATCCTTTCATATCATTATTAGTACACTTCTTCGATTCCTAGAAAAGGGAATAAATATGGGTGATATCAAATTCTCAATAAGAGTTACATAAGGTGTGGGTTTAAAATGAATAAATAAAGAACAATCAATAATGAATAATCAATAGATAAAGTTAAATATCTGAGAACACATTACATTTAATTAATAACTTAAAAATCTTTATCACATAACACATAATCAATATGAAAAGGTAAATAACAAAAAACACATAACATTTAAGCAATAAATTGTGAATTAAATGCATCTAGATATAATATCATTTTGAAAATATCATGAATAATAAGAACTAAATTATTGATGAAGTAAATGATTAATTATTATACATCATGATCTCAAAAATCATGGAACCTCTACTATCAAAAATTTTCACAAGATAATTTGAAACTAATGGGTAGGTATACATTAGAAACCCACTTAACTATGGTTAGCCAACCGATTCTTCTCATGATACTACTGATGCATCGAGGGGATATCTATAACTAGGTCCCACCATTATTTTATTTTACAAAATATCCCTCATATATTGAATTACCAATCTAGTTCATGAACAATATACCTTATTAAAAAAATTCTATATAAAGTAAGGAATACAATATAACAATACTTTCTCCAATCAATTATAGTACATTCAAATTAAAATACCATATATAGAAATGAAATAATTTTTATGTAATAAATATATAAATGATAAATAATATATATTTTTAGGGGAAATGTAATTTCAAATGGTGATAAGAAACTGAATATATAAAGGGGAAGTTAATTAATATAAAAAATTAGTCAAGAAATATAATTTTAATACTTTCCCTGTTCAAACTGATCATAAATAAACTAGAGAAATAATAAGGATGGAATTAATACAACATATCTATAGTGTATTATATGTAAAATAAATGTTTGATGTTATTGATGAATATATATATAATAAAAATGTCATTAAAAACATTCTTGTGGTTAATAAACTTTTCAACATGAATTTCATTTAAATTAAAATTTTAAATATAGCACCCCAACCCTAGTTACCCAGATTTGTAGAATTATTTTATTACATTATAATGATCACAAGAAATCAAATCTTGAAGGACCAATCAGTTTAGTAGCCCTGGAAAAACAAGATACAAACATAAGTTTTACATTACCTCTAGATATGAAAAAAATTACCCCCTTTTAAAACTCTCATATCCCTTAAAATATCCCTACAAGTCAACCATAATATACTTCTTCACATCCTCGGTAAAATGAAACCTAATAAATAGGTGAGATTAGATTCTCAGTAAGGATAAACAATATAGTGGATGCAATCCTACATAAGCATAAACTTTTATGGAAAGGTATAAAACTGAAAGACAAGCCTTTTAAAAAAAATATTCAGCATGATATGGCAAGAATAAATCAAATAATTTCATTTAAAAATTCACATGGATATTATAGTAGTCTAATAATCACATAAAATATCACTAACTAAACTCACATTGAGGGACTTCATAATGTTGGACATCATAATCATACTGTGAAGGCCTCGTTCTTAGGCCATAAATAATCATACCGTGAATGACTTGTTCCACGAGACTAGTTTGTCTCATGAGACCTATCATTGCATTGAGGGGCTATAGTGGGCCCTTCCCATCACTTACTAAGTCCCATGCATTACTCATATGAATAGAGTGAAACAAACCATAAACATTCGTATTAAAAATATCATATGAAATGTTAATAGTTAAACCATAAACCATGAAAGGTATAAAAATAGCACATCCATAGTCAAATATATCATAGAACCATTAATAAAATATATAATATTGTATCTTAATAAATCATCCATAATTAATCATAAAATCCAACAAATGATGTTGACTTAGATGAAAATAATATAACACAATCATTGAGACTCTTTAAGATAAATATCCCTTTTTTTTACTTTGAAATCATTTAAAAACTGCACAATTATAATAGAAAACATTTCTTTTGAAAATAAACATTGAATATTATAAGGGAGGCTTAAAAATGTTAAGGCTTCATTACATAAGAAAATAAATGCTTGCTCCATAAAATTTTAAAAAATATTCTTTCCTTAATTTATCAAAAAGGACATAAATTACCTCGTTTGGAAATCGACAAAAAGATTCCATTAAAAACGTTTTATAAAAAGTCAAACATGGATAAAAATGAATTTAAAAATTTTATGATAATATTTTGATATAAATTTTTACGAAACATGGATATGGATGATAAGGATGTCACAATGAATAATTACATATAAGCAATCTTGAATAAAAATGAGATTGTGAAATTAACCCTTACATTGTACTTCCATTTAGTCGAGGGTACATTAACCAATTGCATAATGGTTAAAATATTTTATTAAATTATACCAAGACCATATCCATATTTATGATATCTGTTAAATTTTTTGGATGTCATTAATTCATTAAATAATATATTTTTTAATATTTTTAATATTATTTATTTGATGTCACAATTAATTATAAAATTAATACATCATCTTTGTGTCACCATTTAATTTATTTATTTAATATATAAAAATTATAAATAAATTATCATGATGTAGAAAAATATCTTAGATTTATAAATACTATTTATAGTCTACCATATCACTTATATAACTTTATAAAAATAATTAAATAGTTATTTAAAATTTGAATATGAATTTTTTTTCTTTAAATAAAAATAAATAAATGTTTTAATCAAACATATGTTGCTTAAAAAGTAAAATATTTTCTGCCTATGTTATATATAGGTTGAAACATAATTATCCAATGAAATTAGGAAAAGTGTTAGGGTAATTTTATATTATTGTAATATTTTTTTAATATTAATTACTTTATTTACATTTAATTGTGGTAAATAAAATACAAAAGTTATTATTCAACACAAATTATTTTGAACCAATTAGACCAAATTTTTCCTACAAATTATGATAATTTATGTCATATTTTCAAAATTCAATTCACATATGAGGTTAAATTACATTTAATACTAATCTTCAAATGTCGCTAAAAGGTGGGTAAAAAGATATTAAAAAAGTTCAATGAACAAAAAAGTTTACTATGACCTATATTAGACTAATATATTTATTATGCGTCTATTGTGAATTTAAAATAATATTAATCTAAAATTACTATTTAAATGAAATTTTTGGTTTTTTAACAATAATGGAGTATTTTTCACTATTCATCAAAAATTAAAACTTTTCAAAAAAATACCAAAAATTCACCATAATAAAATTTTGATATTATGAATTAAAAAATGAAGTCTATTTTGAAAAATAAAATTTATAAATTTCATAATTTAGTTAATACTATTTCTATGTACTTTTTAAAGGGCTAGTTTGATATGTCATGGTGCGCTCGAAGTTGATATTGCATGCAGAGAAACCTATTAAATTATTTTAAAGCATACCATAAAAGCATGGGGTGTTACATTCTTCCCTAATTAAAATAATTTCATCCTCAAAATTTATAGAATATCACTTCATAAGAATATTTGGTTGGTTCTTGAACATAAGTTCATCAGGTTCCCACATCGTCTCTTCTATTTTATGGTTTCTCCAAAGACCATATACCAGATGAGTCATTAAATTCCTCAACACTTGTTATTAGTTATCAATAAATTTGATAGGTTCTTCATAATAAGATAGATCAGGTTATAGTTCTATTTATTGATAGGTGACTACATACGTTAGGTCTGGCATGTATTTCTTTAACATTGATATGTTGAACAGATTATGAACTTTAGAAAGACTTGGTGGCATTGCCAAACGGTAAGCTATAGCTCCAATTTGTTCCAAAATCTCAACAGGTTTGATGTACTTGGGACTTAATTTTCCCTTATTACTGAATCTTATAACAACTTTCCATGGTGATACCTTTAAGAAATCTTGATGTCCAACTTGAAATTCCAAATCATTCCTTCGGTTATCAGTATAGCACTTTTTCCTACATTGAGCAATTTTGACATGAGTCTGAATAGTCTTTAACTTTTCCATCGTTTCATCAACAAGTTCCAATCCTATAAGTATTCATTCACCAACATCATCCCAACAAGTCAGTGTTAGACCTCTATTTCAATATAATGCTTCATATTGTGTCATCCATATACTTGAATGAAAGCTATTGTTATAGTAAAATTATTCAAGAGGTAAATACTAATCCCACATACAATGAATGTTATGTGATGATGATCTCCAAATGTATTCTAGGGTTTTAATAGTCCATTATTATTTTCCATTAGTTTGAGGGTGGTAGGTAGTGCTCAAAAAAATCTCAGTATCTAGTTCCTTTTGAAGAATTTTCCATAATCCTGATATAAAATAAAAAACATGGTCAGAAAAAATATATAGGGGTACACTATAAAGTCTTACGTCTTCATTAGTATATATTCTTACTAAATGTTCAAGTAGAAAATATTATATTATAACAAAAAAATGTGTAATTTGGTAAGATAATAAAAAATTACCCATATCGCATCATTTATTCTAGGAGGCTTTGGTAGACCCATGATAAAGCCCATTGAAATATAACCCCATTTCCACACATGTATAGGAAGTGGTTTCAGGACTCCTCTAGGATGTTGTCTTCCAGCCCTCACCTATTGAAAAACCAGACATCTCGGCACATAATTAGCAATCTCCCTCTTCATGTTGTCCCATAAAAAATGTTCCTTCAAATATTTGTACAAATTAGTGCCACCAAGGATTATAATGAAATTTGAGCTATGAGCAGTATCCCATAATTCGTTTTTTAGCTCAGGTATAGCCGAAATGAAAATCCTCTTCCCAAACATCAAAATACAAACTTTAAATACAAAGTCAATCAGTCTCTCATCATTCTCATCTTTAATTTTTTTTGAAACTCCTCATCATCAAAATATGAACTTTTTATCCTTTATAGTAAAAAAGGTTTGGAAGCCATTTGAAAAATTAGTGATGTTTCACCTCCCATGATAATTACCATATCCATATTTATCATATACATGAAAATAAGATCCTTTTCAACTCTCATTTTGTTTAAAACTCCATGGTTATTTCTTCTGAAAGAATCTCTTACCTTATTTTACATTCTTATGTGGTATTGTATTCTACAATCGTAATCCTTGTGTAGAGCAAGACATCTCATTTGTCTCATGTTGAGTTCTTTCTATGAGAAAATATATTTCAAACTCTTGTGATCAGTATATATCTCACATCTTTCACCATATATATAGTGCCTCCATATCTTCATAGAAAATATTATTACTTCAAACTCTAGATCATGATTTGTGAATTTTTTTTCATGAATATTTAATTTCCTTGATGCATAAGCAATAACCCTATCATTCTATATCAAGAAGAAACCGAGTCCTTTCATTGATGCATAATTATAAATCACAAACACATCATTTACAGATGGTAAAGTAAATATAGGAGAATTTAATAATCTTCACTTCAATTCATCAAAACATTCTTCACACTCCTTTGTCCAAACATATTTAACACCTTTACGTGTGATCTTTTTAACAGGTTTTCCAATCAGTCATAATTCTAGAAGAAACACTAATAGTAACCTACCAATCTAATAAATCTATGTACATCGGTTATACTTTCCGGTGCTTCCCATTTATAGATTGACTTTAGCTTTACTGGATCAACATAGATTCCATCCTTGGAGACAATATTTCCATGAAAATAAATTTTCTAAATCTAGAATGGAGACTTTCTAAACATCCCATATAGTTCATTTCATCGAATAATATTCAGAACCATCCACAAGTGGTTCTCATGGTCTTAATAGATTTTGGATTATACCATGATATTATCAATAAATACTATGAAAGTGTCATCAATATGTTCCTCGAACACTCTATTCATTATATCCATGAAAATAGAAGATGCATTAGTCAATTCAATTTGAATTATTGTAAATTCGTAATGACCATACCTCGTTCAGAATGTTATACTTAAAATATATTAACTTTTTACACCTATTTGATGATATCAAAAATGAAGGTTAGTCTTTGAAAAATATTTAACTCCATGAATATGATCAAATAAATAATTAATGTGAGGCATAAGATACGTTTTCTTTATTGTAATACCATTGACTTCTCTATACAAAATTTACAACCTCATTGATTCATCTTTCTTCTTATCAAAAGCTAATAAGGCACCCCATAGAGAAAAACTAATGATAATAAATCCCCTATTACTCAACTCTTCTAGTTGTTTATTTTTATCTACAAATTCTACATTTTTCAATCCTATAGGGCATTTTTTATATTTTCCATGCATGAGGGATTAAATCAATAGTAAACTCAACATCTTTCCCTGGAGGATGTCTAGGAAAATCCTCTTCAAATACATCAATATATTCTATTACAATAGGGAAATACTTTATTTGAATATTTCTTTCTTAATAACTTGATCTTATTTCTTCTTCCTACCCAGGCATCGCATTCAGCAAACCTACTAGGAGTGGATTTTGATAAGAATTAGGTGGTGATTTTTTTTTCTCTAAAGATAATGGATTCTGCTTCTTCCTCCCAAATCACAAATTCCATCTTCTTACAATAAATTCTCAAATCAAATTTTGATAGTTAGTCCATACTAAAGATCATATCAAATTTGGCCATAGTTATGATGATAATGTTAGCAGATAAATAATATTTATATTCCACAATGGGAACTGTATGACACATATTTTTTACAATCCGACTTCCCTTACGGGTTTTAACTCACAACTCCGTTGATAATGTGAATTAGAAATATCTAATTTTTAAGATAAACTGGGAAGATATAAAGGAATTTTAGGATCTATAATCAAATAAATATCTGGCTAAATTTGAGGAAACAATTAAAGTACATGCCACCACATCATTAGGAACGTCATCTTCAATAGTTGTAACTCGAAAATATTGGCCTTGATCTATTATCCTTTTCTAGAGAAATTTCCCTTGATGCTTAGGACATTCATTTAATTAATGTCCCATATATTTACAATTGTAGAACTGAACAAAGTCTCATACCCTTTTTGAATGTATTGTGGTGTTTCTTTAAATAATTACTATAGGGTGGAATTTCAACTTTTCCCTTCTTCCAATTATTTCCATTTCCATTGTATCAAGTAACTCTCTTCTTCTCTTTATTTCGTTTAATGTTATATGATATAAAGAATTATTTTTCTGTCTTGATAGCACAGGATACCATATCTTCATATGATGAGAATTATTGTGAGACTAGTGACCATCATAGGAATGGTCTTATCCCATCAAATAATCGATCAATTATACTTCTTAGGTTATGTATGTAGTATCCAAAATTTCCTACTAACTTTTTGAAGTAAGATTTATACTTTGCAACATTCTCATCATCCTTATACATTAGACTCAAAAATATCCTCTCCGTATCCACACGTAGATCATGAGGAAATTAGCTTTCTATGAAGAGTTCGTGAAATTCCTTCCATTCCATATTTAAGATCACCGAATCTGCCTCCATGTTTTGATTTAATGTCTACTATTGATCTGCATCACCTGATAGGAAATATACTACCATAAAAACCATTTACATTTCATTACTCCTCAAATAAAGAAATATTTTCTCTAAGGAACTTATCCACTACTTAGTTACAAAAGTATTTATAGTCCCATTGAATTTTGGGCATTGTTTCTTTATGAATAGGTCTAACATTTATCCATCACCTTGGGGATCCGGTAACTCCATACAGGTAAGATTATTATTCATAACCTGAGTCAGGTGTCCCATTATGGTTATAAATTGTTTAGTTCTAGTTGTATCACCAGCTCAATTATCATTATATTTCATAGGTGCTAAATCCATACATGGATTGCATTTGTTGATGATTTTTTTCATTCCTTCCACTAGTAACCATTTCTAAATAATGGAACACACTATACTAGGTAATGAACCACAATTAATAACTACAAACAAGTAAAATACTAAGCATAAATTGAAATTGTTTTGAATATGTAAGACATAATCATAAAAATGTTTCTTTGGGGACATATTTACTCATCAATCCATCATAATGGTTTGTAAAGAAAATGTGAATTATCCTAAGAATATACCCTAGAAGTGTCAAACCTGGTGTATAGTTAATCCCATTTTCATGTAATAGGTTACCCCTTTTCAAGTACGAAACACCTACTCCAAGTTATTACTCCCATGTACATTTGTTCTGGAAACATGTCCACTTGTAGTGTCCATAGAAGAATTTATTTTCTGTTAATACTCACATAATCTCTATTTTAGAAAAATTAGAATATACTATTCTATAATTATCCTTAGATTTTATCTTAGGGTAATGTTCCTTAATCATGGTTTTTCTAAATCTAGTTTCTAAGGATTATACTAAAATTTCTATGATACCAACTAAAATTCCCTGGCCCTAGTTACTTAGAGACAGTGCATTATTTTATTAAATTGGAATGATCACAAGAAATTAAATCCCAAATGATAGATCAATTTAGTAACCTTCTAAAAAATAAATACAAACACTAGTTTTACATTACATATTTAAATTAAGAACAACATATTATACCCTTTTAAAACTCTCATATTCCATAGACTATCCCTACAGTTCAATCATAATTTACTTATTCAAATCCTAGTGAAAAATAAAACATAAGAAAGGGGTGACATCATATGCTTAGTATGGAAATAAAATATAGAGGAATCTATAATAAAAAAGCATAATGTTTTAATTCAAGGTATAAAATTGAAACAGAATCCTTTGAAACACAATATTCATCATGATATGGAAAGAATAAATCAAATAATTCAATTTAAGAATTCACATGTAAATTCTACTAGTTGAATAATCACATGAAATATCAATAACTAAACTCATAATGTGGGAATACATAATGTTGAAAATCATAACCATATCATCAAGGCCCCATGCCAAGACCCTGAATAATCATACCATCAAGGCCTAGAGCCAAGACACTAGTTTGTCTCTAGAGACATACCAATGCATCAAGGGGATATAGAGGGACTTTTACATCAACTAAAAAGTCTAATTAATTCCTCATATGAACAGAGTGAAACATAATATAATCATTTTTATTAAAACTAGCATTCGAAATATTAATACTTTAACCATAAATGATGAATAGTATAAAAATTACATATCCTTAGTCAAATATATCATAAAAACATCAATACAATATACAAGATTGTATCATAATAAGTAAATATTAATTAATAATAAAATTCAACAAATGATGTTGACAAAGATTAAAATAATCTAACAAAATCATTAAAACCCTTTGAGAGGAATATCCATTTTTTACATTGAAATCATCAAAAGGCTGCACAATTATAAACGAAAACATTTCTTTTGAAAATAAACCTATATGATTATAAGGGAATATTCAAAATGTTAAAGAATCCTAATGACATAAAATAGTCGCTCGCACTGTATAAGTTAAAAAAACATTATTTCCTTATTTTGTTGAAAATTTCATAAAGTACCCTATTTGAAAAATGATGGAAAGATTCTTTTCAAAACATTTTATAAAAATTCAAACATGGGTAAAAATGAATTTAAACAACTATCAATAATATTTTGAAATAAGTTTCTAAGAAAGATGGATATGGATGATAAGGATGTCCTTGTAGATACACATGTATAAACAGCCTCGAATAAAAATGAGATTGTTAAATTAACCCTTACCATGTACTTTCCTTTTGTCGAGGGTGTGTTAACCTTCTGTATAACGATTAAAAAATGTTATAAATTATACTAGGATCATATCCATTTTTATTATATCTATAAAATTTGTGTATGTCATTAATTAAGTCAAATTATATTTATTTTAATATTTTTAATATCAATTATTTGATATCCCAATTAATTAAACAATTACAACAATATCATTTTGTCACCATTTAATTTACTTATTTAATGTATAAAAATTATAAATAAATTATAATGATGGAGATAAATTTATTAGCTTTTTAAAGAATATTTATAGTAGACCATATCACTTATATATCTTCCTAATAAAAATAAAATGTTTATTAAAATGTTAATATGATATCTTTAACTATTCTTTGAATAATATATAATAAACGTTCTAATCAAACACAAGTCACTTAAAAAGGATGATATTTTCAACGAAAAGTTGATTTTTGACGAAACATACATATCCAAATATATTAGGACATGTTTTATTGTAATTTTGTATTATTATAAAATTATTTTTACCTTTAATTACCATATTTACCTTTAATCATGGTAAATAAAATTCAAAAGTTACTATTCACTGAAAATTATTTTTATCCAATTAGACCACATTTTTATACTGATTACAACCATCAATGTTGGATTTTTAAAAATTCAATTCACAAAAGTAGTAAAATTATGTTTAGTGCTAATACGGAAATGTGGCTAGAAGTTGGATAAAAGAAATTAAAAAATTAAATGAATATTTAGATATAATTCTACTTTAAAAATTATTAATACGAAATACACTACACTAATATATTTACTATGTTCATATTGTGACTTTAAAATAAAATTATTTTAAAAAAATTATTTAAATGTAAAACTCGGTTTTTTGACAATACTATATTATTTTTCACTATTCATCAGAAATTGATACTTTTCATAAAACTACCAATAATTCACCATAAAATAAATTTGAAATTAAAAATTAAAAAATGAAGTTTGTTTTGAAAAATAAATTTTCATAATTTCATAATTTGTTTAATACTATTCATAACTACTTTTTAAATGACTAGTTTTATTGGTCATGGTGTGCTAAAACTCGATGTTGCGTGCAGTGCAAGCTATTTAATTTTTTAAAAGGTAGATTACTATGGAAACTTTGGGTGTTACATTAAAAAATATTTTGAAAATAATTTTTAATAATAATAACCTATGAAACTTATAAAATTTGAATTAAAAAATTGAGTTGTCTTATTGTCTAGATATTGCATACATGCGGAACATGTTAAAACAAAGATTTTTTTCACATTTTTCTTAAAATCCAAATGAGGCTTTTTTTTAAAACAAAATAAAGTTCCATTTCATATAAATTTTAAAATTTAAAAAATGGGTAAAAATTTATTAAATTAATCATTTGGGTAATGTTAAAAACATTTTTTAAAACATTTTTATAAAATGTGGTTTTGGAAGAAAAAGGATTATTCACTGAAGAGGAAAATTAAGTCATATTTTATTAAAAACATGATCCATAATTTTAATTACTAAAAATTGGAGTATAAAAATATTATTTAAATAAATAATGAATAACTATGTGGTAAGAAAAAATGGGTTTAACATAAAATGATTGAATAATTTTCATTAATGTAAATTCAAGTATATACAATCTCAATTAAAAAGAGATGATGAAATAAACCCTTACAATGATCATAACATTGAAGTGATAATTAATAAGGTAATAATTTATGTGTATTAAATTTAAATACACATAAAAAGTTTAAATATAATATAATATAGTCAAAATTATTCACACATATAATTTTATAATGTTAAAGACAATGAAGAAGTAATATATCCCAATGAAAATAAATAAAGTTATGAAATTATTTATCACTTGGTAATATTAAAGTAAAATCCATTTAGATGAAATAATTCCAATTAAAGCTTAAAATACAATGAATTATGAAGTTATCATGATATTAAATAAAAAATGTTCAGTATATCAACTATATAAATGAAAATATGTGCATAACATTACAATATGCATTAATGAAGGGAAATTGAGATGAAATTTCTTACCTTATCCTTAATTTTGATTGAACAATATTTAATCTCCTGGATAATGGTTTTAAGAATGATATTAATGTATTCCAAAACCATATTCATATTTATAATATCACATATAATTCTCTTATAACATTTTAGGATCAGCTTGTTAATAATATTTCCTTATTTTCATTGTTTTCGTTGTTAATTGCCTTGTTTTCTCATATGTGTTTTGTCAGGAATATTATTGTTCATGGGTATAAAATATTTATAAATCGACTCCTGAATTATATTAATTTTAAAAATATAATATTTAATCATTATATATATATATATATGTGTGTTCATGTGTATAATTATTTTTGAAATTTGGACATGAAAAATGAATCGTACCACTTTGTGGAGATAGTAGGTCGTACGTACGCACGAGGGATGATATCATTCAATTAATGAGTTAAAGGGTTAATA
Organism: Viscum album; assembly: GCA_963277665.1. Classification (NCBI taxonomy): domain Eukaryota; kingdom Viridiplantae; phylum Streptophyta; class Magnoliopsida; order Santalales; family Viscaceae; genus Viscum; species Viscum album. The sequence continues at coordinate 947,677,915 of OY728155.1, read as the reverse complement.
ATTGAGTGATATATTAATTTTAAAAAATAAATATAACTTCATATAAATTATATATATTCACTAGATTTAGCCTTATTACATTCCATGTAAAGTGTAAGTGAAAAAAGAATCGCATCGCTTTGTGTTGTGGTAGTCCGCCGTACACACTAGTGACATTATTGTATTTTAAATGGAATGGAAAGTAAGAAGATATATGTGATAATATAATTAAATAACCATAATAATATTATAAATATATTTTATATACATTAAATCCCGAATTATATATAATTTTGAGAAGTGTTTATTAAAAATGAGTTACATTAGTTTGCGAGGTGGAAGTTCACCATACACAAGATTTATGATTTTATCTCCCAATTGATGGAGGAGGATATGAATGAAAATTATTCCATAATTATGATAAAATATTATTATATTTTATATACTTTTTCATTATATTTTATTTGTTAATACATAATTAATGGTGTAAAAAGAATAGAGAAAACTAAAGAGACTCGTTAAGATAATTGCCTTTTCTTAGAGAAACATCTTCTGAATCTCCTCTTAATGACCCTAGGGTTGGTAAGTTGGGAATCCAAGAAGATTAATAATGTAGATATAGATATTTTGGAGAGATTTTATAGGGTTCTTTCGATCCATAGTTCTCGATAGATTATAATCAGTAAAAGGGTTGAGTGGCCTTTAATAAGTGGCGGAGGGGACACATATGGAATTTATAAAAATAATCTATTACAGCTATTCTTTATCATTCCAAAACCATAAAAAAATTGTAATTATTTACCATTAATGTGTATACAGTTTAAATATGTCCATAAAAATGGTGTTGGACAAGTTGGTAGATTATTTTAACCCTTATCTTTTTACGTTCATCCCCCAATAAATCAGATTTTACCTTAACCGTGATAATTAATTTTTTCCACTTTTACAATTGATAATGGTAAACACATATTTTAAAATATTATATAGTATAAATTAATCTGATTCCAAATTTAGAATACATTTTTTAAATTTTAATTCTTATAAATGGAGGAATTCATTTTAAAATATTACCTGTAGACGTGAGGAAAAGGTGGGCTTTCAAAGGGGACATTATCATACATATAGAAGGGTTTGATATCAAAATAAAAAACATTGTGTAAAAGGGCTTAAATTAAATAAATTATAATATAACTGAACAATTTTTTATTTAAAACCTATTTAAAATCTTATTTAACCATGTAAATTATTTAAACAAAAAATATAGTTTTCAATAAAAACATGTATTTTTCAATAATAATTGTAAAATGAAACATTTCATTAAAAAAAGTCTCCCTAATATAATTATTATAATATTAGATAAAAATATAATTTAGTTTTTTCAAATAAATTTTCTATAATTTCAACAAAATAATTTTATATTATGTGTTAAATGTGATACTATACCGTCTTTTAGAATAATGCAATTTTTCAAAAAAATTCTTTCTTATTTTAAATTATTATTATTATATTTATAATCAATATATAACCATGATTTTCATAATTTATTTATTAATATTAATACCCAAAAAATTAGTGTCTAGTTTATAATGATAAACTATATTTTGGTTCATTTTGGATCAGTGTTGTGTGTTCCATAAGCTATCAAAGAGACCAAATTTATCTAAACAGAAATATATCATAAGGTCATGGGGTGTTAAATTCTCATATAAGATTGGGGTAGCATTTCATATATGATATCAAACCCAAAATTCTTATTTTAAAATGTTATGGTGTTATCATAGATCCTTGGTTTCTGATATGACACTCATGATTGATTATGCCTACTATAGAATGTGTCAACATGCCTTTAAGAACCCCACATAATCATTACAATCACGTCCTGATCAACATCCTTATAGTAGTAGGTACAAGAAAATTTATTTGAAGTAAATACTTAGAAATACAATTGTATTAGGTATACAAATGATTCCAAGGATTAAATACATAAAAATATTGTATCATCATGTTTAAGGTAGATTCTTTTGAGGTAATCCTTGACAATCATTATATATAAGGTATAATATCTAGAATTAATGTAATAACCTAAGAATCCCATAGTCCGTATTTATACGAGTTATATCCTAGGTAGTATCCTAGGTAACCCATATATATCAGGTTCAAATACCGTATCCAATGGAGTATCATAGGCATGTCAATGTTTTAGGACATATGGGAATGACCAAGAGGATATCCTATGAATCCTATATAGGCAATCCTTGAATCCCATGAAATAACATAGTCATTCCAAACAGATATAAATTATGAATCCAAAGTTTCAACAAAATCATTCTACAAATGAGGCATGCCTACTATATCCTATAAAAATATCTTGGACATCCTATATATATCAGCCTCACAAATTTGATCTCGAGGAGTATCCCATGCATCCCAATAGTCATCAGTATAAGCGGAATCCCAAGTGATACGATGGGAATTATTTCACAATGATCAAGTTTGACGATTCCCTCCCATAATATCTCATATAACATAAGTTTAGGGTTACACATCTACCCTAAAACATTCCATATAATCAAGGTTGAGCTCTCAAGTACATGAAATATTTTCATAAATTCATCCATATTAGACTAACAGCTCTGGTTAATATTCTTAGGGGACAACAAAATCATCTATATCCATTCCAAAATTAACCTTTTCTAGGGAAAATATACCAATGGTCACCCTCTGATCTCTCCATGACATATCATAACATGGAAACATTACATGGGTTCCACTGTCCCTTTAAATTCTCTTGGACTTGAGAACATCACTTGGTTGGTGTAACAACCCTTGGAATTATCATATCATGTTATGACCTTACTGGAATCATACCTAAAGTCGTACAAGGTGATATAAATATCATCTCATGTTCTACTATCCCTGTATGGTCTTTATGGACCCAACGTATCCCAATTTACAAAGGGAATACCCATCAGGTTCCCAGATACTAGAATGGGGGAATACTTTCCCCATATTCATATCAAATATCCCTTATTCTACAAGTAATATAAAGATTACTTAAATTTATATTATGTAAAGTCACTAAAACCCATTACATACCACAAATTTGAGGTCACCAAGGCAATTAAACTAGGGAATATTGTGCTTACATAATTCATTTACATTTCACCCCTAAGTTTCCATGTCCATTATTGATTATATTCACAATTAAGGCTTCAACAATTAGTGATATAGGTAGTAATATTATGATCTAAGGATCATCATGAATCTTATGACTCTATTTTTTCTATTTTATACATTTTAGTTTATGTAAAAAATACATTTAAATTAAAATTTTCAATCTCTTTCAGTGGTTACAGAATAAATTACTTTTTATATCAAGTGTATAAACCAAAATTGAAATATTCAACAAACCCTCTACCTCGTACTAATTTACATCCTTTATGTGATTCTTTAAAACACTAACCCAGGATCATCCATCATAACTAGATATCGTAATTTCTTTTATCATGTACTGAGAACCTATCTCATATCAGAACATCTAATTAATTCTATTATATCAATTTATAATTAATTATTCATTATAAAATTAACCATAAGGCCTACAAACTCACCAAGAGATATCCTACCACCAAAAACTCAAGAAATGTGGTTTGTCCTACTGCAGAAAACAAGAAAACCTAATAATTTTTTATCACATTCCTATTAATTATCAATCATTTTATAAAATTTTGGAAAAATCTAAGAAAAATCATTGTTTGAAATAAATATAGAAAGGAAGAATATTACAGTAATGAGAGGGACATTCAACTTGAACGTGAAATATTTACCTCAAAACCATCACAATTTAAGGGGGTCTAATATGAATAAATGTGGATAGGAACCATTTTATATGTATTCAATGTAGACGACAAGGAAGGGGAGAGGGTCTAAAATTCTACATGATAAAATTCCAAAAAAATAAAAATTAGTAGTTTTTATGGGTTCAGATAGTTTTCCTAACCACGTGCCAATTGTATGATTATAACTCTCTCAATAATTCCCCTCACAATGTTTGGGAATATTTTTTTCCAGACCATGTATCTTCCATTAAAAATTAATACTAAAATGGAGTTATATGTCTTTAAGGGTTTCATTTCAATCATACATAAACCCTGTGAAATTACCCCAAAACCATCACACTTCAAGGTGGTCGAAGATGAATAATTGAGGAGAGGACCCATTTTATATGTATTCAATGTAGATGAAAAGGAAGGGGAGAGGGTCTAAAATTTGACTTGATAAAATTCAAAAAATGAAAATCAGTAGTTCGTATGGTTTCAGATGGGTTTCCAAAGTATGTGCCAATTTTATGATTATATCTCTCTCAATCCTTCCCCTCATAAATTTTGGACATATTTTTTTACCAAACCATGTGTCTTACATGAAAAATTAATACTAAAATGGAGTTATAGTTCTTTCGGGGTTTCATTGAAATCATACATAAACCCTGTGAAATTACGCATTCGAAGGCCAACCTAAATGGTTTCCCCTAACCGCCCCAACCACACATAGGGAAAAACCATTCAAAAATTCCAATAACATAATCATAATTATTTTTACATTTGGACGACCATATGAGATACCTCCCATGTCAAAATATATATCCAATAACATTTCCCCAGAACACACTAATTATAAAAATTATTTTCCAAACAATAATTCCCATAAATACCTTATCTATATAAAACAAAGATTAATATGGTCATTGGAATTTACAACCAAAAAGGAAATGAGGTTTTAAAATACCCAATGATGGTAAAAATAAATGTATCCCCTATGTTTGATAACATTTTTAGTAGGGAGGGAAATACAACAAGCATTCCACACCAGAAATATTTACTTAGAATATTTATTTATTTATTTAATAAATTAAATTATCTTAAATTATTAATTTTATAAAACAGTTAATTTGAGATATTTTATAGTGGTTATGACATCTAATATAAAAATAATGATGAAAACATATTTTATTATATTTTTTGGTCCTATTATGTTAAATGCCCTAAGAGATGGTTGAATATGGGTATAAAAGATTAAAATAGTCATCTCTTTGGATCTTGTTTCATCAATATAAAAATTGGCATTTTCTCTCCTACCCATATAAATTTATATTTAGAAATAAAATCACGAATGAAAAAAAAATTTACTTGTTTTACCCTTTACTAGGATAGTTCAAGGATCATACAAAGGATATTTATTAATGTGCTAAATCCACTATTGGCCACTTCTTTTATAATGTTTAAAGTAGACTCACTCCCCCTTATAGTTAACTAAAAAACACAATTTAAAATCTCATCTCTTTCTCAAATGATGTGTTCTCACTAATAATATAGAGAATTCTTTTGATGATTAATTTGAATCAATGTTGTTTACACCCCATATGGTATATCATAAAGCTCAAATTTCATCTACATGATGAATATAAATTTACCACATAGTTCTTTGGAAATTACTTCAAGTAAATTATACCTTCACTTTCATATAACTCTTTAAATTTTTTTTCCACTTCCATTATTTTTATTAATCTCATAGGTCTATAATAGAACAACCAACTTTCTCACTGCATTTCAGTTTTTTACAAAACCCCAAAATTTCCTCCAACTTTTCTTTTTTCATGTAAATATCTTGTTCATAAAAGCACAATTACCATTTCTTTATATAACTAATGTTTTAGTCTCTATGTCATAAATGAAATGTTTTCATATAAATCCTATATTATTTCAGAGTCTTGATATTATCCATGGGCTGGACCTCCCAAATGAGGGAGTTAGTGGACTATTTATAGATATGGCTATCCCCTTGAAAAACTACCTTACACACACAAACCTGAATTGTAACTTTACAATTTTATAGAACTTCAACTATTTGATGTCTCATTAAGTGTGAAAATCACTACCATCATGAAGCTCTATATGTATTTATTGGGATTTTGGAACTCTTTCTACACAATAAAACTTTGGATTTAATGAATCTTCAAAACTATAAAAAAACACCTACCATTTCCATATTTGAATGTTGTGGATCTCAATCTTTACCTTGGTGAAAACTGTAAAACTCCTTCATACTTTTATGAAAAAAAATTATTTATGTTAAACTCATTCATTTTCATTAAAAACAACAATACCCTTCCTCCAAATGTTGGACCAAATTTGTTTTAAAACCATTAGAAACTCCACCACATTATATGAAAAACATTATATAAAACTTCCAAATTCTCCTTACCCATTTTTTGAAGAGTTTTCAACATAAATATTCATAAATAATACTAGAACCCAAAAATTGACCTTATCAATACACTTTATCAACAAAAACAACCAACCCAAAAATGAAACATTGTCATTTTAGTGTACTTTTTCCAATAATCTTCTGCTTTTTTAATTATTTACAAATATTTATCCTTTGATACCACATTAATACTTTTTTCTTATTTTTGAAAAAAAAAATCCTAAATTTTTTATGAAAACAAGGACATGGAATAATATGTTTCTTAACCAAATTGAAAATCAATGTCAGTTTTCATTTAAAGCATTCTTTTAGTATTTTTAAGTTCCAAAGAGGGTGATAAATGGAACTAATAATTAAAAACCATATAAATAACTATTTTATTAGAAAATAGATTAAGTTTAAGAAAAAAAGACGATATAAATTCTTGAATAGTTACCTAAAAGTAACAAATTTGTGATAAGTATTTGATTTTGAAATAAACCCTTAAATCAGTTCCAACATTCTTCATATATTCTTTTAAAATCCTCTTCTTTGGACAAATTAATTTCTATTACAACTTAATAAATTTAAGGTATTTATTATGATCAAACTAGGGCATCTAGACCATTTTCAATAATGTTCAAAATGAATTTATGTTGAGATCATCGAAGCTAGGACGCTCGTAAAGAATAATGGAGAGAGGATGTGTGGTGTACTTTTATTAGGAGGGAGAGGAGGCACTTTGAATTTTTTAAAATATTAAAATATATTATTTTATTACATAAGGAAAATGGATCCCAAATAACTCATCATAGAATAGGATATGGCATAGGTTCGAAACATGAACTGACTATAATATTTATACATGTTTCTAGGTAAATTTTAAACTTATTATTCCATTTTAATCACTTTTATCCTATTCTAATTATTATTGTGGTAATTAAAATTCTTTAAAAAAAGTTATGATTGATAATGGCCAAAAATTAATGTAGAATAATATCCCTATTTGGAAATAAAAATTATGAATGTGGAGTAAATTTTATTAAATTTAATTTTTTTAGTGGAAACGAATTATTTAAAAAAACATAAAAACATGATGAAAAGTAGTTTTAAAAATATTATTTTACGAAAAATGAAGTATAATATTGGTTATAATAGAATTATTTGGATTGTTTTTAATCAAAAGAGAATTGTTTTTTATTCAAAATAATCCAAAACAAAAGGAAACATGCACATAAATGATTAATATAAAGTAACTAAAAACAATTCTTATTTAAATGAAATCCTTATTTAGATTCCCAAAATATTTATCATATATTCTTAAGTTCGACATTACATTTTTTCATACCTTATATTATTTATTTGATATATATTTTATATATAAAAAATGATTTCATAAACTTTTATGTGATTATTGTATCATATAATGTTATAAAATTGAATGTTTGTGTAAAATATTTATATTTATCTATTAACCAAAAATATAAACTATTTAAAAAATATATATATTTTTAACCTAATATAATTTTTGACATAAGTAAATAAATATTTATTTATTTCATGTAATTGATTTTATGAAATTTATGAATTTTGGTTTTAATGAAATTGTTTAATAAATCTCTGTGAAATAAAATATTGTTTCTTTATAAAGAAGATAGTTCTATAATCAATGTTTCAGTGTTACATATAGATCATGGTCTGTTAGTGTAATATTTTAAGACTCATTAAGGGAGGATTAGTTGACAGATTTATGTCACTTCACTACACACCCTATAAGTTTTTACATAATTTTATATTTAATGTTGGGTCCTCATTCCTTTTTTGGATGGAAATTTTTGTACACATCCAGTTTTTATTGCATTGCACTTACATTGGGAATGTTATTTCTCTTTTTTGGATGATAATTAAATTTTTTTATTCAAAATAATGTAAGATAAATGAGATTTATGTGGCACTAAAATGAGGCAGTTTGAGAGAATATCACAATAAAATGCGCTTATAATTTGATGGTAAATAATCAAGGTTTGAAAAAATTATCATCCCTTCAGGTTGGTCTTTCTTGGAAGAATGAAAATAATCTTCCATGTTCCTCTCTATATAAGTATGTTTTTTGGTGAACCTTTATGATTTATGTGTAATATGTTTATACCACATCATAATTTGTGGGTAAAAATTATTTACGATTAACATTTATTGATGCTAGACTATACCACATTCCCTAGACACCCATTTGGTTATTTCACATCAAGTATAGACCTATCAGGAATAAAACCTCAAAATAATGAAAAAAATACCTCTCGTTATTATTTTCCTTAACCAATAGCATTTATAAAATCCCGTAGTGATCAAGAGTTGTGTCTGAGGTTTTGTGTCTGAGGTTTTTGTAGTGACCGGCCTAAAATATGTTTTTCCATAAAAATTTTGGTTTATGCCTAACCCAACAAGGGTGGAAAAATATTTCATCTATTCTTTTTTACCATGGTCTATTATTTAACCCTTGAGTATAATTCCTCATTATAGATTTCATTAGGTTGGAATATATAGTATAACATGTAATTTCGCATGCTTTCCAAAACATGATTATGATATGGAATGAATCCATTTGTGGCTCATATTAGTAGAAATATTATTAATATATTAATAGAATAATTATATATATTTAATGTTAATTATTAGGTAAATATGATTCAATAATTTTTTTATTTGGATATGTACTTATTAATATTATTTATAGATCATTTATTTTGGTATAAACAAGAATCATTTTTTTGAAATAACAATAAATCATATGTTATTGGTCTTTAAATTATATATAAATAATGATTGACTACATTAAAGGATTAATGACAAATGTTATAAATATAAAATGAATTGAAAAAAATAAGGGGGGTTATGTAAGAGGTGTAGAGATTATATATTTCATGTAGATCTTATGATTATGTATTTTCTCTCTTTGTGGAAAACATTTTTATATGGTTCCCTAATTTATATCAGAGGACATAACCTCAATGACCAACTTATTCTTAGTAGTAAGGGGAAGTGGAAAATGTGCCAACTAAATAACATACAATTGATCATAGGTTATAACAATGTCTTGTGGAACAACTCTATGTTATAAGTTAGGGATCCCATTAAATGACCCCACCACTTATAAAATTATCGGAGATTTTTAATTCCACTATCCTACAACATTTTAATAATATTTTAATACATAAGTGGTCATGGAGTGGGTAAATGAACTCCATATAATAATCAAGGGTATTTAGATATCTACACAACAATGTGTTAATCTAGACACTATCATTCTGAAATTGGTAGTATACTAATAGTTGGACATGATGTTGGAAACTAAGAAGGACCATGGTATAACCTTAAGGAACTCCCAAGATCTATATTTTGAGAATTATTACATTGATTATATCTTTTATGTTAAAGAAAAATATTTCATAAACCAATAATAGGGATGGGTGACAGCTTTAGACTATGCTTCCATGTTTATATATCTCCTCATTTTTACACCTTGTCTGAGTGGCGAAGAAGAATCAAATGAGACACATTTTTAAATACTATTCAAAGTGACATTGAATACATTGGTTATTCCCTTCCTTCATTGTTCATTATCATAACTACATATGATTATTCTTTAGGTTGTAACTAAATATATGATGGGCTTTGGGGAAGGTTCTTCAATTCCTAGAAAGGGTATAGGTGATAGTTTATTCAGTGGTCATAAATATTAATGAGTGAAGATGAGTATAGGTGGATCTCACATGGGGATCTAGGACTATCCCATACCTCAAGCTCTTAGTTTTGGGATATCATCTACACTGTGTTACCAGTGTTGGTTATTTTTCCATTTTATCCAGTAGTGCACCTATGAATCAATGAAATTCCATTTATGTTTTCACTATTATATTGAACCTCATTTTTCATACATTATAATCACATAGGGGAAATAAAACATCCTAGAAATTTTAAGCATATTTTTCTTTCTATTAAATTATATTTTAATGATTTGTTTAATAATTGAAAAAAAAATTTATAATTCAACATATAATTTAATTGTTTTCTATAATCAATTTCAACTTTGAGATAAAACAATCAATTTATAAAAATACAAATTTTTTCCAAAAAAAATGTATTTTATTTTCTTAATAAAAATATAAAAAAAATATTAAATGATAGAAGTAAACAATAATTAATATATTTTCATTATTATTTATAAGAGTAATTAATAATTCTTTTTAATTATTCTAATCTTTTAGTAATAAAAGTTTATTTTAAATTGAAAATGATTAACAATTATTTACAAGTACTTCCATTATGATATGGAAATTTATACATTTCAAAAATATTATATTTTTCTATTGGTTTTGAATATATTATATTCTATAAGTAAATAAGATATATATATAATTTTATTGAAAGTTTATAAAAATTATATTGGTAACTTAATATATTTCTACAGTTTTCTAATATACAAAATTATCATTACCCTTTATTAATAATATTTAATATAAATAACTTTGTCAGTAATATATTTTAGTTGAAGTATTAAAAAAAATATACATAAGATAAAATATACTTCCACGAGAATGTAATTATTTTAAATTATTATAAATATGAATTAAATATATACATATTAATAAAACAGTACATTACAATGTAAATAAATTTTAATACATAATTGTGTAAAAAATAAGCCTACACATAACCAACCATGAAAGATCTCTACCACACATGTGGGACCATGTGGTCAATCATGTGGGAGAGGTCAACCCTAGCTAGCGATGAGATGTATTATGAGTTACTAGGAAGGTATAGTTCCTGTTAGGTGAACCCAACCCACACATGGTGCCTAGATAGAGTGCGCTAGGATGCTAATGGGCTAGTACATGGAGGCATATCCCATCCAGTGCGTGTGAGTGGTATTCTGGGTGAAGTTACTGAATTCCCTTAAAATATACCACTATTAAGAGTGGTCAATTAATATAGAAGTGTATGATAATTTGAAAAATTGATGTGGGATATGGTATATGTGGGTATTTTTTACCTTTTAAAAACATATTATTACATCATAGTTGTTCGACCAAAATGATCTCATCTATCCGATCAATTCATGTGTCTTAAATAAAATCCCACTTGACCTAGAAAACCCTATTGTCTATTTATTTCTATCAATGATGTTATTATCCTAATCTATGCATGAATAACCCAGCTCATGTGGGTATCTCAATTTTTATCCTCCTCCTCTGACGATCCTGTGATCCTTCAAAACAACATTGATGTTTCACTTCGTGAATGAAGACCTATCGATGTATACCTCTATCAAAGCCTCGTTTTCATTATTTTTATCTTGGTTTATAGAAAAAAACCTAAATTTTATAACATTAACATTATCTAATCAAACTAAAAGTGGTTTTATTTTGCTATGTAAAAAATACAGGCAGACGTTGTCTCATTTAATGGAAAATTCATGAAGAAGCCTCCACTGAAACTGAATGAAAATGAGATATATATATATATATAAAACTTAAATTAATAATAATATTTAAATCCATAGATAATGTACATTGGTTATAAATATTATGAGTTCTCTATTTTTATTCTCCCTATATTATTCTATCAGCAACGACGAGTTAAATATATTTCTATATATTCTATCAGTATAATACATATCTGAACCATTCTTAAGGGTTTAATACACACACATTTATATATATATATATATATATATTAATTTTTGTTTTTTCTACATATCTTTCACCTTTCCCGGAAATCTAAGAACATTAGTTTCGTGTTTTGAGTTATTGAAAAATAGAGATCTCCCTCGATCTTGGATAGTGGATAGATACGACCATAATAATATTTCTTTATCTTGATAACATTAATAATATATATATATATATATATATTTATATTAAATATAAATACTATAAAATTTATCTTAATATTATATATATACATAGATGAGGAATTTACTATATAACAAGACTTTCTTTCCAGTGGAATAATATTCTAGGTGCTGTAATTTGGACACTTATAATGATATAAAAAGGGAGAGTGAGTGGAAGATAGTGAGGGATTATGAAAATATTTGTATAAAATGAAGAAGAAGATCATCTTAACTATTGTAATAGGATTTATATTTTCAAATTCCTATTAAAATATTATTTTCACAAAAATTGTTACCTAAGGGGATATTATTTTGAAATTAATTTTTTATTATTTATAGGGTAGATCTTTTCAAAATACTCACTTTCAAGGATTAATTTCAAATACACATGTTTTAAAGAAAAATAATTTTCACTTAAAAACCTCTTTACATATGAGTATGATTCGGTTGTTTATTTTCATTTCTCTTTAAAATTAAAATTTTCAAAATTTATCATGTTCTTTTAGAAAGTGAATTTTTTTCTAATTCAATGATGATTTTAAAGGATAAATTTTATCATTTTATGTGTACAATGTTCTTTTATTTAAATAAATTTTATTTATAATTATAGTTATGGATATACACTAATATTATCATTGAAATTATAGGTGTATTAAAAAAATAATTTCTTTATGTTTAATTTTTAAGGTATTTAATGATATGTCCTTTCAATGTATAGATCTGTTTTTAAGTATTAATTTCTCTTAGATAATTATCATTGGTGTTTTCTGAAAAAAATATTCTAATGTATGGGAGTTATAAAATTAGTTTCTTCTTTAAAATTAATTTATGCAGTTTTTTAAAAAAAATTTAATGGATTACAAATATGAAAGGAAATCCTGATAAGTATTTCTTCTTATAAAATTTGTCACTTGGTATTGAATGAGATAATGAATATTGAGGTGATCTCACGTCCTCAAGTAGATGTTATCTTAAAACTAATACTACTTGTGGCCTCATGGGTTTCTAATGTTTTCCTATGTAACATTATACTCCATTAAATGAATATTTACTACAACAAAACTGGCCTTTAATAGTGATAGAATTGGCCTTTGTCATAACTAAAAAAGTAATGACTACCACAGAGTAGTTAAAAGCCTAGGATTTTATCATTGCTAAAAAAGAACTGATAAATGGGTATTTTATCAGCATTGAAAAAAGGGATGAAAAATTACCCCATTATTTTTAAATTTAAAATAACTCATAAAAGGCACCATTTATTTTCACTTTTATTTACCACTAATAATGGTACCTTTATCAGCACTTGTAGAAGTGCTGATAAAGGGTCATTTGATTATGTCTTTTAAAAGCACTGATTAAGGGTTCTTGTATATTCTCATTTAGTATAGCTAGTAGAGGGGTACACAATAGTGTGATATTATAGTTAACTGATGCACCAGAAATTAGAAAAATCATATATAGATATAACCTTTAAATGAAATTAAATAAAACTTACAACAAAAATATAAGGAAAAAAACTATGATAGGGAAAAATAATGTACCTTTATAAAATTAAAAAAACACTCCTGATCGAGAAAAATATCACTCCTATATAAGAAAAAATTATTATGTTAGTAATAAGATAAATAATTAAATTAAATAGGAAACTGTTAATTTTAAACTAAACATTGAATTATACAAAGAATATTATGTATGAGATTGAGTTGTGGTTAAATCTTGCATGTCACCCCATTTATTTTTCATCTTAAAGAATTATCTCTAAGAAAATTTACTAAATAAGTATAAGATAAAAATTATATGAAACTTAATTGAGAAATATGATATAGAATGATAATAAAATAATCTAGAGTCATTTTCCTGATTTTGGAGATGTGATGCACATTTTAAACAAAAATGAAGCTTTTATATAGAAAATATTTAATTTGATTTATAATAGTCACATCATGTGTCGGATCGAGTTGCAGATAATTCCCACACATCGTAGATGACTTATGTATCATTTTCCTAAAGTATCAAAATAATCCGATAGTGTTTGTTTGGTTTTGAGTATTCCACTTGTTATTTTTTTACTAAAATGTATTTTTAAACTAGAAACACACACTTTGAGTTATATCAGTCACATCATGTGTCTGTTTTATAAATTACTAACTCCTACATGTTAAAAATAAATAATGAATCATTTCACTGAATTATCAAGACCAACTAAATGTGTTTTCTTAATTTTCAAGGAGTGACACATTTCGAATTAAAATGCCAATTTTAAATTAATAACAGATACTTTGTGTCCTAACAGGCACATCATGAATCATATTTTTGTGAGGTTGATTCATACATGTAAAAAATGAATCAGGAATCTTTTTCTAAATGTATCAAAACAATCTAAATGTGTTTTCTCAGTTTTGCGTATGTTATTTGTCATTTTTTCTAAAATTAATGTCAATTTTAAATAAAAATTCACACACGGAGTCATACCGGTCACATCATTCATTGGATTGAGGACCAATAATGTCCAACATTTTCTAAATGACCTATGGAATTTTTTTATAACGTAAAAAAACAATATGATTGTTTTTCTTGGTCCTCAGCACTCCACTTGTGTTTTTTTAAAATATCATTTTGAACAAGAAACACATACTTTGACTCATACCAGTCAAATATAGTGTGGGGTTTCTGTGAGACTAATTCATACGCATCACAGATGAATTATTAATTGTTTTTCCCATTTTTATTGGGTGACACTTTTTTTTACCGAAATATAAATTTTAAACTAATAATGAACACTTTGAGTCATACCAGGCACATTATCTGTCAGATTGAGGTGTGGTTGATTCTTAAACATCAAAAATGACATATGGATTGTTTTAACAATATATCAGTACAATATAAATTTGTTTTATTGGTTTTTTGTATGTCAAGTTTCTTTTACTAAAATTAAGGTCAATTTTAAATAAAATGATGCACTTAAAGTCATAATGGTCACACTGTGTGTTGGATTGAGGTGAATCTCATTCATACACCTCTCAAATGACGTATAGATCATATTTTTAAAGTATTTTAAAAATCCAAATACATTGTCAGATTTTTTGTTTATGTCAACTCAAATTTCATTTTTAACTAGAAACACACATATTGAGTCAAAACTGTCACATCATGTGCCGGTTTTATATTAGACTAGTTCCTAAATTTCATAAATTACTTATGAATTATTTTACTAAATTATGAATAAAATTCAAACATGTTTGTTTGGTTTTTAGTGAGTATTATTTTATGAACTTAAATATAATCACACGTAATTTACATACATTTATATTACTTCAAAGTTGAAGAATATTCATTTCAAAATATAAAGCATCCAATACAAGACCATATAGGTATAATGTCTTTAAAAACTATGAAACATAAATAATTGGTTCTAAAAACATCTTCATTGTCTCTGAATTATTCCATCATAACTAGACCCCCCTTTTGATATATCTTATTTAATATACATCTTCATGACCTAGGGAAAATAAATCTTATTAAAGGGTGAGCTCAAATGATCAGTAAGTGTAAACAAGTAATATATCAATCATAACATAATCCTAACACAAAAAACATAACATTTAAAAATATTATACTGCATATGAAAGATCATGATATCATGCTATGTGATAAATCAAAAAATTTTACAATAATCAATGAACATAATATTAAAGTTCATAAAACAGGACATTAAGTTTTATGGAATATACATAATCTTAGAGAATCATTTCATATTAGTCAAGTATCATTATCAAGATCATCATAGTAAAAAAATTCCATTACTGAACCAAGTTCACTCTTCTTTCCATCACTTTATTACTAAATCGATATCATTTCCCATTTCATCCATGTCTATCTCATGGGATATAAGTATTTACCCAATTCATCGGATATAGATATAGGTCCCACCCATTGCATAAGGAAATCATTCTTACATGTGCCATAAAAATATAAATCATTCATTATAGTATAACCCAAAAAATAAAATGGGTTTCTTAAATATCATTCCATCATAATCCATTTAAGACAATGGATTTCATAAATAAAATTCCATCATAAACACAATAAAACCATAGTAATAATAGGGATAGAAACATAACCCTATTTAAATAATGTTATCTTAGATGGAAAATAATTTTGATAAAACACTTAATATTAATTATTATAGAAAATATCCTTTCCTCTTGAATGAAAATTATTTTTTTTGTCAAAATATTTTAAGTAAAAGTGATAAACCATAGAGTTCATCGAGGAGGGAATCCCTCAAAAGATGTCACAATATTATTGAAACATAACTTAAGACTATTAGATATTTCCTCCCAAAAGAGATTCTAGGAGATAGAGTGAACCTGTAAATCATGCTCGTCAAGGATGAAGCCTTCAAAGAAATCTGCCAACATGTCTTAAATTTAAGAGTACTATTCCTTACAAATCTTCACTTCATTAAAACCCCTTATCAGAATAAGATCCTTCTTGTCGATCCATGATGCTGGCACACTATTAACATTCACACAAGGAGGTGTACCCATAATCTTGTCTGCCTCTTCTTGGGAAGCATTAATATAAAAGAACTCCTCCAACATTACTTCTTCTAAGTGGACAAGAAATTCCAAAGATTCCTTGTTAGCAACTTTCTCCACAAATAGATTTCCCACACCGGCCTCATCAACATCGGCCCACACTTCTTTAGGGTTCCCCTATAAGTTAAAACTACTTACAGACCTGCAATACTTCTCCTTGGTCTTCATCCTTTTACCCGACCTAGTCTCCATTGGATTGGGAGATGTGATTAGTTCTTAATCCATTTTCTATTTTCCCTGTTGACAAGGCTACAGTTTCTGTCTCACCAAATATTCCAGCTTCAATGTCATTCTCCTGGTCTTGAGGTATCCCCACCAGACCAGAAATCGATTACTGGTATGGATGTTCTCTTTGTTGTGACTCTGACATGTTTCCCAGTTATCCATCAGCCCCCATGCTGGACCGTTCTAAACATGTCGGCTTCCTCCTTCATTAATTTCTTCAGCCTCCTACCTGCTAACACCTTGGGTACCCTTAAGGTAATGGTTCGAGAAACGAAAATGTGTCTCTACCTCCATGATCAGTTGCACGATAGGAAGTTCTACAATAGACTGATGGTCATCCAACACCTTCTTAACTTGGACTCATTTGGAGTCCTTTTTCGGATCCTTGGAACTATTACCAGACCCTGCACACACTTCAATAGAATGTGATCCACTGGAAGGTTGCACCTCCTCCACATAACGTTCTTTCCCAAAATGTGGATTGTATAGCTGAGGGGTTTCCAGATCATTCCTCAGTCTGCTAAATACCTCAGTAACCAGAGGATTCACATCCCTTTATCTACACTCTATACCCATAGTCTTCTGTTCCAACAATCCTTCCTCGCCACAAACCATTGGCTCTGTTCCACAACTCTTTCCCAGAATTCTTTTATACTGAGAGTCCCAAAAATATTTATCCATTGAGTGTCCTAATAACATATAGACAAAACAAATTTTTGTCCAATATTCATACACCACAAATTTTTTTCACATGTTCTCCTCACAAACTGTAATCCAAACGAAATCAAATGGTACTATACAAACATCTATTTCCATAAAAATGGGTTCACATGATGATAGTCTGACTCAATTATTCTATCGAAGCACAAAAATATACCAACATTATTACCCAACATTCTCATAATCAATGAATTCTTAAAAGGGAAAGAAAGATTGTAAAAACTCACCCAAACAACCATTGTAGGAGAATCTCGTTTCATATAAAATTTGAAGGAACATCAACGCAGATAGACCTAATATTCATTGAAGCTATGCGTTGTGCTTTACCATGATTTTATTATATCCTCCACTAAAGAAAACCAAATCATAATATGATGTCTATCGAGCAGCACCACTGTCGCTCTCTCCTACAAATCCCTATATCTGAAGACGTACCAGTCAAAAACATCAACCGAAGAGAATATCTGCCTAAACTAAGAAATCAATATGAGCTTATGGAGTTCTTAGGTTTTGGTAAAATACATGATTGAGAGTGGAAGATTAGGTCATCCATCAAGAAAATTTTGTACTTTCAAGGGAAACAATGCTTATAGAAAATGAGGAATAAGATTGGGGTTTGAAAGTGGAAGAAATAAAGGGCTCGCTCTCATGTCTGACGATGATGGTCCCTCCCCCATTGGTGGGGGATGGACCAATGCAATGGATGCCACTATCGCAAAGAGGGATAGAGTATCGTGGCTTCCCCAGGGGCTCCACAATAAATCCTGAGCCTTTCTTCTTCAAAAACGATTTATTTTCTCAACATTTCATGAAATTTTAAAAGAAAAGAATTATATTAAAATAAAATTTAAATAATGTAGAAGATGATTAATGGAAATTATGTGCTATATGGAAATAAAAAAAATGATAATTCTGTATAAGTTAAAAAATATTATCCTTGTACTTTTACCAGAAATGTAAAAAAGTACCTCGTATCGAAAAATAAAAAAAGATTCATTTCATACCGTTTAATAAAAATTAACCAATGGGTAAAATTTAATTTAAATTTTTTATAGGAATATAAATAATATTAAATATTTAGGAAACATGGACATGGATGATAAACATAACCTAGTAAATTCTAATATATAAACAATCTCTGATAATAATGAGATTGGAAAATTATCCATTACCTTAGGTCTGAATTCTTTTGTATGTATCTTCACCTCCTTTATAATGATTTAAATAATTTCATTGGGTTATTTCAAAAAAATATAAATTTTTATAATATCATATATGATCATATTATCTTTAGTTTGTTAAAAACATTTCATTATTACTTGTAATTCAGGTATTAGCTACTTTATTTTCTTAAGCATGTTTGTCAAATAAGATTTGGTTCTTCTTCATTGGTCATAGTTATATCATTAAAAAATTATATTAACACTATACATATAATATTTATTTATTATATACATTTATATAATCATAGATGAATTAAGATATTGTAGAATGAATCACATCTCATCATGGAGACGGTAGGCCGTACATACGCAAGTGTGGCGATAACATTCTCATAATTATGGAATGGTATTGAAGTGAATGGTTTATAATATTTCATAAGAAATATAATGTTTTAATAATCATATATAGTTATTATTTCTCTCATTATTCCCATCCATGTAAGGTGGTGGTGAAAAAAATATTACACCACGGGGTGGAGAAGGTAATCCGTACATACGTACACGTGGTGATTTTGTTTTTCATAGGATGGATAGAAGGCAGAATATGGTTTTTTCATAATTATAATAAAATATTAGTAATTAATTTATAATTTAGTTATTACTTTATAATGAAACAACTCAATATGTTTACATAGAAAAAGAAATAAGTTTGAACGAATACGTAGAGGATATTACATCTTCTTCGACATGGTTCCTCTAAATCTACTCTTAGAGCACTAGAGTTATTATTTGAAGAAGACCATAACCTTTAGTATTTAACCAGATAAGTTGATGAGGGAAAAGGTTATGGGATAATTATGAGATTTGGGGATCAAATTGAAGTGAATATGTGAGGCAGGAGGTTCCCTTTTAAAATTGAGGCGAGGGGCACTTTTGCAAACTCCATAAATAATAATTTATAATAAAATAAAACCCTACAAAAAAATCTCCAAAATGTCCCAATTTATAAGATGAGATGATATAAGGATGTAATCTCATAAACCAATAAATTCTTTACATGTTTTCTATCAATTTAAACATTAATATTTTAATTACAATTTAGTTATCTTATTTAATTTTTAATTAGGGTAACAAATATTTTAATATTGCAAGGGTTCCATATTTAGTTATTTTATGTCAACTATACCATAAATAAATATCTTAGAACACTTTATACAATATAATAATTAAAATATATATATTTTTATTTTTATATAATTTAACAAAACATTTTTTTATAAACAATCAATAGTGTCAATTTTGAAACTATTCAATTCATTGATTTTTAAAAATATTAATATAATAAGATAAATTCCAAAAAAATATTTATTGTATTAAAACAAGGTCAAGGTCATATGGAAAATTCATTATTCATATTAATTAACCCAAATTATAATTATTTTAATATTTTTTGT
Organism: Viscum album; assembly: GCA_963277665.1. Taxonomy (NCBI): domain Eukaryota; kingdom Viridiplantae; phylum Streptophyta; class Magnoliopsida; order Santalales; family Viscaceae; genus Viscum; species Viscum album. The sequence goes on along the minus strand of OY728155.1, from coordinate 947,657,634 downwards.
TAAATTTATCTATTATCTCCATTAATAAAATAATTACTACATCAGTTTTGTGTAATTATTTAATATACTTATTTACTATTTAAAAATTTAAAAAAATAATATGATGAAGATAAATCTACTATATTTAATAATAATACATGTAGTTTAATTTATATTCTATAAAATACAACATAAAAAATGTTATAATTTTGAAAACCTAAATGTGACAACTTGAATATCACATTAAATAAAACAATATAAGTGCACAATCTCTACTATAATTATCCAAAATGTCCCAATCTCAACCCTTGTATGGTTATTTTCGAGATATAAATGACCAATACAATTTGGGTAAGTGTTTGGGTCTTTTAAATGTTATTATTATTTTAATTAATTTTTTTATTGATTTCTCATCATTTAATTAATTTTTACATCATCAAAGTATAAGTCCTTAAGGTAATTTTTTATTTCTTATACATTAAAAATAAATTACCATGATAAATAAATACATTTTAGATTTAAAATTTTTATTTATAATCGAATTCATATTTTGTATAACCTTATCTAAAAAATTATTTTGTTATTAAAATTTGAGTGATAGATATTTAACTTTTCATTAAATAAAATAACATAAATGTTCAAATATCATTCAAGTTTCTTACAAGGGACAAAATTTAAACCTAAGGATGATTTAGGTAGAAAATAACTTATCCAATGATATTAATAGAAGTTTTAGAGAAATTTTATAATCGTATTATTACCCTTAATTATCTGATTTAACCTATTACTGTATTAATAAAAATTACCAGAGTGACTATTCATAATACCCAAAAATAAAATAAAGATATTTATATAATTTGGACCTACTTATTCAAAATATAGAAAAAATTTTAAAAAATTCAAAACATAGAAGTTTTATTAATTAATTAAAATTAATCACATTGTCGAAAATAGAGAACTGGTTTTAAAAGTTAAAACACTACAAATGATTGAAATGTTTTTACATCTGAATTCAATGTAAAATTAATTATAATGACATAAATTATATTGAATGATAAAAATTAAATATATTTATAGTTTAAAACCATTCAATATTATAATTTAACTATATAAATGATTTCGATGCAAAAAAGTTTTTTTCAAGTAAAATTTAGTGTATCATTATTATTCATCAAAATTTGAATGTTGTTAAAAAAATATTAAAAATATATCCAATGTAAATTTTTATATCCCAATTCCGAAAAACAAGTTTATGTTTTCATATAAATATTTTTAATTTTTCAAAATATTAATTCAAAATTGGTTCATCATTAAGAGGTTGTAAAATTGTCTTCTAAAAAATATAGGTTTTTATACATAAAATAGGGTTTATTCATACCTTGTGAAAAAAATTTATATTGGATGAATATTGAAAATATTTTATTTAGTATATAACATATATATTTCATTAATTTCATTAAATAATAGTAATTCACTATATTTATTAATACAAAAATACAATTATATAATTGATTTGTATTTTTCATAAATAATTATTAGAGAATGACTTCACCATACATTTTTATAAGTTAGTTATATTTATTTACACTAACGTAATGGCTAGTTTAAATCATCATTTTATTCTAAGAGAATCTTGGGGTTCATTTAAACTCATGATTTCATGCAATTTATGCAACTAAAGAAAAAAATATATAGGGAAAATATTTCACTAAAACAGTCGGGTGTTACATTAAATATAAATTTTAAACCAATAACAAACACCTTGAGTCATAAAAAGCACAAAATGTATCAAATTGAGGTGTGGTGGATTCCTAAAAAAAGTTTCTTAGGGATTGTTTTCATAAATTATCAAAAAAAATTTAATGTTTTTCCTTAGTTTTAAGTATATGATCTATGTTTTAAACTAAAATATAAATTATAATCCAAAAACATACTGTTCAAATCATACCAGTCACACCATACATCAGATTGAGGTTGGTACGATTGAGTTTGTGATATGTGTTTTAAATTCAACCATATAAACTAAGACAGAAAATAAAAAAGTGTTCCATTTGGATGGAAGAAGAAACCCCATGATGCTTGAAAAGCCTCATCCAAAAGCACAATGTTGTCCCTTTTATGGATTGTTTCATATGATTAAAGGAAAAAATATGAATTCCAAAAATATCTATGCAAAAAATATTAGTTGAAAATGATAAGGAGATTAACTCAAAAATATTAGATAAAATGGTGACAAAATTAACTAAATAAGTAGTAATAATTTACCCTTTCATTATAATACATTATTAACAAATTTACTTATTTTAGTTCTCTCATTTATAGACTTGAAGTGAATATCTCACAATCAAAATCATATTAAAATAAACCACCCCAACTCAATAAAAAGAATTCACCTTTATAAATAAATAAATATTATGTTATTAATACTAATAATTACTAAATTAAAAATAAATACCAAACAATACATTAATAAAAATTAAATTTTGAACTGAAACCCCACAAGTTGAGTAATACTGATACATAGTGTATTACTGTGAGGAATTATTGGTTCATTTAAAGTTGGTTTTTCATTTTTGGGAATTTATTCATAAGATAGTTTCTTTTAATTTGATTTCATGTTTCCATTAAAACTAGACCCCCTTGATGACCATGATATCTCAATGCTAGTTTCAATCCAATAGTTCTCTCATACACCTATTGGCTTTGGTGATTGATTTCACACATATTTATTCGAACAATTTAGTTGCATTAAATACTTGTTTTATGATTGGATTGGTGTCGTATAACTCTGAAGTGACTATTAGATCCACTATTAAGACCCATTGTTTGATGTGTAGAGTAGTCGTGTGAAATAAACTGTATCATTTTTTATTTTTGTTTAGTTTGATCTTAGTGAGGGGTTTCTTTCACACTTTTGTAATATTTTATAGAACATGTAATGTGATAATATAAAATGTATCCTTTAATAATCATTTTGAAAAAATAAGTGGTGTTTTTTATTCCTGAAAAAATTCACCCACATAAATTCTTGGATAAAATCACTTTAAGAAGTGGTGAATTTTTTTTTCAATAAGCCACCTGAAACACTTGCACAATAGCTCTTATCTTAAGTGAAAAGTGTTGTTCGCACTTTTCAACATTTCTTCTCAAACACAACCTTGGTATGATCTTCATTCTAATTCATTTCCCAAAATTTTTTTATTTCAAATAAAATTATTTATATCCTCTTCCACCTCTGTATCCACCACAATCACCACCTATTCCTTGTCCTCTACCTCATTCTCTGACTCTAAATCCACCTATTCCTGTACCTACACCTCTGATATATTCCCAAAATTTTATTATTTGCAGGCTAGCTCTTCTAAAAAAATTTGATAACTCCATTATACTTCTCCCTGAGAAACATATCCAAAAATTTATATATGCATTTTCTAACTAATTCTTCACACCTGAAATATATTTTTATGGTCATATTTTTTACTAGATAACACACTTAGCAGTTAATCTCCTAAATATTTTTTTGACCAACATTCTAACAACATGTATGTTATCCACTCATATATAAACAACTTTACTTCTTATTTTCAGTATGATGGTTGTCATAAATCTTAATAGTACTGAGAAAATATAGAAAAAAATGATTAATAAATATTATTAATGAGATTGTAATTACCTTTAAAAATTTCTTATTTGGGGATGTTGGACATTTCATGCTTTATGATCTATCTCATATGTTTGAAAACATAATATTCACAATCGATTCTATTACCTTTCTTTGGACACTACATAAAAATTGAACAAAATAATAATTAATTTTTAAATATTTTTTGATAGATAAATATTCCAATATATACATTAATATTATTACAGTTATAGAAATCGACATGATTTATATATTCATACACCGACATCATGCCATGAATTAGACTTTATTTAGCAACCGACATATCATAACAAAATTCTCGTTAAAATAGACTAAAACATATAAATCAATGATTAAATATAAAATTTTGATTATAGTGTAATAAAAATTCACAGTATAAATCATTTGTGGTCATTTTGTTGGATATCCATGCATTGGATCAAAATAAAATATTTGGGGTGTCTAGATTGACTACGGTCATCATTCAGTGTCACCTAAAATAAACAAAAAAAATAAGTAATGAAAATATTAAAAATATATTTTATGTGATTAGATTATATAGATTTAATTATATTTTTTAGGTATAAAATATTGTCTATCATCTGATATTTTTTATCAAACTCTTCGTGTAATTGATATCTTTACTTCTAAATTTCATCTTTATCCGAAGTATTTTTTTGCATAGAAACGATACATGGATTACTGAATCCAAACCAGGATTTGCATAGTTTTTTATTTATATAGTAGTAATATAAACGAATATAGAAAATATGAATAGTTATTAACATTAATAAACATATTTTCTCACTATTTAGATATATATATTATGAAAATATAACTTGTGTATGTAGTCACTACTAAGACACCCATCCATTCATTCTTGATAATCTCATTTATAGTCTCAATCCCAATTAAGTGTGTCATGATATTTTCATATATATTTTTTCATATGGAATATAATACATGTTTTTATATTTAAATATGGTACCTACATGAAGTTGTAATAATCATAAATTTTTCTATGGAACTAGTTTGTAGATGGTACTCTCAAAAGGTCATTTTTATTTCTTTGTCGATTCACTAGATTGTCTTGATCTGACCTTATATTTCTCCATCGATTTATCCAAATATAATATAATACCTCAATTCATAACATTTTTCATTAATGATTATAGGTTTTTCGTATGAAAAAATTTGTTGAGGAAATACCTTGTGTATCATTATAAGATTAGATAGCCATGATATGAATGTTCGAATAGCATCATTGATCGTTCTAATATTTGGACAATCAAGTAGAATAGGAAAGTCAATAATCAACTCATGAGATCCCTCGATCCCCACTCTCATGTGATATTTTGGGAAGAATTTATGGTGTATATTCTATTATTTTATATTATACATTTTACCCCTCATAATAGGGTGATTGGTGGGGGTTAACAGATACAAATCACATACAAATCCACCTTGAAAATTTTTCGTAATATAAAGTTATCGAATTTTGTTTGATTCACATTTAGAAGAAAGAGTAAAGAAAAAATTTATTACCTCAAGTAAGGTATGAGGTTGGGGGAATGAGTAACCTCAAATATAATGGGGTTATTTGGTTCATGTTTGGATATTTTTCCCACTCAGGTTCTCTTTGATCCTTTCTCACACAATGGTCTAGCAAATCAGACCAGACAATAATATCTTACAGTGAGTTAATTTGTGTCTGCAATCGTTTCACCATATTATGTGTATATTCATTTGGTATTATATTCTCAAAATATTTTTTACAATACACTCCAAAATATAATCCTATAACACAACAATATTGTTTTGGTTGCTTCAAAGCTACAGAATGTAGTTTTCTTCTGCTACAGTCACTGGTACTTCTTTTTTCTAAACCATATAAAAACATATAAACATAAATATAAAATTTTATTTAATACTATTATAAATAATTAAAGATTACTACAATTTTATATTTACTCATGTTTCCCATACTCTTTTTTGTGTTTTCATTAACTAGTTTTCCATCATTATTTAGGTGAGCCTCATTTCATAGCACATGATGTGGGATGAAAGTGTCTTTATATTTTGATTCATCAATATATATATATAATGTAAAATTTATTGTTTTATATCACATAAAACTTTTATTATCTATTTAAAATAAATTCCAATTTATTTCCTAGTGAATCATTCCCTGTACTTTCTTTACGATAGGAGTATATTGGTTTTGATATAGATTCATTGTTTTTAACACTCTTTCAATATTTCATAATTTAATTTTTTTGAATCAAATTGGATTAAATAAATAAATTCAAATAAAATATTCTTGACTATAGTGAACTAAAACTGATTTATCATTATGAATATTAATTAAATTAGTCCTTGTTTCTTTACTTTATAATGTGTGCATAACTAACTGGTGGGTGGGCCTTTTCTTTCCCCTCAACATCCAAAAGATGTATCTTTTTAATAAGAGTTCGTAAGCATATATGGATGTTTACAGTGGCCATTAAGACAATTTTAATACATAAATATTCTAAAATAATGTATTTTTAAAGGAATAATGAATATTAATTCAATATTTCATTATATAATTTTTTAATAAAATAGAGAAACTATATTGTAACATTATCATTATATCGATCCAATGTGGTTCCTTAATTTCTGGTTGGATATGGCCATATAAGTCAATATTGATTATTAAATTAATAATCATTGTGACCCCAACATAACTAATTAACATTGAATTGATGGGGTCAATAGGTTGGATACGTTGATTCTAACCAACCACAAATTTTATAACCTGAAATCTTACTTTGATAATTTTATTCAAAACCGTGATATGATGTCATTGTGTTTTTCATCAAAATGTCGTTAATCCCCTAATAATTTTCTACTTTCATTATCAATAGTCAATTTTTCCTTGGTATTGGTAACATCATCGTGTGTAGAAGAAATTGTTTTCGTGAGTAGTCAAACATTTAATTTTTTTAAATAATAATAATGTGAACACAAACAATGGATTTGAGAAGATTCATACGAATGCTCTAGTGAAAACATGATGAAATCTTTAACTTAATCTTCATATTATTTTTGTAAATTATTAGTGTGTATCAATTTTGAAGGAAACTGGTAATTGAATATACGAAAATAATTATTTCACTATGATATGTGTTATCCACTAAATTCATCCAAAGGTGAAATTTATAGACAACTTTCAACCTTATTAGCTTCATCTCCTAAACCATTATTATTGAATTTTATTACGTTCGACTCATCCTCCATATCTTATAGACATGAACCTTTTCATTGAACTACTTGGGTAGTAGTCAAGCTATACCGGGTACCAATGATCATTTTGGATGACTAATGCTCAGAGTAATTCAAGAAACAAATGAGATATGGGGGATGAGTCTCAAGAAATAAAATGAAATAAGAACTATTTTTGAGATAATTACAGTGAGGATGAAATTTGTCTATTTATATCGTTTTAAATTACCACATACGAATTTCAAATTTCAAATCTCATCTAAAAATGATAAAAGGTCCCTAACAATACTCTGAATACATCCACAAATCTGCACTGAGCTGCATCGACTCAAATTTATGATACTAGTCATTTTCACTTTCCTGTATCTCAAATATAAGATCTCTATATCCAATGAGTTACATGTGTAGGATGTGAGTAAAACAATAAAAAAGTAAATACAAATATATCCCCTGAAAAATACAACAATACATATATTTGATATATATATATTCAAATTAGTAACACTCAAAATACATATGCATGGAAAGTCATTGTGTATAAACTTGGACACCATGATAATCAAATGTACTGAATTCATTTTATACCGATGAATTACACTAATAATACCACAATTTTATATCATGGTTGTTCCCCAACATTGAAATAATTTCACTACAAAGTGGATGACATTTGAATTATAGGAGGTGAAAAAATTATTTATATCCCCCAAGAAATAACCACATCATAGGTGTCATGTGATTCGACCTTGAACCCCTTGCATTCAAGGATATCCCTTAGGGATAACCATATCATGTACATATTTCATAAAAATCAGGAAATTATTATAAAATATAAATTTTTATTACGAAGTTTATTTAAAAAATGGGGAAGTCTTAACATAATTGGTTATATTGGGAAACAACCACACAATAGGTCTATAATACATTACTTAAACCTAACATCTAAAAAATCATAAAGAAGAATGAATAACAAAAAAATGTCACATCACCCTCACTCTAGACCTCAATTAATCACAATCTTATCTATATTAACTTTACTTCTAACATCTAATACCTAACCCTCACATAATACCCATCATTTACTAATATATGATAAAATTTATATTTATCACATCCACATAAGTATTTATTCTAGAAAAATATTTTAACCATAAATTGAGAGGTATATTAAAAATAATTTCAAATAATATCAAGTGATTATTCAATGAAAATATTATAAGGTAATATTTATCAAAATTAAACAAAACAATTATTTACATATTACTTTTAATACAATAATTTTCAAAAAAATTACTCTAGAGAACAAATTATTAGACAAGTAAACCCAAAACATTAGTTAAACAATATGTAAAAAAATTACAAAGATAAAAATGAAAAGTTAATAAAAAAGTCATACTATTTTTCAATTTTCTATAATTCTAATGTTTAGAAAAAAAACAATATAAATGTGTATTGGTTCATTTTACAATATAAATATTATTAAAAACATATTTGTGTATTATTACAAAAAAAAATTTGAAGAATATATTTATCTTCTATATATATATATTATGAACAATTTCATCTAAAAATAAAATATCAAATAAATATATAAAAACTATAACAAATCTGGTATTGTAAACATCAAATTACATAATCTAATAGTAAAATAATATAATCACTTATATACTTCTATTATAGATTGTGTAATATATAATGATTTATTAAGATTTTATATAACCCATGTTTTCCCAAAATTAACACAATTAAAACCATTAACTATCTTTGATTATGTTTGAAAACAATCCAAAACCATTATCAATGGAGTTATTTAATTAATATTGAAATATTTAAATCTTGAAAAAGATATTTCAATGGTGAATAAATAATAAAATCTAGATTTTCCAAAAATACTCTAAAAGACATATATTATAAACTCATACACATCCTAACCGATCTAAATATTTTAAAATTAATATAGATAAACTAATATTTAATGGAAACCATGATGTAATTTTTATATTTAATGAGAAAATATTTGGAACATCTAATGAGAACAAACATATAAAGACAAATTTTTTTAGAAATAATTAAAACCTACAACTTATTATTTTTAAAAATCGGTTTATCCATGTATAATATAAACCCAATTAAATTTATAAATAACCTGAATGAAATTTTAATTATTTATTCTAACATAACACATTTAAAAAATTTAATTCACTCTTCATCACAACTACCACAAACCAAAATATAATACTAAAATAATTTTCACCCTCATTGAATCAACCGTAACAAGATTTCTTAAAGGTCGACCAGGATATCATACAAATTTTGATGACATAAATAAAAAATAATTTAACACGAAATCATTGGACATGATAATAAATAAATGTTTAGAATGTGTTCATACTTCAGTTAGATAATCCCATAACACACTTTTCCATTTAACTGGTTTGAACTTATCAGTTAACTTATGGTAAAAATTAACACTATAATGAATATAATATAATAGTACTAATTAACACTTAATTTGAAAATATTATTCACAAGTTTAACTTAACACCATTAATATTTCTTTCATGCGATATATCATTATTTCATTATTGAATAATATATTCAGTATATGAAATTATATTCAAAATTATATGAAAATTGTATATAAACAACAAAAAATAATCAAATGAATGAAAATATACAGAAACCCCCATAAATTTCAATTATTTTATGAAATGAAAACAAAATACATTTATTTATTCAACTACATCACTTATATGACCCCAATAATATAATATTAATTAATAAAAAATATACTTTTATCATTCAATGAAATTTTATGAATATGATTTTCTGAATACATAAATATATATTCATAATTCTTTTTATTGTATTAATTTTTTTATTCATTTTCATGTTCATTCCATACTCTGGAAACAAGATTCAAACAATGACAATCCACACTGTCTAAAAGGTAACAACAAATAATTAAAAAATATTAATAAAATCTCCATTAGTTACAAAAGATCACACTTCCCACTTTAATTCATTAAATTTGAAGGATGTTTTCTTTATATAGTCGGTTACTTCTATTTATTTAGTGAAGACCCTTGTATTATAATTATACACCACACATAACATATAGAGAGATTATGGACCCCATCCCCTACTTAGTTTTTTATAGTCACAACATTGAATGGAGATGTAGTTTATAATGGTTTGGTATGAAGTTGGAATGTGATTACAAAGTAGGAGCAGCATTGTGTAGGTATAGGTAAGTGAGAGATAGAGGAAAATGGGAAAATAATTATCCAATTTTCTTGGTTATCCATGGGATAAGATAGGTAGGGTTCTTCATGGTTGAAAATAGATAAAAAATGAAAACCATGGAACCCAAACAAGCAATCAATGAGAGAAGAAAAGAAAGAAATAATATTCCTTGGATGCTAGCCTAGGTTCATCAGAGAGAAGGTAGAGGAGAAGTGATAAGAGCATAGGACTTCTATGTGGACTTAAGGAACGTGATTGAATCAATCACAGTTTGGGTAGTTTTCAATAGAACATAGTCACTTTTATCAGTTCAAGTAAAAAGTAATTGATGATGATCCCTTTTATCAGTGCTAAATTTATAAGAATTGATAAAAGGAATATTTATCACCAATTTTTTTAAACTGATAAAGATCAGGCTTTATCAGCACTAAAAACACTAATAAAATACATCTTTTTCAGTATTAAATTTTTAGCACTGATAAAGATACCTTTCATCATTGTTTTTTTTAATGTTGATAAACCTTCATTATTATCAGCACTAAAAAAGGACTAATAAAAGAATCATTTATCCATGCTTAAACATTAGCACTAATAAATGACATATAATAATAATTATAAATAAAAAAGTGTAAATATTTTTATATAATTAAATATTTATTTTTAATAATTTTATAATTAGATAAATATATAATTATTTAATTATAATTACATAAATACTTTAAAAAAATATTTTTTATTAATAATTATAAATATATAATTTTATAAATATAGTAAATATACATTTATAAATATATATTTTTAAAAATATATTTAGAAATATATTAATAATTATATATATATATTTATACCATCATATATATTTAAATAATTATATATTTATTTAATAAATAAATATAAATATAAATATAGTAAATATATTCATCATTTAAATATATATATTAAAATTTTATAATTATAAATATATTTATATCATTATATATATATATATAGTTATATTTTTATATTTAATAAATAAATATAAATATAAATATAAATTTAAATATAGTAAATATATTCATAATTAAAATATATTTACTATACTTTTATAATTATTTAAATATATACTTATTTACTTATAAATAAATGATTAATTTTAAAGAAAATAATATATATATATATAATTATATTTTTATATAAATAAATATATATATATATAATAAAAATATAGATATAAATATAGTACTTTAATTTTTTAAATAAATTTATTATAAATTTATAATTATTTAAATATATAAAATTATTGACTTATAATACTGTGAATAATTTTTAAAAAATAATATTTGTTTATTTATTATAGTGATAAATAAATAAATTTATAAATATAGTAAATATACATTAATAAATATTTACATAGAAATATATTTTTAAAATTGTTAATGAATATATAGTCATAAATACATGAATTTTAAAACTGAGTGAAATTAAATAATTAAAAATGAGTACAATTTAAAAATATTGAACTCGGGTAGGGTTGTGCTGGACAAACCACACATGACCATTAGATCTATGCATTGATGCTAGATCTGTTACTCCAATGGGCTCTAAATTATGTTTCGCATTGATATGGTGATGGGATCATCAATGGCAGGTCTTTGTGCGTCGGGATCTGATATCTGACGTGGTGATCATTGATGGTAGGGCGTCTGTGCGTCGGGGTGGTTGTGGTCTCCTTTAGGGATGACCAATAGTAGAAGAGTGCTACGGTGAGGTGATGGATGGGTGACACTAGGCATATGTGCACCGATGATGGTGGGGGTTTGTTGGGCATGACGCTATGCAGTCCGAATCAAGACGTGGGGGAGCTGGTGATAACTTTGGGGTGATGACCTCAGGATGTTCCATCATGGGAAACCAGGTTGATTTTTTGTGGTCTTTCTAGATGGTACTTCTTTTTTGGGGATTTTTTTTCCTTTTTTGGGTTTGTTTTACTATATTGGTTGGAGTACTGCTTATCAAAGACATGTAGGGTGCGGGACTCTTGAGCGGATTTCTTGGGAGCCAGTGCGTCTCACACTGCGACTGGTAGTGGTATAGGACACTGATGGGTGTGATGATTTTTGCCCACTTCAGAAATTGGTGTTATGGGAAACCAATGTATTTCAGTCAAACCTTGAAGTGACAGTACATGGACGATGCATGGGTGGTGGATGAGGGTACATCAACACACTTGGGGTGGTGTCTGATGGACTGGGCATGACAACTTATAGGCTTCAAGTTAGCAGGGGATTTCTTGGGATGTGGGATGTCGGCCACTTGGGATCCTGTAGTGGGGCTTTAGTCTTGTTCATGGATTGAATTTATGCTGGGTGACATTTTGGGGGGCCTTGGATCTTATCTTTCTTGGGCTCTTGCAAGTCATGCTTGTATTTTGGGGTTACTTTTATGCCTCATTGTTGTTTCTTTTCACTTCACCTTTTATGTAATAACGTTTTAGGGATCATGGGGTAAATCTCATGATCTGCATCATTTTGAGCTAAATGTATCATGTTATAATGAAATTCTAAAATATATTAATATTTGAATAAATTACATAAATATTAGGTGTATGTGTTTCTATTTAAGATTTCAATAATTGCATAAATATTTTTGCGTGTACATTGTATATTAAAATGAATTAATTATGTATATGTAAGTGAAATAAATGTAACACACATTTGATATATCCTAAATTGAAAAATCAAAATGCATTAAAAATGATAAGTTAATTAATATGTCATTAATTATTACATTTTATTCATGTCTATATATTTAAATTTAATATATATTATTTATTACTATTTATAATTAATATTTATATATATTAATGTTATTCAGTTTTATTATTAATTTTTTCATTGATCATTTTTTCAATATTTTTTCAATTTATTCATTTTTTATAGTTTTTCTTTAATTATTACAATTTATTCAATTATTATTTACTTTTGTTTCCTTATTTTTACTTATTCATTTTACATATCTATATTTAATATAAAATAGTTATTAAAATTTATAATATTGATATATGTATATTGAAGTTAATCATTTTTATTAATAATTATTTAGTTAAAAAATGTTTACTATTTTTCTTAATTTACACATTTTTATTTTTTATTTTTCTTATTATTTCATTTTATTCATTTTACGTATCTATAGATTTAATATATATTATTTATTAATATTTATAATTTATATATATGTGTATATTCAATTTAATTTTTTATCAACAATTAATTAATTAATTAAATTGTTCATATTAATTTAATTTTTATTAGTCTATTTATATCATTTTATTTTAGACCATTATCCGTGCTACAAATAATGTGTTGATAAAAGTTACCCTTTACCGGCATTAAATAAAAGCAATGATAAAGGTTACCCTTTATAAGTTCTAAAAAAAGCACAGATAAAGGAAAATTTTGTGAAAAACATTTGTTAATTCTAACAAAGGCCAATGGTGTTAAAGGTTAATTTTGTAATAGTGATTTTGTTCAAAGTGAAGCTTTAAAGTTATAAAAAGAATAAATCCAAGTATTATTTTGAAGGTTATTTTATTTAAAAAAATAGTGTTTCATAATGTTGTATTTTCTAAAGGGTTTTTAAAAATATTTTTCCTATTTATTTTTGATGAAAAATAAAGATAAATAATTGAAAAAAATATATTTATCATGTAAAATATTATTTATTTTATATAAAAAGGAAATTATTTACAATTGTTTTTTAACAGTATTTTTGAAATATATTGTTCCTCAGGTTTTAAAAAAACTTACTAGGAAATTTTATGCTCACCATGTATTTTAAAAGTGTTTTTCAAAAAATTATTAGAAGTTCCAATTGTATTTGGTTTCATTAAAGAGATCATCCGAATGAAGTCAACTAAATTTTTTTAGATAATTTGAATTAAACTTTGATAAAATGTAATGTTTTTCTTATTACTCTAAAGCCTACAATGAAAATATCCTTTAGTTTGTAAAGGATTATATATTTTTTATTAACATTTTAAAAAAAATGTGTAGCATGTTTTAGCACTAGATTCGGGAGTGCGGGTTCGAGGTTGTCATATAAAATCTGTCCTGAAATTTCTATAATTGAAAAGTTTCGAGTATTTGAAAAATTAGGTTTATAAAACCTGATTACATATATAATTTTAGTTATTATTTCAATCAATTAACATGGTCCTCCTAAAATCATTCCAAATTCACTTAATATATATAATTACCTAAGAACACTAATAAATGAAATGGTGAGAAAAATCTCAATAAGGGTTGGGATAATAGGTGAGGAACTTAGTATATTAATCAATATAGTACATGTTGATAAAAATTATCATCATCATTATGTTATATAAATAACATAATTATCATGATCATGAAAAAATAATTTTAATGAGACATGGGATGTGACACATGCATAATAATTATATTCATAATATTGTGTACAAATCCCACTCATAGAAATTGATAAAATCTTGCAACTTGTTCACGCATACAATACTTGAATAATGTTTTCTTCATATAATGTTCAAAAAAATAACATCATGTCAAAAATGAACTAATATCATGAGATATATCACACCACCCTATGCTTTGGAGGGTTATATAATTATAGAACCACCTATCACATCATAAAATTTTGATAATCATGAATTCCATATATAAAGTGAACATTTTTCATTCATAAACATTAAATAAACCCATGAAAGAATAATGAGTTTTATAATGGTGTCGTAAGGAGGATATTGATAAATAAAACATGAATATTCTATATAATATAAATGGATGGAATCAATTTTGGATATTTAATGGTATACTTAATAAATAAAATATCACATATCATTAGGATGAGAAGCGTAAATATATAATAATAACCGAAATGAGTTTTTAATAAAACTATATTGATCAATAATCATGAAGGTGTGTTGGAATTCATCCCAAAAAGGTAAGAAAATTTATATCCTCATATGAACAAAGGTAAATAATAAAAAACATTTATAATGTATGTATAATAATCATGTTGAGAATAGAGAGAAAGAAGTTATAACCCCAAAATTAATAATTAGGTTTGAGAATCCCCTTATCAAAGGTCCAATTTAATTTCATTATGTGTATGCCACTTATATAACAAAAATACATCTATTATAATAGAAATCATGAGTTCAATCATTTTTATATACATTATTCATGACTAATTATATTCATTATAATTTATTCGATAATATTTTTTTCTTTAAGATGACATGTCTTGATGACTTATTTCATTCAATTATCCAGTTTTACTTCAGTTTCATGGTTTTGATTCTTTTTTATCTATCCATTAGTCATGTAACCTAAAAAATACTAAAAATATTTACAATTAACTATTTATACATCATAAAGGAGGTATCATAATTTTTTATGAAGGAGTTGATAATTTAAAAATTAAACATGTCCTAAAAGCAGATAAATCCAACCATTAATGATATGAAGCTCAAAGGCCTTATGATTTATTTATTTTTTGGATAATAACCTTTTTAACTATGATGAGGGGGAACCTTACATGGACCATACGACTAGAAAAACTAGACCTAGTACATGATATTAATGGAAAAAACATCAAAAACACAACATGCAAACCCCTCTATAGATGATGCCTCTATGATGTTCCAAAGCTCTTGACCTACAAGTCTTGATTAGTAATAATTTCGAAATAAATAACTGCATGGTTCTTGGAACCAAAGGCAAAATTCATTCCCCCTCAATCATACAATATGATTATATCTCATTCTAGTTTATTTTTAAATATGCTTTGATCCTCTTATATGATCTGTACCTAGGGATCTAACATGTTGTAGCATTGCCACATATATCGTTGAACCCACATTGTTTCCATTTCCTGGTGTGTATCCTTGTTCTTTAATCAATGTCTATACCTACCTTTATAATGATTAAATTGACCACCTACATCATGGGATCCTATGATGTTTACTATCATCACCTTTATCTCTAACACCAATAGATTGTCTGCCACCATTCCTGATGTGATACCCACCAACCTCGACTGCTATAAAGACTCTCTTCCCATGTTTCATAGCCCTCCCTCAACATTTTCTATTCCAAATAGCTATTCTCCCTTAAATATTAGTCTTATGTGAATTTAACAAAGACTTTTTGTTGTGTTAGATGAAAGAGATGTTCTACCACTTTTGTATAACCCCTAACACAACCATCCATTAGTGTGAAATTCATTTAGGGTAAGAGATATTATTTATATATAAAAAAATATATATATATTAAAAAAAATATTCATTTAATATCATTTATACCATGTTAATGTACCCATTAAATAACTTTGGGAGAGTAGGTTTTATGGGAGTCGATTAATTGAATAATGAAATAAGAAATGTGGAAAAAAAATAAAAATGAGAGGGGATGCCTATTCATTAAATTTAATCCTTTGAGAATACCATGACTCCTTGAAGGATTAGAGTTTTATGGCTCTAAAATATCCCTAATTCTTTGGAAGATGGAATTTGTTTAAGGAACCAATCCTTATTAAACCGATAATATTGATTTTTAACTAAACAATTAATTTTATGGAATTCCTAAAGGCCATTACAAGTTTATATTTTTATATAATTCTTTCATAAATATTACATTATAGACATATTAATAACAATGTGGATACTTCTACTGAGTACACATTTTTTTCACAATACAATAATTTTAGAATGAAACATATTTTCATTTCATAAATAATCATACTCATTTTAAACCTTAGTCATAATTGTTCACACTCATCCTTAAACACAATTATAACAATTTGGAAATAGAGTATGAGCACAAAATTCCTTATAAGGGAAATATAAAAATTAAGAAGGAAACCTATTAGTCCATTTAAAATCATGAGATCTTATAAGATAGTTTTCATTTAAGATGATAATATTTGAACTATAATAATAATTTTCTTACACCAGAAATCATATTTACTTCCTAACGTTTTTAATAAAAAACATAATTAAAAAAACAAAAGGTAAAATCATAATAAAATGGTTCAATTATAAAAAATGATAACCAATGAAAAAAATTCATAAAACATACCATTTTACCTATAATGGGAATAATAATTCCCTAAAAATATCATTTTCATACCTTGTGAAATAAAATTATTTTAATTAAAACTCCCTATAAATCATTGAAAAATTATGTAGGTTACGTATTAAATTATCTTTATAGAACCCTTTCAATAAAACATATAAAATACATAAAAATGCAATAACATACTTGGTTAATTCAAATATAATTCTTTTGAGAATATAATCATTACACACTATATTGATGATATATATTAGGCTGAATCGTTCTGATAAAAAATACAAGGAACATAACATACATAAGATCTATAAAATTATTCATTTCTATCATTAAACTCATTAAAATATCCATTTGAACTAAAAAATGAAACATTTTTTTATTAATATGTTGATTTTCATTAAAAACCCCGTTTTCTAAAATAAAATACCCAAAAAATGGAAGTTGTGTTTCTATTTGAAAAAAACAATTATTATAATGTAATAAAAACATAAAATAATGGTTATGGTGATGGAAAAATCTGTTTACAACATATACATAAAATCAAAACACTCATTTTTCTTTTATTTAAAGAATGTTTAAACATTCAATATAAAATATGTAAAAAATGCTCCTTTTTGAATAATTTTGAAATAAATAAAAAATAAATATAAAATTTCCTTTTAATTTATTTATTTCAATATAAATACATTAAAAAAATATTTTTATGAATATGCACATAGAGGGAAGATATTTAGATAATAAATCTTTGAAACATTTAATATGAGTATTTATGGTAAAGTGTCTCTTACCTCATGTATGACTTGTCACGTACACCATTTATATTCCCAAATGAAAAAACAATTTTAATTATTTAATTAATTTATAAGAAATTTCAATTTTATTCTCTATTTTATTCCAATTACATCAGTGTTATTCATATTAATTACTTAATTGATTAAGTTCACATCAGGCATTTTAAGAACTTCCAAATTATTTGCTAGAAATAGATTGGGTAGGTAGTCTGTGTTCAAATAGAACATTATTATATAATTTCCAAAGTCTAAATGGTTTTATAATTATAATTTTTATACAATATTTATACTTTTATAACCAATCATGTAATATGTTTATGAAAAATGAATTATGTTACATCATTGAAATTGTAGTTTATACGAATGCATGAATAACATTTTAATTTTACAATAAACATGAGCTAAGAAGTTAAGTATTATTTTATATTTAAATAAGGATAAATATATCATGAGAAGACATATTAATTATTTAATTAAACTTATATATATAATCCATGTGGGCGATGATGACATATAAAATCTATCGATTCGTGAAGCAACAATCCACACATATATATAAGTGATGTTTTTATTTTTCTTTAGTTGGTAAATAAATAAGTAGAATATTATTTTACGTTATGGAAGAAAAATAATATCACATATATCATATTTATTCATTTAAATATATTATTTTGTCCATCCATAAGAATCAGTGATGAAAACTAAAATACATCATCTCAATAGGTGGTAATTTACAGGTATAGACGGGAGATGTTTATATTTTTCATTAGATTCATAATTTGATAAAAAGGGTGTAATAATAATCATAATAAAATTATATTATAATTTAGATATTTATTTATTTTTATAAAAATTGTTAATATATGTTTTAAGCAGGTGAAAAAAGAAATAAAATAAAAAACACTCTGTTAAGAACTATGCCTCTTCTTCCAACAACATCCTCAGGTTAATACCTAATACTTCACAAGGATGCAATTCTGGTAAAAAAAACCTATAAATAATTTTGAAGTATGTTAGGAAGGTATTATGATAGGTATTATCTGAGATAAGTGGCTATTGAAGTATGCATAAGAATGGAATGTGAGTTTCCTTTTATAAGTGAGGGGGATGACACATAAGGAATTTTTCAAAGGATTGAAAAATATTAATGTCTTGCTCAATCTAAAGGGATCTAAAATATAAATTTCAAATTGAAAATAATATAGGTTCTAAATATAAAAATACAATAGGACTTAGATATTTTTATGTCATTTTAACCCTTATCATTTTTAACCCCTTCAACCCATTTTAACTCTTATTGGTTTAACAAAATTTATTAGCCATGTTACTATTAATAATGACCAAAATTGAAAGTGGCCTCATTACCAAATTTCTAAATTATGATTCAAAAAATAGATTAAACCTTTTTTAATTAAATTTCTATAAGTTTGATAAATTAGTTTTCAAATAAACACACAACCCATAATGGAAGAGTGTTTTCCAAAAAAATACATTTTAACTAATTTTTTTAATCCAAATTCAAGTGTAATGTTGATTAAAATAAAAATTCTAGGATTAATATTAATCAAAAGGAAATAATTAAGCTTTCAAACAAATAAAAACTAAAATTATATTATGAAATTTCTTAAAAAGGAAGATTTTCTTAAAAAATAGAATTTTCTACTATTCACCCAAAAAGAGACTTTAACAGAAAATCACCAAAAATGAACCATAAGATAGCTTTAAATAACTAATAGAAAAAATGATATCCATTTTTCAAATTAAAATTATATAATATTAGAAGTTAATTTATTTAAATAAAACCACGTAATACATTTAAATTTATTTAGTACAGATAATTCTATTTCCTTTCTAATTGGAATATTTTTTTAATATAATTATAATGAATATAAATCTATAAAATCTAATTAATGAATATTAATAACGAGTAAAATTGATATATTATCAATATTACCCAGGTAATTACATTCTTACTCTCTTTTGGAAATTTTGTTCTTGTAATTTCATTCACTTCTTAAACAAATTCGTATATTTGTTCATTATAAAATTTTAAAATTATCATGTTACTTCTTCAATTATATGTTTTCCACAAAACCATAACTTGGACAATAACATTATTATGTACTAAAAAATCTCTATGGTCTACAATTTGAACATAATGTTCCTTAGGAGAGATATTCTCATCAATCAGAACTAATACATGAATCAAAACATGAGATGCATCAAGAAAATAATTCTCCAACAACGAAATATTGAAACAAATCATGTACCTAAGATAAAATCAAAGGAAAATACAATCAATAATAAATTGATTAAATATTCTCTTGAATTTCATATAGTCCAATGAAATTTATACATAAATTTCCATTCTTACCAAAATTCATATTACTTTTCCCTTGAGATACTTAATGAAAATCCTAGCAACCTGCCCCCAATGAATAATATTTCCCCGGTTATCTGCATAAATTTTTTTCCTACTCCAAGACGGCTTCATATAATACTGAATCACCATCACTTTATCAAACATCTCTTAAACCAATTTTTCTATGAAATCCCTTCTTTCACTAACATCACCCAAACAAGATGGAGTCCAACACCGCTTCCCATATACCACTGAAAAATGTTCCATCAATATACTATAATAAAAACATTTATTATAAAGAATTATGTGGTAAAAGATATTAATCCCAACTTCTCTGATAATCTATTGAAAAAACCTAAATCATATCATCCAAAGTCTGAATCATTTTCTTTATCTATCTATCGGATTGTAAATTAAAAGTTTTAGTGAAATATACATTCGTAACCAATGACTTGTAAAGGCATTTTCCAAAATTGGAGATGAATTTTGTATTGAGATCAGATATAATAGAAAGGGGGACTCTATAAAATTTGATTATCTCTTTTACATAATGTCAATAAAAATGATCGAAAGACATATTAACTTTAATTTTAATAAAATAAGAAAAAATGCTCAAATTCTGAATAATAACACATATGTTAATATTGTTTTGATATTTCTTTCGTAATCAAACCATAAAATACATATATATTTATATATGTTCACCTATTTCTATTTTGACAAAGGTAATGGTTGAAAAATTCACTCTTATAGATTTCATTCGACTTTAAGCAACTAATAATTCAAAAATTTCATAGCATGGTCAAAAATGTATTTCATTATTCCTTCCCACCAAAACTTTTATTGATCTTATCTATATATAATATTAATTTTTGGATGCATGGAAAATGGATAACTATAATATTCAATCAACAATTATTTCATTGATCAAGAATCTTAAGGCACAATTTTTTTTCCCATGATCTCTAAACCCCTTCCTTGTCAATATTAAATTTTGGAGACTTACCTTTCCTGACCAATTCTAATGTTTCTTATAAAATGAGACCCTTTTCTCGTCTTACTGAATTTTATCTAAATATTATTATTGAACTAACCCATGGAGAAAATAGAGGCAGTATATATATATATATACATATATATAATTTATAAGAAAATATTCATTAAATCAGTTACCAATGGATTATATTCAAAACCAAGAATAGTTACTGATAAATTATCTTTCTAACATAAAGAAATAGATAATCTATTATCATTTTCTAGATGGTATTAAACTAGGTAGTTATGATTCCAAATGAATTTCTATCATCGTCTCATCCTCATGTTTAATTGTTTATGAGTGAATATATGATTCAAAATTTTATACTCATTGTATATTTCAATCTTTTTTTTATATAAATAATGTCTCGATATTTTCAAAGATAAACCCTTTGAAACATGTTTATGGTAATGTATAGTATAATTTAGCTCATGGGGATTCAATTTAGAAACAACATAACCAATTATCCAATCATTGTTAATCAGAAAACAACCAAGTCTCTATAAATAAAAATCATCTTATAAGAAAAAACCTGATTTCAGGATTGTAGAGAAAAATTTGGGATTCACTAATATTAAATTAAATTCCATGAAAACATTATCACATTATTTTTATAGATTAATTCAACTACATTTTGAAGTTAACTTAGTTAGTGTGCCAAATAACCGAGAAGTGTGTTTAACAAACTCTCAGTAGTAACCCATTAATCGAAGAAAACTAAAAATATCAATGACATTTGTAGGTCTCAATAACACTTCATCCACCTTAGTTTTAGATATATAAATAGTTATTCAATATTTATTTACAATATTTCTAAGGAAAGAAAAATTACATAACCAGAAATCATAATTACTAAATTTTTTATACAACATATTTTTCTTCACAATTTTCAAAAAATTCCTAGGATATTTTTCTTGATCCTCATAACAATTCAAATATACCAAAATATTATCAATGAAAAAAAAATATTTATCCTAAACTCGTGTAAAATTAAATTTATATGGTCAATAGATATAACTGAGTAATTTTTCAATGATAATAGCGTAACCAAAAACTCATAGTGACCATAGCTAGTATGAACCATAATATTTATAATTTAATTCTCATTCACCTTCAAAATATAGTACTCGGTCATGTGATTGTCCTTCAAAAAATAATGAGCTCCATATAAATAATAAAATATTTCATCGATATAAGACAAAAATTTATTATTCTTAATTTTGATTTTATTAAAGGATATATAATCAATACAAATCTTTATAGAATCATCATTATTTATAAAAAATAAAATAGCACCCCATGGTGATGTTTGAGGATAAATGTATCCTCTATAAAGAAACTCTAGTAACTTCATGTTCAGTTGCAAAAATATCTTTTTTATACATTGATTCGGAGGTTTTGAAATATTTTAAGCATCATACACTAACTCAAAAGTAATTTCACTCTCATGACCAATTATAATACTAGGAAAATAACCAATAAATACATCCAAATATTCATTTATTATCAGAGGATCTTGAATTTAAATAGTTTCATTCATCTCAAAAAAATGTGAATGGTAACATTCATTTCCATCCTTAATTAGTTTCATAGATTATTGATATAGTATCAAAGGAATACATTCTTTATTTTATTCAAACTAAAACTATTTCTAAAAAACAACTTCTTTATCTCCACAATCTATATTAGCAAGATAAATAGAAAGTAAATACATAATTAGAATAATATAAAACACTTCAAGGGGAAAGAAAATAATGTTTACAGGTAAACCCCTTAAACTAGTAATAAAAATAAGATTCATATAAATTTTTTTCCCATAATACCACCCCAGGTGTATTTACCAAAATTTATGTCTCCATTTTTTGAGGATAAATTAATAATTTATTATAAAATTTGTCATAAATAAAATAATTTGCATATCCCAAATCAAAAAATACATTAGAATAATCTAAATAAACAAGTAATGTACCGAACAAAAAATAAATAGACCACCCATCATCTTCCCAGATAGTCAAAAAAGAATTAGCCAATCCTTTATTATTCTGATATTAATGAATTCCATCTATTATTTTTATAATTTGAAAAGTACTCATATAGTGACCCATCTCATTATATTTAAAATATATTATTTTCTACTCTTTTATTTTTCAGATCAATACTTTGAACATATTATTTATAATCATGAACCACATTTCCAAACATACTACATTGGAAACACTTTTAAGTCTTCAAAAGACACCTTCCAGGGATATATCTACCACAATTAGCACAATATGGAAACTTAAATTTCTTCCCTTTAGATTTCTTCACTAGACGAATCTCCATTACCATTCACCTAGGACCCCTTTTCTATTTATTTTCACAAAAAATATTATTATTTGAAAACTACATTTCAACCTTATTAGTACAATGAACAATCTTCTCATAAATTTTGAAATCATGAAATGCCAATTCCCATCAATATCTTTTATTCTATCATGAGTAATAATTATTAATTTTTCTATCAAGATCCTGGATAATATTTAGTTCATACCTTTCAAAAGAGATGATGTTTACCTTATAGTAATCTATTGATAATTCCTCCATCTACCTTAATTATATGAATTTATTTTCCATTCTAATTAGAATAACTTTTAGAAAATACCTCTCAAGAAAAATATTGTTGAATTCGTATCATTCCAAGGAAAAAAATATCTACCCTTTCTCTAAAATTATTATGTATTGACCACCACTGATCGAATTCAACTTCAAATCTATAATTAGAAATATTTACCTTTTCATTTTTAGAAAAATAAATGACATCTAATATCTTCTCTAAATATATAACATAATATTAAGCAACTATAGGGCCTGATGATCCATTGAATGATGGAGGGTGTTGTTTCATGAAATGATTTATAATAATAATGTTCCTATTTAGTGAATATTGTGTCCATCTCACAAGGATACCACCATTATTTATTTTCCACATCAACTAATTGATTATAATTAAATCCTTATCTATTAAAATTATAACCATTCAAGTTGTTGACATTTAAGGATAATTTCCTCTTAGAACATTCAAACTCTAGATTTTTTGTTTCATCTGTATAAAAAAAATTTAAACATACATCGTTAAGATGAATAATATGGGTAATTTAAATAAAATATATCATGAAAACCATAAATTAGATTATACTAAGTTTATTTACCAATATTATCCTAGCCTCTAAAATTATATACCCAACTATGATAGAAACTGTAAATACTTGATCATTATTAAACACATAATCTTGTGTTTTAAATTAATAAATTATTTTATTTTATTTCGGATGATCTTATGAAGTTTATAGTTTTTGATAATTATTTCATAACACACACATAACAATATTATACATTATAATGTTGACACATCCATAAAGTACAAATATTTTTACACATTAAAATAAATTTAAAGTGAAACAAGTTATTTTTCATGGAAAACCATCATGATTTTCATATTGACTTCATCATTATTCCTACTCATCCTTAAACCCTATGAAAGACATTTGAAAACATATTACTCTTAAAAATACTCAGTAAGGGACATATAAAAAGTAATAAATAAAATTTGATAGTTCATTTAAAAACCATGAGATCATATAAGATGTTTTTTATTTAACAAAATAAAATTTTACTCGAAATATGAATTTTATTACACATGAAATCATATTTATTGGCCAAATTTTTTTATAAAATACTATTAAAATACATAATATAAAAATCCTAATCATTAGGGTATCATAAAAAACGTGATAAACAATAACTTCTTCTCTTAAAACATACCTTTTAATCCTTAAAGGTCATAATCATTCCTCTAAACAAAATATATTTACATTCCCTATAAAATCAATATAATTATAGTCAAACCTATTTAAATGAATATATAAGTCATGGAGGTTCCTTGGGACATTATATTCATAAAACTCTTATAAAGGGAATAACTTACTCAGTTAATTCCTATATAATTATCTAAATAAATTAATCATTGACCAATATATTAGGGAGTTTTTAGGATCCCTATTTTTATAAAAAATGTCCAAGTATCATAACATACATGAAAACAAAAAACCATTAATTTACATTATTAAACTTATTAAAATATCTTTTTTAACCCATAAGTACGACATTTTCGGTTAATGATATATCCCTTTTTCTTTAAAACCCAATTTTCAAAATAAAAATACATAGAAAAATTGATGGATGTTTTTTCTTTGATGAAAAATTCCGTCTTGTAAATGAATCCAAAAATCAAATAATAATTTTATAAAAAGGATTTTTTTGACATTATATACATTAAAATATGAAATTCTTTTTTCCTTTTTGTAATGAAAGAAAAAACATTACATATTAAATACATAAAATAAGTCCTTTTAAAACCATTAAATGAATGTAAAATTGGACACAAAAACTTATTAAAAAGTTATTTATGTTAATATAAATACATGTATAAAATAATTTTAAGAATATGGTTATTGAGGATAAATATTTAGAAAATAAATCATTAAAACATTTAAAATTAGATTTTAAGATAAATACCCCAATCCTTGAGTCTGACTTTTTAGATACATTTTTTATATTCCTAATTAATGAAATTATTTTAATTATTTACATTATAGATAATATTTTTAATGATTCTTATTCATTTTAGTTCTGATATATCATTATTATACTTAGTTACTTAATTGATTATGTTTACATCGAATGTTTTGGGAAAAATCAACTTTTAAGTTGCAAATGACTTGTCTTGGTTGATTATGGTCAAATAGATCCTAATTATAACATTTAAAAATTATTAAAGAATTTATAATTTTAAATTTCATATATTATTTATACTTTTATGTCACTCCATATTAGAGAGTTAAGAAAAATGAATTAAATTATAACTTTGAGTGGGTAGTCTGCACCAATGCATCAATAACATTTTCATTTACCAATCAATATGAGGGAAGAATTTAAATAGTATTTTATATTCCCAAAATTATAAATATATAAGATATAATATATTATTATTATAAAACCACCTATATATGAATTCCATGATGGGCAGTGATGAAAAAAAATGTATCGGTTCATGAAGAGGTAGTTAGCATGTACAAATGAGTGATGTTTTAATTTTTCATTGAATGGTAATGAAAGATGTAGAATATGAATTTACCATTAAATAATTTAATTTATATAATATATTTCATATTATGTCATATTTAACCACTATTATTACCAAACATAAGAGTCTTCGATGAAAAATTAAAAAGATCCTCTCGAGAGGCAGTTGGTGAATGTACGTATGAGCAATGTTTTTTTTAGATTGTTATGTTGATGAGAAATGGTTATATAATAAGAATACTAGCATTCCGTTATATGTTATATATTTATGTTATTATATTAAAATTATAAATTGAGGTTTTAAGTTGGTATAAAATAAATAAAAAGAAAAAAACATGGAATTTGTCATAAGTTAAAATTTTATTAATGTCTAAATGAAGGCAAATGTCTCAAAAATTGATCAATTTTGAAGATTATATAATGGATGGTTTAAATATGACTAAAAAATCATAATTATACATTTTTGAGGTCATTTTATCTTATGTAATTATATTTTTAACCCCTTTTAATAGTTTTAACTCTTTTCATAGAAACTAGTTTTCTTACCAAAATAACAATTCATAATGAAAAAAATTAAAAGGTGAATCATTAAAAATATGAAATTTATGATTAAAAATAAAAAATACTTTTTATCAAATTCAATTTCTATATTTTGTATAAATTACTATTCATATAATCCCAAAACAAGTCAACAATAATTGTTTTTTAAATAAATAGTCTTTTAACTATTAAAACTTTTTTACACCAAATTAAAGTATAATAGTGATTAATTGAAATTTATTAGAATATTTTTAATAAAATTGATTTAATTAAACTTTAAAACAAATCAATTAAAAAATAATAAAATTTAATTTTTTTTAAAAAATCAGTATTTTTTATTATTCACCCAAAATGTTTTCTGAAAATTCCAAAAAAATCACTTAGAAAAAATTTAACTTTATAATATTGAAAAATATCATTATTTCAAAGTTAAAATTCTATATTATAATAAATTAACCTATTTAAATGAAACTAGAAAATAATTTTTAATGAATTTCGTTCGAATAAAACTATTTCCTTTTTAATAGAAATTTACTAAACATACTAATAGTGAATATTAATAAATGAAATATATTTCATCTATATTTATAAGTAGTGAAATATATATAAGTAATCAGCCTTAAACATTATATAATCTTGTTTTTTAATTAAATAATCCATTCACTTATATCTAATGTTCTTGTTAGGATTATAGTTTTAAAGAATTTTGTCATAACTCATTCATAAAAAAACCATATAATACAATGTGGACTCTTCCAACCAGTATCAATTTGTTATCAAAGAGTATATGTTTTAAAAAAATATGTTTTTATTTAATTAAAAATTGTCATGAAATTATACATGACCTCTTCATTTACCTAAAAATCTATTAATCCTATAATATTTTTAAAACAATTTATCTTTAGCATAAAAATTATAGTAAGGGACATTAAAAGAAAAAACCATAAATCCAATGAAAATGATAAAATTACATTAATTTTTTTTCCTCAAAACATAAATTTTTAGATATAACAGTTATTATCAATATTTTACAATGATCATTTATCTTACATTTTGAAAAAAAAAATTATTTCCATTAAAAAAATAAGAAATCCTAGAAAATTACTGCAGGTTCCTTGGGGAAACATCTCATAGAACCCATATAGAATTATTAAAAATTGTAATGACTCTATAAATTAATTATAATATAATTCTCAACATAATATAATCATTACATAATGAATTAGAATGATTTATTGGCACACCCATCATATGATCCCTAATGGGATCACTAGTACTATTTAGGAACACCCCTTATAAACAGTATCCAAGGACTATATAATGAATACGACATTTTAATATCACACCTTTTCATTATAAAACTTTTGAAAAACACTTTTATAAATGTTTTCAAAACACATTCAAATATCAACATATATTTTTATTTTAAAAAATCATTTTCAATACCCAAATACCCTTTTTATTTAAAAACTCATTTTCAAAACAAAAATACACAAAAAAAGGGAAGGATATTTTTTATTTGAATAAAACATAAATTATTATAATGAAACATATCCTTCAAATAATTGTTAAGGGGAAAGAAGATTCTTCTTCACCATATATATTGAAATATACCCTTCTATTTTAATTTATAAATAAAGTCACACATTCTATACTAAAATTCATTTAAAAACTCATATAAAGAGAAAAATTATCTTTATAAAACAATCATGTCCATTATAAAATCATCTTGAAAACATTGACATTGAATAAAACGGGTGTTATAAGGAAAAAATTAAAATATTTTTTTTAAGAAAACACAATTATCAATTTAAAAACATTTGAATCATAATGCACATGAAATAATAACATTAAGAAAAATACTATATGAAATTAGAATAGATAAATTCATGAAATAAATTTTCAAAGTATAAGTACCCATCCTTAAAACATTACATAATCTGGATTTATTTCTAGAATACACATTGAGGATATTTTCAGGTTTAGTGTTTTAGACAATTAGATCATATATCATGCATTACATTCCACTTTTAAATAAGGTGGTTACATCAAATACAATATACAATTTTCACATTAATGGAAACATATTTAAAATAAAACAAGGATTCTTTCTAGAAACTCCCTCGACAATATCATCACATCATGTACCTTTCCCTTGACCTGTGAAATACATTTCGAAAACTTGGGATGAGCATAAAAAGCTCAGTAAGGGATATAAAAATACGGTAAGATAACCATAGTCCATGTATTCATAAGAATCAATGAAATCATACTTCACTCAGAAAACATAATAACTTTAACATACCTCATGGAATAATAATATTTATGAATAACTCATAGAAATCACAAGACATAAAGGTAACTTGAAGCATTCATAACATTGTTACATAGGGAGTAACCCTTATGGTTACATTTGGAATACCCCTCATAGTATATTCCCTAAATCTCATCAGAGAAACCATAGTGTTTAACTTTTTCATGTTACCCAATGCATTGGAGAGATATCTTAGGCTCACCCACCATTAGTATATCACGGAACGACCCGTCTTCATAAACAATGCCCAAGAACCATAACATAATCGTATCACATAAAAAATGCATAAAGGAAACATAAAATTTCCACATTTCAATCACAAGATATCAAAAACACATATAATCAAAACATTATCAAAACCATTTTTAATACCAAAATAAAGGAAAAATAAAACATGGTATTTATTTTTCATTTAAAAAAACGTTATGGCTTGTAGGGGAAGTAGAAACTCAAATAATGGTCACGGCGGTGGAGAAGTCGTTGACACCGCATACCTAAGAAAAAAACATTCCCATTTTTCATTTAGAAAAACTCTTCATTTAAAAATATTCATTTTGAATTAAAACTCAAAAGGGTGTATTATACAACTAATAAAAGAAGGTCGTATATAAATTTAAGTATGCATCAATAAAAGGAGATTGAGATGAAGTCCCTTACCTCGTGTTCGACTAGATTTGATCGTTCTTTAATCTCATGAATAATAAACTAGAGTTAATTTCTACTTTCTTAAGAACCTTATTCAAGTTCATTATTCCTTTCATATCACTTATTACCATGTTAAAAACATTATGTAAATATTTAAGTTAATAACGGTCATTTTGTCGATCTTTGGTACTTGAGTCACAAATACACTTCTTATAATTACAAGTTGTTCATGTGGTAAAACATAAATTATATCTAGAATTATATTCATGATTTAGATATCATATATATCATATATATCCAGTATATACATGCATTCATAATATTACAAAACATTTAGAGGTAAGAAATGAAATTCACCGTTCATGGAGACGGTAAGCCGTACGTACGCATGAATGCTACTTTCATATCTATTTCATATTTAATGGAATGAAATAATAATTATATGAAGTTATATTATAATTACATTATAATATCATATATAATATCATTAACTCCATCTTTTATATGTCCCACATATGGCATTAACGATTCAAATCACTTTGAGGGGGCGGTAGTCCGTGCTTCCAAAAATGAAATTATCGTGTTTACCCATAATGGAAAACATAAAGGTATGAAATAAATGAAAAATACAGAGTCATAATGAAAACATAAACATAATATATATCATATATAAATAGATTTACATCTTAATGTCCACCTTGAATGGTGTTAAAAGAAGATGGAACAATCATCATTTCGTGAGGCAGTAATTCGCCACTCACAGAAACAATATGTTCTTTAACCATTAGATGGATGTGTGTGTAAGTTTAAATCAAATTATTCTCATAAAAACATCCTAGTATATTTAATATACTGGTTTTTTTACAAAATAGATGAATAAAAAGAGTTTACGAGGTTTTGGAATCCACATAAAACAAAAGAACATAAGAGAAGACATTACCTTTTATTCGGGTAACTCCCCTTGGTTTGAACCAAAAGGGTTTCTTGAAGTGCTTTCTGCCTATGGTAAGGCTTCTATGATAAAGATAGGGATGTTGAGAGATAAAATGAGCATATTTTGGTCGATCCAAGGGCTTGAGAGGTGTGGGTAAAGGGGTAGAGGTGGGGGCCTTTTATAAGTGGGAGGAGGGGCACTCTTGGAAGGTCATGAAATGTTACTTTATTATGAAATGATTTTCGGATTTTAAAGGTCCCACAATGATATATTTCGAGGATAAGGTGATTAGGGTTCAAAATACACCCATAAAATAGGTTTTTGAAAAGTTTAAGTATTAGATTTTATCTTATCTTTTCATTTTATTTAAATCATTCATTAATGAGGTAATCACTGCATCATCATAGTGTCATAAATATATTTATTTATTTAATGTCTAAAAAGTATAAAAAATTACAATGATTTATAAAATCCTATTAGCTTTCCAATGACTATTTATATTCTAATAGATCATTTATTTAGACAAAATTAAATTTTTTTTACTTAGGTGTTACATAATTTTCATATATTTTTATTTTTTAAAAAAATAAAATGATAAAATGTCACTATCACTCAAAAGTGATTCCATGGGGTCCCAAAGTTGGAACAAGGCATCCCATGGTCGCCCATGACACAACTAGTAGCCTTAAGAAACATGTTAGGGTCCTTTTATATTATTATGATATTATTTTATTACCCTTAACTACCCGATTATTAATTAATCCTGATAATTAAAGATAATTACCGTCGTTACTATTCATAATGTCAAAAAACAAAAGAATATTAATTAAATAATTTGGACCATATGATTCCAAATATGGAATAAATTTTACCAAATTCCAAACATTAAAATTTCAGTAATTAATTTATAAATATTTCCCGCTGTCAAAACAAATAGCAGACTTTTTAGAAACAATATCTATCAAAAGTTTGACACTTGTTTATGACCAATTCCAAAGTGAAATTAATTAAAAAGACCAAAATTGGATTAAATGGTAAAAATATATTCTAATTACACTTGAAACCCAATTAAAAAGATAATCTAAGAATATAATTAAATTAGATGAAAAGGCAGTTTTGAAGTAAAATGTAGTATTTTTCACTATTCATTAAAAAATGAACATTTTCAGAAAAATACCAAAAATTTATTCAAAGTAAATTTCAATGTCCCAGTCCTAATGAATATGTTTATTTTGAAAAATACAGCTTATAAAATTTTCAAAAGTTTGATTTAAAAAATGTTTTCCCTCAAAAGGCGGTAAAATGATCTTTTTAAAAAAAATATTAGAGTATTCTATGCTTAAGATTGGAGTTCTTCTCATTTTAATCCTATAAAACACAATATAATTCATAAATAGACATAGATATGAAAATATATTATTCTTTACTTACTTGGGATGTTACATCATTCCCCCCTTTAGAAAATTGTGCCCCTGTAATTTATTTACTTATCGAATTTGTGGGGGTATTTATCCCTCATTGCATTTTCATATTTCCATGTTGCCTCTTCAATCATGTGGTTTTTACACAAAACCATTAGATGATTAATCACCTTATTTAGTAAAACATGCTCTTTATGGTCAAAAATCTGGACCGGTTGTTCCTCATATGATATATTCTCTTCCAGCTGAACTACATCTGGACTCAAAACATGAGATGGATCTGGAATGTACTTCCTTAACATTGAAACATGAAAAACATTATGTACCTATGATAAAGTTGGAGGTAAAGCCACTCGGTATGCAACTGATCCAACTCTCTCCAGAATTTCATATGGTCTAATTAACCTTGGACAATGCTTTTCTTTCTTACCAAATTTCATCACACTCTTCCATGATAAAACTTTGAGGAAGACATGATCACCTACGTCAAAAGAGAGATCCTTCTTCCTGTTGTCCGCACAACTTTTCTGCCTTCTCTGAGCTGTTCTCATGTCTTTCTATATCAATAGAACTTTTTATTCCACCTCTTATAACAATTCTGGTCCCATAAACATCCTTTCACCTACTTCATCCCAAAAAACTGGAGTTCAACACCACTTCCCATATAATGCCTCAAATGGTGCCATCTGTATATTGGAATGAAAACTGTTATTATAAGAAAACATAACCAAAGAAAGATGTTGGTCCCAACCTCCCTGATAATACATTGAACAATCATGTACCATATCCTCCAATGTTTGAATTGTTTGTTCTGACTTCCCATATGATTGGGGATGAAAAGCTGTACTAAAATTTAATTCAGTACCCAACGACTTCTGAAGGCCTTTCCAAAAGTTAGAAGTAAACCTGGGATCATGATCAGATACAATGGAGAGGGGAACTCCATGTAACCTGACTATCTCTTCAAGATACAAATGAGAGAGTTGATCTTGGGAGAAAGTATCTAATATAGAAAGGAAATTAGCAGATTAATCAAGTGATCAACAATAACCCAGATTGCATTATTACCTCGAGGTGTCTTCAGCAATCCCACAATGAAGTACATGGATAAATTCTCCCATTTTAACTCTATCACTGGTAAATGCTGAATAATCCCCTTCGGTTACTACCGCTCTGCTTTAACCTGCTGAAAATTCAAACACTTCACAGTAAAATCAGCAATATCTCTTTTCATTCCATCCCACCAATAATACTCCTGAAGATCTCTATACATCTTAGTACTTCCTGGATGAACTGAAAATGGAGAACTATGAGCTTCACATAAAAACTCTCTCTTCAAATTTGAATCACAAGGCACACACAAACTCTTCCCAAATCTCAAAACACAATCATTATAAATGTTGAATTTAGGTAACATACCCTTCTGAACTAGCTCTACCTTTTTGCACCTCATTGTCTTGCTTTTGTGCTTGCTTAATTCTGTCTAATAGAGAATATTTCACTAATAACTAAAAAAACAGAAGAACATCCTGCACCAACAACATTTATGCCAAAGTTCATCAAATCCTTAACCAAATAATCACTTTCCAAATGTATCATGGTTAATGAAGCATTACTTTTTTGACTCAAAGCATCAGCCACTTTATTTTCTTTTCCCGATTGGTAATGAATTGTACAATCATAATCATTGATTAATTCTAGCCATATCTTCTGTGTCATGTTCAATTATTTCTGAGTGAATATATATATTAAACTATTTTGATTAGTATATATTTCACAGTTTACACCATACAAATGATACCTCCAAAATTTTTAAGCAAAAACAACAGCAGCTAATTCCAAATCATGTGTAGGGTAATTTACCTTATGAGTTTTCAACTGACGTGAAGCATAAGCAATTACCTGATCATTCTGCATTAGAACATAACCAATTCCTTTCAATGATGCATCAATGAAGATAACAAACTCACCATTCCTGGAAGGTAGTGCCAAAACTGAAGCATTCATCAATATTCTTTTCAATTCCTGAAAAAATCATCACATTCGTTTTTCCAGATAAACTTAACACCCTTCTCAGTTAGCTTAGTCAATGGGATGGACAACCATGAAATTTTTTTAACAAACCTTCGGTAATAGCCTTCCAAACCAAGAAAACTATGAATCTCAGTTACATTTGTGGTTCTTTCCAATTCTTCATCAACCTTTATTTTTGCAGGATCAACAGTTATTCCATCTTTAGAAAAAGTGTGACCAAGGAAAGAAATTAGTTGCAACCAAAACTCACACTTGATTAATTTCCCATACAATTTTATTTCTCTTATGTTTTTCAAAATAACCCTTAAATATCTTTCATACTCCTCTTTAATTTTAGAAAACATCAAAATATCATCAATGAAAACAACCACAAACTTATCCAAGAACTCATTGATAATTCTATTCATAAGTTCTATGAATACAGCAGGTGAATTGGTTATCCCAAAGGGCATAACTACAAATTAATAATTTCCATATCTTGTACGAAAAACGGTCTTTGGAACATCTGCTTCTTTTACCTTCAACTGATGGTACCCCGATCTCAAGTCAATATTTGAAAAATGCTAAGCTCCGTGGAGCTGATCAAATAAATCATCGATATGAGTAAAAGGATATTTGTTCTTAATAGTGATGTTATTCAGGTCTCTATAATCAATGAAAAGTATCATTGA
Source organism: Viscum album (assembly GCA_963277665.1). Classification (NCBI taxonomy): domain Eukaryota; kingdom Viridiplantae; phylum Streptophyta; class Magnoliopsida; order Santalales; family Viscaceae; genus Viscum; species Viscum album. Next base: position 947,622,545 of record OY728155.1, on the reverse strand, counting down.
ACCATCTTTCTTTTTAAAAAATAAGATAGGAGCACCCCATGTTGATGGCTAGGTTGAATGAAACCTTTCTCTAATAAATCGTACAATTTCTCCTCCAACTCTAAAAGTTCAATTTGCGCCATTCGATAAGGGTTTTTGAAATTATCTTAGCATCAGAAACTAAGTAAACAATAAATTTAAGTTCCCGATCTGGTATTATTCTAGGAAACTCCTCAGGAAAAACATCAGGAAACTCATTTACCACTAGTACATCATTAATCTGAATGGTTTCTTTGTTTTCAACAATATGAGAAAGGTATAATTGATTCCCATATTTTAGAAGTTTCTAAGCCTCTTGATATATTATCAACAGTAAGGGTTCATTCTTGTACACAAACTGAAATTCTTTCTAAAAAGAAACTTCTTTAACTCTAAAATCAATCTTAGCATGGTAAACAGAGAGCCAATCCATACCCATAATAACATAAAACTCTACTATAGGTAAAACAATAAGGTTTTCTGGTAGGTTTTTTCCACGGATAAGGATAAGAAGATTGTTATAAAATCTTTTTTCCTCAACATTTCCCCTAGGTTTTTTTACCATAAGTTCAGGATTCATTTCGTGATATGGAATTCCCAATTTACTAGAAAATTTTTCAAAGTTGAAAGAATTTGTAGAACCTGATTAAAAAAACACATTGGCATGATCTGAAAAAAAAAACAATGTACCTGATACCACTTCTTTTGATGGCCCAACATCTACTGAAGTTGTTGAAAAGGATTTCACCACACCTTTCTGCTTGTAGTCTGAGTACTTCCCATGATTCAAGATCTTTGTCGAACACTCATTTACAGAATGAACCATCTCATTGCACTTGAAACATTTAACTAACTATAAATCAAATTTGGTCTTACCATAACCTTGATCTCTTCCAGTGTAATCATGAGCCTTATGTCCCATCTTACCACATCGGTAGCACTTTCTAGAATTCAAAAGTCATTCCCCAGCATTCTTTTTACCACATTTATCACAAACTAAAAACTTAGTTTTCTTACCATTAGACCTTTTTGAAGTATTATTCCCTTTCTACTCCCACCTTGGTATCTTCTTCTGTTGTTTGTTATAGAACTCTTGATCATCGAAAAACTCCATTTCCACCTTCTCAGCACATCAAACAAGATTTTCATAAATTTTGAACTCACGAGAAGCTAAAGCCCTTCAATATATTGGCTTTAATCTTGCGTAAAAACAATTGATTTTACTATCAAGGTCTCGGATAAAATTTGGAGCATACCTTGCCATTCAAGTGAACTTTTATTCATAAGCCGCCACTGAGTCATCCTCTTTCCTCAATTCAAAGAATTGTTTTTCCATCCTAAGTCAAACAACATTAGGAAAATATTTCTCAAGAAATATACCTTTGAATTTATCCTAGTCAAGAGCATCAATCTCATCAGCATCCCTGATATTTTTAACCATCCACCACCACTGATCTGCTTCACCCTCAAAACGGTAAACAACAAGACTAACCTTTTGATTTTCTAAACACCCCATGACATCAAAAATCTTCTCCAGTGCATTATTCCACTCTTCAGCTTTCATAAGGTCAGATGATCCTCTAAATTATGGGGGATGTCGCCTCATAAAATGTTCCGCCACTGACATGTTACTCTGCGGTTGATCTGGATGATCTCAGGCATGGATACCTCCACCATTTATCGCTTGAGTCAACTATGACATTGCTAAAACAAACTATTCAATTCTAATTCCAACCATCTCAGGATGCTGATTTGCAAGGTCGTTTCCTTCTGTATGCCATCCTAGCACTACTTCCATGTTTCCTCTGAGGAAAACCATTCTGAAAAAACTTGTCTTAGATGAATCAACATGGTAATCTTCAAATTCTATATCATTTCAATTTGACCATAAAAAAATATTTTTTGGATAATCATTTAATAGAATTCTAACTCCTAAAGTTATCTAAACAGACCTATGATACCAACTATAAGGCCCCACCCTTAAAAATTACTTAATCTCGAGTAATTTCAATAATACACATTGATGATATTTTCAGGTTTAGAGTTTCAGAGATTTAGATCATAAATCATGCATTAAATTTCACTTTTAAACAAGGTGGTTACCTCAAAGACAATATCCACTTTTCTAATTAAAGGAAACATATTTAAAATAAAACATGGATTCTTTCTTGACACTCCCTCGACACTATCATCACATCATGTACATTTCCCTTGACCTGTGAAAAACATTTCAAAAACTTGGGATGAGCATAAAAATCTCATTAAGGGATATAAAAATACAGAAAGAAAACATTAGTCCACGTATACATAAGAATCAATGAAATCATACTTCACTCATAAAACATAAGAACTTTAACATACCTCATGAAATCATAAGATTTATGAATAACTCATAAAAATCATAAGACATAAAGGTGACTTGAGGCATTCATAACATTCTTACATAGGGTGAAACCCTTATGGTTACGTTTGGAATACCCCTCACAGTATATTCCCTAAATATCTTCAGAGAAACCGTAGCATTTAACTCCTTCACATTACCCAATGACTTAGAGAGATATATCGGGCTCACCCACACTTAGTTTATCATGGAACCCCTCTTCTTCATAAATAATGCCCAATAACCACAACATAATCGTACCACATAAAACATGCATAAGAGAAACATAAAACTTCCACATTTCAGTCACAAGATATCAAAAAAAACATATAATAAAAACATTATCAAAACCATTTTCAATACCAAATAAAATAAAATTAAAACATAATATTTACTTTTCATATAAAAAAAGTTATGGGTTGTAGAGGAAGCCGAAACTCCAATAATGGTCACTACAGTGGAGAAGTCGTTGTCGCTACATACGTAAGACAAAAACATTCCCTTTTTTCTTTTAGTAAAACGCTTCATGTAAAGATATTCCTTTTGAATTAAAATGAGAAAGGGTTTATTATACAACTAATAAAATAAGGTCGTATATAAATTGAATTATGCCTCAACGAAAGGAGATTGAGACGAAGTCTCTTAACTCGTGTCTGACTTGACTCGATCATTTTTTAATCTCATGAATAATAAACTAGAGTTAATTTGTACTTTCTTAAGATCCTTTTTCAAGTTAAATTTTCCTTTTATATCACTATTTACTATTTTATGAACATTATGTAATTATTCAAGCTAATAACGGTCATTTTGTCGATCTTTGGTACTTGGGCCAATAATAAACTTCTTATAATTACAAGTTGTTCATGTGGTAAAATTTCCATTATATAGAGATTTATATTAATGCTGTATATATCATATATATCATATATATCCAGTATATACATCCATTTATAATATAACATAACATTTAGAGTTAATAAATGATATGCACCGTTCATGGAGACGGTAAGCCGTACGTACGCATGAACGCTACTTTCATTTCTATTTTGTATTTAATGGAATGAAACCATAATGATATAAAGGTATATTATAATTCCATTATAATATATAATATAATATCATTAAATCCATCCTTTATACATCCCACATATGGAATTAACGATTCAAATCACTTTGAGGGGGCGGTAGTCCACACTTCCAAAAATGAAATTATCACGTTTACCCATAATGGAAATCACAAAGGTATTCCATAAATAAAAAATACAGAATCATAAGGAAAACATAAACATAATATATATCATATATAAATTTAGTGACATATGAATGGCCCCCATAAAAGGTGTTAAAAGAAGATTGAACAATCATCTTTTCTTGAGGCAGTAATTCGCCACTCACATAAACAGTATGTTATTTAACAATTAGACGGAGGTGTGTGTAAGTGTAAATCAAATCCTTCTCATGAAAACATCCTAGTATATTGAATATACTGGTGTTGTTACAAAATAGAGAAATAAAAATAGTTTAGGGGGTTTGGTAATCCAAATAAAACAAAATAACATAAGAGAATACATTACCTTTAAATCGGGTAACTCCCCTTAGTTTGAACCAAAAGGGTTTTTTGAAGAGATTTATACCTAAGGTAATACTTCTATGATGAATAGAGTTATAGGGAGAGATACAATGAGAATATTTTGGTTGATCCAAGGGCTTGAGAGGTGTGGGTAAGTGGGTAGAGGTGGGGGCCTTTTATAAGAGGGAGGAGGGGCACTCTTGGAAGGTCATGAAATGTTACTTTATTATGAAATTATTTTCAAATTTTCAAGGTCCCACAATGATATATTTCTAGGATAAGGTGATAAGTGTTCGAAATACACCCATACAATAGTTTTTTGATAAGTGTGAGTCTTATATTTTACATTATCTTTTAATTTTATTTAAATTGTTCATTAATGATGTAATCAATGCATCATCATGGTTTCATAAATAAATTTACTTATTTAATGTCTAAAAATTATAAAAAAACTACCATGATGTAAGAAATCTTTTTATATTTACAATTACTATTTATAGTCTAAGATAACATTTATGGAGACAAAAGTAAAATTGTTTTACTTAGGTGTTACGTACTTTTGTTATATTTTCCTTTCATAAAAGAATAAAATGATAAAATGCAACTATCACACAAAAGTGATTCCATGGGGTCCCAAAGTTGGAACAAGGAATCCCATGGTCACCCATGACACAACCAGTAGCATTTGAACACATTTTGGGGTCATTTTATATTATTATGATATTATTTTATTACCCTTAACTACCCGATTACTAATTAATCATGATAATTAAAGATAATTATCGTTGTTACTATTCACAATGTCCAAAAAACAAGACTCTTAATTACATAATTTCGACCTTATGATTCCAAATATGGAATCCATTTTACAATTTCAAACATAGAAATTGTAGTAATTAATTTAAAAATAATTCCTGTTGTCAAAACAAATAGCGGGTTTTTTAGAAACAATATCTATCAAAAGTTTGACACTTGTTTATGCCCAATTCCAAAGTGAAATTAATTAAAAAGACCAATATTGGATTAAATGGTAAAAATATATTCTAATTACACTTGAAAAAATATTAAAAAGATAATCTTCCCATATAAATAAATTAGTTGAAAAATAAGTTTTGAAGTAAAATGCAGTATTTTTCACTATTCATTAAAAAATGAACATTGTCTAAAAAATACCAAATATTTATCCACAGTAGGATTCAATGTCCCAATCAAAAAGAATAAGTTTATTCTTAAAAATATTGCTTATAAAAGTTTCAAAAGTTTTATTTAAAATAGGTTTTCCATCAAAAGGTGGTAAACTATCTTTTTTAAAAATATTAGAGCATTCTATGCTTAAGATTGGATTTCTTCTCATTTTAAGCCTCTAAAACACTATCTAATTCATAAATAGACATATATATGAAAATATATTATTCTTTACTTAATTTTTATTTTAAACAAAGGGTGTTTATACACACCTCATAAAATAATATAGGTTCACAATATCAATATATTCCTTAATGAAAGGAAAATGAGATGAAATCCATTACGTCGAGTTCATTTTTTCATGTTCGTAATTTATATTACTAAATAATAAAATTCTATTGATTATTTGATTTATTGAGAACCTTTCTAATTTTTATTATTCCTTTCATTCAACTTATTACCATTTCATATAAAATCTCCCAATTAATTAAATTTAATTTAGATGTTTTGATTGTATTCGACTAAAATGTCAAAAATGACTATAATAAGATGGATATTGTTAAAAGAGGTCATTATTAAAAATATACAACAAAATAATAATTAAATAATTATAATTATTATTTATAAATTATACTTTAAAACTAAACATGATGTATGGTTATGAAAAATTAAATATGTTATGGTTATGGAGATATTATACAGTACGTAAACATGAGTAACATTTACATTTTTCAACGATCATTAATGAAATGAGGTAAGTAATATTTTATCTTTACATAATGATCATAATATAATATATACCAAATTATTTCTTTTAATAGACTTATATATATCATTCACATTATGTGGTGATGAAAATAAATTACATCGCTTCATGGAGGTGGGAGTCCACACATACATAAACAACGTTATCATTTTCTAGTGTAATAAATAAAATGTTATATTATATTTTTCAAATGATAAATATATAGTTAATATAATTATTATTTCACTTATACCTCATATATTAATTAATATTATACTTATTACATTTCATTTAAAGTTTTACTGAAAAATGAATCACATTTTTTCGTGAGGCAGTTGTCTTCCATAAACACGAGCAACACCATCGTATTCTCCAATGAATATAAATAAAGAAGGTATATATGTTATAATAACATCATAAGTATATATATGTTACAAATATTATATATATACTTTAAATATAAACTAAAAAATCCATAAGTTGTGATTATATAAAATTAATGACATTGGTTAGTGAGATGGTAGTATATTGTTCACATGAAGAATGGTTTTGTATCCTATTTTATCGAAGAGGAGATGGATTTAGGTTATAAAATTAAAATTAAAACATATAATTATATGGTATATACTAGTGTTATTATATAATAATAATTAAATAAATATTTAAGTAGGTGTCATAAGAAATAAAATAAAGATGCTCGATTAAGCATGGAACCAATTCTACAGAAAACGTCTTTAGGTAAGAACCAAAAGAAATTATAGGATAGATTTATGGTATAAATAAAGGCTATAGAATATGGTAATGGGTTTGTTTAATATATTTGGGTAGTTATTGGCTGACCCAAATTTATTTTATGGCTTTGTGATAAGGGAATAGTGGTGTCCATTTATATGTGAGGTGAGTGGCCCACTTGTAATTTTTTTAAAGAAAAATGAATACCCCAAGTTTTCATATTCCCAAAGAATATAAAATGTATCATTATTGAAAATTATACATTTTATGGTATAAATATTTCCATAAAATATAATTTAAGACATGTTTTTATGTCAAATTAACCCTTGTCTTTTTTGTTTAACCTTCGATAATTTCATTTTTGCATTAATCATGGTAATTAATTTTTAATGTTTTCATTATTCATTATAGTCCAAAATTAGGTTGAAATTATTATATAATATATATTATGATTATTTAAAACATTTAATATATTTCAAAACATTAAATTAATATATTTGGAAAAAAATAATTTCAAAAAACTGTCAAATGTGGTGAAAAATTGGGCTTTCAAGAAATGAATTTTTCATGAAAAAGATGGTTTTATATTAATTATATGACTAATAATAATCATTTTATGAATTTAAATTAATAATTTATTATATTTCCTATATAAATTTAATTCAAAACGATCTTTATTAGGTATTATTTTTATTAGTTAAAATGAATAAGCTTTATTCACTTTAATACAGTTTTAAGAAAAATCTGTTTTTAAGACCAAATTTTTTTTACTGAAATCCAATATATGGTTGTCTGAACTATTATTTATTCGATTAAACATAAATAAATAATTTTTATGTTACTCTATGTAATAATATAGTCCGAATGGGAATTTAAAATTATTTAAATTATTGAAAAGAAATTATTTAAAAAAAAACAATATTCTTCACTATTCACTGAAAAAACATTATTTTCTAAATAATCCCAAAATTTCATCATAAGTTGAAATTAAAATTCCTATTTAAAAATGATATTAATTTTTTTAAATTTTCATTTCTGAAATTTAGAAATTATTCTTTTAAATAATAACCCAATAAGAAAAGAGTATAGTTTAAACTATATAATTTCTTTTATTAAATTATTTAATATTTTTATAATGAATAAAAACATAGAAGTGATTTATTAAATATTTTCATGTGTTTTTAAATTATTACCTAAATAATTAAATTTAATCCTAATAATTTTATTCAATTATTAAACAATTAGGGATAATAATCCTTCATAACATTTTCAAATTCATTTATTACCTATTCGGCTGTATGGTTTTTCCATAAAACCTAAACCCGGTGAATCAACATATTATACTACACTTTATTTCTATGTTTAAGAATCTTAACTGGATGTCCCTCATAATAAATTTTCTCTTCCAACTAAACTACTTCAGACCGTAAAACATGAGAATATTGTAGAATATATTTTTTGAACATCGATACGTAAAACATGATGTGTACCTTAGATAAACGTAGAGGTAAGGACAATCAGTAGGAAAAAGATCCAACATTATCCATGATTTCATAAGTTCTAATGAACAAAAAACATAGATACCTCATTTTATCAAAATGCATAACACTTTTCAATAGAGATATAACCACCTATAACAAATGAATGCTTTTCCTCTATTTATCCACATAAATTTTATACCTACTCTGAGTCATCCCCGTATTTTGTTGAATCAATTGCACCCTAGCCATTTAATCTACAAAATTTGATCCCATCAACTTCCCTTATCTTAATCCAACCCAAATATCTTTTTTCGAACACCTATTTTCATACAAGACCTCAAATGGTGTCATCTATATATGAAAATGGTAACTATTTTAATAAGAAAACTAAACCAAAGAACGATGTTGATCTCAAAATCTATATTAATCCATTAAACAAGCATAAATCATATCATTAATGTTTTGAATTATATTCTTAGAGTTACCATTTGTTGGAGGATGAAAATTATTACTAAAATTTAATTTAGTACCCAAATATTTATTATGTCCCTTATATAAATTAAATGTAAACCTAGGATCATAGTTGGATAAAATAAAGAGATGAACTCTATATAACTTGGATATATTATTAATATTCAATTGATAAACCTCATATAAAGAAATAATATCTTTAATGGGAATTAAATTTATATATTTAGTTAATTGATCAATAATAACACAAATTTAATTATCGCCTCATTAATTACTTGCTAATATGACCATGAAATATGTTGATATATTTTTTCATTTCCACTCTATAACTGGAAAAGGTTAAATTATTCCATTCAATAATTTTCATTCTACATTAACTGTCTGAAAATTCTAACCCTTCATAGTAAAGTTAAAAAAACTCATTTTATTCCATCCTACTAGTATTACTCATGAAGGTCTATGTACATCATAGTGTGCTTAGATAGATGGAAAACAAAGAACTATGGAATTCAACCAATTAATAGTTCTTCAACTGGGACTTGCAGTGAACACATAATATTTTTCTAAATTGTAAAACACCTTCTTTATCAACAAAAAAATCCGGTAACTTACACTTCATAACAGATTCTACCTTTTCCTGAAAATATTGATCCTCTTTTTAAACATTCTTAATTTCATCTGACAAAGTCAATTGAACTAAAACATAAAACAAAATAGAGGATGTTCCTACATATAAAACATCTAGGACAAAATTTATCATATAATTAACCAAAGGGTCATGTTTTAAACATAAAATGGATAATTTATAATTATTTCTTTCAAATCAAAGAATCGAACACATATTTTACTTTTCCAGGATGGTAATGAATCATGCAGTTTTAATCCTTAATCAGTTCCAACTATCTTTTATATCACATGTTCAATTCCATCTGAACGAATATATACATTAAAATATTTGTATTTGTATATATTTTAAACTTTACTCCATAAATTTTATTCCTCTATATTTTTAAATAAAAAACCATAGCAACTAATTCCATATCATGTTTGGTTTAATTTAACTTATAAGGTTTCAACTAAAATAAAGAATATGAAATTACCTTATCATTATGCATCATGTTACAACCAATTACCTTAAATTAAGCATCACTTTAGACAAAAAAAATTCACAATTTTTTATGGAAGTTCTAAAATTAAAGCATTAACCAATATTATTTTGAGTTTCGAAAAACAAAAATATTATTATTATTTCTAGATTAATTTCACTCCTTATAAAGTTAAAATAGTAAGTGAGAAATAAAACTATGAAAAGTTTTCAACAAACCATCGTTAGTAAACTGAAAATAAAATAAAACTTTGAATCTATGTAATATGTGTGAGACATGACCATTCATTGAAAATTTTTGTAACAAGTTTAACCCGTATTCCATATTTATAATAAATGTGTCCAGGAAAAGAAATTTTTGCGACCAAAATTCACACTTTCTAAATTTCCCAAATAGTTTTTTCTTTTATTTTTTGAAGAACAAAAATTAGGCATCTTTCATGTTTTCATGAAATTTGAATATACCAAAATTTAATTAATAGAGACAACCAAAAACGTTTCCAATAACTCCTAAAAAACATTATTCATAATGTTCATAAATATAAAAGGTTCATTAGATAACCCAAATTTTATAACTAAAAATTTGTAGTTCCCATATCCAGTCAAAAATAATGTATTTTGAATTCCAACTTCCTTCACCTTTCACATACGAAACCCATTCCTCATATCAACATTAAAAAAATATTATTCTCTCTAAATAAGATCATAAAAACTATTGATATAAGGAAAAAATACTTGTTCATAATAGTGATGTTATTCAAAAATATGTAGTTCATGAAAATTATCATAAAACCATATTTCTTTTTAACAAACAAATAGCATCATCTGATGGTGATCTTTTAGGTCAAATGAATACTTTATCTAATAACTCTGGATTTTTTTTTCAATTTTAAATGTTATATAGAGCAATTCTATAAGAGGTTTTATAAATAAGACTATAATCATGTGCCAAGTCAATAGTAAATTAAACCTCCCAATCAGGAAGAAAACCAGGGAAATCATCCTTAAAATCATCCATGTATTCATTCACAATTGATGAATCACTAATTTCAACAGTTTTATTAATTTCAATAATATGATCCAGGTAAATTCCACTATCTTATATAATGAATTTCATAGATTCTTAGTATGTTATAAAAGGTATAAAATCATTGAATAAAACTTTCTTGACTTTTTAGTCTATCTTAACATGATAAACTGGAATAAAATCCATACTGAAAATGTTTCAAAATCTGGTATGGGTATTTCAATAAGATTTGTAAGAAAGAAAATACCACTGATAAAAAAATGAATATTTCTTCAAGTCTTTGTTTCTTTAATACATCCAATTGTAGTATTCACCAAAAGTGATATCTTAATTTCATGAGGTGATGTTCCCAATTTAAATGAAAATTTATTAGAAAATAAACAATTTGAAGATCTTGAGTTAAATAGGGTATTTTAATAATTCTAATACAAAGTAGTATACCTTTAACCACTTCATTTGATATCCCAGCATAAAACATAGAATTAATAAAACAATTCACACCCTTTTTCTTTCGATATAGATTATTTTTATCCCGATGTAATAAGTTTGAGCACATGTTAGCATAATGACCAAACTCATTGAGACTAAAACGCCTCACCATTGGAAGGATATCAATTATCGAATTTTTTAATTATTTATAATTATTTTCCTTATAATCATGACCCATATAAAAAAACCTTCCAAATCAATAATACTTATCTAATTTAATGAGTTCTTTTTACCACACTTACCAAAATATGATAACTTTATTTTCATACCTCCTTGTTTCTTTGTTTTATGGTTCCACATCACCATAAATGATGACTTCTTCTTACATTCATCGTCAATAGTTTTATAAGATTAAGAAAAATCCATCTCATATTTTTTAGTTCAATTAAGAAATTTCTCATAGATTTTAAATTTTTTTGTAGCAAAAGATCTTCATTGAATTTGTTTCAGTCCTAAGTAAACTCTAATAATTTTACTATAAATGTCCCAAAAGAATATGGTATGTACCTGGATTATCATGAAAAGTTTAATTCATATGTATCCATAAAATATTTATATTTTTAAATCAATTCTATGAATTTTTTTTCTATCCATAGTCTAAAAAACCGAGTAAGATATTTGTCTTGTAATATATCTTTAAATCATTCCCATTTCGTTTCATAAAAATTATCTTTCTCTATATTATTATTAACTAATGACCACAATTGATCAGTTTCACCTATAAAATAATATAGGGTGAGATTTATCTTTTGATGTTTCAAACATCCCAATACTTTAAATATATTCTCCGGATCATTGATCCATCCTTGGGCTACCATAAGATTAGATTATCTAATAAATGATAGGGGATGTTTCCCCTTGAAATGATCCACTATAAATATGTTCCTTCATAGAAGATCAGCTTCCTCTCTAGAAAGGATATCACCATCCTTTATAGCTTGTGTATACTGATCCATCTCTACAACAAACAATTTTTTTTCTAATTCCATCCATCCCAAGATGTTGATTTAGAAGGATATTTTCCTCTCAATTCCTTCCCACAACATCTTTTTTATTTCCTCTGTGGAATTTTTTTTTGAAAAGTAGTTGTTTATATAAAGCAATGTGGTAATATTAAAATGATATATCATTTCATATTAACCATGAATTAAAAATTTTAAGGTCATGCTATTAACATTATCATAACCTCTAATGTTATCTAAACTACCCTTTGATACCAACTAAAAGGACATGTTCTTCAAAAATAAATAATCTTTAGTTTTAACTCAAGAATCCATTGTCTTACATTTGATTATCTTTTTTTGGTTTAGTGTTTTGGATAATTAGGTATTAAAACATTTATATAAAAACCATATAATACAAATTAGACACTTCTGGTCAATATCCATTTCCCACACCATATAAAACTTTTAAATCAAAACATGATATATTTTCCTGAAAATTTATCAGAACATTCAAATTAAAATCTTCATTTCCTTTAAGCATAATTAAATCCTTTAAAAAGAAAATTTAAAAATTTCGGATGAAAATAAAAATATTAGTATGGGAAAAAAATGAATAAAACCATTAGTCTAGTGAAAACATGAAAACCCATGATAAACCTTTTCTTAAAAATATAACTTTTTAACCCAAAAAGGCATTTTCAATATTTCAAAAAGATCATCTATAATAACTTTTGAGAAGAAATGATTTCCATGAAAACACATTAGTAAGCATTTAAATGTCATGAAGGTTCCTAGAGACATCATCTCATAGAAACCTTACCAAAAAATTATAAATAAGAGTAACTATAAGACTAATGTTGAATATAATTTTCTAAAAAAATAATCATTTACCATTTCATTGGAGTGCTACATGGGCATACCCATCGTATAAATATAATGGGGTCACCCAACACTATCTGGGTGTGCCCATAATAAAAACAATTTAATGACCATATCACAAATAAACAATTTTAGTCTTACAAATTTTCATTTTGAACCCTTCAAAAACTATTTTAAACCCATTTTCGAAACAGTTTTGTATATCAGAATACTTCATTGTTTTAAAAAAACCATTTCCAATACCATAATACCATTTTCTTTTAAAAACCTATTTTCAAAACCAAAATTACCATAAAAAAGAAAGGTGGGGTTTTCTTTGAATAAATCATATATACTTTAAAAAAAATAAAAAGTGCAAATAGTGGTTTTTGTGGAGGGAAATTCATTATCAACCTATTTTTCAAAATTGGACATTAAATTTTTCATTTGAAAATATGGTCAAATATTCTTAAAAAATATTCTTCTATTTTATAAAAACATTGAATGAATTAAAAAAATTTTCTTTTATAATACTATAATGTCTATAATAATATAATTTTAAAAACATATAAATGATGGAAATATATAGTTATAAGGAAACCATTAAAATAAAAATAATCAAGACAAGTCACTTATCACATTGGAAAAATTTGTATTATAATCACCGGGAAGGAATAAAATTAAAAACATTAGCACATCATTAGAATATATTAATTCATTATATAAAATATCAAAGTGGATGTATGTACACCTCATAATAGAAAATAGGTATATAACATCAAAATATTCCTCAACGAAATGAAATTTTGACGAAGTCCCTTACCTCGAGTATGATTTGTCACATGCATTATTTATATTACAAAATAATAAAATTTTCTTAATTATTTATATTCTTGGGAAACTTTTCCAGGTTTATTATTCCTTTAATTTCACTTATTACCATGTCATACATAATAACATAATTAATTAAGTCTACATCGAATGTTTTGATGGTATGTGGATTATATGTTATAAATGACTATGGTAGGTTGAGTATTGGTCATAAAGGTCATTATTAAACATATGAAAAATAATAAACATGACATAATTATCATTTTAATTCATTAATTACACATTTAAAATAAATAATTTATTATGGTTTTTAAAAATAAACGTTGTTATAATCACAGAGATGGTAGGCCGTACGTATGAATGAGTTACGCATCCATTCTTCAAAGATCATAATAGAAAGGGGGAAGATAATATTTTATCTTTTTAGAATGATCATAATATAATATAAAAAATATTATTCTCTTAAATATAATTATATATTCCATTATTGTAATGTGGTGATGAAAAAAATAATCACATCACTTTATGGAGGCATTAGTCCACAGGTACACAAATGACGTTATCATTTTTCAGTGCAAGAAAAAAACTGATATATTATATTATCAAATTGATAAATATGTAATGAATACTATTAATATTTCATATATATATATAATATTCTTTTAAATTATACTTATTACCATCTATGTAATTTTTTAGTGAAAAATGAATCACATCATTTCGCGAGACGGTAGTTTGTCGTACACACGAGAAATGTTATAGTATCCCTCCTGGAGTAGAAATCAAGAAGTTATATGTGATATAATAACTAAAAAAATATAAATATGTTAAAAATAGTATGTATATATATATATATACTTCTAATCCATCATTACAAAGTTTTGTGAGAGGCAATGATGGGAAAAATGACATCAATTCTTAAGTCGTTAGTCCACCATACACACGAGTAATGATTTTGTATCACATATGATAGAAGAGGATATGGATTTAGATTATTATATTAATATAATAACATATTAGTATGTTAGATATCCTATATTTTTTATACAATCATAATTTAATAATACAATAAGTATGTGGTAGAAGGAATTAAAAAAATGCTCGGTTAAGCACGATACCTCTTTTTCATACAATATCCTTGGGTAAGCACCAAAAGCATTCTTAAGATGGATTTATGATAAAACTATGGTCTCAAAATTATGGAGAGGGAAGTTAAGAAGATATTTTGGGATTAATTGGTCGAGAAAAATGGATTTTAAGGTGTAAATAGGATGGAAGAAAGTGCGTATTTTTATAAGTGAGGGGAGTGGCCCACTTTTAATATTTGAAAATAAAATGGTTTACTCACATTTTCAACATGCTACAAGGCACACAAATAAACCATTATTTAATAATAGAAATTATAAGGTCAAAATATATTAATAAAATATATTTTAGTAAAGTTTTTATGTTATTTTAACCCCTATCATTTTATTTTAACCCTAAGTAAATCCGTTTTTATCACAACCATGGTAATAAAGTTTTTCAATTTTTAGTATTAATTATAGTAAAAACTAAGATAAACTTATTAGATATTATAAATTTTTATAAATTATAATATCTAATACATTTTCAAAGAGTATATTCACTTATGTGGAAAATTTAAAATTAAAACTCAACCAGAAGATGTAATGAAAAAGTGGGTTTTTCAAAAGGGTATTTTTTAAGCTGAAGATGGTTTTATATTAACTATGAGATTAATAATAATCATTGTATGAATAGAGATTAGTATTTATTGATATATAAAATATAATTTTCATTTAAAAATTTCTTCATTATGTTTTATTTTAATTAATTAAAATGGAATGTTATTATGCACTGTAAAATAGTTTTCAGAAAAAAAAAACAATTTTTAAACCCAAAAATAAACTTATGCTAAAATCCAATATAAAGTTGATTAAAAATTAATTATGTTTATTAAATGTAAATAAATAATAATTTATTAATTTTAATTATATTAAATATATAACGGGACATTAAAATTAATTAAATTATTTAAAATAATTGACCATTATTACAAAATTGGTATTTTCACTATTCACTAAAAAATAAATATTTTTTGAAAAATATCAAACTTTTAACCTATGTTTATTTTTATATGACCATTTAAAAATTGATATTAATTTTTAAATTAAAATTATCAAATATATAAATTAATATTTTAAATAAGAAAATTATAAATATAAAGTTTTGTTAAAACTATTTTCTTTTTGATTTAAAAATTAATTAGCATTTTAATGATGAATACAAACATGAAAGTGATTATTATATCATTACATGGGTTTTTACAATTTATATATCATTAAACATATCTGAGTTGATATAATTTGTATAGTACTTGATAATATGATATTGTTAGGAAGTTATTTTCCAAGCGGAGGGAGACGGGGTACTTATACTTGTGGAGAGGGATATGTTTGGGATAAAATATTGAATATAATATTTTTCCAAAATAAAAATTGAAATAGAGGTAAAATTTTACAATATAAATAATACTAAAATAAAATAACTTTATTTTATAACTTTTTAACCATTATACAACTTATTTTAGTTGTATATACAGAAATAAATAAAAACATAAATTTTTTATTATATACTTTTTAAGACCTTGGATAATAATTTTTAGGCTAAAAACAAATTTTACTATTTTTGAAATTATTATCTATCTTAATATATCTATTTTGGATTTAGATGACCATTTTAGGATTAATTTATTTATTTTTACATATATATTACATTATAAAACATTAGTATTTCCAAAAAAAATTGTGTTTTAATTATTTCATAAAATCTTCACATTTTTTTGAAACAATTTTCAAAAAATAACCCATGGAAAATATAAAAGTTGGATAATTTTAAAATTTTAAATAAAAATATAGTTTTAAAAAATTCATTAAAATAAACTTTATTAAAAACCCTTATACAATATTTTGAGTTTTCTTATTTGAATATTTATTTTATAGATCTCTAACATTAATATTTACTTATTTTATTTACTGTAGATATTATTTACAATTAATTTTACAATTTTAAAGATCATTTTATTAATTTAATGGCTAGGTTACTATTTCGAATAGTATTATTACTATTCATAATGACTAGGTTACTATTCCAACAATCACATTGGTTTAATAAATCTTATAAATACCACATAGTTATTTTATTCAGAAATCACATAGTTTTTGTTCAATGTTTTTTCAATAGTTTACAAGCTAGAAATAATTTTTATTTATATTTATTTTATTTAATATTATTTTTTGGACAATAAAAATTTTAAGAGACTATAATGATCCAAATTTTCATATTATAGTAATTTTACTTTTTTATGTTTATTGTCTCATTCCACTACTTTGAATTTTATTTAACATATTTATTCTATGTGTATAATATTCTATATAGATAAAAAATATTATTATTATTTAATATTATTTTCATGTGTTTTATGCTATACAATATTTCTAAATATGACACATATGTATTTTAAAAATACTTCTATATATAAAAGTCTAATATCAGATGTGTTTCATTTAATATTATGAGGGTCAATCCCCCTTTACTGAATAAAATTGAATGAGAACCTCTTTTGAAAAATTGGATAAGAGGAAAACCATTAAAATAACATAGAATAAATGCATTAAAGAAACCTGAACCAAAAGTTTCAAAATGGTATTAAGAGTCTAATGGGAATAAAATTTCAACATACATAAAGGAAAAAGTTTCATCAACCCCCCCCCCACACACACATATACACACGAAGAAGTTACATTGTGTTAGTCGATCACAATGAGGAAAATCACCATTCTAACTCACACAAACATTTGTAGGGAGGACCAGATGATATGTTCCAACAAAACTATCTCCCTTTAGAGCTTCCCAACCAAATGATCTTTTGAATAACTTGTATAACTATAAACCTTATTATACACAAATCGAGACCAGAAGAATTGTGAAAAATTGATTCAGGGTGCCTATCCATCCAATAACAAATATGATTGGTGGATAAATGATGGGTGTTAGCACACCCATACCTTTTTCGAGGTCACTACTCAGTCTTACCTATATGAAGATGTAGCACCATCCACGTGAAATAAAACTAAATCTAATATAGAAAAAACACGTGTTACCCAATCAAATAGAATGTCTAAAAAATCAGAATGGGATCCAACTGAACCATGCATAATACTAAAATAACAATGTCTATAACCTGGGTATCAACAAAGAGACTATCAACCTATATATCATGAACATGAAAGAAGACACAAAAAATACTCTACACTATCACGTAATACTAGTGACACCCAGTGGCCTCCAGTTCACAGTCATCACTAATAGACGAAACAAAACCATATCACCATCAAAAAAATTTCATGAACCTCTACCAAATTGTATCTAGATATTATCTCAGTATGCCAAACAACGCCCATCATGAATCCTAATCTTTAGTATGAACCCAAGCCTACATCATCCATAAATTATATTCTTCCCCGAATCTCACAAAAATGATTGAAGTGATGAAGGTGCCCAGATCTGGACAAACCCATTTCAGAAGTAAGGGAGGCCTCACACACCACCTACATCGATCTCTGACAAATGATGTGAAATCAATGACACATCCACTACGATATTCACAAAACCAAATGATGAAGATGAGGAAAGGATGAGAATAAAGGGAAAGAAGCATGAAAGCATCAAACAAAAAAACCCAGATAGATATACCAACTAGAATATTCAAGAATAAGGATCTATGATCCATTAATGAGACATCCTACAAAAATTCACTAATAAATAACAACCCACAAAGGCCAATAAATCAGATGATGTATATGATTTTTATCCACCCATGAGGTTATTAGAGGAAAGCATAGATGCGTGGTTTTACAGTACTAGAATAATGTGAATCCACCCCCTAAAAATCATTTAATATCAGAGGAACAATTTTAGTTTACCCTGTATTATATTTTTCCTTATTTGATTAAGGTGCATTGCACTCCTTTATTTATGCTTTAAAGGTATCATTTTTGGTGAATAAAATGGATTCCCTATAATCTCATATGCACCTTGATATGCATCCAGTCAAAATTATTTACTAGAAAAAAAAATTTACATTCCACTTCTTTAGTGGTTGATTCCAACAAGTATTTTGAAGGATTTTATGGTTTTGAATGTGGTAAAGTTTAATTTTATTATAGGGATGTACTAGGTGGCTCAATTCCAATCATACATTGACTAATATGAATGTAGGGTATATTTATCTTATCTAGATAGTATAATGTATACCCTCCATGGGGAGAATAATCTTTATCCTAGCATAGTGGGTCCTGACCAGGGGTAGGTCAAGGTTATCACCTCTAATATAAATAGTTTTGTACTTAGAGAAATGGAGAATAAATGAAGTTTATTTACCTATAGTGGGGGATTGTTACTCAAATGTATTCCATGGATACTTTTCTTGATTTCTATAAAAGAGAGTGGTGAAATTTGTGATTTATCTTCTGTCTAGAATTAAACTTATCCTAATTACTCTATATCAAATGTACCTATCTAATTTTATAGTGTTTAAAATCTACTTAGATGATCTTTATTCAAAGGAATTAATTAGGTCAATTTCATATCTCTATAGTGAGCTAGTCTTCTTTAATAATAAGTCTAGTGAGGTTCTTCACATTTAAGAAGAAAAAAAATATATTCCAAGGAATTATTAAAAACCATCACCCCTTATATGAAATCCGTGATCTATTTGAAAAAATAATTGGGAAAAGATGGTAATTGAAAATTGACCATCAATCGGGATATCACTGAATTTTAATCTAACTAGAATATTTTTCGATGACCACTTTAGATAGATGATATGATTCTTTTTTGTGAATGGACATGCATTTCAAGTTGGTCAATGTTGTTATTTTTTAAAATTTTCTATGAATCATATATTTCATCGCTTGTTTGATTCAGTTGTTGTGGTGCTTTTGGATGATAATAATTTCATTCTGAATATTTGTATATACATTTACATCATAAAAGAATTATTATAGGCCTTATAAAATTATCAGATATTGGATCAACTATCAAAGTGATCTTTTGATATCTGATAATTATAATTCCTTGAGCATATGATTTTTGAAGAAACCATCATTATAGATAATGAGGTGGTATAATTATATATGTCATGAAAATTACCAATGAATGTATTTGAGATCAAAAATTTTCATAGGATAGAGGGTTACTACCACCACATTATCTAAGAAGTTCATATAGTTATTTAATTTATTATTGTGTTGAAAAGGAACAAAGATAAGTTTATATGGTCATATTAGAGTGAATTGGCCTTAAAATAACAAAGAGGAAGTAAACCATATCTCTTATTGTCATTATACCATACCCAAGTGAGGTATTTATGATGTATTGGGATGTATCATTGGTGGGTATTTGATAGTTCATTATGAAATATAAAGGGGTAGGGGTTTATTTATCTATATAACTTCATACTCATGAAAATAACTACCCTACTCATAATCTAGAATTGGTAGTTATGGTTCATTGCATGAAAGTGCTGGAGATATCTCCTATTCGGGGAGTGCTTCATGGTACTTATTGAATAAAAAACCGTGAAATATATATTATTTAATTGAAATTTGTATATTAGGAAGTAAAAAATGATGAGTACCTATTGTTGTTGGATTTTAACATTCAATATACCCCCAGTAAATTCAATTTTTTTACAAATTCTAGATGAAATAATATTACACTTAAAGGGTGGTATATGTGAAATAAGAGTATGTATTAACGTATTTCATGATTGAACTCTATGTGGATGTGGTAAAGGAAAATTTTGGATAATAATTAAACCACATTCTTTCTACACCATCAATTTCATAATGCATCATGTACTCCTAGATATCTAATTGTGACAGAAACATCACTTAAGATAAATAATATATTGTGTTGATCCACGATTGTGGGAAGATACTTAATAATTTTTGAAAATATGCACAATCATTCCCATATGTTCATAGAATAATCATTGTTCATATGAAAATGTTAGAGGAAGTGATGAAGGAATATAATTTATCTAGATAAGAAATAATGTTGGAATCATATATATTTATCCAAATATATGTTGCAAGTTCTAGTGGTATGGAATGTAGAAAGAATGTTTTGGGATTTGTATCTAGATACCTCACATATCAACTTGTGAAGTCATATAATCAAAAACCAATAGGTACACTCAAATAAATCCCATTCGTATTATAGAAATTGGATGAAATCATATTTTGTGACCAATTTACCTATATTTCCTAAAGGTAAATATTTGGTTTGGGTAACTGTGGATTTTTACCTATGATTATGATTTTTTACCATCAATGAGGCTTATTAATTATATGATGTTAGGATAATGTATTTAAGGTAAATTATGATGATCTATAAAATACCTTACAATATTTTTTATTAAATTGACCCATAGTTTATCCATCAGTTCTTGTAGGTTATTTTATAGGAATTAGGGTTATATGTGAAATTGAGTACCATATTAAACAGAAAATATTGAAATTACTAGAAAAATTCTATATTATATTATATATGCTATGAGAATATATCATTGATTTAAATAACTAATGGTAAGAACTCCAACATTTAGGGGTGTTATCATATAATAATAACTAAGAATCATCTATCTAGATGACTCCAACTGATGCTCTATATGGGTAACTATTTTTTGTACTTATGCTAACTAGATATAGGCGCATCATTAGTGATCAGACCTATTATTTTCTAATATATGACTAATCTTGTAAAAAAATCTGAAAAAACATATGATGGTCCAAAATATATGTAAATACTATTGAAAATAGTGAAAGAGACCTTCATAATTTAATATTTGTGACCACATATTTCTTTTGGAATATTTTTGGTTGTATCATTGACGAATGAGCATATAGTGGAACCTATCTCAGAGGTATTCCATGTCTTTAAGATAATTATTTATATTAGAGAAGTTTAATATCATTTATGTTTTCCTTTAAGAGTCGAAGTTTTTAACAATACAATCTGTATGTCCTAAATATAGAAGCATTCCCTTGAAGCGCCACATGTAATTCAATATAATGATACAGAGTTGGAGTTTAATGCATCATATATAGAGTATCATATAATAATTTTCAAATGAATTTGAAAACTATTTTGGAAAAAAATTATTCATTTTCTATAGTTTAATTAGGAACATGGGAAAATCTAATATTATAACTAGGATTGGGAAACTAGAATAAAAGTACAATAGAATTTAATATTCTCCAAAGAAGATAAATAAAAAAATTTTAGTTAGAAAACATAATAGTGGGGTTGTTAGAATGTCCATAACTTTTATGATCTAGTAACTCTTTTTAATTATTGTCCTCTCAAAAGTTGTTTTTGTCTATTTTGAGTTTATGGTAGGTTTAAAAGACTATAGGAGGTTTTAGGTAAATTTTGAGGAAAAAAGTGAGGTGGTGTGATGTAGAAAGCACCAAGTACTAGGTGGGTTAGTATTGGTACCTAGTAAATTAATATTGTCTATCCAAAAAAATTCAAGGAAAAGGTTTTCTTAATAATGTTCAATTTGGATTTTTGTAGCTTGAAATTAACCCAGTTAATCACCTTCACTGTGAATTTCATTTCAATTATCCCCATTTTAGATTCCTTTTAGCCTCTCCCCACCCCTCTCGAACCCCCTTATTTATTAAATCATCAAATATTTCCCATGGTATCTTGGTTTCATCATGGGGGTTCACTTATATTAAGGAAATCCCATATTCTTTCCCAAATATCCCTCTCGAAAACTATTATTTTTTTTGTAGTGTTGATCCCTTTTATTTTAACATTAGTGATTCTTAAATAGATTTACCTCTATAATTTACTCATAGATTTTTCTATTATAGAAAGTTATTTTGTGAAATATTAAGGTAATGTCTTAATTTTATTTCATAGTTTTAGATTTCATCTCAATATCTACCCAAAACCAAATTATTTTATAGTGTTGGATTGATTTAAAAAAATGAGTTCTGGTTTATGTTTCTTCCGCAATACCTAATTAATAGATCTGTAAAATAATTGGAAGTACTTCCCCTTCCTCCCTAAATATCCATTTAGTTTTTGTTTAGAAATGCATAGAACTGATCGAAAATAATGAAAACCAAATGGGTTTCCTTTGAAAAAACATTTTATTCAATTTTTTGTTGAATAATATGAAATTTATTAATATTTTTTGTTGTGTTTTATTATTGTCACATGTAAGTATAAAATATCATTTCTTTAACATGTTTGGTAAATGATTAAACATGCAATGTAATATCTTCAAGTGGAAGTTGTAAATTCTTTTCATGATTAATGTTTTATTTTTTCAAACCTTCTTAAGATACATTATTTGTTTTTATTTTATTTCTCACAATATGTTTGCTATGTGTAAATTCAATAGTACTTTTTTATGAGATAGACAAATTGTACTTGAAAAAGTGGAATATCTACACACGAATGAAATGTTATTAGGTATAAAATATATATGAACATGTTGATGATATGGGATTGGATAACAATGACTTAAACCTGTTATACCCCTTAACCCTATAATTAATTGAATATTTGGATCAGTTATCTCATCTCTTTTATAAATGATTCCATTTCCCACAAATGGAATGGATGGTTTACCCTAAATCTATAATGATTCATCATAGAACCCAGTTTAATCCAAAGAAGGTATGAAAGGTATGGATTTGTTTTAATATATGAAAGTAATAAATTTTGTTATAATTATTATTCATTAAAATATGTAAATTGTGTATTATTTATTCAGATTATCAATTCTTCCTTCTTTGTTTTGTTTCTATATATACTTGAATATATGATAGGTGGTTAGGGGTGGGTGGTGATTTCCTATCGATTATATCATACTCACACCTTGAACGATTCCCAATGGGGATGTGTATAAACACTTTTTAAATGAGATGGGGGTAAGGGAAAGGTTCCTGAACAAGGACTTAGCTTCTAATAGAGTGTGGTGTCTAGATGGACACAATTTTTGACTATTGGTGGGTGAACATATTTATTATGTGAGATCTATAAATGAAATAGTTGTGTTGTTTATAAATATTTGTATCTTTAATATTGGGTATTTATTCCATGTTTGGTAGTAACTTTATGTACATATCCTATTTTTTCTACTTTATAGTTAGTTTTTCCAGGGTATAGCTATTTTCATGAGCCTTTATGTTGTATGTGTTACATGTTTAGATGATATACTTATTTATGTTTAAATCCAACATTCCACTTAATTCTATTGATAATATTCTATAAAACAATCCTCCATGGCCCTTTTTTAGTCTATATTTGAGAAAATCCCACTGAGTTAAAAAAATTATACCAAGGGGGAAATCCAACTCCAATTGAAACTTCTCATAACCCAGGATGTTTACACAAGCCTTTAGAAACATAGAGGTGTTCCTAAGATATTAAATAGTACTAAATTTATCCTTTTAAAATTATAGGGACATGACTATTAAATTAGCTATGTATTGGAGTAGGAGGGATGAAAAATGGATGGTGGGGGTCAGAATCCATTTTAGATACATTATATAGCGGATATTGGTGATATTTATGATTATATGGGTAATCTAAATAGTTAAAGTGAATATATGATGATAAAGATGATGGATATAGTTAAAGAGTAGAGATTACCTTTTATAAAATGTCCAATAAATCAATATTATTTCCTAAGGGAGAAAAAAATTCCCAACTGATGGAAATATGTATACATGTG
This sequence comes from Viscum album, assembly GCA_963277665.1. NCBI lineage: Eukaryota > Viridiplantae > Streptophyta > Magnoliopsida > Santalales > Viscaceae > Viscum > Viscum album. Next base: position 947,597,887 of record OY728155.1, on the reverse strand, counting down.
GGGATATAGTTTGAAGAGGGGACTATTTAGAGAAGTGATTATTGAGAAATTCCCTCTGATTCCTAAAGGGTATATTATATTGGATACTTATATTTAAAATAGTTAATAATATCATCATATATTCACCAATGAGGTGGGGTGAATCAACTAATATTTTTATTTTATATTCTGTCATCGTACAATCTTCATTGACTGTTAAGGTGGTTGAATAAATTTCTATTTTGACTTAATTAACATATATCTAGAAATTTTGTTATGATATTATTCATTTAATTCCTGAAACACATACCTAAATAGACCAATCATCGAAATCATATTGAATTCACAAGGTTATCCATTTAAAAATAATGTTTATAATCTTAACATGGCACCAAAAATCCAAGATCACATTATCCACTAATCATCATGTAAAAAACAATATGGGATTAACCATGAACTCATTTTTCATAAAAATACATCCTAATAGATGTATCATTATGTAAGATAACCAAACTAACAATATTCGAGAAAGTAAAATAGTTATTATTAAATATCTAAATGTGACTCTAATTTATAATAGATGTATTTCTCCATCAATTCTATTATTTACACATAAATTTTATAATAAAATAGAATATAAAAGAATTATTCAAATACCCAATACCAATTTTACCTATTCACCATCCAATATTGATGAAATATTAATCATTGAACTTTAAATAATAAGAAAATTATGATAACATAACTACAAATTTCAGATAAGTATTCATCCTCATCATGAGAACCCTTTATCTTCACATAACTGTTTTTAAACAATAATGTAAGATTTAATAATGATACTACACATTTATTCTTTCTCTTAGATGTATTATTTGTACTCTTCAACTATTTAACTATTTATATCATATAAGACTCTCCTCTTACACCTATTTTTCTACCTTTCACAATATCCATCAATCGACATTGTTTGAAAATTTAAATTTCAAATTTAACACCAATTCCAACATCATATTCAACTTATCCATCTTGAAACTGATTCTTTGGAACAACAAAAAAACTCTTATACATATTTTATATGTTTTATGAATGGTGTATATTAACTTTTAATAGCCTGTAATTCAAATCTGAAGACACATCATCAAATTAACTAGAAAATGTACATAAAAAGGAAAAGATGATGTGATCATTTTCATTATAGAAAATCTTTGAAAATCATGGGGTGTCCATGAGTTTCAAAGTAAAAACTCTATAGTTTCTAAATAATAACTTCAAACAACTTTACTTCTAGGAAAAAAAATTGTGACATCTTATATTGTGGCACGCCCACACTTTCTACAACCAACCAAATTTCTCCCAGCCACCAAACCTGGGATGCATTTATAAGATTTATGATTCAACCTACTATTTCGTGATGAAATTTCATCACTCAATATATATATAAATAACACAAAAAAAACATAAAATATAATAATTATAGAATAATTTTATGGTATTGAAATACTTTCTTAAGAATATTCTTGTCTAGAACCCAGATCATAACTTTCTCCAACCACTTGATATGTTATTATTTCTAATATTCCTAATTTTCATCTTGGGTAAGAAAATCATGACATGATACTAACCATTGTATCATTATTAGTTCTATCTTCTTTAAAATTTATTTATACTTAACTCTTAAAAATTTAACATATTCAAATCAATACCAAACTCCCTAATAACCTTCACATCATCTTAATCAACAAAAATTTAGATGATTTGAATGTGATTCAAGTGTTAACAAAATATTACAAATAATATGAGAAAAAAATATAACACCAATGTAAAAAATCATTTCGACGTCACTTTTAATAATAACTAGTAATAATTCCCATTGTGAAACAACCACCACATGGGATATTTCCATTATTAAACATCTTCTTAGAATCAAAAATCCCCCTACACTTTATATTTTTTTCGATAATTGAACATAAATAACTCTCAACCATATCAATGAATCATAAATAAAATATTATAAGCCAATGTGGCTGAACATTGTGTAGGAAACATGAAAAAATAATAACAATATCAAATCCTTCCATAATAAATAGTTTCACTAACTTCTATACTGCCACATACAAGAAAATATCAATTTTTAAAAACTAATATAATATATTTTCTAACCAAACTACCTATATATGTACTAAATAAATAGGTTATAATATTTCAAACATTCACCAGTACAACAGCTCACACTTTCACCAATTTATAAACATTATTTTCACATATTTCCCCTTTTCAAAATGCAAGAGAACCAATATTAGTAACCAAGAGACGGTGTCTAATTTATTACATTGTAATAAGATTCAAGGGATCACATAAATAAGGGATAATTAGTTCACTATTCTTGAGGATCCTAATACATACATGATTCAAATTTTATAATGAAAATAAAATATAAAAAGTAGTAAAAGTAAATATTCTTCATCCCTAAAACACTTTCAAATATTCCTTCTTCATATCCAAAGTAATGTAAAATAGAATAAGGGTGAGATAAAAAAAATTAAGGGTTATATGAAGTAGATGATATCCTGATTAAATATGGAATAGGCAATATAGAAAGGTAAAAAACTAAAAACATGTAATTATTAATCAATTTCCTGAGTAAAAAACTCACCCATGGATAATATCCATGCTTTAATATCATAGAAAATCATAATGGAGTTTTCAATAAATAAAATTCATATTTTTAGAAGTCTTGATTAGGGACTTATGTAGTGATGCTTTTAAATATGTGTTGGTATAAACTAAAATTGTAACACATTTTTCTATTTTTCTAATATTCCAAAACCCCTTTTTTATAAATAATTGGATGGGTTTAGTCTGGTGTTGTTTCAGGTTGAAATTTTAAATGTTTTCAAAATTCTAGGCTAGTGCATGGTTTGTACATAGTTTTTACAAATCATGCACCCCCTAAGGTAAAACAATGTAACATAATGCAGTATGATTTTCCTGGTTGGTTCTTGGTTATTAAAGTCATATTCTATCTTAGGAGAAATTGTGCGGCCCATTTAAAATAGTATAATGCTTATCACACATATTTTTTTTAAATATTCAGATCTCCCTATCTAATCATGCATAGGATTTTTTTAATCCTAAAATCCAACATTAAAATCTACCCCCCCCCCCATTTTAGGTTATGGATGAACCTAGCATGGACCCATATGAGTATTCTTCCTTAGGGTAATTCAAGAGAAATTATAGTCCCCTTAGATTCCTCCCAGAAGAGATTTGAATCTTGAGGAACGCCATTCAATCTTCTCCCAGTTAGTTTTCTCTTCCTGATCTCTTTCTCACATGATCTCTATTCTCCTCTATAGGGTATTTGGATCCCCATGTTGCTATTTGGATCTGAAAACATCTATTTGGGGATCTTGAACCTAGGTTTTATCCTCATTTTCCTTATTTTTTGATCAACATTCTTTATTTTCGAACCATAATTATGATTTGGTGAATTCATATACATTAATTCCAAGGTACCTGGTTCCATCCTGACTCCTAAATTTTGTTAATAATAAATTTATTTATTTAATTTAAATCATTTTAATTAAATTTAACTTCTTGATTTCTATTAAATGGATTCCAATTTCTTTGTTGAAAAAATCCAATTCCATTGAATTGGGGTTTTAAAAATGGGTTTATATCCTAAATTTGGAAAACCCCCAATTCTATTGAATTGGGGGGTTTTTATAGAAATTGATGAAATTTAAATTGTTTAATTTAAATTTTATAATGTGTTTGATATAAAAATTTTGAAACCCCTTTATTTTATTGAATTGGGTGTTTTTTGTAAAATTGAAGGAAATTTTTTTAAATTAAATTATTGGATTTAATTGTGAAAGTAGATTATGAAATTGAATCGTGAATTGACTTAAAATTTCTATTTGTGAAAATAGTTTAAAATGGGTTTTATATAAACCTTATGGTTATAAATTGGAAAAGGAATGTTTTTTTATCAAAAACTCATTATGGTATTTAAATCGAAATAGGCATTTTGGAATGGGGGAATGAGATTTAATTCGTTTTTAAGGTTTCCTAAAAGAAATTAAACATCATTGAGTTGTACTTGAGAAAATTCAAGCCTCTGTAGTGAGTTAGTTATAATGACAAACACTCTAGGTAAGAATTTTCCTAGAAATGGATTGATGTACCATGATGATAAATATTGCTTAGCACATCATTATTCACCATTATGATATAGATTATTCCTCTCTGGCCATCATCATGGGACGTCTGTAAACATTACGGATTATCACATGGGTGTATAAGAATCAAATATCCTAGAACTCTAATTACACTTGGAATATGATTGGGTTTCTCTCATGTTTACATATGAGATATAAATGTATTCTATTGTTGAAATTTTTTTTACATGCATTAAAAATTTGTAAAAACTTTTTTATATAAAAGTGTTTTCTTAAGAAATTTTGTAGAGCCCCATTTGTGAATATATTTCCATCATTTTAAAATGTGAAGCATGAATTTCTAAAGTATTTCAAATATTTAATTATAAATCATGATTTTATTAAATATTATTTTTAAATTCTAATGATTTACTTGAACATTAAAAGAACTTTTTTGGTTTATTTTATATTGGAATCTTGTTAATGAATCCTTGGTGAGACCCTGCTAGGATTTTAACTCACACCCTACCTATTCCATTAGGTGTTTGTATATTTTCTCCTTCCAGGTTTGATTAGAGGAAAAGCACCACATGGAGGTGGTTCAAGATATTGATCCATGGACTTAGAGAGTTGCATAGAATGCGGACTAAGACTATTTATCTTCCTGTTTTCTAGTACTTTAATATATTAATTTGTTTATTAATACCTATTTGAATTCAGGTATACATCATCCACTCCATGTTTTCATGTACACATACTAATTTGTTATCTTTATTCTATATTCTTAGTGTAAAATCTGTTCCCACTTACATTTTTCATGATGCCATGTGCTTGTATCCAACCCATGTGGATCAAGAATGCTCTTAAGACATTGTCATGATAGGCTCAGTTATCAGGTTACCAAGATATCTAGGATAGTTCATGACAAATTTTTATCAAAGGTTCAGGTTGATCTTCTTATCTTGAAATCAATATGCAGCTGTGTATTCTTATGTGGACATAGGAGTCATTCGCGACTGGGTTTCTGGCTAGCTCTAATGTCACACCCAGTAATTTTAAATTACCTATATTATTAATTTTCCTGGAATCAGGTAGTTTGGGTTGAAGCCCAGTTTATACTATTGAATTTTTATTTAAAAATACACATTTTAGGCATGGTGGCATTGGGCGGATGAGCAGACCACGATCTGGGAAAGTTGTACAGCTTCACTCAGGTTACCGTGTGGCTTTCCCGATCATCCAAATAAATAAATAAATAAAATTAAAATGATAAAAAAATAAAAATAAATGGATTATAAATAATAATATTAATGATGTTATTATTGTGAAAGATAATTATATTATTATGTTTATTATTATAATGATTATTAGTATTTAGTTTATCAAGTATATTATTATTATTACTATTATTATTATTATTATTATCATCATCATCACCATAATTATTAAGATTATAATTATTAAAAAAATAATTTGTTAGTGTTATTTTCTTTCCACGCCCACTCATATATCCCCTCCCTCACAAACCCCCTCCCCTCCCCCATCACGCTGCAACTTCCCCTTCCCCCTAACCCTATGTGTGATGGATTTCCCCCTCCCTAGACCTCGTTGTGCATGCCATCTCCTCCCATGGTTGGAATCCTTCCCCTTCTATGGAAACCTAGCACCACATATCCACCCCCACACCTCCCTCTCATGACACGCAGTCAACCTCCCACCCTTCGTGGTTCACAAACCCTCTCAGTTGGAACCGTCTGGTGGCTCCCAAAGTAGCGAGACCCCCCTATGTACACGCCTCTATCTCTGGTATCCCCTCTTAGAAAAACACCCCCATTGATGTGGGGTTTTTGATTTCCATCAGGTTGAGTAGTGTTTTAAGGTATAATCTTTGGTTTTTTTCTTTGAATTATTGAATTAGGGTCTTATTTTGATTTCTCGTGGTGTGATTGGAGTTTCACACCAATTTTTGGAGTTTTCGACACCCGTGGTAGGTGGTCACATCTATAAACATTATTTGGATAATTATTTTTCAGGCATAGTTAATTTAATTCATTACTTGGTTAATATGTGTAGTTTGAAATTTTTTTGAAAATGTTTCATATGCATTTAAATTTAAAGTATCTTTTTTAGATGAAATTGATTGTTTTTCAGGTGTATCCCATGTTGTGCTATTTGATTTCAATTTATAAATCATACAATTGGTTATTTAAATTATGTAAGGGATGTGAATGGTGTTTGGAATGGTTTTTAGTGTGTATTTGATTCTAAAAACGGGATTTTGGGTATGTTCTTAGTGTAAGGCCTTGTGGTGTTTCATTGGGTTATTTTTTAAATTCTATAAATAGTTTATTTAAATTTTTTAAATTTTCCAAGTCATATTTTGGCATTGTCATGATGTGTGGTTGGTTTTAAAGTGGTGTTTTGATATGAAATTAGATGTTTTTTTATGTAAATTTTTTTGTTGTTAATTTTAAAGTGTTCATAATTTATTTTATTGATTTATTATTTTTTATTTTGAAAACGATAGATATAATTAATGACGAATGTCAACAGTTGTAGAAGTGCAAATCCATGAAGGAAAATTGTCCAGCCAATGCTGATTAGAATCGAATGTGCCTGAGGCCGCAAGTTGAAGGGGCACATTGTTTCCATCCCTTTTGGTGAAGGAGAAGTTGAAAAATGAGAAGAATTGGGGATGTGTGATAATTCTTTTGATGATGAGGCCAAAGGACTGGGTTCCACAATCATTATGGTAAGTAGCATCGATTGCGGTGAGGCAGTCAGACTCAATGTTGATATCAACCCACCCATGGTCCATAGTGAGCATCATACCAGCAAGGATGGTGGTGGCCTCAGCCATGGCAGGTTCCCAGAATGCATGGTGTGGTTCGTATTTTGCCGCAATGATTTTCCCCATATGGTTTCGGTCCAGGAGGCCAAGGACAACGAGCCCATCCTTGGGGAGTTATGAATCCACGTTGATCTTAGGGAACCATTCCGTTGGAGGATTCCAATGAGAGGGGTATGAGGGGGTAACACCTGCGTATGCATAAGTAAGTGTATATATATATATATATGTGTGTGTGTGTGTGTGTGTGTGTGTGGGTTCCACCATTACATGTATAGTCATATATAGTAGTGAATATACATGTATGGGGCTAGGTGTGCCCATGCATATATATTAAAATGCATACATAAGTGAGTGGAGACTAGTATATCCATTCAATAATATATGTAAGGATCCCCTTGCACATGTTCATGGCCTTGCGGGTGTGTGCATAGGGGATATTTGTCCTTATATATATGATAAATTGAATATACTTAGTGTGGGGAAGCATCTTTTAGTTAGAAAGAACCAAGGGCCAAATGTTCGGTTTAGTTCCACCCTGAGGTAGGTTCCATGTGCCTTGATCTTTAATTAGAACTTCCTTTTTTTCTTGGTGTTCTTTTAAAAATTATGTCACCTTCTTTTATATGAAATGTATATGAAATATATATATATATATATATATCTATGTGTGTGTGTGTGTGTCAATATATATGATTTTGGTTCTTTTAAATTGGTTTCCTAGATGTTTTGAATGTGAAATGGGAATTTCAAAAGACATATGGTATTTATGCTGGGTTTTGTTATAATAGTATAATGACATGTTTATTTTATTAAAAGGATTACCCCATTGTAGGCATGTTTTTAATATTGTTTTTAATACATGGTGTCCTGGTTTTTCAAGTGTTCTTTAAAATGATTTTTGGAACATTAAGGTGTTGATAAATAATGTTTTCTAAAATATTAAAATCCCTTATAAGGAAATGAGGCCCATTTCGAACTTTGAGAATGGTTTTTGAAAGTGTAAAACCCCTCTTCAGGTATTTCCCCAATTTTGATAAATGTGATATAAGTATTAACATGTGATTTATGATATGTGCCTAATGTTGAGTCTTATGGATTGTGTGATGTTAAAGAGGGGGAATGAACTTATGGAGGGAGAATGATGGTGAGAGGTTGAATGGGTTTTTGGTAAAGAAAGTGTCATGTACAGTTATGTTCACTTGATAAAACCTCACCACCATTTGAAATAGAGAATATGGGTAACCCTGGGTATCTAGGTGGGATAAATATGACTATTATTCTAGATGATTCATAAGTTGTTCATCCCAGTTTCTTTTCACTGGTTTGACACTTTAAACACAAATAAAACATTATGATGATTGGAGACTACTAGGTTATGGGTGTATTCTATACTAGTGGCTCGGGCATGAGAATTTAGTTGTCCATTGTTTCTATACTACATTTTCACTGAGGTAAGAGGTTCCTAGGGCCCTATTTGTTCTAGTTACCTATATGGGTTGACCATTGTGCTTGTTTATGACAGGGTTTTTTAAAATTATTTTCATTTTAGTTTCTTTTTTCTTGTTTCCTCCTTTGAAAGATCCATTATTTAATGAAACCTATTTGCCTTTCGTTTGGTAATGTTGATGAATGCTTGGAGCTATTTTGAAAATATAGTAGAATAGAAACACTTCTATAAAAATGTAAACTTGTGACTTGATTTCAAAAATAATGAAAATTTTATTTTAATATGTCTTATTTTTAAACTAGCATAATTGAGTTTCTTTTTAAAGGAAAGGGAATAGGGTGTTTTTTCTATTTGGAATTCCTTCTTAGCATCCCAGTGCTCATGTCTAAATTATTTTAAAATTTTAGGTTTCTCTTTTCATGGTTCTCTCTTGGGGATATTGTGGTTTTTATGTTCCATGGTGACCCATGAGGTCACTTGAGGTATGTTTATTTGCTTCGTTTATTTTTATTCCCACTTTGTGTATATTTAGTTTATCTTATTTTATTTATTTATCTTTAATTTATCAGGTAAATTTTTTCCAAACATTTATTTATTAAATGAGAACTTTTTCCAGACTGTGGTGATTAGGAACACCCTTCGAGCCTTGTTGTGGACCGGGTCAGGCATCGGGTCAGATGGATACCCGGCTTGGTTAGTGACCAAATGGTATCATATGAGGTTATTCCTTTTTTAGTCTTGTTACCTAGGGTAAAGATTAAGGTTATACGTGAGCTAGGATTGTTAGAACTCGATGTTATGGTTAAGAGTAAGGTGCATTTCCAGCACACCCCATTATGGGACTTGAGTCACTAAGAAATTCAAGTTCCATCTGAGTTTTTTTGGCCCTTTTGGTTGCCTCTTAGTTGGAAAATGAAATGGGAGTTGGGTGAATGGTCTTAGTGAGATCATAGGGCCTAGAAATCCATGTGGAGTCAGGGATATAGTCCTAGAATACTCTCAGTGTCAGTGAAGTGATTGACATATGGCCGCAAACCTCATTTCCATGTTTCCCACTGGCACTAGATTTCTCTTGCATAATTCTACGTCTCTTTGTTGTGGAATCATGGAAATTTTATTTATATGTAAATATGATTTGGTCTTGGGGAAGTGGAAATTTTTTTCAAAATAATTTATTTCAAACTGATGTGTATGTTTTGAAAAGTGTGGATTTAATGTTTTAGTTCTGAAAAATTGAAAGGTTTTGTTTTGTTCTTTGGCGTTCTCACAGGTGACCACTTATAGAGGCATATAAGAAGAGGAGGATGTTAAATGGTATGATTGGGTGAGTGATTGCATAGACACGAGGTGGGTGCTTGGTGTGGCATGAAAACATGCATGTGTGAGGCCCATGAGACAGTATTGGTGTTTGGAAAACCCATAAAATTTGATTATTTTTAAAAAGTAATTTTAATGAAAAATATGGAGTTTTAATACCTGGTGAGTGTGGGGTGTTTCTATTATATTTTGGGAATGTTGTTTGTGATGTGTTTTGAACCGAGAATTCTTTTTTAGTTGATTTTTTTTGGAGTTTGAGTTCTTATTGGTAAGTTGTTTTGAAAGTGTGTGGTTAGTGGATTCATTTGAAAAGTGCTTCAGGAAGCCCTTGTAGTGGTTCCCTCTATATGTTTAGTGTTCGCTTGCAGTTTTTATTGGAAAATGAACCATTTTAATTGGGTCCATGGTTTTCATTCTTGACTAGTGTACACCCCCATAAATAATTAATGCATGATTAATGTTTGGCCATGAGTGATTATCCATTAGCAAGTCCTCCAGTTGATCAATGTACAAAATCTCTTCTTAGGTTTCACGGCTGATTTTATGTCTCTTATTTTTTGGTTTAGAATATCCTTTTTGCAAAGTAATAGTGGTTGTGGAAGGTAGGAAGGAACCCTAGATCCTTAAAATTCTTGATTTGTTAAAGGAAAAGTTTGATTTCGTCTCTATAAAGGTACTTTTTAATAGCGATGAAGGGAATTATAGTGAGGAATGGTGATAGCAGTTTTGGTTTTTGGTGTTGGTTTTTTTGAATGGGGCTTGGGCCTCTAATTTGGTTCATCTAAGTGGACGTTCATGTTGGGACAGTATTGTGGAAAATATGGTTTGAAATAAAAAGTTGCGATGTGAATTCATCTACTAATCACCTATATTTTTAAAAGAGTTCCATGAGAGTAAGTGGGTTGCGGGGTGTGTTTTGTTCTATTGATGTTGTTGTATTATGGTGTGGTTGTTTGCAGTAGTAGTAGGAAGAAATTTTGATTGCATGTTTTCAGTACTTGACTGTGAGGATAGAGATGCTTCAACCATTAATTCTCTATCCATCGGTCTCGGAGTGAAGCACCTGCATAGTCAAGAAACCCCCAAGGTTGTAAGGGACTTTGGTTTAGTCTTTGTCTTCAATTAGGGAAGTAATGATATTTTAAATCTTGTGTAGTTGTCTCATTCTAAGTAGCCCAGTTTGGTACAAAGAGGCGTGGGGACCTCACTTCCATTTTGTGACCCACATGGGTGGATGAATTTATCCATGGAGGTAAAAAGGCGGCGATCCATTTTTCTTAGGACTCTAGTAGTTGTTTCTCACCGAATGTGAGTCTTTATTTTGTGGCCCTTGTATGGAAAACCTTGTGAATTAACCCCAGTTTTAGTTGGGGATCATCTATAGATTGTAATACCCCTTGGGAATAAAGAACCATGTTGTGTTTTTTTGGTTAGGACTAGAGTCTTCTTACACCGAATCCCTTGTGATAGGCGATCTAGTAGGTGAAAAATGTTTTTGAGTCAACCCATGTCAGGTTCCTTTATATGTTCATACCGAACATTTAAACTAGTTGGCCTCTATGGTGGAGACATCCACTATTGGTATCGCTAAAATTCCCCAAAAATGAATAAATTTTAGCCCCTTTTTGTGGGTAGTCCATTCTGGCCTCCCCCTATTGGTATCCCCTTACCACCTCAGGTGTCAGTTGCTTCTTATGGTGAAGAGTCTGCTTGGGCCTCCCCATGTCAGTAATTTTATTTCATCCTTGTTGTTAGTTAAGGAATTGGTAGTATCATTTGGATGTATCCAACCCTAAGCCCCTTTCTTGAAAAGATGTTGGGGTCGATGCGCAGCCAACAAAATGGTGAGGTAAGGTTGTGTTAACCTCATTGAGTTCGTTATTTGTTTCTAGTATAATGTGTGAGCCTATTTGGAATGTTTATGATGTTTTGTATTGGTATGTATAAATGGTGTGTTGTGAGAGTTCATATCATTTTATTACCAATTGAATGTGTAATAGCTTCGGGGGGTGGGATTCACTAGACGATGAGTCCGTTTTGGGTCTCCCTAGTTTATTTTGTAGGTTCTTTTTCGTGGTTGACAGTGTTCTTAATTCTCTGTCACTTATTGTTTGTCGGGAACCTTTTTGAGCTAAGAGGGTGTATTGGTTCCATTTTTTGAGAAATATTGGGATGAATTTCTAGGGGTAGAAAGAATTATAGTGGGCATAATTTCCACACCCACTTCTTTTAAATTTTTTATTTTGTTAATTTTCATGGTATTGGGTAGTTCGGGATGAAGCTCAGTTTTAATTTTTGAGTTTTTATTAAAAAAACACATTTTAGGCTTCATGGCATCGGGAACATGAGTAGAAAACTATCTGGGAAAGTCACGCTGCTTCACCCAGGTTACCGAGAGGCTTTCTTGATGTTCAAAATAAATAAATAAATAAAATTAAAATGAAAAAAATACAGATTTAAAAATTATAATACTAATGAGATTATTATTATAAATATTAATATTATTATTGAGTTGATTATTATAAAGTTTATTATTATTTAGTTTGTTAGGTTTATTACTATTATTATTATTTTTATTATAATTATTACGCTTTTTTAATTGGTTAGGGTTTATTTTTTTCACCCCCACTCTTATATCCCCTCTCTCATGAACCCCCTCCCCTCCCCCATCACACTGAAACTCCCCCCCCCCCCCTAACCCTATGTGTGTTGCCTTTCCCCCTCCCTCGACCTCACCGTACATTCCACATCCTCCCATGGCAGGCGCCCTTTCCTTACTTTGCTTCCCTCACACCGCTCGACCATGCTCACACCTCCCTCTCACAACCCATGGTTAGACTCCCTCACTACGCAACACAAAACATCCCTCTGCCAAAACCCTCAGGCAGCTCACTATCCAGGGTGACCCCCCCCCCCCATTTTCGCATTCCCCTCTCTCTAGCAGCCCCACCAGGTAAAACCCTTCATTAAATCTGTAGTTTTGGTTGTCTACTTGGTTGATTTGTGTTTTTAGGGGTTGATCTTGGGTTTTTTGTTGTTCGAATTATTGCATTAGGGTCTAATTTTGGTTCCTTTTGGTGCTATTGGAGTTTCACACTAATTTTTGGAGTTTTCAACACTCAAGGTAGGTGGTTCAATCTATAAACATTATTTGGATAATTAATTTTCAGGCTTAGTTAATTTAACGTGTTACATGGTTAATATGTGTGCTGTAAATTTTATTTTTGAAAATATTTCATATGAATTTAAATTTAAAGTATCAATTTTAGATGAAATTGAGTGTTTTTCATGTGTAATCCATGTTGTGTTATTTTATGTCTATTTATAAATAATGAAATTGGTTATTTTAATTATTTAAGTGATACAGATGATGTTTGGATAGGTTTTTAGTGTGTGTTTGATTCTAACAATGGGATTTTGGGTATGTTCTTGGTGTAAATCCTTGTGGTGTTTCTTTGGGTGGTTTTAAAAATTGTGAAAATGGTTTATTTAAATTGTTTAAATAGTGATAGTCATTTTTTGGCATGGTTATGATGTGAAATTGGTTTTATAGTGGCTTTTTGATATGAAATCGGGTGTGTTTTGGTGTAAATTTTTGTGGTGATAATTTTAAAGTGTTTCATAAATTGTTATATTGATTTATTCAATTATATGCCTAGTGTGTGGTTTCTACTTTATAGTTTCATGTTGCTGGGTTGAAGGAGACATTCCTACATTTTCATGTGTAAGTATATATGTGTTGGTTCCCCTATTAAATGTATAGTCATCCATGGAAGTGAATAAACATGTATGAGGATAGGTTTTCCCATGTATATATATTAAAATGAAAACATAGGTGAGTGGGGACTAGTATATGAATATAAGAATATATGATAGGAACACCTTAAATAAGTTTATGGCCATGTGGGCATGTTTATATGGGTTAAGTGTCTTTATATGTATGTTAATGTGCATATGATTAGTGGGGGAGAATCATCATTTAGTTAGAAAGATCCAAGCACGGAATGTTTGGTTTGGTTCCACCCTGAGGTAAGTTCTTTATGCCTTGATCTTTAATTAGAACTTCCATTTTATGCTTTTTGTTGTTTTATAATGTATGTCTCCTACTTTTATATGAAATGATTATGCAATATATATAGGTATATTTTTAAATTATTGTGGTTATTGAAAAGTGTTTTCCTTGATGTTTTGAAATTGAAATGGGTATCTGCAATGACGTGTGGCCTTTAAGCTGGTTTCTTATAAAAGTATAATGACATGTTGATTTTCTTAAAAGGATTACCCCGTTGTAAGCATGGTTTTATTATTTATTTAAACAATCAGTGCCTTGTTAGTGAAAGTGTGCTTTTAAATGATTTTTGGAACTTGAAGGTGTTGTGAAATCTTGTTTTCTAAAATGTTAAAATCCCTTGTAAAGAAATAAGTCTCGTTCGGCACTTTGAGAATGGGTTAAAAAAGTTGAAAACCCCTCTTGAGGATTTTCCTCATAGTTTAAAAAATGTGGTATAAGTGTTTACATGTGATTTAAGATATGTGCCTAATGTTGAGGCTTATGCATTGTTTGACATGAAATTGGGGGAATTATCTTAAGGAGGGAGAATGATGGTGAGAGGTTAAATGGGTTTTGGATAAAGAAAGTGTTATGTTGATTTATATTCACTTGAAGAAACCATTCCACCATTTGAAATAGAGAACTTGGGTAACCCTGGGTATTTTTGTGGGAGGACTATATATAGTACACTAGATGATACAATGGTGGGTTTTCCCAGTTTTTTCTTGTAGGATTTACGTTTACAACACTAACTAAACATTATGATGATTGTTGACCACTAGATTATATGTGTGTTCCCTTGTAGTGGTTCCTGCATGAGAATTCAGTTGGTCATGGTTTCTATACCACATTTTCATTGATGTACGAAGTTCTTATGGCCCCATTTGTGCTAGTTACCTATAGGTATTTACCATGGTGCTTGTTTATGACATGGTGTTTGTAAAATTATTTTCATTTTAGTTGCATAAAACTTGTTTCCTCCTTTAATAGATATAATTTTTAAGTGAAGTATCTTCCTTTCATTTCAGATTGTTGATGAATGAATGGAACTATTTTTAAAATATACTGCAATATATATGATTTCCTTAAAAATATAAAAAATTTACTTTATTTCAAAAAGAATGAAAACATTATTTTGGTGTCTTATTTTCAAACTAGCATGATTGATTTTATTTGTTAAGGAAAGGGCATAGGGTTTCGTTGCTATTTGGAATTCTTACTAAGCATCCTAGTGCCCACACCTACTTTATTTTACAATTTTAGGTTTCTCTAGTCATGTTTCACTCTTGGAGTGAGTATGGTTTTAATATTCCATGCTTTCCCATGTGGTCACTTGAGGTATGTTTTGCTACTTAATTTGTTTTTATTCTAGAATCCAGTTTATTTAGTTTATATTATTTTATTTACTTTCCGTTTATTTATCGGATAACTCATTCCCAAATGTTTAATTAATACCCAGGAACTTCTGCCTTTCTATGGGTATTTGGAATACCCCACAATCCTTACTGAAAACTAGTTCAGGCACCATGTCAGATGATCCCCGGACCTGGTTTGTGACATCTCACCGTAAGGAACCTTAAGTCACCAAGGGTGGTTTTGGGAATGGTATATTGAAGATTAGTTCTGTCCTTAATATATGCTTTTTATTTGGATAGTATTGAAATACAAATCTTTTTGTCTATATCTTGGGATTTATTTCCACTCATTGATCTCTTTGAGTGTCCATATGATGTCTTCATTATTTTCTACTGATGTTGTGTAGAATAATACCTCTCTGAAGATTCACTAATCAGATTAACATAACACTTTCTTTATCCAAAACACACTGATTGATTTTGTATACTATCCATGCTTTAGGGCAGACACAGCCACTAATTCTCATTTAGGTTATATCTTTGGAACCTCAAATGGATTTCCTGTAGGAACATTTTCAAGAAATATTTTTCAAAAATACAACATTGTTTGAAGGCTCAAATGATCCTCAAGAGGTTGAGGAATGGTTGAGAATATATAAACTTCTATTTTTGTTCTTGGAGACACCTAACAAAATCAAGGTTAAGTGTTCCACCTATATACTGGAAGGATCGATTAGAAGATGGTGGGACAATATGGTGACAGAGAAGAAGCATGAGGGCTTATAGTGGAAAGACTACATGGTTATTTTCACTAACTGGTTCTATCTAGATTCAATGTTGTTGGCCAAGGCTATGATTTTTTTCAAACATGAGCAGGCTGATATGATTGTGATAGAGTATGTAACCCATTTTTCAAATCTCATACATTTCACACCAATGATTATATCTAATGCAAAGATGAAGTCTCGAAGGTTCAATTCAAGACTTCATTAGGATATTCATTATCCAGTTTTCTTATTGAAGATTTTTTCTTATATTAAGGTAATATATAGATCATTGATTGATGAAATAGACCTTGCTAGAAAGTCAGGGTTATAGGAATTTTCATTCTCTCCATGTGGTAGCGTTAGTTCCTTCATTGGAAAGTGGAAGTGTGATGATTCTTGTGGTGGTTCTCAATAGTAGGTTCATTCTATACCCAAAATAGAACCTATACGAGGCCCTTTTATTTTTTACCAGTGTGTAAATCATGGAAATTCAAAGGGGGTTTGTACTAAGGCACCCATGGTATGTGTTTCTTGTGGATTCCTAAGTCACTTACATAAATTCTTCCATGTTTATTCCACTTCATATAGTGGAAATGGATCATCGACTCCTCCTAAAACTACCGGGAAATCAGATGCTTCATCTATAAAAGGGTTCCATCTATAAGCATCTAGAACAAAGCTTATTAATGTTGGAATAGTATCTACAGAAATTAGATATAGGTCCATCAACCATGAGAGGTACCATCTATAAAACATTACTATTAGTCACTTATTTATTTGATACGGGTGAATCTCATTCATTTGTTTTAGCTCATATTGTTAATCTGAAAATATTCCTATAAATGTTTTATCTTATGTATGGGATTTCACTACACCCCTTGGTATGAAATGTGAGTATGGCCTCCATTGTACAACTTGTGTCTTCTCTCTATCAAATGTCAAGATTTCTTGTAGTTTTATAGTTCTTAACATGAAATCTCTTGATGTCATATTCGAAATGGATTGGATCATTTCTAATAAATCCTGGATTAAATTTTATCTTTTAAGGGTCTCCTTTACTACACCCAATGCTGTGTGTCGTTTAATTAAAGGATAATGGGTCCCAAGGTCGACCAGGGTCAAACCATATTATCTATATTTAGGGAACGTAATATCAGTTTTTTTATCATCTTGAGTGGGCATTTTTGAGAAGTTATCTCCCTCTAGTTATCATTGTGTTTTTTAATGTGTTTCCTTATAACTTCTATGGTTTTCCTTCTGTAAGGGAAGTATAGTTTTCTATTGATTTAGTTTCTAGTACTGTAAATGTTCTAATTACCTCTTACTTCGTGGAACCATCTAAAATGAAAGAGTCAAACACTCAGTTTAAAGACCTTCTAGAAAAAGTATTTATACATGTGAGTGTGTCTCCTTGGGTGGAACTAATTCTCTTTTCTAATAAATTTGATGGTTCACTACGCCTATATATTGATTACTAAAAACTCAATTGAGCGAATGTAATGAAAAAGTATCCATTTTCCTGAATTTATGATTTATTTGATCATTTGAAAGGGGTAAAGTAGTTCTTAAATATTTAACTTTGATCTAGTTACCATTAGTTGAGGATAAAAGAGCCTAATAATTCGAAAACCACCTTTTGAATCAGGTATGACCATTATAAGTACCTTATTATGTCCTTTGTTCTAACCAATTTTCCTTTAGTCTTTATGGATTTAATGAACATGATTTTCCGTTAATATCTGGACACTTTTTTTATGGTCTTTGTGAATGATATCCTTTTTTATTAAAAGTATGAGGAGGAATATGTGCATCATCTAAGAATAGTTCTAGAGTTTCTATGAAATAAAATACTTAATATAAAGATTTAAAAAATTTATTTTTAGATTTATGAAGTGATGTTCTTGAGACACGTGGTGTCAAAAAATGGTATTTCAATTGATCTTAAGAAGGTGAATGTTTTTATGACATGGGAGAAACAACAAAATTTTTTCAAGATTTATAGATTCTTGGGTTTATCTTGGTATTATCTTCAGTTTATTAATGGCTTCTCAAATTTGAATTCCTTAATTAATTCTCTAACTCATAATTGAGTAAAGTATGATTAAGATGATAAATGTTAGAGTTGTTTTATTAATATGAAATGGTTTTGAATATTAAATGAGTGTTGACTCTTCCAGAGGTTGTGTAGGGATACATAGCCTTCTTTGATGCATCAGGTTCAGTCTTGGTATGCATTCTTGTACAAGGAGATCATGTAGTTTATTATGAATCTCATCATATTATGCCACATGAGAAGAATTATCCAACCCATGACCAAGAACTTGCAGTTGTGATGCATGTGCTTAAGAGTTGGCCCATTAAATTTATAGAGAATTGTTTACCATATTTTCAAACCACCAGAGCTTGACTTATTGCACCTCTCAATGATATTTGAATCTTCACCACAGGTGTTGGGTGTAAAAACTGCAATCCTTTGACTTTGACATCACCTATACCTTGGGGAAAGGGAATATCATTGCAAATTCCTTGAGCAGGAAGCTTCTGACCTATGTAGTGAAAGAATCTTTAGAATAGTGTAATTTTATGGTTCTCTTCGCATAGTTTCACATTGGAGTCCAATAATCAGGGACTGTGGTTTATCTTTCCAATGTTTAGTTGAAATCATCTCTTCTTGAAAGTTTTCTTCAAGGGAAACATCTTGATGATGAGTTCCATAGAATTATAGAATCTCTATATTGTGAGGATAACAATGTTGAGTGGTCGTTCTCCAAATAGAGAATTATATGCTTTTGTAAATTTGTTTGTGCCATTAGCTGCAAGGGAAGAGGTGATGGGTGATTTATATAATTCTCAGTGGTTTGTGTACCCAAGAACAACTTATATGTTTTATAACATGCGATGACAATTATTGTGGCCAAGTATGAGATGGGATATTTCTAATTTTTTCTCCCATTCTTATTTAGTCCAATAGGTAATGTATAAGTACCTAAAACCTTTAGGTTTACATCAACCACTCTACGTCCCTACTTAGAAGTGGGATGAGATATTTAGGGAATATTTTTTTGGGTTGTCATCTACCCATAGAAAAAATAATGTGATATGGGTTCTGATCGATTTGATAATGAAATTAGCTCACTTTATACCCATTAGTGATAAGCCAAAGTTGAGGAGTTGGGAAATATCTATATAAAAAGATTATTTTTTTCATGTATTTTCATATGTTATAGTCTCAGATATGGATCCTCATTTCACTTCTCATTTTTTAAGATTCCATCAAGAGTAAATAGGATCTCATGTCCATTTGTGTATGGAATTCCATCCACAATCAGAACGAAAAATGGAAAGAGCCATATATATTCTTAAGGATATTCTTTGATCTAATTTTATAGACTTAGGTGGAGCTTGGATTGATCATTTGGGGTTGTTTGAGTTTCCATATAACAATAGTTAGCAGTCCATGATCAAAATGGATACTTTAGAGGCCTTTTATGGTTGGCCTTACAGATCTCCATTTTGATGGACAGAGATTTGTAAAAGTACCATGGTTAGACCAATATTGGTTCAATATATGATAGTAAATATTTATTTGATTCTTCAGATAATTTTGACGGTACAAAGCAAATATAATTCTTATGTTGATCATCATTGTAGGATATTAGAGTTCCCAATTGATGACTAGGTGTTCTTGAATGTTTTACCCTGATTGGTTCATCAATATCTTGAGAGGAAAGGAAAAATTTCTCCTCATTTTGTAGGACATTTTGAGGTTGTGGAGAAGGTGGGAAAAGTTTCATATCATTTAGAAATTCCACTACAACTGACATTGATACATAATGTCTTCCATGTATCTCAATTGTGAAACTATCTATCTGATCTATCTCATATTTGGAGCTAGAGTGATCTTTAGGTTGAACCTGGTTTATACATGATAGAACGGATGGTTAGGATAGTTGAGTCAGAAAAAAAGGTAATTCATAAGAGGATGATACCTCCTTTTCATGTGCTATTAAAACATTTTTTTTATAATCATGAGATGTGGTAGAGGGAGGCACCGATGAGAGAGAAATGGCCTCATATTTTTGTCAAGGAAACTTCTGAGTAGGCATTCTGGGGACATAAATTTTCTATTTTTGGGAGGTTGTAAAATACTGTTACTATTTTTCATGTATTTCTAAACCCCTATTTTATCAATCTATGAATTTTTTTTTATTTGGTGTTGTTTTAGGTTGAAATTTTAAAAGTTTTCAAAATTCCGGGCTAGCGCACAGTTGGTGCACAGTTTTCCCAAACTGTGTACCCTCTTAGAGAAAACCATGAAACACAAGGTAGTGGGATTTCCCACAATTGGTGCATGGTTATTCAAACTGATCACCCTATTAGGAGAAACTATGCATGCCATATAAAATAGGTTCACAGTTAGTCAGCACCGTTTTTCAAACCGTGCATCTATGCTCAACTAACCATTCAAGGGATTTATTTAATCTGAAAATCAAATTGAAAATCCTAAATCATCTATTTTAGGTTCCTAATGGACCAATAATTAACACATATAATTTTTTCCTCCTTGAGATAATTCCATAGCAATTGGTCATCACTCATATCACCCATGAAATCAATTCAAATCTTGAGCAGCATTGTTCGATCTTCTTCTGAATGTTTCATCTTCCCAATATTTATCTCCAACGATCTCTCTTCTCATCCCTAGGGTTGTGTGTATCCCAATGTTTCTTTTTTTGAATATAATACACTCTGTTTTGGGATATTGAACATAGTATTGATTCTCATTTCTTATATTCTTAGATCATCATTCTTCATTGTCGAATCCTGATTAGGGTTTGGTGAATTGAGATCCATTGATCCCGAGGTAGGTTGTTCCGTCATGATGTCCAATTTTTTTTGACCATAAATTTCCCTATTTAATTTAAATTTTATGAATTAAATGATATATATTTATTTTGATTAAATGGATTTCTAATGTTTTGTTGGAAAATCCCAATTTTAATGAATTGGGGTTATAAAAATGGGTATTTTTCATGAAATTTACACACCCCCTAATTCCATTAAATTGGGGTGTGTTTATAAAAATTGAACAAATTTCACTTATTTAATTTAAATTTGGAACAGAATTTGATAGAAAAATTGTGAAAACCCCAATTTCATTGAATTGGGATTTTTATGTGAAATTTTTTGAAATTAATTTTTTTAATTATATTTTGAAAGAAAATTGTGAATTTTAATTATGAATTGATTTCAAATTTCTATTTGGGAAAATGGATTTAAATGGTTTTGATAGAAACCATAGGGTTTTATATTGGAAAAATTAATTTTTTTATTATAAACACATTTTGGGTTTTAAATAGAAATTGGAATTTTGAAATGGGGGATAATATTTAATTTTACTTTAAGGTTTATTAAAATAAATTACCCATCATTGAATTATACTAGAGAACATGAAACCCTAGGTAGTTAGTGAGTTTTTGGGACAAACATAGTTGGTTGGAATTTTCTTAGCAATAGATCGATGCTTTACAACGCTAACAAAATATTGGTCAACACATATTTCTTCCCCGTTGGGGCACATATGATTCCTCCCTTTCCATTTACGAGGGACATGTGTACAAATTACATTTTATCACATGAGTGTGTAAGGATCCTATAACCTGGAACTATCATAACTCATGATATATGACCATGTTTCTTGTTTGTTTATATATGAGATGTAAATGAATTCCATTGTTGAAAACTACTTTACAATCCTTGTGAGTTTGTATAAACCATTTTATATAAAAGTTTTTATTTAATCCATTGTGTAAAAAACCATTTGTAAAATTATTTCCATAATTTTTAAATGTGAAGCATGAATTGATAAAGTATTTCCTTATTTTGAATTGTAAATCATTATTTGTTTAAATATTATTTTGAAATTAAAAATTATTTACTTGAAAATTGTTACTACTTTATTTGGTTAATTTGATATTTGAATATTTTTATGGATACCTTGGAGAGACCCTACTGGGATTTTATCTCACAATATTCTTATGCCTTTGGGTGTTTTTAGATTTTATCATTCTAGGTTTGAGCAGGGGTAAAGCACCACTAGGAGGTGGTTCTAGAAGTTGATATATGGACTAGGAGTGTTTTGTCCCTTTGGGACTAGGGATGATTATATTCTTATTTTTGGTACTTTTCTATGGTACATTGGTTTTTCATACCTATTTAACTTTTGGTACACATCTCACAATGTATTTTTCTTGTACGCATGTTGATTTTTTATATTTATTCTATATTTTTAGTGGATAATTTGTTCCCACATTCTTTTTTGATAATGTGGGGTGATAGTCTCCAACCCATGGGGAATGTGAACACCCTTAAGGGCTTGTCAGAACTGGATAAGTTATCTGATTACACTAGTATTCAGGATTCTTCATGATAAAAACCCTTCTAATAAGGCTATCCAACTGGTTTGTCACATAATACAAATTGATGCATTTAGGGGTTATTATAACCAGGATCCACCCATAACTACATGGACAATGCAATATTCAGTTATTTAATGATAAATTTAATTCATAAATAAGATGACTTATCAACAAATATCTATATTTATTAAAGAATCTGTAATATCATGATTTCCCCATTTAATCAAATAACTTTCATAGTAATATTTCTCAATAAAAGACAATATATTGACTAGGTATATGGTGGCGTAAATGAGAATATCAATGATTAAAAGAATATGGATATGAAAGATAAATGTAATGTATAATGAAAGATGTTAATAACATAGTAAATGTTTCAAGAGAAAGTCAATTATCCAAAAATTAGTAATAGATAAAATATGACCATCAATTCATTAGAAATATAAGATTTGTAATAAAATAAAGTCTTTTTTGAGAATAGAATAAAATGGAAGAAATATATTAAAATATGTTTTCATTAAATATTTTTATTTTTAAAACTATGGGGAACTTGTAGAATATTCTAAATTTCCTAAAATATTTATGGTGGTAAGAAGATCAGTTAATTTTGAATTCATTGAAAAGAAACATGCCTTTAACTTCTTGAAAAGAACGTTGAAAATAAGCATATTGGAAAGATTTATTTCAAACCTTATAATGAAATTAAAAATAAATTATTATACCCTCAATAATTTATTTAATTAGATTAAAAAATATTTTGTAAAATTATTCTTGAAAAATATGGATAAAGAAGAAATATACTCCTGATCAAGAAGAAAAATAATATCAAATTTTCTATTAGAAAATTATTTTATTGATTCTAGTTCCAAAGAGGGGGAAATTAAAATAGGAAAAATAAATCCACACATATATAGAGGATAATAATATATAAGCATTAATTAATGATATATTTTAAAATTCATTCATTGATAATATAATCAATCCAAAATTTGAGATTGTAAAAATAATTTCATGCAACTTTGGTAACATTTGAAATATAATCCTCTTCAAAGAGTAAAATTTAATAAAAACATTAAATTACCTGAATAAATAGGTATTTATGTTAAATTTATCATAGGGTAGAATATTAAACATTTTAAACCAAATAGGTGAATAATACCAAATATTTATTATTGAAGTGGAATTTGAGATGAAAACACATTACCTCAGGTTCTAATTTGTTGAATGTTTTTTAACGTCATATAAATGATATTAAATTTTTTATTAATTAATACCATAAAATATTCACATATATATATTATCATTACCCATTCGTTACCAATTCAAGGTAAAATTAATCATATTGTGTTAACTATATAGTTTTCTCGTACATGTTTCATAACGTAAGTTCCAGTTCTTTTGAATAGCATATAGTTTCATAATATCTAGAACGGTATTAATTTTATAAATATTTTTTTATTAGTTATATATATTTTTAAAACCATTCATGTAATGTGGTGATGAAAAATCAAATACAATGACTTGTGAGGTGGTAGCTCGAACTTACGCATGAGTGGTGTTCACATTTTTCAATTAGATGGATGAGTATATGAAATTTATAAATATCATAGATATAATAAAATTATATTAATATATATATTCTATTAATATTATATTATTATTGAAAATTATTGTTTATAGGATGTAGAATAAGTAATGAACTTGAAATGATTTGGTTAAAATAATTACCTATTCGTTGTAGAACATTCTTTACATGTTTACATAAGGACCCCAGGGATGGTATTTAGAGGGGAAATGAATTCATCAAATATAGATAAGGATGTTTTCAATATCTTATATTAGGTTTTGGTCGATATATGTTTCTCAAGGTAGTGTTAACACTAGGGTAGATGTGGTGTCTTTTATTGTGAAGAAAATGACACACTTAGAATGACATAAAAGAGTTAAATAAAATAAATTATTTCTCATCTAAAAGTTGTAAAAACTCAAAATAAAATAATTCAAATATATATTAAGTTATAAATACATTAAAAAAATAAAATTCGGGTTTTTTAATAGAGAATTTTAATCCATATCTTTTTGTTTAAACCTTTTGTTAACCAATTTTAACAGTAACTTTAGTTATAACTTTTTCATTTTAAAGGGTTATAAATCAAATTATAGATATAATTTTTCTCAAAAAATAAATTTTAGGATAGTTTGGACCATATCACATCACTATTTTTATCTTTCATTATTTTTATAATTTTTCAATCATTTAATAAAATATTATTTAACATAAAATATCACTAATGTCCTTTTAAGAAAAATTCACATATTTTAACTTTAAAGATATCATGATATTAATCGAATATAAATATGAACTCTTTCACTATTAGATATACATTTTTAGTAACTATAAATTTCATGTGAAACCATAATTCAACCCTTTAATTTTACTTTTATTTTTGTTAAAATTATTTAACTTTATTTTATTAATTCTTGCATAAGAAAAATGTCAGTATTGTGTAAGAAATTAAGGTATTATACCATCACAAAAAATTAAAAATAAATTACCATTATAAAAATAATTAAATAATATTCAAAATAATACTTAATATTTATTCATATAATATTATTCTACCAATGTTAATATATAATAAAAATTAAAAGAAATATAATGACATTTTGGAATTTTATTTTTCTATAAATAAAATAAAAGTAATTATCCAATAAAAATGGAACCAAAATACAATATTAAATAACATATGAAGGGGTTTTTTATTACAATTATTCAATTAAATATAAAAAAGTGTATGGATTAATTTGAATCTTTTTTCTATAGTTTTAACCTTTCTTATACATTTTACCCTTTACCAGGGTGATAAATGTTTTCCCAACTGCCATAAAAAAGGCCTAAAAATAAAAAGGGAACTTTTTACCAAATGTTTTCAAACTTATTTAAAATATTGAATCCATTTTATCTATTTCAATTTCTATAAGCGGAATAAGTTATTTTAGAAATAAACAAGAGAAATGAAAATGTATTTTTCAAGAATAAGATGATACTATATTCAGAATATAACTAGTAATCATCAGTATATGAAATTAAATTAATATTGATATATATTAACTATACATTTCATTGAAATAATTATTTATTAGGGATTATTTTAATAAATAAAAATGTAAAACAATTATACACAAAAAACTGATTATACAAAAATATACCTTTTACATAAAAATGATTTTGTTTTTATTTATATTATGTTGATAATCAATATATGATTAATTTTGAAACATTATTATAAATAAAATGGATATTATCTAAATAATAAATTTTCAGATATTTCTAAATGCATATTTCTAATGAAAATTTTAATAATTTATTATAGGATAATTTTAAAATAGTTTCATTACGATTGATATTCACCCTATCAAATTATAATATTTATTTCATAAATTATGAAAATTTTAATTTTATTATAATTTTTTTAGGATAAAATTTTCAATTAATATAATTATATATCATTTGTTTCATTATTCGTTCTTCAAATACTTCACACTCAAAAATTTCATGGATAATAATTTATAAATGAACGAGGGTGGTGCTTTTTCATAACCTCCTCTAGATCCCACATTTCTTCTTATATTTTGTGGTTATTAGAACATACATATACCAGTCAATTCATCTTATTCAAAAATACATGTTTTCTAGTGTCAATAATCTATATATGATATTAATATTAACAAATATTGAGTTCTAATTCTATATCTTCAGAGGTGAGGTCAATCATTGAGTCTATGAATATACTTCTTTAATAGTGAGATATAGAATACAACATGTATATAAAAGAGTCTTAGTGGAATTTTTGAAAGGTAATCAATAAATAAAACACATTTTCTAATTCTAATTGGTTAGATGTATCAAAGGATCATTTTTCACTATTATGGAACCTTATAGAACCCTTCTATAAAGAAACATTCAAGAAAACATGATTTCCCAATTGAAATTCCAATTATTTCCTTTGGTTATCATAATATCTATTTTTATTACTTTAACATACATTAATATAGATTTAAATAATCTTTACCTTCTTTTTTTTAACAAGTTTTAGGCATATAATATTTATTTTGAAAAAATTATTACAATAGGTTGTATTAGGAAATATCTTTCCATAAAATGCTTCATACAATACCATTTCAAAACTTGAATTGAATCTATTATTATAGACATACAACACCAATGGAAAATACTAATCCCACATACCTTTAATGTAAAGAACGAATGACTTCTCCATGTATTTTAATATTTTAATGGTCATTTTGAGTTGTATATCAGTTTAGGAATGATAATAAATTATCAAATGAATCATGATATAAAAATACTTCTGAATAATTTTCTATATTTTGAATGTAAATCATGTATCAAAATCAGATACAATATAAATTTGTGCAAAATTAAGTCTTACAACTACCTTAATATAGATTCATGTAAGATTATAAATATAAAAATCTTCTCTTATAAAGAGTAAATTTGTGTATTTGGAAATGTGATCAATAATAAAAAATATAGAATCATTCATTCTAGGAGTATTTGGAAATACAGTGAAACATTACAAATTTATATAATCTAATTCCCATATAATATTATGTCGAAGTAACACCACTCCCTTAGGATGTTGTCTACTAGCCATTAACTATTGATGAACTAAGTATCTTGATACATAGTCCATGATTTCTCATTTCATATTATCAAAACAAAAATCTTCACTCATATCACTGTACATCTTAGTTATACTAGGTTGTATAGAGAAATTCAATTTATGATAATTTTCTAATAATTCTCTAGTTACCTAAATTATAGAAAAAACACATATGCTTTCTCAAAATTTCAAAAAATCTATCTTCACATAAGAATTATAAAAATTTACCATAATTCATGGCTTTAATTTTATTTTGAAATTTCTCATCTTGAGGATTATAACTTTTTATATTTTTCAATGAATATTGTTTCAAAATCATTTGGAAAAGAAGTGATGTTTCAAGTTCCTCAGTAATTCCAATATCAATCTTTACTAAATCCTATAACATATGATCTATATTATCCATCATTTTCGTCATGAATCCATAATATTTCTTTATTAATAAATCATCCACCTTATATTCCTTCACTAGGATGCAGTGTGTTGATAAATCATAATTTTTAACTAGATAGAGCTATCACATTTTCATTATGTTAATCTATTTCTATGAAAATATATATTTATACTCTAATTAATTTTTTACATCTTGTATAATTAAGTATAGATATAGTTCTTCTATATATTCAAGAAAACATATTATGGATATAAATTCAATATCATAGGTTGGAAATTTCTTTTCATAAGTCTTTGACTACCATGATGTATAGGTAGTAACATTATTATTCTGTATAAGGAGATGCTTGAGTCCTTTCATTGACGAGTCATTATATATCACAAATCCATCCCATCCTGATGGTAGAGTCAACATGATATAATTTAATGGTATCCTATTAAATTATTTAAAACATTATTCACAATTATTTGTATATATTAACCTAACCACATTATGTGTTAACTTGATTAATGGGTTCACCAATCAGGAAAAAATTTGATGAATGCACCGATTGTAATTCTTCAATCAAAAGAAATTTTTTACCTCAATTATGTTTGTCAGTGTAAACCAATATTTGGTCACATATTCATTCAAAGGAATAAATAATATTACATAATTAGAGAAAATATATTCATTAAAAGAAACATTCATAAACCATAATTCAAAAATTCAAAATTTCCTAGATATCATCTTTTCCATAATATTCCCATGAATGACATGGAATTGATTATAAGGGTCCTCATATCATTTAGAGTATTAGAAGATATCTTCAATACATACCATAAAAAATTTATCAATATATTCCTTCAATTTTCTTTTCCTCATATCCATAAAAATAGATGGTAAATTTTTTAATCCAAAATGTATTACTATAAATTAATAAGGTTTATACCTTGTATGAAATAATTTATTTGTAATATCTTACTTTTTTACTCAGAAATTGAGATACCTAGAACAAAGATCAATATTTGAAAATTTTTGATCTCCTAGAATTTTATAGAACAAGGCGTCAATGTGTGGTAGATCATACAAGTTTATTATCAAAATAGCATTGTTTTTCATATAATGAATGCACTAACACATAGATATATATTTCTTCTTAATAAAAAGCCCAGGGACACCCCCAAGTGAAATAGTACGGAATATACATTTATTATCACACAAATCATATAGTTTTGTTTTATTTTCACCAAATACACTACGACTATTCTATAAGGATTTTTTGATATTGGACTAACATCAAAGATTAAATCAATGTAAAACTCAACTTCACACATTAGTGGATGTGCAGGTAATTCCTTAAGACGCACATCATTATATTCGTGTATAATAGTTACAACTTTAATTCTAATATTATCATTCATATCAATAGGTTTAACGTTCTCAAATTACCTAATAATTACATTCTAAAGGAAATATAGATGTTTATATTGACATAAAACAAGTGATGAAGTCTCCCCTTTAAAGAAAATAAATACTAAATCATTATCATTAATTTTAACCTTTATCACTTTGAATTAATTTTTTCCATTATAATTTAGAATATTGTCTATAAAAAGTATTATATCAAATCCAACCATACATACAAAAATCAAGAATAAAAATAGGGTATTTCTATATGTCATAATGGGATGTTACTAACACATCCTTATTTTGATATGATCTTTACTTGGAGTATTGGATAGCAAAAAAATATTTAAATTACTAGGTAAATATCTAATTTTCATGGAAGACATTAAAGATATAAAATATAATAAAGACCAATGAAGGAATTTTTTTAATCCATTATTACTATTTGATGATTTAATAGTTTCTTGGTGAAAAGATGACCACACATCCAATTTATTTTCCTGTATGATATAGGATATATAAATTTTTTTTAAGGAACATGATGTAATTTCATCATATGAAGGAAGTTTTTGAGAAACTAGTTCCCTTCAAATTATTTTCATAATCTATTAAAAGAAATGGTTAATCTTTCTTTCTATATTATGTATATAATATATAATTTACTTGGTTATTATTTTAAAGGTAGAATCGTACTCTAAAATAATTTCCTATTATATTATCATTAATCTGATGAACTTTCTGCTCATTACATATTATTTATCAAGAGGGAAATAATTATCGAATAATGTTATATTAAAATCACTCAATTTCATATGTTTTATATCTTCACACTTATTAGTATTCTAGATCAATAACCACCATTGATTGTTAGTACATTTAAGATAATATACTAAAAATGTAAAAGTTTCCCTCTCATTTCATATCAATGTAAGAAAAATCTTTTCAAGGGATTTAAAACATTTCTCAATTACCAATGGATTAGTAGTTCCTCTAAAATATAGAGGCTTATATCACCTGAACCAATATAATATAGGTTTATCATGTCACAGAACATCATTTTTCACTATATGTATACAGAAAATAGTCATAAACTTGGCTTGATTATTTAATATGGTAATGATCAACTCAACTCCAACACAAATTATTTTGGATTTATCAATATAAAAATCTATACATTGGCCACGATTATTGATACCATTCCTTTCACATCCCTTTATAAAAGATGTCACGTAATCAATTAGATCATAACATTAGGAATTTTAATTTATAAAATATAATTATAAATCTGGTGTAACACTTAACATAAATTGAAAACATTCATAGATAATTTTTGAATTGTAAAATTGGTTTCTTTTTAAATACCATAAAATAGTAAAAATATTTTCAAATATTTCATAATGGATCATAAATTGTGTGTGAATAAAATTGAGAAAATCCCCAAAGAGGGTATATCATATTGTTTAGTAAAAGGCCCACTAATCATGCACCAGTGACAATCATGTTAATACCCAATCCACCCTTTTAGAGTTGTTACCCCTTGGTGCATCTATGACACAAGAACATTATCATGATATTGTCATGCTAGGGGTGTATTTTCTAGTAAAATCAAACACAATAAAAATTTACAAAACTTCATGATATTGCTCTATACTTATATGTATCCATCGAATTTATCATAGGGTTATGTTCTATATTTCCCTAAATCTATTTCATAAGTATTATAAAATGCATACTATAATACCAACTAAAACAACCCCAACTCCATTAATCAAATTCCATTTTCTACTTTATCACATTGGAATAAGATGGAAGTGTTCACATCACCAGGGACAAATAAATTTAGTAGTCTTGAAGAACTAGATAAAACATTATTACTATTTTTAATTGGAAATAAAATATGAATTAGAGTAGAAGGAAATATTTTTCATCTCTCAAACTTTTTAAAATATTACTTCTCCTTATCATGTGTAATGGAAAACTAAATATGTGTGATATAAAAAACCTAGTAGGAGTTGTGTATGATAAAATATATCATGATTATCTTTGGAATAATTCATATGTAATGGAAGATAATAGAAAAAGACATGTCATTCTGTCAATAACATGTTTCAAAGTGCCACCAAGGAAAATATTAATGTAGTAATCTGTTCGATAAAAATAATTTAATTCACAATTAAATAAATTCATAATTTTGGATTCCTTGATCAAGTATTTTTTCTATGATACATTCAAATATAGGTTTGTATACACAAAAAACAATTTAATATGGTTATCCAACTTGGTTGTCTCATAATATTTTTTGATGCATCGAGGAGACATATAAAATTGGACCCCACCTATAACTGCATGTCTAATGAAATCCTAATATATTGAATGACCAATTAAATTCATAAAAAGTATTCCTTACCGAAGATATATATATTTAGTAAATAATATAGAATAAAAAAATTTCCCTAATCAATAAAATTACATTCATATTAATATTTCTACAACAAACACCATGTGTATAATTGATATATATGTTAGGAAATACGTATAAAAATAAAAAAAATGATATATATATATATACATGAAATAAAAATGTAATTTCCAAAAAAGATAATCCTAATAAATTTAATCATTCATGATAATTTTAATTAACAAAAGATTATTATTATAAAAAATATGGCCATCAATTAATTGAAAATATAAGTTTTGTAATAAAATCAATCCATTAAGAGAATAGAATAAAATGATAGTAAAAAATTAAATAATTTTTATTAATGTGTTTTGTTTATAATACTATGAAAAACTTATTGAAGATGATAATTAGCATAAATAGGACATGGATGTTGGAAAATCTATTAACATCATATATGTTAAAAATAAATATCCCATTTGACTTCATAAAAAGAGAGGCTTAAAATGACCCTATTTCAATTATTCCTTTCAAACATTTTAAATAATGATAATGATGACATATTTCGTTTCTAATAATTTAATTAATTAAGTAAGAAATTGATTTTTTAAAATATTTCTTGAAAAATATGTATATAAAAGAAAAATATTCCTTATCATGAAAATAAGAAAAAAAATTGATTTTATTTTAAACATTTTATTTCTTGATTCAAGTGACTAAGAGAAGAAAATTTGAATTAAAAAATATAAAATAATAAAATATACATAGTACAATAATATAATTTTGGTTTATTAATGTTATATTATAATAATCCTTCAATGAAAATATCAACAACCCAAAAAATGATATTGTAAAAATAAGTTCATACCACATTAGTAACTTTTGAATTGTTTCCCATTTAAAGAGTAAATATGAATTGAAACTTCAAATACCATTACTAAATATATATTTATGTTAAATATGTAAAAGGGGATGTTTATACACCAAATAAACTATTTTAGATGCATAATATAAAATATGATTTAATGAGTGGAAATTTCCATGAAAACACAATACCTCATGATTTGACTTAGTTAAACATAATTTGACTTCAATTATAACTGTTTTAAACATTTTATTAATTCATAAAAACAATATTCAAATTTATCTCAATATATATTAGAATTACCCATACTATAACAATTATTTGTAAAATTTATCATCAGAAGTTAACTGTTTAATTTGATCATGCTAGATTCATTATAGAAGTCCCAGTTTTTATGAATAGGTAATAGTTTCATAATCTCTAATAATTTAAAAATTTTCTAAATATATTTTTTATCCATCATATTAAATTTTAGAAACATACATTTAAGTATTTTATTTAAAATAAAATACATCAACTCATGAGGTGGTAGTCAAAACATACACTTGAATAATATTTTCATTTTATATTAGATGAATGGGTATATGAAAAAGAGTAATAACATAAAAAAATATTTTAGTAATCTAATGTTACTAGTGTCACTATATTATCAGCGTAAAAGAATATTTATGGCTTTTATAAGAATAAATTAACTTGAAAAGGGTCTGTTAGGACGATTACCAATTCTTGGAGAAACCTCCTTTAGATCCTTACTTAGGGACCCCGGGTTTGGCCATTTGAGAAAACCAAAACCTATAAAAAACAAATATATAAATTTTTGGGAGATATTTTGTTAGGTTTTGGTAGAAATATATTTCTCATGGTGGTGTGAAAAGTTTTGGAGAAGTTGTGTCCTTTTATAAAGTTGAAAATTACATAATTATAATTACGTAAAATATTTAAATATAATAAATACTTTTTGATTTCTATGTACCACAAAGTGGAAAAAAAGTGAATCTAAGATAAGGATATTTTTAAAAATCACTAACCAATATGACATGTACAGTTTTATATGTAATTTTAAGCCTTATCTTTTGGTATATACCATTTATTAAATGATTTTAACATTAACAGTTATAAAAACCCAAGATTTCATAGTACGTTAGTTCTTCAAAGTAATTGAATAACTTACACTACACGCAATATCGAGTTTAAGCGCATCACGTCTTACCAAACTAGCCGTTCAAAAGCGGTTATGAATAGTATTAACAGAATTTTTAACTTTATATAACCCTTATAATTTTAGAATCCATATTATGAGTCTCTCAGACATAATATAAGGAAAAATTCATTTTTTCAGATAAAAGAAGTGTTTTTCAAAAACTGAAATTTTACCACCTTTTAACGGCGAACCCATTTTAAATCCAATATTTTAAATTTTTATATATTCAATCTGTCAAAATAAACTTATTCTTTAGGACTAAGATATAAGAATTTAGTTTCAATAAATTTTTGGTGTTTTTCTAATAACATTCATATTTGGGTGAATAGTGAAAAATAATATATTTTAACTGAAAACAAATTTTTTAATAAAAATAATTTATAGTGTTGAACTATACATATGACTGGTTTGGATGTATAATTAGATTATATTTTTACCATTTAGTCCAATGTTGGTCTTTGGAATTATTTTCAATTTGAAATTGGACACAAACAAATGTCAATCTTTTGATAGTTATTATTTCATAAAAAAC
This sequence comes from Viscum album, assembly GCA_963277665.1. Classification (NCBI taxonomy): domain Eukaryota; kingdom Viridiplantae; phylum Streptophyta; class Magnoliopsida; order Santalales; family Viscaceae; genus Viscum; species Viscum album. The sequence continues at coordinate 947,564,077 of OY728155.1, read as the reverse complement.
ACGCTTTTTGTTTTGACAGCGGGAATTAATTTTAAATTAATTTCTTCCACTTATGTGTTTTGAATTTAGAAAAATTTATTCCATATTTATAATCATGAGGTTCAAATTTTTTAAATAGGTAACTTTTATTTTTAGACATTTTGAATAATTACTTCGGTAAATATTTTATTTACCATAGTCAATGGGTAAATCCTGTAAATAAGGGTAAAAATAAAATTAAATTACTCTAACACGTCTCCTAACACTCTTAGATGATACATGTCCGACCATGGACTTATTTGGGTCTATTTTCGGACCCCATGGAGTCACTTGTAAGTGAAAATTACACTTTATATTAATTAAGTTAAAGTAAATACAAAAATGACATAAGCATATATCTTTTAGTAACACAATTTTTACATAGGGTTATATCTGTTATAATATAAACTATAAATATTCATTAGAAATATAAAAATAGTTCCTACATAATGGTATAATATTTTTAATTTTTATACATATAATAATTAAAGTTATTTATGATACAATGATGATGTAGTATTTTCCTTATTAATGAAAGAATCAAATAAATGGTATTATAAATGTTAAACTAAATATAATTTGAATGTTTTCATTCCATAAACTAAATTTATATGTTATTATGACATGTTATGATTGATTAAATAAACTATTTTGAATTAATAAATTTGTTATGAATTTAACAAAAATCAATTATTAAATAGTGTCAAAAATTTTATAAAAGAGTTTTTAAAAGAAATATTATATTAGTAATTGATATAATATTCCTAAAAATATAAGGTTCAGACAAAGGGAATATATGATGATATGTATATCATTAATGAACTAGTTGGGGTTAGATTTGCAGTTTATTGTATGTTTTCTAACCATATAATATAAAAATACAAGGAGACATGGTAAATGTCAAACTAGTTAACTAAGTGTTAAATCTAAAAGATAAGGTTAATATAGTGACCCAAACCTATCTAAAACCTATTGGATGAGTTTTTTTGGACCCATCATCCCCACATACTTGAACTAAATTAATTTTGAGACATTATAAACCGAACATGAATTTATTATAAAATAATACTTTAAGTTTTCCTATGGTGCCCCTCACCCCTCTAATAAAAGGGAACTCCCCTTACCTAAACTTTACACCTTCAAATACATTTCTATTGGCCAAAATATGCCAAAATAATATCTCAAATATACTCTATTTATCCTAGAGGCCTTCATTTACTCATAAATCCAACCTAAGGAGCCATTTTGATCAAATCAAAGGAAGAACCCGAAGAAGAGGTAAATATTTCATCACCTCTTTCAAGTTCCTTTCTTCTTACACTTCCTCATTCATTTTTGTTTCCATTATAAAATAATAAATCCAGTATCTTCTATATAATATGGTGTTCTTATGATTATGGTACAACCATATTCATTATTCTATCCATCATTTGAATGACATGTCACCATAAGTGCGTACGTACAGCATACCATCTCCACGTCATGGTGTAATTGTTATTCAAAACATTATTATTTGGATGGTTATAATAATGATGTTTAATTGATTTAAATACTAAATATAACATGATAAAGATTCTATATACATTATATACCTTCCAATTATATATAATTTTAATATGAAAAGATTGATATTGTCGCTCGTGCGTACGTACAGATTACAGTCTTCAAGACTAATTTTCATTTGATGATTAAAAATAATGTTTGTAGGCTTGATATAATTATGGAAATGAATATGAAACATCCCATAAATAACAAATATGACTCACATAAGAAATAATATAAAGGAAAATGATTCCGCTAACACCCAAAACGACGATAACACTAAGATGTTATTAACAAAGGAATGTTCAAAGATCATATATGATATAATATTAATGTATATGATTCATTCATAACTTAATAACCAATATTTCAAAATTATACAGGAGGTTAACCTACCCTCTACCAAGGAAAATTACAATGTGAGGGGTTTCTTATCTCACTTTTAATTCTGTGAGATTTCCATTGTTCACCACTTATTTATTACATGTGGTGTGTGTACTGCCCATGATTGTATTCATTGTTTAATATAATTTAATTTATAGAGATTTAAATCATCACTGTATTATACATTTTTCATGGGATGTATGTTTCATAAGTCACCAAATTGGTAAGGGAATTACAAATTTCAATTTCCACTCATTCAGCTTTACGCATACTTTGTTGATTATTTTACTCCAAGATTACATGTGGAATCACTATTAATTTTCTTATTTCATAATTTCCAATCCCGTTTCAATGGATATACTTTTGATACACATAATAACTCCATTGATAAATTCTCAAGTCATCGATATGAACTTGGTAAGAGTAATTTTAACGCAATATCTATTGGTTGAGTTAAATATTCAATTCATTGGTGTTGTCTTTACAAGAATATGTGTGAATGTCCTCTGATTGATTTACACTTAATATAAAATCATATTGAGTGTATTTACATTTTTCACACATAATTATGTCATTGATTTATACATAACCTAAGGATTCAGTCTTCACAAGAGATTTCATATCAATTTACATTCCTGTGAGATTTATATGTTTTTATACACCAATTCACTTTTCTATGGTGTATATAATGTACTTTAACATAGTATATCATGAATAACTTTACTATAATGATAATATTAATTTTTTGTTACTTTAATTATATGAATTCAAGTGTCTCTATTTTGGTTAGGAACTCTAACTAAAATATCATTTAAAATGTTTTAAAGATTTATTATTCTAAATCTTTCTCAATAATATCCATGTTTTAAAAATGGTTTTAAGGATTTATTTATATGGACCCTAAAGTTTTAAAATTAAAATTACTTTTAAAAGTTTCGATTTTTTATGGGACACATTGATTCAAAAATCTATTTTAAACAGCTTTTTGACATATAATGTGAGTTTTAAAAGTTTTCATGAAAAAAGGGGATATTTCTCTCAATAGTTTTGATGATTATCTTCATCTATGTAAATATATTTCATTATTCTCTATTAAGGTTCATTTATTATAATATAATCTTCCATATTGTATTGATATAGTTATGTTTGACTGTGGATGTGTTATTCTTATACCATTCATGGTTTAAGAATAAAGTATTGACATTTCGTATGATAGTTTTAATATGAATGTTTATGTTATGTTTAAAACTTTTCATACGAGGAATGCATTGGACTTAGTAAGTGACGGTTGGAGCCTACTATAGATCCCCGATCCATCGGTAGGTCTCATGAGACAAACTAGTGTCTGGGAACAAGGCCTTGAAAAAATCTTATTTGTTGTCTTGGCACAAGGCCTTGACTATGTGGTTATGATAGTATGACATTATGCATTCCATCATTATGAAAGTGGTTATTGATATTTCATGTGATTATTCAACTAATAGAATATCCATGTGAATAAGTAAATGGAATTATTTCATTTAATTTTTTCCATATTATGCTGAATCTATAGTTTAAAATGATATTGTTTTAGTTATACATTGCCTTTAATATTTATTCTTATTTATGAAAGTTTCCGCTATATTGTTATCCTTACTGACATCTGAGCTCATCCCTTTCTTTGTTTTATTTTTTCCTATGAAGTGAAAATGTATTTTATGACTGACCTACAGGGATAGTCTGATAGAATATGATTCTGGACTATGGAGACTAGGTTGCTGTAGTTTTTCACTTTATCATGTAATGTAATACTTATGAATGTATCTAGTGTTTCTAAGGCTACTAAACTAATCGGTCTTTCGAGACGTGATATTTTGTGATCATTCCAATTATACATAATAATGCACCGACTCTGTGCTTCTAGATTTGGGGCATTACAGATGGTATCGGAGGAAATTTAGTACAATCCTTGGAATCTAGATTTAGATAAACTCTGATTAGAGCACATAGTCCTAAGATAGACTTTGAGGATTCATATAGAATAACTTCCTGAAATTTTGGTATTTGAGACATTTTGTAAGTTTTCCAATCATTACATACATGTCTGGATATGATCAGGTAGAGGCGGCTCTGGCATAGATGTATCTACGGGTAAAACCCGAAAACACCGCTTTGTGCTAGACTCGAATGGGAACTGGTGCATGACAACGGGCCTTACGGCACTCTTGGTTACAACACTCCTTGGGGATATTATTAGGATAATTTACATTTTCATTACCAAGTAATTTAAAGGATTTTAATATAAGATGAGAATAAATGACCATGGTTAATCCTAAGGTGTTTCAAATTGAAAATATGGTGTCATGATATTCTCTAAATGTTTTTGTTACTACTATTACTCACACAACGCTTTCTTGTTTTAGTCAATGGCTGGATTCCAAGGAAGTCATAGTAACTTTGAGAATGATGTAAAAGGTTGGAATGATGGTGGAAATGAAAAACAAATTAGAATGTTGATAGCTGTAAAAGATATCATGTTCATGCCAAATCAGGTTTTCGAAAATATGATCAAAAACATAAATATTAACCAACTCTCGGAATCAACAAAGAATAGAAATTTGATGAATCATAAGATCTCATATAGTGGAGACCATGGAGAAAAGAATCCTCAATTTCCATCAAGCATAAAATGTGGAAGGAGATACCCAGGAAAGTGTCTCAATGAAACAATGAAATGCTTTACGTGTTGGAAATAAGGACATAAAGTGAAGAATAGATGAGGAAAAATGAAGAGTACTATGGAAGAAAATAAAAATGGTCCTAAGAATCTATTTACAATCATTTTTCGTGAATGTAGATGACATGGCCATTACCTGAGTGAATGCCCTATTATAAAGAATATTTTATTGGTCAAAGAAGGTATGTGGAAATAAATTTTTGGATAAATGTTTAAATGTTTTAGTGCTCCTTGTTGATGGGATTACTTTGGAATAATTTTCTCGTGTATTTTTAACCCTGAAGTTTTTCATGTGAAAGTGATATTTGAAGAAGACTTATCTTTTCTCTTATGGATGTAGTTATAAATAACCATTTGGTTTTATATGATCAATGGGTTTGATGAAATTACAAGTTATTATATTTTGGGATGAAAATGCAAGGTATGAGATAACATTTTTCGTTAAATTATGTTATGGTTATTTTGAGGAATTTATCTCATTTTGGTAATGATATAAAATATAGTTTTTGAAAAAGGACTACACACATACCGTGTGACAACCCATCATGTCAGAAAAAGCTATGGGAATCGGACCCACAACTAGAGTTCGATTGAGATTTATCACCTACCACTAGACTACGTGAAGTCCCTGGTTAGTGTGACTAATTATTTTTAGTAAAATGATTTTATTGATTAATAATAAGTTGCTTTGGGATCTTATGTCTTATCAAATTAAAAACCTTAGTATAGGAAAATGATTTGGCGATTATGTGATAAATGTTATTTTGGAAGACATTCACTTTTTTGGGAACACTATATGGCCAAAAAATAGAATACTATGTGATTTCATTTCAGGTGTAATGGTGGATTTTTATCTATGTTTTTATTGTGTATTTATAGTTATTTGGGTTATTTATGGAAATGATTAACCTATAATAGAGAATATGTTATTAGGTTAATTACTTCTATGTATGTGAATTTAAGAGTAGTTTATGTCATTTGGAGATACAATTTAACGTTGAAGACTAAATAACCAAATTATTCTAAGATTTGGGTTTCAATATTAGTTTAGATTATATTGAATGACTTTGAGGAAAATTGTTTATTTAAAGGAATTTATTTAACTTTGGGGTATTGTTGGTTTAATTTTAGAAATTAAGATTATTGTTTTCTTCTCTAAAGGAATATCCTTTTGGGGATCATCAGATCTTGTACTAACCATTATGGTTTTTATTAATATCTAAATACAATGTAAATATATAGTTTATACTTTTTAGATCATGTGATTCTCTAGAAGTTTATTCTAGCTCTTCTGGTGTGACCAAGTCTTCTTGAATACTCATCATTAAAAAAAGAGTTAGTGGTAGAAATTTATTAAATAATGAATATCTACTTAAAAATTAAGTATATCTCTTTAGGTTCTTAGTCAATCTCATAAATAAATTCCTCATATTTATGAAATGTAACTTAAATTTTTTTTCCCCGTTTACTTTTCCTACTAGGAAACTAATTACCATTTGTCCCATCAAAAGTTTGTGGTTTTATTATTGTTAACTTTATCCTAATCCTGTTTTCTATCCCTCTCCATCAGAACTTGAAACTTTTTTTATCATCCATATCCATGTTTTCCTACATGGAATCCTAGTATGGGTTATCTTAGGCGACCTTTCTACTTCTCTTTATTTCTTTTAAAGTGATAGTTTTGTTGAATATTTTTTTGGATGAGGGACTTTCGATTAAATTCTCAAGCCCAATTTTCAAAATTTGAAGGACACAATTTATTTAAGGAGGGAATAATTTAACACCCAATGATTTCATAGTACGTTAGTTTTTCAATTTAATTCAATAACTTACACAACACACAACATCGAGTTCAAGCGCTTCAGAACTTACAAAACTAGCCGTTCAAAACTGGTTATGAGTAGTATTAAATGAACTATGAATTTTATATAACCCATATAATTTTAGAATCCTTATTATGAGTTTCTTAGACATAATATAAGGACAAATTCATTTTTTTCAGATAAAAGAAGTATTTTTCAAGAAATGCAATTTTACCGCCTTTTAATGGAGAACCTTTTTTAAATATAATAATTGAAACATGTATATATTCAATTTGACAAAATAAACTTATTATTTGGGATAGATACATAATAATTTAGTTTCAATAAACTTTTTGTGTTTCTCTAATAACTTTCATATTATGGTGAATAGTGAAAAATAAAATCATTTAACTAAAAACAACTTTTTTAATCAAAACAATTTATAGTGTTCAAATATACATATGAATGGTTTGGATTTATAATTAGATTATATTTTTTCCATTTAATCCAATTTTGGTCATTGGGTGTAATTTCACTTTGAAATTGGGCATAAACAAATATCAGTCTTTTGATAGTTATTACTTCTTAAAAAACATGCTTTTTGTTTTGACAAAGGGAATTAATTTTAAATTAATTTTTGCCACTTATGTATTTTGAATTTAGAAAAATGGATTCCATATTTAAAATCAGGAGGTCCAAATTTTTTAAAAAGGTAACTTTTATTTTTTTACATTTTGAATAATTACTTCTGTAAATATTTTATTTACCATGGTTAAAGGGTAAATCCGTCAAATAAGGGTAAAAAATAATATTAAATTACCCTAAAACGTGTCCTAACACTATTATATGATACATGTACGACCATGGGCATCTTTAGGTCGATTTTGGGACCCCATGGATCCACTTTTAAGTGAAAATGTCATTTTATATTAATTAAGTTAATGTAAATACAAAAATTACAGAAGCATATATCTTTTAGTAAAACTATTTTTACATAAAGTTATATATGTTATATATTCGAATATAAATATTAATTAGAAATATAAATATATTTCCTACATAATGGTATTTTATTTATAATTTTTAGACATTGAATATTTAATGTTATTTATGACAAAATGATGTTGCAGTATTTTCCTTATTAATGAAAGAATCAAATAAATGGTATTATAAATGTTAAAATAAATATAATTTGAAAGTTTTGATGCCATAAATGAATTTTATTGGTTAATATGACATTTGAGGATCAATTATTTAAATTTGGTTCGAATTAATAAATTTTTTACGAGCTTAATAAAAATCAATTATTAAATAGTGTCATAATTTCCAAAAAAGAGTTTTTAAAACAAATATTATATTATTTATTGATATAATTTTACTAAAAATATAAGGTTTGGCCAAAGGAATTATATGATGATAGTTATATCATTAATTAACCACTTGAGATTTTATTGGCAGCTTATAGTATGTTTATTAACCATATAATATAAAAATACAAAGAGACATGGTAAATATCAAACTAATTAACTAAGAGTTAAATATAAAAGATAAGGATAATATAGTGACCCAAACCTATCTAAAACCTATTGTTTCAGTGGTTTTTGACCCATATTCACCACATAATTGAAATAAATTAATTTGGATTTATTATAAACCAAACATTAATTTATTATAAAATAATACTTTAAGTTTTCCTAAGGTTCCCCTCACCCCTCTTATAAAAGAGAACTCCCCCTTCCCTAAAATTCACACATTAAAATCCAATTGGATCGGAAAAACTCCACCAAAATACCCTCTCAACTATCCTCTATTCATTATAGACGCCTTCTTTAGTCAAAAATCCATCCTATAGAGAACTTTTGATCAAATCAAAAGGAAGGACCCGAAGTAGAGGTAAATATTTTATCACCTCTTTCAAGTTCCTTTCTTCTTCCACTTCCTCTTTCTTTGTTGTTTCCATTATAAAATAATAACTCCAGTATATTCTATATAATTTGGTGTTATTATGAATATGGTACAACCATATTCATTATTCTATCTATCCTTTTAATGACATGTCACAATATTTGCGTACATACGGCTTACCATCTCCACGTCATGGTATAATTGTTATTCAATACATTATTATTTGGATGGGTATAATAATGATGTATAATTGATGTAAATAATAAATATAATATGATAATTTTTCTTTATATATTATATACCATACAATTATATATTATTTTAATATCAAAGGAATGTTATTGTCGCTTCACTACTACAAAAACAGGCAAGGGAAGTGCCCCTTATATCAGCGCTAAGCAAAACCGCTGATAAAGGTTACCCTGTATCAGCACTAAAATTTTAGTGCTGATAAAGGAGGTCTTTATCAGCACTTTTCTAGCGCTGATATAGGGATTCTTTATCAGTGCTTTTCTAGCGCTGATAAAGAGGCCCTCTATCAGCGCTAGAAAAGCACTGATAAGGAAATCTTTTATCAGTGCTAAAATAGTGCTAATAAAGGACCCTTTATCAGCGCAAGAAAAGCACTGATAAAGACTCCCTGTATTAGCTCTAAAATATTAGCGCTGATACAGTCAGGATTTATCAGCGCTTTTGTAGCGCTGATAAAGGGTACTATAATTAGCGCTAAAAAAGTGCTGATAAAGGACACCTTTATCAGTGCTAAAATGTTAGTGCTGATAAAGGTAGTATTTATCAGCACTTTTTTAGCACTGATAATACCTTAGTTCATTTTTTATAAAGTCAGTCGCATAGTGCCCTCGTTTTATCGCGACCTAAATCTCTCGCAGAACTGGAACCCTGCGACTCCCCTCTTCCGCCCACTGAGATCACGTTTCTGGACCTCCGCCGCCCTTGATTCTCATTACCGGACCTCATCCGCCCACTTAGTTCGTGTTTCCGGACCTCCGCCACCCTCGAGCTTTAGTTTTCCGGACCTCCGCCACCCGCAATGCTTTCATGCTTCGGTTTTCCGGACCTCCTTTAAGGCATGTTTTCCAAATCGTTTTTCATTATTTTTCTCCTCTCCCATTTGTATATCATTTTTTAACATGATTTTTTATTCTATGGGTGAGTATTATGGATTGACCGATTGAAGAAAATGAACCATACTTGATGGAAAACGATGTAAAGGGGATGATTCACATGTGTTTACTAATTTTCATTATATTTATCAAGAACATGGTGCATGTTTACTTTTATTTTTTAAAATTATCATTGTATTTTGGTGGGTTTGTTTGAGATGTTTTTTGTTAGTTTGGTTGTGATAGATTCCATTGGGGGAAAATGTGAGATGGTTGAGGTGGTAAATCGTGCAGTGGGGAAGCATCAACATTTCCACTGTCAAAAAGATGTAATGAGTGGTTTATTGTGGTATATGACATCGTTAGTTGATATGGGTTTTCCTTTTAGTTTCCCAGTGACATAGAATATAGTTGTTAATGATGAAATTGAAAAGGGTTTGGTGGGAATTAAATAACTTCATTGATAAAAAAGAAATGGTCGATATAAACCTATTCTTACCCCCTACGCGATGAGTGTATCGGGTGGTTCCCTCTTCTAAAATTCAAATATGTGTTCTCTTTTACCGAGATATAAAACTATGACCACTATTAATTCCGGAAACATCCAACTCTAGGTGATAATCCTTGGTTGCCTTAGGTGTTCAGAATATGGAGTCCCAATGTTATGGGAATATGAGATCTTCTTAATCGCCCAAATAATGTTCCCTTGATTATACCTCTTGAGATTATAAATAGATTCATTAGGGGATATGCCTAAGGATCCCCTAAGTGATTATCATAAGATCTATAATTCATCTCCTAGGTAATGATCTTAGGATTATACCTCCCATGAGGAGCATGAGATTCCTTAGGTGATGTGCCAAAGAATCCCCTATGTGATGAGCATATGATCTCTAAACACTTCCCCTAGTAGATGATCTTATGTTCTTACCTGGTGTGATAAGAACACGATTCATTAGTTGATGAATATAGAAATCCTTATGTGCTATGAATATATTTTATGAACAAAATTCGTGGAGATTCCTAACATGAAAAATGTGATCCACCTTGTGTAATGAGCATAAGATTAGAAAGGATATAAAAGTTGAATTCCTTCTACAATAAGAATAAGTTAACAATTATCAATCATGGTATGAATCAGGTATTATAGATAATACACCTCATGTATTGAGCTAATGAAATATTGATTACCTCAATTTTAGATGAATTTTATAGTTTATCAATACACTCATCACCATTATTATATTCAACTAAAAGTATATTCACTATAACAAGAATACTAATTGTAATTAAATTGTGTCCACTAGAGAGTAGAACCAAAAACTAGATTCAGAAACATGTCTTATATCTAGGAGTTGTAGATGTATTTCTTCATTATTCTTGTGTTTGGTCTGGGGTGATTTGAGGAAACTATAATGAATCTAAAGTAATTATATTTAATGATGATGAATAAATACTATTGGTTAGGCTCTATTAATCTCCATTTTTAATAAGGAAGTGGTTCTCTTCTACTATATTTGGAATTCTTGTTTTTTGTACTTGATCCATAAATACTAATATTTGATATTAAAATAAGATGGAGATGAATAAAGATTGCATGGATGCTAATCGTTTAACAATAGAGTATGAGAACGGAGTGAATGATTTCATCAAGTTTGAAAAGGATCACGCAAAGGATCCTTCTCAAATCCTTTTTCCATGTTTACGTTGTTGTTATTCTAGACTACTTACTTCAGAGGAGTTGGAAGAACATTTGAAATGTCACGGAATAGATAGGATTTATAAATGATGGAATAAACATGGAGAAAAAGCGAATTTAGATACGGGCTGAGATAAAACTGTGTCTTATGGATCGTCAAATTTGAATAAAAATATGGATAATGAATAAGACCATATGGAGGATGTGATTACAGATGTCAATGATGATGAAGATCATATTGAAGAAATGAAAAAGACATTTCAATATGAACTCCGTGATTTCCCAAAATTGTTTGAGAAGTTAAAGAGTTGGGAAAAGATGCCATTGTATGCTTCTTGTACTAAGTATACAACATTGTTAGTTGTTCTGAAGTTGTATAAATTGAAAGCAGGAAATAGATGGAGTGATGTCATTTTTACAGAACTACTTTCTCTCTTGAATGACATGCTCCCAGAAGATAATGAGCTCCCAATCTAGACATATGAAGCTAGACGAATGCTACGCTCAATGGGAATAATTTCTAAAAGAATACATTCCTTCTCGAAACACTGTATATTGTTTCGCAAAGAGAAAAATCACTTACAGAATGCCCAAAGTGTGGTTCTTCTCGGTAAAAGAAAGATAAATCCAATCCTACAAAATTTTTATGGTACTTTTCAATCATTCCAAGGTTTAGGCATCTATATGGAAGTGAAGAAACTGCAAGAAAGCTGTTGTTGCATACAGATAAAAGAAATAAATAAGGGTTATTACGTCATCCGGCCGACTCTCCTAAATGGAAGAAAATTGATCCTCAGTATCCTGAATTTGGAAAAGAGATGAGAAACCTTCGCCTTGCGTTATCTGTAGATGGAGTGAATCCTTTTGGTTTTCAAACCATCACTCATAGTACATGGCCTGTTATGTTGGTAAATTATAACTTGCCACCCTGGTTATGCATGAAGTGGAAATTCATCATGTTATCTATTCTTATATCAGGACCAAAATAACCAGGTAATGATATTGATGTTTATCTGGCTCCTTTGATCGAGGATTTGAAGTTATTGTGGGACTCAGGTGTAATGTTGTATGATGCTTATAAAAGTGAATACATCACGTTGAGAGTGATGTTGTATGGGACAATAAATGATTTCCCTTCTTATGGAAATTTTTCAGGCTATAGCATTAAATGAACTCAAGGCTGTCTTGTGTGCAAATAAGATAAAGAATAAATTAGGTTGAAACTTTCATCGAAATATGTATTTCTAGGACATCGTAGATTTCTACCTCATTGGAATAAGTACCAATCTTGGATGACATCATTAAATGAAAGTTTAGAAAAATGTGCAACACCGTCTCCACTAACAGGTGATCAGCTGTTTGAGAAAGTAAAAGATCTGAACACTATTTTTGGTAAACCATTTTTGAAAAACCTTACAAAAATCGGTTAGAAAAAGAGATAAGTTTTATTTGAATTACCATACTAGAGTTCTTTGTACGTCATAAATTTTCTTGATGTGATTCATGTGGAAAAAAATGTTTGTGATAGTGTTATCGGAACATTGCTAAATTCCCCCGGAAAAACAAAAGATGGAATTAAGGAAAGTTTAGACTTGGTTGACATGGTAATACGAGAAGAGTTAGCTCCCGTGAAGGGTGAAAATCGAATGTTTCTTCCTCCAACTGCTTATACTGTTTCTAGGGCGGAGAGATATCAGTTTTGAAACATCGTCAATGATGTAAAGGTTCCAGAGGAGTACTCATCAAATATCAAGAACATTGTTTCAATGAATGATTTGAAGTTAAAAGGTTTTAAATCACATGATTTCCATGTTTTGATGCAAGATCTAATTCCTATAGCTTTAGGTTTCATTTTTCAAAAGAATTTCCGTCATACGTTAACCAAACATTGTTTCTTTCTCAAAGATATATGTAGCAATGTTTTAGACTTAAGGAAATTTCCAGCTATGGAAAAAGAAATTGTCATCATATTATGTGAATTAGAAACGTTCTTCCCGCCAACATTCTTTGATATGATGGTTCATTTGATGAATCACTTGGTGAGAGAGATTCGACTTTGTGGTCATGTGCACTATAGATGGACGTATCCTGTTGAACGGTATATGAATATTTTGAAAGGGTATGTAAAAAATCGAAGTCGTCCATAGGGTTGTATAGTGGTGTGATATATTATTGAGGAAACCATTGAATTTTTTACTGAATACCTATTTGATGTGGAAAGCATTGGTCTCCCAAAATCTGGTCACACTGGACACATTGTGGGTGAGGGAACTTCTGGAAGAGAAGTTGTGAGAATCAGTATTACAGATCGGGAGCAGGCTTATCTTTATGTTTTGCATAATAGTTGGGAGGTTTCTCCATATATTGAAACTTACAAATAAATCCTTAGGCAGTTGAATCCATCGAGGGATGAAAAATGGTTATCAGATACAGATAATCACCAGTTTATAGGATGGTTTCAGGACCATATTTTTAAGCAGTTGGATGAAAATCTGAATTCAATTTCAAAACGTCTTCTATGGTAGCCGCTGGACCAAGTGTGTATGTATTATCTTATAGTGTTTATGTAATTAATAGTTATACATTCTATAAAGATGAACATGATGAAGATATTACCATGAAAAATAGTGGAGTTACAATAGTGGCTGAAGCGATGCATGTTTCTGGTAGTAAGGAAAGAAATCCAATTTGTGAAAATATGTCATACATTGGTATTATCAAACTAATATGGGAGTTGGATTATACAACATTCCAATTTACGATTCTTCAATGAAAATGGATTGATAACAACAGTGGTGTTAAAATAGATGAATGGGGATTTGTGAAAGTTGATTTTAGTAAAGAAGGGTACAAAGACGAACAGTTTATAATGGAATCACAACCGGTACAAGTTTATTATGTTCCAGATCCTGAAAACCGAAAGTGGTCAATTGTTCTGTTATCGTCCAAAACTACTGAAGGTTCCGATGAAAATTCAGTTGAGGACGATCCTTTTAGTGGTACGTCACAATCATTTTGGAGCGGCCGCAATGCAGATGATGTTTTTTATGTTAGAGGAGACCACAATGAAGGGATTTGGATAGTCGATAGAGGTTTCAAATCCCTTAAACCTTTGAAAAAAAAGAGTGTTAAGTAAACAGGTTATATTTTGATTGTAATATAGATCTTGTTATCTCATGTTATTATCTTATCATTACTGAATTTATGTAATCTGAATTAACTGTTCAACCACTTTTGCAGATAATGACTTCTGCACATTCTGATGCTCCTAACCTTGAGGCTGAACATGTCTCTCAAGTAGCTGCTGCTACGGATGTTGCTGCTCCTGTAGCTCATGCTGCTGTTGTTGTTGCTCCTGCTGCTGCTCCTGCATCTCATGCTGCTGCTGCTTTTTCTCCTACTGCGGCTCCGGTTGCTCCAGCTGCTCCTCCTACTATGGCTCCTACTGCTGCTGCTCCTCCTGCTACTCTTACTAATGCGTCTCCTGCTGCTCTTAGTGTTGAGGTCTAACAACCATCAACACATGTAGTTTATACCATTATAGATGAACATATAGATGATGTTGATATCGATGAAATGGTCGGGAATGAAGGACCAGTGTCACAGAAATCACAGGTGCGTCGTAGTTTGGCGATGTTAGCCAAAATTATTAAGGCGAAAAGCAAAGGAATCAAATTTGAAGTCGGATGGAATGCACGAGGAAAACATGTGAATCCCAACAAGGCTATGTTTATCAGCTACATTGGTGTTGTCACTCAGAAACGCATGCCGATTGACATAGATTCATGGAACCATGTTGTGTCCGGGCTTAAGGATGTCATCTGGGAAGAAATTACGGTAATATTATGAATTTATTTCTTTAATTTACTAGAAAATAAAATAATGAAACAATGTCTTACTCTTATCAATATCTTGAAGAGTACATTTATAGTAGACGAATCACACAAGGATTATGTACTAAGGCTTGCAGGAAAGATTCATCGAGGTTTTCTCACTATTTTAACAAGATGTCACCTCAATGATTCTAAAGGTAAAATAAACCGGCACCCACCCATTTTCTACGCTCACCTGATATCCCAAGAAGCATGGGATGCATTTGTTTTCCATCGTGGGGATGAAAAGTTTCAGGTACATTGTGATTGATAATAAGTTGTTTGAGGATACCTGTATTCATCACTTTGATTGTCAATATTTCATTTAAGAAACAGAAACTCTGTACTGACAATAATGAATGTGCTTCAAAACCAACATACCCCTATCGTAAAGCAAGGATGGGGTACGCTTCATTAGAAAAGAAAATGATACGTATCATAAATTTACAATAATATTATTATGTTCCAATAAAAAACATCAAAATTATTTTTCTATGTTTATATGTAGATTGATGAGTCTAAAACCAAATGCACTTCCAACCCACGACATGTGCTATGGAAGGAGGCACGTGTGAATAAAGAAGGTAAGTTAGTAGATGAGAACACGCAGAAAGTGTGGGAAATATGTGTAAGTATTACATGACGATAAAATAATTTGTTTAAAATTTCTATTACATAAAAATAATTAGTTATTATCCTATATCCGACAGTCATAGCAATCACCTACTCCTGTAGCTGATACAGACATATTATCGACGGGTTTGAAGCAGCCATAAAAATACGGTCGTGTCAGAGCCGTAGGGTTTGGGGTGACACCCTGGGTATATTTTGAGAAGAAGAAAAAATGGATGATATAGATGAAAGATTGGAACAAATGAGAGAAAAAATAACAACCCTTGAAGAACAATTGAATGGTAGGGAGAGATGCTAGAAACTTTTATGGGTGGGATGAAAAGGGAATCCACAACTCAAGAACAACGGCCACATGAACATCCCGCCCCACCCCCCACCAACTTTGAGGTGAGCCATTCGCCTCAAAAAATTATCTTAGCCATGTAAATCAAAATTCTAATAATTGTTCCCATGAAATATGAATCAGAAAAACACTGATAATTTTTTCTGTACTAATCTTCTATATGGTGATAATGATTGTGATTTATATCTGTCAACTCCCACCTATCACCTTGTAGCAAGGGCTACAGTGTTCAATATCCCAGATGCCACATTGCATAATAGACCACTTCTGAAAGATCATCTGAAAGTGATGATTACTGTAGCTCATGATCCATAGGCAGATCTACCTATTCCACTTGATGACGATGATATTATTACGGTCGAAAAGGCTATTGGGAAATTCATTGCATGTCCTTTAGAACTTGTAAGATTACATGCAGACAATGATGTATTTATTTCCCTTTCTTTTCAAGATAAACCCTTAACAAATAATGAAAAAAGGGTCTGAACCAATTATTGTTGTTATAGACGGAGAAAGGGAAGGGTGTGACAAACGTCGGCTCAAAAACATCTAAAGGATCGACCAACTTATCCCAAGGAGCTACTAAAAGCATAATTACACCACCTTTTCTCTATCCACATTTACTAGCATTGAAGACTCATGTGGATACGAAGCTAAAAGATGGTAATAGTCATATAGTGGTTTTTGAAGAGAATATATACGGAGAGGAATGTCAAGATTTCATTGCTGCTGAAAATGTAAATGAAATCCTTGAAAACGGTTGGCTAAGCGTCATAGTTGTAAATGTATATATGAGGTATGTTTCCATGAATTGATTTTCCAAAAGCTGATCTAATGTGAAAATTATGTCTAAATGCATTTTATGTTGTTGAAAGAAACATTTATGAAAAAAAAATTGAAGGAATTTTCCCATGAGCCAAGATTTGGACTTGTTAGACCTCATATAACATCAAAACACCTAACAAAAATAGAGCCATCAAAATGGGATGCAATAGTGAATGGCTTGCTGAAAACATTTGAACGCAAGATTACAAATGACAGACTTTTCCTAATACCAACCATATAGGGGTAATACTCTACGATTAAAGCTTATCAATTATATTTTCACTTCTTTTATTACTTATTCATTTTTTTGTTTTTAGGAAACATTGGTTGCTAATTGCAGTGAACTTGGATACTCCGATGATTTTTTTTCTGGATTCAAAGCAAGGATATCCATCAAACCGACCACACATGATGGAGTTTGTGAATCTGTAAGACGCTAAATCTTATGTTTTAGGTCTAAACATCACGTAAAATAATTTATATTATCTTTTAATGAGGATTCTGTTATGATATGGTGGTGTATCATTGTCTTCTAAAAAAGGAATGAGGACAGGGGCTAAGCATAAGAAGGCGAGCAAGAACTACGCCTGGAAAAATATCAGGGTATATATAATAAAATTTCACTATCCAGACACATATCAACACAAGTTACTTATTCTCCTAATGATCAATTTTTTTGCATTGTCCAAAACAAATAAACTATAATGATTGCGGTTATTATGTTTGTAAATTTATGAAAGAGATCCCTTTTCATCAGCAAACTAGCATCCCTAAAGAGGTATTTTTAAAAACAACTACTAGTTTGTTTAAGTTATTTATTAATTCTTTATTTTTTTATTTTGCAGTACCAATCTAACTTTGGAAAAGCCTCATACTCACAAGAAGATATAGATGTGTTCAAAAAATAGTGGTCCGCATAACTGATGGAAGATTGTACACAAATACAATAAAGATTTGACTTGGGGACATGTAAAATTTGTGGTCATTTTTGAGAGGGGTTAAGGGGATCAAAAGATGAAACATTGTTGTATGTAAATGTTCATAAGAAAATTGTAATTGTTATTAATTAAACAGCCTTCCTCCAATGATTCATTTTCCCATTTTAACATATGATATGCACTAGAAACATGCAAGAATGATGAACCACTCAAAGGGTCTCTATTTTGTTTAAAATAGACATGATTTTAAGTGAAAACAACAACTGACCTAGAGAAATCCATATAAACTCATTCGGATTGCATTGATATTTTATAAGAACGATACAAGGGTCCTTTGTGACATGTACGAGTCAACCCCGCCTCAATCTGAGGCACGGTATGGCTGCTAGCACTCAAAGGGTCTCTATTTTTTAAAATGGACACGATTTTAATTGAAAAAAACAACTGACCTACATAAATCTGACCAAACACATTCAGATTGAATTTATCTTTTATAAGAACGATCCAAGGGTCCTTGGTGACATGTAAGAATCATCTCCGCATCAATCCAAGGCATGGTGTGGCCGCTATTACTCAAGGGGTCTCTACATTGTTTAAAATGGACAAGATTTTAAGTGAAAACAACAACTGACCTACGAAAATCCGACCAAACACATTTGGATTGAACTGATATATTATAAAAACGATCCAAGGGTCCTTGGTGACATTTACGAGTCAACCCCGCCTCAATCCGAGGCACGGTGTATCCTCTAGTACTCAAAGGGTCTCTATTTTGTTTAAAATGGACACGATTTTAATTGAAAACAACAACTGACCTACAAAAATCCAACCAAACGCATTCAGATTGCATCGATCATTAATAAGAACGATTCAAGGGTCCTTCGTGAGGTATATGAGTCAACCCCGGCTCATTCTGAGGGACGGTGTGGCTGCTATCACTCAAAGGGTCTCTATCTTGTTTAAAATGAACTTGATTTTAAGTGAAAACAACAACTGACCTATGGAAATATGACCAAACGCATTCAGATTGCATTGATCTTTTATAAGAACGATCCAAGGGTCCTTGGTGACGTGTAAGAGTCAACCCCACCTCAATCCGAGCCACGGTGTGGCCGCTAACACTCAAAGGGTCTCTATTTTGTTTAAAATGGACACGATTTTAATTGAAAACAACAACCGACCTACAAAATCTGAACAAATGCATTCAGATTGCATTGATCTTTTATTAGAACGATCCAAGGGTCCTTGGTGACATGTAAGAGTCAACCCCTCTTCAATCAGAGGCATGGTTTGGCTTCTATCACTCAAAGGGTCTCTATTATTTTTTAAATGGACAATATTTTAAGTGAAACAAATGACCTATATAAATCTGACCAACGCATTCAGATTGCATTGATATTTTATAAGAACGATCCAAGGGTCCTTGGTGACGTGTACGAGTCAACCCCACTTCAATTCGAGGCAAAGTGTGGCCGATTGAACTCAAAGGGTCTCTCTTGTTTAAAGTGAACATGATTTTAATTGAAAACAAAGACTGACCTATGGAAACCCGACCAAACGCATTCGTATTGCACTGATGTTTTATAAGAACAATCCAAGGGTACTTGGTGACTTGTACGAGTCAACCACGCCTCAATTCGAGGGACTTTGTGGCCTCTATCACTTAAAGGGTCTCTATTTTGTTTAAAATGGACACAATTTTAAGTGAAAACAACAGCTGACCAACGGAAATCTGACCAAATGCATTCGGATTGAATTGATCTTTTATAAGAACGATCCAAGGGTACTTGATAATGTGTACGAGTAAACCCTACCTCAATCTGAGGCACGGTGTGGCCTCTATCACTCAAAGGGTCTCTATTTTGTATAAAATGGACATGATTTTAAATGAAAACAACAACTGACCTACGGAAATCTGACCAAACGCATTCGGATTGAATTGGTCTTTTATAATAACTATCCAAGGGTCCTTGTTGACATGTAAAAGTCAACCCATCCTCAATCCAATGCATGGTGTGGCCGCTATCACTCAAAGGGTCTCTATTTTGTTTAAAATGGACAAGATTTTAAGTGAAAACAACAACTGACCTACGGAAATCCAATCAAATGCATTAGGATTGCATTGATGATTTATAATAACGATCCAAGGGTCCTTGGTGACATGCACAAGTCAATCCCACCTAAATCTGAGGTATGGTGTGTCTGTTAGCACTCAAAGGGTCTCTCTTGTTTAAAGTGGACACAATTAAAATTGAAAATAACAATTAACCTACGGAAATCTGACCAAACACATTCAGATTTCATTATTATTTTATATGAACGATCCAAGGGCCCTTGGTGACGTGTATGAGTCATCCTCGCCTCAATACGAGACACAGTGTGGCCGCTAACACTCAAAGGGTCTCTCTTGTTTAAAATGGACACAATTTTAATTGAAAACAACAACAAAACTACGAAAATATGACCAAATGCATTTGTATTGCATTGATCTTTTATAAGAACAATCCAAGGGTCCTTGGTAACGTTTATGAGTCAACCCCGCCTCAATATGAGGCACAGTGTGGCTGTTATCACTCAAAGGGTCTCTATTTTGTTTAAAATAGACAAGATTTTAAATGAAAACAACAATTGACCTACGGAAATCTGACCAAACGCATTCGGATTGAATTGATCATTTATAAGAACGATACAAGGGTCCTTGGTGACATGTATGAGTCAACTCTGCCTCAATACGAGGCACGGTGTGGCTGGTAGCACTCAAAGGGTCTCTATTTTGTTTAAAATGGATACGATTTTAATTGAAAACAACAAGTGACCTACAGAAATCCGACCAAACGCATTCGGATTCCATTGATATTTTATAAAAACAATCTATGGGTCCTTGGTGACGTGTATGAGTCAAAACTTCCTCAATCCAATGGATGGTGTGGCCGTTATCACTCAAAGGGTCTCTATTTTGTTTAAAATGGACAAGATTTTAAGTGAAAACAACAACTGACCAACAGAAATATGACCAAACGCATTTGCATTGCATTGATATGTTAGAAGAACGATACAAGGGTCCTTGGTGACGTTTAAGAGTCAACTCCGCCTCAATCGGAGGCATGGTGTGGCTGCTAGCACTCAAAGGGTCTATATTTTGTTTAAAATGGACACGATTTTAATTGAAAACAACAACTGACCTACGGATATCTGACCAAACTCCTTCGGATTTCATTGATATTTTATAATAAGCATTAAAGTTTCCTTGGTGATGTGTAAGAGTCAACCCCGCCTCAATATGAAGCACGGTGTGGTCGCTATCACTCAAAGGGTCTCTATTTTGTTTAAAACGGACAAGATTTTAAGTGAAATCAACAACTGACCTACGAAAATCTGACCAAACGCATTTGGATTTCATTGGTATTTTATAAGAATGATAAAAAGGTACTTGGAGACGTGTACAAGTCAACCCCGCCTCAATTTGATGCACGGTGTGGCTGCTAGCACTCAAAGGGTGTCTCTTGTCTAAAGTGGACACAATTTTAATTGAAAACAACAACTGACCTACGGAAATCTGACCAAACGCATTTGTATTGGATTGATATATTATAATAACAATCCAAGGGTCATTGGTGACATTTAAGAGTCAAACCTGCCTCAATCTAAGGGACAATGTGGCCGCTATCACTCAAAGGGTGTCTATTTTGTTTAAAATGGGCATGATTTTAAGTGAAAACAACAACTGACCTACAGAAATCCAACCAAATGCATTTTGATTGCATTGATCTTTTATAAGAATGATAAAAGGTATTTTTTGACGTGTACAAGTCAACCCTGCCTCTATCTGAGGCACGGTGTGGCCGCTATCACTCAAAGGGTCTCTATTTTGTTTAAAATGGACAAGATTTTAAGTGAAAACAACAACTGACCTAGGGAAATCTGACCAAACACATTCGGATTGCATTGATATTTTATAAAAACAATTCAAGGGTACTTGGAGATGTGTATGAGTCAACGCCGCTGCAATCTGAGACACGGTGTGGCCGATAGCACTCAAAGGGTCTCTATTTTGTTTAAAATGGACACGATTTTAATTGAAAAAAACAACTGACCTACGGAAATATGACCAAACGCATTCGGATTGCATTGATATTTTATAATAACGATCTAAGGGTCCTTGGTGACGTGTACGAGTCAACCCCGCCTCAATCCGAGGCACAGTGTTGCCGAAATCCCTCGAAGGGTCTCTATTTTGTTTAAAATGGCCATGATTTTAAGTGAAAACAAAAACTAACCTACGGAAATCTGAGAAAACGCATTCGGATTGCATTGATATTTTATAAGAACGATCCAAGAATCCTTGGAGATGTGTATGAGTCAACCCTGCCTCAATCCGAGACACAGTGTGGCCGCTATCACTCAAAGGGTCTCTCTTGTTAAAACTGGACACGATTTTAAATGAAAACAAAAACTGACCTACGGAAATCTGACCAAACGCCTTTGGATTGCATTGATATTTTATAAATATGATCCAAGGGTCCTTGGTGGAGTGTATGAGTTAACCCTATCTCAATCAAAGGGACATTGTGGCCACTATCACTCAAAGGGTCTCTATTTTGTTTAAAATGGACACGATTTTAAGTGAAAACAACAACTGACCTACGGAAATCCAACCAAACGCATTCGGATTGCATTGATCTTTTATAAGAATGGTCCAAAGGTCCTTGGTCACATGTAAGAGTCAACCTTGCCTCAATCTGAGGCACGGTGTGGCCTTTATCACTCAAAGGGTCTCTATTTTGTTTAAAATGGACAAGATTTTAATTGAAAACAACAACTGACCTACGGAAATCCAACCAAACGCATTCGGATTGCATTGATATTTTAAATGGGGGTCATGGCATGTGATCTATGAGGGGGCTCATATATATCAAGTCATGGTTGTCCAGTTATACTACGGTGATCATGTGTTTGGGTCTATGATACTTATGGGCTTATATCTGGATGAAAATACTCCCATTTGGGAGGGTGGATAAGCTTATGGGTCTTATTCCATAAATGAGAATACTCTCATCGGTGAGGGATGAGATGTATATAGGTATTATTCCCCAAATTAAAATACAACCATAGGAGTGGGATGAGATTCTTATTGGGAATGTTAACAAAATGGAAATAATCCCATAGGGGAGGACTGAGATCATTATATAGATTATGCCTCAAATGAGAATACACCCATATTGGAGGGTTGATATGCTTATAGGGATTATTATTTGTATGATAATTATCCCATATGGTAAAGAATATATGCTTCTTAGTATTATTCCTTAAATAAGGGTACTCCCATAGTATAGGGATGAGATCCTTGTAGGTCTTATGCCTCAGAATTGGAAGAACACATATGGGTGGTCTGAGATACTATTGAGGGTATTCCCTGGATGAGAAAACTCCCATAAGTGGATTTACATGATGGAGTATAAATAAAAGTCACATATTGGAGGTCAATGATAATTATGTATATAGTGGGGAGACCATGGAATATTATATGTTTTGTGTGGTTCCTATGATGTACTCAGAGAAGCCCTAACATTGGATGAAGTAGGTATGGTTGATCAAGCTTTAATACTTGAGAATCGATGTGTATTGATGTAGATGTGGTAGGAATTGGTCAAACTATATTTTTATAATGCAACATGATCCTTGTGAAATTCTTGGTAAAATTTCATCATATGGAAAATTAATTTGGGTTTAATCATGGTCATGGATTTGAGGATCAATGATGATTTTTTTATTAGTTTTATTCCAGTTATTTCTCAACTAGGTTGTGCATATTGCCTGATCATGCACTTACAATTGCCTATTGCAGGTTTAATATTGGGGGTTTATTAATGAGATTCACCCCCCAAGTATGTGCACCTCAGTGTGTGTACAAACCTTATAACTTCTTTGAGGTTGAGAAAATGATGCATAGTGGATAGAGAAAAGTCCAAAGATTTATTTATTGATAAAACACACCCATGTGGAGCCTTAGGATTGAACTGGAAAGCCCCCCGGACACCCCTACCCCCCCTTGGACAGCCACCCCAAACCCTTGAACAGCCCCCAAACCCCCTGAATTCTAAATTTATTTCTTTAAGTACTTGATTAACTTATAAATTATGTGTTAATGGTGTACGGGTATAATTTTTGTCTTGGTGTACTTGGCCTAATTTGATTATGATTTATGAGTTAATTTTGTATGGGTATACTTCCTTTAATTGGCTTATTGAGATGCTATTTTTTGCAGGTGTTCGGGTGTGCTGCTGCAGATTTATCATAGCAGCAGAGAGGGAATTTATCAGCGCTCTTTTAGCGCTGATAAATCATTCTTTTATCAGTGCTAAAAAAGCGCTCATAAAAGATAAGTTTATCAGCGCTAAAGGATCGCTTATAAAACAAACATTTTTCAGCGCTTCTTTAGGGATGATAAAGGGTTGTTTTATCAGCACTATTTTAGCACTGATAAAGTAACCCTTTATCACAGCTTACTAAGCGCTGATAAAGGGGTACCCCCTTTATCAGCGCCGAGCTTTACATCGCTTTTTTAGCGCTGTTAAAGCTTGTTTTTAGCGCTGTTAATGCCCGTATTTGTAGTAGTGGTTGTGCAAATGTACAGAATACCATCTCCACGAACCTGATGAGAATCATTCCCCATCGTATCCATTCAAGACTAATTTTCATTTTATGATTAAAAATAGTGTTTATAAACTTCATATAATTCTAGAAATTAATATGATACATCTCATACATAACAAATATGACTCACATAACAAATAATATAAAGGAAAACGAATCCGATAACACCCGAAATGATGATAATACAAAGATATTATTAACAAAGCAATGTTAAAAGACCATATATGATATCATATTAATGTATATGATTCTTTTATAATTTAAAAAAAACTATTTCACCATAATATAAGAGGTTAACCTACCCTCGACCAAGGAAACGTAAAAAGTAAGGGGTTTCTTATCTCAATTTTAATTCCGTGATATTTCCATTGTTCACCACTTATTTATTGCATGTGGTGTGTGTGCTGACCATGATTGTATTAATTGTGTAATATACTTTAATTTATAGATATTTACATCATCATTGTATGATCCATCTTTCATGGGATGTATGTTTCGTAAGTCACCAAATTGGTAAGGGAATTACAAATTTCAATTTCCACTCATTCGGCTTTACGCATACTTCGTTGATTATTTTACTCCAAAATTTTGTGTGGAATCACTATTATTTTTCTTATTTCATAATTTCCACTCCCCTTTCTATAGATATAATTTTGATACACATAATAACTCCATTGATAAATTCTCAAGTCATCGATATGAACTTGATAAGAGTAATTTTAACTCAATATCTACTGGTTGAGTTAAATATTCTATTCATTGGTGTTGTCTTTACTAGAATATGTGTGAATGTCCTATGATTTATTTACACTTAATATACAATCATATTGAGTGTATTTATATTTGTCACACATAATTATGTCATTGATTTATCCTTAACCTAAGGATTCGGTCTTCACAAGAGATTTCATATCAATTTACATTCCAGTGAGATTTATATGTTTTTATACACCAATTCACTTTTCTATGGTGTATATAATGTACTTTAACATAGTATATCGTGAATACCTTTACTATAATGATAATATTAATTTTTTTTACCACAATTATATGTATTCAAGTGTGTCTATTTTGGTTAGGAACTCTAACTAAAATATCATTTAAAATGTTTTAAAGATTTATTATTCTAAATCTTTCTCAATAATATCCATGTTTTAAAAATGGTTTTAAGGATTTATTTATATGAACCTTAAAGTTTTAAAATTAAAATTCATTTTAAAAGTTTCAATTTTTTATGGGACACTTTGATTCAAAAATCCATTTTAAATGGATTTTTGACATATAATGTGACTTGTAAAAGTTTTCATGAAAAAGGGGATATTTCTCTCAATAGTTTTGATGATTATCTTCATCTATGTCAATATATTTCATTATTCTCTATTAAGGTTCATTTATTATAATATAATCTCCCATATTGTATTGATATAGTTATGTTTGACTGTGGATGTGTTATTCTTATACCATTCATGGTTTAAGAATAAAGTATTGACATTTCGTATTCTAGTTTTAATATGAATGTTTATGTTATGTTTAAAACTTTTCATACGAGGAATGAATTGGACATAGTAAGTGACGGTTGGAGCCTACTATAGATCCCCGATCCATCGGTAGTTCTCATGAGACAAACTAGTGTCTGGGAACAAGGCCTTGAAAAAATCTTATTTTTTGTCTTGGCACAAGGCCTTGACTATGTGGTTATGATAGTATGGAATTATGCATTCCATCATTATGAAAGTGGTTATTGATATTTCATGTGATTAGTCAACTAAGAAAATATCCATGTGAATAAGTAAATAGAATTATTTCATTTCATTTTTTCCATATTATGCTGAATTTATAGTTTAAAATGATTTTGTTTTAGTTATACATTTCCTTTAATCTTTATTCTTATTTATGAAAGTTTCCACTTTATTGTTATCCTTACTAAGCATCTGAGCTCATCCCTTTCTATGTTTTATTTTTTCCTAGGAAGTGAAAATGTATTTTATGACTGACCTACAGGGATAGTCTGATAGAATATGAGTCTGGACTATGGAGACTAGGTTTTTGTAGTTTTTCACTTTATCATGTAATGTAAGACTTATGAATTTATCTAGTGTTTCCAAGGCTACTAAACTAATCAGTCTTTCGAGACATGATATTTTGTGATCATTCCAATGATACGTAATAATGCACCAACTCTGGGCTTTTGGGGTCGGGGCGTTACAGTTGGTATCAGAGGAAGTTTAGTACAAACCTTGGAAACTAGATTTAAATAATCTCTGATTAGAGCACATAGCCCTAAGATAGACTTTGAGAATTCATATAGAAGAACTTCCTAAAATTTTGGTATTGTGGATATTTTATCAGTTTTCCATGAATTACATCCCTATCTGGATACGAGCAGGTAGAGGCGGCTCTGGCACAGATGTACATAGGGGTAAAACCGTAAAACACCACTTTGAGCTAGACTCGAACAGGAACTGGTGCATGACAATGGGCCTTGCTGCACTCTTGGTTACGACACTCCTGGGGGATATTCTTAGGATGATTTACATTTTCATTACAAATCGATTTAAAGGATTTTAATATAAGATGAGAATAAATGACCATGGTAAATCCTAAGGTGTTTCAAATTGAAAATATGGTGTCATGATATTCTATAAATGATTTTTTGACTACTGTTACTCACACAATGCTTTCTGGTTTTAGTCAATGGCTAGATTCCAAGGAAGTTATAGTAACATTGAGAATGATGTACATGGTGGAAACGATGGTGGAAATGAGCAACCAAATTAAATGTTGATAGGCGTAAAAGATATCGTGTTCATTCCAAATCAGTTTTTAAAATTTATGATCAACAACATATATATTAACCAACTCTCGGACTCAACAAAGAAGAGAAAAGTGATGAATGATAAGAGCTCCAGTAGTGGATACCATGGAGAAAAGAATCCTCAATTTCCATCAGGCATGAAATGTGGAAGGAGACACCCTGTAATGTGTCTCAATGGGTCAATGAAATGATTTACGTGTTCGAAAGAAGGACATAAAGGGATGAACTGATGAAGAAAAATGAAGGGTATTATGGAAGAAATTAAAAATGGTCCCAAGAATCCATTTACAATCATTTTCCGTAAATATAGGGGACCTGGAAATTACTAAAGTGAATGCCCTATTCTATAGGATATTTTCTTGGTCAAAGAAGAAGCTATGTGGAAATAAATGGTTGTAGAAATGTTTAAATGTATTAGTGCTCTTTGTTGATGGGATTACATTGGAATAATCTTCTCTTGTATTCTTAACCCTGCAGTTTGTCATGTGAAATTGATATTTGATGAAGACTTATCTTTTCTCTTATGGATATAGTTATAAATAAACATTTGGATTTATATGATCATTGGGTTTGAGGAGATTACAATTTATTATATTTTGGGATGGAAATGCAAGGTATGAGATAACATTTTTGGTTAAATTATGATATGGTTATTTTGAGGAATTTATCTCATTTTGGTAATGTTATAAAATATAGTTTTTCAAAATGGACAATACGCAGACCGTGTGATAACCCTTCATGTCGGACAAAGCTATGGGAATCAAACCCACAACCAGAGTGCGATTGGGATTTATCACCTACCACTGGACTATGTGAAATCCCTGGTTAGTGTGACTAATTATTTTTAGTGATATGATTTTATTGATGAATAATAAGTTTATTTGGGATCTCATGTCTTATCAAATGAATACCCTTATTATAGGAAAATGATTTGGTGATTATGTTATAGATGTTATTTTGGAAGATTTTCGCTTTTTTGGGAACACTATATGCCCAAAGAAAATAGAACACTATGGGATTTTATTTGAGGAGTAATGGTGGATTTTTATCTATGTTTTTATTGTGTATTTATAGTGATTTGGTTTAATTATGGAAATTATTAACCTATAATAGAGAATATGTTATTAGGTTAATTATATTTAAGTATATGAATTTAATATTAGTTGATGTCATTTAGAGATACAATTTATTGTGGAAGACTACATAACCAAATTCTTCTAAGATTTGGGTTTCAATATTAGTTTGGATTATATTGAAGGATTTTGAAGAAAAATTGTTTATTGAATGGAATTTATATAACTATGGGGTATTGTTGGTTTAATTTTAGAAATTAAGATTAGTGTTTCTTTCTCTAAAGGAATATCCTTTTTGTGGATCATCAGATCTTATACTAACCATTTTGGTTTTGATTAATCTCTAAAGACAATGTAAATATATAGTTTATACTTTGTGGGTCAAGTGATTCTCTAAAAGTTTATTCTAGGTCTTCCAGTGTGACCAAGTCTTACTGAATACTCATTGTTTAAAAAAGAGTTATTGGTATAAATTTATTAAATAATTAAACTCTACTTAAAAAGTAAGTATATCCCTTTATGTTCTTATTTAATCTCATAAATAAATTCCTCATCTTTATTAAATGTAACTTAAAACAAAAAAATGTTTTCAGTTTACTTGTCCTACTGGGAAACTAATTACCATTTGTCCCATTTCATGTTTTTGGTTTTCTTATTCTTAACTTTATCCTAATCATGTTTTCTATCACTCTCCATTATAACTTGACACTTTCTTTATCATCTATATCCATTTTTTCCTACACGGAATCCTAGTATGAGTTATCTTGGGTGACCTTTGTACTTCTCTTTCTTTCTTTTAATGTGATGGTTTTGTTGAATATTTTTCTGATGAGGGACTTTTCATTATATTCCCAAGCCCAATTTTAAAAATTGGGAAGACACAATTTATTGTAGGAGGGAAGAATTTAACACCACAATATTTCACAGTACGTTAGTTCTTCAAAGTAATTCAATAACTTACACTACACACAACATCGAGTTCAAGCGCTTCACAACTTACCAAACTAGCCGTTCAAAAGTGGTTATGAATAGTATTAATCGAATTATAAACATTATATAACCATTATAATTTTAGAATCCATATTATGAGTTTCTTAGACATAATATAAGTACAAATTCATTTTTTTCAGATAAAAGAATTATTTTTCAAAAAATGAAATTTTACCGGCTTTTATTTTCAAACCGTTTTTAAATTTAATATATTAAACTTGTATATATTCAATTTTACAAAATATACTTATTCTTTGGAATGAGACATAATAATTTAGTTTCAATAAATTTTTGGTGTTTTTCTAATAACTTTTATATTAGGGTGAATAGTTAAAAATAATATATTTTAACTAAAAAAAAATTTTTAATCAAAATAATTTACAGTGTTAAAATATACATATGAATTTTTTGGATGTATAATTAGATTTTATTTATACCATTTAATAAAATTTTGGTCATTGAAATTAATTTCACTTTGAAATTGGACACAAACAAATGTCAATCTTTTGATAGTTATTACTTATTAAAAAAACGCTTTTTGTTTTGACAACGGGAATTAATTTAAAATTAATTTCTGCCACTTCTTTATTTTAAATTTATAAAAATGGATTCCATATTTATAATCAGGGGGTCCAAAAATTTTTAATTAGGTAACTTTTATTTTTAGACATTTTGAATAATTACTTCGGTAAATATTTTATTTACCATGCTTAAAGGGTAAATCCGTTAAATAAGGTTAAAAAATAATATTAACTTACCCTAAAACGTGTCCTAACACTTGTTAGATTACACATGTCCAACCATGGGCATCTTTGGGTCGATTTGGGGACCCCATGGATCCACTTGTAAGTGAAAATGACATTTTATATAAATTAAGTTAAAGTAAATACAAAAATGACATAAGCATATATCTTTTAGTAAAAAAAATTACATAAGGTTATATATGTTATCTATTCGACTATAAATATTCATTAGAAATATAAAATGATTTCCTACATAATTTTATTATATTTATAATTTTTAGACATTGAATAATTAAAGTTATTTATGACACATTGATGATGCAGTATTTTCCTTACTAATGAAAGAATCAAATAAATGGTATTATAAATGTTAAATAAAATATAATTTGAAAGTTTTGATTCCATACATGAATATTATAGGTCACTATGACATGTTTGGATCGGTTAAATAATTTTTTTTGAATGAATAATGTTTTTATGACTTTATCAAAAATCAATTATTAAATAGTGTCAAAATGTACATAAAAGAGATTTTAAAACAAATAATATATTATTAATTGATATAATATTCCTAAAAATATAAGGTTCATCCAAAGGGCATATATAATTATTGGTTTATCATTAATTAGCCACTTGGGGTTTGATTGGAAGTTTATAGTATGTTTATTAACCATATAATATAAAAATACAATGATACATGGTAAGTGTCAAACTAATTAACTAAGAGTTAAATCTAATAGATAAGGTTAATATAGTGAACCAAACCCGTCTAAAACCTATTGGTTGAGTGGTTTTCGAACCATAATCACCATATAATTTAAATAAATTAATTTGGAGCCATTATAAACAAAAAATGAATTTATTATAAAATAATACTTTAAGTTTTCCTAAGGTGTCCCTCACCCCTCTTATAAAAGGGCACACCCCCTTCCCTAAAATTCACACATTAGATTCAATTTGGATCGGCTAAACTCCTACCAAATACCCTCTAAACTATACTATATGCATCATAGAGTCCTTCATTTAGTCATAAATCCATCCTATGGATCCCTTTTGATCAAATCAAAAGGAAGAACCGGAAGAAGAGGTAAATATTTTATCAGCTATTTCAAGTTCCTTTCATCTTCCACTTACTATTTATTTGTTGTTTACATTATAAAATAATAACTCCAGTATATTCTATATATAATGGTGTTATTATGAATATGGTATAACCATATTCATTAATCTATCCATCGATTAAATGACATGTCACCATACGTGCGTACGTACGGCTTACCGTCTCCACGTCATGGTATAATTGTTATTCAATACATTATTATTTGGATGGGTATAATAACGATGTGTAATTGATGTAAATATTAAAAATAACATAATAATGATTCTATATATATTATATACCATCCAATTATATATTATTTTTATATCAAAACAATGATATTGTCACTCGTCCGTACGTACAGATTACCGTCTCCACGAATGTGATGAGAATCATTCCCCATCGTATCCATTCAAGACTAATTTTCATTTGATTATTAAAAATAATGTATACAGGGTTTATATAATTCTGGATATAAATAAGATACATCCCATCCATAAAAAATTTTACTCACATAACAAATAATATAAAGGAAAATGAATCCGCTAACACCTGAAACGAGGATAATACTAAGATATTATTAACAAAGCAATGTTAAAAGATCATATATGATATAATATTAATGTACATGATTATTTTATAATTTAATAAAAAATATTTAACCATTATACTGGAGGTTAACGTATACTTGACCAAAGAAATGTACACAGTAAGGGGTTTCTTATCTCACTTTTAATTCCATGAGATTTCCATTATTCACCACTTATTTATTGCATGTGGTGTGTGTACTACCCTTGATTATATTCATTGTGTAATATACATTAGTTTATGGATATTTACATCATAATTATATGATCCATCTTTCATGGGATGTATGTTTCATAAGTCACCAAATTGGTAAGGGAATTACAAATTTCAATTTCCAGTCATTTGGATTTACGCATACTTTGTTGATTATTTTACTTCAAGATTATGTGTGGAATCACTATTAATTTGATTATGTCATAATTTCCACTCCATTTTATGTATATATACTTTGTATACACATAATAACTACATTGATAAATTCTCAAGTCATCAATATGAACTTGATAATTGTAATTTTAACTCAAACTCCATTTGTTGAGTTAAATATCCAATTCATTGGTGTTGTTTTTACAAGAATATGTGTGAACGTCCTCTGATTAATTTAAACTAAATATACAATCATATTGAGTGTATTTATATTTGTCACACATAATTATGTCGTTGATTTATCCTTAACCTACGGATTCGTTCTTTATAAGATATTTCATATCAATTTACATTCCAGTGAGATTTTTTTGTTGTTATACACCAATTCACTTTTATATGGTGTATATAATGTACTTTGACATAGAATATCATGAATACATTTAATCTAATGATAATATAATGTTTTTAATACCTAAATCATTTGTATTCATGTGTCTCTCTTTTGGTTAGTAACACTAACTAAAATATCATTTTAAATGTTTTAAAGATTTATTATTCTAAATCATTCTCAATAATATCCATGTTTTAAAAATGGTTTTAAGGATTTATTTATATGTACCTTAATTTTTTAAAATTAAAATTCCTTTTAAAAGTTTCAAAGTGTTATGGGACAATGATTCAAAAATTGATTTTAAATGGCTTCTTAGCAAATAATTTGACTTTTAAATGTTTTCATGAAAGAAGGAGACATTTCTCTCAATAGTTTTGATGATTATCTTCATCTATGTCAATATCATTCATTATTATCGATTGAGGTTCATTTATTATAATATAATCTTTGATATTGTATTGAATGAGTTATGTTTGACTGTGGATGTGTTATTTTTATACCATTCATAGTTTAAGGATAATGTATTGACATTTCATATGCCAGTTTTAATACGAATGTTTATGTTATGTTTAAAAATTTTCATATGTGGAATTCATTAGACTTAGTAATTGATGGGTGTAGCCCACTATAGCTCCTCGATGCATCGGTAGGTCTCATGAGACAAACTAGTGTCTTGGAACAAGGCCTTGACAAAATCTTATTTGTAGTCTTCACACAAGGCCTTGACAATGTGGTTATGATAGTCTAGAATTATGCATTCCATCATTATGAAAGTAGTTATTGATATTTCATGTGATTATTGGACTAATAGAATATCCATGTGAATATTTAAATGGAATTATTTCATTTCATTTTTTCCATATTATTTGGAATTTCATGTTTAAAAGGATTTTTTTAGTTATACATTACCTTAAATGTAAATGCTTATTTATGAAAGTTTCCGCTATATTGTTATCCATACTGAGCATCTGGGCTCACCCCTTTCTTTGTTTTATTTTTCCAAGTATATGAAGAAGTATTTTATGATTGTCCTACAGGGATAGTCTAAGGGAATATGAGTGTGGACTATGGAGACTATGTTGTTCTAGTTTTTTACATTACCATGTAATGCAAGACTTATGAATGTATTTAGTGTTTCCAAGGCAACTAAACTAATTGGTCTTTCGAGACATTATCTTTTGTGATCATTCCTATGATACGTAATAACGCACCGACTCTGGGATTTTGGGGTCGGGGCGTTACAGTTGGTATCAGAGGAAGTTTAGTACAAACTGTGGAAACTAGATTTAAATATAACTCTGATTATATCACATAGCCCTAAGATATGATTTTAGGATTCGTATAGAAGAACATCCTTACATTTTGGTATTAAAGCGATTTTGTCATTTTTCCAAGAATTATATCCCTACCTGGATACGAGATTATATTGGCTGCTCTAGCACAGATGTATCTAGGGGTAAAACCTGAAAACACCGCTTTGAGCAAGACTCGAACATGAACTGTTGCACGACAACAGGCCTTTCTACACTCTTGGTTAAAAAATTCCCGGGGGATATGCATGGGATAATTTACATTTTCATTAAAAGCTATTTAAAGGATTTTAATATAAGTTGAGAATAAATGAACATGGTTAATCCTAAGGTGTTTCAAATAGAAAATATGGTGTCATGATATTTCTAAATGATTTTGTGAGTACTATTACTCACACAATGCTTTCTGGTTTTAGTCAATGGCTGGATTCCAAAGAATTCATAGTAACTTTGAGAATGATGTACAATGTGGGAGTGGTGGTGGAAATGAGCAAAAAAATGGAATATTGATAGTCGTAAAAGATATCATGTTCATGGAAAATCATTTTTTCAAAAATATGATCAACAACATATATATTAATGCACTCTCGGACTCAATAATGAAGAGAATAGTGATGAATGATAATAGGTCCAGCAGTGGAGACCATGGAGAAAAGGATCCAACATTTCCATCATGCATGAAATATGGAAGGAGACACCCAAGAAAGTGTCTCAATGGAATAAAGAAATTATCTAAGTGTTGGAAAGAAGTACTTAAAGTGAAGAATTTCCAAGGAAAAATGAAGTGTACTACGGAAGAAAATAAAAATGGTCCCAAGAATCCATTAACAATCATTTTCCATAAATGTAGGGGACCTGGCCATTACCCAAGTGAATGCCCTATTCTATAGGATATTTTCTTGGTCAAAGAAGAAGCTATGTGGAAATAAATGTTTAGAGAAATATTTAAATGTATTAGTCCTCTTTGTTGATGGGATTACTTTGGTATAATTTTCTCTTATATTTTTTACCATGCAGTTTGTCATGTGAAAGTGATATTTGAAGAAGACATATCTTTTCCCTTGTGGAAATAGTTATAAATAACCATTTGGTTTTATATGATCATTGGGTTTGAAGAAATTATAAGTTATTATATTTTGGGATGAAAATGCAATGTATGAGATAACATTTGTGGTTAAATTATGTTATGGTTATTTTGATGAATTTATCTCATTTTGGTAATGTTATGAAATATAGTTTTTAAAAAGGAAAACATGCAGACTGTGTGATAACCCGTAGTGTCGGACAAAGCTATGGGAATCTAACCCACAACCAGAGTGAGATTGGGATTTATCACCTACCACTGGACTATGTAAAGTCTCTGGTTAGTGTGACTAATTATTTTTAGTTAAATTATTTTATTGATCAATAATAAGTTGATTTGGGATCTTATGTCTTATCAAATGAATACCCTTAGTATAGGAAAATTATTTGGTGATTAAGTGATAAATGTTATTTTGGAAGACTTTCACTTTTTTGGGAACACTATATGCCCAAAGAAAATAGAATACTATGGGATTTCATGTGAGGAGTAATGGTGGATTTTTATCTATGTTTTATTGTGGATTTATAGTGATTTGGGTTATTTATGGAAATAGTTAACCTATAATATAGAATATGTTATTTGGTTAATTACTTTTATGTATGTGACTTTAAGAGTAGTTGATGTCATTTGGAGATACAATTTTACGTGGTAGACTATATAACCAAATTCTTCTATGATGTGGGTTTCAATATTAGTTTGGATTATATTGAAGGATTTCAAGGAAAATTGTTTATTGAATAGCATTGATTTAACTTTGGGGTATTGTTGGTTTAATTTTAGAGATAAAGATTAGTGTTTCTTTCTCTAAAGGAATATCCTTTTTGGGGATCATCATATCTTGTACAAACCATATTGGTTTGGATTAATCTCTAAAGACAAGGTAAATATATAGTTTATACTTTGTGGATCATGTGATTCTCTAGAAGTTTATTCTATCTCTTCCGGCGTGACCTAGTCTTCTTGAATACTCATCATTTAAAAAAAGTTTTAGTGGTAGAAATTTATTAAATAATGAAACTCTACTTAAAAACTAAGAATATCTATTTACATTCTTAGTCAATATCATAAATAAATTCCCCATATTTATGGAATGTAACTTAAAACAAAAAATTTTTTTGTCCGTTTTCTTTTCCTACAGGGAAACTAATTACCATTTGTCCCATAAATTGTTTGTGATTTTTTATTGTTAAATTTATCCTATTCATGTTTTATATCCCTCTCCATCAGAACTTGACACTTTTTTATCATCCTTATCTATGTTTTACTACATGAAATCCTAGTATGGGTTATCTTGGGTGACCTTTGTACTTCTCTTTCATTCTTTTAATGTGATGGTTTTGTTGAATATTTTTCCGATGTGCGACTTTACATTATATTCCCAAGCCTAATTTTAAAAATTGTGAGGACACAATTTATTGAATAAGGGAAGAATGCAACACCCCAAGATTTCATAGTACGTTAGTTCTTCAAAGTAATTCAATAACTTGTAGTACACACAACATCGAGTTAAAGCGCATCACGACTTACCAAACCAGCCGCTCAAAAGAGCTTATGAATATTATTAAAATAATTATGAACTTTATATAACCCTTATAAATTTAGAATCCATATTATGAGTTTCTTAGAAATAATATAAGGAAAAATTCATTTTTTCAGATAAAAGATGTATTTTTAAAAAAATTAAATTTTACCGCCTTTTAATGGTGAACCTTTTTTTAATATAATATTTGAAACATTTATATATTCAATTTGAAAAAATAAAATTATTCTTTGGGATCAATACATAAGAATTTTGTTTCAGTAATTTTTTGGTGTATTTCTAATAACATTCATATTAGGGTGAATAGTGAAAAATAATATATTTTAACTAAAAACAAATTTTTTTAATCAAAATAATTTAAAGTGTTAAAAAGTATATATGAATTGTTTGGATGTATAATTAGATTATATTTTTACCATTTAATCCAATGTTGTTCATTGGATGTAATTTCACTTTGAAATTGGACATAAACAAATGTCAATCTTTTGATAGTTATTACTTCTTAAAAAACACGCTTTTTGTTTTGACAATGGGAATTAATTTTAAATTAATTTCTTACACTTCTGTATTTTGAATTTAGAAAAATGGATTCCGTATTTAGAATCAGGAGTCCCAAATTGTTTCATTAGGTAACTTTTATTTTTATAAATTTTGAATAATTACTTCGGTAAATATTTTATATACCAGGGTTAAAGGGTAAATCCAGTAAATAAGGGTAAAAAATAATATTAAATAACCCTAAAACATGTCTTAACACTATTAATTGATACATTTCCGACCATGTGAATATTTGGGACGATTTTGGGTCCCCATGGATCCACTTGTAAGTGAAAATGACATTTTATATTAATTAAGTTAAAGTAAATACAAAAATGACATGAGAATATATCTTTTAGTAAAACAATTTTTACATAAAGTTATATATGTTATATTTTAAACTATAAATATTTATTAGAAAAATAAAATGATATCATACATAATGGTATTTTATTTATAATTTTTAGACATTTGATAATTAATGTTATTTATGACACAATGATGATGCAGTATTTTCCTTATTAATGAAAAAATCAAATAAATTGTATTATAAATGTAAAAATAAATATAATTTGAAATTTTTAATTCCATACATGAATTTTATAGGTTACTATGACATTTTAGGATCTATTAAATAATTTTTTTTCTAATTAATTAAGTTGTTATGACATTAAAAAAATTATTAAATAGTGTCAAAATTGACATAAAAGAGTTTTTAAAACAAATATTATATTATTAATTGATATAATATTCCTAAAAATATAAGGATCATACAAAGGACATATATGATGATAGGTATATCAATAATTATCAACTTAGGGTTATATTGGTAGTTTGTAGTAAGTTTATGAACCATATAATATAAAAATACAAAGAGACATGGTAAATGTCAAACTGATTAACTAAGAGTTAAATCTAAAAGATAAGGTTAATATAGTGACCCAGACCTATCTAAAACCTATTGGTTGAGTGTTCTGAGACCCATACTCACCACATCCCTGAAATAAATTAATTTTGAGCCATTATAAACCGAACATGAATTTATTATAAAATAATACATTAAGTTTTCCTAAAGTGCCCCTCACCTCTCTTATAAAAGTGCCCTCCCCCTTCCCTAAAATTAACACATTAAAATCCAATTTTCTTGGCCAAACTCTACAAAAATACCCTCTAAACTATTTTATCTTAATCCTAGAGGCCTTTATTTAGTCAGAAATCCTACCGATGGATCCCTTTTGATCAAATCAAAAGGAAGAACCCGAAAAAGTGGTAAATATTTTATCACCTCTTTCAAGTTACTTTCTTCTTCCACTTACTATTTCTTTGTTTTTTCAATTATAAAATAATAAATCCAGTATCCTCTATATAATTTGGTGTTATTATGAATATGGTACAACCATATTCATTATTCTATCCATCCTTGGATTGACATGTCACCATACGTGCGTACGTACGGCTTACCGTCTCCGCGTCTTGGTATAATTGTTATTCAATACATTATTATTTGGATGGGTATAATAATGATGTTTAATTGATGTAAATAATAAATATAACATGATAAATATTCTTTATATTTTATATTCCTTCCAATTATATATTATTTTAATATCAAAAGAATGATATTGTCACTCGTGCGTATGTAAAGTTTACAGTCTCCACGAACGGGATGAGAATCATTCCCCCATCGTATCCATTCAAGAATAATTTTTATTTTATGATTAAAAATAAATTTTATAGGCTTTTTATAATTTTGTATATGAATAAGATACATCTGATCCATAACAAATAAAACTCATATAACAAATAATATAAAGGAAAATGAATCTGTTAACACCCGTAACGACGATAATACTAAGATATTATTACCAAAGAAATGTTAAAAGATCATATATGATATCATATTAATGTATATGTTTCTTTTATAATTTAATAACAATTATTTCACCATTATAAAGGAGTTTAACCTACCCTTGACCAAGGAAACATACGAAGTAAGGGGTTTCTTATCTCACTTTTAATTCCGTGAGATTTCCATTGTGCACCACTTAATTATTGAATTTGGTGTGTGTACTACCAATGATTGTATTCATTGTGTGATATAATTTAATTTATGGATATTTAAATCATCATTGTATGATCCATTTTTCATGGGATTTATGTTTCGTAAGTCACCAAATTGGTAAGGGAATTACAAATTTCAATTTTCACTCATTCGGCTTTACGCATACTTCATTGATTATTTTAGTCCAAGATTATGTGTGGAATCACTTTTAATTTGCTTATGTCATAATTTCCACTCCACTTTCTGTATATATATTTCCATACACATAATAACTTCATTGATAAATTCTCATGTCATCGATATGAACTTTATAAATGTAATTTTAACTCAATCTCTATTTGTTGAGTTAAATATCCAATTAATTGGTGTTGTTTTTACCAGAATATGTGTGAATGTCCTCTGATTTATTTACACTAAATATCCAATCATAATGAGTGTATTTATATTTTTCACACATAATTATGTCATTTATTTATCCACAAACTAAGGATACGGTCTTTATAAGAGATTTTATCTCAATTTACATTCCAGTGAGAGTTATCTGTTGTTATACACCAATTCACATTTATATGGTGTATATAATGTACTTTGACATAGTATATCATTAATAACTTTATTCTCATGATATTATAAACTTTTTATTACCTCAATTATTTTTATTAAAGTGTCTCTATTTTGGTTAGGAACTCTTTCTAAACTATCATTTTAAATGTTTTAATGATTTTTTATTCTAAATATTTCTCATTAATGTCCATGTTTTAAAAATGGTTTTAAGGATTTATTTATGTGGAAATTAAAGATTTAGAATTAAAATTCCTTTTAAAAGTTTCAATGTGGTATGGGACAATTTGATTCAAAATTCTATTTTAAATGGATTCTTGAAAAATAATGTAACTTTTAAATGTTTTCAAGAAAAAAGGGGATATTTCTCTTAATAGTTTTGATGATTATCTTCATATATGTCAATATCATTCATTATTATCGATTGAGGTTAATTTATTATAATATAATCTTTCTTATTGTTTTGAATGAGTTCTATTTGACTGTGGATGTATTTTTTTATAACATTCATGGTTTAAAGATAATGTTCTGACATTTCATATGCTACTTTTAATACAAATGTTTACGTTAGGTTTAAAAATTTTCATATGAAGAATGCATTGGACATAGTAAGTGACGGGTGGAGCCTGCTATAGCTCCTCGATGCATCGGTAGGTCTCATGAGATAAACTAGTGTCCTGGCACAAGGCCTTCACAAAATCTTATTTTTAGTCTTGGCACAAGGCTTTGAATATGTGGTTATGATAGTCTGGCATTATCCATTCCATCATTAAGAAAGTGGTTATTGATATTTCATGTGATTATTCAACTAGTATAATATCCATGTCAATATGTAAATGGCATTATTTCATTTCATTTTTTCCATATTATGCTGAATTTAATGTTTGAAAGGATTTTGTTTTAGTAATACATTGCCTTAACTGTTTATGCTAATTTATGAAAGGTTCTGCTATATTGTTATCCTTGCTAAGCATATGATCTCTCCCATTTCTATGTTTTATTTTTTCCAGGATGTGAAGAAGTATTGTAGGACTGACCTTCAGGGATATTCTGAGGGGATATGTGTGTGTACTATGGAGACTATGTTGTTGTAGTTTTTCACTTTATCATGTAATCTAAGACTTATGAATGTATCTAGTGCTTCTAAGGCTACTAAACTAATCAGTCTTTTGAGAGTTTATATTTTATTATCATGCCAATGATACGTAATAATGCACCGACTCTGGGCTTCGGGGGTTGGGGCGTTACAATAGTGGTAACAACCTTTTCATTATTAAATATCTATAAATTTACTTAAAAGTGATAATTGTGTCAAAAAATTGTATAGGTTGAAATTATAGACCATATTCTATCCTTCTTACTCTCTTATAATATTTTTATGATTATAAATCATGTAATAAAATATTATTTAACATAAAATACCATTATAGTTATTTTAAGAATGATTCAAATAGAGAGACTTTAAAGACATCAAGACTAAAATGGAATTATAATATTAAATATTTCAAATTCAGTTATACATTATTATTTATTATAAGATTCTTATAACACTATTATTAATCAATATAATATAAAATTTTATGTTTTAAAAATTATTTAAAATTATTTTTCTACTAATTCAATGAGCATTAATCAAGTGTTGTGTATGAATTTAAGATAATTATACCGTCACTACAAATTATAAACTAAATACCAAAACAATTATTATTTATTTTTAAAATAAACTTTTATATTCATTTATAACATTTTCTCATCACTGTGTGAACATATAAGATAAATTAAAAGGAATAGAGTGACATTTGAGATTTTTCTTTTACTTGAAATAATATAAAGGTGTTTATGAATATTAAAATAAATAAGGATGCCATAGTTTCAAATATATGAATTTGGTGGTTGATGTACAATAATATAACTCAATATATTAAATTTTACAGATGTTTTTTAATCTTTATTATCTAGCTTTAACATTTTTTAACCATTTGACCTTTATTGGGCTGATAAATTTTATCATGGTTAGTATTCATAATACCTAAAAATAAAGGGTCTTATATTAAAATTTTAAACCTACTTAATCAAAATGTGGAATCCATTTTATCAAATTAAATTTATATAAGTGTCAAAAAATAATTTGAAAATAAACCTAAAAACGTAATAACTACAGTTTTTAGGAAAATTTATTTTTCAAACATAATATGTTATTACATTAACTCTATTAATAGTAATAATCAGTATATGAATTTAAATTCATGTATATAGATATATAATATATAAATTTCAAATAAATAATTTATCATTGG
The DNA here is from genome assembly GCA_963277665.1 of Viscum album. Taxonomy (NCBI): domain Eukaryota; kingdom Viridiplantae; phylum Streptophyta; class Magnoliopsida; order Santalales; family Viscaceae; genus Viscum; species Viscum album. Next base: position 947,522,166 of record OY728155.1, on the reverse strand, counting down.
GGTTTATTTTAATAAATAAAAATTAAAAAAATATACTTATAAAAAATCAATTTTTTGAAAAATATCCACTTTTACCTCCAAATAATATTTTATTTATTTATATAAAATTTATATTCAATATATGATAAATTATAAAAAAAATATTATAAATAATGTTAATATTATATGAATACTATATTTTTAAATATTCATAAAATAAAATTTCTAGTATAAATTCTCAAAAAATTATTCTAGGTTTATTTTGACATTGTTATTTGAAAATAGATAATCAAACAATTAAATTAGAATTTTTATTCCATGAAATATAAAAATGATCATTGAATTATAATTTAATTAAAATAAAATTTTCACTTTCTATTATTTATTCTCAAGCGTTTCATAAAAACACTACTTAAATACATTCTTTCCTTTGGGAAATGAATATTCCTTAAATTTATATTTTTATATCCACCATTGAAAAAAAATAAAAAAAATATTACTGATTGGATGGGTCACCATTCTGGGAATTAATAATAATGATTTTAAACACATATAATTCTTCTGAACCTTTGAAATGAATCATTTTCAAATGGTTTCATAAAGTCATCTACACCTTTATTCATAGTAAGAATAAAATCAATCCCCATTACAACATTATAAACTATTTTATTTTCAATGTTGTATTTTTATTGATACTATTCATTAAAGAATATTGAATTAGTTTTTTGAGATATTAATAACACTTTAATTATTTAATCCCATGATCAATGGGAACATTTCATCCACCTTATGATCTTTAATATGTCCTCTCATCTACACCAATTGTCTTATTGATTATTTTTTTGAAAAATATTATGCTTATGTTATACTAAATATAACATATCTCTTCTTCTTTGTGTGTTGAGCCACACACATATCACCAAAAAAGAATAAAATATCAAACTTAGACTTCCTATTAACAACAATTCCACCCAATTCACATTGGAATATATATATAGATCTAATTTTCTATAACTCTAATAAGTTAAACCAAAACCACTCATAAATCTAATGTACCTTATAATACTCTTCGCTAAAATGAAGTGAGATTAATTTGGTGTGATTCGATAATGAAAATATAATATGATTGAATATATTATGTTCTTTTATTAAAAATCCAAAAGAGTAAACATCCATTAAGTTTCCTAAATTCATATTAATTCAAAATTGTATAACTATAATCCTTGGAAAATTTTTATCCTGCAACAATTTCAATAGAAAATACATTTTAATCATATAGTCTAAAATTATTTAGTAGTTCTCCGGAAAAATTTCATGGAAAAGGAATATATGATCCTTCTCTTGTGAAATTTTACATTTGAAAAAATACATCATTTCATCCAACATCTATATCGCTAATATCATTTTCATTTGAGTAGAAAAAACATTGAAAACTTATTATCCATTTATAATAATTATTGTACCCTCAAAATTAATGATAATAATTATATGAACAACTTAATTTTTTTTTATATAGATTTTATTTTTCAATCATAATTTTTTGATGTTTTTTTCTATTAATCATGTTTCCAGCTTTATGTAACATTCCCTTTTGGATTATTCTAATCCACACAACCCCTAATTCAACTTAAAAAATCTTCCTTATTCATATCCAAGCATGAATGACCTAGGTTTCTCTATAAAAAATTACTCTTATATTATACATTTAAGAAGTCTTAAGGTAGATGTATTTGAAATATCTTGGGCCAACATTGAGTAGTTAAAAAAAGAAAAATATTTTTGTTAAATTATTTTCCTTACAAATAAGAAATAAATTAAAAAGGTTCATTTATTTATTATCAACGATTCATATTTTTCAATAAAATTTTTATGAAACACTAACTTTATTCTAATAATATTATTCTTTAGATGCTTACGTACCAACTATAAAGTGTTTTTGTTTTTTCAATCTAATCCAATCCATTATTAATTTCATCCACCCATTTGGAATTATTCAAATATATATTAAAAATTATTGGTTTATCATAATAAAACAATTATGTATGTGTTACTATCCTCAAAGCTATCCTTGATTGAATAAATTATTCACGATAATTATTTTTTTACTAAGACAACACTTTATTTTTTAACCTTGGATGAAATGAATTTTTTTTTCTTCAACATTTGATAGGATTTAATATTCATCTTCTTCATGAACATCACTTTAATAGTTTACATGTAAAAACTTTTTGTGTTAACTAGAAGATTATTATTCATATCCACCACTTTAAATTATTTTTTATTGTTGTCCACACTAATTTTATAAGTAATTTAACACCTTAATATATAAAATATATATAATCATATTTGTTTATTTTTTGTAGTAGTAATTTCCTCTTGAATTTAGAATACCATCAATCCCATTTAATCAAACATATATATGTTTTCCACTTTCACAATGATAATAAAAAGAGAAACACATACTCTTATGTACTTAAACCAATTATTCCTACTATAATAAATATTGTATATAGACTTAATATCGTTTGAATAATATAATCATTCATTTTTAATGTGTACTATTTTCCTAGTCACTAGACCTAATAATAATCACAAATTATTATTCTTGACCAACATCGTTAATGTAAAGGCCCTGAACCCATTAGCGTAGAGTCATTGGTCACTTTATTACATTTTTGTTAGATACACGTGATTATATCACATTGGACTGAATAGTTTAGTAGTCTGGGAAAACTAGATTCACCATTGGAATTAAAATTAAATTTTAAAAACAAAAATATAAAATAGAATTTTATTTTAGAACATCATTATTCAATTTATTTTATACTTTCATATGAATCATAAAAAACTTAGTTACATCTGAGGGAAAGGAAACATAATAAGGTGTGAGCTCAAATTCATAGAAAGGGTATGTGTACAGTAGAATAAATTATGACTAAGTAATGAAGAATAAATATGTCAATATAAATAACTAAAACATTTTTTATTTAATCATTAACATAAATTTGGATAATATTATTGATGGAATAAATGATGATCAAAATAATTCAATATAAATAGTCACATAAACTTAAAACATTACCATGGATATTATAACTAATCTATTAATCACACGGAAATAAATACCTAATATCATAATGAGTAAATCCATAATACTGAAAATTATATCCATACATCCAAGGCCCTATTCCAAGACATATTATATAAATTTCTAAGGCCTTGGACAAATACCCAAGCTAGTTTATCTCCTGAGACCTACTAAAGAATCAAGGGGATATAAAAGGCCCCACCTGTCACTTAATAACTCTAATAAATTCATCATATTAATGTTGTTAAACATAGTAAACATCAACATTCATATTAAAAAACTATCATTCATAATTTTAGTAATTTCCCATATTAGTAAACATATTTATAAACCATCCAGAGTACTATGTTGAATGAAATCAATACATCCCAGTCAAAATAATTATAAAACATCAAGAGAAATTATAAGGGTGGTATAATTACAACATATTAACAATGTATCATAAGGTAAAACGTGGTTTGTCTATAATGATGAATATTCATACCATAAAATACAATTAAAATAGTCTTGACGAAAATATCATTTAATTTTTTAAAATAAAATTTAAAGATTAAATAATTACATAATATTAAGAAAAAACATTTTATTTGAAAATAACCCTGTAAACATGTTATGTATGCTTCGAATAAATGAGTGGTCATGAATAAGGTAAGTTTCATACATGCCGAGTATGTTAAAAAAATATTCATGTCACACTTTTGGTAAAAGTCAAAAATTATATCATTTGGAAAATGATAAGAAGAATCAGTTTAAAACATTTTTTTTCAAGTAAAACAAGGGTAAAATGGTATTTAATAAACCATTTATATAATTTTAAAAACATTTTGGAGAATAATTTTAGAAAAAATGGACATGGATGAGAAATGGTTTTCAACTGAAGGGGGAAATGTAGTTAGATTTTTTTTAAACATTATTTTGTTCTCTTTTTTTATTAAAGGGAGGAAAATGATAGGAATGCATGTATTTGCAAGAAATTAGAAAATGGTGTAACACCCCAGGTAAATAAAGAATATGACATTTTCATATTTATTAATATTTATGAATTAAATATTAATATTACTTTAAAGGGAATTCTATGTTCAATAGAGTACCCAATACCTAACAATGATTTTCTTTGAAATATTACTTTGCACACTAATAATATAATAATATTATTTTAAATGGTAGTTAACACGTAGCCGTTGTATTGGCGGGAATGTATAAAAAATAACTAAAATATGATTATTTATGTTCGTTAAATGATTTTACATTTATCCAATAAAAGATAAAGTCTTAAAATCAGAAAAGAATTCAATCTTAAATGTAATTACTCTAATATTCACTAAAAGGTCCATTTATTGCCTTTTGGTGGAGAACCCTATTTAAAGATAGTTTTGGTCACTCTTATACATTCTCTTGGAGCAAATAAAATATTTCTTTAGAATCAGGACATCAAAATTTACTTTGTGTAAATTTTTGGTATTTTTCTGATAAAGTTCAATTTTTAATGAATAATGAAAAATGTTGTATTTTAATTCAAAAACACTTTTTAATCTAATTTATTTATATTATTAGATTTTATTTTGAATTGGTTTTATAGTTAAATTATAATATATTTTTACCATTTAATCCAATGGTGGTCATTGGAATTAATATCACTTTGAATTTGGACTTAAACTAGTGCCAGTCTTTTTATATATATTATTTCATAAAAACACGCTATTTGTTTTGACAGTGGGAGTTAATTATTAAATTAATTAATGAAACTTATATGTTTTGAATTTTTTAAAATGGTCATAACTTTTCATTTGGAATATAAAATATAGCTTAGGGTAATATTTGATATTTTTCTGAAAAACTTCAATTTCTGATGAATAGTGAAACCACAAAGTGGTAGTTAAAAAACTGATTTTTCATTTAAATGAGACTTTACCACTTCTGTGATTTGAATTTCAAAAATCCTAAATACATGGTTTTCATTAAGATGTAAAATGTTGTTCAATGGGATTAAAATAATTTTTTGGTGAATAGTAACTTTTATGTTTTATTAATCGCGATTAAAGGTAATTAGTGTAATTTAAGGTAAAGATAATGTTACAATAATATGAAATGACCTTGAAACATGTCCTACCCTTAATGTATGAGTCATGGACAACCAAGAAAATCAATGGGTCAACTTAGGGACCCCATGGAGCCACTTTGGTAGGAAAATGACATTAATAACTTTTCATTTAAAGTTAAAATTAAAATGTCAGAGACATATATATTTTTTTACTAAAACAATTTTCTACATGGGGTTATAAAACTAATATTTTTTACTATAAATATTTATTAGAAATATAAATATATTTCCTACATCATTATATTATTTTTATAATTTTTATACTTTAAATAAATTAATTTATTTATGACACCGTGATGATGGAGCGATTTCCTCATAAATGAACGATTTAAATAAAATGAGAATATAGGGTAAAATCTAAGTCTTAAAATTGTCATAAACCTATTTTATGGGTGGATTTAGAAATATTATCACCTTATCCTCTAAATTTATCCTTTTTGGATCTTTAAAATCAGAAAATCATTTTATAATAAAGTGATATTTTATAACTTTCCAAGAGTGCACCTCATCTTCTCTTATAAAAGTCCCCCACCTCTACCACCCTACACTCACCTCTCAAGAGTTTGGATAGGCCAAACCCTATCCATTTCATCTATCCAAATCCCTCTCTTCATCATTGAAGACTCACCTTAGGAAGAAATCTCTTTAAGAAACCCTTTTGGTTCAAATAAATGGGAGTTAGCCGATTTAAAGGTAATGTCTTCTCTTATGTTCTGTTGTTTTATTTTGCTTCTCCAACCCCCTAAACTCTCTTTATTCCTTTCTTTAGTAAAAAAAATAGTATCTGAAATATACTAGGATGTTTTTATAAAAATTATTCTATCTACACTTGCACACACATCCGTCTAATGGTTAAAGAACATACAGTGTCTGTGGATGGTGAATTACTGCCTCACGAAGCGATGATTGTTCAATATTATTTTAACACCTTTAAATGTGGCCATTATGATGTCACTATATAATATTTATGATATATATGGTATTTATGTTTTATATATTCTTCTTAATTTTACATTTAAAACATACCTTTATTATTTTCATGTTGTGCAAATGCGATAATTTCATTTGAGAAGTGTTTACTACCGCCCCCGCAAGTGATGTGACTCGTTCATGCAATACATGGAATGTATAATGAATGTAATTAATGAAATTATTTGACCTATATAAAATATATATTATGATATAATTATAATATATATATATTTATCATTTAGTTTTAATTTTATTAAATATGAAATAGAAATGAAAGTAGCATTCATGAGTACGTACGGCTTACCGTCTCCATGAATAGTGCATTCCATTTCTTAACAATAAATGCTATGTAATATTATTATTTCAAGTATATACTGGATATATATGATATATATGATATCTACATCATGAATATAATTCTGGATATAATGGATATTTTACCACATGAACAACTTGTAATTATAATAAGTTTATTTTGAACTCAAGTACCAATGACCGACAAAACGACCGTTATTAACTTAAATAATTACATAATGTTCATAACATGTTATTAAGTTATATAAAAGGAATAATGAACTTGAAAAAGGTTCTTGAGAAAGTATAAATTAACTCTTGTTTATTTTTCATGAATATAAATAAATGAACCAGACAAGTCAGACTTGAGGTAAGGGATCCTACCTCTCTCTTTCTTTTTAAGTACACTCTTTTATGTCATTTATTTTAATCTCATATTTATTATGTTTTGGGATTGTCTTTTATATTCCTCATAATGTAATTTTTATGTTCATATTATGAGAGACCTTATTTGATATGATAAATCCATTTTCAGATGTTTTAAGTGGCGCCGTTAGGCTGCCGAGTTTTCGTAAGTGATTTTTCATCTCACTTTTATTCCCGTGAGATTCATGCTACATTTTCCACCATTTCCTTTCATGTGGTGTATATACTGCCCATTATTGTATTAATTATGTAATATAATTCAATTTATTGGTATTTACACCTTCATTTTATGATCCTTCTTTTATGTGGTTTATGTTTTGTATGTTACCAAATCGGTAAGGGAACCTTTCACCCTCCACTTTTTAAAAGACTTCTTTTTTTAAGTCTTTTAATTTACATCTTCTTATGTTGGGATATGTTCCTATATATCATTATTGTTGTATATGATATGTTCAAGTTATGAGATACCGTTTTTATCTCTCATCTTTTCATTTTCTGAATTTTAAAATGATGCCGTTAGGCTGTCGAATTTCTATAAGGGAACTTCTCAACCCAATATCAATTTTTTGGGTTAATCCTCTACTTCTTGATTTTATTATTCCAGGATTATGTGTGGAATATCTATATTGTATTTTCCACAAACCTTTGTGTGGATATACTATTTATACACATAATCTTCTCATTGATAAATTCTTATGTCCTTTATACAAACTTGCATGGGAAATCATTACTCAATCTCATATCATTGAGTTAAATATCTATGTCATTGGTTTTGTTTTTCCAAGAGTATGTGTCAATGACCTCTGATTGTTTTACACTTGATATCGACTTATATTGCGTGTATATAAACTTTTCACACATAATTATGTCATTGATTTATCCTTTCACTAATGGAATGATCTTTGAATGAGATTACGTATCAAATTTCTCTTCCTTGAGACACTTCTTGATGATATCCACTTTTATTCTTTTTAAAGTGTATATATAGCCCCTTTGACATTCCATATCCATATTATGTCTGTACTCAAGTCATTTAAAAGTTTTTAAAATGGTCTACTTTCATGTGTCTTATAATTTAAATGTTCAAAATGGAAAAGTACTCATTTATTAAAACATTGTTTTAAATGGTTTCAAAGATTTATTATTTTAAACATTTATCATACATGTCCATGTTTTAAAAATTTTTAAGGATTTATTTATATGGACATGAATGTTTGAAAACTTTTTTCAAAAAGTTTTAAAGTGTTTTGGGACATTTTGATTCTAAAATCTCTTTTAAATTTTTTCCTTTAATATTTTCAAAGTATAAAGGGATATTTCTATCATAGAGTTTTAATTATTTTAGTAGTTGTTTTTGTGTCAATATCATGATGTGATATATTGTGATGAAATATGGAAATGTTTTCTTTACATTATGTTTGTTTTATGTATTATGATTTTGTAATGGTACTTGGACATTTGGCGGGGGGTTACGTGATAAACCTTATGACGGGTGGTACCGTGAATACCAGGTTGGGTGGTTACGTTATAACCTCCAATACATTGGGTATGGATGTCGGCCTTATGGCTATTACATTTAGTGATATGTGTGGAAGTCTACCGTATGGTTATTCCATTTAAGTATGTTTATGTCCCAAGTTACCTTTATATGTTATGTGTTCTTTATATGGGTTTATGGTGATCTTTTGGTTACAAAGGATAAGTTGTAATATTTTATTCAGTGAAGAGTATTTACTACTTCATAATGGTGAAAATTTTTACTTTGATAAAGTATTTATGGTTTACATGTTGTTTTGAAAAACTAACAGTTTTCCTTCTTTATGTATCCTTTATTGGGATTTTTTATGCTCATCCCATGCTTTTTTGAAATGTTTACCATAGGACTTAAAATGGAATACGGTCAAGCATGGGATCATGGAAATTTCATGATGTCTATAACATGGAAATAGATATGAATCTTTTGTTCAAGAGTTTATATTTTGTGAAAGAATGAAAACCGAGTCGATGTGTCTACCATGTAATATTTGAGATGTAATAGTTATGTCCTAATTCTCTAAAACTCTAAACCTGAAAAGATCATCAATTTGAATTATTCAATGTAATTAAATATTAAGTAACGTTATAAGGCTGGGTACTTATATATGGGAATAAAAAATCAAGAGTTTCTTGAAATATATATCATAATATTTCATCATCAAAAACATAATCCATAACAATCCCGATAAACAATGAGAGTGTAACATAAAACATTATAACTTTGGTAACTTCTGAATAATATGCCCCATGAAAAAATTTATTCAAGGGAAACATTAAATACCATGAAAAAAATTAATGATATAAAATATCAAATGGGAATTATATGCACAACACAAAATAACTTTGTTGTGAATATGGACTATGTCTCGAAGAAGTAAATGTGATACAAGGAACCCTTACCTTAGGCTCGATTTACTTCGTACTAGTCCATAACTCTTTTATAATAAATATATATTTATTATAAATCTAATTAAACACACAATAATCTATTTAATACCAAATATGATTTTTATATATTCTTTTAGGAACTATTGATAAAAATTCTTTTATAAAATCATTATTTTTTTTGATAATTTCTTCATTTTTCATGTTTTTCTTTGTTTGGTAATTTTGATCATTTTTATTTGATCATGATTACATCATTTCAATAATTTTATCATAGATATAAATATTTTATATAATAATTATAAAATTATTTATAAGTTTTTTTAAAATATATATGGTAAAATGAGTTAAATCATTCATGGAGATAAGTGGTCGTACATATGCATAAACACAGTTAATATTTTTCCAACAAATGAAATGTATGAAATTTAAAAAATATTTCACCTTTATATAAAAATTATTTAATCAAATATTTAATTTATATTCATTAAATATATCCTTATTTATATAAATATAAATATAAAATTAAAAACATTTAACATCGCTATATAGAAGAATAATCCACACGTACCCACGTACGACATCATTGTTTTCCAACAGATTCAAAGGTAAGAAGGTATATATGATTTTATAATTCCATAATTATATTAATTTTATTAATATCACATAAATATATTAAATATTTCATTATATCCTTTCATAAGAGGTGGTGATATAAAATAAATTACCCCGGTTTGTGAGGTAGTAGTCTGCTATACACTTGATTGATAGTTTTATTTCCCATTAGATGGAAGAGGTGATGGATATAGGTTATTACAAAAAAATAACAAAATATATGTATATTTCATATATTGGTTTTATTATTTTTTAATTATTAGTTCATTAATGAAGGTTGTAAGTGAATAAATAAAAATAAAGAGGTGAGTGAAAAGAAATTATCATCGCTTCGAAAAACATCGTTTGGATCACTTATTAAGGATATTAGGATTGGTATTTTGGGAAGACCAAAATATATAAAATGTAGATAATTATTTTTGGGATATATTTTGTTCGGTCTTGGTCTATAAAATGGTATTATAAGGTATGAATAATTTTATCATAGGCACATGTAAGGAAGAAATCCATGTTTTAACCTTAACCATAGTAGTTATTTTTATTTATCATTATTATTCATTAAGAAACAAAATTTAGTAGATATTACTATATAATGTTAATTATTATGATTATAAATATTTAATCCATTTTTTCACATTCATTTCATAAAATAAAAAATAATAATTTATAATCAAACATGCATTAATGACGAAAATATAATTTTCCAAAAAAATATTCAAAAGTATAAAAACATTTAAAAAACATTAAATTACATCCAATGTCCTAAATTGAATTAATTTTAATATAATTCAACTCAAATTTTATTTTAATCAAATTGAAAAAATAGAACCTGTAAATTATTTAAGCAAAAAAGGAAATTTTCAATAAAAATCAGTATTATTTCACTATTCATCCAAAAAAATTAATATTTTCAGAAAATTATCAAAAATTCACTCTAATATAATATTTAAACTCTGATTTAAAAAATAATTTCATTTTTCAAATATATTTTTCTAAAAGTTTAGAAAAATTATTTTAAAATAAGTGTAGAAAATTCGATGATACCACTTTAAAAACATTATTTTCAAGAATAAAATTGGGTTTATTCATATTCATTCTTAAAAAATATTAGAAGAATAATAATAATAGTTTTTGAATATATGATATATAAATTTCATTAAAAAAATTCACCAATAGTGATTAATATAATTTTATAATATAATAATACTTTTCATGAATAAAAAAAAGTATTCAAAAAATACTACTTTTACCTTAAAAAGTTTCACATTTATATTTCTAATCATTTAAAAACCAATAAATTTATTTTATACATGTGAAATCCATAGAATTTTCATAATTTATTTAGCCTTATTTAGATTCCCTAGTTTAACTATTTAGTTATAATGGTATACGATTCATTTAGACTCGGGGTTGTATGTATCATAAGCTATCGAAGAGACTAAATTTAAAGAAATAAATTTTATGGGTCATTTAATCTTGGTGTTTTGTGACACATAATATATTGAATACAATGTTCTCATTTTTTAAAAATTATGTTGTCACATTCTCCCCACATTTAATAAATTTATTCCTCTCAATATGAAAATTCACTGAGAAATCAATGGTTTTTCATATTAAAATACCTTTGTGGAAAACACACATTGAAAAAGGGTAAATAAAACTTACTCCTATAAATTGGGAAGTGGAATACGATGGTCTCCTAAAATAACACAAAACTAGGTTTCCAAGTAGAAAATCATTATTGAGAAGTGAAAATATGAATATGTAATAAAATAATAAATAATTATCAATAGTTATAGAGATCATTGATCAAATGAAAGTGAATGATCAAGAGAATTTGAACTACCATAAATCCAAAAACCTAGGATGGATGTGACAGTAATAGGATAAATTTTTTATCACAAGATACTTTTCCTAAATTTGAGGGATTATTTTACTATCATGATAGGGAACACAATAAAATATACTTACATAATATACATTAATTTTATGAGAAAAATTTCATCCTTTGGTTATGCTTCGACAAGTTGTATCTTCCTTTCTTACTCAATGAAATGAATATAAAAATGAATTTCTTATTCTTAAGTCACAAAAATTATATTTTAATAGATCCTAAGATCCATAAAAGAGTGAAAAGTATTTCCATATTTCTATAAATATTATTAATAACCAAAATGGTTAGAATATGTTATCCAATATAATATATCAATCTCTAAAACATAAACGACACACCAAAATTTATAATTAATCCATTACAAAAATATTTAACCTTAGGACTCCTTGAAAATATTTCTGACCATATTTAATGTCCAAATATTTATAAGGGGGGTTACTAAATTTTAAAAATCAACTTAAGAATAGATTCCCTAAAAAATATAACGCATCTCTTAAAGTCACACACAAATTATAAGAAATATTTGATCACCGTAAAACTTAATTAATTCATGAATGCTTCCAAAAATAATCTTATATTACCAAATATATTCTAGAAATCTAAAAATTCACTAAACTCCAGCAATGATAACATAGACAATAAAATCACTAAAAAATTTCATGGTTACTAAAACTATTCCATAAACATATATTTATCATTATTATCACAACATCAACCATATTTTAAGGCTTATCTTCCCTCAACCAGCTATTTTCTAAGAAGATCAAATTTCAACAAAATCACTTTTCTTAGTCATCTGTACCATGAAACTTATTTTTTCAAATACTTATATAAAAGATACTATAAAAAATCCTTATATTTTTCATGGTTATTATGACAAAAAAAATTATTGAACCAAAATAAATAAGCACATTAATCATTTCCCTTAGGCTATACTAATAGCACAAGATTGACCTTGATCCCCTATCTTCTTATAAGGTATATTACCTTAATTCTTGGGAATTCATTCGCATAGTTCCCTATCTACTTATAGCTAAAACACTAAATATTATAGAATTATTTGTTTCCCTTAAAACCATGTGCATGGTGTATTATCTCTCCACAATTTATGTTAAGTCCAATTACCTTCAATCAAGTAAAAGGGTGTTTCTTTCCATAATTATCAGAGTTGGGAGAATCCTACATTCCCTTAACCCACTTCTCTGTTTTTTCTCTACCATCGTATTATTCTCTGTCTTCCTTTAAAATCCATTATTCTTGTATAATTATTTCTCTATCTTGGTAGAACATGATACAATGTCCTCATATGTTAAGAAATATTGGTATAGAAGTGAGCTTTAAAGGATTGGCTTAATCCCATCAAATAAATGGTTAATATATCTATTCGGATTATGTACCTATTCCATAGAAAGCCCTTCTAATCTGGTAAAGTTAGCTTATTAATTAACACCATTTTCATCTTTGTCTTTATTATTTTGAATCAATGATCACTATTAATCAGTATAGCCTGAGAGATGACAAACTACCATGAAAACATTCTCCCTTTCATTACTCTCAAAAATGATAAATGTATCTTCTATGGAACTTATCCATTGATCAACAAGAAATGGATTTATAGTCCCATTGAATAGTAGAGGGTTTTGACATATGATACGGTCTAACATTTGTTACACTACATGGTGGATCAATAGCATAGTCCAAATGAGCTATTTTATGGCTTATAACATGATTCATATACCCAATATGATTATAATTTGATTGTTTCAAGCTATAGTATTAATTCCATATTTATTATCTTTCCAAGGAGGGAAATCCAAACAAAGATTTCATGCATTGATATGGTGTCAATTCCAACCACTAGTTTCCATTTCTAATGAATAGAAAATACTATAATTGATCATAATATTTTGAATAATAATGTATAATTTCCAGACTATTGAAACACTTAACATAAATTTATATATTTACACATAGATTATCATTTAATCATATACTCAAAATCATTGGGAATATTCTCGAGACATTAAAATGTGTTAAAATATTTTATAGTGGTTTGAAAAGAAATTGTGAATTATCCCAAACATATCCCTCGGTAGTGTCAAATCATGTGAAAATTAAGGCTTATTGTCATACACTAGGTGATGTTTTTGTCACAGCCCAATTCTCACTTTTTAGAGTTATTACACCTCGGTACCACTATTATTGAACCACATATACTTGTAGTATCCAGATAGGGATAAACTTATATAAAAAACACATATAATATCTACCTTAAAAACATTAAAATATTATATTATACTTGGAATTATCTTCAAATTCAGTCACAGGGTCATGTTTTCTCTTCAAAGACATCTGATAAAATTACAACGATAGAGTCATAGGGTCATGTTCACTAATATACTTTTTCCAAAATCTAGTTCTCAATATATTTACTAAATATTCTCTAATACCATTTGTAATGACCCTAACCCAAGTATCCCATAGTTAGTGGATACTTTATTACATTGGTTATAGGTACAAAAGATCACATCCCAATGGAGAATTAATTTTAGTAGTTATATAAAACTAGATATACACTTTAAATTAACATTAAACTCTAAAAAATAAAATACTATATATACTTTTAATTTTTACACCATTATTTCCTTTATCATATTCCTACATATCAATAATAATACACTTTCTAAAATCCTAGGGAAAAGAAACATAAGAAGGGGTGAGATATAATTCTATGTATGGTTATGCATATAGAAGAATCTATCATGAATAAATAAGGTATAATCAATATGTCATGGTAAATAACTGAACCACGTTCTATATAATCAATAATTTGAACATGAATAATAATATTTCAAGAAAAAAATGATGATCAAAATAACGCCATATAAATAGTAACATAAGGTTGAAACATAACTAGGAATATTTTAACTAATCCAATAATAAAATGAAAATCAATAACTAATATAATAATGAGGAAATGAATAATTTCAGACATTATAACCATACAATCAAGGCCTTGTTCTAATTAATCTTACATAAATGGGTAGGTTCTCATCTATATACTCGAGCTAGTTTGTCTCATGAGACCTACCAATGAATCAATGGGATATATTAAGGCACACACATTACATACTAATTTCTATTAATTACTCTTACAAATTGGGATAAACATGATCAATACAAACAATCGTATTGAAAAAAATCATATGAAATGTTAATAATTTACCCAGTCAATAAACATAATCTTAAACCATCCAGATTACGATAGAGAATGACATGAAAATAATAAATATCAGTCAAAATCATCATAAACTATCTAGATAAATAATAATAATGGTATCATAACAATATATTCCAAATGGAGAATAAGGTAAAATGAGGCCTTTTTTCATTTATGAATTTAAATACAATAAAAAATATGTTAGAAAAATTCTTTAGGAAAATAGAATTTTCATATTGGAAGTCACTTTTAAAAATCTAAAATTTAAAAAATTATTTGGAAAACGTTTTATTTTAAAATAAACTAGTAAAATTATAAATGAATTTTTAATTTAATTAGTGTTTATATTGGTGGTAAATTCCATAGAATATTATTTTGTTAAAAAACAAAGACTCCATTCACATTTTCAGTAAAAGTTAAAAAGTACCTCATTTGGAAAATGACAAGAAGATTCTGTCTAATTTTTAAAAAAAAATTCCAAAATGGTTAAAATTTCATTAATAAGTCATTTTTATAATTTTAAAAACATTTTTTGTATTTTTTTATAAAACATGGATATAGAATAGAAAGGGTATTCAACCAAAGATAGAAATGATGTTTTTCTCTTTGAAAACACGATTATGGTTTCTTTTTTTATAAAGAGAGGAAAATGAGTGTGAAAAATTTTTATCCAGAAATAATTATAGGATCATACAAATAAAAGGGTTTTTTTTAATATATGTCAGAATATTTTATCATCATGATATTAGTCAAGAAAAATCTTGGTAAACAATGAGATTGTAACATAACCCTTTACCACTTTGGTAATTTTTGAATCATAATCACCATGAAGGATATAAAATAAAATGTAACTTTAAATACCATGAAATAATAGATATTAATGATATAAAAACTATAAGGGAGATTATATACATCACATAACAAAATAAGTGGTGAATACGGTGATTGTCTCATGGAAGTAAAAGTGAGATGAGAAACCCTTACCTCAAGTATGATTTCCTTCTCACACATTCATACCTCATGTATAAGATATATATATTTATTATAAATATAATAAAAACCATAATCATATAATTTATACTATATATTATTTTCCTATTTTATTTTATGACCTTTTTATTATCAATTCTTTGATAAAATCACTTTTTAGTTGATAAGTGCTTTATTTTTTCATGTATATTTTGGTTTGGTAATTTCAATCATATTTCTTTGATCATGGTTCCATATTTTTAAGAATGTTAACCATGATATTAATATTATATATAATAACTATATAATTATTTATAAGGGTCAATTTAATTTATATATTGGAATATAAGATACACCATTCACGGAGACGGTAGATCGTACATACACATAAACGTTGTTTCTATTTTCCCAACATATGGAACTTAAGAAATTTAAATAATATTTAACCTTTAGAGAAAATTATTATATATAATATTTATTTTATATTTAATAAATATATCCTTATTACCATCCATGTAAAAATAAAATGAAAAACATTTCACATCATAATTTAAAGGTGATAGTCATCACATATGCATGAGTAGTGTTATTATTTTCCAAAATATTGGAAGGTAAGAAGTCAAATATGATATTATAATTATAAAAGTATATTAAAGTCATAAATATCATATTAATATGTTAAATCCATTATTATATTATTTCATGAGAGGCGGTAATGAAAATCTAATTACATTCATCATGAGATGGTAGTCTTCCTTACACATGATCGACAGTTTTGTTTCCCATTAAATGGAATAGAAAATGGATATAGGATATACCATAAACATAATAAAATGTAAGTATATTTTATATACTGTTTTAATTATTTTTTATTTATTAATACATGAATGAAGGTGGTAATAGATGATGTAAAAAATAAATAACTTAGTGATGAAAATTACATTCACTTAGAGAAACCTCATTTCTATTTCTTATTAAGAACCATAATAATAGTATTTTTGGTTGAAAATACACTATATAATGTTTATAAAGATTTTGGGGATTTATTTATTCATGTACTGGTAAAGAAAAATTTCTTAATAGGTGTGGATTAGTCGGGTGGAGGATGATCTCTTTTATAATTGAGGAGATTAATTTTTATAATGACCCAAAACTATTCAATAAGGGGGAGTCAATATTACCCCAAGTTACTCAAAAATTGACAAATAAAGTATTATATGGAATATATTTTCAGGAAAATCCCCCAGAATAAAAAACATTTTTAAAACTTTTTATTCAAGAGACTTTAATTTTAATTACTTTTACCATTTTAGCTTTAACTACATCACTAGTATTTTTTGTTTAATTAACTAGGTTATTTAGCCTTTAAGACAAAAAAATAATCTTATTCTATAATATGTAACCAATGATTCTAAATATTAATTCTAATTTATCAAATAAAAATAGGATACGTGAGGAAAATCAATTTTAACATAGGTGCATGGGACACAGAAAATCCACTTTAAACTTAATCATGAAAATAAATTTATATTGTCTTTATTATTAATTAAGACCAAAACATTGGTTGAAAAATATATATACTATTATCTATGATTATTCCAAGTATTTAAACTATTTTTTCGAATTCAATTCACATAATTTGACAGTATAATTTAAATTTAAACCCCCATACGCGATGAAATTTTTTTTCCAATGATAATAATTAAAAAGTAAAAAACATTTAGAATTAAAAAGTCAACATTAAATTAATTATAATTAACAAAAATTGATTAATTATAATATATTTTACCTCAATTTACTTTTAAAAAAATTTTAAAAACATTTTAACATATAAATTCTTTAAATGAAAAGGAAGTTTTCAATAAAAATCTGTACTTTGTTCGTTATTCATCAAAAAATTAATCTTTTCAATGAATTATAAAAAATTAAATATATCATAGTCTTAAATTGATAATTTAATAAATTATGTTCATTTTTTCAAAAAATAATTATAAAAGTGGAAAAAAAATTTAAAATAATTTAGGAAAACGTGATGAAACAACTTTTTGAAAACAAAACACTATTTTAAGCATAAATTTGGGTTATTAATATCACTTGCTTATAAAAAATATCATATGAATGATAATAAAAATATTGATTATAAAATATATAAATTTCATTTATATATTTCACTTACAAATTTTAATTTGATTTATCAAAATAAAAACACATTTAACACATAAAAATTGTTTTTTAGAAAAATATTTTACTTTACATTAATTTTTTTTATTTGTTTTAAATTGATAAACAATAATTTAAATTTATACATATGTAAACCATATAATTTTAATAATTTAGGTATTCTAATTAAAACCAATTGATTTAATGGCTTGGTTAAAACTGTATAAGTTTCATTTATACTTATATATGGGTGTATCACAAGCTATCAAAGATATTGAGTTTAATGAAATATATTTCACAAGTCTTTTAAGATTAGTGTTTCGTGTCACATATGTTATAAAATTCAATGTCATTCTTTTAAAATCTCAGTGTGTTATAATTCATACAATATTTACCAAACTTATACATCACATTAAATTATACCACTATGTTTGGGGATGTATGATGCGTAAAAATCATATTGGATACTATGATTTTCTAAAAAAACATTGTCCTTATATACATAACACTTTTATTAATTATAATTCTCATATAATATAAATCACACATCTTTTCCTATTTCTCTTGAAACTATAACACATCTTTATGGACATCGGTATAAGCCTAAAAAACACAATGCCTTCAATACAAGTAAATTCATAAATAAAAAAGAGAAATTATTTTTTAGAATTCATCTATTTATTCTCCAGATTCCAAAAAATTTACTAATTAGTATGTTCCATAGAATGAGAACTTTTAATATCCAATTTCTTATGTGAAGTTATGATAATATTCATTTTTTTATAATGTGGAAAAAATCCGATCACTCTATATTTTTAAAATAAAAACAAAAAAACATTGCCTCTTTTTATAATATTGATTATTTTCATTAGAATTAAATAAACAAGTATTATTTTCTACATTCATTAAAATCCTTTTTGATCAAATAGAATGAATTTTTATTATTTCGCACTTGAATAAGTTACAACTTGTTTTCTTATCTTTGGCCATGGCATGATTGATGAGAGGTCATTGGAATAATGAAAATTTACTACTGGTAACACTAATTAAATCTTGTTTAGTGATTAGTAGAGGACGATACATAGGTAAGGAATCATAAAATGTGTTTAGGTCAGTGACGATGTTGGAAAAAAACAAAAATCAAATAAAATAGCACAAAAGGGGGATAAAAATTCGAATAGTAATGAAATAGTGATGAAAATGAAGATTTGTGTGAGTGTGACTATTAATCAAGGGAAGAAAAATGAAGACACGGGAAAATAAAAAATATATTATATTGAAATCTTAGTAGATAAATCAATTAATGAAGTAGGGTGAAATCATATGACTAGTTTTTATAGTGATTTTCATTTATTCATGCATTTGAATTAAATAGTTTGGAACTGGTTGAAAGAGGGTAACCAGATTCTTTATCAGGACAACCTATAAATAAAGGTCTCATATAGATTTTTAACTAAATAAGTCACTTTGTCACTAAATAAAAAAAAATTAGTTATCACTAAGTTCAATTTTTTAGTTGAATGCAGTGTGATACACTCTCTTAATATTGATTAAATTTTAAGGAAAATCATCATATTGAAGAATAATTTGAAATGAAGTTTGATCCAGACCAATTTCCACTTATACTTGATGTGTTAAAAAAAATTATTATCAATAGTGAAGTAGAAATAAGCATCCAATAAGTTAATGCATGAATGAATTAAAATATATTCACTAGAACAACCTATTCCTCCAAATGTGTTTATCCAAAGATCGTGATTGCATGAAATTAATTTTAATTTTTAGATATAGAATAAACCATGCATAAATAAATGAACAATTATGGGAAGATAAAAAAATAATTCTTCTATATACAGTATCTTAACTCAAGCTCCTCTAGTGATCACTGGTAGCTCCCGATGTATCTATGTGCTCCTTTTTCTGCATGTTTTCTTCTCCACTTCTTGGTCCAAAGGTGGTGTTCTTACCTAGGTTGATTTACTATGTTTTACCACTCTATCTTTATGGATTATTATTCTTCTCTTAATATTCCATTAGAACAGCAATACTTCTTCAAAATAATAGTCATGAATCTGCATGAAAATCCATGGATTTCATATGGAATGATCTCCAACGTACTTTATCCTCCATGGAAACCCAACTAATTATCCCACCCAAATGAATTCCATTTGGTAATTTATGAAATAAATAACCAACTATAACATACCAACTAGGGCCAACTAGAGCAGTCACCCTAGTCATCCCATTTGAGGGTGGGGTAAAAAAATATAACAAAACAATTCTTTTATATAAGGGAAAAATAAATACAACCAAATTAAAAATAGTAAACAATGAGAGGTACAACTGATCCAAACATTCTAAAATAAAAATTACTACAATTTTTGATGAACTAGTCTCCATGTGACGAACTTTCACCTCCATAACTAACCCCAAACTGAAACAACAATGTAAATAGAATCCGTCATGTTATGGAATACCATTACCTTTAATTGTGTCCTACAAAACAATGTATTCAACTTTCTAAATTCATACGTAGGGTGTGATCATAGAGATCAGTAAGAAACCACCAAAAAATATATACAAGTTCTAATATCAATCATACACAATTTCAAGCATTAAAAAAAATTATTTTATAATCATTTTTATAGATAAAATAATTTGAAAACATTTCTCAAACAATCCATATATTTTCTAAAAATTTAATATCAGGTTTTTCAAATCCAAAAACATTCCAATTTTAATTATAAATATGTAAACATACTATAATATAAATATACATGTGATCTAAAATCCATGAAATAATATATCATGAAATAAACTACCAAAAACAACAATACACCTTCTAGTTGGGATCTAGCCAAGGGGACAATACAGACTATACACTAGAGAGCCTAAAAAGGAATAATTTTGGTCTATAAAAATTTAGAATCGAAGGGAGGTTACTCATCAAAAAGTGTATCAGCACTGCCGGAGTTGGTTCAGTGTCTTGGGTAGAAAAAATTAGGATCATCAAAATTCAGATAGTAGGTGTAGAAAATGGGACGATCAAACTCAGTCATGTGACTGAATCAGAGTTTCCATGGGTGTTTCTAAAGTATTTACTTGGTCTGAGACCAAGTAGTTAGGTTTTTTTGAATGTATTATTTGAGAAATTTATTTAAACTAACCTATATAATAATTTTAATGGATCTTTGTGTTAATTTTTTTTGAATACACTAAGTGGAAAGTTTATTTAGATATATGTATTCCCTTATAAAGTCATTTCCCATCTATGAATAAATTCATATTTTCTTTAATTTTTTTTATGATTGGTTTCAAATTTGAGAAGTTGGATAAATGGTTTTCTTATTTTTTCATGACTCATTGGTTATTATCTTTTAATTAACAGACAATGACTCCCAGTAAAGCTCTTTGAAATATGAGAGAGGAAGACAAAAGGCATATTCTATAGGTGGATCATCTGGTGGATCATTCTTTTGATTAATAAATTATATGTACCATTCATAATCTAGGGTTAGTGGGTGTAGTGAACCTAGGACGAGTAGTGTATCATGGCTCAAAATATACCAAAAAACATCCACCTATCTTTTAGGGTAAAAAAGGAACCTAAGATTCATGAGTGTGGCTTGCACAGATTTATAGCATCTTCATATTTTTGTCAAATACAGAAGATTCTTAGGTGGGTTTTACCATGTAAATGCATAAGGGTCTAGGAAGAAGATTGAAGGACTCTATGGTGGAAGCTAATTTTTATAAAGGCCTTTCTTGATATTCTTTCCAGAAAATATTCAATCAAAATATTTACCCTGAGAATTTACCTATGTCAAATACCTATGTGTTTTTTACCTTTGGAGAAAGGGGAACATACCATTCTAGAGTCCTCCACCCTCTTTACTGAATTGGTGCATATGGCACCAGATCTTGTCAAAAATTATTACCTGAAGCTTAGTGGGTCTAATTATTATGATAAAGAGGATGTTAATGTGGCTAAGTGTAGATGGATCTATGTGGTAGACTGTGTTCAAGAGGAATCTAATGAAGATCCAGCTACTGTAAGAGGTGCGGTATTTATTTCATCTTCTATGGTGTTAGATTTGTTTAACCCATGTTCCACTCATAGTATTATGTCATCAAATTTGGTTGATATTTTTGGATTCAGTTAGGATAATTTGTCATTCTTCATGGATCTTTATACTACTTTTGGAAAAAGTTATGAATAAGGTTTCATGTTCTCCACATGTTGGGTGATTATAGTTGATGTTGAGGTGGTTTAGGATTTCTTAGTGATTGACCTTTACATCACAGACTTGATCATCAACATTGATTGGATGATTAGTGTTAAGTTCCAAATAGACTGTTATATTCATTGAGTATAGTTATTATCTACCAATGGGGTCCCTCATGTTTTCAAGGGTGATTGGGACTCTAGATTGAGAAGGTCAAAGTCATTGTTTCTTTTATAATTATAATAAAATTCCAGTTGTCATAAATATTCGTTGATATTATTGACCCTTTCTTGGGTTGTCAACTAACTGCTTTTGGGGGTTCATACCGTGTGGTATCTGTATTATTTATTAGTTTATCACCATAGAGAGAGGTTGAGTTTACTATTGACCTGCTCCAGGGAATGATTCCCATCTCTATGTCATCTTATAGTATATCACCACCTGATTTAGTGAAACTTAAGGTCCAGCTTGCGGACCCGGAGGTTAAAGGAATTATTTAACCTAGAATTTCACCCTAGGATTTTCTATCACTCTTTTCTAAGAAGGAATCTTGGAGCCTGATGATTTTTATTGACTATCAAAAGTTGAATCGAGTTACAATTAAGAAAAAGTATCCTTTCCCCAGAATTGTTGATCTCTTTGATCAGCTTTGAATGGATTCTTGGTTTTCTAAGATTGAACTACAGTTAAGGTACCACCATTTGATAGTTCATGAATATAATATACCTAATAAATCATTTAGGATTTGATATAGGAATTTATTATTTTTCATTATATCATTCGGTCTCACTAATTCTCCAATGGTGTTTATGGATTTGATGAACAAAATCTTTCATCGCTTCTTGGAATCATTTTGTTGTTGTGTTTGTAGATGATATCATAATTTACTCCAAGATAGAGAAGGAACATGTGAACCGTTTGGATATAATTCTTCGAATCTTAAGGAAACATATTTTTATGTTAATGTTTCAAAATTTGAGTATTGGATCCAAGAGGTTATGTCTCTGGGGAATGTTATCTCTGAGAGGGGTTCTGAGTAGACCCTACGAAGGTACATGCAGTTATGTCTTGTATGTAGGCTAGAAATGTGTTTTGAAATATGGATATTATTTGGTTTTTTGGTTACTATAGAGGGTTTCTTCATGACTTATCAAAGCTCACATCTATGATGCCATCATTAACCAGTAAGGGTGTAATGATTGAATGGAGCAAAGAGTATCAGATATATTTTGAAGAGATGAATATGAGGTTAACTCATAACTGGTTTTGATTATTTTGGAACTACAATTATATTATTCTAATTTTTTTTTCTTTTGGTATAGTTTTAGTATATGTCTTGATGCAGGTGAAACAAGTTGTGGATTATGGATCTCTCCATTTTTCCCTCATAAGAAGATCTACTCAACCTATGATCTTGATTTAGAAATGGTTATTTGAACACTCAATATGTAGCGTCACTATATTTTTGGGTAGAAATTTATGGTTTGTTATAATCAAAAAATCCTAATGTATATTTTCACTGATAAGGAACTTAACATACGACAGAGATGTTATTTTTAGTATCTTAATACCTTTGATTTTGATATTTTATATACCCTCAGGAATGGAAATGTGGTTTTTGATGCATTGAGAAGAAAATTAACAACATAATACATGATGTAATCAGTTGATCAGTGGTCTCTAATAACTTTTTTCTAAAAATAGATTGGGAGTGAAGGAGGTTGGTAGAAAATTGTTCTTAGCTTCAAGAGAGGTTGAATCATGTTTTGAAGAGTGAGTTTGAGTTGATAATATGACAGACCCGAAGAACTGATGCTTAGGATAAATCCTAAATAGCTGGGAAGTCTTTAGTGAGCAATCTCAGTTACCCAGTGGATCTCTATGCTTCTAAATCAGGTTGGTAGTTCCATTTTCACTGAGGAAAGAGATGTTAGATAGTTTACACCCATCATGTTGGTCCGTTCACCATGGGGATACAAAGATGTACCACAATTTCACATGTCGGTATTAGGAACTGGGAATGAGGTGTTTAATTATAGATTTTTTATCATGGTGTCTCACTTGTCAAAGAGTTAATGTGGAACACCAGATACCTATAAGTTTGTTATAGACTCTTCCCATTCTAGTATGTAAGTGGGATGATATTTCCATTTATTTCATCATTAGTTTACCATATAATCCAAATGGGATGGATATAATTTTGGTGATTATTGAGAGATCCCTAAATCAGTTTATTTATTACTAATAAAGAGAATGATGAAAGTTGAATGGATTGGGATGTTATATGTCCAAGAGATTATGAGGCTTCATGGGGTTCCCTCTAAAGTTGTTTTTGAACAATACTCGAGCTTCACATATGTATTCTAGAAAGTATTGAAGTAGATAATGGTTTCCCAATTGAAATGAATCACATCCTATCATCCACAGATAGATGGAAAGATATAGAGGATTATTTGTATTCTTGAGGATATTCTTTGGGCTTGTGTGTTTGATTTTGATGGATATTGGTATAGGAATTTTACTTTGGTCATGTTTTCCTATAAAAATAGTTATCGTGATTTGATAAATATTTCACCCTTTAAGGAGTTATATGGGTTGGAATGTCAATCTTCCTTATGCTGGGTAAAGTTGAGAGAGAAATCCTTGGTTGGGAAATGTTTGTATTAGAAGAATTTTGAGGTGGTGCAGTTGATCTAGAGACATTTCAGCATGGCACACAATCATCCGAAATCTTATGTGGACCATCGTCTTCATCCTCTTGAGTTTGATGTTGGTGTTCATGTTTTATTCATGGTTTCAACTCACATGGAAAATCATCTTTTAGGTATGTAGGGTATGTTGGTACTGAAATTTTTTGTCCACTTTGATATCATTGAGTTATTATGGAGGGTGGAATATTAGTTTGTTTTTATAATATATGTTGAATTACATACAAGATTTGTTTCATATTTTCTAGTTTATTTTGTATTTATCGGATCCTTCCCATGTTATTAGATGGTAGGTTGTTGATCTTGAGTCTGATACCACTTTAGTCCAGCAGCTAGTTCAGATTATGGGTCATCCGGATAAAGTATTATGTCGTAAAAAGACCCTCGGGTTCAGGTAATGTGGATGTACAGATAGGATATCCATGATATGTGAGAGTGGAAGTCATTGATGAGGAAGTAGTGGCCTTATATTTTTGTGAATCTAGGTTATTGAAAACATTATAGGGACATTCAAGATTTTATTATGGGAAGTTTATAATACCCCATTATGTTTCCATCAGGTATGTTCAAATATTTTTTTTGGTTTCCTTTTTCATTGGATGAGTGTGTATGAGCATATAATTAAGATGAAATTTGTATTGGTGAAGTCCTGATTTTTTTTGGAATATTCAACATAAACATACTATTTCTTCTACTTGTTTGGTTGTTTCAAAATTTGTATTGGGATTACACAACATTTATTGGCTACCAGACAGATCTCTTGAATTGATTAAACAATGAGAAAAGGGTACACATCATATAAGGGTTTCATGTTGTGTAATGTAAAAAAATGTTTTTAAATTAAAAATGTAACATGTTTTTTAGAATAAATTTAAATTTTAGAAAATCATGACATGTAAGGTATTACACATTGTGTAATCTACCACATTGTATATTTTAAGATGTCATTCAGGTTATTGAGGCTTCATTCCATTTTTTATCCTTCTCCTCTCAGCTAGAGATATTACCCTAGGTATTTTTTTGGGTGACACTTTCCCGTTTAAATCATTCTATTTAGGGATTGATCAACAGGACTGGACACTTTTTCTCCTTAGGTAATCCTTCCTCTAGGTTTCTCTCTCATGTTGTTGTGGTACCATTTTTGGTAGGGATTGACAATAGGATCATGTTTTCTATCAATAATTTTTTTGTATATTGTTGTTCCTTGACATTTTAAGGTTGATCTTGTGTTTTAAAAACCACATTTATAAAGGTGGATAGGTTTTATACATCCTTGAGTTAGGTTCATCTTTATACATGTTGTAATATTTTGAATTGCTTGTTGATTTTATTCATTCCTTCACAATTGAAATGGAATTGAATGAGTTGAAATTAAAAATGGAATGTGGTTTTTAAAGGGTTTTTTGATTTGAATCATAATTTACTTCACTAGAAATGGAAAATGGATTTTCAAACCCTGAAGCGTATTGGATGGGTTTTAAATGTATTTATAAAAATGTGGGTATGGATTTTAAAATAGAAATTGAAAAACATTTTGTTATTGGGAACCTTGGGTGCATCAAGAAATAGACACGAGTATCCTTAGTGTGTATGAAATCACTATGAGGTAAACTTTTTTATATAGATGTATTTTGGAAGGACACAATATTGGTTGGATCCAACATTATGTGTTTCTAGAGTCATGTGTTCCTAGTACGTATTGCCCCATTGGCTAGAGCCCGACTGGAAGGTGCATTGTTATTTCTGGTTATTTATGGAGTGATATATTATTTCATGGATGTTGGATGATGTGTATGTTTAAATTTTGGTATTTTTACCTATTTTTTCTTATAAATGGAAAGTTTTTGGCATTGGAAAACCTGATATGAAATTTTTTGTAAAATTCAAGGTTTTTTTGAGAAATATTTTCCTAATGTTTTATTTATAATAATTATTATAAAACTATTTATTTTAAAGATAATACTTTTGAATTATTGATATTATAACTTATATAGATTATTTTTTGGTTTCCTACTAGTCTCTATTCTCAAACCCTACTTATAGCTTTGGGAGGTTTTTTACCTTTTTTAAGACACAAGTAAATGGTCGGGAATGTCATATGAGGATGGTTTCTCTTCACATCACAATTTCTATTTGTGGATGGTTTTAGAGGTGACAGTTGGACACATGGAGACTAGTTCAACTTTACTTGTCTTACTTTCGGGTTTATCTTATTTGGATCAATTATATCTGTTATGGTTTCAAATTTTTTACTGTAGTTGTATATATTGTTTTCTTTATATACGATACTTGTTTTGTTACCTTTGTTTTACCGCACCCCATAATGGGATGACTTGGATGACTGGTCCAGTTGGCCCAGGCTAGTCTATTACACCAAGGATCCCACTCCTCAATGTTTTCCATATGGAATGTTCAAGGGCCATGACTACTGAGTGAGGATTCTCTAGTACCTATGATAACCTATTTTTATCCTGTTACCTGATTCAATCAAGAAATTAGAAAACATATCGCATAAACTTCATGCGAGCAGCTCTAATTTTGGAAATTATTTTCCCTAATTCCAATTTTGGGTCACAGACTAGTTTGTATAAATTTTTTACCATTACATTATCGAGACCTTGTGAGAAAATGAAATTCTTTTTAGGCACAGACATCACTAGTAGACATTTGGGGATTTTTTATATTAAATTATATATATATATATTATATTATTAATATAATTAAATAATAATTTAAATATATGTATATACTAAATATTAATTCTATTTTAAATATATATATATATATATAGTAATATTGTTGTATATATATTTTCAATTTTTTCTCTTTTATTTTTATTATCTCTTATCCTATAATGTATCAATTTTTTCCATTTATGAATTTGGAAAAAATTTAGGAATATTTATGGATCCAAAAGTTGAGACATTGAGAGATTCTAAGGCTCGGTGGGCCCAAAACTGATATTTTGAAAATATTAAATATAATAATGCCATGTGAATATAGTTTTCCCTAAAAATATCAATAAATACAAAAAAATTCTCATATCATAAATCTAGGACCACCGTTGAGTTTAGAATGAGAGGTTAACCTTGGGAACAACATAATCTTTGCTGGCATTGGGATTTCTAGTAAATTACAATAATGAGAACATATAGTAAAATAATTTAATTTAATTGATTTATTTTTTTATAAAACAACCAAGAATATTCCATTCAAACATAGATATGACTAATCCTTAGGTTTATCTTCATAAAAAATGGGTTGAGAGGATCCATTGGAGATGATTTTTTGTAGAATCATTGGAAAATGATATCAGTTTGAGATCAGATTAGGGAACGTGCACCAACAAAACTTGTGGATCTCATCAATGATAATGACTCGTGATCATTATTTATCAGTGATTAATCCAAATCTTGGTAGCATTTTTGGTTTTTAGATCTATTCCCATTTTTTTACACAGGAAAAACATGAATTAATCTTCTAAAAAATAAAATCATGAATTGATCATTCAATTTTAGTAACTGATTTATCTTCCAGTAGTATAGGAATTGATATTGTCTTTATTTAACTCTTTCTCTTTGATCTTCACACACAGATAGATAATTGAGGCCAACACAAACAATAACTGAGGTCCATTAATAGTTTTTTTTTCTCTCCACGTTCTTTATGCATTGATCATTGAATTTTTTTTCATATGATTCGATCAATTACCAATGAATGATAATTTTTCATTCGGTATTTAGCGCAACAGATAACTATGTTTGGGATGTATATTTGATTTCATTATTGTTGTACACAATGATAGAAATTGATCCATGGATGTATTAGGGGATCACGATAACAGATTGTTGTATGGAACTAACGTGGTGTGAATATGGATGGAATTCGGGCAATTATAGTGATAGGGTTTGGCCAAAACCAGATCCACAATGTAAGAAATGATTTTTGAAACATGTCACATACCATGTGACCCTTATCCAACAAACTCATATTGTACAGGTATTACATACACAGGAGGTTGTATGGAATTACACACCATGTGGGCCATGCCAGACACCTTGTACACCATGGCATGAATCTATAATTGTGTAGAGAGTACACACACAATAGATGTTTTTTCCCACATGCCATGTGTGGTGGGATAAACTCAATTTACATGGGATTTAAATAGGTATTCCAGTGAAAATGAGGAGATTCATAAACTCGGACACAACAAAGTACATGGGCACGGCCCAGTGTACATTTGTATGTGAAGATGGAATGTTGAGTGTCATATCAACATATACCTTCTCTGTAACATTATAGGACATTGAATTACCTTTTTTAAAAGCATTTTGTGTGAGTGAAATACATGGGAAGTTTCAGGATTTATAAGACATGTATGGTTCCACCAAAGAAACACCATGTACACCTTTCAGTACATTTTGGCATCTTCTTTCTTCTAATATCATTTTTTTTGTGAGATTGTGTGATATTCCTTAGACCTATATTAGTTGAGAATTTTCCCTTGGTCCATTCTTATGAGGGTTTGGTGCATCATCTTATTCATTTCATAGAGGATGAAACTTTTCCAACTTCGTGATGATCAGTGTAGTGTAGTTGTGTTCCTTTATTCTGAAGTGAGTAGTCTCAATCCGCTTTGATTGATTCCTAAAAGTATTGGAGTATGGATCCCTCTAATAGTCTAAGAGTGGTCCTCATTTACTTCATTTTTCCTAACCTAGTTGTTTTTGAAATTGACATGAACAACACTTACATGAGCATCAATTCTCTATCTAAGAGTATATTTATAGTAGGGTATGGTGTTCGCCTAGTGATCCCTGGCCTCTGAACCATAGTTTTTTATCAAGACGTGCTATTCTTGATCGGTATTAGTCTGATAGTGTCTGCATCTCAAATGAACCCTCTCAGTTTCTGATGTTCTTCTTCTTGGATAGGCCTGAAAAATATGACCATTGGGATGAGTGTCATCAATGGTAGTGTATCTTAGTGAGTGGTTCCTTCCAGATGGGAATGGAAAATGGGATAGAGGGAATGTGTCATTGATTTAGATATACCTAATGAGTGATATCTCTAAATTGAGTTCCATCAAGGATGGTATGGCTCATATAGTGAGATCTCCTAGATGAAGGTTACCTTGAAATCTCATTGTGGATCTATGGCCGACATCAGTTGAGACCTTTTTCAATTTGGAGTCATTTATGAGTATATCTAGGATATACTTGATTATTTTTACTTATCATATCATGTTTACATACCAATTTTTGATGAGATAACTATTCATGATGCATTATGTTTTGCTATTTTGGGGAATCCTACTGGGAATTGTTATTCTCACCCATGCATGGGCCCTACGAGCACATGTTGTAGCATATGTAGATGAAAAAAAATGAAAGAGTAATTCAAGGACTACGAGTAGGTGGATATTTGTTTTTGATAGACAGACTGAGGTGTACACTAGTGTTTTATTTGACAACAGACCCCTCCTTCTAAGGTGGTCAAGCATTATTTTCCAGTTTTGGTGGGCCTGTATTCGGCCAATTTTTGAACTATCTAGTGATTTATTTCATAATTTCATCATTGAATTATATATGTATCCATGTATAATTATCTATTAATTTACATTTTAGCATTTCACTAACATGGATGTGTGTGTGTGTAGGTACATTAGGATAACACCTCCCATGTATGTGATATTCTTACTCGGTATTGGAAGATAGCACCTGGACTATTGGAGGAGGGAATGAGGTATTTTTTGCTCAATCCCTATTAGGTCAAGTCATGATTGAGTGGTATTAGAGGTGGTTCATCCTTAGGTATATGTTTGGAGTTAGACCCATAATGAGGATTGGTTTGGGATTTATGTAAATAGAGTTTTGTATTTCAAGTTTTGATTACTTTCTAGGGACACTAATTTCAGTGTGGTGGATAACATATCCATTCCCTAGGAATATAATATCCAACTTGTTGACTTGGAACATGTAGGAATTGGTTGATGGGAAAAGATTTTTAGATGCATCATATTGGAATGGGTTTTCATTTTCATGTCCTTGAGTTAGCTCACCAGATATACTCTTTGATAATAGTACATATTATCATCCTTCTGGATGTATTCGTATTGATAGCCAGCCCGGTTTTCATAATAGGGTCATGATTTTTACTTAATTAGTGATGAGTCCTCGCTAAAAGTGTTTCATAATGAGGATTCCTTTCTTTAGGATGGTCGACAGGTGGTGCTTTCTCTTGTTGCTCAGTTCGTAGAATCACCTTTTAGTGGTTAAGCTGGATTCAGAAAGACAAAATAAGTTGTGGAAGAATCTTTTAGTGATGTATGGTAATTTATAGGGTTCTAGGATGTATCGTTAAATTATTAGGTAGGGATTTCTTGGGATGCAGGGTAAGCATGACCTACTAACAGTGAATATGCGAAACAAGTCACAAAACATGAGGATTCTTTGGAGATCTCAGGGATATATCAGTTCTCCTAAGTTGTGACATTTCTTTTATTATGATGGGAGAGGGAATTATATGCAGGATTTTCTTAACCATTGTGATAAAATTAGATAGGTGATCCATGAACATCCTAGGTATAGGTGAAAGCTAGAGAAAGAATTTTTGTGGGGCGACAGATGTGATGGGAGAGGTGGGGGAGTAGTATGAGATAATGGGAACATTGGTTTGATACTATATGAACAAACACGAGGTGGGAAACTCCAGGATTGGAAAGCTAGTGGTCGGAATTTTAGATAACTACAGGCACTATATGTTCTTTACCCAGAGGCTCTAAGAGTGTTTTGAGGTATGATTTGTGTTCTTTATACTTTTGATACAGTACTTTTACATATAGGTATGAGCCATAATTTTGCCTCCTTTGTTTAATTATTTTTTTAGGGAGGCATGGTTCATTGGTAGAGCCCGGTTTTCATGAAAATTGAAATGAATTTAGACATGGAAGGAAGAGGAAAAATTCCCCCTCCATGACACATTTATGAGACGTGATTCAAAACCGTTCTGTCGAGTTTGTGCTACCCAAAGTGGATTGTCTCTATGTGAAGTGGATGATTTCTGTTACCCTATGTGTTTGAGGTACTTTTAATGTTAAATAGTGTTGGATAGATTCTTATTTGTGGTAAAAGGGAGGTAAAGGGAAATAATTAGTTCTAAGAAATAGAAGATCATGAAGGCCTTGTTCACAATTCATGCTATGGTGTGTGTTTTCACTTCCCTGATTTAAATTTTAACATGGAGCCATGAGACATTTATCCCTGATCATATCTTTTATTCAAGACCGAGTGAGACCATTGGTGAATTTTTTTCATCCCTTGTATTTGAGTCTCCAATAGATATGACTATTGAGAATATTATTCTATCAATAGTGTGACCCAACACTATGACAAGAAAGGGAGCCTCAAGTAGAATCTCTTCATCATGGCAGTAAGACTCCGTGATACTTTCCATGATATGGATTGGTTTCCAACTATCCATTATCAATTGGATACTACTAGTGGGTGAAATATAGTTTCATCTCATTGGGACCGAGTATTTCTAACACCCCAAGATTTTATGAAAAATATTCTTTTAATTTCAATAATTTCTTGGGTTGTATTCTACACCAAGATTACCTTGCGCTATACACAACACTGTATTAGCTTGTAGTATACGCAACACTTTTCTTGGCTCTTTTTACAAACAATTTCAAGTTCGTTTGATAGAAGTTATTCTACGCATCATTGAGTGTATATATATATATATATTCAATGTATAAATAAAATATGGTTGTATTCTATTATAGGAAACAACAAAGGAGTTGTGCACTACACACAACCCTGACTTGGCTTGCATTACACGCAATCGCGACCTTCCTCGATAGCGTGTGTTGTACACAATACCGGGTTTTACTAAACAATGATATATTATTATAATATTGTTATGAACTAGTAATTATGAATAGTGTTATCTAAATTTTGAATTTTATAACATTATTATCCATCTTACAAATTTCTAGAACATGGTATAAGAACAAAATAAGTTTTTCGGGTAAAATAAGTATTTTTCAAAAAATGCAGTTTTGCCGCCTTTTGATGGCGCACCCACATTAAATATAGTTTTTGACATGTTTATAAGTTAAATTTGACAAAATAAAATTCTCATTTTCAATCAGGATAAAAAAATTTACATTAGATAAAGTTTTTATATTTTTCCGATAACTTTCATTTTTTAATGAATAGTAAAAACACAATATATTTTAGTTAAAAACAACTTTTTTTCATCATAATATCTTATGTGGTTAAATTATAATATTTAATGGTTTTAAAGTATAAATAAAATATATTTTTACCATTTAATAAAATGTATGTCATTAGCATTGATTTTACCTTGAATTCGTAGGTTAAATCAATTCAATCTTTTGCAATGTTTTAAAGAAAAAACCCGTTTTCTTTCGACAACGGGATTAATTTAAATTTAATTTCTGAATATATTGTGTATTGAATTTGGAAAAATGGATTCCATATTTCGAATCAGTGGGTCCAAATTATGTTAATAAGCTACTTTTTATTTTTGGGCATTGTGAATAGTAACTACGGTAAATTTTATTTACTATAGTTAAAGGTAAATCAAATAGTTAAGGGTAAATATAAGATTATAAAATTACCCTAACACTTGGAAAAATCCTATTGGATGGCTAAAAGTAGACCCATATAACCTAAGGGTCGGATTAGATTCATTTTATGGACTTTTGTCCACGAAAATAATTTAATTATTATTAAAACCAAAGAATGTGACAACATGTCACTTTCTTAAATCTTATAAGTATAATACTTTTAATTTAGTGATAAACTTCATGAAACTTCGAGAATGAATAGTCTCCAGAAATCTAATACAATTATCTTCATTATAGGAATTTATCTAGAATTTTTAGGGATTAAATAATTATCATTTATTATGACACAAAGATGATGAAGTAATTGTCTTATTAATGAAATATTGACATAATTGATGTTATAAATGCCCAAATAAATGTAATTTGAGACTTTTTATGACTTAAATTAATTTTATAGGTTAATATGACATGTCATTGTTGATATAAGTAACTTTGTTTGAACTTATAATTCTGTAATAAATTTCATAAATATCATCTACCAAATAGTGTCAAAATTGACATAAATTAGTTTTTAAAACAAATATTATATTATTAATTGTTATTTAATTCCTAAAAATCTAAGGTTTGGCCAAATGACTTATATAAGGATAGATATATTAATAATAAACAACTTGGGGTTCGTTTGGCTTGTTATGCTATGTTTATTAACCATATATTGTAAGAAAACAAAAAGACACGGTAAAAGTTAAATTATTTAACTTAGAGTTAAATCTAATTGATAGGGTTAAAATAATAACCTAACCTTGTCTAAATCCTATTGGATGAGATTATTTCGACACATCCCCACTTTATCTTCGAAATAAGACCCTTTGTAACCATTATAACCCGAATTTGACCTTAATATGAAATAATATTTTGAGATTTTCCAAAGGTTCCCCTCTCCTCCCTTATAAAAGGGAACCTCCTCCCTCTCCTCCTCACACAAATTTGAGCATTCAAGCTAGTACAAACCCTGACCAAATCTCTTCTAAACTTCCCTAGTATCATTCTAGAGGTCCTGGTTTTCTTCAAAGACCATCCATAGTTCTTTAAGTGGAGGTTAAGAAAAGGCGCGTCAAAAAGAGGTAATATCCATTACTGATCTTTTTCAATTTCATTGTTCTTCAAATTCTTCTTCTTTAGTTGTTTCATGATAAAGTAATAAAATCATTATTTCTTATATACTGATATGTTATTATAAATATGAAGCAACTCTAATAAACCTTCTATCCATCCTACAGAAAAAGGGAATCACTGCGCGTGCGTACGTACGGAATACCGTCTCCACGCCGTGGTGTAATCTATTTTCCGCCACCACTTTAATTGGATGTGTATAATGGTGTAATGAGTAACTATATATTATTATTATAAATTTATATTGATACTAAAATAGTATACATACACTTTGAAGTGCCCAGATCAGTGTGAATCACTGAGAGGGGGAGGGGGTGAATCAGTGATCCCTTAAAACTTTTTACTAATTGATTCATAATCAATTAAACCTCTATGGCTGGTTAAAGCCTCGATCCACTCTTCTTGTATCTCTCAACCTTTCCCGGATAATGCAGTAATGAAAAGGCACAGGACACAAGGATTTACAAGGTTCGGCACCAAAGGCCTACATCCTTGCCATGCTCTCCCAGCATGGATTCTCCATTATAACTTGTTAGAATTACAATGGTCGATACAGAGTCCCACTGTATCTCTCCTGAGTCCCACAGGAGGGTCTTTATACTGCGTCCCACAGTGTTACCAGAGTCCCACTGGCCTGCTCCAGAATCCCACTGAAGACTTCTTCTCCTTGAGTCCCACAGGGTCTTCTCGAGTAGCTCTTCTTCTCTTTAAGTTCTTCAAGTATCCTCAGCAGCCTGGGATAAAGGCTGCTGGCCTTGCTCTGTACCTCTGATCACTTGTGGTTGATCAGGGCTTCTCGTCTAGCTCAGGCTTTATCTCCTTCTTCTCAGGATGACCTGGCTTGTCTCTCCAACTACTGAATGCTCAGACAACTGTTATCTTTATCTTCGGTCTGGTCCAGTCTCACCTAACTTCAACTTCATGCACTGAATGCATGGCATCAAAATATCTTCAAGATCTTCTGGTCTTGGAATTCTCAAATGCACACAAGCTGATTCAGACTTGTTCATGTGTGCACGTGCATGCATGCATGCATGCACTCCTCCTTTCTTCTCCTTGGTGCAGTAGACCCACAAAGGGTGTAATCAATTATAGCACACACCTTCTCACTTGAACTTCACACTTTGTTCAATGTGTTTACACACTTAAAAGTGTGTTATACTTTAGTGTGAGTCTTCCACTTCTCTCTTCTTCTAAGTGTGTTCACTACACTTAGTGCACACACATTAGGTTCGGCCTTCTTGTCTCTTTGCACACAAAACTTCTTCACTTTGGCACACACTTTGAGCTTGGCCTTCACACTTCTTGCACACACACGGCCAAGTGTGCTTTTCCTCTTTACTTAGCACACACAAATAATATTCTTTAATCTTCAAGTGTGCACAACCTCCAAAGGCTATGGCCTCTTCTTGTTTTGCACACAAGCCACTAAGGCCTCGGGTCTTCTTTGGTTGCACAAGGCTATGGCCTGTTTGTTTTTCTTTTTGCACACATGTAGGCTTAGGTGTTTTCTCCTTTTAGCGCACACACACTTGGTGTGTAATTCTCATCACCCGAATCTCCTACTGCCCATATGAAGGCGCGCAAGTGCTTGATGAGCCGTGGCCTTCTCTTCTTCACTATGCACACACAAGTGCTCAAGCCTTGGGTTCTCTTCTCCACTTGGCACACACACTGCCTTCTTCTCACTTTGCATACACACCCGAGTATGTCTCGGACAAGGTGTGTTCAACCCGAACACAAACAAGGCGCGCAAGGGTCTGCTTGAGCCGCGGCCAACTTCTTCTCCAACAGCTGCACAAGGTTTGAACCACGGCCTCTCTTCCTCAACACTGCCGCGCAAGCCTCACACCACACGGGCCGCGCAAGCCACGGGTGCAAGGCACCTCGGGCTTCAACCGTGGGCGCGCAAGATGTTGCGGCCACGGGTCTTCCTGTCGCGCAAGGGAGGCGCGCAGGGGACCTCTAATTCTTCTTTCGCGCAACAGGTGCGCAAAAGGAACCTCTCGGAGCAAGGAATGCTCCGAGCTTTACTGCCGCGCAAGTGTGCGCGCAGGGCTGTTCTTCGCGAGGCAGAGCTCTCACGGGACTCGGATTTTCAAGAATACTTCAGCGCATCAGCCAGCTTCTCCAATGCCTCGGCCTCTCCTTTTATAGGCGAGGAGAGCCTTTGATCATCCGCGTGATCATAAATTCAAAATCCCGAGATCTTCGGATCTTCAAAAATATTTCCAAAACTTGATCTTTATTCTCGGTTTGACGCGGGCTCCATTATTTTTCGGCCTTCTTCACGTGCATGCGACTTAGAACGCATGCACGGCCTTCCTTCGATCCAAACCATGCAGAGCATCAACACCGAATGGCCTCGCACCTTCGGTTTGCTTCGGCCTTCATCGAAATCTCCCAAACATTGCATGCATGTGTATTTTTAAGCATGGATCGGTTCAGCAGGTCCAGACGAGTCGGATGGACGTCTTAGATCCTTCAGAGGTGGCCGGGAACTCGAAAACCGGCCTCGGGTAGCCTCTGGTTCATCGGCGGCTCACGGGGAGGCTTCGGACGAGCTCGGCGAAGGAGACGACGCTGGGAGCCGTCGGATCGCCATTTAAATGACCGCGGACGGCTCAGATTATAACATCGCCACGGAGATGGATCGTACGGTGGAGATCTCGCGCGAGATCAAACATGCGGCCAGGATTAGATCCCGGGATAAAAATCCCGTCCCACATCGAATCGGCCAGCGTTTTTGCTGCGGTTAATTACCCTGGCGCTGCCTCAACACGCCAGTTGAACTTCTCCCTCCACGGTGCCGCCCCGCACCGTGTTCTCCCTGCGGGCGCGCTCTGCGCCCACTCTCTGCTCCTGCGGGCGCGCTCCTAGCGCCCACTATGCATCCTGGGTGCGCGGGCTTCACCACCGCGTGCCCTCGGGGGCTTACACACGGCCCCCTGCGCTCCTCCGGGCGTGCCCCAGGCGCCCATGCGGTGTCCTTGGGGTGCGCCCCTGCCTCAAGGATATGCTGCCTTGGCCTGAGGGTTCCCCATGGGCGTGGTGACCTCGAGTCCCACATGAGCCTTGGGTGATGACCCTCGGCTGGCCTTCCTTGGTGGCTATTTTTTGCTAGTGTAAAACACTAAGTGACTTTGTATAAAAACAAAGTACCAAGTGTAATATGCCAAATGCCACTTCTCCATTTCCTCTTCTCCATTATTCTTCTTCTTCTTAGGAATTACCCATCTCCTCCTCATGTTCTTAATAACTTTTCAACATTTCACAACTTAGGAGGGAATTCCGAAGGGTCTTCCTTCAACCGATGCTCCTGAATCAAATAAACTTCTTCAATGTCTTCATTGATCTAATCAGAGATCAATTGGGGCTTCTTCTAATTCTCATGCACTAAGTGATAGTGCATGGACTTCTTCAGCTCACTTCATCCACTTAGGAGGTGTGGATGGATCATCTTCCTTCTCCTCATGCATTGTCACTATAATGCATGGCCTTCTAATCATGTTGTGACTTTGTATCCAGTTGATACAAGTTCTATGAACTTAAAGAACAGCTCCACAATCGTCAGATGTCCATGGAGAATGTTTCAACCATATTCTCCAATGCCACTTAGTGAATCTCCTAAGTGACATTCCTCTTTATGTTCCATGGCCATCCTCCATCCATCACCATCACCATCACATCCTTTGACATTCACATCTTGACTCCTTGACATCCATTCATTCCAAGACAACTTCTTGCCTCATTGACAAAAAATGCAACACAATGCACTTCAATCTCCCCCTTTGTATTTGTTGTCAATACACTCCTTCAGCACATATGAATGGGTCAATATGTGTGCCCAATCTTTCTCCCCCTTATTGGCAATCAAATGCAAAGGTGTGGTGTGGTTCTCTTCCAGAAATATCTTCCTCCCATTGAAAAGTATCTTCTTGAAAAAAAAAACACTAGGAGAGGGATGATGTCACATGTTCTCTTTAGCAAAGAACCTTTAGTAAATCAGCTCTAAGTCTACTTGGGCTAACCCGGTGTAGAAAACAAGAGTGATGTAACCAAGGAACTCAATGCTGTCCAACATTCACTATACATGTGAGATCATGCTTAGGGGTTTGAAAATTTTTCAGATATAACACTTAATTGCTAAATCCTGCACATACTTCACAAAACTCATTAGAAAGTTCAGTGCAATGATAAAGCTCCCCCTTTCATCTACTTTCCTTCAATCCATACTCCCCCTTAATTGACAAGATAAACTCAATTAAGAAACAAGGGATGAAAGTATGATTGGAATACCTTCAGCTTTTCTCAAGATGGAATTAAATATCAGAATCCCATCTTCTCCAGATTGGCTCCCCCTCAAGGGGTGCACTCCATTCTGTCCAAACCATCCTCCAGCTGAGAATGATCATCATCTTCAATTCCCTGCAATGTCAGCACATGTAAATACCAATAGTATATGGGAATAAGATGGAACCTTCTTGGTTCATCAATGTGAACAACAAGGTTGAGAAGATTCTCTCAACCGAGATGTCCCATTTTCACCAGTCTTCACACTTGCACATTTGATCTTCAATGATGATTGTGCTGGTGTGGTTCTCAACACATCTTCATGTGAAATATTCTTCTTCCCTTTTGCCTTAGCAATTGCCAGAACTTCATCTTCAGCTCTTTGTAGATCTTTGGCAAGTTGCAACTGATTTGGCCATATGACTAGTAAGTCATTTGGAAGTGTGGCCTCAGTTCTGGATATTCCACGTGGTTCTTTTGATACTGTCAAGCTACCTCTCTTAGGCAACTTGTTTTCAACCAATCCCTTCTGCTTCTGCTGGATTGATTGTCTGTTTAAGTCCAGTTGGCTTCTATTGAATTTCATGGCTTCTTTACAAAGATCCATGGTATGACCATTCCTTCCACAGTAGAAGCACTTCTTCTTGGTGGTCCTTCTGGATGACTCACTCTTCTTGGTTTTAGAATCCAAGGACTTCTCTTCCTTTTTCAACATCTTCTTGGGAGCATCTTCCACTTTCTTCTGCTTGCTTCCCAAGGAATCTTTCTTAGCCAGGTTCAGTTATCTTCTCTTCATTCCAGCTTCGGATACATTCGGAGATTGATATGTATCAACTCTTTGACCACTTTTGCAACCATCCCAGATGTTGTCAAATAATCCAAATCTATTTGCAGTGAACAGATGTCTCTGGACCTGTGGATGTTGCTTCTTTTCCTCTGGCTTGCTCCCCCTTGGCATGGGCTTCCTCTGTGCTTTGGCATTCAGTGGATTGTACCAACAATCCTTTGCACAGTGCCCATACTTATTACAACACCAACATTGACCCACAAATCTTGACCTCTTCAGTCCTTCTGATTGTAGGGTACTTTTCTTTACCTGTTGTGCTGTTTCAGGAGAGATCTTCTTCTTTACTGTCTTCATCCATATTTGTTTGGAATTATTCTTCCATCCTGCACTTTTTGTAGAAACACAATTAGAAGAATCAGTACGAGATGGTATGGATGGTACCTTCTTTCTAGAAGTTGTTGCCCTTTTATTATAGGATGTCTTTCTTTTAGAATCATCCTTTTCAAAGCTCACTTGAGTAGCAACATTTCTTCTTTCAGCTTACTGGGAGGATTTAGCTTTGGGTGATTGCAGATTTTTCAATATCACCTCCAGTTCTAAACACTTCATGTTAAGGGAGTTCTTCTCATCCTCAACAATTCTTAGCTTTCCTTCCCAATCTTCTTTCAGCTGCTTCATCTGGTCTTCATGCACCTTCTTCATTTCTTGCAATGAATTGTCAAGCTCCTTCACCAATTTGACTTTGTCTTCGAGTTGAGCATCTCTGACATTCATTGACACTTTGTGCCTCTTTTCCAGTGCATGGAAAACATCTTTGACTAATATCATAAAGAATTCTTTCTCAGAAAGGCTTCTTTGAAATTCTTCAGTAGTGTCTTCATATCTTTCATTGCAAAGAGAAACTGTTTCATCTTTAGCCTTCACCAGCTTTCTGAGAGTGTTGGTTATTCCAACCCTTTTTGCCAATTGGACTTCCAGAGAATTGGCTTCATCTTCTAGCTGTAATTTTTCTTCTTGAAGATCAAGGAGGCCTGTAGCTATACACATTGCAATTTCCTTGGGGACTCTGTTCTGAAGATATTTGATTGCATTTAGAAGATCATTGTTTCTTCCATATTCATCACAGCTAGAGCAGGCTTCATCAGAAGAATGATAAAAGGAATTGTCATCTGATGTGACATTCACATTTCTTTCCATAGAAGGAGTTTCTCTGATTACACCAGCCTTCTTCTTCATCTTCTTTGCCTGTTTCTTCATTTTGTTTTTCAGAGTCTTGGCAGATATCTCCATTTGAGGCTGTTCTTTCATTTCCTCAAATCTGCACTCCATATAGACTCCCTTGGATCTTTTAGAGGTAACTCCCCTCTGATACCAATTGAAGTGCCCAGATCAGTGTGAATCACTGAGAGGGGGAGGGGGTGAATCAGTGATCCCTTAAAACTTTTTACT
The DNA here is from genome assembly GCA_963277665.1 of Viscum album. Classification (NCBI taxonomy): domain Eukaryota; kingdom Viridiplantae; phylum Streptophyta; class Magnoliopsida; order Santalales; family Viscaceae; genus Viscum; species Viscum album. Next base: position 947,480,789 of record OY728155.1, on the reverse strand, counting down.
AATTGATTCTTAATCAATTAAACCTCTATGGCTGGTTAAAGCCTCGATCCACTCTTCTTGTATCTCTCAACCTTTCCCGGATAATGCAGTAATGAAAAGGCACAGGACACAAGGATTTACAAGGTTCGGCACCAAAGGCCTACATCCTTGCCATGCTCTCCCAGCATGGATTCTCCATTATAACTTGTTAGAATTACAATGGTCGATACAGAGTCCCACTGTATCTCTCCTGAGTCCCACAGGAGGGTCTTTATACTGCGTCCCACAGTGTTACCAGAGTCCCATTGGCCTGCTCCAGAATCCCACTGAAGACTTCTTCTCCCTGAGTCCCACAGGGTCTTCTCGAGTAGCTCTTCTTCTCTTTAAGTTCTTCAAGTATCCTCAGCAGCCTGGGATAAAGGCTGCTGGCCTTTCTCTATACCTCTGATCACTTGTGGTTGATCAGGGCTTCTCGTCTAGCTCAGGCTTTATCTCCTTCTTCTCAGGATGACCTGGCTTGTCTCTCCAACTACTGAATGCTCAGACAACTGTTATCTTTATCTTCGGTCTGGTCCAGTCTCACCTAACTTCAACTTCATGCACTGAATGCATGGCATCACAATATCTTCAAGATCTTCTGGTCTTGGAATTCTCAAATGCACACAAGCTGATTCAGACTTGTTCACGTGTGCACGTGCATGCATGCATGCATGCACTCCTCCTTTCTTCTCCTTGGTGCAGTAGACCCACAAAGGGTGTAATCAATTATAGCACACACCTTCTCACTTGAACTTCACACTTTGTTCAATGTGTTTACACACTTAAAAGTGTGTTATACTTTAGTGTGAGTCTTCCACTTCTCTCTTCTTCTAAGTGTGTTCACTACACTTAGTGCACACACATTAGGTTCGGCCTTCTTGTCTCTTTGCACACAAAACTTCTTCACTTTGGCACACACTTTGAGCTTGGCCTTCACACTTCTTGCACACACACGGCCAAGTGTGCTTTTCCTCTTTACTTAGCACACACAAATAATATTCTTTAATCTTCAAGTGTGCACAACCTCCAAAGGCTACGGCCTCTTCTTGTTTTGCACACAAGCCACTAAGGCCTCGGGTCTTCTTTGGTTGCACAAGGCTATGGCCTGTTTGTTTTTCTTTTTGCACACATGTAGGCTTAGGTGTTTTCTCCTTTTAGCGCACACACACTTGGTGTGTAATTCTCATCACCCGAATCTCCTACTGCCCATATGAAGGCGCGCAAGTGCTTGATGAGCCGTGGCCTTCTCTTCTTCACTATGCACACACAAGTGCTCAAGCCTTGGGTTCTCTTCTCCACTTGGCACACACACTGCCTTCTTCTCACTTTGCATACACACCCGAGTATGTCTCGGACAAGGTGTGTTCAACCCGAACACAAACAAGGCGCGCAAGGGTCTGCTTGAGCCGCGGCCAACTTCTTCTCCAACAGCTGCACAAGGTTTGAACCACGGCCTCTCTTCCTCAACACTGCCGCGCAAGCCTCACACCACACGGGCCGCGCAAGCCACGGGTGCAAGGCACCTCGGGCTTCAACCGTGGGCGCGCAAGATGTTGCGGCCACGGGTCTTCCTGTCGCGCAAGGGAGGCGCGCAGGGGACCTCTAATTCTTCTTTCGCGCAACAGGTGCGCAAAAGGAACCTCTCGGAGCAAGGAATGCTCCGAGCTTTACTGCCGCGCAAGTGTGCGCGCAGGGCTGTTCTTCGCGAGGCAGAGCTCTCACGGGACTCGGATTTTCAAGAATACTTCAGCGCATCAGCCAGCTTCTCCAATGCCTCGGCCTCTCCTTTTATAGGCGAGGAGAGCCTTTGATCATCCGCGTGATCATAAATTCAAAATCCCGAGATCTTCGGATCTTCAAAAATATTTCCAAAACTTGATCTTTATTCTCGGTTTGACGCGGGCTCCATTATTTTTCGGCCTTCTTCACGTGCATGCGACTTAGAACGCATGCACGGCCTTCCTTCGATCCAAACCATGCAGAGCATCAACACTGAATGGCCTCGCACCTTCGGTTTGCTTCGGCCTTCATCGAAATCTCCCAAACATTGCATGCATGTGTATTTTTAAGCATGGATCGGTTCAGCAGGTCCAGACGATTCGGATGGACGTCTTAGATCCTTCAGAGGTGGCCGGGAACTCGAAAACCGGCCTCGGGTAGCCTCTGGTTCATCGGCGGCTCACGGGGAGGCTTCGGACGAGCTCGGCGAAGGAGACGACGCTGGGAGCCGTCGGATCGCCATTTAAATGACCGCGGACGGCTCAGATTATAACATCGCCGCGGAGATGGATCGTACGGTGGAGATCTCGCGTGAGATCAAACATGCGGCCAGGATTAGATCCCGGGATAAAAATCCCGTCCCACATCGAATCGGCCAGCGTTTTTGCTGCGGTTAATTACCCTGGCGCTGCCTCAACACGCCAGTTGAACTTCTCCCTCCACGGTGCCGCCCCGCACCGTGTTCTCCCTGCGGGCGCGCTCTGCGCCCACTCTCTGCTCCTGCGGGCGCGCTCCTAGCGCCCACTATGCATCCTGGGTGCGCGGGCTTCACCACCGCGTGCCCTCGGGGGCTTACACACGGCCCCCTGCGCTCCTCCGGGCGTGCCCCAGGCGCCCATGCGGTGTCCTTGGCGTGCGCCCCTGCCTCAAGGATATGCTGCCTTGGCCTGAGGGTTCCCCATGGGCGTGGTGACCTCGAGTCCCACATGAGCCTTGGGTGATGACCCTCGGCTGGCCTTCCTTGGTGGCTATTTTTTGCTAGTGTAAAACACTAAGTGACTTTGTATAAAAACAAAGTACCAAGTGTAATATGCCAAATGCCACTTCTCCATTTCCTCTTCTCCATTATTCTTCTTCTTCTTAGGAATTACCCATCTCCTCCTCATGTTCTTAATAACTTTTCAACATTTCACAACTTAGGAGGGAATTCCGAAGGGTCTTCCTTCAACCGATGCTCCTGAATCAAATAAACTTCTTCAATGTCTTCATTGATCTAATCAGAGATCAATTGGGGCTTCTTCTAATTCTCATGCACTAAGTGATAGTGCATGGACTTCTTCAGCTCACTTCATCCACTTAGGAGGTGTGGATGGATCATCTTCCTTCTCCTCATGCATTGTCACTATAATGCATGGCCTTCTAATCATGTTGTGACTTTGTATCCAGTTGATACAAGTTCTATGAACTTAAAGAACAGCTCCACAATCGTCAGATGTCCATGGAGAATGTTTCAACCATATTCTCCAATGCCACTTAGTGAATCTCCTAAGTGACATTCCTCTTTATGTTCCATGGCCATCCTCCATCCATCACCATCACCATCACATCCTTTGACATTCACATCTTGACTCCTTGACATCCATTCATTCCAAGACAACTTCTTGCCTCATTGACAACAAATGCAACACAATGAACTTCACACTTCAATAAAATTCCACGACCATGGGAACGATATCATCACTCGTGCGTACGTACGGACTACCGTCTCCACGACTCGATGAGATTAATTATCCATGTTAACCAGTACAGAATGATTATAAAGTATATATAATGAATAATAATGAAATATATGACATGGTAAATCTACTGGATTTATGTATATATATATTTATGTCATCTACTTACTTCCATTCAAGACAATAAGGAAAGGAAAACAACGTTCATGCGTACGTACGGACTACCGTCTCCATGAACGGTGTGTTTCATTTCATTTATCTATCTATTATAAATATATATATATATACTAAATATATATGATATATAAATCATTTTTTATATTCTGGATGTAAGTAAATCATGATATAAGTAATAATAATGTCAAGAACAACAAGTCCAAACACCTACGATAAATGAAACGATTTTACCCAAAACGCTTCTTTAACATGGAATTTACAAAAGAACAGGTAATATAAATTCATAAGTGAACCATATATGATATCATAACAATGAATATGATTCTATAATAAGTTAATGACATTATTTAAATCATTATACAGGAGTTTCGGATACGTACAAATCATATCAGACATAAGGTAAGGGAAAATATCACAATCTCATTTTTATCCGAGATTGTTTATAATTTGGTATTTACTGGGGTGTATTTTATCATACACATTCATGTTTCCACAATATGTAATATTATTTCCATTCACCTACAATTTTTTAAATCCTATTTTACCCTTCGGTGAGTGTTTAGTAAAAGATATGAAAGGAATCTTTTGTCATTTTTCATACGAGGTACTTTTTTTGACTTTTCTGACAAAAGTACGAGAAGAAGGTTTTTTTTAACTTATACGGCATGAATGGATTTTTAAAACATTATTTCCAAGAGGCTTACTTTACAAGTTTTCATGTTTATTTTTGATCAACTTCTTTTAGTTTAAAATTGTATGACATGTTAAGAAAGGAAAATGTTTTTGAAGTAAAAAGGATCTTTTCCTCAAGAATGGAGTTCAAGTGTTTTATCAAAATTATTTTCCATCTAAGATAATAAAGTGTTATATTTCTATACCCATTTTTACATTGATTTGACTATGTTGTGATGGAATTATTTTTATGAATTCCTTTATCTTATATAAATTGTTTTATGATGTCATGTTGTTTAAGAATCCCATTTTTATTACATGGGTTATGCTATGATGTATGGTTTATGATTTTGTGGCACACCTAAGAATGGTATCATTATGAGATGGCTGGGACCTATATCTCCCTCCAATGCATTGGGTAAAGATTTTATATCTCATGGGATAGACATGGATGGAATGGTAGGTTATACTGGTTCAGTGAAACAGGACTGAAATGAGGAATGAACTCGGTTCATAAAGGGACTTTGTCCACTAAGATAGTCTTGGAAATGAGTCTTGACTAATAAGAAATGATTATCTATGATTACGTGTGTATTAAAAAAAGATTCATGTTTTAAGTTATAATTATTTAGATTACATTTCACTACTATGATTTATCCCATGTTATGAACTTATGATCTCTTTTGTAGGTTAAGATTTCCAAAAGATATGTTCTTATGAATATGAGGTGATTGATATTTCTTTTGTTTACCCTTACTGAGCATTTGAGCTCATCCTTTTATGTTTTTTTCTAGGACATAAAGAAAGGAATTAGGTTTAAAAAAATGAGATCTTTATGGGATATGTTGAAGATCTTTCACCACGATTAGAAGATTATATTCTGAGTTTCCAAAGACACTCAACTATTACGGTCCTTGTGTGTGTGTTTTTTTTATGTACTATGTATTCCGGAAAAGTAATGTAATGTCCATGTACGTCAGGCTTCGGGTCTCTACAGTTGGTATCAGAGGAAAGGATTAGACAACCTTTGGAAACTAGGATGAGAGAACGTTAGTGAGATCCCTAGAGATATTTCTAAGGTATGTCTAGGGATGTCCCTAAGGATAAGTATACGTATAGGATATAGTCCTAGAACTATAGTAACGATATTAGATTAAACCAATGATGTTAGATATTGAAGTTACTCCCCCTTTATTATGATTTTTACCTCTCACACTAATCTTTTTGGTTTTTAGAAAATGGCTGGAAACAAGATGATTCACGATAATGGAGGATATTATGGACAATGGTATGATATTCTTCATGAGAAACCAAATAAAATGGGATTTGGAAGTCCAACCATAATTATTATGCCGAATCAGCAATCTCATAATATGATCAATAAACTCAAATTTGGTAAGTTTCCTGACTCTGCTAATAAGAGAAAGATAGAGTTTCATGATGATCATAGATGAAAGAAAGTTCAATTTCCCCTATGTAAAGCATGTGGGAAGAGGCATCAAGGAGAATATTTCAAAGGAACTGGAAGATTCTTTGGGTGTGGAAAAGAAGGACACAAAGCTAGTAAGTGAAAAGGAAAAGGTTCAGTTACCACCAGGGATAAGGATAATGGTATTGTTACGACATCAACAATGGTTAAATGTTTTAAATGTGGAATGTACGGGAATTATGAAAACCAATTCCCTAAGGTAATGTCTCATGAAGAGAATCAGTATGGTCGTATGGGTAGTATTTATGTTGATGATGATGAAGAGACTACAAATGATATGTGAGATTAAAGAATTGTTGAAGCTCGGTCAATGGTTTAAGAATGTAGTGGAATGATTACATGTTTTTCATGTGTAATGTTGTATAAGTAATCTCATGGTACTATGTAATAAAGAGACATCTAATGATTGTTACACTGTTGTCTTTCCTTGAGTTTTGAAAGTGTATGATTAATGGTATCAGTATCCATGAAAGATTATTCAGATATTTTTAGAATATAGATGATATGCTCATAATGAAGGGATAAAGAGAAAATTAAATGTGTGATAGTATTCATGAGCTCATGAATGATATAAGGAAATAGTTATATCATGGTTTGAGTATATAGAATTTTGTGTTTTTGGTATGTGGAATGCGTTAACTTTTGACAGCACTCATGTTTTTACTAAGATTCAATGGGTATTCATTTTTCAAGAGATTACATGATTATGGTATTCACATGACTGGAATGTGACGAACAAGATATATGAGGGATAAATGATGGCATTCACGTGATAATTTTCTCTATACTATGAGCTTGGACCAAAGTATTTTGGATAAGCCTAAAGATTGTAATGGATTGTGTTGGACATAATTTAGTATTGTTTAGGGATAGAACCTTTTTTCGATATTATTGATGGGATGATATAGTAATGTAGTTTAGAAAAAGGACAACCTGCAGGACGGGAAACAGCCCATCGCGTCGGACAAGGCTGTTGGAATCGAACCCACAACTGAAGTGCGACTGGCCTTTATCGCCTACCACTGGCCTACAAGAAGTCCCTGTTTAGTAGAAACTAGTTTTATTATATTAAGCAGTATGATATATGAAGTATACGTCCATTTTATGAACCATATATGATTAATCTCACTATTGATGGACTTATGTATTTTTTGATAACTTTTCCAACTGTTTGTTTGAGACAGATGGAATGACCCATCATTCTATCACATGATCTGTTAACACTTCATGAATAACAAATTCCACTTCATTTCATTAAGAGATGAAGTGGAAACTGTTCAAAGCACGAACAACAGTGAAATTGTACGAAAATCAAGTAAGTATTTCTTCTAATTCAAAATTTTCAACTTTAGGGAAATGATATTGAAAACAAAAAATGTTGTCCTAGTGATCTTATGTCTGATGAATCGGATGGTACCCTAGATCATCACAAATTTTTGGCTTTGCGATTGTTGGATTTTTCATAGACATGTTCTCTACCACTCTCCATCAGAACTTGATGGTTATATTTTTCTTCCATATCCATAATTTCACCTATGCTCTCCTATGTGGAAACCCAGTGATGAGTTAATTTGGGTAATCGTTACATTTCATACTTTAGTTTTTAAATCCATGTTTTGGTATTCCTTTTTACGATGTGGGTTTCTATTAAAGAAACTTTCGAATAGTCAACCATTTATAACCCCGACAAATTTCGAGGGTGAAATTCATTTTAAGGGGGGTAGAATGTAACACCCTGAGATTTTATGAAAAATATTCTTTTAATTTCATTAATGTCTTGTTTTGTATGCTACACCAAGATGAACTTGCGTTATACACAACACTGTATTTTCTTGCAGTATACACAACACTTTTCTTGGCTCTTGTAACACACAATTTCAAGTTCGTTTGATAGAAGTTATTCTACGCAACATTGAGTGTGTATATATATATATATATTCAATGTATAAATAAAATATGGTTGGATTCTGTTATACACAACAACAAAGGATTTGTGCACTACACGCAACCCTGACTTGGCATGCATTACACGCAATCACGACCTTCTTCGATAGCGTGTGTTGTACACAATACCGGGTTTTACTAAACAACGGTATATTATTATAATATAGTTATGAACTAGTCGTTATGAATAGTGTTAACTAAATTTTGAATTTTATAACATTATTATTCATCTTACACATTTCTAGAACATGGTATAAGAACAAAATAAATTTTTCGGGTAAAATAAGTATTTTTCAAAAAATACAGTTTTGCCGCCTTTTGATGGCGCACCCACTTTAAATCTCGTTTTTCCATGTTTATAAGTTAAATTTGACAAAATAAAATTCTTCTTTTGAATCAAGATATAAAAATTTACATTAGATAAAGTTTTGATATTTTTCCGATAACTTTCATTTTTTAATGAATAGTAAAAACACGCTATATTTAAGTTAAAAACAACTTTTTTTCATCGTAATATCTTATGTGGTTAAATTATAATATTGAATTATTTGAAAGTATAAATAGAATATTTTTTTACAATTTAATATAATTAATGTCATTAGCATTTATTTTAACTTGAATTCGTAGGTTAAATCAATTCAATCTTTTGCAATGTTTTAAAGAAAAAAACCATTTTCTTTCGACAACGGGATTAATTTTAATTTAATTGCTGCATCTTTTGTGTATTGAATTTGGAAAAATGGATTCCATATTTGGAATCAGTGGGTCCAAATTATGTTAATAAGATACCTTTTATTTTTTGGCATTGTGAATAGTAACTACGGTAAATTTTATTTACTATAGTTAAAGGTAAATCGGGTAATTAAGGGTAAATATAAGATTATAAAATTACCTTAACACTTGGAAAAATCATATTGTATGGCTAAAAGTAGACCCATATAACCTAAGGGTCGGATTTGATTCATTTTATGGACTTTTGTCCATGAAAATAATTTAATTATTATTAAAACCAATGAATGTGACAACATGTCACTTTCTTAAATCTTATAAGTATAATAATTTTCATTTAGTGATAAGCTTCATGAAACATCAAACATGAATAGTCTCCAGAAATCTAATACAATTATATACATCATAAGAATTTATTTAGAATATTTAGGGATTAAATAATTATCATTTATTATGACACAAAGATGATGCAGTAATTGTCTTATTAATGAAATATTGACATAATTGATGTTATAAATGCCCAAATAAATGTAATTTGAGACTTTTTATGACTTAAATTAATTTTATAGGTTAAAATGACATGTTATTGTTGATATAAGTAACTTGGTTCGAACTTATCATTCTGTAATGAATTTCATAAAAATCATGTACCAAATAGTGTCAAAATTGACATAAATTAGTTTTTAAAACAAATATTATATTATTAATTGTTATTTAATTCCTAAAAATCTAAGTCTCGTACAAATGACTTAGATAAGGATATATATATTAATAATAAACAACTTGGGGTTCTTTTGGCTTGTTATGGTATGTTTATTAACCATATATTGTAAGAAAACAAAAAGACACGGTAAAAGTTAAATTATTTAACATAGAGTTAAATCTAATTGATAGGGTTAAAATAATAACCTTAACTTGTATAAATCCTATTGGATGAGATTATTTAGACCCATACCCACTTTATATTAGAAATAAGACCCTTTGGAGCCATTATAAACCGAATTTGGCCTTAATATAAAATAATATTTTGAGATTTTCCTAAGGTGCCCCTCTCCTCCCTTATAAAAGGGCACCCCCTCCCTCTCCTCCTCACACCAATTTGAGAATTCAAGCTCTGCCAACCCCTGCCAAAACCTCTTCTCCACTTCCCTAGTATCATCCTAGAGGTCCTGGTCTTTTTCAAAGACCATCCTTAGTTCTTTAAGTGGAGGTTAATAAAAGGCGCGTCAAAAAGAGGTAATATCCATTACCGATCTTTTTCAATTTCGTTCTTCTTCAACTTCTCCTTATTTAGTTGTTTCATGATAAAGTAATAACATCAGTATTTATTATATACTGATATGTTATTATAAATATGAAACAACTCTAATTAATCTTCTATCCATCCTACGGAAAATGGAAATCACTGCGCGTGCGTACGTACGGAATACCGTCTCCACGCGGTGGTGTAATCTATTTTCCTCCACCACCTTAATTGGATGAGTATAATGGTGTAATGAGTAACTATATATAATTATTATAAAGTTATATTGATACTGAAATATTATACATACAATTCAACACAATTCCACGAACATGGGAACGATATCATCACTTGTGCGTACGTACGGACTACCGTCTCCACGACGCGATGAGATTCATTATCCATGTTAACCATTCCAGAATGATTATAAAGTATATATAATGAATAATAATGAAATATATGACATGGTAAATCTAATGGATTTATGTATATATATATGTATGTCATCTACTTACTTCCATTCAAGACAATAAGGAAAGGAAAACAGCGTTCATGCGTGCGTACGGACTACCGTCTCCATGAACGGTGTGTTTCATTTCATTTATCTATCTATTATATATATATATATACTGAATATATATTATATATAAATCATGTTTTATATTCTGGAAGTATTTATATCATGATATAAGTTATAATAATGTCAAGAACAACAAGTCCAAACACCTACGATAAATGAAACGATTTTACCCAAAACGCTTCTTTAACCTAGAATTTACCAAAGAACGGGTAATATAAAGTCATAAGTGAACCATATATGATATCATAATAATCAATATGATTCTCTAATTACTTAATTACATTATTTAAATCATTATACAGGAGGTTCGGATACGTACAAATCATATCATACATAAGGTAAGGGAAAATATCACAATCTCATTTTTATTCGAGATTGTTTATACTTTGGTATTTACTGGGGTGTATTTTATCATCCACATCCATGTTTACTCAATATGTAATATTATTTCCATTCACCTACAATTTTTTAAATCCTATTTTACCCTTTGGTGAGTTTTTAGTAAAATATATGAAAGGAATCTTTTGTCGTTTTTCGTACTCGGAACTTTTTTTGACTTTTCCAAAAAATGTACTAGAAGAATGTTTTTTTTAACTTATAGAGCATGAATGAATTTTTAAAAAATTATTTCCAAGAAGCTTACATTATATGTTTTCAATTTTATTTTTAATAAACTTTTTTTAGTTTAAAATTGTATGAAATGTTAAGAAAGGAAAATGTTTTTGAAGTAGAAAGGATATTTTCCTCAAGAATGGAGTTCAAGTGTTTTATCAAAATTATTTTCCATCTAAGATAATAAAGGGTTCTGTTTCTATCCCTATTTTTACATTGATTTGAATATGTTGTGATGTAATTATTTTTATGAATTCCTTTATCTTATATGAATCGTTTTATGATGTCATGTTGTTTAAGAATCCCATTTTTATTACATGGGTTATGCTATGATGTATGGTTTATGATTTTGTGGCACAAATAAGAATGGTATCATTATGAGATGGGTGGGACCTATATCTACCTCCAATGCATTGGGTAAAGATTCTATATCTCATGAGATAGACATGGCTGGAACGGTAGGTTATACCGGTTCAGTGAAACAGGACTGAAACGAGGAATGAACTCGGTTCAGAAAGGGACTTTGTCCACTAAGATAGTATTGGAAATGAGTCTTGAATAATAAGAAATGATTCTCTATTATTATGTGTGTATGCCACAAAGTTTCATGTTTTAAGTTCTGATTATTGGGATTATATTTCACTTCTATGATTTATCCCATGTTATGAAATTATGATCTCTTTTGCAGGTCAAGATTTCCAAAAGATATGTTCTTATGAATATGACGTGATTGATATTTCTTTTGTTTAACCTTACTGAGAATTTGAGCTCACCCTTTTATGTTTTTTTTCTAGGAAATAAAGAAAGGAATTAGGTTTAAAAAAAGGAGATCTTTATGGGAGATGTTGAGGATCTCTCACCACGATTAGAAGATTATATTCTGAGTTTCCAAAGACACTAGACTATTACGGTCCTTGTGTGTGTGTTTTTGTTATATACTAAGTATTCCGAAAAAATAATTTAATGTCCATGTACGTCAGGCTTCGGGTCTCTACAGTATTACTCCTTTGATAAAAATTAATCCTAGGAAAACTAGGATGAGCTCTTGTACAGAAGGTTACAACTGAATTCTTATAATTTTGTTAATGATACCTCTAGATTTGTGGATGTTATATTCTTTTGTTTTCTTATAGTGTTGGGATATTATTAGTTTCCCATGTGTGTTATGATTTTAACTCCCCATCTAGATTTTGTTTTTAGCATGGAATTTTACCAGGGATGACCTGATATATTCCCTAGCATATCAGATGCCCCTATGTGCATGTGAGAGTTGGAGGTGTGGTTTGACAAGTATGTTGATAAGGAAATTTTTACAACCCAGTGTGTTTTCATGATCAACCCTGTTTTGTTCTCTTGAGATGCAGATGAGTGGTTTATGTTGTTTGTGAATTTGTTTCACCTCAAATAGATAACATTAGGATGAGTATCCACTCCCATGAATCGTTGAGTTCATAGACCAAAGGTTTGGGGATAAGTGTTTATCAAACATTCCCATAGGATAATTTATTACCAGCTTTGGTTTTGGAGAAGGATATATCAAAAGTGTATTTCAAAATAAATTTTGGATGTTTTGTGTTCATTGAGATATCCTTGAGCTTATTTTACCCCTTAATAGAGCTGTAAGCCTTGTGGATTGGATCCTTAACCCTTAGTAGATCAGTTCATGGGGTTATTATTTGATGAAATCTATGTGTTACCATCATCCAAGTTTGTGTATGTGATGCACATGAGGATGGTGTGGTTTACCAATAGTCGATAGTTTTTACCCCTCTGATTTTGTATAGAGCCAAGGAGATGAAACTCGTGCATATAAATTGTGAGATTTTTTGTGACTAGATATCCACTGGATATGTTTCTAATGGATTTTAATAATTTTGGAAGCTCATCATCCTTTTTTGATGATGGGTAGTGCACTTTTCATTCTTAAAAATAGGGATTATGGAGGTTTTTTTCCGTAGATGTACATCTTGTGGAGTAAGCACGTACCAGGATCACATGGAATCAGTTGGGTAGCAAAGGGAGTTATCGTATATTTTTAAGCTAAGATATTATTTTCTCTTATATCTAAGGGTGATGGATAATGGAACTTTTTGTAGAGTAAATGACACTTATGTGTGTGATAGGTAGTCTAGATTTGTTGAATTACCTTTATGATCAATGTAGAATATGATGGCTACAACATGACATGGTTTGGGAGTATATGTAGGAAGTCATTCAGGACTCGATTGTAGTGGATCACAATGTTTTAACCTAAAATAATTCCCGGTAAAGGGGAACATTTAGGTTCTCAAGAACATTTTTTGGGTTCACATGTCGGTTTTGATCCATAACTGGGAGGACCATCTATCATTGGTGGAGTCTATGTATCATTTTGAATACCACTCCACTACTATTGTTGCACATTTTTTAGGCCATGTATGTTATACCTTTCAGGTCACGGTTATATACATTGGAGTTAGTGGGTAATAGTTCATGGGTCCTAGTTTTGGTGCCAATGATGGTTTTATGGGTGCAGGTCATCTAGGGGAGGATGTGGACTAGGTAGAAATTTTAGGAGTTCTTTATGGTCCAAAGATGAAGAAATTTGAATTTCAATAGTTATATCCCAGTCAAGTGTTTTTCTTTGATTAAATTTATTTAGTAGCACAACAAATCCTTTAGTGGATCTCATTGGAGTGGGGAGCTAAATAATAGCCCAGTGTCCCCACCTTTTTGTTTAGTTTTTTGATTTTTAGTGAAACAAATCCTGGAAGAGGAAAATAATATAATGTATCATATTTTCTATTTAATGATTTGTAATATTTCTAGCAATATGTTTTAAGCTAGGAACTTAGATGGCATGAGATTCTAAGGACCGTGGATCACATAATTGGTAATTTATAAATGTTAAATATATTAATCTCATGCATGTACATTCTTCTTGAGAAAGAGGGATATATCTCAAATAAAGTCTCATATCAAAAATATGGTAACACCATTTTGTTCAGAATGTGGTTTTTACCCTATTAATGATATAATATTTATCGGTGTTGTGTGTTTTGATAAAGTTCTATTTTGTGTGAAAATAATAAAATAAAATAAATTTACCTATTTCTTTTTTTATTTTAATGTAGCGACCTAGTATCCTTCATTTAAACATGGTTATGCCTAATACCTAGGGTTATAAGAATTACCTAGGGATTGAGTGGAGTTTTGGAGAGGGGGAATTGGAGAATCATCATAATATGACATCATATCGAGATTAGATCATGGATCATGTGCAACATAGCTTGTGGATATAATAAATGACAATGAAATGTGCTCGTTCTTCCTCATAGATTGATTCAAATGAAGGTAGTATGATTGTTTTTTGGATTTTCCCTATTTCAATTTTCCCATTATTAATGTGAATTAATAACCAAAGAAATTTAATCATGGTTCAATCATTATATTCGGGTAATTTATTTATCTTCCAATGATATAAGAATAGATAATGTTTTGATTTAATTATTTCTTTTTTTAGTCTCCCTATGACAAAAAATTATGGCCAAAATGAACATTTGTTGAGGTTCACTACTAATGTTTTTTAAAAAAAATTGTGTACATATTTTTGGTGCATTCATCATTAAAATTTTCTTGTAGCCTACTATATGATGAATACCAAATGAATGATCATTGTGTGTTCGGTCATTGGTGTAATGGATCACTATCGTGGGTTTAAGAGGTAGATATGACATCACAATTGTTGTACATGATGATAAAGGTAGATCCATGGATGGATCAGGGGTTCTTAAAACCAATTTGACATACATCACTGATGAGGTATGTGTAATGACCATAACTTTTGAAAAATATTTTGCTTCCTAAATTTGTGTGTTATTTTATTTTGTACTCAAAAAATCTATATCCTTTTATTAATGAATTGGGTATAATTGAAATGTGACCGTTGGGTTTTGACTGTTATATGACCATTGATCAATATCATCATTGGACATAATAATAATTTTTTATGTTATAATTGTTGTTAACATAGAAATAATAATAGATAATTAATACAGAAAGAAGATTCGATTGCCTTATCTAGTAGACTCGGGCTGTATGAAGCCCATCTTTCGGAGTGTGGGAAGGAGGTAGAATCACTAGGATTTTCTCTAGACCAAGACCAAGATATGATTCAATGTTTCAAGCTTGAACGTAATCTCCTTTGGAGAAGTTTAAGATGATAGAAATCACCACTTGGGAAATGTTGTCTGAGCCGCCCTAAGATTCTATCATTATTTCACACCTTACTCGTAGGTCATGTGTCTGTGTTATTAGGGGTTATGTAATAAGGCCTTAGTTACTTTGTGTAATCCTTTTGTATAAATAATATTTGTATTTCTTATAATGGTAAAACAACTGCCATTTTTGAAATTCAAATGTCAAAATAAATCTAGGATGAATTTTTAGTTTTTTTATAAGAAGTTTCATATTATTGATGAATGTTGAAAAAAATAGTATTTTAAAATATTTTTTATTCTTTAAATAATTATTAATTTGAAATTATTTTCAGAAAATGGACATATATGGATGTGATCAGTATGAAATTTAGAGTCTGATAAGATCAAATTAATTTTTGGTGAATAGTAAATTATGAATAGTAATATTACCATTATGAATATTAATATGACCAATGGAATAATAACCACATTTAATTATGTATATATATAATTTAGGCATCTTAATGGTAATATTATATAATAGTATGTGTAAATAATTTGTTTTTCAAATTATTAGTTATGTATTAGTGTTTTTTCGGGTAAATTGTAATTTTACATTAAAATTAAATTTCACATATTTAGATAATTATTTTCATAAAATGGAGTTTATTTTTTAATAAATAACATTTATATTATTTTAGGGTGAATTTATTATGTTTTTAAAAAATGTTATATTTTTTCATGAATAGTAAAAATACAGTTTTTGAGTTTTCGGTGTGTTTTATGACATCATAAGGATATAATATGTAATTTATAATTCTATTAGACTAGTTTGGATTAAAATATTATATTACGTGTCCCAAGTGTCCAATAAAATGGGAAAATATTATGGGCAAGCCCATTTTTTTCAAATACCACTAATGAGGTGTCCTTGAAAATTAATAAAATATTCCCACAATTTTTCTTCAAATACCAACCCATTCCTTCATTAAATTCATTCCAAATTCCCCATAACTGAATATATATTATTTTTTACTTTCCAAGGAGTCTTTAAAAGGTGCCTTTAATACCTAAAGGTCTAAATCATTGAGCTTTAGCAGTTACTCTTCAAGGTAAGGGAACCTTTCACCGTCCTCTTTTAGTCAAGACATCCTTTATGTTATGTCTTTTAAATCTCCATTTTATTTTGTTGGAGTATATTATTATGTATCCTTATTGATTTCCATTTTAATTAAAAATTTATTAGACACACTTTTTTCTCTTATAAACTGGATTTTTTTAATTTTTAAATGACGTCGTTAGGCTACCGAATTTTCATAAGGTAATTTTCAACTTCTCATTTTTTCCTTTCAAGTTCTCCTCTATGTGGTAGTTAATTCAAATTTCCATGTCATGTTCTAATTTAAATTTTATTATGTCCCTACACTATATTATATATCATTTATTAATGGGTTACCCTTGTTCCGTATCTTTTTAATATTTTCTAAAACCATGTTGCATAGTTGTTATGCTGCAAAACTTTCATCTCAAAATCTATCACTTTATATAAAGAAATTATTTTATGTTCCATATATGAATACTCAAAAATATTTAATTTATAGGGGTATTTATAATGACATAAAAATGATTCATTTTACTCTGTAATTTTCGTACATAAATCCCCCATTCCCTTTATATGGTTTATAAATGAGATAATGATCATGGTTTTAAGAACTTTTTAAAACGTTAGGATTTTGAGATGAAACCCATTCATTTTATTCTATTTGGGTTATTTATGAAATGTTTTATTATGATATATGTGGAACACATGAAAATAAATAAATACTCAGGGTTATCCCTAATAGCGATCCAATACATTGGGTAAAAAAATTAATCTCTAGAGATGAAAATTTTTATGATACCTTGGGGGATAACCTTGGTTATTATTATGACACCTCGTGGATTAACATTGGTGATATTCTTATGAATGTATCAATTAATGGATGTAAAAAAAATTCAATATATTATTCAAGTTATTATTATCATTAAATGTCTCTTCTCATTCCTTCATGATATTTCCTTATGTTCTTATTGTATTCTCTCAAGTTCACATGTAAACTGTTTTCCCTGTTTTCCCTTACTGGGCCTTATGCTCACCATTTCCTTTGATGTATGTTCCTAGATTATGATATGTAGTAATATTAATTTGTTTGAACATTTTAAGAATACTTTAAAAATATTAAAATAATGTTATTTGTTTTCATGTATTATGTACCTTTTTTCCAAGCACTAGACTTTAAAGATCCTCTGTTTGTAAAATGTAATGAAATGTGTTGTAATAAAAAGGAAGGATTATATAGTCAGTATCAATCGATAGTTTAGTTATTTGTGAAAATTAGGATATGAAAACCATAGGAATAAACCTAAAGAAAAGTTTATATATTGGAAAAAATCCTATAATTTTGCTGAAATATTAAGTAAGTGGTTTCCGAAAAAATAAATCCATGTCTGGATCCGAACAATTGGATGAAGCTTTAGCACAGATGTATCTTGGGGTAAAACCAAAAAACACCACTTTGAACTCGACTCAAACAAGAACTGGTGCATGATAATGGGACTTTATGCACTCCTGGTTTGACAATCCCATGGGATATATTTGGCTAATAAAAGATTTTTATGAATAATTATGAAGTATTTATAGATAAATTTAATTATTGTTAACGAATGGTATGTTTAAGAATGATGTTTTAATACATAAAAGTTCTTTACAGATAAAATATTCTTAAATGAAATAAGTTTCTCAGTAAAATTTTATTATTTTAGAAAATACAGGGCAATAGGAGAAACCATGCAAGTGGTGACCGTAATGGACCATGAACTTATGGCCCTCTGATAGAAGACAGAATAGAAACTTTCATGAAAATGATAAACCAACTCACTCAAGTTATGGGATATAACATGAATCAAGAAGAGAGAACAATTTAACCATGCAGGGAAAACATTTATGTGGAGTAATTTATGCATCAACAACCACCATACTTTAGTGGATCGACCGACCCAATGATTTCCGAATAGTGGATCAGCTCTATTGAAAATATATTTTTTGTGCTCTTCTATTCAAAACACGAGAAGATCACCCTACCTGTTTACCGCTTAGAGGGAGAAGTTGATCCATGATGGTAACTCATTAAAAATATGAGTCCAAAAGTGGATGGTGAAGTTATAGAGTGGAATAGTTTAGAGGTATCATCTTTAAAAACTATTTCCCTTGTTTGATGAGAACAAAAATGGAGAAGGATTTTCTTGAGCTGAAGCAGAAGGAGAATGAATCTGTTGGAAGATACGAGACAAAATTCACAAGACATTCCCATTACACATCATGATTTATCATGGATACTAATTGTAAGGATTATAGATTCTTTAGTGTACTACGACCTCATCTATAGAAAAATATTACCAATCAAGACTATTATAGGTATTAAGACATCGTGTAGAGTGCTATGAAAGTCGAACTATAGTTTGGTGAGATGTAGTGGTCTCACAAATCCAATGATTAGAAGAGCTATATAGAGCCAATCTTAGGGGATATTTGATTAGGGAAGAGGAGGAAATAAAGTGCAACATTCAATTTGTAATAATTGTAGGGAAAGTAATTTAGGGAATTACCTTATTGGGAGTGGGAAATGCTACAATTGTGGAACAGATGGCTATATCATGTGGAATTGTTGTAGTGAGGTGAAGCTTCAACTTCCCAACACTAACGAAAAAGGGAAGATAATGTAGGCCCTACCTAAAGTCCATTTCATCAAGTGTGGACATCATGAGAACTTTTCCAATCACTATCTAAATTCGAGGGTAGTGGAGGGGAAGCACCATCATCCTTAGTAAAGGACAAGGGGGAAAGGTCATGATTTTTCTATCAAAACTACTGATGTTGTAGCTCAAAATTATGTGGTGGAAAGTACTCTTGTTTTTCTCTCAAATATAACAAGTACATTGTTTGATTCTGGTTCTACTCATCTTTTTATTTCTTCAAAGATTTTAATGAATTTAGAATCAAACCCTAAATTTCATAAAGTAGAGTTATTAGTCAGGACTCTTTGTGTGATTATCTAAGCATCATCAGTGTTTAGAAACACTAATATTAACTTTAGTGAGCACAACCTTATCGCAAATCTTATATCTACTCCCATTTTAGAATTCAACATTATACTAGGGATGGACAGGCTCTCAAATTATAATGATAAGATCAAATGTAGAAGAAATGAAATATCAGTAGTATTGAATGGGAAACCTACAATTATCTTCCCAAGAGGGATATCTCAACTGAATATTTTTCTAGAAGAACCTCTTGTATCCGTTTTTATGGAGTTTATTGGTGAAGAAGAAGAAGGAAATGAGAGTATAATGATAGAAAATGTCCCCATAGTCCAATAATATAGTGACGTATTTCCAGAGGAGTTACTTGAACCTCCCCCGGAAATAGATGTAGAGTTATCCATTGAACTCATACCTGGTTCTCATCTGATATCAAAGACCCCATATAGGATGGAAAATTTGGAGCTGGAGGAATTAAAGAAACAACTCCCTGATCTCTTGGAGAAGGGGTTTATACGACTGAGTGTGTCTCCTTAGGGATCACATGTTCTCTTTGTGAAGAAGATGGATGGATCAATCTGGCTATGCATTGATTACAAAGAACTAAACTGGATCATAGTGAAGAACAAATACACTCTTCCATGAAATGATGACTTATCTGACCAACTTCATGGGGAACGATTATTCTCCAAGATTTATCTTTAATCTAGTTATCATCAATTGAGGGTGAAGAAAAGTGATATTCCAAAAAATATGTTTCAATCAAGATATGGACATTATTAGTTTGATGTTCTGACCTTTGGCTTGACCAATTATCCTTTTATTTTTATGGATTTTATGGATAGAGTCATTAAGAACTATTTTGATAATTTTTTGCTAGTTTTTTTGGATGGTATTATGAAATATTCTAAAAGTTTTAAAGAACATGAGGGTCATCTAACGGTTATTTTTCAAACTCTACAAAAGGATAACATTTTTGGAATGTTCAGAAAATGTGAATTTTGGTTACACAAAGTTTCTTTCTTGGGGAACATTGTAAAAAATGAAGGAATCATAGTTTACTATGCAAAGATAAAGGTTATAGAAGAGTTCCCTCATCCTACAATGATAACTAAGATTCATAGTTTCCTTGGATTAGTGGGATATTTTAGGAGGTTTGTGAAAAAAAATCACGTCTTTCTAATCCATTAACCAAGTTAAATGGAAAAGGGGTTATGTTCATCTAGACAGAGGAGTGTGAGGAATATTTCCATGAGCTGAAGAAGAGATTTTTTACTTCACTCGTGTTAACTCTACCCTCAAGTAGAGAAGGATTCTTTATTTTTAGTTATGTGTCTCTGAAAGGGATGGGGTGCATCCTCGTGAAAAATGACAAGGTTGTTTCTTATGAATCTAAATAGGTAATGACTCAGGAATATAATTATCCTAGGCATTATATTGAGATGTGTGTGGTTTTTTTTTCTATGAAGATATATAGGAACAATATTTATGTAGAGAAGTGTGATATATACATAGACCATCAATGTTTGAAGTATATTTTCATAGAAAAGTAATTGAACATGAGATATAGGAGATGGTTGGGACTTCTTAAAGACTATGATTATTCAATTAATTATCATCATGTAAGAGAAAACAAAGTCACTAATGCATTATGAAAGAATGATCTAGTTCTATCCATGATGAGGATTCAAAGATGTCCCTTGATCCAATACCTAGTGAAACAATACATGAGAATTAAAAGGGAAAGGACATCATCAAACCTATCCCAAATTAATTTTGAACCATCATTACTAGATAATATCAAGAAAGCTTAGAAAAAATATCTTTTATTTCAAAATAAGTTTGAGGGTGTGAAGGATGGGAAGTTTCCAGAGTTAAATATTGTTCAAGAAGGTGTACTAAAATTTTGTACAAGACAATGTGTTCCATATATTCCAGAAATAAATAAGGAGATAATGGTTAAATATCATAGCTCCACATTCTCTATACATCATGGAATCACAAAATTGTCTAGGGACCTTCGTGATCATTATTGTTGTGATAATATGAAAAGGTATATTTTGAACTCCACTAAAAGGTGCCTGGTATGTCAAAAAATGATGGCAGAGCCATAACTTCTTAAAGGGATATTACAACCAGTGCCCATACCAGCATGGAAGTGGGACAATATCACTGTGGACTTTTTCACTGGTCTCCCAAGAACTTCCAAAGGAAACAATGTGATATGGGTTATAGTGTACTGTCTCCCCAAGACCGCCCATTATATCTCTATTCAAGAATATTTATCACTTGATCAACTTTCTAGGATTTATGTAAATGAAGTAGTAAGGATGCATGGAGTTCCACTCTCTATCATATCTGATCATGAGCCAAGGATTACATCAAAATTCTGGTGATGTATTCAATATTCTCTGAGTACTTAATTGAATTTCAATATGGCCTATCAACACCAAACTGATTACCAATCTGAAAGGACTATTAAAACACTCAATTACATGCAGAGAACATGGTCAATGGAATTTAAAGGTGGATGGGATCAACATCTCCCATTAGTTGATTTCTCTTTAAACAATAGCTTACACTCGATCAATAAAATGGAACCTTATGAAGCTCTATATGGGAATGATTTAGAACTCTTACTTGTCGGCATGAAGTGGGAGAGAGAAATATGTTTTATCATATTCTTGTGAAAGAGATGACAGATAAGGTTCATGCCATCCAATAACACATTAAGGCTGCTTAGAGTCAGAAAAAAAGCTATGTCAACAACCATTGAAGGGACATGGATTTTGATGTTGGTGAAAAATTCTTTCTTAGAATTTCACCTTGTAAGAGAGTCATGAGGTTTGGGAAGAAAGGGAATCTCAGCCGAAGGTACATAGTCCCCTATGAAATCCTTGATCGCGTAGGAGTAGTGGTCTATCGGCTTGCACTTCTTCCAAATCTAGCACAATTTCATGATTTCTTCCACGTATCTCTTTTGAGGAATTACATACCTAACCATTTAAATGTACAAAATCCAAATGTGGTATAACAAGAACATGACCACTCTTATGATAAGCAGCTAGTGGATATCATGGACCATAGAGACAATGTTCTATGAAACAAGACTACCCTCCATGTTTAAGGGTTTTGGTGGAACCACAAATATGAAGAGGCCACATAGGAACCAGAGGAGTCTTTGAGGAAAAAGTACCCAAAAACTTCTCTCTTCTAAGGGTATGAGTTGAAATTCTAGGGACCAAATTTCCTAATGGGGGAATAATGTAATGACCCGAACTTTTGAATAATATTTTGTTTCCTAAATTTGTGTCTTATTTTATATTATACTCAAAAAAATATATCCTTTTATTAATGAAGTGAGTATAATTTAAATGTGACCTATGGTTTTTGACCGTTATATAACCATTGGTCAATATGACCATTGGAAACAATAATAAATTTTAATGCTATAATTGTTGTTTAAAATAGAAATAATAATGGATCATAAGTGATGAAAGAAGAGTGATGGCCTCATCTAGTAGACTCAGGCCATATGAAGCCCACCTTTCGGAGCTTGGGAAGGAGGTAGTGTTACTATGCATTTCCCTGGATGAATCCCAAGCTGAGCTTCATCATGATCTTGAACATAATCGCCATCAGTAGAAGTTTAAGCTAATAAAAATCGCCACTCATGAAATGTTGTCTGAGCCACCCCAAGATTCTATCACCATTGTACCACTTACACTTATGTCCTATGAAGGTGTTATACGGGGATATCTAATAAGGCCTTAGTTACTTTGGGAAATCCTTTTGTATAAATAATATTTGTATTTCTTATTATGGTAAACTAACCATCATTTTTAAATATCAAATGTCAAAATAAATATATGATGCATTTTTAGTTTTTTTATAATAAGTTTCATATTATTGATGAATATTGAAAAAAAAGATTATTTTAAAATATTTTTTATATTTTAAATAATTAATAATGTGAAATGTTTTTTTACAAATGGACATATATGGTTTTGATCTGTATTAAATTTAGAGTCTGATAAGATCAACTAATTTTTTAGTGAATAGTAAATTATGAATAGTAATATTACCCTTATGAATAGTAATATGACCAATGGTATAGTAACCTTAAATAATTATGTAAAATATAATTTAGGCATCTTGAATGGTAATATGATATAATAGTATAAGTAAATAACTATTTTAGAAATTATTAGTTATATATTAGTATTTTTTTCGGGTAAATAGTGATTTTACTTAAAAATTAAATTTCACATATTTATAAAATTATTTTCATAAAATGGAGTTCATTTTTGAATTCAAAACATTGATATTATTTTATGTTTAAATTATGTGATTTTTATAAAATGTTTTGTTTTTCAGTGAATAGTAAAAATACATTTTTTGAGTTTTCGGTGTGTTATATGACATCATAATGATGTAATATGTAATTTATAATTATAGTCGACTCATTTGAATTAAAATAATATATGAGGTTTCACAGGTGGCCAAAAACATGGGAAAATACCATGGGAAAGCCCGTGGTTTTGCTAATACGACTAATGAGGTGTTCTTGAATATTAATAAAATATTCCCCCACATTTGCTTTAAATACCAACCCATTCCTTCATTACTTTCATTCCAAATTCTCCATTAATGAATCTATGGTCTTTTTACCTCCCATGAAGTCCTCACAAGGTTCCTTCAAGCCCCTAAGGACTCAATATTTGAGTTTTAGAAGTTACTTTTCAAGGTAAGGGAACATTTCACCCGCCTCTTTTAGTCAAGACTTCTTTTATGTTATGTATTTTTAATTTCCATTTTATTATGCTGGGGTATGTTATTCTATATCATTATTTCTATCCATTTTATTTCTAAATTATGCGATACCCTTTTTCTCTCATCAACTGGTTTTTATGAATTTTTTAGCAATGTTATTAGGATGCCGAATTTTCATAAGGGAATTTGCGAGTTCTCTTTTTTCCCTCTCATGTTCTATTCTATGTGGTATGTCTTTAAAGATTCAATAAAATGGTCTTATTGCTAGTTTATTGTTTCCCTATACTGTATTATGAGTCATTTATGAATGGGTGACCCTTGTCACCAATCTTTTTAATGTTTTCTAAAACCATGTTGCGTAGCCGTTTTGCTGTAGAAATTCCTTCTCAAAATCTCTCTCTTTTTATCAAGAAATTATTTTATTTTTCTTATTTTAATACCCAAACCTATTTAATTTATAGGGTTATTTATATTCACATAAAAATGTGTTGTTTTATTCTATAATTTTCATACCTAAATCCCTCATCTTTTGTGCATTATAAATTACATAATGATCTGTTTTTAAGAACTTTTTAAAATGTCGTGATTTTGATATAAAACCCTTTTATTTTATTCTATTTTTGTTATTTATAAAAATTTTATATTATGATATATGTGGCTCACATTAAAATATAGACATATTATGGGTGTTCCCTAATATCCCTCTAATGCATTGGGTAAAGAAATTAATCTCTATATATGACAAGTTTTAGGATATGTTAGTGAATAACTTTGATAATTGTTATGACACCTTAGAGATGGACCTTGGTGATATGCTTGTGAATTTATAAATTAAATGTTCTATACCCATTTTCAAGATATTATTCAAGTAATTATTTTCATTATATGTCTCTTATCATTATTTTATGATATTTTCTCATCTTCTTATTGTATTCTCTAAAGTTAGAAAGTAAATTATTTTCCTTGTTTTCCCTTACTAGGCCTTATGTTCACCCTTTCCTTTGATGTATGTTCCCAGGATATGAGATGTAGTAATTTTACATTGGATGATAATTTAACTAATCCTCTAAAAATTATAAAATAATGTTATATCTTTCCATGTATTATGTACCTTTTTTCCTAGACATTAGACATTAAAGATCTTCTGTTTGTAAAATGTAAATAAAAGTTATGTAATAAAAATGCGGGATTACATAGTATGACGATGAGTGTTTCCCTAGTATCGTATATGGATGAAATCCATCCGAACATGATGATAGGGTTTGTTTAACCCCATATATGTGATGTATGGTGCAATTTCCACTAAAATCAGCGGTTATGGAGGCTTAAGAAAACATGAGGAAATTCCCATGGGTTCTTTAAAAAACCAGACTACATGGTGTCTATTTCTATGAACACATACCATGTATTACATTATATGAAATTCACAGGTTTTTTTTACAGAGAAAAGTATCACACATTGTGTGAAACTTAGCCAACCATCTCATCATGTACATGTACTACCCACCCAAGTGGTCGTATGGAAATACATGTTATGTGGGTCATGCCATACACTGTGGACACCCTATTAGGAGGAACAACGTGTATAGGGAGTACACATCCAAGAGATTATGTGTCCCCACACACCATGTGTGGTGGGATACACACCATGTACTTTGTATGTACATGGGTATGACGGACTACATGAGAAGATCCATGTACTCAGACACATGCAAGTACACAGGTACGGACCAGTTTACACGAGCATGGGCAGATGGCACACCGAGTGCCATATCGACACATACATGTTATATGCCCTTAAGGATACTCGATGTACTTTTTGAAATTAATTTTTTGGAAGTGGGAGATATGGGCAGTTCTTTGATTTTTGAGGCATTACATGTACCCCCAAGGACACGTCGTATACTCCTTTGAATATAGGTTGGAGTCATATTTCTTCTTAGTTCATATTTATTGTGAGCATGTGGGATCTTTCTTGGACTAATTTCTGTTAACTATGGTTCTTTGGTACATGTCTATGAGGGTTTAGTGCATCATCCCATTCTCATCATAGTGATTGACCACTCTATAGCTTCTTGATGATCTGTATAGTGTGGGAAAATTCCCTTATTCTAGAGTGAGTAGTCCTAGTCTTCTTTGATAGATTCCTTAGCGGCAGGGATCATGTATCCCTTTGAGTTTCCTAGATCAATCCTCATTTCCTATGTGTTTCATTAGTTATGGTTTATTTAATTGGAATGACTAGAACTAAAATGTTTCTCGATCCCCTATCTAGGATGATGTTTCCAATAGGTTCTGGGTCCCCCACAGTGAACTCAGGGCATTGAAACCCATGATATGTGTCATGATATGATCTTTATGATGGGGATTATTTCTGATGAATTGTGTAACTTAGATTAACCCTCTCAAATTTTTATGTGATTATTCTTGGATAGACCCTCTCAATTTCTTATGTTCCATCATCTTATCAATATCAAATGAGTGATTTCTATCATTTTAGTAACATTAGATATGGAATGGATCATGTTACGAGATATTCATGATTATTGTTACATCAAAACCTCATAACGGATATATGGATATTAGTGGTTGATTTAACTTATAAATCAGAGTCATTTATGAGTATATTTATGATATCCTTGGTTACTGTTATGTGTAATTTCTTTTTTCTAAAATTGTGTTTGATGAGATGACTACTCTTGATGATTTATGTTTGGTTATTTTGGGTTGCCCTGGTCTGTATTGTTATACTCACCCCTGCATGGTCTATTATGACCCATGTAATGTCTTATGTAGATGATGGACTTTTTATAGAGTCCTTAGAGGATCAGGACTAGTTGGAGCTTAGTTCGATATAGACACACCAAGGTGTATACTGATGTTTCATTTGACAAGAGTCCCCTCTATCTGAGTAAGTTGGACTTTATTTTCCATTTTTGGTTGGGATTGTATTTATCCCCTTTTTTTGATTTCCAACACATTATGTCATAATTGGATTGTGGGATTATTTATGTATTCATTCATATTTATCAGTTTCTTGAAATTTCATCATTTTATGTTCTTGGAGATGTATTTGTGTTAACAGGTTCTTTAGGATAATTCCTCCCATGTGTGTGATATTCTTATATATGTGGGTCTCCACAACTCGGCCTATTGGAGGTGGGGTTACAGTAGTTTTGGATTAATCTCTACCAGGTCGGGTCATGAAATATCTACTATCTTGGTATTTTTTTCTACCTCTCTTGGCAATGGCATAGGGGTTTAGCCTCCCCTACAGCAAAAGAGCTCGAAAGAAGCTGATGATACTGATACGACTTCACCTTCAAGTGACGGTCGTCAATTATTCTATTGAGAGGGTGTGTAAGATTCATTTTAAATCCATGGATATGTGAAAATTCATCTTCCTTCTATAGGTGTGATGATAATGGTGTTTCTTCTTAGTTAAGTGGTATTATCTTCACTAGTCATTAGGGTCAACATCAGTGATGATCAGTATAGTAATGATGAGATTTCCATAGATCGACCTCTTTCATGGATGTTTCATTTCCATAGGGGTTCATGGGTGTAGATATAACTTTTTTCCTTCAACAATGAGCCAATCTCATTCATGGAGGCATAAAAGGTGCTCAATTTCATCTGGACAGAGGAAGCCCTTTCATATTTTAGGTGGTCCTTTATTAATCAAAATTGGTATTCCAAATGTTTCAAGAATGTTGTTCAGATTTGGTTTTCCCATTTGTTGTAGCGAGGGGTATAGCTTGATGGTATAAGGATGAATGGAGAAAACTATTGATTAGAGGGGAATAAGTAGTGGTGGTGGAAGGGTTGGCGGTAGCTAGTGGGAGTGACAGTTGATGATCAGGGGGACTAGTCCCTGAATAGGGTGGTAGATTTTGAATGGTAGTTTGAGATGTGATGGATCAAAAATAATAGAAGATAGTAAAGGCTGTAGTGTCAAATGGAAGATGCGGTAATAGTAGTGCAGCGATGGTATCACCATTAGGTCAGATTAGTATCTTGATAGTGATAACAGTAGAGCTGATGTGGCGAGTTGGCGTTAGATGCTGGGGAAATAGGGAAATTGTATTTCAGATAGTAACATTGGATGGTGATGGTAGTAAAATACCCTAGTTATAGATTATTAGCGGTAGGAAATATTGACTCTTGTAGTGGGAGACACATGTTGGTAATAGCACACAAGATCGTCGGTAAAAATCAAAATTTTTAGTGTAGTTGATATTCTAAAAAAACTTCTTAGAAAATATTAATCAATAAATTTAACCAATTAAAAGAAGGAATTACAAAAAAAATATTGAAGTAAATTCAAGGAATTGTTTTTTAATTCAAATTTCAAAAAATATTAAATCTAATATCAAATATAATTTTCAGTTTCAATTATCCTAAGATAGAACTACCAAAAGAGCATTAAATTTTCATTGAAAATAAATTTTTTAGAAAACTTTTATTCCAAAAAAATATTTAATGGAATAAAATGAATGGATTAATTCGATGAAAATTTATTTCATTAATATATATATGTATGTTTATTTCCCAAAATACATTTTTTATTAAGAAATTCATAGAATGAAAGTTCCAACATCAATTTTTCAACAATTTTTAAACCTTCATTAAAGGAAAAATTTTATCATTAAGAAAATAATTAATTTCTAAAAATAGATGTAGAAATTCATGTAAACACATGTCGAATCAAAATCCCTCATAAGTAATTTTTTTCCTCAAACAATCCCATGATTTTTCATTGTAAAATAGACACACAAAAATATAATAGTTGGATCAAAATGAAGAACATTAAGTAATTAATTTTCATAGGAATTTATTTTTATAAATGGCCCAAACATTTCAGGGAATGCTTACAAGAGGTCCTGCATTAGTTCAAATACAATAGAAATCATGGGAATATAGATTCATTCACTATTGAAGAATTCATTCCTCCTATATAAAGTCAAACACTAAACTATTTTAATTAAAATTCTAGTTTCAATTATAAGAGTGATTACAGGTTAGATTCATGTGGAAATAAAACCTTAATAAGAGGCACCTTCAAGTATTACTCATTCTAAGGATCCAGAAATGTATGATTTGTATCACTCCATAGATACAACTCAAATGATTTTTTATATAAGTCAATTTTCTAATTCTTCATTTGGGTTAAATATTCCCCTCACCTTAATGATATCATTTTTGAAAAGGCCTCTTATTTAAATTTTTCATATCCATGAGTTGTGCATAGAACTATGTATAAGGCTTATTGAGTTTGGATTTACTTATTTATTGAAATGCACCCAGTTCTATTTTCTTAGTGACTCACAGTGGGATCCCAATTTCACATGTTAATCAAGATTAAAATAACTTATATTAATTTATTTTTTTTACTCTCACTAAGGTGAATATTTAAAAAAGTATTCCCCTAGGTTTTAGATCAAATTTTCAGTTTTCGCAAGTTATTCAAAAAATTCCACGAAGATCTATCCTATCTAACTCCCTTTTCCCAGTTCCCAAAGAGAACCTCCATAAAAATAGTATATCACACCACTCAGTAATCATACACCCTAAAAAATTATAGTACAAATGAAAATCTCAACAACCATCATGTTATTATCCTCTAAGAAAAATATAATTTGGGTGGATATTGAACCCTAAAGACACTTAGTGTTTGAAATGTTTTGAATGATTTTGATCATTTTTTTGAAAAAAAAATATGGGGATTTTCCTGAGTCCAGTATTGAAGAAAATATTAACATTTAGAATAAACAGCTATCCTTCACACTTAAAATTGAATTTATCCCCAATGTTGAATCCTAAGGTGGGAGATAGTTTCATTCAACATAAAGTTTCAATTAAAAACTTCTCATATTATTAAATGGGTGAAATTATAGTTCAAAAAAACACAATTTTCACACATTTGAACAAAGCTCAAAACCAATTTTTTTATCATTTCATGTTATTTATTTTTATCAAAAAAATTCAATTCAGTTTAAATAGTAGCATGATAAAAAATTTTGTACAGAGTTGTTGAATGTAATTGATTGTAATGGGTGTAAGAATGTTTTACAATAGATCTCAACTTAATTTTACACTCTCTAGAATTCAACTTACTAGCACCCAATAATGAAATATGCTTCACAAATTACACAATATAAGGGGGTATTCCTCCACACATAATTCATAGAATCATATTTTAATATATGAGTAGGGTATTGAAATGGTAAATGAAAAACGAAACTTCCTTGAATGTTGGACCATTGATCATTTATGATTATTAAAATTTCTTCCTCAATAATCCTGAGTGATGTTTTTTGGTTGATACATTCTATTTCCTATTAAATTAATAAATTATATATAAGAATTCATAATTTAATGTACAAGAAATATTTCAACCAATGATTTAGTTTAAGTGATTTTATCTAGATAATGCAGTTTATTGTTCCCTTGGGTTTCCCTTTCCAAATTTATGGTATTAGTAACACTCTATAAATAAAATGTCATGTTATGAAAGTACATGAGAGGTATCATATTGTAGAATAAATAAAAAAGATTCACCATTATCGTAAAAGATAAATAAAATAGAAAACAGACAAAAAACAAGGGTTAGTTCTCCAGAAATAATAAATTTATAGTTATAAATCAAATATGGGACACATTGAACATTCAAGAAAGGAATTAATAGCCAAGCCCATTGGATTCTCCACAAATAAGTGTCTAATTCCCTAGACATTGATTATAAATGGTCTTTTCCCAAATCGAAACGTTTCAAAAGCGCCATTATCAATAAACCTTATAATCGTAAAGTGTCCTGGCCACTTGGTTTTCAATTTTCCTGGGAAAAGTTTCATCTTATAATTGAATAATAGGACACTTTGACAAACCTTGATGTCTCGATTCAGAATTATTGAGTCATAGACGAATTTTTTTTCTCTATGTAATTTTCATCATTTTCATTTTATTCTTTCATAAATTCCTCCAACTCCCTCATCTCTAGAAATATCCTATCCCTAGCATACTTGAAGCCAATGTGTAGAGCCTTCACTTCTCAAAAATACTTTTTATGTAGTTACATGGGTAGATGAAAATTCTTTACAAAAAAATACTATAATTTGAAATCCCCATGGGATGCTTATAGGTAGTTCTGTAATCCCATAGAGCTTCATCCAACTTCACAGACTAATTCTTTATTGAGGTATAAACTATCTTTTCCAAAATCTGTTTGAGCTCTTTGTTAGACACTCCAATATACCCACTAGATTTTTGGTGTTATGTTATACCCATTCTGTGAGAACATCTATACTTCTACATTAAATTTTTGAACTTATATTTTTTGTAATGGGATCCATTATCTGTAATAAACTCTTTATGAA
Organism: Viscum album; assembly: GCA_963277665.1. Classification (NCBI taxonomy): domain Eukaryota; kingdom Viridiplantae; phylum Streptophyta; class Magnoliopsida; order Santalales; family Viscaceae; genus Viscum; species Viscum album. The sequence continues at coordinate 947,449,466 of OY728155.1, read as the reverse complement.
CAAAAAACATAGAAAAAATGTTCGTATTAATTAATTTGATAATATAAAAGTATGATTTTTTGAAATATCCATTACCTCTAAAAACATTGACTCATATTCCCAAACAACAATATTATATTCATTTCAATAAGAGGATGATAAAGTTACCATGAAATAGAATCCCCACACATTAAAAACATAAACTCTAGTATTCTTTTTTGTCGAAGCTCCCACCTTATACCGATATTACCAAGAATTTGGCACTTTTCACATCTAATCACAAAACCCCTAACATCCTTGAATAGTGTTGGTGAGTATAACCCATCCTATAAATATTTTTGGGAATTTATTTATCCTTCATGGAATATAGCTCAAGGTGATGAATAGAAACTTTCATTAATGGGGATCATTTCCTTATCATCCACACATCTTTTGAAAATAACATCCACACATCTTCTATAAAGAAGAGGGTAATCTGAGAATTAGTACTTCAACTCAGATATGAAACATGTCCTTTGGTTCTATAAAAGTTACATTAGAATAACACCTATATCTATAATGTTATCATAATCAGTATACCAAACAAGTTTCAACACAAAAGTAGAAAACAATTACTCGCAATAGAATAATGTGTTAATCTCCCTTGCTTCCTTAATTTGTGTGTTATTTATCCCATAAAATGGTATGTAACCATATTCTTAATAGCCTTATATCCATGATTTCCTGATTATGTTCCTATAACTAAAGATTCCACCTCATGATTCCTGGATTTTAACATTTCTTATCCATCAAGTAATTGAGGGGTTATTGGTTAGTGAAAATTATAAACATATACCCAATCAAGTACTGTCTATTTTTTTTAAGGGAAAACATAATAGTATCCACATCGTTTTAAATTGTGGAAATATTAATATGGAAATAATTGAGAAGATTACTATCAAAATAAATAACATCGAGCCTCTTATCCTTCCTCTTCCCCAAAACAGCGCCTAAAACTAGATCACTAGCATCACACATCAATTTAAATGTTAACAACCAATCTAGGGAAGTTATTATGGCTGAGGTTTTGAGTTTCTACTTAGTAAATTTAAAGGTCACAATTAACTAATCATCAATCAAAAAATGAATATCTTTAACATGAAGTAAACAAAATGTCCAAGTGGTCTTAGAAAAATATTTAATTAACTTCTTATAAAATCTAGAATGTCTTAAAAAGATTCAAATTCCATTGAAATCCTAAGGAGGTGGAAGATTTTGGATTATATAAAATTTTAAATTATCAACCTATATTTCCTTCTTAGAAACCTTGTGACCAAACCGAATTCCTTCAATATCTATAAATTTACACTTTTTCTCAATTTTAAATATGATATTTCTTTTGGAATCTATCCAAAATAATTTCATGATTTTCAAGTGTTTTTTTCAAAATCACATACAAAAACTAAAAAACCATCCTTGAAAACATCAAAAATTCATTCAATCATGTATAAGAAAATTTCCATCATGTATCTCTGAAAAGGGGCTAGAGAACCACAGAAACCAAAGGGAATTCACCGATAGGGAAATTTCCAAAATGGACAAGTGATGGGGGTATTCTCCCAATACTTGGGAGAACTGGAAATATGGTTGTAACTATATCAGGAAAGAGAAAATAATCATTTCCAGCAAACCTATTTAACATTTGGTCCAAAAATAGAATGGATAAATTATCCTTCATAGTATTAGCATTTCGTTTTTTATAACCTATGTAGACCCTCTATTGTTCCATAGTTTTGTTTTGAATTTACTCATTATTTTCGTTTTTAATCACAGTCACGTCACACTTCATAGAGATTACCTACAAAACATACCCAATTACTATTGTAAATGAGAAATATTATTCTTACATCAAGAAACCAGATCACTTCCTTCTTAGAGTAATTATTTTATGTTTGGGTTAAGAATTCTCTACACTTCAACTCTTCGTTTAAACTCAATCTCCATGGGTACATTATAAAATTATCATGATGAACATGTACCCTTAATATCATAAATATTCTAGATAATGAAATATTTATACATCCTCAAGACAGTCGTCATGTTTTTTTCTTATCATTACTCTAATTTGGATGAGATGATGACTGGTAATGTTGATCACTCACCTAAAAATGAATATTTCAAATGATATGGTAGGGGTTTGAGCTCTAGATTTCATGGATAATTCCTTGATGTAATATAGTAGGGTCTAGGAGGTCCATGGTCCTCATTCTACCTCATAAATAAGGTAGTGAAGAAACATTCATATTCATTACTATCATTCCCAAAAAAGCATTCATCATATCTACATTCTTTGATTGGTGTCAAAATGTTTTATAAGGAAAATTCATTAAGATGTTCTAGGAATTCCCACTAAAATGAATCTAAGGGATAATTCTCTTTGGTAGATCTAATTCCAATACATGTTTTAATAGGGACCTTAAGTAAACCATTAAATTCTTCTAACATCCTTAAAAACTCATCTTTATCCTCATACTCCTCATCCATAAATTTTAAAATCTTAAACACTCATCTACAAAATATATTTTCTCTTGTGTGGGTTCTTTAATTTCATTGGAAAAATTAAATTCATAATTTTTATCACCTAGGATAAAAATTAATTTCCACTTTGACACATAAATGATAGCTCACCTTGTGTCTAGAAATAGTATAATACGGTCACATTCCGTATCCATTATTTGGAAATTAGTTGAAAAAGGGCATTCCTACTCCCACTAATGTGTCATATTACCTACCCATTGGGTGAGTAATAGATATATCACCATGTTAAAAAAAATAATTGATAGGTTATATAACTCTTAATCTTATGTATTGAAACAAGAGAAATGGAATATGATTGATTGATTCTCCAATACCACCTGGAAATTTCAACTAGACAGATATATCTCCAAAGGTTAAAGTGATGAAAAAAATATAAGGTCATTATGATTGGGATGTATCCTATTTTGGAAGACAAAACTACACTTTTAACAACCCAAATTTCCATTGTATGTTCCTCTTTGAATAATACAATAGTGTACGATGTACGCAACACCGAGTTCTAGCGCACCACGACATATCAAACAAGCAGTTTAAAAAGTGGTTAGGAATTAAAATAACCAAATTTTAACTTATATATACATCCCATATAATTTTAGAATTCATATTTTGTGTTTATTAGACATAATATAAGGACAAAATCAAATTTTCAGATAAAAGAAATATTTTTCAAAAAATGTTTTTTTTCCTCATTTAATAGAGAACGGTTTTTAAATTCAATATTTGATGCATTTATATATTAAATTGGATGGAATTATATTATTATTTATAAACAGGACATAAAAATTTTGTATGGATAAATTTTTGGTGTTTGTATGATAACTTTCATATTTTAATGAATAGTGAAAGATACTAAATTTTAACTGAAAATAAATTTTTTTAATCAAAATAATTTATAGTTTTAAATTATATATTTCAATGGTTTTGATGTATAATTAGATTATATTTTTATCATTTAATCCAATGTTGTTCATTGGAAGTAATTTCACATTTAAATTGGACATAAACACATATCAATATTTTGATAGTTTTTACTTCTCAAAAACCCGCTTTTGGGTTTTAACGACGGGAATTAATTTTAAATTAAATAATGAAACTTCTATATTTTGAATTTGGTAAAATAGAAATAATTTTTGAATTTATAATATCTAAATTATTTTTGGGTGAATATTTGGTACTTTTCTAAAAACATTCAATTTTTTATGAATAGTGAAACATACTGTGTTATTGTTTATGCCCAAATTTTATTTAAATAATTACAATTTTTTATTTAAATTTATTTTGAAGTCAAAATAGATACATTTTATTAATATTAGTCGAATTTAATTCATTTTAGGCATTTTATAATAATATTACAAATATAAAATTTATTGAAACTTTTAACGTCTTTTACCCACCTTCTAGGCACATTTTCAAATTTGTATAAAATGTAATTTTACCACTTTTGTGAATTGAATTTCAAAAATACAAGAGACTTGGTTGACATCAGTAAGTAATATGTGGTTTAATAGGATGTAAATAATTTTTGGTGAATATAAACTTTTGGATTTTATTTACCACATTTAAAAGTAAATAGGTTAATTAAAGGTAAAAATGAAATTATAATTACCATAACACATGTACTAATTCTATTGGATAAGTTTATTGCAAAAAAAAATAAACATTAGTAATAAAATATTATCCTTTTGGATCCAATTGTATTAGATTAAGAAAAGTATTATTATTTTATTTAAAGAATAGTTAAAAATACTAAATTCAAATTTTAATAACTAATCAATTTTTAATATAGGTTTATACATAAGATAAATTGGAATATAAATTTACATTTTAAATCTAAAAATATTTCATACATAATGGTATTTTATTAATAATTTTTAGACCTTAACTTATTAAATTAATGTATGGTATAATGATGATGTAGTAATTAAATTTTTAATGAAATATTAAAATAATTGATATTATAAATATCCAAATAAATGTAATTTGAGAATTTTTATGCATTACACAATCTTTTTGGTTAATATTACATGATAGGGTTGATTAAATAAATTTTCTTCTAAGTGATAACGTTTTTGTGAATTTTACAAAAACAAAATACCAAATAGTGTCAAAATTGACATAAATGAGTTTTTAAAACAAATACAATATTATTAAATGATATAATATTCTTAAAAATGAAAATATCTTATAATGGGATTAGATAAGGATATAAATTTTAATAATTAACCTCTTGGGGTTCACTTGGCTTTCTTATAGTAAGTTTATTAACCATTTATTATAATAATACAAGAAGACATGGTAAAAGATAATTATTTAACAAAGAGTTAAATCTATATGATAAGGTTAATATGGTGACATAAACTTTTATAAAACTTATTTTATGAGAGGATTTAGACCCATACCATACCTATCCTTTAAATAAATCCATTTGGATCCATTATAAACTGAATATGAGTTTATAATAAAATAATTTTTCAATCTTTTCTTAAAGTGATCCTCACCTCTCTTATAAAAGGGAACATCACCTTCTCTCTGAATCACATCTCCAAAACCATTTGGAATGTCCAAAACCTAATCAAATATCCTCACAACTACCCTAAATTCTACCAAGATTCCTTACATTGATCATAATGGCAACCTAAGGAGCCCTATTGTTCAAATCAAAAGGAAGAACCCAAAAGAAGATGTAATAATTTCATCACCTCTTTCAAAGTTCTTTTCTTCTTCCACTTCCACTTTCTTTTTTGTTTACATACCAAATTAATAAATATAGTACCTTCTACATACTATGATGTTATTATAAATATGGTAAAACATTATTCATTATTCAATCCATCCTACTAATGAAAAGTCACCATACATGCGTACGTACGACTAATAGTCTCCACGTCATGGTATAGTTTGTTATACAACACTTCATTATTTGGATGGGTATAATAATGAGCAGAATTGATATAAATAATAAATATAACATGATAATTATTCTTTCTATATGATATATCATCTAATTACATACGATATCTCCATCAATAGAATGGTATAGTAACTCGTGTGTACGTATGGATTACTGTCTCTACGAACGCGATGAGATTCATTCCCCATCAAAGCCATTCAAGAATAAATATCCTTTTATGATTAAAAAATAATTATTTTTGGACTTATTATCATTATTTATATAAATCAATTACATCCTATCCATAACAAACAAGTCTTATGTAACAAAACATATAAAGGAAAATGAATCAGTTGACACCCGAAATGATGATAGTAGTGAAATATCATTAACAAAGAAATATTTGAAGATTATATATGATATCATATTTGTGTATGTGGTTCTTGTATAATTTAATATCAATGATTTCACTATTATACAAGAGTTTAACCTACAATATACTAAGGAAAATTAAAAGGTAACGTTTAATTTTACAATCTCTTTATTCTCCGAGGTTGTTTATTGGTGAGTATCTACAGAGACCTCTTTATCATCCACATCTGTGCTTCTTAAAAATGTATTTCAAAACATTTTTACTATTTAAAACACTATGTGGTAAATTCATTCATACCATTGTTTGAATTATTATAAAATGGTTTAAAATGAATCTTTCTATCACTTTCTAATTATGGTACTTTATGACCTTTTCGACAAATTAAGGAATGAATGTTTTTAACATATATGACGGGGGAGGCTATTTTCCACCGTTATAACACCTTAAAATATTCCCTATCATGATTATAAGAGTATTTATAAAATAAATGTTTTATTTAGTTTTGATTTATTTCAATTTAGAAAGAAATATTTCACTCAAATAGTTTTTGGACCGATTTCATCTATGTCAACATCCTTCGTTATATTTTATGTTTGTTTGAAGATGATTTATTATGACACAATATTCTATATTTTATTGAATGTTTTGTGATATTTTTGACTGTGGATGTTTTATTTTTATACCATTCACGATTTATGGTTAAATTGTTGACATTTCATATGTTAGTTTTAATTCGAATGTGTATATTATGTTTCAACCTCTTCATATGAGGAATGCATTGCACTTAGTAAGTGATAGGTGGATCCCACTATAACTCCTCGATGCATCGGTAGGTATCATGAGATAGAGTAGTGTCTGAGCACAAGGCCTTCAAAGAATCTTATTTTTAGTCCTAGCACGAGCCCTTTAATATGTGGTTATGATGTTCGCCATTATGCATTCCAACATTATGAAATTAGCTATTGATTTTACATGTGATTATTCGCCTAGTAGATTATCCATGTGAATAATAAAATGGAATTATTAGATTTATATTTTCCATAATATGCTTAATTTTATTTTTAAAAGTCTTGTGTCTTATTATTATACATTGACTTAAATGTTTATGCTTATTTATAATAGTTATTTATATAATGATATCCTTACTGAGAATCTGAGCTAACCCCTTTCTATGTTTTATTTTTCCCAGGACGTGAAGAAGTATTTTATGACTGGCCTATAGGGATTGTATAAGGGATATGAATGTGTTCAATGGAGACACAATGTGGTTTTATTTTCATTTCATAATTTAATATAAAACATATGTATGCATCTAGTACTTCCATTACTACTAAACTGATTGGTCTTTCACGATTTGATCCCTTGTGATCATGACAATGTTATGTAATAAGGCACCGACTCTAGGTAACTAGGGTTAGGGAGTTACAACACTCCTCTATGATATTTTAAGTAGAAAATAATTCCAATTTTTTATTTTATAAACATATTTTATTGAGTTATTTTATATAAATGGGATATGAATTAAAGCCTTAAGGAATGGAATGTCAATGTTCAATTTCTATACAAATTTTAGAAATTTTAACATATCAGAATCATTGTTTTCTTTGTTATTGTCTGTGGAAAATGAATGATTGGGGTAAATTTTCTCACAATTTTAGGAATAATCTCAATTTATTCATAAATATTTATATTTTATTTATTTTATTTGTATTATAAATAATTTTGATATTGTTTTTATTTGTAAATGTAGGATTTAGAGTATTTTCGGTGCTGTTGTCCAAAATTCTAGACTTAACATTTTCAATATATGAATTTCTGGATTCATCTAGTTTTTTTATAAGATTGGGGTACTTTACATGATTATTGGGGGTGTTGGAGACCTATTATAGTTTTTAAATCCATAAAAGTTTCTATAGGGTTCACTTAAGTGGTACGTGTAATCTTACCCTTCCCTCTACCACAAACATTTATGGCTGACTTCCCCATTTGTATTTCCATATTTTTCATCTTAGATACCATTTTAACATTATAACAATCATTTTTAAACATTTTTTCATTAAATATAACTATCATATTTTTGAAAATACCCCTTATTTAATCATGGGAGTTAGAGGATTCATCCTTTAGTTGGGGTAGACAATGATTCCTCAGTTCTTGCTGGAAACTAGGGGTGCACTAGGTCTAAGCACCCCTAATACTTCTGAGATATATTTGGATGGATTCAGTACACTTGATTATTTTTTTGATAATGGTCATGCGTAGGATGCATCTTAAGAACATAACCAGTAATTTTTTCATTATAAGGATCTTGGGAGAACATGTCAAAATTGGGATTGCAAGATTGTAAATGCTTGAACATTCCATGATGATGACATTTCTCCCTTAGAGTGTTTTTGAGTATTTTCATTGAAAAATATAGAAGAATGTGCTTCAGTTTGTTGAATTGAATTGGGTTATTTTTTCACAATGGTTCTTCTTATAGGTAATTTTTATTGTGAGTTTTGTGATAATTTTTTAAAACAAATTGCTCCTTGACATTTATATCACTAAAATATCCACTGGTATATTGGTCCACCAATATTTAGTGGATATGGGGTAAAGTTATTATCTAATGTATCCATGATAAATTTGGGAGTGAATTCATGGAATGGTAATTTTTATGTAATCCCCTTAATCTATCCAAAATTTTATGAAATAGTTCTCCCTAATCTTGTACAAAGTGGGAAATTTTATAACTGATTTCAGATGTAATTCCCCTTGAATAAAAAATCATGGTGATATAATTGTAAATATGATCTCAAGTGTGAAACTTTTATTTTTCAAATTATTAAAACCAAGATCAGCATTGCACTTGAAGTTAAATGGAAAACTCCTTATTTAAGCTCTTCCTCACTTAGGCCTCTGAGTGGAAACCGTTAAACACTATAGCAGAAGACCATAATGAAGTTAAGAGAGTCTTAACTGGGAATTAAATTGAATTTGGGTAGTTGGTACAACATGGATTGTTTTATTTCATAATCCCCAGACCTTGGTGATATCATAATGCAATATGTATTATTAAATATAGTTAGTCAAAAATATCCCTTAGATTATGCCTCTTTATCACCTCATTTCTAGGTTTTCTAGGTGGTTGGTTGTTCTGGTTCACGTCTTCTCCATTATCATCAATTTTAATCATCTATTTATTCTTTATCAAATAATTATGGTGACTCTTAATTTCTAGTATGTTGTGCTCTATGATATTTGTTTGATACATAGTTTGTATATGCATAATAGCTTCAACGAAGTTTTTTTTGTATTTTCTTGCAGAATTTGTTTAATAGTTTTATAATATTTATTTTTTGAGTTTTTAATGTTTTCTTATTTTAATATATATATATATATTCTTGTTTTTTTATTCATAGTCACACATTTCATTGCCTGAAAAAAACCTCAAAATTTTAGGCGAGGTCATTGGACTCATCCAAATTTATTACATTTAACCATAAGTAAAACTATTTTAGTGATGAGAAGGGGTCAATCCATATGGAAGGGCTCATAGTAAATAATGAACCAATTGGTACATATATAAGGTTATATATTTCAATAATGAACCACTTCGGGTTTTTTTTTGACTTTTTATAGTATGTATATTAACCATGTAATATAAAAATACAATAAGACATTATAAAAGTTAAACTATTTAACTAAGAGTTAAATCTAAAATATAAGGTTAATATGGTGAGCTAAACTTGTGTAAAACCTATCGGTTGAGACGATTTCGACCCATACCGACCTTTTCATTGAATTAAATCCGTTTTGAGCCATTATAAACTGAATATGATTTTATAATAAAATAATATTTCAAGCTTTTCCTAAAGTGACCCCCACCTCTCTTATAAAAGGGTACCTCTCCTTCATTTAATTTCTCACCTCCAAAGCCATTTAGATCGGCCAAAACCTACTCAAATATTCTCTCAACTACCCACACTTCAAACTAGAGGCCTTACATTGATCATAATGACAACATAAAGATCCATTTTGATCAAATCAAAAGGAAGAACCAGAAAAAGAGGTAATTATTTCGTCACCACTTTCAATGTTCTTTTCTTCTTCAACTTACTCTTTCTTTATTATTTCCATACCAAAATAATAAATCCAGTACCTTATAAATAATGTGATGTTATTATAAATATGGTACAACCATATTCATTATTCTACCCATCTTATGAATGAAAAACTCACCATACGTGCATACGTACGGCTTGTCATCTTCACGTCGTGGTGAAGTTTGTTATTAAACACTTCATTATTTGGATGGGTATAATAATGAGTATAATTGATGTAAATAATAAATTTAACATGTTAATGATTTTTTATATATAATATAAAATTTAATTACATAGTATTTCACCATCAATAGAATGATATTGTCGCTCGTGCGTATGTATGACTTACCATCCCCATGACGTGATTAGATTCATCGTCCACTATCACCATTCAAGAATTTTTAAAAATATATATATATACATATATATATACTAAGTATGAGATATATGAAATAATTTTTATAATATAATAATATATATCTATGTAGATAAATATATGTCGTTTACTTACTTCTATATTATACGATAAGAGAACAGATACACCGTTCATGTGTACGTACGAACTACCCTCTCAATGAACTGTGTTTCCATTTCATATATCATTCTATTATACATATTTATATTCTAAATATATATGATATATAAATAATTTTTTATATTATGGAAGTATTTAAATCATTATATAAGTGATACGATCAAGAATAAAAAGTAAAAACACGTACGATAAAGAAAGCAATTGTTACCCGAAATGTTACTTTAACATGGAAATTATTATTAAATGAGTAGTATAATGACATAAATTAATCATATATGATATCAAAAATATTAATATGGTTCTGGTATAATTTAATAACATACTATGGTCATTATAAATAAGTTTAAACGTACCCTTTACAAATGAAAAGAACAAGGTAAGGTTTAGTTCCACAATCTCATTATTATCTGAGATTGTTTATGTGTAAGTATTTACTTGGAAATATTTATTTTCCATATCCATGTTTCATAAAGGAGTTTTCAAATGATTTTTTTAAGGGACACTTTAACTAAAACATCATTTTAATGGTTCAAATATTTATTCATCTAAACCATTCTCATTAATTTCCATGTCTTCAAAATTGTTTTTAGTGGATTTATTTATATGGACATGAATTTTTTAAAATGTTAATTCCATTTAGAAGTTTCAAACGGGGTGTGAGACACTTTGATTCAATAATGTATTTTAAATGTCTTCCTTTATAAATTGTGTGACTTTTAAAATTTTTAATGAAATATGGATAGTTCTCTCAAAGAGTTTTACTACTCATTTTCAACTTTGTCAACATCCTTTTTGGATATTATTATTGATTGAGGTTGATTTATTATAAACATAGTATTTAATATTATATTGAATAATTTATGATATGTTTGACTGTGGATGTTCTATTTTTATGCCATTCATGATTTATGGTTAAATTATTGACATTTCATATGCTAGTTTTAATAAGAATGTTTATGTTATGTTTCAACATTTTCATATGAGGAATGCATTGGAATTAGTAAGGGATGGGTGCAGTCCTCTATAGCTCCTCGAGGTATCAATAGGTTTTATGAGAGAAATTAGTGTCTTAGAACAAGTCCTTGACAAAATATTTATTTTTAGTCTTGGTATGAGGCCTTGATGATGTGGTTATGATGTCCATCATTATGGAATTCCTCATTATGAAATTAGTTATTACTTGTGATTATTTGACTAGTAGAATATCCATGTGCATATTTATATAGAAATTTTTGATTTATTTTTTCCATATTATGTTCATGATTAGGTTTAAAGAGGTTCTTGTATTTATTATACATATGGCCTTAAAATTTTATAGCTTCCGCTAAATTATTTACCCTTTCTATACATATGACTTCACCCCTTTATTATATTTTTTTCCCAGGATTCCAAGAAGTCTATTATGATTGATATGTAAGGTTAAGCTAGGGGAATAATGGTGTTTTCAAAGTATTATTTATGTTATGTTTTATGACTGAATGTGTAATGTAACATTCATATATGTAATCTATTTTCCAAAACTACTAAATTGATCGGTCCCTCACGACTAGATTCCTTGTAATAATGAAAATGTATTAAAATAATGCACCATCTCTGGTATTTTTGGTTCAAGGGGTTATATCATCTCTAACAATAGGGTGAGTAATAGATAGATCAACAAGTTGTAAAAAAAAGTGATTGGTTATGTAACTCCTAATCTCAAGTGTTGAAACAAGAGAAATTGAATCAAATTGATTCATTCTCCAAGACAACCTAGAAAATAGAACTAGCCACACATATCTCCAAAGGTTTAAGTGATTACAAAGATCCATAGGTCTTGACGATTGGGATGTATCCTATTTTGGAAAACAACACTACAATCCTCTATGACATTGTACGTAGAAAATTATTCCAAGGTTTTATTTTTGGAAAATATTTTATTGAGTGATTTTAGATAAATGGGATATCAATTAAAGCCTTAAAGAAGTGAATGTTAATCTTAAATCTCTTGAAAATTTTTGGAAATTTTAACACATCAGAATCCTAGTTTTCGTTTTTTTTTGTGGAAAATGGATTATTAGTGTAAATTTTCTCATAGTTTTAGGAATCATCTCAATTTCCTCATAAATATTTATATTGTATTTATTTTTTTTAGACATTCAAGGAATTGTATTATTTTTTATTTGAAATTGTAGGATTTAGAGTATTTTTAGTGTTTTTGTCCCAAATTCTATATTTAGAGTGTTTTCAATGTCGTTTTTATTTGTAAATGTAGGATTTAAATTTTTCAATATTTTAATTTTTAGATTCATCCAGTTTTTGTTTTTGAGATGTTTGGTATAATTTTCTTGATTATTGGTGGGGTTAGAGACCAATTAAATTTTTAAAAGCCAGGGAATGTTTTACAAGGTTCCCTTCAGTGGTATATGGAATCTTACCCTTCCCTCCACCACCAACATTTATAGCTGATTATCCCATTTGAATTTCCAGATTTTTCTTCCTAGAAATAATTTTAAATTTATAAAAATAAGTTTTAAAATTTTTTTCATAAAATATACCTATCATATGTTTTAATATACCTTTTATATCATCATGGGAGTTAGAGGATTCAACCTTTAGTTGGGGTTGGAAATCATTTCTATGTTCTTGCTGGAAACTAGGGGTGCACTAGGTCTAAGCACCCCTAATACATTCAAGATATATTTTTATGGTTTCAATACCCTTGATTTTTTTAGAATAGTAATACCTATGATTCATCTTAGGAACATAACAAATAATTTTTTCATTAACTGGATCGTGAGAAAACATGTCATAATTGGGATTCCATGATTGTAAATGCTTGACCATGACATAATGATGAAATTGCTCCCTTAGAGTGCTTTGAGTATTTTCATTGAAAAATATCACAGATTTTGATTCTGTTTGTGGAATAGAGTTGGGTTATTTCCTCATAATGGTTCTTCTTCTAGAGCATTTTTATTTTTTTTTGTGGCAATTTGTTAAAAAAATTAGCTCCTTGATAGTTATATCACTAAAATCTCCACTAGTAGATTGTTCCACCAATATTTAAGGGATATGAGGTAAGGATAATATAGAAAGTATCCATGATTAATTGGGGAGTGAATTGGTGTTATGGAAATTTTCTATGTAATCCACTTAATCTATCCAAAGTTTCGCGAAATTGTTCTCTCTCATCTTGTAAAAAGTTATCAATTTTATAACTGATTTCATATGTCTTTCTCCTTGAGTAAAATTTCATGGTGAAAGAATTGTAAATCTGACCCCAAGTCTCAAAATTTATTTTTCAAACTATTGAATCCAAGATTGGAATTATACATGAAGTTAAATGGAAAACTCCCAATTTCATATCTTCCTCACTTAGGACCCTCTGTGAGAACTATTAAATACTATATTAGAATACCCTAATGAAGTGAAGAGAGTCTTCATTGGGAATTTAACTAAATGTGGGTAGTTGGTACATCATGGATTTTTTTATTTCATAATTCATAGGCCTCGATGATATCCTAATTCATTACGTTTTATTATATATAGTTGGTAGAAAAAATCCCTTGGATTATACCTCTCTACCATCTCATTTCAATGTTTTCCAGGTGGTTGGTTATTCTCGTTCACAACTTCTCAATTATCCTTATTTTTAATTATCTATTTATTCTTTCCCAAGTACCTATGGTATCTCAAAATTTCTAGACTATTGGGCTCTATTATATATAGTTAAGACATTGTTTTCATATGTATAATAGTTTTAAAAAAATTGTATTTTCCTGCAGAAATTTTTTTTAACGATTTTTTAACATCTATTTTTTTAGTTTGGAATTATTTTTTTGTATTTTAATATAAATATATATATATATTATTCTTAGTCACACATTTAATTCCCTGGAAATGACATCAAAATAATACACGAGTTCATTTGAATCATGTAAATTTACTACATTTAACCATATGTAAAACTATTTTAGTGATGTGCTGGGGTCAATCCATAAGAAAGGACTCACAATAATGTTTTTGTGTGTGTGACTAAGTAGGGAAATCGATCATAAAATAAAAAAAAACCACAATATGGTAATGAAAATTGAAATAGTTATTAAATAGTGATGAGAATGAAGATTTTTTTGAGTGTGAGTGTGAGTATTAGAAGGTAATAGGAGAGACAAAAGAAAACAGAAATGGAAGAAGGTGAAATGATATTGAAGGAAATTAGTTGATGAAGTAGGGAAAATATATTAGATAGTTTTTATATTTATTTTAATTTATTCATGAATTTGGATTAAATAGCATGGAACTAATTGATATAGGTTAACTAGATTTATCATCAGGTCAACCTGTGAAATAATGGATTATAAAAAATTTCAACAGTAGAATTCACATGATTACTAAATGAGAAAATATAAGTTATCAATGAGTTCAATTTTTTAGTTGAACTTAGTGTGATACTATGTTTTGAGCTTGATTTACTTTTCATTAAAATATTCATATTGAAGAATAGTTTAAAATAAAGTCCAATCAATATTGGTTTTCATTGATATTTGATGTTGTGCAAAAAAATGATATTCTAAATAAAAGTATAGAGATGAATCCAACTATTAAATGCATGAACAAATCAAAATAAATTAACCATCACAACCTATTTCCCCAAATGTGTTTAGACGATGATCATTATTTCAACAAATAGATTTAAAAGTTTAGATATAGAGTAATGTATGGAGAGAGATATAAAGAAACATGGGAAGAGAGAAAATCAATATTGTATATTCAATATATCGAACACCAACTCCAATAATGATCTCCAATAGCTCCTGATGTGTCTTTGTGCTCCTTGTTTTTCCGATATGCCTCTCTGCTACAGGGTTTATAGGTGGTTTTCTGACCAAGGGTTCTTTTGTGATGTCATGCACTATTTTTGTAATGCCCGAGACTTTTATGAGAAATATTTTGTTTTTATCAAAGGAATATTTCACTACAGACAACACTATCTTGGCTTGCTTTACACGCAACCGTGGCCTTCCTTGATAGCTTGCGTCGTACGCAATACCGAGTTTCACTAAACAATGATATGCTCTTAAAATATTATTAAAACTAGCTGTTATGAATAGTAATAAACACTTTTTGAAATTTTATAAATTTTATTTTTCAAAATGGACTTCATTTTTGGATTCGGAATATCGAAATTAGCCTAGGGTGAAATTTTGGTATTTTTCTGAAAACATTCAATTTTTGATGAATAGTGAAACCACTAAGTGGTAGTTTAAAAAACTGAATTTTTCATAAAACTTAATTTTACCACTTCTGTGAGTGGAATTTCGAAAATATTAGAGACACGGTTAATATCAAGGACGAAAATTTGGTTCAATGAGATGAAAATAATTTTTGGTGAATAGTAACTTTTTACTTTTTTTTACCGCGGTTAAAAGTAAATAGGGTAATTAAGGGTAAAAGTGTTATTAATATTACCCTAACACATGTCCTAATTCTATTGGATAAGTGAAATTAGACCAAAAACAACCTTAGGAATAAAATATGACCATTTAGGCCCACTTGGATTAGATTAGGACATTTATTATTAATTTATTTAAAGAAGGGTTAAAATAGTTAAAATCAAAGTTTAATAAGTAAATTATTTTTAATATGGGGTGCTACATAAGATAAATTCGACTATAAATATTCATTATAAATAAAAATCAATTTCCTACAAAATGGTATTTTATTTGTAATTTTTATACATTATATAATTTAATTTATTTATGACACAATGATGATGCAGTAATTATCTTATTAATGAAATGTTGACATAATAGATGTTATAAATACCCAAATAAATGTAATTTGAGATTATTTATGATTTAAACTAATTTTTTAGGTTACTATGACATGTTATTATTTATTTAATTAACTTTTTTCTAACTAATCATTCTGTTATAATTTTCACAAAAATCAATTACTAAATAGTGTCAAAATTGACATAAAATAGTTTTTTAAAAAAATATTATATTATTAATTGTTATTTTATTCCTAAAAATCTAATTTTAGGCCAAATGACTTATATAAGGTTATATATATTAATAATAAACAACTTTGGGTTCGTTTGGCTTGATATAGTAAGTTTATTAACCTTATAGTGTAAGAAAACAAGAAGACATAGTAAAAGATAAATTATCTAACTTAAAGTTAAATCTAAATGATAAGGTTAAAATTGATACCTAAACATGTCTAAATTCTATTGGATGAACGGAGTTCGACCCATACCGACCTTATCTTCGAAATATATCAATTTGGAGCTATTAAAACCCGAATTTGACTTTATAATAAAATAATATTTTTAGTTCTTCCAAAGGTGCCCCTCTCCTCCCTTATAAAAGGGAACCTCCTCCCTCTCTTCCTCACACAACTTTGAGCCTTCAAGATCGGCCAACCCCTGACAATTTCTTCTATCCACTTCCCTAGAGACATCCTATAGGTCATGGTCTTCTTCAAAGACCAATTTTAGTGCCCTAAAAGGAGGTCTCAAAGAAGTGCTTCAAAGAAGAGGTAATGTCCATTACCGATTCTTTCATCTTTATTTCTTCTTCCACTTCTTCTTATTTAGTTGTCTCATTATGAAGTAATAACATCAGTATCACTCATATACTGATATGTTATTATAAGTATGGAACAACCCTATTTCACCATCTATCCACCCTATGGAAAACGAAATCACCGCGCGTGCGTACGTACGGAATACCGTCTCCACGCCGTGGTGTAATCTATTTTCCACCACCACCTTACTTGGATGGGTATAATAGTGTAAATAATGACTATATATGATTATTTTAAAGTGGTATTGATTATTAAATAGTATATATACACTCCAATACAATTCCACAATCATGGGAATGATATCATCGCTCGTGCGTATGTACGGAATACCGTCTCCACGATGTGATGCGACTCGTTCTACATGATCTTCATTGCATAATGATTATATAAATGAATTGAATGAATGAATATGATATATATTACACTAATACCATTCTGTAAATGAGGTATCTATAACCTAAAAAGAAAAATATGAATTTATTCGACAAAACGCGCTTAAGAACAAAAAGTAATAAGCACCCGAATAACAAATAGTAATGAAATATTACTAATAAGAAGCTAAGAATATGACCACATATTTTATCATAAAAATATGTATCATTCTTTAATAAGTCAATAACATTATTTAAATCATTATACAGGAGGTTCAGACACTTACGAAGCAAATTGGACCTAAGGTAAGGGAAAATCTCACAATCTCAATTTTTATCCGAGATTGTTTATACTTCAAAATTTACTGGGGAATATTTATCATCCACATCCATGTTTCATCAATATGTAATATTTATATCCTTATAAGATAGTTTATATTCCATTTTACCCTTTGGTGAGTTTTTAGTAAAAGATATGAAATGAATCTTTTGTCGTTTTTCGAATGAGGTACTTTTTGACTTTTCCGACAAAAGTATGAGAAGAATTTTTTTTAACTTATACGGCATGAACTGATTTTTAAAACATTATTTCCAAGAAGATTCCTTTACAAGTTTTCAATATTATTTTTAATCAACTTCTTTTCATTTAAAATTGTATGACATGTAAATAATGGAAAATGATTTTGAATTAGAAAGGATGTTTTTCTCAAGAATGGAGTTCAAGTGTTTTATCAAAATTATTTTCCATCTAAGAAAATATAGGGTTATGTTTCTATCACTATTATTACATTGGTTTGAATATGTTGTGATGGAATTATTTTTATGAATTCCTTTATCTTATATGAATTGTTTTATGATTTCAGGTTGTTTAAGAATCCCATTTTTATTACATGGGTTATGCAATGATGTATGATTTATGATTTTGTGGAACACATAATAATGGTATCATTATGAGATGGGTGGGAACTATATCTCCCTCCAATTCATTGGGTAAAGATTTTATATCTCATGAGATAGACATGGTTGGAACGGTAGGTTAAACCGGTTCTGTGAAACAGGACTGAAACGAGGAGTGAACTAGGTTCAGAAATGGACTTTGTCCACTAAGATAGTCTTGGCAAGGAGTCTTGACTAATAAGAAATGATTCTCTATGATTATGTGTGTATGCCACAAAGTTTCATGTTTTAAGTTATGATTATTGTGATTACATTTCACTACTATGATTTATCCCATGTTATGAAATTATGATCTCTTTTGGAGGTTAAGATTTCCAAAAGTTATGTTCTTATGAATATGATGTGATTGATATTTCTTTTGTTTACCCTTACTGAGAATTTGATCTCACCCTTTTGTATGTTTTCTTTCCCCAGGTCAGGAAGAAGGTTATTAAGAAAGATATTCCAAAAGGTACTATAGATATGATGAAATAAATGGGAGACAATGTAGACGCTTTATGAACCAGTTGTTTATGTTTCCCAGTTTCTAAAGACACTATACCTATACGGTCCTTTCATGGTTTTGTTATATGTTGTAATAAGTATGCTTCAATTTTGAAGTATTAACAATGTATGTAAAGTATGGGTTGTTATAGTTGGTATCAGAGGAAATGTATAGTCAACATTTGGAAACTAGGATTTGAAAGCCTTAGTAGGAACCCTAAGAATAATTATAAGCATAGAACTCAAACTTAGTGTTTTAGAAATGGCCATGAATAACCTAGGATAAGACCTTAGGTGTGAAATTTTATTCTTGATTATGTGGTTTTCCTATTATAATTAGTGTTGTTCACACTATTCTTCTTGGTTTTAGTCAATGGATGGAACCTGAAGGACCCGTGTTAATGCAGAATGTGACAGGCAATGCAATGATTGTCCCCCTGAGCAACCAAACATTATGGGAGCTGGAATGAAAAATCTTGTAGCCATGCTCACACAACTTTCTCAAGCTATGAATCATGTAGGACTTATAAACTAGCAAAGGAAGGAGCAACATTCTGTTGAATCCTTCATGAGGTAGCATCCACCTTCTTTCAGCGGGTCTACTAATCCATTAGTTGCTGAACAATGGATTAGTAATACTAAAAAGTTATTTTCAGTTCTTCAATGTTCTGAACATGATAAATTCATCCTAGTAGTGTATCGTTTGGAAGGAGATGCTGATCAATGGTGGAATCTTATTAATAATACGAGGCAAAGGGATGAAATTGAGTCCATGGAATGGGACGAGTTCAAGAACTTATTTTTCAATAAGTACTTCCCTCGTATTCTCCGAACAAAGATGGAGAAAGAGTTTCTTGAACATAAGCAAAAGGATGATGAATCTGTTGGTACCTATGAAGAAAATATTACAAGACTTGCAAGGTACGCTTCTGGTATTATAATCCAACCTGAGAGTAAGATCGATCGATTCTTTAGTGTCTTAAAACCAAGTCTTCGAAGGGTGTTATCCATAAGGGACTTTAATAGCTACGAGGAAATCGTTCGATGTTCTCTCAAAGTCGAGATGGAGATTGGAGTAACCCATCCGTCATATGGGATTGATAAGAAAAGGAAAATGGAATTCAAAGGAAAATCTAAAGAGCACATAGAAAAGAAGATGAGATTTCCCTTATGATCAAAGTGTGGAAAGAAACATGGAGGGAGTTGTCTTAAAGGGACAAGTAAATGTTTCAAATTTGGAAAGGAAGGTCATCAGGCATTTGAATTCTGCAATGATGGGAAGAAGATGTCTAATGATGCAAACAAAGGAAGGGACACACAGAATGAACCTACTACAATTCAATGTTTCAAGTGCAAGGAGATGGGGCATTATGCCAATCAATGCCCAAATCAAAGGGTTGATGATGATGGTCGACATAAACAAACTCTTAAGGCTAAAGACAAAGGAAATTCACATGAAATTTCTATCAGTGATGTGGAGTACGATAACAGTGTGGTGAAAGGTACACTTACCATCCACTCTAAAGTAGAAAATGTTTTATTTCATTCCGGATCCACACACTCTTTTATTTCTGAAGAATTTTCTAAGGATATCACTGTATTACCTCAACAATTAGATGTTGAGTTAGCTGTGACAACCCCTAATGGAACAAGAGTCGCATCAAAAGTTTATAATTCCTCTCCGATTGAAGTTTGTGGGAAAGTGCTTCCTGCAAATCTTGTAATCCTTCCTATAGTGGAATTTGATGTGATTCTTGGCATGGATTGGTTTTCTTTATATGGAGCTCATATCAATTTCCAAATAAGGGAAGTCACATTTCATATTCCAGATCAATATATGATCTTCTATCGATGCAAGGATGAACATAACCTTCCAGTGGAAATTTCTTCCATCTTATGGGTCTAGATTCCACTGAATGAAGGTTATTTATCTCAAATGGTTGTTGAGAAACTCACGATTAATAATATGCCCATTGTACAAGAGTTTGATGACGTCTTTCCGGAGGAATTTCCAGGTCTTCCACCAAATCGTGAAGTTGAGTTTTCAATAGAACTCGTACCGGGTGCTTTGCCTATTTCAAAGACACCTTATAGAATGGCCCCAATTGAGTTGCAGGAATTGAAGAAGAAACTCCAAGATAATCTTGGTAAGGGATTCATACGCCCTAGTGCGTCACCTTGGGGGTCACCTGTTCTATTTGTTAAGAAGATATATGGATCAATGAGACTCTGCATTGATTATCGAGAACTTAACAAGATCACTATCAAGAACAAATATCCCCTCCCACGCATTGATGGCTTATTTGACCAACTACGAGGAGCTCAATACTTTTCCAAGATTTATCTTCATTCAGGGTATCATAAATTAATGGTCAAAAGAGAGGATATACCAAAGACGGCTTTCCGTACAAGGTATGGACACTATGAATTTATAGTGATGTCGTTTGGTCTTACTAATGCCCCTGCTATCTTCATGGATCTGATGAATAGAGTCTTTAGATACTATCTTGATCAGTTTGTGGTAGTCTTTATAGACGATATTCTGGTATATTCAAAGAGCAAGGAAGAACAAGATGATCAGTTGAGAATTATATTGAAGACCCTGAGAAAGGAGAAGCTTTATGACAAATTTACCAAGTGTGAATTTTGGCTTCAGAAAGTTTCATTTTTGGGTCACATAATCTCAAATGAGGGGATATCTATGGATCCAGCAAAAACAGTGTTTATCGAAAGATGGTCGAGACCAACAACAATAACTGAGATTCGAAGTTTTCTTCGTTTGGCTGGATATTATCGACGTTTTGTGAATGATTTTTCACGATTATCTAATCCACTCACAAAGTTAACTCAGAAAGGAGTTAAGTTTGTTTGGACGGAGGAATGTGAAGAGAATTTCAAGGAGTTGAAAAGAAGGTTATCCAGTGCACCTGTGCTCACACTGCCTTGTAGTGGAGAAAGGTTTGTGATATATAGTGATGCATCGAAGAAGGGGCTGGGGTGTGTTCTTCTGCAAAATGATCTGGTGATAGCTTATGCCTCACGATAGTTGAAAATCAATGAGTAAAATTACCCAACACATGATTTGGAGTTAGTTGCGGTAATCTTTGCATTAATGATTTGGAGGCATTATCTTTATGGAGAAAGGTGTGACATTTATACTGATCATAAAAGTTTAAAGTATATTTTCACACAAAAGGAGCTGAATATGCACCAAATAAGATTGTTAAAGCTGATTAAGGATTACGACTGCTCAATTCATTACCACCCTGGGAAAGCAAACAAGGTGGCCGATGCATTAAGTCGACAAGACCATACCAGTTTATCCATGATGAGGATCACAAAAGATCCAATATTTATGGATTTACAAAGGATGGATCTTGGAATTATAATGGAAGGGGGAAATCGTATCTTTCTCAAATGAATGTTCAACCATCTATACATGTGAAGATTAAAGAGGCGCAGAAAGAAGATGTAGAGTTACAAAAGAAGGTGAGAAATATTCCTGAATTCAACCTTGATTGTGATGGGATAATAAAGTTCATGAATCGGGTTTGTGTTCCTCTGATTCCCGAATTAAAGAAGGAGCTACTGGATGAGGCTCATAGTTCTTCATTCTCTATTCATCCTGGAAGTACGATAATGTATAGGGACCTAAAAGAGTACTTCTGGTGGGATGACATGAAAAGAGATGTCGCTGAATATGTCTCTCGATGCTTGGTTTGACAGCAAGTTAAAGCTGAGAGATAGAAGTCTAAGAGGATGTTACAACCATTACCCATACCCGAATAGAAATGGGAAAACATCACTATGGACTTTGTCACAGGACTTCCTAAAACATCCAAAGGCAATAATGCTATCTGGGTCATAGATGATCGTCTTACAAAGTCTGCACACTTCATTGCTATTGGAGAGGATTTCTCTCTGGATCAGCTTTCCAAGATATATGTGAAGGAAGTGGTAAGATTGCATGGAGTACCAATTTCTATTATATCTGATCGGGATCCGAGATTTACCTCGAAGTTTTGTTGAAGTCTTGATCATACTTTGGATACAGAGTTGAGTTTCAGCACTTCTTATCATCCTCAAACAGACGGTCAGTCTGAGAGAACAATTCAAACTCTAGAAGATATGTTGAGAGCTTGCTCTATGGATTTCAATAGTGGTTGGGATCAACACCTACCTTTGGTGGAATTTTCTTATAATAATAGATTTCACTCTAGTATTCATATAGCTCCTTATGAAGCTCTCTATGGGAAGAAATGCAGGACTCCAACTTTCTGGGATGAAGTTGGGGAAAGAAAGCTATTAGGACCTGATCTTGTTGATGAGATGGCAGAAAAGGTCTGATCTATTCAACAACACATAAGAGCAGCTCAGAGTCGATAGAAAAGTTATTCCGACAACCGAAGAAAAGACCTAGAGTTTGAAGCGGGTGATAAAGTGTTCTTACGAATGTCTCCCTGGAAGAGGGTCATGAGATTTGGAAAGAAGGGGAAGTTGAGCCCTAGATATATTGTTCCTTTCGAAATACTGGATCATGTTGGAAAGGTAGCTTAACGATTGGTGCTTCCACCGAATCTCCCTCATGTTCACGATGTGTTCCATGTATCTCTCATGAGAAAGTACATACCTGATCCTTCACATGTACTCAGCTCAGAAGTTGTACCACTGGAGCAGGATCTTTCTTATGAAGAATAGCCGATTGAGATTCTGGATCGTAGCGAAAAAGTCCTATGAAACAAGACCACTCGATTGGTGAAAGTTTTATGGAGGAACCATCAATTAGAAGAATCTACCTGTGAGCAGAGGATATGATGAGGGAGAGGTATCCTCATCTTTTTGTTACAAAGTGACGAATTTCGAGGACAAAATTCATTTTAAGGGGGGTAGTATGTAACACCTGAGACATTTATGAGAAATATTTTGTTTTTATCAAAGGAATCTTTCACTACACACAAAACTAGCTTGGCTTGCTTTACATGCAACCACGGCCTTCCTCGATAGCTTGTGTCGTACGCAATACCGAGTTTCACTAAACAACGATATGCTATTATAAAAAATTTTAAAACTAGCCATTATGAATAGTAATACTCAGTTCTCGAAATTTTATAAATTTTATTTTTCAAAATGGACTTCATTTTTGTATTCGGAATATCGAAATTAGCCTAGGGTGAAATTTTGGTATTTTTATGAAAACTTTCAATTTTTGATGAATAGTGAAACCACTAAGTGGTAGTTAAAAAAACTGAATTTTTCATAAAACTTAATTTTACCGCTTCTGTGAGTGGAATTTCGAAAATCCAAGACACACAGTTAATATCAAGGACTAAAATGTGGTTCAATGAGATGAAAATAATTTTTTGTGAATAGTAACTTTTTACTTTTTTTACCACTGTTAAAAGTAAATAGGGTAATTAAGGGTAAAAGTGTTATTAATATTACCCTAACACATGTACTAATTCTATTAGATAAGTGAAATTCGGCAAAAAACAACCTTAGCAATAAAATATTACCAATTAGTCCAACTTGGATTAGATTAGGACATTTATTATTAATTTATTTAAAGAAGGGTTAAAATAGTTAAAATCAAAGTTTAATAAGTAAATGATTTTTAATATGATGTTATAAATAAGATAAATTCGACTATAAATATTAATTAAAAATATAAACCAATATCCTACATAATGGTATTTTATTTGTAATTTTTAGACATTATATAATTTAATTTAATTATGACACAACGATGATGCAGTAATTATCTTATTAATGAAATATTGACATAATTGATGTTATAAATACCCAAATAAATGTAATTTGAGATTATTTATGATTTCCACAAATTTTATAGGTTAATATGACATGTTATTATTGATTTAATTAACTTTTTTTGAACTAATTATTCTGTTATGATTTTCACAAAATTCAATTACTAAATAGTGTCAAAATTGACATAAAATAGTTTTTAAAACAAATATTATATTATTAATTTTTATTTTATTCCTAAAAATATAAGGATCGCCCAAATGACTTATATGAGGTTATATATATTAATAATAAACAACTTGGGGTTAGTTTTTCTTGATATAGTATGTTTATTAACCTTATAGTGTAAGAAAACAAGACGACACGATAAAAGTTAAATTATCTAACTTAAAGTTAAATCTAAATTATAAGGTTAAAATTGATACCTGAACTTGTCTAAATTCTATTTGATGAGAGGATTTCAACCCATACCCACCTTATCTTCGAAATATATTAATTTGGAGCTATGAAAAACCGAATTTGACTTTATAATAAAATAATATTTTTAGTTATTCCAAAGGAGCCCCTCTCCTCCCTTATAAAAGGGCACCTCCTCCCTCTCTTCCACACGCCACTTTGAGCCTTCAAGCTCGTCCAAACCCTGACAATTTCTTCTCTCCACTTCCCTAGAGACATCCTAGATGTCCTGGTCTTCTTCAAAGACCAATTTTAGTTCCCTAAAAGGAGGTCTCAAAGAAGCGCTTCAAAGAAGAGGTAATGTCCGTTACATATTCCTTCATCTTTATTTCTTCTTCCACTTATTCTTATTTAGTTTTTTCATTATGAAGTAATAACATAAGTATCACTCATATAATGATATGTTATTATAAGTATGAAACAACCATATTTCACCATCTATCCATCCTACGGAAAACGAAATCACCGCGCGTGCGTACGTATGGAATACCGTCTCCATGCCATGGTGTAATCTATTTTCCACAACCACTTTACTTGGATGGGTATAATGGTGTAAATAATGACTATATATGATTATTGTAAAGTGATATTGATTATGAAATAGTATATATACACTCCAATGCAATTCCACAATCATGGTAACGATATCATCGCTCGTGCGTACGTACGGAATACCGTCTCCACGATGTGATGCGGATCGTTCTACATGATCTTCAATGCATAATGATTATATAAATGAATTTAATGAATGAATATTATATATATTAAACTAATACCATTCTTGAAATGAGGTATCTATAACCTAAAAATAAAAATATGAATTTATTCGACAAAACGCGCATAAGAACAAAAAGTAGTAAGCACCCGAATAACAAGTAGTAATGAAATATTACTAATAAGAAGCTAAGAATATGACCATATATGATATCATAAAAATACGTATGATTCTGGAATAAGTCAATAACATTATTTAAATCATTATACAGGAGGTTCGGACACCTACGAAGCAAATTGGACTTAAGGTAAGGGAAAATCTCGCAATCTCAATTTTTATCCGAGATTGTTTATACTTTAAAATTTTCTGGGGAATATTTATCATCCACATCCATGTTTCATAAATATGTAATATTTATATCCTTCTACAATAGTTTATATCCAATTTTACCCTTCGGTGAGTTTTTAGTAAACGATATGAAATGAATCTTTTGTCGTTTTTCGTACGAGGTACTTTTTGACTTTTCCGACAAAAGTACGAGAAGAATGTTTTTTTAACTTATACGGCATGAATGGATTTTTAAAAAATTATTTCCAAGAAGCTTCCTTTACAAGTTTTCAAGTTTATTTTTAATCACATTCTTTTAGTTTAAAATTGTATGACATGTAAAGAAAGGAAAATGTTTTTAAAGTAGAAAGGATATTTTCCTCAAGAATGGAGTTCAGGTGTTTTATCAAAATTATTTTCCATATAAGATAATATAGGGTTTTGTTTCTATCACTATTAGTACATTGATTTGATTATTTTGTGATGGAATTATTTTTATGAATTCCTTTATCTTATATGAATTGTTTTATGATGTCATGTTGTTTAAGAATCCCATATTTATTACATGGGTTATGCAATGATGTATGATTTATGATTTTGTGGCTCACATAAGAATGGTATCATTATGAGATGGGTGGGACCTATATCTCCCTCCAATGCATTGGGTAAGGATTTTATATCACATGAGATAGACATGGCTGGAATGGAAGGTTAAACTGGTTCAGTGAAACAGGACTGAAACGAGGAGTGAACTCGGTTCAGAAATGGACTTTGTCCACTAAGATAGTCTTGGCAATGAGTCTTGACTAATAAGAAATGATTTTCTATGATTATGTGTGTATTCCACAAAGTTTCATGTTTTATGTTATGATTATTGTGATTACATTTCACTACTATGATTTATCCCATGTTATGAAATTATGATCTCTTTTGCAGGTTAAGATTTCCAAAATTTATGTTCTTATGAATATTATGTGATTGATATTTCTTTTGTTTACCCTTACTGAGCATTTGAGCTCACCCTTTTGTATGTTTTCTTTTCCCAGGTCAGGAAGAAGGTTATTAAGTAAGATATGCCAAAAGGGACTATAGATATAATGAAATAAATGGGAGACAGTGTAGACGCTTTATGAACTAGTTGTTTATGTTTCTCAGTTTCTAAAGAAACTATACTTATACGGTCATCTCGTGGTTTTGTTATATGTTTTAATAAGTATGTTTCAATTTTTAAGTATTAACAATGTATGTAAAGTATGGGTTGTTATAATTTTTATGGATTATTATTCTTTTATTAATATTATAGTTTTGAAACAACTCCTACCTCAATATCATGGTCATGTTGGCACAAGAAACTTCTTGGATTCCACATGGCATGAATTACACTATACATTATCCTCAATATAAATTGAATCCAAGACCCCAACCGAATTTATTCCCTTTGAAAACTAATACAATGCAACACCCATGATCCCACAACCTAGATTTTTTCCACATGGAATGTTCATGGGGAATGATTATTGAGTGAGGATATTTATGTTCTCATGATCTTCTCTTACAATCTTATTACCATATTCAATCAAGAAATCAGAAAAAATTCCAAGTACATTTGAGGTTCGTAGCTCCAATTTGGGAAATTGTTTTTCCTCAATTCAAATTATGTGCCACAAGATTGTTTGAATAAATTCTTGAACCATTGTATTGTTGAGCCCACATGCTCGAATCTAACTTTTTGTTCATAGACATAACTATTTAATGTCCAAGAATTTGTTATATTTTATTATAAATTTTTTATATTATATTATTTTTAGTATTAAATAAATATATGAGTATATATATATACTTAATAATAATATTATTAATATATATATAAATTCGCTTTTTTCTCTTTTATTTTCTCTCTTATCCTCTCCCTAGGGCTTTTCTTTTTCCTCACGAGTCATCAGATTTGGCCTTCTCATTTAGCGATAGAGCTCAGGGAAATGGCAGTTGTGTGACTTCAACTTCATGCGGCACTCATCAGTTTTCTATGGAGAGGGAGAGGAAGATTCACCCATAAGATTTGGACTGGAGCAGCCTTATCTTCCATCTCCAGGTCTATCGGAAATGGTAGTTCTTCTTAGTGAAGTGGTATCATACTCACTAGTCATCCAGATCGACCTCAATGATGATTGGTGTAGTGAAAATGGGAGTCGAAAATATCAGCCTCTTCCCCAATGACTTGGTTTCTATAGAGGTTCAAGTTTATAAGCATAGTGGTTTCTCTTCATCAACGATCTTGGCTTCTTCATGGAGGCATAAAAAATGCTCGGTTTTATATGATTAGATGTAGGACTTCCATATTTCAAGTGATTCACTGTTAATCGAGCCTAGTTTTGTTATTTTTTACATCATCTCGTTTAGATTTTTTTCCTCATCCATAGTTTTCGGGGGTGGAGCTCGACAGTAGAATGAGGTATGGACGAAGTGGTAGATTAGAGGGGCGACAGATAGTGGGAGGGTTGATAGATGATCATATTAATTGATATTATAAAAATTGTTTTCCATAAAATATTAATTAATAAATTTACCCAATTAAAAGAAAGAAATACATGAACAAAAATATTGAAATTAATTCAAGGAATTTCATTTTATTCAAATATCCAAAATGATTAAATTAAATCTTAAATAATATTTTCAGATTCTGAACTGGTGAGACAGAACATCCAAAATTAATTTTAATTTTTTTAGAAAATCAAATTTCCAGAAAATATTTATTCCCCCAAAAAAATCATCAATCTAATAAAATGAAAGAATTATTTTCATGTAAAAAAAATTATTTTAAAATATACGAATTTAGTCCCCAAAATACAAATTTTAATATGAAACTCACATGTTGATAGTTACAACATCAATTTATCAAAAATCATTAAATCTTCATATAAAACACAATTTTAGTATTAAAAAAACTCAATTATTTTATCAAAATAGATGTTGAAAAGTAAGTAAACATATACCTCATCAATGTTCATACATTAATATCATCAATAAATATCCATAATTTTTTTAAAAAGTCACTTCATTTCCTTCATGATGATGTTAAAAACACCCAGAATGTTGTCTTTTAACCGATTGACAAAATTTCGATTCTTCAACTTCAACATATTCTCTCAAATACCCATAAATTCACCGCATTTAATTTTGAGTGACTATTTATTTTGAAAACAAGCTAATACTTCCATATATGTTTCAAAGAAACTTAGAAGTTTTATATCAACTTCCATGTGAAATGAACTCCCTCTATCCAAAATATATGAATTTTCCTTTTGTTGCGATATCCAGAACTGGGGATTTATCATTTTATTTATTTTTATTATTATAATTTCTGTAAGTTTTAAAATTCATTCACAATTGGTTTTGAAAAATGGTAATACTATGATAAAATTCATGAAACAGTTGGGTTAATATTCTATAAATGATTTCAACACCTAAAATAGGTTTTCCATCATTATTTCACAAATTAATTACTTCCTTTAATTTTTTATTTTTGAGTGAGATGAACCCCACTAAAATATTTCATTATTAATATTTTAAGTTCATAGATTTACCCTTCATTGAACCAAATTTCATTTTTGTTAGTTTGAATCCATCTAAGTACCAACAATATCCATAAAATTAATGCTTTCTTCTATAAATAATTTTTTTTCAAAACTATGGCCCTTATTATCCATAAAATTTTTGGAATCTAATTTCATCATCTTTTTTCATACCAAAATTATTAGAAACCCTAAAAAAATAATATATTCATTAAGATTCTTTCTTAAAATTGTTAACCTATAATTTACATCATATTTATAAATCAAGTTGGTATTTTCATATTATTCATATTTCTTGAATTTCTTTTTTTTGCCAAAATCTTCACAAATTAGGCCTTCATCATTAAATAATCCTTCTCTTTAATCGATCCATGACCTTTTAATCCCTGTAAGTGAGTTCCTTTCTCATTGACACAATAATCAAACCTCATTAAGACTTCACCACCCATGATAATTACATTAAAGCATTATATTATTTATTACACAAATTTATCTGTGTAAACCTAGAACTTGTTAAACTTATTTTCAAAATATAATAAATTTGGTTTAATAATTTTAGTTTAATTTTATTCTTAATTAAATTTCTCATTCATAGCGTCTTTTATCTTCTTCTATTAACTTGATAACATCTAAAAAATCATTAATCTCCTTAGAAAAAATTGATTCTCTATCAATACATGAAGAACAATATTATTATAATATTGAGAGTTTTTATTAAAAAAATTATTTTCTTTCTCCTTTTTGGATGTATTTGAAAGAAACTCCTTTAACTCATGCTTTAAAAAAGACCATCTATGCTTCTTCCTTATTTTCATGAACATTATTTTCATCAAAAGTGAACTTATCCTCTATCACTTATTTGATCAAAAAAACATCATCTTATTCAATTGATGTATTGAATTTTTAAAGCCCCACTCCTTCACTGAGGTAGAAAATCTTTTTTTATAAAAACTCTTGTTTTTTGTCATTATAGAGGTTTATGAAGGGGTTTGGGTGGTATTTGGTGTGTTCAAGAGGATCTATATTAGAAACCATGACTATAATAAGATATTGTAGTCTAATTGGCTAGTTGGTATAGGACCACCCGCTAGACAATGGCCTTTTAAGTGGCCTGCAGGCCCTTATAGGGAATCCAAATGGATGGTGATCCCAACAAACACCAATTGATGGGAATTGGGAACTTTTTAAGGGGAAAATGTCATTTCACCCCTTTCCCCCTTTCTTCTTAACTTGAATTTTTTTTTATATTTATCCATTTATATCACTATAGTCACCCGTACATTCATATTATTCTTATTCATGGATCTCCTTCAATTCATGAGCTCTTTTCTTTCCATTTGATGTGTTGGAAGGATTATGGTGTGTAAAAAAATCAACTTCCCCCTTTCCTTTTTTTCTTTCACCATCAACTATCGTCACACCATTTATGAGGGTCATTCCATTTGGGGGGGGGGGGTTATTCTGGTTTTGTGACTTCTCTTTTTTGGATTAAAATGATGGTTGATACAAAATGAGTGGGTCTCTCCAAGATTAAGTTATGTGGTATATGTTATATTCACTTAAAATCATTATATCATATTGCATTTTGGCTTGAATAATCATGTCATCTTACTAGCACATTGGCCGGCAAATTAATTTAAATTGTTTGTTTCCCATTTAATGTGTCAAAATATTCCATGGGTATATATAAATATGTTAGCTTTGGGATAACATTGGTTGGAGCATTTAAATTAGTAAGATATGCTTGTGCCTTCAAATTGGGTGAATTAAATTCGATGGTTAAAGGATTCCCTTGGTAATGTAACGAATTTTTTGTGGAATGTGGATTTTATAGGATTACCCTTAAGAATTGATAATTATTATTTCCATGGAACTCTTAAATGGTATATTTTAAATGAACCCTAGTGGTGAAGATAGCATGTATTGCTAAATAGTTTTATGTTTATGTTTTGGAATAATGACTTTTTTATTATCTTGGAATGTTTATGAGAATTTGAGTTCCTTGGAAACTTCCTTGGATTCCGTATCAATTTTATTAGAGTGGAATTACATGGATGATCCTTGAATTCTACTAAGGGACTCATGTGAATTCTATGAGTGAATATTTAATTAGATTAAATGTGTTCTAAATCTATGTAATTCCTTGAGAGATCTAGTGGATTCTATATATAATCATTACTGTAAATTAGATTGGGAGGACCCCCCTTGGATTTTGGTAATGTTCATATATATTGAATTCATGAAATTAATTTCATTCAATCTAAGTGAGAATCCATTATTGAATGACATGTGATGAGATCTCTAGATTCAATTTGATCATATTGGTGTGGAATGCCTAAGGTGTGAGCCTTGTATTTCAATCGAGTTGTTATTATAAATGTCAAGGACAAGTCCTTGAGCCCCGAAAAGATAAATTTATTTCTTTGGTAATTAATAGAGGATAATGATATCATAATCCAAGTGGATTTCCTTAGGTTACTTGTTTATGGTTTCCTCAGTAATTTAACATGGAATCGATTTGAGAGATGAAACTTCCATTGTGTTCATATATTGGTGAAGGTTGAAGCACGTAGTGTCGAAGTAGGTTATCCCCTTGAGACCTAAGGTATGACTGGGTTTTATTTATTTATATAACTTATTATAATTACTTCTTATCATATTTATTTCACACCATTATTAATTATTCTCACATACATGAATTGTAGTAGATACCATTAGTGGTGGTCTACTGAGTTGTACTCACAACCTTCTTAGGCCACCATGACAGTTAGGAGCCTGAGCAGATGGTACATGGTTGTAGACTAGGACAAGGGAATTAGCCTTATTATTGATGCTTGATTATAGCAAGGTCATATTTTTTGTGTTGGGATCTAGGCTAAGGAAATATATATATGGAGTTATGCAATTATTTGGTCTTTTTACCTTTTTATTACTTTTGGAGATTATTATACATGACATGATTGATATACATTCACTATATGTTTTATATGTAGCATTATTATGATATCTCATAGGATGTGACATGGTGTTTTAGTACATACTATTTATTTGTATGGTTTTGTGAGGCTATATGATGTTTACCTTATTTATGCTATGTTGAGCTCTGCCCAGAGGGTTTAGTCTCTCAACTGGACCACCTTAAAAACCTCACTAGTAGTTGGAATCACTATGGGAAAATAGCTTTTTACGACAGGGTATTTGTGAAGGGAATTAATCCCGTCCCAAATTTCTCGTACCAGAGATTATTTGTGATGGGGGATTCTGCCCGTCGTAAATAATTAATTATTTGCGATGGGATTTGGGGTCACATCGCAAAATGTTTGGCACAGTTCTCACGCCAAACTGCAGGATGGTTATTTGTGACGGGGAGATTTTCTCATCACAGATAGTGTGTCGGTCATAGGGTATTTGTGACGGGACCCGTGGCAAATACCTGGCAGTAGTAAAAAGGTTTTTGTGACGAGATGTTGTCTTGTCGCTTAAAGTGTTTCGGCAGGTACCTTTTACAACGGGTCCCGTCGCAAATACTCTTTTAACAGCCGACTGTAATTAATGTGGGTGAAAGTTTTTGCGATGGGTCCCATCGCAATAAATACTATTTGTGACGGGATGCTGGTCACAAATAGTCTCGTTGCCACTAATCCAACCTATTTATATCCCCATTTTTTTTTCAAATCCTCCTCTCAATTCTCACACACACTCTCTCTCTGAAATCTATTTTCAGAGTGAAAATTTGTGTGAGTTAGTTTCTTTTTCATGAAAAAGTTGTGCAGTTGTCTACATCAATAAGAGATCAAGTTTAAGAGTATTTATATTTTATTTAATTTAGTATTTATTTCATTTTTTTATGTTAATTTTAAATATTTTTTATTTGTTGTAATTATATTAGATTTAAATTTTTTTGTTATCAGTATTTATTTGTTATAATAAATTGAAATTATTAGTACTAATTTTTAATAATTAATAATAAATAGGAATAATTATTAATAAATAGGAATAATTAGTAAAAAAATGAATAATTAGTAATAAATAAGACTAATTAGTAATAAAATGGGAATAATTAGAAATAAATAAGAATGATTAGTAATAATTAGTAATAAATAGTAAGAAATAGGAATAATTAGCAGTAAAGTTTAATAATTAGAAATAAATTTGAATAATTAGTAATAAATATGGATAATAAGGAATAAATAGGAATAATTAGTAATAAATAAGAATAATTAGGTATAAGTAGTAATAAATAGTAATAATTAGTAATAATTAGTAATAAATAAGAATAATTAGTAATAAATAGGAATAATTAGTAACAAATGTGAATATTTAGTAATAAATAGGTATAATTAGTAATAAATAGGAATAATTTGGAATAATTAGTAATAATAAATAAGTATTTGGAATAATTAGTAATAATTAGTAATAATTAGGAATAAATAGTTATAATTAGGAATAAATTTTAATAAATAAAAATAATTAGTAATAAATATAACTAATTAGTAATAAATAGGAATAATTAGTAATAAATATGAATACTTAGTAATAAATAGGAATAATTAGTAATAAATCGAAATAAATATTAATAATTTGTAATAATTGTGAATAAATAGTAATAAATATGACTAAATAGTAATAAATAGTAATAAATAAGAATAAATAGTAATAAATAGCAATAATTATGAATAGATTGGAATAAATATGAATAAATAAGAATAAATAATAATAAATAGGAATAAATATGAATAAATAGGAATCAATACGAATAAATAGGAATAAATACAAATAATTAGCAATAATTAGCAATAATTAAGAATAAATAGGAATAAATGGAAGTAATTAGGAATAAATAGGAATAAATAGGAATAAATAAGATTAATTAGTAATAAATAGGAATAACTAGGAATAATTAGTAATAAATATGAATAAATATGAAGAATTAGTAATATGTAGAAATAATTAGGAATAATTAGTAATAATTAGTAATTATTACTAATAATTAGTAATAATTAGTAATAATTAGTAATATTTAGTAATATTTAGTAATATTTAGGAATAATTTGTAATAATTTGTAATATTTAGTAATATTTAGTAATAATTAGTAATAATTGGTAATATTAAGTAATATTTAACAATATTTAGTAATATTTATTAATATTTAGTAATATTTAGTATTAATTAGTAATAATTAGTAATAATTAGTAATAATTAGTAATAAATTGTAATAATCAGTAATAAATAGTAAAAAATAATAAAAAATAGTAAAAAATAGTAATAATTAGTAATAATTAGTAATAAGTAGTAAAAATTAGTAATAAATAGTAATGATTATTAGTAATTACTAATAATTAGTAATAAATAGTTCTAAATTGTAATAAATTGTAATAAATTATAATAAATAGAAATAAATAAGAATAAATAGGAATAAATAGGAATAGATAAGAATAAATTAGAATAAATAGGAATAAGTAAGAATAAATAGGAATAAATATGAATAAATAAGAATATATAAGAATAAATAGAAATAATTAGGATTTAATTTGAATAAATAAGAATAAAAAGAAATAAATAGGAGCAAATAAGAATAAATAAAAATAAATATGAATAATTAAGAATAATTAGGAATAATTAGGAATAATATCAATTTTAATAAATTGTAATAACTTTGCACAATTTCTAGTGAATTGATGACACTCCTTTTGCTCGATGAATCTTATTCTTTCAACTTTCATCGAATCAAAACATTATGAAAATTATTCTTCTACGTATGCATATCCAATATCGTATGCACAAGATTGAATATGCATTCGTAAGACCATATGTTTTTTAATGTTTTCAGCAAATGATAGTTGCAAGAAGATGATTGATCGACAAAAAGGGGGGCTCTTTTTTCCGACGACTCATTTACCTACATCTTTTTCACTCTAAAATCACAATGAAGAATCTTCTCGAAGGCACGCTTATACATTCTTGTATGCATGAGAATGAATATTCATACCTTTGAGCAGATTATTCATTGTGATTTCATTGTGGAAAAGATGCAGGTAAATGAGTCGTCGAACAAAAGAGTAGCCGTCAATTCACTAGAAATTATGTCTCCCAAAATTAATGGTAATTATTAAGATGTAGTTGTAATTATTTATCTTATTTATCTAGATAGTGTTTTTATAATATAAAATAATTTAAAAATAGTGAAGATTTTATATTTTGTAGAAAAATATGGAACAAAGAAATCGACATCAGTCATTATTAGATGACCTTGCTTGGATAAATCAACGTAGAAATCCAAACGACTCTAGTTTAAATCCTATATATATTGAGGGTGTTGAAGCTTTCTTATCATTTGAATCATCAAAACCACAATATGTTTCAGAAGGCACAATCAAGTATCCTTATAAAAAATGTGCTCTGGTAACATTTAACACCTTTGACAAGGTTAGGGGATATCTCTTATAGTTTGGTTTTCAACCAGATTATGTTTTTTGGTATCAACATGGTGAATGGAGTTCCATAGAAGATACTAATAACTTGATTTTGAATCCATCATGGTTTCAAAAAAATTTACATGATGTTGTAGGTCCATCTGTTCAATAAACTGAAACTCATGATGATATTGATTTAACTCTTGAGTTGGCACCATCTGAATTTTATGAGTTGATGAGTTCTGCTGAGGATGTATTATATCCTAGTTTCAAAAAAAGAAAATTAGATGTGGTTGCAAAATTTATGGCTATTAAATCAGATAATGTAATGTAAAACAACTGTTTTGATCAGATATTTTATTTAGTTAAAACAATATTACCTGAAGGAAATGTGTTGCCTACAAATTAATATGAGAGAAAGAGGTCGGTTCATAATCTGGGCTTTAATTATAAGATGATTCATGCATGTGAAGATGATTGCATCTTATATTCTAGTGAAAATGAGTCACGAGATAGTTGTCCCAC
Organism: Viscum album; assembly: GCA_963277665.1. Lineage (NCBI taxonomy): Eukaryota > Viridiplantae > Streptophyta > Magnoliopsida > Santalales > Viscaceae > Viscum > Viscum album. Next base: position 947,412,868 of record OY728155.1, on the reverse strand, counting down.
ATGTGGACAATCGAGGTAAAATAAGCTCAACTAGGGAAGTCTGGATCGAATCCTGTAAACCAGTTGAGATATTTCCCCCTTACACCCGGCTGCAACATTTATTTTTGTCTCAGAACACAACGTCAAGGATGTAATGGCACAAAACCAATAATTCAACCGATAAAAGGTTGAACCATCCATCTGATGGTGATTCATGTAAACATTTTCACCGTCTGCATCCATCTTAGATGCCACAAACGTTCAATTGGGTCTTTCTACTAATGGTTTCTGTCTGTTTGGTTCTTATTTTATTCAGTATTCATGTTGGCCTTCCTTTATAACTCTATACAATTTACCTCTATGGATGCTGATAAAGGAGCCCTATATCTTCTTGACCTTATTAATCCCAGGGAATCCGAAAAAGAATATTGATGTTTATTTGAAACCATTGATTGATAAGTTAAATTCATTAAGGAGTAATGGTGTTAGTACATATGATGTTTTTGCGAAACAAAATTTTATATTAAAATTTGTATTGATGTGGATGATTAGTGACTTTCCGGCATATGACATGTTATTTAGATGGATTACACATGGTCCGAAATCATGTCCTTAATGTATGAAATACAACAAAGCCTTTATGATTGTTCATGGAAAAAAACCTTCCTATTTTGACTGTCATCACAGATTTCTTCCAACCGATCATGCTTTTCGAAGGAACAAATCTCATTTAAAAAAATGTACAATTGAAAGGGATGAACCTTCAAAAATGATCTCAGGTACAGAGATAAAATCAGTTGTATTTTCATTACCTCCAATCAAATTTGGGCCAACACTAAACCAATAGAAGATTCTTCGCTTTGGGAGAGAACATAATTGGATAAAACAGATCACTTTTTGGGATCTTCCATATTGGTATGATTTGTTGGTCCACCACATGTTGGATGTCTTGCATATTAAGAATATTTATTTTGATAATTTATTTCATATAGTTTTGGATACACCTGGTAAGACCAAAGATACTGTAAAAGCACGATTAGATCTTTCCCAAATTTGCAGGCGAACAGAACTTGAACTATTTGAAAATGTCAGATCACATAGGTTAATGAAGCTAAAAGCATATTATACAAGTCCCAAAATGAGTATCTTATTATTTTATCAGTGGATTTCTGATTGGAGACTTCCAAATGGCAATGCTTCCAATTTGGGACGATGTGTTAAGAATGGTCATATTACCAAATTAAAAAGTCATGATTGTCATGTTATAATGAAAAGACTTATGCCAATTGAATTCATATTTTTTATGAATTCTGTGATTTGGGATTCGATAACAGACATATCATATTTATTTCAAGATATTTTTGTAGTGACAGTAGACTATTATGCGGTAAGAAAACTGGAAGAAGATGTTTCTGTAATTATATGAAAACTATAAACAATCTTTCCACTTTCTTTCATTGACACAATGGACCATCTATAGTTTTGATTTATTTACCCATTTGATATATGCATGCCGAAATTGAAAAAAAAAAGTATGTAACAAAGCATCAGTTGAAGGCTCAATTACTGAAGCTTATTTGGAAGAGGAAACTGCTTTTTTATGCTCTCACTATTTAGAATATTAACATCCCTCAAAACAAAACCAGATGGGATGAAATGAGGGAAATGTTAATGAAGAAATGGAAAATCAATTATCAGTTTTTAATCAGCCAAATCTTGGCTTCATTGGAGTTTAAGAACGATGGATTTCAGATGATGAACATCACATAGCTCATACATATGTTTTTTACAACTATGAAGAAATGACATCATTTGTATTGTGAGTTCTTTTATCACTTATTATATAATTTATGTTACAGAAATTAAACTTATTTTATTTGTAGGTTATAGGGTAATAATATCAAGAAACAACTTCCCCAAATTATAACAGCTGCTCTTGAAAAACGTAGACAAAAAAAATTTCTGAATGGTTTTAAAAACTGGTAACATAAATTATTTAAAATTTAATATTAATTTAGTTTACTATTTATTTTATTTATAATTGATTTACAAATATTTAGGTGTCTCAACATGCTGATAAAATTGATAAGCGACTGTTTATATTGAGTAACACACCGTTCAAAATGGTTAAATATTATAATTCATATGTGGTGAATGGTTTCTGATTTCATACATGTGAATATGGGGAATAAAAATAACATTGAACAGTGGAGATTTTTTTGAGAGGATCACATCATAGAAAAACTGAAGTTGACTTTTACGATATTCTGGATGAAATTATTGATCTATGTTATCTAGGAAAAAATTACATAATGATGTTTAAATGTCGGTGGTAGGTTACTGAGAGAGGCTTTCATGTTTATCTGACTCATGGAATCATCGATATTAAATATAAAAGTCTTTTTATAGTAAATGAACCATTTTTACTGGCTCAACAGGCTCATCAAATTTATTATGCAAAGTATTGTGATACTTCTAGAGACCTGAGTGATTGGTGGAGTATAATAAAAATGAAATCTCAGGAAAATCAGTTTTCTCAAACTTAATGTGGTTCCGCTGAAGTGGAAATGATTTAAATTTTTCAAGAGACTACTCAAAATACATCTTTTTCACAAATAAATGAGAATATAAATGATGACTCCCCACAAATAAGGGATAATGGTGACGAAGATGTTAACAATATTGAAAATGAATTTGAAATGAGAAGATATGATGAAACTAAAACTCATATGGATATTGATGATGCCAAGGAGGAATATGAAGACATTGAGATTGTCAGATATGAAGATGATGATGAAGGCGAACATTGAAATAGTTAAATGCTGGTTATAATCATAAATAATATATATCTATATATAATAGTTATTTTAAACTATCCACTAAAAATAATCATTTGGTGTTTTAGATGGACCCTGATCTACTTCATGAGATACAAGAGGCTGAGCTACCTTTGGATGAGGGGGATTTGGGATCATCTGACCCTTAGCCTACTGGTGGTTCAGGGGGTATGCGGAGGGGGAATGGTCTTGCATGACTGCTGATTCCTGACCCTATCCATGAGTGACGTCCATATGTTGGCTTCGATTTACACACATAGTGGTATTTTAACCTGTATATTTTAGTTAGAATTCATTAATTTATTTATATAAATACTAATTTTTTGATTATTTATTCTTATTTCACGGTTTTGAGGATTTAGCTGTTAGATAGGGGAGCGTTATCTTGCGCAATTATTTTTCTCAGCCATGGATCACATGAGAACAGATTCCAGTTGATGTGCAGCTCTTCATGTTCAATCATTGGCTGGTACGTAAATAAATAATATTTATTTTGAAATTTATTCCATTAATAACTTGTTATTATAAATTATTTGTTGGGTTTATGGTATCCCATCGATGATAGCATGCGTGACACTATCCATGCGGCATGGGAGGCATCTATGTTTGACTGTTTCTGTCAGTTTTTCCACAATTTGAGATTGACGACCATTAAGAAAGCACAAGTGACAGATTTTGATGAGTCCTGTAGAGCCCACCGACCAGAGTAAATTTAATATCTTGTTTGGGATGGATTACGTTTACACTAGTTGGGTAGTGGATTTCAGAGGAGGTATTTAGTGGGTCAGCAGTACCGGGGGAGATAGGAGGTGACACATCGAGCTTTTATCCATACATTCAGCACACATTGAGAGTATCTGGTAAGTATTTTTTTAAAATATTTTATATAAAATTAAATATAAAAAATATATTTTATATTATTTTAGGGATTCGAGCATCCCGGAATTATGGATTACGACGTTTATTGGATGATGTACAATGATCCATCTACTGGAGAGATTAGAGGTGATCGCCAGCATCGAATTGTGGTTAGTATTATTTTTTTATTTTTACCATTAACTGCATATAATATTTTCACAATTTTAATTTCAAATTAGAATAGAAGGAGTAATATGAGGATGAGACCTCTCAAACACAGGCTTAGAGTCAGGATGAGGTGACTAATCAGACCCGTGCCCACCATTTCGATGAGGAGGCATGGATGTAGCCGACTCAGTATGGCTTTGAGAAGGGCCGAGTAGTTGGTATCGGCTCTCATGTGACTCATGGTAATTATTATAGTACTGTTGCGATGTCGGTGTATAGCTCGAGAGGAGCTCGTGGAGAGGCATCATCTTCTGGCTCATTGTATCAGGAGAAGTTGCAAATTCAGGCTGAGCTTATAGAGAGTTTTCAAAAGCAACATGAAGTGATACGTTAGCAGCAGCCGCAGTAGCAACATCACTATGAGGAGATGCATCGATGGCAGTCGCAGCAACACGAGTAGATGAAGTACATGCGTCATCTGACTCATAGTTTAGGGATGAAGTTTCCCCAACCACGTCCTACAACTCCTCCACCACCTCCAAAAGATGACCCCCAATGATTTTTTTTCATGTTAAAAACATTTGAATTCAAGATTTTTTGTAATATAAACTATTTCCAGTTTATGTATTTTATATTGGTGCGAATATTGCATAATTTTTTTTAATATTTTATTATTTATTATTACTATTATATTTTTTAATGTTTGTTTATTTTACTAATAATAATAATAATATTTTATGATTTTTTTAAATTTTTTTGTGAATATTGAGAATTTTAATATATTTTTTATTTTTATAATATTCATATTATTTTTTCATTAATCGGTGTTTTATTAAATATATTTTTCTAGCATTATATATTTTAGTGTTTTTTTTATTTTAATAATAATAATAATAACAATATTTTATGAGATTATTATATTTTTTTATAATATTGAGAATTTTATTATTTATTAATTTTTTATTATTTTCATAATATTAATATTATTTTTTCATTAATTATAATTTTATTAAATATATATATTTTTATTTTGGTTATTATTTGTGACGGTACCTATTGCGATGGGATCCCATCGCAAATAGTTTAAATATATATTTTTAAATAATATTTGCGACAGCACCAAAGGCCCGCCGCAAATAGTATTTGTGATTTTCCTGTTGCAAAAGGTTTAATTATATATAATGTATACAATCGAAGACTTATTTACGACGGAGAACTTCCCCATCGTAAATAGTATTTTCTATGGGCCCATCGCAAAAAGTTTATTTATATATAATGTATATAATCAGAGGCTTATTTATGATGGGGAAGTTCCCCATCGCAAAAAAAGTTCTATGGGGCCGTCACAAAAAAAGGTATTTTCGACTCTGTTTTATATAATGGTATATTTGTGACAGGACCCCGTCACAAAAGCTTATTTGCGACTGGATCCCATCGCAAATATCCCACTGCAAATAGCACAAATTCCAATAGTGAATCATCAAAAATATGGGGAGTCTTGCTTAAGGCCATGTGGAGCACTATCTCGAGGAACTGGTTAAGTGGAACATTTGATGAGGCTTTATGAATTTTCATCAGAGTAGTTTTATCATTACCTTAAAATTTTGGAATGGTAGATTGGAGACTAAGAGGTTTTTGAGGCTTGGTAATGGCCTCGTCAATAGAAGTCTCAGTCCCACGTATGGTGGAAAATATAGTTTTATAGGGATGGGGATTATGGTTTTTCTTTTTCTTTTAAAATTTATTGATTTCTACATCAAATGGTTCACATTGGTGTGGTGTTATGGATTCATGAGATGTTTACACTAGAATAGAAAAAAAAAGCTGGAGTGTGTGTTCAAGAATCATTTTAGGCACATAGGATTTATATTTTATTCATATGTTAAATGTGATTTATAGTTACCTGGGATTCACTTCAAATGGTGTTTTATTTAATGTCTGTGGGTTTTAATACTAGTGATTTATATTGTCCTATCAATTTAAATAATTAGGTGAGGTTATTCATTTAATGAGTCCGTATTTATTTATTTGTGTTTTCCAAATATAAATTAATGGTGGCATTCTACTCAACCAATTCAAAGTGTGACCCCTTGTAAATTTAAGGTTGATATAAATGGATTATTTTAGTGATGGTTTGGGATAATAAAATTATACTAAGTTACTAAAAATTTCTTTTTCATTTTATCTTTGGAATACAATCTGATCTAACTAAACTGGATTTTCATGTCTAAATGAGTGAGGAGCCATTGAAATTCAAAATCTTGATGAATAGTGAAGAAATGAAAATGTGTATCTTATGGGAATAATAGTAATGTGATTTGGATATTATATGAGGCCTATAGAGATAAATTGGAAAAGTCTGTATGAACAGTCTATAAGTGATTTAATATTCGAAATTATTATCTCTTGATATTCAATGTAAAGTGAGGTTAGATAAATGGGGTTCCTGTCATAAAATGAAGGGTTATTTCCACTACATTTTTTGATAAAGACATCACATAAAAACTTTGTGGTGATGGACATCGGAAATTTAAGGGAACTTGAAAATGACAATGTATTAAATTTATATGTTATATGAGAATTGAATCAAATTAAATAATGGATTTTTAAAATAAAATAATAGTATGGAACATATCATGTGTTTTCTCTTAGAACATATGAATTTAATCTTATTTAACAATGTATATGGATGTAAGACTATATAAGGGAACTAAAAAATGAAATACCTATGAAATGTAAAGATTCCATAAATGAATAAGAAAAGATGAATCCATATAGAATAATGGGTTGTATCCCTTGGTAATAGACAGGGATCATGGAATTTCACATGCTGTGACATTGTGTGAAATATGTTGACCCTTTTATTTTAAGTATGGGCTATAGAGAGATATTGGGTTGTGACACCTTTATAGTAAGCATTTTTCTATGTTTATGTGGTGGATAGTTGTGATTTGTGGTTATTTTTATCTTGTTATGATTCATGTATTCGTGATATTTTCATAAGGATGTTTCCTAAGAGCTATGACATGGTGTTTTATTAAGACTAATCTATATAAAATGACCTAGTGATCTTTATATGTGACCCAACTTTTCAATGAGATTATTTCTAATGATATGTGAGGGTGAACTATGATGGGGGTTCACCCATCCTTGTGTATGGTTTTATGTGTAATGTATGAGAAGATTATATGTCTTATGTAATGAGAGGTTCTATCAATTTTTATGTTTGAGAACTTTAAGTGCCTTGGGTTTTATAGAAAAAATATATTAGTGTTTTAGTTCCCTAAGATTTAAGCTTTATTAGATGGGGGTGATCATTTCGATTCCTAGCCTGTTATCTTATAGTGGGTTCTGATGGCATGGTTGATGATGGTCTTATATGGGTGAGTCCTATATTAGTGAAGTGTGATGAAACATAATAGGTTAGAATCAATGTATGAGAAGTGCTTATAGTCATGTTTTTTAGGCATGTAGATTATTTTAGAATACTCAGATAAATCGAGTTAGTTTTTGTGAGGTGTTTTGGTTTGGTAATTAGGTTCCCTAAAATCAAGGATACACTGGTCAGGGTTGATAAAGGCTTTTGAGTTACATTATCTTGTTCATTCTGGGGAAACATGAGTGATAGTGATCATAATGTATAGTTTAGACTACAAGGGTGAGATCAATGTGGTTCAGGGCCCTGTAGTTTTTATATTTTTTATGTTATATGGTAAGGGTGGATATATTCTATATATTAGAAAGTTTCTTAGATGATGGGTGGTCATGGGGAGAGTTATGGATTGATCAGATGCTTCACCTGACTTGTGAGTGGGTCTCAGTATTATGGCATCCCGCCTTTTTATTACATAAATTTCATTACATTTTACATACATGGCATCTTTAAAGTTTAGTGTTTGGGAAATCAGGGACATAATACATGAAAAAACATAAAACATATTTATAATAGAAATTTAAGGCTTCATCATAGGATCGTCCTAAGTAAAATTACTACATCTCATAACCTGGAGACGTACATCAAAGGAAAGGGTGAGTAGAAGGCCCGGTAAGGAAAACAAGGGAGCCAGTCTACTTGTGAAATAAATAAGAACATAATAAAAACATAAAGACATGAGAAATAGAAGTAGAGGCATTTATTAATTAAAAATTACATTAACTATAACATGAATATGTCGCTACAACATTTAATTTAGATATTCATGAACATATCACCAAGGTGTCATAAAAATTACCAAGGTTATTCACCAAGGTGTCATGAAACTTATCATCTCTAGAGATTAAATTCTTTACCCAATTAATTACAGCACTATCTAAGAACACCCTTAATATGTCATCATTTTAATTTGAGCCACAATTATCATAATCAAACATTTCATAAATAACTCAAAAATAATAAAAGAACTGGGTTTCATTCAAAATTGCAACGTTTTAAAAGTGCTTTAAAAACATGATAATTATGTCATTTATAACACATGGAAAGGGAGTTAGGGTTATATGTATGTCAATTAAAGAATAAAATATATAAATTTTATGTATTTCTGAATACCCATGGAAATGAAAATAGATTTGGGTATTCTTGTAAATAAAACAAGATAATTTCTTGAGAAAAAGAGAGAGATTTTGAGGCAAAAATTCTACAGCATAACGATTATAAAACATGGTTTTAGAAAACATTAAAAAGAGAGGGTACATGGGTAACCCACTTATAAATAACTTATAATACAGTATAAATACATAATAACATGGTGGTACGGAAATTTTATGGAAATTATAATGACATACTACATGAAAAGGAAACTTGAGAGGAAAGAGAAGATGTCATTTCTTTTACAAAAAGTTTGGCAGGCTAACGACGTCAATTAAAAATTTTGAAATAAATTTATGAGAGTGAAAATGGTATCTCATTATTTTGAAATGAAATGGAAAATTTTAAAGATATAGAATAACAAGACCCCAAATAATAAAATGAAACTATAAGACATAACATAAAGGAATTCATGACTTAAAGGAGGAGGGTGAAAGGTTCCCTTACATTGTAGAGTAACATCAAAGTCATGATGGTCAGGACCTTGGGAGGGTTATGTGAACATTGGGAGGACTAATTGGGAGGTAGAAAGACCATATATTCGTTTATGAGGGTTTTGGAATGAAACTAAAGTGGGAATGGCATTGTATTTATATGAAAAGTGAGGGAATAAATTATTAATTTCCAAGGGACACCTCATCAGTGGTATTTTAAAATCCAGGGGATTTCCAGTGGTATTTTCCCATGGAATTGGACACTTGGGACACCTAATAAAATATATTACTATTCCAAAGTCTACCAGATTATTTAAATCATGATTATATCATAAATTATGTCATTAAACACCCAAACTCAAATCTGTATTTTTACTATTCACCAAAAAATTAACTGTTCAGGAAAATCCCAAAAATTAACTCAAACCTAATATCGATGCTATGAATTCAAAAAATGAATTCCATTTTATGAAAATAATTTTCTAAATAATTTTAATTTAATTTTTAAATTAAATCATTATTTATTCCAAAAATACAACTTTAAAACTATAACTCATTTTATAACACCTTAAGGAAGTAATTGTGGTCCCATAAAATTATCGTATAACCATAAGAAAATAAATTAACAATTTATGATTAAATGTTAGGAAAATACATTTCCATTTTAAATTATTAAATGAATTATAAAAATATAAATAAAATACTTATGACATACAAAAATACCAAAAATTAAACTATGATCATTTTTTCACTTTTAAGATGTCTAAAATGTATTTATACATTCATGGGTGAAGTTTCTATTTTTTGGTCGATTTACTATTTATTACTATTAATTACTATTCATATGGGTATGTTACTATTCATACTTTACTATTAACTAAAAATGAATTTGATCTTATTAGACTCTAAATTTCTTACTGAACACTACAGTTTAAGACCATTTTTGGAAAAATAAATTCACATTATTACTTATTTATAGAATTCAAAAAATATTTAAATACCCCCTTTTTCAAAAATTCATCAATAATATGGTACTTCTATAAATTCATCCTATATTTATCCGGACATTTGAAATTTACATATTTTACCATAATAAGAAGAAAAAAAAGTTTCTACCAAAGAATTACAGAATGTAACTAAGGCTTCGTTACACAGCCCCTTATAACACCTGCATAGGACATAAGTTTAATTTGTGCTATGGTGATAGAATCTTGCGGTGGCTCGGACATCATTTCCCAAGTGACTATTTCTATCAGCTTGAACTTCTCCCTTAGATGATTCTGTTCAAGCTTCACATGTTAAAGTTCAGCTTGGTCTTGGACTAGAGCAAATCCCGGTGATGTTGCCTCCTTCCCAATCTCCGAAATATGGGATTCAAATAGCTTGAGTCTAATAAATGATTCCATAATCTTTTCCTTCTATATTAATTAATCATGATCATTTGAATTTATAAACAAGAATTATAACGTTAAGAATTTAGTTTCCAATGGTCATATTGACCAATTTCCATATAACAGTCGAAACCCAACAGTATCATTTAATTATACTCATTTCATTTATTAAAGGATATATTTTTGTTCAGTATAAAATAAAATAACAAAAAAATTTAGGAAATAAATATTATTAAAAAGTTCAGGTTTTTACATTCTTCCCCACCTAAAAAGTTTCATCCCCAAAATTTTATCTCATACCCTCTATGAGAAAAGGTTTGGGTACTTCTGTCCCATAGACTCCTCTGGTTCACATACGGCTTCCTCACATTTGTGGATCCTCCACAACACCTTATCAAGGTAAGTTTTCTTGTTGCATAGAACCTTGTCTCTACGATCCAAGATCTCCACCGACTACTCCTCATAAGAGAAGTAACGTTCCAATTGTACCACCTCTGGATTTAGTACATGTGAAGGGTCAGGTATATACATCCTCAAGAGGGATACGTGGAAGACATCATGAACTTGTGCTAGATTTGGAGGAAGTTTAAGCCAATAGGCCACTACTTCTACGCGATCAAGGATTTCATAGGGGCCAATGTACCTAGGGATGAGATTCCCTTTCTTCTCAAATCTCATGACTCTCTTCCAAGGTGAAATTCGAAGAAATAATTTTTCACCAACATCAAACTCCATGTCCCTTCGACGGTTGTCGACATAGCTCTTCTGCCAACTCTGAGCAGCCTTAATGTGTTGCTGGATGGCTTGGACTTTTTCTATCATCTATTGCACATGATCAGGCCCAAGAAGCTTTCTCTCACTAGCTTCATCCCAACAAGTTAGAGTTCTACATCGCTTCCCATATAGAGCGTCATAGGGTGCCATTTGAATACTCGAGTGGAACCTGTTTTTGTAAGGGAACTCAACTAAATGGAGATGTTGATCCCATCCACCTTTAAATTCCATTGAACATCTTCTCTGCATATCCCCGAGTGTTTGAATATTCCTTTCAGATTGGCCATCAGTTTGGGGGTGATAGGTCCTACTGAAATTCAATTCAGTACTCATAGCATGTTGAAGACTTCTCCAGAATTTTGATGTGAACCTTGGGTCACGATCAGATATGATAGAAAGTGAAAATCCATGTAGCCTTACCACTTCCGTCACATAAATCTTAGAAATTTGATCTAGAGAGAAATATTCCCAAATTAATATAAAATGAGAAGTCTTGGTGAGATGGTCCACAATAACCCATATCGAATTGTTTCCTTGGGAAGTTCTCGGGAGAGTAGTGATGAAGTCCATAGTGATATTGTCCCACATCCATGTAGGTATGGGTAGTGGTTGAAATACCACTTTATGAAGTTGACGCTCTTCCTTCACTTGCTAACATACTAGGTAGCTTGAAGTGTAGTCAGCAATCTCCATTTTCATATTATCCCACAAATAATGATCACGAAGGTCCCTATACATTTTTGAGATTCCAGGATTTATAGAGAAAGTTGAACTGTGAGCTTCATCCATCAACTCCTTTTTATTTCCGAAGTAGATGGAACACATGGTTCTGTACGAAATTTCCATACACCTTCTTGATCAATATTGAACTCAAGAAACTTACCATCCTTCACAACCCCAAACTTCTTCTTTAAAAAGGGATATTCTTTCTAAGATTTCTTGATCTTCTCATGTAATAAAGGTTGAGATACCATTTGGGTTAGGGTTGATGATGTCCCTTCCCTTATAATTTCCATGTCTAGTTTTACTAGGTCATTGATAAGAGGATCTCTTTGAATCCTCATCGTGGAAAGAAAAACTGGGTCTTTCTTGCTTAAGGTATCAGCGACTTTTTTTCTCTTTCGAGATGATAATGAATTGAACAATAACAGTATTTGAGAAGTTCAAACCATCTCCTCTGTATCATGTTCAATTAATTTTGTGGGAAAATATACTTTTATATTTGATAGTCTGTGTATATATCACATTTCTTCCCATAAAGACAGTGCCTCCATATCATCAGAACAAAAACAACCGTAGCCAGCTCTAGATCAGGGATATGATAGTTCTTATCATGAGTCTTCAACTGTCGAGATGCATAAGCAATGAATCTTTCATTTTGTATGAGGACGCACCCAATCCCTTCCATAGATGAATCACTAAAAATAATGAATCCTTCTCCGCTTGAGGGCAGAGTTAACATGGGTGCAGTAACCAATCTCTTCTTCAAATCTTGGAAACTTTTCTCACACTCTTCTATTCAGATGAACGTGACCCCTTTTCAAGTTAACTTGGTTAATGGATTAGAATGTCGTGAATTGTTTTCACAAATCTCTTAGAATATCAATCTAGTCTATGGAAACTACAAATCTCAGTTATTTTTGTAGGTTGACGCCACTCCTCTACCACTTTTTTATTTTTATTGTCAATTGTGATTTTTTCATTGGTAACAATGTTCCCTTATAAAGAAACTTGTTGTAAACAGAATTCACATTTTCTGAACTTCCCAAAAACCCTGGCCTTTCATTGAGTTTCCAATATAACCCTTATATGATCCTCATGCTCCTCACGAATCTTATAATATAACAGAATATCATCAGTAAAAACTACCATAAAGTTATCAGTGTAGTCCTTAAAGACTCTATTCATCAAATCCATAAAAATAGTAGGTTCATTAGTCAGTCCAAAAGGAATAACAACAAACCCATATTGCCCCTATCTTGATCGGAAGGCAGTTTTTGGAATATCTTCTTTCTTCACCCTCAATTGATGATAACCATATTGAAGATCAATCTTAGAGAAGAATTAATCCCCATCAAGTTGGTCAAATAAGTCATCAATTATTGGAAGAGGGTTTTTGTTCTTTACCGTGATCCCATTCAGTTCTCTATAATCAATTCATAGCCGCATCGATCCATCCTTCTTATTTACAAAGAAACCAGGCGCTCCCCAATGAGACACACTCGGTCAGATAAAACCCTTCTCCAAAAGATCATGGAGTTGTTTCTTTAATTCCTCCAACTCCACATTTTTCATCCTATATGGGTACTTTGATATTAGATGGGATCCAGGTACAAGTTCAATGGAGAACTCTACCTCTATTTTTGGGGTAGGTCTGGGTAACTCCTCATGAAATACGTCAATGTATTCCTAGACGATGGGGACATTTTCTATCCTCAAACTCACATTTCCTTATTCTTACTCACTGATCAAATCCATAAAGAAGGATATAGGAGGTTCTTCTAGACAAATATCAGGTTGAGATATCTCTCCTTGGAAGATAACTGTAGGTTCTCCATTAAAGACTACTGATATTTCCCTACTTCTGCATTTGATCATAGTTTTATACTTTGAGAGTCAGTACATCCCTAGTATAATGTCGAATTCCATCATGGGAATGACTACTAGATTTTCAATAAAATTGTGCCCACTAAATTAAATACTATAGTTTATAAATACTAAAGATGCTTGGATAATCCCACCAGGGGACTTGACTGACAACTCTACTTTTAGAAAACCAGGGATTGATTCTAAATTCTTTGAAAATGTGTAGAACCAGTATCAAAGAAAGTACTTGCGAGCTTTTAAAGAATCACAGGAGTACCTTCTACCACATCATTCCAAGCTTCAACTTCAGCTGTCATGATAGAACATGCATGACCTTGCTCCCTTGGTCACTGCTGAGGTTGATGGAGGTTCCCCTCTACTACCCTTGGATTTGGATAGTGATTGGTAAAGTTCCCAAGATGTCCACACATAATTCACCAGACATCAGGTAGGTCCTGCACTATCTTCCCCTTTTCGTTAGTGTTTGGAAGTTCAGGTTTCACCTCACATTGACAATTCCTCGCAATATAGCCTCCTCTTCCACACTTTAAGCATTTACTACTGCCGAATAGGCATTTCCTTGAATGATTCTTCCCATATTTATTACACGTGGGACGTTGCACTTTCTTGCCTCCTCTTCCCTGATAAAATGTCTTCCCTAAGCTAGGCTCCATCAATATATTCTTGTCATTAGATTTACAAGACCAATGTGTCTCACCAAACTCCAGATCGACTTTCATCACACTCCGAACGATATCCCCATAGCTATCATAGTCTCGGTTGGCGATATTATTCCACAGATGAGGTCTCAGTCCGCCGAAGAATCTATCAACCTTAACATTTGTATCCATGACAAAGCTAGAGGTGTAGCATGAACGCCTTGTGAAGTTCATCTCATAGCTTCCCACAGATTCATTCTCCTTCGGCTTCAGCTCAAGAAACTCCTTCTCTATTGTTGTTCTCATTGATCAAGGGAAATACTTGTTGAAAAATATTCCTCTAAATTATTTCCACTCCATATATTCATCTTCAACTCATGAAATTGTGTTTTTAATCAGTTCCCACCATTGATCTTCTTCTCCTTCTAAGCGATAGACAACCAGGGTGACCTTCTCTTACTCTGAACAAAGGAGCACATAAAAGATCTTATATATAGAGCTGATCCACTGTTCAAAAACCAATGGGTTGGTCGATCCACTTAAAATTAGTGGTCATTGACGCATAAAGTATTCAACAGAATTTTGTTCCCTTCATGGTGAGATCAGTCTCTCAGCTTGATTCCAGTTATTTCCCATAACTTGAGTCAGTTGGTTCATCATTCGCATGAATGTTTCCATTCTGGCTTCCATCAGAGGTTCGTTAGTGCATGGTCCATTGCGGTCACCATTTTCATGATTCCTCCTATTTCCCACCATTTTATAAATGAATAAAACCATAGTGAGAAACTTATTTGATTTAAGAATCTTTTAACTATAAAGGATTTTATGTCTTAAAACATCATGCTCTAAATAATTACATTTCTCTATAAATCCTTTATAATGACTCATAAAAACTTATGATTAACCAAACATATCCCCCAGGAGTGTTGTAACCAAGAGTGAAGCAAGACCCATTTCTATATACCAAGATACCTCAGGTTAAGGCCAAAACTCCTTGTCAGAGTTTTCACTCCTAGATACCTCTATTCCAGAGCCACCTCTACCTGCTCGTATCCAGATAGGGATTTATTTTCTTGATAAAACACTTACTCAATACTCACCAAAATACCAAGAGGTTTTCATATATATTAAATTTTATATAATATTATTCCTAATGTTTTAATAGCCTAATTTCCATAAATAACTGAACTATCCTTTGATACCAACTATGGCATATCGCCTTTTTATTACACAACGTTCATTACATTTTACATAAATAGGATATTGAAAGTCTTGTGTCTTGGAAAACGGTAACATAATACATGAAAACAACATAAAAAATCCTTCTAATACACTTATAAGGCTTCATAATTGGTTCTTCCTAAGTACAATTACTACATCTCATAAAATGGAGACATACATCAAAGTAAAGGGTGATTAGAAGGCCTAGTAAGGAAAACAAGGGAATCAGTTAACTTGTGAAATCAAACTTGATAAAAACATAAAGACATGAGAAATGGAAGTAAATGAATTTAATAATGAAAATAACATAAAACATAACATGAATATGTGGATACAACATTTAATTTAGACATTCATGAACATATCACCAAGGTTCATCCCTAAGGTGTCATAAAAATTACCAAGGTTATTCACCAAGGTATCGTGAAACTTGTCATCTCTAGAGATTAAATTCTTTACTGAATGCATTGGAGTGCCATCAAGACAAACCCTTAATAATTATTTCTTTTTATGTAAGCCAAATATATCATAATCAAAAATTTCATAAATAAACTAAAATGAATAAAATAATTGGGTTTCATTCAAAACTGTGACATTTTAAAAGTGCTTTAAAAACTAGATTGTTATGTCATTTATAACACATTGAAAGGGAGTTATGGTTATATGTATGTAAATTATAGAATAAAATATATAAATTTTAAATATTTATGAATACCCCTAGAAATGAAAATATATTTTGGTATTCTCATAAGTAATACATGAGAATTTCTTGATAAAAGGAGAGAGATTTTGAGGCAAAAATTCTACAGCATAATGACTTTATAACATGGTTTTAGAAAACATTAAAAAGAGAGGGTACAAGGGTAAACCACTCATAAATAACTTAAAATACTGTATAAATACTGAATAAAATGGGGATAAGAACATGGTATTGAAATTTTAATAACATACCTCATGAAAAAGAAACTTGAGAGGAAAGAGAAGATGTGATTTCTTTTACAAAAAATTCGGCAGCCTAACGGCGTCACATAAAAATTTGGAAAATAAATTGATGAGAGTGAAAATGGTATATCAAAATTAGGACATGAAACGGACAGTAGTAAATATATAGAATAACAATCCCCCGCAAAATAAAATGGAACTATAATACAATACATAAACGAAGTCATGACTTAAAAGAGAAGGGTGAAATGTTCCCTTACCTTGAAGAGTAACTTTGAAAGATTGAAGGTAGGAACCTTGGGAGGCTTGAGGGAACCTTGGGAGGAATCCTTGGAAGGTAGAAAGTCTAGATCTTCGTTGAGGATGATATTGGAATGACAATAATTAGGGAATGACTTGGTATTTATAAGAAAAGTGAGGGAATAAATTATTAATTTTACAAGGGACACCTCATCAGTGGTATTTGAAACACCATCGGCTTGCCCATGGCATTTTCCCATGTTATTGGAAACATGGGACACCTAATATCATATATTACTATTCAAAAGTCTACCAGATTATTTACACCATGATTACATCATCAATGATTCCATTAAACACCTGAAACTCAAAATTGTATTTTTACTATTCACCAAAAAATCATCTGTTTCAAAACAATCCCAAAAATTCACTCTAACCTAATATCGATTCTATGAATTCAAAAAAGGACACAGTTTTATGAAAATAATTTTCGAAATATTTTTAATTTAATTTTTAAAAAAAATCATTATTTATTCTAAAAATACAACTTTTAATATATAACTCATTTTGTAACACCTTAAGAAAGTAATAAAGGTCCCATAAAATTATCGTATAACCATAAAAAAATAAAGTAACAATTTATGATTAAATTTTATGAAAATAAATTTCCATTTTAAATTATAAAATTAATTATAAAATTGTAAATAAAATATTTATGATACAAAATAATACAATAACTTAAACTATGATATTTTTTTCACATTTAAGATGTATCAAATGTATTTATATATTCATTGGCGAACTTCCTATTTTTTTTGATCGATTTACTATTCATTACTATTAAATACTATTCATATGGGTATGTTTCTCTTCATACATTACTATTCACTAAAAATTATTTTTATCTTATTAGACTCTGAATTTCCTACTGGACACAACTGTAGAATACCATTTTTAAAAAATCAATTCACATTATTAATTATTTAAAGAATACAAAAATATTTTAAAATTACCCCTTTTACAAAATTCATCAATAATATGGAACTTCTATAAATTCATCCTATATTTATCCGAACATTTTAAATTCACAAATTTTTCCATAATAATAAGTAAAAATTTTATTTGTACAAAATGATTATATAAGGTAACTAAGGCTTCGTTACATATCCCATTATAACACCTACATAGGACCTAAGTGTAAGGTGTTCTATCATGATAGAATCTTAGAGTGTCTCCGACAAATTTCCTGAGTGGTGATTTCTATCAGCTTGAATGTCTCTCTTAGACGATTTTGTTCATGCTTCACATGTTGAAGTTCAGCTTGGGCTTAGTCTAGAGCAAAGACAAGTGATGTTACCTCCTTCTCAAGCTCCGAAAGATGGTCTTCATATGGCCCGAGTCTACTAGATGATGTCATCGACTCTTCTTTTTGTATTAATTAATCAAGATCATTTGAATTTATAAACAATAATTGTAATGTTAAGAATTTAGTTTCTAATGGTCATATTGAACAATTTCCGTATAACAATTGAAACCCAAAAATCTCATTTAATTATACTCACTTCATTAAAAAAAGGATATAGTTTTGTTTAGTACAAAATAAAATAAAACACAAATTTAGAAAATAAATATTATTAAAAAGTTCGGGTCGTTACAAGAATGGTATAATTCAAGGTATTTTGATTCCAGGGTTAGAAATGGTTACTGTGGCTTGGGTGACCCATGGTATGTGGTGAAATTTATGGTGGTTTCACTTGTTTTAGGATAGTGGTACCACTTATATGATGCTATTGGATAGTAAGGGAGAAATACCCTACTGTTTTCCTCATGGTAATGTTCTGTGTGTTGGATATGCATGGGGTTTTTTGGGTTTGGATTAGTGAAACATGATGTGTGTGGAACCATGGTGAATCATTTAGGCCTTCAAGGAGATCTAGTGATGAAAATATAATAATTTTATCCTTACTTTATGTGTACAAATTCTTTGTGGGGAGTCATGGAATCATGGTAGTTTGTAATGGAAATTTACTCCCAATGTGAAGTGAACAATAATGTTCTAATGGTTTCGGGCATGACTTATTAGGGCTTTTGATTTGAATTATGATGTCACTTTTTAGGTAATGGTGGATTTGGGAAGGATAAAGGTGTGGTAGATCTATTAATTCTAGTTAATACTAATTTATGAATTAGTACTAGATGATGTGGCTATGTTTGGATCAAAATATTATACATAATTAAGTGTCCTATTTAATTCCATTGAGTTGTCATCATAGGGTTTTATAAGTAAATTCATGTGATGGGGAGTGTAACCTAGGATATTTGAGGGTGTGACCCAAATCTTGAATAAGGATTCAATGGATGTCATAAATAATATTATTTAAAGTCACAAATGAGTAGTGACTAGTGTATTATGTATGTTGTTCTTATTTTAGTGTTGTGGACATGTCTAACCATTTTGTTCGGTGATGGATAGAACACAAGCTTTGTAGATCATGAGTCTTGTTCCTTGGGTGGAAATATGGGAACTCAAATGGTTGGGAGCACCAAATTATTCGGGGAAGGTTCGACCCTCAAGTCAAGGTATCATATGTGTGGTGAGGCTAGTTAATGGGATGGTGGATCCAAAGTATCTGGATCCCTGTGAGCATGTCATGGGAAAATTTAAATAAAATTTGTGATGAAATCTAGGAATCTATGTTTTCTCAAAATGATATTGAGATAATATGAGGGTGTATCTTGTTGATGGGGTATCAATGCATGTGATAGATAATGATGATGGATTTAGCTGATTGGAAATTCAATAATTGAATTTCATTGGTGTTCAAGGATGTATTTATTATGAATTTTCACGTAGTCATAGAAATCCCCTAGATGATATAGATTTGTAATTGGGTTCCTCGGTGTTGAATTGATGGGTACAACCAAGACATTATAATAGTCAAAAAAATGATGGTATGACTATTTTTTTCCTTGTAATTGGACATGGTGGGTTAGAAACCACATAAGGTGAATAATATTCAATATTATGGGAATATTTGAATATTGAATCAAACTTTAATGGAAAATAGGAATTTTTGGACCCTTGGAATGGCTGATGGTGAAACTTTTCGATTGGGTCTAGGTTCTGTAATTAGGATTTGTAGTAGCTTTTGATTGATATCCTTTTCAAGAGTTGGGTATCATGTGTTGGAACCATTGAAATCATGTCATAGGACCACTAGTGTTATGTTTCAGTGGGTGATCTTATTGGGGGTAATCACTATGGATAAAAAATGGACATTAGGGGTTAAATTCTTTTGAAGGGATAACCATAGGCTAAGAAGAAAACTAGTTTATGGAATCATTGTGATCTAGTGTTAACACAGGTTCCAATCATGGTCTCTTTTGTGAAATGATAATGGGTTGAGGCAATTCCCCTTGTGGATTGAGATTCATGAGTTTCATGGTTGTGGAAGAGGTTTTGAACCTTATATAAACCTATCATGACTGAGTGTCCAATGGTGTTTTAGCTTATATCGTAATGTGGTTTTGTAGGAAATTCCTTTATTAATAAATCCTTTAGAGAGTTTAAGTTGATGAATTGATCAAGTTACACTATCAAAGATCAATAACATTGATTTTTGGAAGATAGTGTGTATTGTATATTATTTTTTTCATTGACTGGTAAAATGGAAGTCTTATGTTGGGGAGTACACCACAGACTAGTTTGACAGATGTTGGTCATTCCAATAAGTTATTAGTAAACATAAATTTTTTTTTTGTGGATAAACCAAGTGGGTAAGGGTTAAGTTTTAGTAAAAAAATTTGCATGGGTTTCAATTGATTATAATTGGATGTTGTTGGATGTTTTAAATTTGGTGACCAATAGTAGTGCGGTGGAGGTCAGGTGTTTGGAAAAGATTAAAGTACGAGGAAAAAAATTGGTTGGGTAACCAGGTCTATGAGACTTTTGTGTTCAATGATGACATTATGATTACAATGTTTAGGCAAGACCTTATTGGATAGATTCTGTCAAAAGGGAGACTACTCTTTGGATACAATTTTAGGTGAGTGTAGTCTGGGATAACTGGTGACATTAAACATTACAGTGTGTAGTTGGTGAATCAAGAATTTTGGGATTCTAGCAGTGTTGGGCATCGTGTCATGATTTAATGATTCATCAACACTAAAAATTATTAGATGATGGGTCTGTAAATAGTATATCTAGTTGGTGTGGCTTTGGTATGACCATAAGTAGTAAATCCTTGGTGTTTTTTTGTATGTTGATGTTTGTCGATGCTTGGGAATACATCAAGGGATGTAATATTGTAATATGGGAATATTGTGAAACCAAACCCATTTTCTAATGTATGTAATCCATTTTCTTATAAACCAACTTATCTTTTTTCTTAATAAGGTGTATAATGATGTTTGGGGGGGTATTGGGTGTTTTTAGAAGCCAGAGGAGCATGCATCAGAACTACAACTAGCTACTATAATCATATTATCTTTTAGGTATAGATTCACTAGCTAGCCAATGACATTTCAGGGGGCCTGCTGGTCTATAGGGGACCATTGGTTAGTCTGGGGAAGATTTATTTTTAAAGGGTGGGGGGAATTTCATTTCACTACTTTTCACACATTTCTTCTTTACATTAATTTCGGATTTTTTCAAATTTTAGCACCATATGATCCCTTCTATTCATAAAATTATTCTTCCTGGATCTACATTAATTCATGGGGATTTAGCATGTTTATGGATCTGTTGGAAGGTGTGAGGTGAGTATAAAATTCCCCTTCCCCCATTCATTATTTCTTTAACTTTCAAGTTTCCTCATTTCATTTATTTGGGTTATGCCCTATTTTCAATCTATTTTAATGGTTTTTAAATATCTCCTATTTTTTAAAATCCAAAGGCTCATTCTAGATGAGTGGGTCTTTTGAGGTTAATGTAGGTGTTTTAAGTGATTTTTCACTTGAATTATGGTTTCCATTTTTCATGTAAGAATGTGTATTCTGTCCAGATTACCATTTCCTTAACATGAAAATTAAAATAAATTATTATTTTTCCTTTGGATGTTGGGGAAATACCCTTGGGATTGGAAAAATACATTGTATTTGGTTATACATTGGTTTATGCACTTAAAATTCATAATCTATGATTATGCCTTGGATTTGGGTTGATTAAATTTGGTAGTGCATTGCTTCCCTTAGCAATGAAATTAATTTATCATGTAAGTTGGGTTTCTTAGTATAACCCTTAGGAATCGATAATTATTATGTCCATGGAATCCATAAATTTAAAATTTGAAATAAAATGAAGTTGTGATCATGAAAAAAAAAATTAAATTGTTTTATGTATAAATCATGGAAATATGACCTATTTTATTCCCTTAGAATGTTTGTGGGAATCAGAATGCCTTTAATGTTCTTGGGATTCCTTTTGAATTTTATTGGCTTGTAATTTCATTGAAGGGCTTTGGATTTGACTCGGGGACTCATGTAATGAGGGGAGTTAAGAGTTTTATTGATTCAATGTTGTCCAAATCTATTTAATACCTCAAGAAAACTAGTTGATTCTACATGGATTCATTACCGTGAATTCCATATGGTGGCTCCCCATTGGATTTGGGTAATGTTTTCAATTATTTAATTCGAAAGATTTATGTAGTGGATTTTAAGTGGGTACCCATTTATAAATACTATAGGATGAGATTCTGGAATTCAAATCAATTTTATTCTTGTATAATTCATCAGGTGTGATCCATAGATTCTAATTGATTCATTTCGGAATATCAATTGTTGTTCCATGCATTTAGACTAGACATATGAAATTTCATTGGGAATTTTGGGAGGGTATCTCCCATATGAGCCACAACGGATTACCTCAGGTTACTTGATTTTATGGGTTTCTTTATGATACACATTAGAACAATATTAATACATGAAACAACCACCATGTTCAAAGATCAGTGATGACCGAAGTAGGTAGTGTTGGAATGGGTTGTCTTCTTGAGACCCATGGCTCGAATAATTTCTATTTATTTTTTATGCTTAAAATTATTATTAGTTAAATTTTTTTTTCCACACCATTATTCTTTATGCTCATAGACTAGAATTACATTAAACATGATTGGTAGTGTCATGCTGACTCGTACTCATGCTCGAATTAGGTCTCCATGGTACTTGGGTACTTGAGTATATGATACCTATTTACAGGTATGGATAAGGGAACGAAACCTTATATTGATAATTTGTTGTGTGGGTTTGATGGAGTGTGCACTACAAAAAGTATAACCAGTACCAAAAGAAAATTACCGACAGATACTATATTTTTACAGTAAAAATGATTAATTACAAAAAATATTAAATTATGTTGATTCTAATTATATATACTAATATTTCTTTTACCAAAAGATATATCTATTTATATTAGTAGTTAAATAAAAAAATATTATACCAATATTGAAATTTTATTATTTATCAAAATAATACAAATAATTTATTTACCTAAAAATAAATTTTTTGTTATAATTTATTTTGAAAAAAAAAATTATTTTATCATTATAAAAATCCACTTTAAAAAATTATTCAATAAGATTAAGCTATTTACCAAAAATTTAATATGTGTTTATATATATATATGACATATTAAAAACATTTCATTTTTTCAATATAAATATATTATTACTTAAAATATTTACAATTCAATAATATTTATTGGCAATAATATATATATATTTGTGTGTGTTATATGTATATAATTGTTTTTTATATATAAATTATATATAAATGTATTGTATATAATTTTTTTAAACATAAGTATTGATATTTTTATTAAATTATCATTTTTCATATTAAAATTATTAATTTTCTTATCCTAAAAAACTAATGTTCTGAGTTTCTCACTCTATTCCTGCCCTCTATGGTGCCCTGAAAACCCTAAATTCCTCTCCATATGCATCAATTCTTCAACCAATTCTTTGTATTCCCATTATACTCATCAGGATCAACTCATATTCACATTAAGTTCATTCATGTCCATGTTTTTTACATCCCTCACTCATATATCCTCACAGCTCGTCCCCACATCAACGATTTGATGTCTATCCCCACACCCTTGGTTCATCACCATTACCATCATTGGCCCCCATACCCACACCCTCAAATCTCGATAATCACATTTAATCTATTCCCAATCTTTACATATCCCCATGCCCCCTCCTTGCACCCCCATTTTGGCGGCCCCCACATTGCCGATCCGTGGACACCCCACCATGGATGTCCAATCAGCTTTTCCTACATTTATAATGGTGATGTGTTGGAAGGATGATAGACTTATGATTCTCAATGAATTTTTCCACGTTTGAGACTCTTCTTAGCTATGTTCTTCTTCTATTCAGGATTCATGAACCCTAAATCATTAGTATCTTGTGTTTTAAATGACTTCTAGTTAGGGATGATGTCAAAATCAAATTAAATGAGTTTTTTTGATATTTTTTTTATATTTAAAAAAAATACCACTATAGAATTATCTAAACCCACTCATGTGATTTGATCTAGGAAATGGTACATGTGAATTCCTAAAGTTATCACTATCATGGTGACTCTACTAGCATTCAAGAAAACTCAGTTTAGTTACACTGAACTCATTACTTTAGAAAACTGTTAAAATGTATTCCATAATTTTTCTTATTTTGGTTTTATTAGTTTTAGATTATGTTTATTAAAATAATTGATAATATTTTATGAATGGTAAGTTATTTCCAATGGTTATAAGGGTCAAGTAGTATATCGTTTGATTTCCTTTTGATGATTACATTTTCGCAATATTATTATTATTATTTTATTTTGAATCATTTAAACTAGAAGAATATTTTTTTTGGAATCCATTTTATAATGTTTTTATAGATATCAATTGTGAAATTACTATTTATTATGTCAATTTAAGTTTTACATATTATATTATATTAATTCTTGGAATGATGTTTACATGTTTGAGGTGCCTTTTGTTTTCATTTTCCATTTCAATTTTTTTTGTTTCTTATTTCATTTAAATGTTTCTTTTTAATCATATATTTTTGACATGTCTAATCTTTTGAGGTGCATTTTAAAATTTCCTTTTGTTTTTTACACCTAGAATTAACAAAACCCTCTAATTCATTAAATTTTTTTAATATATTTTCATTCTATTTTATGACATACAATATATTTATTATATTTTCAATAATAAAAATAATATTAATTATCTAATCAATATACTGGAATAAATTGTGCGAACTATATTGTTCAACCATGTCCCGATTTTTGAAATTCATTATTATTTTTAGTAACTTCACATAGGATTCTAATTAATTCTATTCTCTGTATTCATTTTAGGTTCTTCTAAAAATTGTCATGTCAATATCACTCCATATATTACTATAGTAACACTTGTAATATGAATACCTTCAATATGAATTCTATTTTTAATATTCAATAGGAATTATATTTATTCTGAATATATGCAATGCTCATTCGGTTATTTATATTCAATGTTCATACTCTTTTAATATGAGATATGAATATTTGAATATATTAAATATGCATTATACATTAATATGCAATATGAATACATGTACAATGCATTTTGTTCCTAATATGAAATATTCATATATGCCAAATGAATTTTTTATTGATATAAAATATTAATATTTGTGATATGAATTCTCTTTCTAATATAAAATATGCATTATGATTCTAATATGTTATATGTATTATGTTCATTATGAGTATATTCATCATGATTTCTCTTTTTAATGTGAAATATTCATTTTTTTAATTATAAATATATGAAACATGCATTCTATTTTTTATTAATATATAAAACATTGAATATGTAATTTTTCATTCATAATATATGATACATGCAATATGAATTGTGAATATATGCAATACAACACATGTGTTTTATATATATACAATATGAAATAATAATTTTATTTTTATATGCAATATCAATGTATGTAATATGATTTTTTTCTATATTCAACATGCATTATATTTATAAAATCATTTTATGAATATATTTTTATTGATTAAATAATTTTTTTATGAAAATAATAATTCATTTAATTTTAAGTGGATAGATGGATGAAGTAACCACAAATAACAAAAAAAATTTCAAAATAACAAATAAGTGTAGTTCACAACAATTTTTCAATATAATGAATGAGATATATGTGATGAAATGAGATAGAAAAGAAAAGTAGTGAAGCCTCACTCTATTCAACCTCTAAACTCCTAGGAAAGAAGAAATCATGATCTACCAGATTGTATGGTTTGGAGATCGTCTCCCAAGTTAAAAACATAATCTCAATCTTGGTCATTGTTTAGAAGTAGAAGGAATATTTTTATCTCCTACATCATCAATCTCCTCTATACATCACAACCACCCACATTATTCTCTTCATAAATTCCAATCACTCAAAGAACACTATAAAAACTATCCACGTATCAATTTGATGTTGATAACTCCCAATAAATACCAAGATTTTGAGTCTTTTCATTAGATGAGACACATGCTATTGGAAAACCATATACAATGGTTCCCTGACATGTGACATAACTCCACCGAACATGCAACAATTAATCAATACATCGAACAAATTCAGTTATACATAAAAATTATAATCATTTTATAATTTGAATTCACTTACCATCCTATCATGAAACATAATACATTCCAACCCGAATCACACCATCTAATATCAAACTCACAAACTAATGTCTTGAAAGAAATAATACATCAATAGTGATTTAGAAAATAGTCTCCATATTCTAAAATCAACAATTAAACACTAGGATATAACATTGTTTTGATCTATAATGGTGGGAAGCATAAAAATCCTTCATCATAGACTGATATACAGAAAACAAAAACTAGTCCAGTGCTAGCACAGTGATAAAATTAACATGATCAGAAAATCATAATACTTAAAATATCTCTCCAAAAAAAGTTGTACAATAATAGTGGCTTGTTAGTTTCATATCATCTTTTCCCAAAGCTTCATCTATTACTTGAACTGGTCTGAGAATCACATCAAAAAATATTTTCTTCAGTCAAACTCAAGACTCAGATATATAACATTGTACATGAAATAAAAAAGCACAAAACCCCATTAGTGATATTGACTTTATTAAACCAAATATAAAATATAAATCAAATTAACTAACTCTCTATTCCTTCAAAAACCTTATTAACAGTAAAAACTGGAATATTCTAAGAGAATCACTATAATCACCGCAGTCAGTAGTAGTGGATAACATCAAGGATGTTAATAATGAATCCTAGTGATTCTTTGTTTGAGAAGCCTAGGGTAACCAGATTAATCTCCATGACATAAATACAACTACCATCATAAAAGGGGCATATGTGTCTAACAAAAAACACACCCCTAATAAAAATAATTGTCCTATAATTTTAGAAACGAAAGGTTCACTCTTAAAAAAAATTTATAAACCAAATCTCAATAAAATTTTTAATCCACTATTCCTTACAAACCTAAACTTAACAGAGATTTTTTTGAACCCTTTATACAATCATGATTTCTAAAAACTATTCCACCCTTGAATATTTCTGATAATAATACTCGAACCACGTTCAAGTGTAACATCATAAATAATTTTAAAATATAATAAAAAGGAGGGAAAACTAGTATATTAAATCATTTCTACACCCTCATCAATACTTGAACAAATTTAAAAAACCTTTAGCGATGATGAAAAGGACTCCAACTAATCCTATCCATGGCCGAGCATCACACTTTTTTTATTCTTGTAAAATTAATCATGTTCCCCATATTCCAACTCGATGGAATCTATGTCTTGATCGACATTTTTATCCCCACTATTCAGATTGAACTCCTCACTGTCCAGATCCTCCATTTTCTCTTGAAAACATCCATCATCGAAAATATTTTCATCACCATATTTATCTTCATTATCATCACCATTTGTATATATTTATTTCCTTAGGATCATCTGGAGGAGATTTGGGCCTCCAAAAAAAATATCAACTTCTCTACACACAAATATCTCAGCATCCTTCCTTCCATCCAACTTTGTAAGTATTTTGGGATTATAAAAAGCTAAATCAGTCTTATCAAACACACCTCTATTAACATGAGACACTCATGAGTTTCTGTCATGAAGAATTTGGGCCTAAGATGATATTTTTATCTTCCTCGATAATGATATGGAATGACACAATTTATTCTCCGAACGTTTCTCCAAATGTAAATCACATCCATCTCCCATGAAAGGTTCAATTGGGAATGTAATTCTTCCTTTCAGGAAATTGTTGTGGGAAACCATATCCTCTCTAATGCTTGGACTATCATGATCAATACAAACAACTGACCATAAACCGAAATACTCCTCTGATTAAATAATCAATTCTTCAAATCCATCATTGTGATTTCATCAATGTTTTTTTACTTTAGAATAACCCCTCTTTATCATCCCTAAAAAATTTCATTCAGATGAAGAACACATGTGGAACTTGTGATCATAAAACTCCTTCATGGGATGGTATTCTTTCAAGCCATATAGGTCATGAAACCTCTTCCTACCCCTACTATTCTCCATTATCAAACCATAGTTCGCTAAAAAATCAAGTATGATATGATATTACTTGTGATATAATTCATGGTCATGAGCTTCATCATCCATGAGAACATAAAAATTGGGAGAGGATTCTTGAAGGAGATGTTGAAAACATTTACATTCTCCAAAACTACAATCAATAGATAAATGAGATTTATGTGTTTGGTCTAGTTGGATTATATAATTTTCAAAGATAACTATAGGTATGGAACTTTGTGGGGAACCTTTTAGAGAAATACCATTATTCTAAAATCGGATGGTTTCAAGCTTCTTCCCAAATTTTTTCATGTTAAGGATGTTCATTAACTTTGTGGTGTCTTTTTGGGATAGTTTCTACTCTCTTTTAATACCATAAAGGTATATTTTAAAAGAAAGGGGTTCGATGGCCCTGGATGTTGTCGACACTTGTGGTGGTGCTTTGGCATTTTAACGATTTCTTCCATGAAGTTATATAAGATCTAGCTAAATCTTGTGTTCCTAATAGACCATCTAGTGGATTGAATCCCCTGGTTTCTTTCCTTAAATATCTTCTTACATGTGAAATACATGTTTCTTTGATGATTTTTTTTACTGATGCAATACCTTTTTTTTGTATCCATATTATGTGTTGTAAAAATTATTTATAACTTTTATTAAAACCATGTTTGTAAATAATATAGATTCTTAATTATGTTATGTTATCTATGAATGAGAACATAGTTCTTAGTGGGGTGATTTCAAGTAAGTGTGGGTATTTTGTGGAATTATCTATCATGAATCGACCCTACTAAGGCTAGAGCCGCAACTACCCCAATCCCGCCTCCATAGGCCAGGGGATGAAAAAAGATCCTAAGGATAAACAACTCGGGGAGGCCTTTTCCTAAGTACTTGTACACACACACGCAGCCCACTCAATGCAGAAGTGCAGAGTAAAAGAAAATAAAAGTAAAGTACCAACTGATATAAATAAACCACAAAGTGCATCAACCTCTAACAGTACAACGAAACTGTTAAAGGTAAACAAAAAAAGAAAAGGGGAAAACATGCGCACAACCAGAAAAGGTCCCACAACCCGGCAACAGGTAAACAAAAGAAAAACAGCTGGAAGGGTCCCCCACCCGGAACCCGACTCCGACCACTACATGCGGTCCAAGATCCTGAACTCCTAAGCTCTACTAAAGTCACGACCAACCTGTCATGACCCGACCCTACCCGGGCCCAAGCCGCAACTACCCCAAGCCTGCCTCCATAGGCTAGGGGCTGGCAACAAGTGCTGAAGGTTAAACAACTCGGGGAGGTCTTTGCCTGAGTACCTGTACACACATACACGCACCCCACTCAATGCAGAAGTGCAGAGTAAAAGAAAAGACAAGTAAAGTAATAACTGCTATAAATAAACCACAAATTGCATCGACCTCTAACAGTACAAAGAAATTACTAAAGGTAAACTGAAAAAGAAAAGGGGAAAACATGCGCCCAACCAGAAAAGGTGCCACAACCCAGCAACAGGTAAAAAAAGAAAAACAGCTGGAAGGGTACCCCACCTGGAACCTGACTCCGACCACCGCACACGGTCCAATCTCCTGAACTCCTAAGCTGCACTGAAGTCACAACCAACCTGCATGTCGTCTACAAAGGAACACCAAGTGCGGTAAAATCCCAATAAGGGGTGAGTATAAAAAAATACTTCGTACGATACCTCGAAGGATCAAGGGAAGAACAAAGGAGGTACCGAAGGGAAATCAGTAGATCAAACAGGGATTAGTAAAGGAGTACAACAGAGAGTGCAGTAAAGAGTACAACTCCACCAAACAAGAGGAAGGAAGTAGACTCGTCCAAACACAAGGAGCTAGAAACAGTGAGAATATTAACTTCTTGTCGAGTCTTCGCTAACTATAGCAGGAGAGTAGACTCGTCCAACCATGAGAAGCTTGACACGGAAAGCACGTGGAATACCCCGTGCGTCTTTGCCTCTCTTGGAAGTAGAGTAACCAAAACCCAAGAAGTTGGTACTGGAACAAAGTATATACTTATGTGTATCCTCAATAAAGAAACCAAAAATCTAGATTGTAAGGGGATCTACATCTCATTGCTCAGCCCAATAAAGTGAGTCTCCAATAGTCCTAGAAGAAAACACCATTGATGGCCAGTATCTGTACGTCTTCCTCAAACTGCAAGTCAAGGGGATCAAATCACCGCACCTTGACACTATCCACTTTGGGTGGCACTAACTCACCCGCACGGTTTTAGGTCACATAAAAAGGATGTGTCTCGGTGGGGAAAGCACCCCTCTTACTTGAGAGTTCTAGGGAACATCAAACCACACCTCTTCACTGCCCCGTAGTCGAGGGGGCTCCTCAAAGTTGACAGGCGACCCCCTACCCAGCCCCGCTGGTGGGTAATCCATGGAAGTCGATGGGTTCCAATAGGAGGGAGCATGGAAAGATTTGACGGGTGGCACACTACCCAATCCTGTAAAAGGGAAATCCACTAGAGTGAGAACTGGATAAAGTCATCGACGAGTCCCAATGCCTAGTCCAGTAAAAGGGTACTCCACTGGAGGGAGGCTCAGAAACTTCGTCGAGGAGCACTTCCCAGCCCATATGGAGGTAAACCCGACATCGGGTACTACATCCCAGCACCGCTGTAGGTAAACCCGGAACCACATTTTCTATCCCTGCTAGATGGTACTGCTCGGTGAATACCGTTGTACTGGCCTTCTCTGTTGGATGGTAACCCATTGGCCATCCCTGTTTAATGGTAACTCACTGGCCATCCCTGCTGGATGGTACCGCACTGTCCATCCCTGATGGATGGTACGACACTTGCCATCCCTGCTAGATGGTACAAATGGGCAACCCTGTTGGAAACAACCTCCTGGCCAGCCCTACTGAAAACAACCTACTGGCCAGCACTGCTGGAAACAACCTCCTGGCTAGACCTTCTGTAAACAACCTCCTGGACAACCCTGCTAGAAACAACATCATGGGTAGAGGATCGGTGCCCATGTAATGTGTTGGTCACACCGAATCCACAAGAAACTATATCAGGTAACACGAAGGGACGGGTGAAACTCCTCGGCCTCTCAGGGCGATCACGCTCTAATACGATGAGTCAATATCGAAGCGGACCGACATAACTCATCCCAGAAAGTGGGAAAAATCCATGTTGTACAAGCACATGTAGTTGTAAACAGTTCCGCAGTCCGGGGAAAAGGTTATTGTACTGAAACCCCTCACAGCTAAAGAAACAGAGGAACCAAACCATCTCTGTCTGCCAAACCATCGAGAACAGAACCAGGGGAAACCGCTCAACTTTGTTGGTCAACAATCGTGAACAGAGGGACCCTCTACATCGCGAGAGGTCAAAGTTATGTAAAGCAGAACACGACACGCACATGGATCCCACACGACGTGTGGCCCCAAGTTAACCCCAACTAATCGCACAAACGTTCTCAGGTACAAACATCCACATATAACTCCCAGCATTGTCGCATACTCCCAGAGTAGGCCACGTCTCCAGCCCAAAGGCTAACGTGCACATGGCACCCAACGTCAACACAAAGGCATAAACGTAACAACTCCAACTTGCCACCTCAACAGCTCAGGCACGACCAACCACATCTCTTCAAGCATTACTTCACACACACGAGAGTTCATGCAATGACACAACAAGTTTCCTCTACAAACACAGTAGGATGAACCCCCATCAGAGCACCCTTTATATTTCCACATTTAATAATATCATGTAAGAGGCTCCTCTCTCCAGAAAATATTACACCGTTGTAATCCTCTCAGAAAAACACACGAGATAGAATACTTACATGCCTCAAATGGATATCCGACATAAAAGTTGTCCAACACCGCTTTACGCCCGAACGACGTCCCATGATCCTGAGCCTCGACCCTAAAAACAGTCGGCCGCATCGCACCATTGTGATCCCCTTGGGAAAACACGTCAAAAGGACTGCTCACTTGAGTGGAATAGATATCCGGAGAAAAATATGTGTTCCGACATACCGAACATGAGCAGTGCTGCATGGGACCCGCATCCCGGTCCAGAAGCAATGCCAACGGATCACACCGTTGCGATCCTCTCAGAAAAGTACATAAGATGGACTATTCACTTTCCCAAAACGGACACCCAATGATAAAGCTAGAAATCACCGCCAACTCCCAAAACGGCCCTCATGGGGCCCGCACCACTGTGCAGAATTAAAGCTGGCAGATTTCACCAATGCAATGCCCTCAGAAAAACAACCAGAATTGACCGCTTGCATTCCCCGAAAAGACGTCGGATGAAAAATTTACAAAATGCTTCTTGCATCTCAAAAGACGGGTCGTGGTGCCCAGGCATCAACTCCGGCTTCGGTTCCCCAAACCTTACTGGAAAACTCCGGTTCAATTCTAGGGTCTCAACGCCATTGACGTTTCTTAATTCGAACATCGGACGTGTCTGCACCGTCCAAATCAAGAACCACTGAGAAAAGTGCCCATCCACTTATCATCGCATCACACCACCGAACCCCTCATTTCGGGAATTAAAAATCCCCGAGACCATATCAAAATTCTCGTCATGACGTCAGGAAGGCCCTGACGCATACGGTACACAAAACAGACACACATAATGAAAATTATGGGCGTCCGAAGAGGGGACGAATCCCCTTCGGCTAGACCGTCCAGGGCCAGCCCGCGGCTTAGCCGCACGGGCCGGCCGTGGACCTGCAGTCCATGCTCAGACTGGCCGAGGCCGGTCGTCCCGCGTGATGACCTACGGGACATGGGTCTTTGTTCCCCATGGGGTCGCGTGCCGCGACCTCGGTCCACCCCTCTGCGCCGTGAGCTGCGCCGCCGCCTGCCTCCTGACGTCAGAGCCCACTGCTAGCCACTTGAAGCCCACCCCCATCTTCCTAAAGCACGGAGCGCCGCCACCACCTAATGTCGGAGCACCGTCGCCTGCTGCTCGCCAGACCGCCACCGGAACCCCTAAATCAGGCCGGAAAAACTCCAAAACCACCAGGAACATCAACGAACCACCGTGGACTCTTCAGGACTTGGATTTCCGATCTGAAGATTACATTGGAATGTTTAGAACAATTTTTACTCGATTATGGGCTTCGCTCGACGATTAGACAACAAAACGACACATGTTTATGGATTCAAAGGAGGTGCGGAAATTTAATGCAAAACAAAATGACTCCTACCTCGTTAGGCGTAGCCGGGTGCTTCAATGATGATCTGCCACACCTTTATGGAGAGATAGAGGAGAGGAGAGGATCTCCTCCTTCGTTAGTAGGGCTTGCGCCGGGGGAGAACAAACAAAGAGGGGGGGGAGAAAAGTGTTTAAATAGAAAACACATAAACTCCCTGCTCGTAGGCCCCGTACCCGAACCCTCAGCGGGGTAGAGGTTAAGCCTCCCCTAGTGTAAACACCACCATTCTAGAGCACAATTTCCATCTCAGAATTTTAATCCGAGCTTCCGTTCAAATGTTATAAAATTGAACGCCCGAGGCCGCCAAATTATGAAAACACCCCTGGCAGCATTTTTCCCAGAAGGCCCGCACCCGCGAAAGTTACACCCCTCCTAGGGTAAACAGCACATTCCAGACTCAATGGTGCCCTCATTTTTCCCATCCGAGCAACCATTTAAGAGATACCTAAGTTTAACCATTAAATAAATAAATTAATTATTTTAATTATCGATATAACGTTCCGTTAACGGGAGAGGGGTCCCAAATTCCCGCACTGACATGATTTATGTTGTTAATAGGGTAAGCACCCCATTTGGGACCCATCTATACACTCATATTTCTGATCTGGATCACCGTTTTGGAGCTATCCCATTTATTTTGCGTGGCCAATGTGAATACACTGAAAATTTAATTCCGGCCACACCGGGGCTCGAAATCGCACACCGTATGAAGGCGCTGCTCTGGAATAACATCAAGAATATTCTAAAGCCTTTTATAGAAAAAAACATGTTGTTAAATCATTCACTCAGTCATGATTTTCTCCCTTGAATAGAAAAATCATGGAAAAACTTAGGGTACTAAGCTCGCACCTGGTTCTCCCGTACCCAGAAGAACTCTTGCACAGTCACGCGTCACCGCATACAGACCAAAGTATTTGATCTGTTCACAAGAGGTCTGACCTTGCCAATGACATGCATAAGAGCACGCACACATCTCCTTAGGTGAGTCACGTGGGAGGCTTCATTCACCCACTCCCAACCTTGGGGTTAGGGTAAGGTGTTAGGGTACCTCTCCATCCCTTTGCATGGTCTAAAACCACCTGAAGGCTCTCAAGGGTAGCTCACCTCCCCGTTCGAACCCCTACATTGCATGCCTCGTCTGGAATCACCGTTTGGACCTGGGACAAAGCCTAGTGATTCCCTCCTTCAGAATATCCATATGGTGGAACACACAAGTATATATGGTCACACAATGTTTCACAGTCGTTGTATCGCAACCAAGAATCTCTTACATGTTTGGAAAGCGATGGATTCAACACCATAAACTAACGGAAAAATTTCCACATGTTCTATTCCACTAACATAGTGTTACATCGATTCCCCACGTCCCCCTGGTAACAACTCCAGCAAGAAGAAGGGAGGAAATAATTTCATGCAACGAGTCTAACAATTCTACTGAAAAAAGTAGAAGAGCAGTAGATCGTACCTCTTATCACCTCATGCTCTACAGGATCGTAGAAATCCAAAGATCACAGTTGTTCGCGGTCCCAACTATTAGCTCCTGGAGCCTGATGTGGACTACTTGGTGGTGATGGGAAGTCCTCATAAAGTCATTACCCCACTACCAATTCCTCCCTATCCTCTATTAGCACCACCTCTTTGGGCACTACTACAATCACGGCGCTGCCTCTGCCGCGATGGTGCCCCAGCTGGATGCCGGATATTCTTAGCATGCCCGGACGGGCAGTCTCGTGCCATGTGACCTCTCCCATCATAAGAATAGCATTTTCACTCTCGGGGCTGCCCTGGTGCCCTCCGGTGCCACTGTGGTGTACGATAACGACCCGGAGTCCACTCAAAGAAGGGTCCCCGACACTGAGGCCCTGCACTTTGATGCCACAGTGGTGCACGCCCACATATCCGAAACTGGTGGGTGGAAGTCCGCTTGCATCGAGGTTCTTCCTGCTGACACCTACCAGCTGCGGCGGATGTCTCAGCTCCATCGAGCCTGCTTCCACCACCAACTATAGAACGTGACAGGAAGCTCTCTATCACCAGTGCCTGCTCTAGCACCCTGGCATAAGTGGGAATGCCCAAGGGTACTATGACAGCACGAATCTCTCAGCGGAGACCCTGATCAAACTTCTGCACTCTGATGTTTCCATCAAGGACCATGTCTGGGTAAAAGCGTGCACAGTCTACGAAACTAGACGCATTCTCGACCACTGTCATCCCTCCCTGTTGAAACTACATGAGCTCCTGAATTCGAACGGAGCGTAAGAAGGAGGGGAAAAACTCCCCACGAAACAAAAACTGAAAGTCTCCCCACAAAAGTGATGACTTGTCAAGAAACTGAGTCACTAGACTCTCCCAACGCCAAGATTCCCAGCGAATAAGGTTGGCATCCAAAGTCACCATAAGATTTTTCGGTGTTTACACAAGCCTAAAAAGGCGAACCACTGTCCCAATCCAAACCTCTGTTGCCTGAGGGTCCGGCTCACCACTAAACCTCGTAGCTCTCTAACGCTGGAACTCACGGAGCACGCTCAACCTGCGCTCAAGCTCAGTCTGCTCTGTTGAAGCTGTCTGCTTCTCACCAGGTGGGGGTGCTTCTACCAGCCCACATGGAGAAAGGGACTTGCATAATGTGTCCTGGAATGAGGCCTCGTAGCTCACAGGGTCATCGTCCCAAACAAAAGCTGGTATCCTGGATGGTTGTCTTCATAGAGACATCCTAAATATTACTAAGGAGTGCCGTGTTCAGATGAGCATATGTGTATATAACAATAATGGAAATGGGGAGATGACATAAGTTGGACAGTCAAGACTCAATCCTAGGTGATGAAAAAACCAATTTCCCTACAACAAGTTTCTCGGCATGCCGAGTCGACAAGCAGGTTATCAGGGTCCTGGTGAAAGGATACGTTAGTCGCCACACCATCACTGGATCCACTGGCCTTAGAGCCGCTCTCAAGACACATTAACACTATTTCCCTAAATCCCACCCAATTCCTTTTTAGGGACGTTTTAACAACGCCCTAAGGAATGAACCACCTCCGATACCACTTTGTCATGACCCGAACCTACCCAGGCTCGAGCCGCAACTACCCCAAGCCCTCCTCCATAGGCCAAGGGATGGAAACAAGCGCCGAAGGATAAACAACTTGGGGAGGCCTTTTCCTGAGTACGTGTACACATACACACAACCCACTCATTGTAGAAGTGCAGAGTAAAAGAAAAGACAAGTAATGTACCAACTACTATAAATAATACACAAAGTGCATCGACCTCTAACAGTACAAAGCAAGTGCTTAAGGTGAAATGAAAAATAAAAGGGGAAAACACGCACCCAACCAGAAAAGGTGCAACAACCTGAAATAGGTAAACAACATAAAAACAGCTAGAAGGGTCCCCCACCTGGAACCCGACTCCGACCACCGCACGCGGTCCAAGCTCCTGAACTCCTATGCTTCGCTGATGTCACGACCAACATTTCCATCGTCTTCAAGGGAACACCAAGTTCGGGAAAAGCCCAAATAGGGGTGAGTATAAAAAATACTCAGTAGGATACCCTAAAGGCTCGAGGGAGCAACAAATGAGGTACCAAATGGTGAGAACTATATCGAATAGAAAGTAGTAAAGGAGTACAACAGAGAGTACAGTGAAGAGTACAGCTCAACCCAACAAGAGGAATGAAGTAGACTCGTCCAAACACAGGGAGATAAAAATGGTGAGAAGATGAACATCTCATCGATTCTTCACTACCTATAGAAGGAGAGTAGACAATTCCAACCATGAGAAGCTAGAAACGGAAATCACGTGGCATACCCCTGCACATCTTCACCTCTCCTGGAACGAGAGTAACCAAAACCCAAGAAGTAGGTACTGGAACAAGGTATATATATATTTGTATGCTCAATCATGAAACCTAAACCAGATCTTAAGGGGATCTATGTCCTGTATCTCAGCCCAATAAAGGGAGCCGCCAACAGTCCCAGAAAAAAACACCACTGATGACTAGTATTCGTATGTCTTCCCCAAACTGCTATTCAAGGGGCTGAAATCACCGCACCTTGACACTATCCTCTTTGGGTGGCACTAACTTTCCCACACAGTTTTAGGCCGCATCACAAGGAAGCATCTTAGTAGGGAAAGCGCCCCTCATACATGAGAGTTATGTGGAACGTCAAACCACTCCCCCTCACTTCCCCGCTGTTGAGAGGTCTCCCTAAAGTCGATAGGCCACCCCATACCCAGCCCCACAGGAGGGTAATCCCTGGAAGTCGATGGGTTTCCACTGGAGGGAGACCCGGCAACAGTCGATGGGTACCCGACTACCCAGTCCTGTAAAAGGGTAATCTACTGAAGGGACACCTGGATAAAGTCATCGATGACTCCCAATGCCCAGTCCCATAAAAGGGTACTCCACTAGAGGGAGGCTCAGAACCATCATCGAGGACCACTTCTCATCCCAACTGGAGGTAATCCCGGCATCAGGGACCACTTCCCATCCACGCTGGAGGTAAACCTGGAATTGCTCTGGCCATCCCAGCTGAATGGTACTACTCAGTGAACACCGCTATACTGGCCATCCCTGTTGGATGGTAACCCACTGGCCATCCCTACTGGATGGTCACCCAGTGGAAATCCCTGCTGCATGGTACCACACTAGTCATCCCTGCTAGATGGTACCACACTGGCCATCCCTGCATGATGGTACAACTGGCCAGCCCTGCTGGAAACAACCACCTGGCCAGCCCTGCTGGAAACAACCTCATGGCCATCCATGCTCGAAACAACCTCTTGGCCTGCCCTGCTGGAAACAACCTCCTAGCCAGCCCTGCTGGAAACAACCACCTGGCCAGCCCTCCTGTAAACAACCTCCTGGCCATCCCTGCTGGAAACAACCTCATGGGTAGAGGATCGATGCCCGCATAATGTGTTGGTCACACCGAATCCACAAGAAATTTTTACCTGGGAACATGAAGGGATGAGAGAAACTCCCCAGCCTCTCAGGGTGATCATGCTCCAATCTGCTGAGTCACTATCGAAGCAGACAAGGAATACTCATCCCAGAATGTGGGAAAACACCCACGTTGTACGAGCACACGTATTCGTAAATGGTTCAGTAGTCCGGTGAAAGGGGCATGATACTGAAACCCCTAACAGCTGAAGAAACAGAAGAACCAAACCTTCTCTACCGGCCAAACCATCGAGAACAGAACCAGGGGAAACCACTCATCCCCACTAGTCAACAATCATGAATAGAGGGACCGTTTACATCGCGAGAGGTCAAAGGTAGGTAAAGCAGAACACAGCACACACATGGGGCCCACATGACATGTGGCCCCATGTCAACCCCCACCAAGAGCACAAACGTTCTTAGGTACAAACATCCACATGTACCTCCTAGTGTTCTCTCATACTCCCAGAGTATGCCACGTCTCTAGCCCAAAGGCTATCGTGCACATGGCCTCAATGTCAACGTGAAGGCGTAAACGTAACAACTCCAACATGCCACCTCAACGGTTTAGGCACGACCAACCACATCTCTTCAAGCATTACTTCACTCACACAGGAGTCCAATCGATCACAGGCCAAGGGTCCTCTACAAACATAGTAGGATGAACCCGCACCGGAGCACCCTTCATATTTCCACATTTAAAAAATCACATAAGAGGCTCCACTCGCGAGAACAGATTACACAGATTTAATCCTCATGAAAAAACATGTGATATAGACTAGTTACTCGCCTCAAACAGATATCCAACAGAAAAGTCTTCCAACAACACTTTACACCTGAACGGAGTCCCGTGATCCCGAGCCTCAGCCCCAAAAACAGTCGGGCGTGTCGCACCATTGCGATCCCCTCAGGAAAACACGTCAAAAGGACTGGTCACTTGAGTGGAAAGGATATCCGGAGAAAAAGATGCATTCTGAAAAACTGAACATGAGTGGTGCTACGTGGGACCCGCATCCCTGTCCCTAAGCGCTGCCAACGGATCGCACCATTGGGATCCTCTTAGAAATGTACACAAGATGGATTATTCACTTTCCAAAAACGGACACTCGATGATAATTCTGGAAATCACCACCAACTCCCAAAACGGCCCTTGTGGGGCCCGCACCACCATACGGAATTAAAGCGGGAAGATTGCGCCAATTCAATGCCCTCAGAAAAACACCGAAAACTGACTGCTCGCACACCCCGAATGGACGTCCGATGAAAAAGTTACAAAATTATGCACTTTTCAAAAAAGACAGGCTGTGGAGCCCAGGCCTCAACACCAGATTCGACGCCCGAAACCACACCGAAATACTTTGGTTCAA
Organism: Viscum album; assembly: GCA_963277665.1. Lineage (NCBI taxonomy): Eukaryota > Viridiplantae > Streptophyta > Magnoliopsida > Santalales > Viscaceae > Viscum > Viscum album. Next base: position 947,373,069 of record OY728155.1, on the reverse strand, counting down.
CACCAGGGTCATAACACCACTGACGGTTCTCAATTCAGAAATTATATGTGTCTGCGCCGTCCAAAATAATAACCCCCGGGAAAAGCGCCCGTCCACTTATCGTTGTGTCGCGCCACTGAACCCATCGTCTCGAGAATTAAAAATCCCCAAGACCATCTCAAAATGCTCGTCTTGATGCCAGGAAGGAACTTCCATAGATGGCACACAAAACAGACACCAGTAATGAAAATTACAGGCATCCAAAGAGGGGACGAATCCCCTTTGGCTGGACCGGCCTGGGCCGGCTGGTCCACCTGGGCCGGCCCGTGATGGCCGGTCTGCGTCTTAGCTGTACGGTCTGTCTATAGACCTTTGGTCGACGCTTAGACTGGCCGAGGCTGGTCGTCCCGCGTTAAGACCTGTGGGACGCGGGTCTATGTTCACTGTGGTGTCGCGCGCCGCAACCCCAGTCCACCCCTCCGTGCAGTGAGCTGCCCCGCCACCTGCCGCCTGATGCCGGAGCCCGCCACCAACCCCCTGAAGCCCAGAGCCTGCTGCCAGCCGCCTGAAGCACAGAGCTCCTCCGCCGCCTAGAGCCGGAGCGCTGCCGCCTGCTGCTCGCTGGACCGCCGCCTGAACCCCTAAATCCGGCCGAAAAGACTCCAAGACCGCCGGGAACTTCAACGAACCACCCCAGACTCGTCGGGAATCGGATTTATGATCCTAAGAATTCATTGGAAAGATTAGAAAAAGTTATACTTGATTATGGGCTTCACTTGACGATCAGAAAAAAAATGACATATGTTTATGGATTCAAAGGAGGTTTGGAATTTTAATGCGAAACAAAACGACGCCTACCTCGTTGGGTGTAGCCCGGCGCTTCAACGATGATCCGCCGGAGCCGCCACGACTTGACAGATAGACGGAGGAGAGGATAGAAGCTCCTCCTTCATTAGGAGGGCTTTCTCTAGGGAAGAACAAACAAATAGGGGGGAGAGAAGTGTTTAAATAGAAAACACTTAAACTTTCCACCCATAGGCCCCATACCCGAACCCTCAGCGGGGTCGAGGATAAGCCCCCCCTAGGGTAAACACCACCTCCCAAGCAGAACCGTGGTATTGGAATTTTAATTTGAGATTTCGTTCTAATGGTATAAAACTAAACACCTGAGGCTTCAAAATGACGAAAATGCACCTGGAGGCATTTTTCATAGAAGGCCCGTGCCTGCGAAAGTTACACCCCTCCTAGGGTAAACAACATGTTCCGGACTCAATAGTGCCCTCAGTTTTCCCATTTGAGCAACCTTTTAAGAGATGGCTAAGATTAACCATTAAACAAATAAATTAATTATTTTTATTATCTATTTAATGTTCCGTTAACGGGAGAGGGGTCCCAAAGTCCCGCACCGACATGCTTTATGACGTTCCTAGGGTAAAAACCCCATTTCGGACCCTTCCGTACTCTCAGATTTCAGATCCAGATCACCATTTAGAATCTATCCCATTTATTTGGTGTGCCTAGTGTGAACACACTGAAAATTTAATTCTGGCCACACTCGGGATCGGAATCGCAAGCCGTCTAAAGGCGCTGCTCTGGAATAACATCAAGAATATTCCAAAATCTTTTATAAAAAAAACATGGTTCTTACATTATCTCACGTACAGCTAGATGAAGGTGGCTAACTCCTAAACTGTTGCTCACCTTTTTCCAATTTTTCATTAATTTTGAATATCATCCTATAATTTATGGAATTTGATTCATCTAATGTTTGATACATTTTTTTCTTTTGAAAGAAATTTGAGGATGTTTTTTTTGTATTTTCATTGAAAGTATATAATTTTCAGGGCTATGAAATTGGTTAAGCTAATTCTCACAAATTTAATCCGCACCCCTCGGATTGTTTGACTGTATGTCCAGTTATGGCAGATTCATATTTAACTTTTTTTGATTCTCCATATACCATCCATATCAAATTTCTATTAAATTTAGTTACATGATTTATATTTATATTCATTTTTTTAATGATGTCTGATATAAGAAGTTTCACAAATAGTATGTGATACTTTCTTGATGGTGTATCTGATACAATGATATTCATTTTTACCATTGAGATCTCTTGTTACTAACTTCTATTATGAATATATTCAAGGGAATGCCCGACATCATAATCCCTAGACTTCTTTCAAACATTATTTTCATTTTTTAAATATCATTATGTGTTGTAATTAATCAATACCTACTGGTGCAAGATATTTTAAACCCATTCATATACGTTTGTACTATTTTTTATTAATAAAACTTTAGTGGGTGCGGGTTGGGTTACCAACTCATGCTTAGTACGATTTTTATTAAATATTTTTTTATATAAAATTTATTTTATCTTTTATGTTTTGAGTGAAATTAAATATATCTTGTCTTACCTACTATCATAATATTTGGTTACTTTTATTCTATTACTCTTGGGATTGTATTTGAGTTCTTTTTTTGTTTATTTAAATTAATCAAAATTACATTTTATATTCTTGATTTTTTCAAACCATATATAAAATAAATAATCATTATTGACCATTTAATGTAGTGTTTTCCACTGACATGTTGCTACTAGAGGAGATCTAGAATCCAATTTCTGAAAGGAAGCTACTGAAGATTATCATTTAATGGTGGTTGAAGAAGAGCAGAATAAACTACAGATAGAGACTCTTATACTCACCATGCCACGTTTTCGTAGAGTTTTTATAGTTTATTTGTTATGTCCCTGTACCTAGATGGAATATTGTGGGGGGTATTGTTACATTTATAATATTGTTTCATTTAATGTGAGTATTCAATATATTTGGAATTATAATGCTTTTATATATTTTTTAATTTTATTTGATTTTAATATGATTATTTATATTAAATATAATTATAATAATTTATATTATATATAATAATTTAAATGAATATAAAAATATAAAAAGATATTTATATTTTGATATTTATATTTTGTATTATAATAAAATAATAACAATTATGGTTATTGATAAAATATGGTTATATTAACAAGATTTTTTCTTTTAAATATGTATTATATATATATATATATATATATATATATATATTTGATACAGAAAATTATCAGAGACAAATCTGTCATATGAAACTATCACTAAACAATTTAACCAACAAATACGTTATCTATTGGAATAATTATAATTGAAATAGAAATATTTTACCTGTCATAATAACATTTAATGATAGTGTTTTTACCAATAATTTAGTAATAGGGAAATATCTATTGGTAAAATTCTTTACCAACATAAAAGGTACTTTTACCAATAGATTTACCCATTTTGGAAAAAGTGAAATATTTTGTAGTGGTTGGAGCTTGAATCTTGGTTAGAGCTCAGGGATTCCGTTTTTATACTATTTTTTGGTCATTTCCATTTTCGTTACTTTTAGATCTTAATATAGTTAACTTCAGTGATATGCATGCCTTGTATGTTTTATATGTTTCTTTATTATAATATCTCATGGGTTCTGAATTAGTTTTTTAGTAACATTAGTTTATTTTTTGGGTTTGAGATGTTATATGATATTTACCTTCTCTATTCTAGGATGATCTCGATCCAAAGGGTACATTATCCACACAGTTCCACCTACAAACCCATGTTTCTAGTCAGAAGCCTATAAAATATAGGGAGGGGTAATTTAGGCCACAAGAGGCACCGACCCAGGGAAGTAGTTCATTGGAACCTATGTTTTCACATTCAAAACATTTGTATTATATTTATTAGATACATTATAATAAATATAGATGATAAATTTTTATTTTTTTCTTTTATAAAATCTTAACTATTCTTTAATATGTAAGTTGGTTCTTATTGAAATTTGAAAATTTATTCTTTGAAGAAATTATTGTTGATTTGAATTCATCATCACATTATTCTTATATTAGTTTTGTACAATTCACTATGAAATATCCAGTAGATCTATATTTTAATAATTTCAATATAAGACTTCCTTCCTATTTTTCATTTCCTTCCGGATCACCTTTCGAGATGAATGATGTCAATTTTTTGAACATTTTCTCAATAACTTCATTATATTATGAATTATCATTTTCCACTTTTATTTGATTCTAAATCTTCCCTTATTTAGAGAATAAATGTTTTTTTTTCAAGTGTACTTTTTTCTTAATGGAAATTTATTTTCTAATTTCATACATAATTAATATGTCATAAAAGTCATCAAAAATAAGTGTGTTTGATTCACATTATTCAACTACCAAAACCTTTACATTAATTTTTTCTAGTATGATGTGAAATACATTTTTGAGTAATTTTGAATATTAAATAGTTTTACTAAAACCAATAATGGTTCTCACCACTTCATTGAATATTTTGAAGAAGTTTTCATCAAATTCATCATTTTGTGTTTGAATGTATTCATAATTTACAAAATAAATTTGTTATTTATCTTCTTTCACATTCACATTACATTTTTATATTTTCATTAAATTATCCCATAATCCTTATAATAATTTAATCACCATGAATAAAATAAATTTATTCTCTAATTCTAAGGAATGTATTATATTAGAAGCACAATTGACATTACCAATATTCTATTTATCATGTATATTCATCGAAGCACCTTTCTCAAAAAGAATATACCCATTTGTATAAAATAAAAGAACATTCATGATTATGGGTAATAGGTAAGGTATAATAATTCCCATCTAAATAAAATACCACTATTTATTATATATCAAAATTCTATTCATATTAATCTAATTAATATGATCTAATATAATCATAAAATTTATAAATAAATCTACTCTAAAAATAGAGAACACACATTAGTTTTAATATTCAAAAAATGTATTTTCATTAAAGGATATCAGTAACATGGATCTAAAACCAATTTTTGGATACATATATTTCAATAGGTATTAGTATCCTCATGGATTTTATAAGATGTATTTGAACCAATAAATATTTTTCATTTATGTTCTACTAATGAAAACCCTTCATCACCAATTAATGTGACTGTCTAACCTAATTTTTTGAATTTTTTACTTCACTTATACAGAGTATTGATGATTTTAATAAAATAATTTAGAAATAAATCATCCAATAAAATCAATTATAGTTATCATAGATGATTTTCAATGTACACAATTCAAAATAAAAAACTATTTACCAATTTTTGGATGGATCTATTTCACCTAGATTTATCTCTAAAGCCTATATCTCCTCAATCTAGGCTTCTTCCCCCTAGCGATGGAGTAACCTGACTCTTCATCTCGATTCATGGATTTAAGATTTACTTCTTCCTGCTTATTGATCCCAATTCATTATTTTCAGTTTTATCTCTCCCCTTTAGTGACTTATGGTTTCAAAATTATTACCTTTTTTCTTCCCTATACACAATGATCTCATACCTATTATTTAATGTCAACTCTCTCAATTATCTTGGTGTTTATTATTTTCACCTTCTTGTTCACCATTTTCCTCAATCTAGTTCTATTTTTTCTTTTATTAGTACGGTTCAACTTGTTCTATTTTGATCGATTGTTCATTGTCTCTTCATGGTTGTCATACACTACCACGTCAATTCTTATCACCTAAAACATTATACTAAACTCTATCGTGGTTGGTCACACAGTCACTCCAGTGGTTTTGTATTTTGTGTGTGTAAGGTTTATCCCTTCTATTCTCTTTCTACTCATACTATTGTTTTTAGCATTATATCAGTTCAGTATGAGGGTGTTTAAGGTGGTTTTAGGATGGTGTTGTTGGTTGAGAGTCAGTTTTAGGAGCACATCTCGGTTAATTCCATCCCCCATTTTGGTTTCTAGTTATATATGATGGTTAGGTTATGGATTTATTTATAGTTATTCATCATATTAAATAAAATGTATTCTCTGGTCTTTTGATATATTTTTTATGGATTTTTACACTTTTGTTGGTGGTGAAGGTATGATGATGATGTTATCTTCGGAATTGATGGTTCTGGAATCATCATGGATCACAATAGAGGTTATATCTGCTCTAACTCTACAAAAGATTCTTGGTCCATTATACCATCCTATATCGGATGGGTGAGATGGTTTTCAAGGATGTTTTTGGATTTTTTTTGTGAGCATTAGCATGATCAAGAAGGTACAACAAACAATGGGTTTTTTACATTCTGTATATTCTCTTGCTGATGGTTATTTATTTTTGTTTCGTATGGTTTTGAGTTATTATAATTTTTAATTTTCTAATGTCATTAGTTCCTATTATAGATATAGTTTAGGCGATGGTGGTGATTTTTTTGGGCATTATGTAGTTCATTATGCTGGTGTAATGGGTTATACAAATTTATGGGATCTTCTTCTAATGTTGATTTTTTTATTTGGTGAGATGGTGATTCTATTCTGGAGGTGCCAATACTGGATGAAATTAATGATAGTAGTTGTGTGCTATAAAATACATGAGAGACGTTATTTTTGGCTCAAGGATTGAGGTTACAACTGAACACAAGGTTCGAGATGTTTCGCAAACCGAGGAATTGTGTCTATGATTCATAATGGAAACATTTCATGGAAGTGATGCATCGTTTCATAGTGATGTCTCAAAAGAAGTATATGATAGTCCGAGTGTAGTCCATGTCTATTTTATGAGGATAAATCATCTTTGATCTCATCTCTTGGTTCATGTTCCTTCACACCTCTCTCAGTCAGTCTACTGAAAAGGTTTACAAAGGGGTTTTGGGATGTGGAACTCGCGCAGGTCCTGGTGTTCCAGTTGGTGTGTACTTTCTTGACTATGATTCTCCCTTTGTGATCCCCCTAGAATAAATTTTCTATTAGGTTTTGGTGATTGGGATGCAAGGAAGATCATTTTCTATAAGATGTTAGTTAGAGGTGGTGACATACTATTGTAGGGTCAGTGCACAGGGCTCAAGGCTTGATTGTATGTGGATTGTAGTCTTTGTTTTTGAAATTTAAAATTTTAATTCTACATTTTTTTGTTTTTAATTTCTGGTGATGATGGTTTATAATTGGGTGGTTCTATTTTCCTCTATTTGTTGTGTGGGTTCCCACATCACCTTTTAAAAGTGCATTGAAAAAAAAAATATATATATTGGATGAAAAATTTCTATATCCAAGGAATTATTATAAAACCCAAGATCACATTATATAGTAATCATTATTGAGATAAATTAATTTGTATTATCCTTTAACTCATGTTATATAAAAATGTATCTTGAATAATTTTCCATTATCTCTTGTAACCCAACTGATATTATTAAAGTGATACAACAAAGTGAGTCTTTAACCTACAAATGTGACTCCAATTTATTGTAGAAAAAATACATCATTAATAATATTCTTCAGATAGTAAAACATCCATCAAATAGTGAGTAGAACTATTCTTTAACATCCCATCACTATATTCACCTCATTATTGAGAATTCATTATGAAATAGTTAGCCACAAACTCCAATCAATATGAAATTTCGTAGAACATCACTATAAATAACACAAAAGACATCAGTATATTCAAGTGTATCATTTATTATCACATACATGTATTTAATTTTATTGATATGATTTGATAAACACCCTCTACACATTTTATTTCAATTGGTCGTATTCTTCTTTATCTCTCTCTTTTATACTCTCAAACTTATACAACACTTGTATCTTAACACCGCTTTTCTCTATTTTACACTGAATCACTCAATATTTAACCTTTGTAAATTTGAATTTCAGATTCAAAAACCAAAACCAACATCATATTAAACATTTACCAATTTAAACTGATTCATTTAATCAATCAATACCTCTTAGTCACCCTCGATATGTTTTAAGTATGAAAGTGATTGAGGTTGAGTAGCCTTTGATTTATCTAATAAGACACATCATCAAGGTTAATCAAAACTAGACCTGTACACAAACCAAAGTGTAGTTGTTTGGATCAAATGGGATGTGGAAATCACTGAGAGTGGGGATGAATCCATATTGTATGGATTATTATAAATTTACACGTCTTCCCTTCACTACCTAAACACATATTCACTGAATGGATGTACCTCTCTCTTTGGTAATAACCATTAGTTCTCGTGCATGTGATATGAATCAGAAAATAATAATAATGGGAACTAGGGTTTAATAACAAGTTTCACCTCCATGATGAATGACTACAACCCCAGTTTAAGGTGATTGTTACACCACATGCACAAAAATAATTTTTTATTAACAACAAAATATTGGTCAGGGGTATATCCTTGGAATCATATTTATGAAACCAACTATGTACAATGAAATCATAGACTTAAAGCTCTTCAAAACAATTCTTGAAATGTATCACCAAAAAGTGGATCAACAATGAAAGAGGTGTATATATCTTAGAATGAATGAAGTTTTTCACCCTCCATAATGGGAACTAATCTCCAAGACTACCTCAAACACATAAATCAATGGGTTGTATCACAAATAAAATAGTGAAGGGTTTTTTCTTCTCATATTCAAACCATACTATATAAGGGTATTGATGTTAGGATCTCTATATCTTCTTCATAAAGATAATTGATGATCAAAAGATTTTATTACCAACTCTTAATCTTCTTCTTATTCCTTTACATTTAGTATAAATCCTTCAAAAAAACATCATTTCTATTAAAGTCTTTAATATATAGAATATGGATAATAATCATAGTGTAATTTCTCCTTTCTCTCTTTGATATGTAAGGTCTATAGTATGATATAGTATCAGATCACCTTTTTTTTCAACAAACAAAAATATTTGACAATAACTGTGTTAGATTGAACTTGATTCTTCTTTTCCATCTCAAAATATATATTCTGTTACACCATGAATATTATTTCATTATTTATACTTTTTTTTATTTAATACCTACCTTGAGATTGTTTTCATCTTTGAATATGAAACCCATTTTAATTTTTATTACTTCAAAACAATCCACAATTATGGGTCTAACTTGTCCAATATAAATTTCTATAATAATTGAAAGAATATTGACCAATATTTATCCATGATCTTTTATTGATTCTTGAACATTAAAAATTCTCATAACTTTACTTTTGTATTCACATATTTATTGTCCACTAATTCTCCATGATGCCCCATAATAATCATGGGGAATTTCTTTTAAACATCTTTAAAAACATCTTGCATTGTAATCCTACAAATTTATGAAAACATAAAACATGACAGCGATGGGGAGAAGGATTCTTTCACTATGTAAAAATGAATTCATCCTCATTATTCACACATATCCAACCACATCAACATTGTGCTACCGATCAAGAACCAAAATATACACTAGAATTGATACGACACTCCCGACCTTAGGAGTTTCCTAGTCATCAAAATAAGGGGTAAACTAGCCACTCATAAGTGTGCAAGATCAAATTCAACTTAAACACAAAGATTTAAGCATTTGTCATAAAAATAAAACATAAAGTTATCAATATGTCAAAACACCCTATTATATTTGAATTCATCCCAGTAATTGGGAAGAATTAATTACCTTTAAATCACATGTCACTCTACTATAGAGCTGACCTGAGAACATACTCAATATCCCAAAGACCAATGATTCCACAAAACTCTACCATTTCCTTACAACATTTAGAAACTTGATGGTTGCAATGTATATCAATGCATATTACCCCAATATTTTAGAAACATGATGCCATAACTCGATATTATCCATAGGTTTTCCACCTTATGAATTCAAGTATCAGGTGTCCCACACAGAAAACTGGCTCAAATTCATTCTATCTCATATGACTATAAAATAGAAGGATGACCTCTTCAGTCACCCATCGAAAAAAAGAAAAGTGGTCACAAGACCTACTAAGTAGCTGAACATGCCCGATGAATGTCTAACATGCTGAAATCGTTCATTACTCAATGATTGATCCCCTAATAAGGTCAAGGAAAACCTGACCACCCATCCGAACAAGGGTTTCATTTAGAATCAAAGGGTTATAATAGGGATAAAGACACATGAATGATGCCAAATGTCAGAAAGATCATGAAATTTAGCAAGTAATTTGATCTCTATGGGTACTACCTACCTTGAGCAATCCCCTTACAGAATAATAGGTATCGACCCTATCACTAGGTCACGCCAAATATATTTCACTAAGCACTGCAACTATTATTTAGGTAACTAATAAAGGGAGAAATTTCCCTATATAGAACACAGATATTTCTAGTCCAAGGAAACTCAAATGAGTAGTTTAAACTACCCTTGCATGAGGGTTTAAATGAAGGATACCACCTCACGTTCCATATTAAGTCATTACATTGATTTACATTAAATTTTTAAACATTTTAAAAGATTAAAAACACAACACCGAGAAGAAATTATGAAATTAAATAACTTGGTACCTTTTTCAATTAGTTCCATAAGAAAAAACAGGCAAGTTATATCAGTTTCATTTTTTTAATCACTAACCATCTATTGAGATGTCGTTATAATTATGCAATTTATGAATTAAACTCCTTTTTATGTTATAACAGATATGGAAACATATGAGGGTCCTATTATACCAACCTGGTTTAATTAGAATGAAACCCAATAATATTTGTTTAAGTATTAATGTTTCAAAACACTCGTAAGGGTTATATAATAAGAAACATGGACAAACTGACCTACATGGTCCTAGTTGTGCATTCAAAAATGCAATCAACACATTTAAGTTCAAAATTAAACAAATTTTCCATTTATGAACATTTCAATATATATCACATGGTCATATATAATATATCATTCTCCTGGGTTTCCATATACCAATTTATAAATCACCCGTTCAATTTATAGTTTTACATTTTCCTCCCATTAACTGAAACCATTTCACTTTAGATTTTTCAATTTAGTTGCTTTTGAATTTTAAAAAATGATTCTATATACGTGTAAAGATCAAGGATGGTTTGAGTATACGGGTTACCTTTTCCCAATTATATGGCACCCATCTACCATACAATTGAAAACTATATCCCATTTAATAACAACCTATTAAATATAGCCCATACAATTATTTATATATATATGTATAATAGAATGTTATCATAAATAGTAATCACATAGAAACATGCTAACAAGCACAAAAGTACGATAAATATGAATGAAATGTTAAGAAGTCAGACAACATGGAATATAACCACTTAAATATGGAATCAAATTATCAAGCTAAATAGATCACATAAACATGTTATATAAATAGGCATGCTATAGTAATATCTAAACATGAATAAAATCATAATTAGCAAGTATCCTTGAAATGAAACTACATGGCATGCCATATGCGTGGAATGTGAATTTTAATGAGCCAATAGTGATGCATGTAATGCTTAATATTTTCCATACTAGGATAAGGGTAACATACCATAACTCTATAAATCAATAAGCAGTGGAATGTACATCATTCACTGAAGGTGAATTAAAAATCAACTATAATAATGAAAAACATGAAACATAATCCCATCCATAGACACTTTGAATTTTTCCTATACATGGGTTGGTCACTCCCACACATGATTATTTCCCAAGTGTCAACACATTCACAGTCTCCTATCTACAACCCCAAAGTAATAAGATAAATAAAAAGAAAATAGCTATGATACCACTTTATACCATTCTAACCCAGCTCACCACTAAAACATTAGTTGGAATGTCGGGTCACATGGCCTCAAGCACTCCTCTCCATACCCAAAAGGATTCTAAATTATAGTTAGGGTATTAGGAGGTGATGGTGGGGAGACTATATTCTCAAAATAGTGTAGCACAATGAAATTGTAAATTTAATTCATCAACAGAAACAAATGATAGAGCAGAGGAATAATAATATAAAATAAATATAAATGGAAAACACCCATATATAACAATTCATGCTTGTACATATGATAATAAAATACTAAAAAAGTATACACACAATAGGTATTAATAAAAGATATAATATAAATAAATAAAAGAAAGGAAACGCCAAGGGTGATCTCCATGAGCATCCTGAGCTCCATCTTAGTCATGTCCTCCTTACACCCAAGTACAAGCAAACATCCACAAGAAAGAGTCCTTGGTCTTGAAAAATGTGATGTACTCAGGTAACCTAGTCCAATGGCAGCCCGAGTATGGTGTGAGATATAAATCCCCGCAGGTTACAAAAGAAAAAATGACTGTTGTAACTTCTTTGGATCATGTCCAAAAAGAGAGGTCTAACTGGTAACTATATATATAAATTATTAATTATATATATAGTTTAGTTATATATTTTATCCACCTATATAAAAAAATTACGTGAGGGAGTAAGTGGCCATATACCTAGAATACTAGGTTCTGAATAGACCAGGGCATAACACAGTAATCCATAACCAGTCTGATTGAACCTATAAGCTCAATTGAAAGGGTAGATGCCCATAATCTCATAATGAGTGGTATATATCATACTCTTCACTCGATATTGTGAGAATTCCATCATATCGACACTTGAATTCATGTGTTTGAAATCACACTGACTCTCATAAAGGAATGTGGAATGTCAATCCCACCATCCATATAGTATCAATTGTAAAGACATCATGACTAAACACCCAATTTAAGGGAGCATGATCTTCCACCATGCTCAAGAAAACCTTTTCCATCATTCCATAGCCTATGTATAAGGTGTAATCATATTTATAATAATAGGCAAGAAGAAATACCTCTCTTGATTTACATTTAATAAGCCCCAAATAATCAAGGTATTCACAATTATAACAATTCACATAAGCTGTCATTTGTTAATTATAACAAGGGGTGTGATCATACCACCCAATTCAATTCCATTAAATTTAACAATTTAATACAATAAATTTAGTAAATCCATCATGAACATACTATTGCATTTAATACACTCTATTAAATCTTTTAAACAATGCAATTCATTAATTCATGTTCATAGGGTCACTTAGAAGGTGGATTAGTCAAATAGTGAAATTACATACATGGGAAAACTCATTCAAAAGTTTGGACTAACACTTAGGAAGTGCCTTGGTTCATATAAAAATTTCTATCAAAGGAGGGAATTCCATTTATAAATAACCAAATAGGTTATGTAAAAAACATGCAATATATCTAAAATTAACATAATCATAAGAAACCCAAGAATTCCATAAAGCCAAGCAAGATAAAATTCACTAATTACTACTTTGTAATTTTGAAGATAGTTCACCTCATTCGATAGGTTTTATTATAAAATCATGACATGGTTTTTCAAGTAATTAATTTAATCATAAAATTGAATTTACTGCATATAACATTACTCCACCCACCAAAGAATCATTTAGATATATACAAATCTAGGTTAAAGCAGTTACAAGGCTCAACATTTCACTTAGGAGGTTTCTTTTTTAAATGGTCCATTTCCTACAAAGAAAATTCCCATTATATATCCAAGAAGAATGATTAAAAATAATTTCAGACATTTATTCATTTAATTATAATAAGTCAAAATAATCTTGTACACCCATGTGGTGTCTGTGATTGAGGTTAACATCCTCAATTTAAATAACAACAATAAAAGGGTGTATAAAAAATATCATATACCAATTTATATTAAAGAAAGAATTGGAAATGCGTGGAAAGGGATGGTGTGCAGTGAAAAGACGGTATTTATAAAATGAGGAAAATTTGAGGAAAAATATATAGACCATATACCACATGCTTAGGATGTTCTACTCCTCTAATCTTGAGGTCTGATTCGGTCCGGTTTGAAAGAAATATAAGAAACAGAAATCCTCCCTAAAAATAGGGAACATGATCTTACACCATGATAAATTAATAACTATACAATTAAATAAATGAATATTAAAAATGAATCAATATCTTACCAACAGAAATCCATAGAGACCGACGATGTTCATTTTAGACTTTAGACAGAGGAGATCTTGAAAATATTAGAATAGGCTTAGAAAAACCAATGAAGGAGAGGAGCTATGCATGCTAAAGAAAAAGAAAGAAGAAATGAGCCTTAAAACACAATAAGTTAAAAATTGTAAATTAACCCTAAAAATTGGGATGCACGGCTTGGCCACACGGTTCGGCTAAACCCTGCGGCTCACACTGCCTAGGAAACCCACCTCTCATGGTTTTTTCTGCATAGTTTTCATATCAATGAACCAAATGTGCGTTGAATACTGATTAGGTAATTCCTAAGTGGAACTAACTATGTAGTACAGGCACATGGTTTTGGAAAACCATGCACAACCTGTGCAACACCTACTGCTCCTCTGGTTTAGGAACACGATGTTCTACTAGAGGCTACAGGGTTTTACATAAACCGTGTTCCCTGTTCCGACCACTCAAACTTGTGATTTCGGGTCCCGACACTCCCAAAAATCAATTAAACACCCATGGTAATCCCTCAATCCTTTACCCAAGTTTACAAACATAACTTTTATGTTTTCCAACTCTCAAAATTACATTTTGCTGTTCTGTTTTAAGAACATGACATCCAGTAAATGCAAAAATTCAAATTCCCATGGAATTCCAACTGGGTTAAAAAACACAGGTAATTACATGAGAGGTCACAAAAAATCACTATCCACCTTAGGTATATGGATAAGTTCTTTCTATTTTCATTTACAATATCTTCTTCTTTAACACATGATTTGGTGGCACACATAGTGGCGACCCAAATCCTATAACTCCTTCCTCATTAATTTTCAACTCTGAGGGTTATCCTTTTCTTATAGCTTCAACCATCTTTTAAATTTATAAATAATCTATTTAAGAATCATTTATCTTCTCTAAAAGGTAGTTTTGATAAATATTTTTAGAAACGATTGATGATGTTCCTTCATTTATGATTCCCATGTCCATCATTTTCATGTATAAGATGATTAGATCCTAATCAATTTTCATTAATGATAAAATTTCCAGATCATTTCAACTTAGGTCATTTTAATCATTATATTACATCCCAATATGGTAGTGGATTGAGTATTCATAGTCCTTAATCAGCTCTAACCATCATCACTAGTGCATATTTAGATTTTTTTGTGTGAATATATACTTGAGGATCTTTTGATCTATATATATTTCACACTTCTCCCCAATGAGATAATGCCACCAATTTTCTACATGATGATTTCTATGGACAACTATAGATCATGTTTTGTGTAAATATATTCATGAACATTAAATTAACTTATTTCATAGGCTATCCGTTTTTCATTTTTCATTTTTACGCATCTCAAGCGCTTCTTCAAAGCATCACTACATAACAAGATAATTTCCCCCCTTATGGGTAGTGTAAGTATATGTGTTGTTATAATATTTATTTTCAAATCCATAAATATATATTCACTTTCATTATTATATAAAATATATACTCCATTATGATTTATATAGGTTAGAGGGTTCGAAAAACATGAAAAATGTATAAAAAAATAACAATATCACTTAGTTAATCCAAGGAAACTATGGATTTATATCACAGATATTGGACTCAACCATCCTTTAATTGAAACTTTATTTAAGGGGTCTATATATATCACATTATATGTGATAATTACCCCAATAATGGGGCTTCCTTCAACTAGAAATGACATTATTTTTTACTTTCTATAAAGTTCATCCTTTATGATGGTCTTTATCACAGTTCTTTGATTCTATTCATGCTCCTCGTTCTATTTGGAGTATAGTATAATATATTAAATAAATACTAATAATTTTTTTTCAAGTTAATCTATAAAAACTCTATTTATCAATACCATAAATATTTATGAATCATTAGTGAGTATGAATGGAATTACTATGAACTCACAGTGCATGTTCCCTGTACAGAAAGTAGTCTTTCGGATATCCTCCTTCTTCACCCTTACCTGATAATACAATGATTAAAGATCCTACTTAGAGAAGTATTGGGAATCATGTAACTGATCAAAAAAGTCATCAATAAAAGGATGATGATACTTTTTATTTATCGTGATCTTCTTGAGATCACAATAATTAATGCAAAGGCACATCGATCCATCCTACTTGAAAAAGATGACAGTTGCAACGCATGGTGAAGCAATTGGGCATATGAACCCTTTATCCCGATTCTCCTATTATTATCACTTCAACCCCCCCCCCAATTTTCACAATAACCATTCTATATATAGTATTAGATATTAGAAAATCCCTATGTTTAATACTGATTGAAAATTCAACCTTTCAGTTAGGAGATAGACTAAGAATTCTTCCGAAAAAGGATTAGTGTATTCAATCATAATTGGATTGTCTTAAAAGTTAGTGTTTTACTTATAATAAATATATTAATCTAGATATTCATTCTCATAAAGAAATAATATCTGTGATTTATATGTTAGTGCTAAAAAAGATTCATACTCCTCTTTAAATTTAAAATGGAAAGAACAATCTCAATATAGAGAGTCATTTTCTTTTAGAAATTTAATTTTTCTCAATATAAGGAAAACCAATTCATAATGAGAATTTCATAAAATTCCACTATATTTAGTTCTCTATAGTTCAATCGGATATTCTACCTGCAAATTATGATAGGGGAGGAGTTATATACTTAGGATGTAATGATTTCTCCAAATTTTTTTCCACTAACAGATCTACTTCCAAGATTTTTGGTGGTGCTTGAATAGTTATAATAAACTTGTTTGATTTTAAAGAATTTATATAATCAAAATAAAAATTATTTTTTCTATTAATGAATTAATAACTATCCTATGATGGAATATTATTTCCCTTTATTCATTTGAGGTTGTTAGTAAGGATTGTCTGCATCAACCCTTTCCTTAGTGCATTGGTTTGCATAGTGTCCTTATTCCTTATAGCTGAAATATTGTACAATAGGTCAAGGGTTGAATGGATAACTCCTCTTTTCCATTATATAGTAGGGTTTCTGCCACTATCCATTTCTAGCTAGTTTCCTTTCCATCCCACACCTAAAGAATTTCCTCATCTACTTTAAGTAATTTACAGGGTGCTTCTTTCTATTCTATTAACAAGTCGGATGTTCAAATTTCAAACCATCATTAGATTTATCCTCCACATTCCTAGAATTAAACTCCACTTTCCACTTCATATCCCTATTTGACCCTTTATATTCACTAATCTCCATTTATACATTAATGAAAAATTAGAAAATTTATTCAATGCTATCAAGATCCCAAATCACCAGGGCTTTTTGTAGGCTTGGTTTTACCCCCACCAAATAAGTGGTCATCTTTTAATTTAGGGGTCATGAAAAAGACAAAGGTGTGTCATGAAATTATTATGTTGTTTGAATCATTTCCCTATATTGATTCATTATCTTTTTTCTTTAGGTTATGGAAATACATTAAAATTTTAAGTTGGAGGGTGTGAGAAAAAATATTTGTTGAAAAAAACATCCTATAATTATTTATACCCCATGACTTTGATCTTTTACTCAAGCATTATATACTTGATAAATGTACACCACTAATCATATTGTACCCTTATATTATAAACAACCAATATAATATTCGGTTTCTCTAAACATTGACGAATGGAGAATATCTTCTCAATGAAATTGATCTATTTTTCTATGATTAAGGCATGAGATGATCTACTGAAGGTTGGAGGTCTTTATTGAATAAATACCTAAATTAAAGCTTTCTATATATTTGAAGGATTTGTGAATTCATCATAATTTATTTATCTATATAGAACTTGATTAAACTAATATATAACCATCACAATGTTCATGAATCTTGCATCCATTTGGTTGGGAAACTCGTTTGGGTAGTCATCACATTTACCATCCCATTTGTTTTTTACTCAGTACCTATTATTTATAGTCAATTTCAAAAATAAATGGAAAATTCGGGATGAATATTTTTAAACTATTAAAAAACATAAACATAAATGAAATAATGTTAAATGTTAACTTGTAAATTACATTTTTCCTTAACTTATGAATTTCAATGATTCAATATTTCTTATCCATGATATATTTCATAACATATATTTTATGGTTTCTTTTTTCCCATGATAATGGTTTATAGTGATCTAGTGAATTCTCTAAATCATATCCCCTGGGAGTGTTAAACCTGGTGTACCACAAGGTTTGTTTCTACACACCAATTCCTGATTGAGTCTAGCTAACTACGGTGTTTTTAGGTGTTACTGATGGGTATATCTGTTCCAGAGCCACATCCACTTGTAGTATCTAGACAAGGATGTAATTTCGTGGAAACCAATTACTCTATATATTACCAAAATTTAGGTATGTATTCTTATGTTTAGTTTTATCCAAAAATATTTCTATAGAGATTCATAATCCTAATCCAATAAATAACTACAATTTCCTCTGATAAAAACTATGAAAACACTTATTTTTATTACCCATTAAATCATGATTTATTACACATAATAAAATATAGATATTAAAAAATTATAGGGTATTTTTTTAATTTGGTTCATTATATAACAATTTAAAATGGGGTGGTACATAAGAAAATCTTCTTTAACATGATAATATTATTCCGTCACTCTTAAAACTGCTTGGGATAACCTAGGGACATACATAAGAATTGAAGGATCTATAAATACCATTAAGAAAATAGAAAAACAATAAATTGAATAATATATTATATGTTAGAAAATAGGGTTTTAATGGTACATAAAATGAGTTAGAATCATAAACATGAACTAAAATACCTGACAAAGCGTGATAACCTAAATGCAATATGGAAATGTGGAAGCAACGTTGAATCTGATATCTTAAGGGTATTTCAAGGTTAACCACCAAGAAATAATAACATAATTTGGTTAGTATAACCTCAAATTCCCCAAAAATTTCATATCATGATACTAAAACATTACCTAATGCATTGGAGTGAAATTGGGGTACACCCATCATAATCATATCGTGTACCTTCATAAGTGTACCACATAGATCATACAACATAAGATAATATTTAATCAAATTTAATAACATGATTAAGTATTGTGGGTTAAATATATGAATGTAACCAATAAATGATATATAGGTTCAACTAGGTTAATACCCTTGACTGGAAATTAGTATGGGTGTACACCTCACAATTGTTCGATAGGGAAAATCACAGTGACATTTCAACAACATAACGATAGTACTAGAAGAGTCATAATGTTATTAAATGAGAGAGAAAGGGGTATATCATTACTTGATAGTAAAAATTATAATATAAGTGATATGTAAGAAGATAATACAACATAATAATTTGGTACTTAATAGGAATATAACAAGTAGGGTACTTGATTAAAATCATGGCATAGAAAAACCGTAGTGAATGTTCTATTGCATAACATAAGTACTTAATGATTCATAAAATTATTTAATGTTATGTAAATGGTTAATTCCTTATTTTTACATAAAAATTAATTAATAGGGATGTGTAAAAATAGGTCCGAACAATATGAATTTGAAAGAAAAGGAAAAAAAATGAAGAAGATGCTTAAATAATGTGGAGAAGGAGAGGATCCCATACTTTGAGAGGGTGTTTCCAAAAAAATTAATAGGAGATTTTTTAGATATTTGGAAACCTTATATGGAATTTATAGAGGCTAATAAATATTAAGGACATGCTCCATAGTTTTTTAGTGAATAGTAATGGTACTTGGGGTGGGTTTAAATAGAAAAATAGAGGGGAGTTCATTATTATTTCCCAAACATAGGTTTTCAATTTTATATAATAAAGTAATCAAAACCAACAACCTTCACATGGGTTTACCCATGGTTTCTAATATATAAGAGTTATTTTATTTATTTTTTAAATCCAATGGTGTAAAATAAAAACATATTACCCTTGGTGATGTGGAAGTGATTCATGTTATAGTGAAATGATTTTAAAACCTTAAAATATAATAAACATTTTGGAGGATTCATAATGACATTATTGAATTAAAAAAATAACCCCAAAACACATTATTTTAAATTGAAAACATTTATTTGTTCATGGATACCATTTATATCATTTATTATATAAATTTGGGTCATTATGATCTCAAAATACACATCGTATATTTATACAGTATTTAATTATTACCCAAAAATTAGATTGTTAAAAAATTATGAAAACTTCACTATTGACCATTTTTTACAAGTTGATTCCATAAATATTATGTATTTTATAAAAATAATTTTAACAATATTTCAATTTTCACTTTTAAAATAAGAATCGATATTTACTGAGAAATGATGGTTATTTTGAAAATAACTGTTTTCAAACCCTTATTAAATTTAAATTTGACTTCATTAAAATTATACTATATTTTTCATTCAATAAAAATTATTTAATTGTATTATTTTATTAATTTATCATTTATTTTTAAATTTTATGAATTCATCAAAAATAAACGTCTTAATTGAAATTACATATTACGTAAAAATACAATTTTTTATCATATCAATATAAAAATAGTTTATAATGTAACAACAATAAGAAGTAAAGATAAAAATTATTATATTGAAAATAAAATAAAAATGTTTATATTATTAGGGTCTTTATATATATACTTTTATTACACCATAAAAATCTTTGAGGCTAAGCTATACGATTGTGAGATTTTAATGGGGTGGTTCGGTGTACATGGTTTGTCCAGGATCCTGAAGAGATTTAAATTCTCCCATAAAAAGTTTTTTTGTGCTTTAGTCGTTGGATATAGACTTCAGATTGGTCAAGGGAAAATACTAGTGTTTTTATATCCCTTATAAGCTCTGATAAATTGGATTTATATGACACAATACTTCTAGTCTATCCATCACTTCCTTTTTTTGTTTCAATTTGATATATAAAAAACCTATATTTATACTAATAAAAAGATCACAAATCAGTGACTGTATGATCAATAGTTATGATCATAAATGGTATCTTAAATTTAATATGGTAAAAAGAATAAGTTCATCGATTTTATATAACCATCAAAGGGAATTTAATTAGATCCCAAATGGAACATTATTTATAAATGTTCGGGTCTTTACAATATTTATCTAGAGGCTCCTTAGGGGATGATATAAAATTTATTCTTTCTCTTATAGTGAATTAATTGGACTTAATCATGTTATGATTGGGGCCTATATTTATATATCCCCTCGATGCATCAAATTGTTTCATGAGAAAAAAAACTTGGTTTTTTTTGTATACTTTCCTCCATATCAGTATAGTGAGTTGTTTTAAGTCCTTGAATGAACGTTTTTGATGTATAACATTATAAAATACATTATTATGAGATAATTAATTATTGTTATCCATGATTTCAATTTATTTTAATTAATATATTTTACTCTCAGTTTATGTTGATTATGGGATTATTCAGAATAATAATTCATACTAGAATATATATTCTATGCTTATGTTTTTGAAAACCTCATTATTTTTCCTCTTATGAAGTGTTTGAGCTCTCCCCTTTCTTATATTTCTATTTACACAGTTTATAATGAAAATTATTGCACATGATATGAATAAAAGAATATTATGTGTGGGTATTTTTGGGAGATGATCAAGGATTATTTTTTAGAATGCAGTTTCATATATATTCAAAGAAATGTCCATTAGTTGAGAAAGCTAGACATGGGATTTATTAACTTAGGTTTTTTTAATTTAATAAATCTATAAATTGAAAGGGTCATCAGAATTTATATAGTCAAATAATTTATTTATATCATTTAAATATTTTTGGGAATTTACAATTGGTATTGAATCCAATATGTAAAGCATGTGTGTATGGCACCAGATCTGAGAGTGCAAGTCTGATGGGTCATAGTCGGTATCAGATCAGGGTTTAGCTAACTTTGGTGATTATGATATTTTTTGAGGATAATGTAAGAGTAAATAAGTTAAGTTTGATAAAAAATTAAAAGGTATAGATTACCATTTATGATAGTAAATAACTTAAGGTTATGATACTAATGCACATTTAATTTGGGGACGAAGATAAGATAACTTCAATGAAAACTCTAGAGATTAGTCTAAGAGGTAATTATTTGTAAAATATAACATCATAAAGTTTTAGTAAAGTAAATATTATGGGGTTTTAATAGAAATTACATCTTTTTTTGGATACTACAACTGGTTACAGGCTCTAACACCTATATATATAGTGGCAATAACCCACCAAAGGGAGGATTTGTTATTAACTCGATTGTAACCTAGTGCATGAAAAAAAAAGAATAACTACACACATAGTTTGAAACTATTGGTGGATATGTGTTGGATAATCACATTATGTTTATAAACTATTATAAATGATTTATGTATGATATTATTGAATTAATTAAGATATTATAATAAAAAATAACAAAGGGTAATCAATGATTTAACAAATAGAATCATAAGTCAGACCAAAATTATTATATGTTAAAAAAATACATAATAGGGGAATACATATTATAATTGATTCCTTTATATTAATATTTTAAATATGATTTTAACAATTTTGGTTTTAATATTTGGTTGAAATAGGATCTTAATGATGAATATAATAAGTTTTTGTATTTAGAAACCTTGAATTATTAAAACTGAATAAAAGAGAATTTGTAAATGGTTAATAATTTTATTAAAATCCCATTATGATTGAAATATAGTGTTTCTTTACCTCAAATAAGTTAGTCATATTAATATTTTCTTGAAAATATTATATATTTTCTGTAGTGAGAGATATTTATCAATGATATTATAGTACACTATAGAATATATAAGGATTATTTGAAACATATAACAAATATCCTTATGTTTTTTTATATAATGGGTTGGAAATATATATTAAATGGTATCAATAACGATAAAAATTGACTTTAGGATAAGGTTATATTTCATGGGATTACAATTTGAGAACACATAATCGAGGGATGTGTAAATTAGTGGTTTAAAATATTATTGATGTTGAGGTAATAAATGGTGGATTAGTTATGATAAAATTGAGTTATATAGTATTGATACAAAATATTTTGGTAATTGATTTAATTAAAAATTTGTCTATGATATTTTTTGGGGATGTTTATCCAAATTTTGGGATTATGATTTATTTTGGCTAGTGTTTGATCTTTTAAACTAGCGACAAATTTATTTTTAGGGATAAGTATAGTGATAATTTTTTGAAAAATATACGATTTTACTATGGTTTAAGGTCTTATATATTCATTTGGTTTTAGGAAAGATTTATTTTTTAGAATGTATGATTAAGTTATATATATAATTAATTATATTATTTTATGAATGGATATTTTTGTTTGATGAAATATTGGAAACCTGATATATCTTAAGAGTGTGCAATAGATATCACATTAGAGTACTATCCTCTCCCAATTTCTTCAATGAGTACAAATTAAAATCTTGAGGGCACAATTTATTTAATGGGGTAGAATGTAACACCATAATATTTTAATATATACCTTTAAATAAATCAATTTGTTGGATATCATGCTCTATATGAAACTTTGAACATAAATGAAACTATGATATATTTATGTATGAATGTGGAAAACTAATGATTAATTTTTTTTGAATTAATAGTAGTAATAGATTATAATATATTTATAGAAATAAAATAATAGAAACTTTTAATATGAATAAAATTCAATTAGTTTATCTAAAAAGACTAAAAATTTATTTTAAAAAGCATTTTCCTAAAAATTCCCTTCTTACGAGAGATAAATTTATAATTCAAGAGACATAAGATTAATGATTAAAAACTATGATTGAAATTAATAATTTCTTAACAAAAATTTAGTTGTTAAATAATATGTAAAAAGAATTATTATATTTAATATTTGAAAATGTTATTTTCTAATAAAACATATTTTTTTATATTTTATGATTTTATTCAATAATTGAATTTCTAAATTTTGTAATTTCAATTTTATAAACATTAAATATCTTTTGGATTTATAATAGTAATATTATCCAAAGATTAATTTTCATATTTCTTTAAAAATAATTTATTTTTCGGTGAATAGTGATAAAATATGTATTTACTAAAAAAATTCAATTTAAAATAATGGACTAATTTTTTTTGAAATATTTTTCTATAAAATTCATAAACATATATGTTAAATAAATAATTGAAAATTATAATGAGGAATTTATAAAACCCATGAATACCATTTTAGAAAATCAAGTAATATTTTGTGAAAAATATATTTCTTCTATTTCGTTAATTAAATTTTCTAATGGCGAAATTTTTTTTTGGATTTATTTTAATGTTGCATAATAATTTTTTCGGTATGAAAAGTAATAATAGTATCATTATTGTCAAAAAATTATAATTTTGTTCTATACATAATGATTATGCTTAAAAGTACACTATTTCTTAAAACGGGTTTTTATGCATTACATGTGCTAACATTAAAAATTATTCTCATACATATAGAAATTAGAATATATAAAATCAATATAATATTGGATATAACCATGTTAATATTGTCAAATAATTTCAATTTCAATTTTATTCATAAAAATTAGATCACCAAGGTTAATTTTCACGTTAATGGTGAAAAGGTTTCTTTGGAATTATTTTGATGATGGTGTAAAGTTTTTATCTAATAAAATATATTAATATAATTTATGTGAGGAATATAATATTATACTTAAAAAATATAATTATATTAACACTAATATAAATTTTAATCAATAAAAAATAATATTAAGAAAATTTAATGGTAAAAAAAAACTTTTAATACAAAATAAGTTTTCATATATATACTCATTTATGACTTAAATGTCAATTGTCATGACTTATCATGGATGTGTAGATGAAGTTACAACCCAAGCCTACATCTAATAGGTCAGTGGATAGAAACTAGTTCTGATTAGGTATATCAATGACATGGGAGGTATTAGTGTTATTCCCCCCTCCGCACAAGCTGCACTCCTCCTGGACCAACAATGGGGGAAAAGAGATAGTGAAACCTGAGTCTCACCTCCTATAGGCCCTGGGTTGGTGACTGACACTTAGGGTATAGTAATCACACATATGGGTGGTATTACCCTCTAAGATAAAACATGTGAAATAAAGAGAAAATATAGACACCAATTAACTACAACTCGGACTCAAATATAAAATAAAATAAAAATACGACATACGCAATGAAATTCCATAACTACTACCACTGAAAGGAAAAAATTAATGTACCAAAAAAGGGTAAAGGTGGTGAAGATCATACTTCCCAAAAAACTCCTAAAGCCGACAATCTAGAAGTAACCAAACTGATCTTTAACCTACTCCCACTCACATAAAAGAAACGATTTATAGATACATAGGGTAAGTATAATAGTGTACTCAGTAGGATCCTCCATAGAGCCTCTCATGAAAAAGGTAAAGAAAGAAAGCTAAATCAACAGAACAACATCTAAAACTATCTCATCACCTAAATAAGTATACTATGTTCCCATCCCCACCATGGATACATTTGACAAAAATCACATAGAGGAGCATATAATAGAATAAATAATATCAAGGGTACCCTACTAC
The DNA here is from genome assembly GCA_963277665.1 of Viscum album. Classification (NCBI taxonomy): domain Eukaryota; kingdom Viridiplantae; phylum Streptophyta; class Magnoliopsida; order Santalales; family Viscaceae; genus Viscum; species Viscum album. The sequence goes on along the minus strand of OY728155.1, from coordinate 947,347,617 downwards.
CACTTCCCCATTAGTTTTCCGCTATGCCCCAACATCGCACATCGTGAGCATCTCTCTCCAAAAATTCTAGCCCACAGACACATGGGAGAAGCACCACAACATGAATCTCATGGAACACACCCCCACATTCATGTAACCAAGTAACCATTTAGTTTTTATAATCCACCAGATCTCATGTAACATGTATCATATGTTGGGTATTATACCTCAATCCATCTCATCCCATACACTGAGTAAGGATCCACTATCCATAACATTCTAGACACATTAAACATATATTATTCCTTAGGAAAATATATCAAGAATATATGTGTTTAAAATAACAACAATCCATGAAAACCCTCTACACACATATATGGGAAAAACTAATTTCCATGAATACCGGAACAGGTAACTACCAAGATAATAGACAAGGTCCAAAGGGGGTAGTTGTCCACCTATCCTCCCACTGTGATATTGGGGAAAACCCCACCATGGATTAGAATGCCCAGGGTCTTAGTCTCTTCTACTAACAGGGTGGAGTAGCCTATAAAACACAAAAATACATGATATAATATTTCTCAAAACAAAGCTGTGGGAATAAACTAGTCTCAAACTCAACTATAGCTAACTTCTCTCAGTCTCCTTACTATCACTACTAGGACTAGATATCCAATAAGAAAACAACCATTTAATTAGATACAATAAATTATTTTACCAATTTTCATTATTTTCACTTTATGTTAATTAATTATTTAACCATTAGTTAACCATTATAATTTTATATATTACATTTCATTACCATTAAGAAAAGTTCCATGCCCTCCAAGCATAAGCAAACAGAGTCCACAACTTCTCAAAAATTAAAACATCATCATTGCATGTCAGAAAGCACCAACCCCATGGGTTAAAAATATATTAAATTATTAAAAACATTACTTTCTATATTACTAGGTACTCTAGGAAAACATCCTAAGATACCAAATAAGGTATACCATCAATCACATCCATCTGCCTTAAGCAGTGGGTAAAGGAAAGCAGATAAACCAAAAAACATGGCTATCAGCCAAAAAACGTAATCAAACAAGCATCCTACTTTCATATCAGTAGGTAAGCCACACTTCAACCTTTTCCTTCATCTTCCGCATCCTACTCGACACCCAAATACACTTCCCAATTCATCCCACCACCACTGGTGTCAACTGCATCCACAACAATCGGGAATCCCCACCCCATATACCACAATATCCCTCCCTGATTATCCATTATAAGATCACATCACATATAGGCCTCCCCACACCACATACCACAACATAACTCTAGTTTCATCCAAACCAGGCTCATGACACATCACAAGAAGTAGGGAAAAACATACCAACTAGGCTCTTGCCTTAAATCAAAGCATCCATACTTCATACACAACGATCACTCATGTCTCCAAAACACAAGGCACCCAACCTTTACAAGAAATAGGGAATCTCAAGACCTAAAATGGAAATATATTTTATTAGACAACTAATTAATATTCCATCTTGAATTATCCAATTCATTATTTATAGGTTCCAACTATAGAAAACCTAAGCCACAAGATATAACAATCTTTCATTACTAATTAAACTATTAATGTAACATGACTTTAATTTTTTTATCAAAAAGAATCAATATGATTTAATCTTTATTCAATTTCATTATCACATGGAAAGTAAAATCATTTAAACATTCCTACAACATTAATTTTATGTCAATCCAGATTCTTTAACCGAGGATCTTTTATCTTTTATCCAATTAATTAACAATTAATCTCAAATTTAGGTTCTTTACAAATTCTAAATGATAATACAAGCATAAAAAAGTCATCATAGGTACCAAACTATATAGAAATTTAAGAGGCAACTATTATCATGATAAAAACAATAATATCACCATGTAATTGATACCAATTATTTAATCTGATTCAATTAATTATTAGGTTAATTTAATTGTCATACAAGGGGCTAAATCATGTTATCTCTATAATTATACATAAATAAATAGATAATAAATTAATCACCTACCTCAGAAGGGTATCAAAGTTAATCTCACAAGAATAAACCAATGTTTCAGATCTCGGTCGTCACTCCCATAAAAAATTCATCCACCTAAGGCTGTCACACCCCAAATATTCCAAAAAAACAACCAACAAAAATCCTTTAGAAACATCAAGATTAAGAACCATCACTTGACTAAGATAAATGAGAGGAAAATTATCAAATAAACCATAATAACTAATGTCAAAAATACCTCTGATCGAATAAGGATCACTATGGATCAATGGAGGGAAGTGAGAGATGAATCATTTAAAAAGGAATCCCAAAAATGTCGGAGAGGGGGGGGGGTACCAGATAGCCTATAATCGAGATAGAGGTGTTCTAGCCGTATGCTTTGACAAACCATAGTATATGAAAACATTTAAAAAATAATTCATCCAGGATTTACATGACATATAATAGACAATCACATTTTGGAATCCTCATGGTGTGGTTTCAATAGAAAAATACAATGGCTTTTTATTATTTTAGACCCTAATTTATTACACATCATTGTTTAATCAACACAAGCTATGAAACCCACATTCAGGTCGTGTAAAAGTTTACATGCTGTGAAATCTCTCTTATGACAACTTTTAGCTGCCAAACTCATTTTTCCTTCCTCCACGCCTCCTTAGAACACCTCGTTCGTCAAAAATACACAAAGGGATGATCCATATGGATCTGTGACCTTACACTTTTCCAAAATTCCCATACACATGCACAAATCTCAAAGCCTATACAATACTAAAATTTAAAAACAACTAAACTACCATGCATGGATACATGTTAATCCCACAACCATAGTAAAAAATGAATTATATTAAAAAGGGACAAATATAAGACCCCATAATGAGTCTAAAATACAATTCCAACATAGAAGTGAGTTCTAGGGACTGGTGTCTAAAAGCCATAGGAACACACCAGAGTCTCTTGAGTATTACTAAGAAAAATCTGGTCCTGGTCTGTCTAGGAATCCATAAAAATGTCAATCTTCTACCTAGGACATGATACGTGCGGGAAAAGGACATGCAGGGGTGAGTAAAACAATTCTTAGTAAGACACACCAAAACCAAAAAGAAAACAACAAATGGAATATAGTCATCTATACATAGGTATATGTCTAAAAACATATAAAAATGAATATCTAGATATAATCAAAAAATACACATAGAAAAATGGTAATTCACAATCATAGTATACCATCCTAGGATCTAGATCAAATATTTCACAAGAAACTCATCCAGGAGAACACACTCTTAAGTCTGATGGAACTGATGATGTACATTTGAGAGGTAGTAATCGTTGGGTCTTTCCATTAGAAGTTCATGATGATGGTCTGAAGAGATACGATACATAGATGAGGATCACTACCAAGGCCATGGGGTGATAGAAACAACTCAATATGAATTAACCTACTGAATATATGATCGGTAATCATATATTTTTGGTTTCAATTATACCAAGAAGACCACATTGGGAACAAAGATAAATAAATCATCTCACTCTGGGCATCTCAAAGGGATTCCAATGACTCTATCCACGTTTTCCTACTGAAGGGATTGTAGTAATTGGAGTAATAGATTATTCCGTACTAACCCTCATGTAATGAATAATAGGAACGAACCCTAATAAAACATGTACAAGATATAGAGAAAAAGAGATCTAATCCATGTCTAAGAAAGTTCACAGTGTGTAGAAGGGTTACACGCCATGTCCCCTGACCCCAGGTCCTACCCATGTAAATGGATCATGTCTCTTTCCTAGGTTTATGTAGAAGTAAATGGAATGTAGGATTATTGTATTATCTACTTGTGTTCTAGTACATAGATTTACCTTGTGTACATGTTCCCATGTACATGTACATGGCTTATCCCATGTAATCGATCCTTGTTGTGTCCTTGTGGAGGAGTACAAGGGTGCTCAAACCCATGTAACCCAACCCATGTTTATTTACCCTCTGAGGTAGACACCGAGTCTCTAGGGAGGGACCACATGTTGTGTGATAGAGGTCACACTTCATGTGATAATGAAGTTCCTCCAATATAGTATCCACCGCACATGGGGTGTGGCTACATGTCGTGTATATCTAGTTTACATGTCATGTAGCATTGAATTTCCTAGAATCCTAGATCTAGATATATAAATCTTGGACATTTTTCGGGCCATCTATCCACTGATAATTTCTTCAAAAAAATTTAGAGTGAGACTCATAAATTCCTATCATCACCAAATCAATAAGATTAAGGCCTTCGATCCACACTGAAAATTGGATTTTTCATTGTTATTATTTTCATTCCAAATAACATGAAAATAGGGTATCTACGTCATATGGTCTGCCGTCGTACCCATCGTTACACCTCTTTCATGTCATGTTGATCCCAGATCTACGATATCAGAACATTTCACCAAGAAAAAAGTGCATAATGATCGATTTCATCAGTAAACAATGAACCATGGGCCAAATGAAGAATGCTCACCATGAACAAAGAATCATGGGAGAAAATCACCAGAAAATTAAAGTGTAATGGAACTCGATTGATGTTCATGTAAATCTGTGTTAGTTTCTATTAGAATGAAAAATGAAAAATCAACAATTCACAATGTAATTCCCTCGAATAATCCATAAAATAACATATCTCGAAATATGAATGATCCTTGAATCATTCTGTTAATCGATTGATTTCTATTCATCATAGAAATTATGAATGGTGATTAAAACCAATAATGAAACAACCCTAACTCAATTCAGATTTATTTTTGATGAAGAATAGGGGTTTTCTATATTCATTAGTGAGATAATTTTAATCCATTGAACATTGATAATCAATGCTCAATATGACCACCATTCGTCTAAGAGAAATCCTCCAACAGCTCTACAATGGATACAATATTATATGTATAACCCTTGGATTCTAACATAATAGTATATATTAAGATTAGTCATTCTCTACATTAATAACAATAATTCAAGTAATTTATTTAATTTTTTTACTCATTTCAATTCCCATAATTAATTTTCCACAAATGACCCATGTCGACCATGGTTATGTCGTTCCTTGGGCAAAACCATATTCTGAACTCAACGATACCCTTTTATTTTGGATTCATGCCACCATTTAGATTTTATTCCAGTTTTTTAGGAAAACTCTATACACATTCTATTTAATAAATTTAATATATTTCAAAAATTTATTTTGTGCAGATCAAGCCTTAGATTTAAACACCGTATCAGAACCTAGTATCAAAATTAATCCATATAATATAAAAAAAATAAATGGAAAATCCATGTCATTACATTCTCACCACCATGGGGCTTTACATCCAAAAAAATCCAAAACAAGGGATACACAAAGAGATGTGGTTATTAATCATGAATATGAGCCTCCCGCTCCCATGGTCTCTCATGAAGATTCCCATGCAGCCATCAGAAACCTAGTAAATAAATCTCCCACCCACATATGATCATCTCTTGTCGATCCTTAATCTCTACTAGGTACTCAGAAATGGTATCATTATCCTCAATGTGTATCTCTCCCTAGTCAATACAGTGTGATGAGTCATGCACAAACCTCCCTATTTGCGTCATGTGGAAGAAGTCATTTACCAAGTTTAACTATAGAGGTAGAGCTAAGTGGTACACCACATCTCTAAATCTATGTGATATCTGGAAATGGATAATGAATATTGGAGATAGATTTACACCCTAGACAAATCTATATAATCCACATTGAGGTGAAACCCATATGAGGAAATGGTCTCTTTCCTTGAAATCTAAATGCCTTTATCATGTGTCTGTACAAGGATTCGGATGGATATGTACAATTATAATCCTCTCTTGGATAATATACATATTATCAATAGTCACTCACACCAATTTGGGCCCATGAGTGTCAACTCTCTTTGACAGTCCAGCAAGGTGGTGACCTATAGGGTTTCTTGTAAAAATCCTTGAATGGTGCCATACCAATGGTTGAATTGTAAGTATTATTGATTAAATACTCTTCCAGGGGTTGGTGATCCTCCCAACTATGGCCAAAGTCCAACATGTAAGCTCACGACATGTCCTCCAGAACTTTAATAGGCTGCTCAGTCTAGCCATCATTTGGGGGGGATGTTTTTCTTAATCATTACTGAGTCTCAAATTCCTCTTACAGTACCTCAATCAACTCAGATGTGAAGCAACATTCACGGTTATAAACGATCATTTATGGAACTCCATGGAGTTGGAATATATACTACACATAGATGTGTCTTAATCCCTCTATTAAACTATTCTTGTAAATTAATAATAAGTGGGACAACATGGTGAGTTGGTCTAAGATCACCTAGTTATCATTGTTTCCCCTAGATGTATGTTGAAATGTCATCATGAAAACCATGGATATCCCATCTCACATCCATTTTGGAACCTAAATGGGTTGATCTAAACCCACAATAACATGGTACCCAATCATCAATTGTTGAAAGTAAGGCATTGAGAGGAAAACCATGAAACTCCTTTCTTAATCTTTTGCCACCAAAACTAACATTAGAAGTACTGGTACATATTTTCCTACCTGAATATACCACCAAAAGAGACATATGAAACTCTATTAGAACCTAATCCATTAAGGTCACTTGTATCATCAGGTGTCCTCTAAAAAGAACAACATGCTCCCTATATTTAGAAAAGACATCAGGAGCATGTACAGTGGATATCTGAGTACATAGGGTCTAACAGTTGGTATCCCCTAACTACACCTCCCTAACCCATTGCAATTGTGGAGGGGTTACAACCATAGATTAGAAGTATGATGCTCCATCTCCATTCACAACAGATGACTACAAAGAGGCCAACTTCTCTGATGTCTCATTCAATAACTCTGAACAAGATATCATACTGAGAGAATCTGCTACCATGTTCACCTTTCGAGGAGCATATAAAATTTAAAAGTCATAATACTAAAGTAACTATAGCCATCAACTATATCTCAAGTTGATATCCTTCTAGGAGAATATATATATAAGGATCTTTTGATGATAATAGATGATAAACTGTTATCCCATTAGGTATTATCACCACATCTTTAGTGAGAAGAGTATATCTGAAAACTCAAGATCATAGGTCATATATTTCTGCTCATGTGGTCTAAACTATCCTAAAATATAGGCAATCATTTCATAATGCTACACCAGAACACAACCAAGAACGATTACTGATGCATCACATAACACTACATACTTGACACCCTCCTCTAAAAATATTAAGATGAGAGCACTCTCCAAAATATACCTCAACTACTGAAAATTATTCTGGAACCTTTCTATACACATGAAATTATTCCCCTTTTAGGTCTAAGTTTTCATGGGTGCTGATATTCTATAGAAATCAGGTATAAATTTTTGGTAATAGCCTAAAATCCCAAGGAAGCTGTGCACCATTATCACACTCTTGGGTGGCTCCCAAGATAACACTACCTCAACCTTGGTCAGGTCCACTTCCACTCCATCTGTTGAGATAATGTGTCCTAGAAAGTTGACCGCCTAAATCCAAAACTTGCACATTGAGAGATTTATGTAAATCTGGTGCACTTAGAGAGTGTCCAAAATTATCTTCAAGTGTCTCACGTGTTCCTCCTTGGTTGCTGATAGCACTAATATTTTACATATTTTTATATGTATTTAAACTATTTAAAAACTATACATTTATCAATTTTATCGTATTTGCATCAATAAAGGATTTATGGTGTGTTTTGTGCTAAAATGTGAAAATTACTTACTTTTGGACATTTACCTCATTTTAATCACTTTGGTATTTTGGGAATAACATTCAAAATATTGTTCCAATTTGCATTGTCCTAATTATAGGATTTATTGATTTATTGGATCCAAATTTTTATTTTTGACCATAAGTTGATTCGAACATATAGAGACCTAAAAATATTAATCAAATTAAAAAAACTTTTAGGGTGGATACAGTGAAACCAACCAAATAAAATGAGGCGTAACTAGAGATAAAATACTACAATTTATAGGATAATAAATTTGAATCCAAGTAGTGTTTCAAAAAAAATTTATTTGATGGAGTTATTCAGTTATTAAGGTAGCCATTGATGCTTATCATTGAAGGTAGATGTTAGAATCATTAGGCCAGAATAAAATCTTGGTGTAAATTAGAGATAAATTTTAATACACATGGATGGTTGAGATGATATTTTCTGGTCAAACAGTAAATAACATTATGAACAACATTATAGAATACTAAATTTACAAATTCAGTATTTAACGGTGTCAACCATATCCAAATTTTTAGAGAAATAATTCTAGAACAAAAAATTTCACCCCTTTTTCCTATAAAAATGTATCCTCTCTCCTTCTCAAAACATAGGCAATTCAATTTGTATATTTTTTATATTTTTATAATTTATTTTAATTTTAATATTATTATTCATTTTTAATATAATTTTTTTTTAATTTACCACATTATTTTATTTTTATTTTTTGTGTTTCCACCCAATTCTTTCCCAATACATTCTCTTATACTCATGATCATGAGAAAATAACCTGAGAATGTTCTCGGGAGATCAATCCACTATTGAACCCAAGTCATTGCACTTTAATTTTTATTTTGTCTTATTTTATTAGATTTAGGTCAAGGGGGTCTTTGTGGGTAAGTCATCCTTCTGTCTCCACTTATTTCCTGAGGCTTTAATTTCTACCTTATAATATTTTTCGTCGATCGTGGAGGTGGATGTGTGGTCTCTCAGTGATTGTTGAGTGTACCATATATTCAAAACATAGTTAGGAAAAAAATTCCATGCATACAATAGAGAATATTTATTATTATTATTTAGAACTAATAAAGAGACGATGATGGTTCGCAATGGGTAATCTCATGGGAAGATCTTCTAATTGATAGAAATCATTTTGTATGCATTTATTTTTTCCACATTTCATTATATATATATATATATATTAATATTTATTTAATATTCCAAACTCATAATATTTATATTAGTTAAAATATAAATAGTGACAATAGAAATTTGGTGTTGTGTGAGCTTCCTCATTGAGACCGACCTTGGGTGTGAACTATATTGCATCCTTAGGTAAATACAATATTAATCGGGGATTCACAAAAAAATCCTCGCTCATCAGATGTTGAGTAGAAAAGGATATCATCAATGAATATTACCATGAACCGATCCATGAAATTTTGAATGATCTGGTTCATGATCCCCACGAACACTACTAAGGAGCTTGTCATACCAAAGGGCCTAACCAAGTACTCATAGTGACCCTAGAAACATCCGAATTTCATCTTTAGTATATCCTTGTCTAATACTCATAGATGGTGATAGCTTGAACTTAGTTCAATCTTCAAGAACAATCAATCCCCCATCTCAATTGATCAAATAGGTCACTTATCCTTGGTAGTGGATACTTTTTCTTTACGGTCACTTGTTTCAAGAATCGGTAGTCCACACACAACCTGAAGCTCTCATTTTCCATCTTGGAAGAAAAAAATTGGAATGCCAAGGGGGAAACACTGGGTCTAACAAATCCATTTCTCTATAATTCCTCCAAGTGTACCGTTAGTGCGTGAATCTCTATGGGAGCCATATGATATGCTGGAACAAATATTGGTGTTGTCGCAAGGTATAGATCAATGAATAATTCTATCTCTTAGTGGGGAGGTAAACCTATAACATACTCAAGAAATACATCCTTGTAATATGCCACCACAACAGGAAACTATGAACTCGTAACATCCACAACACTAGGGGTTAACCTATACAACTAATGGGTAATCAACTACAAACTCTTATGCTTGAGTTAATGTTTCACCATATGCTTTTACCTTTCACCAGCAAAGGGGAACATGGTCCTGTCAATGCGGAAAGGCCACATCTTCAACATAAACTTGTCAATTTAGTCATGAATCATAGACAATAAATCCCTACATAGGATGGAATCTTAAAGTCTCATTAGTAATACAAATATATCCCAACAGAAAGTCTCACATCCAAGAGTTCGGTCACACTGTTGGCACAAGTGTGTGATTATTGGGTCATATTCAGTAGGAGTATCCAAGAGAAATGGTTGAGAAATGGGCTCAAACAGAATCCTAGTTCTCATAAAATCTATGTGGAACGAAATGAATGACAAGAAAATGTTTCTATAAGTACTACATATGAGGAATGAAAGACATAGATCATACCTCAAATCATTCTCAGAGCCTCAATGTTGTATTATTTGACTTCCTGTAGTTGTCCCCACCCCTATACTCAAACTCCCTGAGTCGATCATGGACCATTTAATGGGTGGTGGTATTAACAAGTCAGAGAGTTGACCACCTCCAGCCACTCTCTCAGCTCCTCTGCCACGTTCACCACCCTGAAAAATTGTCTACTCCTATCATGCATTTTCCTTGGTGTCTTTGTTAGCTTTGTGGTGAGTTGGAAAATCTCATGCATGATGTCCCCTACGGTTACATGAGTTTTACCACATATCCCCAGGCTAACTGTACCCACCATGTGAGCCCAGAACCATAGATTATCTATCCTACGACCTCCTTTTGAAACAACTCACCCATCTAGGTCCCTGAAACTCACGTTGGATTTCGGCGGCCGAGGTCTATAATCTTATATTCCCTCTATCAGAAACAACTAGTTGTATCTTATCATCCAAGAAACTATCAACCACCAAATCTTTATCTAGAACCCCAACATATGTAAGAATGAATATATGGATAACACTGGACCAGAGGTATCTATGAAAACATCACTCTAAATTCCCATCCCTAAATAAATAGTCACAAATTATATTCATCGAGTACTGAGAGAACATGGTAAACCTCGATGAATACTAAGTTATTGTTGTCCTTCCATACTAGAGTTGTAGAAGCTCCGGGATATATATAGGCCTTAGCGTCTCCATTGAGAACTCCTCTCTAAAAAGGAACTCAAACTATACACACATAATATTCACCTCATCATACGAATGGGTCACTAACCCCCACCATTTTCTAGTTTAATGGTGGATAATTCTTTCCACCAGGACCACGATATGATCTGTTAGTGTCTTGACCATAAAAAACTCAGGTCACCACCTCAAGAAAGTCCTATGCCACATGCAGGTTGGGATTTTCTTAGAACCATAGGGGTCTATGTCACTAAATCTCGTGAAGTGTGCTTATCCTGTACACCTCATCTGTCAGTATTGTGGGTACCACATGCTGCTCTATAGGTGTTGATATATCTAGTGAACCACCTGGAGGTAACATCTCAAGAACTATGTATCAACACCCCATCACTGAGGGGATCATCCCCATGATCATGATGTTGAATCCTAGTAGTCATATGTCATGGAGGAATCCTGAAAGTAAAAAAGTTGTACCATGGTCAATGAGTATATCTAGAGATCTGACTCAAGAAGGTTATGGAAAATCCAACCCATTTCGATAGGATGAATGTACCATTGTTTTCCCAAAAAGCAATTTTTTCATGTACCTAGTATAATATTAGGTGATCCGAGTTCTGGTGTATGAATAATTAAGCCGCCACACCAACATTGGAGTCCCCTTCCTAAAATATGAACTCAAACCACTTTACACTATTTCCCCAAACCGATCTCAAAGAATACCGGTCCTAAGGTAGAACCTACCTCTGATGCCACTCTGTTACAACCCATCCTGGATGGACCCATGTAGTGACTCCCCATGCCCACCTCCAATAGGCTAGAGGCCAGTTACTAGAGTTAAGTAGGGATATCACTAACATGGGAGGTCTTATCTTATGTACCTATATACATTCACACATCTCCAAACCTATACAATGCTAAAATGTAAAAAAAACAAAACCACCCTGCAAGGATACATCTAATTCCCAAAACCAAAATATGATAGGGAGTAAAAGAAGGTATATAAGGCCCAATACAATACAATAAAAAATTATCTGAAACACAAGACCAACCTGAATGTATGTACTAGGGAATGTTGTAAAAAATCTACATGAACACACCTCAGTCTGTCTGGTCTCATTTAGCATTGTCTGGTCTTGGGCCTTCTAGGAATCCATCAAAAGTTCGATCTTCCACACAAGACACAACATGTGTGGGAAAATAATATGCATGGGTATATATAACAATATTCAGTAGGACAACCCAAAACAAGAAAATCATACAACAAATATAATATAGTCATCTCTATACATGTATTTGTCTACAACTCATATAATAAGAATATATAGATATACTCAATGTAGACACATAGTAAAAAGGTAAGTCACAACCATAGTATACTAGTCAAAGATTCCATCTAAAAGATTCTAAAAGGAAGTCATCCAATAGTACACACTCCTGAGTATGATAGCACTGATGATTTCCATATAAGTGGGGGTTCTCATCATGTCTTGCCATTATAAGTTTATGTTGAAGGTATGAATAGATATGATATACATATGAGGATCACTGCCAAGGCCATGGAGTGATACCAACAAGTCAATCTGGATTAAAACACTAAGTAGCAGATAAGTTCCCACATAGTGATGGTCACGATGAAACCATGAACTCCACCTAGGGCATGAAGATGAATAGAGGATCTCACTATGGGCCTCTTGGAGGGATTCCAATGACCATATACATGATGTCCTGCTAAAGGTATCCTAGTCCTAGGAGTAGGAGATGATTCTATACTAACCCTCAGTGAAATTATATTGGGAATGAATCCTAACAAAACTATTCCAAGATACGAAGGACATGGGCTCCAATCCATGTCTAAGAAAGTACACGATGTGTAGAAGGGTTACATGCCATGTTCGTTGACCGAAGGCTCTTCCCGTGTAAATGGACTGTGTGTCTTTACCATGTATGTATAGAAGTACATGGTGTGTAGGATTCCCATGTAGTTTAACCTTCTTCCAGTACATGAATTTATTCTGTGTATATGTACCCATGTTCCAGTACACAATATAGCCCATGTAATTGGTATAGGTTATGTTCATGTGGCGAAGTACATGGTGTTATCCTTCTCATTTACTCCAACCCGTGTCTGTGTACCCTTCTCGGTACACGTCAAGTATTTGGGGAGGGAACACATGTCGTGTGATAGAGGTAACATGCCATGTGATAGTTAAGTTAATCCAAAAACCATGCCTCCACACATGGGGGAGCCTACATGGCATGTAGGTCCAGTTTACACATCGTGTAGTGTGGGATTTTTTAAAAATAAAAATTTATACCCATAAATCCCAGCCATTCCTCTGGCCTTCAATCCAAAAATAGTTTCACCAAAAAAGGTAGATTGAGCCTCGTTGAGTCCCACCATCCCAAAATTAACAAGATCTTTTCCTTTGATCTTCTCAGAAAATGGTATTGTTTGTCATTTTTCATTAGACACCAAAGAACATGAAAATAGGTTATCTACATCATCTGATCTTTTTTTATCTCTATCAGTGCACCTCTATCCTCTTTTGTGGATCCCATATCTGTGATATTTGATCTTTACGCCAATAAAAAGGTGTAAAATGATCAATTTCATTGATAAACATTAAAATTCAGGCTAGATGAATAACACACATGATGAACGTAGAATCAAGGGAGAAAAAAAAATAACATTCAAGAGAAATAGACCTCGATCATTGTTCATGTCAATCTCGATTATTTTTCAGAACAACAATATAAGAATCAACAATTCACAATGTAATCACCCCTAATAATCCCCACAAATAACCCATCCCACAATGCACATGATCTATGAATCAATCCCTTTATTGATTGATTCTCGTTCTGCATAGAAATAAAGAATGGGAAAGAAAACCAATCAAATAACCACCATACCTCAATTTGAATTGATCACTAATGAAGAATGAGGCTACAACATGATCATTGGAAAGATACTTTGAATCTATTGCCCGTCGATCATCTATCAAGGATCTGATCACCGTTTTTCTGAGGGAAATCCACCAAAACTCTCTCCAACGACTCTCTAATCATTCTAGGTATACGAGTATAATCTTGGGATTATAACATAATAGCCTATTTAATGACTCTCCAATAACCGCATAAAAAATAATAATTAAAATAATTTATTTAATTATTTGGTTCATTTACATGACCACGATGAATTTTCCACAAATGGCCAATGATGACGAAGGTTAGGTCATTCCTTGGGTAAAACACGCTTTCTGAAATCAATTGTGTAACAACCCATGTACAATTAAAATTATTTGTTTTAATTATAGAATTAAGTAGTTAAATTAATTATAAATGTATAATGAAAAAATTGGTATTTATAGAAATTAAGAAGTCTATACAAATAGATTAGTAACACCACCTATGAATGTTTAAATAATTTTTGTGTTTATGATAATTAATAAAATGATATATTTATATTATGTAATAAGTAAATATTTTTTTTGAAAATAATAAACCAAGTGTGGGTATTTTTGGGACACATAATTTTTTATGTTCGATTTTTTTAATTAATAAAATCATTTAGAAGAAAATTTATCTTCACAAAATATATTCATAAATTAATATTTTTCTTAATCATAATATTATAATATAATTTAATGAGACCATAATTAAATTTTCAAAGTTTTATAAATTAATTTATAATTTGAAAATTAGTATTTTTTTTAATAAATGATCATTTAAATTTAAATTTAAATTTATTATATTTAGAAACTTATTTTCATAAAATAGATTTCATTTTTAAATTATACACGTTAAGAAATGGTTAGGGGGTATTTTAGGAATTTTTCTAAAATAGTTGCATTGTGATGAATAGTGAAATAAGGTAATTTACAATATAAATACATTATAACTTAAATACAATATTACTTGACTCGTAGATGATGTAAGCAACATAATATAAAATTATCCATAATTATTTTACTATATTTAGTGATAATTATTAAACTATTCATAGTCTTGAGCCAAAATAATAAACTGATGAATAAAATAATGAGAAAACACCCCTCTCCTCCACTATAATTATCAATCCTCACCACCTCATCTTCTCACACATCAAAGCCTTATAGATTGATAAATTTTGTACAATTCAATTACTAAGCCTATTCCTATTGTCCAGACATTCTAGTCTCACCAAAAGCAAAAAAAATAATGTTTATTATGGAGGTTCTCAAGGAGGATATTTCAAGAGGAAAAATCATCTATCATTTACTTTTTTGATTTTCATTTCTTTTAATATTCTATCCTCAGATACCCTATAAAAATTGACATTATAACTCTATTATCTTATATAGACTAAAATTTCATTATGTTAATGTAATATCTATCTTTATAACTCATCTTATCTCCTCTTATTATAGAATATATAAAACATTGTTTTTGATGTGCCAATTTACCATCGTCATGAACGATGTGCTTTTATTTTATTTTTACACCTTTAAGGATGGTCATAAAAACATTATTATTGTTAAATAATATTTCATTATACTATTTATAATCTATATAATTTCCCAAAACCAATGTATGAACATGATATTAAATAAAATAATATGACTTTGTGATGGTTGTAAAAACCACCAAAATAAATTAAATCATTTTCATTAATGTTTTATCAAAAAAACTCATTCATATATCATAAAAATGGAATGTGGTATAATTTAAAATAATAGAAACATATTAACACCATTTCATTCAACTTATGGATTTTTTCTTCCATTTTACGAGAAAACCCATAATGAACCAACCATGGAAACTATGACACAGATAAACTTGAAATAATGAAAAAAATTATTATTGATAAACGGGTGGAAATTGGTTATAAAATAAAAATATAAGGTATTATAAATATTAATATACCTTTTTAATATATTTATAAAAATCCATAAACCCTTATATATGATGTTTTAACATGTTTGAAGTAAGACAAACCCAAATATGTTACTTTTCTTTTATAATCTTCTTTTAAAATTCCATTTTTACAAAATTCAAAAATAATTTTTTATAATTCAAATATTCTGATTTTATGATTATTTTATTGTTATTGGGAATTATTTATAAGAATGGTTGTGACCTATATCTCCCTCTAGTACATTGATCATGTTTATATTATAATTTTACCGTAATGGTTCGTCAATGTTTAACTGTGATGGTTACACCATAAGGTAGCTGTGAGGGTTACATCATAAGGTAGTTATGAGAGTTACAATTTATGGTATCCATGAGGGTTAAAATATTAACTAATTATTCCCCATGTCACATTAATATTTTATTTATTTTTTCTATATTTTATGTAATTCTATTGTTTTCACAGAATAAATATATGATACTTTATGGGTAAGAAGTATGACTTTATGAAAATGATTACATATGTTTATAAGTATTCATGGACAAATGGTACCTTTATTTTATGTCACTTTCTGAGATTTTTTGCTCGTCCCATGTTTTAGAATTTTTTTCACAGTGTTTAAGGATGGTTAAAAGAAAAGAATAATCCCATATGAATTTTGTGAAGATTTTTCATGAAAATATTTCATGTTTTATTGAAGATTTTTGTATTGTGGATGAAATTGATACTGTTTTGGTAGTACCTATTTTCTACGATTATGGGTAAATATTTTATAATTATTTACCAATTATCTAAAACCGGAAACTGAAAATATCTTTGGGAATGTAAGAAAGTGAATTATAAAATAATTTACTAGATTATGTAATGTTTAAGGAAGAGTCCTTATAGTTGACATTAGAGTACAATTTAGATAAATTTAAGGGATATGATGATTTTAGTAGAATATAATAAATTACTTTTACTATATGGTTAAATTTAAATATTATAGAATTTAATTATTACCATGTTTTTACATCTATGATATGTCTGTTCAGAATGGTATTTCATAGAAGAAACAATGAAGATAAATTAGGAAGGCACTAAAAGTTTGATATCATTATGAATCTACAACCTAAAAAGATGGGAATTGGAACCAAGAAATTTTTGATAGTAATGTATTAGGTGAATTAGGATATAAATGGTGGTTACTTCTATTCAAGAGAAAAAAATTATCTACTACAAAAGAACATGATGATTGAAGAACATTTTATGGGAAAAACCCCTCCTGATTTTAGTTGATCTTCTGACCTAGTGGTGGATAAAGGTGGATTAAATACCTAGAAAAGACATTTCATGTCATGGGGTATTCAGATAATCAAAAGGTTCTTCTTTCAATTTATCATTTTAAGGGAGAAGCTAACTAGTGGTGGTCAATGGCCGAGAATATTAGGGATAACGATGAGATCTATGCCTTGGGATGGGATGAATTTAAGAATGGTTCCTAGATAAATATTTTCCTAAGGTGGTTCCAATTAGTATGGAAAATCAATCCAATTAATTAAATAAAAGGAATATTGTTCAATAGTTGTGTATGAAGCCAAACTCACTCGATTAGAAAGGTATACTCTGAATCTTATATGAGATATTGATAGAAAAATAAATCGATTTATTTAGAATCAAAGCCAAGATATCGAAAAGAAATAGACTCCCATGAATATAAAAGTTATGATAAAATATTTTGTGGTTATAAGAGGGTAGAAATGGAGTTTTTTATGATAACGTTTACTTTGAAAACAAGTAAAAGAAAAGAACTAAATGTTATGAAATGGGTAAGAATCAATGAAATAAATTTGATGGTTAGAAATTACCATTCCTAGTTTTTGGAAAGTGTGGAAAACATCACCCTAGGGAATACATTAACAAATATACAACATTTTTTAAATTTGTATGTTTGGAAATATTTACCAAGGATGAAATTAATATGATCCTATGTTTAATCCTAATAAGAAAAATGTAAAGTGTTTTAAATGTGGTGAGATTGGCCATTTTGTAAATACCTTCCCAAATAAAGATCTGAATAATGGAAATCAGCTAGATTATAAGAATAATGGTTTAGTGAAATTCTTTGTGACAACATAAGAAAATGTTGGACCATATAATGATGTGGTATCAGGTACTTTGTTTGTTTACTCATGTTTTTATAATGTTTTGTTTGATATGGAGCCTATACATTCCCTTATTTCTAATTAATTTTCTAGTAAATTTAAAATTTGACAGAAATAAATGTAATCTGAACTCATGGTAAAAACTCCGGGTAGAATATTAATGCAAAAATGCATTATAAGAATCTTATTCATGTTTTTTATATAAATAATTTACCTAAAAACCTTACTAATTCACCCATAGTGGAGTTGGATGCTATCATATGTATGGATTTACTTTCTTTTTATCATACTAAGATTGATTATAGAGTTAAGGAATTTTTTTCAGAAATATTTTTAGGTTGTATACAATAAAGAATCCATATCATTGGTAAAGTATCTAGAAGATGAGAAACTATTAAAAGACATAAATGAATGTTATCTTGCACATATTTTTTAAAACAAGGGAACTGATTAGATAAATGATGTTCCAATGGTAAATAAATACCCAGATATTTTTCATAGATGAGTTTCTTCATGTTATAAATAATAGAGAAGCTGAATTTACTATTATCTAAGTTCATAATGATAATCCATTTTCAAAACCACCTTATAAAATGGATCAAGTGGAACTTCTAGAATTGAAAAATAAGTTTTAGGATTTGTTTGATAAATGTTTCATTCATCCTAGAACATCACCACAAGGTGAAAAAAAATTCTTACAAGAAAGATGGTTCCATGAGTATTTTCATTGATTATAGAGATTTTAATAACATTAATAATAATAATTATTATCCATTATCTCATATTGATGACTTTTTTTATCATCTCTAGGATGTTCATTATTTTTCCATGATTTACTTGAGATATGGGTACCATTAGGTGAATGTCAAGTATTATGACATTCCAAAAACAACATCTCATATAAGATATAGGCATTATGAATTTTTTTATGCCCTTTGGTTTGAAAAAAGGTCTGGCTATATTCGTGGATCTTATGAATATAATATTTCATGGATCTTATAAATATAATATTTCATGATTATTTAGATAAGTGTGTTTTTGTTTATATTGATGATATATTTTTATTTTCAAAAATTTAGGGGGATCTTGAAAAACATTTCAAGATTTTCTTGAAAACTCTCAAAGAAAAGATGTTATATAGAAATTTAGAAAATGTGATTTTTTGTTGTAATGGATTTATTTTCTTGGGAAAATTATAAATAAGGATACAATAAAAGTTGATCCCACCAAAATAAAGTGTTTGATAAATAGGAAAGACCTAAAAATGTTATCGAAATTCGCATTTTTCTTGTATTATCAGGTTATTGCCGATGGTTTTTTAAACATTTTGTGTAGTTATCTAACCCAATAACTATGTTAACATAAAAAGGGTTTATATTTATTTGGATATATGACTATGATGTTAGTTTTTAAGAACCAAAAATAATATGGGTGAATGATCCAATTCTGGACATTCCTTCTATAAATGGAGAGTATTTTATCTATAGTGATGCTCCTTTTAAGGGGCTTGGTTGCATTCGAATGAAGAGTTATTAGGTAATTATTTATTCTTCAAGAAAACTAAAACCTCATGAGATAAATTATCCCACACATGATCTGGAATTAGTAGCTATGGTATTAACTTTAAAATTTTCAAGATATCTTTTATATGGTTCCAAATGTTAAATATATGATGATCATAAAATGTTGAAGTATATATTAAATAATAATGAATTGAACATGAGGTTGAGAAGAAAACTTGAACTAATAAAGTATTATGATATCCCGATCAATTACCATACTAGAAAATAAAACAATATGAAGGATTCCTCAAGTAAAAAACATCATTCTACATTAACCATGATACATTTGTAACATGACCCCTTGATAAATGATTTTACGAATTTTGGATTGGATAGTTTTGGTGCAATAATTTACTCTATTTTTTTCAAGTGTCAGTGCAGTCATCTCTCTCAGACAGAATTAATCATGCGTATAAGGAAGAATATGGGTTATTGAAAAAGGAAAAATTGGTTTAAAAAGTAAATTTTACTAAATTTAATATTGATAATGACTGTGTCTTAAGATTTGGAAAGATATTATGTGTGCCTTATGATTCCGAGCTAATGAAAAAATTATTAAGTGAAGCTTTTAGTTCTCCATTTAATGTTCATCTTGGAAACACTAAGATGTAAAAAGGCCATCAAGAGTATTACTGGTAGGATAGAATGAAAATATTTATATTTGATTTTACAATGAAATGTTTGAATTGTCAACATGTTAAAGTAGAGAGACAACTACCAAAGGGGTTGCTTTAACCTTTTCCAGTTCTTGAGTTGAAATGAGAAAATATATACATGGAATTTAGGGCAGGACTACCAAAGACTCCCTGAGGTGACAATGCGATTTGGGTTATTGTTGATTGGCTGTCTAAATATACACATTTTCTTTCTATTCAAGACACTCTTTCACTAGATTATCTTTAAAAACTATACCTTAAAGAGACTTTCATCTTTCATGAATATCCTCTATCCATTGTATCTGACCAAGATCTTAGGTTCACTTCTAACTTATGGAAAGTCCTTCATAATTCATTGGTAACTCAATTAAATTTTATCAAAATATTTCATACTCAATATGATGGATAGAATGAGTGAAAAATTTAAACATTGGAGGACATGTTTTGTTCTTGTTCAATGTATTACTAGGGAATTTGGGATCAACATCTTTCTTTAGTTGAGTTTTCTTATAATAAATGTTTCCATTTCAGTTATATAGATGGAACATTTTGAGGCATTATATAAAATGTGGTGTCAAAATACCTAATTTTGGGATGAAGTTGGGGGAAGGAATTTGATTAGAACATAATTAGTTGGGGAAGTAGCTAAGAAAGAAAAGATGATAAAGGAAAACATGATGAAAACTTAGAGAAAGAAAAAAATTATGGAAAAAATAGAAGGAATGAATTTTATTTTAGGTAGATGATCATGTTTTTATTAGAATATCACCTTAGAAGAGTGTTATGCATTTTTTTAATAAAGGAATGATAAGTCCACGGTTCATTGGAACTTATGAAATCCTATAGAAAGTTAGACCAGTTTCCTAACGAGTATCCCTACCTCCGATTTTTTATCAGCTACACAATTTTTTTTCATGTTTCAATGTTAAGAAATAATGTGCTAGATTTATCATTTATTTTGATCTCAAAAGTAGTTCAGTTGGAAGAGAACCTTTATTATGAGGAAAAGTATGTTCTGATTCTTGATTGTAGAGAGAAAATATTGAGGAATAAGGTAATTCAATAGGTTAAGGTTTTGTAGAGAAACCACATGGTTGAAGAAGAAACATGAGAATGTGAAATGATATGATGGAAAGGCATCCTCACATTTTTAATAAGAAAATAAAAATTTAGAGGACACACTTTCCAAATTCTATGAATAATGTAACAACCCAGGTATTTAAAAGTGATTTTTTTTATTTTGGAATAAAATAGTTAAAGTAATTATAAATGTATAATGAAATAATTGATTTTTATAGAAATTACGAAATCAATACAAATAGAATATTAACTTCACCTAATAATGTATAAATAAATTTATGTATCTTATAAGTGAAAATATGATATATTTATATCATGGAATAAGTAAATAAATGTTTTTAAAATGATAAATTAATTGTTGGTATTTTTGTGACACGTAAATTTTAATTTACAATTTTATAATTAATATAATGAATTAAAAGAATATTTAACTACATAAAATAGATTCATAAATTAATATTTTGTTGTCTTATTATTATAAGATCATTTTTTGAGAACTTAATAAATAGTTCAAAGTGTTATAAAATCAGTTATAATTTTAAAAACATATATGTTTTTAACAAATGATTATTTAGATTTAAATTAAATTTATCATATTTATAAAATACTGTTCATAAAAAGGAGTTCATTTTTTAATTTTACACCTCAAAAAATGATTAGGGTGAATTTTGGGAATTTTTTTGAGATAATTGAATTTTTGATGAATAGTAAAATATAGTAATTTATGGTATATATACATTATAAGTAAGATATACTATTCCTTGAGTCATTTCTAATATAAGAGACATAATATAGAATCTTTCTTAATTAATTTAATTTTTTTTGATAATACTCAAACTACTCATTGCGTTGAGCCAAAATAATAAACTAATGAATAAAACAGTGAGAAAGCACCCCTATCATCCATTATAAATACCACTCATCACCACCTCTTCTCCTCACACAGAAAATCCATGTAACTTAATTAATTAATTTATAATACCATTATTAATATTCCTACCCTTGTACAGGACTTTATGGTCTCACCCAAAGGAAAAAAATCAAGTTCCTTAAGGAGGTTCTCAAGGAGGAGAATTCAAGAGTTAAAATACTCTTTCATTTCCTTTTATTTCATTTTCAATTTATTTTTTTACTATTCTAAACACACATCCCCTATCCAAAGTGACATGATAACTCTAGTATCTTATATATACTATAATTCTATTGTGTTAATGGAATATACATCATCCAAACTATATTCTTCTCCTCTTATTCAAAAAATACAAAACACTGTCTATGATTTGTTGATTTTGCATCATAAAGAATGATGTGTTTTTATTTTATTTTACCACCTTCATGTCGGATAAAAAACCATTATTATAGTTAAATAAGATTTTATTAAACATTTTATAAGTTATATAATGTTATGTAACCAATTTATATACATCATATTAAATAAAATGATATGAGTTTATGATTATCTTAGAAACTGCCAAAATAAATTAAATCATTTTAATTAATGTTTTATATAATGAGTCACCCTCATACGAAAAATAAAAATAATATATGGTATCATTTAAAATTTTAGAGTCATATTTACACCATTTCATTCCACTTTGTGCATTTTTCTTCCATTTCACAAGAAAATCCATAATAAACCAACTATGGAAACCATGACATAAATGCACTCAAAACAATGAAAAAATTTGATAAATGGATAGAAATATGTTATAAAATGATCATATAAGTTATTATAAATATGAATATATTTATATAATATATTAATAACACGTTTTAAACCATTATATATAAAGTTTGAACAAGTTTTAAGTAAGAAGAACCAGAGGTAAGGGAATTTTCTTTTAAAATACTCTTTTAAATTTATATTTTTAGAAAATTCAGAAGGAAATTATTTATGATGAAATTATTATAGATTTTGGATTATGTTATAGTTATTGAGAATTGTATATTAGTAATGGTTGGTATAATATCTCCCCCCAATTATTTGGTCATTTTAATGTTGGAAGTTTACTCTAATGGTTATTACAAGTGCAACAACGATGGTTACACCATAATGTAGCAATCAGGGTTACATCATAAGGTAGCCATGAGGGTTACATTGTAAGGTATCGATGAGGGTTTTAATCATATGGTGTCCATTATGGTTATAATCATAACTAATTAATTCCCCATGTAACCTAAATAGTTTATTTACATTTTCTATATTTTATGAAAATCTATTGTTTTCAAAAAGTATGAATATGATACATTATTGGTGAGAAGTATGTCTTTGTGAAAATTATTTAATATGTTTATAAGTATTAATGGACTAAAAATTGAAATATTTTATTTACCTTACTAAGATTGATGTGCTCATACCATGTTTTAAAAGGTTTTTCACAGGGTTTAAGGATGGGTAAGAGAAAAGAAGAAGCCAAGTTGAATGTTGTGATGATTTTTCATGAAAAGATTTCATGTATTATTAAAAAAATTAGTATTATGAATGAAATGGATAAGTTTTTATTAGTACCCATTTTCTATACTTAAGGGTTAATATGTATGAATTATGTAATAATTCTTTAAAACTATAATCCGAAAAGATATTTGAGAATGTAAGAGAGTGAACTCTAAAATAATTTTATAGATAATGTAATGTTTAAGGATGGTTATATATAAACGGTGCTCTCAGATTTCTGATATGGGAACCGATTTAGAAGTTATTCCACTTTTTTGGGAAAAATTCGTGTGAGTTATATTTAATAGATTTAATATATTTTATAAGTTTATTCCAGGAACACCGGCCCTCAGAATTGCACGCCATCTCAGTTCCTGGTCTCGAAAATAATCCATACAATATCTAAAAATAATTTATGGAAAATCCATGTCATTAAATTAATTTTATTTTATATTGAAATTGAATTATATTAACTAGAGATTAGTTCTGTCTTCATAACACAAATTTTTGGTAAGAGGTTTTACATTATATTTTTAAATACAATAGAAACTACCTGGGTAGAAACTAGTTACAAAGATGAATTAAAAATTGTAAAATGTTAAAATTGAGTGGAAGAAGTCTTGAAAAACGTTTAAAACATATTAAAAAATGGGTTGTTGAGGATCGATTGAGCCATGATCAACCCAAACATAACTATTTGTGTTTTCAACTAGATTAAAATACAATGGTTTTTGAACCTTTTCATTTACTGTGTAGGATAAATTCAAAACTGAACTTCAGAATGAGGTTCTGAGAATTATAACCTTTCACAATGATGTTTTTGGGCTTGGGTTAATGCTTAGGATGTTTCCCATGTTTCTCAAAGTGTTTATATAGTTTCAGACCTATAAAATCAACTTTTAAAGGACTTACGGAGATATCACAGTTCTTATGAAATCATGTGGCCTACAGCTGGTGGGAAGAGGCGATTTGCGTGGGCTACACCCAGTTTTCCAAATCGTGCTTCTATCCCACATGAGTAGTGCCACTTAGGGAGTACTTCAACACTATTCATCGGACGATCTGTGTATAGAAGGGAAAACCAAGTGAGACAAATTGTGTGAGGTGGATCTCTTAAGCAGGGGGTTCCACACAATTAGTGCACAATTTATCTAACCATGCTCCCCGAACTATAATGTGTATTAATTTTAATCAAATTAATTAATTTAAATTAAAATAAAATATAATTAAAAACTAAACCTTAAAAAACTCCCCTCTCCCCTATATTTTATGTCACACATTCCTCCCCTATCTCATAGGTCATGTGGCACCGCCTTCTATGGCCTTCTTCGGTACAATGTTTTCCACTAATTTCTTCTTAGATCTTGTTTGAATTGATGATGTAAGGCCCTATTCTCCTTCTCTATCTATTTTTTGGAAATGATTTTATAGGAACATTTCTCTATCATATTCTTCCAAATATCTTAGAGTTATAGTTGATCTTGATTTTGGGTATCTTTTGGTTCTTAGTTATGCAAAGTGTGTCTCAGGACCCCATTATGTATATTCTGGCAACCACTTTTGAAGGAAAAATAGTTCGGCTCGATTAGATTCACCACCAATGGGTTATGGTGAGTTTTTCCACAGTTACTCAATGTCTCTTAGTTTATAATTGATTTTTTTGTAATTTATGAGTATTGGGAATGATTTGTAGTGAGTTTTGATCAACTTTGTGGGTATATGCTCACATGCATAGGTATGTATAAATATAACTATATATATATATATTTATTGTTTGTATTCTCTCATGATGTGTGGAATACGTGCATTTGGTCATGGATATGTATATATATATATATGTTAATGTATGTGAATTCGAGTGTGGGGTGTTTTGATTGGCCACCACCAAATCTGAAAAGTGCATAGTGTCAGATTGGTTTACTACTTGAGGTAGAATCCCTTTCCTTTTCCTTCCGCTTAAGAATGACTTAAATTGAATTGGTTTATTTCTAGAGTTAAATATTCTTTAGTTTTATACATAAATATACCTTGATAAAGTGAATTTATTTCCTTGAATGAGTTTTTTTGTTATGATAGATGTTTTTTTGGATTAAAAATCCACTCTTTGTTAATAAAACCCCTCTAAAAAGGTATACTGTCTATGGAAACTCATAATGATAGTATATGATTTATACAAGGATTGGATTATCACATTGTACTTACCTTATTCTTGTTTCTTTGTTATAAAATGTCTTGTAGTATTTTTTGAACATAACCCTTATGTATGTTGCTAAATGAGTTGTATTGGAAGACCCATATGTTATAGATTGAAATTCTTTGATGTAATCTAAATGGGCTTGATTAGGATGTATTAACTGAGATAGTGACGTAATTTAATTGAAATGACGATGCATTAAATCAATTTTTAATGATTAGGAATGTTGAGTGTGAAGACCTTGAGTGGGATGGATTATACCACAGGTAAGGTTTTACATATATATTTTATTAAATGGATAAAGCATTATGGTTCTTTCCTTTATACTAAAATAGACCAAATAGTTCCCAAATGTAGTGGTACTTTGGGGTGGTGAGACCACGCCCCCATATTTAGGTCTTATGAAATTTTTCTTTTGAAATTTTATGGTTTAGATAATATGAAACTTAATTAAAGGAACATGTGAGAGGTTTTTCCTTATTTTTCATGCCCTAAACTTGATCATGCCTTGGTCTTTTTTAATGTCTTGATGACATGACATAAGAGGAAATTCCTTATTCTCATCTTATAAATTATGGACATGCATACGCTATATAATGAGCTATATACATGTTTATAGATTGGAGGAATTCTTACCCTATGCCAACTATATCAATGTTTATGGATTTGATGCATTCTAACCCCATTCCAGTTATATAAATGTTTATGGTTGTGATACAATCTCACCCCATTCTAGCAATATAAATGTTTATAGACGGGAGGCATTTTTACTCTATGATAGAGATATAAATAATTATGGCTGGGAAGAATTATTACCTCGTGCCAAATATATTTAAGGGTAAGGGTGGGAGAAATTTTTATCCCATGTTATTCATATATTATGGAATGATTGTAAGGTCCTTGATAAGGCATGGTGACCCAAGATCCCCAGAAAATAACAGCGGGATTACTAACCTATGAGTAGAGCGTATTCGCTTATAGAATGGTTGTTGGATTCCTGTGTGTTACGTCTTGGTACACTCCCAAAATTATATAGTTATATATATATAGTGACTTGTTCAGACTTATTCCTACTATGAGATAAATTTGGTATCGTCGTCAGGTGTCCCTCAGGATCCTAGATGGGTTATAATTTATTTATTCAATTATGTTATTACTTCTCTATACCTACAAACTTTTTAATTATTATTCACTATCTAAAATGTGTCATACACTGATCATGGTGGTCTACTGAGATTTAAATCTCACAGCCTACTCAGGCCTCCTTTGCATTGGGGTAACTGAGTAGACTGTAAGGACCCAAGAATTTATTAATGAAAATTCCTCTTCATCTAATTAAATGTATTATTATGTAAAATAGTTGTATAAAACAAATTCACTTCCTTGGTTGTATGTATTTGGATTTAAAAATATCTTTAAGAATTTTACTGTTGATAATATAGCTATTTAATAGTGATAACATGATTAGTATAAATATAGAGCTTTAAGAAATCCAATTTAATCAGAAAAAGGAAGAAAATGCATCATATAATAGAATTTCTCCATACGAATCCCATTTTTTAGAGCTCATAAAGGAGGTAGCACCCTTGGGCTTGTCTCTTGACCAATCTCAAGATGACCTTCAACATGTTAATCTTGAACAGAACTTCCTATGAGAGAAGTGTATGTTAATAGAGATTACCACCCGAGCAATGCTATATGTTCCAACCCAAGAGTCTATCAGCATCCCACACCTTACCCTTAGGTCTTATGCAGGTGTTATAAAGGGTGATGAAACAAGATTCTATCCCTATTATTATGTGCTTTATTTTTGTATAAATAATATACATTCATTTTTTTATTATTACATTGTAAATGGATTTTAAAGCAAAAATAATATTTTTAGTTACTATTCAGATTCAATTAAGAAATCTATTTTGATGATTTAATGGATTTTTGAATTAAATAATATTTTAATATAATATTATTACTAAATTAACTTTTATTATATATAAATTATCGTATAATTTTTATGAATACAATTTTAATTTTTATTAAGGTTTGAAAGCTGTTTTTGTCAAAACCCATGGATTTTTTATAAATGTTGGTTTTTATTTTAAAAGTAAAAACTACCATATTTATAAAATTATTTAGATAAAATGAATTTTATTTTAGGAATCATGATGTAAAAATGATGTAATGGTGAATTTTTCATAATTTTCTGAGACAGTTGAATTTTTGGGTAAAAATTAAATATTGTTTAAATATATAATGTGTTTCATGACATCATAATAACCCCATAGTGATGTAATAAAATAATATAAAGCATATATTCAGAGAATATATGTTTTACCTTTAAAATTATGTGATTTTATATTTGTTTTATTTGTTTTAAAATGCCTTAGTGAACCCTCCAAACCTATAAAACATTTTTACATTTTAAAATGACTTCCTTGAGAGTGTGCCTCACCACTATATATTGTAATATTTTTTTTTGGACATATAAAATAATGTTTTACAATTCACTTTTTCAAAAACCATGGTAAAAAACACTGAGATGGTTTGTGGTTTTGATTAGTTTTATATGTGGTGTCCAAAACCTAAAAAATAAACAATTCTTTCTTATATCCTATATAAACCCACTCAATCACCCATTCCTATTCACTCAAATCATATGGAGATAAACCAACCCTGACCTACTCTCTATATAATACTCCAAATTTTCCCCATGATCCTAAAAAGGCTCTCTCAATCCTCTCCCAAACCTTTGAAATCACACTTCCAAGTAAGGGATCTTAACTTTTCTTTCCTTCCATATTTATGTCTATGTTTCCTTATATTGTTATTCCCTTTTATATTCAATGAAAAATATTGAGGTATGATTTAGAACCTCTTCGGTAATTCCCTATTTATTTTTTTAATGATGAGAGACCCCTTTCCCCCTTATTAATTTCTCCCATTTACACCTATTACCATGCCAAAATTCCGTTAGGGATTTCACTCCCCCCATTTACATTCGTGAAATTTGTTTATATTATGCATCTAAATACCATTAAATATATTGGGATATTATGTTCCATGACCACCTTGCTTTCCATTTCATGTATAAATTATTTTATACCCATTTATCTCTCATCAACCCATATTACTATTTCTATTTGATGTCGTTATGCTACAGAAATTGCACCGCGATTTTCTAAGCCACAATCATTGTATAGTGAATACCATACCCATTTCTCCAAAAATAGTATTCAAAATTATGGAAATATATTAATTTAATGGTACTTACATGTATGTATTCCACATTATTTAATTTTGTAATATCTTCTGATAATTAATGATTCCAAGTTATATAATCCATGTGGAACATTTATGCATGAAATGAAATGTTTATAAAGGGTGCACCCTAATAGCACTCTAACGCATTGGGTAAAGAATAGTATAATGATATTTCACGTACAATAAGTGTTTAATAGTGAAAATTAATCTGAAATTATGGTTTATCATGCTAATTCTAGTTCAATGAGGGTTTACTCATGTTCTATGTGCAATGAGCCTTGTCTCATGCTAATATAATGTTAAATGTTATTGCCACATTTCCATGTTATGATAACCATGCTATATCATAAATTTATTATTATGTTTGTCTTATGCTCCTTCTATATTCCTATTGCCTTACATGCATTTTATTCTTCATTTTAAATCTTGCTTAGTCTTTTACTGGGCTTTATAGATCACCCTTTTCCTATGCATGTCCTCAGTTTATCCCATGCAATTCTAAGTACGAAAGAATGTTGTGGTAATTTAAATGAAGTTTTTAATAAATATATTCTATTTTATGTTTTATGTTTTTTTAATGTTATTAATTTATCAATACACAATACCTTTTGATCCCCAGAGTTTTCTTAAGTGAAAGTTTATATAATAAATCATGTTTAAGTGTGTAATAAAGTGAAGAGTTGTTATAGTTGGTATCATAATATAGGTTTTGTTATTTTTGGGATTAGGATTAAAAAATCATAGTAAAAGTCATAGGTATATGACTATGTATAATAATGAAATCACTAAATTTTGGTGAGTATATAGTAAGTGGTTTATCAAGAAAATACATATCAATCTGGATACAAACAAGTAGAGGTGGCTCGGTCACAGATGTATCTTGGGGTAAAACATAAAGACACCACTTTGTGCTAAACTCGAATTGGAACTAGTGCACGACAACGGGCCTTACTGCACTCTTAGTTTGAAACTCCCAAGGGACATGCTTTGGTAAATTCATAAGCTTAGTATGAACCATTTTTAAGTGAATAAAAAAATGGACCTAAGAATATATGTTGGTAAGTAAATCATGGATAACAAAAATTGAACCCTATAAATTCATACATTAAGGGAATACATGTAATTTATAAGCTATCCATTTTTTTCATTGGATTTCCCTTATGTTTTACCCCTATCATTCCTTTTATTCCATCCAATGGATGGTATTTGGAGGACTCAGGATAACAACTGATGCGAAGATCAATGTGATGATTATTCTAATGAGATACCCAATCTGATGGGAGTCGGAATCAAAAAATTTGTCATGATAATCTCTCAGTTAACTTAATTTTTTATTATAAACATGATTCAAGATATAAATCCATGACCCCATAAGAAAGAAAAAGTCGTAGTCGAGAGCTTCATGAGAAAAATGCCTCCTACTTTTAATGGATCATCTGATCCATAAATCGTCAAACAAAGGCCTCCATTGATAATATCGTATCCATCCATCAATGTTCTGAATAATAGAAAGTACTTCTAGCTACTTATTATATGGAGGATAAATCTGATTAGTGGTGGAAATTGTTCAAAAATACGAAGCCTGAGGAAGATATCAAGGCAATAGAATTTAATGATTTCTAGAAAATGTTTTTCAATAAATATTTTCCTCACAACCTCAACTTAAGATGGAAAGGGACTTCCTTTCATTGAAGAAAAAACTCTATGAATCCATCAGAACATACAAGGATAACTTCACATGTCTTTCATGATACGCCTCATAATTTTTCGTTACCCTCAAATTCAAGGTTGAATGCTTCTTTTGTGGACTAAAACCTAGCCTACTAAAATCCCTAGGAATCCATGACATTGATAGCTATGAGAAAATTGTTCGATATGTCCTTAAATTAGAAAGGGAGATCAAATAATCTCATGGTTATTATTGGGGCAAGAAGAATAAAGTGGACTTTAATTCTAGTGTTCCGATGGATTAATCAAATGGTGTTATGAAATTCCAGCACCCCACTTTCCATAGGTGCGAAAAGAAGAACCCTAAAATTTTATTTAAGTGGAAGAGGAAATTCTTTAGGTGTGAAAGAGAAGGGCACCAGGCCATTAATTTCCAACAAGAAAAACTTTCTACTGTGATAGAAGAAAGGAATGATCTATTCGACCCTCAACACATTGTTCAGTGCTTCAAATGAAATGAACTAGGGTACTTTTCAAACTAGTGTCCAAATACATGGGTTTTTTTAGGCAACCTACAACATCCAAAGAAGAAAGGGAGAGCTTTTTACATCACTACCTCTAAAGATAACCTTGATGATAAAGTGGTGATAGGAACGCTAGTTATTATTCAAGAATAGAGAACTTACTTTGTGATTCTAGTCATAAATATTATTTTATATCCAGAAATTCTAGTAGAACAATCCCAATGCCACCACACATCATAGAATTATTGATGTTGGTGAGAAAGAAAAATGGGGAAATAATTCCATTCCATGAATTTAACACCTCTCTTATCACAATTTGTGGATTCAACTTCCCAGAAAACCTCATCATACTCCCACTGGTGGAATTTGATGCAATTCTTGGAATGGATTGGCTTTTCGTATATCCAGCCAAAATAAATTTCTGTGAGGGGGAAATCACTCTACACATGGAGAATCGACCCCTGATTATATATAAGTGACAGTAGGATGATGAATCATCTTTAGAACTATTATGTCAAGCATGTAAATTATTTCCCTATTGGCATGCATATCTTACTCAGATGATTGAGTCAAAGGAAGTGACCATCTCTGAAGACATGCCTATTGTGAGGGAATTCACTGAAGTGTTTCTCGAGGAATTGCTTGGTCTTCCTCATAGAAGAGATGTTGGATTCTTGTTTGATCTTATACTAGGGGAATTTCCAATATCCAAGACTCCATGTATAATGGTTGTTGTGGAGCTTGAGGAGCTTAAGAAACAACTATAAAAGAATCTGGATAAAGGTTTTATACTCCTAAGTGTGTCACCATAGGGTGCACCGATCTTATTCTTTATAAAGAAATATGGGCCAATGTGCCTTTGTATTGCTTATTATGAGCTCAACAAAATCATAATAAAGAAAAAATATCCTATTGCATGAATTGATGACTTGTTCGATCATCTACGGGGAGCACAATACTTCTCCAAAGTGGATCTATGGTCAGGATATTACCACTTAAGGGTGAAGAAGGAGGACATTCTCGAGACTGATTTTCGTACATGGTTCAGGCACTATGAATTCATAGTAATTTTTTCAGACTCCCCAATGCTCCTGAAATCCTCATGGAATTGATGAATAGTGTCTTTAGAGATTACCCAGACAAATTTGTGGTAGTCATTATAGATGATATTCTAATTTACTCTAAAACCTTGTAGGATCATGGAGAGCATCTAAGCAGTGTACTAAAGACCTTGAAAAAGGATAAGCTCAATGAAAAGTACAACAAGTGTGAGTTGTGCTTGAAGGAAATATCATTAATGGGTTATATAATCACAAGAAATGGGATATATATGTAGAACCCTCGAAGACAAATTCAATTTAGGGATGGTCGAGGCCAACATCTGTGAAGAATGTCCATAGAGTCCTTGGGTTGGCTGGATATTATCACTGATTTGTGAGAAATTTATCATGATTTTCAAACCCTCTTACCAAGATAAATCAGAAGGGAGTCAAGTTTTCTTGGATTGATGAATGAAAATATAGCTTCATGGAGTTGAAATGGAGGCTTATCATTGTGCATGTTCCCACACATCCCAAAACTGGTGAACTTTTTGTTGTATTCAGTGATGCTTCAAAGAAGGGTCTGTGATGTTTACTAATGCAAAATGACAAATTCATTGCCTATTCTTCAAGGAAATTGAAATTTCATGAGAAAAACTATCCAACACATAATATGGAGTTGGTTGTAGTAATCATATTTTTAAAAATTTAGTTACATTACCTATTTGGGGAGAAGTGTGAAATATATACGAATCACATAATCCCCAGGTTTATATTCACACATAAAGAGTTAAATGTATGGAAAAAAATATGGTTAGAGCTGATCAAAGACTACAACTGCTCAATCCATTACCACCATGAGAAATCAAACTAGGTGGAAGATGCTCTAAGTAGAAAGGACCCAACGATTATATCATTAGTGAGAATTACAAAGGATCCAATCTTATTAGATTTTATAAATATGGAAATGGGAATCATAAAGAAGGGAACATCATCAATACATTCACAAATGATTTCACAACCATCTCTTTTGGAATGGTTAAAGGATACTCAAATGTATTATGTGGGAATTCATAAGAAAGTGGAAACAATTAAAAAATGGAAATCCTCATAGTTTAATGTTAATGGAGAATGAATTGTGAGATTTGGGACAAGACTATTTGTTCCATCAATCCCAAAGTTAAGGAATGAACTTTTGGATGATTTAAATTGTTCACCATTCACCTAGGAAACACAAATAGGTATCAAGACTTCCAAGAGCATTATTGGTGGGATAAAATGAAAGAGATTGCTAAGTATATATCAAAGTACCTAGTCTGCGAGTAGGAGAAGGTTGAGAGGAAAAAGACTAATGGGATGATTCAACCATTACCCATACCAATATGGAAATTGGATAACATTACCATGGAATTCTGAATACATCTAAAGGAAAAAATTATATATGGGTTATTTTAGATCTTCTTACAAATATTGAACACTTAATTACAATTCAAGAGGATTTCTCACTGGATCAAATGACATTGATTTACATCAGAGAAGTGGTAAAGCTGCATGGAGTACCATTATATATTGTATCTGATAAAGATACAAGATTCACCTCAATGTTCAGCAAGAGTCTCCAACATGCTCTGAATACTAAGATGAACTTTAGTTCGACTTATCATCCTCAAATTGATAGCTAATCTTAGCGGACTATCCAAACACATAAGGACATGTTGAGAGCATGCTCAATGAACTTAAAAGGAGGATGTAATCAACATATTCCTCTGGTTGAGTTATCTTACCATAATAGTTTCCATTTAAGCATCCAAATGGCTCCTTATGAATCCCTTTATAGAAAGAGGCGCAGAACCCCAACATATTGGGAAAAAGTTCGGGAGCAAAAACTCCTAGGTCTATAATGGTCAAAGAAATGGTGGAGAAAGATAAGACCATCCAGTAGCACATTAAAGCTGATCAGAGTTGAAAAAAGAGGTATTATGATAATCATCTATGAGACATAGAGTTTGTAATTGTAGATATGGTATTCCTCCACATATCAAAGTGGAAGAGAGTTACAATATTTAGGAAGAATGGAAAGCTTAGTCCAAGGTACATCAACCCTTTTGAGAACCTTGATCTCTTTGGAGCAGTGGCCTATTGACTATCACTCCCACTGAACATATCTCAAGTGCATGAAGTATTCCATGTATCACTCTTATGGTAGTACATACCTGAACCATCGGTTGTACTCATTCAATAGGTGGAATCATTATAGAATGACCTCTCTTGTGAAGAGAACCTTGTAAGGATCTTATATCATAGGGAAAAGGTTTTATAGTATAAGATAATTCCCCTAGTCAAGGTGTTTTGGAGAAACCAAAAGATTGAAAAATAATCATGGGAATAAGAGGAAGTGATTAAGCAGAGTTACCCTAATCTATTTTAGTGTGGGAAAAAGGAAATTTTGATGTTGAAATTTCTTAAATGGGGAAGATTTTAACAACCCAAACTTTTATTAATGAAAATATCTTTTGATAAAATTAAATGTCTTATTATGTTAAATGGTTATATAAAACATATACACTTTCATAGTTTATGTTTTTGGATATCAAAATACCATTAATAATTTTTATTGTTTCTAATATAGCCGTTGAACAGTGATCACATGATTAGTATAAATATTGGGATTTAACAAATCCAATTTAGTCAGAAAAAGTAATCGATGACCTCATCAAGTAGAATTTCAACCCACGAAGCCCATTTGTTGGATCTCAAAATGGAGGTAGCGTCACTAGGATTATCTCTTGACCAACCCTAATCCAAGATTTAGAATATTAAGCTTTAATGAAAACTCTTATGATATAATTAAAAGTTAATATAGATTACCACCCGATCGATGTTATTCAAGATGCCCCAAGAGTTTGTCATCATCGCACACCTTACCATTATGTCTTCTGTGCCTGTTATAAGGGGTTGTGTAATAAGTCCATATCAATATGATTATGGGTATTATTTTTGTATAAATAATATACATTTATTTTATTACTGTTACATTGTAAATGGTTTTTAAAGAAAAATAGTATTTTTAGTTAATATTTCAATTCAATTGAGAAATATATTTTCATTAATAAATGTATTTTTTATTTAAATAATATTTTTATAAAATATTATTAATAAATAAAATTTTAATAAATATAAATGATCGTATAATTTTTATGAATATAATTGTAATTTTTATCAAGGTTTGGAAGCTATTTTTGTCAAAACCCACTAATTTCCAATAACTGCTAGTTTTTATTTTAAAAGTAAAATTAAAATAATTATAAAATTATTTAGATAAAATTATTATTATTTTTCGAATGAGGAGGACAAAATTATCAAATGGTTAATTTTTCATAATTTTCTGGGAATCGAATTTTTGGGTACAAATTAAATATCGTTTAAATATATAATGTGTTTTATGAGATCATAATAACCCAATAGTGATATAATAAAATACTATAAAAGGTATATTCAAAAAATATATGTTTTAAATTTAAAATAATTTTATTTCAGATTTGTTTTATTTATTTTACAATTCCTTAATGGACCCTCTAAGACTTATGAAATATTTTAACATTTTAAAATTATTTCTTTGAGAGTGTGACTCACCTCCACATAAGAAAGCCTAATATTTTAATAAGGTCAGCCATTACTCTTATAAAATAATTTTTTACACTCCACTTTCACTAAGAACATGGGAAAAAACCATGGCATGGTTTGTGGTTTTTATTATTTTAGTGTGTGGTGTCCAAAACCTAAATAATAAAGAATTCTCTCTCCTTTCCTGTATAAACCCACTCACTATCACATTCCTCTTTCCTAAAACCATTTTGGTGCACCACAAAACCCTAACCTCCTCTCTCTAAAATCCTCCCATGGTTCTCTGAGATCCCAAGAAGTCTCTCTAAAGCCTCTCCTAAGTCTTTGGGATCACACTTCCAAGTAAGGGATCCTTACTTATCTTCCTTCCTTATCAATGTCCATGTTTCCTTATATTGGTATTCCCTTTTATCTTCGATTAAAAATGCCAGGGTATTATTTTTCACTTCCCCTATACTACCCTTATTATGTTTTAATGATGAGATACCCCTTTTCTCTCTCATTAGTTCCCCCAATGTACACCCATTACCATGCCCAAATTCCATAAAGTATTTCTCCCTCCTCATATACACACAAGATATTCATTTATATTATGCATCTAAATTACATTACATATGTTGAGATATTATGTTTTATGAACCCTTACTGTCCATTTCATGTATAAATGATGAGATATCCCTTTCTCTCTCATCAAACAATTTTTTGATTTCTATTTGACGTTGTTATGCTGCTGAAATTGCATCACGACTTCCAAGCCACAATCATTGTGTAGTGAATACCATACCAATTTCTATATCAAGGGTATTTAAATTTATGAACACATAATTATTGAATGTTACATACATTTATGTATTCCAAATTCTTTAATCATGGAATAGCTTTTGATTTTGAATGATTCCAAGCTATATGATCCATGTGGAACAGTTATGAATAAAATTAAATGTTTATAAAGAGCGTTCTTGATAGCACTCCAACACATTGGGTAAAGAATAGTATCATGATACCCCATGTTCAATGAGTGTTGACTAACAATAATTCATGTTAAATAAGGGTTTAATAATTCTAATTCATGTGAAATGAGGGTTTACTCATGCTCTATGAGCAATGATCCTTGGATCATGCTAATATCATGTTAAATGTTGTTTCCACATTTCCTTCTTAGGATAACCATGCTACAACATCCATTTATGTTCATGTTTCTATTACTATCCATTGATAATCCTATTCCCTAAAATTTATTTTATTCATCTTGTTATTCCTTGTTTACACCCATACTGGGCTTTATAGTGCGCCCTATTCTTATGTATGTGCTCAGGTTATCCCATGCAATTCTATGTACGAAGGAATGTTGTGGTTATGAAAAAGAATTTTTCAATAAAGATGTTGATTTTATGTTATAAGTTGTTATGTAATTTTCCTAATTTTCAAATACACTATACCTCTCGATCCTTAGAGTTATATTAACTGCAACATTATGTAATAAATCATGTTTAATTGAGTAATAAAGAGAAGGGTTGTTGTATAGAGCATCTTGTTCAAAGGTCCTTAGACCTTTCTTGTTGTTGTATTCTTCTACCGATGAATTAGTAGTAAAGAACCGAGCGGAGGTCGGGATGCTTATGGATATCTCCCTTAGGGCCTTACTGCCTTCTATTTATTTCTATATTATATTGTTAAGCATATTGTATGTTTAATTGTTTATCTTATGTAACATTGTATTTACATACATACCTTGCATAAACTGGTATTTGAAATTTTTATTAAACTATTATTATTTTTATTATATTATTTTCTTTCATTTGTTTACTTCTTCCACTATTTCTTGATATTCTGTATCTGATAATATAGATGTGAATCTCTAATAAGAGGAAATAGTTTACCGACTATAACATCCCGATACCCTTGCTGCTAGTCAGAATCCTCTAGCATATGGGGAGATGTTCCTAAGGCTATGTGACCCATCAGTCTGGATATCAGTTTTGATGGTAAGTCAATTCAGGATGTTACAAAGTGGTCCTAATGAAATTTTTCCCTTTTATTTAATGTTTTTGATTGGTAGATAAGAGACTAGAAATGTGTTGGTGCTTATTTAATAGTCGGACTTGGGACTGATCACCCCACATACATGAAATGACCATGTTTCTAGAGCTATGAATTGTTGTTTATGTGGTTCCCTATTATATTTGATATGATTTCACCTTGGGTGATTGGTGTACATTACTCTACTTATGATTTATGGAATTTAGGGTATTTTTACCCTTATCTTGGTTCAAAAATGATATCGTACCATGAATAATATTAGGCACCATGGAAATTAACATTCCATGGATGTGCCAAGCCATGTAGATGTTTTTTAGTTTTCTTATTGATTTGAATTGTGTTATTGAATGTTTTTTATGCCTTGTATTTATTATCATGATTATTTAGATAACATGTTTCAGTGATATAATTACCATTCCTGGGTGATAATATGCCATACTTCCTATCTTTATTAAGTGTCTCGCTCTTATGTTATAGCATTATTCTGTGGTTATTTCTTATGATAGATTTTTTGCTTTGTTTTTATATGATTTCTTTCATGGGATGAAGAGAGAGTGGTTTTGAATGAATGGGAACCAACATTATATTGTGTGGTGTATAGGAGAATTGAAATCAAGAAAGGGTAACATGTATATTCAAAAAATATTGATAATAATATAAATACATTTTAAGGCTGTTGTTAAAATGTAAAGGGTGAAAAAGTTTAAATTCTAAGGGAAAATGATTTTGATTAAATGGGATCCAAATTCCAAATAATAAAGTGTATGGGCACTTTATTAGTTGGTATGTGGCCACCCATATAAATTGACCATTGTATTTTATCATGTTAAAATTTTAAATGGAATTACTTTCTTTTATTGGGAGAGAATATTCAATTCATTAAGTGAATGGGTGCTTCATGAATTGGGAAATGGAAACACATATAAAATGAAAAGTTCTATTTAATTTTGATCCTAAATCAAATGTTTAATTTCTAAATGAACAAAAAGATCCCATGTAGGTTTGTTGCGACATGTTCTTATGGGATTAACCATTTGGGTGTTTACAAACTTTTATATTTTAGGAACTTCTATTAGGTTTCTTTATAGAGAATAGAGGTTGGCTCAGTGGGACCCTCATAGGTCTCCTTATCGGTTAAAATTAATTTATTTTGATATATTGCCTAATTATAACTAGATTTTAATGAATGTTTAATGTTATAAAAAGGATGTTTTTTGAGACTTTCTTAATATTTCTTTGATCTTCTAGTTAAATTGGGTTACCAAGTTATTTTTTTTTTGAAAGGGAACTTGATGTTTTTAATTAAATCATTTAGATGTTTAAATATTTAAATGATAATTAATGTCAAGTATGGGAAATGGAACCGATAGAAATGCCCTTTGATTTAAAACCCTCATGAAAGGATAGTTCAATCTTCTTTAAGTTATGTTAGGATAGAAGCATGAGTGTTTTTTGTAGGTGGTCTTTCTTTCATAAATGGATTAGATTTTCATATTTTGAGCCTAGTGACTTTTGTAATAATGTCACAGTGTAAGGGTAAACACTTGTTCCTTGAAAGAGGGTATCCCATGGTTGGTATCACCCTTAGAACTTGATTTCCTAGATAGTATCAATTTTTTTAACATTTGGTACTATTATGGTGCCATAGTCCCTTGTTGAACATTCATTTTCCAATGACACCCTTGTTTAGATAGGTGTTCATGATTTTTTTGATCTTGTTATGGGCTTAAGAATCATTTAATGCTCGTTTTAGATAGTTAGACATTCCTTAGTCATGGTCGGTTTATTTATTTGTCATTTGACTCTTTATTTTCTACAGTTATAGATTACTAGTTGTGGTTTCATTCATGATTATGGTCATATGAGGAAATACATCTCTGAAATAAATATTCTTTGCTATTGAGTATGGTCTTAGGTCATCTCTGTAGTAGGGTGACCTATGAGTTAAAGTATAAAGTTTTTCCTAATGATTGAGAGGACATTATAGAGACTCCAGTCTTATGGCATGCAGGTCATTTTGATTTTTGTTCTTCTAGGTATTGACTTTCTTTTTCATCTTGATGTATGTTAGTGTGACTCAGGTTAATGTCACACGTACATTTAAAGTGGCCTTGATTAAGAATTATTATGAGCAGATAATATTCATTCATTTTAAAAAATGGCACTTATATGGTGGGGAGAATCTATTTGATTCTAATAAATGTTCTCTTTCAAGTACATGGAATATAACCAAATAAGTCCATTGAAAGATGGTCAGTTTTATTTAAAAATCTGCTAGAACTATGAGTCTTAAATTGTGTTGGTGCATTCTTGGACGTATGAATTTGATGTGGTTGGAAGTGTATGCAACCCTTTGGAAGCACTATCAGTCTTGGATGAACTTTGATGTAAGTTGATCGATCATGGAATGCCTTGGGTAGTGAAGGCATGTGTTTGGTTAAATGTTGGTGCATCGGTAAGTGAAACCAAGCATCATTCAAGGGATCTACCAGTAGTGTTTTGATTAATCTTCTAGTAATTCATTTTCATGTCTTATTATATTCTTCTTACCAATGAGCATGTCCCCTATCTTGAATCTTTCCTAGATGAACTAAAAGATCATTGGTATTACACTACGCCAAAGCTTTAAAAACTATTGATCTTGTTGGGTGGTTCTCTTTTGGTGATGCATGCTAGATTCATGGTATTCTTCATGGTTTGTTTAGTAATTCCCCTGAAAGGTAGGTATGTACATTGGTGGACATGTTCGTGGTGAATGTGATATTCCATGGTAGAATACATCACAGTTTTGATTAAAAAATTATAGCCATCTATACTGAGCATATTCTTATAAATGGCTATCATGAGGTGGCTCAACATGTATCCTTCTTCTTTAATGGTTATGGTCGTTGAAGTACCATATTTGGAACATCACTAGGTAAAGATGAGTGCAATTGGTCTTGGTTGAGGATTTTCAGGAAAAGTTGGCTTGACATGGGATTTGAGGTCAAGGAGAAATCGACCATTTTAACTGTTTCTGAATCACTAGAGAAGCATCAATAGAAAACTTGAGGGTGTGTCTTGAAAAGAAATTACAAGGGTGGAATGTTGTGACTTGTAATTTTACCTCTTAAACATCAAATCCTATGGTGGAAAGTGCCTTTTTCCAGTTTCTTGTCGAGATGAAGATTTGATCATGTATCTAGATAAATAATCATAGGTAAGAGTCGTCTCAATGTTTTAGTTAAAAAATTGGTGGTGGGTCAAGTTTTAAATGGATTAAAATCTATTTTCATATATAGATAATTAATGGTTAATTGGGAATTTAGGAATACACCACGAACATTTAAATTAAACTTCACAACCCCTATAGGTAGATTGTTGTTAGGTTGTTCATGAAGGCTTATCGGGGATGAGAAATTATAAGGTGGGAAGGTTGTAATATCCGTGTTTTGAACTAGATGAAAATTTAATGGTTTTTGAACCATTTATTTTAGTTGGTCTGCCAAATTTAAAACTAATATCCAG
The DNA here is from genome assembly GCA_963277665.1 of Viscum album. Classification (NCBI taxonomy): domain Eukaryota; kingdom Viridiplantae; phylum Streptophyta; class Magnoliopsida; order Santalales; family Viscaceae; genus Viscum; species Viscum album. Next base: position 947,306,040 of record OY728155.1, on the reverse strand, counting down.
AATAATGTTTTGAGAATTGGAACCTTTCACGGTTATGTTTTTGGACTTGGATGATGGCCTAAGATGTTTCCTAGGTGTCTCAAAGAGTTTTGGGGGCACTGAACCCAGAAAAGAAACTTTTGAAGGACCTACAGAGGGTTCACGATTTGTCTAAAACCTTTTGGCCCATAGTAGAAAACCGTATTACCTACAACAGGAGGATAGAATTAATTCAAATGGTCTACGCATTATTTTTCAAGCCCTACGCCTAGCCCGCACATGTAGTCTACTTAAGTAGTACAACGAAGCTATTCATCGGACGGTTTACACATAGTAGGTCTAACCGTGTGAGACAATCCATGTTAGGGGGATCTCTTTAGTACAAGATGATGTAAAACTGTCACATGGTTAAGAAAATTGTGTAACCCAAACCGTATAGTGTAATAACTTTTAAAAAATTAATTAATTTAAATTAAAATAAAATTCAATTAAAAACTAAACCATAAAAGACTCCCTTCTCCCTTATGGATCATGACACAAAATCCTCTCCTCTCCCATAGGTCACGTGACACCCCCTTTCATGAAAATTTTAGTGGGATGTTTTTTCATCGATTCTTTCTCGGTTCATATTCACATCGATGATGTAAGGCCATCTTCTCCATCTACTTCTCTTTTATGGCCAAGATTTGTTCTCCCCATCACCCTATCATGTTCAGATGAACACCCTAAGGTAATAGTTGATCTTTATATTTGTTTTATTATGGTTCATGGTTATGAGAAGGTTCCCTTGAGAACCCTTTATTCGTATTCTGGAAATTTCTAGTGAATGCAAAGTGGTTCGGCTTGATTTGGTCCACCACCACCAGTTTATGGGGATTTTTTCTTTCATTATTTGAAGTCACATACATTATAATTGGTGGTTTTTTAATTTATGAATTCGATGTATATTTTTTAGTGAGTTTTGATTAACATTGAGGGTACATGCGCACATACACACATATGTATATATATATATTTATATATTCTATGTATGTATTCCCTCATAGCCCAGGGAGTACATGCATTGGGTCAAGGATATATATATATGAATATATGTCCCTGTGAGTGAGAGGAAGTTTCGAGTGGTAACCTCTAAATCTAGAAAGTTTAGAGTGTTGTCTTGTTCTACTACTTAAGGTAGGATCTATTTCCCCTACATTTAACATTATAATGACATAAATTTCATTGGATTACTTCTTGAGTTAAATATACTTTAGTTTCATTCTTAAATATGACTTGATAAGGTGAATTGTTTTCCTTGAATGAGTTGTTTAGTTATGATAGGTGTTTTTTTATAAACAATCCATGGTTTTATAATAAGACCCATACAATGGAGGTGTACTGTATGAAAAAACACACAATGATAGTTTATCATTTCATGTAAGCATAGATTATCGCATTGGTTTTACATTATGCTTTTTTCGTTTTTAAGAAATTTATTTTAACATTTTTAGAAAATTTACCCTACAGATGTTCCTAAATGAGCTTTATAGGAATGCTCGCATGTGATAGATTTAATTTCCTTGAAGTAATCTAAATGGACTAGAATAAGATTGCTTCAGTGAGATAGTGACATCCTTTAATTGAAATGGCCATGCCTTAAATCAATTTTCCATGTTTAAGAAAATCATGTGTGAAGACCCTGAGTATGGTGAATTATACCAAATGGAATGTTTTTCATATATATTTTATTAACTGGATAAAGCATGATGGTTGTTAAATTTATAATGAAATGGACCAAATGGTTCTCAAATACAGTGGGACTTTGGGATGGTGAGACCATACCCCTTTATTCGGGTCTTATGAAATGTTTATTTTTAAATGTAATGGTAAAGATAAAATGAAACCTAATTAAAAGAACACATGGGTGGTTTTTCCTCATGTGTCATTCCCTATACTTGATCATTCCATGGTCATTTTGAAAGGATTGATGCGATGACAAAAGAGGTAATGACGTATGTTCGTTTTATAAATTTTGGACATGATTATGCTATATAATGAGCTATATAAATGTTTATGGATTGGAATAATTATTTTCCCTTTCCAACTATATGAATGTTTACGGATCAGAAGAATTATTACCCCATTCCAGCGATATAGATGTTTATGGATGGGAGGAATTCTTAACCCATGCCAGATATATATAAGGGCATGGGTGGGATGAATTGTTTCCCCATGCTTGTTATATATTATGGAATTATAGTAAGGGACTCAATAGGGCATGAATACCCAAGCCCTATTTACAATAACATCAAGCTCACTACCACGTGAGTAGAGCATATTAGCTCGTAGACTAGTTATTGGATTCCTGCGTGTTACATCTCGGCCCCCTCTATAAAAAACTATAGTGACCTTTTCAAACATAATATAGCTATAAGAGGAAGCATTTATCACCGTTAAGTTCCCCATAGAATCATATATGGGTTATTATTCAGTTATTTAATTCTGTTATTACATCCATATACTTTCACAGCATTTAATTATTAGTCATTATTTGGATTGGAGGAAACACTAGTGGTGACAAACTTCTATGATTTATATCTCTCACGCTACTAGGGGCGTCATTGAACTAGGGTACCTGAGTATACCTTCTTGTTCATATTCCCTTGAACCTTTCTTACTATTTTATGTTTTTACCTGGGTGTTAGGAGCAGTGGACCGAGATGGAGCTTGGGATACTCATGCAAATCACCCTTGGGGATTTTCTATCTTCTTTTTATTTTTTTACTGTATTGTTAAGAATATTTTATGTATACTACTTTAGCTTATGTAACATAATCTGTACATGAATACCTTGTATAAACTGGAGTTTTCCATTTTTATTAAACTGTAATTATTTTTCTTCCATTTACATATTTCATTTGTTTACAGTATCCATTATTTCTTGAAATTATATATCTGATAATACCACTGTGCATCTCTGATAAGAGGGTATAGTATCCCCACTATCACCTCCCAAAACCCTTTCTTTTAGTCGGTAGCCTCTGGCGTATGAGGAGATGCGCTTGAGTCCATGTGACCCACCAGTTCGGCTACTAGTTTTGATGGTAATCGAGGACAACATGTTACACCAAAATAAAATATTTCTTACTTTTGATTAATTTACCTATGAATAATGTAATCAAATCATTTAAAATTAAATGGTATCAATAAAAGGCCTCTTTTTATTAACTTAAAAAAGTGGATCACTTCCACCCATTCAATGTTAGACATTAATTTCGAATTTACCATGATGTTATACCAAATATACCTTTACAATATGTAATATTCTCATTTTTATGTCCATGATTTCCTGAATTTATCTTAATTACTTCATTTCCAAGATGATCTTGAAGAGAAGATCGGGTCTCCAATGTAAGTGTTACCAACCTTTTGATCTTTTCTTCTTAATAATCCTCTTCCTAACCTATTATATGAAAAAAATATGTATAATTATTATAATAATATGTTTTAGTATAAATGGAAAAAAAATATTTATTTATTTAAATCTACTAAGGGAAATAAAAGTGTTGTTAGTACATGAGTGCAGACTACCGCCTACACAAAGCGATGTCTTCCATTTTTCTCAGTCGTCTCTCTTGATTGGTTTTAATTGAGGTATTGATAGATAAATATGATACATACAATATATATTATTCTAAAACATCAAATTATAATTTAATTTATTTTTCTCTCATTTATTTGAGAAATAGAGTTTTTAATCAAGCGTATGTGCAGACTATTGCCTCCATGAGTGACGAGTTTCATTTTTATCACCACCCATAATGGATTGATTTAATAATATATTGATAATTAAAATATTTTATACATTAAATTATTAATATTATAGATAATATGAAGTTATTTTATAAATATTTCTACAATGTTCAAAATAAATATGGAATTACAAAGAAATATTGACCAAACAACCTCGAGAAACTGACATTAGAAGTAAAACCATATAAAATATAAATAAAATATGATAATAAATGGTGTATACTAAATTTAATATTCATGAATAATGTTACTAATGACATATGTAATAAAATTTATTTTAATATTAAATATGTTGGGCCCTTTCATAGAATGAATCTAGAACAAGGTAAGGGTTTTCTTCTCAAATTCCACTCTATGTGTTATGTTTGATATTATGTAGATAATTTAATTTATGTCATTTATATACAAACTATTTGAGATATAATATCATGAATTATATTTTAATCATTATATTTTATGTTTAGAACAATCCCACACTTTTAAGAATTTTTGACTATAAATTAACCATGGTCTTTGTAACGCCCCGACCCTAGTTACCTAGAGTCGGTGCATTAATTACATAACATTGGCATGATCACAAGAAAGATCAAATCTCGAAAGACCGATTGGTTTAGTAGCCTTGGAAACACTAGATATATTCATAAGTTTTACATTACATCATAAAACGAAAAACTACTACAACAACATATTTTCTCCGTAATCCACACTCATATCCCCACACAATATCCCTGCAGGTCATTCATAACTTACTTCTTCACATCCTGGGAAAAATAAAACATAGAAAAGGGGTGAGCTCAAATGCACAGTAAGGATAAAAATATAGCAGAAACTTTCATAAATAAGAATAAACATTTAAGGCAATGTATAACTAAAACAAAATCCTTTTAAAATTTAACTTAAACATAGTATGGCATAAATAAAATGAAATAATTCCATTTACTTATTCACATGGATATTCTACTAATCGAATAATCACATGAAATATCAATAACCACTTTCATAATGATGGAATGCATAATACCAGACTATCATAACGACATAGCCAAGGCCTCGTGCCAAGACTAAAAATAAGATTTTGCCAAGGCCTTGTGCCAAGACACTAGTTTGTCTCATGAGACTTACCGATGCATCTAGGAGCTATAGCGGGCTCCACCCGTCACATATTAAGTCCAATGCATTCCCATATGAAAAGGTTTAAACATAACATAAACATTTGTATTAAAACTAGCATACGAAATGTCAATACTTTCACCATAAATCATGAATGGTATATAAAAAAATAGCACATCCAAAGTCAAACATATCACAAAACATTCAATACAATATAAAAGTTTTTTATCATAATATATCATCCTCAAATAAGCGTAAAAACCATCAAAGGATGTTGACATAGATGAAATCGAAACTCTTTTTAAAGAAATATCTCTTTCTATTTTGAAATCATTTAAGAGACATATATTTATAAAATAAAACATTTTCTTTGAAAATATTCTTATAAGCTTGTAAGGGAAGCTTTGACGATTTCATAACGGCGGAAAATAACCGCACCCGCCGTATAAGTTAAAAAACATTCTTATCTTAATTCTGTCGAAAAGGTTAAAAAGCACCTTGTTTGGAAAACGACGGAATGATTCCCTTATAAACCTCTTATAATAATTCAAACAAGGGTATAAATGAATTTAACCCATATTCTTTTAAATATTAAAAATGTTTTGAAATACATTTTGAAGAAACATGGATGTGGATGATAACGAGATCCCAGTAGATTATTACGTATAAACAACCTCGGATAATGAAGAGATTGTGAAATAACCCTTACCTTGTACTTTTCCTTGTTTGGGGTAGGTTAACCTCCTGTATAATGGTGAAATAATTGTTATTAAATTATAAAAGAATCATATACATTAATATGATATCATATATGATCTTTTAATATTGATTTGATAATAATATCTTAGTATTATCGTTGTTTCGGGTGTTAACATACTTGTTTTATTTTATATGTTTTGTTACGTAAGCCATGATTGTAATGGATAGGTTGTATATTATTTATTTCCAGAATTATATCAAGTCCTTAAACATCATTTTTAAATCATCAAATGATAATTATACTTGAATGGATACGATGAAGAATGAATCTTATCGCGTTTGTGGAGACGGTAGTCCGTACGTACACACGAGTGACAATATCATTCTTTTGATATTAAAATAATATATAAATGGATGGTATATAATATATAAAGAATAATTAACATGTTATATTTATTATTTACATGAGTTACACATCATTATTATACCCATCCAAATAATAATATATTGAATAACAATTACACCAAGACGTGGAGACGGTAAGCTGTACGTACGCACGTATGGTGACATGTTATTCAAAGGGTGGATAGAATACTGAATATGGTTGTACCATATTTATAATAAAATCATAGTATATGTTAGATACTGGAGTTATTATTTTAGAATGGTAAGAACAAATAAAGAAGAAGTGGAAGAAGAAAGGAACTTGAAAAGGGGTGGTGAAAACAGTACCTCTTCTTCGGGTTATTCCTTTTGATTTGATCAAAAGGGCTCCTTAGGTTGGCTTTCTGATCAAACTAAGGCCTCTAGGTTGTAGTGAGGGAAGTTGGGAGAGTATTTGGGCAGAGTTTGGCCGAGCCAAGTGGCTTGAGAGGTGTGAGGAATGAGTAGAAGTGGTCTCCTTTTATAAGGGAGAGGAGGGGCTCTTTAGGAAAGAGTGAAAGTATTACTTTATAATATAATTATATTCGGTTTATAATGGTCCTAAAATCATTGATGTCGAAGATAAGATGACTCATTTTCTAAATAACATCATCCAATAAGAATTGGACAGGTTTTAGATAATATTTTAATCATTATAATCTTATTTATTTAAATGATTTATTAATGAGGTAAACATTGCATCATTATTGTGTCATTAATAATTTAAATTATTTGATGTATAAAAATTATAAATAAAATATCATTATGTAGGAAATCTTTTTAGATTTATAATTAATATTTATAATAGAAAATCCAACATGTATAACCCTATGTAAAAATTGTTCTTCTAAAAGATGTAAGCTTATGCCATTTTTATTTTTATTTTAACTTTATTAATATAATGTGTCCCTACCACATACAAGTGGCTCTAAAGGGTCCCCAAATCGAATCAAGGATGCCCATGGTCGAGTATGTGTCCACCAATAAGGTTAGGACACGTTTTAAGGTAATTTTGTATTATTATAATATTATTTTTTAACCCTTATTTACCGGATTTACCCTTTAACCATGGTAAATAAAATATTTACCGCAGTAATTATTCAAAATGTGTAAAAATAAAAGTTACCTATTTACATAATTTGGACATCCTGATTCCAAATATGTAATCCATTTTTCCAAATTCAAAACACAGAAGTGGCAGAAATTAATTTAAAATTAATTCCCGTTTTTAAAATAAAAAGCGTGTTTTTAAGAGATAATAACTATCAAAAGATTGACACTTGTTTATGTCTGGTTTAATTGTGAAATTATGTCCAATGAAAAAAATTAAATTAAATGGTAAAAATATATTCTAAATATACTTTAAAACCACTCAAATTCATAATTTATCAATATTAATTATTTTGATTAAAAAAGTTGATTTTAATTAAAATTTAGTAATTTTCACTATTCATCAAAATATAAAAGTTATCCGAAAAGTACCAAAATTTCACCCTAGGATAATTTCAATATTCCGAATCCAAAAATGAAGTCCATTTTGAAATATAAAATATATATGATTTCAAAAAGTAGGTATTACTATTCACAATGGCTAGTTTAATTAGTTGTGGTGTGTGTTAGAACTCGAGGTTGCGTACAACACACGCTATCGCATTATTCGAAGGGAAACGTATCGTGGAAGCTTGGGGTGTTACATTCTCCCCTACTTCAAATAATTAAGTCCTCGCATTTTATAGGGTATTACTGCATAAAAAGACTCGGGTGGTTCTTCATCATAAGTTCCTCGGGTTCCCACGTTGCCTCTTCCATCTTATGATTTCTCCACAAACCTTTTACCAGACGCGTCGTCCGGTTTCTCAGTACTTGTTCTCTTGTATCAAGAATCCTGACAGGCTCTTCACAATAAGACAGATCGGCTTCCAGTTCTAATTCCTCATAGGTGAGTACATGCGTTGGGTCAGGCATGTATTTTCTCAACAGAGATACGTGGAACACATCGTGAACTTTGGAGAGACTTGGCGGCATTACCAATCGGTAAGCTACAACCCCAATTCGTTCTAGAATTTCGAAAGGTCCGATGTACCTGGGACTCAATTTACCTTTCTTACCAAAATGTATGACTCCATTCCATGGAGATACCTTTAGGAAAACATGATCACCGACTTGAAATTCCAAATCCTTCCTTCGATTATCGGCATAGCTCTTCTACCTACTTTGAGCTGCTCTGATGTGATTTTGGATTACCTTCACCTTTTCCATCGTTTCCTCCACCAGTTCTGGGGCTACAAGTTTTCTTTCACCAACCTCATCCCAACAGGTCAGTGTACGACATCTCTTTCCGTATAACGCTTCATATGGTGCCATCTGAATACTCGAATGGAAGCTATTGTTATAGGAAAATTCTACCAGTGGTAAATATTGATCCCACATACCCTGAAAGTCAAGTGAGCAAGATCTCAACATGTCTTCTAGGGTTTGAATAGTCCGTTCTGATTGTCCATCTGTCAGAGGGTGGTAAGCAGTGCTCAAATGAAGTTCAGTATCCAGAGATTTCTGAAGACTTTTCCTAAATCTTGAAGTAAAACGGGGATCACGATCAGAAACAATCGATAGGGGTACTCCATGAAGTCTCACAACTTCATTAATGTATAGTCTTGCTAGACGTTCCAGGGGTAGATCTTCTCTTATAGAAAGAAAATGTGCTGACTTGGTAAGACGATCAACAATAACCCATATTACATCGTTCCTTCTAGGATTCTTTGGTAGCCCCATGACAAAGTCCATCGTAATATTGTCCCATTTCCACTCCGGTATGGGAAGAGGTTGCATGACTCCTCCAGGCTGTTGCCTTCCAGCTTTCACTTGTTGACAAACCATACATCTTGACACAAAATCAGCAATCTCCCTCTTCATGTTGTCCCACCAAAAATGTTCCTTCAATCCTCTATACATTTTGGTGCTCCCAGGGTGTATAGAGAAATTGGAACTATGAGCATCATCCAGCAATTCCCTTTTCAGATCAGGTAAATCGGGAACACAAAGTCTCTTCCCGAATTTCAAAATTCCATCTTCATACACAAAGTCTCTCAATATCCCATCATTCACAGATTTAATCTTCTTCTGAAATTCTTTATCATCGGTCTGAGAACTCTTAATCCTTTCTAGTAAAGATGGTTTGGCAACCATTTGAAAAAGCATTGATGTTTCACCTTCCCTGGTTATTCCCATGTCCATCTTCACTAGATCCATGATAATTGGATCCCTTTCAATTATCATCATGTTCAAAACTCCATGGTCTTTTCTGCTCAAAGCATCTGCCACCTTGTTTGCTTTCCCCGGGTGGTAGTGTATCGTGCAATCATAATCCCTGAGTAATTCAAGCCATCTCCTTTGCCTCATGTTGAGTTCTTTTTTGTGAGAAAATATACTTCAAACTCTTGTGATCAGTATAAATCTCACATTTTTCACCATAGAGGTAGTGTCTCTGTATCTTCAAAGCAAATATCACAGCTGCTAACTCAAGATCATGAGTAGGATAGTTTTGTTCATGAATTTTCAACTGTCGTGATGCATAGGCAATAACTCTATCATTCTGCATAAGGACACAACCAAGTCCTTTCTTTGATGCATCACTATAAATAACGAACCCATCATTCCCCGATGGTAGAGTCAATATAGGAACATTGACTAATCTTCTCTTCAGTTCTTCGAAACATTATTCACACTCTTTTGTCCAAACAAATTTAACCCCTTTACGTGTGAGCTTCATTAACGGGTTAGCCAATCGGCCAAAATTCTGGATGAAACGTCGATAATAACCTGCCAAACCGATAAAACTGCGTACCTCAGTTATACTCATAGGTGTTGGCCATTCTTGGATTGCCTTGGTCTTAGAAGGATCAACAGAGATTCCATCTTTAGAGACAATATGGCCAAGAAAAGAAATCTCCTGAAGCCAGAATTCACACTTGCTAAACTTCCCATATAATTCATGCCTCCTCAGAGTCTTCAAGATAATGCGCAAGTGATTTTCATGATCTTCGTATGTTTTGGAGTATACCAAGATATCATCAATAAATACCACCACAAATTCATCGAGATACTCCTTGAAAACTCTATTCATTAGATCCATGAATACAGAGGGTGCATTAGTCATTCCAAACGGCATTACAGTAAACTCGTAATGCCCGTACGTGGTTCGAAATGCGGTCTTCGGAATGTCTTCCTTCTTCACACACAACTGATGGTATCCAGATCGAAGGTCAATCTTTGAAAAGAATTGAGCTCCATGCAGTTGGTAAAATAAATCATCAATACGCGGTAGGGGATACTTGTTCTTTAACGTTATAGCATTGATCTCCCTGTAGTCGACACATAACCTCATGGATCCATCTTTCTTTTTAACAAAAAGAATAGGGGCTCCCCATGGAGAAACACTAGGGAGAATAAATCCTTTATTACTCAATTCCTCTAGTTGTTTATTTATTTCGACTAATTCTACAGTGGCCATTCTATAAGGGGTCTTCGATATAGGCCTTGATCCAGGAATCAAATCAATGGAAAACTCAACTTCTCGTTCTGGAGGATGTCCAGGTAAATCTTCCGGAAATACATCTACAAATTCTTTCACAATAGGTACATCCTCTATTTGAACATTCCTTTCCTCACCGATAGTTATTTCATTCTCTTCCTCCCCAATAATTGAATTAAGTTGAGCTACTGGGGGTGGATCTAAATAAGAATTAGGTGGTGACGATTCTTCTCTAAAAATAAGGTGTTCCTTATCATTATCATCAAGAATCGTAACCTCTTTCTTCTTACAATAAATCTTCGCATCATAGTCCGAAAGCCAGTCCATACCGAGGATTATATCAAACTCAATCATAGGTATGACGATGAGATCAGCAGATAAAGAAAATTTATGTGCTCTAATGGGGACTGATTCACAAAACATTGTTGCAATGATACTTCCCTTAAGAGTTTTAACTGACAACTCCCTTATTAAATCAAATTGGAAATATCTAATTTTCTTAGCAAACTGGGAAGATATGAAACAATGCGATGATCCAGAATCAAATAATGCATTTTCTAAACTTGAGGAAACCATTAAATTACCTGCCACCACGTCTTTCGGAGCTTCTACCTCAGCAGTAGTGATAGCATAAGCCTGGCCTTGATCCCTTGGCCTTTTCTGGGGTAAGTTCTCCTGACGCTTAGGACATTCATTTGCATAATTCCCCATCTCCCTGCAATTGTAGCACTGAACGTTGGTAGCTTCCTTCTTCCCCTTCCAATCACGAGCTTGGTGGCCTTTTTCACCACACTTGTAACAGACTCCCATTCCCTTCAAGCAAGTACCAGGGTGTTTCTTCCCGCATTTACCACATGATGGATATTCAACCTTTCCCTTCTTCCCCTTATTTCCATTCCCAGATTGATCAGCAGGTCTCTTCTTCTCTTTCTTTGCTTTAAAGTCATAAGACTTAGAGAATTCCTTTTCGGTCTTGATAGCACATGAGACAATGTCTTCGTACAATGAAAAGGATTGTGAGACTAATGCTCGATGGAGAAATGGTTTTAACCCATCAAAGAAATGATCAATCTTACTTCATGGGTTGCGAATATAATCTCCAGCATACCTCGCTATCCTTGTAATGTTATCCTCATACTTTGTGACATTCTCATCCTCCTTCTGTCTCAGACTTAGAAATTTGCTTTCCATATCTGCTCGATGGTCGCGAGGAAAGTATTTTTCTAAAAACAGATCTTTGAACTCCCTCCATTCCATATTTGATACTTCATCATCTTCCTTCATGTTTTGAATCAATGACCACCATTGATCAGCATCTCCAGTGAGGCGGTAAACTGCCATGATAACTTTTTCCCTTTCACTGCTCCCCAAAGCCTGAAATATTTTCTCTAGGGAATTTATCCATTGCTCAGCTACTAAGGGATTTGTACTCCCATTGAACGTTGGTGGTTGTTTCCTCATGAATCAATCTAACATTGATCCTCCACGCTGCGGATCAGGGTGCTCCATACGGGTAAGGTTAGTATTCATAACCTGAGTAAGTTGTCCCAGTATGGTGATTAGCTGATCGGCACCAATTGCATCACCAGCCCCACTATAATTATCTTGAGCAGGAGGGAAATCCCTACATGTAGTGCGTGCATTGATACGGTTTCCATTTCTTCCACTAGGCGCCATTTCTAAAAAATGGCATAAACTATATCAGTTTATGAATCAAAATACATAATCCCATACTTATAAAACACTCAACATAAATTGAACTATTTATGGATATAATCCATAATCATAAAAATGTTTTCTTTGAGGAAGTATATACTCATAAACCCTTCATAATGGTTTGTAAAGAAAATGAGAATTATCCTAAGCATATCCCCCGGGAGTGTCGTAACCAAGAGTGCAGCAAGGCCCGTTGTCGTGCACCAGTTCCCGTTCGAGTCTAGCTCAAAGCGGTGTTTTCGGGTTTTACCCCTAGGTACATCTGTGCCAGAGCCGCCTCTACCTGCTCGTATCCAGACAGGGATGTATTGCTCGGAAAACTCACAAAATCTCTACAATACCAAAATTCTAGGAAGTTCTTCTACACTAATCCTCAAAGCTCCTCTTAGGTCTACGTGCTCTAATCAGAGTTTATCTAAATCTAGCTTCCAAGGTTTGTACTAAACTTCCTCTGATACCAACTGTAACGCCCCGACCCTAGTTACCCAGAGTCGGTGCATTATTACATAACATTGGCATGATCACAAGAAAGATCAAATCTCGAAAGATCGATTGGTTTAGTAGCCTTGGAAACACTAGATATATTCATAAGTCTTACATTACATTATAAAATGAAAAACTACTACAAGAACAAAATGTCTCCATAATCCACACTCATATCCCCACATAATATCCCTGCAGGTCATTCATAATTTACTTCTTCACTTCCTGGGAAAAATAAAACATAGAAAAGGGGTGAGCTCAAATGCCCAGTAAGTATAACAATATAGTGGAAACTTTCATAAATAAGAATAAACATTTAAGGCAATGTATAACTAAAAAAAAAGCCTTTTAAAGATGAACTTTCAACATGGTATGGCATAAATAAAATGAAATAATGCCATTTACTTATTCACATGGATATTCTACTAATCGAATAATCACATGCAAAAATCAATAACCACTATCATAATGTTGGAATGCATAATGCCAGACTATCATAACCACATAGCCAAGGCCTCGTGCCAAGACTACAAATAAGATTTTTTCAAGGCCTTCTGCCAAGACACTAGTTTGTCTCATGAGACCTACCGATGCATCGAGGAGCTATAGCGGGCTCCACCCGTCACATATTAAGTCCAATGCATTCCCATATGAAAAGGTTTAAACATAACATAAACATTCGTATTAAAACTAGCATACGAAATGTCAATACTTTCACCATAAACTATGAATGGTATAAAAATAGCACATCCACAGTCAAACATATCACAAAACCTTCAATACAATATAGAAGTTTTGTATCATAATAAATCAACTTCAAATAATCTTAAAATCCATCAAAGGATGTTGACATAGATGAAATCAAAATTCTTTTAAAAGAAATATCTCCTTTTATTTTGAAATCATTTAAGATCCATATAAAATAAAACATTTTATTTGAAAATATTCTTATAAGCTTGTAAGGGAAGTTTTGAAGATTTTATAACGGTGGAAATTAGCCGCACCCACCGTATAAGTTTAAAAAAAACGTTCTTACCTTAATTCTGTCGAAAAGGTTAAAAATGACCTTGTTTTGAAAACGACGGAAAGATTCCATTATAAACCTCTTATAAAAAGTCAAACAAGGGTATAAATTACTTTAACCCATATTCTTTTAAATATTAAAAATGTTTTGAAATACATTTTGAAGAAACATGGATGTGGATGATAACGAGATCCCAGTAGATTATTACATATAAGCAACCTCGGATAATGAAGAGATTGTGAAATAACCATTACCTTGTACTTTTCCTTGGTTGGGGTAGGTTAACCTCCTGTATAATGGTGAAATAATTGTTATTAAATTATAAAAGAATCATATACATTATTATGATATCATATATGATCTTTTAATATTGATTTGATAATAATATCTTAGTATTATCGTTGTTTCGGGTGTTAACTTACTTGTTTTATTTTATATGTTTTGTTACGTAAGCCATGTTTGTAATGGATAGGTTGTGTATTATTTATATCCATAATGATATCAAGTCCTTAAACATCATTTTTGAATCATCAAATGATAATTATACTTGAATGGATACGATGGAGAATGAATCTTATCGCGTTTGTGGAGACGGTAGTCCGTACGTACGCACGAGCGACAATATCATTCTTTTGATATTAAAATAATATATAAATGGATGGTATATCATATATAAAGAATCATTAAAATGTTATATTTATTATTTACACGAGTTACACATCATTATTATACCCATCCAAATAATAATATATTGAATAACAATTACACCACGACTTGGAGACGGTAAGCCGTATGTACGCACGTATGGTGACATGTTATTCAAAGGGTGGATAGAATACTGAATATGGTTGTACCATATTTATAATAACATCAAAGTATATGTGAGATACTGGAGTTATTATTTTAGAATGGTAAGAACAAAGAAAGAAGAAGTGGAAGAAGAAAGGAACTTGAAAAGGGGTGGTGAAAACATTACCTCTTCTTCGGGTTCTTCCTTTTGATTTGATCAAAAGGGCTCCTTAGGTTGGCTTTCTGATCAAACTAAGGCCTCTAGGTTGTAGTGAGGGAAGTTGGGAGAGTATTTGGGCAGTGTTTGGTCGAGCCAAGTGGCTTGAGAGGTCTGAGGAATGAGTAGAAGTGGTCTCCTTTTATAAGGGAGAGGAGGGGCTCTTTAGGAAAGAGTGAAAGTATTACTTTATAATATAATTATATTCGGTTTATAATGGTCCAAAAATCATTGAGGTATAAGATAAGATGACTCATTTTCTAAATAACATCAACCAATAAGAATTTGACAGGTTTTAGATAATATTTTAATCATTATAATCTTATTTATTTAAATTATTTATTAATGAGGTAAACATTGCATCATTATTGTGTCATTAATAATTTAAATTATTTGATGTCTAAAAATTATAAATAAAATATCATTATGTAGGAAATCTTTTTAAATTTCTAATTAATATTTATAATCGAAAATACAACATGTATAACCCTATGTAAAAATTGTTCTTCTAAAAGATGTAAGCTTATGCCATTTTTATTTTTATTTTAACTTTATTAATATACTGTGTCCCTACCACATTCAAGTGGCTCTAAGGGGTATCCAAATCGACCCAAGGATGCCCATGGTCTGTTATGTTTCCACAAATAAGGTTAGGACACGTTTTAGGGTAATTTTGTATTATTATAATATTATTTGTTAACCCTTATTTACCGGATTTACACTTTAACCATGGTAAATAAAATATTTACCGCAGTAATTATTCAAAATGTGTAAAAATAAAAGTTACCTATTTACATAATTTGGACATCCTGATTCCAAATATGTAATCCATTTTTCTAAATTCAAAACACAGAAGTGGCAGAAATTAATTTAAAATTAATTCTCGTTGTTAAAATAAAAAAGCGTGTTTTTAAGAGATAATAACTATCAAAAGATTGACACTTGTTTATGTCTGGTTTAATTGTGAAATTATGTCCAATGACAAACATTA
Organism: Viscum album; assembly: GCA_963277665.1. Taxonomy (NCBI): domain Eukaryota; kingdom Viridiplantae; phylum Streptophyta; class Magnoliopsida; order Santalales; family Viscaceae; genus Viscum; species Viscum album. Next base: position 947,290,283 of record OY728155.1, on the reverse strand, counting down.
AATTAAATGATAAAAATATATTCTAAATATACTTTAAAACCACTCAAATTCATAACTTATCAATATTAATTATTTTGATTAAAAAAGTTGATTTTAATTAAAATTTAGTAATTTTCACAATTCATCAAAATATAAAAGTTATCCGAAAAGTACCAAAATTTCACCCTAGGCTAATTTCAATATTCCAAATCCAAAAATGAAGTCCATTTTGAAATATAAAATATATATGATTTCAAAAAGTAGGTATTACTATTCGCAACAGCTAGTTTAATTAGTTGTGGTGTGTGTTAGAACTCGAGGTTGCGTACAACACACGCTATCACATTATTCGAAGGAAAACGTACCGTGGAAGCTTGGGGTGTTATAGTCTTCCGGGTTCTTTATCCCAAAATTAATTCCTTGGGAAATGTTTATGTTATACAACATGATTTCCATTGAGTGGTTTATTCACATAAAATTTATATAAATTTATTATATAGATTTTTATTTATGGTAAATACTAATCCAATTCAATTTCATTTTATCAAATTCATTCGTGATCAGTTGTTATCCCAAAAGTAAGGCTTTTTTTAACATAATTTTATTTTGTGGAGTAATGATCGTCGTATTTGACCTAACAATTTTCTAATATATACTAATTGACTATATTTGGTTATAATATTTGTTTTCTATGAATTTTCATTTCTACCACATTACTCAACTTTTTGAAATATGTCTTACTTCAGGGAGTGTGTTTATTGTAAGGATAACATATAACATAAGTCTCATTTCCTTGAGTTATATTATTTTGTTATGAATTTCTTTATTTCATTATGGTGTCCAGCCACCCAAATATTTCCAAAAATGGTAAATCTATGGGGAATTGTTTCATAAAAACTAATTTTTTTAATCATTTTATAATTTGAGTTTTGGGAAAATATGTTTTTCAAGATATTTAAAAAGGTGTTTTCTTTTCACTTTCGTATGTATCATATTCCTCTATATAGTTTCCATGATAAAACTTATGTATTTGTAAGTACATATTATTGAATATTTTCTAATACAAATTGTTTTCCAATAGTTTCCCATACACCTTTTTAAAAAGGATTTTTGATAATTTTAATGTCCTAGTTTATTGTGTGTAATAAGATTTTAAAATATTTCTACAAATATTTCTGGAATTAGGTGCTGAGATAACGTGATATTTTGAGGCCAGGTGTGATCAAAATTAATTTTTGAAATATATTAAATATTTTAAATATCACACATGTGAAATTTTCCTAAAAAGGTTAAATAACTCCTAAATAGATGCTCGAATCAGGAATCTGGGGGCACCGTTGAGTTCATAATGTGAGTTTTACATTAGGAATGACATAATATTTGTTGGCGCAAGATGTTTTTATAAAAGTCATCATTTCCATAAATATAAAACTAATTAAATTTATTTATTTATTTTTATTTGATGTTGCAGTGAATTAATAAACTTCTTATGTAAATCTGGTTATTACAAAATTTTAGGATTTACCTCATAACCTTGGTGTTTGAGAGAGGATCTGGTGGGGGATCTTCCACAGATGAATTACAATGGACCGAACCTTGGGAATTGGTGTGCCAAGAGAAATCGATGATCTCACCAACAAAAATGAAGTAAATTTGTTCTTCATCGGTGATTTTTCCAAAATAAGGAATGATTTTTATGTGTGTATATTTATCCCATTTTTATTTACCCATGATGAATGTGAATTAATCAACTAACACATAAATTCATGGGTTGATTATCTAATTCAGGTAACCGATTTATCTTTATTAGGTATATAAATTTATAATGTTTTGGTTTCTTTATTTATTAATCTTCATTCGTCTACATAATGTAATTAATTGAGGTCAACATGAAAATTGGATGATGTCCATTGCTGAAATTTATGTTTGTGTATTTTTGTTTCTTTTTCTTCGTGCAGTCATCGTCAGAATTCGATTTGGTCTGTGGTTCAAAAAATAACCAGTTAAAAATCATTGGTCAATCAATATTTAGCACAATAGACAATTTCCATAGGTTTGATATGAATATCAATGACATGGGTGTGATTTTTAGATATGATAGCAGATCAGATTCAGATTTGAAGTTCCCAATAGTGGGTTTTTGGTTTCCCAATTGGGTGGGGTGAAGGAAGGCCCTACATGTATTGGGCAGTGGCATCATGGATGTGGCACTGCACATCACCGCTACCCCAATCTAACATGCAGGGAGACCACATGGGATCTTTTCAACTCTTAATTTTTTTTAATTCATTATAATAGTGTTATAGAGTTAAATATAATAATAGTATAACATTAAATTTTGAATAAGTAATTGAAGGAGGGTAGAAATGAGGGACACAAGTAAAAAAGACTCCATGCATGAGAATTCTCATATTCTAACCAATTTAATAAAATTTTACTATAATAATAAAATAAAATTTTATTAAAATTGTTGTGGAAGGGTTATAAATACAAGAAAATCCCTACACTACTGAAAAGGAAGTACTCTATGAGAATCGAACCCAAGACCTCACTGAGACCTTGCAAGGCCGATACCAATTAAGCTGCACAATGGGGGATAAAATGATGACATTCTTATTATTTTTATCAAATTTATTTTCCTCTTTATCTTTTACATATACATCTAACTTTTGGACCTTCAACGGCAGAGTTACCCTGACATTGAGATTGTTATTTCAAGACCAATGTTGGAAACATAATTTGAGTTTTTGGATTCGGTCCACAAAGAGATGAATAATAATAACAAAATTATTATTGTAGAATATCGTATATAACATATATTTGTCATATGATGTTGAATTATTTAAAAATCTATGAAAAAATGAACATGATATTCAGGAAGACATTTTGAGACCAATATCGAATGTTTAATTCAGCTTTATAGATCAAGCCCACAAACCACCATTTGTGCATTATATGGTGAAATGTGTCTTTTTCACTGGATATTTATTTTTGGAAATTAAATAGTCTATCCCAAGTGTTTTTTCATGAGGATCACTATGGTGTGATCTATTATTCTATTCATGGTAGTTTATAGTGAAAGATTAATAAATTTTTGTTTAATCTTATCAGACTGATGATGAGCATTGTGTGATTGTCTTCGATGTTCAAGACTCATATGTAGACACTTGAGTAGTCCCCCATAAATCGTCTTCCAATATAAAATGTGTAGATGTCCTTTGTTTTAGTGTTATATAATGACACTATGTGATGTAAGAGATACACTTCTTTCAACATCACTTAATTAGTATTGGTTAAGTGTGTTCCCTTGGTCCATTCCTATGAGGATTTAGTACGGTATCTCATTATCCTCATGGAGGGTGAACCATATGTAGCTTCTTGATGATCTGTGTAGTGACGGAGGGTTACCTTATTTTTTGATTGAGTTGTCTCAGACCGTTTTAATGATTGACTCAGAGGCTATGATCATGTACCAATCTGAGAGGCCTAGAGTGATCCTCATATACTTAATGTATGTTTATATGGGGTTATTTGACTAAAAATGAACAATATTTACACAAGAAATGATACCCTATCTAGGTGGATGTTTCTAGTAGGTTGTAGTTCCCCCAGTGAGCCTTTGGCATTGACCCCCTTATCTATGTATCGGGATCTGGTCTTTACGATGAGGTGTAGTCTGATTAAGTGTGTATCTCAGATGAGCCGTCTCGGTTTCCTTTGTGTTGAGATCTGATGAGCGTGACCTATAAGAAGAATTTATTCAATGGATATATAGATCCCAGAGTGTGTTATATAGAGTGAGTGTTATATGGAACCTTCAATCATGAATCTTAGGTTGGGTTTATAGTTTTGATCTTTACCTTGAGACTGTGTGTCTTCATTGAGTATATTTAGATATTCTTTTTATATGTTTTGTAGATGTATACCAATGTAGAGTTGACTATTACTATTTTTTCATTGTGCTTTTTAATTTTAAGGTGTCATATTAGGAATTTTTTTATCATATCTTCATGGGATCTTCCCACATGTGTCGTGTCTTATGTAGACGACAAACCTTTTTGAAGAGTCTTGGTGGACTATGAGTAAGCGGATCTTGTTGGGGTTAGACAGATTGATGTGTATACCTATGTTTCAGTTGACATCAATCCCCTCCATTTCAGAAGTTGATACTTTACTATCTAGTTTTGTTTGAGCTTGTACCTGGAACCTTTTTTATTTTTTACAATGTTCTTTGGCTTACTCTGTTTGTGGGATTTTAGATTTATGCATGAATTTTTTCAGTTGTTTAACATTTCAACATTTTATGATCTTGGAGATGTGTGTTTGAGTCCATGAACTTATGTAAAATTCCTACCATGTGTGTGATATTTCTTCTTGTCACATGCCTCTATCCCCTTTCCTATTGGAGGTGGACATAGGGTAGATGAATATTGAGCCTTGTCGTGCCAGGTTGTGACAAAGATGACGCGTAACATCATCTTTTACATCAATGTTTATAATTTTTTCTAAAATCCCTTTTATTTTTTTGAAAACCATTTACATTTTCATTTTCAAATGGATTTACCCAAGTGATATTTATGTTTCCCGATATATACTCTAAAAAATACTTATCTTTTGTTGGAACTAACCCACGATACTAAACAATCAAATTATTTATCCCTTCATAGGTGGTTTCATTCAAGCATTCCTATTAAAGATATTTTTTTGTATTTTTCATGATCCGTCTATGATTATTTTATTACCCAATAGTCATTTTCACTATTCAACATTGGCATAAACATATACCACTACTCCATATGGTTTTCTCTATATGGATTCTTTTAAATACATCAATTTCATGTATTTATTGGGGAAATTTTGAAAATGAATATATTTTTTATTCTAATGTGAATGTTTATTAGTTTTTATAGAAAGTTTTATATGTATTGTTTAACTATCAACATTCTTTATTCAAATGGGTTATGATCATTTTATCCCATTTATTAACATGATATAAAATTATTGGAATTGTGTATGTTTTTATTCCAATTATGATTATTATTGGAAAGTTTATTTTGTATTGTTTAACAATCCAAATTCTTTCCCTAGATGGGTTATAATCTTTTTATACATTTTATTGAAATGGGGTAAATTATCAACATTCTAGATTATTATTGATTGGTTATGTAGGTACATAATATATTGAAATTCAATATTTTTCATTATATGAATAAACATGTTTTTATTCAGTTAGAGATTCCACTGGGTGTGGTATGAAATGTTTTTTTGACTCTTATGGTAAATGCATTGGAATTAATCAAGTGAAGAGTGGGGCCAAAAACTATATATCCCATCAATCCATTGATGGGTCTCAAAATAAAAAATATCTTTTGTTTTTTTCTATATCTCTCCCTGTATTAGTATAGTGTCTTAGAATACGCTCTTGACAACTATTTTTTATGTCTTTCAGTATGAATTTCATATGTACGAGAACAATAATTATTTTTATCCATGTTTTAATTTATTTACATTGATATAGAATTATATTAGGTTATATTTCTTATGTAATTATTCAATTTATTTATTCCTACAATAATATGTATGTCATGATTATATATTTTACTACTTTAGTTTTATGATTCACTTACTGAGCATTTTATATCACCCATTTCTTATGTTTCCATTTCCCCTGGTTATAAAGAAAAGTACGACACATGATATGATTAGAATAATTGAATGTTTGGGGATTTTTTGGATATGTTGAAGACCAATTATAGATTAATCATTTTCTTATATATTAAAAAAACATATCCCTGGGTTTATAAACATATTTTCTTTATTAATTTATGATTTTTAAAATTTTCAAAATCATTAAACCTAAAAGGTACTAGTAATTTAGGTAATGAAATATTGTTTTCATATCACATAATTTATATATAGTTATGTCCATGAATCTATAGTTGGTATCAAATCTTGAATGTAAGATATAAGTCCATGGATCCAAATATCAGAGTATGAATATGAGGTGTCAGAAGTTTCTAGATACACATATTTTCTCTCCCCATAATCATCCAAAATTTAAACCAGACATCTATAAACATAAAATAAGATTCATGAAACAAGGAATGACCTTAAACTAATAGTGTTACATTTTACACACCATCAGGCTCTAATTCCTTTGAAAGTTGGAGTTCAATGGAATCATTAGAAAGATAATGCCACCACTTCAGTATAAAATTATATTTTTCTTATGTTTCATCTTTGATTTGACCATGTATCCAAAATACCCATAGTAATAAAATTGACCTATATTTTAAGGAAATTTATATTCTATCCATTATATATACCAGTTCATGGATAAACATCACATCTGGCTCCATAGTTGCATGATCCTAGATAAATACATGAATATGATCTGGTTGGAATTTTTTTAATTGATAGGCATGGAAAAAATTATGGACATCACTAAATCTCAGTCACGAAGACAATTTATATTCAATATCATTGATTCATTATATAATTTTATGTGGTCCCACATAAAATGGATCTTGTTTTCCCAACATTCCAAATCAGTTATGACCTAACTGTGATGGATCCTTCTAGAAAAAAAATTCACTAATGGAAGAAGATAAGGATTGATGATAAAGATCTTAATACGAATTTTTCTAGCCTTGTGACATACCCATTAAATTCATAATAATTTTAATATTTCTTTTAGACTCCACGACATTACATGGTCAAATTAGTGATGTATCTCCAATTTCTTCCCAATAAAGTGGTGAGTGATAAGAAATTACATCCATCGACTTAAATGGACCCATATATATCATTTCTAAAAAACTACTGTTATATGAGAACTCTAGAAAATGAATAAGATCATACAATGAGACACAATATCTATAAAAAAGATCTATATATATCTTATAATGTTTATATCAAAACATCATAATATCTAACCATTTTTTGACGATATGAAATTCTAATGGTCAACTAGGTTCCAAGATCCTGTTAAAATGAGTTCTAAAACTGATATGTAAATAAAGGATATTTGTTAGAGACAATAGTTTTAGTATTACATGCAACTTGAATACTTTAGGAATATATTTATTTTCAATATCCTCTTCTTTGTTCGACTCCTAAATTGGGAGAAAGTGTGTAGACTTTGTGAGTTAATTCATAATCACCCAAATTGCACAATTATTTTAAAGAATCCATGGTAAACTTGTTAAAAAATATAAGACAATATACTAAAATTTCTAAATGGGTAAAGGTAATTATCCAAGCATACTAGTTAGTCATTAATGCCCATCCTTTTCATGTTGATAAGTGAGACACTTTATAACATGATTATAAATATTTATTTTCACATATAACTACTAGATATAGACATTCATTACCTTATACATATTTTTGAGTAACTGGATGAATAGACCATTTTGAATGGTGATACATTGAAAGAATTTTTTCCTAGAAGGAAAAAGGTACCATAATTTGGTTCTATAAACTCAATATTGAATTTAAAATGTATATCTAATCATCCATTCAATCCACACAATTTATGTTTTATAGAATGGTGACTTATTTTGAATCTATTCATTGAGCCTCTTTGACTAGTTCCATAAAATCATGATCAAGAGTGAATGGAACAGAAATTTATATTCATTCTATTTGGAACATTCCAGATGTTTGTCAGCAATAATATTCATCAACTACCATTGGTCATGAGATTCTCTAGACACATTATTATAATACTTGTGACTCAAAACATCATCCACTAAGTAAACATTTCCTGGTTCATACACCATGTTGATGCCAAAAATCTGGAGATACTCCATCTAATGTCATTTACTTAAGATTATGTATCTTTGGGAGAAGATAAATTTCAATATTTATTGATTAGTTAAAACTATGAAATTTTTCCTTAAGAGGTTGTAGTTCCATGTCTTTATGGAATGGACCAATGCATATAATTAGATTTCATGCATTGTATAATTCTTTTCATGTGTTCTCAACTTTCTCAAGACATAAGCTAAAACCTCATCCACCTATATAATAACAAAACCAAATCCCATTCCAGACACATCATAATAGAAAAAATAGCCCAGAAATGGTTCTATAAAGACAAGGATAAGTTCTAATGTTAGATGATATTTAATTACATAAAAAGATTTCTAATAATCATTATTAAATTTAAATGGAATACCTTTCCATGTTAGAGATGACATAAGATAATAAAATCTTGGTAAATCCCAAAAAAATTAATGAAAATTGCATTCTAATTAAAGAAAACTATATATTTTAAACACATTATTGGATGGATTCTATGAAATGTCTACTTCAAACATCCTAGGTTCAATGGATATACCCTATTTAGAAATAAAATTTTTGAGGAAATGAATTTTTTATATCTATAATAATCAATTTAATTTTTTTGTATAACGTCTAGGATCATGAAATTTTATTAATACACTTTATAAGGAAACATAATGTTTATTCATTATTCAATATTATACAAAAATATAATCAAAATATACCCTAAATAAAGAATAAAAATACCTACGGAAGTCATGGTTTACCAAGGCCTTGAAAACATTAGGTGAATTCTTCAAACCAAAGGGAATTATAATGTATCCACAATAGTTGTATTCAATAAAAAATGATTTCATTGGAATGTACTATCCCAGTCTCTTAGTAGATGACATCTGAACCATAGATTGATCATATAGAACTTAATTGATTCCTTAAATTGATCATATAAATCATAGATTTGAGGAAGCTGATACTGATTCTTGTTCTTTATATGATTCATTTCATGATAGTGGACAATAGTTAAAGTGAACCGTCTACTTTATTCATAAACATGACTAGAGTAGCCTAAGGCCACGTATATGGTAGGACGAATCATAAGATCTTAAATTATTATATTAGGTACTTTATATATAAAAATTCTATTAGATCCATTCTTTATGAAATGAGATAAATAGGTTTTATTCCAGATATTAGATCAATAAATAAATTGATTTTCTATTCAGGGGGTAGCTGAGAGAAATAATTCTAAAATTCATTTGGTTATCAGTACACTATTCAAATAAGTGTCTTATTTTCAATTTCATGCATAGTTCTAAAGGTCATTGCTTCCAATTAACTATAAAATACTCTTTTGACTTCCACTAAAGGTCCTAGTCTACTAGAATTTATATCCCAAAACCCTTTGAATAAATACACAACCCCATCATAGGAATTGAATTTTACTTGTTATGAATAGATATAAAAATAAATTTTAAATTTAAAAAATTATTACATTATAATAATTAAAAAAATCTATCATAGATAGAAAACTACCATATAAACATTATTTCACCAATGGTATTGGTAGAAGTTGTTAACTTGAATCTCTTATATCCCCACCGACTGAGAGGTGTATTGATTCTTTAGACAAGAGGCATCATTTCCATATATTAGCCCAGTTGTTTAATCATTTTAGAAGAAAGAAAATAATGAAATTATACTATATCAAACAAGACATTAATAAGGTTAGAGTTTAGAAGAATGATACATTTCACCATTAAGGGACTTGGTTTCTCAATAAAAATAGAATCCTCATCTACATATAATTATTGATATACTTGCATAGAATAATATTTTATACCTTTCAATGGTGTTATTTGGATGATCAAGGTGTTCCTAGAGTCATCCTGGTTTACCTTATTCTATAGGAAAGATATATTATAATGATATTATCTCAATTAAGAATTGGAAAAATGGGATTGGTTTGAGACCATCCCGTCCTACACAATTTTGAGGTCTATGAAAATATCTCTTGTGATGTCCTATTTTTTCATTAATTTGAATATTCCATGGTGTTTCAATACAATCATTTTTTCTATCATGAAGAGAGCCACAATTAATAGAAACCAGTGAAATTATATAAAGTAGTGGATATAAGTCATATCTTGTTTAGTAATTATCTGGTTACCTGTTTCCCTAGTAATAAATTTCCCTTTTCTTTTTTATTTCCATAACTGGAGTTCTCGCATATATTTGGATGAAAAAACATACCCCCTCCACTAGAATTACATGATATATATATATATATATATATATCTAGCACTTATTCCTTATTCACTATATATATATAATCTATAATACATAAAAATACCAATTTATAGTGAATTTCTAGTCATATACCTCCCAATAATATTTATTCCTTCATGTTTTAAATATCCATTACCTCTAGTTGAAAGTGAACATTATGTGTGAACTCAGATGCACACTTTGTGAAAAACATTCTTTTGTATTCTCACAAGAAGAAGTTTTTTACATTTGCTATTTAGAAGGAGTTAAGATGAAGAATTTCATTTAAAAACTCCCCAAACCCCTTCTATGTAATACCCATGTCCAGATTCACTTGAAGAGACATGTCTTTCTAATATAGATCCATGACTTCAAGCATGTACATTTCTTGCTTGACCTTCACCTCATCTTAAGTTTCAAGGAAGTAAAATATTTTGTTCATCCAATTCAGCCATATTTATGATTTAATGGGACCGATATTAGCTTGAAATGTTAAAAATGTTTGTTTCTTGAATTATTAGGATTTATTCAATGAATTAGATTCCTTTTCTTGATGCCCCTTATCTCTATTCCCCCGAAATTTTATATGTATTTCATTTGAAGTAAACATGAGGTATTTGATAGATTGCTTTGAATTCAACCCAAATTCTTAATGAACTAAGATATATTATAACATTAAAAACATATATTTATGATTAGAATGTATGCAAATATCTAAAAAATTATGAAATATCTATAAAACTATTTTTCCTAATTAAAATGTTTTGATCATTTCATGATTATAATACCTATTTTTCTTAGGAATTGTATTTTTCTAGTAGTTAAAAAATTTATTAAAAAAAATATATTAATAACTATTAAAAATTTATTCTAGTGAAATTTATTGATATTTTATATGAAGAAATGATTAATTATCCAAACAATAGTTATCTAAATATGGGGAACATAGATAAGATCTTTTAAAGGTAAAAAGGTGTTATTTTTCATAAAATTGTTTTTATGTGTCAAATATTTTTTATCATAATAAATTTAATAAATAATTATTGACTAATTTTATTATTTATTATTTTATATTATATATCCATTAAAATATTTTAACAATCATTTGATAGTTTTTAGTAGGCATCGAATGAAAGTAAATTTAGTTTTATGGTTAAAATGTTATTTTTTATAAAAATAGTTTTCATTCAATTTTTTGAAATTGTTTTAAAATTAATTTATACTGCATATAGAAATTTAATTTGATAAAATGAATTTAAAATTTTTAAATCATTACATACAAATTTTTCAATGATTCCACATTCATTTTTTCTCTCAATTAGTAGTAAAATCATTAAAACTTTATCACCATGGTGAAGGTTAAAATATGGTTACCATGTCGATTATACTAATAGTTAAAGGTAATAATGCTACAAAAACTTGTATAATTATTATTTTTGGAAGAAAAATAAAACCTATATTATCATATAATATAATTATTATCTATTTGGGTATACTTTCACAAGAAAACGACATTATATTATTTAAATATTTTATGTAATTCCATGTGTGTCCTCTCTCACATAAATGGGATCCTTACCTCCTCCCATTTTTCTGAATTGTCAACCTTCTAACCCAAAAATAAATACCCTAATACTTTCCTATAAATACCCTAATACTTTCCAACATTATTTCCATGTTTTTATATTAAGACTAATATTTGGAGGCTTATGTTTTAAGATAAATGAGGTCTCTCCAGGAAGATGTATAAATCTTAACTGAGAACATTCAATTTTATTTCTACAATCACCTAATCTAAACCTATTGAATCCGTTATAAAATGTTGAATAATGTATCATAAATACAATAATATATTTTTATGATGATGTAAAAAATATTTCCTACCCCTTCCCATCAAATTGGAAATGAATGCATCGACTGTTCATATGTGTGGACTACTACCTCTATGCAACGATATGATTCATTTTCTATCACCACTTCACATTGATGGATTTAATGATATATTTAATAAATATATATTATATTTATGATATAATTATTATTTTTAATGATAATATATTATTAATATTTCTATCATATTTTTTTAGAAAATGAAAACAACGTTCATGTGTACGTATTGATTTGTATCTCCATGAACAGTGAAATTTAGGTTTTTATCACTACCATTTATGGATGGTTATAAAAATGTATAGAGTGAATATATATATATATATATATATACATGATATTTATATAGTTATAAATATTTTGGATATTATGGAACTATGATTATAGTATAAGGACTATAATATATGAATTGAAACATTTATGAAAAATGAAACAGTAAAAACACAAACGATGACATTAACAAATATTTATTAATAAATGGATGTAGAAATATAATAAGTGGACCATATATGGTAATATATTTAAAAATATTTTTATATTATAGATTTATAAGAAATTAAAATTTATTATAGATGAAGTTAGAGTTCTTACGAGTAAATATGAACTTATGATTAGGGATTTATAGTACAACATCATTTTTACTGGGATTGTTTATGATAAAAAAAATTTTGATGAAATTATATGAAATATCTATCGAAAATATTTTTTATTTTATTCTCCATTAGTTTTTTCTATATATTACATTTTATTTCTTTTACTTTTTTCTCTTTAAGAACACGAATGACTGAAATAATTTTTTTAAGGAAAATTGAATTTATTTCTATTTTCGGTCACGAATCATTTTCTTCTATATCCATATTTTATTTACAATATTTTCAATAATGTTTCAAATAGAACCCAAAGTAACTTGGTAAACTAATAACTGAGTTGGCCCTGACCTATCCTGAATGGCGTTACTCACCCCCACTGGTTGGCAACAAGCACCTCGCATCATACAATAATGTACCTAAGAATGGTTTTTCCACAAACATTGTGGAAGTAGATAAACATGAAAATATGCATACAAAAAATACTCCAAAGGTAGAAGTGTAACATAATTAAAATAGGTATAAACAACCTAAATTAATATAAAAAGTTTAAAAAAATATGGATGGAAAACAACCCAAGTCCCATTATACACAACCCTCTAAGTCTACAGATCCACAGCTAGAACCACCTCCAAGTGGTGATTTAACATTTCTCAAACCTGGAAGAAGAAAATATAAAAACACCAAAAGTTATAGGTAGGGTGTGATCTAAAATACCAATAGAGTCTCACTAAGTATTACATAATATATTCTATCATTTTAATAACCAAGGAAAGATATTTAAAATTTCAACAAAACTATTTTGGATTTTCAAAATAATATTAAAACAAATCTTTCTTTACATGTCAAAATATGAAATACATTTAAAATAATGGAAATGCTTTATAAAATGGTGTCTATAATTTTTTATTATTTAAAATCGTTTATATAAATCAAATGCCTTGTAAAATATTTTACAATAATGACATATATCATTTTAAATACACATAAGCGAGCAATATGGTCATGTACCAAAAGGTACGATAGTTCAAAGTTATGGGATGCTCACACTCTTAAGTGATAACAAGATTTTGTACACATGTCCCTCAATACTAGTCAAAGAGGAATTGTCAACATCCCACTAGGGAATAAAATGTTCCAAGCAATCTATGTTAGATTTGTAAAGAGTCAATCTTGTGCTTGGGAATTCCCATCCTAACATGTTTCTCCATAATAACTCACTAAATACCTTTGGTTTGGATGCTCTCTTGTAAAAAAAATAGTGATAAACAATTTATTTTAAAACTTTTAAAGTAAAATTCATCCCATTATCCATTTTAGATATTTCAATTTTCCATTTAAAAACCATCACATGCATTTTTAATTAAAACATGCTTTTTTCCAAGATAAAACCCAAAGGATTCTATCAAAACCATTTTAAGCCACTTTTATCAAATATAAATTGAATTAAATTTCATCAAATCAATTTCTACAATTTTACATAAAAAAATTTCACAATTTAAATTCTATAATTTAATTTTTTTTAAATTTCCATCAATTTCACAAACACACTCCAATTCAATGGAATTGGAGGTTTTCCCAACTTCAAGACCAACATCAATTTCCAAAAAAATCCCCCAAATCAATGAAATAGAGTTTTTGATAAAAAATTGAATTTAGATTCAATAAATTGAATTTAAATCATACAATTAAATTTAAATCAATAAATTTAGAGTTAATAAAATTTGACCATCATAACAAGGCCACCTACCTATCTCACAAAATTATAAAGCCAACAATGAAATCGGTCAACAAGAAAGAATGAGTAGAAGATCATGGAATTATACATATTGAAAACATTCAAAAACATGGTGCTTAGACCCATCAGTCCATAGATGATCTATCAAACACCATGGAGGGAAAGAGAAAAATAAGAAGTGATAGAGAGAAGGCATAACCAAAATCAAACCACATTCACAACCATGACCAATTGATGAATGTAACAACCTGAAAGGGTTTGGGGGCTCCAAAAATTCCTGTTGAAGGCTCTTGGGTCGAGTGAAAGGAAATATAGAAAGGCGGAAATGCCAATTTTATCTGATCAACCTATTTAAAAACAATTGTAAATGATTTAGACAATGTGAAACCCAATTACATTTTAAGAAAATGAAGACCCAAAAAGTAACCTAAAAACCCAATAAAATTTGTTAAAAATATGTTTATTATTATTTTATAACTTACACATCATGTAACGACATTAAAAACAATGTAAACCCATAGCCGGACACAGAACTAATAGGTTTTGTGCTAGGAATCCAACAAATCTACGACTTCAAAATTATAGGTATCCTCCCAATTCCTTCTCATCCCTACCTAGATAAATAAAAAGGGAAACCATTATAAGGTTTAAAGTGTACCCGAAATAAATGTAATGCAATGTTACAACCTCCCACCATAAAAACAATTATATCACCAGAAAGCCTTTAAAGAAGCATCTATATTGAAAGGGTGGGGCCAATTATTTATCATCAGTGCCTCATGCTCCTATATATCATGAGAATTAGAACATTGCATCCATATTACACTAACCAAAGGTATCTCCCTCCCATGAAGTACATTGGTTTCAGAATCAACTATCCAGACTGGCTGTTCAGTAACAAATAAATCAGGCTGAACCTCAAGATCTCTCCAGCTAAAAAATGAGATGGATCCGATAAATACATACAGAAATTAGATACATGTAATATGTTATGTATAAACATCAGCTATGGTGGAATTACTAAATGGTAAGTAACTTTTCCCACCAGATCAAGAACCTAAAAATGTACCTTAAAATAGGGAGTAAGCTTCCCTAGTTTCCCAATCCATTCATGGCCCAACTGAGGTGAAAATTTAAATAATACTTGGTCACAAACTGATACTTCCAAAAACCTATGACGATGGTCAAAATACAATCTATATCATCTATGTTCCTTCAAAATTCTATGAAAAATGAACTGAATATTTTTTGTCATCTCTTGAACCTAGGATTGTCCAACAAAGTAACATTCCCCCAAAACTAAGAAAATCAATGGGGATCTATAAGGTCGGCTATAAAATTCCTCAAAAGGATCCATTCTGGTCATGGACTTGTAACTTTTGTTATATGAAAACTCAACCTACTGTAGATGATCATACCAAGTTCCACAAAATCCAAGAACACAAGCACGTAGAATATTCTAAAAAATCTATATAGATCTTTATGTCTAGACATCTGAATTTATATGGTAAGCCATACTCAAATAGAACAGAGATCCCAGTGCCTCTTGAAGGACACCCCAATGAAATATATGTGAACTGACGATCTCTATCATAAACTATAGCAGATGGAACTCCGTTCCGAGGAACAATTGCTTTCATGCAGAGATTTCACAACTCCTCTCATTTGGTTGTATCATTAATGGATATAAAGTGTGCTGACTTAGTCAACCAATTGACCAAAATACATATTGTGTTATTTTATATTTGTGTATATGGAAACTCAACCAAAAATTCCATGGAGATCTCCCCACACTTCTAATTTGGGATTGGAAGTGGGTGGATCAAATCTGAAGTTTTCTGGTGTTCAACCTTGAACTGATGGCATGTACAACAACGAGAGAAAAATTTAAAAAATTCCATATCTCATACCTAGACACAAAAATTTTCACATAATTTCAAAGTGCATATTTGTGGTTCCTGAGGGCCCTACCAAATAAGAATTATAACAATCCACCAAAATAGATTTCCTTACCACTAATGGCTCAACAAGGTGATTCTGATAGCATAAAATGTCCTCTTTATAGAAAGAAAACTCAAAAACTATATCCCCAGCATAAAGAGAGTCACTAATTATATAAAAATAATAATCAAGTTGTTTTTCCTAAAGAATCATCTTGATAAGAGAGGATTTTAACTAAACACTAGACAATGAAACCTCAACCCCTAATTACTAGACTCTAATATGCAACTGTGCAAAGTAAGCCATCAAGTTCCACTCTTCCAATGATTATTTTATGTCTTTGGTTAGATTATTCCTCTTCTTTAGGAATATATGATGAAATTTCCTTTATATAGGGTATATGAAATCTAAAAATAGAAATACTATAGATATTCCACCCAATGCCTATGGAAGATATTCAAATATTTTTTAGAGAATATATAACAAAAGTTATTGTGGTTTGGAAACATGATAAACCTTTCTCCTTAAAGTTAATTCTACCAAATCATAATAATGTTAATCATAGTTTCATTTTGAAGGTCATGGGTTGTATAATTCATCTTCTGTGGCATAAGATGATGAGTTCCATAAGAAAAAAACATGATCACATTACTTAATAAAATAACCCAAACCTGAACCTGATGAATCAAATAAGAACCCATATCCCTGCCCGACCTTTGGAAGAGTCATCACTGGTGAATTAGTTAAAAATATGCTAAAACTTATCAAAATAACTATGTCACTTCTCATCCCAATAAAAATCTACTCCCTTTTGAGTTATTTCATTCATCGGAGAAACCAATTAGAGAATCCCTTAACGAACCATATATAATACCCAACTAGACCTAAGAAGCTCTAAATCTCAAAAAAAATCATTAGTTGTTCCTAATTCATAACAACTTTCATCTTTTCACGATTAACTGAAATACCATGTTATGATACCACATTTCCCCAAAAAAAATCACTTCCCCAATCCATAAGACACATTTTAAAATATTGAAATAATGTCAGTCATTTCTTAGCTAACATATAACTATTCTCAGATGATGCATATGATCCTCCTCAGACAGAGAGTAATCAAGGATGTCATCAAAAAATAATACCATAAAGGTATCAAGATACTCATGGATAATCATGTTCATAAAACACATAAATACTTTAAGAGAATTAGTTAGACCGAAGATCATTATAAGGTACTCATAATGGTCGTACTTTCTCTAAAAGACTTTATTCTAAATGTTATATTGTTTTTTTCAAAAATTATGGAGTCCATAATGAAGATCAATCATTGATAACCACCTTACACATTAAACTAATTAAATAGATCATTAATCAATTGTAATAGATACTTTTTCCTTATTATAATTTGATTAAGTTTTAAATAATCAACAAAAAGGTGTAGTGAACCATTACCTTTATTATCAAATAGAATTAGACCCACCCATGGCGACACACTCAGGCATATAAATCCTATATCTAGATGATCATCCAAATAATTATTCATCATTTTTAGTTTAGCTGGTTCCCTGTGGTAAGAGGGAATAGAAAGCAGTAGAGTACTAAGAACTAAGTCAGTAGAAAACTCAACCTCTCTTATTAGTTGAAAACCAAATAAGTTATAAGGGAACACATCAGGAAACTTAACAATCAATGGAGGGAGATCATCAATAAAAGATTCTCACTCTATATCAATGGACAACCTAGATATAACTTTCCCCAAATCTGGATAAGAAGGTCCATCCTTGCTCGACCTTGAGTCCCATTTTTATGAAAGGCACAACACACAACACTGGTTGTAGTATGGGAGACCCATCAAAGATATTAATGAATCTATGCTTTATTGGAAATGATCCAATCTATCTTGAATATGTTTTTAACGATTTCATATAGTGAACCTGAACACTCCACGAAATCCCGACATCAGATAGAGAGAAAACACAAAAGGGACTATAGAGACCCTACTCTCTCTTCATACCAAAGGGTGTAGTAATATCCATCACATATGTCAAAATCTCTATAGGATGGTTTAGCATATTAATAATATAAGTTTAAATAAATGAATGAGATTCACCAGTAATAAATAAACCAGTCACTAAAGATGAAGTTATAGTGATGGTACCTCTCACAGTCATTGGACCAATATCCACTTTCTCTGGAGACTCTTCCACTATGTGGAGAAGCTTCGTTATAGATACCAGTGGATGGAACCATTTTTTACATGAATCATCAGATTTACCCATGGTTTTAGAAGGAGATAATGATCAAATTCTACTATGTATAGTGGAAAAGACATGGATGATCATCTCTATGTGATCCGAACACCCATAAGAGACACAATTCTTGGTTGCCTCAATGAAAATATTCATTGACTGCCCTGGATTTCCACACTGGTAAAAAATCATAGAACCTCTACTAGGAATTTATGGTGGTACGGAATAACCCTGCTATTGAGAATACCTATAATAATCATCATGTTTCTGATTTCATTTAAAGAAACCCATGCATTTACTGTGAGAGAAAGAAACTCTTAATAACCCTAACTTACCTGACATGTCCATTTCGACCATCAACAACCTATCTAGCACATCAGTATAAAAATAAATATTAAGAAATAAAACCTAAGAATATATATCTTGTTGAAGTTCCAACTCAAACTGTAGAGTCATCATATTCTTATTTGATACTATCATAGGTAAAAACTACAGTAGCTCAGAAAAATGATTTTCATACTATTTCATGGACCTATTAGCCAATTCAAGTTTTAAAAAATATATAGTCTTGGCCAACAACATAGAATATTGATAGAACTAGTCAGTGAAAATATCATTGAAGTATTTCTACTCTAATCCATCATGTTTTTTCACTATTACCATCGTGGCCCACCATCTCTTGCCCGATCGTTCCAACATGGTAGTGGCACACCTCACCTTGTTTTCTTCGAGTTTAACTAAGAACCCAAACAAAGGACCAACCTTGCCAACCATTCCTCGACAACTTTAAGATCATTTGATCCCATGAATTATGGTGGCTTCTAGAGAAAAAATTCCTGAGAATGATTTAGGAATACATCAATTTGAGGTTCCACATATTGATCCTAAATAGGAACCGGTAGTGGTATCTATCCTAGAACATGGATAGTATGAAAGATCACCTCAACTAGCCTCAGGTCTACAAGAGGATTTAGTTGTTGAGGTTCAATATATTCTTCTTCCTTGGTCTAATTAACACTTCTTCTCATTGGCATGAGACTCTATAAAATCTTAGTATAAAATAAGTAAGTCATCAGATAACACTCAAATGGAGTAACTATGGAAAATTAATCTTAATATATAGACAAAAAGTTTTATATTTATATATATCAAAATCCAAAGTAGGGTAAATTCTAAAAGAAATCCTCTTGAAATATTTCACAAACCACGCATGGTGACTTAATGTTTATTATGATAAGAGATGGTCAATACCTCATTTGAAACTACCTCTTATGTCCTAGAAATATTACATAAATGCATACTCACTCTTAGAAAAATCTCAACACCCTATGATAACACCTTTTCCTGAACCATCCCGGGTACCCTGGTTACCCGATATCCAATCTAACCCTTAAATGGCCCAAAGGGCATTTATAATCCCCATGGGTTGGAAACTAGCACCTGACATCATACAAGAATGAATGTGGGAGTGATTTTACATTAAAAATTGAGTGAGTATATAAACAAGTCAATATAAAAACAAAAGAAATTCTATATGGAGAAGTGTACTAGAAGTAAAATAGTTATAAACAACCCAATGTACTACAACAAGTACCATAATGTATGAAAGAAAATACCCAAATTCCATAATAGACGCAACTCTCCAAGTCTACAGATCAAAAGCTTGAACCACCTCCAAGTAGTACTTTATACTTTCTTGAATATGGATGGATATAATATAAAAACACTAGAAGGAATAGGTAGGTTGTGAGCTAAAATCCTTGTAGGGTCTCACCAAGGATCACATATAAGATTTTAACATTTAATAAACAAAATAAAGAGATTTCAATTTTCAAACAAATAGGATTGGCATTTCAAAAAAAATATTTTAAAAAATAACTTTTTACATTTAAAATAATGGAATACATTTTAAATGATAGAAATAATTTAGAAAAAAGGATGGAATAAAAAATTAATATAAAAAATTATATAAATTTGAATGCATGTAAAATACTTTACAATAATGACATATATTAATTTCAAATACAAAAATGTGAGCAACATGCCCATTTTTTGAAAAGGTATGATAATTCCAGGTTATGGGATACTCACACTGTCAAGTGATAACAAAAATTTGTACACAAGTCCCTCAGCTTTGTTCAAAGAGAACTCATCGATATCCAAATAGAGAATAAAATATTCTAAGTAGTTTATGTTAGAGTTTTAAAGTGTCAATCTAGTATTAGGGCATTACCATCCTAGCATGTTTGTCCCTAATAACTCACTAAATACCTAATTATTTCATTTGATCTAGTATAAAAATTTATGGGAATTTTTTTTATATATTTATAAAAGGAAATTCATCTCATTGTCCATTTTAGATATTCCAATTTTCTATTTCAAAACCAACACCCTTGTTTTTAATCAAAACATGCTTTTTTCCATGATAAAACACAAAGGTTTATATTGAAACCATTTTAATCCATTTTCATCAAATAAATTTTTAAATCAATATCCTAAAATTAATATTCAAAATTTTCCATCAAAACAATTTTACAATTTAAATTCATAAATTTAAATTTCATCAATTTCCATCATTTTGGCTAACACACCCCAATTAAATGGAATTGATAGTTTTCCCAATTTCAATCCAAAATTCAATTTAAAAAAACCAAATACCACCAATTCAATGCAATTGGGTTTTTAATAAAACAATTTAAAGTCGTTTAAAGAAATTGAATTTAAATCAAACAGTTAAAATTATATCAATCTATTCATAGTTAATCAAATTTATCATCATAATGGAACCACTTACCTTTCTCATGGAAACAGAATGCCTCCAACGGAACCCTCTAATAAAAACAGTGCAATATAAGATCTATGAACCAACCTAGAGAAAATATTTAAAAACATGAGGCTAAGATCCATTAGTCCTTAGATGTTCTATCAAAATCCAAAGAGAAAAGATAAAAAGATGAAGTGATAGGGAGAATGCTTACCCGAAAAGGCACACTACATTCATAACCATATCTAGTTGATAAATCAAATAACCCAGAAGGGTTTTAGAGCTCCAAAAATTCTTAGGGACAACTCTTGGGTTGACTATAAATAAATTTGGAATGTAGGAAATATAATTTTTTTCCATGTAGCCTATTTAAAACACAATAGTCGAGACATTACATGACGTGTAACCCAATTACACATCCATTAAATAACAGTTAGAATAATCACAAAAAAACATATCACATTTTTTAAATTGTAATTATTATTGTTTTAGATCTTAAATGTCATGTAACCATATTAAACGATTTTTAAATACATAAAAGACTATAGAACTGACATATTTAATGATTAGAATCCAAAAAATCCCTAACTTCATCACCTATGTATCCTCCCAATTCATTCTTAGCCCTACCCAAATAAAGAAAGAAAATCCATTATAAGGTTTAAATCGTACCTAACATAATAGTAATAGGATGTTACAACTGATTATGGAAATCCAACATCAAAGGTAGAGGATCATGAAGTACCCCTTTATTGGGTTGTGTGGATATATCTCCCATCATGGGGCCTCTTCCTGTGGGATTCCTAAGGGCCAGATCTAGAGAAAATCATAACCATGAAGGATAGGATCAAAGTGGACAATATCATGATCATGGGATATACAAGGCCATTGTAAAAGGCATCAGAGACAATGTACATTCAATGTGCTTGATAGGACATTGGTCCCTTCCATAGGGGAGGATTATGAAAATACCAATTTGAATGGGGAGGAGCACGAAGAACCCCTTTATATGGTTTTTTGTATACATCCCCCATCACAAGGACTTTTCCCTATATATTCCAGGGGGCCACAGCCCTGGGAAAAGAAAAATCTTGAATGCTAGGCCCAAAAGATAATATCATGATCAATTCCCAATTATTTTATAATTTAATTTTTATCGATGATTTACCATTTAAAAATTCCCAAAAGGTATATTCTTTTCATTTTCTAAATGAGGTACTTTTGAATTTTTAATGAAAATATGAACAGAATCTTGGTTTTATTGTGTAATACATGAGGACATTATCTCAACATAATAAACACTTTTTACTGTAAATATTTCTTTACAAATTTCCATGGTTATTTTAAAATGGTTTTTTTTCCTTAATATTTTTTAATTTTCTTTTAGTTTTAAATAAGTGATTTCAAAATGAAAAGGCTATTTTCCTTAATAAATATGCTAGTTCAATTATAAAGAAATGTTTCATATATATTAACATCTTATCATGGTACTAATTCTTCAAAAAGGATATGATCATATGATACCATCCTTATATTTTTATTAATGGGTTATGATTATGATTATAAAATATTGATGAAACCCATTTTTTCCATGAGATAAGCTATGATGAAATATAAAAAGTTTTCATGATATTGTAGTATACATATCAATGGAATTTAATTTTGTGATATGTGGGTCCATTATATCCCTATAATGTATTAGATAAATATTAAGGTTTTATAAGTATAAAGGATACATGGGAGGTTATCACAAGACCAAAGATGGTACACAAGAGGTTATCCAAATAACAAAATACGGTATATGAGTGGTTATCCAAATATAGAAGTAAGTAGATGGGTGGTTTGACCTGTCCTAAAAGTTGATGAATGTCATGGAGGATATCCTTGTTATAATATTTCAATGATTATATTATGCCACATGTTATTCCACTCAGTTATGACATGATCTTATGCTAATTTTATGCTCTCATGGACCATGCTCTTTGATTCCTTTCTAATTCATTTCATATAAACTACCAAGATTTAATATATTAATAATGATTATGATCTATGAATTATTTGGTATGATTTTCAAATGTTAATCTCATGTTCTAAAACCCTTATGCTCATTTTATTCTTAAAAATGTTCATTGTTTGATATATCCCATGTTTACCCATACAAAGCATCTAATCCCACCCTTTATTAGGTTTCATTTTTCATCGGAGATGATTATATTTTAATATACCTTATTTTAGTGAATGGTTCTAGTGGTGAATAACTAAGTGGGAGATGATGAACATATTTTATGTTCTAGTTATTTATATATCCAAGTATCTGTTTACATTAAAATTTTACTGTTAAACCATGCATATTAGTGATATTTGATGAATTTTCATATAATAAATTGTAATTTTCACGTATTAAATGTTTATGTCACCTCTATTGGTATGAGAGCATGCCTTAATTATTTTTTGTAATCTAGGATGGGGAAACTTTAATGAGAACACTTAGGATATAACTATGTATAATAGAACATCCTAACTTATGGTAAATAAAGGAGTTTGTTTTCCTATAAAATAAATCTATTTATACGTACTAAAATGGTCATGTGGTGTGTCATGAATTTATCTAGTTGTAACATCGTTGAATGGGTGTGGATTTGGTATTAACTTGATCGTCACCAGTGCAAGATGAGTGTGACTAACACTGAAATCCTAGATAGACACTCCTAGGGGAAATTATTTTGGTAATTAATGTTTTTTATGAACATTTATGAAGGTTTTAAATATATGATGATCATAGATAAAATAGGTTAAATATATGATTTCTTAGATTGAAAAAAAGTTTTCATGACTGTGATATCCTATAATGGATTTTTCATGATTATTTAGTTTTTTACTATGATTATTATTTCTCACAAGATTATTTTTTTTGGTTTTAGTCAATGGATGGAACCTAAATGATCTATGTTAATGCTTAATATGATAAATAGTTCAATTATTTTCCTCTTATGTAACCAAATTTTATGGGATATGGAATGAAAATTTTCATTATTCAACATACACAACATTATCAACCCATGAGTTATGATGAGCTTAAAAATGATAAAAAGAGGTAATAATTTTATGTTGATTCATTTATGAGGCACCATTTACCTTTATTTAGTTATTCAACTAATAAAAATGTTTCCTACTAATAGATCAGTACTACTAGAAATATATTTTCGGTTCTCTAGAGTTTAGATCTTGAAAATTTATTTTAGCTATTTTTCTTCTAGAAGTAGAAGGTGATCAATAGGGAAACAATTTCAAGAACATGATAAAATAGGAAAAACATTACTCAATGGAGTGGGATGAGTTTTCAAGGTTATTTTTTCAATAAGTAATTTTTTAATATTGTCAATATAAAAATTGATACTATATTTCTAGAGCTAATTCAAAATGATGAAGAATCCATTAGTACATATGAGGAAATTTTTTAAGTCTTTTGAGATACACCTCCAGTATTTTAGTTGAACCAAAATGTAATATTTATCGATTCATTAGTTGTTAAAAACCATGTATTTTAGATTATAATCCATAAAGGACAATAGTGGATATAAATAAGTTGGTCGATGTGATATCAAGGTATAATTGGTGGTCAAAGTCAACCATAAATCTCATGGTTTTTATAATAAAAGAAACATTTAATTTAAGGGAAATTCTAATAAAACACTATAGAGGGAATAAGATGATTATACCTATATTCCAAGAGTTTTTAAAGAAACATGGATGATTTTTTTTTCAAGGTAATAGTAAATTCATTATGTGTTGAAATGAATTTCATTATGAAATCAAATGCTAAAGTAAAGAAATGAAATGAGCTATTAGAGAGAAAAATCCACAGAATCAACCAACCTCACTATAGTTTTTCAAATACAAAAATTAAACTAATTATAATTACAAGTTAATGAATCTGAGGGTTAATAATGATAATCATTATCAACAACCACTTATTCTTAGAGGAAAAAGTAAAATATCATGTGATCTATATTGCCAACGTGGGTTATGAAAATGATGTGTTGAAGTGTTTTCTTACCATCCACTATAAAACTATAGATATATTATTCTATTCTGGTTTTACCCATTATTATACCTAGATATTTTTTTAATCGTACCAAATTTCAACCACAATGATTATATGTTTAATTAGATGTAAAAAATCATAATTTTATGATGATCAAATCTAAATTATATGATTCTTCTCTAATTGATGTTTGTGGGAAGGTGATTCTTATAAATTTCATTATTCTTCATATAGTTGAATTTGGTGTTATTTTGGGAATTAATTGGATTTCCTTATATAAATACAATATGAATATTCAGTAAGGGAAGTAACTTTTGATATTATAAACCAACCAATGATTGACTATAAATAACATAAAAAAATTAAAATACTGAATAAGTATTATTTTCCCCATATTGATGATTTTTTAATCTATTATGAGGGGCTTACTATTTTACCAAATTTTAACTTTATCCAAGATACCACCAATTATTGTTAAAAAGTGAATAAATATCTAAGACCTCCTTCCGTATATGGTATGGACACTTTAAATTTATATTGATGGGTTTTTATTACTAATTCTCTTTCTATCTTCATCAATTTAATGAATAGATTGAATAGAGATAATGTAGATCAATTTTTTTGTAGTTTTTATTGGTGATATTCATATATATTCCATGTGAAAGGAAGATCATGAATCTCACTTGGGGATAATACTAATGACCATAAAGAAGGAGAATTTGTTTTAAAATTTTACCATGTTTAAAATTTAGGTATAAAATGCTTCACTTTTGGGTAATATAATCTCAAGTGAGGGTATATCAGCGAATCCATGAAAGACATAAGTTATTAAAAGTTAGAAAAGACAATGAACAATGAATATGATTTAGAGTTTAATTGGATTTATTTAATATTATCATCACTTTATACAAAATATCACATGGCTATCTAATCGACTTATCATGTTAACTCCGAAAGGAGTCATGATATTTTGGATAGATGAATGTGAGGAAAATTTAAAGGACTTGGAGAGGAGGTTAGTTTGTGCACCTCAACTCACACTACCCTATAGTGGAGAAGGGTTTTTGATCTATGGAAACACATCAAATATCGGTATATTATGTGTTATTATAAAAAATTATATATTTATTGATTAATGTTCTAAACAATTAATGGTTTATGAGTAGAATTTCCCGAACAATGACCAAGAATTACTAGTGGTAATATTTTAATTAAGGTTATGGAGGAGTTATATTAATGGAGAACGATGTGGAACATATAATGATGAATTTATTTTGAAGTATATATTTACCTAGAAAGAGTATAAAATGTACCATAGAAGATGTGTGGATCTGAATAAATATTATTACAGCATTTAATATTACCACCCTGAAAAAGGAAACAAGGTTGTTAATGATTTGATTCAAAAGGATTATGCTAGATTATTTATGATGAGGATCTCAAAAGATATAATATTTAGGGATTGAAAAAGGATGGAATTTGAAATTGTGAATGAAGGGGAGAAATATTATATTTATAAAATGAGGTTTTATCCATATATCGATGTGAACATTAATGATTCATAGAAAGAACGTGTAGAGTTGATAAAGAATGTGTGAAATTTCTTTGAATTCAACCTTGATTGTGATGGAACAATAAGGTACAAAAATTGAGTAATAATATCTTCAATACCAAAATTTAAGAAGGATATATTATTGTAATCTTATAGATTATCATTCTCTATCCATCTTTAATTTAAGATAATGTATAGAGATGTGACAGGGTGTGTATGGTGGGACAACATGAAGAGAGATATTACCTAGTATGTATCTCATTTGTTGGTATGTCATGAAGATCAGGTGGAGAGATAGATGTCTAAGGGTATGTTATAAACATTACCCATACCAAAATCTAAATGAGGATATATCACTATGGATTTCTTCATCGGACCCCAAAAAAACTTATAAAGTGCATAATGTTATCTAGGTTGTATTCCATTACCTTAATAAGTCATCACTTTTTATTACTACTAGTGAAGATTTCTATCTTGATCAAATTTCATAGATATAAATTAAGGGAGTGATGATATTTCAAGGAGAGACACATTCTATTATATGTGATTAATATTTGAGATATTCCTTGAAATTTTAGAAAAGTATTTAGATATATATAGAAACTAACTATGGGTTAGTAATACCTATCATCCTTAAACAAAAGGTTAGTATAAGATAACCATTCAAACAATGGGAGATATTATAATATCCTCTTCTATAGATTTTGAAGGAAGTTGAGATAAAAAAATTCATGTTTTCAAATTCTCTTATAACAACATATTTTACATTGAAAACTTAGATTGATATTTGTTAAAACCAATATGAAAGAAAGTATAGAACTCTTATGTTTTCAAATAATTAAAGGGAAATAAATCTATTTGGACTTGATATAGTTGAGGAGATGGTCGAGATAGTCAAATCCATTCAATAACACATGAAGGTAACATAGAGTTGACATAGGAGTTATAATAACAATCATCAATGTAATCTAAAATTAAATGTTAGTGATAATGAATTCCTGTTAATTTCTCCATGGAAAAAGGTTATGAGTTTTTTAAATAAAGGAAAGCTAAGAACTAGGTATATTGACCCCTTATATATTATTTTTTGAGTATAGTTGGTAGCTTATCGCTTTTCACTTCCACCAAACCTCTCTAACTTTTTTTGATGTATTCCATATAACTATACTAATGAATTAAATATCTAATTAATTAAATTTAATGAACTCATATTTCATACCCCTAGATCATGATATCTCTTGTGAGGAACAACCGGTGGAGATTTTTCATCAATGAGAGAAAGTTATGTAAATCATGAATGCTCAACTTGTTAATGTTTCAAGAAAAATCCATAAATTTGAGGAGGCTATATAGGATCATTAGGATGTGATTAATTAGATATATCATCACTTCTTTATACCATAGTGATAAAATATCTTGGGTGAATTTTATTTTAGGGGGTAGGGGTGGGGTAGAATGTAACACTATAGGATTTTATAGGTATTTAATTTGAAATGAAGTTGAGGTATTCAAAAAATTACATTACACAAAATTCTAAGTACAAATAAAACATGATATATTATAAAATTTAAAATATATCCATTATATTATAGGGTATAAATAATATTTACAACATTATGAAATTTATATAGATTTTTTTTATATCAAACTTATTGATCATTTCATGATTAAACAGACCTAATTATTGAAAACAAGTTTTTTCTTCGTGTTATTAATTTTATATATACCAAAAAAATCACTATTAAAAATTATTTACATTAAATTTATTGAAAATTTTTATGAATAAATGAATGGTAATTTACACATTAGTTATCTAAACATTATGAATACAGATAAAGTCATTTAAAGATAAAATGAATTTTTTTATGATACTATTATTTTTTATGAAAAATATTTTTATCATTATTAATATAAAAATAATTATTTATTATATATATTTGTTAAATGAATTTATAATATATTTAATTAAATAATTTAACATTTATTTTAGTGTTTTTAATAATCAAGGAATGAAAATAAGTTTTTTTATTCTTAAAAATGTATTGTTCTAAAAAATATTTATTTACATTTTACACACGTATTTTTAAATGATTTTGTTCCAATTATAGAAATTAGATTTGACAAATTTTTTACATCTTTGTAATCATTTTTTACAAATTTATTAATTATTACACTTTCAATTTTTTCATAATTAATAATAAAAATGGAAAAATTTGTTACCATGATTAAAGAGAGAACTCATTTATCGAGAGATAAAATAAGAGACAAGGGTAATAATGCCATATTAAATCAACAAATTATTATTGTTTTAATATATTTAGGTTTTAAATTATCATAAATTTTAATTTTTATCCATTTTGAGCCACTTTCCCAATAAAATGAAATTTAATTGTTTAAGACTTTTAAGTAATTCCATGTGTGTCATCTCCTTCACTCAAACAAGGGTACCTACTATCATTCCTTATTACTGAATGATGAGAATTATACATTGGAAAATAACCACCCTAATACGTTCCAATATTTATATCCTTCTTCCATGATCTTATTTTATTATCCTAAAACCAATCATTCAAGGATTAAGGTGTATGCCAAAGGAAGTCTCTCAAAGAAGAGGTATAAACTTTAATCGAGATTTTAAATTTTATTTTCTTCAAAAAAAATATATAAATCTATTTCATAACCATATAAATTTGATCTGTATAAGGATGGATTTAATAAATATATATTTTATTTATTATGAAATCTTTATTCTGTATTGATAAAATATTTTTTTATATTTCCTTCCATATTTTCATTAGAAAATGAAAATAATGGTCACACATAGATATAGACAATCGTCTTCATGAACAATGTAATTTGTTTTTCTATCTATCACAATTTTAGATGGAAATATTTATAAATATATATATATATAATAAATATATATGATATATATATATATAATTAAAAAATTATTGAGATTTTTGAACTGGGATCTAAGTACAAGCGGTTGTTTTTTCAAACTGAAACTTCAATGAAAAATAAAACTGTTAACATATTGGAAAAACTGATTTTAATAAGGAATTATTAATAAATTAGAGTTAAAATTTTAGAAGTGGAAAATAAATTATATTATAGGTATGAATATGGTTCTAATATCAATTAATTATAAATTTAAATTTATTATACATGGTATTTAAGAACAAGAAAATCAAGACAGACTTGAGGTAAGGGTATTACTTTACCATCTCATTTTTACTAGGATCATTTATTCTTAAATTTATAATGATAAAATTATATGGTTATTATATCAAAAAATATATATATTTTATTCTTTCATGGTTATTTATGAGGATTAACTTTTTTTATTTTCATTTTATTCTCTTTAAGTACTCAAGAGTCCAAAATATTTTTTTTAAGGAAAATCACCTTTATTTTTATCATAGTTCCAGAATATTTTTCAACCATATCCATACTTTATTTTACATGTTTTGATGAATGTTTTTACCATTTAAAAATAATTTTATAAATTATTTTTTTCGCATTTTTTGCGTTTTATAAAAATATTTTTCATGAATATTCTTATAATTTTCTTAACAAAATAATTTTGAATTTATAAAAAAATGTTAAAGGTATCATTGTTTTAACACATACAACATTAATTGAGTTTATTATTATCATAAATACTATATGATTTTAATCTTACATTAAAAATTTCCATATTTTTATTCAAATAAAAAATATTCCTTAATATTTTTTAAATTTTTAGATTTTAAATAAGTGATTTAAAAATGAAAAGCGTATTTACCTCAAGAAATATTTCCATGATCATTTAAAGGAGTTTTTCATATATGATAACATCCTTTGATGTTACTTATTATTGAATAAGGATATGATTATATGATATTATCCATATTATTTCTCTAGATGTATTATGATTATGATGATTAGATTGTGAGGAAACTTAATTTTTTCCATGGGTTAATCTATGATGAAATGATAAATTTTTTCAGGTTATTTTGGCATACATATGAGTGGATTATGATTATGGTATGGGTGGGTATATTATAGTTTTACAATTAATTGGGGGTGGAATAATGTTTTATGAGTTTAAAGGTACATTAATGGCTATCCAAATGCCAAAATAAGGTACAAGGGAGGTTATCCCAACCCCAAATGGGGGTGAATGCAAACTCATCCCAAGCCTGAAGATGTTAAGTCGGTGGTTAGCCTAATCCTAACATGTGATGAATGTATTGGTGGATATAATGGATATAAAATTTATATTATTATTAGTATTCCCATCATTATACCGCTATTTTATTACATAAAATTATTTCAATGTTATGCTCTCATGACTAATATTATTTGATTCTATTATGATTCATGTCTTATGAACTCTCAATATATTTACCATGAATCATGATTATAATCTATGGATTTTAGGTTTTGATTTTTAAATATAAATCCCTTTTTATCATATAATTATTCCCATCATATGATTAAAAATGATAATTGATTGATACATCCTTTATTTACACCTGTTAAGTATTTAATCTCACCCTTTATTATGTTTCCTTCTCTCCGGTATATGAAGAACGGTTTTAAGTATGATATGTCCTAGAAGGGTGATAGTTGTGAATAATTAAGTAGGATAGGTTCACCAATGGTGTTTATATATATATATATTCTTAAAATTGTTTTATTAATATATATTTGTAAATATATATACGTAATAATTTCACAATGGAATTTTTACCAAAATATAGTTTTCCATTAAAACCAGTCGTAATTGGTAATTCAATCCTTGTAGAATATCCAACCATGTTTAAACACACACACACACACAATTGTATTTACCTAGACCTCCTTATACCCATGATTAAGGATTCTTCCTTTACTATTTAGTTTCTTGGTGTCCTTGGTTGGGCCCCTAAAGAGAGGCTAGGACCAAGTTACTTCCATCCATGGTCCATTCCATATAGACATGAACTCAGCCCATAACCACTCTATTCTAAGTCCATAATTAAAATAATTATTTTTTTAGTAAAAAAACCATTTAAACAACCTATAAAACACTATATGGGCATCATACAAAATCGATGTTTCATGAACTAATTAGAAAGTCAAAAATCCAACAGAGTTTTAGAATGATATTTTAATTTCAAAGCATAAATCAATCATTTAATAAATCTATGTCCTTAGTACTTTAGAGAATGTAGAAAGAGGGAGAATCCATGACCCCAAATACATTCTAAATGAACAATCTCATCATGATATTATTTATTATGACTCTTCCTTCCATTTCTCTAAAAAATTACAAGAAGGTTTGATCAAAACATATTTTATTCTATAAATACTACCATAAAAAACATGGTCTATTGTTTCATTCAAGAGGAAATGAGAAGATCAATATTAAAATGCCTGAACAAATCCTTTACCATGTGATTACAAGGTCCAACACTCCAATATCCATTCAAGAAATATTTTGAAAATTAATGATCACCTATAAGAACCCTAGGTTCTTGGGGAATGGGTGAAAAAAAATTGTGAGTAAAAGGGTTATAAAATTTAAAAAAATAGAACTAACATGAATCCCAGTGTGATATAAATGTTCATTCCATAAATATTTTATATTACACGCACACAAAAACACAATTCTATTTAGCCTAAAATCCCAAAAAGTTGTTTAATTTGTTAATAAAATTTTATTCCATGAATGAACTGAGTAATAATCCTAATGATAATTATTAAAACAAATTGAATACATGAATTAAATACAAAAAACCTACAAAAAAATGATTCAAATCATGAATAACCATTCAAGGAATGAACTAGTTATTATACCCTGACTCCAATTTTCCTTATTTTTCTTTCTCTGAAATCCTCCAACAATTTGAACCGACCACTCAAGACAAAAAATAAGCAGTATAAAATAAGGATGTACCCGAAACCAGAGGTTATGTATACTTACATATTTTTGTGTGAATATTGTGTAGCTAAAATGTTTTGTGATATATCCATTTATACATTTTATTATACTATAATATGAGTCTTACATCACACATTTTAATAATACACATTATAAATTTTGTATAGGTGTGATATCTAAATATAATAACTTCAATGTTTTTGGATTAAATGTATTCATCTTGAATACATTATAAAATCTATATAAATTTGATTTGAAGGAGAATGGAAAAATTTCTGGTCACTCCACCACTAGTAAGGGTTTTTATGTTTTATAAAAACTGAAAAATTCCATCATTGAAATGATTCCTCTGATTTATGATGCAACCAACAATTTTGGAATGTTTAAACAACCACATTGTGAAAGTGATGCAGTTTGTGATTTGTAAAAACCTATAATCTTATTACAGTATGTTGAATCATATTCAGCCTAAGTTAATATATTAGACTATATTCAAGTAAAAGAAATACTATAAGAATTTAATCATATGATATATTTCAAATAATATTCTTTTTACCTAGAAGTATAATTATATTATATAACAACTCTAGTGATAATGTAATTGGTTATATAGATAGACTGATTAGAACAATAATTTTTCTTAGAAATGAATATGATCATCTTGTATTCTAATCTTAATTGTAACATAAAATAGAGTATAACAACCTAGGTGATGAAATTATGATAATATATACACAATAATATTTTAATCAATTCAAATAGAACATGGTTTGGACCTTGTTTTAGTATCTTAGTGAAATTTTTGTTATAGGATTCATTAGGGTATTATAAAGTAATTCTGATGAGAATGGAATTATTAATTAGATCAAGTATAAACTAGTTGTTAAGGATAATAATAAATAAGAGAAAATATATTTTAAAAAAAATTACATCAGTTTCTAGAATCTATTTTAACCATAGTCTATTACCCTTCCATTATTATCTAAACCATAATCTTTATCAAATAGATGTAAATAGTGAATGCTTAATAGATATGGTCTGGATTATTTTTTTGTTAAATATTTTTTAACTTAAATTTAACATAATATTTATTTAACATAACAAGGAACTCTATGAACTTAAATGATACCCAAAAGCCTTTTATAATATATTATCCAGATTATTTCCCTGAAATTAATTCATTAAAGTAGAAACATATCACACACTTTTTATTAATAATGTTCCTAATGACACTATCATTGTAGAAAACTATATTGATGATGTTATTTTTTTTTCTACATAATAACCCTTGTAAGAATTTTTTAGAACTTATGAAAAGTGAATTTGTGTCCAGTCCGATAGGTGAACATAAATACTTTCTTGGATTACATGTAACATAGAAACCAAAAGTAATAATTTTAATTCAACATAATTGAACAATATATTTACTTATTTTTTCCATTTGGATGTGCCTCTAGTGTTATTATTCTTGTAGTAACCTCCTATAAACATGATTTTGATGAATTCATGAAACTAGTTGATCATAAAAATTTTATTTGGGTAATTGGAGGTTAAATATAATTTATGGAAATTGAATCATATATTTTGTATTATTTGTCCTTGTGTAATAGATTCTATGAAAATATAATGGAATCCATTTTAAAGAAGTCAAATGGGTGTTTAATTGCCTTAATGAAATATAGAAACGTTTCTTTTTCTAATCATATATAATTGAGTTTATTATTAAAATTCAATCTAATACTATATTTAGTTTTTGTAGAATGGTTAAGAAGATTACTTCTTGAAATTTTCATTTACAAGATAATGATTTAGTTTCATTGTATAGTAAGAAGTAAAATATAGTTTCACTTTTCAATATGAAATTTTAATATATGGAAGCAGGGATTTACTATACTAAATTGTAGTTGATGTCTCACACATTAACTAATTTCAATTTGAGTTTAAATAAATGTTATATTAATTATAATATCATAAGTTCAAGTTTCTATTATATAAAGTGAACGTCTATTTCAGTATCCAAACAAATAGAAATAAGAATAACATTCCTTCAATATCACATACAAATGGTGTTATTATTCTCAAGTATATAAGGACTTAAAATCAACATGTTGAAATTTTAACTTGACCATTAAATTTAGATAGATTTGAATATATATTACAAAAATATAGGTATTATAACATTTAAATGAACATAAATTAAACTTATTATTTCAATATTTCATGACGTAGAAAAACTCGTCAGGAATGGGGGAGAACATTTTTTATTTAAAACTGTGGAAACTTTTCATGAAAGAATATTTAATTATTTGGAATATCACTAAAACACTTATCACATGTAATATTTAAATATTTTAAAACTATGAAAATTATAATTTACTATTTTGAGATAAATTTAACTATAATTAACTTCAATAAGGTGTATCTTCTAATAAATTTTTATTTTTATATGAAGACACCTATTTGTTTTAATGGTTTATTATTAACGTGTCTAAGTTTTTATTTTTAAAATCCCCAAATTTTGTTGAATATAATTTTACACATTCATATTTTTGTTTATGTTTTAGGATTCTTACTTTTAAAACTTTCTATGTTACTTTTATATTTGAACAATATTATCTAATTTCCTCTTATGCATAAGATTTATTAATTTGAAAAAAAATTGAAACATATCTATGTAAATCATGAGAGATAAAGAGTTTTTTTTTCAATTCATAAAGACCAATTTTTTTGGAAGATAAGATAATATATTTAGAATATTATCTGGAACTATCATTATTATAAGAATATAATTTATAGGAATTCGAAGATAACTACTAGAAAGTTAACTCCCTCAAT
This sequence comes from Viscum album, assembly GCA_963277665.1. NCBI lineage: Eukaryota > Viridiplantae > Streptophyta > Magnoliopsida > Santalales > Viscaceae > Viscum > Viscum album. The sequence goes on along the minus strand of OY728155.1, from coordinate 947,254,742 downwards.
TCTTATCATTCATTTTTATTATCCCTAACTTTGTTTTTATTTTCACTAATACTAAAGGGGAAAATGAATTCATTTTATTATAATTATTTAGAAAGGGGAAGAAATGAATCCCAAAGAGTAAGAATAATTTTTAAAAAGTAATATTTATGGAAATTATAATATTTTTCTATACTAGTTTATGTAAACATACATACCACTTCTTATTTCCAAAAACTATATGAAACTTCTTTGTGTTATTATTTGTAAAAATATAAAAGGGTGATATTTTTGAACAGTTTTGGTATGTTTTCCTTTGCATTTGATTTATTTTTTAAGGAGGGAGAGTTATTGTTAATGGAATATTGTCCAATTCTAATCTTGTGAGTTTTTTAAAAGAGAGGTTTAAATTTATTAGATGTTATATCTATGGGTAATTTATTGGATCTTACATGAATTATTCTTTTCAAATTCATATCAAATATACCATTTCAATAGTTTTCATGTGTGTTTTTTGATTTTAAAATTGAGGGATATTGTTGATTCAAATGTCTATTATTATCTATTTTTATAGGCACAATACATTTTACTTTGATTTTATTAAGACATGAAGATTTTGATTAATTTATATTATTTTATTGGAATAAATTTTGATTATTTCAAATATTGTGAACTGAATGAAACTATTTAAATTCTATAAATTTGAGAATATACTTGAAAATACTTCATTGAAAGGTACATATACATCATTAATAGATAGAGTGATGTGTTAGGCTCTATTGCAACCAAGTTTAATGAAATCAGAATGTTACCTTTGATTGTTTTTACAAAAGACTTTATAAATTGGATTATATCTTCACGGAACATTACATATAAAAATATATAAAAATAAACACTAATACATCACATTTAATTCTTATGCATCACCTTTCCTCTGTTGAGTTCTTAAATTTTATTTTTTAGTTTTGTTTTATAAGATCTTATATTGTTGAGGATTCATTATAAAATCTTATTGACTTTATTTTTTAATTATTTTTTTTGATGTGATTTTAAGGGTAAATATGTATCTGCTAAATTATTTTATAATCAAATTCCATGGTACTTGGAATTTTTTCCATTATTATTGATTTAAGAGGTGTGAAGTACTAGAATTAAATGTTTTTTACATTTCAATAGAATAAGTTCTGAGTGTGGAACTCTTTGGTAGTAACATTATTTTTAACATCCCAAAAATTTTAATCATATTTTATCTTTAAAATAATTTTTTGTTAAATGTTTTTTAAAATTTAAATAAATGAAGATGTTTTTTTAATATAAGGAATCTTTAATGAAAGGATTTTATTTAATCAAAATATCTTTTGGATATAAATTATGTTAAAATATTCAAATTAAAAAAATTTAATTTTTTTTGGAAATATTATTTTATTATATTACTTTAAAAATAATGAATTTTTATTAAATGTGATAGTTTAGACAATAAAATATATATTTTAACTTCTTATTTTGAAATGGAATGACTTAATGTGTTAATGTTTACATAATAAGTCCTTTTAGACTAATTTTATAAATTATAAGCCTATTGATAAAAATATAAAAGTTATTATTAATATTTTAAATGTACATTTATTTTTATATTAAAGGTTATAGGTTTAAAAATCATATATTTACAGTATTATTAATTTCATATATATTATTACTTTCTAGGAAATAATATATATGTACATACATATGTTTTTAAATCAAGTCATTATGAAATTTATAATTTTAGAAGTTATTTTAAAAAATATATTTCAATTTTAGTTTTCTTAACTATGTAATTTTTATTTGTAAATTGTAAAATTTAAATCTTTTCATTAATTTTTTATATTAAAATAAAAAGTATAAAATTATATATTGTAATTATAAATACATGTAAATTATTAAAATGATTAAATAAATTTGTACATAAGTCTAAAATATTATATTTCTATAGTCAATATGTAATTAATGTTTTACCTATTATATTTTTAAAAATTGGCCACCTAAAGACTAGATATCTTGTTAAATAGTTCATTAGAAAAAAATAAACCATATACAACATCCATCTGACTAAGTCATATTGTTTTTGGGGTGTGAGCGTGTAGAAAATTACGCCTACAAGGTGTGCCTAACGACATGCATATATTGTCTATGGAAAACATGCCACAGTCCGTGTGTGAATGTGTGAGTTTGTATCCAAGTTCATATCCCCTAGTTCCAAGGAAAAATGTGTTTATCAAAGAGTCTCATATGTAAGGAAGCGTGAGACCGGGTGATAGTTCAATATGGGACACGGTATAATGAGTATTGTTCACCCAACTTAAAATCGTATGTTTAAAACATAACCATATGATTAAACATGTTCCATCCATCTGATTCATTTGATAATTGTATTATTACATGATTTTTCTATCTTGATGACTCTCAATGGTGATAACATCTCCTCTGACATAAGTATTATCCTTATCCACACGTATACAACTAGCTTGATGTTGAGACTGTAGGTGGGTGTCATTGTGTTCATCACAAATATATTAAATGATCAATAAAATATATAAATTGAAACATCTAAAATTAAAATATAATCTTTATGAAACTACATAAAACAAGTTATAATATATATATATATGCAGTAGTAGAAATCGCATTTAAGAACCAAAGATTACCATAGTTATTGTTAGATTTTTTGAGATTGTAATATTCTCCTCGGGTATACTATAGAAATGAAAATAAAGCCTAATATATATATATATATATATTCTAGATCTATATAAAATAATTATCAACATTCTTTTAATTTAACTTAAGTTTCTTAAAGATTTGTAGTTGGAAAACAACGAGTTATCAAAAGAATCAATATCTCACTCTGGATTTTTCTAGTGGATGTGTACAACAAAAAGAATATGAATATATATATATATAATTAGTGTAATATTGTTCAAATATTATATATATATAGTTCATTGAATCAAGTATAAAAGCATCTTTACCTTCAGGGTTTTTCACTTTTTAAAACCAAGTTATGAGTTCTACATTTTGAATGTGAGAGAAAAAAAGAGATATAGAGAGAGGAATTAAAATAATAATAACCTACCATGAATATTAATTATATATTCTATAAGTTTATAGGTAAGGTAAATATTTTATTTTCAAACATTTATGTATTTATTCTCAAAAGTATTATTAATTATGTAAAGAAACCAATATTTTTGTAAATATTCCATTCTGTTAAAAACCATTTTGTAAAGGGAGATTATATTTTCATATTCTAGGTTTATTTAATTTTGAAACCCATATAAAAATGTGTATATTTTAAATTCTAATTAGATTTATGATAACCCCTCTTTAGTGTTCTAAAAAAACCTAATTATGGAAAATTTTATTATTTAGTTCAAAAATTATTCTTCTAAGAATAATCAATTGAAATAATTTTATTTATAAGTTTCATGATTGTTTTTAATGATATTATTTTATGTATTAAATATTATTTTAAATTTTTGGTTTTCATTTATTATAATAGTTAGGGCCATATACTATAATTTTTATTTATATTTCATAAATATTAGAAACTTTATTTGATTTCAGTTTCCCAAATTATATAGTAATAATGCTTGTCATTTTATGAATTTCTTCTAAAATTGTAGATTTCTCCAAACCCTTACTGTTTTTATGAAAGATATATTTTTAAAATGTTCAGAAGATATAAATTTTTTTTCTTCCTCGAAAATAATTAATGTATTTTTATAAAATATGTTTTTAGTATATTATAAATAAGAAAGGAATGAATAGAATAAAAATTCTTAAAATAAAATGTAGTACTTTGGTATCAAATGAATTGACGATGAATGATAATTGAATACATATATTTATGGGGACATTTTGCCAAAGGTGAAACTACTAACAGAATCAGAGATTTATTAACGTTTTCTGAGTATAATTTTAATCAATAAAAATTTATTATTTTCAGAATATATTAAAGTAAAAATCTAAATATTATTTAAATTGTTACGTATTTTTGATTTAAATGAGGTTTAAACATTTTATACCCTTTAAAGGTTTTTCCAAAGTATTTTATAATATATTTTTTATGAAAACACAATATTATTAATTAAAGAAATTATTAGTTATATAAAATGATTTATATTTGATATAAGGGATATGTTTTTAAAATATTTTATTAACAATTATTATAAAATTACATTCATAGGTTTTAAAAACCCTTACTCGGAAATTTTATACTCACCCTATATTTAAAAAAAATCATAGATATTTAAATGTTCCAATATTATTGGTTTTATTTAAGGACTTAGTGAATGTGAATAAAAATATTTTTTTTTCATTTTTAAATTATGGAAAACTACGGTATATTTTAAGGGTTTTCCTAATCATCTAAACCGTAGAATAGAAAATATAATCCTATATATAAAGGATAATATATTTCCAATTACTTTTTAATAAAAATATATCATGTTTTTAGCATCAAATATGGGAGTGCGGGTCTTAGAATGTCATATTTGGTATTAGAGGAACAATTTATAAATCTTTTTAGATTAATATTTTTTGTGGATAATTTAAGAGTTATATGTTTTCTTATAAGGATATAAGAATTAAAATCTTGGAAATTCTTAAGTAATTATATATTTTAGAAATTATAGCCTTACTAATTCTGAAGATAAAATATCAGAATTTCCCAAAGTACAATGAATGAATTGTGAGGAAACAATTCCTTTATGGGGAGGATATCACAACCCATGAATTTTAAGCACACTTCATATTTCAAATAGATTATTATGAATTGTTTTTATAATTTAAATTAACTAAGATGTGTTTAAATATAAAGAATATTTTATGAAATGATTTTCTATAGTAAAAATATATATTGGTTATAAATTATGTTAAAATATTCAAATTATAAAATATTTCCTTAATTTTTTTAAGATATATTATTTTATTATATTACTCAAAATATAATAAATTTTTAGTAAGTGACATAATTTAAACATTCTAAAATATATTTTAACTTATTATTTTGAATTGATATGATTTATTATGTCAACCTTAACATAATATGTCATTTTAAAATCAATTCATAAATTATATTACTTTTGATAAAAAAAATATAAGTGATTATTAGTATTTAAAAAGTAAATCTATTTTGATAGGAAGGGTAAAAGGTTGCAAAATATTAAGATTTTTTATATTAATACTTTTTAATATTTTATTATTTTTTAATAAATTAGATATATGTACATATATATGTTTTTTAAACAAGTCATTATTAAATTTAAAATTTAATAATTTATTTTTAATAGAAATATTCAAATTTTGGTTTGTTGTAAATTATTTTTATTTGTAAAGTTTAACATTAAAAACATGGTATTAATTTGTTATGTTAAAATAAAAAATACATAAATAACTATTGTAATTAGAAATAGAAAAAACTTTTTAAAAGGATAAAATAAATATGTACATAAATCTAAAATATTATAGTAATAATGTTCATAAGTTATTTAAACTTTACCTAGTATATTGAATAAATTTTCCCTCTAATAACTAGTTAGTTAGCTCAATAGTACATGGTAGAAAGCTCAACCATGGACATGAGCTAGTCAAGCTAGCTATATACTGGTGGGGGTGTGAGCGGGTAGGCGCATAACACCCTCTTAGTGTGCCAAAAGGTACACATAAGTTTCAAGTGGACTGTGTGGTGTAGCTAGTGTGGCAATGTGTTAGTGTGTATCCGAGTGTTGATCCATTAGTTCTATGACATGGTATGGTGATGATAGTTTCTGATATATAAGGAAGTGTGAGATTGGGCGATAGTTTGATGTGGAATTTAGTATAGTGTGTACTGTTCACCAAACATAAAATCATATGTTTAAAACATAACCATCGAATGAAACATGTTCACTATATTCAATTCATTCGATCATCCTGTTATTCCTCATAAAATCAACCTAGACAACCCTCGACACTGATTTATTATCCTCTAATGCTAATATAATCCTCATCCATGAATAAAAAACTAGATCAATTTCCATAATATAGGTGGGAATTGTTATGTTCATAAAATTATGTTTGAATGGGTAATAAAATATATAAACCCAAACCATTAAAATTATAGTAGAATCTATAAATAACTATTTAAATTTTTTTATAAAATATATATATATATATTTGTTTGTACATACATGAATAACTATCACATTTACAAGTAGAAGATTACCACAATTCTTGTTTTATTTTTCATTTTGTAATATTCTCCTCAACTCTACCTCAGTAGAGGAAATGAATCATATAATATATATACTCTTGATCCATATAACCATATTATCAATAAATGTAGAAAGGAATATGAGTTCCTTAAAGCTACCCATTTGGAAAAATATGAGCTATCAAAAGAATCAAGATATCTCTCTGTTTTTTCTAGAGGATGAGTATAATGAAAATAATATTAAAAGATACATATTTATATATAAAGACATATAAAAAATGTACTAGTATATTCTTAAAATATTATATATATATTTATAGTTTAGTGATTCGAGTATAAAAAGATCAATAACATCAGAGTTCTAAATTTTTGTAAATCAAGTTATAAGTTCCAAGTTTCAGACATGAGAGAAAATAATAGAGAGAGAGAGCAGAATTCCCAAAATAAGAACCTTCCTTAAAGGAGAAGAATATCTTATGAATGAATAGAGTTAAGGGAAATATTTTATCTCCACACTTCAATGAATTTATTTTTATAATGATATTTCATTATATAATGAAATTAATATTTTAAATATGCTTTCATTCTTTTAAAAACCATATTGAAAAATGAAATTATATTCTCATATTCCATGTTTATTTTTTTTGTAACACTTCTGAAAGAATGGAAATAATTTAAAATTACCATTCTATTTATGAAAAGCCCTCTTTCTGGTTATTAAAACTCCAATTATTGGAATATGTTTTATTTAGTTTCCAATTATTTCTTTTATAAGGAATCAATTTAATAAAATTTCTTTATAACATTCAGGTGGCTTTTAAAATATTTCATTTTATTTTTTAAATAGTTAATTAAATTTATATTTTTCAATAATGATAATATTTATGTCTATGTACTCTAATTTTCAATGACATTACATGCATACTAGAAAAATTATTTTTTTATTTTCATTTCCTAAAGTGTTTATGAATATTTGAATTGATTTTATAAATTTATTATAATATTAGGGATTTATAAAAACACAAATGGTATTTTTGAAAGGTGTATTTTTCTAAAGTTTATAATATATAATATTATTTTCCTCTTAGAAAATAATATATGTACATTTAATAAAAGGTTTATATTGGATTATAAATGAGAAAATCAATGTCTTGGCAAAAATATTCTCTAAAAATAAAATGTGGGTCGTTTTTATTAAATGAGATTACGTGGAATTTGTAGCAAACCCACAACCTCAAGGGTATATTTTTCTAATGGTGATACTAATATCAAGCTAATTTATTTCTTATAATTATTTTAACGAACCAGCCCGAGTACCCTGATAACCTGAAAACTGAGCCAGTTATGACATATCCCAAATGGCATTCAGGATCCCCCCAGGTTGGTTACTAGCACTAGGAATCATTAAAATAATGGTTGGAAATAATTTTCCAAAAACATTGTAAAATAATTATAACAAATCAATATGCATACAAAACAAACCCCATAGAGAGAGGTTTACCGAAAGTCAAACAGGTACGAGAACCCGAAGTAATACAATAATGTACCTGTAAAATAATATATATTAACATACCAATTATCAATGGATGAAAATATCCATTTATATAGATCAATTACTAGAATAAACTTAATGTGGTGCTTTATCCCTACTCTTACTTGGAAGGAGGAAATCTAAAAACACAAGAAAGAAAGAATTCGGTGTGATCTAAAATCTCAGTAGGGTCTCGCAATAGATACCATAAAAATATTTAAACATTTAATTAACAAAATAACTTCTTTATTTTTTTATAAAAAAAAAATTTCATTTCAAATAATTTTTGAAACAAATCATGATTCACATTTCAATAGGTGGAAATTCATTATAAAAACATGCTTCACATTTTAGAATGATAGAAATAGTTTTAAAAATGGTGCTTTACTCAAATCTATTAAATAAAATATTTTATATAAAAAAGTTTATATAAATTCAAAATGCATGTAAAATAGTTTATAACATTGGGATAAATTTATATCTCATATATAATCAAATTAGTAACATGGTCATCTACCAAGAGATACTATAGTTCCAGGTTATGTGACCCTCACACACTCATGTGATAAACCACAATGTTAACACACTACCCTTTAAAATTGAAATATAGGACTCATCTATGTCCTAATTGGGAAGTAAGATGTGCTAAAATATTTTTTTTAGTGTTTTAAATATTCAATCCATTGCTAGGTAAATTACAACCAAGCATTTTTTTCCTAATAAATCACTAACTACCCAGTCTTGCATGTGTTATAGTACAATTCCATAATGGACAATTTATTTTAAGAAACCTTAAAATAAAAGAAAATCCAAATCCACCATTTTAAAAATTTGAATTTCCATTTAAAAACTAAAATGGGGTTTGGACAAAAAACAAACATTTTGACTAAGATAAAACCCAACCATTTTTAGACATTTTCAAAAATAGAAATTTGAAATCAATTCGCAAGTCAATTTCACAATCCACTTTCACAATTAAATTCAACAATTTAATTTCAAACAATTTACATCAATTTCACAAAAAACTCTCAATTAAATGGAATTTGGGGTTTTCACAATTTGTTCTATCTAACCCATTTCAAAATTTAAATTAAACAATTTAAATTTCACTAATTTTTCTAAACACACACCAATTAAATGGAATTACGTGTTTTATAATTTCATTCCAAAATCCTATTTTTAAAACTCTAATTCAATAGAATTGGGGTTTTCAAATACAGCAATTTAAATCCATTTAATCAAAATTGGTAAATTTCATTTAATTCAAAAAACCAAAATTAAATAAAGTAATTTAGGATTTACAAAAATCAGGAATCATAGAGAAATCACCAACCTTGGGATCCATAGATCTATTAATGCCAAACCCTAATAAATATTTGACATTGGAGATTTATGATAACAAAATATAAGAAAAAAATATCAAACATAGGTTTAAGAACTTAAAATAGAGGGTATTAGTTCCATAAAGAAACATGTAAATCCACAAAACCCTAGAGAGGAAAAGAGAGATAGCGGGAGATAGAGAACCATGTGAGGTTACTAATTAATAGGTTACTGAATGATTTTCATCAAGATTAAGATCACTTATGGGAGATAACTAAGGGGACAAATATTATCTTGGGTGCCCTCGAGGAAGAATAAATTACACGGGGTCGTGCTAGGTTTGTTGGACAACTATAATATGTGTTTTAGAATTTGAAAATAATGTTTTGGACCACTTAAATCCTATGCACGGTTTTCTGGGAAGAACCACAAGGTTAGACCAAAAAACATGGCCTATCCTTGGGCCCCTTCAAATAGGCTATATAGGTTATCCTAAGAAGGTGCATTGTCTAACAAACCTTACACCAATTGCGTAAAACCCCACTACCTGGGTTTGTACAGTTTGGCTTGATAGGGCACATGGTTTTAGAAAATCGTGTGTCAACCATGCACTGCCCTATATATTTTTATAAAAATTAAAATTTCACACAAATCACTTGAATAAACCCAAACAAATCATGATAGAAAGAGGGGTTTAGTAATACTGAAAAATAGTAACAGGATGTTACAAACCCCCCACAATAGAAAAATTATGTCCCCATAAATCCTACTCAAAATCTCCCATGCTAAAAAAAGGAGGCCACTAATCTCTCATAATTGCCTCCCTCTCCTGCAACTCATGACTATTAAAACTATTCTACCATAGAACTTGAAAAAAAGGTATCATCCTACCACAAAGTACCTTGGTTTTTGAATCAATTATCCTTACTATCCATTCAGCCATAGATAAATCGGGTTCAACTTCAAGATAATGCCATCTCAGAATATAATATGAATCCAATAGATAATTTTGTAGGTAAGATATGTAGAAAACATTATGTATAGACATTAATTGTGGAGTAAGTTTTAAATTATGAGAAAATTTTCACACCCACTCAATAACCTGAAAAGGTCTCCAAAAACAAGGAGAAAGTTTCCCTTTCCTCCTAAGTCGTCGATAACCCAACAGGGGTGAAGCTTTTAAGAAAATATGGTCACCAAATGAAAACTAAAATAGCCTAAGATGATGATAAATATAATAATTATATTAGATATATGGAATAAATGTTTTTTACGAATCAACTAAATATTTTTTGTCATCTCTTGAACCAAGATTTGTCTTATCGGAAAACTTTCACCAATCTACAACCAATGAAAAAAAAGTTCTGCAAGGCCGACCTTTTAAGCCTTCATAAAGATACATTGTGATTTTAGGCTAGTAAATATTGTTATAAAAAATCTAAACCAGACACAAATGATCATCCCAAGACCTACCAACTTTGATAACAGAAGCATGAATCATATCCTTAAGAATTTGTATAGCTCTTTCTATCGATCCATCCAACTGTGGATGGTATGACATACCCAAATTGATGTGAGATATGAGTGCCTTTGTAAGGACATTTAAAAAATGAGAAGTTAAACAAGGATCCATATTATATACTATAGAATATAGATCTTTGTGCAATAGAAAAATATCTTTCACATTGAGATTTCCCAACTCTTAAACTTTGGTTACATCATGAATGGGTATAAAGTTAGTTGAATTGGTAAAAATATTGATCACTATCAATATCACATTCATATTTATTTGGTTATGTGTCAAACCAACCAAAAACTCCATATATATCTCATCCCACTTCCATGTAGAAACTGAAATTGGCTGAAGCAAACCTGAAGGTTTCTGGTGGTCAGCCTTGACCTGTTGGCATGTGTAACATTGAGAGACAAAATCAGCAATGCTTTGTATCATACCTAGACACCCGAATCTTTGCCTCATGGCATAGAACATCTTTATAGTTCCTTGGTGCACTGACCCCAGGGATTTATTACAATCCCCCAGCATAATATTCCTTACCCCAAATGGCAGAACAAAGAGATTCTGGTAGCATAGAATTCCCTCGTTAGAGAATGACCATTCAACAACAGTCTCACAACCACAAAGAGAAAATATAATGATACATAACTTCTCATCAAGATTCTATTTTTTGAAGAATCATCTCAAGAATTTAGAATTTCAATTTTACATTTACCAAAGAAAACTGAACCCATGATTTATGGGCTCTAGCATTGAGCTACCTGGATATAGCTTTCAAGTTCCACTCTTCTGATGATTCCTTCCCAACCTGTGTCATAAGTTTCCTCTCATGTAATATGTGATGATATTCCCTTTCCCTAGGTTATAGACATTATAAATGTCTAAATATTCAAGGTATTCCTCAAAATTCATCTAGCATAGATTCGAATATTTTTAAGAGAAGATATAACTCAATATATTGTGGTCTGAAAAAACGATAATCATTTTTCCATAAAGGTAATGCTACCAACTCTTAAGCACATTCATTAGAGTTGAAAGTTAAAGTTTATAGGTCAGATAAGTCTTCTCGTGTTCCCTAAGGTGATGATATCCATATCCAATAACATTATTAACATGAAAAAGGACACAATCCAAACCTGAAAATGATACATCACAGAAGATCACATAGCCCATCCTAACATTGGAAGTGTCAACACCATTGTAATTTTCAAAAGGTGTTTTAGTTAAAAAAAAGAAATATAATATTTTTCATCCCAAGAAAACTTTATTCCCCTATGATTCATATGATTTTACAAAGAATTAAACATTGAGAAGTTTCTAACAAACTGAAGGTAATAACCAGCTACACCCAAGAACCCCCGAATCTTGAAAACATTTTTTGGTTTCTCCTATTGCATTAAAACCTGAAATTTATCATGATAAAATAAAATAATATGTTCCAACACCGTTTTTTCAAATAATATCAATTTCAAAATCCAAAAATCACATTTCCAAACATTTGTATGAATTCGTTGATTTCTCAAAAAGTCTAGAACTATTCTCAGATGATGCACATGATGCTTCCAAGACTTAGAGTCAATGAGTATTTCTTTCAAAAATACCACTATGAAAGTATATAATATTCATGTAAAATAATATTCATTAAATACATAAATATGGTAGGAGAATTGGTCTAACAAAAGGGAATAACAAGGTACTAATAATGTATATAGTTTCTTTGAAAGGTGGTTTTATGAATTACATAGTCTTTTATCCTCAACTAATCATAACTGGATAAATGGTCAATCTTCGAGAATGACTTTTCCCCTTTCAACAAATCAAAAATATCATAATTCTGTGGAAATGGATAATTTTTCTGTATCTTCACTTGATTGATTTATCATTAATCAACAAATAGGTTTAGTGAACCATTATTTTTATAAGAAAATAGAACTTTTACTGCATAAGGAGACACACTCAGGAATACAAATCCTCTCTCTACAAGATATTCCAACTGATTCATTATCTCTTTTAGCTCAGCTGGGGCTATGTGGTAACAAGGAATAAAAACTTGTTGAGTACTAGGAGCTAAGTCAATATAGAACACTATCTTTCATACCAGTTGAAAATAATAATATTTATAAGGAAACACATTGGGAAACTCAAAAATAACTAGAGGAAGATCACTACTCGTGGATTCTCACTCTAGATCAAAAGAAAGAACAGATATTACGTTCTCTAATTTTGGATAATAAGGTCCTAACCTACTCAACCTTATGTCCCATTCTCCTTGAAAGGTACGAAACACACCATCGAGTGAGGTAAATGAGACCCATCAAAGATAATAAACAATCTGGGCTTTGTTGGAAATTTTCGAATCCATCCCAAATATGATGTCAAAAGGTTTTATTTCATGAACCAAAAAACTGCAAGCCATCTCCAAATAGGATAGAGATAAAGCACAGGTAGAACTATGGAGTACATGCTCTCTCTTTTTACAAAAGAGTGTAGTCATATTTATAACATAAGATAAAAGCTCCATATTAATATTTACAAAATTTAAAATATGGGTTGAAATAAATGAATGAGATACACCAGTATCAAATACAATAATCACTAATGATGAATCTATAGTAATGGTTCCTCTTAATGTTACTGGACCCATATCTTCTTTCTCAGGAGACTCTTCTATAATGTGAAGAATATTTTTTCAGATACTTATGGTTGGAATGAATTTATACATGAAGCATCTGATTTGTCCATAGTTTAAGAATGATATGATGATCTTATATAATTACACAGAGTGAAATAATCATGAAAGAAATTCTGTAAGTTTCATGAGCATCCACGAGAACCACATTCCTTGGGTATTTTAGTAAAAACCATACGATAATGCATAGGATTTCTATTCAGGTATAAAATCAATGGTTCTCTTCTATGTACTGCTACTATTTTAGAACGAACCTGCTATTGAGAACCACCATGAGAATTATCACACTTTCTATTTCCATAAAACGAACTCATGCTGCCACTTAGAGAAAAAGAAACTCTTGATAACCTTGACATTATAGCCAGGTCCATCTCGACCATCAACTCTATATCCAACACATTACCATAAGAAGGAAAATTTAGTAAGAAAACCTAATAATGAATAAATTTTTTGGTCCAAACTTAAACTGTTGAGCCTTCATCATTTCATTCGATACTATATCACATGAGAAATTAATGATCTTAATAAAACAATTTTTATACTCTTTCATGGTCCTATTAGACTTATCATGTTTGTAAAACACTAAATCTTTGTCTGAAAACATTGACTCTAGATGAAATTGTTTGATGAAAATAATTTTTAAGTCTTTCCACCATAAGACCTCATATTTATTCTCTATTTTCATAGTGTCCCACCATCTCGTGATTGGTCCTTCTAGCATGATGGTGGCACACTTCACATTGATTTCTTTAGGCGTCTCCAAGAACCTAAAAAATCGTTCCATTATTCTTAACCATTCCTCAGCCTCTTGAGGATCATTTGAGCCTTTGAATAGTGTAGGATTCCAGTGAAGTAATTTGTGAGAAGGATTCTAGATATCATCCCTTTGAGGTTCTATAGGTGGAGCCTAAATGGGAGATAGTAGTGGTGCATGTACCAATGTTTGGATAGTACGCACAATCACCTCAACTGAACTCTAGTCCATAAAAGGATTCTCTTGTTGTGGTTCATTAGCAGTTTCCTTTTGGATTGTATTCACATGTTTTCTCAAAGGCATGATGCTACACCACATAATCAAAAAACAAGTAAAACATTATATTACACTAAAATTGAGTAGCAAAGGAAAATTAATCCGAATACATAGACAAACAAGTTTTGGATTTCAATATATATAAACTAAATTAGAGAAAATAAATAGAACTAATCCTCAAGTCATTTATCCCTAACCACCCCCGTTGACTTAATGTTCATTACAATGAGATAAATCTAGGTATTCAATCACAAATACATCCTAAATACCGAAAAGATTTCGAAATGCATACTAACATTATGAAAAGAAGATCAAACTAAACCTTTGATTCCACCTTTTCACGTACCATACTGGCTACCTTGGTATACTAATAAAAAATCTAGTCTACACATATCTTGAAGGGAATTATTAACACATGGGTTGGTGACTAGCACCCGAAATCACAAAAAATGAATGTAGGAAATAATTTGCAACAAAAATTGTAGAATAAAGATAGAAAATTAGTATTCATATAAAAGAAACTCGACTAGGAGAGGCGTACCAGAATTCAAAAAGGTATGAAAACCTAATTTACTATATAATAGTACATGTATAATAGTATACATAAAAAACCCAATTCCAAATGTAGATAACAATCCAAGTCCACAAATTAACAACTTGAACCACCTCCAAGCGATGCCTTACCCTTATTCGAACCTAGAAGGAGAAAATTTAAAACACTTGAAGGCACATGTAGGGTATCAGCTAAAATACCAGCAGGTTCCCACTAAGGATTCCATAATAAGATGTCAACATTTAATTAACCCAATAACTGCTTTCAATTTTTAGATAAACATGTTACAAATTTTGAATAGTATTTAAATTAAATCATTCTTTACATTTAAAAAATAAAAATTCATTAGAAAATCATACTTCACATTTCAAAATTATAAAAATACATTCAAAAATAGTTCATTAAAAAAATTTCTTAAATAAACACTTTTATATAAAATATTTTATAAAAATTCACAAGGCATGTAAAAAGGTTTATAGCATTGGCATACATTTATATATAATATAAAAATAGTTGAGCAAAAAGGTTATCTTCTAGAAGGTACAATAGTTACAGGTTAGGGTATCCTCACACACTCATGTGATAAACCACAATGTGTACACATGTACATTGGAAGTAAAAATAGAGGACTCATCCATTTCTAAAGGGGAAGTATGATGTGGTGAACAATAATCTTTTTGTGTCCTAAAGCATCAATCCATTGCTATGGAAATTCCAGCCATGTTAGTTTGTCCTGTTAACTCACTAACTACCAAGGATTTCATGTTATATAGTATAATTGAATGAAGGGAAATTTATTTTAAGAAACCTTAAAATAAAATTAAGTCCCATTCCTCTATTTAAAACATACTAATTTTCATTTAAAAACCAAAATTGTTTTTTATAAAAACCATGCCTTTTCATCAAGATAAATACCTCTGGTTTCAATCAAAACCATTTTTAATTCATTTTTCAAAATTATGAATTTACAATTAATTCACAATTAAATTTTACAATTCAGTTTCACAATTAAATTCAACAATGTAATTTCAAACAATTTTCATTAATTTCACAACAAACCACCAATTCATTGCAATTGGGTTTTTCAAAAAAAATACCATCAAACCCATTTTAAATTTTAAATTAAAAAATATAAATATCACTAATTTCTATAAATTCACCCCAATTCAATAAAATTGGGGTTTTTCCAATTTCATGCCAAAACCCGATTTTTAAAACCCCAATCCAATGAAATTGCATTTTTTTCAACAAACCAATTGAAATACATTTCATAAAAATAATGAAATTGAATGTAATTAAAACAATTGAAATTAAATAAATAAATTTAGGGATAATAAAAATTGGGCATCCTAACCGAACCACCTACCTCAGGATCAACGGATCTCATAATGCTAAACCCTAATCAGGATACGACAATAAAAACAATTGTAAACAAATCTGGGAAATGTGGATCAAACCTAGGTTTAAGATCCCAAAATAGTGGTTTTTATAACCACAAAGAAACACAATGATCCATAGAACCCTAGGTTGGAGAATAGAGATAGTGTTAGATAGAGAACAAGGTGAGGAAACTAACTCGGAGGAGATCAAACTACATTTTTCAAGAATTAGATCACTTCTAAGGTGGATATGAGGGGCCAAACACTACCCCTGAGTACTCTTGAAGAATTATAAATGAAACAGGGTTATGAAAGGTTCATAAAAAACCTAAAATGAAGGTTTTAGTATTTTAAAATAAAAATTTCAGATTACTTCAATCGCATACACAATTATCTAAGCAGATCTATACAGTTAGACAAAATCATGTGTCCTGGAAATTTTCCCCTTTAAATGGGATGAAGAGTTTGAAAAACTATGTTCCAACTGTGAAAAACCTCACTACCTGGGTTTTAAATTTTTTTCTTGAGAGGGTGCACGGTTTGGAAAAATCATGCACTAACCCATAAAGTTTTAAGACATTTTAAATTCTCACCTGAATCACCCTCAGACAAAAAAGCTGAAGAAAGATCAAAAGAGGGGTTTATGAATAACTAAAAATCATAAAAAGATGTTATAATTTTTCAAGTATCATTTTATTCCATAAAAGATAGTATATTAACATGATTTTAAAGGATTAATCCAAATAAAAGTTACTTATTTTGAAATTAAATGGGGTTTTAAACTGATATAACTTCTGATGATTTTTGAAATGTATTTTCATATGCGGTTTTCATGAAAACCCATAATTATTAATTGGGGAGAATATTTATTATTTCAAATTTTTTATAATTGGTATAAAGGAAATGGTTTTTTTAATATTTTTAAAATTTTTTTTGGAAGTGTATTTTCACTAGTATTTAAATCCCTTACTGGACTATTTTATGCTCACACTATATTTATTTTTTGCATAGGATCTCTATAAGTTATTCAATTTTTGGTTATATTTATGGAGCTCTCTTGAGTGAACCCAAATAGTTTTTTTTTATTTTTAAATTGTTTGAAACTCTAAAATATTTTTAGGATTCTGCTAATCCTCTAAAACCAAGACAAAGAATGATCCTCGAGTATGTAAAGAACTATATATTTTAAGTTACTATTTATAAAAAAATATATAACATGTTTTTTAGATCAGATCTAAGAGTGTGATTCTAGGATTTAATAATATTTGTTTGATAATTTCTAGTTTTTCAAGATTGTTGATACCATATATATGAAATAATAATATATTTAACTCTTTTTTTGACAAGAAATAAGTCCCATTAATATATTTTTTAGTAATGTAATAAAAAAATATATTAATGGAACTTATTTAATCTCAACCAAAGTGGATGATATATTATTATATCAAATATATGGAATCAATGAGCTTGAAACACTAGAAATTATCTGAATAATATTATGAAATCATAAGACCCACACTCTTGTATTGTTTAATTTGACCAAATTTTTTCAATATTGGGGTCTTCAAGAGCATGTCGTTGTTGGAATTCTTGATCAAAGGCATGTTGTTATTCAGTTTGGCTCGAAGTAAATTATTTTTGTTTCTTGATCTAAGGCTCCTCGACAATGTGGTCGGTCATTATTCTATATTTTTTTGTAGATATTTTATTTTCATTTTCTGTGTGACTCTTCGACTACTACAATATGGGTAATCTTCCCTACCCTTGTAATACCTTTCTAAAATCCATCCATTTTTCGTATTATTGGGAACCTGGTTGGTTGTTACCTATTATTTGATATCAGAATAGTGGATTTTTCCATCTCATCTGTCCTCACATTTTCATGGTGTTCGATGTCTCCAAACCCCTAGTCAAATGGATGTGGAGAACAGATGGTCAAGAGTTTTAATAGTGGCATGGGCTTGTCTTTCAGTCGTGAATGTGCTTCGGTGTTTCCTGTCATTGGTTGGGGAATATTTCCTCTATTTGTCACAATGAATATCAAATCAAGGAGGTGCAAGAGATGAGGGGGGATACTTCTGTTTTTTATTATGGCTCAGTAGCGGTGCATCTGAATCCTCCTATGAGGGATCATACAGAAGGAGTCTTGAAGGGGAAATGTGAAAAAACTTCATAGAATCATGTTGTCATGATCTTTGACCAGTTGACTAATGACATGAGTGATAGGATATCTAGGAATATAGATAATGAAGGTGACACCATGACCCCTTCTCTACTAATGGTTCTGTTAAGAAGATGTCTTCAGTTGAAAAGACGTTGCTTATGTAGGTATCAATTGAAAATGTTTCTGAAAATATTATGGACAAGGTTTATCTTGCCAACCAGTATGTGGTGCTCGAAAATAAAGAATCAACTCAGGATGATTGTGGTTCACAATAGGTCATTGGGATTGAATTCCATAAAAGTCATGGATTCAGTAGAGATGTTAACCTAGTTTCTGACTTGGGCTTGTGGTAGGAATGTAATGTTGTGGTAGGGTAGGCCTCTCATGAGAACGCCTCTATTGACCTACCCCAACTACATAAAATAGGGATTCAATTGGTTGTATCTAACCCACAAAAAGAATTTAAAACCAATGACTAAATATGATAGGATATAGTCACTAGGGAGATATCTCAATTCTTTTCCTTAGTAGACACTAATAGACAACCTTAGTTGATAGGACGTAGATTTGTGAAAGAGGAGTCTCAGAGGACATATGGTTCTTTAAATATCTCTATAATGTGTGTGGGGAGTGTGTCTATGAAGAGGATAAAGAAAATGAAGTCACACTCACAAGAGTCGTGCAGAAGCATATTTTAGTTATATTCTCTGAAATGGGGGAAAGATGGGAATGACAGCGTGGCAGTTTTTACGACTCCACAAAAGATAATATTGACAAAGTATTATTCCAATATACTAAATATGGTGTCTACCAGGTCCTCTTCCATGTATTTAAAGTGGAAATATGATGGTCACAAATAAGGGTGGGTAATTAAGAAATCTTCTAGATAGCCACTCACATAAGAGTAGTTGAAACTAAGGGAGGGATACATAAAAGTACTCAATCAATACAATTCTCAATCTGAATGGGAGTCGGTTGATACTGATGCAATCTATAACATTGGATATTGTGAGGAATCTGACCTTTTTAAATATATATCTAGCTTCTGTGTGTGATTTTCCTACCTCTTTTCTACTCTCTACTATACACATTTAGTTTTAATAAATTTAAAGGACATGGAATGCCTGGTCTGGTTCCTTTCTCAGTAATATCCTTTGTAAGAGTATCTTGATTATTATCCAATACTAATTTTTTTAAATTTTTTTAATTGGTTTCCTACTTTATTTACTTTTTAAATTAGGTATTTATCTTTTTATTGTTTTATTTTCTACTATATGTTTTTCTTTTTTTCGTTGATAGAGTATTTTTATGGGAAGTTGTATCATTTTATCAAAATATATTTGTGATTTGGTGAAAAATTCAATTGGGCTTTCCAATTCAATTCAATATCTCTTAAAAATTCTATTAATATACTTACTATAAGAAAAAAGTGGAATCAATTCTTGGTATAATGGTTTAGATCATTTTTTTTTTATTTATTTTAGGGTAGGCACTGTAGTGGATTTCATGGTTGGTAATGAACTAATGGTACTTAAACCTAGTATGTGAGGTATGATTGAGAAAACAATTAAGAATAGAAAGTACCATGTGATATAAGAGAGGCCCCAATAACCTAAAAGTGAATACCTAATGAATTTTTTTCTAATTAAAGGGTTTTATAAATTTTTTAGATTCATTATTTATATAACTTTAAGTCATGATGATTTTGTCAGTTTCGATTGAGGTTACTGTTCAGGTTGGGGTGAATAATGCGAAATTATTATGAAATAGTCCTTATATATATATCTTTATCTTGTGGTTTTTTTATATTTTTTGGTTTTTTTAACTTGTTAATGACATCATTATGTTCAACATGAGGAGGTACCCTATGAATTTTATGTTGTTCATTGATACATATTTCTAGGGGACAGATCGGCATGCAAAACAAACTTGAGTTATTTTTATAAATAGTTATTTCTAAAGTATGATATGCATACTATGATTCATTAGACTAATAGAAGGTTAGAAGTGTTTGATATATTTTGTAAATATATTGAGATATTTAATGGGGAACAAATTACTTTCTATTTTTTTGTAATGATGTTTAGAATTTTTTTGTTACAATGATTTAGAATTAATGTTGTGTCTATGATTAGTTAAACATGGTTACATAAGTTTATAGGGATTATTTCTTATCATATACTCTTAGAATCGTGTAGTATATCGATAATTTATTGAAATAACAAAGTAAATATTAACTTTATTATTTGGTGTGCAGTTTATAGGGTTGATGTTTTATTCTTCATATTTTATAACTAATGATTAGTTAAAAGCACATCATTTTTAGAAATATTTGTGATTGAAAATCCAAAATAATTTTTAAAAATTTTCTCTAAATTTATTCATATAGATATTAGAAAATAAAATGTGTGGATAAGTCTTATTTAAGATGGGATTTTTTTAGAGGTTTCAATATGATGTGTTACTTAGAGTGGAGTTAATGGTAGAAGTACCAGAGGTGGTTTGAGGTATGATTTTCAATTACTCCGCAATTTATTATATTTTTATTTATTAAAATTACTCACAATCATTTATCACACATTCAATATTTTATTTGTTAAAAAATTATATTTTATAAGATTCATAGTTCATTGGAGTTTAATACTCATTTGGGAGGCCATGAAATGTTATTTGATATGCATATTTGTGAGAAACTTATGGGAAAAAATTAACTCTATTTGAATAATTTCTTGTTATGAATACAACTAGATGATATTATACTTGGTATGGAATAGTTTTATTCTATACTAGATTATTTAAATTTTTTAATTTTTTTTATTTTCTCTAGTTAGAGTGGAGAACATGTGGTGTTTATTGTAAAAAGATATTTTTTGGAGGCAATTATAGATTGAGTCAAAGTGTATTAAAACTATGTTGTTGAAATTGATACTTTGATAATATAATGTAGTTTTGTAGATGTTATGTTATATTTTTTAGTGTTATGACAATTTTTTTGAAAAATGGGTTTTGAGTTTACCTTTCTAGAGAGAGATTTATTTTGGGATATATCTATATTCATGTATTTACTCTTTTACAAAGGAAACTTATTATATAAATCCACTAATGATTCCAAAAGTGAGGATTCAATTAATATGTAGTTTCTTTGAAGTTTGATTCAAAATGGGTTGTCTCTATTGTCTATTCTAGTTTTGTTCTCAGATAAGTTGGATGTGAGATTGAATATTTATATAAAAATAGTCAAACCAAGTTATAATGAATAATTACTATTCTCTTCTTAGGAAAGATGATATTTTGACTAGTTGAATAAGGGGAGTTGAATTTTTAATATAAATTTATTATTGTAATCTCACAATATGATAATTAAGTATGAAAAAATCCAAAATACATATATTTAATATCGATTCAAATATTATGATTTTATTCACATTATTTTTGGGGTTATGAATGCATTATTTTTATTTAAAATAATTATGAATTTAGTGTCTCAAAACTTCTTTGATGACTTTTTTTTTGTGGTTTTCATTTTTCATATTTCATTTTATTCTATTACAGAAGAAAATTATGAAAATAATTTCAACATGAGGTTGAATTTATTTAGGGAAGATTAGTTTTATGATAATATGTCTATGTTTCAATTATGGAAACACAACGTGTATTTTTTGGGTTATGTTATTTCGAATCACAATGTGGTAGTGGACTTGATAATGATTAAAATGGTTTCTTAATTGAATACACCAATTGTTTTTATAAATTCGGATGTTCATTATGATTTTTTAGATATTACATTGGGTTTATGTATGGGGTTTCATGGATTTTGACTCTATTGTCATCTTTGGGTTAGAAAGTAAATGTTTATCTTAGATGGATGAGTGTCAAAACTATTTTGAAATTTTGATGGGGAAGTTGATCAATGCCTAAATTCTTTGACTACAAAAAGAGTAAATTTATTATCTGGTATATTTTAATGCATCTCATCAATTATTTGGATGTGTATTAATAAAAATCTAATGCATTACATATGGTTATAGAAAATGTTTCCTCATAAACATAACTGTGTTATTCATGATTTGGTTAATATGGTTGTAGTTTTTTCACTTAAGCTTTATATACAATATTTTTTTGGAAAATGTTTCTTGGTTTATATAGATTATAAAAGTTTTAGATATATCATTTATCAGAGGTATTTTAATTTTTAGTATGTAATAGGGGTGGAATATGAACACAATTAAGAATTTGAGATCACAAATTCCCGTAAAATGTGTTATAGGGAAGCATGATATTTTTGTATGATGTTTGAAAGTGATATTTCATCATAGACTACTAAGGAATATAAATATATCAAGTTTTTATAAAATTCATATCATTTATAAAATATTAAAAAAATATCATATATTTATTATATAAAAATGTAAACTTATTTTTTGAATAATATAAAATAGATGTTGTTGGGATAGCTTGAGGTATAGGTGAAAAGATATTGGATGATAAATTGTGTATCATTAAATGGTTATATTGAGAATAAGGAATAACATGTGTTTTTTCGTGGACAAAATATTCATTCCTCAGAGTATGTGGGAATCCATTTTCTGTAATTTTCATATGTTATTTTTGTTAATGAATCCTTGTATCATAAGGATGAATTATAATTTTAAGACAAATTTTGGTGGACTATCATAAAGAAATTAGTGGATAAATGTTTCTCCCTTAGTCTTATTTATTATTATGTGAATGTAGACCATTAATCTCTTGCGTATTTTTTATATATCATTGATATTACACAATTAATATTTAATGAAATTTATATGGATTTGTTTTGGAATTACCCCACACTATTATAGGGTTATATTTTATTTTCATTATTTGGGAATAATTAATAAAATAGATTATTTCATATAGATTATGGAATCAAGAATGACAGATAGTTTGAAAAACAATTTATGTTAATGAAGTGGTGTTGTTTAATTGTTTTATGAGGACTATAGTATTTGGTAATAATTATTGGATTACATCACGAGTGTTGAAGGGATTGATTTTTGTCTTCAATACCCTGTTGTGCCTCATCACCATATTTTATCCATGGAATAAACGTCAAACTAAGCATTTCATTATTATGTAATTGTATATTTTTAGTGTGTATGTATTGCATTTTAGTGGATCAGGGGAGTATCATTTACCAATCACAGATATTTTTTACACCAACAATTATAATACCTCAATTGGTATGGCACATATTGAGGCTTTAAATTGGTAACCATGTCATTCACCATTATGTTAGGTTTATTTTAATAATGTGGATCTAATTTTATTAGATATTATTGAAGATATTATGAATCACATAAAATTTATTTTTGGGATTGAATGAGAAATTCTTATAGTTGATAGGAATCTTATGAAAATCATTAGAGGAGATCATTGGAGTTTTATAATAAGGAAAATTTATTATTATATGTTTCTCCTTACCGTGGGAAGCTATATTTTGGAAAGTGAAATAATTTAATGATTACATTTATATACCCTTTTCAGGTGTTGAAACATATTGGAGAGTTTTTCTATTATTCAGAGACAGGTTTGTGGTTGTAGAAGATTCATATATATTCTATGTACCTCAAAATCAAAAATATTATCATGATTCTTCATATGTAATTAATTTTTATGAAGTATATTTTGAGAAGTATATTAATATTATCTAGTATTTTGTGAAAATCCAAATTGTAGAGAGAAAAATATATGTTTATATATTATTTTCTAAATATATATTCTTTGGAGTATGGTGGGGTAGATGAAATCATGGGTTAAAGGGAATCACATACACATATCCAATAACCAATGTTGTTTTATGTAGTATTTGTTGTATTTTGATGATAAATTAAATTTAAATTCTAAAATTTGTTGAAATATAAAGGATTATGAAAAATATTTCCCCAATTCTATAATCATGGTTCAATCTTTTCAAAGATTATTTTTTAAAAGGGATGTGAAATTCAGAGACTTGGAAATTCAAAAATTGGGAGTTTATGAAATTTATTTGATTTTTTTTCTTGAAATGATAATGTGTACTATTTATTATTTTTTGAAAGTAATTTTGAGCATGTAGTTATACTTGGGATGAAATATTTACCCTATAGTGATATTTTTAAAATTTTCAAGGTGGTTTGATTATTTATTAAACGTCGGATTTCGGTGGGAATTATTTAAATTATTTATTTATTTTAGTAATTCATTTATCTTAATGGATTTTTTTATAAAATATATAATGTGAGATAATTTATGGTGGTGGTGACATTGAATATTAGAGTAATGAAGGGTGCATATTTTATTAAGCTTATTACATGTCCAGTTAGTGGAATTTAGTATGGGATTTGACTGAGAGATTTAAATAGGAAGAGATATATATTGAAAGAATAAAAATTGTAGAGTTTATGGGAATTTTGACAAGAAATAAATTGAAAAAATAGTTAATTTTATATCATTTAATGAATCATTTCTTCAATACTATATCTCACCAATTATTTCCTTTACCTAAAGTGATTCTCTATAATGGTATAGCATAGAAAATTATTCATCCTATAAATAAATCTATGTGATTCTATGATTTTTTTTGTTATAGGTATGAAAGTCAAATTATTCTAAGAGAATGACTATATGGGTGAATTGAGAATATATTTGTTGAATATAAAATTTATGGAATAAATATTATTGATTAATATATGGATTGAATATAAATTATATGTGGTTTATTATTTATTGAAATTGGTAGATTTTGGAAATGAAAGCTGGAAATAATTTGAAAATATAATTCTATTGTAGTAGAATTTCAGTTCTTCCGAGTTGAGCTGGATTAATGATTGAATTAATATCATGTTATATATTTGTGAAAAATTAAAAAATGAAAAAAATATTATGACATCGAATTATGATAAAAATGAGTAATTTATTATTTACGACTAATGTGTGAATAATTTCATAAGTATCTTATGTTGTAAAATCCATATTGATATTTATTTATTATTTTCATTGAATTATTTAATAATACCTTATATTGTATTTTTTTCTAGAATGGTAATGTATGGTGGGATATACTCTAAGGGTAAAGAGAGGAACACATAAGAATTTTGTAACTCTAAATGGTGAGAGGAAGAATTTTTAAACTTTTGGTATGGATCTTACCAAATAGACATGAGTTTATCCCACTCTTAGGGGAAATTTTCCAAAGTGTTAGTGATGGTGATGGATGAATTGGCTGTGAGTTACATGGGTATTATACCACAGAAATGTGGTTATTCAATATTCTATAGTAGAGGTTCTTTTTTTAATCTATGTTAACTAGGGATTTTATAAATTCTAGATGTGCCACAACACCTTAACATAGGTTCACATAATATCCAACCCAAGTTGTGTGGACACATGATTTATTCCAATTTTCTTTAGTTCTATAGTGGGGTTTTTAAGATGATTTGATAGTCATGATGATAATCTATTCACTTATACAACCCTAGAAAACCTCTATTTTGTGTTTAAAACGGGGTACATTCATAGTATAGTGTGATGGATGGAGAAATGTTTTGTGAAGGGTTTTTATGATGTTTTTTTCTAGAGATGAGGATATAGATGTAGATTATCACAAGGATACGAGGGATCCAGTGATATAGAGAATTAGTCTCTGGGATTTGGTTCTGGTATACCTACGTGGAAGTAGGGTATATATATGTGTTATGATAGAATTTCCAAGGATATTATGCATGTGTTATCTCAGTTGGGAGATAAGATAGACAGTGAAATTCTAAGTCTATATTAAAAGAATTATATAGTGGTTTATGGTGATGGTGATGATTTTTTAGATGATGCTGATAGTTTGGGTAGATATATAATAAATAGTAGTGATGATATAGTCGGATGAATTGAGATTCCTTATGGGAAGACACTCTATAATGTAGAAAGATTAAATTTCAGTGGACAATAACCCACGTGATGGATATATGTATACCTGTAGGGACGCATTTTACAGAGAGGAGAGTCCAAGAGGGATGTCACATAGTAATATAGTGAGTCCATGAGAGCGGGAAGTTCCCCAAATAATCTATATATATATATATATGAAGGTGGAGTAAGGGAGATTCCCTACGGGTAGACCCCTGGTAATATCGATTGATCCCCTACAAGTTGAAAAATTCCCAATAAAAAATATAGTTTTGGGAGGTCTCTATGGGTGGATAGAAAAAAAGAATATATTATAGGGTTGTCCATATATGAAAATAGCTACATGTATGTTAATTATAGAGTACATATATGTGGATAACATATAAAATATTACATATAGTTTATAAGTGGATTTTTGTGGTGGTGGATATGTGTTGATGTGAGGTGATTTTATGGGAATGTCTGGTGATTGTGAAAGTGTCGGCCCTGAGGCATGAAATGAAAGTTTTTCAAATGAATTGATTTGGTAGAAAATTATACAATTTATTATTACTTTTATTTATCTCATACATTGATGAATTAGTAATTTTTCTTCACATTGGTACATGAGGCCTCCATAGAAAAACCTAACAAGTATATATATATATGAATAACCATTCTAATATATAATTTTTCTGATTATGAAGATAAATTTGTTAATGATGTTTGGTTAAAATATTTCAATACACAAGAAAAATTTTGGAGCGGTAACTTTAATATACATTTATAGTGGTACAGAAGAGATATTATGTTTTATTGTTGTTTTCCTCTATGGGATGGCCATGTGTGATATGTAATTCATTTGATATACATTATTCTTGTTATGTTGATTATAAATTCATTTATATTATTCTCAGTGATGTGGGTATTTCATTTAAAAATAGATAATTTTTCCATATACATGATGAAAGTTCTTTATTTCTAGTCACTTACCCTTAAACCATTGATGTTAGGCTTTGGAGGTTTTACTAAAACTCAAAGTCTGCTTAATTGGAGTCTCAGTAGGGTCATGACATGACATTTATTTTTGGGAAAATAATAGGGAAAATAAAATTAATAAAAATAAATCAGGTATGAAAAATGTTACATTAGATTTATAAAACAAGATGTATAAAGTAATTTTTTATACTATCCATCCTTCAAAAAAGGATCAAAAATATTATAGAAACATTGATGGTGGTGGGGTTGATTAATGGATTGCACCAAATCTAAAATTTATTTATTTTTACACTATTACATGTCATTATCCTAACAATGTAATTTATTTATGAGAAACAAGTATATTATATATGGAATGTGTTTTGACTAATATTATTACAACTTTATGATTTTGATAATTTTGAGTAATAATCATTGTTTTGAGTCTACCGTGATTTTTTTCATAAAATATTAAGATATAAAATTTTATGTATTTTTATATAGATTCTGGATTATCAATGAAATGTTTTTTATTAAATTAGTTTCATAAGAATGGATAATGTTTTTAATTTTCTGAAATAACCCTTCATATAGTTAATACTTATGTATTTTATTTTATATAGAATAATTAAAAGGAATTGGTGATTACCAAATGAAAAACACCTTAATAAAATGAATATTTATCATTTAATATTTTAAAAAAATACTAATTTATTTTAGAATATAAAAATCAAATAAACTAATTTTCATTAATTTTTATTAATTTTCCAATTACCATGAAATGAAAATGATAATTAAAGAGAAAAATGTAAAAGAAACAAATAATCTAAGAATCATAAAATGTAAACTATTAATATAAAATTAATTACATCATAAACTAAGATAAATCCCCTAGATTAACTTTTTTACCCATTAATATCCATATAAATTAAATGATTTTAATATTAAACACAATTCCTCTCATGGTTATAAGATTGAGTGAATATAATTAAGGATAATAAAGAGAAAGATAAAAAAAATAAAATAAACATTCAAAAATAAACATTACTTTGAATGAACTTATAACAATTGGAGGAAAGTCTTGAAATCCTCCAAACTGCTATTGAATTGAAACTCCATGCCTATTATTTACATGATTTAGAAACAATATTTTTGTTACTAAAACAATATTTTTTTTTGTATTTTTTCATGGGTATGAATTTAATTTATTGAATTTTAAGGGTATTTGACTGATGGGGTAATGTTAGATGACATGTAACAACCCATGATTTTAGTATGTATTTCATTAAAAAAATGTATTGTTGAATAACATGAGATATAGTAAAAAATGAACTAAATTGAATAATAGTTTGTTAAAATAAAAGTTAAAATAAATAATATTTAACATAAAATGAAAAAACTATTTATTCAATGGTAAATGATATGAAATTTGGTTGATAACTCTGTATGTTTAAAGGCTCAATATTATATAAATGTGATTTTTCTATACTTTTTATATATTATTTTTTATTTTTTTTATAATTTTATAATTTTAATTGAATTAAATGATCATAATTTTTAAATTCGGAATATAATAATTATCTTAGGATGAGTTTTTGGTATTTTTGTGAAAAGATTGATTTTTGGTTGATTAGATAAAAATGTTCATTTTACAAATATTGAAATTTTTATGATATTATGAAGATATAAAATGGAATTGAAAGTATATAAATAATTTTTATTCTAGGTATATATATACATAATAAGTTAGATAATTCATTTAAAAATAAAATTTTGAATATATAAATCTATATTTGACATTTTGAAAATCCTTGTAACTTTTTTTTTAAAATAAAAGCTATTTTGGGTTATTATCATTTAATCATGCTTTCCAAAGGATAATAAATGTTTTGGTTTGGTTTGAAATTCAAATACGAATCATTTTATAAATCCTAATCAAATAATTCAATGACAATCAACATTATATATGATTATAGGAAAATAATCATTATAATGATTAAAAGGGAATTTTTCTAGAAAACATTTCATTAGGTTATGTGTATGTATTCTAAATGTAATTTTTACTGATTATATAAATTTATTCTTTTAAAATGGATTCCATATTTGGGATCAAGATATTGAAATGATTTAATAATCTTAATTTCATGTTTAATCATATTAAATAGTTACCGTGGTAAAACTTGTCATCACGGTAAGAGTAGAAATGTTAAACGAGGGGGTTAAATTAAGATACAAGGAATAAAATATCTCTAAATTTTGTATAAATATAATTTATTTTTGGGTGGATTTAAACCTTATGTTATCCTATTTTCATTAATTTATCCATTTGGTTCTTCTTTCTCAAATCATGACATTGTTTTTATATTATAAAAATTTATATAAACAGAAATCTCATGTAATTATTTTTCATGATAATGATAAAGATTAAAAATACATAAATAATGGTTAATAATCAAATTATTGATTATTATTTAATAAAATTTGTTTTTTCCATTTAATATTTATTTCAAAATGAATGTATATTAATCTAAATTTCTTATAAAATGTCAGCACAATGCTAATAAAAATAGTACAAAAATCAAGTAAATGATTAAATTTTTTAAAACATTATAATGTTTATTTTAATTATAGTATTATTTGAATTTTGTAGAAAATTATGAAAAATTAGTTATGTTTTATGTGTTTATATTCAATATATATTTTTATGTTAATGATTTCAATGTAAAATTTTGTGAATAGTCCTGAAAATGAATTTATAGTTATTTGATGTTAATTTTTTTTAGTTTCTCTAAAATTAAAAAAAATATCAAAGGACATGTGGGATGGTTAATGGTATACAATTTCATTTATTTTCCATTTTTGAGAAGCTTGAATATTTTAAAATTATTTTTAGGACACATAAAGACTTAATATTTCTCAAAGCGCAATTTTTTTCCAATATAAGCAAACTTAATATATCCTTTCAAAATTGAAATTTTAATTCAGTTTTTCCTAAAACAAATTCCCTTAAATACCTCTCCAAACATCATTTACCATGTCTAAATCCCATAATCTTATTATAAACCTATCCTCTATAGGAATTATGTTTAATGGAAAGTAGGATATCAAAAGAAGAGACAAAAGGCTTGACCAAATTCATTTAATATTATTTCTTCTTGTGCCTCTTAAAATCTTTTTTAACAATCGTAATATGATAAATCTAGTATATTAATAATATTGAAATGTAATTATACTGATATAAAATCTATTTTATACCTCATTTTTATTCTATAAGAAATGAAAATGTTTCTCCTATGTACATGCAAACTATCACCCCCACAAAATAATGTTTTTTTATCACCACCACACATAGAGGGTTATAAAGATGGATTTAATGGGTATATATGATGTTTATAAAATAAATTTTATTCTTTAAAAATGAAATAGTCTCTACCTTTTTACAATTCCATTAATTGGAAATTGAAAAATGTCTCTCATGCGTACATGTGGACTACCACCTCCATAGAGCGTGGTAGTTCATTTTTCATTAGTAATATACATTATAGTAGATAATAATGGATTTAAGGAAAAAATAAAATATTCATAATATTATTATGATTCATTAATATTAAATCTTTTTCTTATTTATTTACTATCTATCTATTAGAAAAATGAAAATGTATATCATTTGTGCATGTGGACAACTACCTCCATAAATGATGTATCCCATTTTCATGATTTCCTTTTATGTATGGTTTGAGAAATTATTTTTAGTTATAAATATAAAAATTATAAGACGTTATTATTATTTATATGGTGTAATCATGAACCCTTTTACATTGTTCACCATAACTATGCTATTTTAAAGGTAAAGCAATCAACGACCTCAAGACCTCAGATGCAAACTTATTTGGTTTAGAAATTAAATAAAAAATGGAAATAAACGAAATAAAAGAAATAATAATAAGTTAATAAAGATGATAAATATTTTAAATCTAGTAGATAACTTATATAATTTCCTTCTTTTGTGAATTAAATATATATTTGTGTTTAGTAGAGTCTTGATATAAGGGATGTTT
This sequence comes from Viscum album, assembly GCA_963277665.1. Taxonomy (NCBI): domain Eukaryota; kingdom Viridiplantae; phylum Streptophyta; class Magnoliopsida; order Santalales; family Viscaceae; genus Viscum; species Viscum album. The sequence continues at coordinate 947,223,417 of OY728155.1, read as the reverse complement.
CAGGAAAATATTATTTTAAATTTTTTAAATTATTTATCTTCAATAACCATGCTCTAGTTATGGTTTAAAATATTATCATTTTTATGAAAAAAATTAATTTTATAATAATTTTACTACTAATTTTTATTTTATTTAAAGAGGGTTTATAATAAAATGTTTTTAACATTTTTTATACGAATTCTTTTTATTTTCTTTAAAAAGTTCTAAACTGATGTTTTTTTAAATTTTTAATGAATAAATGAAATTTCCCATAACCATATCAGTAATTAAATATAAATATTTATCTAAAATTTTCAATGGGTTTTAAAAATTATCATATTCTTTTTTTTTCCTGGATTTTTTAATTGTTGAAACATTTTCAAGACCAAAATATAGATATTATCATTTATATGAGATTACATAAATTGGGATTTATTTTGGGGTCAGATGCCCATTAATAAGATTTTAGGGGTTGAAATGAAAAAAAATTATACGTTTTATTCATGATATGGGACTTAACTAACAAGTTGAATTAACCATAAAGAAATTTTTTTTGTAAGGGTGATTATAAGGATAATGTACCAAAAAATATTCACAGTTTTATATTCTTTTATGAGTTTTAATGTAAATATTTTTTGTTTCATTTGGTAAATAAAGGTTTTTATGAATGTTTTTGACCATTTAAAGGTGAAATGACTATTTTTCGAGGAAAATGTTTTCACAAGTTCTTATATTCTCATAAAAAATTATTATGATTATTATTTTTCCTTTAATATTACTTCAAAATGTTTTATAAAAAAAACCTTTGGAAATAAAGTTGTTATTATGTTCCAGTAAATTATTATTTGATCTAAAATTATATTTTCTAAAAACAAAATATCCTTATGGAGTTTTATATTTTTCAAAAGAAATAAAGGTTTTAATTAATTTTTATATCTTATATAAACAATTGTTATAATCATCCTATGTTTTAAAATTTTTTCATATGGAATAATATGTGTAAGAAATAATGAAATTTTAGTGGAAATAATAATTAAATTAATCAAAATGTTATTAAATGAAGTTTAATCGTGACCAGAAGAAAATTTTTTGGGGGATAAAATTTAAACTCAGGGATATATGAACATTTTCATGAAATGTGTTTCCCAATTCTTAAAAAATATAACCATTAAAGATACAAGAAATGTAAGAAAGTGAGACACTTATAAGAAATCATGTAATTAATTATTTTTATAAGATGTGTTTTTGTTGTTTATATCAAAGAAAGGGGTTATATAAGTGTAAAGGCTTGAATTTTATTTGATCATCAAAGTTTAAAATATTTAGAAAAAATTAGGGGTTTATTAAAATGGCTTGTGATCATAAGTTATAAGTCCCATATAACCTTTAAGGTTTATATATCATGAAGAATATTTGATATTTTTATTTTAATACTAATATTTCAACAAAATATGACATGGTTGAAGATATATTAGTAGTTATTCTCCTAATAATGATTGTTATTTAACTTTCATGGGATATAACCATAGTAAGAGTTTTTTGGTTTTCATAAATGGATGGAACTACGACGAACCATGTTAACAATGGGAGTTAAAGATAATGTGGTAGTTTTATGAATGAGAAACCAAATGGTATAAGTGTTAGAATGAATACTATTAGAGTGATTACTAAACACATATCATGAGTTATTAATAAAAACCTTTTTCCTGTGAGAGTTTACCAAATCAAAACATAAGATAAAAATATAATTTTTCAGAAGTTCATGTGATAATTACCGTTAAGGTGAAAAAAGATTTAGATTCCTATGTGTCAATATTGTGAAAAAAACAAAAGGAAATTTCTCAAAAGATATGAATTATGTTTCTTATATAGAAAAAGAGGTAATATAGAAATAAAATTCCACGGAAAAATGATGATTCTAGTTAACATAATAGAGGGGAATAATGTTCTTCTTGAGGTATTAATTGAATTTACTAAATGCGGGCAGTATGGTAATTATACAATTGATACCCTAGGTGGAAATATTTTGAAGGGGGTTAACTAGATTGTATGAATAGTGTTTTGACAAGGTAATATAATGAAAAAAATAAAATAAAAATAACATGTATTGTTTATGAATTATATTAATAGATTTTCTCTTGTTTAAATTAAAAAATTTGATTAGATTTAGATCAATGAATCTTTGCAAATTATTATCATTTTTTATTATTGATATTATTAAGGAATAAGATATCAAATCTTTGTTGAATATTTATAGAGAAATTTAAATGATATAAATATCCACATATAGAGTTTCAAGAGTTATAATGGTGTGGTATGTTATTTAAGGGTTGATTAATTTAATGATGATTATATTTTCAAAATTATAAACATGTTTTTTGGTCTTTAGTGATTGTATCAAATAGTTATTGATCTTATTTTCATACAAATTTATTGGGGTTTAATATATTACTGATTTATAATTTATTATTAGGTTTATCATGTAATTTATAATGATTGTTATTTAGGATTAACATTTTTATATTAGAAATAAAATAGTTAAGGTAAAGATAATTTTTAGGGTCAATATTATCTTTTTTGTTATGATAAGTATGGTTAATTTTGATAAAGTGTTATTATCATTTATGAAACATATGATTTATCATATTGATAACCACATGATTAAAAATAGTGTTTTTTTGATTTGGTGGTTAATTTTTTTTTTAATAAGTTCATTATATTTTTGGGAACATTACATAAATAAATGTCAATGGAATATTTTTGGCTAGTATAGAATTTCATGTTAAATTGGATTATAATATTTTACAAATAAATAAAATGGTAACTTTGAGAATCAGGTATGACATTACAATGGCTTTATGGTGATTTAGATTATTTATGGGAATTATTAATATAATTTTGATAATATACTTCTAGTGAACATATAGTTTGGGTATGTGACATTATGATTTATTGATGTTTGAGGATAAATGTTACGTTGATTTTGGAAAATATGTGATTAAATAATTATAATTTTTAGGATTCAAATTTTATAAGAAATATTTTTTTGGTTTTTAGGGTTTTTTATTTATAAACTGATTTAAGTTTAAATTTATATGTAACTTTCATGGTTTTCAAGATTAAAGTATTATTTCTTCATATGAAGGTTTATTCATATTTGACGTTATCTTAATTTATTCTAACCATTTTAGTGTTTTTTAATGGATAGAATTACGAGGAATAAATTTTCATACATTAGTGGATCTTATAATCCAATAAAACAAAATTTTAGTTCTTTAGGCATGCAATTTCATCATGGTTTTTTATCATTTAAAATATTATGTGATGTATAGATGGCAAACTACTGAAAACAGAATAAAAGGAGAAAATCATGTTATTTTATAAAGATAAATTATTTAATATATTTTCTATTATTATCTATCTCGATGGAAAAATAATTCCTTATACTCTAGAAAGACAAAGATAAATATATCATGTCATAAATGGAAAATATTGATCAACTATAAAGGTATGGTTTTTGAAACTCATTGACAAGTATGAGTCTAAAAATATTAAATGAATAGTTTAAGAATTATTTTTTAAAGGAAAATATTACTAGTCTTAACATAGATATTAATGTTCTTTTAAAAAATAAATTTAATTAATTTATATTAAATGGTATTTCATTCAGCTTATATATATTTACTTTTCACTATATATTCCATCTCTTTTCTTGTTTTTTGAGGTTCCATTATTATGGATACATTTAAATAAATTGTTTTAAAAGAAAATTTCAACTTCATTGAATTTATTCTAAAAATGGTATTAACCCTTGCCTATAATACCTTAGAAAAAAAATTTGAGTATGAAATTTTTTTAGGGGTGAGAATGTAACCCCCAGAGATTAAAGTTTGCATCACATTAAATAAATATCTTGTTGAATAGAGTGTCTTATATGAAACAATGAACCTAAGTGTGTTTGAAAATTTATTAAAATTAATGGTGCACATTAATTCATCCTTAATATTTAATTTGAAAAATAATTTACACACCCTTGTAAATGACATGAAATAAGGTTAAGAACATTTTATGTCTAACATAATCATTTTTATATTAAAGAGTGTATTCTTTATATTATTGATTTTAAATATAAAGATAATTTTATGAATTTTATAATTTGAATTTTATAAAATAAAATTCATTTTTTAATGTTGTATGTTAAAATATTTTTATTATAATTTTTTTATCTTTTTGAATAGATTTATTATTTGGTGTATAGTGAAAAATGTCGATTTTTCATGTACTTTATTTTTAAGTTATTATCATGATATAAGATTAAATTTAAATATTATAAAACTTTTTTCCTTGAAATATATATATATTTAATCATAAATATAATTATTTTGAAAATATAATGTTGAAAATAAAAAACTATCTTTTAAATTTTTGGAAATTGAAAGTAATGTTTTTATTTAAATATAAACTAATTTTGGTTCATATTTATAAATTATATTTTCTAAAGATTATTTTTAGTTGTTTATGTAATTAAAGTAAATTTTTAATCATTTTATTTTACCTAATTCATTTAATTACTTGGGAAGAAACATTATACATGATTTTTGTATAATATCAATATTATGATTTAAAAAGTCATTGTCCTAAAAACATCTTTTCATTATGTTATGAGTACTTAAATTAAATGTAATTTTTAAACATAAAAAAATTGAATCGTTTAAAATTTATTCCTTATTTAGTATTATTATATTGAAATTAATTAATATGTCTAATTTCATGTTTTGTCATGATAAATATTTACCATGTAAAAATTTTACCACTACTGTAAGGGTTAAAAGGATTAATGAAGGGATTGGATTATGAGATAAGACATAAAATATCTCTAAAACATTTCTTATATTTTTTAAAGTTTTATTGGATTTTTACCTTAGCTTATTCTATCTTTGAAAATGTTACTATTTGGTTCCACTTTATTTTATTATGGAATTGCATTTATATTATAAAATTAATATAAAAAATGTCACATTGCTCACATAATATTTTTTTCTCATAATGATATAGATTAAAAATAATTTTTTTTAAAATTTCAAGATCATAATACTTACGATTAATTAATTAAATTTATTTCTGATTTTAAATTTTATTATAGTTGTCTAAAATTATTTGGTATTGTAAACATGGTGATTGTGTAAGGAGTAAAATATATGAAATGATTTTAAAAAAATCAAAATTGATTCATTTTAGAAAAAATATTTTACTAAATGAATATTATAAATCATTATAAAGGATATTTTATTAGTTAAGAATTTTTATTCAAAATACATTATTATCTCTCTTCTTTAAAATTTAATGTATGTAAATTATCTTGAAATAACATTAAGGGTATTTAATGTTAAAAAATATTTTATTAGTTGATTTAAAAACCATAAAAAATTTATAAGTGGTATGTAGGAATGGTTAATGTTCTATAATTTCATCCATGGTCCAATTCTGATCTAATTAAGATTTTTCAAATTACATTTAAGACTTTTGAAGATATAATATTTGTGGAAACAGCATTTTTTTTTTGATAAAAGGTGACTTCTATAAAACCATTGAAAAGGGACTTATTAGTTCTATTTTCTCATAATAAAATACCTACATACCTATAAAAATATATCTTTCCATATTACTAAGCCCTGTGTTTTACCATAAATTCCTCCTCCAAATATCATAAGTTCAATTGAAAGGAGTATATTAAATGAAATGGTATAAGTCTAAAATGAATTCTTTCAAGATTATTGATTCTTCTATATCATTCAACTATATTATAAAAATCATAATATAATAACATACATACATTTAAAATTTTTAAATTTTATTATGTTAATCTAATAACTATTTTCAACGACATTTATGTCTTATGAGAAATGAAAATATCACTAGTGTGTACATACAGAATACTACCTCCATAAAGAGACATGTTTCATTTTTCATCACCACCTCACAAAAAAGTTATAAAGATGGATTTAATAGATATATATTTTTTATGAAATAAATTTGATTTTATGAAGATAAAATATTGTTTAAATTCTTACCCTCTCATCTGTTGGAAAATGGAAAATTTCCCGTGTGCGCATGTGTGGTCTACAACCTCTATGAAGAAATATAATTCATTTTAAATTACCTACCAGAGGGTTGGTAATTATGATATACATAATACAAAAATGATATATATAATATTATTTATATTATTTGATGTTAACCCTTTATCATCTATATTTTCATTCAATCTATTAGAAAAATATAATTTTCACTCATACGTACATGCGGAATACCGCCTCTATGAACGATGCATCACAATTTTCATAACCAATTTATATGAATGGTTCTAAAATTATATTGAATGTATAAAATTTAAAATTATGTAATCTTTAATATTTTTTAGATGGTGTAACCATTAACCCTTTCACATCAGTCATCTAACCTAATTTATTTTACAGGTTAAGGAATGAGCAACCTCAAAATATAGGATGTGAACCTAACTGTTTCATTAATTAAATAGAAAAAAGTAATAAATGAATGAAAATGAATAGTTATTGAAAGATAAAAATAAAAAAAATTATAAATTACATAGATAAATAATATAATATTATTATTTATGAAGGTAAAAGATGTACGTGGTGAGTCAAGAGATGAGGTGAGTCATTTTTCATTAAACTAATGTTTTAAATGTTTCAAACTCTTTTAGTCCCACACCCATGTTATTTTATAAATTTTAATAATTTTATTATTTATGATAAAAATATTGTTAAAGGATATTTTCTGCAACTTTTTAATTTCATTGTAATTGTTTTAGAAAGGCATCTGTTCAAATTTTTCCATAAGTTTATTTTTGAATTTATTTATCAAAGTAAACATAACTAATTTAAAAAATAAATAAAATATGGAAATAAATGAAATAAAAGGAATAATAATATTGTAATTAACATGTAAAGTTTTACTAATTAAATATAAAATTAACATAATTTTATTATTTTGGAATGTAACAGATGTACATTGTGATTTGGGACATGCGGTAAGGTATTTATCTTTAAAAAATTATTTTAAATGTTTTAAATTATTTAACATCCATGCTTATGTTTTTGTAAAATATTTAAAAAAATTTATTTATAAAGAAAATACTATAAAAGGAAATTTTTATTTACCTTTTAATTTCCTTTAAAAAATCAAAAATGGTTATTTTTAATATTTTCTAAAAAGTTATATTTTAATTTCATCAAAAAAGGAAAATAGAATGTTTTTAAAAGGTTCACTACAAGTTCACCTTTTCCTGCAATTATAATAGTTATTAATTATCAATACTTATCTATAATATTCAATTATATTTCAAAAATAATTTATTGATGTTGTTCTGGTTTGATTTATTTTAAACATTTTCTAATGTAGATATTACTACACATTTTTATAATAATACTAAAAGTTATTCATATAAGATTAAATGTAAAATCTTTTGAGTTTTATGATGAAAATTAAAAACAATATATTTTATATATTCTATAGGATATGGTGTGGGGATGAAAAGCACACAAGATATATTTTCTGTAATTTTTTTTATTTTTATGTAATTTTTTTTCACTTTGTGATTCCTAATTTATGATAATTTTCTATACTGATTTAAATTTTATCAATTATAGTAAATTATTTTGAAATTTTATCAATATTCCAAGATTCATAAAAAAACTAGCCATATTTTCAAGGAAATACATTATAAAATTATGTATAAAATTAAAATATCATTAAATTATAAAATAAACAAAAATAGTTTCCTCTAAATATTTCTTAATTCACAATATCCTTTATAAATTCATCAATTATTTCTATCAACATTTCTAAAAATCTGTTAATTTTGTAAAAACTTAGTTCATTTTTTATATTTAAATTTAATTTTTATTCTAATCAAAATAAAAATTACATTTATATTTAATGGAAATAAATTAAGAGAATTTTTGTAACTTCCCAGCTCCTGAAGCCACCAAGAGGCGCCCCATACCCGGTTGGTCACATGGCCTCAAGTGCATTTCCCCAAACTCCAAAGGCCGCCAACTAGCAGCATGGGCCTTGGGTGTGATAGTGTGGAAACTATGCCCTCATTGGTAGAGTAACAAAGTAGAAGTAAACAACATGCAATAATGGAAGCATTAATAATCCATACAGGAGTAAACAGTAGAATACTAAAAGTAAGAAATAGCTGGAGCACACACACACACACACACACATATATATATATGAATTATGCATGATAAATTTGTCTATGAAAACATCCAAACAAACCAAAATGATGAAATACAAATAGTACTAAACCAAAGTACAATGAAATAAAAAAACATCTCATTAGCATCGCAAGCCTAATCTTGGTCTCATGCTATCTAGCTCCACAGTATGTCAAGTACCTGAAGTAGAAGGATGTTTTCCCTTATCTATACCTGCAACAATATAATCTTTTTGGGCCTAAAAGAATGTCCCAAAAAGGGTGTGGCAATAAATCCCAATAGAAAACCACCCAAAGATCTGTACCTAATAGTCAGTGAATATATGGTAGGTAAAAGTACAGAAAACAGTAAACAGGAAAGTACTCAACATTAAAAAATCCATTATTTCAATATCAAGCAACAGCTAAACAAGAAGCTAAACAAAAATAGGTAACCCTCTGGGAAGTACTCCTAGACCATCCCCTCTAGTTCTACCTAACAAGTAGATGAAACCTTATAGGCAGTACACTCAACCTAACCCCTGTAGTTCTATCACAAGAATATATAAATAGACTCTCTTTGGAAGCTCACACAGTAAATTCCCCATATACTCTAAGGTAGTCAACGACTCTCTAAGGAAGGTCACATGGTCAATTCCCCTTATAGCTCCAAGTTCAAGGACTCTCTAAGGAAGCTCACTTAGTCAATTCCCTTTGTAGCCCAAATTCTTTCAAATAATTCAAAGACTCTCTGAGGAAGCCCACACAATCAATTCCCCTTATACTCTAAAGCATTCAAGGTATCTCTGAGGAAGCTCACTCGTTCAATTCACCTTATATCCCCAAGTGACCCTAGGCTCTCTGAGGAAGCTCACTCGGTCAATCCCCCTTATAGCCTAAGTGCTCAAAGACTCTATGAGGAAGCTCACCTGGTAAATTCCCTTTATAGTCTACTATACCGTGTTCTCACAATCCTGTGTAGTTCAACAAGCATAGAAATGAAATATGGACAAAGTAAACCTATAGAACTACTTGGCTAACCAGTCTACAGCATATCAAGCATGTTAGGATACAAACTCTCCACCCTATAGCAACAGGCATGGAAAACAGGAAAGGTGGCCAAAAAGGCTATGCAGGACCAAAAAATCGTAAACAGATCATGTGTGGGAAAAAACATCCAAATCATATCAATCAAACCTATTCATATCCAATTAACCTCTACACAAGCATACAAGCATGGCAGGCAATCAACGGGGGTAAAAATGGTAAACACGCAATACCTCGTTCAAGGGTATTGGTCAACATAATACTCAAAGACCTTCAACGAAAAGGGACAAACCACCTACCTCGGTGTTAGGAGATTGATATATGTTATCCTAGATGATTTAATCATTCAAGAACACCGTAGATCTACAAGAATTCCTAAAAGGATCAACTGAGGATAACTTGGAAAAGAATAGAAATCAATAAAAGTTGCACAAGTAGAAGGAAGAACTCACTAAGTAAATCCCAACGCAATTGATGGTGTTTGATTCAGTGATCGGGTAGAGGCTCAGGGGCTCGGAGAAGAAGTGCAGTCGCACAGGTTCTCTCGGAAGAACGAAACCTAGAAGAAGGGTGTTATGTCTGTTAGACGTTGTCCTATTGCGTTTAATGAAAAAAAAGTACACAGTGTGTACTTTTAAAGTACATGGAGTGTACTTTCCTTTTTCATAATCCTTTTTAAGAAGACTCTATGTCACCCCCACATGGTCGTGTGCATGGCTGCTACACGGCCAGCACACGGCTACCCGTGGTAACTGAGTACATGGCATGTACTCATAAAGTACACGGTGTGTTCTTCAAAAATTTCAGAAAATTCCTATTTTTCTCAAAAACGACCATAAAAGGAAAAACATACCTGAGAAGAAGATTTGGGTTCTTACAAACTTCCCCCTTAATGAAATTCATCCCCGAATTTTTCTAACATGGAATAGAAGAAGAAACCCCGAATAGCTTCAACCACTTTGATCATACATCAGCCTCCCTCTCCCAAGTCTCGTCCCATACTCACCTAGGCTTCTATAGTACTCGTACCAAAGGAACTGATCATCCATGGATAACCTTCGTATTGTGATCGAAAATCTAGATAGGAAGCTCCTCGAGAGAACCCACTTTCAACTCAACCTCCTCGAGGTGAAACACATGAGACGGGTATGAAAAGTAACGTCAGAGCTAAGAAATGAGAAAATTTCCATGCATAGCCTGGTACCTCTGAGGTAACTACAACTAATAGGAAACCGTCCCAACACTCTCCAACACCTCAAACGGCCTAACGTAGCTCAGAGAAATCATACCCTTTCTCCCAATCCTCTTATATCCCAACCTCGGTGGGACACGTAGAAAAACCTAATCCCCGACCTCGAACTCCATTGGTCGTCTCTGCTGATCAGCATAAGACTTATATCGAGACTGTGCCATAGCCATCTTCTTTCTAATAAACTCTATTCTCTCTATGGTCTCCTGAACAAGATGAGGTCCCAGTATAGCTGCCTCTCCTACCTCCATCCAACATAAGGGAGATCGGCATGGCCTACCATACAAAGCCACATAAGGTGCCATCTTAATAGTTTCATGAAAACTATTATTGTAGGAAAACTCCACAAGAGGTATGTGGTTCTCCCAAGAACCTCCAAAATCTAGGATACATGGAAAAAGTATGTCCTCAAGAACCTGAATCGTATGCTCGGACTGGCCATCTGTCTGGGGATGGTAAGCTGTATCCAAAAGTACATGTATACCCAAAGCCTTCTGAAGCCCCTGCCAGACCCGAGAAGTAAAACGTGCATCATTGTCTGAGACAACAAAGTGTGGAACTCCATGTAATCTCACAATATCACGAATTTACAACCATCCCAGATCATCAACACTGATGGTCTCCTTGATTGACAAGAAGTGAGAAACCTTCGTGAGTCTGTCAATGCAAACCCAAACTGCACCATTCCCTCGAGGCGATCTCGGCAAACTGGTCACGAAATCCATCGCGACGACGTTCCATTTCCACGCGGGAATAGGAAACTGCTGTAAAATCCCTCCTAGTCGCTGATTCTCCGCCTTCACATGATGACAGGTGGAACACATCATGACAAAACCGACAACATCTCTCTTCATTCCTGGCCACCAATACTGACAGTGGAGATCACTATACATCTTTGTGACACTAGGATGAACTGCCCAAACTAATGAATGAAAGTCCAGCATCAGCACCTCGCATATGTCTACTGGCACCCATATCCGCCCCTGGTAACACGAGCTCTCATCCTCGCCTACTGTCCATCTAGGAATAGGGTTCTCTCTAGACACGATTTTGTGTAGGAAAAGGCCTTCTGAATCTAATAGCTACCCCATTCGTACTCTATCAAAGAAGAGTAGAGGTAAAAACTACAGAAGTTAGAAATGTATTCCCCTGTCTGTCATGTAGCTCCAAATACATCTCAAAGAATATATCCATAAGCTTCCACCCACTACTGGCCTCCTGAACTGCCTGTATCTGAGTCCTCCTGCTCAGTGCATTAGTTACTGCGTTTCCATTCCCAGGAGGATAAGCAATCTTGAAATCAAAGGAATGAAAATACTCAACCCATATTTGTTGTCTCAAATTCAGATCATGCTGAGTGAAGATGTACTTGAGACACTTGTGGTCAGTGAAAACAAGAAAATTATCTCCCAGCAGATAATGTATCCAATAGTGTAATGAATGAACAACTACATCCAACTCAAGATCAAGCGTCAGGTAGTTCCTCTCATGTGGTCTCATCTACTGATACTCGTACGTAACGAATCCATCTCTCTTCATAAGCATAGCTCCTAGCATGATACTTGAAGCATCACAATACACAATATATTTCTTTCCTGGCTCTGGAAATACAAGTATTGGTGCTGAATTCAACCTCCCCTTTTTCTCCTGAGAGGTTGAATCACAAGAATTGCACCACAAGAACATTACACCATTCTTAGTCAGACTCGTTAGTGGTTCTGCTAAGCATGAAAAGTCTTATATGAAACGTTTGCAGTATCCATCCAGCCCTAGAAAGCTCCACACCGCAAAGAAATTCTTCGGATTCTCCCAAGAAACTAATGTTCTCACTTTCTCTGGGTCTACTGATACTCCTGTCATTTAAGATAACATGGCCCAAGATGTAAATATCATCAATCCAAAAGTGGCATTTTGAGAGCTTAATATATAACTGATGCACTCTCAGTGAACTCAAAATGATCTCAAGATGGGTAGTATGGTCGTGTCGAGTGTGAGAGTACACCAAGATATCATCCACAAATCCAACCATGAAAGAATCCAAGTATCGATGGAACACTCGGTTTATCAGTGACATGAAAAATGCAGGTGCGTTCGTGAGACCGAACAACATAACCATATACTCGTATAGACTATACCTACTCTGAAAGGCTGTGAGAGGTATATCCAATGGTATAATGTGCAACTGATGATAACCGGATCTCAATTAAATCTTTGAGAACACCTGAGCTCCTAAAATTTGATCAAAGAGGTCATCAATTCTAGGAATGCGATATCGATTCTTGATCATCAACTGGTTCATCTTCTGATAATCCATGAAAAGACTTGGGTATTTTCTACCTTTTTCGCAAACAGGACAGGAGAACCTCAAGGAGAAGTATTGGGCCGAATGAAACCCTTTCCCTGCAACTCCTTTAACTGCTTATTGAGCTCCTGTAACTCTAGTGTAGCCATCCTCTAAGGAAGAACTGACACTGGTGCCACTCCTAGAACAAGCTCAATAGAAAAGTCTACCTCACGCTCTGGAGGAAAACTTGAAAAGTCTTCTGGAAAAGCATCTTTGAAACAACCCACCACTAGAGTATAGTCTAATTGTGTAGTCCCCTAGTCATCCTGATATAAACTGGCAATCTGGGCTATAACTCCTCTCAACCCATGATGTTATGGTCCCGCTCTGCTCTCATGGACATCCTATTCACCATTATGATGAAATGATACACCCTATGGTGATTTGAAACTCACCCTGCGGTAATAATAGTTTACGAAAGCCTGTAAGGGAACTAACTAATCCATCCCAAGAATGAAATCATAGCCTATCATCTCTATGACATAGATGTCCCATAAGAAGTGATACCCACCTACCTCTAGAGGTAACTCCTTGCACTGATGCACACTCACTATTCTAGTCCCAAACGGAGTGTCTAGCATCAAGATATTAGCAGAAGAAAAGATGCAGTGCCCAAGGATCTCCACAACAACAATAGATATAAAGCAATGGGAAGCCCCTGTATCGAAAAGAGTAGAATCTAAAAATGAGGATACTAAGTTCATGCCTCGAACTGTAGAAGTTCTGGGATCCTTCTCCTGCTGGGTCTGCTCCACTACAAAAGTCTGGCCTGCACCGCAAGCATGTGACCCGGACTGACCACTCTGAGCTGATCCACCTTATTGTCGCTAGAATCCAGGTAACTGGATAGCCCGTCCATGACCTCCACCTCAGCCCGAACAGCTGGAAGAACTCTAGTTCCCTGACTAATGAGAAACTGGTAGTGATGCTCCTGAATGAGGAGTCATAGAAGAACCCTTATCACCAGCTGCAGGTGATAAGATCTGATAGAAGCGTTGAAGATGACCCATCTTACAGTAATATCGGCACTCTACTAGGTATCTTAAGAAATTTGGCCTCGTATGCCCACCCTTCCTGCACTTGAATCACAACACCTGGCTACCAAAAGATACATCCCACCGAATCATATCTCTTCATGTAGTCTCCATGTGGTGCTTCTTGCTATTAGCTGGAGGAGCACTAACTCTGGATACCGAACGGCCCTGGTTCACAGCTCCTGAATCCCTCAGATTACGATCTGTGATCAGCAACTGGTTGATGATAGAGGATATCAAAGTAAACCTGAAGATGTTCAACTAAGATCAGATGTCATTCCTTGGACCATTCTCAAACTCTTGTGCAAGGAACAACTCATCACCTCCAGGAATAGGCGTGAAACACTACAGCTCAGTGAAGCGAGAGGAATACTCCATAATAGAAAGATTACGCTTCTCTAGACTCATGAACTCTTGGGGTCAATCGGCCCTCAATGTCTCTGGTCAGAATTAGTCATAGAAGATAGGTCAAAACTCATCCCAAGCCATATTTTGCTGGTGTCCCGCCTATGAGATCACATGCCACCACCTCTTGGAAGAGTCTTGAAAAATGTAGGTAGTAAGATTTACCCTCCTCTCTGAAGGTATCTCCTAGTGCTCGAACATCCTCAGCGTGGCTTCTAGCCATAACTCTATATCCTGGGGTCCTCCATCCCTTCAGAAAGTGGTAGGATGTTACTGCTGATAGACCCATGTCAATTCTTCCACTGAAGGGGTAGGAGGCGACACTCCCTGAAAGGTCAGCATCATCCTCATAAATCCCTCCCTGAAATGTGCATCAGCACCTGTGTCTGGTAAAACGGCCGGTGCCAAGACTGGTACAACAGGAAGATCTATTGGAAGTCCCTGATTAGGCATATCTGGTGTCTGAATCCCGCCTAGAAACTAGTATACAACTGGAGGAAATCTTGGTGGCTTGACTCTGCACGTTCAAGCACACACCTTAGATCAAGATTATCAAGGAATGAAAACATGAATCGTAGGAAGGGAAATGATGAAAAAAAGCATTAAAATTTAACAAAACAAGACTACACGGCATGTACAACTCTTACACGGCATGTTCCCTTAATCCATTCACATGGGTTTGTACTTATGCCGAAACTGATGGTGTAACACCCAAACCACACGGTTTGTTGTCCTAACACACATCGTGTAATTGATTCCTCTTTCCCTGCCCGAGTCATTCTACACGGTTAAGCCACACGGCTCTCCTAATACAAGACTACATGGTGTTTTCAAGATAGAAACGTTGTGTACTAGACAAGCTTCACCTGGCTCGTGTTATTAGTGGCATGGCCTAACACACTGCTCACACCAAACGACATTTTCCAGATGAACACGACGTGTAAAAAGAAGGATAACACCGACCCATGTTGTTCATGACACGGCCGGGTACCTGGGTCTGACTACATGGCGTGTTTGATCCTGAAACGATGTGTATAACTTAAGGATTATCCATCTGTGTTGTTAGTTACACAGGAAGACATAGGGTTAACACTACACTGTGTGTACAACTAGTACACGGCGTGTTCCTGCAAGAAATTCCCTATCCCGTGTGTCTGCTCCCATGGCCTATGAAACAGTTAGATACTACACATTGCGTACATAATGTACACGGAATGTACATAATAAAAATAGTTTCTTCTCAAAAGTAAGAACACATGGTGTGTACTTAACATTACACGGCGTGTATTCTAGGTTTTTTCAGACAGTAAGCCTCAAAAACTACTCCAAAGCCCAGAAAACACTGAAACGAACACCAAAGTGTGAAATTTTGATCCGTCAGGGCCCATACTCCCCGTAAATCAATGTCTGACATATTATAAATGTTATAACAAGAAAAAGGGTAATGATACACCAAATTATGGTTTGTGAGGGCCCATAACACCTCAAGAACCAATGTTTAGCGTTCATTTAAACAAAAACTTACACAAACAATACCCTATCAAGTTGTAGGTATTTTATGAAGGCATTTATCACAAAAAAATGAATATTCTATACAACATCTATCACAATAACATGCAATAACTAATGCATCCTTGATGGAAGTGAAAAAATGCATGACATGTGATTTCTAGCAAGTGCCTATATGATGCATGAGATGGAATACCCTCATCTCATTAGGTTTTAATAGAAATAGAACCTCAATAACATCATCAAAAACAACACAAATCATGTGAATCACTCAAGGTGAAATAAAATCAACTATAATAATTGAAAAAATAGGGAAAATTAAAATTAAATGAGGTAGATTGACTTTTCCCTGTACGCGGGTAAGCTACTCCCAGGTATAGATTATGACCAAGTACCATTTCCATCATATCCCTAACTATAGACATTAAACAATAAGTCAAGAAGAAAATAATCCTTTGATCGCGCTTTGTAATATCTCGGTTCCAGAATCCAACTAGAGTTGCCCCGTAATCGATTGGTCACATGGCCTCAAGCGCATTTCCCCGAACGCCAGAGGCTGCCAACTTGTAATGAGAGCCTCAGGTGTGATAGTGGGGAAACTATGCTCTCATTGGAAGAGTAACACAGCAGAAGTGAAAAACATGCAATAGTGGAAGTAGTAATAATCCATGCAAGAATAAACAACAGAAAGCTGATTGTAAGAAACATCTGGAGCACATATATATATATATATAATTCATGATACATATATCTAGGAAATCATCCAAAAAAACCACAATGATGGAATACAAACAGTACTAAACCAAATTACAAAGAAACAGATAAACATCTCCTCAACATTGCAAGCCTAAGCTTGGTCCTATGCTCTCTAGCTCCACAGCAAGTCAAGTACTTGAAGTAAAATTTCGTCTGCCCTTATCTATACCTGCAGCAATATAATCTATTTGGGCCCAAAATCATGGCCCAAAAAGGTTGTGAGACTAAATCCCAGTAGGAATCCACCCAAATATTTGTGCCTAACAGTCAATGAATATATGATAGGTAAAAGCACAGAAAATAGTAAATAGAAAAATACTCAGCAGTAAACAATCCACCATTTAAATATCAAGCAATAGTTAAACAGGCAGCTAAACACAAACAGGTAACCCTCTGAGAAGCACTCACAGCCCATCCCCTCTGGTCCTACCTAACGAGTACAAGCAACCCTCTGGGCAGTACACTCATCCTAACACCTTTGGTTCTTTCACAAGAATATAAAAATAGACTCTCTGAGTAAGATCACACAATCAATTACCCTTATGGTCTAAGGTAGTAAAGTACTCTCTGAGGAAGCTCACATGGTTGATTCCCTTTATAGCCCCAAGGTCAAGGACTCTATGAGGAAGCTCACTCTATCAATTCCCCTTATATCCCAATGTCGTTCAAGTAATTCAAATAGTCTCTGAGGAATCTCACATGGTCAATTCCCCTTATAGTCAAAAGTAGTCAAGGACTCTCTAAGGAAGCTCACTCAGTCAATTATCTTTATAGACTCAATTCGTTCTAAGATCTCTAAGGAAGCTCACTCGGTCAATCCCCCTTATAGCCTAAATTGCTTAAAGACTCTCTGAGAAAGCTCACTTGGTCAATTCCCCTTATATTCAACCACACCAGGTTCTCACGGCCCTGTGTAGGTTAACGAGCATAGCAATGAAATGTGGCCAAAGTAAACCTATAAAAATATTTGGCTAACCAGTCTATAGCATATCAAGCATATCAGGATACAAACTCTCCACCCTAAAACAATAGACATGGAAGATAGGAAAGGTGGCCAAAAAGGCTAAGCAGGACCAAACAATCGTAAACAGATCATGCATGGGAAAAACCTTCCAAATCATAGCAATCAACCCTATTAATATCCAATTAACCTCTAGACAAGCATACAAGCATGGAAGGAAATCAATGGGGGTAAAAAGAGTAAACATGTAATACCCCATTAATGGGTATTGGTCAAAATTTCACATAATACTCAAATAATATAAATGAAAAGGCACAAAACGCCTACCTCGGTGTTAGGAGATTGATATTTGTGATCCTTGAGGCTTGAATCACCCAATAACACCGTAGATCTACAAAAATTCCTAAAATTTTCAACCGAGGATAACTTGGAAAAGAATATGAATCATGAAACGATGCTCAAGAAGAAGGATGAACTCATCAAGGCAATCCAAACGCAATTGAAATCGGTCAAGTCGGACACCAGATGAAGGATCGGGGGCCCTATGACATCGGTCAATCCAAACGCAATTGACATCTACTTTTAATTTACACTGTGTGTACTTGCCTTTTTCGTACTCTGCTTTAAGCGGCCTCCAGGTCACCCCCGCATGGCTGTGTATGTGGACACTACACGGCCAGCAAACGACTACCCATGGTAGTCGAGTACATGGAGTGTACTCATAATGTAAATTGCGTGTACTTCGAAAATTTTCATAAATTCCAATATTTCTAAAAAATGACCAAAAAAAGAAAGACAAAACTAAAAAGAAGATCTGGGTTCTTACAATTTTATCTTAAATTGTTTGTTAATATCATCGGGAATATCATATTTTTCACAAATTCACAAATGATATTGAATTTTATATGATAATTAACAACTCAGAGTGATACATACTCATTTAAAAATCGATAAAAGTTCATACCTAATTGAAAATGATCTTTATAGTATAATATTTTTTCACTTATAATATATGGGAAATCAAAAATTTCACTAGAAATAACAACTTATCAAATTTACCAAAAACATATTAAATTAAAACATAAAAAACATTTCTGAATAATCAGCTAACTACTATAAAATTCTTAATGGATTCATCACTTTTAACCCAAAGTTATTTAATATTGAGTACGATATGATATTCACATTTTGACATTATTAACACAATGATATTCCATGTTTTAATGTCATAATATGAAAAGGTATAAAAATAGTACATGGATATATTTGTTTCATCGGAAAATTCATTAACACCACAACTAAAAAATTTTATATGAGAGAAATTATACTCATCTCCTCAATAATGTTCTTATCACAATCCATCTCTTTAATGAAGATTCCATACATAGTAATGTTTTTTAAATATTTAGAGAAAGGAATTTTCATATGAATTATAATAAATAAAATTATAAACTCATCGCACTTGTTATACATATTTCATTGTTATAATATCCTCAAAAGTGATAATTTTTATATTATAAGGTGTTATAACATTTTCTTTCTTAATATACATATAATTTTACATTTTTTTATTTTTTAACATATTAAACAAGTTTTTTCTCTTTCATAACTACTTTTATTCATGATGACCACTACTCATAAATGTGGTGAACATCAACTATCCTTTCAAATTAACCTCTATATTACCTATAAAAGATTATTCCTTTCATTTATTTATTTGAAATTAAATCTACCTTAAATAAGACATCCATATTATGATTTATTTCACATGATTTTTTTAAGGCGACGTATATTTAAATCAAGAACTTCATTAAATTATTCTCTAATAAAAAACATTTATTGATATAAAAATTGTACCATAACATTTTTTAAAATCTATGTGGACCTCTACTTAGTTGAAAGGATTGATCACTGAATCCATAGTTTACTAGTGACATATATCCATAATTAATTAATTTTTTTATATTAAATACATTAAAAATAAATATAATATATTGAAATACATTTCTTATACAGAAATAATATTTAATCGTCATATTTATTCATGATTACTTTAATATGTTCTTCTATGAATCTATATAAATCCACAATGTGTAATACTCTTTTTTACGGAATTATCTTTACTTTTTTATTTAATTTTTTTCAAAGAATATTATCTAAAAATTAGTATGACTCATTTTGGTGTTTCCTTATCAACGTAACCCTATCACTGGAACAAACAATAATGGATAAGATTTCTAAAATAATTCCATAAATATCCAAAAATCAATACAGTTACTTCATATAATATTTATTGAAGTTTGAAATATAAATAATGATAAAAAGTTTTTTATGGAGAAAAAATCATGAACAAAAGATTATTTACATATTATATCATTTATTAATGGAACCTGGAATCATGATTTGAGTTCACAATAAAGAATGTTTTCTTTATGAAAAAACAAATCTTAATCTTAAGGTGTCATCGCAAACTCAATTGAATAGACAAAATTTACACTTCTTAAGGAATCACGATAACTGGGAATTAATATCTTCATGTGAAAACCCTAAAATTTGAATATTTTATCCACTACTTATATAATCAATGAATTTATCATAAAATTATTTTATGTGATTCATATAGCAAGAATGTTAGGCCTCATACCCATGGTTGTGATTAACATTATCCACATTTATTATCATATTTTTACAAAATGATCTCTTTCTTGATGTTACCTATGTCCAAACAATGTTATCTTGTCTCCCTTTCCCCTAAACATCCTCTCAATATAAAGATCATATGAAGATTGTTTCCATCGTAGAAATTTTATTGGGTTTGTGTTTTGTATTATTACAATATATTTTCTAAATTTATAAATTCATAATTATATTGTCAATGTTAATCTTTTAGTATGCATTAAATTTTTAGTTCATTTTTAAAACCACAGTGAAATGTTTTTTCCCTATAATACTACATTGATCTAAAAATTTATGATCAATGAATCCATGTAACGTTTATTTAAATTATAACTACTAAAAATAAAAATAACGATTGAAAAAAATTATGATATGAAATTTCAAATTATATAATTTCAATGTCTATGATTAAATATTAAATAATAAATTGAATTTTTTATAGACCAAAGAAATAAATTAAAATGTGTATTTATCCTGATACTTATTCTCAGATTTTTAATAATAGTTCATTACTTGATATTAATGGAAAATAAATTAAAAAATTAATTGTATTAGCACTATATTAAAACATAAATAATTTCAATTAATTAAATGTGAATGACTACAATTGAATCATATATTTTGGATACTTAATTATAATGAAAAAAATCATTCATAGTTATTATTATAATAAAAAAAGAATAATTCTAGAAGAAAAAAAGATGAATATAAAATGATTACATTATCATTAAAATAATTTAAAACATATAAAGTAAATATATCATGAATTACATCTCTAATATAGGAGAACTATTCACATATAATATAGTGATTATATAAAAATATTATAAAAAATCACAGTGTATGGGGAACCATCCATTTTCATTTTCAACCACTATAAGAGTATGGAAATCTCCTATTATCACTTATAGAAACTTCATATTTCAATATCTAAGGAGAAAATGAATTCCATAACAATAGTTTCATTTAATTTAAAATTATTCTATATATAACCATAAGATGAGGTGACACACCACGATAAATATTTTATCATATCATCAATCCATATCTCTCAAATACAAAATGTTTTCACCCAGTAATCTGATCATCTATATTTTTTTGTATTTTTAGATATGATAACCGTAATGTTTTTAGGTATATTTCATATTTTAAAATACCATATTTCCTTTATTTAAAAATTATTATTGACATGAAATATTTAGTCCCACATTAATTGATTTTTAAATGTTTTCCCATCCAACAAAATGACATGAAAACACTAATACAAGTATTGAATTTCAAAAAAATGTCAATATTTTTTTCCATTCTATTAAAACAATAAATATCATTACCCATTATTAAAAAAATCCATTAACCATTCCCATTTTATGAAAAATGAATTTTCCCTCCATCACATCATAATGTATCATGTTCCAAAAAACAATATTAAAAACTAAAACCATGAAATGTAATATATGTATAATATAAATATTTTGTATCTAAAAAAATTTATAAACTAGTTTTTTATGGAAAAGAATGTTTTGTGCTCTTATTTTATTTGAAAATCTCCAAACTCATCCAAAGAAAATTATATAGTCCCACAGATATAAATTGGACAATGTTATTAGTAGGGACTATAATTTGGACATGGTTTAATTGCATTGGATTATTTAGTGACTATATTTACCAATTTATTATCTATTATGAGTTAATTATTAAATAAGATAATTTTGAAATGAAAATATAATTTTTTTGATATTTTAATATATAAGTGGCCTAAATGAAATTATTAAAATATCTCACTATTTGGGACTCATATTTATATTTTTTTCAGCAAATTATTCCCTGATCTTATATGTTTCTCTAATACACTATATTGTGGGAATTTTATTTATTTCGGTTATTTAATATTATTTTCCTATTTTATATATTTTTTTATCAATTTTATTTTGAATTTATAATAATAAATTATGAATAATAGATATAAAATAATAAAAATTGTTATAATAATGTAAATTAATTAATTAAAATGAATGTTATAAATAAAGAAAATAATAATTTATTTAAAAAAGGGGGAACCTCTCACAAACCATCCCGAGTCAACCCTAAACTGGTCACACAATCAAATTTGTGGCATGGCTCGAAGGGAATTCTCGATCCCCACTGGATAGAAACTAGTTTTGGGCATCAACAGAGTACATAAAGGGAAAACATTCACCCATAAATAAATAAATAAAATGAACACTGTAAAGAAAACAAACATTCCAATACCTAAAAAAATACCAACCTGAACCTCTTTTATATAAGGCTGAAAGGTAAAATAAATATACAATAAAACTGACCGTACAAGATGACTACATGATCTCCAAGTGACCTCAAAGGTCATTCTCCAACACAAAGATCAAAAATCAGCCATAGAGATCAAACATAAGATGAAACCTGCACCAAGGATAAAAAAAAGGAAACTATAGGCATGAGGGTCAAAACTCAATATGTAAGATTGAATAAATCTATTCCAAATTCACCTCCTTTAAAATAAAAGAAACATCAACTAATTTTTTGAAATACAATATATAAAAGTAAGATTTTTTATACATTTTACTTGAAAAAAAGTATGATCCATTGCATACTTCATTTCAAATCCAGGTTTGTTTTCAGTAGTGATACATTAACACTTTCAAGGGGGGAAGTTCTTATTTAATTTTCAAAATGGAAAATGATAATATAAAACAATTTTAATTTAAAAACATTTTTCATAATCATTTGGAAGACAAAACATTACTTTCCAAGAAAGTAACCAAACATGAGAGCACCAAAATAATAATATAATTAGGGCAATGTAAATGAACATACAAGAGTAACCAAGTGTCATAATCATTACTACAAGAATATAATTGAAAATAGCCATGGACAAACCTAGGAGATCATGAATGATCTAGAACATACTAATACATGTTACCGATACCTGGAAGCATAACTCGCATGATAAAATCAAAAACACCCTAACACACCTTACTACCCAAACTCATGAAAGACTGAGGGGAAAATAACATTGTAATAAACACAATATATCCACCTAATATGGGCCAAAACTAGTACATAACCTAGTAAGTTCATTAATCATTCTAAAAAAATATCTAACTATGCTAGGTTCCCAAGTCTCATGTAAAAAAGGAGGTGATAAAACATATTATAACCACGCATCGAATGACATGAATATATCATATATTATATTTTACAAAACATGCATCACCCTGAGTCACTCAAAAGATCAACCTCTATTTCCTACAATGCAGAAATGAATAAATGGGTCTCAAGGATTCCACGGTGAGGACATCCCAACCATTAATATAAATTAGAAAAGACAATTATCGAAGGAGGGCTTTCATGATAATCATTTAACACTTTCATAATGGTTCCAAACGATCCTCAAGATCTCTTCACAATACCAAGAGTTTTCAAAGAACAAAACATCCTTTTCAAAAGAGGTGAAAACACACCACTTCCATTTCACAATAATTTCAGAAAATTTACTTTTTAATAAAAATATCACATTTTAATGTCAATAAATTTACATTAGAATTCCAAACGGGCCATTAACCATCATCACATGTCAAACAACATTTGAAATCCAATACACATTTCTTTTTAAAACCGAAACTACTTAGGGAACTCATAGTAGGAACCAAAAACATAATTTCAATTGTCCCCAATATATATAAAAATCCAAACAACGATTTATATATAAAAAATCACTCATAAAAAACCATCACATATTTTCTCAAACGCATGGTGTTCATAAAATAAAAAAACAATATTATTTATCAAAAAAACAAGGTATAAACTGCCACTTTGCACCCCCAATAATTTATAAAAAAATAATACATAATATTTAACAAATAAGGAAGATGTGGAAAGCATGAAATAAACGAATCAAAACTTTAAAGGCAATTGCAAAGTGTAACCTACATAAAATCCATCGCGTTTCTACAACACACACCCCAAATCACCCCACAAGGGATCCAAAATAAATGTTCTAATAAGAGGAACCCTAAAAACAAAAAAAACTGAAACATAAATTGAGGAAGAAAACTAGATCCACAAGACATAATATGAATAAGATTACAAGAGAAAACGAATGGAAGAGAAATAAAGAGAATAGAGGAGGAAAAATAATTTGAGAAATCTGGCCCCAACTTAAAGAATCCGTAGATATACTGTAACACCCGAGACTTTTATGTTATATAAATCATCAAAGGAATCTTTTTCTACACAACACTTGCTTGGCTTTCTTTACACACAATCGCGACCTTCCTCGATAGCTTGCGTCGTACGCAATACCGAGTTTCACTAAACAACAATATGCTATTAAAACTAGCCGTTATGAATAGTAATAACCACTTTTTGAAATTTTATAAATTTTATTTTTCAAAATGGACTTCATTTTTGGACTCAGAATATCGAAATTAGCCTAGGGTGAAATTTTGGTATTTTTCTGAAAACTTTCAATTTTTGATGAATAGTGAAACCACTAAGTGGTAGGTTAAAAACTGAATTTTGCATAAAACTTAATTTTACTGCTTCTGTGAATGGAATTTCAAAAATCCGACAGATACGGTTGATATCAGTAAGTAAAATGTGGTTCAATGAGATAAAAATTATTTTTTGGTGAATAGTAACTTTTTACTTTTTTTACCACGGTTAATAGTAAATAGGGTAACTAAGAGTAAAAATGATATTACTATTACCCTAACACATGTCCTAATTCTATTGGATAAGTTTAATTAGACCAAAAACAAACTTAGGAATAAAATATGACCATTTAGGCTCACTTGGGTTAGATTAGGACATTTATTATTAATTTATTTAAAGAAGGGTTAAAATAGTTAAAATCAAAGATTAATAAGTAAATAATTTTTAATATGGGGTTATACATAACATAAATTCGACTATAAATATTCATTAGAAAGATAAAAAGATTTCCTACATAATGGTATTTTATTTTTAATTTTTAGACATTAAATAATTTAATTTATTTATTACACAATGATGATGCAGTAATTATCTTATTAATGAAATATTGACATAATTGATGTTATAAACACCAAAATAAATTTAATTTGAGATTTTTTATGAATTCCACTAATTTTCTAGGTTACTATGATATATTAGTGTTGATTTAATCAACTTGTTTCGAACATATAATTATGTTATGACTTTCAAAAAAATCATATATCAAATAGTGTCAAAATTGACACAAAATAGTTTTTAAATCAAATATTATATTATTAATTGTTATTT
The DNA here is from genome assembly GCA_963277665.1 of Viscum album. Taxonomy (NCBI): domain Eukaryota; kingdom Viridiplantae; phylum Streptophyta; class Magnoliopsida; order Santalales; family Viscaceae; genus Viscum; species Viscum album. Next base: position 947,197,953 of record OY728155.1, on the reverse strand, counting down.
TATTCCTAAAAATCTAAGGTTCGGCAAAATAACTTTTATAAGGATATATATATTAATAATGAACAATTTGGGGTTCGTTTGACATGTTATAGTAAGTTTATTAACCATATAGTGAAAGAAAACAAAAAGACACGGTAAAAGTTAAATTAATTAACTTAGAGTTAAATCTAATTGATAAGGTTAAAATAATACCCTAAACTTGTCTAAATCCTATTGGTTGATAGGATTTCGACCCATCCCCACTCTACCTTCGAAATAAGACCCTTTGGAACCATTATAAACCGATTTTGACTTTAATATAAAATAATATTTTGAGATATTCCTAAGGTGCCCCTCTCCTCCCTTATAAAAGGGCACCTCCTCCCCCTCCTCCTCACACCAATTGGAGCACTCAAGCTCGGCCAACCCCTGCCATTTTCTCCTCTCCACTTCCCTAGAATAATCCTAGAGGTCCTGGTCTTCTTCAAAGACCAATCTTAGTTCCCTAAGTGGAGGATTCAAAGAGGCGTTCCAAAGAAGAGGTAATATCCATTACTGATCTTTTCAATTTCTTTCTTCTTCAACTTCTTCTTCTTTAGTTTTTTCATGATAAAGTAATAACATTAGTATTACTTACATACTGATATGTTAGTATAAATATGAAACAACCCTAATTCACCTTCTGTCCATCCTACGGAAAAATGAAATCACCGCGTGTGCGTACGTACGGAATACCGTCTCCACGTCGTGGTGTAATCTATTTTCCACCATCACTTTACAAGGATGGGTATAATGGTGTAATGAGTAACTATTTATGATAATTATAAATTAATATTGACACTGAAATAATATATATATAATCCAATACAGTTCCACGATCATAGGAACGATATCATCACTCGTGCGTACGTACGGAATACCGTCTCCACAATGTGATGCGACTCGTTCTACATGATCATCATTACATAGTAATTATATAAATTGAATGAATAAATATGATATATGTTACACTAATACCATTCTGGATATAAGGTATCTATAACCTTAAAAGAATAATTAGAATGTATTCGGCAAAACACGCATAAGAACAAAAGGCAATAAAAACCCGAGTAACAAGTAACAAAGAAATATTACTATCAAGAAGCTAAGAATACGACCATATATGATATCATATCAATATGTATGATTCTGGAATAAGTCAATAACATTATTTAAACCATTATACAGGATCTTCGGACACGTACAAAGAAAATTGGACCTAAGGTAATGGAAATATCACAATCTCATTTTTATCCGAGATTGTTTATACTTTGGCATTTACTGGGGTGTATTTTATCATCCACATCCATATTTCCTCAATATGTAATATTTATATCCTTATACAATAGTTTATATTCAATTTTACCCTTCGGTAAATTTTTAGTAAAGGATATGAAAGGAATATTTTGTCATTTTTCGTACGAGGTACTTTTTTGACTTTTCCAACAAAAGTACGAGAAAAATGTTTTTTTAACTTATACGGCATGAATGGATTTTTAAAACATTATTTACAAGAAGCTTCCTTTACAAGTTTTCAAGTTTATTTTTAATCATCTTCTTTTATTTTAAAGTCGTATGACATGTTATGAAAGGAAAAATGTTTTTGAAGTAGAAAGGATATTTTCCTCAAGAATGGAGTTCAAGTATTTTATCAAAATTATTTTCCATCTAAGATAATAAAAGGGTTCTGTTTTTATCCCTATTATTGCATGGATTTTATTATGTTGTGATGGAAATATTTTTATGAATTCCTTTATCTTATATGATTTGTTTTATGATGTCATGTTGTTTAAGAATTCCATTTTTATTACATGGGTTACGCTATGATGTATGGTTTATGATTATGTGGCACACATAAGAAAGGATTCATTATAAGATGGGTGGGACCTATATCTCCCTCCAATGCATTGGGTAAAGATTTTATATCTCATGAGATAGACATGGCTGGAACGGTAGGTTATACTGGTTCAGTGAACAGGACTGGAACGAGGGTGACTCAGTTCAGAAAGGGACTTTGTCCACTAAGATAGTCTTGGCAATGAGTCATGACTAACAAGAAATGATTTTCCATGATTATGTGTGCATGCCACAAAGTTTCAAGTTTTATGTTATGATTATGGGGATCTCATTTTCACTTCTATGATTTATTCCATGTTAAGATATTATGATCTCTTTTGCAGGTTTTGATTTTCAAAAAGATATGATATGATTTTTTTTCCCTTATTTGCCCTTGTTGAGAATTTGAGATCACCCTTTTATGTTTTCTTTTCCCCAGGTTAGGAAGATGGATATTAAGTAGAATATGCTAAAAGGTACCCTAGATATGATGAAATAAATGGGAGACACTGTAGAAGATTTATGAACCAGTTGTTTATGTTTCCCAGTTTCTAAAGACACTATACCTATACGATCCTTTGTGGTTTTGTCATATGTTGTAATAAGTGTGCTTCAATTTTGAAGTATTAACAATGTATGTAAAGTATGGGTCGTCATAGTTGGTATCAGAGGAAAGGTATAGTCAACCTTTGGAAGCACGAAGATGTATAGGGACCTGAAAGAGTACTTCTGGTGGGATGGCATGAAAAGAGATGTTGCTGAATATGTCTCTCGATGCTTGGTTTGTCAACAAGTTAAAGATGAGAGACAGAAGTCTAAGGGGATGTTACAACCATTACCCATACCCGAATGGAAATGGGAAAACATCACTATGGACTTTGTCACAGGACTTCCTAAAACATCCAAAGACAATAATGCTATCTGGGTCAGAGTTGATCGTCTTACAAAGTCTGCACACTTCATTCCTATTAGAGAGGATTTCTCTCTAGATCAGCTTGCCAGGATATATGTAAAGGAAGTGGTAAGATTGCATGGAGTACCACTTTCTATTATATCTGATCGGGATCTGAGATTTACCTCCAAGTTCTGGCGAAGTCTTCAGCATACTCTGGATACAAAGTTGAGTTTCAGCACTGCTTATCATCCCCAGACAGACGGTCAGTCTGAGAGAACAATTCAAACCCTAGAAGATATGTTGAGAGCTTGCTCTATGGATTTCAAAGGAGGTTGGGATCAACACCTACCTTTGGTGGAATTTTCTTATAATAATAGCTTTCACTCCAGTATTCAGATGGCTCCTTATGAAGCTCTCTATTGAAAGAAATGCAGGACTCCAACTTACTGGGATGAAGTTGGGGAAAGAAAGCTATTAGGACCTGATCTCGTTGATGAAATGGTAGAAAAGGTCAGATCTATTCAACAACACATAAGAGCAGCTCAGAGTCGACAGAAAAGTTATGTCGATAACCGAAGAAAAGACCTAGAGTTTGAAGTGGGTGATAAAGTGTTCTTACGAATATCTCCCTGGAAAAGGGTTATGAGATTTGGAAAGAAGGGGAAGTTGAGCCCTAGATATATCGGTCCTTTCGAAATACTAGATCGTGTTGGGAAGGTAGCTTACCGATTGGCGCTTCCACCGAATCTCTCTCAAGTTCACGATGTGTTCCATGTATCTCTCCTGAGAAAGTACATACCAGATCCTCCACATGTACTCAGCTGAAAAGTTGTACCGCTGGAGCAAGATCTTTCTTATGAAGAACAGCCGATAGAGATTCTGGATCGTAGCGAAAAAGTCCTACGAAATAAGACCACTCGATTGGTGAAATTTTTATGGAGGAACCACCAACTTGAAGAAGCTACATGGGAGCTTAAGGATATGATGAGGGAGAAGTATCCTCATCTGTTTGTTACAAAGTGATGAATTTCGAGGGAGAAATTCTTTTTAAGGGGGGTAGAATGTAACACCCGAGACTTTTATGTTATATAAATCATCAAAGGAATCTTTTTCTACACAACACTTGCTTGGCTTTCTTTACACGCAATCACGACCTTCCTCGATAGCTTGCGTCGTACGCAATACCGAGTTTCACTAAACAACAATATGCTATTAAAACTAGCCGTTATGAATAGTAATAACCACTTTTTGAAATTTTATAAATTTTATTTTTCAAAATGGACTTCATTTTTGGACTCAGAATATCGAAATTATCCTAGGGTGAAATTTTGGTATTTTTCTGAAAACTTTCAATTTTTGATGAATAGTGAAACCACTAAGTGGTAGGTTAAAAACTGAATTTTGCATAAAACTTAATTTTACCGCTTCTGTGAATGGAATTTCAAAAATCCGACAGACACGGTTGGTATCAGTAAGTAAAATGTGGTTCAATGAGATAAAAGTAATTTTTTGGTGAATAGTAACTTTTTACTTTTTTTACCGCGGTTAATAGTAAATAGGGTAACTAAGGGTAAAAATGATATTACTATTACCCTAACACATGTCCTAATTCTATTGGATAAGTTTAATTCGACCAAAAAACAAACTTAGGAATAAAATATGACCATTTAGGCCCACTTGGGTTAGATTAGGACATTTATTATTAATTTATTTAAAGAAGGGTTAAAATAGTTAAAATCAAAGTTTAATAAGTAAATCATTTTTAATATGGGGTTATACATAAGATAAATTCGACTATAAATATTCATTAGAAAGCTAAAACGATTTCCTACATAATTTTATTTTATTTGTAATTTTTATACATTACATTATTTAATTTATTTATGACACAATGATGATACCGTAATTATCTTATTAATGAAATATTGACATGATTGATGTTATAAACACCAAAATAAATGTAATCTGAGACTTTTTATAAATTCCACTAATTTTCTAGGTTACTATGATATATTAGTGTTGATTTCATCCACTTGGTTCGAACATATAATTCTGTTATGACTTTCAAAAAAATCATATATCAAATAGTGTCAAAATTGACACAAAATAGTTTTTAAATCAAATATTATATTATTAATTGTTATTTTATTCCTAAAAATCTATGGTTCGGCCAAATAACTTAGATAAGGATATATATATTAATAATAAACAATTTGGGGTTCGTTTGGAATGTTATAGTAAGTGTATTAACCATATAGTGAAAGAAAACAAAAAGACACTGTAAAGGTTAAATTAATTAACTTAGAGTTAAATCTAATTGATAAGGTTAAAATAATACTCTAACCTTGCCTAAATCCTAATGGTTTATAGTATTTCGACCCATCCCCACTTTAGCTTCGAAATAAGACCCTTTGGAACCATTATAAACCGATTTTGTCTTTAATATAAAATAATATTTTGAGATATTCCTAAGGTGCCCCTCTCCTCCCTTATAAAAGGGCACCTCCTCCCCCTCCTCCTCACACCAATTTGAGCACTCAAGCTCGGCCAACCCCTGAAATTTTCTCCTCTCCACTTCCCTAGAATAATATTAGAGGTCCTGGTCTTCTTCAGATACCAATCTTAGTTCCCTAAGTGGATGATTCAAAGAGGTGTTCCAAAGAAGAGGTAATATCCATTACCGATCTTTTCAATTTCTTTCTTCTTCAACTTCTTCTTCTTTAGTTGTTTCATGATAAAGTAATAACATCAGTATTACTTACATACTGATATGTTATTATAAATATGAAACAACCCCAATTCACCTTCTGTCCATCCTACGAAAAAATGAAATCACCGCGCGTGCGTACGTACGGAATACCGGCTCCACGCCGTGGTGTAATCTATTTTACACCATCACTTTACAAGGATGCGTATAATGGTGTAATGAGTAACTATTTATGATTATTATAAAGTAATATTGATACTGAAATAATATATATATACTCCAATACAGTTCCACGATCATAGGAACGATATCATCACTCGTGGGTACGTACGAAATACCGTCTCCACGATGTGATGTGACTCGTTCTACATGATCATCATAACATAGTAATTATATAAATTGAATGAATAAATATGATATATGTTACACTAATACCATTCTAGATATAATGTATATATAACCTTAAAATAATAATAAGAATGTATTCGGCAAAACACGCATAAGAACAAAAGGCAATAAAAACCCGAGTAACAAGTAACAATGAAATATTACTATCAAGAAGCTAAGAATATGACCATATATGATATCATATCAATATGTATGATTCTGGAATAAGTCAATAACATTATTTAAACCATTATACAGGATCTTCGGACACGTACAAAGAAAATTGGACCTAAGGTAAGGGAAATATCACAATCTCATTTTTATCCGAGATTGTTTATACTTTGGCATTTACTGGGGTGTATTTTATCATCCACATCCATATTTCCTCAATATGTAATATTTATATCCTTATACAATAGTTTATATTCAATTTTACCCTTCGGTAAATTTTTAGTAAAGGATATGAAAGGAATATTTTGTCATTTTTCGTACGAGGTACTTTTTTGACTTTTCCAACAAAAGTACGAGAAAAATGTTTTTTTTAACTTATACGGCATGAATAAATTTTTAAAACATTATTTCCAAGAATCTTCCTTTACAAGTTTTCAAGTTTATTTTTAATCATCTTCTTTTATTTTAAAGTCGTATGACATGTTATGAAAGGAAAAATGTTTTTGAAGTAGAAAGGATATTTTCCTCAAGAATGGAGTTCAAGTATTTTATCACAATTATTTTCCATCTAAGATAATAAAAGGGTTCTGTTTTTATCCCTATTATTGCATGGATTTGATTATGTTGTGATGGAAATATTTTTATGAATTCCTTTATCTTATATGAATTGTTTTATGATGTCATGTTGTTTAAGAATTCCATTTTTATTACATGGGTTACGCTATGATGTATGGTTTATGATTATGTGGCACACATAAGAAAGGATTCATTATAAGATGGGTGGGACCTATATCTCCCTCCAATGCATTGGGTAAAGATTTTATATCTCATGAGATAGACATGGCTGGAACGGTAGGTTATACCGGTTCAGTGAACAGGACTGGAACGAGGGTGACTCGGTTCAGAAAGGGACTTTGTCCACTAAGATATTCTTGGCAATGAGTCATGACTAACAAGAAATGATTTTCCATGATTATGTGTGCAAGCCACAAAGTTTCAAGTTTTATGTTATGATTATGGGGATCTCATTTTCACTTCTATGATTTATTCCACGTTAAGATATTATGATCTCTTTTGCAGGTTTTTATTTTCAAAAAGATATGATATGATTTTTATTTCCCTTATTTTCCCTTGCTGAGCATTTGAGCTCACCCTTTTATGTTTTCTTTTCCCCAGGTCAGGAAGATGGATATTAAGTAGAATATGCTAAAAGGGACCCTAGATATGATGAAATAAATGGGAGACACTGTAGAAGATTTATGAACCAGTTTTTTATGTTTCCCAGTTTCTAAAGACATTATACCTATACGGTTTTTTGTGGTTTTTTCATATGTTGTAATAAGTGTGCTTCAATTTTGAAGTATTAACAATGTATGTAAATTATGGGTCGTTATATATACACCAAGGGTAGAGGATTGGAGGCATGGAGATAAATGGGGAAATACATGTAGGGTTGTACGAACCAAGAGAGGGAAGGAGAGTGCATTTTGGTTTAAAATATTAAAATTTGAAAACATGAAATTTTATGAATTTTCAAATCTGGGCTACTTGAACAGTTATGATGCATGGTGGACTAATCTGTGTACCAATCATATGGTAGCCACTGCTCGAGAGAAGATTGATCGCATGACCAACCCTCATAATTTCACATATCTCTCACAGCCAGTGAGGTAGGTTCTTCTTAAAACTACCACCTACCACGTGATTTCATTGGATCGACTACATGGTTTCCAAATTATGCGCTCAATATGTTGAAGGATATGTCTAAATCCTAGACCTGATACATGATTACCTAAGTTAGGATATAAGGTTTCCCAAACCATGCATCAACCTTGCAGATTACACTACCATTTAAAAATTCCGAAGTTTTATTCATGGAATTCCAAACTAACTGAGGATCATCTATGGGACAAAAAGGTGAAAAATAAAAACTTAAAAATTTTACCCTGGTCACACCTGAAACTTGAGAGAATGACCAATATTCTCAATGAACCAGAACATAAGATAGACCTGAAAAACCATGTGCAACAATTCTACCCACTATTAATGATTTCCACTCCTAAAAACCTACATTATTTTCTAGTTAATTGATCAACTAATGAGGATTCAATAACCAAAAAACCCAACATATTAAACCATTAACATATCATCCACCTAAAACATAACATAAGCCTCTTTCCTGAAATATAACAGAAAACTACAATGATTTATCAAAAATATGGGAGAAAGATGAAGCCAAAATATCCACACATGGTGAGAATAAGACCATTGTTCCCTCTCCCATGAATTTCAATGCTCACCCAATATGAAGAGAAAAAAAGTACGAATAACTTAGTGGGAGTCCAGAGAAGAGTCCCGAACATTAAAAAACAAAAATTACAAAATAATTCTTAAGAGAAAACTCAATGCGGAATGTGGTGGGTCCTCTCACCATTATGAACTAACCAAAACTGACCAAATAAAAATTAAACCACAACCAACATCGGGTATTTCCCCCATAGGCCAAAGAAACTCTTCCTTGTCTTGCTACTAACCACAGATAATAAGGACATAATAAGAGAACCTAAACCACCCACTCCTAAACAGAGGGGAAAAGAAAAAATCCAACACTCCCCACACCACTGACGGTTGCTTGACCATGTAACAACTTTACTATAAGGCCTATGGTTAGAGCTATAATGTTTGAAGAATATTTTATATCATAGTCAAGAATTTATAATCTCATAAAGGAACATGAATCGACCCATCATACTAAAAGAAAAATCATAATATCTGAAATAAAAACCACACTTCTATTGAAAAAATGAGTTTACTAAATGACTCACAACAATACCTTTCATTTTAAACACCAAAAAACCACTAACACAACCACCAAAATAAAATAACTCATACAACTAGATGTAAACTTACATAAAATTTAAATTAAACAAGTCCCCATATGAAATTATTTCCTTGAATTGGCCCCCTGATGCTTTCTAGAAACTCCCTGACAAAACTGTTGCAAGTGGCCCAAGAATCCACAAGCATGGTAGGGTTTTGGTTTACTAGTAAATGAAGGATTATTGTAACCCATCTTGCCACATTTGTAAGACATCTTGATCTCATGCCCATAAGGTCCTGATGAATTATCTTAAGGCCTTTTTCTTCCATGACCATCTCCAACATATTTTAACAACTTTCCTTCCTCCATACCAGAATTTTCCCCACTACTTATTTTTATTGAAAGAGGGAGTAATACCTTAAGAACTCCCACAATAAAAGATTAAACAAGAAAATATATCCTCGCCACATCAAAAAAATATGTTATATTGAACTTTGATACCTTTGACTACAGATCATGATGAAGCCGAAACTCAAAACATTGAGCCTTCATGGGATCATCCACAAAATACTCTAGAAGGTAAAGAACTAGGTCCACAAAATAAATAAAATACTATAAAATTAATCTATTAACCTACAAAAAAAAAATTCCCTCCCATTTCTCACCCTTTCATTCTCAAAAAAAATACTGACAGATGAAAAACACCTTGAAGAACTCATAAGTAAGATTGTCACAGGTATTTTTCTAAGGCACTAACTTCCACCACTTCCAAAGTGACCCTTCAAGAATGAATGTTTCAAAGTTAATCTTAAATAACTCTGTAAAATCAATTATGATAATGTTACTTTCAATCTTTCCAATCCACCCTTCCACTTCAAGAGTCTCCATTTAACCATAAAATGGAGGTAGATTTAGCTTTCAAATATCAAGAACAAAATCCTTAGGTTGATTAACCAAAAATACTAATAACGGTGAATCAACCATAAATGCACCATGATCACCCATAAAAGATCTATGGAAGTAAACAGTAGACGAAAATAAATCCATGAACTAAATCATGTCCAACTCATCAAAAAATCCTCAAATAAAAACATTGTATTAGTGATAAGCTTTGAAAATAGGAAAACAAGACACCATTAACATCAAAACGTTCCATTTGAAGATATTTTTGATTTGAAAAAAACTCAGTGGGTAGAACACTCACCATTGGTATTCCTTAGATTCTCACTCACATGCAAGTTCTTATGCCATCCTAATAACCCATCAACCATACCATATCGGGCACTCAACAACTGTGCCAATCATTGGAACACTCTTCCCACATCATCATCCAATCACTTCCCGTATATATCCTTGCTGGTGATCTCCCATGTAATAAATCAATGGTCAAAACAAAGTATCCTAGTTTTTTCAAACAAATCATTCAACACAATTCAAAAATTCTAGGAGCCTTTCAAATCCTCGATATCCAACTTGTCAAAAACATTTTCAGATTTCATGTTTTAATCCATTTCACCATCCTCAAAAAAAAATCACTTGAATCTGCATCCAAAAATTCATTATGTTTCATTCAAAAAAATTTCTAAAATACCATAAAATCTCATTTCTTTAAAACCCATTTGATTAAAAACACACTCTTATTCATTTATAATAATTTCCAAAACAAATATCCTCATTCAAAAAAAAATTCCATAAAATTAATGTTTTGATTATAGAATCCCAATTTTTTTAAATCATTTCAATTTTATCCCCAAGATGTAATTTTGAAAAAATCCATTTTCCTAAAACCATTCAGTTGTTTAATTCTGAAAACCCCTTTTCCTACTTTCAAAAATCCAACAATTACCACTAAAACTGTGTTTTTACAATTCTAACATAAGGGTTTTTCAAAACAATTTTCATAATCAAGGAAGACTGAAAGAGGCTCACAAGGGGGAAACTAGTATCTATGGGTGACTTTGCCATATGGGTTGTGACCATATGCCAAAAACACCACCATCACTGAAATCCTTCTAAGACCATGCCCCCAACTATACATGGATTTCCAGGCCCTATGAGCTCATGGATACTACTATCCCAACTCCCTTTTCATATCCCAAACACCAAATAATACAAAAAAAACCAAACGGGACAAAAAAATTATATTTCCCATGGAAACCCAAGGACTAGAACACACAGGGTTTCATGACGTACTTCATGTTACTTTCTCTTAAGTCATGATAATCCAACTCTATCTACCTTTACATCCCAAGTAAAAAATGTCACTCTGAAATGTACGGTCCTCCAAGATCTAACCTGCTCTAATACCATTGTGTCATGAACCAACCTAGGTTAAACCTGAATCGGTCAACTGATCTGATCTGTGTCATAGATTGAAGGTATTTCCCAGTCTACAATGTCTGGAATCTATTATCGAGCATCAAAACAGTACACAAGGGAAGGATTTATCCTAGGAATAATTAAATAAACTAAACAACGGAAAGAAATTGAGTAGACCAATACATAAGAAATACCAAACTAAACATATTTTAACTAAAGTAAAAAAGATATAAAAACAATACAATAAAACCAACCAAACAAGATGAATACACATTCTCCATATGATCTCATAGGTCATTCTCCAACACAAAGATCAACTATCACCCATGGCGATCATACTCCAGCTGAAACCTGCACCAAGGCTTAAAACATAAGAAAACAATTGGCATGAGTATTAAAACTTAGTAGGTAAGCAAGAAGAAATATATTCCCAATACACTTCCTTTAAAATAAAAGAAACATCCACTTCATGTTTGAAATATAATTTAAAAAATTAAAATTTTCAATAGGTTTTACTTCAAAAAATGATCCATTTCTATACATCATTTCAAAACCAGGTTCATTCCCAATATTCAGACATTGACTCTTTCAAGGGGGAATGTGATGCTTTCATTTTCAAATGGAATAAGATAATATAAAACACTCTCACTTTTAATTTTTTTAATAAAACTTTAGAAGCCAAAGCAACAATTTTAATGGAAGGCACCACACATAAGATCACTACAATGATCGTATAATGAGGTAAATTTAAATGAACATTATAGAGTAACTTTATATCTCAATAATTGCATATAGTAGCTAAGCACCAATAGAAATGGGAGAACCTATGATATTTTGAATAATCCATAATAAACTAATACATGAGATGCATCCACAGAAGCATGCCTCGCATGATTAAATACAAAATCCCAAACACTATTGACCACCCTAACTTAAGACACACCAAGGGTAAATTCCCATAGTAATAAACCCAATATACCCACCTACTATGGGACACCAACTGGTGAAAAACCTTGCAAGTGAAAAAAAAATTCTCAAAATAATATCTCACTATTCTAGGTTCCCATATCTCATGTAAAAAATTGGTGACCCAACCAATGCCAACTGAGCCTCCAATCACATCCATATATCATATATAATAATTTAAACTACATGAACAGCCCTGAGTCACTCCAAAGATAACCCTATTTCCCTTATGATTCATAAATTGAATAAATGGGTCTCAAGGATTTCTCAATGAGAACAACCCACCAATTTATAAAAACTAGTCAAGAGAATTATCCATGGAGTGTTTTCATGATAAGCATTCACCACTTTCATACAGGTTCTAAACAAGCCCCATGCTCTCTTAAAGAAACATAGACTTATCTAACAACCAAACAAACTTTTCAAAAGTGTTTTAAACACACTAGTAACAAATGTCACAATCATTTCATAAAATTTCATTTTTATCAAACATACCAAATTTTCAAGTCAATCTGTTTCAATTAAAATTCCAAATCGGTGGTTAACCATCATCACATGTAATACCACATTTAAAAGACAATACACGTTCTTTTCTAAAACCAAAAACACATGAGGAACCCATAGATGTAACCCGAAGCATCATTTCATAATTCACCATTATATTTATATTTAAAACCCATTATTTTTATATCAAAAATCACTTATAAAATATAACTAGGCATTTTGTCAAACACATGTTGTGCACAAAATCCCAAAATAATACTATTTTTCGCAAAATATGGTATAAACCACCACTTTTCACAAAAAAATTATTCAAATATCATTAAATAGTATTTAACATGTAAAGAAGTTGTGAAAATAATGATACCATTAAATTTTAAATATTAAAGGCAAGTTCAATGGGAAACCTAACTCGAATACATGGCACATCAACAACGCACACCTAAAATCACCCCTTGAGGGTTCAATAATCCAATATCTATGAATTGGGACCCTAAACAAATCCCCAACATAAATTGAGGTAAAAGTGAACCCTATATCCACATGACCTAGTAAAAATAAGATTCCAAGATAAAATGATAGGATGGGAAAGAGGAAGAAGAGGGGGGGAATACCTTGAGAGATCTTTCCCTCACTTGAATAATCCTTAGATCTACACTGAGGATGGAGGAGTGTAGGTTGAAGAAAAATAAAGAAAACACTTTAGGGTCACAAAAACTATAAGAGGGGTGTGGGTGCATTTTTTGTTTTAATTCAAAAAGAAAAAATCTTGAAATTAAAAAAAATAGATTTGGGAAACAAGCATGGTTTAGCCACATGATTTAACAAAATATGTACCAAATGTGTGGTAGGCACTACCCAAGAGATGGTTGACTACATGGAAAACCCACATTCTTCACCTTTCATGTGCAGACCATGTGGTGGGTTATTCCCAAAACTATCTCCTACCACATGGTTACCTGGGTTAATCTTCATGATTTACAAAACAATGTGCCAACCGTGCTGTAGGTTCTGTTCAAAGCCTGCACCTACCGCACTGTTACCTAGGTTCGGCCACATGGTTTCCCAAACTATGTACTATCCATGTACAGACCATGACCATGCCAAAAAAATCCAACATTCTCTCTATGGAATCCCAAATTAACAAATGATCATCCATGATAAAAAAAACGAGACAAAGAAAAAAATCATAATGTTACCCATTCACAACTAGAAGTCAAGAGAAAAAATTAGATTACTAATGAATCAAAACATATGATATAGTTTAAAAACTCTGTGTGATGGACCCCCTAGTATGATAACCCTTGTGTGGCCCCTCCCTACCAATGGCCTCCTCCCCCACATGGATGACATGCCTGTAGACTCCCTCCTCTAGCCTCCCCACTATTCTTACTTGTGTGTGACACCCTAGACCAAAGACACATTGGTTTTCACCTATCCCCTCTTGAGAACCACCCTCACATGTGATTTATTCACAGTTCCTCAGTGATCGAAAGTCAAACCCCTTACTTATGGTCTCTTCTTCCCTCTCATTTCCATTACTCTTTATTGTTTCCTACCACTGTGATTTGGTTGGACCAAAACCTAAGGGTTTTCTGGTCGCAATTTGGGTTTAATAGGGATTCTTAAATTTCTTCACATGTGTGTTCTAAGTCTTTAGGGACCTCCTCTACCTTTCTTTATCCTGTATCGTTGAATGTTGTGACTTTTGGACCCATGTATATTTGATTACATCACTTTGAGGTAGGTTTTACAAATTCCCAAACTTTTAGTTTTAGAACCATTCATTACCTGAGTGTTATGTTGATGTTTTAATTATTTAATAATGATACTGATTATGATTATTAAATTTAAAAGGTTAAAACCTGGATTTACAAATTTTAAATAATATAAAAAATATTTTTTATAAAATATTTTCTTCTTCTTATTTAATAAATTCCCTAGAAGGACTTGTAATAATCTCATTGAAGTAAATAGAGATGTATTGAGTTTTTAAAGTAAATTTTGTATATTTTGTTACTCGAAATTTCTATTGGATCATGAAATTCCATATATTTTAAAAATTATAAGGGGTTTCCAAGGAATAAACTATGTGGAAAGTGTTTGATCTAGTTCAGTCATGATTCTAGGAAGAGAATTATGTTATATACATAAAAAAAATTATAAAAAGGTAAAAGTTCATTCCAAATTGTATTTAGAGATGGTTTCAAAGGTGATGGTTGAGATATTGTTTTAAAAATGGGCTGGTAATTATCATGAAATGAATTTTAATCCTTATTAATTCCTTTTAATGGAATGTTTTTAGTTTAAATTTGTCTATAAATGGTATGGATGTGAGTGAGTATATTGGTTTCTCTTATCCTTGTTTCCCTAGAGTGGCATTCTTATATATGTGTGTTTCTTCTGTGAAGTGTAAAATAGATTTTTTTAGTAGGGTGGATTGTTTGTTAATATTTTTTGAAATCTCATGCTACCTGATTTTTTATTCACCTCTATTTCATTCGATCATGGGAACCCAACCAAATAAGTGGGTCTGGATAATTTTAAGCCTTAATATGATTTGTTTTAAACTATTGTTATGTGCCTTGATATCCTATGTGATCTATTAAGATTGTTCCTGCATCCATGGAAGTGGTGTTCTTCTAGGATGGTTTATAGGACTGAAAATCCGAACATAGATACTAAGAGAGGATAGAATTACAACATCAGCCCAGATAATCATGGCGTTAGTTTGAATAATGTTACACTAGAACCTAAGGTATAACCCATGATATAATGACCAATCCCTCTAAAGATACTTCAATGAGGGGGGAGATATAATGACCCCCTGAGTCCAGCCTTTCGTAGGCCTCGGGTTGGAAACTAGCACCAAGGGTATAAAAATCTAAAAATATGGGAGGAATTACCCTCAATTGGTAAACAAGATCATGAGATAGGAAAAATCAACCACAATTAACTCCATGAAATATATAAAAGTGAAACCCAAACCATCCCACATTCATGTATAAATAGAACTGATACAAATACAATAAAGTCTCCAAGGTAAATAACCAAAAGTAAAGTTAAGGAAGCGATGGAAAAACTATCCAAATGTTTGAGCTTAAAGTATCCGGCATGGTCCACAGTATCTTACCAAAAACAAAAAAAAATAGTGTTATATACATAGGGTGAGAATACAAGTATACTCAATAGGAAAAACCAAAGTCCCTCATGCACGTGTTAAAGGATCATACTAATGTAGTTGTGAGAAAACAACAGAACCAAACAACACCTAAATAGATATGTTAACCATACTAACCTCATCAAGGAATGATAACAAAATAATGAAATCCAAGTTATCTAATATATCAAGATCTCATTGTTGATAGGGTACCCCACACAACATTACCACTGATTATACATTCTCACACCCTAATGGAAAATGTAATAGTGGTTCTAAATCTTCCAAATATACCACATCACATCCATCACGCACACAATTGGGCCTCACAAAACATCCCACTTGCACACACAAGGGACTCATAACATAGAAAATAACATTCATTCATGCAAAAACCTGGGCTATCACAACAAATATCATCCAAAAGACACCTAGGACACATATCAAATCTCATCCCAAAGACACATGGGACCACACATCACAACTCAATCAAAGATATAGAGGCCATTATCACCTAGAAGAGGGATCGGGAAAGAGAAAGTGGCCAACCATACATCCTCCCACAGAGATATTGGGAAAGACACCCCAAACATGACTATGTAGGTGTTCGAAACATAGGGATAAATATGGGTTTGGTATGTATAGAAATCACATGGAAAACATACAAGAATAAATACATAGTATCTAAGAATCAAGACCAACCTTTGGTTTATCAAACAAACTAACCAACTCACATCATCGTTAGATTTTCTAGAACCTCAAAATGAGTTTATTAATAACTACACAATCATTTCAGAATGGGAATAGATTTGATAAACTAAAATAGTATCACATTTCTTCTTTGTTTAACACCCATTCATTTTATTATTTAGAACCAACCACACTTAATCACCAAACCCACCATTAAATTTTCTATTAACCAGTTCTATCCCATTATCAAAAACAACCCAAGTCATTACAAAACATTATTAAACAATTTATCACTTATTCCACCACAACTTGGGCATCTAGTAAAAGACAACCATATCCCAGAAATAGCTCAATATACCATCACATTACCACTCTAGAAGCATGACCCAAAAACTATCACCCCACCAACCTAAAACACAACCCAAAAAATATCACCCCACTGCCCCAAAATCATGACCCACAAACTTTAATCCCCACATGCACCAACCACACATCACAACAACAAAATCTAGAAAAAACCTGGGCTCACTGCCACACAATCACAACCATGTTATCACAAAACATAAAGACCATTTAAAGATTTATAAAGGGGAATTTATCACATTCCACTTTATTTTAGGGGCTTTATCACACAAACCAAAATTATGGGTCACAATTTCCATTATAATAATATAATTAATTTATATATTTCCATTTTTTGTGATATCACAACAATCACAGTGAAACAATAAACAATGGATCCATAACTCATGTCAAATAGAGAAAACAAATCAACTAACGACCACAATTTTCAGTGGGTTTTTTAGCCTCTACAATCAATCGCATCACAAATAACATAATGATATAAATTCACTAGAATAAAACAAATTTTATCCCATTCAATTAAATTAAATAATTCATTATATTTTATTAATCTAGAACCACAATAATACCTAGATAAACAAAATTAAACCCCTCCTGTATGATAAAAAATTAAGGAAAATGAGGGGGAATCCTTCCTCAAAGAATCATTCCAACTCACTATGCACTGCAGGGTGAATAAGAATAATTGAAAACCACAAACTAACCATAATAACCACAAATAAACCTACGCTACATCCCAATACCATCAAATAGAACCCAAAACACAACCCAGACTAAATTAGAACCACTACAGTAGATCCCTAAGAGAAGAATAGAAGAAATAGGTGAGAAAGAAAAGGGGAGTCACCACATATCAAATACGGTTCACTAATGAACATCCATTGGTATTGACATATTAAAGAGGAAAGAATAGGGCTCAAAGAACACCTCGGGGAACCTAGGGTTCTCCCAAAATGAGAGGAAGAAGGAAACACATTTGAATGAATAATAGATTGGATGAAAATAATATTAAAAACTGCACTGGATTGGGGTATTACATGATGTGTAATACCTTTTTACATCGTGTAATACCCGGGGTTTGGTTTCTGCCAATAAAGATATCACATATTCATTTTTTTTATTTTTAAACCCCTAAATATTACACATCATGAAACCCTGTTTCATGGAATTTAAAATGTGTACATGTAATAAAACCCTATTTACAAGCCAGGAATCCAAATTTTACATTGTGTAATCCACTTACATGAGATGTAATCTCCTTGATTCAAGCCTTTAGCAACTGAACTTCTCCAGACTCCCTCTGAGCCTCCTCCAAAAACCTCTAACAACCAAAAATGAAAATGTAACAGACTAGGAAGGCACATACCATTAAATATGATACATGGTTACTTGATTAATGGTTAATTTAATGGATCCTTATCTTTTTCTTCATTGATTTATCCTCTATGTTTATATGTTCGGTAGCCATTAACTTGTTTTGTTTTCTTTTATTACAATATTTTTATTTTAGTAATAGTTATAAATTTTTTTGAATGTGATATTTGGTATTATTTTTTGAAATGGTATTCAAAATAATTTTCAAGAACTATCTTAAAATATCTTTTGATGGATACTCAAAATGGATTTTGAAATGATGGTATTGGTTTAAAAAGGTTTCATAGGATAAGAAATTTTTTACATGATTGTTTTCATTTAAAAAAATAAAACATATAACATATATTTGAATTGTATACCAAACCAGCTAGAAAATGGTTTTATAATTAAATGTAAGTCATGTGTAATGATGGTAGTGGATTACTAAGTGATTTATAATGCCCATATTATATCTTAGTTGTATGATCATTATCAGATTATAACCACCATTAGTGTATTGACTAATTTAGAACATTTAGGTTTGTGGTTTTAGGTAATATTATAACATTCAGAAAAGTGTTGTTATTGTATTATACTATAGTTATTCCCATACTTTCATAAAATTTCAAGTCTATGTCCCTTCAAATAAGTTCCTTACTGCTTTAAGTTAATTATATTGGTGGAATAAATTATTTATGTGTAAATTGGGTGATTATAGAGATGAAAAATGTTTACAGTGCTTCAGGGTAAGTGGTGGTATGATGGATAGGCGAAAGAAATTGGAGGAGAGATAATAGAATAGTTTATTTCTATTTATATATACTATCTATGTATTATTAGTTTATATTTTTATTTTTGTTTTTTGTTTTGGAAATCTAACATATGGATGGGTCATGCCTGATTTTCAAGAGAATTTCTCAATTTATTAACTCATATATAAGGGTTAAATCATTCCCATTGTATATATATATGGTTCCCTATAAATATTTTCCAAACCATGGGGATCAGGAATTTCCCTTAAGTATGTTGAGAGATGGTTCAGGTATCAGGTTAGATAATAGACTAGGCCATGTCATTACAAATGGTATCAAAAAATTTTGTTATTTATTTAATAATAATAGTATTTGATTGGTACTATTTGGACTCAAATGGTATATTTGGAAAGAGATTATTCATACCACTTTTTCCAATATGAACATTATGTTACCATGGGATGTTAGGATTTGGATATCATTTTTGGTGCTTCTGTTTATTCAAAGTTGATATATAGTGATGCAATTTGATAATTATTAGCATGGTGTGTTGGCTTGAGGATCACTCTTAGTTTTTGGATTGAATGGAAGTGAAATCATGAGTGTAAGTATTTCTTGCATGGCCTAACTAACCAAACCATCACCAAGTACATGATTTTCGACACCTTTTAAGAACTAATGTTGGAATGTAACATATATTTTCACAATGTGGCTATGTTGAGAAGGATATAATATCCTATTTAGTTTTTAGATTTGTCCACTATGTTTCTTGGATTACATTGTGTGGAAAATTAATATTGGAAAATAATATAGGTAGGTATTATGATATGTTAATGATATCATTTTTAATTTGGAGGATGTATTGTCAGGATACATTACTAGTGGAAATAACTAATAATATAATTGGTGTCTTCCCATATGTATTATAATGGGTGATTATATTAATAATTAATCCTTACGGATTATTGTTTTATCAATTTATTTATTGATTACTTCAAATGAATTTCTTGGAAGCCATAGTGAATTGAAAATAGAAATGGATGATTTTTGAGAAAACATAGTTTTGGAAAATAAAAAGTGTGTGTTGGAATGTCACATGTGTAAGGGATTTTGGAAAGTGGTGTTAGTCAAGATAGCTCATAGTGTTAGTTACTTTAGAAAATGTTGGGAATTTGGAAATTTATATTTGAATTGGCCGTGAAAATAGAAATTACTTTTCAATGAGATTTGCAGAAAATATTGTTTTAATAAATTTATCGACAAGGATGAGTATTTTGATGGTTTATGGTTTTAATTAAAATCATTTGATTTCATGAAATCATTATGAAAATGGATCCAAAAAATTTAATTCAATGAGTTAGAACATTATAAAATGATGGTTTTATGCATGAAATGAGGCTCATTTGGTTTTGAATATTCATCTTTAAGTATTTTATAAGGGATGGGGTGGATAGGTAGTTGAAATTCAGTAGTTTGAAGCCAATGAACAGTCGGTGGGCTAACAATGGTCCAAATCACCACTGGTCAGCTAGTCGGATTGGACAGAATGAACAGTGGGCTACGGGCCTGACTATGTGGCCTATTGTGGTGGTTTTATAAACTAAATTATGACACAGGTGATTAAATTGAAGATGGTGACCTTGATTTTATTTGATTTTTTATTAATATGGTAATTTTATGTTTCTGTTCCACCATTATTATGATTTCCTATATGTTTTATGGTTAGTATGATATAATCATAAGGATAGGATGTGTTTTTTATAGTAAAATTGTCATCATGAACCTTATATATTTCTAAATTGTTATATGGTGGTACCTCGCTCAAATGATTGTTGTGTCCACCCTTATCGTGTTTATGGTCGTGAGAGTTGACTACCAATGGATGATGTTTTTCCATTTTGTATTATAATTTAAAATAGGTTTGACTTAAATGAGAACATATTTCAAATGGAATGCTTAAATTAGAATTTTTTAATAAGTATTAGTAGATTTTTCCAAGGTCTTGGCATCATAAAATTGGCATGTGAGGCATTTTCTAAATTTTTCATAAAGAGTGTTTTTAAAAAAATTAACCCATTATAAAAACATGTTCACGTGATTTTTATTATTGGTCTTGATTGATCTAGGTGTTGTTTTTTATTTGAATGGATGATTATATATAATTAATTGTTATTTTTGAAATGAAATAGTGATTGCCTATTTATATGGTAAATGATTATATGTGATTTTAATTAATGAGGATGACATAATACCTCCATTGGGGGTGTTTTTTATATCATTTGAAATAGTTTACACCCTTGGGGTGGTCTTTTAATTATTTATGTGTACATTATTGTGAGGATATTTTTTTATTAATACTAGAAATCACTATAAATGTGGTATTAATTTTTTGATGGGAAAACCCCAGTAGTGTAAGTCTTTTTAACTTATGAGATTTTTATCATGGATGAAAAAATGTTTATAGAGTCTGGACTGATCTGGTATAATTAGAAAAATATTTCTAGGAAACATCCATAGGCATATGATACTTATTATTTATATTGGGGAGTCCCAAGATTATTATACTAGTTGGTACGGTCATCATGACATGCTCAAAGAAACTACAACACTGGACAATATTGGTATAGTCAATCAAGGTCATGGATATAAGGATTGACAGTGGTTTTAGTCTTGGATCGGGTTATATGCATACACCCTTGGAGTAGTTGTGTTATAAGGGTTAGCGTAGTCCACATGGTGTGCTTATAAACATTTTATCACTTACCATAGAAAGTGTGATAGGGATTATTGGTGGTCCAACATACACGTAATAAACCAACACATATGATTTATATATCATATATGTTCTTTTATCTTTAGTTATCTCTAGTTAAAAGGATTTTATGGAATATATTTGTGTATTTTTTAATGTTTGTTCTCTTTTTGAGTGTGACAATTTTGTTTTTAATGAGAAATATTGTAGGTTCTAGTTCTCATTTTACTATTTTTGAAGATTTATAAATAGTGGTAAGAGTCAATTTCAATTTTTACATTTTCTTTTATAGGTGCAATGGTCTCCCTTGTTTGTTTCCTTATTACTTAACCAGGTTCCTTCTTAGGGAAAAATATTTATGGGGGGGGACCAAGTTTCTAATATTTAATTTATTCTTTTATTTAATATTATTTATGGTGTTGAATTTTTTGGACTATTTTATTTTGTATTTTTAATAAAGAATTAATAATTAAAATGGATAATAATGATAATTATCATAATAAATTGTTAAATTCATTAATATTAATAATAATAAATAAAATCAAAATTATACTAAAAAATTAAGAGGGGGATCACCCCTTTTTCCAAGAATGTTGTGAACCCACTTTAGGCCAAACTCCCTCATGCGATCATTCCTTACCGTCAACCTCCTCCATCACACCGAGCCACCCTATTGATTCCCTCCTCCACCTCCCTTTGGACACCTCTATCCTCTCACTTACATATGACACCCCAAGGCGAACCCCCATTGTTGTGTGCATATCCTCTCCCAATCACCTTCTTAAAACATGAATTTTTAAGCCTTCTTAGTGATCCAACATCTAACACCTTTCGTACGGTCATTGATTCCTTATCTTTTCCATTTTTAAAAAAAAATCCACATAACCATGGGTTTCTGGGGTGTAACCCTTAGGTTGGTCCGGTTTTTTATTTCAGTTATAAGAGGGTCCTAAAAATTCAACCACTGGGTATTTACGATTTTAAATGACCACATATTTCTTATTTGGGCCTTCACAATTAAAGGTAGTTACTATTTGGACCCGTGAAAATTTTATTCCACCATTTTTAGGTAGTTTTCTCAATGTACATACTTTTTGTTTTAGAACCATTGACTACTAAAGTGTTAACATCATATTTTGATTATTAAATGATGACATTTAATATGATATTTAATTTGATAGTTGAAAACAATTTTTTCCTTATTTTAAGTTATTGAATAATTATGGTTTCTATATATATCATTTTTACTTTATTTGATAAATTCCCTAGAATAACATTTTTAAGATTATATTGAATTTAATGGGGATGTGATGGGATTTTTAAATAAATAAAGTAAATGTTTTTACATGGGATTTCAAGTTGAAAATAAAATTCCATGTATTTATAAAATAAAAAGGGGTTTCCTAGAATTAAAGTATGTGAATAGAAATCGTTTGATCATTTTTAGTCCTGAAATGAGAAAAATAATGATGATACATTTTTTAATGTGATTTTATTAAAAGTGGGTCTTGATTCCAAATTGTTTTCAAGGATAGGATTTAAATTGATGGTTGTGACATTATTTTAAAAATGGACTTAGATTTATATAGAAAGGAATTGGAATCCATAGTAATTCATTTTAATGGAATTTTTCGAACTTGTAAAGAGATTAAAAATGGAATAGGTGTGGGTGAACCTCTTGAATTTTTTTATTCTTATATCCCAATGGTGGGATGCTTACTTATATGTGGTTCATGTGTAATGTGTGAAATGGATTTCTCTTGAGAGGGTGAATTATTTTTCTATATTTTTTGAAATCACATGTTTCTCAATTATTGATATTCTTATATTTTATTAGATTATGTGAAACTTGATAACTAAGTGGGTTAGGATAAGTGAAATAATTAGTGTGGGTTTCATGATAAAAAAGTTTATGTTCCTGGATGGCCTAAGTGAGCTATCATGAATGTTCATGTGTCTAGGGAAGCAGTGTTCTTATGAGAAGGTTTATTGGATTAGATAGATCAATGAGGAAGGTAATATATGATAGGATTATAGTGGGGACCTAGGGAATCAAAGAATTATATTGGATCATGTTTCTATAGAACCTAGGGAATAACCTATGACACCCCCTTAATTGATTTCTTCTTAACCTCTTGGATCATTCTATTGAAATTTATTTCTTCGTACACTATTTTTATTTCTTATCAAACCCTTACATTATCTCACTTTTCATTGTTACCTAATTTCAATTTTGTTTCCCATTTAAACATGACCTGATTGTGATCTTTGGTTCTCTTTCATTAAAATGTTATTTAAAAGTGGTTTCCAAAACTATTTTAATGTAAAGAGTTACAATGGATTTTCAAATACATTTGGTAATGATTTTTTTGATTTTATAAGGTAGCATGATCGATGAAAAAATGATATTAAGAAAAAAATTCATTTAATGAAAAAAATATATATTGTTTTTGTATTTTATTTTAGAAAATAATGAAAATGATTTTATAATTAAAAGGATTTATATAGAAATGCTGGCGGATTCCTACTGATTTGTTATGTGATCACATCTATATTATATATCAATTGTAGGTTCAACATCAGATTCTAAATTCTCTATGTGAATTTATTGATTTGGTCCTTTGAGGTTTGTGGTTACAATTTATTTTATATAATTTTTTCAATTGTGACTATTACATGATATTTTGGGACATCATTTGCATTCATATAATATCCCACACAAGTCCCTTTAAATGATTTCATTGCTAAGTTATTTATGTTTATCTTTTATTGAAATATTTATATAGATACATAGAGATTCTAGAGCTACATCATGGAGAGGAAGCATGGGGGGTGAGATGAGGTATGTTATCGAGGTGAGGGAGTTTTGACGAGATATAATGGATTGCTTTATTTATATTTATATCTTCCACTTATTTATTATATATTTTATTTTATTTTTGGTATGGATGACTAACCTATATACAAGTCATTCCATATTTTTAACAGAATTTAATTTCATAATAAATTTTATTTAAGGGAGAAATTGTTCCCATTGTATATATATAGTCACTTTTTTCTTGTCTTAATCATATAGGGATCCAGAAAACCCCTCAGGCCAGTGTCAGGATTTTTCAGCTGTCAGTTTAGAAAGAAGCTTGAACTGGGTCATTATAGTTTCATTCAGTTATGAATTTTGTTATTTCTAGGATTTTATCCCTTTTTGGGCCTATTTTTAATATAAATAGATATTTCTACCTCATATTAATAAAATTAATGATGCATAAATAGTTGAATGAGGATTGATGTGGTTTCAAGGGAGTGATGGGGATCCCCTTCAGATTAGGTTATTGATCCTCCTTGTCAATGTTTTAATGTATCATGGTATTATACTATAATGGAATGTTATATAGTTTTGGTTAAAATTAAATTAATTGAAAATTTATTCTTACGTCTCATTTTATATTTTTGTTGTTCTACCTTAGTTGTTTATAAAATTTAAAAACCTTATTATCCTCCTAATTTTTTCATGAGGTTATTGTAGCTTATATTCTCTACTACAGCCTCATAGGAATTGTATAATATTACTACCCCATATATGACTAGTCCTAGATAAATTATTGTATTTTAGTTTTATGATCAGGGTTATGGTATCAGTGAATAGCATCTACATGGTCACACATAATCATGAGCTCTATAGTTCATGAATACTATCATAATCGAAGGTGGTGGTGGAAAATTCTTCCGATTTCGGAGAATATATGTATGATGGGTTTATTATGTAATATTAAAACTCAATGATTGGTCTTTAGGGAATGAAATGGTGATAATATTACAATACATTGGGATTATCAATCCTCTGTTTTCATTAATCATAGGCATTATAGGAGATAATTAATTCTTATTGTAGAAAAATTAAATAAATAAGGGTTTCAAATATTATTTTTTTAAATGTAATTTTCTCACTAATTAAAACTAAGAAGTTTATTCAGTACTCTTTTTTCATTAATCATGTGTGTGTGGGAACATTAGTTGGGGGTATATATTATATAGGGAGTGATGTGAATCCAAAATTAGGGGAAACATGACCCTATTGTTCTGGATATGTAATAGGGTAACATCACTACGCCACCATAACCTAGGAAATGGTGGTTTTCATGGAATATGATAGACTTGTCCAAAACCATGGTTCCCATGGTTTCATGAATGTATGCCACACATCCATAATATCAATATTTTAGAGTACATGGGTAATCCTTATTTGTAATCAATATGTTATGAAAAATATTATTTTTCACCCATATAAAGGAGTAGAAAAATAAATTTTCAATTTTACACTATCTTATATTGATTATGATGGTTAGATGTTTAATTAAATTTGAGATATATTAAATTATGTTTTTGTTATTTTAAATATTTAAAAGTTTAATTTTATAATAACCCAAGTCAAGATAATTATGAGAGTAGAATTGGGTTTATTTCTCAAATATAAGGTCATATTATCATCTTTTTATTCTTATAGATATATTCAAATAGTTATTTTCTAAAAAAGTGGATTGGAATGCATGCATGAAGTTCAATAACAGGGTTAACATTTATAATACATCATGAGTTCCCAATGGTACACACAGTAATAATTATCATAGTGATAAATCATGTTAATCAATAATTTATCATGACATAAGGATTTGACAAAATCTTTCACAATAATGTGAAATGATGAATCTTATGATGTTTAAAAATCTATAATACTTCAAAAAAAATTGAGCTATGGAATTATCATTACATATTTCCGAGATCAATGATGTTATTCATTGAAAATTTTCAAGGATATGATTATCTGAATTCTTCTTATTTTCTACTATAAGACTATAATGAGTTTGAATTATAACATTATAATTTTTTAATGTCATCTAATGGTTATATACACACCCGTATTGGATAAAATGGAAATGAATATAGTTTTATGTGTCATTTATTTACCAACCAGATTGACTGTCAGTAATTACATGGTGAGTTTCATATCCTTATATATTGGTGTGGATGTTAATTTTAACTATTGATATAATAGATATCCAATGTCAATATACTTGTGAACATACTCTCTAGAGATGATAAATTTGATGATGATAAGTTATGTTACATTATGATAGAGGTGTTGGAGTAAATTTTTTGAGTTTTTTTATCTTTATAATATATTCCTGAATCTGTTAATGTTTGATCCCTAATGTTTCATATTATTTTAGTAATAGTTTTTATTTGCTCCACCAAATTGTGTTATTCTTGGAAAGGTTATAAAATCAAGACATTACATACAATGGTCATCTATAGAGACTTGATAAATCTGGACGGATGTTTACCTATTTATGAATTAATAAATTACATTGACTGATCATATATAGACCATGAGTGTAGTTTTTTGTTTATTAATTTACTTCACCCATGAGGATATGTGATCCTAAATCAATTGACACATGGATATTGGGTATTCTGTTACATCCATAAAGGTTTTTCAATATTTGATTCTCTATAACAATGTTTTTTATTCCTTTAATCCATTTTCCTGTGGCACAAAATGATCACCCAAATATTCAATGTTGCTCTATGATGGCTAAGGGAATAGTCTTGGGGTCCTTTTTTTGTTTTTGTCTCTATGAGATTTATTATTTGTCGGAAAATTATTTATAGTGAGCTTGGGAATAGTTTTATTTTGTTATATTGAATTGTAGATAGTGACATTTTTTCATTTGGGATGAGAATATTTTAATATAAAAAATATTAAAAGATATTTTGGATAAGATACTCTTATAGTTATTAGATAAACTAGTCTACCCCTAAGTAGTATTAAATTGTGATTTAATGACTCGGTATTATAATTTCATATTATTTGATTATTATTCATATATATGAGATTATGTTTAGTGTTTGTCAACACTTGGGATGTCTCACTCAGTCATTGTAGTCACAGTTTCAAAATCACTTGTGTGGTGATATATAACTCCCGGATTTTAGTATGAATTTTATTCTCCTAAATTTGTATAGAAGGTTTAAAGGAATTGATTTTATTTATATAGAATTGAAATATAGTATAAAATAAAAAAATTATCATTATTCTACAACATTACAAATAAAGTGTGAATACATTCCATAGGAATAATACATGTACAATGAGATAATATAAATTAAATAAAAATACTATAAGCTTGAAATATTCTTCCTCATGGTCTCCCGTGAGAATCATACATCCAATAATTATTTTATAAATAAAAAAACATTACAAATACGATTTAAATTTTAGGAATGAAGTAAAATAAGAAAATAAATTATTTTAGAAAATTATGTAAGGTTATATATATATATATATAGAAAAAGGTAATGTGGTTATAAAATGATCATTAGGGGTACCTGTTATATGACCAATGAGACATCAAATATAAGAGAATTGGGTTATCGATTATATCATCATTGAAATAAGAGGAAATACACATATTCTATTACTAATTAGGTAAATATTAAGTAAACAATAATATATTCATTATACTTTTAAAAATAATTATGTTTACATTATGACATGAAATTTATTTTATTTAAGGTTATAATATATTTCATTAACATGGATTTTTATTTTTATCTATTTATTTAATTATTTTATACTATATAATTATTTTATTTATATTAATTTTATGAATTTATATTGATATTCTTACAAAAATGATCTTATAAATAATAAAAAGAATGTATAATAGTATAATAATATTTTGAATAAAAAAAATATTAGTTATTATAAAATATATATTATTTTTAATATATTATAAATTTATATTTATGAGGAAAATTTTAAAAAATTATAGACTCATTTCTATAAAGGGATTTTCATTTTTAATTATAATTTCAAAATTAGAAGGAATGAATTTTGTTAAAAATTTATAAATAGCAAGGTATGGATAAAATAGTTAAGGTGACACACACACACAAAGATATATATATATATATATATATATATATATATATCTGGTATATTATATCTTCCAACATATAACACAACATAAGGAAACAAATTGTAGTAAACTTTCTGGCCAAGGGACATGACCTCGTAATCTGACCCTCACCCCCCAAAACTCTTACCACACCAGCACCAATGGTAGGGTGAGTTAAAGATTTATATAATCCATTCTTTGATTAAAAAATCATAGTAATATTTAATAAATACTATGTCATATAAATTTATGATTTTATGAAATTAAAAAATCATTTTAAAATTTAATATTTAAAATCATTATTGATAGAATTTGAGTGACATAGTTTAATTTTAATTCCCTTTAAAAATAAGGGTTTGAGTATGATTTTAACTTTATATCCAATTATTAAATATATATTAATAAACTTATATATGATATGAGATTGTAATAGAACATTTTAAAATACTATTTATACATAAAAACTTTGTTTTTAAAATTAGTATATAAACTCCAATTGGTTACAAGATGATTACAACATTTTTACTCTTTTAAAATATATGACTTTAAGATTAAATAAAATTCTAATAAATATTATAAATTTTTATGTTATAGAAAATTTTAGAAACTTTTTAACATTCATTCATAAGATATGATTATTGAAATATCATAAAAATATTATCTAATTAATCTAAATTAATTCATATTTCATCATAATTACCAATTTATTTTTGTAATAATGATGTAGTTCATTTAAATTATAAGAAAATTCCAAAGGTATTAATTAAGTGTTACAATGTTAAATTATTGGTAATGGATTGGGATATGTTCAATTTTAAGAGATAATTATAATGGGAAATAAATGAAATAAGTTTTATTTATTTAATTGGAAAAAACTACCAATATTTTTAAACTCAAATTATATGATTAACCTTGAAAATATCTATAAATGAGAATTCATTGTAAAAAATATGTATAAATTAATAAAATATTATAAAAACATTTATTGAGAAATATGAATATTTTCAATACATGAAAAAATATTATATTTTCCATTTATAGTCCACTTTACTTATCAAATTATATTCCATAACCATTAAAAAATGGGTATTTGAAAAAATTCTACTAAATATAATCTATAAAATGGGTCTTTCCTTTCCCATTCCAATCTATTATTAAATATAAGTATAATTTGATAATCAAAATATTATTGAGTATAAAAAATAAAATTTAATAACACGGAATGAACATAAATATAATACGTTAATATGTGTTTAAAAATGATATATCGAAGAATTTATATTCATCCCTTCATTATAGGATGTTTGTGCTTTGGTCGATTCTACCAACTACATGAATGATGTTACTCTATTTTATTAATTTTTATTATAGAGGATTAATAAAAATCTAATTAAAATTATTTATCATTTTTAATATGAATCTATTTTTTTAATATGGTTCTTAAATGGTATAATTGAAATGAATTTATGTTATAAATTGAATCTTTATTATTGTAATCAAAATCGGAAAGGTATATATTTTTTGGTAAAATAAAAACCATAACTCCCATTGAATAAACATGTGTCACTTTAAGTCATTATAATAATAATATTCCAATATCTTGACTATTTTATGATTTATTAGAATAATAAAAAGGAATTATTACTGAAATCTCCATATCTAGATTAAAAAAGGGATCTATGGGACCTATCAACATATGACAATCCATATAAACTATATACAACTAAAAAATTTGTTATAAGATGAATATATTTTATTTAAAATAAATTATACATATATTAATTAGGTTATTAAATTTTTGAGTTATGATCCTATGTTGGTTATACATGGATTTATATCTTGTGCAACAAGATTTATGTGAAGGTAAATTAATTATTTTCTAGATCTTATTTCATTTTCTTGTGAACTAGAATATTGGCAGTTCTTTAGAATTGGATCTTTCTAAAACATATTTATATTATTTATTTTTTTTCCATGTCTTTTATATATCACATTTTTTTAATTTCTATGAGTGTTTCATTTTTAGTTATACAAAATACTTAAGAAGTTGAGAAGGTAATCATTTCCTCTCTCTCTTCCTTTTTGATTTTCACCTGGCCTCTCATAAAACATTCTTCTATTTTATTTATATGGATTTTTATGTATGTTTTATTATTCCATTTTCCTAAAAATTTGTTGTATTTATCATTAAATAAGATTAAAATTATTCATCATATAATTTTTATAAATACATTACTATACAATAGTAATTTAATCATAAAAATTCTTATGTTCCTATAAATAATTCACCTTTTGTTTGAATACCATATTATCTATAAATCATAATTTTTATATTTTCTCAACCTTATAAATATATTCATCTTTATTCTAAAATTCTATTTTATTTTAATTTAAATTTTTAATTGGTTATTATAGTATATTTTTTCATTATTTAGGTTAATTTTTATTCTTATACTTATAGGATAAAATGTGAGATCTAATAGGTTTTATTCATTTTATAGTTCATGACCATTATATATGTTTATGGGTGAGATAGGGATCTAGCCCAAAATTTGATAGGAATTTATTTATTCTTGAAATAAGTCATATTATAATTAACTAGATAGGTAATTCCATTATGAGTGACTACAAGTTTAGTAATATGATATTCCGATAATCATTACTAATTATTCTTGGATCTTCATATATACATATGAATGTTTTTTCCATATTTTATTTCAATTAATATAAAAAATGAGTTTATCATTATTTTTCTTTTTCATGTCAACATTTAATAATATTTTATGGTCTTAAATGTGTCTTTTAATCGATATAAAAAATATTCAACATTGTGATATGTCAAATATTTCATAGACTAAAAAGTATTTTCTCTTTGTTTACCCCTTACTAAACCTTAAGATTTCATTCAATATTTTCATATATTATTTATAGGGTTTATGAATTGGTATGAATGTTAATAAATTTTCAATTCAACTTATGATTAATAATCTATAATGAAGTAAGTGTGTGGTTTATTAACAATATTCTTTGAAATAATGTACACTTTATGTGTTAATGTAAGTTTTATTTAGATTGGTTTATATAAGGTATTTACAAATATTATAAAACTATAATCCCAACATGTATGGTAATATATGTATTGTAATATTTATATAAATTCAAGTATTTATGGGATGATTATGTCTGGGTCTTCACAAGACATACTCATGGTTGTGAGGATGTTTAAAATTTTATTGAACTATATTGATATATAGAGCTAGTGATATCAATCCATAGGTGTAGACTAGTAAGATAATCATCGAAGGTGTCTGGTGTCTTTGTGGAGGAGTATTAATTTTTTTCTTAATGAGTTTTCATGAGAATTATACTTATAATCATTTTATATGGCCAAAATTATTTCACTATAGTTACATTGGGTAATGACATTAGTTTGGTATTATTATATGTTTAGTGGTTGGTATAGAATTTATATATTCATTCACATATTCTCATTTTATGGAATCTATTTTTGTTTCTTATGTTATCTATATTTTCAATTTTTTATAATAGTTTTAATGATGAATAATTGTCATTGTTTTGTATATTCTCTTTTGGTGGTAATTGCAGAACCATAGCCTATTCGGTGGGGGGGTTAAGAAGTAATACATGGAATCATTATTAACCGATGGAAGGTCCTAGAAGGGGTAAGTTATTTAATATAGGTATTAAAATGGTTATATTTTTAGTCAGATTTTGGTGTTCTCTATATGTGATGTTCTATTTTGGGAAACTAAGGAATTGATGTTAGAGGAATCTAGCATTAATTTGTTAAGAGAGAGAACTAAACTCTAGGGTGTGGTGGAAAAAACATTACTACAAAAGTATTTGGATCATTTATTGACTAACAAAATCATATAGAGAACTAGTTAAAGGGAGCAATTAGCTTAGTACATGCATCAAATAGTTGTGAAATTAAAATTTCTATGCATTCATTATTTTAATAAATAGGATTTAAATGGATTGTTGGAAAATATTAATGAAATTTTCTCAAACTCACTCAATGTTACATTAATAAACTCTCATGATTTATAAAACTAGTTAAAAAATTATTTTATGTTGTGTGAATAATCATTAAGAAGATAATGGTAGCAAATAATTGGGAAATCACCTCTCAAACTACCACATATGGTGGACAATGATGATAATTTATTCATCCAAGGAATATAGTGTGATAACATGAACCAATTTATTTAAAAAAGGAAAGGATGATTATAGAGGCAAGTTATATGAATCGATTGACCTGGACCCCACCCAGACGGGTAGTAAGCCAAATCTGACAACCCTACCACTCTTATAATATGCCAGTGTTTAGTGACTAGCACTGAGTACACATATCACACATGATTAAATCATTTAGCCAAATGATTCTATAAAAATATATAACTCCACAAAAATATAATAATAAAACCTAGGAAATAATAACCAAATATAGGAAATAAACTATAATATCAACAAGGGGTAAAATAGTATATAATATAATGTAAAAAAAGAAAATACACCAACAAACTCTATGAAAAAACCTAAAATAACTAGGTTGAAGGGATATAAAAAATAAATGATATCTATACATGAAATTTTTCCACTATTTTAAAACCTAGGAACTACTTCTCTCTCACTCCACCATCATCATGTCCACCAATGTCTCCCTTAAACTTTCCACCCACCGTATAATCCATGACATGTATAGGAAAAATTCCCTTATTGGGGTGAGTATATACATACCCAATAGGAAACCCTAGAAACCGTAAATGTAAAAATAAAGCAAGGGTTAACAAGTTTAGAAAAATAATGGAAATTTATAACCCATACAGGGAATATGAAATAGAAAATGAAAAATATATATATTATTTATAGTAAGAGAACATGGGACATTAAGCCCCATCAATCAAAATATTAGCCTCATAAGGAATAACGTACCACCTCAAGAAACCAATGAATCCATGATCCCCAGTTAAACAAACCCAAAATAGACTCTTATAGAGCATAATAGGGTAACCATTCCTTATTGAGATTAAAATTTGAGTCTCTAGAACCCCGAATCTTGATAAAGGACTCATGCCTCATCAAGTAGGTTGTGCTAAATGAGGGATTACAAAAATATGTTGATAGAGGAACCCTTCTATAAGTATATGGGGGTGTATATAAATATATTAGTTGTGTGTTGTGGACCCAATCTACATCAACATCAAGGGATTAGTAACCCCATTCTGGATCCATATGACTCATTCCCCAAGTATGTCAGAGGATTATAAAATATTAGTAAGAATACGGGTGACCTGTGTCTTATCTCTCAATCGACCAGGGGTGTTCCTAACCCCATGTCTACTCTGATCATTATTTTGGAACCCAGTCATCATACCTATGGATATAATTCACTAAAATACCTTAAAAACAATGTAAACAATTTCAAGTGGCCTATAGGAGAAAAACATCACGTTCTACATTGAAATAGATAATGATAAATAGTATCCTTTAACTCGTTTCATATATAGGCCAAAAGATATATAATATCCTATAAATGGATTATGTCCTGAAATTATCTATATGGATCATCATATTGAAAAAAATGAGATATATTTATATGTAATAAATCCTATAATATTTTTTTATGTTGTAACAAAAATTCTTCACAAAATAGCTGGTGGATGTGGTCATCCTCTTGATGCTCTAATAAACACATTCACGGTATAGCTACCTCCTTTATGATATAACCCAAGATCGTGATTATTTAAACCATTCCAAACCCAATGTAAAGATTCCATGACCACCCCTCCACTTCAAATACACATTCACCCCATCATGGATCAACTTACATGGTATAAATTAGGATACATGGCCACCATATGAGATTAACACCAACTAATATTATAAAACATTGGGAAGGAGATAGTCACGGTGTAACATATAGTATTTTGGGGTGATCATAATTATCAAGGCTAATGGGGTTACATGAGACATATGTGTCATGATGATAAGTGAATTTTATAAACTCTATGATACATTCCAAAACATTACCTCGCTGATCTTATTATTTCAATCCCTCACTATTACTTAATGTCATTCCCTTACTACTGAACACTAATGTTGTAACCTACCATATAACGTGTTGGTAGATTCCACTCAAAAAAATCAATATAAGATAATTTAAATCAATAAAATTATTTGGAAACCCAATTATATACATTGGATACAAAAAATCAAGGGCTTATTCTAACAGGTGAATTCTCATAGTGTTTAAGAGATCTTCCAAGAATAGACACAATAATTAAAATGATAAAAAAAACCTATAGATTGTTGGTCGGAGTGAGAGTCGAAATATGGGGGTTAATTGAGTACCCAATAAAAAATTATTTTTTAAATTAATTTAAATTAAATCCCCAAATTTAAATATAATATCTTAGTTAGCTAAAATAATAGTTTGATATAAGACACAACTCTTTAAAAAACGTTTCTATGATTGATTATATGACAACCCTGCTCTTTTATTACACATATAAACATAATTTATTACATACACTTCACTTCATAAAACATATAATATCGGGAGGTTTTGTGTATTTTGGGCTAAGGATCAATAACTAACAACTTAAAACATTAAATACAACATACTTATCAAAAACATCCTTTATATTACCTCTACATTCCCTCATACTTAGCATTACATGTGATAAACTGAGGACATGCATAAGAAAAGGGTGAGCTATAAAGCCCAGTAAGGGAATAAACATGGAATAACATGAGAAATAAAATACATGTTAGAAAATATGCATCTCAATATATCACAAAGAAATAATAAACATAAAGGCATGATAAAGCTTGATAATCATAACATGGAAATGTGGTAACAAAACTTAACATGGAATTAGCATGGACCAAGGCTCGTTGCACATAGAGCATGAGTAAACCCTCATTGCACATGAAGCATGAATAAACCCTCATTTCACTTGTATTATCATGATTAAACACCAATTACACATAACGTATCATGATACTATACTTTACCCAATGCATTAGAGCACTATTAGGGCCCACCCTTCTTAAACATTTCATTTCATGCATAAGTGTGCCACATGGATCATAAAACATTGTATCATTCAACATAATTATTTATTCCAAGATAAAATAAAGTACAATAGATACATTAAAATATTTAAACAATATTTAAATGTTCATAAAGGTGAATACCATTGATAGAGAAATGGACATGGTATTCACTACACAATGACTTTGGCTTGAAAAACGTAGTGCAATTTCGGCAGCATAACAGTGTGACATAAGAACTCATTAAAATGGTTGATGAGAGATAAAGTGGTGTCTCGTCATATTTACATTACATTTACAGTAAGGGGGACATTTATATACTTTTCCAACAAATGTAATGGAATTTTGATTCATGATACAAGAGAATTTCTTGAATGTAAATGAGGAGAGGGAAATTCGTTTCAGAATTTTGGCATAGTAACAGGTGTACATGGGAGGAATTTAATGATAGATAAAGGGGTCTTACATCATCAAAACATAAATAGGTCAGCATAGGAGAGGTGAGAAACCATACCCCAACATTTATAATTGAAATTAAAAGGGCATAACAACTTAAAGAAAATTGGACAAAAATGAGAAAGGAAGAAAACCCCTTACTTGGAAGTGTTCTTCGAAAGCTTTCAGAGAGGATTCAGAGAGGCTTATTGAGAGAATGGGGCACCTTGGGAGGATTATAGAGAGAGGAGGGAAGATTTTGGAAGAAATAAAAAGGCTTTGATTGAAGAGGAAGGGGGATCTTGGGTGGGTTTATATAGAAAATGTGAGGGAATTCTTCATTATTTAGGTTTGGGACCCTCACATTAAATTAATCCCAACCAAAAATCATCCCATGATTTTTTCCCATGGTTTCAGGAAAAGGGAATTGGAAAACAATATTTTATAAGGAACAAGTCTGAACGTCTTAAAATAATGGGGTTGCTTATGTGGAGGTGAGTCACACTCCCAAGGAAAACAATTTAAAAAGACAAGATGTTTATTAAGTCTTGAAGGGTCCATTAATGCTTTGTAAAATAAGTCAAACAAACCCAAAATCACATTATTTTAATTTTGATACATATATTGTACGAACACAAGGCTTATAGTATTTTATTACATCACTATTGGGTAATTATGATGTCATAAAACATATTATATATTTAAACATTATTTAATTTTTACCCAAAAATTTGACTGTCTCTGAAAATTATGAAAAATTAACCGTTAGATAATTTTGACATCCTGATTCCATAAATAATATTCATTTTATCTAAATAATTTTTGAAATATGTTAATTTTTAGTTATAAAATAAAAAAAAAAATTATTAAAAAATCATGGGTTTTGACAAAAATGGAATTCAAACCTTAATAAAAATTACAATTGCATTCATAAAATTATATGATCTTTTATATTTAATAAAAATTAATTTAATAATAATCATAATATTTTATAAGAATATCATTTAATTCAAAAATCCATTAATTCATCAAAATAGATTTCTTAGTTGAACATTAACTAAAAATACTATTTGGGCTTTAAAAACTTTTTCCCTAGGATACATTTGTTCCAGAGTCTCCTCTACCTGCTCATATCCAGACAGGGATGTATTTTCCTGATAAACCACTTACTCAATACTCACCAAAACATAGGGATGTTTTTATTAGTCTTGTCTTTATGGCTTCAATAGGGTTTTCTAATCCTAATCTCAAAAATAACTAAACCTATCCTCTAATACCAACTATGACAACCCTGCTCTTTTATTACACAATGAAACATAATTTATTGAATAAAAATCACGTGATACAAAATATAAGATGGAGAGGTTTAGTTTCTTTGGGGCTTAGGATCAATAAATAACAACTTAAAACATGAAATACGACATCCTTATTGAAAACTTCCTTTACATGACCACTACATTCCCTCGTACTTAGCGTTGCATGGGATAACCTGAGGACATGCATAAGAAAAGGGTGAGATATAAATCCCAGTAAGGGAATAAATATGGAATAACATGTGGAATAAAACAAATGTTAGAAAACAGTCATATCTATAGAGAACAAAAGAAGCATAAACTTAAAGGCATGATAAAGCATGATAATCATAACATGGAAATGTGGAACAACACTTAACATGGAACTAGCATGAGCTAAGGCTTATTGCACATAGAGCATGAGTAAACCCTCATTGCACATGAAGAATGAGTAAAACCCCATTTCAATTGTATTAGAATGAGTAAACACCCATTTCACATAATGTATCATGATAATATACTTTATCCATTGCATTGGAGCGCTATCAGGGCGCACCCTTCTTAAACATTTCATTTCATGCATAAGTGTGCCACATGGATCATAAAACATTGAATCATTCAACATTATTATTTATTACATGATAAAAGAATGTGGAATACATACTTGATATTCTTTAAACGATACATAAATGTGCATAAAGGTGAATATCCTTGGTAGAGAAATGGACATGGTATTCACTACACAATGACTTTGGCTTGGAAAAACACGTTGCAATTTCTATAGCATAACAGTGTGACATAAGAACTCATAAAAATGGTTGATGAGAGATAAAGGGGTGTCTCTTCATATTTACAAGACATGGAAAGTAAGTGGTTATTTAGATACACTTACAACAAATGTAATGGAATTTAGATTCATGATACAAGAGAATTTCTTGAATGTAAATGAGGAGAAAGAAATTCCTTTCGGAATTTCGGCATAGTAATGGGTGTACATAGGAGGCATTTAATGAGAGAGAAAAGGGTCTCCAATCATTCAAACATAAAGAGGAATGTATACGTGAGGTGAAAAACCATTCCCCAACATTTATGGGGGTGGTGCAAAACCCTTACTTGGAAGTGTGCTTCCAAAGGCTTGAGAGAGGATTGAGAGTGGCATTTTAGGAGCTTGGGGCACCTTGGAAGGATTCTAGAGAGAGGAGGGAAGCGTTGGGACGAACTCAAAAAGCATCGAAAGAGGAGGAAGTGGGATATCAGGAGGTTTTATATAGAAAAGGTGAGGGAA
This sequence comes from Viscum album, assembly GCA_963277665.1. Taxonomy (NCBI): domain Eukaryota; kingdom Viridiplantae; phylum Streptophyta; class Magnoliopsida; order Santalales; family Viscaceae; genus Viscum; species Viscum album. The sequence goes on along the minus strand of OY728155.1, from coordinate 947,159,214 downwards.
TTCTTTATTATTTAGGTTTGGGATCAAGGATCATTGGACCTCAGCTTTGGATCTCGTCTTCGGCGTCCCGTCCATGACCTAGGCGGTCATGGTCGCCGCCTCTGCCCCTTCCCCACCCACAAGGTTGGTGGCTTCTCTCCCCCACCCCCCTTAAAAGACTCCTCCATTTTTTTGCCCGTCTTTCAAGCCAGCTCCCCTCCCCTCTTTCCCTAAAATTTCCATTTTCCCAAAGGTTCCTGATCTCCGTGATGGTTACCCTCAACTCCAGCTTTCGACCTCGGAATTTACTGATGCTTCGGATCTCCTTTCTCAGACCCTGGTTGCTTGGTTCTCTTCACAGCATCCACCGGTTGATACCTTTGACAAATTTGTCTTCTAATCATGGGGGCTTCAAGCATGAGCGACAATCGGTCTCCTCGATAAGCGACACATCATGATCCTCTTCTCTTCTTCGAAAGATATGATCACCGCCTGGTCTAGGGATCCCCGATCCTACAACCGCTTCCACTTCCATCTGCTGAAATGGTTCTCTGACTTCCATATGAATTGGGATGCTCTGACAACAGCTTTGTGGGTACTCTTCCCTGAGCTCCCTCTCCCTTTCCAGAATCCCACTATTCTTCGAATTCTTGGAAACCTGGTGGGCCTTTTTCTCTGCTCGGATTCGAGAACCAAATCGGTTTGTCACCCGATCTCTCCACGTATCTGCATCGAAGTCGATGTGTCAAAACCACCGGTAGATTGGATTTTTATGTCAGTAGGGGAATAATTTCATTAGAAACAACTGGTGGTCTTTGAATCTTGGACGCAGTTCTATTCGGCATGCCGTCATCTTGGGAATATATCCTCTTCATGTCAGAGAAGTGGAAGGGAACATCAAGGGGGGTCGGCTGGTGCCTCCAGATATTATGGGAATAAATATGGGCTAGTCTCTAATGAAAGTGGTATTTTTTTAAAGGCAGTTTCTATCTCTCCCATTCCCGGGCCTCAATGTGCAGAAGCCATGGTGCTCGGGAAGGATTCTCTGGTTTCCCGGATTAACCCAAGAGTTTCTGATATTTTTCACCATCTAAAACATGATTTGGGTGTGGTTTGTTCGGATGAGGTTTCTTTTGTGCCCCTGTGTGATAGCGGGATTGGTAGTGTGGAGAGGGATGGGGTCAGCAACCTTGCAAGACCAAAATAACAAAGGGTTGGGCAAGAAGTGAGGGATGTTCACCTGGTTGTCTCACAAGCTGTGGAGATGGATACCACAATTTCAGATAATGAAATAGAGGTGACATCGGTTTTGTGTGAGGACCAAAATACTGGTGAGGATTCCCAGTATCTGGCATGGGAGTACACCTCAATACATTTCCAATTTATGGGTCACAGATTTGAAAATCTAGGAGTCTCAAACAAGTCCAAGTAGGTCATGCAGACTAAAATCTAGTATGCTGTGAATGTTAAATCTTGGGGATCAATTTTGAATTCTAAAAACCATTTTGCTGTGTTTTCAGAGGAAGATAATGACCTCAGGCTAATGCCAAACTGGGGAGGGCAGAGGTCATCCATGGATAGGTCCCCTTTGTAGATGTGGAAGCTTCTTAAGAGGAAAAGGACAAGGATATGGAATCTGTTGTGTCCATGGAAATGACCATTACAGAGGATTATCTAAGATCCTCTCTGAGGAAGGAAGAGAACATTACCATGGACCCTAATGGATTCATTATGAAAACTCGGGCGGCGCGACACAAGAAGGATTACTCCTCCCTGCCTAGTCCTCCTGTTACGAGATCCGCATGCAGGGGTAAGCTCCGACAAAAGGGCTTCTTATGGAGAAATTCTACTCTATGAGGCCATCAATTCCTTTATCTGAGTAAATTAGATTGTTAAAACCCATATTTATACTAATCATGTGATCACTATTCAACATCTATATTAGCAACGGTCACAATTCTTAACAGTATTTTAAAACCCAAAAACATAAAACAAAATAAGTTGAAATTTTATATAAACATTTTACATAAAGAGAAATCTAATTAGATCAAGTGGGATTTCCATTAATAAATATTTGGGTCGTTACAATCTTCCCCCCTTAAAAATTTTATCCCTAGAAAATTTATTATACATTCTAGGCCAAAAATGAATGTAGGTACTTTTCCTTCATTTCTTCCTCCAGTTCCCATGTTTCTTCTTCGTACTTATTGTTTTTCCAAATTACCTTGACCAGATGAGTAGTCTTGTTATGTAGAACTTTGTCTATATGATCCAAGATCTTCATTGGTTTCTCCTCATAGAAAAGATCATCCTCCAACTGTACCACCTTGGAAGAGAGTACATGTGAAGGGTATATTCTGTACTTCCTTAAGAGGGATACATGAAAGACATCATGTACTTTGGCCATGGTAGGTGGAAGTTCTAGTCTAAAGGCCACAACCCCAACACGATCAAGAATCTATAATGGGATGATGTACCTCAGACTTAAATTCCCTTTCTTTCCAAACCTCGTGACTTTATTCTATGAAGATGTGTGTAGAAATACCATGTCCCTAACTTTAAACTCAAGGTCTCGTCAATGGTTATCTGCATATCTGTTTTGTTGACTCTGGGCTACCTTGATGTGCTGCTAAATTGTTTTCACCTTCTCCACCATTTCTTCGACCATTTATGGTCCAAGAATCATACGCTCACCGACCCCATCCCAACACACCGGTGTTCTGCACCTTTTCCCATGAATGACTTATTATGGTGCCATTTGGATGATTGAGTAGAAACTGTTGTTATATGATAACTCAACCATATGAAAATTTTGATCCCATCCTCCTTTGAAGCCCATTGACTATGCTCTCAACATGTCCTCAAGTGTTTGGATATTCCACTTGGATTGGACATCATTTTGAAGATGATAGGCTATACTGATGTTTAGTTCAGTGCTCAGAGCATGTTGAAGACTTTTCCAGAACTTCGAGCTGAATCTTGGATCTAGATCAGATATGATAGATAGTGGTACTCCATGCAGCTTAACCACTTCACTGATATATATTTGTGCCAGTTGATCCAATTATAAATTCACCTGAATAGCAATGAATTGTGCATCTTTTGTAAGACAATACCCAACAACCCAGATTGTATTATTTCACTTGGATGTCTTCGTAAGTCCAGTCACAAAGTCCAGGGTGATGTTCTCCCATTTCCATTCTAGTATGGGAAATTGTTGCATCGTCCTCTTAGACTTCTGCCTCTCTTATTTCACTTGCTGACATACCAGACACTTTAATGTATATTCGGCTATATCCCTTTTCATATTGTCCCAACAAAAGTTTTCTTGGTGATCTTGGTACATCATTTTGCTCCTTGGGTGGATAGAGAAGTTCGATCTATTTGCATCATTAAATATCTCCTTATTTATCTCTATATCGGATGTTACACATAATCGATTCTCAAATATTACAAATCCTTTCTCATCAACTTTAAAATCAATGGATTTCCCATTTCTAACAGCTCCCACCATTTTGTGAATTTCCACAGCTTTTCTTTGAGCATCCTTTATTCTCTCTAGGATGGATGGTTGAGCAATCATTTGATAATGGATTGATGATGTTCCTCCCTTAATTATTCCCATTTCCATACATTTCAAATCTAAGAAGATCATATCCTTTTCAATTCTCATCATTGATAAACATGCATGATCTTTTCTACTTAGAGCATCTGGCACCTTTTTTGCCTTTCCGGGATGGAAGTGGATTGAGCAGTCATAGCCTTTGATTAGCTCTAACAATCTGCATTGGTGCATGTTCAACTCTTTCCATGTGAATATATAATTGAGTCTTTTGTGGTCCGTATATATTTCACACTTCTCCACAAATAGATAATGCCACTAAACTTTCAAAGCTAAGATCACTGTAGCCAACTCGAGGTCATGTGTTGGATAGTTTTGTTCATGAAATTTCAATTGACTTGAAGTATAGGAAATCACTTTTTCATTTTTCATCAACACACATCCCAGACCCTTCTTCGAAGCATCACTAAATACCACAAAAAGTTCTCCACTTGTGGGTAAAGTGAGCACATGTGCTATGATAAGCCTCCTTTTTAACTCCTTGATGATTTCTTCACATTCATCACTCTAAGAAAACATTACTCCCTTCCGAGTTAGCTTGGTAAGAGGGTTGGACAATCATGATAAGTTTCTCACAAATCATCGATAATATCTAGCTAACCCCAAGAAGCTACAGATATCTGTTACCGATGTTGGCCTCATCCATCCCTCTATTGCATCTTTCTTTGAGGGATCCACAGATATCCCATTCCTTGTGATGATATGGCACAAAAATGATACCTCCTTCAACAAAAACTCACACTTTATTTACTTTTCATAGAACTTCTCCTTCTGCAAGGTATCTTGTACTGTTCTTAGATGCTCCTCATGATCCTCCTTGGTTTTGGAGTATATCAGAATATCATCTATAAATACTACCACAAATTCTTGGAGGTAATCTATAAAGACTCTATTCATAAATTCCATGAAGATTTTTGGAGAATTAGTGAGTCTGAAAGTAATTACTATGAATTCATAGTGCCCGTATCTTGTACGAAAAGAAGTCTTGGGGACATCTTCCTTCTTCACCCTTACTTGATAATATCACGACCGCAAATATACCTTGTAGAAGTATTGTGTTCCATGCAGCTGATCGAACAAGTCATCAATCTGTGGTAGAGGATACTTGTTCTTTATTGTGATTTTTTTGAGATCTTTGTAATCAATGCATAGGCACATTGATCCATCCTTCTTCTTGACTAAGAGGACTGGAGTACCCCATAGTGATGAACTCAAGCGTAAAAACCCTTCTCCATATTCTTCTGTAACGGCTTCTTTAACTCTCTATCTCTATGGTGGCCACTCTATAAGGTGTCTTTGATATTGGTAGAGATCCATGGATATGTTCAAGTGAGAACTCAACCTCTTGGTCCGGAGGAATACCAAGAAACCCTTCAGGGAATACGTCACTGTAATCCCTCACGACGGGCATGTCTTCAAGAATGATTCTCTGCTTTGTCTCAATCATATGACCTAGATATGCTTGCTCATAAGGTAGTAATATTAATAATTTAGAAGATGAATCGAAAAAATATTCATCTTTGTCCTTTAATTTTTAAGGAATTGGAGGATGCTTCGAGATGTGAAGAGTGATATCCCTTTCCCTGCAGTTGATATTGGCTTTGTATAAACATAGACAATCCATGCCCAAGAGAGCATCAAACTCCACTAAGGGAATTATGATAATATTTTCTGGGAGGTTCAGTCCAAAAACATTAATAGGGGATGAATTATGAACCATGGACACAATGATTTCCCCATTCACTGTTCTCAAAGATAACATTTCCACCAAATTTTGAGGCGAGTTTGAATTGTTCTACTAAATTTGTAGGATATGAAAGAATGCATAGAACTAGAATAAAATAGTACATTCTTTATTTTTGAATGAATAACTAGTGTACTTTTCACCACATCGTTTTCTGGATCCACCTCAGCAGTAGTGATAACATAAGCCCTTCCTTGTTTCCTCGGAGGTTGTTTTTGGTTGCCTCCGACAAACCTTGGCTTATGGAAATTGTTTGCATAATGCCAAAGCTTTCTATAGTTGTAACAATGCACTGTCGGATGAGTGTTGATCTAAACCTTCCTTTTTTCTTCAACATTATCAGGATTTGTCATATCCCTTCAGCAGTTATTGGCCACATGGAAAAACATTCTGCATTTAAAGCAATTCCTGGTTCCCTTAAGACAGTTACCAGGATGTTTCTTCCCACTATTTTTTCAAGGGAAAAACCCAGGCTTCTTTACATCATGGGATTTGTTTAATGGACCACCCATGTTGTTCTCTATTTTCTGATTCTTGTCACTGGGCCCACGAGACCACTGAGAGTCTCCAATCTCCATTTCAACTTTGAGGGAACAAAAAACAATATCCTCATAACTGTCGAATCTCTAATTTCCAACTTTTTTCGTAGACTCGGCTTTAGTCCGCTAAAGAAGCAATCCCCCTTACTTTCGGGGTTCATGAAAAAGCCAGAGGCGTACCCTAAAAGCCATGTAAAGTTTTCTTCATACGCCCTGATGGACTCATCTTCCTTCTGCTTGATTACAAGGAACTCTCTTTTAATCTTGAGATAGAGGGATCGAGGAAAATATTTGTTGAAAAACATCCTCTTGAATTCCTCCCAATTCATGGAATAAATTTGTTCTAGGGACTTTGTATTCTTGATCAGTGTCCACCACTGATCACCTTCCCCATCAAAATGATAGAATACCAGTACAACTTTTTCCTCTTCAGAGCACTGGAGGATGGAGAATATCTTCTCAATGGAGAAAATCCATTGTTCCGCAAGGAGGGCATCAGAAGATCCGCTAAACATGGGAGGACTTTGCCGCATAAAGGATTCTACAGAAACTTCCCTTTCTGTGGAGGAGGAAGGAGTTCCGCCTGATTCGAGTTATTATTCATAACACGAGCTATCTGAGCAAGTACTATCATGACATTTTTATCACCCTCTCCTGTCAAATCAGGCATATCATTATAGAAATCTTCACATTGCCTATCACATTGGTTGTTGGAACATGTCCTTCTATTTCCCTCCATTAACTAAGAAAAATGGCGTATAATTAGAGGTCTTCAATACTTAGCAAAAAAGAAACATTAAACATGAAATTATAAACTTATAAAGAAGATGTATATCATATCTTGTGATCTATGTTATCCTCAATCTATTTCTTAACTTATATTCATATGGAATTTTTTTATCCCTCAATAATATTTTGTACTAAGATTTTGAATCTACCAAAGCATATCCCCTGGGAGTTTCGTAACCAAGAGTGCAGCAAGGCCCGTTTTCGTGCACTAGTTCCCATTCGAGTCTAGCTCAAAGTGGTGTTTTCGGGTTTTTTCTCTAGGATACATTTGTTCCAGAGTCTCCTCTACCTGCTCATATCCAGACATGGATTTATTTTCCTGATAAACCACTTACTCAATACTCACCAAAACATGGGGATGTTTTTATTAGCCTTGTCTCTAGGGATTCCATACATTTTTCTAATCGTAATCCCAAAAATAACTAAACCTACTCTATAATACCAACTATGACAACCCTGCTCTTTTATTACACAATGAAACATAATTTATTGAATAAACTTCACTTGATACAACATATAAGATGGAGAGGTTTAGTGTCTTTGGGGGTTAGGATCAATAAATAACAACTTAAAACATGAAATACATCATCCTTATTGAAAACATCCTTTACATAACCACTACATTCCCTCGTACTTAGCATTGCATGGGATAACCTGAGGATATGCATAAGAAAAAGGTGATCTATAAAGCCCAGTACAGGAATAACCATGGAATAACATGTGGAATACAAAAAGTGTTAGACAATAGTAATCTCCATAGAGAACAAAAGAAGCATAAACCTAAAGGCATGATAAAGTGTGATAATCATAACATGGAAATGTGCACCAACACTTAACATGGAATTAGCATGAGCCAAGGCTCATTGCACATAGAGCATGAGTAGACCCTCATAGCACATGAAGAATGAGTAAACCCCAATTTCACTTGTATTATCATGATTAAACACCCATTGCACATAATGTATAATGATATTATACTTTAGCCGTTGCATTGGAGCACTATCAGGGCGCACCCTTCTTAAACATTTCATTTCATGCATAAGTGTTCCACATGGATTGTAAAACATTGAATCATTCAACATAATTATTTATTCCTTGATAAATGGATGTGGAATACATATTTGGAATTCTTTAAACAATACATAAATGTGCATAAAGGTGAATACCCTTGATAGAGAAATGGACATGGTATTCACTACACAATGACTTAGGCTTGGAAAAACGCGGTGCAATTTCAACAACATAACGGCGTGACATAAGAACTCATAAAAATGGTTGATGAGAGAGAAAGGGGTGTCTCATCATATTTACATGACATGGAAAGTAAGAGGTTATTTAGATACACTTCCAACAAATGTAATGGAATTTAGATTCATGATACAAGAGAATTTCTTGAATGTAAATGAGGAGAAGGAAATTCCTTTCGGAATTTCGGCATAGTAACAGGTGTACATAGGGGGCATTTAATGAGAGAGAAAAGGGTATCCAATTATTCAAACATAAAGAGGGATGTATAGGGGAGGTGAAAAACCATACCCCAACATTTATAGGGGAGTTGAAAAACCCTTACTTGGTAGTGTGCTCCCAAAGGCTTGAGAGAGGATTGAGAGTGGCTTTTTGGGAGCTTGGGGCACCTTGAAAGGATTCTAGAGAGAGGAGGGAAGAGTTTGGACGAACTGCAAAATCATTGAATGAGGAGGAAGTGGAATCTTCAAGGGGTTTATATAGAAAAGGTGAGGGAATTATTTATTATTTAGGTTTGGGATGAAGGATCCTTGGACCTCATCTTCGGCTCTCGGCTTCGGAATCCCGTCCATGACCAAGGCGGCCATGGCCGCTGCCTCCGCCCCTTCCCCACCCATAGGGGAGGGGGTTGCTCTCCCCCACCCCCCTTCGAAGACTCCTCTATTTTTTCCGTCTTTCAATCCCACTCCCCTCCCCAATTTCCCTAAAATTTCTATTTTCCCTAAGGTTCCTGATCTCCGTGATGGTTACCCTCAACTCGAGCTTTCGACCTCGGAATTTACGGATGCTTCAGATCTCCTTTCTCAGACCCTGGTTGCTTGGTTCTCTTCACAGCATCCACCGGTTGATACTTTTTACAGCTTTGTCTTCCAATCATGGGGGCTTCAATCACGAGCGACAATCGGTCTCCTCGACAAGAGACACATAATGATCTGCTTCTCTTATACAAAAGATATGATCACCGCGTGGTCTAGGGCTCTCCGATCCTACAACAGCTTCAACTTCCATCTTCTGAAATGGTTATTTGACTTCCATATGAATTTGGATGCTCTGACAACAGATTTGTGGGTACGCTTCCTTGATCTCCCTCTCCCTTTCTAGAATCCCACTATTCTTTGAATTCTTGGGAACCTGGTTGGCCGTTTTCTCTGCTCGGATTCGAGAACCAAATCGGTTTGTCACCCAATCTCTCCATGTATCTGCATCGAAGTTGATGATTCAAAACCCCCGGTCAATTTGATTTTGATGTCGGTAGGGAAGAATTTCATTGGAAACAACTAGTGGTCTTTGAATCTTGGTCGCAGTTCTGTTCGGCATGAAATCATCTTGGGAACCTGTCCTCTTCATGTTGTAGAAGTGGAAGGGCACATCAAGGGGGGTCGGCCGGTGCCTTGAGATTTTCAGGGAATAAAGACGGGCTGGAATCTAATAAAGGTGGTATTTTTTATGGGCAGTTTCTATCTCTCCCATTCCCATGCCTCAATGTGCAGAATCCATGGAGCCCTGGAAGGATTCTCTGGTTTTCCAGATTAACCCAAGAGTTTATGATATTTTTCACCATCTAAAACTCGATTTGGGTGTCATTTGTTCAGATGAGGCTGTTATTGTGCCCTTGTGTGACAGCGGGATTGGCAGTGTGGAGAGGGATGGGGTCAGCAACCTTGCAGGACCAGAATAGGAAAGGGTTGGGCAAGAAGTGAGGGATGTTCACCTGGTTGTCTCACAAGCTGTGGAGATGGATACCAAAATTTCAAATAATGAAACAGAGGTGACATAAGTTTTGTGTGAGGACCAAAATACTGGTGAGGATTAGCAGTATCTGGCATGGGAGGACACCTCAATACATTTCCAATTTATGGGTCACGAATTTGAAAATCTAGGAGTCTCAAACAAGTCCAAGTAGGGAATGCAGACTGAAATCTCATATGATGTGAAGGTTAAATCTTGGGGATCAATTTTGAATTCTCAAAACCATTTTGTTGTGTTAGAAGAGGAAGATAATGACCGCAAGACTAATGCGGAACTGGGAAGGGTAGAGGTCATCCATGGATAGGTCCACTTTGTGGATGTGGAAGCTTCTCAAGAGGAAAAGGACAAGGATATGGAATCTGTTGTGTCCATGGACATGACCATTACATAGGATTATCTGAGATCCTCTCCGAGGAATGGAAAGAACATTACCATGGACCCTGAAGGATTCATTATGAAAACTTGGATGACGCGACACAAGAAGGATAACTCCTCCCTGACTAGTCCTCCTGTTACGAGATCCACATGCAAGGGTAAGATTCCCTTGAAGGCTCATACAAGTGCAGGATGCGAGCCTGCTATACCTAGAATAGGGTCCACAGGGAAGTAGCGTGAGTTAGGATCGAAGGAAGACTTTCAACAACAAATATCCTCGGTGTTGTAACACATGGATCTCCTTTTACACTCGGATGAAGAAATAGCAGAGGAAAATATAGAAACTATGGCATAAAAGAAGTTTATAATATCAATTCGTGTGATCATAAAAAAGGATCAAGAAGAGAGGATTAATAAGTAGGGCCATATTCTTCTTATAGTCCTCAATAATGTTAATATTAGTAAGGAGGAATTCAGACAATCCTGGGATAACATGGCGAATAAGTATGAAGACTTCTTGAAGAACTATCCAGACACTCAGGTAAATTCCATTCCCTGTATTCTGTTTAGGGAGATTGGTTCCAATCAACTCAAGTTTTTCTTAAACAAATCTGTTTTTCTTTTGGTGCTGAAACTGGTAATTTTTTAGGGTTCTCACTTTCCCCATTGAAGTGTTTTGGAAAATAATAAAAAATTTACGTTTGATAGTTTTAGGTTTGGAACCCTCAATTAAACTAAACCAAACCAAAAAACATCCCTTGGTTTATGCCCATGATTTTTTGAAAGGGGAAGTGGAAAACAATATTTTATAATCCCAAAGTATTAACTTATTAAAACAATGGGTTTTCTTATGTGGATGTGAGTCACACTCCCAAGGAAAACAATTTAAAAAGACAAGATGTTTAATAAGTCTTGAAGGATCCATTAATGCTTTGTAAAATAAGCCAAACAAACCCAAAATCACATTATTTTAATGGTAAAACATATATTGGCCGATCATAAGAATTATAGTATTTTATTACATCACTATTAGGTCATTAAGATGTCATAAAACATATTATATATTTAAATGGTATTTCATTTTTACCCAAAAAATTGACTGTCTCAGAAAATTATGAAAACTTTTCTATTGGACAATTTCGAAGTCCTGATTCCAGAAATAATATTCATTTTAACTAAATAATTGTCTAAATATGTTAATTATCACTTTTAAAATAAAAACCGACATTTACCGAAAATTTATGGGTTTTGACAAAAATGACTTTCAAACCTTAATAAAAATTAAAATTGTATTCATAAAATTTTACGATCAATTATATTTAATAAAAATTAATTTAATAATAACAATAATAATTTATTAAAATATAATTTAATTCAAAAATCCAGTAATTCATCAAAATAGATTTCTTATTTGAGCATTAACTAAAAATAATATTTGTGCTTTTAAAAACTATTTACAAGGTAACAATAATAAAATGAATGTATATTCATTATTATATAAAAAAATTGTGTACATAAACATAGTAATAGGGTATTGTTAAATAACCCCTTAAAACACCCACATAATATTGAAGGGTGAGGAGTGCGGCGGTGACAGACTCTTGGGGTGGCTCGGATAACATTGCACACGTGGTGATCTCTATCAAATTCTAATTATCCCATAGATGGTTCCATTTGAGCATAACCTGTTGAAGCTCATCTTGGTATTGGTCAAGAGCAAAGCCCAAAAATGTCACCTCATTTCCGATCTCTAACAAATGGGATTCATATGGAGCAATTCTAAAAGATGAGGTCATCGCTTCCTTTATCTGAGTAAATTAGATTGCTAAAGCCCATATTCATACTAATCATGTGATCACTGTTCAATAGAAATATTAGAAATGGTTACAATTCATAAAAGTATTTTAAAACCCAAAAAAATAAAACCAAATAAGTTGACATTTTATATAAAATTTTTACATAAAGAGACAATTAATTAGATCAACAGGGATTTCCATTAATGAAATTTTGGGTCGTTATAGATTTGGTCTTGCGTAAATTTATATACAATATTATTTTATCCTTTGAAATCAATTTACTAAATCATGTTCAAATATAAACACTAATTAAATATAACTATCAAACTAGTGTTTTTTCTTAAAGAAAAAAATAGTTTTGGTTTTAACATATAAAATATAATGCAAACAAAGAAAAAAACACACAATGGAATTTTCAATACAATATGATCAGTCTCAAGATGAGACTTAGTCCTATCTACTTGGAAATCACATAATGACAAGAATTATATATATATAAACTTTATATCCATAACCTAGATATGGTTTTACAATAGTGTACCAACTATACATACAACATAGGGCCTATTCTATAGTTTTCATGGGATTACAAATAGAATAGGCCCCACAAGACCTCTCCCATAGTTATCATGGGACAAAAAATAAAAGAGAGTATGAGAAGATATTAGGTATCATCCAGTTTAAAGCAGAATATTGTGTGTGTAACAAATACAGTAATACACACTACTCATAAAGTAAAATAATCTAAATAGACTAAGAAACTAAAATATGTAAAGAGATAGAGTTTCTCAGTCTTTTAGGCTCTACAAATTGAGACTCCATAAAATTGATTTGAACTGATTCTCGAGTAATATTTCAGAAATGTTATGTAGAAGAGAGTGTCCTAGACTCTTTGTTCTTGACTGTAGGAAGTACTTGATGTAATATGTGCTTTATATTCCTTAGTTGAGGGTACATATGATATAAAAAGAATTCTCGTTTTCTTCTTGCAAAAATATCAAATTCGCATCAAGTGTAGATCTATCCAAGTGTTTCTCCACATTGTTCTCTATATAAATGATGGATTTTTTTTTCACATATAATATTAATAAAAAATTACATAGAATCATATGAATTCTCTATAATCCTTGTATAACATGTCTAACACATACATAAATTCATTCTATTGAGAAATTAAGATAAAATCATTAATATAATAAATTGAATTAAATTTGATAATTTATTTGTTATAAATTTTAAAATAAAAATAAATTGAATCACCAGTGGTGAGTCAGTTACACTTGTGGTGACCGAGAGTCCAGTGGTGATACATTTGAAAAGTAGGTCCTTAGAATAGTGACACTCCCTTGGTGGTGTGTCAGGATGGTGGTTTGTTATTCCAAAATTGTCAATGTTTTATTCTTCCAGTATGAATTCCATGAAAGTGTCTCAAGGTGAAAGTGATAATTTGTGATGATGGCACTTTGTGATGGTGAGACACCACTAGTTTTGTCTCATAATTTTTCAAATTTCCATCTTAGTAGTGACTCATTGTGGATGGTGACTTATCCTTGGCGATTATTCTTCTTAGTGGTGATTCTTTCCACACTTAACTATTTTTTGGATCTCATCGGTGATTTATCTGGAAGTGTCTCATCCTTAACAGTAAGACACACTTTGTGGTGAATCATCATTGGGAAAATTTCTTTAATAAATATTATATAATAAAACTAAAATAGAAATAAAAAATCTCAATAATTATCACAAATATCATGATTTTATGATCATTTAAACAAAGAGGTCATTAACCTCCCCCTTTTTAATGATCACAAATAATGGAATTGTTTGTTCATGGAATGCAAAAGAAAAAATTGATGTTTATACATATGGTATAAAATATTCAGGGAAATAATAGTAAATACATAATATCAAATGAAACTCATAGAGTATGGTATCAATGTAACACCCCAAGATTTCATAGTGTGTTATTTCTTCAAAATAATTCAATAACTTGCACTACACGCAACACCAAGTTCAATCACACCATGACTTACAAAAAAAAGCCATTCAAAAGAGGTTATGAATAGTATTATCTAAATCTTAAACTTTATATAATCCTTATAATTTTAGAATCCATATTATGAGTTTCTTAGATATAATGCAAGAACAAATTCATTTTCAGTATTGCACTTTTATCAACTTTTAATAGTGAACCATTTTTAAATAAAATATTTTAAACTTTTTGACTAAATGGGGACATCAAAAAAATTTAAAATGAAACATCACAAGCTTCCACGGTACGCTTTCCTTTGAATAATACAGTAGCGTGTGTTGTATGCAACTTCGAGTTTTAACACACACCACAATCGATCAAACTAGCCGTTATGAATAGTAAAAACTAATTTTTGAAATTATATATATTTTATATTTCAAAATGGAATTCATTTTTGGATTCGTAATATCGAATTTAGCCTAAGGTGAAATTTTGGTACATTTCGGATAACTTTCATATTTTGATGAATAGTGAAAATTACTAAATTTTAATTAAAAACAACTTTTTTAATCAAAATAATTAATAGTGATAAATTATGAATTTGAGAGGTTTTAAAGTATATTTAGAATATATTTTTACCATTTAATATAATTTTGGTCATTGGACATAATTTTACAATTAAACCGAACATAAACAAGTGTCAATCTTTTGATAGTTATTATCTATTAAAAACACGCTTTTTGTTTTGACAGCGGGAATTAATTTTAAATTAATTTCTGCCACTTCTGTGTTTTGAATTTTGAAAAATGGATTCCATATTTTGAATCAGGATGTTCAAATTGTGTAAATAGGTAACTTTTATTTTTAGACATTTTGAATAATTACTGCGGTAAATATTTTATTTACCATGGTTAAGGGTAAATCCGGTAAATAAGGGTTAAAAAATAATATTATAATAATAATAAATTACCCTAAAACATGTCTTAACCATATTGGTTGATACATGGTCGACCATGGTAATCTTTGTGTAAATTTTGGGACCCCATGGATCCACTTGTAAGTGATAATGACACTTTATTTTAATTAAGTCAAAATGAATACAAAAATGACACAAGCATATATCTTTTAGCAAAACAATTGTTACATAGGGTTATATAAGTGGGATTGTAGATTATAAATATTAATTAGAAAGATAAAAAGATTTCCTACATAATTATATTTTATTTATAATTTTTAGACATTAAATAATTTATTTTATTTATGAAACAATGATGATGCAGTAATTACTATAATAGTGAAAAATTAAAATAATTGATATTATAAATACCCAAAAAAAATATAATATGAAACTTTTAATGAATTAAACTAATTTTCTAGGATAATATTATATATTAGGATTTATTTAATTGACTTTGTTAGAAGTAATCAATCTGTTATGAGTTTCACAAAAATCAACTATTGAATAGTGTCAAAATTGACATAAAAGAGTTCTTAAAACAAATATTATATTATTAATTGATATTAAATTCCTAAAAATCTAAGGTTCGACCAAGAGACTTATATAATGATAGGTTCATCATTA
Source organism: Viscum album (assembly GCA_963277665.1). Lineage (NCBI taxonomy): Eukaryota > Viridiplantae > Streptophyta > Magnoliopsida > Santalales > Viscaceae > Viscum > Viscum album. The sequence continues at coordinate 947,143,822 of OY728155.1, read as the reverse complement.
ATGTACCACTTCGGGGTCTCTTGGATGTATATAGTAAGTTTATTAACCATATTATATAAAAATACAAAGAGACATTGTAAAAGTGAAACTAATTAACTTAGAGTTAATACTTAAAGATAAGGTTAATATAAGTACCCAAACCTGTCTAAATTCTATTGGTTGAGTGGTTTTATACCTATACCCACCTTAACCTTTGAATAATCAACTTTGGAGCCATTAGAAACCGAATATGAATTTATTATAAATTAATATTTCTAGCTTTTCCAAAGGTGCCCCTCACCCCTCTTATAAAAGGGCACTCCTCCTTCTCATTTCTTCACACCATCAAAGCCTTTTGGTTCGGCCAAACTCTTCCCAAATACTCTCCCAACATCCCTCACTACAACCTAGAGGCCTTAGTTTGATCAGAAATCCAACCTAAGGATCCCTTTTGATCAAATCAAAAGGAAGAACCCGAAGAAGAGGTAATGATTTCACCACCCTTTTCCAAGTTCCTTTCTTCTTCCACTTCCTCTTTCTTTGTTCTTAACATTCTAAAATAATAACTCCAGTATCTTACATATACTGTGATGTTATTATAAATATGGTACAACCATATTCAGTATTCTATCCACCCTTTGAATAACATGTCACCATACGTGCGTACGTATGGCTTACCGTCTCCACGTCGTGGTGTAATTGTTATTCAATATATTATTATTTGGATGGGTATAATAATGATGTGTAACTCATGTAAATAATAAATATAACATGTTAATGATTCTGTATATATGATATACCATCCATTTATATATTATTTTAATATCAAAAGAATGATTTTGTCGCTCGTGCGTACGTACGGACTACCGTCTCCACGAACGCGATGAGATTCATTCTCCATCGTATCCATTCAAGTATAATTATCATTTGATGATTTAAAAATGATGTTTAAGGACTTGATATCATTATGGATATGAATAATATACAACCTATCCTTTACAAACATGTATTACGTAACGAAACATATAAAAGAAAACAAGTAAGTTAACACCCGAAACGACGATAATTCTAAGATATTATTAACAAATCAATGTTAAAAGATCATATATGATATCATATTAATATATATGATTCTTGTATAATTTAATAACAATTATTTCACCATTATACAGGATGTTAACCTACCCCAACCAAGGAAAAGTACAAGGTAAGGGTTATTTCACAATCTCTTCATTATCCGAGGTTGTTTATTTGTAATAATCTACTGGGATCTCTTTATCATCCACATCCATGTTTCTTCAAAATGTATTTCAAAACATTTTTATTATTTACAAGAATATGGGTTAAAGTCATTTATACCCTTGTTTGACTTTTTATAAGAGGTTTATAATGGAATCTTTCCGTCGTTTTCAAAACAAGGTCATTTTTAACCTTTTCGACAGAATTAAGGTAAGAACGTTTTTTTTAAACTTATACGGCGGGTGCGGCTAATTTCCACCGTTATAAAATCTTCAAAACTTCCCTTAAAAGCTTATAAGAATATTTTCAAATAAAATGTTTTATTTTATATGGATCTTAAATGATTTCAAAATAAAAGGAGATATTTCTTTTAAAAGAATTTTGATTTCATCTATGTCAACATCCTTTGATGGATTTTAAGATTATTTGAAGTTGATTTATTATGATACAAAACTTATATATTGTATTGAAGGTTTTGTGATATGTTTGACTGTGGATGTGCTATTTTTATACCATTCATAGTTTATGGTGAAAGTATTGACATTTCGTATGCTAGTTTTAATACGAATGTTTATGTTATGTTTAAACCTTTTCATATGGGAATGCATTGGACTTAATATGTGACGGGTGGAGCCCGCTATAGCTCCTCGATGCATCGGTAGGTCTCATGAGACAAACTAGTGTCTTGGCACAAGGCCTTGACAAAATCATATTTGTAGTCTTGGCACGAGGCCTTGGCTATGTGGTTATGATAGTCTGGCATTATGCATTCCAACATTATGAAAGTGGTTATTGATTTTTTCATGTGATTATTCGATTAGTAGAATATCCATGTGAATAAGTAAATGGAATTATTTAATTTTATTTATGCCATACCATGTTGAAAGTTCATATTTAAAAGGCTTTTGTTTTAGTTATACATTTCCTTAAATGTTTATTCTTATTTATGAAAGTTTCCGCTATATTGTTATCCTTACTGGGCATTTGAGCTCACCCCTTTTCTATGTTTTATTTTTCCCAGGAAGTGAAGAAGTAAATTATGAATGACCTGTAGGGATATTATGTGGGGATATGAGTGTGGATTATAGAGACATTTTGTTATTGTAGTAGTTTTTCATTTTATAATGTAATGTAAGACTTATGAATATATCTAGTGTTTCCAAGGCTACTAAACCAATCGATCTTTCGAGATTTGATCTTTCTTGTGATCATGCCAATGTTATGTAATAATGCACCGACTCTGGGTAACTAGGGTCGGGGCGTTACAATCAAAGTAAAATAAATAGAATAAAAACGATTAAGGTAAATACATAGATCTTCTCACCATTTTGGGATTATCAAAAATTTGAAAAAAAATGTTTATAGTAATTGAAGAAAAATAAAAAAGGAAATGCTATAGAAATATTTTTAATAATAGCATTATAATTCTGATGAAGAAAGTTAATGAAAAATACAACCCAAAAAGTGTTCAACAAAAATAATACATTAAAAATAATCCTATAAAAGAAACTAAGACTAATTAATGATTCTTCTTAGACTTATTGAATGGATCAAATATTGATTTTCTTTTATCCTTGATGATTCATAGGGTTAAAAAGAAAGATATGAAACAACTTGAGAAGTGGTTGTGGGTACTGAAGGAATAGATGAAGGAACATCGAAAATAGCTGAAAGTGGATAAATCTCATGAATGAGGATGAGACAGAGATGTTGCAGTACCTGTCATGAAGTTAAAATAAAAATTTATAACATAGGTGGTAAAGATCTAAAAGGGTATCTAGCCACTACATGCAAGAAATAATCTTGGGTAGTTACAAGAGGAGTTAGGTGGTAAGTCATTGGGATAGCTTCATGATCCACAATTGTAGTCCCATGCACAAAAAGAAATGATTTATTAAGATGTATGAATTGCATTATAATATTTCCATCATGCTCTATTTTGCTAAATAATTTCTTATTTTATTCCATAAAAAGCTAAAAAATAGTATCCCTAACATTTAACTGATTAACTTGTTCTCTAAAATATCAATTCATAAGAGGCATCCTCAAATTTTCTGCCAAAAACATAAAGTGATCATTCAGCTCATTCTTGGTATAAATCCTAGAGAGATAATATTTTATGGCCTTTATTATTTTTTTTCTTGATCAGAATTCAGGTTCTTATCAAATTCTTGAATCCTCAAATGAGAATGATCATTATTATGATCAACCTTTCTCAAAGTCTCCAAAGGAAATCCCACAACATCACCTGAAGCCCTTCTAAAGGTAGCTATGAGATCTTATATGATAACTGATTAGAGAAACTCAATATCAAAGATGGGTGGAGGAGGATTACATGAAATAGAATCCATTGAGCCAAGATTTTTATCTCTCTCCCACAAATCTTCCATGCTTTCTATAAAATCAGACTATATTCCTTCAATAAAAACATTTAAAAAATCCAATTCATTTGAAAAAATTATATTCTTAATATAAACTTATTGAGTATGGTGCATCATCTTTAGTTGAATGTGATGAATCACCAACTCAAAAAGATATCTATAATCTTATTCATTGAGAGTAGTAATAAGTTGTTCTTGATACCTCTAAAATTAAAAAATATCTAAAACAATATTTTCTAAAAAAACATCCAAGACACCCTTGGTGACTACATCAACAGGAACAAACTAGATTGTAGTAGTAGGTTCTCTAATTGAAGGAAATATTTATAACAAACCAAAAACATAAAAAATGAGAAACCATCATTACTTTAGGATCTATCTCTTCTCAAATAGTAGGGATATCATTCTTTAGTGAACTGCCAACTTTATCGGGAAAAATCACATTCTTTTGAAATTGGATCAATCCATATGTATGAAGGATTTCTAATCGGCAAAACCAAAGAAGAAACAATATATATATGTACCACCATTTTAGGTACACTAATAAGTATATCAACTATTATCTATTCAAAATAAGGTTCATCGATCAGATTCTCATTAACTAAAGGTTTATTTAAAGAATAAGCATCAACATTTTTTTTCAAAAATAGGATCACTTACCATCTATTTAGACGCATGCTACTCAACATCCGCAATAATTTTTATTTTCTCAACAACAACTTGATCAAACTCTATATGATCACCAACTATAGATACAATATCTATAAAAGAAACAACATTATTTCTTGGGAATTCCCCCTCAACTGATTCATCACATTATTTCCCTGAAGGAATCTATACTTCAACAAAAAAACATATTCTATATTATTAGCTAGAAACACAACCTTCATGAGAAACAACTTGATCTTTAGGAGTCTCAAAATCTTCTCTTCAAACCTTCCCACTAGAACCATCAAGATCTGATTTTCCATCATCATCATCTGATTGAGAACTACTCTCAAACTATTATTATCTAGATGCTTTGATTTATTACTCATCATTTTCCACAAACTCCTCTCTTTTAGGTAGAGTCCTAAGAGGACTAGGAGATCCATAAGTGAAAACCACATAACTAGGTGATACGTCAAGGTCATTACCCACACTTACAAGATATTACTCTTATTATTTTTCACCAATAGAACCTTCTTCTTTGTCATTAGAATATTCAACAATTTCATCACATTTTAGACCAAGGTCAACAAGATCACTTAGTCTTCAAGGATGATCCAACAGATTAAACCCATAATATAGTTTCTTACATTCAGACACCCATTACATTTTCCATGGTTTCCAGCTAATCCTCATAATAAAAAATCCACCACAATTCACAACAAACTCATTATTTACCTCAACAATCCTTATAAATTTTAACATAATAGAAATCATCTTGAGATAAATCAGGTAATTTTATCTAGAGGTTGTCTTGATCATTTATGATATATATAGAATGAGATATCTAAAAAGTTTAATATTTTGTCTTATTTTCTCAATACAAATAAAACTAACAGCTTGATACCTTATAGTGACAAAGTCACCCTTAATTGTATAGAAAAAGTGGTGGATAAACTTGAAAATAAATCTTCCCTCTCCATATAACTCAGAAGTAGTTGGACTTCTCAAAGTTCCATCACATATTAACTCAGAAAAGGTTTTTTCATAAATAAAATTATCACCATCATTTATGATGGTTCCTTGATAATCATTAAAAAAACCCTTGTGTGTAAATTTCCAACACTTAGCCCATTGTTTTGAACAAGAGATAATTTTTTGATCTTTAACTTAGCATCATACCCAATAATTTTATTCTTATAAAAACTCTAATAACGGGTAGAACCCATAAAACATTTTAAGATAAAAATGTCTATTATTAAATGATAACTAATCGATCCATCCTTGATTCTGTATAACATTTATCACTAAGGATATGATGAAATGTATCTATTCTAATTTAACATTATTTTTGGGTATAATAACCCTCTTTAAAATATCAATATTAACTGGTTTAATAGGTGAAGAGTGACTCAATCCCCCTTTATGCTTCATTGAAGAAGGATTCTCATTTGACATTGAATCTGACGATCACTTCATTTTATCCATGAAGATTAGATTGACAGACTCAGGAAAAGTTGAAAGGAAGGTCTAAAGGTCGGGATGAGATGTATCACATAGGTCTCAAGAGAAAACGTTGTGATGAAATATGTTCATTGAAACTAAAAAATGTTCCACATTTATCATTTGGTATCTTCAGGGATTCAGAAAATCAAAAATAGTAATCAGGATAAATTCAAAATTTAGTTAAAAAGTTTAAAATAAACTCTTTAGAAAATAAAAACTAACAATTCAAAACACAGAATTAAAAACATGAAAAATGAAAGAAACAAAAAAATGGTGAGTAAAAAAAAGTGAGAAATCCCAATGGTGAGAAGACCAATTGTGAGAAGTCCAATGGTGAGTAGCCTAATGGTGAGAAGTCAAACAGTGAGACATACCCAATGGTAAGACACACCCAACAACAAGACACACCCAATAGTGAGTTCGGAATAATTGAACATAACCAAAACTAATCATAAATAATTCATGTTTAATGTAATTAATTCTCTCGTAATTCAAAGGCTTATAGAAAGTACCAGAAATCTGATGTTTTTTACCAATGTATTTAAGAGGGATATTTTATTTTTGAAAATTATCTCTCAAAAAGTGATGTCTTACATCAATATGTTTTGTTATTGAATGTGATACATGATTTTTTTGAAATATTAGTTGCATTTGTATTATCATGGTATATAGGTACATGTCAAAATTGATATCCATAATCTAGTAATATTTATTTCATCCAAAATATATGTTCACAATAGCTACCTGAAACTATGTATTTAGCTTCATTATTAGAAAATTTAATAATTTGTTTCTTCTTACTACACTAAGATACTAGTGGTTTCCCAAAAAAATGACATGTTCTAGTGATGATTTTTTTATTGGACATACATCCACCAGAATCATCATATGAATAACCAACCAAATGAAATTATTGACCTCTTGGATAAAACAATCCTAAATTGGTAGTATATTTTACGTATTTTAAAATTATTTTTACTTCTACAATATGTGACTCTTTTTCATTATTTTGAAAATGTGAACACATTCATACACTAAACATAATTTCAGGTCCCCTATCAGTGAGGTAGAGAAGAATTCTAACAATACATTTCTAATTGGTTTGTTCTAATAGTTTTCCAGCTTCATAAAGAACCAATATATAGGTGGTAGTCAGAGGAGAATCACCACTCTTAGTACTATCGAAGTTAAAACATTTTAAAAGATCCTTTTTATATTCACTTTGATTTAAATTTATTTTTTATTTATTTTGAAAAGTATGAAAACCAATAAAGAATTTGTGTCGCCTATTAAAATCATTTCAAATTCATTTTTTATCATTTTAGATAAATCAGTACATAAGGCATTTTCTGAAATCAGAAAATAATGTCATCAACATAAATTTGTACAACTAAAAAATAATTTTAAATTATTTGTATAAAAAGAGTAGGATCAACTATACATTTTGAACAACCATTAGAAAAAAAAAGTGATGAGCCTATCATACCAAGATCTTGGATCTTGTTTCAACCCATATAATTGTTTTTATATTTTGAAAACTCTATTTGGAAAATGAGTATTTTTAAAACTAGAGGGTTTTTTTCAAAAAAAACATCCTTAACTATATACCAATTTATGAAATCACTCTTGAAAACTATTTTATATAGTTTAAAATCTAGATGAGATGCATAATCTGGAAGTATTATAATAGATCCAACTCTGGCTATAGGTAAAAAGGTTTCATCATAGTATATCTCATTTCCTTGACTATATCCTTCTGCAACTCGTCTAGCCTTGTTTCTTACTATTATACATAAGTCATCTAATTTGTTTCTAAACACCCATTTAGTGAATATAGTCAAATAATCATTGAGTTTATAAAAAAGTTCCCATAATTTATTTATTTCAAACTAATTTAACTTTTCTTTCATTTACTTCACCTAGAATTCATTATTAATTTCATAATTTATGTTATTTGGTTCTATATGAGATAAGAATTATTGATTTTTAACCTAATTTCTATAAGAATCTATAGTATAGGTTCCTCTATCTCGGTCTCCGTCTACAACATCAAAAAGATAGTACCTAAGGGTTCTAAAATTTTTAGAAAAATGGAAATGGACACATCAGGTACTTCTATTGGTTTAGGTTCTAGAAGATCTATAAATTCCTCAAAACTGGATGATTTTTTCTAATTGTTTCAAAGTAGATTAGAAGGTTTAGTTTTTTGGTTTAGAGTTGATAAATCATCCCTAAGGATTTATAAGTAGGTTTTAGGATCATGTGGATCTATTTCATAAAGTTTTATGTCAAATAATTCTTTTAAAGACTTGGTTCTTTTATTAAAAACACAATAGGCTTTACTGGAACTTGAATAACCTAGTACAATTCCTTCATCACTCTTCGAGGGAATTTTTTCCAGATTATCCTTACTCTTAAGTATAAAGAATTTGCAATAAAAAACTCAAATGTAACTAATCATAGGCTTCCTATTATTCCAAATTTCATATGGTTTATTCTTCACGACACGTCTAATTAAAACTCTATTGATTATGTAATAGGCTATGTTGACAGCCTCTTCACAAAAATAAGTTGGTAACTCATATTCATTTTGAATAGTATAGGCTATCTATTGAAGGTTTATATTAGTTATCATTACCAATCCATTATTTTGATGGATCATTGGAGTAGATAGGTTACGAATCTATCCATTTTATGAGAAAAATGATTCAATGTATTGATTCTCAAACTCACAACTATGTCCACTTCAGTTCTAGAATACATGAAAAAGTAAGAACATGATTCAATTTTCTAAGATAGTAAGAACACCCCTATAGACCTAGAAAAGTGACATACTAATACATAGACATAATGATTCCCATTTATACTAGATAGTCTAGAAAGTCCAAATATATCCGTACGAACCAGATCGAGCAGTTGATATGTTGACATGTCATTCTTTAAATTAAAAGAAATATTGTGATGCTTTTCTTTTTAATAGGAATAATATTCTTTTTCATTTGGGAATCCCAGTTTTGGTGGATCTATGAGGAATACTTTCCTATTTATCTTCCTAAGTGATTGAATATTACAATGACCAAGTCTCTTATACCAAATCCAAGATTCTTTTTGAAAGGCACTCAATGAGAAAACATTTTATGAAATTAATGAATTAAGATAAACCAAATAACCATTATCATCCCTAAAATAAAAAAACAAAATCATCTTTAGAATCAAAAACATTACATTCATTATTTTTAAATTTAACATTAAAACCATCATAACATAATCATAAGATACTAAAAAAATTATATTTCAAACCATCAAAAAATAGTACTTTGAAAATTAAAATAGAATTTATGTTACCAATTTGGACAGGGCTGATGATTTTACCTTAAGAATTATTACCAAAGGTGACATGACCATCATCAACGATTATTAGGCTCTTGGAGCTGAAATTGTCTCTATTCATTTTCGTTGAACATCAACTATCTATGTACTATAGACTTTTGTAGGAGGTATTCAAGCAGTTTTCCAAAAAAACAATCATACAAGATATGATTTTGGTTCCCAAATTTGATGTGTCCAAAATTGTTAGTAATTATGGATTCATGAGACTATTTTTTTAATAGATATTTTGTAAAAAAACGATAATCTATTAGAAATAAATAGTTTTTTAGTCCTTAGAAAAATACCTAATAGTAAAATTTTCAGATTTGTACATTGGAACAATTGTGATTTTTACTACTCTTCTTTTTCCAGTTTGGTATCCTATACTGGTAGCATAGTTTGGAGATTTTTTTTCCATAAAATCTGAGTAAGAGTTTCTATACACTTTGTAAAAAATTTCTAAATACTTTTTATGTTTGTCATCAGATAATTTAAGATCAATATTTTCTTTTAACAACTCATAATTCATCACATTCTCAATATATAAATAAATTTAAATATCGGTAATTAAATCATGTTATCTATTAAGAATATTATTTGTTTTCCTTAACTTAATTAAATGTTTATTATATTGTACTATAAAATTCAAACATATCATCATTAGTCATATCATCATCATCACCATCATTAGTTTGTTCTTTCTCAACATTACCAAAATTAAGCACATGAAAAACATTAGAAACAAAATGTACCTCAGAGACATTAGCCATTAAGAACATATTGGATCAATCTATATTTTCCTTATGGATGAATCAAAATCCCTGGAGTTACCCTCTGAAGCACTCCAAGTGCATTTCATTTCTTTATTATACCATTGGTCACTTTCATCATATTTGCTTTTGTATTTTAACTTTGGACGGTCTACTTTCACATATCCTTTTATTTTTTTGTCATAGCTTGTAATTTCTTTTGAGATATCATCTTTTTTCCAATATCTATTCTAGTTTCATTTTTCTTCACTCTTCCCTTTATTACAAGTATTTATAAAAAAATTATTATTTCTATTAAATTTCATGAATCTTATAGCAAGGTGGTCCATCTCCCCATCACTATCATGAGGTGGCTCATTGTCACTCAAGATTTCAGACTTTATCTTTTCTATTTCCTTTTATCATTGTTTGGATACAATATTTTTCAAGGCTACTAAAATTATTTTAGGCTCATAATCTTCCTCTAGATATACTTCTAATCCTTCTTCAGACATTATTAGTTTACCAATCTTCTACTTCAATAGAAGTTTTATGACATCACATGATTCTCTAATTCAAACAGATATGCCTCTCAATATTTTTGGAAGGTATCTTTGTAGTCTCAAGATTTTATCCTCATTATACACTAGAATTATAATCAATCTCATAGTGCTCAAAATTTCATTAAACCTGAGATACATGTCAAAGATTAGTTCATCATGCTTTATTTTAAAAGTATCATATTTAATATTACCTTTTTTTATTCTCATTTCCTTATCTTTAGATGATCCTTCATGAGAAACAGTTGGTTTGTCCCAAATTCAATAGTAGTTTTATAAGAAGAAAATCTATATAATTCTTCATCTTCTAAATCCCTATACAAGGAATTCATGGCTCTATAATTAATATTATAGGAATATTTTTAACATCAAACTAGTCTTTTCTAAGAGTCTTAGTTAATTCGTACTTATCCTCAATAATAGACCATATTTCAAATCCCATACTTTCAATATGAATTTTCAAATTGATCTTACAATGAGTATAATTATTACCATTACAAAATGGGGTATCCTAGTAGAATAACCTTTTAATTTGTTAGCAATTTAACGAATTTAAATTTATAACTAACCTAAATTTAATATATTTAAAGCCCTTCTAAAATCATAGTTGATTTTTTATAAAACAATGATACCAAAGCTTCACCACTGATACAAAATGTTGGTCGGAGTGAGCATCTCAATAAGGGGTGAACTAAGTACTGAATAAAAAATTCAGTTTATAGTGAATTAAATAAAATATCCCAATTTAAATAAGATATATAGATAGTTAAAACAATTGTTTCATATAATACATTACCATTTAAAATTCTTATCAAACATTGAGTATGTATCAAGTAAAACAATATACCATTTTATTTATCATTTGAAATCAATTTTCTAAATAAAGTTCTAATATAAATTATAATTAAAACTAACTATCAATGTAGAGGTTTTTATTTATGTTAAATAATTTGGTTTTAACATATAGAATATATAGAAAAAAACCAAAAAATACACTCAACAAGAATATTGAATAAAAGAGGTTAAATATCAATTTGAGACATAGTCATATTCAATTGGAAATCACCTGCTACCAAAAAATTTATATAAAAAAACTTTTGATCGACAACCTAGATCTGGTTTTTCAATAGTATACCAAATATCCATACCACACATGGCCTCTTCCACAGTATTTACATGAGTAAAAATAAAACAAGTCATACTAGACCTCTACCATTATTATCATAGGAAAAATAGATAAAAGATAGTGTTAGAATATATTAGGAATATTCCAGTTTTAAGCATAATACAATTTTCTTATAATATAGAGTAACACACACTACTCTTTATTTAAATGAAACTAAATATATTGAGAAAAAAATATTTTAAGAGATAGAGTTGATCACTCTATTAGGATATGTATCTGAATAGTGCTTGAAATTCATTTGAACTAATGCTCGAGTTGGATTTCAAAAATCTGATGTAGAACATTGTGTCATAGAATCATTGGTTTTGACTATAGGAAGGCACTGGATGTAAGATGTGATTTGGTTTCATCAGTCAAGTGTAAGCAAGATGTAGCGGGAATGATCTTATGGATCTTGCAATAATGTCCATCTCACTCCAATTATGTGGATATCTATGTTATCCTTTGCATTGTTCTCTATATAAAAAAGGGAGTATGATTTCTATTTTGACAAAAACAGTAGTAGAAATAGAGATAATCATCTATATCCTTGGTGCTCCTTGTACTATAGGTATAACACATACATCAATGGATTCTATTGAGAAATTAAGATACAATCATTAAAATAATCAATGAAATTAAATTCCATAATTTATCCACTATAAATATTTAAATCAAAATAAATTGAAATAATGGTGGTGAGTCAGTAACACTAGTGGTGAATTAGAGTCTAGTAGTGAGACATTTGAACTGTGTGACCATGGAATAATGACACTTCTTTGGCGGTATGTGAGGCTAGAATTGTTCCATTCCAACACTGTCAATGTTTTGTTATGGAAATATAAATTCCTTTAATCCGTCTTATGGTGACAGTGGTACTTTGTGATGGCGAAAAGTTGTGACAGTGAGACATCACTGGTGGTGTCCCATAGTTTCTGAAATATCCATCTCAGTGGTGACTCATTGTCGTTGGTGACTTATCCTTGACGGTGTGAATTCACGGAAGTGAGTCTTCTTGGTAGTGAGTATTTTCACACTTAGACATTTTTGGATCTCACTAGGGATTCATATGGTGGTGTATCGTCTTTGATGGTGATACTTACTTGGCAGGGAGTCACCTTTGTAAAATTTCTTCAATCTATCTAATATCATAAAATTCTAATATAAATCATGATACTCATTAATTGTAATAATGATCATGATTTTATGATCATTAAAATAAATATTTCAGAATAAAATTAAATAAAAATAATTTAATTATGGTGAATTAAAAGGGAAAATAATATTACCTTAGATCTCATTTCATTTATTCACATGAACCCACACTCTAAAAGTTGTAAGGGATCACTACATGTTATTCATTGGATGAAGGATACTCTAGAGTTTGAAGGTATCCAAAACCCAACACCCTAATTTGAGAGGATTAAAGGAAAAATGTAAATTTTCAGAGATAGGGGGATCGACCACACTTTATTAAGATTCCTTGGGTGGGACCTTTATGTGTGTGGCTCCCCATATCTTTTCATAATTCCTTAAACTCAATATATAAATAATAATAAAACATGTATCATTACAATAAAAATGTACTCATTAAACAATGTGATCAGTTCCCTCCTAAACTATCCACAAAACTTCTCTAACATTTACACATCAATGAGTCTTGATTCCCATTGCAATGTGATAGAGGGTTTCATTGCATAATGTCTCCAGTATCATATTAAACTGAAGTCTTGAAATGATAGTCATGGTGTAGTGTCTACCATCATAAGAAAAATACACTATGCATAATATTAATCCAAAATATCCATAACTATATTTTCCATAACCTAATAAATAATTTCATAATGGAATGAATCATAATGAATATTAAAAACTATTCATCAATAGGGATATTAAATTCAAAAATTTATAAATTGTTTAAATGAAAAATTACAGGAATTTTTATCCTCTCAAACTTCAATGAATTTCATCCAAAAATATAACAAAATACTCATATAGGTAAGGGTAATGGGATTATATCTGAATATAGTGATCCCATGTACTCTATATAAGGTTTAAAAATTTACACAAAACATGCTCCAGTGATATAACATATCCTTGATGGGTTCCCTCCAACTAGACCTTGATCACTATAGGATACTCAGAGAATTTAGGATCATCTATGTTGTCTATCTTACCACAGTCAATGACGTCTAATAGTTATTGAATATATACTCTCAGTTGTGGAAAATTAAATATATTTTTGATCTGGTATAACTGAGTGGGTAACAAGAGGTTGCAAGAGATCTTTCCCACCTTATGAAAAAATCTGGAACAACCTAATAACCTTCAAAAGATATTTCTTTCCTGAATGAACTTTCACAAACTACATCATTTTGAGATTGTTAGGAACACAATGTTCCTCTACTAAAACACTAAATATTATTATCATTGGTTTTCATAGTACATCTAATGAATATGATTTGTCCTTATCTACTTTTTTATTACCTTCAAATTATTTTTCATTAGTCTCAGTAACCCAATCCGTATCAGTAATGACTCTCCAATCATTATCTAGTAGATAGGTTTCCTCGCTAGCGAAAAAAACATTTAACACGTTGGAGTTTTTTACGTCAGTTCTATATAACTGACTTGCAAAGCTGAGAAAATTATTTTATCATGTCGGTTATTTTATAACCGACCTCATAAATTGAAGTGAATATATTTTTTTTACATCGGTTATTTTATAATCGATGTAAAAAATACAGAGATTAGATTTATCACATCATTTATTTTATAACTGATGTAAAGGATTGAATATGGGTGATTTATCACATCAGTTATTTTATAACTGATGTGATAAATTAAATCTCATCATTTTATCACATCAGTTATAAAATAACAGATGTGATAAGTGATTTTATTCATCAGTTATTAAATAACTGATGTTATAAACATAAAACATATTTTATCACGTCGGTTATTTCATAATCGACGTGACAAATATTTTAAATGATTTATCACACCCCATATTATTTCATTCATTTTTTCGATTAGGAAACCTATGACTCGTCTCTCTCGCGCGGAAAACCTAGAAAGGATTCTTTGAAGTGGTGCCCTCCAACCTCGTTTTTCCAATATCATTCATCATCTTTATTATCACCAGATCTATCAGGTCGACTCACAACTCTCAAGTAAGCCTCACAAGCCTCAGTATATTTTTTTATTTTTCATGGTGCCCTAAACATATGTTTTGAGAGGTTTTTATTCTATCTTTCTTATTGATATCATGGTAAGTTTCATAGTTTTGTTTTACACCATGATAAATTATTTTTTTGTAAAATTAACCATGGAAGTGATATTATGCAGTTTTATGATTTTTGTGTGTTCTATCATGTGTGTGTGCATGTACATTCATGTGGGGGGAAGCGGGTGTCTAGGGTGTGGGAGTGTCCTAGGGGAGGGGGGATATCCAAGGGGGTGGGGGTTTCCAAGGGTGTCCAAGGGGGTGGGGGTGTCTAGGGAGGTGAGGGGGCTGTCCAAGGGGGTAGGGGTGTCAAGAGGGGTGGGGGTGGTGTCCAGGTGGATGAGGGGGTTGTCTGAGGGTGTAGGGGTGTCCAGAGGTGGGGTTGTCCAAGCGATGGGGGTGTCCAAGTTGGTGGGGTGTATAGGGGTTGTCCAAGGGGGTGGGGGTTAGTGTCCAGTGGGGTTATGGGGCTTTCCAAGGGGGTAGGGGGTGTCTGGGGGGTGTCTAGGGGGTGAGGGGGTTGTCCAAGAGGGTAGGTGTGTCTAGGGGTGGGGGTTTCCATGGGATGGGGGCTGTCCAGGGGGTGGGTGGGGGTTGTCCAAGGGGGTGGGGGTGTCCAGGGGGTCCAAGGGGGTGGGTGGGGGTTGGGGTGGTGTCCATGGGGGTGAAGGGTGTTGTATAAGGGGGTACAGGGTGTTCAATGGGGTCCAAGGGGGTGAGGGGACTATCCAATGGGGTAGGGGTATCTAGGGGGTGGTGTCCAGGGGGTGAGGGGGTAGTACAAGGGGTTGTGGGTGTCCATGGGGTGGGGGGGGGATGTCCTGGGGTGGGGGTGGGCATGGGCATGTTTAAGGGGGGGGGGGGTTCTAGGGGGGGATTGTCCAAGTGGTGGTGGTGTCCATGGGGTGTCCAAGGTAGTAGGGGGGTCGAGGGTGTTAGGGGGATTTCGAAGGGGGTAGGGTTGTCCAGGGGGTGGGTTGGTGGTGTCTAGGGGGTGAGAGGGTTGTCCAAGGGTGTAGGGGGTGTTCAGGGGGTGTGGAGGTGTCCAGGGGGTGGGGGCCTATTCATGGGGTTGGGGGGTGTCCATGGGGGTGGGGGTGTCCAGGGGGTGAGGGGGCTATCTAAGGGGGTAGGGGGGTCCAGGGGGTGAGGGGGGTTTCCAAGGGGGTAGGGGTGTCCCAGGGGGTGTCCAGGGGGTGAGGGGTTGTCCAAGAGGGTAAATGGTGTCCAGGGGGTGGGGGAGGGTGTCCCGGGGGTGTCAATATGTGTGTGTGTGTGGGGGGGGGGGGGGGTTGTACAGGGGTTGGGGTGTCCAAGGGGTGGTGGTTTATAGGGGGTGTCAAGGGGGTTGGGGGCTGTTTCTAGGGGTGGGGTGTAGAGGGGGTGGAGGTGTCCGGGTGGGTGGGTGGGGTGATGTCTAGGGGGTTGGGGGCTGTCCATGGGGGTGTGGGTGGGGGTGTCCAAGGGGTGGGGGTTGTACAAGGTGGTAGGGGGTGTCTAGTGTGGGTGGGGTATCTAGGGGTGATTGGGGCTGGCCATGGGTTGGGGGTGTCCAGGGGGTGTGGGGGTGTCCAGGGGTGGGGGAAGTCCAAGGGGGCAGGGGGTTGGATAGCCACTGCACCCCTGGACACCAACCCCACCCCCTGGACACCCCGACCCCCTTGGACAACCACTCACCCCCTGTACACCACCCCCATCCCCTCAGACACCAAATGAACACCCCCACCCCCTGGACCACCCTAGACACCCCCCACCCCCTAGACACTTCACCCCCTGGACAGCCCCCACCCCCACTGAAATAGATTCTATAGTAAATAGTGTATTCCAAATGTTCTTGAACCGTTGGTATACATTTATCCCAACGGTTTCCATGAAACCATTTTAATATATTATATGCTAGAAAACATGTACACCAATGGTTCTAGAACCATTGGTATATATTAAATTCAGGCAGTCTATACCAACAGTTCTTGTAGAACCATTGGTATAGGGCTATTGCAATGACCATCACTCCAACAGTGTGTGAAACTATTGGGATATTCCATCCCAGTGGTTTTAGGGGCTATCCCAATGGTTTCAAATCATTAGGATACGTGTAATTTTCAGTAGTGAATGTATACATATTTTAATATTTATACTTCATATTTATTGTTTACGGAAGGGTGAATTTGGTATCCAGTTGCTCTAGGATGTATTCTTTGTGTACCTTTAGAAGAAATAATCCAATATGAATTTAAAACTTTTATATCTAACTATATTTTCTTTTTAAAATCATCTTCATGCATATCTTTTTCAAATACGCACATATTTGTTTTATATTTCAAAAGAAAAATTACATTCAATTATGAAATTTTTTATATAAATATAAAATTGGATTATCTTAACAAGATGTATAATTTTGATATTTTTTATAGGTAATAATGATTCGAAGTTGGATTACGGCATATCAAATGAGTAATGAATATGAGGAATGTGTTGATCCCTTTTTGGAAAATTCTAAACAAAACATTCCAACCCGCAACATTTTATATGTCCAAGCCTAAAATATTTGAATATGGAAAATATAAAAATTAGAGAGATCAAAGATCATATGATTTTTAATGGTTTTAATCTGAGTTAAAGCCCTTAGATTTGGCAGGGTGAAACTGAACAAGAATGTCATATCTATAGATGATGATGATTTGAAATATGGTATCATCGATGGAATTGAAGAAATGATTTGTGAAATTGTAGCAAAATAAATAGAGATAGAACTGATAGTTTTACGTCTATATAGTGATGCAAAAAACCATTGTATGTTGGTTGTATGGATTTTATGGTTTTTTGGTGGTTTTAAGATTTATTAACCTGAAGACAAAACATGGATGGAGTGACATAAGTATTACAGAGCTACTAAAATTCTTGAAAGATATTCTTCCAAAAGAAAAAGATCTTTCAGATTCACATAATAAGGCCAAGAAAATATTATGCCCGATGGGATTGGGATACAAGAAAATACATTCTTGTCTGAATGACTATATGATATATAGGATAGAATATAAATTTTTTTTCAGTTTCCTAAATGTTGGACATCAAGGTATAAGTTGAAATAAATATCACAAGATGATGTAGAGATTATGGAGATCACAACCAAGGTATTTTGGTATCTTCCTATAATTCATTGTTTGAAACATTTATTTTCTAAATACTAAGATGAAAAAAGGTTATGATGGAATGCTGATGAGAAGATATTTGATGGAAAAATACATCATCCAATTGATTTTCCAAAAATGAAGAAAATTAATGAGCAGTATCATACATTTGGAAATGAAATTATAAATCGCAGACCTGGGATGTGCACATATGGAATGAATCCATAACAAACCCTCAGTAGCACACATAGTTCATGTCCTATTTTATTGGTAATTTACAACCTCTCTCTTGAAGTTTGTATGAAGTGAAAATATGTCATGTTGAGTATAATGATCTCCAGTCTGAAGAAACTTAGAAATGATATTGATGTTTTCTTGTCACCATTGATTGATGATATGAAAATTTATGGGAGGATGGTATTAGGGTGAATGATTCTTATAAAATGGAATGTTTTCAACTACATGCAGTGCTTATATTCACAAAAAATGACTTCATAGCATATGAAAATTTGTTTGGATACAGTGTTAATGGGAATAAAACATTTCCAATTTTTGAACAACACTTTTCATATTGTAAATTGCATCATGGGAAGAAAACAATATACATGGGTCATTAAAAGTCTTGGCCTATTGATAACTCTTATAGAATATTAAAAAAGGAATTCAATGTCTCATAAGAATTTCATATTTCTCTAAAACCTTTATCCCTTGATGTGTATTTTGAGAGGGTGAAAAACCTTGATGTGACTTTGGGAAAGACAAATAAATATGGTAATAATAGACATATTTGGAAGAAAAGGTCAATATTTTTTGAGCTATCATTTTGGATATATCATGAAGTGAAACATAATATTGATTTCATGTGCGTGGATAAGAATATCTATAACAATTTGATTGGAACATTGTTATATATTGAAGGAAATACTAAATATGGTTGGAATACAATATTAGACATAAAATCAACGGGAATACATTTTTAGTTAGCTCCCACTCATAAGGGAAGATAAACATTTCTTCCTCCGGCTTGTCATACTTTATACAAGAGGTAGAAAATTAGCATTTTTCAGTGTCTTCATGATATCAAAGTGTGTCAAGGTTATTCTTCAAATGTAATAACATTTTTCTCTTTCAAGGAATCATAGTTGATATGTATGAAATCTCATGATTGTCATGTCAAGATGAAACAACTTCTACTAGTTTAATTGCATAGAATATTGCTCATCCATGTTAGAAAGACTATAATAATGTTGTGTACTTTTTTAAATTCAATTTGAAATAAGGTGATTGATGTGAATGATTTGAATATTTTTTTAAAAGATGAAATTTCTATACTTTTTCAATTGAAAATTTATTTTCATCCATCTTTTATTGATATAATGTTGCATTTAATGGGTCATTTGGTTCGAGATATAATGATTTGTGGACCGGTATATCTTCGTTGGATGTATCCTTTTGAAAGGTATATGAAAATATTGAAGGGGAATGTTAAGAATCCATATCGACCTGAATCCTCCATTATTGAAAAGTATATTTTTGTGGAGGTTGCAGAGTTTTTTACGAGCTATATAGCTGTGGAAGAGCTCAAAGGTTTTCCACCTTATCGCCATGAACGAGTTAGTAGTGGGGTAAAGGGGATTCATGGATTGAAAGTCAAATCGTTGTCAGTTGAATAGATGAAGAAGGTAGAATTATATTTCTTTAATAACATAGATGATGCTAAAACATATATCACATTGCATATTAATGAGTTGAAACAATGTCATCCAAAGAAGAAAGAAATGTGGATTTTGAATGAGAATAACAAATTTTTTTGCGATGGTTTAAAGATACCTTTCTTGGTAGATCATTTGTATCAGATAAATTAAGATAGTTAGTGGGTGGCCCATGTTTAAATGTCATAACATGGTCAGGGTATGACATTAATAGCTATACCATTTCATAAGAAATCCCAGGACAATAGAAGTTTAGTTCAGAATAGTGGTGTACTGGTGTTTGTATAAGTAATGAATTTTTTTGAGTTCAAAAGATAGAAACCCAATTTATACATAAATTGCATATTATAGAGTCATTGAAGAAGTATGGGAGGTTGATTACATTAAAATTAATGTTCTTGATTTTAACTGAAAATGGTTTATTTGAAACACAGTGTCTGACATCATGAATTTGGAATGATAGTTGTTAATCTAAATATATTGGAAGACACAACAGATTCTTTTATAATGGAAACACATGAAAAATAGATTTTATATATAGTTGATCAATCAAATAAACAATGGTATGTTGTTTTATAAGGTAAAAAACAATATGTTGGTGAGTATAAACTTGATGAAGATACTGATTTATGAGATATCCCTACTTTCATGGAAATATTAGCAGAAAATAGGGATGATAATGTTGAATACATGGTATGTGCCATCAAGAACCATCACGACGAAGGAATTTGGGGGAAAATCCATTTTTACATTCCTAATATTACAAATAAAATATGTTTATTTCTTGTTTACATTAATTATTTTCATAAAATGTTATATATTGTAATTTTTTCCTTATTAAAATGTGTATTAAAACAAATAAGTGGAATTTTTTGTTTATTTTAATTTAGATTAGTTTAGATTATCATGTTTACCATTACATAAATTATATATCTATTAATTATTTTGAATGAAAATTACTTTACCATGTTTACCATGTTTACCATATTTAACATGTTTACCATGACTACCATATTTACTATATTTACCATGTTTAACATGTTTACCATGTTTACCATGTTTATCATTTTTACCATGTGTACCATGTTTACCATAGTTTACTTTAGTTTACCATTACATAACTTATATATTTATTGATTTTGTTAAATGAAAATTACACTACCATGTTTACTATGTTTACCATCATTACCATTATTTAACATGCTTACCATATTTTTCATCTTTACGATTAAGCAACTTAGTTCAGTTTTACATTTTTTGTTTACATTTGTATTGCAATATTTGAATTTCTATATTTTTGAACTAATGTTAGTTTTTTTATTTGAAGGATAATGAAAGATCAATCAGTTGATCAACCACATGATTCAGGAGAAGAGAATCATGATCATGCCTCGGGGGAGAAACATTTCACATCCTCCTCTTGATGTTCCCAATCTTCCTCATGTGCTCCCATAACGACAAATAAGAGTTCAAGAGTTGGTAAATGTGGCTGCACACATTTACCATAATTATCACTTGTGCATAGCCAGGACAAGAGTATACTCATTGAGTTTTATGAGAATGATATTCCTAGAGGTCAAAATGTATAGAATTATAAGAGTTTTGTATCAACTCAAGGTAAAAGAAAAGTAATCATTTTTTATTATGATTGGAGAAGTGTGGACAAATGGATAATATCTCAGTTGTGGGAGAAGATTTTGGTAAGATATTTTTCTATTGTTTGACTAATATTTAAATGTTTCTCATATAATATGTTTTACCACTTCTTTATTAGATGATATTTGATATTCCTGACCCTGGAGGTGTCGGGAGGAAATGTTTATCGATGGATTTTAGGAGATGGAGTGATTTCAAATCAACCCTCACATCTGATTTCATTTTTTGCCATGGGAATCATGAAAATTCATGTCATCTATATGCTTTCATAGATGAAGACCCATGGAGATAGTTTAATGAAAGTATAAAAAAAGATTCATTTTTGGTAAGGGCAATGTAATCTTTTATAAGATTTCTTATATCAATGATATTATTATTGTTTTGTTAGTGATTTCTTATTATTAATTTACCAAAAACAAGGACATCTCATCAGGATATCCAATCTAAAAATGTATACCCTCATAGTTTATCTTGGGGAGGTTATACATTATTGGAAGAATAAATAATGGAAGAAAATTTACTGAAAACTAAGAATTGAGTCTTGAATCTCTAGAGAGGATTCCCCTCCATTCCCTCCATCTAGACATGAAAAATGGAAGAGAGCTCGGATGAGAAAAAAGGGGAAATATTTTTTAGAAGACCCCATAATCATAGCTGAGAGGATTGTAAGGTATTTATTTTATTTGTTTAAGTTAATTAAGTTCTTTATAAAATTTGAATCATTACAGAAATATTCAATTAAATTATATAAGATTATCTTGAGTATCAAAGATCGCATGGGGTATTTACAGCTACTGCAAGGCATGATATTTAATCTACAACATTGGGAAATCCCGAACACCCCGGTCATGTACGAGGATATCCGACGGGTGTATCGGTAAGAAAAGTGTTTCCACATTATTCAAATTCTTCCATATAAGGTGTTTATTAAAAAATAGAATCCTTAGAGGATAAAGATTATAATATTAATGCCACAATGGAGGAAAAGATTAGAGAGTTGGAACATTCTATGTTGGAAGACATGAAAATACAATTTTAGACTGTAGCTTCTACCCCTCCACCTCCCCTAATAGCTCCCAATCCCCCACGTTAGCCTATAGACCCCATTTTTTCTCCTACTCCTCCTCTAAAAATTCTTACTTATTATGAGTTGTATGTTGATGATCCTTACAATCATATAGTTTCATATGGGTGGGTATATTGTATAGTAGATACATTTCATCATCATCAGTTATAATTAGAGCATCATAAGGTCATTTTACAAGATATTATAGATAGATCATCTCAAGTACCATTACCTGCATATGAGGTGATGACTGTTGGACATAGTATCGTCCACTTTTTAGTTTGGCCATCCAGACTTCTATGACTCATTACCATAGAGGTATGTATGTTATATCTTTTATTTTATTTTTTATTAAATTTGTTCTAACATTTGAAAACTAATATATTTTTCTATTTATTTTTATATGAATACTTCAAAGGTAAAGAAATATTGTATATACAACAACAAAGACAAATTACTTTGACATCATATTCAGATTCTAGTAGTCTTGACAAATTGTCAAGATATTAAATTTTTTTGGAATATAATTATGAGATTCCAATGGAATCTCATGTTTGTGGACATGAAATAAATGTTGGGATTATGAAAAATGATTTCATGGAGCTTCTTACTGGAGATAAGTTGGGCATCAATGTGGTGCATATTTTTTCCATGTAAGTCATAACAACTTTCCCTTCATTATATTTATTAAAAATGAATACTTATTTTTGTTTTGTATTAGGTATCTTTATTACTTGTGTGAGAAGAATGAGCATATATATGTATATAAATTCTTGGACCCGCATTTTATTTCCCCTGGATACATGCATTGGATGAGGAACAAAGAACACTTTATATTGCGGAATGTTTTGAACATAATATAATCACACAATGTTGGATAATGCCTTTTTGTGAGAGGTATGAAAAATATATTTGGAAAATTGTACATTTTCTTTTAACATAAAAAACCACTAACCTGAAATTTTCTTTTATATCAGTGATTATTGGATGGTAGGTGTCTTTTTTCCAAGGGAGAAAACACTTTATTGGATATGATCTGTCCATGGAGATGTGCGGGGAAGTTTTCAGAATATGTTGGAAAAGTATGTTTCAATATCTTAATAGCTTTTTATATTATAATTAATTTTAAATTTATCCCATTCTTATTATTTTCTAATAGGGGATGGGTTAACTTTCGAAAAAACACAAATAAAAAGACTTCCAAGATCAAAAATGTAAATGTAAAGGTAAATATCCAATTATAATATGTAGTTTTCGATGTATTACATAAAAAGGATATTTTAAATTGGAACTCATTTAAAAATAATTTTCATGAACAACAAGGAATCATTGAATGTGGATATTATATATTAATATTTAGGTATGAAATAATTACAACTCGAAAACTTGTGAAGTTTGACTGGTAATATTTCCTTATAAACGTTTCCATAATATTTCATTTGAGTTTTTAATTATACAAGTTAACTACGATCCTTTTAATTTATAGCTATTTAGTGACCCTCAACCCTATAATTCTCAAGAAGTTAAACACATAAAAGAGGAATGGTAAAATTATTTAATAAGGTATGATTGGATTTTTTTTGTTTGTAGTTTAACATTTAATTTTTAATATTGTAATTATAATTGTGTATTTGGTATTATTTTTGGTTTTATTTAGGTCTTTTTAGTTCACATAGTATATTATGAATGTTATATATGTGAATGTTTAATTTTTCTCTAGTTCTTCTTGTTTTGATATAGTTATGATGTTTTTCTGGTATGGATTTTGGTCTGGTTTTGGTCTTGTATCATATTTTGGAAGAGCATAGTAATGTTTTAATGGGGGTGGGGGTGTCCAGGGGGTGGGGGGCTCTCCAAGGGGTAGAGGGTGTCCAGGGGGTGGGGGTGTCTAGGGGTTGGGGGATTTACATGGGGTGGGGTAGTGTCTAGGGGGTGGGAGGGTTTTAAAGGGTGTAGGGTGGTGGTAGGGTGTCTAGGGGGTGGGGGGGGGGGCGTTGTCTAGTGGGGTGGGGTGGTGTCTAGGGGTGGGGGCTGTCCAGGGGGGTTGGGATTGTCGAAGGGTAGGGGGTATCCATGGGGTTGGGGGTGTCTAGGGGTGGGGGGATATCCATGGGGTGGGGTGGGTTCTAGGGGGTGTGAGGGCGTCTAAGGGGGTAGGGGTGAGAGGGAATCCATGTGTTAGGGGTCTTTCTAGTGGGGTGGGGTGGTATCTAGGGGGTGGGAGGGTGTTCAGGGGGTAGGGGTTGTCCAAGGGGTTTTAGGTTTTTTTAAGATGGCATTGTACGTTTTGAATGTTATGTATGTAAATGTTTAATTTTTCTTTGGTTCTTCTTGTTTTGGTGTAGTTCTGATGTATTTATAGTATATATTCTGGTCTAGTTTTGGTTTGGTTTTGGTCTATTTTCTGCTTGTTTTTGGTCATCTTTAACAGAGCATAGAATTGGTTTAACAGTTTTATTAAAATAAAGAAAAATTATATCAGTAATTTTATAACCGACGTAATAAATGCATGGGAATGGTTTTTTACATCTATTATTTAATAATAGATGAATTATATATGTTTCACGTCATTCAAACAATAACTAACATGAAAAAATGCTTCACAGACTGGTTTATCACACCAGTTATTAAAATAATTGATGTTATAAACTTTTTTTTCACTTTGGTTTTTTAAGAACTGACATAAAAAACACTTCATAAGCATAGTTTATTTCATTAGTTATGTAATAACTTATGAAATAATCAATATACCACATTGTTTATTTAACAAATGATGTAATAAATCTCAATTCTGAAGCATTTTTTACATCGGTTTTTTAGGAAGCGAAGTGATAAACGCTTCATATTTATGATTTTTACGTCAGTTTTAAAATAACTGAGTTAAAATACAATTTTTATAATTTCTCATGTAATAAATTCAGCCAAAACTAACATAAAAAATAAAAAATAACTGATGTAAAAATTGTTTTTTTCACTAGGCCTTCAGGGTCTTCTATATAGGTTCTCAATAGGTTAATGTATAAGTTGTATTGATAGCTATTTTTGTTTTTGAATTATACCAAGGGTAATTTATCCTCTAAGATATATCAAAAATCCATCGCATAGGCTCCCAACCTATCCTTTAGTACTTTGATAGTTTTCTTTATCTTTCTATTTGTGAAAGGGTGGAACATTATCCTCAACCAATAATATGTTATGGTTGACTACTGTAATCACCTCTAAAACTAGGATGTGAAATATAATTAATAGTTGGGTATTATCATCAAAGGAACTCCTTGTAGTAAAAAAATATTCATTATGTAATGGAATCCCAAATATTCTAGTGAATTTGTTTCTCAGATATGAAGGAAGTTGTTTGACTAAGTTGGTGAGTTAATGACCACCCAAATTACCTTATGGAACCTTACTAAACATGGAATTCATGTCATTAAGTACATCGATATATAGTCCCACTTCCATGCAAGATCTTATTGGGTTTGAGCCTACCCCACTGGAACTTGGTTCTTGTCTTTTACATGCCGACATGCGAGGCATTGTAATATAAAATTAGAAACACTGTTTTTCATGATTTTCCACCAAAATCTATGTGTGATGTTATGGTAAATTATCATTACACCTATATTTACCATTAATAGGGACTATGTAACTCCCTTGACACCACCTCACATAGCATGAACAACACCACTATTCATCATCAAAATATATGATGTGATCCCCACCTTTAAAGAATGTATTTGATGTATATACAATGTTTATTAATCTGTTCAGGGCCTCAAAATAAATTTTCCCATGTTAGGCCTCAATCATAGGTCAAAAAAATGTATGGGACACAACATTGGATTAAATATATAATACATTTCACTCATCCACAAAATAAAACACCATCACCAGCAACTTTTAAAAGGCCTACTCAAAAAAAGATTCATAGTATTTATTATACAATGAATTAGTTACCATATTTCCTATAATTGGATTATAGATAATTAAAATTAATAGTATTTTAGGAAATACAACTAGTGACTCTAACATAGGTTGTAATCTCTCTAGTTGAAGATGTATCTAAGGCTATTGTGTAGACTATGTAATTCTCACTGAGAAGTTGGTGTCTTCAACTCCTCAACACAAACAATATCATTATCAACTCCAAAAAAAATTTCACATATTTTTTCTCATAAAGTATCAATTTTTTTGACCCATAATTAATCACTACAAACCTCTATTTCAATACATGACCATTCTCATTTCTAAAAGCATCAAAAAATAGGTACTCAACTCCTTACACTAAAAACCTCAAAAAAGTTCATGTGCTAACCTATTCTTATGCTCCTAAAAAATATTTTAAGCTACTCTATCCAAATAATAATTTTCCCTTTTGGTAAGGGTAGTCACGGGTGAAACAATACAAGGTAAGTACATAAAAATCTAAAGTAATGACATAAAAATCCAAGGGAACTTTTTACCATAAACACACTATTAGGTGTCAGACAAGAAAGTTCTACCACAATAATATCTATTTCCATCAATAATACACCATCTAAGAGGAAATTACCTTTGAAGTGGACCTCTCAAATTCTATACTATCACATTAAGAGTATAACATATGACTGATTCTCTCCAAGAAAGTCTAGGACAATCCCTAGATACTCAGTTTTCTTATACTCTTTCACTAAATATAAAAGGATATTTTTTAATTTGACTACTAAAAATTAGTATATGAAGTGTTGAAAGATGAATTTAATGAGGGCCTGAAACACTAATAGAGAGGTCACCACACTAAGTAGAATCACCTAGAACTCATAATATTCCTAGTGGCATCATGAAACCATATTTGGAATAACCTACCCAGGATGTGAAAATGTTTTATAGGAAAAAATTATATTTATCTTTAAGAAACATGTATCTCAATTTTACTAGTAATAGAGGTCATAAGTACTTATAAAAAATAATTTTTTATTAATTTTAACATGATTTAGGTGGTTATAGTTAATACAGAACCTAAAACACTCACCCATATTCATGGAAAACAATATTATTGATTCCTAGGGGGGACACACTTGAGCTAATGAAACCATTGTCCATAATGACCTCTATCTTTACCTTATCTCACACAGCACAGTGATGGGTATCTAATATGATGTAGAAATAATTGGACCGATACCAGTGTATAGAAAAATACATAATTTATTCTCTAGATTAGAGGGAAGTCCAGCTACATCTCTATTGGGAATGTCCTTGTAAGATACCAAACTTTTCTGAAGCTGAATCATGCTAAATTTTTAGGAACTATTTTGTCTTGTCTTGACTATATCTTGTTGGGTTTTACGTTGTGTAGCATTCAAGTGAAATATTGAGAATATTTGAGGAATATTCGGTAGTGCATGGTTGACACACAATTTTCAAAAACCGTGTTCTTACTCCTAGAAAACCATGCAACCCAAAATAGAGGGGGATTTCATGGTTGGTGCATAGATTGGAATAACATAGACCCTCTTAGTAGTAACCATGAAACCCCTAATAGAGGCACACAGTTCAGGTAAACATTTTGAAAAATCATGATCCCCTTCCCATGAAATCATGCACATGGGTATAATTATTATAATTTTTTTAAAAAAATTACTGAACCCCCCATATCTATCCATCATTCACCCATATCTACCCAAAATAAATTTTCTATATCTTTAGAGGCCACCAAATGGATTCCAAGTAATTAAAACCTCTATTCATGATAAATCAAAGATCTGATTGATGGATCTTCACCTCCCTCAAAATGTGAAGTCTCCTCGATCAAATTACCCCTCGCATCCCTCTTACCTCTTGAAGAGTAGTTTTTTATTTCATATTGTCATTGGTTTTGATCTAGGATTTTTGTGGACATTGATTCATTTGATCTTCTTTCTATAATTTTTTTATATATCTCATTTTTCATTGTGAAATTGACTATTTAACTTCAATTTGTGGATTTGCATTAGTGATCATTCTTCAAAATTCTTGAGGTAGGTGGTCTAAATTGAAAAATCACATAGCCATGATTAACATTGTTTTTATGTAATTTTGAAATAGTTATTTCCATGTTTGGAAATCATATCATGAATTGGATTAATTAATTAGTAAATTAATTGATGTAATAATGTTATTATGAAATTGACAAGATAATGGGATTATGTATTAGTTAAATCAAAGTGTTTGTGTCATTGGTAAATTTATGGAATATGAATTTATTGAACATGTGAATTAAGTGATGCTTGCCTCAACTATAAAGGGTTAGTTGGTTATTTGATTAAGTGTTGGAAGATGGTTTAATAATGATTTATTCATATTATTCCATGTGATTAAAGTAAGTAATTATTATTTAATTTATAAATTGAAATGGTATTCCATGATGTAAAATATTGAAAAGAGGGTTAATGATGACTAACCTTGATAAATGTGATATATGTGATATATTATGTTATATGTGATTGTTTGATAAATGAGTGTGGGACACAGGATGATGCTTCAAATACCCATTATGTGCCAAAGGAATTCATGGGAATATTATTGTATGGTAAAGGGGATGCTGCATGAAATATCAATGATGTGTGGGACAAAAACTGATGCTCTAAATACCCATGAGGTGCTAGAAATGGCATTTTATGCCCATGAGTTCATCATTGGACTATGGTTCCAAATGAATGTGTTGTGGAATTAAATAAAATGGAATATGAAATCCCATTATATAATAAATTTTGATTCTTTATGTGATATGGTTTAGAAATCATCATGGGATGAAGTAGGTATTGTTTGTCTTGGTGTCATTGTGAACCCAAGGAATATGTGGTTAAATAAAGAGTAACTGAAACTTTAATTTATTTAATTTATTGATTTCACTATATTCATAATACAAATACATAAACTTTTATTGAACATATATTGTTTTAGATACCATTGGTAGTGTCCTAAAAAATTATACTCAGACCCTACTCAAGCTTCCTAGTTAGTACCAAAATAGACTTCATGTTTAAAGGATATAATAAGGGAATGAGTCCAATGTTAGTTGACTTAGATGGGACAAAGTATAGTTGAGCGAACATGAAATTATATCAGGACCCTCTTGTGAGTTCTCAGTGTTTTTATTTTAGGGCTTTAATTTGGCACTTGACACGTATTTGACATAAAATATCTACTATTTTAATATTGTTATTGTATTCCTGATTCAATCATAATTTGTTACTAGTATTTATTCTGGTTGTGGTCATTATCATTTGGTTATTATTTATTTATTTATACTATTTTTATGATTTTATAAAAAGGGTATAGTCTCCCTATGTTATATATTTGACCCTTATTGCTAGTCATAAGCCTCTGGTGTATTTGGAGGAGAACCTAAGGTCACGTAACTGACTAGCTCGGGGCACCAGTATGTGGAAATTAGGTTTGGATGTTTCAAAGTGGTATCAAATGGGTTTTCTTTTATTTTATTTTAACTTACTATTTTGGAATGGTAATTAAGGGATTAGGATGATTTTTCCCTTTTCCTTGAGCTTATGCATGAGAGTATCTAACTTATGTACTTGGGAAAAACCATGTACTCGTGGTGATATTTTTTTTATTTATGTGTTTTTTATAGCTGGATATCATTTCACCTAGAGTGATGTGCTTATTGTGTGATGCGATTACTGTTTTTGATACTTTATGAGATTTGACTAGTAGATCAGTATGGAACGAGAGTTGAGTATGCATGCATAATTCGAGGCACTCCTGGATTATTTTAACATGCATCATTTGTAGTCATTCATGGGAAAATATGTTCTAGGTAAGTTTTTGAATTGAAATGTTTTTATTTCCTTATGTAATTAAACATAAAAATATTCCTAGTATGAAACTAAAAATTTAAAAATGACTGAAAATGTGAATAATTGGGTGTTCAATTAGAACATGAATATATTAACATTTTTATCCTTTTTTAATCATGTCCTAGATTTAGGATGGTTACAGGTAGTGATAACACCAGACTTTTGACCATATGGAGGGGATTAATAGAAGAATTGATATGGATTTGTGAGTATTATGGTAAATGTGATTATAATGTCATATAATGTGTCCCAAGATGTGGGTTTTCCATTGTAGATATATTCCTCCATGATGACGCTTGTTGACAGGATTACATGAGGACATGTTTGGGAATGTGCCTCTAGAAGTGGAACCTACGGCTCTATTAGAGATGGGTGGAGAGATGTTTTATGAGTAATTTACTCACTTTATGTAGTTTATGGAAATAGTCCTAGGGTTGGTTGTAAAAATTATTTCTTATTTGAAAAAGGATTTTTAGTTGAAGCACCCTCCAAATTTCATTGGAGAGGGTGTACCCGAGTTAGCAAAGTACTAGATTGAGTCTATCTAGATGGTTCTTGACCACAAATAGACTCATATAGGGAATAGAGTCAAGATGGAATCTTATATATTGAGAGGATCAATGAAGCGATGGTGGGATATCGAGACTATGGATAGAGAGATGAAGAATATGGTATGGAGGGACTTTCAAGAGATGTTCTTGGAGAAAATTTTTCCAGAGACACTTAGAAAAGAGAGGGTCGTAGTTTTTATGAGGCTGAACTAGGGGAATATGTATGGGATGGACTATGTTGGTATCTTTACTAACTTGCAGTGCTTTTTTCCAGTGTAGAAAGGGGATGAGACAACTATGACAAGATTTTTTCTAGATGGGATTAATCTGAGAGTATGTCCCATAATAACATATTTTTTAGTGAAGTTTACTAAGGTAGTGAATCAAGATATCAAATCTAAGGGGAACCTGAAGGAGGCATCCATTTGATGACAAGTCGTTTCTTCTAGATGAATAGAAGGTATGAATTTTGAGATTAGTAAGCATCACTATTGGAATGATGACTAGAGAAGTGTAATGCAGAGTGGCTAGGGGGAAGAATTAGTTACATTGGATCTTATTTGAGTGATCTTCCATCAATGTGGTCGGCTAGGTCACTTATTTAGATATTATCACTGACCAATAGTATATGGCTAATCTTGAGTCAGAATGGTACATCTACAACTGTTCTGTAGAAACCCATGACACATGGGTAGTGACAAAGGAGCCATGAAGGATCATAGTGTGGGATGGAGGAATTCAACCCCATATCAGTCTTGAAGTTGGATTTCTACTAAATATGGTGGTTGTGGTAGTGGAAATGATTATTCTGGGAAAGATATCTCATATCAATAGAGTGGTAAATCTCAGGGAACTTAAACTGTATCACAGGGAAGAGGGAAATGAATGTTTCATATAGTTCATCTAATACTTGTTGGTAGTGTATCTAGAACATAGAAAGTTATAGGTACTATTCTTGTATCTTCTATACTTTCTAGTTCCTTAATTGATACGAGTTCCACAATTTCATTTTTATATACAAAACTAGTGAAAGGGTTGAGTCTGACAGTGGAGTTTGTGAGTAGATTTATGAAAATCGATACACCATTAGGAGTATGGTTGTGAGACATCAATTTGTCCAAGGGGTGTTCTCTTGATCCAGGGGAGTATCATTTTCCATGGGATCATTATTTTCATGATATTTCTAGCTTTGAAATTATTTTTTTGTATGAGATATATAGTATCATACCAATCCCACAATTATTATTTCTAGAGGATAGTGAATTTTATGTATTGTAAGGGTGGAACTTATGTACATTGGGAATAATGGGATATCGAGGTAGGCTGAGCAGGGTTATTTAATCAGAAAATGGGGGAGATTACTGCCAATGTTTCAAGTCTTTTTCTGGATGATGGGGGTGTGAAACCTTGTTCCTTTCTATCCATAGTGGATTTGTTCTAGGATGGGTTTCCTAAGGAAATCTTAGGGTTTACACCTAAGAGATATGTGTAATTTACAACAAAGATAATGTCGGGTCTATGCCAGTATATATTCCACCCTATAGAATGGAACCCACAGAGCTTCAATTTCTTAAAACTCAACTAGGAGAGTTGATGGATAAGGGATTTATCCTTCATAGTACATTACCTTGGGGTTATCTAGTTTTTTATCTATGAAGGATGAAAATGACATATGCTTATGTGTCAATTTATAGAAGTTGAACTAACTAAAAGTGGAGAACATATATCATCTTCTTTGTATTGTTGATATTTTTGTAATGTTTTGGGGAGCTTGTGTGTTCTTTATGATCGAATTGATATCAGTTTTTCATTAGTTTAGAGTTCAACCTAATAATATACCACATAATTCCATCAAATTTAGGTATGGACTATATGAGTTTAGCATGATACCGTTTGAGTTGAGAAATTCACTGGTAGTGTTTATGGCCTTAATATACCAAATATTCCATATGTACCAAGTTTAGTTTTTGGTAGTGTTTGGGGATGACATATTGGTATACAATAAGACTCATGACTATCATTTTGAACATCTTGACATCATCTTGAGTGCCCTGGGAGAGCATCATCTATACACTAAACTATCTATGTATCAATTTAGGATTGATCAGGTACATTTATTAGGTCACATCATCTTAGAAGAAGGTGTGTTAGTGGACCCAGAGAAGGTGAAATTAGTTGTTTATTGGGGGCATCCCAATAATGTTTTCGACATCCACCGTTTTATGGTGTTAGCAACTTATTATCAAAGGTTCATATAAGACTTTTCTTTATTGGAAGCACCTATTTTTCGCATGGCTATAAAGGGATAATATTTTAATAGTCTAGAACATGTGAGAATTCTTTCTAGGAGTTTAAGAAGAGGATGAAAAAAACACTGATATTGATACTACCTAATGATTCCTTGGATGGGTGACACTATTTGGCTAATTGTGGACTGAATAATGAAAGTAGCACATTTCTTGCCTATATGGGAGAATTTATCAGTGGACTAGTCAGGATAATTTTATCATTGAGAGATATTTTTTCTACATGGAGTTCTATAGAGTATAGTTTTATACTGTGACTCACATTTTACCTCATGCTGGAAGGGAATGAAAAGGGAACTTGGTACATAGGTTTTACTATGTACGACTTTACACCCATAGAAAAATGGGAAGTTGGATAATATGATATAGGTACTTGGAGATATGATATGATGGTACTTTCTTGACATTGGAGGGTATTGGGAAAAACTCTTATCACTTGTAGAGTTCTCTAACAAATTTTTTTTTCTAGAAACTATTCAGAAGACACCATATGAAGATCTTTATCATAGGCCATGAGGATCACCTCTATGTTGGATGGAGGTTGGTGAATCAATGTAATTGGTATTGAGTCTCATATAGGAGGCATCCAAGTAGGTTTAGCTGATTCTAAAATTAATTTATATAGATCAGAGTAGATATAAGTCATATTAATATTGATGTTGATGAACCCTACAGTTTATAAAGGGTGATTATGTGTTCCTTTAGGTGTCTCCTTGATTGGATCCCCATGGGATTTAGAGACAGTGCATGTTGGCACCCAGGTTTATTGGACCGTTTGAGGTTGTGAAGACAATTAGGCTGGGGGTATACCGATTGTATATTCCATAGAGATATATTAATATCCAACAGAATTTTTATGTGTCCTAACATTAGTAGTATCACCCCAACCCTTCTCATGTGATCAATATTGATGATTTTGATCTTGAGACCAATGATTCTTGTGAGGAGCATCTGATACTTGTGTTGGATCATAATGAGAAATTGTTGTGGCGAAAGACTATGCTGATAGATTGAGTATTGTGGAAACATGCCCCTATTCAGAGGGAAACATGGGAGATAGAAACTGATATGAGGATCAGTGTTATGATATTTCTACCTTGGAATCTTAGAGATGTTTGGGAGTATAGCATGAGGATGAGTTGTGTAACACCCATAGATTTTATGAGATATATTCTTTATAATTTCTTTGATGTATTCTATTGTAAACTACACCAAGATTATCTTGTACTATATGCAACACCGTGTTAGCTTGCAGTATACACAACACTATTCATGGTTCGTGTTACACACAATTTCAAGTTCGTTTTATAGAAATTATTCTACACAACATTAAGTATAGATTTTGTTTAATGTTTAAAAGAAATAAGTTTTGATTATGTTATATGCAACACCAAAGGTAGTGTCCACTACAGGCAGGCCTAACTTGGCTTGCATTACGCGCAATCACGACCTTCCTTGAGAGCGTGTGTAGTACGCAATACTGGGTTTCGCTAAACAATGATATATTGTTATAATATTAATATAAACTAGAATTTATGAATAGTATTAACTAAATTTTTAGATTTATAACTTTATTATTCATCTTACACATTTTCTAGAACATGGTATGAGAACAAAATAAATGTTTCGGGTAAAATAAGTATTTTTTAAAAAATGCATTTTTGCCGCCTTTTGATGGCGCACTCACTTTAAATATAGTTTTTTGACATGTTTATAAGTTAAATTTGACAAAATAAAATTCTTATTTTGAATCAGGATATAAAAATTTACATTGGATAAATTTTTCATATTATTATGATAACTTTTTATATTTTAATGAATAGTACAAACACGCTATATTTTAATTAAAAACAACTTTTTTCATATTAATAATTTATATGGTTAAATTATAATATTGAATGTTTTTAAAGTATAAATAAAATATAATTTTACCATTTAATAGAATTTATTTCATTATTATTGATTTTATATTGAATTCATAGATAAAAACATTTCAATCTTTGACAATGTTTTAACTTTTAAAACCCTTTTTCTTAACAACGGGATTAATTTTAAATTAATTACTAAAACTTCTATGTTTTGAATTTTGAAAAATGGATTCCATATTTGGATTCACTGGGTCCAAATTATGTTAATAGGTTAATTTTTTTTTGACAATATGAATTGTAACTATGGTAATTTTTATTTACTACAGTTAAAGATAAATCAGGTAATTAAGGGTAAAAATAAGTTTATAAAAAACCCTAACACCTGACAATATTTTATTGGATGAATAAAAGTTAGACCATATCGCATAAGGGTCATAAAATATTCATTTCATCTACTTTTGACCATGAAATTTATATAATTATTATTAAAACCTATAAAAGTGACAACATGTCACTCTCTTATATATTATAAGTGTAATAATTTTAATTTAGTGGTAAACATCATAAAACATCGAACATAAATATTCTCAAAAAAGATAATAGAATTATCTATATTATTGGAATTTATTTGGAATTTTTAGGGATTAAATCATTATCATTAATGATGACACAATAGTGATGTTCAAATTATTTTATTGATTGAAATATCAAATAAATGGTTTTAAAAATATTAAAATAAATATTATATGAACTATTTGATGTGATCCACGAAGTTTCTATATGAATATGAGATGTTATAAATCTATTAAATAATTTTTTGAATATATCCTCTGTGTAGATTTTATTTAAATTCAAATAAATGAACAGTGTCAAATTTGACAATATTGTTATTTTATAAAAATAACATATTATAAAATTGTTTAAAAAATCTCAAAAAAAAATTAAAATTATAAATTCAAATTTATATCGTCTAACATTTCATAAATTATACAATTATGGACATTTCAAAACACATAAGTAATTATTTATAACAATTTAAAATTTATAATATTTTTACCATAAATAAAATTAAATAGATTAAATAAAGATAAATCAATTTGATAAGGTTTAAAATAAATTCACAACGTGTCTAAATTTTTTTGGTTGAGGATATTACAACACTATCTCATCTCATCTTCGAATTGAGTCATTTTTGGAGGTTTTTAATGGGGTTTGAATTTATTATAAATTAATATTTCTTATGTTTCCAAAGGTGCCCCTCTCCTCCCTTATAAAAGGGCACCTCCTCCCTCTCCCCCTCACACCACTTTGACCCTTCAAGCTCGGCCAAACCCTGCCAATTTCTCTTATAAACTACCATATAAATATACAATAGGTCATTATCTTCTTAAAAGACCATCATTGGTGTCCTAAGAGGAGGGTTAGAAGAGGCGCGTCGAAGAAGAGGTAATATCCTTTACCGATTATTTCAAATTTATTTCTTCTTCTACATACTCTTATTTATTTGTTTCATGACAAAGTAATAACATAAGTTTAAATAATATACTTATATCTTATTATAAATATGAAACAAACCTATTTCACCTTCTATCCATCCTATGGAACATGAAATCACCGCGTGTGCGTACGTACAGAATACCGTCTCCACGCCGTGGTGTAATCTGTTTTCCACCACCACCTTACTTGGATGGGTATAATGGTATAAAGAATATCTATATATGATTATTATAACATGATTATAATTCTGAGATATTATATAATCTACTCCAATACCATTCAATAATTATGAGAACGATATCATCGCTCATGCGTACTTACGGACTACGGTCTCCACGAACAAAATGAGATTCATTTTCCATAATTATCCATTCAAGAATGATTATAAAGTATATATAATAAATAATCATGAAAGATATTATATAATAATGATACTGGATTTATGTACATATATGTTTCATTTACTTAATTCCATTCAATTCAATTAGGAAACGAAAACAATATTCATGCGTACGTACGGCCCACCGTCTCCATGAACGGTGTATTTCATTCCATTTATTGATCTATCATATATATATTTATATGCTGAAAATATATTATATATAAATCTGGTTTTAAATTATGGAATTATGTAAAACATGTTATAAGTAATAATATTAATAACAAAAAGTCCAAACACGTACGATAAATGAAACGATTTTACCCAAAACGTTGCTTTAACATGGAATTGAAAAAAGGACGGGTAATATAAAGTCATAAGTGAATAATATGTGATATCATAAATATTATTATGGTTATTTTAAAAGTTAATAATATGTTTAAAGCCACTATACATTACCCTCGGACACATACTGATGAAATTGGACATAAGGTAAGGGATAATTTTGCAATCTAATTTTTATCCGAGATTTCATATACGTAAGTATTTACTGTGGTTATATTTATCATCCGTGTCTGTGTTTTATAAGAATGTTTTAATAAAGTGTTTACTATTCTTCCATTTGTTTTTAAAGTCATTTTTACCCCTTTTTTACTTTTACTATGTACTGTGGAAGAAATCTTTCTTTTGTTTACCATACGTGGTACTTTTTCACATTTCTGGGAAAAGTACAAGAAGAATGTTTTTTTAACTTATACGGCATCAACTGATTTTTACGGTTTCATAACGCCAAGTTTTCATGAAGCTTCCTCTACAAGATTTATTTATTATTTTCAACTAAATCCTTTTCATTTAAAATTTCATTTCATTTTGTTAAATGAAAATGATTTTGAAGAAGAAAGGATATTTTCCTCAAGAATCATTTCAAGTGTTCTATCAAAACTATTTTCCATCTAAGATGACATTATTTAGTATGTTTATTTTTTAAGTATAATTTCCATATTATTTACATGGTTTTATTTTTCTTATGAAGAAATTTTATCCATTTCTTTTATATGTATTATGTTATGATGGGATGATGTTTATGAAACCCATTTTATTCATTGGGTTATTATGAATGATGTATGTTTATTTTGTGGCACACGAAAGAATGATTTCGTTATGAGATGGGTTGTACCTATATCTCCCTCCAATGCATTGGGTAAAGATTTATATCTCATGAGATATACATGGATGGAATAGAAAGTTAACCCGGTTCAGTGATACAGGACTGGAATGAGAAGTGAACTCGATTCAGTAAGGGACATTGTCCACTATGATGGTCTTGGAAGCAATGTTATGGCTACTATGGAAATAATATCATGTGATTAATGGTTTTCCACAATTACATGTTTTATTCCCCATTCTATTTTAGCATGATAGATGTTACATTATGATCTATTCCTTACGTAATACCATGCTTTATGTCATTGCTCAAGATTTTTATGTTTAAAAATTATGATCAAGTTCTTTTTAAATTAAAATATATATGGTTTGTTTTATTTTTTCCATGCTTACCCTTAATGAAAATTTGAGATCACCGTTTATATGTTTTATTCCCAGTATTTA
Organism: Viscum album; assembly: GCA_963277665.1. NCBI lineage: Eukaryota > Viridiplantae > Streptophyta > Magnoliopsida > Santalales > Viscaceae > Viscum > Viscum album. The sequence goes on along the minus strand of OY728155.1, from coordinate 947,105,394 downwards.
AAGAAAGGTTTTAGGTAAGAAAACAAAAAAGGGAAGATCTTTATGGGAGATGTTGAAGATCTTTCACCATGATTAGAATTTTATGTTCTGAGTTTCCAATGATACTAAACTTTTACGGCCCTTGGATGATTGTTTTTTTTATGTATTAAGTATTCCTCAATAGTAATGTAATGTCCATGTACGTCAAGTCTGGGTCTATATAGTTGGTATCAGAGGAAAGGTTTAGTTAACCTTTGGAAACTGGAATGCGAAATATTTAGTGAGATCCCTAGAGATATTTCTAAGGTATGTCTAGGGATGTCCCTATGTTTAAGTATAAGTATAGGTTATAGTCCTAGAATTATGGTTACAATCTTAGAATTAAACCTAAGCTGTTATATATTTAAGGTACTCCCCTTTCATTATGTTGTTTTCCTACCATGATTTTTGCCTCTCACACTGTTCTTTTTGGGTTTTAGATGACGGCTGGAACCCGAAGGAACTGTGTTGATCAATGTAATGGACAATGAAATGATTGTCCACTCGAACAATGAAATGTGATGGGAGATGGAGTGAAAAATCTTATTGCTATACTTACATAAGCTAGGAATACTTCTTTACTTCCAAATGAGTAGAGAAGGGAACAATATTCTATTGAGTCCTTCATGAGGCAACGTCCACCTTATTTCAATGGGTCTTTTGATCCACTTATTACTGAAAAATGGATCAGTACCTTTGAAAAGTTATTTTCCATACTTCATTGTTCACAACATGAAAAATTCATTTTGGTTGTTTACCATTTAAAAGGTGAAGCAGACCAGTGCTGGACTCTAATTAAGAACACAGGGCCCCAAGATGAAATTGAATCCATGGAATGGGATGAGTTCAAGAACTTAGTTTTCAATAAATACTTCCCAAGTATTCTTCAAACAAATATGGAAAAGGAGTTCATTTAGCTTAAGCCAAAGGATGATTAATCTGTTGGTATATACGAGGCGAATTTTACAAGGCTTGGAAGGTATGCATCCGGCTTTATCATCCAACCTGAATGTAATGTTTATCGATTCATCAGTGTCTTAAAACCCAGTCTTCGAAGGGCATTAGCTATAAGGGACTTCAATAGAAATGAAGAAATTGTGTGTTGTGCTATCAAGGTAGAACTGGAAGTTGGTGTTACATATCCATCTCAGGGTTTTGACAAGAAACGAAAGATGGAGTTCAAGGAAAAATCTCAGAATAACGGTGAAAAGAAGGTGAATGTTTCTTTATGCTCAAAGTGTGAAAAGAAGTATGGTGGAGATTGTCTAAAAGGTATTAGAAAATGATTCATGTATGGAAAATAAGGTCATAGAGCAGCTGAGTGCTGAAGTAATGGAAAAAAAGTTTCTAATGACGTGAATAGAGAAAAGACTACAGAGAACGCTCCACCAACACTTCAATGCTTCAAGTGCAAGTAAATGGGGAATTATTCTAATCAATTCCTTAATACAAGGTTTAATGATGATCGACGTGAGCAACCACTTAAGTAGAAGGAAAAAGGAAAGTCACATGCGATCACTCTTTGTGATGTTCAGTATGAAAGTGTTGTTGTGGAATGATTAAGTGTTTATGTAATGGGATTTCAAAATAGTATCATGGAATCTCATTTATAGTATCATGTAATTTTTGAATATATATGTATTGGTTTTCAATAATTGTATGGTACCGGTAACCATGAAAAGTTATTGAAATATTTTTGGAAACCACTTAATATGAGAATAAAGAAGGGATAAAGAGATAATGAAATTTTTGGTAGTATTAATGAGCTCATGACTGGTATAAGGACAAAGTGATATCATGGTTTGAGTATATAGAATTTTTGGGATTTTTGTATGTGGAAAGAGTTTCCTTTTTACAGCATTCATGTTTTCACTATGGTTCTATGGTAATTTATGTTTCAAGAGAATATATGATAAAGGTATTCACATGTTTGGAATGCAATCAACAAGATATATATTATGATATATGTGGGATAAATGATGGTATTCACATGTTTGTTATGTGACCTTTATAGTAATATTTTTCTTTATACTATGAGATTGGAAAGATGTATTTTGGATAAGTCTAAAGATTGGAATGGATTATGTCGTACATCAGATAGTATTGTTTTAGGCTAGAAATTTTTTTGATATTATTTTTGTAATGTCATAATAGTGTAGTTTTAGAAAAAGGACAACCTGCAGGATGGGTGGCAACCCATCGCATCGGACAAGGATGTGGGAATCCAACCCACAAACAAAGTGAAACATGACTTTATCGCATATCAATGGCCTACAGGAAGTCCTTGGTTATTAGAAATTAGTTTTATTTTATTAAGAAGTATTATAGTTGAAGTATAAGTCCATTTTTGGAACCATATATGATTAATCACACCATAAGATGGACTTCTGTATATAACTTTTGCTAACCTTATGTTTGAGACAGATGGAATGACCTATCATTCTATCATATGATCAGCTAACACTTCACGAAAGACAAATTCAACTTCATTTCTTTTTGAGATGAAGTGGAAATTGTTCAACGCACAAACAATTGTGATACTGTACCAAAATCAAGTAAGTATTTCTTTTATTTCAAAAATTCATCAACATTAGGGAAATGATCTTGAAAACCAAAAATGTTGTCCTAGTTCCCTCATATCTAATTAATCTGATGGTACCTTAGAATCATCAAAAATTTATGGCTTGGTTATCGTTGGATTTTTCATAACCATGTTCTCTACCACTCTTTATCAGAACATGATAGTTTGATTTCTCTTTATATCCATATTTTCACTGATTCTCTCCAATGTGGAAACCCAATGATGATTAAATTTGGGTAACTGTCAAAATTCATAATTCAATTTTTAAAATAATGTTTTAGTATTCCTTTTTATGATGTGGGTTTCTATGAATGAAACCTTCAAGTATTAAATGATTTATAACTTCGACGAATTTCAAGGGAAAAATTCATTTTAAGGGGGGTATAATGTAACACCCCAAGATTTTATGAGATATATTATTTTTAATTTCATTGATGTCTTTTATTTTACACTACACCAAGATTAGCTTGTACTATACGCAACACCGTATTAGCTTGCAGTATACGCAACACTATTCTTGGCTCGTGTTACACACAATTTCAAGTTCATTTTGTAAAAATTATTCTACACAACATTAAGTATTGATTTTGTTTAATGTATAAATGAAATAATTTTTTATTATTTTATACGAAACACCAAAGGGAGCTTCTACTACACGCATCCCTGACTTGTCTTGCATTACATGAAATCGTGACCTTCCTCGATAGCGTGTGTAGTACTCAATACCGGGTTTCGCTAAACAACGAAATATTGTTATAATATTATTATGAACTAGCTTTTATGAGTAGTATTAACTAAATTTTGAATTTTATAACATTATTATTCATCTTAAACATTTTCTAGAACATGGTATGAGAAAAAAATAAATTTTTTGGGAAAAATAAGTATTTTTCAAAAAATGCAGGTTTGCCACCTTTTGACGGTGCACTCATTTTAAATCTAGTTTTTTGACATGTTTAAAAGATCAATTTTAAAAAATAAAATTCTTCTTTGGAATAAAGATATAAAAAATTACTTTGGATAAATTTTTCGTATAATTCTGATAACTTTCATATTTTAATGAATAGTAAAAACACGCTATATTTTAATTAAAAACAACTTTTTTCATCGTAATAATTTACATGATTAAATTATAATATTGAATGATTTTAAAGTGTAAATAGAATATTTTTTTACCATTAAATATAATTTATGTCATTAGTATTGATTTTACATTTAATTCATAGGTAAAAACATTTCAATTTTTCAAAATGTTTTATCTTTTAAAACCCATTTTCTGAACAACCGGATTAATTTTAAATTAATTACTGCAACTTCTATTTTTTGAAATTTGAAAAATTGATTTCATATTTCGATTCAGAGTTACTAAATTATGTTAATAATTTACTTTTATTTTTTTGACATTATGAATAGTAACTACGTTAATTTTTATTTACTAAAGTTAAAGGTAAATCGGGTAATTAAGGGTAAAAATAAGATTATAAAATTACCCTAACACATTCCAAAATTCTAATGGATGAAAACCAGTCCACCCATATCACTTAAGGGTCATAATAGATTCATTTCATGGACTTTTGACCATGAAAAGTATATAATTATTATTAAAACCAAAGAAAGTGACAACATGTCACTCTCTTATATCTTATAAGTGTAAAAATATTAATTTAGTGATAAACATTATAAAACTTCTAACATGAATAGAATACAGAAATATAATAAAATTATCTAAATAATGTGAATTTATTTAGAATTTTTAGAGATTAAATAATTATCATTAATGATGACACAGTAGTGATGTTGAAATTATTTTATTGATGGAAATATCAAATAAATGGTTACAAAAATATTAAAATAAATATTATATGAACTATTTAATGTGATCAATGAATTTTATACATGAATATGACATGTTAAAAATATATTAAATATTTTGGTTCGAATATATACTATGTGTAGGTTTTATTTAAATTCAAATAAATGAATAGTGTCAAAATTGACACTATTGTTATTTTATAAAAATAACATATTATAAAATTGTTTAAAAAATCAAAAAAATATTTAAAAATTATAAATTAAAATATATACGGTCTAAAATGTCATAATGTATCCAATTATGTACAATTCATTACACATAAGTAATTTTTTATAACAATTTAAAATTAAGAAATTTATTGCCACAAATAAAATTAAATAGATTAAATAAGGATAAATCAATTCAAAAAGGATTAAAATAAATTCAAAACCTGTATAAATTTTATTGGTTGATGAGATTAAAACACTATCTCGACTCATCTTATAATTGAGTCGTTTTTTTATGTTTTTATGTGGGGTTGGAATTTATTAGTAATTAACATTTCTTATGTTTCCAACGGATCTCCTCTCCTCCCTTATAAAAGGGCACGTCCTCCCTCTCCTCCTCACACCACTTTGATCCTTCAATATCGGCCAACCCCTGAAAATTTCTCTTCTAAACTTCCCTATAAATATACAAGAGGTCTTGGTCTTCTTCAAAGACCATCTTTAGTGCCCTAAGAGGATGTTTAGAAGAGGCACATCGAAGAAGAGGTAATATCCTTTACCGATTCTTTCAAAATTATTTCATCTTCTACTTTCCCTTCTTTATTTGTTTCATTATAAAGTAATAAAATCAGTATCACTTATATACTGATATGTTATTATAAATACTAAACAACCCTCTTTCACCTTATATCCATCCTACAGAAAACGAAGTCACCGCGCGTGCGTACGTACAAAATATCGTCTCCACACCATGGTGTAATCTTTTTTACCACCACCACCATACTTGGATGGGTATAATGGTGTAAATAATAGTTTTATATGATTATTATAACATGATACTAATTCTTAGATATTATATAATCTACTCCAATACCATTCAATAATTATTAGAATGATATCATCGCTCGTGCGTACGTACGGACTACCGTCTCCACGAACGCGATAAAATTCATTTTCAATAATTAACCATTCAAGTATGATCATAAAGTATATATAATAAATAATTATGAAATATATTACATAATAATTATACTGTATTTATGTACATATATTTTTCATTTACTTAATTCCATTCAATTCAATAAGGAAACGAAAACAGTGTTCATGCGTACGTACGGCCTACCGTCTCCATGAACGGTGTATTTCATTCCATTTATCGATCTATAATATATATTTATATTCTAAAAATATATTATATATAAATCATTTTTTACATTATGAAATTATTTAAATCAGTTTATAAGTAATAATATCAAGAACTACTAGTCCTAACACATATGATAAATGAAACGATTTTACCCAAAACGTTGCTTTAACATGGAATTGACAAAAGAACGGGTAATATAAAGTCATAATTGAATCATATATGATATCATAAATATTATTATGGTTCTGTTACACATTAATAATATGTTTAAACCCACCATACAGGAGTCTCGGACACATACGGAAGAAATTGGACATAAGGTAAGGGATAATTTTGCAATCTCATTTTTATCCGAGATTGCCTATACGTAAGTATTTACTGGGTTATATTTATCATCCATGTCTGTGTTTTATAATAATGTTTTCATAAAGTGTTTAATATACTTCCATGTATGTTTAAAGTCATTTTTACCCATTTTTGACTTTTACTATGTACTATGGAAGAAATATTTCTTTTATTTACCATACGAGGTACTTTTTGACTTTTCCAACAAAAGTACAAGAAGAATATTTTTTTAACTTATACGGCATCAATGGATTTTTATGGTTTCATAACGCCTAATTTTCCTGAAGCTTCATATACAATATTTCATGATAATTTTCATAAAATTAATTTTATTTTAAAATTTCATGGAATTTTGTAAAAAGAAAATGATTTTGAAGAAGAAAGGATATTTTTCTCAAGAATTCATTTCAAGTTTTTTATCAAATTTATTTTCCATCTAAGATGACATTATTTAGTATGTTTATGTTTCAAGTATAATGTCTCTATTATTTACATGGATTAATTTTTCTTACGATGAAATGGTATCCATTTCTTTTATATGGATTATTTTAGGATGAGATGATGTTTATAAAACCCATTTTATTCATTATGTTATTATGAATGATGTATGTTTATTTTGTGGCACACGAAAATATGATTTCATTATGAGATGGATGGGAGCTATATCTCCCTCCAATGCATTGGGTAAAGATTTATATCTCATGATATATACTTGGATAGAATGACGAGTTAATCCAGTTCAGTGATACATGACTGGAACGAGGAGTGAACTCGATTCAGTAAGGGACTTTGTCCACTATGATGGTCTTGGAAGCAATGCCTTGTCTAATATGGAAATCATATCATGTGATTAATGATTTTCTAAAATTACATGTTTTATTCACCATGCTATTTTACCATGATTGATGTTCCATTATGATATATGCCTTACGTACTGTCATGTTTTATTTCATTGCTCAAGATTTTGATGTTTAAATATTATGTTCATGTTTTTTTTAAATTCAAATATATAAGGTTTGTTTTATTTTCTCCATGATTACCCTTACTAAAAATTTGAGCTCACCCTTTATATGTTTTCTTTTCCCCAGGATTTAAATAAAGGTTTTAGGTAAGAAAGAAAAAGGGGAATAACTTTATGGGAGATGTTGAAGATCTTTCACCATGATTAGAAGATTATGTTCCGAGTTTCCAAAGACACTAAACTATTACAGTTCTTGGATGTTTGTTTTTGTTATGTATTAAGTATTCCGAAAAAGTAATGTAATGTCCATGTAAGTCAAGTGTGGGTCTCTAAAAGCTATTATAATGTTCGGATAGTGTAATATAAAAAACATTTCTGGAGCTCAATCGTACTTGTTTTTCATGTACTCTTTTTTCTCATTTTGAGATTATCTTTTTGGGTTTTACATTCATTAAATTTTCTTGTAAAAATTGATAATATTGGTGGAAGAAGGGTATGTTCAGAGTTGGAACATAGTTTTCCCAAGTTGTCTGACAACCCCAACAAACCATGAAAACCCAGACATAGTGGGATTGAATGGCTGGCACACGGATTCTTAAACCATGCCTCCAGTTAGTAGTAAATGAGAAACCCCTAAGAGAGGCACAATGTTATGGTGCACTATTTGGAAAATGGGACATCCTCATAGGAAACTGTGCACACTAGTTTAATTATTCTTAAAAAGTGTTTTAAATTTCTCAAAACCCATGCCTCTCACCCTCATTAACAAATATTTAACCTAAGATATTTCTTTTATGATTTCAGAGGATCCCATATAGATTCCTCGGTAGTATAACAACTATTTATGATGAATCAATGTTCTGATTAACAGGTTTTCACCTCTCTCGATATGAAATATCTTCCTAATTTGATTGAACATTGGAATTAAGTAATGTTTGGATTAACTGGGAAGGGTTAATGGGTTATTTGATCAAGTTTTGGTAGCTGTTTTAATAGGGATATGTTCAGATTTTTCCTTGTGATTAAAGTGAGGAATTATGATTGAATTGAAAAATTGAAATGGTATACCATGATATGAAGTGTTGATGAGAGGGTTAATGCGGATTACCCTTGATAAATGTGATATATGTGACTATTTGATAAATGAGTTGGAGAAACATAATTAGTCTCCAAATATCCATAGAGTTCTAAAGGCATGTATGTGAATATTATTGTATGGGATAGGTACTGATTATCCAAATACCAATGAGGTGTGGGACACATACTGATGATCTTAATACAGATGGGTTACTAGAAACAATATTCTATGACCATGATATTGGTATTGGACTATGGTTCAAAATGGATCCTCTTGGAAATTAAATGAAATGGATAATAAAATCCCATGATATAATGAGTTTTCATTTCATATGTGATATGGTTCAGACTCTGAAACAGTCCTAAGGAGGTATTGTTGGTTTGGGTGTCATGGTGAACCCAAGGAAATATGTGGTTAAATAATGAGTAGTTTAAAATATATACTATTTAATTTACTGATTGTACTTTATTCTATATACAAATACATACAATGTTATTGATTGGATATTTTTTTAGACATCGTCGGTTATGGCCTATTGAGTTGCACTCACACCCTAATTGGTTTTCCCAATTAGTGCCTGAATAGACTTCATGATTCTAGGAATAGATAAGGGGTAGATTCCTATTTAGATAAATGAGTTTTGATGAAGCCTGGATGAGGGAAACAAACATGATATCAGGAGGCTCGGGAGTTTTCGATTTCTTTATTTTTTTTTTGTTTTATTCATTTCACAATTGACACATATTTGGAATGACTTATCTACTATTTTAGTCTAGATATTGTATTCCTATTTCGGTCTTCGTGTGATACTATTATTTTTTATTCTTATGGTTTTTTTTATTCATTTATTTCCATTATTGTGCTGATTTGATAAGGATGGTATAATCTCCACTAGTTATTTATTGGACCCTCACTACCAGTTTGCAACATCTAGTGTACAGGGAGATGCACCGGAGGTCGCGTAACTGACTAGCTTAGGGAATCGGTATGTGGCACCCAATTCGGGACATTACGATTTATATACTATTAAATTAATGTAGAATCTAATCATCAAAAGATAACATTGAATATAGATACAAACTCACCAACTAAATATTGTTTGGTTATATCTTCCCAAGGATAGGCCCTTCTACTCATGAATGAAGGTATTACTCACCAATGAAGGAGAATCTCGATCCATCTGCCCTAAACTACATCACTCTATGATAGAAGCAGTCTATATGGTCATAAACTAAGGGTACCCACTCTACTATAAGGTTGACTGTATAGTGAATAATCATATCAAATATGAGGTCCCATGAGAACGTAACTCTAAAAAGAGAAAGATATCACCCTAGATAGATGTGGGTGAATACAATATCACTTTCTGTAGGAGTCTTTAGCTACATAGGTTAGGATTACAACTCTACCTAGATCTCAAACAATGGATTAGTTGATAATATAATGGTGTGTGATGGTATCTATGAGTATGGGTTCTAATATAGTTAAAACACATATCATAACATAAAAATAGAATATATTTTCTGGTCATAACCACCCATCATTATCATCTAGTCACAACCTTTCCTATAAGAAGCCTAATCCAAACATGGATCACCATGCGGTAGCAATAGTCGAAATTGGTAATTATTAAACCCACCTCTACCTCATACTCATACAAAATCATAATATTATATACCATAGACACCTTGTTGAGTACCAGTATATCTTATTCAAGGGTGCGGTTGGGGTAGGTGGTTGGGCTTATTACATTATGACCACTGACATGGAGGTCCCCCCCAACTATAAAACATCACTCTACTATATACAGGGTAAGGTAGTCATGTTTAATGTAGACTTTTACTCTAAAATGGTAGGAAATATTATCCCCAAGAAAGTTGGAACATCTCCATGAATCCTACACTACTAAAACACAATTTTTGGTCTATAAATGGGTATTTCTATGTTGACATGACCCTAAATCCTACAAAAGAACAACCATAAATAATGAATCCACTCCCGTGAAACATCCTCCAACTTGAGATACCATATAATCCTCTAATAAGATTCTTTCATTTATAAAGGCCATATTCTGATTATTAATGTGTTCTATGATGTATAAATGATATCATAATTTATCTCAAATATTACCCAAAGTTACACAGACCTCAATGTAATAAGTTATTACTCCCCACAAAAGTGAATTTAAAACATTGTTCATAAGATATTTGTCTCTTCATGGGTCTCCATGATTATATTATTCATGAAAAACTTTCATATAATTTAATTATATAGATAAATTACGTTTTAAATTCATTTAGACATTTAATTACATCATATTATTATCAATTAATTCAATTTATATCATTGTTATCAATTTCATTTTAAAATTGACTATAAAAACATAGAAATATTTTGGAGTTTTTACCATAAAAACACTCACTGTCATCCTGATTACAAGATTGTATTTAAATTAATTTCTAAAACTTTTTTGATTGGAATTTCAAAAAATGGATTCTATATTTCAAATCATAACAATTTATAATATCTAATATTGTAAAATTAGTTTTTACCAAAAATATTATAGAATGTGATTAAAATTAATTACAATGATTAAGAAAAAATTAAGCATAATAGTGGAGTAGACCTTAAACTTAATCACAAAAAAAACCTAATTGTTTTTAAAAAATGCATTGTATGGAAATATATTGACCCTATACTATTTTTTTCATTAAATGGGTTAATTATTGGATCCACTAGAAACATAAAAAACATTTGGAGAATTCTATTGTCAAAATATTAGAAGAGTGTCACTCCTCCTTCACTATAAAAGGCCACCACATCTCCCCAATTCCCACACCTCTCAAATCACTAGGGTTTTGAAAATATATAGAAAAAAATATTCCCAAAATCAAAACCATAAAACTTGAATCATATATTTGTTCGTAAATCCTTCCAAGGAATCACTTTGGTATAAACCAAAAGGAGTAACCTGATTCTAGGGCATCGTTTTCCAACGATCTCTTTCCTTTCATTTGCTTATCCTCTCCCAATAATATTATTATTATATGATTACATAAAAATAGGTATAATAAATTTAATATTATTTTTTTATTTTTATTTATACCAAAACATAAACTCACCTCTATCTAATGGGTAACAAACATATTGTTTCTGTGTATGATAGACTACTTCCTTACAAAAAAATGATTGTTCATTTTTCTTTTACCACCTCTCATGGTGGCCATTATGATGAAAAATATGTTTATATATGATAAAAATTATATTTATTGTTTATTTATACTTATTTAATCATTTTATAATATATAGCATTGATACTTACAATTTTCCATTAAAAAGATGACATCGTTTGAGTAAGTGTGGACTACTGCCCCTTGATGCGATGCGATTTGTCCACGCAATACATGGAATGTGTAAATGATTATTTAAATAAAAAAATGAAAAATATATAACATAAATATTATAATTTAATTATAATATACATATTTTTCATTTATTTTTATTGTTTTAATATGATAAATAAATGAAAGTAGCATTCATGAGTTAGTACGACCTACCATCCGCATGAACGGTGCACTTCATTTATTATCTCCAAATATTATGGAATATTATAAATACATATGTACTGAATATATAAACTAGTTAAGTAATGTATTACATTCTATAGATTATGAAATCGTGATATAAGAAAATTTAACAACAAGTAACTTGTTAAAACATACATGAGAAAACATGGCAATTAACACCCGAAATAGTTAAAATAATGAAAGAGTATTAACAATAGGGTAATAAAATATTATAAGAATGAAATATATGATATTATAATAATGATTATGGTACTTTTATAAGTAATTAAAGTATTTTTAACCACCATACAAGTGGATAAATTTCAGAAAAAAAATAATGTTATGGTAAGGGATTCTTGTCTTACTTATTTCCATGAGGCATGCATCACATACACCACTTAATTCATTTATATAGTACATTCATTTTTGTTTAATTATTTCATGAATAGTTTTTATTCATAGTTTTAAAATAATTAATTCATTGGAATTGTGGTTTAAATTTTCAAGAGGTGTTGGACATTTGGGATGTTGAAAGATTATTTTCCTCAAAAATGTTATTAATGGTTATCTTTGAAATATAACTTAATTTTATGACTGTTAATATTATCTTAGAAAAAAATAACTTTATTATAATAATTTTTCATTGTAAATTAAATTTAATAACCATAGTCTCACACAATGGATATTATTATTTCCTAAACCATATATCGTTTTACAAATCGTGTTCACTTTGACTGTGATTTGATTTACAAGGAGTTATTTATTTATCCACATATTTTATTCAATATATATACATTTTTATAAGGTACATTATTCATGAATATGAGAAATAATTTATGCTGGTACAACATGGGTGGGGCCTGGTTATAGATAGCCCCTCGATGTATTGGTAGTCTCATGAACCAAATCATTTGGCCAAATAAGGTTGGTTTTTACCAGATATGATCTAAACTATCTTATGAATGGTCTTGAAGATAAAGGTAAAATATAATTGGTATATATGGAATCCAATTATAAAAAATTTAACATATTTATATTAAGTTATGATTCATCTATGAGATTTTCATTGATATATCTATGGATACATTTCCTTCACATCTTATTGATTTATATGGCATGAGTTTCAGCTTCTTAACATTCTATATAGATATTGCTTTATTTAGTTATTTGAATTGCATGTTCTATCAGTTATTTATCTTTCCTTGTTAATTTATTCCTATTGGTTTATTTTTTCTTCCATTTTACTGATCCTTACTAATAATTTGATCTCAACCTTATTATGATTCCTTTCCCTAGGTTATGAAGAATAAATCTTAGAATAAGTGTTTAGGGATGTTTTTTATTTATTTTTTTATGTATCATGTTTTTATTTCATATTTACCAATTTATTAGTGGAACCATGTATATAATATGTCTTCACAAGACTACAAAACGGATCTATCCTTCAAGATATGATTCAATATAATTATGGCAATGTTATAAAATAATGCATTGGATCTTGGTTTTTGGGTTAGGGCGTGAAAATAGATCATAAAACAAATGTTATTAACCAAATAATATCCCCTAGGAGTGTATAACATGGGTTTTAGTCTTAATCCCACTTATTATACACCATAGTGAAGGTTTATTTGAAACTAAACTAGGATTTTTAGGGAGGAAACCACTAGGTGAATCTTGGTAATAACTATATCCACTTACCATTATCCATGTATTTATGTAATTTCTAGGAATACCAGGTAATATATATTTTACCAAATCTTCAATATGAGATCCTATATGTGAACATATCTATTAGACTTATCCCTATGTTTTTAGAAAATGGTCTCCAATCTAAATCACCAAAAACAGAAAATATTCAATATGTTTATCCTAAAGGATTATCTTTACCTTTGAAATTATGACTAGCCTTAACCTATCAATCCATAATGGCATTTTTAACTATTATTTTATTATCAACCAATGACAGCATATCATATATTTTTATCTAAACACTCATCTGATGCCAATTGATGCACCCCAAGATCCACACTCCTAAATCTAGTGATAAAAACATAATATTTACATACTATCTTTGAAACACATCCATAATTACAAGAAAATAAAATATTGACAATCCATAGGTTATTTTTTAGGGTTGTAGTTTTATATAATTAGGGAAAATATCCAACTAGTAGTATCCATGTTCTTTATAGCAAAACAAAATCTTCCCACTCTATAAGAAACTTCTTAATCCAAAATGAGACTTCAACATCTCTCCCAAATCATCCACAAAAGATACTATTCTAGAAACATATTACACATTAATTTTAATTATAATGTCGGTAAATATCAACATAAGAAAAGGGTTAAGCTCAGATCCTCATTTGTAAAAACATAAGCGATAACAACCAAAGATCATAAGTGAGCATATGATGAGAATATAACTATTATAACGATATATAATAAATTTATGCACAAAAAAAATTGATCATAAATTAGAATATATGGATTAGAATAACATAATACATGATTCAAAAGAGTGTGCGAAGATAAGTCAACAAACATGATCCATGATATTATAACATAGTCACGGGAATAAGCATTATGCTAATACATCTTTGAAATATGGCACAAGAATTATTAAAGGGAAACATTTATTTTGTGAGTCACACACTTTCAACCATGATAAAAGGAAAACATAATTTTTCCCATGTATACATCACCTTTGTGAGTCAAAAACCTGAACCCACTCTTCAGATCATCAAAATAATGCCCACATATACATATCTCATGACATTTATGCTTATTTCCAAAGCATTTTTTGGTGATTTATGACCCCACCCATCATTCATTAATACTTATGAGTGCCACTCAAATTCAATAGTTCAGCATTGCATAAAGAACCCATGGAAATAAACTGGGTTTTATTCGTCTCATTATAATAAACCATTTAAATAGAATGGATATAATATTATTTTAAATTGAATCACATGAGGAAATCATTACTAATACTACCAATAATTGTAACATGATAAAACAATATAAAAGAAATGGGAATCCAATGACATTAGTTATCATTTAATGTAAATACCAATAAATCAAGAAAATAAAACACATTATGTATATAACATATAAATAAAGGTTATACTATTAAGTCAATAATTCCACCAATAAAGTTATCTTAGGAATATAGGTGAAAACCCTTCCATCAAAGGAAGAAAATATGGATTTTTTTCATAAGGAAAACACTAGAATAAATATTATGGTTATTCACCAAATACAATTAGGAAAAATAGTGATAGTGATAGATCATTCCTCCAATAGAGTTGGATATAGAATAATATGTCAAAATAAAAATTGTGGAAGGAAAAATTTATATAATATCCATGATAAAAAAAATTAAGTCAAAATATATGGATTTAGATGAAAGCCATTTTTAAGAAAATTATGAAAATATTATTTAGATATAAGAAACAACCATGACCTTTTAGGAAAATTTTAAAATATAGAAATATTTAATAAATCAAGTAGAATAATATTTTATTTTATAAATACATGAAATCATATAAAGGAAGCTTCATTGAAAAATAAAAATATGGAGGAAAGATGTGTTCACACAGAACTTTTCAAAAAGACATTCGTTTTACACTATGATGAAAAAAATCAATAAATATTAAAAGTTTATTAGATTTTTATAGAGTTTAAATATTAGAAAAGGAAAAACCTAAATTATTTAGTAAGATAAAAGTATATTTAAAAAATAATCAATAAAAATATACATAAAAAAGGTATGTTCTTAAATGAAAAATCAGAAGGGGCCGATTTAACTTACAAGAAATACTTCATGTAAAATATGAGTCAAGGAGAAATGAAATTTTTATGGAATATTTAAAACCACTTTAATAACAAAATTAAATTATTTATGCTTTTATATTAAATACAAATTCACTTAATATATTATCTTTTAAGAATAATCTTGATTAGAAATTAATATTGGGAAAGAAAACCTTATGATATGTGTAATATTTAAATCAATACCCTTAAAGGAGAAAGTATTTGAAACTAAACTGAAATAACATAAATAATATATAATTAATTATATAATATACAAAAATTGGAAATATATATACCATATAAAAGTTTATTAGTGCATAATAAGAAGCCTGTTTTAAGAATTAAGAATTGAGGACAAAAAACCCTTACAAAAAGAATAATCTTTGAGGTAAAAGTCATTTGATATATATTTTCATAAGAAATAATTTTAAAACCAAAAAAATGAAGAATGAATTACATTATAAAAACTTAATTAGGTATAATAAATCAAACTTGAAATAATAGAGGTCAATAATATAGTTTTTAACACAATGGAAGTAAATTAAGTTAAAAAAGCTCTAAGAACTATGGTATCAATTGTATCAAAATAAATATAAATAAAGAACATGAAATGGATATTAAATACAAAATAAACACATGAATATGGTATAATATATTTATTAAGAAGTAATTAGACCATATTATGGATGTCACTATGTGCAATAATAAATTTGTACAAAAAATTTAAACTTGAGACAATAACCTCTTAACATGGATCTCATTTATTCTGCACATACACATCAGTTCCCGAGTAATCAAAATAATTTTTTAAAAAACATATTACATACTTTACTCTTATATATTACATATAATAATTTTTTCTACCATCATATGTTATTTATTTATTATATATTTTTTTCTTATGTTGGTTACTCAGGGTTCTTTTATCAATCTTATTATAACTATTTCTATATAATGAAAATGGTTAAAAGGGGTTTTAAAATATATTGATAATATATTTATTTATATATATTTATATAATTTATAATTAAATTGTTAAAAAATTCATATAGTTCCATAGTTTTCTAAATGGACTCAAGGTATACAAAGTAACTTGAAATGTTGTTTTTTCTTGGATATATTTACTATGATATTTTATAGTTAATACCAATTATAAAATTTCTAATATTATATTTCTAGAATAATAAAAAATATTATTTAGATATTATTATCCAATATAACTACTAATTATTTTTCCATAGTTTTACATGATAGAAATTTATAACATTGTTCATGTAGGTAGTCAAAAAGACCAAAATATGAAAATGCTATAATTAATGGATCAATATTCTAATGAGTTGATTTAGTTATAATATCCTTATTAAAGATGTGTAAATAATTTAATCATATTTTTTTTAAAATTTTGAATTTTATTTTTAAATAAATTTACAAATAATAAAATATTATATGAAAAAACTAAGAATCACTTTAATGGAGGTGGTAGACCTCGTGTATTCAAATTTGACATTTAATTTTTTTTCCTATAAAATAAGCAAGGTGTGAATTTTTTTTTAATTTATTAAGAATAATAAGGTTATAAACATCATATTATTCATTTAATACACTTTTTGTACCATCTATGTATGGTGGTTAAGAAATAAGGGTCATGTTATTCATGGATGCGGTAGTCTATACATATGCATGAAAACATTTTAATTTTTCAAAACATTAATGGGATTGAATGTTAATATTTATTTAAATTTTAATATTAATAATAAATATGTTTTATTTAACTTATTTATACATCACTTAAATTATTATAACCATCCATTATAGTATGTCATAAAAAAATAGAAGATGACGATTTGTGGTGTTGATAGTTCTCATGTACTTGCTATCGATGTTCCTTAATTTTTAATAGTGAATATAAATTAAAAATTAATTGTCTCTATATTCATATAATGAAGTTTAGTTATAATAATTTTTCTTATTTCGTTATATTAAGGCTTTTATGAAAATATTGAATTGTACTAATAAGAAGAAATGATTTATAATGATAATATAATGACGTCGAGAGCTTCTATTTTCTCTAAGAAATAACCTTAGAAATGGATCCCTTATTAAAATAATGGGGACTATCAAATTAAAAAAGTGGTAGAGGGTTATAAGATTAAAAAAAATATTATTTTTACAAATAAATTATCAGTAAAAATTTGAACCATAAAGTGGTGGATGGATCATCTTTTATAAGTGAAGAGGAGAGACATTTTGGAAGCACCCATTAAATTTTAAATAATGTAAAGTTAACATTCTAGGGTAAAATACTTGAAAATGAAAACAATATGAAGGTTATTTTAGTATTTTTAAGCCACATCACATCCATGGATTTATAAACAATTATGTAAATTTTTTTTGGTGATTTCATCTTATTAAATCAATTTTTTCTATTTAAAATTTTATTTGAGTAATTAATTTTCAACATTAGTAATTTATTTTAATTGAAAAATTAAAATTTATCTTCCAACATATTTTTAACAATCTAAATAAAAATTTTAAAATTACTTCATGAAATAAAATTCCTAACCCTGTGAAACATTAATTTTAAACTAAATGCACATGTTGCATAAAAATGACCTTAAAAAATGTTCATCCAATATTTAAATTTATTTATAGTAAAAAACATACAAAGTATTTAATTTTAAAGACATAATTTTTTATGATAAAAAAATTAAGGTTATGTTTCTTATAAAGTAAGGAAAAAATTTTTTAATAAAATAAGGTTTATTTAAATTAAAAGATCAAAGACATTTTTTATTAGGGAAAAATATTACATAAGCTCTAAAATGATAAGAATATATTTTCTATGATCAATATAATATGTCAAATTGGACAATAAGTTTTTCATATATAAATCATTGATTAATTAATTTTTTCTGTAAATTTATATGTCAAGTTTATCTTATTCCAATGTCATAAAAAACATAGTATTGGTAAAAATAGTGTTTTTTACCATTCGTAAAAAAATCATTTCTCTCAGAAAAATAATAAAAAATCATTTTTTATATGGGAAAATAAAATATGAAATTAATTTAACCAAAAAAATAAAAAATTTATATATTTTAATATTAAATAAAAATAAAATATACAAGGAAAGATGCCTTAATTGAAAAATTACCTTTTGAATCATTATACAATATTAACCTATTACCTATGAATATATAATTGTTTTTAATTTTTTATTTACTAGATATTTTATTATTCTCAAATGTTCATAATAATATTTATCTAATGTGACATATATCATTTTATTTCTATTTTTGTGTGAAAAAAGGTACAAAACATTTTTTTAATAGAGAAATTATATATAGAAATATTGTGTCACAAGAAAATATATTTCCAATAGTGATTCATTAATACATAAGAACTAGTCCCCAAAACATAGGGATTAGGAATTTCATTCAGGACTTCTCAGTGGTCGGATATGGTATCAGGTCAGGGGTAGCCTGGGTGATTTGGATTTGTGATATCTGGTAGGATATGTTAAATATAAGATATAATCATTAATAATTGAGGGGTGTACTTTGAGTGAGTGTTTGGAAAAAAACTCATTGTAATGGTCCTTAAGTTTCCATGTGATGTTGAGAAATTAGTATTTGGGGATTTTTTTAATTTGGTATTTTATTTCAAGGAATTATGCTTCAAAGAATTTAGGGTTTAAGGTAATTACCAGGGGCAAGTCTAATGCACACAAGATGTCGACCGTGTGGTAGATGGTGAAACGATAATAATGGAGTACAAGTGTCTCCTATATTCTTAGAACATGGGTTTTAGAATAATATATCCAATGGTACAATTGATTCCAACCATCATGTAAGACCTACATGGTTGGCACACAGTTTGGAAAACTGTCTAACCAAACTATGCACAATAATTTTTTTTGTAAATTTTTATATTATCTTACTTTTATATTCTTTTTTATTATGTTATTATTTTCTTGATGGAAGTTTGTGGCTTCTATGATTTCATTTTATAATTTTAAGGATCTCTTACTTGATTTGATTTCCCAATGTATTATGCCTCCATAAAGACCATCCATGAACCATCCATCAGGGGATATGAATAAATTTCATAGGCTCAACCCCTAGTTGACCAGAATCTAATTGAGACATTGGTATATACCATCAGAGCTATGGATAAATGATCATGTGTTGTCATATAATAGGATAATGTGATAGGATACGATCTGAGTAGAGGAAATGGTTGGGCTCAAAATTTTATTCATCATAAAACTCCATATATTTTAATATGAAACAATCTTAATGACATAGAGGATTAAGTGGAGAAGATTTAGGGTATTTCTGAATTTCATGAGACTTCAAAGCCTATTAAGGTGAAGTGTGTGGCATTTACACTGGAAAGATCTAACAAAAAACATATAGAGTGTGAATTTAAAGCCGAACATTATTATAATATTTAGTTCAGAGACTTTAAATGATTGTTTACTAATAATTTTTATTAACATATGATGACCTTGGTGAAGTTTCAAGGTTTGTGTGTCTGAAACAGGTAAACTATATGATCATGGTGTATAGAAACTGATTTAAAATTCTTGTTCCTTTCACTCTGAATAATGTTCTTAATTACATATTTAATGCTTAGTTTTTTGAAATGGGCCTCCACTACTAGAAAACAGGGCTATATCCACAGATCTATAGCCACGCTTTTATAAGTCTGTGCCTATATCTTAGTTTATACCCACAGTTTTATTATAATTGTGGCTATGTCATAATTTATATCCATAGATTAAAAAATCCATATCAATGTTTTTTTTACTATCTATCAGGATCCTCCTCTCCGGTATATGGCTCCTCTTCTCCCCTGATCTGTGAGATCCTCCTCCCCAGTCCGAGATGCTCTCCATGAAGCTCTCCATGATTCTCTCCTCCTCTCCTCCCCCGATCCGCAAGCTTCTTCTCCCCACTATCCATGACTACTCGAACCCTCGACCTGGAATTGCTCTCTACGCACTCCTCCCCGATGTCGCTGCTATACATCCCGGCCATAGGTGTTTCCCGACGGCCTCCCCACCCTCACACTCGACTTTATCCTCCCACCCTCGACCCTCGATCCCGGTGAATACTCTTTCTACCTCTTCATTCCTCCTCTCTCACCGTTCCTCTAGAGACCTAATGGTCATGGATTCTATCCTATAAGTTTATTAGACTTTTAGTTTTTTCCTTTCCTACACACTTGGTTTCTCATGAATATGTGAAATTTGCAGGAAATTTGAAAGGGATTTCAATGCCAAGCTTTAGAGTTTAGGGTAAATTTTGAACAAGAGTGCCCAAGCCGAGCTGACTCATCTTGATCAATTGGTTCTGGGTATTGATAACATGTTTTGAAATTTATATTATTTCTCTTATTTCCTTACATTTTTCAAAACAAGAGCTACGACATCCTTTCATAAATGAAGATTCTCTTTTGTAATTTTCAATTTCCTGGGAACTCTTCCATAATCACATCCCCTAAATACTTTATTACGGCCAAAAAACCATGATAATTAGTTTAGCTAAACCTAATATGGATTTTGAAAAATGGAGTGACTTTAAATGGTCCTCCCTTGGATATTCCTATGTATCACAAAAAGAAAGTGATAATGACTCTGATAATCTCTGTATTTTAAAGTATTACAGTATCAGTCTGCATTCATTTATAGAAAATCAGTAAGACTTTTTAGTTGATATTGGCATCCAAGGAATTCTAATCTCCCTATATTTTGTTTATTCCTTTAACTCTTACCTGAAAACAATAGATATTTTGGATAATCTTGAAGGGGTAATTTCATTGTTTTTATATAGTTGGGTGATTCTGAGGGGTTTTAACACTATTTTAAGGCATGAGGAAAAAACCGGTCCACACATCAATATGATGGAAGATTATGAATTTTCATACTATTTTGATAAATATAGAATGGTTGAAGTTACAATTGTCAGTGGTTACTAAACCTGGTGTAGATACACCATCAATGAATTACAAGCTAGAAAATTGGATATATTTTTTGTTCATATTGATGACAATAATTTTGTTATTGATGTATCAGGTTTGGATCTCCCAAAAATGTCACTATAATCCCAATCCTTTTATGGTGCATATTTTCAAAAATAAATTGACATAATCTCCCCTTCCATTTGAATTCAACAATGCCTGACTTTTTTTCCTGGTTGTAAGGAGATTATCATCATTACTTGGAACATATAAATTTATGGAAGCCCTCTACAAATCATGGAGAAAAAAGTTCTAGAATGTTAAAAGGATGATTCTTTACTGGAACTAGGTATATTTATATAATATGGGTAATGGTATCAAAGAGCCTGATAAATCCTTACTACAATTTCAAAATATTAATCAAAATCAGAATGATCCATTAAATGATGAGATTAAAACCCTGTCTCAGCATTATGAAAACCCATTTCTTGAAAGAAAGTCTAGTCTAAAACTAGTATAATATAATATGGATGTAGGAGGGAGATATAAAAAATTGTATTTTTTTCATTATCTACACAAGGAAAATTGAATTGGAAGAGGGGTCACTACCCATAGAATCAATGGGTCTTTATTTAACTCAAAAAATCAATTTTATAATGTTATGGTTGACTATTTTGGAATAATGTTCCCAAAGAAAGAAAAATATTTTACCTTTCAAATGATTGATAAAATTACATGTGTTTTTGATAATAATAAAAACAAGTCTTTAACTAAATCTTGTGATGATAACGAGGTAAATACTTCACTCTTCTCCTTATTTGAGAGTGTGGTCGGGCCTGATGGGTTCACAAACAAATTTTTTATGGTTTACTTGGTTATTGTGCATGTTTATTTACATAATTCTATGATAGAATTCTTTAATCATTCTTCTATACCTTATAATCAATTCCAATTTTATTACTTTGATTCAAAAAAAAGGATAATGTAGTGGATATTAAAGATTTTAATCATATTTCCATTAGGAACGTAATTCAAAAAAATTATTAGCAAAGCCATTACTTTGAGGCTATGATCTATTGCTTGAAGAATCATATAATAAAGTCAATTTGGATTTATAACTGGAAGAAGAATCCAAAATTACATATTTACTTCCTCAAAATGTATCCACATTATAAATAACAAAGGTAGAAATGGGAAAATTTAACTAAATATTACTTGAGGCATAATAGAAGATGCTTATGCATGTGAGCATATATATAAGGATCCTCTTGTGTTAGTTTATGCTTATATAACTAGTTTGAAATTATTGAATTTATGTTTTCCATTTTAATCCTTACTCCTCTCATTTGAGACCCCATGGGCATCTTCAAATATTTTTTTCACTCACAGGGTGGGTGCAGGCTAGGGGCTGGTGTAGGCTAGGGGTGGTGTAGGCTAGGGGGGTGGTGTAGGCTAGGGATGCTAGAGGGTGTAGGGGGGATGTGCAGGTTAGGGGGCTGGGTGGAGGGGAGAAGGGGTTAGGGGTAGGGGTAGGGGATAGGGTGGAGGGGCGCAGGGGGTAGGGGGAAGGGGGTAAGGGCATGGGGTAGGGGGGAGGGTGGAGGGGGAAGGGGGTAGGGGATAGGGGGAGGTCTGTAGAGCAGGGGGTAGGGGGCAGGGGGAAGGGGGAAGGGGTAGGGGGTAGGGTGGAGAAGGGCAGGGGGCAGGGGGGATGTCTGCAAGGTGGGGGAGGTCTGTAGGCCTGGGGGATGTCTGCAGGGGTAGGGGGAGTGGGAAGGGGTGGGTGGAGAGGGGAGGGTGGAGTAGGGAGGACTGTAGGGAAGAGGGAAGGGGGTGGTCAGCATGGAGGTCTGCAGGGTAGGGGGAGGGGGTGAGGTAGTGGGGAAGTGGGGAAAGGGGAGTGGGGTATGGGTGTAGTTAGTCTTTATAGGTTTTTTTAATCATAGATAAGGTTTAATAACCATTACAATCCATCCCTAACTCTACCATTTCTCTATGATTAGGTTTCTCCAAATATTCCCTCCTATTTACAACAGATTTCCTTTACTAAATCATGGCTTGATATTAGTTGCAACAAATCAGATTTTTTATTATATCACTAGTTTTTATTGGTTGTCTTTAAAAAATTTTATTTTAAAAACCCAGGCCCTTATGTCCACTTTTTTTAATTATAGCTTATAAATATAGATTTGGATCTTGCAATCTGTCCTCCTTTTGGTGGGTTGATTCCACTACCACATTGCATGAATTTACCTGTACATAGCTAGATTCAATATGATATTTTAAATTACATTCACTTGTTGAAATCCCACTTATACCAACACCTACATACCAACGGTTTAAAAACCTGTTGGTTTAAGTAATAATTTTATGTCTTTTCCTAACAGTTTCATTAAACCGTTGAGAATAGATTACATTCAACAATATATTCCTATGGTTTCTAGAAACCGTAAGGAACCTGTAACAACCCGAGATTTTATGAGAATTATTATTTTTAATTCCTTTTATGTCTTTTGTTGTACGCGACACCATGATTATCTTTCTCTATACGCAACACCGTATTAGCTTGTAGTATACACAACACTATTCTTGGATCCTATTACACACAATTTCAAGTTTGTTTGAGAGTAGTTATTATATGAAAAATTGAGTGTATATATATATATATTCAATGTATAACTGTAATATGATTGGATTTTGTTATACGCTACAACAAATGAGTCTTTTACTACACGGAACCCTGACTTGGCTTGCATTACACGCAATCACGACTTTCCTCGATAGTGTGTGTCGTACGCAATACTAGGTTTCACTAAACAATGATATATTATTATAATTTTATTATGGACCAGCCGTTATGAATACTATTAACTGAAATTTGAATTTTATAACATTATTATTTATCTTACACATTTTCTAAAACATGGTATGTGAACAAAATAAATTTTTCGGGTAAAATAAGTATTTTAAAAAAATGCAGTTTTGTCACCTTTTGATGGAGCACCCACGTTAAATATAGTTTTTGAAAGGTTTATAAGTTAAATTTGACAAAATAAAATTATTCTTTTGAATCAGGATATAAAAATTTACTTTGGATAAATTCTTCATATTATTCTGATAACTTTCATATTTTAATGATAAGTAAAAACAGGCTATATTTTAATTAAAAACAACTTTTTTAATAGAAATAAGTTATATGGTAAAATTATAATATTGAATGGATATAAAGTATAAATAGAATATATTTTTACCATTTAATATAATTTATTTCATTACCATTAATTTTAGATTTAATTCATAGGTAAAAACATTTCAATCATTGACAAAATTTTATCTTTTAAAACCCGTTTTCTTAACATTGAGATTAATTTTAAATTAATTAGTGAAACTTCTGTGTTTGGAATTTTAAAAATTGGATTCAATATTTGAATTCAGTGGGTCTAAATCATGTTAATAGGTTACTTTTATTTTTTTGATATTATGAATAGTAACTACCGTAATTTTTATTTACTTTAGTTAAAGGAAAATCGGGTAATTAAAGGTAAAAATATGATTATAAAATTACCCTAACACCTGCCAAAATTCTATTATATGAATAAAAGTCAACCCATATCATCTAAGGGTTTGAATAGATTAATTTTATGGACTCTTGACCAAAAAAATAATTTATTTATTATTAAAACCAAAGAAAGTGACAACATGTCACTCTCTTAAATATTATAAGTATAATAATTTTAATTTAGTGATAAACTACATGAAACTTTGAAAATGAATAGTATCCAGAAATATAAAAAAATTATCTACATCATGTGAATTTATTTAGAATTTTTAGGGATTAAATAATTATCATTAAAGGTGACATAATAGTGATGTTGAAATTATTTTATTGATTGAAATATCGCATAAATGGTTTTAAAAATATAAAAATAAATATTATATGAACTATTTAATGTGCTCCACTAATTTTATATATAAATATGACATGTTATTAATCTATTAAATCTTTTAGTTTGAACATAGATTCTGTGTGGATTTTATTTAAATTCAAATAAATGAATAGTGTCAAAATTGACACTATTGTTGTTTTATAAAAAATAACATAATATAAAATTGTTTTAAAAATCACAAAAATATTTAAAAATTATAAATTAAAATTTATATGGTCTAAAATGTCATAAATTATCCAATTATAGAAAATTCACAACACATAAGTGATTATTTATAACAATTTATAATTTAGAATCTTATTAACACAAATAAAATTAAATAGATTAAATAAGGATAAATCAAGTTGATAATGTTTAAAATAAATTTCCAACTTGTCTAAATTCTAATGGTTGATGATATTAAAACACCACCTCATATAATATTTATATGTGAGTCATTTTGGAAGTTTTAATTTGGGGTTTGAATTTATTATAAATTAATATTTTTGAGATTTCCAAAGGTTCCCCTCTCCACCCTTATAAAAGGGAACCTCTTAACTCTACTATTCACAACACTTTGATCATCCAAGATCGGCCAAACCATGCACATTTCTCTTCTCCACTTCCCTAGAAAAATTTTGGAGGTTTTGGTCTTCTAAAAAGACCAACTCTAGTCCCTTAAGAGGAAGCTTAAAAGAGGTTCGTCGAAAAAGACGTAATCTCTTCTACCGATTCTTTCAAGTTTCTTTCTTCTTAAACTTCTTCGTATTTAGTTGTTTCATTATAAATTAATTACATAAGTATCAATAATATATTGATATGTTATTATAAATATGAATCAACCCCATTTCACCTTATATCCATCCTACGGAAAATGAAATCACCGTGTGTGCGTACGTACGAAATACCGTCTCCACGTAGTGGTGTAATCTGTTTTCCACCACCACCTTACTTGGATGGGTATAATAGTGCAAATAATAACTATTTATATGATTATTATAACATGATACTTATTCTGAGATATTCTACCTTCCACTCCAAGACCATTCAATAATTATGGGAACGATATCGTCGCTCGTGCGTACGTACGGCTTACCGTCTCTACGATGCAATGTGATTTGTTATACATGATCTTCACTAAAACACGATTATATAAACTAATTAAATGAATATATATGATATATATTATACTACTACCATTCTATAAATGATGTAGTTATAACGTCAAAATAGTAAAAAGAATTTATTCAACAAAATACGCATAAGAACATAAAGCAATAAACACCCGAATAACAAGTAGCAATGAAATATTACTAATAAGAAGCTAAGATTATGACCATATATGTTATCATAACAATGAGTATGATTCTGGAATAAGTCAATGACATTATTTAAATCATTATACAGGAGGTTCAGACACATAAAAAGCATATCGGACCTAAGGTAATGGAAAATATCACAATCTCATTTTTATCCGAGACTGTTTGTACTTCAAAATTTACTGAGGAATATTTATCATCCAAATCCCTGTTTACTCAATATGTAATATTATTTCTATCCTCATACAATTTTTTAAATCTAATTTTACCTATTGGTGAATTTTCAGTAAAAGATATGAAAGGAATCTTATGTCATTTTCAGTACGATATACTTTTTTGATTTTTTCGGCCAAAGTACCAAAAGAATGTTTTTTAAATTACACGGCATGAATGGATTTTTATGATTTCATGAAGATTCCTTTAAAATTTTTCAAAGTTTTTTTTAATAAACTTCTTTTAGTTTAAAATTTAATGACATGGTAAGAAAGGAAAAATGTTTTTGAAGTAGAAAGGATATTTTCCTCGAGAATGAAGTTCAAGTGTTTTATAAAAATTATCTTCCATCTAAGATAATGTAGGGTTCTGTTTTTATCCCTATTTTACTTTTATTTGATTATGTTATTATGGAATTATTTTTATGATGTCCTTTTATGTTATATGTATTATGTTATGATGGCATGATGTTTAAGAATCCCATTTTTATTACATGGGTTATGCTATGATGTATGAATTATGATTTTGTGCACACATAAGGATGGTATCATTATGAGATGGGTGGGACCTATATCTCTATCCAGTTCATGGGGTAAATATTTATATCTCATAAGATATACATGTCTGGAACAACAGGTTAATCCGGTTCAGTGATACAGGACTGAAACGAGGAGTGAACTCGGTTTAGAAATGGACTTTGTCCACTAGGATAGTCTTGGAAATGAGTCTTAACTAATAAGAAATGATTCTCTACGATTATGTGTGTATGACACAAAGTTTCATGTTTAAGTTATGATTATTTTTATTACATTTCACTTTTATGATTGATCCCATGTCATGATATTATGATCTCTTTTTCATGATAAGATTCTCAAAATGTTATGTTCTTATGAATATGATATGATTTATATTTCCTTTGTTTACCCATACTGAGCATTTTAGATCACCCTGTTGTATGTTTTCTTTTCCCCTGGTCAGGAAGAAGGGTATAAGGTAATATATGCTAAAAGGGACTCTAGATATAATGAAATAAACAGGAGACAGTGTAGATGATTTATGAACCAGTTGTTTATGTTTCCAAATTTCTAAAGACACTATACCTATACGGTCCTTTCATGGTTTTGTTATACGTTGTAATAAGTGTGCTTAAATTCTAAAGTAATAAAAATGTACGTAAAGTATGGGTCGTTATATTTGGTATTAGAGGGATGGTTTAGTTAACCTTTGGAAACTATGATGCTAAAACTTTAGTGAAATCCATAGAGATATTTCTAAGGTATGTATAGGTATGTCCCTAAGGTTAAGTATAAGTATAGGTTATAGTCCTAGAAATACGGTAAGGATATTATAATTAAACATAAGATGTTAGATATTGAAGGTACTCCCGCTTTATTATGTTGTTTTCCCTAGCATGATTTTTTCCTCTCACACTATTCTTTTTGAGTTTTAGACGATGGCTGGAACCCGAAAGAACCGTGTTGATCAATGTAATGGACAATGAAATGATTGTCCTCCTGAACAAACCAATGTTTTGGGAGACTAAGTACAAAATCTTATTGCTATACTTACAAAAGATATGAATAATTATAGACTTCCAAATGAGCATAGAAGGAAACAATATTCTATTGAGTCGTTCATGAGGCAACTTCCACCTTCTTTCAGTGGGTCTTCTAATCCACTTGTTGCTGAACAATGGATCAGTACCATTAAAAATATATTTTCCATACTTCGCTGTTTGGAACATGAAAAAGTAATTCTAGCTATTTACCGTTTATAAGGTGAAGTAGACCAATGGTAGACTCTAATTAAGAATACGAGGCCCCGAGATGAAATTGAATCCATGAAATGGGTTGAGTTCAAGAAATTATTTTTCAATAATTACATCCCTCTTATTCTTCAAACAAAGATGGAAAAGGAGTTCCTTGAGCTTAAGGAAAAGGTTGATGAATCTGTTGGTATATACAAAGAGAATTTTACAAGGCTTGTGGGGTACGCATCTGGCTTTATCATCCAACCTGAAAGTAAAGTTGATCGATTCTGCAGTGGCTTAAAACGAAGTCTTCGAAGGGCATTAGCTATAAGAGACTTCAGTAGCTATGAAGAAATTATATGTTGTGATATCAAGGTAGAACTGGAATTTGGTGTTACATATCCATCTCATGGTTTTGACAAGAAACAAAAGATGGAGTTCAAGGAAAAATCTCAAAACAATGGTAAAAAGAAGTTGAATGTTACTTAATGCTCAAAGTGTGGAAAGTAGCATGGTGGAGATTTCCTAAAAGGTACTAGAAAATGTTTTTAGTGTGTAAAATAAGGTCATCGAGCAGTTGAGTGTCGAAGTAATTGGAAAAAGGTTACTAATGGTGTTAAGACTATAGATAATGCTCCACCAACACTTTAATGCATCAAGTGCAAGGAAATTGGTGCACTATGCTAATCAATGCTCTAATCCAAGGGTTAATTATGATCGACATGAGCAACCTATTAAGAAAAAGGATAAAGGGAGGTCACATGCAATCACTATTTGTGATGTTGATTATGACAATGATGTTGTGGAATAATTAATTGTTTCTATAATGGGATTTCGAAATAGTATCATGGAATCTCATTTATGGTATCTTGGAATTTTGGAATATCTATTTATTGGTTTTCAATAATTATATGGTACTGGTAACTATGAAAAGTGATTGAAATATTTTTGGAAATAAGATGATATGCGCATAATGAAGGGATAAAGAGAAAATGAAATGAGCTCATGACAGATATCATGGTTTGAGTATATAGAAATTTTGGGATTTTGGTATGTGGAAAGAGTCAACATTTAACAGCATTCATGTTTTCACTAAGGTTCAATGGGTATTCATTTTTCAAGAGAATACATTATTAAGGTATTCACATGTTTGGAAGGTGACCAACAAGATATATCGTATAATAGATGATGGTATTCACATGCTCGGTAGATGAAATTTCTAGTAATTGTTTTCATTATACATTGATCTTGGACAAAAGTATTTTAGATGAGCCTAAAGATTGGAATGGATTATGTTGGACATAAGTAAGTATTGTTTAAGAATACAACTTTTTCGATATTATTGATGGGATGTTATAATAATGTGGTTTTAGAAAAAGGACAACCTGCCGGATGGGAGGCAACCCGTCACGTCAGACAAGGTTGTGGGAATCGAACCCACAAGTGAAGTGCAATAGGCCTTTATCACCTACAATTGGCCTATAGGAAGTCCCTGGTTTGTGTAAATTAGTTTTTTTATTAATTGGTATGATAGATGAAGTGTACGTCCATTTTTTGAACCGTATACGATTAATCTCACCATAAATGGACTTATGTATATAACTATTACTAACCTTATATTTGAGACAAATGGAATGACCTATCATTCTATCGCATGATCCGCTATCACTCCATGAAATACAAATTCAAATTCATTTCTTTAAGAGATGAAGTGGAAATTGTTCAAGGCACGAACAATGGTGAGATCATACCAAAATCAAGTAAGTATTTCTTTTAATTCAAAAATTATTCAACATTAGGGAAATGATCTTGAAAACCAAAAAAAAATTCATATTGCCTTCATATATGAAGATTCAGATGGTACCTTAGATCATCACAAATCTATGGCTTTGTGATTGTTGGATTTTTCATTTCCATGTTCTCTACCACTCTCCATCCGAAGTTGATGGTTATATTTCTCTTCCATATCTATATTTTCACCTATGTTCTCGTATGTGGAAACCCAGTGATTAGTTAAGTGGGGTAACCGTTACATTTCATACTATATTTTTTAAAGTTAAGTTTGGGTATTCCTTTTTACGATGAGGGTTTCTATTATAGAAACTTTCAATTAGAAAACCATTTATAACCCCAAAAAATTTCGAGGGAGAAATTCTTTTTAAGGGGGGTAGAATGTAACAACCTAAGATTTTATGAGAATTATTCTTTTTA
Source organism: Viscum album (assembly GCA_963277665.1). Lineage (NCBI taxonomy): Eukaryota > Viridiplantae > Streptophyta > Magnoliopsida > Santalales > Viscaceae > Viscum > Viscum album. The sequence continues at coordinate 947,074,483 of OY728155.1, read as the reverse complement.
ATTCCTTTGATGTTTTTTTTATGCTACACCAAGATTATCTTGCTCTATACACAACACCATATTTGCTTGTAGTATACGCAACACTATTCTTGGAGCGTGTTACACACAATTTCAAGTTTGTTTGATAGTAGTTATTCTACGCTACATTGAGTGTGTGTATATATATATATATATATTCAATGTATAACTGTAATATGATTGAATTTTCTTATACGCAACAAAAAAGGAGTCTTTCACTACACGCAACACTGACTTGGCTTGCATTACACGCAATTGCGACCTTCCTCGATAGCGTGTGTTGTATGCAATACCGGGTATCACTAAACAACGATATATTGTTATAATAATATTATAGACTAGCCATTATGAATAGTATTAAATAAAATTTAAATTTTATAACATTATTATTCATCTTACTCATTTAATAAAACATGGTATGTGAACTAAATAATTTTTTCGGGTAAAATAAGTAGTTTTTAAAAAAATGCAGTTTTGTCACCTTTTGATGGCGTACCCACATTAAATCTAGTTTTTGACAGTTTTATAAGTTTAATTTGACAAAATAACATTATTCTTTTAAATCAGGATATAAAAATTTACTTTGGATATGTTTTTCATATTATTCTGATAACTTTCATATTTTAATGAGTAGTAAAAACATGCTTTTTTTTAATTAAAAACAACTTTTTCCATCGCAATAATTTACATGGTTAAATTATAATATTTAATGGTTTTAAAGTATAAATAGAATATATTTTTACCATTTAATATATTTTATGTCATTACCATTAATTTTACATTGAATTCATAGTTAAAAAAATTTCAATTTTTGACAATGTTTTAACTTTTAAAACCTGTTTTCTTAACAAGAGGATTAATTTTAAATTAATTAATGAAACTTATTTGTTTTTAATTTTAAAAAATTGATACCATATTTTAATTCATTGAGGCCAAATTATGTTAATAGGTTTTTTTTGATTTTATGAATAGTAACTACGGTAATTTTTATTTACCATAGTTAAAGGTAAATCGGGTAATTAAGGGTAAAAATAAGATTATAAAATTACCCTAACACCTACCAAAATTCTATTGGATGACTTAAAGTCTGCCCATATCACCTAAGGGTCGGAATAGATTAATTTTATGGACTTTGGACCATTAAAATAATTTAATTATTATTAAAACCAAAGAAAATGACAATATGTCACTCTCTTAAATCTTATAAGTATAATAATTTTAAATTAGTGATAAACTTCATGAAACATCAAAAATTAGTAGTCTCCAGAAATATAATAAAATTATCTATATCATGTGAATTAATTTATAAATTTTAGGGATTTAATAATTATCATTAAATATGACACAATAGTGATGTTGAAATTATTTTATTGATTGAAATATCGAATAAATGGTTTTAAAAATATTAAAATAAATATTATATGAACTATTTAATATGATTGATTAATTTTCTAGATACATATGACATGTTTTGAATCTATTAAATCTTTTATTTTGAACATATCTTCTGTGTGGATTTTATTTATATTCAAATAAACGAATAGTGTCAAAATTGACACTATTGTTATTTTATAAAAATTAACATAATATAAAATTGTTTTAAAAATCACAAAAATATTTAAAATTTATAAATTAAAATTTTATATGGTCTAAAATGTCATAATGTATTCAATTATTTACAATTCACAACACATAATTAATTATTTATAACAATTTAAAACATACAATCTTATTACCACAAATAAAATTAAATTGATTAAATAAGGATAAATCCAGTTGATAATGTTTAAAATAAATTTCGAACTTGTCTAAATTATATTTTTTTGATGATATTACAACCCTATATCATCTAATATTCATATTTTAGTCATTTTAGAAGTTTTAATGTGGGGTTTGAATTTATTATAAATTAATATTTTTTAGGTTTCCAAAGGTTCCCATCTCCTCCCTTATAAAAGGGAACCTCATCCCTCTCCTATTCACAACACTTTGAGCCTGCATGCTCGGACAAACCCTGTCCATTTCTCTTCTCCACTTTCCTAGCATCATTTTGGAGGTTTTGGTATTCTCAATAGACCAACTCTAGTCCCTTAAGAGGAAGCTTAAAAGAGGTGCGTCGAAGAAGAGGTAATCTCTTCTACCAATTCTTTCAATTTTATTTCTTCTTCAACTTCTTATTCTTTAGTTTTTTCATTATAAAGTAATAACATCAGTATCACTAATATACTGATATGTTATTATAAATATGAAACAACCTCATTTCACTTTCTAGTCATCCTATGGAAAATGAAATCACCGTGCGTGCGTACGTACAGAATACTGTCTCCACACCGTGGTGTAATGTGTTTTCCACCACCGCCTTACATGGATGGGTATAATGGTGAAAATAATACCTATTTATATGATTATCATAATATTATAATAATTCTGATATATTATACCATTCACTCCAAGACCATTCAATAATTATGGGAACGATATCGTCGCTCGTGCGTACGTATGGCTTACCATCTCCACGATGTGTTGTGATTCATTCTACACGATCTTCACTAAACAATGATTATATAAAAGAATTGAATTAATAAATATGATATATATTATACTACTACCATTATGTAAATGATTTATCTACAAACTAAAAAGATGAATAATAATTTATTCGACAAAACATGCATAAGAACATAAAGCAATAAACACCCGAATAACAAGTAGCAATGAAATATTACTAATAAGAAGCTAAAAGTATGACCATATATGTTATCATAACAATGATTATGATTCTGGAATAAGTCAATGACAATATTTAAATCATTATACAGGAGGTTCGAACAGGTACAAAGCATATCGGACCTAAGGTAAGGGAAAATCTCACAATCTCATATTTATCTGAGATTGTTTATACTTCAAAATTTACTGGGGCATATTTATCATCCAAATCCATGTTTCCTAAATATTTAATATTATTTCTATCCTCATACAATTTTTTAAATCCAATTTTACCTATTGGTGAATTTTTAGTAAAATATACGAAAGGAATATTTTTTAGTTTTCAGTACGAGATACTTTTTTGATTTTTTCGGCCAAAGTACTAGAAGAATATGTTTTTAAACTTATACGGCATGAATGGATTTTTATTATTTCATGAAGATTCATTTACAAGTTTTCATGTTTATTTTTAATCAACTTATTTTAGTTTGAAATTGTATGACATGTTATGAAAGGAAAAAAAATTGAAGTATAAAGGATATTTTCCTCAAGAATGAAGTTCAAGTGTTTTATCAAAATTATTTTCCATCTAAGATAATATAGGGTTTTGTTTATATCCCTATTTTTACATTGATGTGATTATTTTATGATGGAAATATTTTTATGATGTCCTTTTATCTTATATGGATTATGTTATGATGGCATGATGTTTAAGTATCCCATTTTTATTACATGGGTTATGCTATGATGTATGATTAAAGATTTTATGGCACACATAAGAATGGTATCATTATGAGATAGGTGAGACCTATATCTTCCTCCAATGCATTGGGTAAAGATTTATATCTCATGAGATAAACATGGCTGGAACGGCAGGTTAATCTGGTTCAGTGATACAGGACTGAAATGAGGAGTGAACTCGGTTCAGAAATGGACTTTGTCCGCTATGATAGTCTTGGCAATGAGTCATGACTAATAAAAAATGATTCTCTATGATTATGTGTGTATGCCACAAAGTTTCATGTTTTAAGTTATGATTATTTTTATTACATTTCACTATTATGATTGATCCCATGTCATGATATTATTATCTCTTTTTAAGGATAATATTTTAAAAATGTTATGTTCTTATGAATATGATATTATTGATATATCCTTTGTTTACCCTTACTGATCATTTGAGCTCACCCTGTTGTATGTTTTCTTTTCCCCAGGTTAGGAATAAGGGTATTAAGTAAGATATGCTAAAAGGTACTCTAGATAAGATGAAATAAATGGGAGATAGTGTAGATGATTTATGAACCAGTTGTTTATGTTTCCAAGTTTCTAATGACACCTTACCTATACAGTCCTTTCATAGTTTTGTTATATTTTGTAATAAGGGTGCTTCAATTCTGAATTAATAACAATGTATGTAACGTATGTGTCATTATAGAATCCCCCCCCACACACACACACACAGACAAATAATATTTCCCTACAGTTTTAGAAACTATTGGTAAAAAAACCCCAAATAATCATAGCTAACCCGCGAACATATCTCTCCTCCGTCGAACCCTACTTCCCAAGCACGAACCTGCGAGCTCACTTCCTTCGTCTAACAGAATCTCTCCTTGAACAGATCTCTTCACTAAACGAGATCTCCTCCCCCAACAAGATCTCTCCTCCAACCCTACCTCCCGAGCATGAACCCTACTTGGTGAGCTCACTTCCTCCGTCGCGGTCTCACTTTCTCTAGAACGGATCTCTCCATGATTTCAACCCTAATTCATGTATACCTCATTTGTAAGATACCTTGAATCATAGATCTCTCAATCCATTCTTCAATTCAAACATCTAGATTCATTGAGTTCTTCTCGAAATTGGTGAATTCCTTTTATTTTCCACTTTGATATTCTTCTAATGGACTTGGTGTGGTGTATTTATCAGTTTCCATATGGGATTATGGTGGATTACATTCATAAAAAAAAAATTTGGATTAATATTATTTTTATTAAGGAGGGTGATTTAAAGATTCTCCCTAATGTCTTAATTGGTTTTATAGTATCTACATCATGTATGATAGTGTCATCATGTCGTGTGTGTAACCTCTTCTATTTAGAATCCATAGAAATTTCTCAAATCCACACTGTTAAACCTTCCCCATATATTGTGGGGTCTATTGGTGATGAATATCAGGATCCTTTGGCCACCAAAGAGGTTTTCTTATCTATAACCTCAGGTTAGAGCTTGGATGGTATGGGTCTAGTTCCTTATACCTGGAATGAGAAATTGATTAAGGAATGAATAGAATTTTGAATTGAATATGTTCTTCTCATGACATGTGAATTAGAATTTGTTATTATTAGTATGTGAATTATAATTGACACAATTTAAATGTGAATTGATAATGTAGCATGTAACTGTATAATTTGTATGAAATTGGAAAAGATGCAATGTTTTATTGACAAGAACTGATATTTGACATAATGGAATATGAGGAATAAGAATTGGTAATTTTAATGAATTAAAAAATGTGTCATATGTCAAAATATTTTTCATGTTCTGGTGTTTTGTTAAGGGTTTTGATGTTGGTTGTTCTTGATGCATGTTTATATAATAACTTGAATGGTTACTCCACACTTATAATTATTTATTCTCCTTGGTAATGTAATCTTTTCTATAATGAGATTTCACAGAAAGTCCATTAACCCATGGAAGATGAGAGATATACCTGGAATTGGTAATGTGTGTTATTTCAGTGGTCCATGGAATAGGTAATGTACCTTGTCATGGTTCCTCATTAAGGAAACATCCTCGATAATGGTAGGCATGGACAGACATATATGAAACTCTATTGAATCATGTTTGGCATACCTCGGGTGTCAACCTAAAGCTCGAGTGTTGGAATGATAATTTGAGGTTCAACATTAAATTAATTAATTCATGAAAACTGATATAATACTGTGATATATGACTGATTTTGGTTTTCTCAAAACTTAATAATAGTTATCATTGTAGTGTTTGTATATATAAATAATTGGAAGTTCACATAGAAGATACCATGAGAACATTATTTCTTTTCAATTTTGGTGAACAATATATGACGTGTTTCTAGATTCATAAAGAATATCATATTCTATGTAAAATCATTTGGAGCTCATAAAAATGTTAAGAATATTTTATGTGTAGAATTATTCATAACATTGATGCTTTGTGGATACACTTTTCATGTGAATTGAGTGCTATAATTTTCAAATGAAAATGTTATCTAATGCATATTTTTTTAATATGTTCATGATGCATGTGAAGGTAAATTGGTTTATGGATAAATGTGTTGCTCTTTTTGGATTCACATACAGTTTAATGGGTAACCATATTTTATTAAATTATAATGTTTTATCTAGAAGGAAAGTTCCCTATAAATATGGAATTAACTAATGGGAAAGGTGTTGAAACTTTTTTAGAGATTTGATTAACAAGAATATACTTTCGTATTTTCTCCATGTTGATTTTTCCAATAGAATAACAACATTATATGAAGGATTCATTTTGTAAAATTATTTTCCTTCAAAAAAATATATATTTGAAGTGTGTGTTATGTGACATTTCCATTCGAGGGTTGTTTTATATCAACAAGTATGGTAATAAGGTGGGTTTATCTAGTTCTAAGTTATTAGGCTTTTTTCTCAACACTAGAGCACTTTTCTTTGTAGCTGAAAAGTGTTTGATTTTCTTTGCGATTTCTTATTTCTTACATTCTAAACATTTATGTTGAGGAAACATGGTTTTATCTTCTTTCACATGTTTATTATTGTTTGAAAATTTTATATTCACTTGAGAAATTAGAGAACTCTCAATGTCTTTGATTTTTTTGTTTATCCTTTTATAACTCATTAGACTATCTGATCAAACAATATTTCTTATCATGTTCAACCTTCTTCATAGGTGTGGATCCATTTTTTCTTCTGATATATTCTATTTGATTATAAATTCTGTCCTCTAGTAAACTTTTATTATCAGGTGGGATAAAAACTTGTATCGAACAAAACCAAATTAAGCTGAAACTTGAGCCAAACTAATTATATACCATTAACAGGAAGAATAATTGTTAATTAATAGGAATTTAGTAATTGATAGTATCATTTTGAAACATGGATATATTTCCCTCTTTCTTGCAAAAACATGATTTGACCCATGGGGCATTGTGGTTCTTAAATGTTGGTCGCTGACGTTTATAGTCACAGGAGACAGGTATGTTTTAGTTAAGTTTTTATTTTATTTTCTTTATCATAGTGGCCACTTAGGTATTTTACTTCTTTCTGTGGACAAAGGGTAATTATATTATTCGAAGGGGGAAATGGGGTTTAGATTGATTCAGTTCACCGGCTTTGATCCGAGGTAAGATTATATGGTTACTACTTATCTCTCAACTCATGTATTTGGGGATTTTAGTGTTTTTGGCTCCATATTATGTTTTCAGTAGGGCGTTGGATCATTTCGTATTGGTTCAAGTGGATTTGGTTATCCCAATAATGGTAAGGATTTAATGTCGTTGGTTGGTTTCTCACTGGTTATGTAGAATCCTTTATGTGTTTTAATGTTCCTAATATCCTTTGTGTAGTGCATTGATCCCTGGTCTTTGGTTTCGAGTAGCCATGTTATGGGAGAATTTCCTGCGTGTTCATAGGTAGGAAATTATATGTATGTGGGTTCCCCCGTTACATGTATATTCAACCATGGCAGTGATTATGCACGTATCGGGATATGTGTGCCCATGTGTATATATATATATATATATAAATGAAAACGTAGGTGAGTGGAGACTGGTATATGCATATAAGCATATGTGAAAGGATCCCCTTGCACAAGATCATGGCCATCCGGGTGTGTGCATAGGGTCTAGGTGTCCTTGCCTGTGTGTGAAGGTGTGTATACCCAATGGGGGAGCAGAAACATTTAGTTAGAAAGCTCCAAGAGCCGAATTGGATGGTTTAGTTCCACCTTGAGGTAGGATCCCTCTTCTAGCCTCTTTAATTCAAGAATGATTTAAATTGAATTTAGATTCATTCTTAATTCTACTTAATTATATTGAATTTCATATCTTGAATAAGTGTTCTTTAATATAATTGTTTCATTTGATAAAGAAAGTCATGTTTTTATAATAAAACCCCTCCAACGGAGGTGCGTTATCTACGAAAACTCACAGTTATACTTATGTTGATCTAGTTGCATAAATTATTTCATTTGATTTGTGATGTATGAGTTTTAAAATAGATGTTAAATATAATTAATTGAATTTTTTGATAAATAAATTCCATGATTTTATAATAAAACTCCTCCAACAGAGGTGTGTAGTCTTCTAAACCAAAGGCTAGTGATAGTTTTTTGTGTCATGTTTAGATTTGGTTGGAGTCTTTCATATGCCTCTTGTTGGTGTTTTTTTCTGGATAGTTAGTTTTTGTTGTCTTTGAATAATATAAATTGTCTTATAATACTCGTTTAACTCAAATGACATTGCCCAAGTAGGCATATTCCTTGACCATGACACTTTTCTTTTAACGTTTTGAATATTATAAATAAAATTTCCATGTTTAGGAAAAGTTAAGGAATTTGTAAATGGATTGTGTAGGGTGTATGGTTCATTTCCATCATTTTTTTCCCTTTAGACGTTGTGTCATTTTGCCGCTCACTACAACCTTCTCTGGAGATCCCTTGTTATAGCATATTAAATAGTTGATCTGTCCTATAATATGCTGGTGGGGCGACATTCGGAATGTTTCCCTACCTCCTCCTGCCCCCTTTGCTCCTGGACGGAAGATGTTGCCTCGTGGATGTCGTTGGACCGGGCCAAAACGCCTCGGTTACGCCGTGGTCACATCGCGGTCACGCCGCGGTCACGCCGCGGTCACGCCGCGGTCACGCCGCGGTCAGGCCGCGTTCACGCCACGGTCACGCCGTAGTCACGCCGCAGTCACACCACGGTCACGCCGCGGTCACACAATGGCCAGGCCACAGTCATGCTGCGGTAATGCCATGATTTTCCCCTACTCCAGGACAAAACCCCGTGGTGGTTCGCATTGATAGTATTCCATGAGTCTTGTGATCAATGTTTAGACTGACTAATCACAATTTCTTCCGGTGGAGCGATGATCGGAATGTTTCCCTGCATCCTCTCCCTCCCTTTACTCTTGGCCGGAAGATGTTGCCTCGTGGATGTTGCTGGATCGGGCCAACACGCCGCGGTCATGCCGTGGTCATGTCGCGGTCACACCGTGATTTGGCCCTTCTAAAGGACGACACCCTGTGGCAGTTCGCAGTGATAATATTCCATGAGTCTTGTTATCAATTTTGAGACTGACTAATAATAATTTGAACCGGTGGGTGATGTTCGAAATGTTTCCTTGCCTCCTCCCTTTCCATTCGCTCCTGGCCAGAAGATGCTGCCTTGCAGATGTCACTGGACTGGGCCAACATGCGGCGGTCATGCCGCGGTCGGGCCGCGGTCTCACCGCGGTCACGTCGCAGTCACGCCATTGTCACGCCATGGTAATGCCATGATTTGTCCCAGCTTCAGGACGACACCCCATGGTAGTTCACAGTGATAGTATTCCATGAGTCTTGTGATCAATGTTGAGAATGACTAATCACAATTTCTATTGGTGGGGTGACATCCGGAATGTTGCACCGCCTTCTCCCGCTCCCTGCGCTCCTGGAAGGAGGATGCTACCCTGCGGATGTTGCTGGACCAGGTCGACATGCCGTGGACACACTATGGTCATGTTGCGGCCACCCCGCGGTCACATCGCGGTCACGCCGCGGTCACACCATGGTCACTCCATGGTAATGCCCTGATTTGGCCCTACTCCAGGACGACACCCCGCGGCGGTTCGCAGTGATAGTATTCCATGAGTCTTTTGATCAATGTTCAGACTAAATAATCACAATTTCTTCCAGTAGGGTGATGAACAGAGTATTTCCCCGCCTCCTCCCACTACATTTTCTCCTACTCGGAAGATGTTTCCCGGTGGATGTCTTCGGACCGGGCCAACACGCCGCGGTCACGCCACGGTCACGCCGCTATCACAACATGGTAATGCCATGATTTTGCCCTGCTCCAGCCACATCAATCCCACACCAGCCCCCTTCCACCTTCATTTCATCCCAGTACCACCAGTATTCCAGCCCGCAACAGCCCCCCTACTACCTTAGAATCAGCCTGAACCATCCCCCCAGCACCTACAACCAACCCCCTTCCTCCAGCATTCTATCCCCCTTCCACCTGCATTCGTGCCCGCACCAGCCACCTGCAATTCAGCCCGCACCAGCCACTACACCAACCATCACCCCCAGCCTCCTGCAAAATACTCACTCCAGCCCTCTGCCACCTGCAAAAAAGCCCTAGCCACCTGTTCTAGCCCTCAACAACCCCCGGACTCCTACATCCCTGCCCGCACCAGCCCCTGTCACATGCCCAACAACCCCCTACCACCTGCAATCTAGACCACACCATCCCCCTTCCACCTATTCCAGCCTACACCAACCCCCTGCCATCCCGTAGCCTCCTGCCTTCCTTCCCCCACCAGCCAATCCATCTCACACCAGCCACCGCACCTTCCCCCAACCTCCTACATTCTAGGATATGCGAGAAAAACTCTATGAAAATCACAAAAAGGAATGGCGAAGGCAGATCCCCTTTCCTGATCCCTCTTTTCCGTGAAAAGTAGCCATGTAAACTGCCATTAATGTTCACCAAGAACAATCGTGTAGAGGAAAATCTTTTAACCCAAGATGAGAACCTAACCAGAAAGCCGAGCAGATCCAAATCATCCCATAAGAAGTCCTACCTAACCGAATCAAAATCCTTGAATAAATCGATCATTATGGCACTTCTAGAAACCCTAGAATCAAGATGGTAGCCCCAAAATAATTCCTGGGTAACAAGATTCTTAGGATGAATTGGTTTTGGTACTGAGGGTTGAGGATATTTTTATCCAGCTTTAGATTTATGAATCTCTTAAGGTTATTTTTGTGACCATCCTACAAGAGGGTCCGAGTTATAAGTGGTCGAAGTCTATTTTTCAGACTTATCCAGAAAAAGACTATTCTTGGAAAAGTTTCAAGGCATTGTTAATTTATAAATCATTCAATATGAAGTGAAGGTATTGATTGCTATATAATTTTCTAGGATGGGATGTCTAGGTGGGGTGTCCAAGGGTTGTCCGGGGGTGATGAGGGGGTCTGTAGGGCAGGGGGAGGGTGCAGGTGAGGTGTCTTGGAGGGGTTGTTGAGGGGGTGTCTAAGGGTTGTTTGGGGGGTCTGCAGGGCAGGTTGCAGATGGGGTGTCCAAGGGATTTCTAGGGGGTGTTGGGGGGTCTGTAGGGAAGGGGGCGGGTGCAGGTGGGGTGTCTAAGAGGGGTTGTCCAGGGGGTGTCCAAGGGCTGTCCGGGGGGGTTCGGGGGGTCTGTAGGGTAGGGGCACAATGCAGGTGGGGTGTCTAGGGGGGTTATACAGGGGGGGGGGGTTTCCAAGGGCTGTCTGGGAGGATGATTTGAAGAGATAAACCCATGAGAAATGAGACCTAACCTCATAGTAATAATATTCTTAATGATTTTTGGAAAGGTATTCCCAATAGCAATAGGTCTGAAATCCTTTACATCCATAGAGTTTTCCTTCATTGGGATCAGGGAAATAAAATTGGAGGTTATTCCATAGGGAATTGAGGCATGGTTAAAGAACTCCCTCATAGCATTAAGGATTTCATCACAAACTATGTCTCATTAGAACAAAAATAATTAATTTGTGAACCCCTCGGGACCAGCCACACTTTCATGATTTCGAGAAAAAATGGCACTCTTAACCTCCTTCTCATCAAGGGATGCAACAGGGGAAATTGTTGGATTGGTGTAGCCCAATTCAGTTAGGAAGAATGCTTGTGGCCCGCAACTGTAGCAGTGCAGACTTTGGATTCCACTTTGCTGTTGCACTTTTGACTTCTAGCCGGCAGCCACTAGAGTAATGGATACATATAGGAAAGGCTTCATAATATTGAAAAAGTCTATAATAATATTTCCTCATCTCTCCATACTACTAAAGAAATATTCTCCTCCATGAATAGCTTGTGTAGAGTTGTCATCACTTTCAACTGGTCAACATTTTCCTTGAAAACCCATTCTACAGAATCTGCCTCAATTAATGCTGATGAGATGAATGTAGATCACCTATAACAACATGGAGATACTATTTTACTATAGACTAGATCGAATCTTCATCAAATAAAGTCGGGGGAGGTGGATCCCTAGATATAGATGCAAAAATAGGAGGTTCCTGATAACTCAAAATTCCACTGATATCTAAAAGAAGTCTTTCTATGAAATATTATAAATATACTATGGATACAAAATCTAAGGGCACTAGGGAAACAAATCTCTCAACAATAGGTAAAGCAGCCTCTACAGGTTATGATTTGGTAGGTACATCTAATGCAAAAGCTTGAAGCTCACCTACTTGGTCAATCTACTTTACTAAGGATCCATTAAGATATGTGCAAAGGATGTGTAAGAGGGGCTTCTATCCACCAGGGGGCTGTCCAGGGGGGTCCAGCAGGGGGGGCTGCTGTCCAGCATGGGGGGATGTCCAGGGGGGTCCAGTAGGGGGGCTTCTGTCCATGGGGGTTCATCAGGGGGGCTATTGTCTAGGGGGTCCTGCAGGGGTAGGGGGGGTTGTTGTCTAGGGGGTCCAGTAGGGGGGGCTGTCCTGGGGGTCCAGCGGGGGGAGGACTACTGTCCAGAGGGCTGGGGATACTGTCCAGGGGGGTCCAGCAGGGGGCTGGGGGGCTGCTGTCCAGCAGGGGGCTACTATCCAGAGGGGTTGGGGCTACTGTCCAGGGGGTTCTAGTAGGGTGCAGGGAGGGGGTAGAAGTGTGGGTACAGGGGATGAGCACTACTATGTTCTACCTTGTTTTTAGGTACTTTTCAGCTGGTTCTAGACTTCTTTGATAGTTTTTCTTATAGGTAGATTCATTTAAGTATAGTTATGTGTTTTTTTTATTTTTATTTGTTTAATTCTTATTATGTATGTAGCTTTCCTGTATAATATAATTTGGAGGGGACTGGCAGGGGGCAGGGTGGGGATGCTGTACAGGGGGGTCCAGTAGGGGGGCTGATGTCTAGGGGGATGGGGATGCTGTCTAGGGGGGTCCAACAGGGGGGAAGGGAGGGGGAGAAGTGTGGGTACATGGGATGAGTACTAATATATTTTACCTTGTTTTTTAGGTACTTTTGAGCCGGTTCCAGACATCTTTGATAGTTTGTCTTATAGGGAGACTCGTGTAAGTTCAGTTTTGTGTTTTTTTATATTTGGATTTTTTTAATTCTTATTATGTAAGTAGATTTCGTGTATAATTGAATTTAAAGGTGACTAGAAGGGGGTAGGGGTGCAATTGGGGGCTGGAAGGGGCAGGGGGAGGGGAAACAGGAAGGGTGGGGGCAGGACTGGTAGGGGTAGTGGAAACGGGTAGGGTGGGGAGTAGGACTGGCAGGGGGAACTAGCAAGGGGGATAGGCAGAGGGGAGGGGACTGGCAGGTAGGGGACTGGTAGGGGACTGGCAGGGGGTGAAAGGGGTTGGGTGTCCATGTTCTGGGGGGTGTCAAGGGGGGTCTGTCCAGGTTTTGGGGGGGTGTCCAGGTTTTGGGAGGGTGTCCAGGGTCTATCCAGGGGGTGTCCAGGTTCTGGGGGGTATGTCTAGGGTATATCTGGGGGGGTGTCCAGGGGTTATGGGGGGTGTGTCCATGATTTGGGGGGGGGGGGGGCAGGACTGACAGGGTAGGGAGAAATTGGCAGGGGGAGTGGGGGAAACTAGCAGGGGTGAGGGGACTGGTAGGGGGACTGGAAGGGGGGAGGGGGTAACTGGCAGGGGGTTCAAGGGGTGGGGTGTCTAGTGGGATCTGTCCAGGGTATGGGGGGTGTCCAGGTTATGTGGGGGTCTAGGGTATGTCCAAGAGGGTGGGAGGGGGTCTGTACAGGGGAGTGTGGGTCTGGGGGTGTCCAGGTTCTAGGGGTGGGGTGTTCTAGGGTCTGTCCATGAGGGTGGGGGGTTGTCCAGTGGAGTGGAGATCTGGGTTGTCCAGGGGGATCTGTCTAGGGTCTGGGGGTGTCCAGGGTCTGGGGGGGTGTCCAGGGGGGTGTCCAGGGTCTGGGGGGGTCTGTCCGGGGTCTATCCGGGGGTTTCTAGTGTATTGGGTTGGGGGGTGTCCATGGTCTGTCCGGGGTGTGTCCTAGGTCTGTCTGGGGGGTGTTTGGGGTCTGGGGGGAGGTGTCTAGGGTCTGTCTACGGGGAGGTGTCTAGGGTCTGTCTGGGGGTGGGGGTGTCCAGGATCTTCCCAGGAGGGGGGATCTGCAGGGGGGCTGTCCAGGGGGGGATTTGCAGGGGGAGGGGGATGTTCAGGGGAGGGGTTTTATGTTGGGTGGGGGTGTCCTGGAGGGAGGGGGCTGCTGGGGGTGGGCTACTGAAGCGGGGGGGGGGGGGGGGCTGTGCAGGAGGTGGGGTCTATTCTTTATGGTTTTTCGGACCTTATATCCATGTTTTATAACCGTGGCTTTGGGGGGCTATTTTTTATGGTGTTTCAGACCCTATAACCACAGTTTCTTACCATGTCTATAGGTCTATTGCCACGGTTTTTTAACATGGATCTAAGTATAATGACATGCCTTCTAACCATGGAAATAAATTTTGTCCCTACTCTGGTATAGCCACGGTTCTAAATCATTTCTATAGTGATATTACCATGGTTTAAACCGTGGTTGTATACCTATATCCATAGTTTGAATCGTGGATCTAGACCTATATCCACAGTTCCAAACCATGGCTATAAGTCTAGGCTTATAGCCACCCGAAACTTAGCCACGGCTTTTCAATCCATGGCTATTACCTATAGCCACAGTTTGAGGATATATAGCCACGGTTTTAATCTATCTATATAGCCCGAATTTTCAGTAGTGCTCCGACCTAACATTTGAGCCAAGGTATTCCTATTAAAGATTCCCACTTTTCAGAAAATATTGGACTAATCCCTAATAAAATATATAGATCACCTTAATATTTTAGGGATAATGGATTTTACTTCCAATCCTTATAAGAGTGAATGAGTATATTTATCAATGAAGGAGAAACAAAAAAAACCAAGAATAAGTAACAATAATAGCTTAAGGAATCTACCACAATTATAATACTTTGTCTAAGTGGGTGGAAAACCAATTCATTACAATCAGTGTAATAACCTAAACATTTATAAATTAAACTTATTTGTTAAATAAGTAAATTAATTTTTAAGAAATAAATTTATCGAAAAAATGGACATTTTTTTGAATTACTATAAGATGTATAATATTGAATTTAAAATACCATTAAGCATCATAACCATTTATAGTATATAAATTACTCAATGATCATAGGATTATTATATATATAGTAGTTTGATAAATATTTTTTACAAAAAAAGGTGGAATAACCAAGATCATTAAGATCATAACCTATGAAATACAATTATCAAAGCATATTATGGAAATAAAAAACATTGGTCTTTAACATTGACCAATATCAATATGAGATTCAACAACTAGATCTTGAGAAAAAACGTTTTTGAAAGAATTCAAGATCATCGAGATCCTGATCAAAACCATATTTCTCAAACCACTCTAAGAAAATCTCACCATCTCAAAGCTTACCCTTACATAATTTACTTATATAATAAAGGGAAATGTATCTAAACCCTAATTTTAGGAATTTATATATTTTATGTCTTGTAATATAATTATAATTATAATATTTTATAAAATTATTATGATTATATTATAATTTTGAAAAAATATATATTTCCATATGATACTTTTTTTGGAAATATATAGTTTCAATTGTGACACAGTTTTTGATAAATTTAGTAATTTTTGGAAATAAATGTTATTTTAATAGAATATTAATATTAAATAAAATTTATTAAATATAAATAATAATATTATTTTATGAAGTAATAGGTAATTTACATATAAGATAAAAAAGATATTTTAAAAGAATATTTATTTTCAATAAATAATTTTTTTTATTTAATAGGTTAAATTATCATATTTATATAATTATTTTAATAAAATTTATATTATTTCTTATATAATCACATTATAATAATTAAATGGTAAATTTATTATAATTTTATGTGACATTTGAATTTATGGGTATAAATATGACATAATTATATGGTATGCATTATGACATAATAAAAGCCTAAATGTATGTAATAAATATTATAAAGAATATCAAAAACACAAATTATTTCTCCCCTTAATAATAATTTTTTATGTTCTTTTGTTAATTTTATAAAACCATAATGAATCCACCAAAAATAATATAATATTTTATGGTTCTAAAGTCAATTATTTATAAACATGACTCACATCCACATCACTGGTGGTATTATTTTATGTAATTCAGTTTATATACATATAAAATAATTATATCAAATCCTATTTTATCAATATAATGTGCAAGAACCATGGGTTGGTTTTTGTTTTTGGATCAATTTATCAAATATATTTCAAAACCTATGTTTGTAAATTAATAAATAATTCTCCCCACTTTTTCTATTAAATCCCACCCAACAACCCATTCCTCTTAACTAAGAAACCTCAAAACCAAATTTTAGTCTTAAATCCTCTCTCTAGATACCTCCTTCTGTGTTTCTAGTTTTTTAATATTCTATTCCCATTCTTTTATAATCACCATCTCAAGG
The DNA here is from genome assembly GCA_963277665.1 of Viscum album. NCBI lineage: Eukaryota > Viridiplantae > Streptophyta > Magnoliopsida > Santalales > Viscaceae > Viscum > Viscum album. The sequence continues at coordinate 947,057,999 of OY728155.1, read as the reverse complement.
TAAGGGACAATCTCCTCTTCTTTTTATTTTATGTAATTGTTTTGTAATAAAAATGTTTTGATTTCAAATTTTATATATTGTAATGTTTTTTACACATCGCTTAACTATTATTATTATTTCCATGTAAATTAGATACCTCCCTTCACTCTTATTTACCCCTTACATTAAGCTTTATATACACCCATTATGGTGCCAAAAATACCCTACGATTTTCCATGGAAATCATTATCATAGTGATACCCATCCATAGTTTCACACAATGGTATTTACATAGATTTAATTATTTTATATCTATTTACAAATTTCTGGTATGTAACCAAAACTCCATAATTTTTGGATTATAATTAATGAAATATATTCTTATTTTGTATAATATATGTAGAAAACTTATGCATGTACATGATATAAATTTGATGGGAGGAACATAATTTATATAGCCATACAATGCATTGGGTAATGTTTTTATCTCATGAGATTACAAGTACGGTTTATGTGATTTTATCCTAATCACACTAGGTTGTGAGGTCTTCCCATTTATCCTTAACTTATGTTAACGATTACATGTTTGATGTGGTTTCCACATTATCTTGTTTTTTTATGTTATCATCTTCTTTTATGAATCAATATTAAAATTTATTACTCCCATCCCTATTATATTTTCTCGATATTCTTATTGAATCACAGGTAAAATATCATCATTTTGTTATTTTATTATTCTTTTATTGTACTTTATATCTCACCCCTTTCTTATGACTATCCCCGAGTAATTTTGTGTAGTTTTGGAAGATAAGGTAAATTGAGGGAATTTTATGGACGTTTGGTTTATGTATTTGTATTTATGTATCACATTGGTATGCTATGTACATAATTACCCAAATACACTAGGCCTCATGATCTTCTCTTGTTGTATTAATTATATGTTTATGCACTTAATCATGAAATAAATAGAATGAATGATATGGATTTTCATAGTTAGTATGGGTGAAAAGACCACTTATTATTGAGGATTAGGATTAGAAAACTGTAGTGAAATCCATAGGGATAATACTAAACATAGGAAAATATTCCTAAATTTTGGTAAACTATTTAATATATGGTTTTATGTAAAATAAATTCTTGTGAGGATACTTCAAGTGGATGTGCCTCACATATAGTTGTTCCTAGGGGTAATAAATCTAAAATGGTGCATTGAAACAGTCTCGATCATCACCAAGTGCATGAAAATATTTCCTTTTTCACACTTGGTTTGAAACTCCATGTATATATTCATTGGTAAATTTAAAATCTCATAACAAAACATTATTAAGTGGTAAAATGTAACACCCCAAGAATTTATAATATTTTCATTTTTAAGTAAATTTAATTTTTTTGATTGATTTATTTTTATGCAAAACACTGTTTAGCTCACTCTACACATAACAATCTGTTGTCTTTCATTACATGCAAGGCCAAGTTTTACCGAAAAATAATATATTAATAAAATATTATTAGTTAATATAATATATAACCTAGTCGTTAAATAAGAGATTATGAATTGTATTAATAACATTTTAAATTTTATATATTCCATATAATTTTAAAATTCATCTTATGTATTTTATAGAGATGATATAAAAAAATATTCAATCCGTTGAATAAAATAAGTATTTTTTCACAAATGCATTTTAACCAAATTTTAATGGAGAACACTTTTTAAACCCAATATTTGAGACTTTTATATATTAATTTTGACAAAATTATATTCTTCTTTAGAAGAAGTACATAAAAATTTAGTTTGGACTAATTTTTGGGGTTTTTTCTAATCACTTTCATATTTTAATGAATATTGAAAAATACTATATTCTAATTCAAAACATCTTTTTCAGATAATTTATTTATATAGATAGATTTTAATCATATTTGGTTTTATATTGTAACTATACTATAAAATTTTCATTTAATTAAATTTATGTTTTTTGAACCAATTTCTAATTGTAATAGGATATAAAATCTGTGTCAATTTTTGATCACTTCACTTTAAATACCCGCTTTTTAGTTTTGTCTGTGAAATTAATATTAAATCTCATTTTCCCAAGTATGTGAATTTAATTTGGAAATATGGATTTAATATTTGGAATTAAAAGTTACAAATTAGTTTTTAAGTTTAATTTCATTTTTAGCTATTAAAAGTTTACAATGGTGGAAAAATATATTTACCGTAATAAAAGTAAAATTTTGACCAGGGGTAAAATTATAAGTTAAAAGCTTATCATTCTGAAAAACTAAAATATTTAAATAGTGGATGTAGGGTTTATAGACCTTAACAACCCTATAAAATATTAATTAAAAGAAAAATTCATGGAATCTAATGTCACCTCTTTTTGGTTAGGTTTTCATATATGATAATCAATAAACTAATCTCTTGAACCCACCTCTCCTCAAGTATAAATACCACCTCTCCACCTCCCATTTTCTAACCAAAAAGCCTTGTAGGTCCTAAAATGTCTACCCAAGCCTCTCCTCATCACTCCTCCCATGTCTAAGTGCTACTGGTCTCACCAAAAGTCCAAATCCAAGGCTCTTAGGAGTCTTTCCTGATGATGATATTCAAGATTTAATTTTCTCAACGTATTTATCTTAATTACTTTCCTTTTTATAGTTTCTCCTAACCTCCTTCATTGATAAATGAATAATAACTATAGAATAATGTATATACTATTTTTTATGTTTCAAATGGAATATCTCATATCCCTATCGTTTCTCACCTCCTCTTATTCAAAGAAATGAAATTGTTATCCACGCTATGCCTGTTAATTAACTCTGTGAATATCATTTTTGTTCAATTTATATTACCACATTCATGGCTGATCATAATAATATTTTTATGGTTAAATAATTTTTTAATATTTAAATTATAATCTATTTCCTATTATATAAATTTTATATTAAACATTCCTTCACTCTTTCAATATTGTGGATATATGATAACATCATTTGTGGAAGGGAGGACTACCACCCCCTCAAAGCGATGTGATTCATTCACACTATACATGGAACATATTAAAGATAATATTAATAAATATATTTAACATATATGAAATATATATGGTATTTTAATTATAATATATATGTGTATCATTCACAGTTCACGCATATGTATGGCTTACCATGTCCATGAACATTGAATTTTATTTTTATTATCAATATATATAGATTATTATAAATATATATGTACTCAATGTATAAGATAATTAAGTCATGATTTACATTTTTCATATCATTAAATCATGATATATTTAATACAATAATAAAATAATAAGTCAAAACATACTTGAGAAAACTAGGTAATTAACACCCAAAATAGTAAAATAAAGAAAGATTGTTAACAAATGGGTAATAAGATATTATAAGAAGATGATATATAATATTATAAATATGATTGTGGCTCTATAGTAAGTAATAATCTTTAAACCATTATACATGATGTAAAAGGATGATCAACCGAGAAGGAATCGCAAGGAAAAGGGTTAATTTTAGATTTTCATTATCATCCAAGTTAGTTTATACATAAGTATCTAGTGGGACACATTTATCATCCATGTCTGTGTTTCATAAAAATATATTTCCAAATATTATCGACAATTTTTTAAAGTTTATTTTACCCATATTTGAATTTTAATAAAACATTTAGAAAGGATCCTTTTTGTCATTTTCCAAACGAGGTACTTTATGACATTTATGACAAAATTAAGGAGAGAATGTTAATTTTAACTTATAGGGTGGGAGATGCTATTTCTGTTGTTGTGAAACCTTAACATTTTCAACATTCCCATACAATATTATAAGTTTATTTTCAAAATAAATATTTTCTTTTATAAATGTGTGTCTTTTAAAAAAATTTAAAGGAAAAAATGGATAATTTTCTCAAATAATTTTAATGATTTTATTAGATTATTTTCATCTTTGTGAAAATACTTTGATGGATTATATTCTCAATTGTGGTAGATTTATTATTATTCAATCTTACATATTGTATTGACGGTTTATGATATATTTGACTATCGATGTTCCATTTTGATACCATTCATGGTTTATGGTTAAAGTATTATCATTTCGAATGCTAGTTTTAATAGGAATGTTTATCTTATCTTTTACCCCTTTAATAAGAGGAATACATTAGACTTAGTAAGTGATATGTTGGGCCCATTATAGCCCTTCAATTCATATGTAGCTCTCATGATAAAAACAGTTTCTTGGAATAAGGGCATGAGGGTATGGATATTTATTGTTTGGTCACAAGTCCTTGGGGGTATGGTTTTGATGTACGCCATTATGCATTCCCTATATATGATATTAGTTATGGATATTACATGTGGTTATTGAACTAGTATAATATCAATGTGAATGTTTAAATTGAAATATTTTATTTATTCTTTCCATATTTTGTTCATGTTTATGTTTAAAAATCCCCTTGTTTTAGTTTTATACTTGGATTTAAGGTTTAACTTTATTTATTGTAGCTTTCAATATATTGATTATCCTAACTAAGCATGTGAGATCACCCCTTTCTTAGGTATCATTTTTTCTGAGATGAAAAAAATGTGTATTGTGATTTATATGTAGGGTTATTATAGGAAAATAATGGCATTCTCAAAGAATTATCAATGTTGTATTTTATGTTTTGAACTGAAATGTAAGGTTCATGTATGTAATCTATTTTCCAAGACTACTAAACTAATCAGTTCTTCATGATTTGATTCCTTATAATCGTGACACTGTATAAACAAAATGCACCACCTCCAAGCTTCTGAGGTCTGGGAATTACAGAACATCTCCCATAAAACATTATCTCAGGAAATAGATAATGGATAGATTATATAGAAACCTATAAAATCACAAGGAAAGGAATATATGTCATTTATGAGTTAACAATTAAATATTAATGGTTTATCATTTATGTGTCTTATATTTTGAATGATTTAACCCCTAATTATCCCTTTATTTTAGTCAATGTATGGATATATGAAGAATCAAGTAAATAACAGGTGTGATTAGAAATGTGTTGACTACCCAAATGAGATGCCCAAATCAATGGGAGTAGGAGTCAAGAATTCCATGGAAATACTTTCTCAATTAACTCATGTTTTTATTATAAAATTGAACCAGGGGAAACCCACACCACCCCCCTGAGAGGTGTAACATTATAATTGAGACCCTTTTATGACAAAGGCCTATAAATTTAATTGGATATCATAATACTTTAATCAATGAATAGTTGATCAACACCATTGATATGATATTCTCAATCCTTCAATGCTCTAAACATGAGAAGGACATGCTAGCTATTTATCATGTGGTGGGATAAGTTGATCTGGGGTGGATGTTGATAAAAAATATGATTACCGAGGAATATATCCAAATGTTGGAGTAGAATGAATTTTGAAAAATTCTTTGAATAAATATTTTACTCACACTATGTAACATAAAAAGGATATGGATTTCCTTTCCCATAAGAAGAAGGACTACGCTTTCATCAAGGTGTATGAGAAAAATTTCACAAGACATGAATAATATGAATTGTGAATTTATATTACTCTTGAAATTAATGTTAATAACATCCTTGGCGTGCTAAATCTGAGTCTGTGAAAATAATGTTATATTCGGGACTTTGATTGCTATGAAAAAATTTTATAATGTTCCCTTGAATTCGAAATAGAGATCAAAGAATCTAAAGTCTATCGTATTATAGGAGAAAAGAATTGGATAATGGATTTTAATTTTGGTGGGGTGGCAGAAATGAATCACATGGGAAAGAAATTATAACATATCAGTTATCAAATTTGTGGGAAAAATCAGCCCAAATATTTCCTAAAGGGGAATAAGAAATGGTTTAGGTGTGACAAAAAAAGTGAAGCTAGATATCGATTAATAATGTAAGAAATTCACCATTATTATAGAACAATGAAATAATATAAAAAAACCTTAAACTATTTTCTAGTGTTTCAATTATAAGGAATAAGGAAACTATTAAAATAAATGTATAAAGGAAAGGGTTGTCAAGAATAACTGAAAACAAAAACCACCAAGGTTAATAGAGAAAGGGAGAGATAATGCCATAAAAATGATGAGGTGGATCCTAATATTGATGTTCTCATAGTTACACTAGTTATTCGTTTAAGGATAGATAATTTACTAGTTAATTCTGGTTATACACATTTTTTATTTTCATGAAAGCTAAGTAAAACAATTCAAATACCTCTATAAAATAAGGATGTAGAGTTATATATGAAAAAGGAAAATTGGTACCCTAGTATATAAAACCTACCCTATCAAAATGTTTATGGTAAATTTACTATAAAATATTCTTATATATCCTTTAGTAGAACTGTATTATATTTCGAGCATGGATTGTATTTACATGTACAAATCCAACAAATTTTTTTGAGACAAGTAAATCATCCTCTATATCAAAAATAACACTTTAATTCAATACAAGTTCAAGGAAGAGAATCAATATCCTTAGGGTTTATCATCTTAATAAGGAATAGTATTTCCTTTTAATCAAGTGTATATAGGCCAAATGATTTATACTAACATAAATATCATCCTTACTAACATTCCCATTATAAGGAAATTCACTAATGTGTTTCTTCAGGAATTTATAGGTTTTTCTTATAGAGGATATGATGAGTTCCCTATCTAACATATACCTATCACCTTTTTAATATCCAATACAACATATATAATGGAAATTGTTGAACTTGGGAATCTAAAGAATAATATACATATGAATATAGATAGAGTGTTTATAGGCCCAAGAGCTTCATCATGGGGCACACTGGAACTCTTCATAAAGAGGAAGTATGGGACAATATGCCTCTATATTGACTATCATAAAATAAAAAAACCATAATAAATAAAAAGTATCCTATTCCAAGTATAACTAAACTGTTTTTTTATCAAAAAGACAACTTTATATTTCATAATCGGAAAATCCAAAAATCCAAAACAACAATCAAGGGGGCATGTAGTAGTGCAGCCTGAGGGCGTCCTTGATAGTGATATCCACACTAGTAAGGGGAAGAGACCTGAGTGAGGTGAACATCAAGATAGGGTGGTCATGTGATGCACTATAAGCCATAAAATCATCCAAACGGTTCCCCTCCAGCCACGTGTGAAGGACCTCAGTATCACTAGAAAGAATCTCCTTGTATTTGCAGATGAGGCAGGTGATCTGCCAAGGGGGTAAATGTTACCCTTAAGGGATCCAAAAATGATATTAGAGTCAGTTTCCACTGAAGTCAGGGGAAGAGCGTTTGAAAGGAACATCTCAAGACCAGTGTGCATCGCCTTAGATTCCGCCTCCAGTGAGTCACCCTCGCCATTGAAGGTGTTGAAAGCAAGAATGACTGATCTAGAAGGATCCCGAACAATCCCCCTCCCCTCATACTCCCTGACCATAAGCCCCATCAGTGTTTATATTAAACCCGTTAGAAGGGGGTTCCATCTCACCTAGGAGTCGGACCATAGAGGGGATGAAAAGTGAAGGGGACATGCGTTGTTGATATGTCGACGTAGGGATGGAACTTCTGCATGATCCTTTTTGAGAGAGTCCAAATCAGCGATGAGAAACCTTGTGGGAGAAGTTGGTCGTGAAGGGAGGGACAAAGCCCCGAGAGTCGAGCTTGGTTGTGCGCCTGCCAAAGATACCAGAACCCCTTGGCAAGTAGAATCGACCGACCCTCCTCCTCTTTCTTGGTGGAGGCCCCGATGAACCAAAATTGGAAAAACTCATCCCCAGTGGAAACCACCCCTGACATATCCATATAGTTCCCAAGAGTGTTCCAAAGGTGGCCAACCCAGTCAGTTCAGAAGAAGAGGTGGAAGGAGGTCTTCTCTTTATGGGTAGAGAAATAGAATAATCTCTAGGCATGGGGAATACATTTGTCTTTAAAAGACAACTCTGTGGGAATGTCATTGGAACAAAATCTACATACGAGAAAGCTGAAAATGGCCAGAATATATTTTCACCAGAGAACTTTTCCCCAGGGATCGTTAGCCAGTTGCCTATTCAGTCCATTCCTGTAATACATTGTCAAGAACCTTTTAGAAGGGGAGAAATAGAACATGCACCTATCCATGGATTCATCCAAGAAGATGTCACGGAAACATGCCTCCTATGATGGGATGAGCGTGTCCTTGATAAAGGAGGGATGAAGGGAAGCCTCTTTGACTAACAGATCCAGTGTTGGGCACCCTAGAAATCCAAAAATCCTACTGCCCCAGTTTCTCTCCCCGAAGCTGGCCTCACCCTGCCCAGTGGTCCACTTTGAGTGCGTATGGAGGGAGGACACATGTGAACAAAGAGAGATCAAAAGAGGGGAGGCCTTCTTGTCATTCTGCCTTCTACCAAAACTGTACATACCGCTTATAAACAAGCTCCAGAATGTATGTCCCTCAATAACATTCCAAGACTACTTACCTTGAAGAAAAAACATGGCCTCACTCAAGCTTCTCACATTAATACCACTGTCCTCCAGAGGCCTCACCATTTTTCTTCAAGAGGACCACATGCATCTCCCCTCGCCATGGGCATCCCAGAAGAAATAATTCATAATGGACTTTAGGCGACTGATGACAAACTTGAGAACCTTCAGGGTGGAAAGGATGTTCAGAGGGATTGAATACATCACACAATTGATGAGGGTGATCCTCCCACAGATAGAGAGGAAGCGGTTATTCCAGTTCTTAATACGGTTAATGATTCTGTTGGACAGGTCCTCAAAGTGGTGCACCCGGATTCTCCCGGTGGCAACAGGATCCCCGACGTAGGTCATGGGGAAATGATTTTCATGAATACCTAGTATGGTTTCAATGGAATCCTTACACCGACATGGACATTTCGAAAGAAAAAAGACAAAAATCTTATCCCAGTGGATCACATGGCCACTCCATTTGGCATACTCATCCATATTCGAGACAAAACTTCTAATGGAGGAACTCCACCCCTTAATGAAGAACAACAAGTCATTTTCAATGAGAAGATTGGAAACACTTGGAACCTAGTGGCCGAAATGGTAGATCCAGACATTTCCATGTTGCATGGCCCTGGAGAAGTATCTTCTAAAGGCATCTTGGGCTAGAATAAAAAGATTCAGGTACAGGGGGTCCCCCTGCTGTAAGCCTCTCACAGACTTAATAAAACCACACTGCTTCCCTGCGAAAATGATATTGAACCAAGAAGAACTATAGCATCGAATGAAAATTTCAATGGACGCCACTGAGATTCCCATGCCTCTCATTGTACGAAGGATATAGTTCCACTCTAGCCAATCATAATACTTATCCATGTCCAATTTGACCACTACATTTGAGCCCACCACTTTTCTGTTGATATCCAAAACCATCTTCTGAGCCACCCCAACCTCCCTATGGACAGATCTAACTATGATAAAGGAATGATTCTCATTCGAAACCCATTGGTGAGTGAGTCTAGAAAGTCTACTATTGGTGATGGTAGCCAAGACTTTGTATGTGAAATTACACAGGCTAATTGGTCGATATTGAGAGATTGATGAAGGAGAATTGACCTTTGGAATCAGAATCATGGTAGTAGAACTAGCCATACGAGGGAGAGAGCCACCCTAGAAGAATTCATGTATAGCATCACAGAGGTCGGCGTTGATGATATTCAAAGTAGATATATAGAAAGGGCCCATGAATCCATCTGGTCTAGGTGCACTGTCTGGGTTAACAGAGTGCACCACCTCCTAGACTTCCTTCTCATTGGGAACACAACAGATGAGCTCATTAACATAGCTGGAAACACTACAAGGATTAGAGTCAAAGAGGCCCACCTGACCAGAAGGATAGCAATCCTGGAAGTAGGGATTGGGATCACAAAGCAAAGATTTAAAGTTGGAGTGGAACATATGACAAATCTGCTCCAAATCACTGGATAAAGACTCATCGTCAAGCCTGATATGTGGGTTCTACACCTGTTGCTTCTCCTTTAGGAAGGCATGAAAGAAAGTAGTATTGCAGTCCCCCTCTCTACGCCATGAAGAGTGGGCTCGTTCCCGGAGGTGTCGTTCCTGTTCCCGGAGAACCTCTTTCAGTCAGTTCTTCTTCAGAAAGATGGTGGCAAACACCTCTTCATCCCACCAATCTTCCAAAATAACTTCAGTTCCATTGACATCTTTCATCAAGTCATCTGCGGTGGGGTAATCAGCTTGTTGAGAATTGGAACAGGCTTGGAGAGCCTGTTTTAAGCGCCGAAGCCTGAAGTGGAGACCGACACAACTACTCTACTAGGAAGGCCTATTCTAGGAACTTTCAACCACCTCTTGAAACCCCTGGTGTTTCATTCAATTCTTGAAAAAGAAAAAGTTACCCGACCTCAGGGAGCCCGATATCACGTGGATTAAAAGGGGGGAATGATCAGACAGATCCCGAACCAAGTGGGAGACCTGAAGATTCTAATAGGAAGATATTTCATAGAGATTTCCTAGGCAAAGATCGAGCCTATACCTGGTTCTCTTGTTTCCCCCATGGTTTTTGCACCACATGAACCTGTTTCCTGTGAAGCCAAGATCATGGAGTCCTTCCTATGCCGTGAAGGAAGAAAATGCTAGTCTATCATTACGATCAAGAGATGCACCACCTTTCTTCTCAGAAGGGTTCATGATAGTGTGAAAGTCACCGCCCACGATCCAATGTTCTTCCCCTGGATTGAAGGACCTCAAATACATCCAGAGGTGATCCCGCAATCTAGCATCCCACTTGGCATAAACAATGGAGCAGAAGAAATACTGGTTCCCGAATGCCACTTTAACCAAAATATGTTTATTAGATGTAGTTAGTAAGTCAATATTCACATTGTAACTCTAAAAAATCCAAACATGATGGTTAGCTAGCACACCATGCATGAAATAACGTAAGTCAATCCTTTTGGAAAACACTCCGATTTTTTAGGCACGTTGTTTGGGCTCAAAGACCACAAAAACCGAGACCTTGTGTTTACCCACCACTGACAAAAGGAATTCCATATTCACACGGGCACCCAGACTATGGTAAATCCAAATAATAAGAGAAATCATTAGAAGAAAGAGCATCTGGCATTGGATCTAGGCATTGAAGCCCTTTGGTTTAGCTCCCCTAGAGAAGCTAGAGGAGATCTAGCTTGAGATCTGGATAAAATCTTTTTTGAAGAAGGCCTGTGAGGAGGGGACGGACTGGGAGAACCTTCTGCGGCCAGACGGGTAGGGTGGACCCTCCTTTTGACCAATGGGGTTGGAGAATAAAAGTCCTCCAGTAGAGACAACGCCTCAATGGAATTGGCAATGTGGAGCGGGGACAGTGCCAAGAAAGATTTTCTCATCTTGGTCGAGGCAAGCGAGAGGATGCCCGTGCAGGGAGTGGAAGAAGAACGAACCACAAAATCCATGGAAGAAGGGGGTAGGAGAACTGGGGGAAAAAGAGGGCCAGGGGAACCCAAGTGGCCCAAAGTAGGTCACAATAATGTGGAAAAGGAGGGAAAAAGGGACCAGGGTCGTACAGGGGGGAGGCGGGTCGGGGAGAGTTAAAGGAGGATATGGGGGAAGGTGGGGGAAGGGGGTGGGTTGGGGGGAGGGGGGAGGGGCTGGGGGGGCAGTAGGCAGTAGGGGCCATCAGATGGGTAGCCAGGAGAAGGGCCTTCATCGCAGAGGAAGATTTTCATTTCTTAGGCTGGAAAGGCCTCTGTAAGGGAGCACAGTGGGAAGATCTCCTCCTACACTCAGAGGACGTGTGGCCATGGATGTGACAACTGTGGCAGAAATGCAACACCGTGTGGAAGAAGAGTTGTTGAGACCATTCCATGGATTCCCCAACACACAAAAAGATCTACAATAGGGGAGAGATGAAAGATTCAGGGCCACACAAATCCGGGCGGAATCTGTGTCGAGAAGCCAAAGGGTCTGATCATCTGCGTACGAAAACTCCCCAAAAGTGTTCCTGGTCTTCTCAAGGAAAGCAATGTTCTTAAAAGGCAAGGGGAGGCTAGGAAGTTTAATCCACACTTCCTCTTTTGAAGACTCTCGGACTCTATGCACAACCATGGACCACCGAGACAGATGGAAACGCCACCGATGGACAGATCTCGAACACCGATCCTAGGCAAGCATGAAATCAATCCGAGACTCCAAGATGATAAGAAAGGTCTTATTGTTGAGCTCTGATATCCTAACCGGAAAATCCAGCCCCCAACCGCTCCCAAACTCCACTTGGGATCAAATTAACCACATGTGAGAAAGGATTTATGATCTGAAATGATTCCTATAAAAAGTTTTTGGGTTCTTTTCTCATAAAATATGAGAAAGTGATAGCCAATGACTCCAAATATTTGACCATCCACTAGCTGAACTACCTAACACCTAATCAAGAATTGGCTATAGTGATCATTATGAAGATGATGTGGTAACATTATATCTATGAGGAGAATTGTGACATATATGTGGTTCATAAAAGCCTAAACTATATATTCACATAAAATGAGATCAATATGATCCAACAATGGTTGTTATATATAATCAATGATTATTAGTTTTGAAACCATTACCCTCTATGGAATGAGAACAAAGTGTAGATTCCTTGAGTAGATCAGATACTACAACCCTATTCATGATGAAAAATGCAAGGGATCTAATCTTTATGGATATATATAGGATGGGAAATATAATAATAAAACAATACTTATCCTAAAGCTCTAAAATAATTTCCCAATCATCTATTATAGTGAGGACTAAGGAGGATCAAAAGGATGATGAGGAGAAACATAAAAAAATAGCATAGAGTTAAACTTTTCTAAATATAGAGATATATGGTTTTGAACCTTGATATTTGTCCTGTCAAATCCATAACTGAAGAGGGAACTTATAGATGATATGCAAATCCCATCCTTCCCAATTAATATAATAATCACTAAGAAGTATAAATATTTGATGAAAACTTTTAGTTTGATAACATAAAGAGGTAGATTGCATAATCTATATTATGATGATGGGTTTGACAACAAGTCATGGATGAGTGAAAATCATATAAGGGTATAATGAAACCATTTCCTATAATAGTATGGAAATTGAAAAAACAACCATGGATTTCACTATAGCACTCCCTGTGACCTCTATTTGAAATAATATCCTTTGGGTGGTTGTCAATCACTTTACAAAGTCAACATATATCCTTTATATCATGTAATATTTATTTATTGAAAAACTCAGCAATATATAGAAAAATAAAGTGGTAATACATTATGAAGTTACACTCTCAATTATATCTGATTGAGATTTTTGGTTTAACACGTGGTTTTGGAGAATCCTTTAGCAACAATTATATACAAAACTAAGATTTTCCAATAATGATATCCCTTAAAAAGATGTCCAGTATTAAAAAACCAATCAAACTCTAGAGGATATACTAAGATCTTTTTAATGGACTTCCAAAGTTTTTGGGATCAACACTATACAATAGTAAAGTTCTAATATGAAAAAAGTTTACATTCTATCATTCAAATGGAACCTTATGAGGTTCTTTATGGGAGAGGTGTCATAATCTAACTTGTTGGGATGAATATGGAGAGAGGAAGCTGATGGGGCTTGATAGTATCCAAAATATGGTAGACAAGGGTCAAAACATTCAGCATCATATGTAATCTATACAAATTCAATATAAAATCTATGTAGAAAATAATCGATGAGACCTAGAGTTTTAGGTCAGATATTAAGTGTTCCTTTATATATGATTGTAGAAGAAATTCTTGAGGTTGGGTAATAGTAGAATAATTCATCCAAATTTTTCAGGACGTTTGAGATCTTAGAAAAAATTGGAGGGGAGGACTATCAATTATAAATCCCACCAAACCTATCACAAGAACATGATGTCCTCCATATATCCCTCTTAAGGAAGTACATACACAAACCCTCACATGTACTGAATCAATAGGTGGTACCATTGTAGAATGATCATTCATATTAGGACTCGCCTTTTAAGATCTTAGATCATATATACAAGGTTCTAATATAATAGAAAACTCACCATTTCAATGTGTTGTGGGGGAATCACAAGTTTGATGAAGTGACATGGGATCCTACAGAGGTGATGAAATAAAACTATCACCATATCTTTTAGCGTATGATTGAAATTTTGATTGTAAAATTTATGAAGGGGGAAAATGTAATAAACCAAAGATTAATAAATGAAATTCCATTTTCAAATGATTAAATTAATTATTAAGAAACGAAATTAAGGAAATAACATTCCATAATTTGGTTATTTTGGACCATTTTAAGGTATTTCCTCTTGGATTAAAAATGACATTAAGAATCATTACTTTTGATAGTACACATTTTATACAATAATCATATGATTTGTATATATTTTTGTTTATGATAAATTCATTTTAAACAGAAAATGCAAGCGATTAACTCAACTTGTAGGATCATACCTAATGAAATCCATTTATTAGAGCTTCTAATAAAGATTAAATCACACAGATTTTCCCTTGACAAGCCCAATATTAAACATAATATTTAAATCATGAGTGAAACCATTTATAATAGAAGATCTATATCATCACAATCACAACCCAAACCATGTTTGTTGAACCACCCTAAGAAAATCCCACCATCACACACCCTACCCTTAGAGTAATCACTCATGCAATAAAGGGATATGTATATATACCCTAACAATGTGAATTTGTATATTTTTTATGAAATAATTATTATATTTCACTTTTATTAGTTTATTATTATTAAATAAAAAATTTAATAAAAATATATTTTAATATGAATAAAAATTATATTTTGGGAAATATATAGTTTCAGTCCAGAAAGTATTTTTGAAGAATTTAAGAATGTTTGGATATAAATTATTTTTTATAAAATGTTGTTAAAAAATATTTTTTAAATAAAAAATAAAAAATAATTTTGTAATTTAAAATGTAATTTTCACAAGGGTTAGAAAACTGTTATTATGAAAAAACCTAGTATTTTTTTATAAATGGGCATTTTCATTTAAAAGTTTAAATTATACAATTTATAGACTAATTATGATAAAGTAAATATGATTTTTTAAATAATCATGTTGAAATTAGAAATGGTGAATTTTTCTTAATTTTTAGATATAGATACATTTTTTGGTGAAAATAAAATATGGTATAGTTATACAATATCATTTATGACATCATAAAACCCATACATGAAATAATAAATACAAAAAAGTATTCATGACCAAATTATGTTTCCCTTTTCTAATAATGTTCTTTGTAAGTTATTTTATACATTTTATAATCCATTTATGAATCCTCCAAAACTTATATTATATTTGATGGTTTTAATATTAATTCTTTATAAACATGAATCACTTGGACATCACCAAGGGTATTATTTTTACGATTTAGATTCACATCCTTATAAAATAAGAAAATAAAATTCTCTCTGGTAGAAACCATGGGGAAAAACATTTAATGGTTTGTTCTTGGTAATAATTAATCATGTAGAGTCCAGAAACCTATGTTTAGAAATTAATGAATAATTATCCTCACTTTGGATATAAAAATCTATAACGAACTTGACCTGAGAATCCCAGAGTTGGTGCCTGAAACAATATGTATAATTTTTTTATAGAAACACGCATAAAAAAATTACACATCTCGTTCTATTATAGAGGATCATTTCGGATTAGATTCTAGAAAACCAGATGTTGTTGATACACTTATTCTAAAAACATGACAAAGTTAAGCATAAAATTGATGTTGTCATGTAAGATTAATCAATGCTTGAAGTAAACTACTAAATCTTGTAAAATAAATTGAAAAACATAGGGTGAGCATAAGAATGCCCAGTAAGGGGTTTCGAAACAATTGAAAGGAATTCTCTTTTAAAAACAAAAACATTTGAAATAATCAAAAAACATTTTCTCAAGGGGGATACAATACTTTTTGAGGAACTTCATCATATATTCATGGGTTAAATGAAATAAATTTCAGAAAAAACATTTTTACATTAGATTCATATGTTTTTACTTAAAAACTACAAGTAAAACATAAATCATAGTGCACATACCTGTATATAAATGCATGAATGATGCATAATTCATAAATTTTTTAAACTAACTCTGATATGGAAAATTGTAAATAGAAAGACATAAGTAATTATGTCATGATTCATTAGCACTTAAAATGAAATTCATGTAACCTTAAATTTAGAAACCCCTTCCTTGTATAACTTTCCATTGACATACTTAATTATGTCTTATTCCTTTATCACCATTATTATAGAAGATTCTTGGACAAGGGGTATTCTATTAGTTGAACAATCCCTTTGTTGGTCATATACCAAAAGATAATGAGGGAATGTATAATTCCAGACATTTTCAAGGCCTTGTGCCAAGAACATACATAAAATATGACTTAGTTTCAGTCAAAGACAACCACTAATATTGTTTCCATTGTAGCACAAGCCAAGGTTAACCCCCAAGACCATCGCACATAATGTCTCATGAGACTCATCTTTACCCAATGAATTGGAGCGCTATATAGGTTCACCCATCCTATCATTTAAGTCTAATACATTCCTCATATGTCTAGTATGGTCATATATTCATAGTGTCCCATACTACATTAGATACTTACATTATTATTCCATGATCCTTTTTCATACATACTCATTACTAAAATGAATTATTCCATAAATGTAAAAAGGACTATATTTATTAGTTTTAGATTTAACAGTGACATTCCTGGACTAAAACGACACACTCTTTCACATGTAGTAAGAACTAGTACATAAAATAAAGGGTTTCCATATAAAATAACAACTCTTGTATTAAACCCTTATGAATGTGAACCTTTTCAATCCAGGGTTTACAAGTTTTGACTTTGAGATACTCATTTAATCCATGCAATGTTAATTTTTGTATCATAATAGATTAAAAATAAACATAAATAATCAAAGGCATTTCTTGTGACAAATTGGAATATAATGAATGGATGAAAAATCATTATTTCATGTGATGTATTCATGTATAAAAGAAAAAGTAAGTAATCACATGTGCTTATGTTTCCATATATATATATTTGTGTTTAATCATGAAAACAATTATATCACTTACTAACATGACTTCTAGTATTTTGAAAATTGAGAATTCAAAAATATAAATTCATATATGTGTATATCTGGGTGTTAAAAATTATATGAAACCCAATATACACATGGTGTATATGTAGGATTTTTACAATCTAGAACAAGGTTTAATAAATACATATAATTTTTATACCCTTCAAAAAAATAATTGATCAATAAGAATAGGTTTTATGAAAACCCAATTCAGATTTTTTATATAATAAAATATATATACATTTATACATAACCATGTATACATGAGTTATAAATAAGTGTTTTTCATATTAAAACAAGGTGAAATAAACTCTTCATTGTTTTACATGATTTAAGAACATTATTTAAAAAAATGGTCATCAATTAAAATCATAAAACCCAAAAAAGAGTTTGGATTGAAAGCTATATAAAATTATATACATATATATATAATCCATGAAATTTCAATATTAGATGAAAAGGGTTTGCATGTTGAAGTAGAGGCATAAATAACTCCCCTTCATGAGTTTTACATTCTCAAAGACATATATTAAAAAAAACATGTTTAGGATTTTAATAAAATACTGTATATATATATGTATGTATGTATATGTATACATAAAAACATGTATTCCTAGATAGATGATAAAAAATGTCTCAAATTAGTCCCTTACCTAACTTCATGAAAGCAACAAGGTCGGGCAGGGGTTGTTTGCACATTGAGGAAAATAAATCTAGAGAAATTATAGGTAATTACGGTTTATATAGGCTCTCTCTCTCTATATATAGATTATATACAACAATTTATACACAAAATATAAACAAAGAATCAAAAAAATTGACTAAAACAAAAATACGTCCTAAACCTTGCTTAAAATAAACCTGAAACCCAACGATTATTTTAATATATATATATTAGACATGAAAAAACTTAATATAAGTGCAAGGAAATTAAAAAAAATAATATCAAACGATACTTATGGGTAGAAATTGAGGGTCGGTCTGAAGATGGGTGGAGAACGTTGAGGGGGAAGAAAAAAAGAAGAAGAAGAGGGACGAAAATGGTGGGCGAGCTACTGGTTGGTGCGAGGAAGAAGAAATTTAGCGAAGAAAAGAGGAAAGGAAATTTATGGTCCAGATCAAACATGATATGATTAGACAGTTATGAGCATTCTGTGGTTTTTGAGAAAAAGATGGAGGGACGAGACTAAATCTCATTTTGATCGGACAGTTGAGGCATGATAAAAGATTTAAAATGAATTGAATGGAAGAGATCAATCGAGTCCGTGATTGGAAGGTCCAGAGGAAACACAGAATTAATACCAAGTTGGTGGAGTTCGAAGGGTGGACTGATCAGACGGTCCAGATCTCATTCGGCATGATCAGACGACTGAGATTCGATCTCTGTTAAAAAAAAATTCCTACATCTAAATGAAGCGCTTTATGGTCCGACTTTATATGACTAGAACTCCTAGCCTTCTATCAAAATTCCCTCTCCCCCTCCCGGGTACCACCCCATACTAGTTCCTTATGGGCCCGCTTCTGCACCCACCCCTACCACCATGCCGCCCCGCACAGTGGCGTGCTACTCAGTTCCTCCATGCCTTCCTATAGGCACACACACTCCCATGGGTTGGCATGTGTTGTGGATGATGGGTCCAGGCTTGACCGCCTACTCTGGTAGTAGTTCGAGCTACCTCTTTCATCCCAGCTAGAAGGATGGCCTTATGGAGTGTATATTTTTTATAAAACCAACATTCAAAAATAAAACTTTCAGAAATAAAAAAATATATAAAACCATAGAAAAAAATGATCAAATTCACAAATAATCAATTTCATTAAATAAATAATATCATTAATTTTATAAAACACGATTCCTACTTTAAAATTTGGAACATTAATGTACAAAAATCAACATATAAATTGGAATTTTTCATCACATAACCAAGAGTATAGCTTTTAATTAATAAAATTATTCATAAACTTGTTTTCAAATTCAAATACATAGTTTTTTGTACCATACAAAAATTCATACATCTTTTTTAATTAATTGAGGAACACATATGTACTTCTAATTATATTTTCACTGAAACTCAAAAGTCATGATTTCAAATTCATTTTTGGTATTTAAATCATTGTGCTTCCAAAATATAAAGATAAATTCAATTAAATATGTTCAAAGATACAAAATTAAATCACCCAAATAATTTGAACATTCAAGATGTTTATATACTTAAAATACTTAAATTATTCAAAAATACATAAGATAAATAATAAAATCCTACGTTTATAGGATTTTATGACCATCGTGAAAAAACAACGGTCACTTACGGATCGTAATGGCTACAAATGATCACAAAAGGCCTTATAAAAAGATGATTAGGGTATTCAAAACCTTAGAAACAACATGGTGAAGATGGTTTAATGCATACTCTTACTTCTTAGTTCAGTTTCCATAGCTCTGTCTATAATGTTCTTTGTTTTAATAGACTTGAAATATGCTCACAGTCTTCTTGGATTATTTGTGATGTTCGTGGGTATCCTGATGATCTTGATCGGTATACTAGTAAAAATTCTAGGTTACTTACAGTCTTTTTTTACTTGTTGAAATGTAACATTCTAGTGTTTTATTGAATAAAAAAAGGAATGTGTTTATTTTACAAACATTGTTTTTCATAAAATGATAATTAATTCAATTAAAAAAATTAAAATATTACACATAAAATATGTTCAGGGTATTACATTATCCCCTCCTTCAAAGAATTACACCCTCGCGATTCTATTACACCCCAACCCTTCAGACATATTCCCAAATGTCCCTTTACTATTACCACATGAGTTGGTTGTTTTTTGTTATCATGGAATCCACTAAAGATTTAAATTATTAGTTTTCTTTGGTCCAGACTCATTTCAAACAGTCGGAGTTATACTTATGTCTGTAGAGATCAGATGACATATAAATGTAACAAGAGATGAAAATCTCAGAGACATCAAAAAGGATTCAATTCCTATAAACTAGGTGAACCACTTTGTATTCAAGAATTTTAAAATCATAATTCCTCCTATAACCACTAAAGTTTATGAGTTGAAAAAGGTAAGTTGTGTGAAGGTTACCTACATTGGTGGCTTCCCAAAATTTCCTTATAGCTGGATATTCTTCAAACATTGTAAAATATTTTAATATTCCCTCAAAATAACTTCCTCGTCATGCATAGGACGGAATTTGTGCATGCACTAAGAGGAAATAAATGAATCCTAATCATCGAAAGAATTGAAGCATATAGGAAGTGTTGGATAATTGATAAAGATATTTTCATGATAACCATAGATTTATGAGATATTCAAATTTGTCTGAACATGTCTTTTGGATTACTTTTTCCAATATCACATTTGGTAGAGTAAAAAGGTTAGTTGGTGACCTTTAATCTCCCATCTGAAAATTTTAAGAATAAAGGGTCTATTTAGTAAAGCATAACCATATTAGAACATCGATGTTATTTTGAAAATTCATAATAATGTAAGAAATCCTAAAAATATAACATAATTTATTTGATAAAAGGTTTAGTAAACATGGGGTGATATATATTTATTTGATCCTGCACAACTCACATACAGAACTTCTGGAAATCCACCATGATTTCTATTCATAGGTACCACTGGTGTTGGATATTTTCTCTGTTCCCAATCAAACAGATCCCTAAATCGGTTCCAAAATCTTCTATCTCTTTGGTCAAGATGCACCACATGCAACTTGGATCAACTGTATGAGGACATCTAAAGATCTATGAGAGAAAATCATGAAGTGTATGAATTTGGGAAACATCATAATGAACTTTATGTCTATAAAACAAACAAGAATTATTGTCCCCAAGAATTTCGAAATACCTAACTTAACTATTGAGACCTTAGGTCAATATTTGACAAAGATATTCCACTCTACAGTCACCCTCTTGTACAACATCTTGGAAGTCCTCTAGGGATGAGAAATTTTCAGGTCGAGTGAAAAATCTAAAAAAACCCTCAAAGTACATTTCCTTGCGTGTATAGAATGGATGTTGAGCACGCATCATAAGGAAATAGTCAAAGCCTAATCCATGGTGGAGTTGAAGTACATGAGGAGAGTTCAATACACAGTAGAGTTATTTACATAATATAAAAAGGTTTTCAAATGTCTTATATCCTTCTAAATATTACATGGAAACTATAGTCTCTATTATTTGGGATGGAAGATACAGAATACTTGTTTCATTTTCAAACTGAAATTTGAAGAATGAATTTTACTTAGTAAGAAATAATCAATTTTTTTTAGTGTTATTATGATTTTCCAGAGTTGTCTAAACCTCCCTCTGATACAAACTGTAATGACCTAAACCCCAGATGCCTGGAGTCGGTTCTTGAAACATTGTGTGTAATTTTTTTAAAGAAACAAGCATAAAAAATAACACATCTTGTTCTATTATAGAGGATTGTTTCAGTTTTGGTTGTGGAAAACTAGATTCTGCTGATACACTTCTTCCAAAAACATGACAAAGTTAAGGTTCATATTGATGATTTAATGTAATAGTTCTCAAAGTTTGGGGTAACATACTAAATCCTATAAAATAAATTGAAAAAGTAGGGTGAGCATAAGAATGCCCAGAAATGGATTTTAAAACATTTGAAAAAATTATCTTTAAAAAACAAAAACTTTTGAAACAATCACAAAACATTTTCTTAAGAGGGAAAAAATAATTATTGAGGCATGTAATCATATTTTAAAGGGTTAATTGAATGAAATTTCTGAAAAAACCTTTTTTCCCAAGATTCATATTTTTTTACTTTAAAACTGTAGGTTAAATAGAAATCAGAGTGTGCATACATGTATAGGAATGCATGATTGATGTATAATTCATAAATTGATCAAACTAACACTGATATGAAAAAATTTAAATAAAATTACATAAGTAATCATTTCATGATTCATTAGAACTTAAATTAAAATTCATGTAACCTTATCTTTAGATAACCCTTCCTTGTATAAATTTCCAATTGCATACTTAATTATGCCTTACGCATTCATCACCATTATCATAAGAGATTATTATCCCAGGGGAATTCTATTAGTATAATAATAACTTGGTTAGTCATATACCAAAAAATAATGAGGGAATGTATAATTATAAATGTTTACAAGGCCTTGTGACAATACCATACATAAAACATGACATAGTACAGGTCAAGGATAACTGTCAAGATCATTTCCCATAGTAGCACAAACCAAGGATAACCACCAAGATCGTCGCACATAACATCTCCTGAGACTGATCTTTACCCAAGGCATTAGAGCACTATCTAGGCACACCCATATTATCATATAATTCCAATAAATTCCTCATAGGATTATTATGGCCTTTTATTCATAGTGTCCCATACTACATAGGATACCTACATTCCTATTCCATAATCATTTTTCATACATACTCATAACTGAAATGAATTATTCCATAATGTAAAAATGACTAGATTTATTAGTTTCTGATTTAACAGTGACGTGCATGGACTAAAACAACATACTCTTTCACATGTAGTAATAACTAGTACATTAATTAAACATTTATCACATAATATAACAACTCTTTTATTAAAACCTTGTGAATGTGATCATTTTCATGTCGTGGTTTACATGTTCTGACTTTGAGATACTTATTTAATCCATGAAATGTTAATTGTTATATCAAAATATATTAATCATAAACATATATAATCAAAATAATTTCTTGTGGAAAATTGAAATACAATTAATAGATGAAAAATCATTACTTCATGTGGAGTATTCACGTATAAATGAAAATGTAATTAATCACATGTTCTCGTGTATGTATATATATATTTGTGTGATTAAGCATGAAAACAATTATATCACTTACTAACATGACTAGTATTATTTAAAAACATGAGAAGTAAAAAATAGAAAAACATATATGTGTGCATTTGGATTTTAAAAATTATATAAAACCCTATATACACAAGGTGTATATGTGGAATTTGCGCAACCCAGAACAATGTTTAATAAATCCATTTAATAGTTATTTCCTTATAAAACATAATTTATGAATAATAATAGGTTTTATGAAAACACAATTCATTATTTTTTCCTATTCAAATATATATACATTTATACATAACCATATATACATGAGTTATAAACAAGGTTCTTTCATTTTAAAACAAGGTGAAATAAACCCTTTCATGTATTACATGTTTTAAGAAAATTATTTAAAAAAAATGGTTATCAATTAAAATCATAAAACCAAAAAATGAGTTCATATTGAAAGTTATATAAAATAATATATATATATATATATAATCCATGAAATTTAAATAAAAGATGAAAAGGGATTTCATGTTGAAGTCGAGGCATAGAATTCTCCCCTTCATGAGTTTTACATTCTCAATGATATTAGGATTTATAGAAGAAACTAAATATATATACATATATATATATATCCATAAAAACACAAATTCATAGATAGATGATAAAAAATGAATCAAATTAGTCCCTTATCAAACATCAAGACAGCAAAAAGGTCGGGCAGGGATTGTTCACACGTTGAGGAGAAAAAATCCAGTGAAATCACTCGTGAAATTATGGTTTATATAGGCTATATATATTTTATATACAACAGTTTATACAAAAAATATAAACAACAACTTGAAAAGTTGACTAAAACAAAAATATGTCCCACAAGTTGCATTAAATAAACCTGAAATCCAATGATGATTTTAATATAAATATATATATATATAAGACTTTCGAAAACTCAGAAGAAGTGCAAGGAAAGTAATAAAAGAATATCAACTGAGACTTACAGGTAGAAATGTAGGGTCGGTCTGAAGATGGTTGGATAATTTCAAGGGAGAAGGAAAATATAAGAAGAAGAGGGAAAAATGGTTGGGGAGTCATTGGTTGGTGCATGGAAGAAGATGGAACATCAAGAAGAAAAGAATAAAATAAAGAGACATTGCAGATCAAAAGGGATCTGATCAGATGGTTAAGTGTGTTCTGTGGTTTTTTTAAAAAATATGGATGGATGAGATTAAATATCAGTTTTATCAGATGTTTGAGGCATGAAACATGATTTAAAATGGATTAAACTTTAGAGATCAGTTGATTTCATGATCAGACAGTCCAGATAAAACATGGTATTAATACCGTGGAGTTGAAGTTCGAAGGGTGGACTGATTGGATGGTCCAGATACCGTGCATCTCAATTGGACGACTGAGATTTGATCTCCGTTAAAAAAGTTCATCACCATAGAAACAAAGTGCTTATTTTCCCAGCTTTATTATCCTAATGCTCCCATACTTCCCTTAGAATTCCCTCTCCCCCTCCCTAGTACCACCCCAAACCGGTTCGCTACGGGCGCGCTTATGCACCCACCCCTTCCTCTGTGTTTCCCCACACAGTGGTGCGCTGCTCGGTTCCACCATGAGTGCATATAGGAACACATAGTTGCCCATAGGCTGGACTGTGATGTGGCTGAAGGGTCATGGTTCGGCTGCCTAATCCTTTAGTATTGTGAGCTGCCTTATTTGGCCTAGCTAGAGGGCTAGCCCTTTGGATTATATATTTTTTTTATAAACCCAACTTTCAAAAATAAAACTTTCATAAATAAACCAAATATAAAACCATTGAAAAAAGTGATGAACTTTATAAATAATAAATTTCCTTAAAAAAATACTATCTTTAATTTTATAAAACATGATTCCTAATTTACATTAAGCATTATAACATTAAATTACACAAATAAACATATAAATTAAACTCTTGTATAACCTAACCAAGAGTATACATTTTAATTAATAAAAGTATTCATAAACATGTTTCAAATTTAAATTCAAAATTTTTTCACAAAAAAATGCATATTTATTTTTGAATTATTTGAAGTAAACATATGTACTTCTCCTTATATTTTCACTAATCCAAGAAGCCATGATTTCAAATTCATTTTAGGTTTCTAAATCATTATGATTCCAAAATATAAAGATAAGTTCAATTAAATATGTTCAAAGATACACCTTTAAAGTACTCAAATACTTATAACATTAAAGATTTTTTTATAATTAAAATACATAAAATATTCAAAAATACTTAAGATAAATAAAAGAATCCAACGGTTATAGGGTTTTATGATCGTTTCAAACAAAACCAACGGTCACATAAGGACTGTAATGGCTACCAACAGTCAGAAAAGGCCTTATAAAAAGTTGATTATGGTATTCAAAACATTATAAACAACTTGGTAAATATGGTGCTTTACATACCCTTACATTTTAGTTCAGTTTCTGTAGCTTTGTCTATAATTTTATTTTTTTGTAATAGACCTGAAATATTCTCACTATATTTTTAGTTTATTTTTGATGTTCGGGGGTCTCCCGATGATATTGATTGGTCTACTAGTAGTAATTATAGGTTAGTTACTGTCTTTTGGCCTTGTTGAAATGTAACTTTCTGGGGTTTTATTGAATAAAAAATGTCTAGTGTTTATTTTACAAACATTTGTTTGGATAAAACAAAAATTAATCCAACTGAAATAATTAAAATATTACACATAAAGTATGTTCTGGGTATTACAAAAACCCACACAAACACCCTTTAATTTTAACTAAAAACCATTGGAAAATAATTTAAATATGAAAATACCTCTATATATCCCTCCCAAGGTGTTCCCAAGCTCTTAATAATCCTTCCTAATATTTTGGAGGTTCCATATAATGGTATGTGACTCTCTCTTCTTCTTCTTATTTCAAGTACTTCCTTTTTAAAAACTCCTTTTGATTTATAATTTTACATATTTTAATGTGTTATTAAACAGACCTTTAATATATTTATGATATATATGTAATTAAATATATCCTTTCACTTTCATTTATCCCTTCTTTAAACCATCATATATTCATATTATGCTTAAATAATTATCCTGTGATTTTCTCTGTCAAACATTTATGTAGTGAATACCTAGCCTCATTTCCACCCAATGGTATTCACCTATATTTACCAAATTTCAATTGAATAGAGAACTCTATATTTTTGACCCACACTCAATAATATTAGGATTTAAAGGGATAAAATAAATTTTATTTTGTATGATCTATGTGGGACACATATTCAAGTATATGATATAAATGTGATGGGTTGGCCCAAAATTATATATACCTCCAATGAATTTATAATTTTTTTAGCTCATGATATTCCATGTACAATTCATGTGATATTATTTAAGGTATACTATATTATGATTTCCTGGAGGTTATCCTTATCTTATTCTTAATATGCCTTTCTTTATATTGTTTCCACATTCTCTTGTTGCCTTTTTGTTATCATATTTTATCATGATTTTCTATTCATGTTTATGATTATCACCCGAATTATGCTACCATGATATTCCCATTAACTCATATTTATTACACCTAGAATTTTATTATTATATAATTCTCTTACTGGGATTTATATCTCACCGCTTTTTTATATACATCATTATGTTATCTTATGCTATTTTAGAACATAAAGAAAATTTAAAGGCATATTATTGAGTTTTAGTTTATGTATTCATATTTATTTTTCATGTTTTATGTGATTTACTATATTACATAAATATAATTGGTCTCAAAATCATATTTGGTTGTACTAAGTGTATCATTATATAATAAATCATGAAAAAAAGTTTATGAAAGATATGGGTAGCCGTAATCGGTGTCATAAGGTAGGGAATATCATACTAGCTTACACAAAGTCCCCCAAGACTTGTCAGTATTGGTGGAGTATAGAATATATTTAGTTGTTTTATAGATCAAACCACTCTCCTAAAATTGATACAGACTCATAAACTCTAAGGGGATCTACAGTACAATTTGACGCTTCTAAGGAAATAGGGTCTTTGCCACATGGGAATGTAGGGAGAAGTTATCCATATTATGGGAAGTGTTAGTCGACGGAAAAAAACATTTGATGGTGGTCTACCTCTAAACCTTCCTAAAGCAAGGAAGTTTCATTTAGTATAGAAAATCCACTGTGGAATCTGAGGTTGTACCCACGATTGTTAGAGGTACCATTATTATTACCTCATATATGGAGGCCACATTATTTGATACAAGTTCCTCTATTTCATTTATATCATCCCATATTATTGGATTACTAAACATTTCATCTACTATTATTCCCTATGTTATTGAAATGGCTATCCCTCTTTGGAAGAAAAAAGATTATGGAATCTACTATCATTCATATATGGTCTATATGACAACACATATATTTAATATAACATAATTAATTATTTTTTACATAAATATACACATAATACAATCCCAGAAGATATAAGGGCATAGTTTCTTTTTGAAATTATATATATATGATGATAACATTAATTAGGGATACCTAGAAATTATTTAAAATTCATTTAAATGACCTTAAAAATCCTTTGATTATCTATTACTGTCTGGGATAACCTTGGGACATACATAAGAATGGGATGAGCTATAATCCTAGAAAAGGAATAATATATGCATAACATGATGAACGTAATAAATATTAGTCAAGAGGCATATCAAGGTGACATAAGTGGGTGATAACTATAAACATAAACATCAAATCATGATATAATATGATAACATCAAGGAAACATAATAATGTGGAAACAACATAAAACATGTCATCATAATCACAAGTCAACGATAGCCACCAAGACATAATAATATAGAATTGTTAAGATAGCCTACAATGTACCATATATGGAATCTCATTAGGGAATATTTTTATCAAATTCATTGGAGGAATATATAATTTATGGTCCACTAGTCACATTTATATCATGTACAAGTGCCATTGTGCCAAATAGATCATATAATACAACGCTATATCTCATCACTTTTACTCCCATGATTAGGGAGTGTGTTTTACATAAATTTATGTAACCAATAAAGTAAGGGTTGGTATATCTATATGAATACCCTAGGGAGGAAATGGTTATGGGTATTTGCAACAAAAATTCTTGTCATAAAGAATTAAAGGATAATTTTGGATACATAATGAGTGCACATAAAGATTCATGGAAGGGTTTAATAAAATTAAAAGGTGATATAAAGTTAAAAGGATATCAAAATTATATATAAATTTATGTTAAAAAACATATTCCAACATAAAAAATTTGAAATACAAAGGAATAACTGAAAAAAGTTCTGGAATAAAGTTGTAAAAGAGATAATCCCTTACCTTGGGAAGGGGATTTTAAAATATTGGGAGGATCTTCATAAGAAAATGGAAAAACCTTGGGTAGTTTTGGGAGATGGATAGTGATATTAAATTAATACTAAATGGATTTTTAGTGAATAGGAGATGGTTTTTGGGTGGGTATTTATAGTTAAATAACAAGGATACATTTATTAATTTGAAAAAGTAGGTTTTGGAATCTATATGATAAAATAATTGAAACCGCATACCATATCATGGTTTTCCCATGGTTTATACCAATGATGATAGATTTTAAATATTTTATAACTCTGTGAACCTAACTCATTAAAATAATACCCCTACTTATGTGGAAGTCACACATATTCATAAATAATTGATTTTAAAACCTTAAAATATGATACAAATTCTAGAGTATTTGTAACATCCCAGTTTCGGAGGCTGCCCAGAGGTGACCTATACATGGTTGGTCACATGACCTCAAGCACTTTTACCAAAACACCAGAGGAATCCCAGTAACAGCGAGGGCATTGGGTGTGATAGTGGGGAAACTATGCCCCCATTAGTAGAGTAACACAGTGGAAGTAAGAAAAAAGACAACAGTAGAAGCAGTAATACTCCAAGAAAAACTCAACAGCGGAAGATTGAAAATAATAAAGTGGAGCCCACATATATATGAATGATTGATGATACATATGTATTGGAAATAATCCAAACAAATCACAATGCTTAAATACAAAACAGTACTAAACCAAAGTACAAAAGAAAAGAAGATTAACAGATCATCAGCATCGCAAGCTTAGGATTGGTCCCATGCTCTCCAACTCCACAGCAATCATGTACCTGAAGTAGAAGTTAAGTTTTCTTTATCTATACATGCAATAATATAATATATTTGGGCCTAAAATCATGACCCAAACAGGGTGGGTAACTAAATCTTAGTAGACTACCACCACAAGATCTGTGCTTAACAGTCAGTGAATATATGTAAGGTAAAAAGTAAAAGGAATTAGTAACAAAGAAGTACTTATAAGTAAACAATCCACAATTTCAATGCATTCAGTTTCATATATCAAACAACAGCTAATCAAATCAAGTAACCCTCTTGGTATTACTCTAAGCCTAACCCCTCTAGTTCAACCAAAACAAGGATAGATATTCCCAAGACTCTCTGAGGAAGCACTCACTGTCAATTCCCCCTATAGTCATGAGTGATTCAAAGACTCTATAAATAACCACTCACCACAAATTCCCCATATAGTCTTTTTGCGGTAAATACTGGCACTCTGAGGAAGCACTCAACGTCAATTTCTCCTATGGACTCATAACGTATCTATTGACCCTCTGAGGGAGCACTGAACATCAATCCCCTTATGGTATTGCAACGTGAAATTTATGGCGAACAATCTAGGAAAGCCCTCAACTTCAATTTCTCATATGGTCCCACTACAATAGGTTCCCACAATCCTGTGTAAAGAAAACATGCACAAATGATTAATAGCATCCAAAGTGAACCCCTAGGACTACTTGGCTAACAATCTACAACACATCATCATGTAAAATATAATAAAACACTCCATATTACTATACTATGCATGGAAAACAAACAACAGACTAAAAGGCAGAACTAGACCAATGGTATAAATGAGAAACGAGGGAAAAACCTCCAAGGCATAACAATTAACCACATTTATATTAAATCAACCTCTACTCAAGCATACAAGCATACCAGATAATTAACAAGGCTAAGACCATAAAAATGCAAAACCCCATTCAAGGTTTATGGGAAATTTTGGACATAAAACCCAAAGACTATCTATGGAAGGGAACAAACCACCTACCTTGGTGTTGGGAGGTCTATATACATGAATCTCAAGACATGAATCGCCCAAGAACACGGTAGTCCTACAAAAATGCCTAAAACGTTCAACACAGGTTAACTTGAGAAAGAGGAGGAATCATGAAATGAAGCTCAAGTAGAAGTAAGAGCTTATCGTTCTGGTCCCAACATAATCGATGGTAGTTGATTTAGAGTACAAGTTCTTGATCCGGGGCTTGGGGAGATATCGTCACCGTACAGGTTCTCTCGGATGAACCAGACCTAGAAGAAGGAGGTTTTGTTCATCATATGTTACCCCAGTATGTTTAATAAAAAAGAAAGTACATGATGTGTAGTTTTTTAGTACACGGAATGTACTTTCTATTACCAAGACCCACTTTAGGTGGCCTCCAGGTCACCCACATGGCTGTGTGCACAGTCACTTCATGGACAGCACACAGCTACCCACAGTAACCGAGTACACGTCGTGTACTCATATTGTACATGGCGTGCACTTTAAAAGATTTCCAGAAACTACGCTTTTTCTAAAAAATGACCATAAAAGGAAAAAATACAAGAAAAGAATATCCGGGTTCTAAAAAACATCCCCCCTTAGAAAAATTCGTCTCTGAATTTCCCTAGTAAGGTGGAGGAGAAGAAGAAATGTCGAATAACTCCGACCTCTATGATTGTACATTGGCCTCCCTCTCCCAAGTCTCGTCCTACACTCTCCTGTGCTGCTATAGCACTCGTACCAGAGGAACAGACTGGCCATGGAGAACCTTCATACTTCGATCAACAATCCGGATAGGATAATCCTTAAATGAGGCATCCACATCTAACTCAACCTCCTTAAGTTGAAGAACATGATATGGGTCTGAGAAGTAACGTCGAATCTGAGAAATGTGGAAGATGTCGTGGATATCTTAGTACCTCTGAGGTAACTGCAACTGATAGGAAACCAGCCCAATTATCTCACACACCTCAAACGGCCTGATTTACCTTAGCAAAAGATTACCATGTCTTCTAATCCTCATGTGTCCCAACCCCGGTGTGACATGCAGGTAAGCCTGATCTCCGACCTCGAACTCCAGAGGTCATCTCCACTGATCAGCATTAACATTTTATAGAGACTGTGCATTAGCCATCCTCTTCCTAATCAACTCTCTCTGCACTATGGTCTCCTAAACAAGAAGAGGTCCTTGAAAAGCTGCCTCTCCTACCACCAGCCAACATAATGGTCATCAGCATGGCCTACCATACAAATCCTCATAAGGTTCTATCTGAATAGTAGCTTGAAAACAATTTTTTTAGTAAAACTCCATAAGAGGTATGTGCTTTTCCCAAGAACCTCCAAAATCTAGGATGGATGCTCGGAGCATGTCCTCAAGCACCTGAATCATATGCTCAGACTATACACTTGTCTAGGGATGGTAAGATATACTCAAATGTACCTATGTACCCAAAGCCTTTTGAAGCCCCTTCCAGACCCGAGAAGTAAAATGCATGTCCCTGTTTGAAATAATAGAGCGCAAAACTCCATGCAGACGTACAATCTCATAGATTTACAACCGTCCCATCTCATCCACACTGAAGGTCTCCTTGATTGCCAAGAAGTGAGAAATCGTCATGAGTTTTTCAATGAAACCCTATATTGCATCAATCCCTTGAGGCGTCCTCTGAAAACCTGTCATGAAGTCTATCGCGAAATCATTCCACTTCCACATAGGAATGTGTAACAGCTGCAAATGACTTGCTAGTTACTGATTCTTTGTCTTCACTTTCTAACAGGTGGAACACCTCATGACGAAACCAGCAACATCTCTCTTCATACCTGACATCTAATACTGATGGTGTAGGTCACGATACATCTTGGTGACACCAGGATGAACTACCCAAACTAAGGAATGAAAGTCCTGCATCAGCACCTCACGTATATCTGTTGGAACCCATACGTGACCCTAGAAACAGAAGATATTATCCTCACCTATTGTCTATACAGGAATAGGTTCCTCTCATGATACACTTCCTATAGGAGTAGGCCATCAGAATCTGATAGTTTCCTCATTCACACTCGATCAAAAAGAGTAGAGCTAGTAGAAATAGAAGAATGAAACATTTTCCCTTGTCAGTCGTGCACCTCCAAATTCATCTTAGAGAACATATCCATAAGTTGACACTCACTTATAGCCTCTTGAACTACTTGTATCTGAGTCCTCCTTATCAGCGCATCAGCCACAATGTTGTCTTTCCTAGGCATGTAGGCAAGCTCAAAGTCAAAATACTGAAGGTAATCGACCCACATTCCCTACCTCAAATTCAAGTCACGATTAGTGGAGATATACTTGAGACATTTGTGGTTGGTGAAAACAAAAAAATGAAACACCAGCAGATAATGCCTCCAACGTCGTAAGGCATGAATAATTTTCGCCATCTCTAGATCAGGTGTCGGGTAATTCCTCTCATGTGGCCTCAACTGTCGAGACCCATACGCAACGACTCCTTCTCCATGTATAAGAACAGCTCCTAGATCGATAACTAAATAATCACAAAACACTTTATAGATCTTTCCCAGTTCTAGAAAAACTAGTTTTGGTGGTGAATTCATCCTCCCTTTAAGATCATGAAAAGATGAATCACTAGAATCGGACCTCAAGAACTTTTCACCCTTCTTAGTCAGACCTGTCAGTAGTGCTGATAAGCATTGAATGTCTTGTATGAAGCATATGTAGTATCCATCCATCCCTAGAAAACTCCGTACCTCAAATACATTCTTCGGATTCTCTTAGGAAACTACTGTTCTCATTTTCTCTAGGTCGACTGGTACTCCAGTCTCTGAGATAACATTACCCAAGAAGTGAATTTGTTCCATCCAAAAGTGGAATTTTGATAGCATAGCATGTAACTGATGCTCTCTTAGTGTACTCAAAATGATCTTAAGATGGGTAGCATGGTCACGTCACGTGTGACAGTACAACAAGATATCGTCTATGAAGACAACCACGAAATAATCCAATTCTGGATAGAACAGTCAGTTCATCAGTTCTATGAAAACTACAGGCACTTTCATGAGACCAAACGACATAACCATATACTCGTATAGACCATACCTGTTCCAAAAGGTTGTGAGAGGTATATCAGATGGTATAACGTGAAACAGATGGTAACCGGATCTCAAGTCAATCTTCAAGAACACACGGGCTCTTCGAAGCTTGTCAAAGATACCATCAATCCTCGGTAAAGTATATCAGTTCTTGACCGTCAACTAGTTCAACTTCTGATAGTCCACACACAACATTATGGTACCATATGCCTTCTCCGCAAACAGGACAGGCGAACCCCAAGGATAAGTACTAGTTCGGATGAAACCCTTGGTCTGTAACTCCTCCAACTACTTCTTGGCCTCATATAACTCCAGTGTAGCCATCATATACGGAGGAATTGACACCAGTGTCGCTCCTAGTACAAGTTCAATGGAAAATTCCACCTCTCTCTATGAAGACAAACTAAAAAAGTACTCTAGAATGAAATAGCTGAAACGATCCTCCACTGGAGGAATTTGTAACTATGAAGTCCCCCGGTCATCCAGATATAGAATAGAAATCTAAGATGTAACTCCTCCCAAACCATTATGCTCAGGTCCCTCTCTGCTCGCCTTGACATCCCATTCGCCCTTACGAAGAAACGATCCACCTTCTGGTGATGTGAAACTCAACCTACAGAGATAACAGTTGATGAATACCTGGAAGGGAACTAACTAGTCTATTCTGAGAATAACATCATACCATGTCCATTCTAGGCCATAAAAATCCCATAAGAAGTCACACCCACCAACTTCTCGAGGGAAATCACACTGTCACACACTTGCAGTTCTAGTCCCCAACAGAGTGTCTCGAGTCAAGATATCAGTAGAAGAAAAGATGCAGATCTCAAGGCTCTCCACACAATAGTACAAAAACCTTTTTTATGTCATTTTTTGGATTTTTAATGTCGGTTTTTAGGTGACGTTATTTTGAGTGACATTAAGAATATTATTTTTTACATCGATTATTTAATAACAGATGTAAAAAATGGGGTTTTATGGTTTTTAACGTCAATTTTTTAAAAACTGATGTGAAATGCATTCTGGAAATGGAATTAAAAACCCATTTTTTACATTGGTTTCTGAAAAAAAGATGTTAAAACCTTATTTTTTACGACAGTTATTTAATAACCTACATTAAAAGTTATTTTTAACATCGATTATTAAATAACCGACATAAAAAAAATTTACCATCTTGTATAAAATATTTTAATCTTTCATTTGATAGGTCATAGAGCTCAAAGAGAGTTAAAAATCAAAAGTTATGACCATCAGAAGTTTGATATTTTTTAAGGAAAGATTGAATGAGCCCACCGTAGCTTTATCTAAGAAATAATTTTTGAATATGTAGGGGGATTTGTAGTTTTACCATGATATAAAGAATCATCCATCATTATAATAAATTGATAATCATTAAATGGTATATCAATTAAGAAAATTACTCACAGAAAATATAAATCATGGGAAAATAATTACAAATACCATGACGAGGTTGCAGATATAAGAAATTGTTGATTCAAGTGGAAGATAAAACAAGTTTATTCGGGGGAATGATGATGGTTGAATTAAATGATTGTAAAATGGTATATCAATTAATAAAACAAATCATAAAAACCCTAAATCATTGATATATGATTAAACATTCCTTGACGAGATCATGTAAAAAAGAAATAAATGATTCACGTTGAAGATCAAAAGAGTCAATTTGGGGGAACGATAATGGTTGAAATAAATGATCGTTAAATTATGATATGTGTATAATGGAAACATATATTTGAGATTCTAAGAGAAAATGCAGTATTAAAAATTTTATGCGGAAATTAAAAATTTTGATGCGGCGATGTAAAAAAATTTAAATTTCGCGTTCATGGGATATTAAAATTATCTTTCACGTCAGTTTTATGATAACCGGCATGAAAATATATTAAAATTTTCACTTATTTTTCACATCGGTTATTATAAAACCGACGTACAAAATCAATCTTCGTCATTTTTTCACATCGGTTATTATAAAACCAACGTGAAAAATCAATTTTCATGGATTTTTCAAGTCGGTTATTTAATAACTGACGTTAATAAAGTTTACCAAATTTTAGTTCATTTCCCAAGATTTAATTTGAAAGGTCATAGAGCTCAAACCAAGTTATGGATTAAAAGTTATGGCCTTCAGAAGATGATCACCTCTAAACGATGTCTTAGGGAAGGCCACCTTCTGAAGGCCATAACTTTTAATCCGTAACTCTCTTTGAGCTCTGTGACATGTCAAATTAAATATTGGGAAATGAGCTACATTTTTGTAAACTTTTTTCACATTGATTATGAAATATCCGACGTGAAAAATACCTTTTAACATTAGTTATTAAATAATTTATGTGAAAAAGTCATGAAAATCGATATTTCACGTCCGTTTTATAATATCCGACGTGAAAAATAAACAAATATTTTAATATATTTTCATGGAAATGGATTTTTCACATCGGTTATTATATAACCGACCTGAAAATCCAGATAAAATGGATTTTTCACATCGTTTCTTATATAACGGACATGAAAAATATATGAAAATGTATTTTTATGTCAGTTATATAATAACCAACCCGAAAAATTGATTTCACATCGGTTCTAAAAAAACAATGCGAAAAAGTGCGACATAAAAAAATGTTTTTGTACTAGTGACAAAAGTAACAAATATAAAGGTATGGGAAACTACCGTATCGAAAAGAGAATAAGCTAAAACTAAGGAAACTAAGATCGTACCACAAACTATAGAGGCTCTGGGATCTTGCTCCTGCTGGGTCTGCTCCACTACAAAAGTCTGACCTGTACCACAGCCTTGTGAACCTACCTGGCCACTCTGAGCTGATCCACCCTATTGTCACTGAAATCCTAGAGACTTGGTACCACATCCATGACCTCCACCTTGGACCGAATGGCCAGAAGAACTCTAGTTCCCAGACTGATGAGAAAATGGTGGCGCTTCTCCTGAATGGGGAGTCATAGAAGAACCCTTATCCACAGCTGTTGGTGATAAGATCAGATAGAAGCGCTGAAGGTGACCCATATTTCCACATGATCGGAACTCCACTGGGTCTCTCGGGAAATTTGGCCTTATATGCTCAACCTTCCCATACTGGTAGCATACACCTAGCTACCTGAAGCTACATCTTTCCTACTCGGATCTCCTTGTGCAGTCTCCTTGCGGCGCTTCCTGCAATTATTTGGAAAAGCACTAACTCTGGATGCTGAACCACCCAGGCCCATAGCTCCAAAATCCCTTAGATTACATTTAGTGATCAGCACCTAGTTGACGATAGAAGATATCGAAGTCAACTTTAAGATGTTCACCTGAGCCAGAATGTCTTTCCTGAGACCATACTCAAAATTCCTTGCTAGAAACAACCCATATCCCCCGAGAAATGGTTTAAAGAACTGTAGCTCAGTGAAACATGAGGAATACTCCATAACAGAAAGTGTACCCTGCTTTAGACTCATAAACTCTTGAGCTAGGTCAGCTCTCAAAGTCTCCGTATAGAAGTAATCATAGAACGAACGCTGAAACTCATCTAATTCCATAACATGTTGGCGCCCCACCTATGATATCACATCCCACCATCTCTTCGTGGAATAAAAAAGCATATAAGTAGAAATATTGACTCTACTCTCCGGTGGCATCTCCAGATGCCCAAAGATCGTCAGCATGGCTTCTAACCATGACTCTACAGCCTGATGTCCTCCATCCCCAGAGAAGGTGAGAGGATAATGCTGCGGAAAAACCCACATCAATTCTACCATCATTAGGGTATGAGGCGGTGCTCCCAGAAAGGTCTGCATCATCTTCATAAAGCCCTCTCTAAACTGTGCATCAACACCTGCGTCAGGTATAACGGATGGTGCCAAGACTGGCATGACCGAACAATCTGCTGGAAGTCCTTGATTAGCCATGTTCGGTGGCTGATCACTGCTTTCCAACTAGAATAAAACCAGAGGACATCTTAGTGGCTTGAATCTTCAAGGTCAAACACACACCATATATCAAGATTATCGAGGAATAAAAACCAGAAGTGTAAAAAGGGATCAGGACAAAGAAATCATTAAATTTTAAAAAAACATGGATAGATGACGTGTATGTTTACTACGCGACATGTACTTGAATCCTCTTCCCCTGCCCAAGTTCTCTGACATGGATAAGCCACACGGTTCTCCTAGAACAAGACTACATAGCATGTTTATACCATACACTGCGTGTACTAGAGGAGCTTCACCGACCCGTTTGTTAATGACACGGTCAGATGAATCACTACACGGAGTGCTCCAGATGGACATGGCGTGTACTTGAAGAGATTCAACCGACTCATGTTGTTAGCTACATGGCCGAATACCTTGGTTATAATACACTTAGTTTTCAATCTTGACACGACATGTAATTCATAATTTTTATCCATCCGTGTCGTTAGTCACACGGGTGGACATAGGGTCAACACAACATGACATATAAAACTGGTATACGGAGTGTTCCCCTAAGGATTTCCCTATCCCACGTCTCTACACACAGAGTTAGTGAAATGGTTATATACTACACAGCGTGTACATATGTTACAAAGCGTGTAATTTTTTTTAAAAAAAATTCTTCCCGAATAGAATAACACATGGCATGTACTCAACACTACACAGCGTGTATTCTGGGTTTTTCTGGACAGTAAGCATCAGAAACTTCTCAGGAACCCATAAAAACACTAAAAATACTTTAAGTGCCAAATTCTGATCTGTGAGGGCCCGTACTCCCCACAAATCAAATCTTGGCATCTTATACATGTTATAAACAAAGAAAACAGTACAATGATCCACTAAATTCTAGTCCATGAGGGCCCATAACACCTCAAGAACTAAATATTGGAATTCATTAAAAACAAACCTTACAGAATAAATTCTCTAAAAAAGTATGTATTCTATCAATGATTCTATAACAACATCAGGCATATCTAACACAACATCTATCACAACAACATGAAATCGCTAATGCACCCTAAATGGCATGACAAGAATGAATAACATGTGATTTCTAGAAGGTGCCTATATGATGAATGAGATGGAATACCCTAATCTCATCGGGTTGCAACAGAAATATAACCACAATAACATCAACAATAACATCACAAAACATGTGAATCACCCAACGGTGAAAATAAAATCAACTTTAAAATTGAAAAACTAGAAAAAAATAACAATAAATCAGGTAGATTGGATTTTCCCTATACATGGGTTAGCTACTCCTGAGTACATCTTATTACCATGTACTTATTCCATCTTATCCCTGACTATAGGCTCTAAATAGTAAGTCAAGAAGAAAATAACTCCTCTGATACCACTTTGTAACATCTCGGTACCAGAAGGTGCTCAGAGGTGCCCCGTACCCGGTTGGTCACGTGGCCTCGAGTGCATTTACCCGAATGCCAGAGACTGTGGACTAGCAACATGGTTCTTGGGTGTGATAGTAGGGAAACTATGCCCCCATTGGTAGAGTAACACAATGGATGTAAGAAAAAAAGGCAATAGTGGAAGCAGTAATAATCCATGCAAAAGTAAACAGTGGAAGACTGGAAATAATAAACTGGAGCACACATACATATGAATGATGCATGATACATGTGTCTAGGAATGTAGCCAAACAAATCACTATTCTGGAATACAAAACTGTACTAATCCAATGTACAAAAGAAATAAGATAAACATATCCTCAGCATCACATGCCTGTTCTTGGTCCCATACTCTCTAGCTCTACCACAATCAAGTACCTGAAGTAGAAGAGTTCTTTCCCTTATCTATACCTGGAAAAATATAATCTGTTTGGGCCCAAAATCATTTCCCAAATAGGGTGTGAGGATAAATACCATTAGGCAACCACCACAAGATCTGTGCCTAATAGTCAGTGAATATATGGTGGGAAACGAGTAAAAGGAAGCAGTAACAAGGAATTTCTCAGTAGTAAACAATCCACAGTTTCAATGCATTTAGTTTCATATATCAAACAATAGCTAATCAATGCTGAACAAAACAGGGATAGATATTCCCAAGAGTCTCTGAGGAAGCACTTATCCACAATTCCCCCTATATTCATGTATGATTCAAAGACTCTCTGAGGAAGCACTCACTGTCAATTCCCCTTATAGTCTTTCAGCAGTAACTACAGGTTCTCTAAGGAAGCACTCAATGTAAATTCCTCATGTGGCCTCATAAAGTATCTATAGACTCTTTGAGGGAGCACTCAAAATCAAACCCCTATGGTCTTGTAGTGTGATATTTATAACGGAAACTCTAGGAAATCCCTCAACGTTAATTTCTTATATGGCCCCACTACAACAGGTTCCCGCAACCCCATTTAAAGAAAAAATGCATAAACGATGAACAATAGTCAAAGTGAAACCCTATTACTACTTGTATAACAATCTAAAACACATCATCATGTCATATAATATAAAACACTCTATCCTAAAATACGAGGAATGGAAAACAAACAGCAGCCTAAAACGCAGAACTAGACCAACGGTCAAAATGAGCAATGAGGGAAAAACCTCCAAGGCATATAAATTAACCCCATTCATATGAAATAAACCTCTAGTCAAGCTTAAAATCATAGAAAACAATTAACAAGGATAACATCGTAAATACGCAAAACTTCATTCAAGGGTTTTGGAAGATTTTTTCACATAAAACCTAAAGTCTATCTATGGAAAGGCACAAACCACCTACCTCGGTTTTCGAAGATCGCTATACGTGAACCTCAAGCCTTCAATCACCAAAGTACATGAAAGATCTACAAAAACTCCTAAAACATTCAATGGAAGATAACTTTAGAAAGAGGAGGAATCAAGAAAAAAAGCTCAAGCAGAAGGAAGTGCATATTATTGCGGTCCCAACACAATCGACGTCAGTCGATTCAGAGTATAGGTGCGTGATCGGGGGCTTAGGGAAATATCATAAATGTATGGGTTCTCTCGAACGAACCAGACCTAGAAGAATGAGTTTATGTCCATCAGATGTGACCCTGGTACGTTTAATTAAAAAAGGAAAGTACGCGGTGTGTACTTTTTATGTACATGTCGTGTACTTTTTGTTACTGATCCCTACCTTAGGCGGCCTCCAGGTCACCCACATGGTCGTGTGCATGACCGCTACATGACCTTCACACAGCTACTCGTGGTAACTGAGTACACGGAGTGTACTCATAAAGTACACAATTTTTACTTCAAAAAATATCTAGAAACTCATCTTTTTCTCAAAAATGACTAGAAAAAGGAAAACATACCAAAAAAAATTCGGGTTCTTACAAACTTTCCCCCCTTAAAGAAATTCATCCACAAATTTCCCTAGCAAGGTGGCATAGAAGAAAATATGCCAAATAACTCCAGCTACTATGATCGTATATCAACCTCCCTCTCCTATTCCTTGTTCTACACTCGATCATGTTTCCATAGAACTCGTACAAGAGGAATATACCAGCCATAGCAAACCTTCGTACTTCGATCAACAATCTGGATAAGATGCTCCTTGAATGAGGCATCCACCTCTTACTCAACCGCCTCAGGTTGAAGAACATGGGAGGGTCTAAGAAGTAATGTCGTAGCTGATAAACATGGAAGACGTCGTGCATATCCAGGTACCTCTGAGGTTACTGCAACCGATAGGAAACTGTGCCAACTCTCTCTAACACCTCAAATGGTCTGATGTACCACAACGAAAGATTACCCTATCTCTTAATCCTATTTTGTCCCAAACTCGGTGTGACATGCAGGAAAACCTGATATTAGGCTTTAAACTCCTGAGGTTGTCTCCAATGATCATCATAAGACTTCTGTTGAGACCATACAGTAGCCATACTCTTCCGAATCAACATTATCTACTTTGTGGTCTCCTGAACAAGACGAGGTCCCAGCAAAGCTACCTCTCTTTCCTCCAGCCAACATAAGGGTGATCGGCATAGCCTACCGTAAAAATCCTCATAAGGTTCCATCTGAATAGTATCTTTAAAACTATTGTTGTAGATAAATTCTACAAGTGGTATGTTTATCTCCCAAGAACCTCCAAAATCTAGGATTCATTCTCAGAGCATGTCCTCAAGAACTGAATTGTACGCTTGGAATTTCCATCTGTTTGGGGATGGTAAGCTGTACTCAAAAGTACCTATGTAACCAAAACCTTCTGAAGCCCTTGCCAGACCTAAGAAGTAAAACGTGAGTACTTTTCTGAAACAATGGAGTGCAGAAATCCATGCTAACGTACACTCTTGCGAATATACAACCATCCCACCTCATAAACACTAAAGTCTCCTTGATCAAAAAGAAGTAAGAAACCTTCATGAGTCTATCAATGAAAACCCGTACTGCATCATTCCCTTGAGGCAAACATGGAAAACTTGTCACAAAGTCTATCGTAATAGTATTCCACTTCTACTCGGGAGTGGTTAACTACTGCAAAATCCCTTCTAGTTGTGGATGCTCCTCCTTCACCTGATGATAGGTGGAACACCTCATCAAAAAACCAGCAACATCTCTCTTTATACCTGGCCACCAATACTGAAGGTGTAGGTCATGATACATCTTTGGGACACTAGGATGAACTTCCCAAACTGAGGAATGAAAGTAACGCATCAGTTCCTCGTGTATGTTTGATGGCACCCATATGCGCCCATGGAAATGCAAGATATCATCCTTGCCTATGGTCTATCTAGGAATAGTTTCTCTCCTGATACACCTTCATGTAGGACTAGGGCTTCAGAATCTAATAGATGCCTCATTCGCACTCGATCAAGAAAAGTAGAGGTAACAAATAAAAAATAAAGAAACATCTACCCCTATCTATTCTGCACATCTAAATGCATCTCAGATAACCTATCCATAAGCTGCCACTCACTGCTGGTCTTCTGAACTGCATGTATCTGATTCATCCTACTTAGCGCATCAGCCACATCATTGTCTTTCCCAAGTGTGTAGGCATGCTCGAAGTCAAAATACCGAAGGTACTCGACCCACTTTCATTGCCTTAAATTCAGGTCACGCTGAGTGAAGATATACATGAGACGTTTGTGGTTGGTAAAACCCAAAAAATACTCTCCCAACAGATAATGTATCCAACAACGTAAGGCATGAACAACTGCTACCAACTCTAGATCGTGCATCGGGTAATTCCTCCCATGTGGCCTCAGCTGCTGAGACCCATATGCAACGACTCCTTCTCCCTGTATAAGCACATCTCCCAGCCTGATACCTGAAGCATCATAACACACTATATAGCTCTGTACTAGTTCTGAAAAAACTAGTATTGGTGCTGAAGTCAAACTCCCTTTCTTCTTATGAAAGGATGACACACAAGAATCTGACCACAAGAACTTTTCACCCTTCTTTTTCAGACTCTTCAGTGGTGATGCTAAGTAGGAAAAGTATTGTATGAAGCATCTATAGTATCCAAAAATCCCTAGAAAACTATGTACCTTAGAAAAATTCTTCGGCTTCTCCCAAGAAACTACTGCTCTCATCTTATTTGGGTGAACTGATACACTTGTCTCTGAGATAACATGACCCAAGAAGTGAATTTGGACCATCCAAAAGTGGCATTTTGATAGCTTAGCAAGTAACTGATGCTTTCTTAGTGTACTCAGAACGATATCAATATGGGTAGCGTTGTCGCGTAGAGTGTGAGAGTACACCAAGATATCGTCCACAGGTACAACCATGAAATATTAAAAGTATAGATGGAACACTCGGTTCATTAGTGCCATGAAAACTGGAGGCGCGTTTGTGAGACCGAACGGAATAACTGTATACTCGTATAGACCATACCTTCTCCAGAAGGCTATGATAGGTATATCAAATGGTCTAACGCTCAAATGATGGTAACCAAATCTCAGGTAAATCTTCGAGAGCACATGGGCTCCTCGACGCTGGTCAAAGATATCATCATTCCTCGGAAAAGGATATTGGTTCTTGACTATCAACTGGATCACCTTAAGATAGTCCACACACAGCCTATGGGTACCGTCTTCCTTCTTTGCAAACAGGACATGCAAACCCCAAGGATAATTACAGGGTCTGATGAAACCATTGGACTGCAAGTCCTCCAATTACTTCTTGAGCTCCTATAACTTCGGTGTAGCCATCCTATAAGGAGGAATGGACACTAGTGACACTCCTAGAACAAGATCAATAGAAATGTCCACCTCTCTCTTTGGAGAAAAACCTGAAAAGTCCCTAGGAAATACATCCCTGAAATGATCCACCATAGGAGGAAAGTCTAACTATGAAGCCCCCTGGTCATCCAGATATAGACTAGCAATCTAAGTTGTAACTCCTCCTAACGCATGATGCTTGGGTCCTGCTCTGCTCACCTGGACATCCCATTAACCCTTATAAAGTAACGATTTTCTTTATGGTGATGTGAAACTCACCCTACAACAATAAAAGTTGAAAACTTCCTAGAAGAGAACTAACCAGTACATTCCGAGAATGACATCATAGCCTATCATCTCTATAACATAAAGGTCCCATAAGAA
Organism: Viscum album; assembly: GCA_963277665.1. Lineage (NCBI taxonomy): Eukaryota > Viridiplantae > Streptophyta > Magnoliopsida > Santalales > Viscaceae > Viscum > Viscum album. The sequence continues at coordinate 947,014,216 of OY728155.1, read as the reverse complement.
GTTACACCCACCAACTTCTAGAGGTCACTCTTTGCACTATCACACACTAGCTGTTCTAGTCCCCAATGGAGTGTCTAGCATCAATATATCATTAGAAGAATAGATGCAGAGCCCAAGGCTCTCCAAAAAAACAACAGATATAAATATATGAGAAGCCCTTGTATCGAAAAGAGTAGAATCTAAAATTGAGGGAACTAAGATCGTACCTCAAAATCTATAGGGTCCAGGATCCTTCTCTTGCTGGGTCTACTCCTCTACAAATGTATGACCTGTACCGCGGCCCTGTGACGTTGCCTGACCACTATGAGCTAATCCACCCAATTGTCAATGAATTCCTGGTGACTGGATACCACGGCCACATCCTCCACCTCAGCCTGAACGGATGGAAGAACATTAGTTCCCAGACTGCTGAGAAACTGGTGGCGCTGCTCCTGAATAAGGAGTCATAAAATAACCCCTGTCCCCAGCTACTGGTGAGAAGATATGGCAGAAGCGCTAAAGGTGAACCATCTTACCACATGATTGGAACTCCATTGGGTCTCTCGGAAAATGTGGCCTTGTATGCCTGAACATCCCATATGGGTAGCATACGACCTATCTACCTGAAGGTACATCTCGCCTACTCGGATATCCACGTGTAGTCTCCCTGCGTCGCTTCCTGCTATCAGTTGGAAAAGTACAAACTCTGGATGCTGAACTGTCTTGGCCCACAGCTCTAGAATCCCTCATATTATGTTCAATGATCAGCACCTCTTTGATGATATAATATATCTAAGTCAACCTGAATATGTTCACCTGATCCTGAATGTCTTGCCTAAGACAATCCTCAAAATTACTTGCCAGAAAAAACACATATCCCCCTAGAAAGAGTGTAAAGAACTGCAGCTCGATGAAGCAAGGGGAATACTCCATAACAGAAAGAGTACTCTTCTCCAGACTCATAAAATCTCGATCTCGATCAACCCTCAAAGTCTCTAGATAGATGTAATCATAGAAGGTACGCTGAAACTCATCTCATGCCATAACCTCCTGGTGCCCCGCCTGTGAGATCACTTACCACCATATCATGGGGGAATACTAAAGAAAATAATTAGCGATATTGACTCTCCTCTATGGAGGCATCTCCAGATGCTCAAATATCATCAGTATGGATTCTATCCATGAATCTACAGCCAGGGGTCCTCTATCCCCTAAGAAGGTGGGAGGATGCTGCTGTTGAAAGACCCACATCAATTCTTCCATCGTTGGGGCAGGAGGTGGTGCTCCCTTAAAGGTCTGAATCATCCTCATAAAGCCCTTCCTAAACATTTCATCAGCACCTGCATCAGCTATAATGGTGGGTGCTAAGACTGGCATGACTGGATGATCTGTTGGAAGTCCCTGATTAGCCATGTCCGGTGTCTGATCACCGCCTTGCAACAGGCGTACAACCGGAGTACATCTCGGTGGCATGACTCTACAAGGTCAAACACATGACTTATATCAAGATTATCAAGGACTAGAAACTAGAAGTGTAAAAAGGGAATAGGAGAAAGAAAGATTTCAAGTTTAACAAAACACGGATACATGATGTTTATGTCCACTACACGGCATGTACTTGAATTCTCTTCCCCTGCCCAAGTTCTCTTACATGGCTAAGCCACACAGTTCTTCTAGAACAAGACTACACAACATGTTTATGCTAGACACAATGGGTACTATATGAGCTTCACCGACCCATGTTTTTAATGACACGGTCGGATGCATGGCTCACACTACACGACATGCTCTAGTTGGGCACGGCGTGTACTTGAAGAGATTCAACCAACCCGTGTTGTTAGTTACATGGTCAAATACCAATGTTATAGGACACAATGTGTTCAATCTTGACACGGTGTGTAACTCATAAGTGTTATCCATCCATGTCGTTAGTCACACGGGTGGACACAGGGTCAACACAACACGGCGTGTACAACCGGTACACGGCGTGTTCCCCTAAGGATTTCCCCATCTCATGTCTCTTCCCACACAACCAGTAACATGGTTAGAGACTTTACTGAATTTAAATATGGTACATGGAATGTAATTTAAAATAAATATTTATTCCCAAACAAAAGAACACATGGCATGTATTCAAAACTACATGGCGTGTATTCTGGTTTTTTCCGGACAGTAAGACTCAAAAACTACTTTAAAACCTAAAAAAACACTAAAATAAACTTTTAAGTTCCAAATTATGTTCTGTGAGGGCCCATACTCCCTGCTAATCAAATATTGGAATCATATACATGTTATAAATAAAGATAACAGTGCAATGATCCACCAAATTCAGGTCCATGAGAGCCCATAATATCTCAAGAACCAATGTTTGGTGTTCATTCAAACAAAACCGTACACAATCAATGCTCTAACAACAAGTAGTTATTATACTAAGGAATATATCACAATAGCATGCATATCTATCACAACATCTATCACAACAGCATGTAATCGCTAATTCACCCTTAATTGAATGGAAAGAATGCATGACATGTGATTTCAAGCAAGTGCCTATATGATGCATTAGATGGAATACCCTCATATCATCAGGTTGAAAAAGAAATATAACCTCAATAACATCAATAATAACAAAAAAACATGTGAATCAACCAATAGTAAAAATCAAATCAACTATAAAATTGAAAAACCAGAAAAAGAAAATTACAATAAATGAGGTAGATTGGATTTTCCATGTACACAGGTAAGATACTCCTGAGCACAGCTTATTACCAAGTACCTATTCCATCATATCACTGACTATAGGCTCTAAACAGTAATTCAAGATGAAAAGAACTCCTCTGATACCAATTTTTAGCATCCTAGTTTCAGAAACTACTGAGAGGTTCCTCGTACCATGTTCGTCACATGGACTCAAGAAAATTTCCCCGAACGCCAGAGGATACCGACTAGCAGCGAGGGACTTGGGTGTGATAGTGGGGAAAATATGATCTCATTGGAAGTGTAACACAGTGGAAGTAATCCAAAAGACAATAGAGGAAGTAGTAATAATCCTTGAAAAAGTAAACAGCGGAATATTGGAAATAATAAACTATAGCACACATACATATGAATGATGCATGATACGTATGTCTAGGAAAACAGCCAAAACATCACAAGCAAGAATACAAAATAGTACTAAACCAAAGTATAAAAGATAACAGATAAAATTATACTCAACATCGCAAGTCTAAGCTTGGTCGCATGCTCTCCATCCCCACAACAATCAAGTACCTGAAGTAGAAGGGCGCTTGCTCTTATCTATACCTGCAAAAATATAATATGATAGGGCTCAAAAGCATGGTCCAAACCTAGTGTGAGACTAAATATTAGTAGGAAACCACCACAAGATCCGTGCCTAAGAATCAGTGAATATATGGCAGGTAACAAGTAAAAGGAAGAAGTAACAAGGAGGTACTCATTAGTAAACAATCCATAGTTCCAATGAATTCAGTTTCATATATCAATGAATAGCTAATCAAATTTGGAAACCCTCTGGGTAGTACTCTCAGCCTAACCTTTATGGTTAAACAAAAAAAAGGATAGATATTCCCAAGAATCTCTCAGGAAGTACTCACCGTCAATTCAACCTATAGTCATGCATGATTCAAAGACTCTATGAGGAAACACTCACCATCAAATCCCACTATAGTCTTTCAATGGTAACTACAGGCGCTATGAGGAAGCACTCAACATCAACTCCTCCTTTGGACTCATAACATATCTATAGAACCTCTAAGAAAGCACTCAATGTCAATTCCCCCTATGGTCTCGCAACTTGATATTTATAACAGACACTCGGGGAAATCCCTCAGCGTCAATTTTCCCTATGGTCCCACTACAACAAGTTCCCACAAGCCCGTGTAAAGAAAATATGCAAAAACGGTGAACAACAACCAAAGTGAAGCCCTAGGACTACTTGGATAACAATCTATAGAACATAAAAATTCCAGATAAGATAAAACACTCCATCCTACAATACTAGGCATGGAAAACAAATAGCATCCCAAAAGGCAGAACTAGACCAACGATCAAAATAAGCAATGAGGGAAAAACCTCCATGACATATAAATTAACCCCATTCATATGAAATCAACCACTACCCAAGCATAAAGCATTGTAGACAATTAACAAGGATAAGACCATAAATACGCAAAACCCCATTCAAGGGTTTTGGGAAATTTTTCTCATAAAACCCAAAGACTATCTATGGAAAGGCACAGACCACCAACCTTGGTGTTGGGAGATTTCTCTACATGAACCTCAAGACTTAAATCTCCCTAGAACACTGTATATCTAAAAGAAACTAAAACTTTTAATAAATTATAACTTGAGAAAGAGTTGGAATCATGAAACAAAGCTCAAGTAGAAGGAAGAGATTACCGTTGCGGTCCCAACGCAATCAATGACTGTCGATTCCAGGTATAGGTGCTCGATTGGGGGCTCGGGGAAAGATCGTCACTGTACATGTTCTCTCGGATGAACCATACCTAGAAGAAGGAGGTTCTGTCTATCATACATGACCCCGATATGTTTAATAAAAAAAGAAAGTACACAACATGTACTTTTGAAGTACACAGTGGGTACTTTCCATTACCAAGCCCCGCTTTAGGTAGCCTCCAGGTCACCCACATAGTTATGTGCATGATCGCTACACATACAGCACACGGCTACCCATGGTAACTGAGTACATGATGTGTACTCATAGAGTACATGGCATGTACTTCAAAAAAATTCCAGAAACTATTCTTTTTCTCAAAAATGTTCAGAAAAGGAAAACATACCTAAAAAAAGATCAGGGTTATTACAAGATTCATTAAGGTTTATTAAAAATAATCAAATAACATTAAAAACACATTATGATAATGGTTAAACAATTTTTTTTATCAAGGAATCCTTATAAGAAATTTATTACACCACTTTTGGGTCATTGTGTTATCATAATACAGACCGTATGTTAATATCGTATTTAATTTTTACACAACAATTCTTATATCTTAGAAAATTATGAAAAAATAAACAACTAGTAGTTATAAAATTATAATTTTAAAATTAGTAATTATTTTATTATTATAAATTTCTAAATAAGTGAATTTTCAATTTTAAATAAAAATCCATATTTAATTGAGCATTCCTATTTTTACAATGTTAACTACTTTCTAACCCCTATAAAAATATCATTGGAAATAATTAAATTATATTTTCATTTATATTGAAATAATTATTATCTAATAATAATATTTATTAAAATATAATTTATTTTAAAAATTATTGAATTAATTAAAAAGGTGTATCAATCAAAATTATATATTTTTTAAATTGTTTTTTTATTTCATTGTATTAAAATCTAATTTTTGTCAGACTCAATATATAATAATTTTTAAATTAATAATAAAATGGGAGAAATAAAATAGTTATTTTATTTAAAAAGAAAATATAAAAATTCATATCAATAGGTTCTAGGTAAAAAACCCATTATTATACCAGTATACCTTTTGGGAAAGGTGTGAAATGGTGGTTATTTTTTGGGGCGGTTCAATGAACATTATTTTGGTCAAGATATCAATATGATTGAACCTATCCTGTAAATGGGTTTTCTCAAAATAAAACAATTGAATCAAAACATGGGATTGGTCAAGGGAAAATCCTAGTGATTTCATATCCTTGGGAAGCTATGATAAATAGGATTCATAGGGTATGATCCAACAGGTCAATTTCATCACTTCCTTTACATGTATCAATTTGATTTTATCATAACAATTAATATATAAAAATAGTAATGGTAACTATACAATGAAAATATTATTAATGGTTGTAAATTCTAATAGTCTATATAATGTGATATTCTATATTTTAATATGGTCCAAAATAACCAAATCAATGCATCTATTTTCTATAACTACATTACATAATAATAAATTTATTAATTAAAATGGAATTCCATTTATAAATTTTTGGGTTGTTACATTATTACCCCTTTATAAAAATTTCCCATGAAATTTCATTTTGTAAACTAAAGTAGATGATGGTGTTTCTATTTCATCTCCTCTTTTGGATCCCATATCACTTCCTCGAAATTTTGTTTCTGGCATAATAATTTGACTAGGTGAGTTTCCTTACTTCATAGAACATATTCACAATGATCTGTGATCTTCATAAACTAATCCTCATATGAAATTTCAATCTCCAAGGGTACCACCTCTCAATTTAGTATATCCAACGAGTTCATTATGTACTTCCTCGTGGTGGGGTACATGGAAGATATCATGTACATAATATTGTATAGTTATGAGTTCTAGTCGATAAGCTACCACTCTAATATGATCAATGATTTCAAATGGGCCAATGTATGATGGACTAGGTTTTCTTTATTCCAAAAAATCAGTAATTTCTTCTATGATGATATAATAAGTAACAACATTTCTCTCACATTTTTCTCTAGGTCTCAATGACGTTTGACTGCATAACTTTTCAGTCATCATTTTGTGGATTTAATATATCATTTAACGGTTTGATACTTATCAATAATCTCTTGTAAAATATTAGTTCTCATAAGCTTTTTTTGTTTAAAATAATCCCAACATGTTCTAGTCTGACACCTTTTCCCATAAAAATACTCACATGGTGCCATTAGAAGGCTAGAATAGAAACTATTGTTATATGAGGAATCAACTATGGGAATTTGCTGATCTCAACATCCTGGTAAATCCATTTAAGAATATATTATAATATACTATAGATTTTAAATTTTTCACTTAGAATAACAATCAATTTTATGATAATAAGAAGTAATGAAACTAAATTATTTATATAGTTCTTACTTCAAAATTATATAGAACCTTGATGTAAACCTCAAATATATATTATGTTTAATAGAGAGTGGTACTCCTTGCTGACTTAAGACATTAATTATATATATCTTAGCATGTTGGTTGAGAATGAAATGTTCCTTGATAGCAATTAAATATGATGAATTTTTATGTTGATTGACAACCACAATGATAGAATTAGTTACTGTAGAGTTTAGGTGTATTCCTATGCCAAAATACATGGTGATTTTTTCCCATTTCCATCATTTTATTGGAAATGGTTGCACCACACCCATATAATTCTATAATTTAGATATGACTTGTTGGTATACCATGAATTGGGATACAAATTACATAATATCCCACTTTGTGTTATCACAATATAATTTTATCATTATATGACTATAAATATTAGTGATTCCTTGAGGAGTGTATAAAGATACACTATTCACATCATCCATAAGTTCCTTATTCAACTCTATTATCCATGGGACACATATTTGGGTTCCAAATATATAACCCCATCTTTAGAAAAGTTAAACTTCAAAAAATTAAATACCATTTTCTATAGTGCCTCATCAATATTTCAGGCTTCCTTTGTCCTCTCAATAATTTATAGTTGAATAATAATTTGATTAAGGTATGATGATGATCTTTTATTATTTCCAATTACATCAATTTAATTTCCATGAATATTGGATCCATTTAAATCCTTATTATGGATATGGTTGAATGATTATTTCTACTCATAGAATCTACCACATTGTTTTTGTAACGCCCCGACCCCAGTTACCCAGAGTCGGTGCATTACTTCGTAACATTGGCATGATCACAAGAAAGATCAAATCTCGAAAGACCGATTGGTTTAGTAGCCTTGGAAACACTAGATATATTCATAAGTTTTACATTACATCATAAAATGAAAAACTACTACAACAACATAATGTTTCCACAATCCACACTATTAACCCCTCATAAAATCCCTGCAGGTCATTCATAACTTACTTCTTCACATCCTGGGAAAAATAAAACATAGAAAAGGGGTGAGCTCAAATGCCCAGTAAGGATAACAATATAGCGGAAACTTTTATAAATAAGAATAAATATTTAAGGCAATGTATAACTAAAACAAAAGCCTTTTAAATATGAACTTTCAACATGGTATGGCATAAATAAAATGAAATAATGCCATTTACTTATTCACATGGATATTCTACTAATCGAATAATCACATGCAAAAATCAATAACCACTTTCATAATGTTGGAATGCATAATGCCAGACTATCATAACCACATAGCCAAGGCCTCGTGCCAAGACTACAAATAAGATTTTGTCAAGGCCTTGTGCCAAGACACTAGTTTGTCTCATGAGACCTACCGATGCATCGAGGAGCTATAGCGGGCTCCACCCGTCACTTACTAAGTCCAATGCATTCCCATATGAAAAGGTTTAAACATAACATAAACATTCGTATTAAAACTAGCATAGGAAATGTCAATAATTTCACCATAAACTATGAATGGTATAAAAATAGCACATCCACAGTCAAACATATCACAAAACCTTCAATACAATATTGAAGTTTTGTATCATAATAAATCAACTTCAAATAAGCGTAAAATCCGTCAAAGGATGTTGACATAGATGAAATCAAAACACTTTTTAGAGAAATATCTCTTTCTATTTTTGAAATCATTTAAGAGCCATATAAAATAAAACATTTTCTTGAAAATATTCTTATAAGCTTGTAAGGGAAGCTTTTACGATTTTGTAACAGCGGAAAATAACCGCACCCGCCGTATAAGTTAAAAAAACATTCTTATCTTAATTCTGTCGAAAAGGTTAAAAAGGACCTTGTTTTGAAAATGACGGAAAGATTCCTTTATAAACCTCTTATAAAAAGTCAAAAAAGGGTATAAATGACTTTAACCCATATTCTTGTAAATAATAAATATGTTTTGAAATACATTTTGAAGAAAACATGGATGTGGATGATAAAGGGATCCCAATAGATTATTACGTATAAACAACCTCAGATAATGAAGAGATTGTGAAATAACCCTTACCTTGTACTTTTCCTTGGTTGGGGTAGGTTAACCTCCTGTATAATGGTGAAATAGTTGTTATTAATTATACAAGAATCATATATAATAATATGATATCATATATGATCTTTTAACATTGATTTGTTAATAATATCTTAGAATTATCGTCGTTTCGGGAGTTAACTTACTCATTTTATTTTATATGTTTTGTTACATAAGACATGTTTGTTGTATCTTATTCATATCCAGAATGATATCTAGTCCTTAAACATCATTTTTAAATCATCAAATGATAATTATACTTGAATGGATAAGATGGAGAATGAATCTCATCGCGTTCGTGGAGACGGTAGTCCGTACGTACGCACGAGCGACAATATCATTCTTTTGATATTAAAATAATATATAAATGGATGGTATATCATATATACAGAATCATTAACATGTTATATTTATTATTTACATGAGTTACACATCATTATTATACCCATCCAAATAATATTATATTGAATAACAATTACACCATGAAGTGGAGACGGTAGTCCGTACGTACGCACGTATGGTGACATGTTATTCAAAGGGTGGATAGAATACTGAATATGGTTGTACCATATTTATAATAACATCACAGTATATGTGATATACTGGAGTTATTATTTTATAATGGTAAGAACAAAGGATGAAGAAGTGGAAGAAGAAATGAACTTGGAGAAGGGTGGTGAAATCATTACCTCTTCTTCGGGTTCTTCCTTTTGATTTGATCAAAAGGGCTCCTTAGGTTGGCTTTCTGATCAAACTAAGGCCTCTAGGTTGTATTGAGGGATGTTGGGAGAGTATTTGGGCAGATTTTGGCCAAACCAAAAGGCTTTGAATGTGTGAAGAAATGAGAAGGAGGAGTTCCCTTTTATAAGAGGGGTGAGGGGCACCTTTGGAAAAGCTAGAAATATTAATTTATAATAAATTCATATTCGGTTTCTAATGGCTCAAAAGCTTATTATTCAAAGTTTAAGGTGTGGATAGGTCGAAAACCACTCAACCAATACAATTTAGACAGGTTTGGGTACTTATATTAACCTTATCTTTAAGTATTAACTCTAAGTTAATTAGTTTCACTTTTACAATGTCTCTTTGTATTTTTATATAATATGGTTAATAAACTTACTATATACATCCAAGAGACCCCCAAGTGGTCCATTAATGATGACCCTATCTTGATATAAGTCTCTTGGCCGAACCTTAGATTTTTAGGAATTTAATATCAATTAATAATATAATATTTGTTTTAAGAACTCTTTTATGTCTATTTTGACACTATTCAATAGTTGATTTTTGTGAAACTCATAACAGATTGATTACTTCGAAAAAAGTCAATTAAATCAATCCTAATATATCATATTATCCTATAAAATTAGTTTAATTCATTAAAAGTTTCATATTATATTTTTTTGGGTATTTATAATATCAATTATTTTAATTTTTCACTATTATAGTAATTACTGCATCATCATTGTGTCATAAATAAAATAAATTATTTAATGTCTAAAAATTATAAATAAAATATCATTATGTAGGAAATCCTTTTATCTTTCTAATGAATATTTATAATCTAAAATCCAACATATATAACACTATGTAACAATTGTTTCTCTAAAAGACATATGCTTGTGTCATTTTTGTATTCATTTTAACTTAATTAAAATAAAGTGTCATTATCACTTACAAGTGGATCCATGGGGTCCCAAAATAGACCCAAAGATTCCCATGGTCGACCATGTATCAACCAATAGGGTTAAGACACGTTTTAGGGTAATTTAGTATTATTATAAAATTATTTTTTAACCCTTATTTACCGGATTTACCCTTAACCATGGTAAATAAAATATTTACCGCAGTAATTATTCAAAATGTCTAAAAATAAAAGTTACCTATTTACACAATTTGAACATCCTGATTCCAAATATGGAATCCATTTTCCTAAATTCAAAACACAGAAGTGGCAGAAATTAATTTAAAATTAATTCCCGCTGTCAAAACAAAAAGCGTGTTTTTAAGAGATAATAACTATCAAAAGATTGACACTCGTTTATGTTCGGTTTAATTGTAAAATTATGTCCAATGACCAACATTATATTAAATGGTAAAAATATATTCTAAATATACTTTAAAACCACTCAAATTCATAATTTATCACTATTAATTATTTTGATTAAAAAAGTTGTTTTTAATTAAAATTTATTAATTTTCACTATTCATCAAAATATGAAAGTTATCCGAAATGTACCAAAATTTCACCTTAGGCTTAATTAGATATTCCGAATCCAAAAATGAATTCCATTTTGAAATATAAAATATATATAATTTTAAAAATTAGGTATTACTATTCACAACAGCTAGTTTAATTAGTTGTGGTGTGTGTTAGAACTCGAGGTTGCGTACAACACACGCTATCACATTATTCGAAGGGAAACGTACCGTGGAAGCTTGGGGTGTTTCATTTTAAATTTTTGATGTCCCCATTTAGTCAAAAAGTTTAAAATATTGTATTTAAAAAGGTTTCACTATTTGAAGTTGATAAAAGTGAAATACTGAAAATGAATTTGTTCTTGCAATATGACTAAGAAACTCATAATAGGGATTCTAAAATTATAAGGATTATATAAAGTTCAAAATGTTGTTAATACTATTCATGACCTTTTTTAATGGTGTGATTGAACTCGGTGTTGCGTGTAGTGCAAGTTATTGAATTATTTTTAAGAAATAACACACTCTGAAATCCTGGGGTGTTACAGTTTTACTTCCCAGGATGGTAATGTATTGAAAAATCATAATCTATGATCAACTTTAAAAACTTCATTAGTGAATGTTGAGATCCATTAGTCTAAATATATACATATGGATTTTATTCTTTATATATATGTTGAACTTCTCACCGTATAGATAATGACACAAAATATTTAATATAAAGATCACAATATCCAATTCAAGATTTCAGTTTGGCCAGTTATGCTCAAGGATTTTTAAGGGGTGGGAAGCATATGATATCACATTTTAAATTTTCATGAGAAAAATAACCAAGCCATTTTTGGGCACATCGCTGTAGATAAAAAATCCTTCCCCAATAGTGGACAATGTGAGTACATGTGTAGTAATTATCCTCTAGTTTTACTCTTTAGAACTCTCACTATATTCATCAATCATAATAAACATTAATCCCTTATTAATTATATTGGTTACTAGGCTTGAAAATCAAGATAAGTTTCTCACAAACTGATGATAGTACCCAAATAAGAAGAGAAAACTACGGTTATCCATTACAGATGGTGGTTTGGGTCATCCTTCAATTTCCCTCATTTTTGAAAGATCTAAAAGTATTCATTTACTATTGATAACATTCCCTACTAAAGTTAATTTCACCATCCAAAACATTTATTTACTATACTCCGCAAAAAAAATTCTTTTTTCAAGGTCTTTAGCACAGAATTCAAATAACCCTCAAGTTTCTCCTCTCTTTTGGTGTAGATTATAATATCCACTATAAATCCTACAATAAATTTGACAAGGTAATCCTTAAAGACTCCATTCATTATGTCTATGAAGATAGCTATAGAATTGGGGAATGAAAATCGAATTACTATGAACTCATATTTCCTATAACTTATATGAAATGAAGTCTTAGGGATATTCTCCTTCTTTAAATTTAAAAGATAATATCCAGACTAAAGATATATCTTGGATTAGTGTTGATCACCACATATTTGATCAAACAAGTCATCAATACATATAAGTGGATACATTTTCTTTTTCATAAAGTTATTGGGATTATGATAATAAATATAGAGGCACATTGAACCATCTTCTTTCATGAATAAAATAACTAGTTATTCCCATAGAAAAACACTTGGTCATATAGAACATTTATCCAGATTCTCATTTAGTATCTTTTTCATATCATCAAGTACAATGATGGATATTATATATGAAGTCCTGGATATAAGAAAATATCTAGATATAAGATAGACCGTGAACTCAAACTCTCATCAAGAAGGAATACCATGAAATTATTCAGGAAACACATCCTCATATTCCCTTATAATGCGCATGTCATGAAGGATTATGTTTTACTCAGTCTCAATTATTTTAGAATGATAGGCTTTACCTTAAGGTAATAATATCCAATCATCAAATGATAATACCAAATTATATTCATATTCTTTATTTCAATTGTATAGAATCAGAGGGTGATTCAGGATACATAGGGTGATTTCTGTCTCTCAACAAATTACATTGGATCTATTTGATAAAAGCTAATCCAAATCTATAAATGCATTTAATTCCATTAAATGTAGTATCAGAAAGTTCTCTAGGAATTATAGAACAATAATTTCAATAGGGGTTGAGTTATATCATTGGTATTTAATAATTGAACCATTTTTCATATTCACTAATAAATTAACTTACATGTTTTGAGGTGGTTTTTGAAGATTTATAACAAACATGTGTGGTATGAAATAATTCATAGAAAAATTGTAATATAGGACAGTTTATATTCTAGAATGGATTCTCACCCTACCTTAAAATATATGATTATAGTTCTAATAATTTTCATCATCTAAAACAGATTTAGTAGTGTGCATTTTGAAACTATTAAACACCTAAGAGGTAAAATATGAATATATGAGGAATAATTCATAAATGACATATATTTATTAACATATAAATTTCTAGGTTTTAATCTATGTAATCTCTTTTATTTTTCATAACATAAAATTTTATGTTCATTTTTTTCCCATCATAATAGTTCATAATGAGCTTTTGAATTTACCAATGCATATCCCCCACATGTGTCAAACCAAGTGTGAATCTAGTCCTTTTTGATGCGCACATGGAAATGATTGAGTTGATAATCAATGTTCTCTATTTGGGGTTATTTCAACTAGGTATAACTGTTCAAATCCACAACCATTTTTATTATCCAAATACTGATTTCATTGCATCGAAACCACTCACTTTATACATTACCAAAACATATGGATTTCTTCCATAGTTTATTCTTATCCCTAATCCTTTGACATAGTTTTTCTAATATTAATCTCTAAAAATAATTACACCTTTCTAGGATTCCAACTATGATGGACCATATCATTATTAAACATTAATTTAGGATTTATTATGCAAATATACACATAATACAATCCTTTAAGTGTGAGAATTATAATGTCTTTAGAAATTTAGAAACATAGAATAGTAATTTCAAAGAAGTATGTAAACACATTATTTAAAACTCATTAACATTTTATTAAATATACCATGATCATCTAGTACTGAATGAGATAAATTGGGGATGTATATATGAAAGGCGTGAGCTATAAAACGTAGTAAGGGAATAATCATTGTATAACATTATGATGGTAATAAATGCTAGTCAAGAGTTATATCAAGCTGATAGAAGAGGGATTCGAACTATAAACATGAACATTGAAGCATGGTATAAGATGATGACATCATGGAAACATATGAATGTGGAAAAATCATAAAACATGAAATCATATTCATAAGTTAAGGATAATAACTTGTAACATCCAGAACCATGTGTAACAAACCCATTCCCGGAGCTGGTCAGTCACATGACCTTAGACGTGCTTCCCCATACTCTAGAGGCTATCGACTAGTGTTGAGGGTCTAATATCAATCATGGGGAAACTATAACCTATTTATCAAAGTAAAACAATAGAGAATGTAAATTAGAATAATAAAATGATATAAAAAATAACCAAACCAAACATGTATCACATGATAAAAAAATAAGAATGAAATATCCAAAATAGAACATTAGATATTCCATCCCAAATATATGTCATGTGTCAATATGCAAGAACCCAAAATAAATAAAGATAATGAAAACCGATAAGAGCAACCCAGATTATGTCAGTTTCCCTCATCCATACTCTATCCCAAATCATCCGTCTAAAAATGGACACCTCACTTTATCCTACCATATAATCATAATTTCTATCCGAGTATTGATCATGAAATCTGAGTAGGTTATGAGTACAACTATGTAGGCCTCCACTAGTGGAATCTAAAACAATATAATGTAAATATTAGTGTATATAGTTGTATAAAGAATAAATTAAAAGGATTAAAGTAAAAAAAATAGATATATTTAATTTTTCTTTTTTAACCGCATAAGCCCCTAGGTTCCCAATCACACCAAAACCCTCAATACCTGCTTCGGCATATGCCGGAGTTTGAACCTTATACAATTCCATGGTTATAATTTATCATTTAAATTCAATTAATATAACATCCAATTAGAATTATAGTCCAATGCCAACATTTTGGGACCAGAATTCCATGTTTATGACCCCATGGGCTTTTGAAGTAGCAGCCTATGTCACGCACTATAACATCCAACATTTTTATTAGATCACTTTTCATTACATGGTACATACATAGGATATTTTAAATTTTGGTTTCTTGGAAATAATGCACCTGATACATAAAAAAATAAAAAATTATTCTAAATCCAATTTATGTAATAATTATGGGTTTATCCAATTTGTATTTACTACATCTCATATCCTTGGGACATACATCAATGGAAAGGGATTAGAATGAATCCCATTAAAGGAAATAGATTAAATGTGATCATGAGGAATATAGATAAGAACATGAATAATATCATTATGGAATTAGAAAGGTAACATGAGGAATATAGTAATAAAAATAATTTGAATCATAACAAGTAAATGTGGCTAAAAATTCATATTAGACATTCATAAGAATATCACTATGGATTGTCACCATGGAGTCGTACATGAAAATTCCCAAGGATATTAACCATGTTATTGTAAAACATTTCATCTCTAGAGATTAATTACCTTAATCAATGAAATAATGTGATATAGAGGTTCAAACATCATATATATTAATTAATATGAGCCTCATATATTATAATCAAATCAAATCATAAAAAAACAGTGGAGAATAAACAATGAATTCATGTTCAAAATCATGGAATTTCAAAATCGCTTAAAGAGATTATCATTATGTCATCTTTAACACATGGTAACAGAATGTGGGTTTCATGTAATAAAATATATCATTTTTTACATAGATTTTAATACCCATGGAAAATAAATAGTTTTAGGTATTCACAAAAGATAATAAAAGGGAAATTCATAAGTAGAGAGAGAAATTTTGAGATGTAAATTTGACAGCATGGCAGGTATAAAATGTGGTTTTAAGAAAGGGTAAAATGAGATGTTATGAAGGAATCTAATTGATAAAACATACTTTTTAAGAAGTGTATGATCAATAGGGTAATAAAATATAGTAATCCTAACACTTAAAAGACACATAAAAAAAGTTCTTGAATTATAGAGAAAGAAGGATAATTCTCTTAACTTGAATAGTTACTCCGGAATCTTGAGGATTGGAACCTTGGGTTATTGAGGACACATTGGGGGACTCCTTGGGAGTAAAAACTACTATAAATTCAGAGAGGATGTACTAGGAGTGAATGGAAATGAAGAAATGGGTGGGTATTTGTAACACCCCTGAGTTTCTATGTGAGTTTTTATGTATTATATCTTTTAAATAAATACAATAAATAAATAATTTTATAAATTAAATGATAGAAATTGCAAAAATATTATTTATAAATCACTGATACATAAATTTCATACAATATATAACCCATAAAACCCACTACTATTTACAATAAAACAACTAGAATTTCACCAAGAAACACTATAAGGCCAATTGTGTAGTTCACATCACCTAAATATGTTATAATAAAAAAGGTTATAAAAAATAAAATAGAAATAATATTGAGAATAAGAGGAAAATATAAAACTATATCGAGAGTAAGGAATAAATTTTAAGAGTTTCTATATTCTTCTCGAATTATTTTGGACTTAGTTATTTATTTCCTTTTTTACTGTTGTAAAATATAACTATTCGTAAGTATCCATTGTTTTTAAATATTAAGTTTAATGCAATTTTAGTCAATATTTTATAATCATAGTATTAATATATTAAGTATTAAAAATTGTTTTAAATTAATTTATGGTTTTTTTAAAGATAATTTTTCGAAAATAAATGTAAATTTATTTAATATATGAAAATATTCTTTTCAATATACTAAAATGTTTTTGATAAATGTATAAATATTTTTAGTAAAAGATAATGTCAACCTTTAGATAACTGGGTAAATCCTCTACTATATGGAAGACCCTTTAGTGTTCCAACCTAGTTGTAATACGTCAACCCATGTAACTAGTTTTCTTGATGATTTAGAATAGCTACCACTTTAAACATGTGATGATATTGGTTCCCTAGTGTTCAAGAAGAGTGTGTAGGTTGCAGCTTGTAGGAGAGCCTATTTATAAGGCCACCACGGTGCGTGCATGTGTCATTGAAAGAATATCACATGTTTTCAGTCTTATAAAGAAGTCCCAAAATCTTATTTGTCTTAATGTGATATGGATATTGAAACCTCAGGATGTGATCTCAACTGTCCATACTAGATCTTTCTCTTCCGAGACATCCAACTCATTTATCTATCAATCTGCCTTCAACATAACACCCGATTTTTAATCAAAGGCTGAGATTTGACACAATGGATGGATTCAATCCAATTCATCTAATCCCTTGCTTGTTTTTAGTTTCACTTCACTAGATATCTTATTTTAAACCGATGGATATGATTCAGTTCAATGAAAGGAATAGATCTAAGCCATCCTTCATTAACCCCAACATCTTCAATCTGGAATTGACCTACCAAAAACCCTCAATTGATATTTCCTTTTCTTATAATCTCTTCATCGACCTATGGAAGACCATATTAAATGAAAACCAAAAGTTGAATCTTACCCTCGACCAGTATATTAAAATAATAACAAACTCATACTGGATTTTATATATGACCAAAATAAAAAATTATTTGGGTTAAACAAACATATATGAACCATCACCATTGATGGTTTTGAATCTTCCATGATGCACATTTATCATAATTGATCTATCAATGTATAAAATAAGTATTAATCTGTCCATCACCCTTGATTTTTCTAGCACCATTGAATCCATTTGATTTAGTTTGCATCACTTTTCCATGAAAAAAGAGATAATAAATGTTTATATAGCTATCATTTTGATGTAAAATGATATTTTCTATTACATCATTTGACTTTTCACAAAAAAATAAAATAGAATCCAACATTACTTTTAAAGACCCCAAAATTTACAACCTTTAAATTTTGAATTGAAAAATATTTTTATGAGACTATTTGGTCTATAAAAGGGAGAAGAATCCCTTTCTTCAATTTTATACATGCAACCATCCTCTCACACCTAGATGAAGTATGTCTATATTATCTTTTCCATTTGAAAAAGGTAAGGGATGGTTTCTCTATTTATTACAAAATTATGATTTTAATTTTTTGGTTTTGTGTAAGGGATTACTATTTTCTGATTCACAAAATTATTATAAAGTATTTTTTAATACATATTTCTAATATATATAAGATTTTATTATTTTCAAAACAATCCACGTATGGTGGGGTTTAGTTTTTCAAATTATATTTGTAATGAGTTATATAATAAATCTTAAAATAAAATATTTTTGATTTTATACACCTAATAACATAATAAAATTATTATATTTTATTATTTTTAATTAAAAAAAATTAACATTTTATGTGATTAAAGCTGTTATAAATTCATGTATGTTAATTACATTATGACATATGGACATTTACTATAAATTTTGACATTTCATGCATGTACCAGTTTAATTTTCACTAAATATTTTATGTATGTACTTATATAGTGAACATATAATTCTTTCATATGAAAATATTTTCAAATTGGATTCTATGTGTTTAAATCAATACATGAATGATAATTATATATCCATTCCATGTATTTTAAGTAATGTATAAATGTAAATGAATTCAGTTGAATTTTTTTCCGAATATTTATTTTGAATGTATGTATATAAATTAAAATATAAATATTTAAATGTTTTTAGTTAGATTATTAAGTTTAAAAAGTAAAAACATTAGTGAAATTATATATGTAATTAAATCAAGATTAAAAATTTTTCAAAAAAAATGGCACTTGAACATTGTAAATATGGTAGGTAATTGGGGAGTGAACCCATCCCTCGACAAGTGGGTGATCCCAAGAAAACCTTCAATGTTTCAAGTGGCCTCAATGTTTTGTTTTCAAAATCTTGTGTTGAGTTTTTTTAGAAACACCACTAGAATATTTTTAAATAAATATTGAGCGTAAGTATTTTTAAAATTCTGAATTATTTTATATATATAAAAAAATTTAATATTATTTTCAAAAGGTGTTTCTAATATTATTTTAATGATATTAAAAAAATATTATCTAAACTTTTTCTCAAAGGTTATTTCCAATGTATGTTTTATTAAAAGGTATTCAAATGATTTCAAAAAATGTTACTAGGAAATTATTTGATCATCCCATGTTTTAAAATTATTTCACAGGCATCTTAAAAGTTCTATTCTAGGTTTCTTCGCTTTTGGAGTTAGAACACATGGAAGAATAGTAAACATATAGTATTATTTTATTTAAACTCTGATATGTTTTTTATTTTTTGTCTAATTTTCCATATCCTAGACTAGAAAAGGTCCTCATTTGTATAATACACATTTTATTTTTCAGATATCTTTTCTAAAAAAAGTTACACAACATGTTTTTAGCACTGAATCTTGACGGAGGGGTTCAAGGGTGTTATAATTGGCATAAAAAGAATTTTTTAGAAAACACTTGAAAATTAGAACCCTTTATTATATTATATATCTATTCATAGTAACATCTTATCTTTAATTTTTAGATGGAAGGAAGGAGAAAATAAACATGTATCTTATCCCTTCCAGATGAACTACATTCTAGGATAATTGTAAATTCATGCTATGAAGAAACTCAACTATATAATTCAATGTAGATTACCTATAAATGAATTTACAACATATATTATACATCAGATATACTCTGACTCTATCAAGGATCAGGATTTTTTTATTATGAGCTCATGTAGATGAAATTATCCTACCATAAACACCAAGGAATGTGTTAGGAATTTCTTTTTAGGTGCTTTACCCTAAATGAGCAACATGAATCCATCCCAACCTTTTATAGACCAGCAGAAGGAGGAGGTCTCCACACATAACATATGTACCAACTTTTATGTTTTTTCTTTATAGGGAGAATATATAATGGTTTAAAAACCTTAAAAGATGGATCACTGAGATTGACCTATAAGAATAAAGTTCATACTACCTTATGTAGTATTATATGGACCATCCTTCTGTAAGAATTACTTTATAGTTTCTACATCTATTAAACCCCACATGCATCAACTGCATATGGGAAAATGATATAGAGGATTTTAATGCTTCCCTAAACCTCAATTTACTTAGAATAAATCCTCAAAACCATGGAGGTCAACTTTTCATACCATGATGTTATGGGTTTAGAGGAAGACCTTGGGGAACTATAAACCCATACTAGAACTTTCAAAACTGATGTTTGAAAAAATTAATCATTAGTGAATTGTGAGGTAATAATTCATTTAGAGGGTGGATCGTATAACAATGAGTTTCTATGTGCGTTTTGATATATTATGTGTCTTAAATAAATTCAGTAACTAAATATGATTCAAAAGGACTTTATTTATTAAATGAATTTGAAGAGTTTTTAAGTGTGTCTCGCATTCCCTTAGACTTAAGTTTTTATAGGACTTTATTTTTTTACCGTTGTAAAATATAACCTCTAGTAAGTATATGTTGATTTTTAATAATAAGTTCAATGTATTTGTAAAAAATATTTTCTAATAGAAGTGTTAATATATTAAGTACTGACATTTTTTTTTAAATTAATTGATTGTGTGTTTTAATGATCATTGTTTTAAAATAAATTTAAATGTTTTTAATCTATGAAAATAATTTTTTAAATATACTAAAATGTTTTAAATAAATATATAAAAGACTTTATTAAAAAATAATTTCAACTTTTGGATAACTAGGGTCATCCCCTACCACATGGAGGAACCATTAGGGGTCAACCCCAGTGGGGATATGTTGACCAAAACAACTATTTAGTTCAATGGTGGATCATGGCTACTGCATTAAGTAGGATGGACCCATGGGTATTTACTGTTTAAGAAGAGGGTGTAGGTCATAGCCTACATGGGAGACCATACGTAAGGCCCCCATGTTGTGTGCATGTATTATTGAAGGATTTAACTTCATGTTCATCCTTATAATGCGGTCCCAGAAATCTATTGGTTTTTTATATTTTACATAGATTGACACCTCGGGACACAATATCTACCATCCATCCTAGATCTGGCTCATTTGATCCATCCACTTCTTTTTCTCGATTGACACCCTTCAACATGACACATGATTTTTTAATCAACAGATGATATTTAACCTAATTGATGGATACGATCCAATCCATTTTATCCTTTAAGTATATTGATTTTTTTTCTTCACTGGATAATCTATTTTATATTGATATATATGGTCCAGTTCAATGGTATGAACAGATATGATCCATCCATCTTCAAACCCATCGTCTTTAATCTGGAATCGACCAACCTAAAACCCTCGACCGAGATTTCTCTCTCTTCCTCTTTTTAAATCAATCCATGGAACACCATATTAATGTTGGATCTAAGGCTACTATTTTATGGAAATGGTTTTTGGTTTGTGTTTTTTTTCATCCTCATTGGGTTGATCCCAGAGTTTGTAAGAAATAACTTCTTATGATTGAGGATAAAAGTAGTATTGAAGGTAGCACATTTTCCTAGTGTTAGAAAAAAATTTGGACCTCAAAATAGGGATTTTGGGTTTGGAAAATGAAATTGTTCCAAAAAGGGAATCGAACTTTGAACCACATAGTGGGAAAATTTCCGGATCATGAAGTGTGGTGTTCTAAAAGGAAAACTATAAACCATGTTTTAGGAACAATTCGTGAAACAAAAAATGGTTCGCGGTTTACAATATTTCTATTCATGGGAAGCCTAATTTTATGCGGAAGGCATGAAGATTTTCGGGATGGCATGTTATTTGTGAAAATTAGGTCGATCAGTTCACAGAAGAGTTCATCCTATGCGAAGGGATGAGTGGTGGTATGCATACCTCGTAGGGAAATGGTTTTTTGGAAGATTAACTGTTCGCAGTGAAGGCGATGTCGTATCAAATATTTTTGAAAACTAGAATTATTGTATTATGAGATTATATTTGTCTATATAAAGATTTCTAATCCATCTGTTGTGGTGAGAATATTGAATTTCATTAAAGTAATTCAACGCTTCAGGAATTTAGCTGAGTCCTAAAAAGGTTTGCGCAGATGACATTTTTTCAAAGGGTTTTATGTAGTCTGCAAAGAGAAGATAGTTACATGTAGGAGAGTATATATGTAGAAGAATAAATCCATCCATGGTTATCAAGTATTACGATAATAAAGTGATGTGGTATATAGAGCAATGAAGTACGCATAAAAATACAGTAAGTAAAGGAAGGCAGTACGCAAAGGAAGGCAGTACACGAAAGGCAGTTTGCGGAGGAGAAGTTGGTCCGCAGTGGAGAAGCAGTACGTGAAAAAATAAGTGAAGGATGTTCATAGATGCAATTTATAGACGTGATACACGTTCATGAGTTTTAGAAATAGTATGCATAGGTTGTATGTAGGGAACTGCAGTACATGGAAGAAGAAGGCCAGTTCACGGACGACAAGTTCACGAACAAATAGTGCACAAAAAAAGTAGATTACATTTATATGGTAAAACATGACTTGAGAAAAATATCTATCAATAGTTAAGGATGCCTAATTTAATTAAAACCCATTGAAGTGACCTTTAGGTCGATAAACTAAGATCAAATTCTTTCCAATGCAGTGAGTAAGGGGGATTCAATAGATGTGATTTAAGGAATACAATGTGATATTCCTAAAACCTTGTAAAGGATTTGTGCTTGGAAAAGACTGAATGTGCTAAACATTTGTTCTCCATATCTAGTGAAGATTAGTTTACTTTTGAAAGAGTGAAAACCTATCAATGTATGCTTCTTGGATGCAGAGCCATGTAAAATTTATGTGTCCTTTCTTTTCATGTGATTGTTTTTTCTTCACTTTCTCATCAGATGGACTTGACAGATTCTTACCAACACGGGAATAAGATCCATCAGTTTAAAAGAAATAGTTTACACCATAATTCACCCCTCCCCTCTCAGGGTGTTCAGAGGTCCTTCAATTAAATGAAAAAAAATTTAAAATATTACCCTTGATCAATATATTAAAATAATAATAAATCTATACTGGATTCGCTATGATATTCGACTACATAATTACCTATGTAAAAAAACATATCTCAATCATCACCACAGATGGTTTTTCATCTTCATAAATGCACTTTTATCATAACTTATCTAACAGTGTATAAAATATGTATAAATCTACCCATCACCGTCAATTTTTTTTCCACCACTGAATCCAATCGATTTAGTTTGCATCTCTTTTCTATGAAAAAAGAAATAATAAATGTTTATATTTCTAACTTTTTCAAATAAAAGGATATTTTTTATTTCATCACTCTCTTTTTCACAAGAAAATCCAATAAAATCCAAAATAACTTTTAAAGCCCCAAAAATTGATCTCCTTATGAATTTAAACC
This sequence comes from Viscum album, assembly GCA_963277665.1. Taxonomy (NCBI): domain Eukaryota; kingdom Viridiplantae; phylum Streptophyta; class Magnoliopsida; order Santalales; family Viscaceae; genus Viscum; species Viscum album. The sequence goes on along the minus strand of OY728155.1, from coordinate 946,990,632 downwards.
AATAGATATTCTTAGGATACTATTTTGTCTATAAAATAGAGATGGACCCCTTTATTCATTTTTATCCATGTAACCATTCTCTCACACCTAGAACCAGTAGACCCATTTGATCTTTTATATTGAAAAAAGTTAAGGTAAAAATTTTCTATTTATTACAAAATTGTGTTTTTTATATTGTGGTCTTGGGAAAGGGATTAATATATTATTATTCAGAAATTTATTATAAAGGATTTGATTATAAATATTTAAAATAGATATATAATTTTCTTCTTTTCAAAAGAACCCCTGTAGGGTAGTATTATGTTTTTAAAGTGATATTTGGAAAGAGTTTTAAAATAAATCATTAAATAAAATATATTTGATTTTATGAACCTAATAACATAAGAAAGTTATTATTTTATATGATTTGTGTAAACAAAAGTTATTATTATATGTGTGTGAAGCCTTTATACATTCATGTATGTCAATTACATTATAAGATATAAAAATTTCTTATAATTTGTGACATTTCATGCATGTACTCGTTTAATTTTCCCTGGATCATTGATGTATGTACATATGTAGTGAATAAAAAATTATTTTATAAGAAAATATTGTCAAAGTAGATTCTATGGGTTTAATGGAATACATGAATGATAATTATGTTTTCATTATTTGTATTTTAAGCATTGTATGGAAGTAAAGGAATTCATTTGCACTATTCTATAGTATGTTTGTTATGAAATTATCTATACAAATTAAAATATAAACATGTAAACTTTTGTAGAAATGTTGTTATGTTTAAAAAGTGAAAATGTAGTAAAAGTATATATATACGTATAAATATGTAAAATTTTTTCAATATTATTTTCACTTGAATATTTTAATTATGGTAGGGAATGGAGGAATGAAACCACCCCTTGGAAAGTGGGTGGGCCCAATACAACATTCAATATTTCAAGTGGTCTTAGTGTTTTCTTTTCAAAATCTTGTGTAGAGTTTTCCACAAATATCATTTGATTATTTTTAAATAAAATTTTAAAGTGTGTATTTTCAAAATGTTGAAGCATTTTCAATACGAAAATAATTTCAATTTTATATTCTGTATTTTTATAATTATTTTAATGGTATTTCAAAAATAATTTCAAAATAATTTGTCAAAGGATATTTTCAAAGGATGTTTTCTAAAAAGGTATTTAAATGATTTAAAAAACCATTACTCGTAAATTTTAGGCTCATCCCATGTTTTAAAATAATTTTCAAAAGTTTCTTAAAAGTTTTAATCTTGGTTTCTTCATTTTTTAGTTAGTACATGCGGAATCATAGTAGGAATATTGTTTTATTTTATTGTAACTTCACAAAATTAGAAGTTGTTGTCTAATTTCCTAGAACAAAGTCCAGAAAATGTTCTCATTTATATAAGAAACTACGTATTTTTTAGATATATTTTATAAAAAATATACAATATGTTTTTAGCATCGAATCCAGAAGCCTGGGTTCGGGGTATTATAATTTTTATTATAAAAATGGAGGATTTGGTTAATAATTTCTGAAATATATGACTTGGAAATATATGTTGTGGAAAAAAAATTTAATTACAAAGGGGTTTTGTCCCATGGTTTTGTACATTTGAGTCATTTTTTAAGATTTTTTAACCCACAAGAACCAAACATAATTTCATATTACTTCTTTTGGCAATGAAAATTAATATTTTCATTGGGTAATGTTTTTAAAATAAATGTTTCCATTTTAGTCTTTGGAAAGTAATTTATAAGTTTGGGAGTTGATTAATATCCATCAAAATACTTAATATAAATAAAATAACATTTTAAGTCATGGATTTTGGTTAATTAATTATTACATCATTATGAAATAATTATAATGTCATTAAACATATTAAAAACCAAAAACTATATTTTTACTATTCCTGATAAAATAAAGTATTTTATAAAATTCTCATAAATACACCCAAACTTAATTTCATCAAGATGATTTTAAAAATGATGTTTATTTTATGAGGATAATTCTCTATCTATGATAATTTTAACTTTTTAATATAAAAATCCATATTTATTAAAAAAAATAACGGGTTATAATGCATAGTAAAATTATTGACGCTTAAAAATTTCCTAGGTAAAAACAATCATATCTGATAATTTATATTAAAAATGTGGTTTTAACAAACTATTTCATTAAAATGAATATTATTCAGAATACCTTTTTTTATTATAAAAAATTTATATCTTTAAAATTGTGTAAGTTTTACTCAAATTTTTAATTTTCAAATTTGTCACATTAAACATATATGTTATTAAGAAAAACTATTCTTAAAAAATAATTTGTGGAATAATAATTTTATTTATAAAAAGGAATCACACATTAAGTAACTAAGTTAGGGAGACATAACCCCTTATAACACCTGCATGTGACATAAGGTTAGGTGTTTGGTGGTGATAGATTCATGTGGCGGCTTAGCTAACATCGACCATGTGGAAATTTACACTAACTCGAACTTCTCATCTAGGTAATTTCTTTCAACTTTCACTTGTTTAATATTTTATTGGTCTTGGTTAGGGGTGAACCCAAGTGACGTTACCTCCCTACTATGTTCTCAAAAATGAGCTTCATATGGCATGATGCAACAGGTTGAGGCCATCACTTCTCATTTGTACATTAATTATCCTTTTTCATTTACACTTATAAACATTATTTTTAACCTTAAAATAATTACCAATATTAGAGTTTCTGACTATCATGTTGACCAACAACCATATTTGGACAAAAATCATATAATGGATGAATATCGATTGTCACATTTACATTTACACCCACTTCATTATCAAGAAGATATGGTTTTATTATGTATAATATAATATAAAAAACATTTTCTTAGGAAATAAATATCATTAAAAAATATGGATTTTCACATTCTTCCCCCTCAGTAAATTTCATTCCTAAAATTTCAACGCGTTATCTCAGTTGATAAAAGGTGAGGGTTCTTTTTTCTCACTATTCCCTATGGTTCCCGCATCTCTTATTCATATTTATTATTCTTCAATAAAACTTTTGTTAGGTGGGTAGTTGTAACGCCCGAGACTTTTATAAGAAATATTTTGTTTTTATCAAAGGAATCTTTCACTACACGCAACACTAGCTTGGATTGCTTTACACGCAACCGCAGCCTTCCTCGATAGCTTGCATTCTACGCAATACCGAGTTTCACTAAACAATGATATGCTATTAAAATATTATTAAAACTAGATGTTATGAATAGTAATAACCAATTTTTGAAATTTTATAAATTTTATTTTTCAAAATGGACTTCATTTTTGGATTCAGAATATCGAAATTAGCCTAGGGTGAAATTTTGGTATTTTTCTGAAAACTTTCAATTTTTGATGAATAGTGAAACCACTAAGTGGTAGTTAAAAAAACTGAATTTTTCATAAAACTTAATTTTACCACTTCTGTGAGTGGAATTTCAAAACTCCGAGAGACACAGTTAATATCAAGGACTAAAATATGGTTCAATGAGATGAAAATAATTTTTGGTGAATAGTAACTTTTTACTTTTTTTACCACTGTTAAAAGTAAATAGGGTAATTAAGGGTAAACATGTTATTAATATTACACTAACACATGTCCTAATGATATTTAATAAGTTCAATTCGACCAAAAACAACCTTAGTAATAAAATATGACCATTTAGGCCCACTTCGATTAGATTATGACATTTATTATTAATTTATTCAAAGAAGGGTTAAAACAGTTAAAATAAAAGTTTAATAAGTAAATCATTTTTAATATGGGGTTATACATAAGCTAAATTCGACAATAAATATTAATTATAAAGATAAAAAAAATTTCCTACATTATGGTATTTTATTTTAATTTTTAGACATTAAATAATTTAATTTATTTATGACACAACGATGATGTACTAATTATCTTATTAATAAAATATTGACATAATTGATGTTATAAATACCCAAATAAATGTAATTTGAGATTATTTATGATTTAAACTAATTTTATAGGTTAATAGGGCATGTTAGGATTGATTTAAATAACTTTGTTTTAACTAATCATTCTGTTATGATTTTCACAAAAATCAATTACTAAATAGTGTCAAAATTGACATAAAATAGTTTTTAAAACAAATATTATATTATTAATTGTTATTTTATTCCTAAAAATATAAGATTCAAAAAAATGACTTAGATAAGGTTATATATATTAATAATAAACAACTTGGTTTTCGTTTGGCTTGATATAGTATGTTTATTAACATTATAGTGTCAGAAAACAAGAAGACACGGTAAAAGTTAAATTAACTAACTTAAAGTTAAATCTAAATGATAAGGTTAAAATTGATACCTAAACTTGTCTAAATTCTATTTGATGAGAGGATTTAGACCCATACCCACCTTAGCTTCGGAATATATCAATTTTGAGCTATTAAAAACCTAATTTGACTTTATAATAAAATAATATTTTTAGTTATTCCAAAGGTGCCCCTCTCCTCCCTTATAAAAGGGAACCTACTCCCTCTCTTCCTCACACCACTTTGAGACTTCAAGCTCGTCCAAACCCTGCCAATTTATTCTCTCCACTTCCCTAGAGACATCCTAGAGGTCCTGGTCTTCTTCAAAGACCAATTTTAGTGCCCTAAAAGGAGGTCTCAAAGAAGGGCTTCAAAGAAGAGGTAATGTCCGTTACCGATTCTTTCATCTTTATTTCTTCTTACACTTCTTCTTATTTTGTTTTTTCATTATGAAGTAATAACATAATTATCAATAATATAATTATATGTTATTATAAGTATGAAACAATCCTATTTCACTATCTATCCACCCTATGGAAAACGAAATCACCACGCGTGCGTACATACGGAATACCGGCTCCACGCTGTGGTGTAATCTATTTTCCACCACCACCTTACTTGGATAGGTATAATGGTGTAAAGATGACTATATATGATTATTGTAAAGTGATATTGATTCTGAAATAGTATATATACACTCCAATACAATTCCACAATCATGGGAACGATATCATCGCTCGTGCGTATGTACGGAATACCGTCTCCACAATGTGATGCGACTCGTTCTACATGATATTCATTGCATAATAATTATATAAATGAATTGAATGAATTAATATGATATATATTACACTAATACCATTCTGGAAATGAGGTATCTATAACCTAAAAAGAAAAATATGAATTTATTTGACAAAACGCGCATAAGAACAAAAAGTAATAAGCACCCGAATAACAAGTAGTAATGAAATATTACTAATAAGAAGCTAAGAATATGACCATATATGATATCATAAAAATAATTAGGATTATGGAATAATTCAATAACATTATTTAAATCATTATATAGGAGGTTCGGACACTTACTAAGCAAATTGGACCTAAGGTAAGGGAAAATCTCTCAATCTCAATTTTTATCCGAGATTGTTTATACTTCAGAATTTACTGGGGAATATTTATCATCCACATCCATGTTTCATCAATATGTAATATTTATATCCTTATACAATAGTTTATATCCAATTTTACTCTTCGGTGAGTTTTTAGTAAAAGATATGAAATGAATCTTTTGTCGTTTTTCATACGAGGTACTTTTTTTGACTTTTCCGACAAAAGTACGAGAAGAATGTTTTTTTAACTTATACGGCATGAAAGGATTTTTAAAACATTATTTCCAAGAATCTTCCTTTACAAGTTTTCAAGTTTATTTTTAATCAACTTTTTTTAGTTTAATATTGTATGACATGTAGAGAAAAGAAAATGTTTTTGATGTAGAAAGGATATTTTCCTCAAGAATGGAGTTCAAGTGTTTTATCAAAATTATTTTCCATCTAAGATAATATAGGGTTCTGTTTCTATCACTATTATTACATTGATTTGATTATTTTGTGATGGAATTTTTTTTATTAATTCCTTTATCTTATATGAATTGTTTTATGATGTCCTGTTGTTTAAGAATCCCATTTTTATTACATGGGTTATGCAATGACGTGTGATTTATGATTTTGTGGCACACATAAGAATGGTATCATTATGAGATGGGTGGGACCTATATCTCCCTCCAATGCATTGGTTAAAGATTTTATATCTCATGAGATAGACATGGCGGGAACGTCAGGTTAAACCGGTTCTGTGAAATAGGACTGAAACGAGGAGTGAACTCGGTTCAGAAATGGACTTTGTCCACTAAGATAGTCTTGGCAATGAGTCTTGACTAATAAGAAATTATTCTCTATGATTATGTGTGTATGCCGCAAAGTTTCATGTTTTAAGTTATAATTATTGTGATTACATTTCACTACTATGATTTATCCCATGTTATGAAATTATGATCTCTTTTGCAGGTTAAGATTTCCAAAAGTTATTTTCTTATGAATATGATGTGATTGATATTTCTTTTGGTTACCCTTACTAAGTATTTGATCTCACCCTTTTGTATGTTTTCATTCCCCAGGTCAGGAAGAAGGATATTAAGTAAGATATTCCAAAAGGGACTATAGATATGATGAAATAAATGGGAGACAGTGTAGACACTTTATGAACCAGTTGTTTATGTTTCCCAGTTTCTAAAGACACTATACCTATATGGTCCTTTCATGGTTTTGTTATATGTTGTAATAAGTATTCTTCAATTTTGAAGTATTAACAATGTATGTAAATTATGGGTCATTATAGTTGGTATCCGAGGAAAGGTATAGTCAACCTTTGGAAACTAGGATGTGAAAGCCTTAGTAGGAACCCTACGGATAATTATAAGCATAGGACACAAACTAAGTGTTTTAGAAATGGCCATGAATAACCTATGATAAGACCTTAAGTGTGAAATTTTATTCTTGATTATGTGGTTTTCCTATTATAATTAGTGTTTCTCACACTATTCTTCTTGGTTTTAGTCAATGGTTGGAACCCGAAGGACCCGTGTTAATGCGGAATGAGACGGGCAATGAAATGATTTCCCCCCTGAGCAACCAAACATTATGGGAGCTGGAATGAAAAATCTTGTAGTCATGCTCACACAACTTTCTCAAGCTATGAATCATGCAGGACTTCCAAACGTGCAAAGGAAGGAGCAACATTCTGTTGAATCCTTCATGAGGCAGCGTCCACCTTCTTTCAGCGGGTCTACTGATCCATTAGTTGTTGAACAATGGATTAGTACTACTGAAAAGATATTTTTAGTTCTTCAATGTTCTGAACATGATAAAGTCATCCTAGCAGTGTATCGTTTTGAAGGAGATGCTGATCAATGGTGGAATATTATTAAGAATATGAGGCAAAGGGATGAAATTGAGTCCATGGAATGGGACGAGTTCAAGAACTTATTTTTCAATAAGTACTTCCCTCGTATTCTCTGAACAAAGATAGAGAAATAGTTTCTTGAACTGAAGCAGAAGGATGATGAATCTGTTGGTACCTATGAAGTAAATTTTACAAGACTTGCAAGGTACGCTTCTGGTATTATTATCAAACCTGAGAGTAAGATCAATCGATTCTTTAGTGGCTTAAAACCAAGTCTTCGAAGGGCGTTAGCCATAAGGGACTTCAATAGATATGAGGAAAGCGTTCAATGTGCTCTCAAAGTCGAGATGGATATTGGACTAACCCATCATTCATATGGGATTGATAAGAAAAGGAAAAGGAATTCAAAGGAAAATCTAAAGATCACAATGAAAAGAAGATGAGATTTCCCTTATTCTCAAAGGAAAATCTAAAGATCACACGGCTTTCTGTACAAGGTATGGACACTATGAATTTATAGTGATGCCGTTTGGTCTTACTAATGCCTCTTCTATCTTCATGGATCTGATGAATAGAGTCTTTAGAGACTATCTTGATCAGTTTTTGGTAGTCTTTATAGATGATATTCTGGTATATTCAAATAGAAAGGAAGAACATGAAGATCACTTGAGAATTATATTGAAGACCCTGAGAAAGGAGAAGCTTTATGCCAAATTTCCCAAGTGTGAATTTTGGCTTCGAAAAGTTTCATTTTTGCGTCACATAATCTCAAAAGAGGGGATATCTGTGGATCCAGCAAAAACAGAGGTTATCGAAAGATGGTCAAGACCAACAACAGTAACTGAGATCCGAAGTTTTCTTGGTTTGGCTGGATATTATCAACGTTTTGTGAAAGATTTTTCAGGATTATCTAATCCACTCACCAAGTTGACTCAGAAATGAGTTAAGTTTGTTTGGACGGAGGAATGTGAAGAGAATTTCAAGGAGTTGAAAAGAAGGATATCCAGTGCACCTGTGCTCACACTGCCATGTAGCGGAGAAAGGTTTGTGATCTATAGTGATGCATCCAAGAAGGGACTGGGGTGTGTTCTTATGCAAAATTATATGGTGATAGCTTATGCCTCATGATAGTTGAAAATCCATGAGCAAAATTACCCAACACATGATTTGGAGTTAGCTGCGGTAATCATTGCATTAATGATTTGGAGGCATTATCTTTATGGAGAAAGGTGTGACATTTATACTGATCATAAAATTTTAAAGTATATTTTCACACAAAATGAGATGAATATGCACCAAAGAATATGGTTCGAGCTGATTAAGGATTACGACTGCTCAATTCATTACCACCCTGGGAAAGCAAACAAGGTGGCAGAAGCATTAAGTCGACAAGACCATGCTAGTTTATCCATGATGAGGATCACAAAAGATCCAATATTTATGGATTTACAAAGGATGGATCTTAAAATTATAATGGAAGGGGGTAAATTGTACCTTTCTCAAATGAATGTTCAACCATCTATACATGTGAAGATTAAAGAGGCGCAGAAAGAATATGTAGAGTTACAAAAGAGGGTGAGAAATATTCCTGAATTCAGCCTTGATTGTGATGGTATAATAAAGTTCAGGAATTGGGTTTGTGTTCCTCCCATCCCCGAATTAAAGAAGGATCTTATGGATGAGGCTCATAGTTCTTTATTCTCTATTCATCCTGGAAGCACGAAGATGTGTAGGGACTTGAAAGAGTAATTCTGGTGGGATGGAATGAAAAGAGATGTTGCTGAATATGTCTCTCGATGCTTGGTTTGTCAGCAAGTTAAAGCTAAGAGACAGAAGTCTAAGGGGATGTTACAACCATTCCCATACCTGAATGGAAATGGGAAAACATCACTATGGACTTTGTCACATGACTTCCTAAATCATCCAAAGGCAATAATGCTATCTGGGTCATAGTTGATCGTCTTACAAAGTCTGCACACTTTATTTCTATTAGAGAGGATTTATCTCTAGATCAGCTTGCCAAGATATATGTGAAGGAAGTGGTAAGATTGCATGAAGTACCACTTTATATTATATCTGATCAGGATCCGAGATTTACCACAATGTTCTAGCGAAGTCTTCAGCATAATCTAGATACAGAGTTGAGTTTCAGCACTGTTTATCATCCTCAGACAGACGGTCAGTCTGAGAGAACAATTCAAGCTCTAGAAGATATGTTGAGAGCTTGATCTATGGATTTCAAAGGTGGTTGGGATCAACACCTAGCTTTGGTGGAATTTTCTTATAATAATAGCTTTCACTCCAGTATTCAGATGGCTCCTTATGAATCTCTCTATGGAAAGAAATGCAGGACTCCAACTTGCTGGGATAAAGTTGGGGAAAGAAAGCTATTAGGACCTAATCTTGTTGATGAGATGGTAGAAAAGGTCCGATCTATTCAACAACACATAAGAGCAGCTCAGAGTCGACAGAAAAGTTATGCCGACAACTGAAGAAAAGACCTAGAGTTTGAAGCGGGTGATAAAGTGTTCTTATGAATATCTCCCTGGAAGAGGGTCATGAGATTTGGAAAGAAGGGGAAGTTGATCCCTAGATATATCGGTCCTTTCGAAATAATAGATCATGTTGGAAAGGTAGATTACCGATTGGTGCTTCCACAAAATCTCTCTCAAGTTCACGATGTGTTCCATGTATCTCTTCTGAGAAAGTACATACTTGATCCTTCACATGTACTCAGCTCAGAAGTTGTACCGCTGGAGCAAGATCTTTCTTATGAAGAACATCCGATAGAGATTCTGGATCGTAGCGAAAAAGTCCTACGAAACAAGACCACTCGATTTGTGAAAGTTTTATGGAGGAACCACCAATTAGAAGAAGCTACTTGAGAGCTTTTGGATATGATGAGGGAGAGGTATCCTCATCTTTTTGTTACAAAGTGACGAATTTCGAGGGCGAAATTCATTTTAAGGGGGGTAGAATGTAATGCCCGAGACTTTTATGAGAAAAAATTTTTTTATCAAAGGAATATTTCACTACACACAACACTATCTTGGCTTGCTTTACACGTAACTACGGCCTTCCTCGATAGCTTGCGTCGTACGCAATACCGAGTTTCACTAAACAATGATATGCTATTAAAATATTATTAAAACTAGCCATTATGAATAGTAATAACCACTTTTTGAAATTTTATAAATTTTATTTTTCAAAATGGACTTCATTTTTGGATTCAGAATATCGAAATTAGCCTAGGGTGAAATTTTAGTATTTTTCTGAAAACATTCAATTTTTGATGAATAGTGAAACCACTAAGTGGTAGTTAAAAAAACTGAATTTTTCATAAAACTTAATTTTACCGCTTCTGTGAGTGGAATTTCGAAAATCCAAGAGACACGGTTAATATCAAGGACTAAAATGTGGTTCAATGAGATGAAAGTAATTTTTGGTGAATAGTAACTTTTTACTTTTTTTATCACGGTTAAAAGTAAATAGGGTAATTAAGGGTAAAAGTGTTATTAATATTACCCTAACACATGTCATAATTTTATTGGATAAGTGAAATTCGACCAAAAACAACCTTAGGAAGAAAATATGACCATTTAGGCCCACTTGGATTAGATTAGGACATTTATTATTAATTTATTTAAAGAAGGGTTAAAATAGTTAAAATAAAAGTTTAATAAGTAAATAATTTTTAATATGGGGTTATACATAAGATAAATTCGACTATAAATATTCATTAGAAATATAAAAAAATTTCCTACATAATGGTATTTTATTTGTAATCTTTAGACATTAAATAATTTAATTTATTTATGACACAACGATGATTCAGTAATTATCTTATTAATGAAATATTGACATAATTGATGATATAAATACCCAAATAAATGTAATTTGAGATTATTTAGGATTTCCACTAATTTTATAGGTTAATAGGACATGTTAGTATTTATTTAATTAACTTTTTTAAAACTAATCATTCTGTTATGATTTTCACAAAAATGAATTACTGAATATTGTCAAAATTGACATAAAATAGTTTTTAAAACAAATATTATATTATTAATTGTTATTTTATTCTTAAAAATCTAAGGTTAGGCCAAATTACTTATATAAGGTTATATATATTAATAATAAACAACTTGCGGTTCGTTTGGCTTGATATAGTAAGTTTATTAACCTTATAGTGTAAGAAAATAAGAAGACACGGTAAAAGTTAAATTATCTAACATAAAGTTAAATCTAAATGAAAAGGTTAAAATTGATACCTAAACTTGCCTAAATTCTATTGGATTAGAGGATTTCGAACCATACCCACCTTATCTTCGAAATATATCAATTTTTAGCTATTAAAAACCGAATTTGACTTTATAATAAAATAATATTTTTAGTTATTCCAAAGGTGCCCCTCTCCTCCCTTATAAAAGGGAACCTCCCCCCTCTCTTCCTCACACCACTTTGAGCCTTCAAGCTCAGACAACCCCTGCCAATTTCTTCTCTCCTATTCCCTAGAGACATCCTAGAGGTCCTGGTCTTCTTCAAAGACCAATTTTAGTGCCCTAAAATGAGGTCTCAAAGAAGCGCTTCAAAGAAGATGTAATGCCTGTTTCCGATTCTTTCATCTTTATTTATTCTTCCACTTCTTCTTCTTTAGTTGTTTCATTATGAAGTAATAACATCTGTATCACTCATATACTGATATGTTATTATAAGTATGAAACAACCCTATTTCACCATTTATCCACCCTACGGAAAACGAAATCACCGCGCGTGCGTACGTACGGAATACCGTCTCAATGTCGTGGTGTAATCTATTTTCCACCACCACCTTACTTGGAAGGATATAATGGTGTAAATAATGACTATATATGATTATTTTAAAGTGATATTGATTCTGAAATAGTATATATACACTCCAATACAATTCCACAATCATGGGAATGATATCATCGCTCGTGCGTACGTATGGAATACCGTCTCCACGATGTGATGTGACTCGTTCTACATGATCTTCATTGCATAATGATTATATAAATGAATTTAATGAGTGAATATGAAATATATTACACTAATACCATTCTGGAAATGAGGTATCTATAACCTAAAATGAAAAATAAGAATTTATTTGACAAAACGCGCATAAGAACAAAAAGTAATAAGCACCCGAATAACAAGTAGTAACGAAATATTACTAATAAGAAGCTAAGAATATGACCATATATGATATAATAAAAATAATTATGATTCTGGAATAAGTCAATAACATTATTTAAATCATTATACATGAGGTTCAGACACTTACGAAGCAAATTGGACCTAAGGTAAGGGAAAATCTCGCAATCTCAGATTTTATCCGAGATTGTTTATACTTCAGAATTTACTAGGGAATATTTATCATCCACATCCATGTTTTATCAATATGTAATATTTATATCCTTACAAAATAGTTTATATCCAATTTTACCCTTCGTTGAGTTTTTAGTAAAAGATATGAAATGAAACTTTTGTCGTTTTTCGTACAAGGTACTTTTTGACTTTTCCGACAAAAGTACGAGAAGAATGTTTTTTTTTAAATTATACGGCATGAACGGATTTTTAAAACATTATTTCCAAGAATATTCCTTTACAAGTTTTCAAGTTTATTTTTAATCAAATTCTTTTAGTTTAAAATTTTATGACATGTAAAGAAAGGAAAATGTTTTTGAAGTAGAAATGATATTTTCCTCAAGAATGGAGTTCAAGTGTTTTATCAAAATTATTTTCCATCTAAGATAATATGGGGTTCGGTTTCTATCACTATTATTACATTGATTTGATTATTTTGTGATGGAATTATTTTTATGAATTCCTTTATATTATATGAATTGTTTTATGAGGTCATGTTGTTTAAGAATCCCATTTTTATTACATGGGTTATGAAATGATGTATGATTTATGATTTTGTGGCACACATAAGAATGGTATCATTATGAGATGGGTGGGACCTATATCTCCTTCCAATTCATTGGGTAAAGATTTTATATCTCATGAGATAGACATGGCTGGAACAGCAGGTTAAACCGTTTCAGTGAAACAGGACTGAAACGAGGAGTGAACTCAGTTCAGAAATGGACTTTGTCTACTAAGATAGTCTTGGAAATGAGTCATGACTAATAAGAAATTATTATCTATGATTATGTGTGTATGCCACAAAGTTTCAAGTTTTAAGTTATGATTATTGTGATTACATTTCACTACTATGATTTATCCCATGTTATGAAATTATGATCTCTTTTTCAAGTTAAGATTTCCAAAAGTTATGTTCTTATGAATATGATGTGATTGAAATTTCTTTTGTTTACCCTTACTGAGCATTTGATCTCACCCTTTTGTATGTTTTCTTTCCACAGGTCAGCAATAAGGTTATTAAGTAATATATGCCAAAAGGGACTATAGATATGATGAAATAAATGGGAGACAGTGTAGACGCTTTTTGAACCAGTTGTTTATGTTTCCCAGTTTCTAAAGGCACTATACCTATATAGTCCTTTCGTGGTTTTGTTATATGTTCTAATAAGTATGCTTTAATATTGAAGTATTAACAATGTATGTAAAGTATGGGTCGTTATAGTAGTATTTTTTCATAGAACCTTGTCTCTATGATCCATGATCCTTACTATATGATTTCAATAAGAGAGTTCATGTTCTAGTTGTACCAACTCTAGATTCAGTACATGTGAGGGATCTGGTATATACTTACTCACGAGATATACATGGAATAAATCATGAACATGAGAAAGATTTTGTGGAACCTCAAGATGATAGGCTAGTGATTCTATGCGATTAATGATTTCATAACGGTCAATGTCCCTAGGGTTAAGATTCCCTTTCTTCGCAATATGTATGAATCTCTTTCATTGTGATATTCAAAGGAAAAAATTTGTCCCAAACATAAAACTCCATGTCTATTCAATGATTCCCATCAATTCTCTTCTTCTGACTCGGAGAAAAATTTATATGTTGTTGGATATAATGAACCTCCTCTGTCATCTACTACACATGATTATTCTCAGGCATCATTCTCTCACAAACTTGATCCCAACAAGTAGAATTTCAAAATCAATTCCCAGATATGGATTTATAGGGTGCTGTTTGAATACTCAATTGTAATCTATTGTTGTATGAAAACACAATTAATGGGAGTTATTGATCCCATCCAAAATTAAATTACCTTGATAAATTCCATAACATGTCCTTGGGTGTCTAAATAGTCCTTCAGATTGGCCGTCAATTTGAGGGTGATAGGCCATATTGGAATTCAGTTCACTATTCAGATCATGTTGAAGACATCTCTAGAATTTAGATGTGAATATTGAATCATGGTTATAATTTTTTGAATGTGGCTCCCCATAATCCCTCACAACTTCATTTATGTATATATCGACAAGTTAGTCAAGAGTTAATTCATCCCAAATAGCGATGAAATGGGAAGTCATGGTGAGTAAATTCACTATAAACCATATCACATGGTTTCCTTTTGATGTTCTTGGAAAAATGGTGACAAAGTACATTTTGATATTTTCCCACTTCCATGATGGTGTGGGTAGTGGTTGAAATACCCCTTTAATAATTTATTGCTCTACCACCAGTTTCTGACATACTAAGCACCTTACAGTGTATTTGGCAGTCTCCCTTTTACCAATTATCCCATCAATAATGATCATAAAGGTCCCTATAAATTTTAATGATTTAGGATTTATAGATAATGTAGAGACATGAGATTCATCCATTAGTTATTTATTTATCTCTAGGATATATGGGGAACATATCCTTGTAACAAATTTTAGTACACCTTATTCATCAATATTGATCTCGGAAAACTTTTCATTCATCACATAATCTATCTTATTTATTAACAAAGCATCTTCACTTTGATCTTTCTTCATATTATCTACTAATTATGGGTCAGAAATAATTTGGGATAGGATTTATGATTTCCCTTCCCTCACAATTTCCATGCCAAACCTTGATAGGTAATTGATCAATGGATCTCTTTGAACTCTCATCATTTTCATCACAATAGTTTCTTTTCTACATAATGCATAAGTGATTTTTTAATGCTTATAGGGTTGTAATGAATTGAAAAATAATATTATTTAAGAAGTTCCAACCATAACCAATGTATCATGATCAATTAATTCTTTGAGAATATGTACTTTAATCATTGTTTGTTTATTTATATATAACATTTTCCCCATAAATATAGTGCCTCTATATATTCAGATCCAAAATAACAATAGCTAGCTCCAGATCATGCCTAGGATATTTCTGCCCATGAGGCTTTAACTATCGAGATTCATAAGCAATCACCTTTTATTTTTCATGAGGAAACACCCAATCCTATTCAGAGATGCATTTATAAAAATAAAAAAAATCCTTCTCTGACATAGGCCAGAGTTTACACAGGTGCAGTAACCAATCTTCTCTTCAGTTCTTGGAAAGTTTCTTTACACTTCTTTTTCCAGATAAACTTATCCCATTTTTTAGTTAACTTCGTTTTTGGATTAGAAATAAATTAATAGTTTTTCTGAAACCTTCTATAATATCTTAATAAACCAAGGAAAATAAAAATCTCAATTAATATTGTAGGATGAGACCAGTCCTCTACATAATTTTTCTTGGCAGGGTCAGCTGATATTCTTAAATTGGTTACAATTTCCCACAAAAAAGAAACTTTTTTGTAACTGAAATGTAGATTTTTTAAATTTACAAAATATCATTTCCTTCCTCATAGTTTTCAACATAACTCATAGATGATCCTCATGCTCCAAGTGACTTTTAGAATATATCATTATATTGTCAATAAAAACTACTGAAAATTTATCAAGGTAGTCATTAAAGACTATTCATAAAATCCATAAATATAGTAGGACCATTAGTCAAGCCATATGGAATAAAAACAAACTCAAAATTAGTGTATCTTAATCGAAAGGTAAAATTTTGAATATCGCCTTTCTTCACCCTCAATTAATGATAACTAGATCAAAGATGAATCTTATAGAAGAATGATCTCCATGATCATGGTTAAATAAATCATCAATCCTTTGAAGAGGGTACTTGTTCTCCACTATGATCCCATTATGTTCTGTATAATCAATGCATAACCACATTTATACATCCTTCTTATTTAAAAAGATTACATGTGCTCCCTAAGGAGAAACACATGTTTGTATAAATACCTTCTCTAAAAGATCTTGAAGTTGTCTTCCTAATTTCTATATATTCACACATTCCATTCTATATGACTTATTTGATATCAGCTTGTATCTAGCTATGAGTTCAATGGATAACACTACCTCTCTTTATAATAAAGGTCTGTGAAAATCATTAGCAAATGATTCAATGTATTATTGAATCATGGGGACATCTTCTATTAATATACATTCATTTCCTTCTTTGTCTTCACTAATCATCTCTACAAAAAATCCTATGGGAGGTGCTTCTTGTCAAAGATTAGGTAGATATATTTATCCTTTGAAAATAACTGTAGGTTTTTTATTAAAGACTACTAATATTTAAATTATTATATATTTGATCTTAGTATTATACTTTGATATTTAGTCTAAACCTATTATAGTGTCGACTTCCACTATGGTAATGACTACTGGATTTTCTATGATGATGTAATTTCCAAAGTCAAAAATAGAGTTTCTATATACTATTTATTCTTGGATAATTCCATCAGGATTCGTGATTGATAAGTCTACTTCTAGTAGTTAAGGGATTGATTATATATTCATTACAAAAAAGAGGAAATAAATGAATGTGTTGAACTAGATTCAAGAAAAGTAATTTCTAGATTTCATAGAACAATGATAGTACCTACCACCACATTATTTAGAGATTCTACTTTATCTGTCATGATAGAAGATTCCAAACCTATCTCCCATGGACTATGTTATAGTTGATTGTGATTCACCTCAATTACCATCTGATTGAGATAGGGATTAGAAAAGTTCCCAAGATGGTCACTCATGATATATTGAACTTCATGCTGGGCCTGCGCCATCTTCCCTTTGTTCTTTTTGGGTTGAGAAGTTAAATATTCACTAACCCATGATAATTTCAATCTATATGAATTTCTATTCCACACTTTTTACATTTTTTACTCCTAAGAAATAAGTTCCCCGAATACTTTTCCCAACATTTATTGGACATGGGATGATACACTTAATTTCTTCTTCTTCTATGATCAATGTTCCTCCCTATGTTAGGATCAATAGCTCTCTTATTTTCATTAAACTTATTTGACCACTGTGTTTCTCCAAACTCATATTAAAACTTGATAACACTCCTAAATATCTTCTCATAGCTTTCATAGTCCTTATTGGCAAGAATCATCTGTAGTTCAGATCATAGTCCACCTAATAATCTATCAACCTTTACCTCAGGATCCAAAACCAATCTATATGTATATCAAGAAAGTCTTGTAACATTAATCTCATATCTCCCCACTGATTCATTTTCCATATTAATTAGATCAAATAATTTTTTATACATTTTCATTATCATTTAATGGGGGACATAATTATGGAAAATTATTCCCCTAATCTCTTCTTACTCCATAACATAAATCTCCCTTCTTGATTTAGTGTTTTTAATCAGTGATTGATCAGCTTCTCATTCTTAATAGTATATTACTAGGGTGACTTTCTCTTGCACTGAACATTATAGTACATAAATGATATTTTCTATAGATCTTATACAATTTTTAACAATAAATGGGTTGGTAGATCTACTTAATAAAATGGTCATTAATTCATAAAGGACTCAACAGTAAGTTTTTCCCTTCAAGGGGAATACAATCTACTGATTTAATTCAAGTTATTAATCTGTAATCAAGATGGTTCATTAATCATTCTCATGAATTTTTCCATTATATCTTCTATTAGTGGGGTTTCAGTGCATCATCCTTTACAAACATCATTTATGAAGTTCCTCCTATTTTATTCCATTTTCAAAAAGAAGAAAAAAACTTAGTGAGAAACAAGTTTCTTATAACAATATTATAATGCTAAATTAATTTGTTTTCGTAAAAAATCATTCATAAATATGTTATTAATTAACAAAAATTACATTTTAAATATCTTTTATAATGGATTTTATGAAGAATTTGATTAATCAAACATATCCCCTAATAATATAAAACTAGGAGTGAAATAAATCCTAGCATCAAGAACTAGTTCCCATTTGAGTCTAGGTTAAAGTGGTGTTCTTAGTTGTTACCCCAAGATACATATATACCATAACCACATCCACTTGTTCGTATCGAGATAGGGATTTCTATTCTCAGAAACAACTTACTTAATACTTCATCAAAATACATGGATTCTTTCCTATATTTAAACTTTTCACTAGGGTAATTCCAAAAAATTTCAAATACTTATAAAAATAACAAAACAATCCTTTGATACTATTTATGGAATCCATTATTTTTATTACATAAATTTTCATTGCATGGTACATATAGAGAATATTTTAATGTTTAGTTTCTTCGAAATAATGTACATAATAAATTATAACATAAAACATTATTATAAATCAACTTGAAAACATCATCATGGTTTCACCATAAGTAAAATTACCACATCCCATATCCTAGATACATACATAAAAGTAAATGGGTGGGCATGAATCCCACTACGGTAAAAATATTAACATGTGACCATCAAGAATATCAATAAAAACATGAGGAATACCATTACGGAATGATAAAGGGATCATGAGGAATATCATAATAATAAAATCATGAATCATACCATATAAATGTGGCTACAAAAATTAAATGTGTAATTCTTAATCATATAATCAACTTTAATCCACAAGGTGTCATAAATTTAAATTACTAAGGTTTTTCACCAAGGTATTATAAAACAAGTATTCTTTAGAGATTAAATTATTTACCAAATATATTTTAGTGATTCCAAAGTGTACCATTAATAGGTACTATTTATTTTTATTCACATAGATAATAATCAAATCATCTCATAAATAATAATCGGAGAATATAGAATGAGTTTCTTATCAAAATCATAGTTTTTCAAAAGTTCTTAAAGGATTGCTCATTATATCATTTTTAACCGAAATAAAAGAAATGAGAGTTTCATATATGTTAATATATAAATAAAAAACATCATTTTTTCATCTAGGTGAATATACCTAGAAGTTAAACTGGTTCAGGTATTCACAAAAAAATGAATTTCTAATATAGAGAGAGAAATTATGAGTAAATTTGATAGCATGACGGGTATAAAACATGGTTATAAAAAAGGGAAAAATGAGAGGGGAAAAGGGTCTCCAATTGATTGGACATATTTTTTATAGTGTATAATAAAAAGGGTAATAGAATACTATAATCAAAACAATTATAAGAAACATAAAAAAAGTTTCTTGAATTGAGGAGAAAAGAAAGATAATTCTCTTACCTTGAAGAGTTAATCCAAAAGATTTTGGAATGGAACATTGGAGGATTGAAGACACCATGGGGGGACTCCTTGACAGGAAAAACTACTAGAAATTCTTATAGGTTTGATTATTAGTGAATTAAAATGGATAAATGGGTCGTTATTGATTGAAAAAGTGGAGGATTTGTTTAATAATTTTCAAATACTGTCCCTGGAAATCTAGGTTGAGAAAAAAGAAAAACCATTGGGTTAACCATGGTTTTTGGAAACACTACCACAAAACAGGCCAAGGCCAGCGCCCCCCTTTATCAGTGCTAATGAAAAAGTGCTGATTAAGGGGGGTACCTTTATTAGTGCTAAAAAAAGTTCTGATAAATGTACCCCTTTATCTATGCTTTTTTTAGAATTAATAAAGGTACCCCCTTTAACAGTGCTTATTTTTAGCACTGTTAAAGGGTACCCCTTTATCAGCACTTTTTTAGTAGCGCTGATAAAGGGGAGTCTTTATCAGTGCTTTTTTTAAAAGCACTGATAAAGGGTCTACTTCCAAAAAAAATCATTAAAAAATATATTAATATTTAAATATATATATATAGTTATATAGATATAAATATAATATATATTTTTTAAATATAATTTTAAATATATTTTAGATAAGTATAAATTTATAGTTACACTTAATATATAAGATATTGAGTAAAAATGGATTATAAAAAATATTAAATCAATATTTTAATTAACAATTTTCTAATTATTATGGATTAATAGTCATTTGATAACAATTTGAAGACTAAAAAACTAAAAAAATTAAAAAAACAAATCCAAAATATGTTGAAAACGCAACTCAAACTTCTAACGGACATAACTTTTGATCCGGGTGTCCTTTTGAGCTCTACCATATATCAAATCAAATCCTGTGACAAGATCTACACACCTATGAATGGGGAGACTTGGTCAAAGTTTTTTCGATGCCAAAAAAGTCCATAAAGGCCTCCAAAACTGATTTTTTAGTCGAGATACCCCAATTTTTTAACATTTAGTGGATTTTGAGCCTCGTTTAATGGGGTATTATTGTCTATTTTTTAGTAGAGACTGAATTTATTCCAAGGTATTACATTCATATTGATATTATGTCTTTTAAATTTTATCGTTTTTTAAAATGCACTGCTATTTATAATCAAATATATAACAATATATACATATTTTTTATATATTCACACATAAATAATTAATTATAAATATAAATAATAAAATATATTTACATATAAAATATATTAGCTTTATCTAAATAATAACTAATATGCATTTATTTTAAAATACAAATATATTAATATTTATATACCTATATATTAATCTAAATATAACTATATATATATATTAATATAACTATATATATAAATATATATTAATATAAATATATATTACTATATGAATAAATATAACTATATATATATATATGAATAGAGATATCATGAAATGGAAAACAAATCTAAATAGAGAAGTGGTAAGGTCTTAGGCATGTAGGGGGGAAGTCTCGAGTTCAAAACCTGGTGGAGGCAAGGGCAAGCGTGCATGGGGGAATATGGGGGGATAGCGCTAATAAAGGGTTGAGGGGGTGCATGGGGGTGCTGGAGGTGTGGGAAGGAACTGATAAAGGGGGGATCAAGCGTTGTAAAAATCCCCCCTGAGATTGCCAGGATTTTTTAAAAAAAATTATTTTTATAACTTTTATCAACGCTTTTAAAAAAGTGCTGATAAAGGACCCTTTTATCAGCGCTTCATTTTAGCGCTGATAAAAGGGGTCTTTATCAGTGATTTTTGGAGCGCTGATAAAGGGGACCACCCTTATCTATGCCGGCTTTAACAATGCTTTTATAGCACTTTTAAAGGCCATTTTTAGCGCTGATAAAAGGGGTATTTGTAGTAGTGACATGGATTTAGACATTTGATTAATATTTTATGTTATTTAAACCCACAATAACTTAGCATCATTTTCATTACTTATTTTGTCATGAAAAATTAACGTTTCCACAAAGTAATGTTTCTAAAATCAATGTTTCCATTTTACTCATTAGAAACACATTTATAGGTCTGTAAATTGACTAAAATACATTAAAAAAATAATATTAATAAAATAAATTATTTTAGGTTGTATATTGTGGTTAAATAATTATTTCATCAATGTTACATAATTATGAATTCATTAAACATACTACGAACCTCAAACTGTATTTTCACTATTCCTAGAAAAATAAAGTATTTAGAAAATTCTCATAAATTTAAACTAACCTAATTTTGACATGATGATTTCAAAAATGTTTTTTATTTTATCATAATAATTTTTTAAATATGATAATTTTATCTTTTAAATATAAAAACCCATTATTTGTTTAAAAAAAATATAGGGTTTAATGCCAAGTCAAATTCCTTACACATAAAAATTTCCTAAGAAATAATAAAATTATTTTATAATATCTATTTAAAAAGTGGTTTTAACAAACTAGTTCATTAAAATAAATATTTTTAAGAATAACTTATTTTATTATAAATTTTTTATAACTTTTATAAATTACAATTTGTGTTTGAAAAATTAAATTTATTAAATTCAACTCAATTAATCATATATTTTATAAAAAAACTAATAAAAAGGAAATGATGGAATAAAAATATTATTCTTACAAAGAAATTTATTATTATGTAACTAAATCTAGGATAGGTAACCCCTCTATAAAACTCACATTTGACCTAATGGTTTGGTGTGTGATGGTGATAGATTCATGGGGCGGCTCAACTAATATAGACTGAGTTGTAATTTACACTAACTTGAACTTATCCCATAAGTGATTTCATCTAATCTACATTTGTTGAATCTCGAATTAGGATTTGTCAAGGGTGAACCCCAGTAATGATACCACCCAAAAAATTTCTAACAAATGGGATTCATATGACATGACTTAACTGGTTGAGGCCTTAAATTATCCTTTATTTATTCATTATCCTGTGTAATTTCTAATTATAAACACTATTTATAATGTTAAAATTATTACCAAGAGTATAGTTTTCAGAGGTTATATTTGACCAATGATCATATAACTTTCGAATCCTGTTGTTCAAATTTCCCATTATAGTCACTTAATTATCAAAGAGATACAATTTTGTGGTTTATAATATATTATGACACACATTTCTCAGGAAACAAACATTATTTAAATATACTTGGTTTTTACAAACTCTCATTATCAATATGAGATTTTGAAGTAGCAGTCCATGTCCCACACAGGTTTATCAATCAATCACAGATGTGGTATTTGGAAGGAGTATGTGTCCCACACTCTTTATCACAACGGTCTTTTAGAATAGCTATTTATATCCCACACATGTTTTTCAATTAATCAAAAAAGTGGGATTTTAAAGCAGTAGTATGTGTTCCACACTCATATATGAACTAAACACATATATCACTTATATTAGATTTATTCTGGTTAATTTTTTTTAACAAATTCATATAAATTTCCCATCATGTATACCATTATAATTTATCACAACAATTCATGAATTTATACTTTAATCACATGAACCAATATATGTGATTCACCATTAAGAAATGTTCCAATATTCAATTCATATAACCCATTAACCCATTATGGTCTAGTCAACCATCTCATAATTACCATTTTAAATTAATTCATATAAAATTAATTAACCAATTACACAATCTCAATTTCCCATCAATTCCATGTTCACAACATTCCTCGCATTAATTATAAAATTAATTAATCTAATTCCACCAATTGTATAATACCAATTACACAAATAAAAATTTCTATGATAAAATCCTCTCATATCACATGGAAACTCAATTAATCAATTTTAATATTCCATAAATTAAATAATTATTTATTTTATTCCATTTATATTCATTTGTTTAATGTTCTAATCGAAATTCTACAACACAACACGCAATTGGAATTGAAGACTTTGTGAATTGAATTTAGACCACCTTACCCAATATTGATGACGAATTCTTAGCAACATAATGTGGGATAGAATATGTAAAAATGAGATGCTAAAATACAAGAGGGGGTTAATTGTATACTTTAAAAATTCTTTTGGAACCTTTAAAGTTAAGTGTAAAAAGGTTAAAAAAACATTCACAAGACCTCTTAAAGAAACATTTTCTATTTTCTTAAAACAAAGATTTTACTTTAAAGAGTATATAATCTGTAATATAATCAGTGTAACGTAATTTCAAAGTATAAGAAAGTTATAATTTATAACGTTAACAAAGTTAATATACAACAGCGGATTTAAAACAACTTGTTATAGTGAAAAAGTGACAATAAGATTCTTATAACCCAAAGAGAAGGGTATCCAACAACCTTGGATAAATGTTCCTTGATTTATACTTTCAAAAATTTTGTCTTACCCTGAACCAGGTAATCCCTCAATCCAAAGATCGGTATCTATCTTGCTATCCCTACAAGCCCTCGATTTAGAAGGAAATCAGAACATATTTCTTCCAAATCTGGAAGCCCACGATCAGCACGATCAGAGTCTTCACAATGAAAGTATGAACAAGTTGATCATTCCTGAACAAGTTGTTCATGACATTTGAATGAATAACTGAGAGTTAAAATATCCTATCTCTCTATAAATTACTTCACAGCTTTATTCCATCGAATTCAGTTATCAAAGTTGAAGTATTTTTCTCTTTCAAATGGGCTTGAATTTATAGGAAAAATTCCCCATGGTCGGCTCTACTCCAACGGTCATATTTTCCTTAAATTTAATAGGGACCTGGACATGTGGGAAACATACAATGGTTAGTTTGTAATAGATTGTAGGACATCGTTTTAAGTAAAAGAAATGATGTTAAGTTAAAGATAAAAATTAAGTATAAGAAATATTAGAATCCAATAATATTCGAATGATACATTTGGAAACTCTAACATTATCAGAAAGACAGATTCTTAATAAAAAAATTATAAAGAAAATAGATTCATAAGGAAAAGTAAATCATATTTAGAAACCAATATTGCATTTGTTCTGGAACTAGAATCAAAAAATCAGAGTCACTTATACACCAAATTCAGAATCATAAAAACTGAATCACATATACACCAGAATTGGAATCATAAAAACCGAATCACATATACATTGGAATCAGAATCATAAAAACTGAATCATATATACTTCGGAATCAGAATCATAAAAAACAGAATCATATATACACCGGAATCAAAATCATTAAAATTGAATCATAAATCGTAATGACAGATCTATAAGTATAATGGAATGGAACGATGTAATGATATATCTATAAGAATAACGGAATGATAATTCCAGATCTTAAGAAAAATACATAACTTAAAAAATCCAAAACTTAAGAAAAAGTGTTTGGGATTTCTAAAACATAAAACCATAAGGAATGGAGAAGTCATAAAATATCCTTGCTGACTCAACAATCTCCCCCTTTTTGGAAAGCACAAACAACTTTGCTAAGGAAGAATATATTGACTTAGATAAACAGGTTTGAAAATACTTATCTCCCCTTTGGAATAAGATTTTGGAAGAATATGACAAACTCCCCCTTAGGTTATGTTTCCCAAGGATCATATTCATGATCTATGAAGTCATATTTTCTTAAAGAAATATTTCCCTATTAGATAAAAATTTCTTCTTAAAAGAAAACTCCCCCTTACTTTGACATTATCCATTCTTTCCATACTCCCCTTACTAGACTCTCCTTCATAGATATTAAATTATTCCTTTAAATAAATTCTCCCCCTTTGTGATTTTCAAAAATAGGGAAAGGAATGGAGATGTATAAGTTGTACCTGTATGGTTAAGCTAGCATACATTCGAAAAGAAAAGAAAGATATGCAAGAAAATTCTTAAGAAAATTTTAGAAATAAGGTTTACATTATAACAAAACATCAAAATGTAACGAAAAGTCATCCATTCTTCTTCGTCTTAGACAACGTCTTCTTTATCAAGGCTTAGATTTTCTTCACTTCTTTATGATCTTCTTCAAACTTTTTAAATAGGATCTCTTGATCCTGATTCTTCTTTTCTAAGGACAATATCTTTTCTTCTTGAGTAGCCACAATTTTATCTAATTCATCTCTAACTTCCTTATCAATTATAACAGATCGAGCAATAGAATTGAGTTGACTAGCTTTCTCATATATTGATGTCTTGAACTTGTTGAACTCAATTTCACAAGTGTTAAAAGCTCCATTTGATGAATCCATGAAGTCACCAAACTCTCTTAGATCTTCATTGATAGTTTTGGTATGATTAAAAGAATTTATTACAAGTCACATTCTGAGATTTGTAATCAATCAAAAGATTACTGAATTCTACTTCTTGCTTGACAACCATGTATATAATCATATTGGTCGATTTCATCTCTTGATTTAGGGTCTATTGCGTCATTTGACTCCAGGAATATATGTTTTTAAGAACTGGAATGGTGTTGACCAACATTTTTAAAGATAGCTTGACAAAATTATTTTTTATAGATGAAGAGGACTCGGATCCTAAAACATCTTTTCCTATCACAAATCCTCTTGGAGTTAAGGAATATGGTCTCTCTATCCTCTTAGAAGACTTATGAGGCGTTTCCTTGTCAGATGAAGCAACCAAAATATTCTTTCCTTTAACAGGGTATCGAACTAGGGATTGTTTATCAGAAACTTAAAAAACATTTAGACCTCCCGGTTTATCTTCTTCTTTTTCAAACTCATGATGTTGATATCCTCCTTGTCCATCTTCTTCTTGAAATTATTCATCTTCTTCACCTTTTTGTTCAACCTGTTATTTCTCTACTTCTTCTTCTAGTTCAAATTCAACTTCTTCTTTATCTTTAACTTCAACCTATTCCTCAACTTCTATTTCTTCTTCAAGTTCTTCTTCAACTTGTTCTTCTGAAACAGATTTAGAAACTAAACTTTAAGGAGTTCCAACATAATCTTCCACTTCCCTTAAAACATCATCATCATCATCTTGGATTATCTGATCATCCATTTCTTGAATTGGTTTTGATAAATCTAGGACTTTCTTATATTTTTGGATTTCTGGAGTGGCCACCGGTATCTAATGAACAACTTGAGATTCAGTTACTTCCTGATATTTCTTTTCTATAGCTTTTAGAAGAGACTGAAAAACTTGCTCTTCTAAATATTTCTTCTTTATATTCTTATCTTTGTTTTCTCTCTCATGATTTTCATCTTTCTTGATTTTTAGAGCCTTAGCCTCTGTAGGATTTAGACCAAAAGAATGATCTCCTTCCTATCTAATAGATTCCATTTCTATTCACTTTGCAACTGTTCCATCTGAATAGGCTTTCAGTTTCTTTGTAGGAGGAGGTGTTGAAACCGGGGCAGCAGAAACTGGTACTGGCAAGCTCGGTTCATCAAGTTTCCTTTTCATAGGAACCAACTTTGAAGATTCCATAACATCACCCTTGTTCTAGACAACCATTCCTTTGAAATCTTTTCAATTCTATAATAAACACTACTTTAATCCTCCTTAGAGTGTCATCACTAAGAAAAAAATCTTGAAAGGATTTGAGACTGATCGGAATAGAAAATTCAACTCTTGAAGACACATAACAATTATTCTGGAAATAGTTGTTGGATACATAAGGATTTAAGATCTGATGGTTCCACTTTTTATTGCTTGTATTGTGAGAAAGATGTACTTCACCAAGTTGATCTTTCATAGGTTGACAAGAAAGTCTAACAGAAAGATATCACATATATTTAGAGAATCCTTATCTCTGTTTCATGGAATAAGATATACTTGCATCCAGAGAGCGACCATCTTGTGGTTTGTTGTAAGATTTTTAATATTCGAATTCTTAACATACTTATGACCGAGAATATCCAAATCCTTGACTTTTTCACAATATCCTTCCTTCTTGGGAAGTTTTTGAGAACAAATAATAGCCTCCCCTTCAAACGGCATGTTAAGAACATTTTTTGCCTTCTTGTAGGGGATTGTATATGATTTATCATAGCATTTGACCTTAAACAGGTCCTTACCGTTCTTTTGAAAAAAAGTAACAGATTCATATAATTGAATAATGAGGTCAGGATAAACTGGATCCGGAGATTTCTCCTTAGCAACACAGACACTTTCTCATCCATTAGATCTTATCGCTTTAGAAATAAGGGAGTCATATTTTTCAAAGTACTTAGGGAACGCTAACCTTTCTCTAAAGATTGACCAGTCCTTAATCTCCTTGCTAACTGGAATCTGATCTACTAAGGATTCCGGAGTCATTCAGGGTGATAGAGACAAAAGAATTAGAACAAAAGATTTGATAGAAACAGAACTTCAGCACTGAGATCAGTAAGGATTGTGTAATATTTTGAAAACGAGGCACCCCTTATATAGACATAGATATGAATTTTCAACTTCCATAATATAATCAAACGGTTGACAAAAACTTGATCTGATTTTATGGTTTAGAATGGATATAGAAAATATGAATTTCGATCTTTTGAAGTAAGGTAAACCAGAATTTAATAAATTTTAAAATACCAACAACTAAAACGTAAGATAAATATAATAAAGAGTAAGAAAGATTAACTTTTTGAATACTCTAAGAGATTTATCAGTATTATAAAAAAATTTCGTGGGAGTTTTAAATTCAAAATTGTCAAATTAGAAATTTTAAAATCTGAAATTTTCAAATCCGAAATTTTCAATTCCAAAATTGTAAAATCTGAAATTGTCAAATCTGAAATTGTCAAATCTGAAATTTTCAAATCCAAAATTTTCAAATATGAAATTTTTAAATTCAAACTTTTCAAATCCAAAATTTTCAAATATGAAAAATTTCATGAGGAAAGAAAAAGAGTTTAAAGATATAAAAAAACAAACATATGTACTCCCCCTGAAATAAGAAGAAGTATAATGTTAGGAAATGATTTAAACAAGAAGTAGATATGAATGAATACCTTACAGAAATAATTCCTTGATTCTATTTAATTTATTAAAATATATCGGAAGGTAGAGGTTTTGTAAAAATATCAGCAAGTTTCTCTTGTGTTCCGATTAATTGAAGAATAATATCTCTTTTAAGTGTGTGATCCCTAAAAAAGTGATGTCTAATATCTATGTGCTTTGCCTAAGATTTATGTGGAGGATTTTTACTTAGAGAAATGGTATATATGTTATCACACATAATTTGAGTCTTAGTAAAACTCATACCATAATCTGTGAGTGTGTGTTGCATCCACAACACTTGAGCACAACAACTTCCAGCTGCTCCATATCTAGCTTCAACAGTGGAAAGTGCTATAGAATGTTGTTTGTTGCAAGACCAGGAAAATAAGAAATTTCTTAAGAAATGAAAAGTTCCGGATGTACTTTTTCTATCCATTTTACAACCACCAAAGTCAGCATCCAAAAAAATTTTAAGTTCAAAATCATTTCCAGAGGAATAAAATAGTACAAAATATAAAGCTCCCTTTAAATACCAGAAAATTATTTTTATAGATTTTAAATGGGATTCTTTAGGATTTTCTTGAAATCTTGCACATAAGAATACTGAGAACATTAAGTCAGGTCGACTAGATGTTAAGTAAAGTAATCTTCATATTATCCCTATATAAGATGTTTGATCTACATGTTTCCTTGATTCATCAATATCAAGAGTATTATAGGATTTAATAATAGTACTTATACTCTAAGTGTTTTCATACCAAAAATTCTTTATAGGATCTTTGATATACTTATGTTGATATAAGTAAGCTTCCTCTGGTTTTTCTAAAATTTGAAAACCAATAAAAAATTCTAACTCACCCATCATACTCATCTCAAAATCAGATTTCATAAGATTTACAAAGGAATCAGTTAAGGATTGCTGAGTTGATCCGAAGATGATTTCATCAACATAAATTAGAATAATAAAAACATCTTTTTTATTTTTATTAATGAAAATGGTTGGATCATATGTTCCCTTAAAATATTTATATTGAATAAAAAATTCTGAAAGTCTATCATACCACGCTCTAGGGGATTGTTTAAGTCCATATAAAGCTTTGGTAAATTTATAAACATGATTACAATTTTTTTTATCCTCACAGCCAGGGGTTAATCTACATAGACTTCCTCTTGTACATAACCGTTAAAAAATCACACTTAACATCCATTTGATAGAGTTTAAAATTAAAGAATGATGAAATGGATAGAAGAATACAAATAATTTCAAGTCTTTCTATAGGATCATAGGTTTCTTCATAGTCTTTGCCTTCTTGTTGGTTATAGCCTTTTGCAACTAATCTTTCTTTATTTATAAAAATAACTCCATTTTCATTTAATTTGTTTCTAAAAACCCATTTTACTTCAATAACATAAGTTTCCTTAGGTTTCTCAACCGAGGTCCAAACCTGATTTCTTACGAATTCATTGAGTTCATCTTGCATAGCCTTTATCCAATATTCATCACCCAAGGCTTCTTTCAGAGTATTTGGTTCAAATTGGGAATGAAATGCAACATGATCAACTTCATTTCTTAAATAAATTCTAGTTCTTACTGGATGATTAAATTTTCTAATGATATTATCACTGGGTTGATTCCTAAGTAACAACTAATTTGGATTTTGAAAAACCTATTCATCAACATAAGGTAGAAAATATTTAGAAGGAAATGTTTCAGAAAAAATTTCTTGAACATTATCCTAGTCTGAAATATCTTCTGTCAAATGTTGGTGATCAGTTTTACAAAATATATTAGGAAAAGATTCCGGTTGTTGGAAAAAAAAGTTATTTTCATCAAAATTAAGATGTATTGTTTCTTCCACAGTTCAAATGTTTTTATTAAAAACTCTATATGCCTTAGAGTTAGTACAGTAACCTAAGAAAATTCATTCATGAGATTTGGGTGAAACTTTATGTAAGTTATCCTTAGTATTCAAGATAAATACTTTGCAACCAAAAACTTTGAAGTAAGAAACTTTTGGTTTTCAGCCAGTCCACAACTCATAAGGTGTTTTTTAAAATACAGTCTTATTAAAACATGATTTATAGTATAACAAGCATTACTTATAGCTTCATCACAAATATGATTAGCTATAGAATATTCACTCAACATGGTTCTTGTCATCTCTTGAAGAATGTGATTTCTTCTTTCAAAAACACCATTTGGTAGAGGAGTTCTTGGATCTCAGAATATGTGAGTAATACCTTTTTTAAAACAAAAAATTTCAAAATCAGAATCTTCAAATTCTCCACCATGATCACAGACTTTTGAAGAATCAAACTTAACTTTCGGTAGATCCTGAACAAGTTATTTCTTAGAAAGATTACTAAGATTTTTTATGTTACAGTGTCCTAGTCTCTTATTCCAAAGCAATGATTGATCTTAAAATTCTCTAAGGAAAGGTAGATCTAGACTTCTAAGGTCTTGTAGGTTTAATTTGTACAAATTATCATGCCGAAGGGAATAGAAAAGAAACACATCCTTGGAATTGTGCACTAAACATTTATCATTTCTAAAATTCACAAGGTAACCTTCATCCCATAATTAGATTATGCTTATGAGGTTGTTCCTAAGGCCTTTAAAAAAAATAAAATTTGAAATAACAGCTTTACCAAGAAGAATAATGTTACCTATACCGACAATTTCTCCTTGAGAGTTATCACCAAAAGTTACCTTTCCACCTATTGTTTTTAAAATCTTCTTAGAATAGTCTTTCTTACTAGTCATGTTCCGATAACATCCACTATCCATGTACCAATGGTTTTTGGTACTTCCTACATTTTTGATGGAAGAGAAAGAGTTAGTCTTTCGGAATCCAACCATGCTTGGATCCGGAAGTATGAGATAATAAAATCTTGGGTTATCATATTTGTTTGGAAAAATAAGCATTATAAAACCCAAAGGATTGCAATTTATTTAAATAATATTTTTTCTTTTAATTCCAACCACTTTTGAATTTAGTATAAAAGGGTTTCTAGAAGGAACAAAATAATTACTTTTAAAAATAGGTTTTTCATGAGAATAACTAAATCCCTGATTATTCCCATGAGGTCAGATCTAAGAATACATCTTGTAAAAAAAATTACCAGAAGTAAAATTTGAAAGAAGTTTTTTCAAGGAAAATATTTCAGATTTTAGTCTCAGGACTAAATTCTTATCCTCAAGAATAATATATTTAGAGTTAAATTTATCCTCTAAAACATTTTTGTCTAATAACATATTTTTAAGATCCTTAGAATGTTCATCCTTCTCAGAATTAACTTCCTCAAGTTTCTTAGAAAGACTTTTCAAAACATAATTTTTCTCCTCAAGATCTTTGGAAATATCTATTTTTTTTTGTTAAAATAGATTCTCAAGTGTTTTATTTATCAAGTTTCTTAGAAAATTTACCATTTCTCTTTGCTGAAAACATAGAAAATCTAGAAACTTTCTCATAGGAAGGAAAATCATTATCATTATCTGATGAAGAATATTCTTCATCGGAAGAAAAACCTCTATCTGGAAAATTTTCACTTAAAGACATATTGGTTAAGGATTCATCAGTTCGTACCTTAGCCATAAGACAATGATTTTGAAATGGAGCTCTAGCTATTAGAACAATATTAATTTTCCCAGAAGATTCATATTTTGAAGAATAATCAGAATAATCTCCACCACTAGCACACCAAGTGTCATTGGCATTCAAGACTTTTATATGCTATGATCTGTAGAACATCTTCTTGTTTCTTTCAGAATTTCTATCTTTATTGTCTATTTTCTTAAGTAAGGGAAAATCAGATCTGATATGACCAGTTCTCCTACATTCATAGCATATCACTTCTCCATCTTTCATATCTTCTCCATCTTTATTATTGTATCTATATTGAAAGTTATTCTTCCCAAAAATATTTTTCATCCGCCGAGAAAGATTCGATAACTCATTTTTAAAAGTTTCACTTTCACTAGATTTAAATTGAACAACAACCATCTTAGATTTGGATCTTGTAATTCTCTCAGGAGTAATAGATTTTAAATGATTTTAAGTAGTTGTAAAAGAAACACCTCCATTTCTATTCTTCTTCTTAATATCATCATCATCTATCTTCATTCTAGTTTCATATTGAAGAAGAGTTCCAACCATTTCATCAAGAGAAATCTGAGTAACTTTTCTATTCTCATCTATAGTAGTCCTCTTGGATTCCCATTCGTTAGGTATGATGCCTATAATCTTGTCTACAAGAGCATCATCATCTAAACCTTTCTCACCCATGGATTGTAAGCTGTTGAAAATTATTAGGTCTACTAGGCTGAATACCCTGAGAGGGCGGTGAATCAGGGTATGACCAATTTAAAATTAAATCCCCTTCTGATCTTGTTTCACTGTTAAGAAAAACACTCTTCTCTCTCTTTCCTGTTGCACAATATAAACTGAAAGTAAAGTATGAACAGGACACAACAATTTTACTTGGTTCACCATCACTGGACTACGTACAAGGAGAATACACCAGCAATGTGATGATGTACCAAATCCACTATAAGCACACTTCTGTTTACAAGGTTCATGATAGATCACTTATATGCCCAGGCTCACTTCCATTACAAGGTTTAGAGTTAGCTCACGGCTTTCCTAAGGGTCACTCTCTTAGTCTCTCTCTCTGGCTCACTCCTGGTGGAGAGGATCACCGTCTTCCTCTTCCTTTTCTCACTTCTCTGGAAGGAATCCACTCACAGTTTATAGACCTGTAGGTCTTTTCATTATCACTAACGAACACATCCTCTATTGTATGTAGATGCTCTGTTGATGTCCATCTTTCACCCGTAGATGAATCTCACTTTTCACTGAAGGTATCGGGCAGTCTTCCAGCTTTCACACAACCCTAAAATGACGGGTGTGCTTCTACCATACCTGTCATGATTCTCCAAGCCCGTTTGCAAATTCAAGTCAGCGCGCAAGTTCCCCTCAACCACTTGTGTGGTACTCACTTCTTCAGCTCCAAACTTACGTGACTCACACCCTTTTATGCCCAAACCAATTTTGGCATGTAACTATCAATTGTCATGATTCTTCAAAGTATGGAATGCAAGTGTCACCAAACCACCTACGCGATACCCCCTTCTTTATCTCTAAACTTGGGTGACTCGCACCCTTTCTCGCCCAAACCACTTTGGGTGCGCAACTATCAACCGGCGTGCAACTTCTGAATATCTTTATACTTGTGCGACCACAACACCTGCGTGACTGGAGCTCTGATATTCTCTAATTATTTAAATCACCCTGAATGAGGAGGGTTTGATCTCTATTTATAGGCATTTGTACTCCTTGAGCGCCAGCGTGCAAGTTTTCTCTCGGCGCGCAAGTCCAGCCGTCCTAGTCACTTGCGCGACGAAACCCAAAACTTGGGGGGCCCTTTTTCCTTTGATATATTTTGATGTTATGATCTTGAAAAACATATGGAGCGCAAGTTTCTAAGACTCCAAGACACCAGCGCATAGGTACCTTTTCCAAAAACACTTTTCTCCATTTGTCGTTTTTGATGTCCAAAAATTTGGCAAACCCTGGAAAATGGCGCCACCTTGTATCTGCTCTTTTTGAACCGCTTCCAGATCAACCATTCCTTTTTAGATGTTCTGGAATCAATAATGGGTCACTAACAAAATCCCTTGAACTCGACAGGCCACTGCGAAATCCCCTTTGTCAAAAAATTTGTACGCCATGGTTTTCTTTGTCAACAAACACAACACGGATGCCCACTTTGTCAACAAACACAATCACCTCAAAAATGCTTCAATGATACCTTGAGGGAGTTTTTCCCAAAAACAATAGTAATGAATCTTTATTGAACTTGACATACAGGTTATCCATAAGGAAATCAGATACCATGATACTCATCTATGAGCATAGCTCTTCTAGTTTCAATAACTTTAGAAGTTCCGAAGTGAGTTACTTCAAGCTTCTTCCAAATACTATTTTCAGCTTCATAGGATTAAATTTGTCTATATATATTTCTATTCATGGAAGATATAAAAATATTACGTACCTTAAAGTTAAACTAATATTCAACCTTTTCCGAATTACTAAAGGTTCTACATTCCTTATCAATAATCTTATAATCTTCAGTTAACATAATGTGGTTGTCTACACCTGTGTTTATGAAAAAGGTATTCATTATATCTCTCCAGTACTCATAGTCATTTCCATCGAAGATTGGTGGTATAGTAGGATTGATATTATCTAAAGATCTAACATGAATACCTGCCATACTAAAAGAAATTTCTTTCCAAAAAACATATTAGTAGTAAAAGTTTAAAAACAAATATTAAGAACTTATGAAAAGAAAAACTTGAGAAATAAAACTTATATGTGGATATAAGTATTTCAGATACCTCCTCTGATACCAATTGTGGGATAAAATATGTAAAAAAGAGATTTTCAAATACAAGAGGGGGGTGAATTGTATACTTTAAAAATTCCTTTTGGAACCTTTAAATTTGTGTTTAACAAGGTTAAATAAAAAATCACAAGACCTCTTAAAGAAACCTTTACTATATTCTTAAAAGAAATACTCTACCTTAAAGCATATAGAATCTGTAATATAATGAGAGTAATGGAATTTCAAAGTATAAAGAGGTTATACTTTCTAAATTTAAAAAATTTAACATACAATAGCGGAGTTAAAACAACTTCTAATAGTGAACAAGTAACAATAATATTCTTTTAACCCAATGATAAGGGTTTCCAACAACCTTGGATAAAGGTTACTTGATTTATACTTTCAAGGAAGTCTATCTTACCCAGACCCAATTAATCCCTCAATCAAAAGATCGGTATCTATCTTGTTGTCCCTGCAATCCCTCGATTTAGAAGGAAACCAGAACCTCTATCTTCCAAACCCGAAATCCCACAATCAGCACGATAGTAGTCTGCACAAATAAATTTTGAACAAGTTGTTCATGCCTGATCAAGTTTTTAACGGCATCCACATGAAGCACTGAGAGTTGAAATAGCCACTTTCTCTAGAAATCACTTCACAACTTTATTCCTTCGAAGTCAGTTATCGAATTTGAAGTATTTTTCTAATTCAAATGTGATTGTATTTATAGGAAAAATTTCTCAAAGGTCGGCTCTACTCCAATGGTCATATTTTTTTTTAAATTTCTGAGGGACCTGGACACGTTGAAAACATACAACGATTAGTTTGTAATAGATTGTAAAACATCATTTTATGTATCAGAATCAATGATAAGTTAAAGATAAAAATTAAGTATAAGAAATCTTAGAATCCTATAATATTGGAATGATACATTTTCCAACTCTAACATTATCAAGAAGACGAATTTTTAAGAAAAAAATTATCAAAAAAACTAATTCACAAGGAAGAGTAAATCGAATTGAGAAACTTGTATTGCATTTTTTCTAGAAACAGAATCAAAAAATTGGAGTCACTTATACACCAGATTCATAATCATAAAAAATGAATCACATATACAATGTATTTGGAATCATAAAAACTAAATCACAATTATATCGGAATTGGAATCATAACAATTGAATCATATATACATCGATATCAGAATCATAAAGAAAATGAATCATATATACACCAGAATCTGAATCATAAAAACTGATTCATAAATCGTAATGATAGATCTGTAAGTATAACAGAATGGAAAAACGTAATGATACATCTGTAAGCATAACAGAATGACAATTCTGGATCTTAATAAAAATACAGAACATAAAAAAATCCAGAACATAAGAAAAAGTGTTTGTGATTTTCAAAACATAAAACCATAAATAATGCAAAATTCATAAGATATCCTTATTAACTCAACACATAAATCCCAAATTGAAGTAGAATGATCGAGAACACTGTGATGAACAAGATCTATATTCAAAAATAATCCATGATTAAATAGATTAGATCTATCAAAACCTATTTCTATATACACATCCAATGGATGAAAAATATATATTCAAGTATGAGAGAAATACAAGAGAGAGATAGTAGAAACTAAGAGGGATGAGAATCTCTCATAAGGATAGGTGTAGAACATCAATTGGGGCTTCTGTTCTTCGAGAATAAATGTTTTAATTTCTTAGAATCCATCATGTATCCTCTAAAAAATGAGAAAAATCAGGTTATGAACAATCTATGGTGTTTACAGATATAAGATGGGGGTTCAAAAAAAAAAAATCTAATATCTAGTGGTTTAAAATTCCGCACACATGGTTTTTTTCTTGTGAAGAATGGTTTTTCCTAACCACATGCCTCCTCTCATAGAGTCACATGGTTATTACTAGAAGGTTCCATGGTTTTACAAAATATGTGTCATCCGTGAAAATCCCCTCTATTTGGGTTTACATAATTTTATTGCATGGGCGCATGGTTTGGTAAAACTGTGTGCCAACCATACATAGACATTCTTCATCCAAAATTCTCCAATTTCACCCAAAAACTATCCAAGTTAAAACCCAAATAAGATATACTCAAAAAAGGAAAAAGAATACGTGTAAACATGCATGAGACATCTCTTGAATAGATTTTGATGATACAATATCCCCACATTATAATAGATCATTCTGGAGATGTACATCGAAGCATCTCTATGATTATGAGGTAAAAATATCATGAAACTAAACCACATAACTTCATCTCTCTCCCATGTTTATTCTAGAATATGGAAATGTTTCCACAAAACAAAAACTATCAGCATGGACTTTCCCTGCAATGATTTCTCACTGCGATAGAATACATGTATCAGATTCTCATAAAAGGACGTATTGGTATCAAGCTCAAAATCATCTATATAGATCACATTATAATGTTTGGGGTGATACCTCTAAAGTTGTGAAATATGAAATAAAACATGCATAGCATTGTACCTCTATGGAAGAGGTAATCGGTATGCCACTGGCCCAATTCTCTTCAGAACCTGAAATGGCCTAGCTAAACTAGGCGCCAAATTGCCCTATCTCAGAATCCTATAGTGAACCAATCTTGGAGACACTAACAAAAATTACAATCCCCCACTATAAATTCTTGGAGTCTGCAAAAATGATCTTCTTATGGATACTTCCTACTCTAATCCAAATCTATATGCATTCAAATTAGCTGAACCTACTCTAAAATATCCTTCACGAAACTCGGTCCCAACAACTCTAACTCACCTACCTCTATACAGCATATAGGTGATCTATATGGCCTACCATACATAGCCTCATAGGGTGCTATATGTATAGTCACCTGATAACTATTGTAATAGGTGAACTCCACCAAAGTTAGGTGCTTCTGCCAAGACCCACCAAAGTCTATGATATACAATCAAAGTATATCCTCAAGTTCCTGATAGTAGGTTCCAACATCTTATATATTTAGGATCAAATTCCATACTAAAAAACCTATGTACCAATAGCCTTATTTAATCCCTTCGAGAATTGTTAAGTAAATCATGAGTCACATTCTAAAACAATCCACCACAGCACCCCGAGCAGATGTACTATCTCTTGAATGTATAAGAATGCAAACTAATCTACTGAGGAAGTCTCCTATATAGTCAAGAAATTTTCTACCTTTGTAAAATGGTCCAAAACCACCCAAATAACTTCATTCTCTTAAGGTATCCTGAGTATACCCACCACAATGTCCATAATAATGTTGTCCCACTTCCATTTCGTAATCGGTAAGGGCAGTAATAAACAGGCAGGTCATTGAGTCTTGGATTTTACTTGTTTATAGGTGTAGAATCATGTCACAAACCCTTATATATTCTTTTATATTCCCATCCACCAATACTACCATCATAGGTCATTGTACATTTTTCTTATGCCTGGATGCACCATCCACTTTAATTTATGAAATTCAGGCATCAAATCCCCCCCCCCACATACTAGTAGGCACAAGTACCTGATTCCTAACATAAATTATCTCATCCCCATCTATGGAACAACCAGAAGGTGACTCCACACCTTTAAGGACTTCCCTAAGGGAAAAAAATTCTAGATCCACGAATTTCCTATCTCTAATCTAGGTCAAATGATAAGAATATACTGAAATTGAAATGAGATTCATCTACTCATAACCCTCTTGAACTAAAACATGCCTATCATCTTGTAAAGTAATCATTATACACTCGACACAAGACTCCTAAAATTCTTGAGTCTTAGTTTTCCTGCTTAAATAATCAACAAAAAAAATTTCCTTCCCTAAAGTATATTTTAACCAAAACAAGAAGATTTCATATACTCAACCCACCTCAGCTATTGGAGATTAAAATATCACTGCAAAAAGATATACTTTAAGATCTGGTGATCATTATATACTATAAAATGTTCTATAAAAAGGTAATGTCACCAACACTTCAATGAATAAACATGTACATATAACTCAAGGTCTTGCGTATGGTAGTCTCATTCATGTGGCCTCACCTAACAAGACCCATACACCAAAACAAATCTCCTTGTCTCAACATTTCTCCAAGACCGAACCCAGATGTTTCATAAAATACCACATACTCCTTTGCTGTATGAAGTTAGATCAATATCGATGACATGGTTAACTCTTCTTTAACTCTTGGAAGTCATTCTCACATGCTCCAGGTCATTTAAAATTTACTCCCTTCTTGGTCAATACTGGATTTAGAGTTGGTAAAAGGGGAAAGTCTTGGATGACCCTATGATAATAATCGAACAATCCCAGAAAACCATGGATATCAAAAACATTATTGTGTTACTCTTGAGAAACATCTACTTACACCCTCTATTTTTCCACATAACTACTTTTCTCCAAGATTATGTGACCCAAGAAGTATACCTGATTGATCTAGAATTGACACTTAGATATCTTGACATATAGCTCATGCCCTCTAAGTGTAATTAATTGGTTTCATGATTTTGGGCATGATCATCCAGAGTCTTAGAGTATAAAAAGATGTCATACATGGACACTACCACAAATTGATTCAGGTAAGGATTGAAGACTCTGTTATTGAAGTCCATAAGAAATACTATAGAATTATTTAACACACATGATATCACGATAAACTTATAATGGAAATACCTTCTTCTGAAATAATTACTTGGTATATCAGAAGGAAAAAATCTCTATTGATTATACCCCAACATGAATTCTTTCTTGGAAAAAATAAATCTACCCTCAACTGGTAAAAAATATCATCGATACATGAAAGAGAATACTATTTGTTCAGTTTCATCTGGTCTAATATTCAGTGATTGAAAAAACAAGTGAAAACTGACATTAGACTTCTTTGATATAAATATAGAAAACCCAAAGGTTACATACTCAATGGAATAAACCCATTATCCATAAACTCTTCTAGTTGATTTATATGGTCTTGAAGATCTATTTTACCCATTATGTTTTGTAGAATAAAAACTAGGTCTGCCCTAGGACTGAGATCTATTGTAAAGTACAAATATCTCTTAGGTAGAAGCCCTAAGAATTCATTAGGATAATCATCATAAAACTTATCCTCTACATGTGGAAATACATCTTACTTTTCACATATGTCATCCATAAATAGACTAGAAACGTGGGTAGAGAGTTCCCCCATCATTAACAATCTATCACAGGTTCATATGGAACCTTTATAGATGTCCCATCCTCCCAAACTATTATAACATTAATTTGGTTCAAGGACACTATCTACAGAAGTGACACAACCTACCACATTGGTTACAGATCACATAAGTAATGTCATGTGTAACGGATCCTTCCCCATGGCCACTCTACTTTCCACTTCTCTAGTCAAAATTCTTAAAATTGTATTTCCTACTCTTTGAATTCATGCCTCCTAATCGTCCTGTTAGAACCACGAGTCCTCCACCAGAATCCTCATTCAGGTTCCCCTAAAATATGAGAGCCTGATTCACCACTTTTGAAATATTCTTCGGGCTAAAGATATTTACATGGGGCATAATTTGACATTTAATCCCATCTTGAAATTTTTTTCCCGCAGTAGCCTCACCCCCTCCAATATTGGAACAAAGTACTCTAAATTGGTAAAGCAACAAGTATAGTATATCATAGACATATTCCCCTAACTCAAACTCATGAACTCAACTTCTCTCTCCTTCTTAAGAATCTCATGGTAAGAGTGATCCAAGAACTTCCCCTAAAATTACATCCACTCCATATCCTCAAGCTATATATCCTAAGTTTGGTTGTCCCACCAAAACCTTTTTTGACCAAGTAAATTGTAAGGAAAAAATTTTACTATCTTCTCAGTAGGAGTCACTTGGTGGTCAAGTATCATCTAGATTGATTAAATCTAGAACTCATATCCCTTAGGTCTACCCTCTCTCATGAAAGTCAGAGGAATCTATAACTAAAACTCTATTTTCAGATCAAAAATGATTTTCAAAACCCACAATGGGTCTCTTTCCATAAATAGAATTAACCTATCAGTGTTTTCATAGAACATATATCTTACTTCCTCATATAGAAACATTTGTGCCTATGGTTCCACTACTGGTGGATCATTTCTAGTGATAACCTCATGCCATCCTCTCAACACGCATCACCATGGAGGCATACCTCTATAATTATAAACACATGTCTTAGGACCCAGAAAACAACTACATAAGAGGGATTCAAAATAATCCATATCAATTCATTCCCCCAAAACGCTACACATGGTAAAAAGAGAGGTGTTATCACTACCCTTAGCCATCCCTCATCCAGGTTTAGGTTGAAAAAGGGTAAAAAAATTCTCATTATATATGTTTTTCTTTATACACTCATTTTACCCACTTTGCATCATTTTAAAATTTTCAATTTTTTATTAGGAACATTTTTATTTATAATTCACACAAGAAAGAAAATAACTTTCACCTAAAAAACTCATCCAAAAACCTGCTTTTCCCGTGCATTCCTAAAATTAAGCATGTCAAAATAATTCATGAGCACCTAGTATTATTCATTCATACTCTAATCTCATGGTATACCGATCCATGAGTAAAATCTTAGAAAATATTAAAAGCAAAAAATATCACAAAAAAGGTGTATCACTCATGGTGAAATAACATTCAATGACAACAACACACATCAATATGAATAATCCCACCCAGTGAGCTTTTCTATTACCCCCTTACATGTGATAGATACTCCCTTGCACTATATTTTTACCAAGGATTGAATTATCCTATTATCCTTTCCAATATTCAAAAATAGTAATACAAAATACAATGAAAAAAAAACTCCTTTGATATCACTTTGTAACATCCCTACATGGGTTCCACACATTGGTGCCCTAATCTAGTCAATCATATGACCTCAGGTGTGCCTCCCCATAGTCAAAGGATTTCATCTAGTAAAAAGAGTTGAATATCAATTATGTGGAACTGTACCCTCTTTATCAAAGTATCACAACAATAGATTTAATAAAAATAACCAAATGATATAACCAATAACCAATCAAACCCAGTATCTTATGATGACCAAATGCCAGATTAAAATACCCAATAAGGAATATTAGATATTCCATTACAAATATGTGCCATGTGTCAATATGAAAAAACCTAAAAATAAATGTAGATACTAAAAACTCCCAAGCAGGTCCCAAATCAAATCAATTTCCCCCATCCATTCTCTATCCGTATTCATCCAACTAACTTAGGAATCTTTCCATTATCCTTATATACAGACATAATGTCTATTTGGTTATTGATCAGGAAACCTGAGTAGGGTATGAGTGCAACTCAGTAGACCACCACAAATGATGTCTAAAACAATATCCAATTCATAAAAATGTAATCAGTTGTATTAATAATAAATTACAAGAAATAAATTCAACAGTATACATATATTCAATTATTCATTATTTAACCACATAAACCCCCTGAGTTCCTGAGGACACCCGAACCCAAAATACTTTCATTGGATCATTCCAGATTATGAACCATACACAATTCTATTGTTATCATTTATCATGTCAATTTAATTCATATT
This sequence comes from Viscum album, assembly GCA_963277665.1. Taxonomy (NCBI): domain Eukaryota; kingdom Viridiplantae; phylum Streptophyta; class Magnoliopsida; order Santalales; family Viscaceae; genus Viscum; species Viscum album. Next base: position 946,947,984 of record OY728155.1, on the reverse strand, counting down.
ACGTCTAGTTGGAACCATAGTGCAATGCTAAAATTTTGGTACTAAAACAAAATGTCTAGGACCCCGTGGGAATTTGAAGTAGCACTCCGTTTCCCACACTCGTTATCACTTTGGGATTTTGATGTAATAGTCCACTTCACACTCACATTAATCAATCAATAACACAAGTTTGATTTTAAAGCATCTGTCCATGTCCCACACTAATTATCACTATGGGATTTTTAAGCAATTGTCTATGTCCCACCCACATTAATCAATTAGTAACACAAGTGGGCTTTCAAACCAGAAATATGTTTCCCACACTTATATATCAATTATAAACCTATATCACATATATCAAATATATCCCATTAAATATGATTAATCATCATTAACCCATTCATCAACGTTCCACATCATGTATACAATTACAATTTATCACAATAATTCATGATTCAATACTTTAATAACATGAACCAATATAAGTAATTCACCATTAAACAATGTTTCAATATTCAATTCATATAACCCATTACCACATTATGGTCTAGTCAACCATCTCACAATACATATTGTCAATTAATTCATATCTCATTAATTGACCAATTAAACAATCTCAATTTCTCATCAATTTCAAATTCACATCATTCCTTTAATTAATTAACCAATATAATAATATAATTCCATAAAATTCATAAAAACAATTACCCAAACCAAATTTCCCATGTTCAACTCATATCATATTCACATGGTAACTCAATTAATAAATTTCATTGTTCTATAAATTAATTACTCAATTAATTTATTTAATTAAAGATTAAATTGTCAAACATGACAATTGAAATTCCACAACATATACACACAATTGGAATTCAAGATGATGAGAATAGAATTTAGACCACCTAACCCAATATTTATGATAAATTATCACCAATGTAAATCCCTAATTGAAGCAAAAGGATCAATAAAATGACGAGAAAGATATCTAGATCCAAAAAAATAGATCCAAGATCAAATAGATAAGATCTATAAAAACATATATATTGATCCAATAACAACAAAAAAACATCCATTTAAGGATAAGAGAAAGATGAGGGAGAAAAGGAAAACTAAATGGGGTGAGAATCTATTATTGAGATAGTTTCATATCTTCAATCCGGGATTCAATTCATCATGAACGGAGGTTGGAATGCCTTAGAATCTGACCAGAAACCTCAAAAAATGAGATAAATCAATTTATGGTTGAGTTAGGGTGTTCGTGGATATAATACAAGGGTTAAATAATTTTTAATCTAATTATCAAAGGTTCAAAATTATGCATATATAGTTTCCTTCTTGGGGCACACATTTTTCCTTCAACATGCGCCTAATTGTGATCATCATCTCAAGGAGTAGAACGATAAATACTACATTGATGAATTGTTTAAAAAACCATGCACCATCCATGTGAACCCCCTATATTTGGGTTCATAGGATTTTTCTAGACCATGTACATGGTTCCATAAAATTGTGCACCAACCATGCACAACCCCTCTTCTTCCCAAAATTCTCCAATTTCACCAAAAAAATATCCAATGGGAATAAAAAACTAGACATACATAAAATAAAGAAAAATGAATACCTATAAATGTGCCCAAAAATATCATGAAAAGGTCAGGATGCTTCAAATATGAAAATAATAATTTTTTTTCTTTGGATAACCTCCAATGAACCATACATGGTATCTTATGATAGAAAATCATTATCTAATGCATTGTTTTGATATATAATTCAATTCCCACCCAACACCTTTATATATTATATATAAATTAGTGTTCCACATATACAATACAATATAAGGAAGTATTTAATCACTATAAATCATAGTACTAAGATGTTTGGGTTACATACATGGTTGTCCACAATCAATTAAGTATATGTATAACTAGATAAATACCCTTGATTAGAAATGGGGATGTGTATTCACTAATAAAATGTTTTTGATGGAGAATCATAAGATAATTTATATTTGTTATAACAGGAGTACATAATGTTTAATATAAGTCTTTAATGAGAATGAAATGTTTTCCCTCATTACATGGATAATATTATGATACTAAAATGTATGTGTAGAAAAATTCAAACATGAAAAATTGGAATTTCAAAGGCATAACTCAAAGAAATTTCTTGAATAAAAAAAAGAAGACAGAGTCCCTTACCTTGAGACAGATCTTCTAAAAGCTTTAGAGATTCTTATTAGGAACTTGAGTACAAATTTGTAGGGATATAGATAGGTAGGGGAGATTAAATTCATTCTAATATTGGTTTTTAATGAAGACGAGTCGGTATTTATGGAAAAAGAGGGGTGAATTACTTATTAATGTATAAACACGGGTTTTGTACTCTATATTATCAAATAATCAAACCCATAAACCATAAAATGGTTTATTCCCATATTCAATACCAAATAGGATTTTAGTTCAATGTTTTTCTTGTCCTTGAATTTGAACCTTTAAAATCATACCGTTAGTGATGTTGAAGTAATTCATGTTTATAAAGAATTGATTTTAAAATAACCAAATATAATATAGGTTTTAGAGGATTCATTAAGGGTTTATAAAATTAATCAAATAACTTCCGAAATAAATTAATTTAAATGTTAAACATATGTTTCATTGTCTATGCCTTATATGAAATTTGTTACATCACTTTTAGGTCATTATGATGTCATAATACAAATTGAATATTTATATAGTATTTAATTTTTAACTGAAAAGTAAATTATCTCAAAAAATTAATAAAAACTCAATATTGGATAATTTTATGTGATTATTTAAAAAATAATATATTTTTTTATCAAAAATAATTATCTAAAAATGAGATTTTTTTAAAATCAAATAAAAAACCCTCTTTGTTGGAAAATTATAGTTTGGAAATATTAACTACTTTCTGACGATTATTAATATTAAATTTGATTTTATTAAATTATATATTCAATTATATTTAAATAATACTTATCTAATAATATTATTTTATTAAAATATCAATTATTTCAAAAATTCATGAAATAATCTAAAATGTGTCTCAATTTAAACAACAAGTCTCCCAAAAAAATACAATTTTAATTTCTTCATGTCAACATAATTTTTTATGAAACTAATTATATAGTTTTTATAATGTAGTAATAAAATGTATAAATATAATAATTATTTCATTTAAAAATAAAATATACAAATTCATATTAATAGGTTCAAGATACATAATCCCTCATTTCACAAACATAAGCCCTAAGGGTAAGGTGTGAAATAGTAGTGATTTCTTGGTGTGGTTCAGTGAACATTGTTTAGGTTGTTATATAAATAGGCTTAAACATCTCACATAAATGGTTTCAGTCATGATCTAGTTGATGAATCAAATCTTAGTATTTTTCATGGGAAAATTACATTGATTCTATCTCCCTCACAAGCTTTGATAAATGGGCTTACTTGAGGATGATCCTACTCGTCAAGACCACCACTTCTTTCATCTGAGTCAATTGGATTTTATCATAACCTTTAATATATACTGATCATTTCATGCACTATACAATTTCTATATTATCAACAATAGTAATTATTAATGGTCTTTTATATCCAATATGCTATATTTTATAACTATATGAAATAACAAAGAAGTGCATGTAATTTATATAACTACATTAAATAATAAAGTTTTTTTATTAAAAGGAAATTTCATTTATAAATGTTAAAATAATTATAGTATCCATATTTTTATTAGATTTATCATGGGTCCTTATTCTTGAGATATACCATTTTGATGTTATTCTCATGATGGATTGGATGAACAATTTTAATGCCTATACCGATTGTTATCATTGGATGGTGACCTTTAATTTACCTGATAGAGGATCTCATTTATTTTATTTGGAATGAGACATATGGTCTAGTTGAGTGGGACCTCCTCTTCCCATGTTTAATGTATTGGTAATTCAGATGTCGTATCTTTATCTGGAAGCTAATGAAGGGAACTTCGGGAGTGATATTCCTCTCTTGGGTAAGAAGATTCCTGATGTCTTATTAGAAAACTTCTTGAGGTTACATATGGAGTGAGAATACAAGTATTCAATTTATTTAGTTCTCTAGATTAAATTTATTTTATTTTATTTATATTATATTTCATCAACTAAATTAAAAACAATTAAAGGTTTGGTTTGATGACTTGAACGCTAGGGGATTTATTTGTCCTAGAGTTTCTCAATGGACTAATCCAATTCATTTTTGTTAAAATAAGAATTTTTTTCCTATTAATTTATTATATAATGTTGAATCATGTGGCCACGAAGAATAAATAACACTTAACTTTAATTGATGACCTCGTTGATGAATTGATGGAAAAAACTAGTACTCAAAGATTAACCTCTAGTCAGGATATAAAAATCTTAGAGTGAAGGAATCAGATATTCCCAAGACTTCTTTTAGAAGTTTATATAGACATTATGAAAATATTATGATTATTTTTTTAAAAAAAATGGTACTATAGTATTAATTGTGCATATGAATAAGATATTTTATCAATAGAATCAATCTTAAATCTTGGTTTTCATAGATAAAATCATAGTTTATTATTGGATGAAAGAGAATCATGAGAGTCATTTTAGGATAGTTATATGAAATCTATGTTATTATATACATTATAAAAAGTAGTTAAATTGTATTTTATAGATCTAGGATGTCATGTTCATCAAACATATGGAATCAGAACAAGCACATTTAGTTGATCCTGAAAAGATGAGTGTTGTGATCTCTTGGGAATAACAAAATAAATTCATTGAGATAAATATCATTCTAACTCTAGTAGGCCATTACTCTTAATTTATAAAAGATTTATCAGTTATTTAATTTACCTTGAACACTCTCACCCTGACTTAGTTGATGTTTTTATGGATCCCAGAATGTAAAATTTCTTCTACTGAGATGAAGCATCATTTGAAATCAGACCCTATTTTGATTCTACTAAAATCCAAACAATGATATTACATTTATCATAATGTAATAGGGTTGGGACTAGGCTTAATCCTTATGAAAGGTGATAAAGCAGTGACATGTGGTTCTCTTTAAAAATTTCCATATGAAAATAATTAACCATACCATGACTTTGAGTCAGTTGGGGTTATGAATTCCCTCAGTCATTTGTGACATTTTCTCTTTGGTGTGAAATTTAAAGTGTATACTAATCAAAAAATCTTAAGCTATATGTTCTCTATTTCATATGGAAAACATGACTCTTGATATGGTTACATCACATAGTTTGTTTTATTATTTTAATGGCATAATTATTTCATTTCAATAATTTCTTTGGTATTCAATCGAACTACCTTAATTTTAAGACATCACATACCTCTTTTTAAAGGTAGGTAGTCATTGGGGATTTACTGTGGACACCTATGGTAAGTATCTGTTAAGAGGATGTTAGGATAGCCTCATTTAACTATATTGGAGACAATTAGGTTTTAAAATATGTCTCTCTTATATATTTAAGATATTTTTAAAAATTATTCAAAAATCATAGTGTGGGACGAGTTACCAACATAAATGTTATCTATTAAAATCATGCATCAATGTGAACATTTGTATATATGAGTTGTTATTCATCTTTATCTTATTAGATATTGAGGTTATGTATGTAAGAAACATATTTTAGCACTATAGAGTTTATCACCTTATGAGGAGGAGTTAATTTTTTTGAAGTTGGTATTGATCCCATGAATGGGGATTCCTATGTATCCCTATCAAGGGAATAATAACCCACATAGTTCAGTGATCCATAATGGGGAATGTTATACCATTTAAGGTTCTATGACAAGGACCATTACACTGTATTTTAAGTTCATTCAACTATAAATAAGTGAATTTTTTTTATATTATGCATTTAAGATGTATGGGGTGTTTGGATTGAACACCAATGAGGCATCCCACATATCATGGTTAATAGGAATTAAATCCAATATAAATCATAGTGTAGAGTTTAAGGTCATGATAAAAAATCATACTATGAAACATAAATTCATGTAATGGTGAAATATATTTTGTAGTTTAAATTAATATAGTTATATATTATAGGTAATAGGTATCTATTTATGGCTATAATTATACGTACACATGAGCATCCCATTCTAGTTTATCCTCTTTGTCATTAGATAAAAAAGAGAGGGTATGGTTGGGTCTTATAAATAGTATGAGGACAATATAAAGATGTAAAACTTCTATATTTTGGTTACTAGATGAAAAAGTAATCCTAGAAAAACTAAGGATTACTTCTTTTAGAGGGGCCCTAAAGGATGTATGGTTTATATAAAGGAAGAAAATTGGATACTGTGTAGTGATTACACATAGATAGTTCTTTTTTGGATAATATTATCTAATAGTAACTAGAAATGAAAGGATATGATTTGGAATTACTCATATTAGGAGTTACATACATGTATTTTACCACTTATATCTTGAATACTAGATAAGGAAGGGGGGCTAGAACTGTTGAGGGTTACACCAAACATGAATCCCATTTATGGATGTGTTGCAGCCTATACAAAGTACATAATCCATCTCCTAACAGGGTAATTGGAAGGATATATGTATTTTTTACACACATGATACCATTATGTTCTTGATATTATTGATGAATTTGGTTTAGGAAGGAAGGGTTAAGACTTAAACCTAGTTGGAGGCCCTTATAGGTTCATTATGGTAACTGATCCAACTGAATGAATTTCAAGAACCAACTGAAGTATCTAAACACATGGTATTTGTGGGAAAAAATAATATTATCTAGAAATAAAAAATATATTGATGGTATGGACACATAGAAAGAGATACTGGGTAAATTAAAATCTTGGTAGAATACATGGGTGAGTGTTTCAATAGTAATTGGACTAAAGAGAAGTTGGTACCTAGAAGAATATGTGTGAGAAGATTCACCCTAGTGAGGAGGACTGTGAAAAGGCTCACCCTAGTAGTAAGGTTGAGGGTGGAAGGAAACCCAAATATTGAGTCTTGCGAGAGGGGTCACCAAAGTATTGTTACTCAAAAAAGGTCCACCTAAGTATTTAGGTTTGGGTAAAGGTTCACCCAAGTATAGCGACATCTGAGAAGGCACATCCTAATATTGATATGTTGGTAAAATATCCACCCATGTGTAGGGGGATTGGAGAAGGACCACATGAGTATATAGGTATAAGATAAATATTTACTTAATATAATGTACTGTGTAAAGGTACACTAAAGTACAGGGGCCTTGGAGAAGGCTTGTAATAGTGTTAGGGATGAGGCAAAGGCTCTTCCAAATATAGGGGTGAGAGAAAAGGATTTTCCAATTATATGATCTCAAGAAAAGTCTCACCATAGTGTGGAACATCCGAGATGGCTAGGGTTCATAGAACACTAGTGTTTTATCTACCAAAGTTCTTGGTAACTCATCAATCTAGTGCAGCATCCTAAGAAGAATAGGGAATATGGAACCCCAATGTATTTCATATTGGGAGTCTTGGGTGTGTAGAACCCTAATGTTTGATTACCTAATAATTGTTTCCATTATGCTCAGACATAGAATTAAACTAATAATAGGAGGTAACTATAGGGTTTATACTATTCTTGAATTGATTTTTATTCCATGTCTGCACCTATGTAAATAGTTAGAGTCTATATGATTTATTTATAGATTTAGGTAGACCAAGGAATAGTGTTTCACATAGGGGATGTGATTGTGTCCCATGGGTGAACTAATGGTTTTCTTAATGCAGATAAAGGAACATATATAGGAATACCTAGGATAATTAATTATAATAAAAGGTAAAACACTTAATTTACATGAAGAGTTACACAATATAATATTTTATTCCCAAGGAAGCACATACACATGGAGTTTGTATTTGTAAAAAAAATAATTTAGAAAAATTCCTTCCAACATAAAATGACCATACCATTTGAAATGGGTGATGTGTTAGCCTCTAAGGCTCATCATTTAAAAGCCTATAAAATTAAATACACCCTTGGATAAGGGTATCAAACATAAAATCTGTTTTTTGAGGTAATAAGTTACATAATATAGCATCAAAAATGAGTTTTATGGTTTTGGAACCACATTACATCAATAGTGTATAAAATACATACCCTACTCTTAGTGGGAGGTTCTCACCACCACATCATCTAACTAGGAAATTTTTTGAAGTAATATTTATCCCTTAGTATGTTTGAAATCATGTAGCATAAGGAAATATCCTATAAATCTTCTTAGTGATGAAAGATACATTTCTTCATACACTTAAACTGTGTCATCAGAGTGAGGATTGTATCATGGATTCAACAAAAGGGTTTATGGAACACATTTTTTTAGTCCCAAAATCCCCCATATAGAATTATTTTCATTTGAAATTAAAGAAAATTTATCTTGATGTAGCACATGCACTTTTCCATAATACATGAAAATCCGGTTGACTTCTAGAGTTGACTCATAAATGAGAGAATGTTCCCATAGAGGATAATCACAACCCTTGGATTTTAGTTTTACATACAGAAGAATCATTGTGGACGCTCCTTTTCCATCACAGAGTCTAAATGATAAAAAGGGAAATTCCTTAGCATAAATTGATTCATCCTTTGAAGAAAACATCAAAAATTGACAAAGGCATGAAAAAGGGTTATTTTCCATTTGGGTCATGCAAGTTCCCTTGTAGTCACGCAAGTACACTTGCGCGCCGCATAATGGTCACGCAGGTGACTTGCATGCCCTCTTTGAAATTTCACCTAGGGTCTCTCTAGCCTATAAATACCCTTGTGGCCCCACCCCCATTTCGATGGCGGAAAAATTCCAGAACCTCATATTTGATCTCCCGGCGCCCTAGTCTCTTCTCAAAGATTCCGAACACTTCAAAGGTAATTTCTTACCTAGAACTGAAGATCTAAAGAGGGGGAGGAAGGTATAAGTGTTGAAATTCATCAACACTTGCGCGCCTAGGTGGCTATCCCTAAGGGGAAATGGCCATACTTGCGCGCCGCCCTACTCCTTCCACATAACTTTCACGCATCTCTTCTGGAAGTTTCCAGGGTTAGTATAAAAGGCTTGAGCCAAGCCTCACCCAAATTTTACCCTAAGGATTGGCTGGCACGCAAGTACCCATGTGTCGCGCAAGTATACTTGCGCAACCAGGACTTTCTCTCCCATGCAGTAATTGTGCACCCCTATCTTTTTGGGTTCCCTTCCTATGCATTTCACCCTTCTTACACCTATCCACCTCTCCTCTTCAGGATTAAGCCTTCAGAACACTCTCCAAAGCCATTTATGTCATGATTTCTTTGTTGTATTCCTTATCTGAAAGGAATTATATGGAACATCTCTCAAAACCTAGTGATTAACACATATTTACATAACTAAAGTTTGAGGGTTTATTCATTCAACCTCATCCTTTAAGAGGATAGAATCTTTAACCTGGGCCTCCTTTCAGGAGTAAGCCCCAAGTCCACATTAATTTAGGCCTCCTTTTCAGGAATAAGCCCCAAGTCCCCTAATATGGGCATCCTCTTTAAGAGTATGCCCCAGTCACAATTCCCTTAACATGGGCTTCTTTTTCAGGAGTATGCCCTAGTCTCAAAGTTCCCAAAATCAAGGCATCCTCTTTAGGAGTAAGCCCCAACCATAATTCTCTTAACATGGGATTCCTTTTCAGGATTAAGTCTCAGTCTCAAATATGGGAATCCTCTTTAAGATTAAGCTCCAAGTCCCTTAATTTTTCAAGTCCCTTAACCTGGGTCTCCTTCCCAGGAGTAAGCCCTAGTCTTAATTTCTCTTAGCCAGTCCTAATTTACTTTTGATCTGGGCTTCCTTCTCAAGAGTAAAACCCAATCATAAGTCCTCTCCTAACTTGGGAATCTTCCTTAGGAGTAAGCCCCACGATTAGAGTATCAAAATCTCCATAATGCTCATATACCTTTATGGACCCCGTTCCTGGATTTCTTCCCTGAAGTAAATCTTAATATTCATCTGTTTGGGCAATCACACATACATAAGCCCCACATCATTTCTTATTATTGCATCTTTCATGGCATTATTGTCTGGTTTTATCAATACCTCTTGTTTCTCATACCAAGAATGACTCACGTGAGCTTAGAGTGTAAAAGTAATTATGACATCTTTCTTTGAGCCATCAATCATAAAAATCATACTCCCTTACTCGAACTACGTGGGTTCTGATTCATTTTACAAAACAAAGGGTACGTAGGTAGCCCATCTATGGGTACGATCCCAACTTTGAAATAATCCTTGTCCTTCTGAATGACAATAAACTTCAAGTGCCCCACTGAGTGGATTTAAAACTAGCATGGTTATTATAATGACCAAGAGACTTTTATATAATGTGTCGAAGGATACCATTGACTAAGAATCTTTGAAAAATACAGGTGATTCTCTATCGATGAAGAACCTCGAATACGTATAAAATATTTTCTAAATTTCCTACATATCAATCATTGATTGTCAGATTTAAAGGAAAGCTCATTTTATACTTGTTAATGTAATAAGGATTCACGAACATAACATAAATCTATAAAGAGAGTCCTGAAGTAGACAATAATTCCCCTCAAAAAGGTGTGATGAGTCCGACCTCCCATCCTCTCGACCAATGAAAATTCTTAAGCCTCATCAGTCCACAACTAATGAGCACCTACCTTTGGAAATTAGGTTTAAATGGATATGGAATCATTGGATGTTTCTGTTTCTATGAATAAACCCATTAGAAACCGATTGGAATGTTTGGACCTTCAATCAATGAGGTCATTCCCAATTCCAGAGGAAACAAAAAATGGTGAACCCGACGTGAATCCTTAACCAAGTTAAAGTGATGTTTTACCTATTTGTTAGGCCCCTATTTAAACTCAATGAGATGTCCAACAACGAAATCAATAGCATATGTGCTAATAAAAAAGATGTAGCAGCCAAACTTATCCTTATTATGTTTGTTATATCAAATAGGAACTCTTTTCCATGATCTTCTGCATTACGAGAATGGATTTTCTTAAGCTCACATCTATGAATACATCTGCTGGGAAAACCTCTGTTGTGAATGCATCTACTACGACTCCTATTGGATCATCGTCCGCTTTGAGGACGACATCACCTACTCAACGTATTCAATGCTGGGTATCGAATGCACTGGTTAAGGATTATCTTCAACATGGTACCATTCCAACATTGGAGGCTGCTCAACAAGCCCTCCAAGTGAAAAATTCACCCTGGTCGTCCGGACAGCGATGACTAGTGATCAAGAAGAAGGCGGTGATAACCACCGTCTCCAACCGTTTCAGGTAGTTATCTCCAGAACACAATCAGCATTCACTCCTGTATTCTGTGGAGGTCAATGAGAAGGTCCCCCTGGGCCTTATTTCAAGGAGACATGAGTCCTTCCCGAGGGCTCCAATCAATAATTGCCGCCAGACTCATGTGGCAGTGCGCCCTCAACATGATGAGGGTGTCGTCTCTAGGCATTCGCCTCAGGTTCCTCGAACCTGAGCAGGCAAGATGAACCACGAGAGGCGACAACCAGTTAACAGTGATCAGGTTCTTATCTCTGTCGTTTCTGTAGAATTCCACCAAGCTAACATGGTGGAAAGCAATGAGCGGTCACACACACCTGTCTTTTTAATCCCGTCATCCTGAAGACTCGTCTGGTAGCATCACTCCAATCCCACCAGGCAATTCCAGAGAAGTACTATAGACAGAAAGATACACCTGTTTAGAAATCACCAGCTTGTCAGCAGGCTCGTCTGACTACATACAATGAAGCCCGCCAAACCAATGTGTTGATAACGGGTAAATAGGAACATACACCTGCTTACACTCATCAATCCTGCCAACAGCCTCGTCTGTCAGTGTTGAATGAGGATCGTCAACCATGTTCGGTGGAGTGCAATCAGTAGGCACATACACCTGCTAGTATTGATCAATCCTACCAACAGTCTCGTTTGGTAGCATTCGGAGAAGACAGTCGGAAAGGTCTAGAGACAAACAGGAGGCAGTCTCAACTCTCTTCCCCCACACTTGAGAATTTTCAGGATTCACTGATAGGAAAAAGAGGACTGGATCAGGCACATACACCTACCCCAAGCACGGAATGGATGTATATCCTCATTCCGGTAGCTGAAGTCACCAAGAATATTCTATCAATTGTGAAAGAGAAGAAGCAAGTCCCTAGTCATATTCTGGATGCCTGCCCGGATATTATAATAACTTTAGAATCATCTTAGAGAAAGACAGATAAATATATCCCTACAAGTGGAGTGATACATGAACAATTCACTCTAGAACAGACACACACATCTGTTCCAGTACAAGAGGGTTGTGGGGCATACTCCCCCATATCATACGGACAACCATGTCAGGCACATGCACCTAGTTTGAGCAGAGATAATCAGCCTAACCTGATCATTTCTTTTGAGCAGGAACATACACCTGCCAAATTGAGTAAGAAGGCGTCTAAGAAGAAGTAATGCCTAGCACAGTCAAGAAATCAAGGTCCAATCTGTAACAAGGCCTTACTCGATTCTGGAGTTCTTGATGCACTTAGAAAAATATCTATTGCAACTCAATATTCTGCTCTCTCAGTTCCCAATAGTGGGAACATTTATTCTGAAGGTCTGCATGAGATACTTCCTTTTGAATGCTTGCTTCATGACAAGTTGGTCGATCTTGAAGTTTCATATTCAGATGAGAGCCACAGGAAACCACTGTGTGGTCAAAAACCCAAGGAGCAAAATGTTTCATCTTTTGATGTAACCCACCATGGTGGTCCCCCCCTATGATGATAAATTTAGCTGCAAAAGTCCTCTCCGTAGTAGTAATTCGCATTATCTGGAGAATTCTTCAGAAGAAAATGTAGTGACGAGAAAGACCTATTATCTTGAGGCACATGAAAATGTAAAGTCAGTCATGTCTGATGATTTACTATTAGCAGGTGAAATACTTTCTCAACCAGAAGATAGCCTAGGGCGTAGTTCATTCTCTGAACCACCCCTAAGTCATGCATCTTCTAGTTTGATCAGTGATTTCTCTACCAATCTTGTTGAATCTGATGAAGCAACAAGGAAGCACCAACTCTGGTCTAATCAGGTAGAAGAATATACATTAAATGATAAAGAGAAAATATTTAATATGATAAAACAATTGGAAAAAGGTGAAGTGCATGTCATGTTTTGGCATCTAGATGACTCTCAGTATGACATTCCAGAGATGTTGATGGAAGATGGAATTCATGATATTTGCCTCAACATATGGAAAAATCTTTATCAGTTGAAAAAGAAAATATTTTCTTATGATGAATATGAAAATCATGTCAAGATAATATAAGGGTTACAACGCCAAATTTATTTGGCATCTCTCTCAGTTTCTCGATATCCCAAGGCTGAAAAACAACAGAGAGCCCTTAAGCATTCATGCCTTGGCGCACTATGAATATTGCACCAGTTAATTTCCAATTCCCCATCTGGTATTCATATCAGGGGATGGGGTGTTCATGGAGAACTACATTTCACGGTGATCTCTAGTCAGAAAAGCCCGCCGAAAATGGTCTCATGCAATGTTATTTCCCACGGTTGGCCACAGTCAATGGGTTTTGTTTGTAATCAAAAGCTTCCCCAAGAACAGGCTTCAACTAGTTCCTCTCAAAATCAAGCATACATAGAACAAGTTGTTGAATTACTCCTGCATCAAGCAAACGAGAATATTGAACTGGCCTCTCATTTGGAGCAAGCACATCATCAAGTGACAGAAGTGTCAGAAATCATCCAACGGTCTTTTGAGTCGGGTGATAAAAGTGGATGCAGGATGATGCATTCAGCTAATTTCTGGACTAAGGTCCACAAGATTAGGAGACCTTTCAAGAAAGTATCAGATATAGAATGTCAAGGACCACCCCATCTTGCCAGACTGGGGACTCTTTTAAACCAACCCTTATAATCAACAAATAGGATTTGAGGAATTGAGCAAAGACACCAATAACAGCCCCAGTCCACCAGACTGGGGACTTTTTCAAATCCTCAATCCCTCCCTTAGAGAAAGTCAGTCTTCTATCGATTGGGGAAGAATCCTCAAGAGGAACGAAGAACCAAATTATTAGGATATTCCCTCCAAATTACGGTTCATCAAGAAGTTCCCGAGGGATAAAATCAATAAAAGGAAATGTCACATTAGGGACATGGAAGAAGACAATATCGCAGAAATGCCGATAGAAGGGATGCAATGCATTATGCATCAATCAGTTTCAACAATACCGTAACTGCTGATCCACCAGATGAGGCTCACTCGGAAGAATCAGATGAAGAGGTTCCTTCTCAAGAATTTGTATGCACAGACACAAATGAAGAAGGTGTGCATACACAAAATCAAAGGATTACTCAGATCCTAGGTAATCCATCAAGTAACCCACTTCCCCCTATCTGAAAGGTGTCCAAAAGGGGAAAAGAAAGAATCGGGTTACATACCCTTCCTCTGGAAAAGGCCAATCGCTCTCACTAGAGAAAATATTTGCACAACAAGAGGAAGAAATGAAGGAATCGAGGAGGTTGAACGTAGAACTACTTCAAGGTAGTCTTCCTCCTAAGCGTGCTGGAGTTAATCAGCCAAGGGAATTTTTTGCAGCTACTGATATGGATCAAGAATATCCTCCTTTATCAGTACACCCTCACAGGTCTAATCCTACGGGTAAAGTCCAACAATAATCGACAATGCTTCCACTGGTTGCAGTACCAGCTGCCACATCTGTACCAGCTCCAGTCATTGCACCTGTTCAGGTCCAAGCTCAACTGGCTATTTCTAAAATGTTAATAATTACTATTTGAGTCATTAAAAGATCGGTAGGAAGCTATGGAGGGAAATCGTGATCTGGTTCAACCAGAGAAGAGATTACCCAGAATGGGTTGATGCAATTCCTCCCCCATGAAAATTTTCAAGTACCAATTTCCCAATCTTTAATGGTTCAGGAGACCCATAGAAACACTTAACACATTATTTTTCTCATTGCGATCCTATGATGGGAACCCGTCAGCAACAAGAAGTAGTTAAGATTAGGTGTTTTGTACAGTCATTACAAGGACCTTCTTTTGTTTGGTACACAAGCTTTCCATCCCGGTCAATTACCGAATGGGAGGATCTTCGTCAACAATTTCTTCTTCAATTCAGCTCAACGTTGCCAAAGACAATAGTTTTTTATCTTACAAACTGTAAGAAAAGGGAGAATGAAAGGGTCTCAGATTTGATTTCTCACTGTAAGGGATTAACATATTACCTAAGCTTAGCACTCCCTCAAGAGGAATTGTTTCCAATATGTGTGGTGAATTTACGTGATGAGTTGCGCACACTGCTGATCCCTGTGAAATACACAGGAGGGTTTCGAGACCTTACTTCAATCACTCAACATATTAAAGATTCTCATATAAAGACTAAGGATAAAGATTGTGTAATTCCATCAGCTCCAGGAAGGAGAATGGGTAAATTAGAGACTATTACAGTTATGCTTAAACAAGTACCTGTACCTACTTCTACTTCAAAACCTTCATCTTCTCGAAGGGCTCCACCTCCTGATCACCAACAATAGAGCCTGTTTCGTCAAGATGATCAAATAGATCAAAGACGGGATCAATTTGAGGATTTGAAAAGCAAATTTTACTCTTTCTGAAATGAACAAGTTCCTGTTTATTTCATTTCGGCTCTGGAAAATAATTTGGTTCAATTTCCAAGGCCCAGGAGGCCAAACAAGGAAGGAGATGAAGATCGTACCAACTATTGCCCGTTTCATCAAATGTTGGGGCATCCCATTCAAGAGTGTTTTGTTTTCAAGGACCTCCTACAAAAAATGGTCTATTTGGGACAAGTCAAACTGAAAGGTTCTTCAGCTCAGGTAGCATGTGTTACTGCTACAGTTCCAAAGGATAAAGACGAGTGTCAAGAAGTTAAGACCAAAAATGCATAAAAATATGATGATTGGATGGTCAGAATGACGATCAACCGAACTCATGATATTTTGTGAACACAATTGAAGAAACCAATTGTTTCTTCTACCATGAATGCCACAGAAAAACCCTCTTTATCAGAGGGAAAATCCTCAAAGAAACGGCATAATCCAAAGAAAGAAGAAGAATAAAAAGAAGATGAGTATGTGTCAAATCCTAAGTTGTCTTTGACTCTGGAAGATTTCATGACATCTACTTCAAATCCAAGGGCACCTCCCCACAAAACAGAAAAGCCTAAACATGATAATCAGGAAGAGTCTTCATCGGATGAAGAGTTGATCTTCAGTTCTGTTAATATGATTCAATTAATAGATCTGTATGCCAGTCACAGTTTCGATTTTCATGAGCCCGAGTTCCCTGTATCAAACAGAGGAATCAGAGGAAGTTCCAGAGGCTCAAGATACAGTGGAAGATGTGGATCTTTCAGAGGACACTATTCCAGTTCTACCCCTACTAGAACTGTGTATGCGACAGAAACTTGTGGTAGAGCCCTTCAAAGAGCTCAACAAGAACGAGCATGTTCTTCCACAAAAGGCAGACTCAGTCCTGGAACAATTATTCTAGAAGAATCGTTGAAGGTTACAACTTCTTCCTCTCTACAAGTAAATAGACCTAATCGGTCCAATATCCCAAAGACAGGAATATTACCAACTCCTATCCCGGTACAAGATGCAACTTTTTCCAAAGCATCAAATTCCAAGGAACCTGCTAAAACACATTTACCTATTGGGAAACACAGACCTTTCGATCAAAAGTATGATGTATTGAAACACTTGGCCCAAATACTGGCCAAGTTATCAATTATTGATGCTTTGAATTTATAAAAGGATCTTCGGGAGGCACTCATCGAGGGTTTGTCGAGTCCTCAAGAGTTTGAAACTGAAATTCATGCAGTTGAAGTCTACCATGTAGAGAATAATCCTGCAGAATTCCATGCAGGGATATCTTTTACTGATGAAGATGAAGATGATGTCATGCATGGATATATTAGACCTTTTTACTTATCTGTCAAGGTCAATGGTGTAGACATCCGAAGAGCTTTCATTGATAATGGTTCAGGAGTCAACCTCAGGCTCATTCGTACACTTCATCGATTGGGCCTTACGGAAACTGATTTATCTCCTTATACTATGATGTTACAAGGATATGATAAAAATGAACAAGAACCACTGGGAAAGATTACACTCAGAACTCAGTTTGTAGATCTTTTATCCAATTCAGATTTCATGGTTGTTGATCAAGACTCAACCTTCAACATCTTTCTTGGAAGACCCTGGATACATCCACATGCTGTTATCCCTTCATCATACCATCAATGTCTCAAATATTGTTTTGATGGTCATGTTGGGACATTGTATGGTGATAAGGCCCCATTCAAGACATGTGAATCTCAATACATTGAGGAGGAATTTTATTAAATGAAGGGAAATGAGAAATCCACAACAAAGAAGATTACCAAAGTTAATACTCCATAAGGTTTGGAAAAGATTCCAGTAAACCCATTAGCACATGTGAGTACAGATTATGTATTTCCTATCAGTCAAATTGACAGGATAGATCCAAATCAAAATACTCTTATGGAAACCTCTATAATGTCATTCACGGAAATCAATCTAGACTGCATGGTAGAAAGTGGCGATCCACCAAGCAATGATGAAAGCTCAAATAGAGATTTCATCACTTCATCTGTTGAATTCCAGCAAGTCTATACTTCGCCAACCAGGACAGAAGAAGTTATAGCAATGTTAGAGGTGAGCGATGATGTCAATTTTTAATCCATAATCTCCACATTATTACCCAAAGAAGACCCTTCATCATCAATCGGATCGGAAATGGAAGCTTCTTCTTCAAGATGTTCAAATTTTAACGTCTCTTCTGATCATGAAAATTCTGCTTCATCATCTGCTATGCAAGTAGAAAAAGAAGAAATAAAACATGTTGAAGAAGAAGAGGAAGATCTCAGGGATTCTCCTCCATCATTTGAAGAGGGTATCACTATTACCGTGGATGAACTCAGAGAAATAAATCTGGGTAAAAAAGAAGATCAACGCCCCACTTTAATTAGTGCGCCTATGGCTCTTGAAGATCAAGAGATGTATATTTACTTTTTAAAGGAAAATCGAGATATATTTTCTTGGAACTATACAGAGATTCCAAGGCTTGATCCGGATGTTTCCACTCATCGTTTGGTTTTTCCAGAAGAACATCTAGGATTCAAACAAACTGCTAGAAGAACACACCCAGCCTATGCTTTCAAAATTGAGGCTGAAGTGGATAAGCTTATCAAAGATAACTTTTTCAGAGAAGTTAAATATCTCAAGTGGTTGGCTAATATTGTCCTAGTGAAAAAGAAGAATGGGAAAATTAGAGTTTACATTGATTTCAGGGATCTTAATCAGCATTGTCCTAAGAATGATTTTCCAATTCTGATTATAGAACAATTACTTGATGCAACAGCTGGCTATGAAGCACTCTCCTTCATGGATGGATATTTCAGATATAATCAAAACTGAATAGCTCTAGAATATGAGGAATCTAAAGCCTTCAGATCCCCTCAATGTGTGGTTTGCTATCGGGTAATGCCCTTCAGCCTACAGAATGTAGGCACAACATATCAGCGTTTCATGCATCGTATCTTCAAACCCTTTTTAGGGAAGTTTGTTGAATGTTATGTGGATGATTTGGTGGTCAAATCCAGAAAATGTTCTAATCACTTGGCTGATTTGGAAGTCATATTCCACAAACTTTGACCACATAATTTGAAGATGAACCCCTTAAAATGTGCTTTTGGGGTAACCTCGAGAAAATTTCTCAACTTTGTTGTATGCCATCGTGGTATCCAAGTCGATCTTGAGAAGACAAAGTTAATCCTTGGTATGTCACCTCCTCGAAATCTGAAATAATTGAGAGGACTTCAATGACACTTAGCCTATATTCGGCGTTTCATCGCCAATTTTGAAGGAAAAAGTTTACCCTTCACAAAATTGATGAATAAGGGAGTCACTTACCAGTGGAATAAAGAATGTCAAGAAGATTTTGATATTATCAAGAAGTATCTCTTGAGTCCACTAGTGTTAATGCCACCTGTTGAAGGAAGAACACTTATCCTCTATGTGACAGCTTTAGAGTGATCATTGGATGCCTTTCTTGATCAGAAAAATGATGTTGGTAATGAAAACAGCCTCTACTATCTCTGTCGGACTATGCATGAATCAGAAAACCGATATTCAAATATTGAGAAGTGTTTTCTAGCATTAATCTTTGTAGTTAAGAAGTTGAGACACTACCTGCAACATCACGAGGTCCAATTGGTATCTCGCAATAACCCGCTCAAATTCATCCTTAGTCGTCCAATGCTTACAGGACGTCTGGCAAGGTGGGCAGTTATCTTGCAGCAATTTGATATTCAATATGTGTCTCAAAAGACAATAAAGGGCCAAGCTCTGGCTGATTTCCTTGCTGAACACCCTTCATTGGAAGACACATCTTCAGATATTGAACTCCCTGATGAGGAAGTCTTCTCTATTCAAGAAAGTCGTCAAATGTGGGAAATCTACTTTGATGGTGCTTCCAGAATTCCAACAGGGAGAAAAATGGAAAATCCTAAATTAAAAAAATTTGGCTTAGGAATTGTGCTCATTTCTATAGAAAAGGAAATGTTACCTAATTCCTTCTCATTGTTGGGATGCGGTACAAATAATGAAGCAGAATACCAAGCTCTCATCGCAGGCTTGGAGTTGGCACTTCAAGCACAAGTGAATCACTTAAAGGTGAAAGGTGATTCAGACCTGCTAATCAAACAAGTCAATGGGGATTATACTATCAGAAAAGAAGAACCAATCCCTTTGTATGATTTCATCATATAGTTAATGATAGAATTCCCTTCAGAACCGACATTTTCTTATGTACCACGGTCACAAAATTCTTAAGCTGATGCACTGGCTAATATAGCCCCAGCTCTGGAAGATCCAAATCGGGATGAGACAAGCATCAGTATTGCAAACCGTCGTACAATTTCACCTTATGTTTAAACCAGAACAGAGGAAATTAGTGAAATTAGTCCCTTATCTAAACCATACGATCATACTACGGGATGGATGACACATATCAAGTAATACCTTCCAAATGGAACACCTCCACCTGATAGAGCCGGTAAAGAACAAATCTGGCGACGTGTGGTCAATTTTATTCTTCATGATAGCCTAGATCACCTAGAGAAAATTCTCTACAAGTGTGGTTTTGATGGAGTTCTCTTCAGATGCATTGATGGTGAAGAGACAATGGATGTCATGAAAGAAGTGCATGCAAGAGTTTGTGGTGCCCACTAGTCTGGACACAAACTGTCTGATCAAATTCGAAGGCTTGGATACTTTTGGCCTTCAATGATACAAGATTTTATTTATTTCACAAAGAAGTGTCATTCATGCCAAGTACATGCCAACTTCATTCAACAACCCCCAGAGTTTCTTCATACAACTAAATACTCGTGGCCATTTCCCACATGGGGAATGGATGTGGTGGGACCTTATCCTTCAGCTACAGCCAACCAGTTTAAGTATATTCTTACTACTACTGACTTATTTTCCAAATGGGCAGAGGCAATACCTCTCAAAGAAGTTAGTTCTAAATTCATTGTAAGCTTCATCAAGTCTAACATCATTACCAGATTTGGTGTCCCTCATACCATATTGATAGACAATGGAACCAACTTCTGTTCATCTGAGGTGAAGAAGTTGTATCAAGAATACAACATCAAATCCAATCATTCATCTATGTGTCATGCAGCGGCCAATGGCCAGATAGAAGCCTTTAACAAGACTCTTTCAAACATACTACAAAATATGGTGGATAAAGATAAGAATTCATGGCCTGCAAAACTCCTTCATGCTTTATGGGCTTATCGAACTACCACCCGCACTGCAATGAGGTCAACTCCATATTCATTGTTATATGGAAAGGAAGCAGTCTTTCCAATTGAGGTTCAACTACCCTCACTTAGAGTAGCCATTTGTGATCAGTCATCTACAGATGAACAATCTCAAAAGAAATTGGATGAATTGGAATAGTTAGATGAAAAAATATTGTGCACCCTGCACCACCTGGAAGTCTATCAGAATCGAATTGCAGGATATTTCAACAAAAAAAAATTCTTCATTCATTCGTTTAGGGAGAATTGGTATTAGTTTTCAGAACTCCAATGATACCAGGATGGAAACCTCCCAAGCTTGAGCCAAAATGGGAAGGACCTTATTCATAACACAAGGTCTACTCAAATGGAGCTTATTCTTTAATCTCAATGGATGGAGAACTCATCACTACTCCAACCAATGCCATATTTCTGAACAAATATTTTGTATGAACATAAAATACAGCAAGGGTCCATGCATATGACTTTAAACTATTGGCACTTACATCCAACATGACATTAAACTGTGACGTCCTAACTACATGACGTTAAACTATACAGAAGTCCCTTACGTCCGACAAGACGTTAAACTGCATAACCAATGGTCCATGCATATGACCTTAAAATATTTTCACTTTCGTCCAGCACGACGTTAAACTGTGTCCCTTCCATCTTCCTATACGACGTTAAACTATACAGCAGTGGTCCATGCATATGACCTTAAACTATTCGCACCATAGTCCAACACGACGTTAAACTGTATCATCCCTTTTTCGTCCAACATGATGTTAAACAGTGAAAAAGTCCCTAATACGTCCAACATGATGTTAAACTGTGTCCTCTTTTGTCCTTACTGCATCACATTAATCTGTATTGTCCCCTTTTTTGTCCAATATAACATTAAAATGTATTTTCCCCATCGTCCTAACTACATGATGCTAAACTGTACAGAAATCCCTTAATACGTCCCACATGATGTTAAACTATATTTTTCCCTGCTACATGACACTAAACTATGCAGCACCAATAGTCCTAACTACAAGACTTTAAACTGCATAGTCCCTTCATGTGTTTTACATGACATTAAACTGTGCATCGTTAAGGTTATTTCTACCTCTTGTTTCTCACACCGAGTATGACTCACATGCTCTTAGAGAAAACTTCAACTATAACACCCTCTCTGGGCTCCTAACCACGCGTAAGTCCCAACACCATTTTTTAGGTCGTTTCCCCCAAGAACAACTTGATCACAAATTAATTCTACAATTCAACTACGCGGACTTTGATACTTGCCTTCTAGGCTGGGTACATAGGCAACCTCCCAAGGTTCAAAACCAAAACCAATATCTTCACATCGGTTCACCTCCATCTCATATGATGTTGATTCGTGAAACCGCTCCCAGAATCAATATCTTTACATTGGTTCACCTTCTTCATTGTTATACGATGTTAAACTGTACAACACTTTTGTCTTGTACGATAATAAACTACAATATTCTTTGATACCCTCTAATAAGAGGGAATAATTATTTACATTGATTTTCAATCATGTTATATTCCAAAGACTATGTGCATACATGGCAATTCCCGAAGCTTTTGTCTTGGGTTAAACCATCATTGCACTAAAGTCCCCTTTCACCCTTCACATGTACGAACCAAATTTGTACATAGGGTATTTCTAGAACTACGTGGGCTTGATTCCCATCCTTATGGGATACGTAGGAATGTTTGAGTGTCCATCGAATCCAGCCCCAAGTCTTGTGGGCCTAACCCCAAATTCCACTTTCAGTCCCCTAGCTGAAAACTCCTCGTGAAAACACACACTGTGTATTTCTTATAATGGTCCGAGTTTTATGACCTTAAACCAAGATATCATATACTCTCATCCCACACGACATTAAACTGTATTTCAAGAACTACGTATGGCTTGATTCCCATCCTTATGGGATACATAGTGAAGTCCAATATTTCAATTCAGGATCCATCCACAACATTATTATGGTTAGCATTGATCTCTGTATCTCTGAATACATTGGAAAATACCCATAATTATGTGTCATAATCCTAACCTTAAATATTTTTAGATCATCATAACCCTTCTCTAGACTTCTAGTCACAAAAATGTCAAATTTCTGAGAGTTCTTTTTCCTGACCATGTAGCACGTGCTCTTAGGCGGCCTTGAATAAGTAGACTACATAACGGATTTGTCAGCCAAAAGATATTATTATTTGACTATGCAACCAATGCCCTTAGGCGGCCCTGCATAATTCAACCCCCTAATGGGTTGTTAAATAATGGTAACTTCATTCTTGGGAAGAAAACCTCTTTTGTCCTTATTGGTCTTATCAAAAGTATTTAAGGATCTGCAAAAAATAGCCATCCTTAACATATTTTTTCCACATCCATTTTCATGATTTGAAAGTATTCAAGTCTATGTTTTATATTTCTCTTCCCTACGTTTGGGTCAGACCTTCGTAGGAGTGACATTCATCCAGTTCTTGGATAATCTTGTTTGGAAATATCTTCTCCATATTCAAGTACCTCTCTCCATACAGAAAACTCTATGATTTGGAAAATTTGAATCCTAATAAACTTCCACTGGATTTTTAGAAGTAGAAAAGTAAATTTCTAAGAGTTCTTTTTCCCGACTATGAAGCACGTTCCCTTAGGCAGCCTTGCATAAGTAGTCTACATAACAAACCTATCATCCAAAATATACCATTATTTGACTATGCAGCCAATGCCCTTAGTCAACCCTGCATAATTCAACCCCCTAACAGGTTTGTTAAATAATGGTAACTTCATTCTTGGAAACTACTTCTTCCAATGCCTTCTAGCCATTTTTTATATCATTACTCATATTTAAAATTTCTTAAGTCATCGTTTACATTTTTTCCGTCATACTTGAACATTGTAATATGTTTTCAGATAAATTTTCAAGGAATTGAGTCAATGTTAATTAATTTGGTCAAAGCTATTTCGACCTTAAACATTAGCATTTTATGTCAGATGTGGATGAATTTAAACTGCCCACAAAAGACAAGGGAACTATGAACAAAATTCAAGTTCCAACTCACTAAACATACATTTTGTATGATTTAGGTAATATTGAGAAATTAAAAGATTCAAAGTTTGTAGGGTTATTTATAATAATCCTAGTAAAAATCAAACTATGCTTACTAGGTCCATTGGCTTAGGTAAAAATATAAAGAAGGTAGAAAAGGAAAATGCATGCACATATGATTCCAAATGAAAGTGTTCTTTCCATTTGATGCAAAAGAATTATAAGGACGCCCACAGATTGGAGTCTCTTCTCTTTTCCAAGAAATTACAAAAGACTGCCAACATAAGCCTTCACTTGATGTACAACATCCCGAGCTTCATCAGCAGCTACTTGAAGCTCATGCACTTGACCAAATTCATTCATTTTATCAAAATGGAGTGTTTTCTTGGCATCTGCGATGGATTTCATACCACTTGTTTGAGCTCCCTCCAATGAATTATCGAGTTGGTCAAGTTCTTCAGTAACATCATCTAACTGTTACTGAAGTTGCATTTGCTGGATGACTTTATATTTGATCTTGTGCTTCAGCTCCTTCATCTTGGCAGCATAGTCAGCCTCAGCTCAGGATACCACAACCTAAATTTTACTAATATTGGCTGACAGCTTCGCCCTGGTCAGATCATCATGGCACTTTTTCTCCTTCTCCCTTCTTACGATGACTTTCTTCACTACGGCATGGATCTTTTGATATCAAAAACCGCCAAGTCCCAGTATGAAAAATAGGGATGACAGTCGATGGGTCTTCGATGATAGATCTTCGAAAGGAACTTCGGCTATGATTTTCCATATGTTTTTTCGGGCCTTGCATCATGAAAATTGGAATGCCTTCTGTATTTCTGGATCCGACTCATCATCATTGTCACAGGGGGGAATGTAATCTGTGATTAATTCACGTAAGTGTCATGTTCTTCTCCTTCCCCCCTGACCTGTGCTTCTTCACTTTCAATTCCCGTTGGGGCGGAGGCTGAGGCCTCACCTCCAGATCTAACCACTACAATTGATGGCCCTGCATAATCAATTTAAATCTTTGTTTAGTTTCAAAGGATAACAAAAGTTAATTGACTGTCTTGAAAATTAAGTACAGATGGAAATATTGTTATCCATTACCCAACGGTAGATCAGCAACCTGAGAAGGATCCTCCCCATCTTTCCTATCATCGAAAGGATTTTCAGGATGAGTTTGAGGAAGCTCCACTAGGTTCAGCTCCACTTGTGCTAATATCTCTGCAATAGTAGGTTTTTCGTACCCCCTTCAGGCATGGGTAGTTGGATATCTTGCTCAGACAGAACTGAACATTTTAACCGATCATGATTAGACATGTAATAAAAGTTATTTTTAATAGGAAGAAGGATAACACTCACGTCCATAATCTTCTAAATTACATGTTAATTTAACATGATTTAAAAAATCTTCAAAAGATGCGCCAAGTTCCATCATTTCAGCTAATGTCATCTCAGAACCCTGGTTAATCTCACCAGTGGGAGCATTGGACGTGTCTCCTTGGTGACCCTCATCCTGTGGTCCCTAACCCTAGACAACATATTTAGATAAAATCATGGTATTAATTGCAATAGCCGCCAAAATATCTAATGCAGAGGTTGAACCTAAAGTAACACAGAATGGAAGTCAGTCGATGTTTCATTCAACATTTTATGAAGCATTGTTAACCTACCAGAAGAAGGTTCTTCTATTCCTGCAATAATTGCAGGACGGATACTGGGAACAGATACTGGATCTTCTCCAGGAGCAGCCAAGTCAGCCTAAATTTGCGACTATTCCACAACACCCTCTGTGGTCCTCAAAGGAGGATCGGTCCTCTCCCTCTTAGGGTAAATTGAAGAAGCCCCCTACAATCCCAATGACTGAGAAATCTTTCTCATGGTTTAAGACTCATGATTACCCGAAGGACTTACTTCTACTAATGAAGCGTTTGGTTGTGGACTTCTTCCTTCGATGCCTTTGTCTCTTTGGATTTTTGGGAGTGTCAGTAGTCTCCCTTATAGAAACTTGAATTGTATAATGGAAGGCCTTGTCCAACTCCTCATTCATGGCCTGCTGGCCTGGAGATATCTCACCCGACTCGCGAGCAGATTCAGCAGCAGCCCCAGTGGCAGTACCACCAGGGCTGTACTGTGGTGAAGGAACCTCATTAGTTCCTTTCTTTGCAAGCTGTAAGATGAAGAAAATAATTTCCTTGATTAACAAAGCTTCTAATGAAATCACGTTGCAAAGTAAATAAGGAAAAAAACTTACATCTTCAGGGGCCACGTAATCGTGGCACTCCTAATCATTCCCCTCAGCAGCACCATGATCTGTCATTTCCTACTCCCACTTGGTGACAGGAATGGAATCGTCAATGGAATATATGAGAATTTCCAACTCTCTGATGTAAGCCCATGCTTCATCGGGGTTATTCTCGAAACACATTTCTTTAGAATCCCGAAGAGTCCCTATTCCAGGGAAATGTAGCCCCTCGCACAAATCCATCCAGACAGTTTTAGGACCACATTATAAACTCTGCCATGTCTGGACAACCTCTAGTCACATATATTCAGTATGTGTACCAGAAGGCTGCGAGGAAGGTCCTACAATCTTTGACTTAAACTTCTTCCCGGATCTTGTAATTACTGATATAGAATAAGAAAATAAGACTTGTTTCTCTATAAAGTAATGGTGATTAAATTTATATAATAATGTAAATCACCAAGAGTTGATGGAGTGGTTATTTTGATTCTGACCAGAAGATTATATCGGGCAGGAGGCCGCTTTGCCGCTTGTTGTGCCTCATCATCCTCATCTGGGGAATCCGGTGAATCAGTCCTAGATGAGGAATCCGGATAATCAGCTTTAGGTGGGGAAGAATCACCTTCATGAGGAAGGGTTTCTTTCTCTACAGTCCTCTTATTTTTCCCCACCTAATAAACCAGATGATTCAGCACCCCTCTAGGGTATGCTTCTATCCAGTGCTCGACATACCATGTAGTCAAGTTATATGCCACTTTTTCAACTGGTAGCTGAAACACTGCCCCATTCTTCTCCCTAGATGTCAGCAACCATAGTTGTTGGGCAACCATCGGATGTTGGTCTGACCTGACATGCACAGGGGGAGATACAGCAGTCTTCTTCAAACACTTGAATTGACGTGCGAATCTATATGGATCATAGGCCTTGCATATAATCTCTCTGTAAATTCTGGCGACCCGGACACCATCTTGGTAGGCCAGCATGTATTCCCTCAAATCCAGGCTGGTTGTTCCATCATCAACAAACCGCCCGGTTGGCAGATTTCCATAAGGAAAGAAGTTGAATTCTTTATACATGCTCAGCCTCACCTTCATGTCATAAGCATTGAGAATTAATGGAGCAATTCTAGAGAATGCCAGCACTAATGGCCTGAAAGAACTTCCAGGAATCTGTACTCCATTATGTACATTATATGTTCTGATTTGAGTGGTGATCCATCCCCATAAAACATGGAATGGTCCCACTATTCTCAAATGAGACTTACCCATGAAGACATGGAGTAATCTCCTGTGAATATTTGCTAAAATGGGGGTACCCAACCCAACCATTCTTCTTTCAGCCAACTTTTCCGCAATAACGAAGGTCCCTGGCATGACGCCTCCCTTCGTGTACCTAACTGGCAGAAGATAAATGCTGAGCCACAATGCCAAGAAACCCGCCAGACGAGTCTTCTTTGGGATCCTCAGATTTACCACGTATCCCCACTTCTCAAATTATCCTATTTCCAGAGTCAGATAGAATGTTCCAGGAGAACCGCTCTTCTCTGTTTCGAGGTAGGTGGTAGGACGAGTGGGATTCTTCTACTTGGATACCTTCTCCTTGGATCTCTTCTCCTTGGATCCCTTCTCCTTCGGCTCATTCTTCTGCTTCTTGATAAGAAAAATATGCATCCATTCCTCTGGATTAATATCCTTTCTAGAATGAGTTAAGGAGGTCTCTAAACTCTTGAGCTTATGGAATATGTTAAGTAATTGCTGAGCTAAAGCTGTAGTCTTCTCCAAATCATTTTAATTCATCTTGGTATGGATAAATTCATCATACATATCACCCAAAATTGGAGCCCCTGAAATTTTGTGGACATCCCATAAACTGATTCCTAATTATCCATGATTCAGATGGAAAGAATTGTTTTCTGGGATCCAATGGTTGAGTATCTCCGGCACAAAGTTATCATGCCTATAAAAATATTTTTGAACAACCCAGGAAACTTCGTATATTTCAACTCCTTTAAAATCCTCGACAAAATCGGCACAGGTTTGTCGCACCCAGTATGCCCACATCCAGGTTGGCTTCACACATCCTCCAGGATGGAAGTCCCAACTTCTCTTCCAGCCTTTGGATTGATCCATCTGGGAGTTTCATAAAATTGAGGGATAACAATGTGGGTGCAGCTCAAGCTTATGAGGTTTCATATCTAGCGTGCAAGGGCTATAATGCATCATATGGGCCTTCTCCAAAATTCTAGCACTTAGAAATACTCCTCCACATGAGATATTTGCTGCAGGAAAGTCGGAGTAATTATGGAACCAAGAAAGTGGGAGATAGTTCATTGCTTTTGGAATGGTAACTTCTCGCAAATGACCATATCCATACAAAGGCAGATAAATGATCTGGGCGAAGTCATGATGATACTTCTTCAAATACATAGCCAAATCTGGGAGAGTGCTATCGCAGACGGTATAGTAATCATGGCCAATGATGCTCACCATATCATCAATCCATTTTCTAGCTAGTTTGTCAGTCGTTCCAATTCTCTTGGGAGCCATTGAATCTACACAAAAGTTGAATGAATTAACTCTTAAATGGGTTTATTTTTCATAAAATTTGTGATGAAATTCAAAAAAAATGGCTAAGGAATTAAGGATCTCAAGTCTAATCTTGACGCGCAAGTATGGATGTGTCGCGCAATGTATGATGTGTCGCGCAGGTTTTTGGTGCGCAAGTATAACCGTGCAAGTCCAAATACATTTACAACAGCGTGATAGTGAATAAATAGTAGAAAACGGAGCAACTTGCGTGGTGAAGACAACTTGCATAGTGAGAGCTCGAAATTCTGAAATTCGGTGCTTTGCGCAGAGAATGACCGCGTATTTATAGGCCAGGCCGCACCCCTGCGCACCTAAATCCAGCGCGCTCAACACCTGTGCACTACCCTCTGCGCACTCAACACTTACGCGCCGCATTTACTTTGGTTTTCTTATTTTCCTCAGAGTCACGACCTCATTTCTTTCGGATCCAACTCTGAGGGGGGGGACTTTTGTTGATGCTCTTTTTCCATCACAGAGTCTAAACGATAAAAAGGGAAATGCCTTAGCATAAATTGATTCATCCTTTGAAGAAAACATTAAAAATTGGAAAAATCATAAAAAGGGTTCTTTTCCATTTGGGTCACACAAGTTCTCTCATATTCGCACAAGTACACTTGTGTTCCGCATAATGGTCGCGTAGGTGACTTGCACGCCCTCTGTGAAATTTCACCTATGGTCTCTCTAACCTATAAATACCCCTGTGGGCCCCCAAATTTCGACGACGGAAATATTCCAGAACCTCGTATCTGAGCTCCTGGCGACCTATCTCTTATCAAAGCTTCCGAACACTTCTAAGGTAATTTCTTACCTAGAAAGGAAGATCTAAAGAGTGGGAGGAAGGTATAAGTGTTGAAATTCATCAACACTTGCACGCCTAGGTGGCTGGCCCTTAGGGGAAATGGCCGCACTTGTGCGCCGCCCTACTCCTTCCACATAACTTGCGCGCTTCTCTTCTGGAAGTTTCCAGGGTTAGTATAAAAGGCTTGAGCCAAGCCTCGCCCAAATTCTACCCTAAGGATTTTCTGGCGCACAAGTACCCATGTGTCTCACAAGTATACTTGCACGACCAGGACTTGCGCGCCCACTAAGTACTTGCGCGCCCACGCAGTACTTGTGCGCCCCTATCTTTTTGTGTGCCCTTCCAGCCTATTTCACCCTTCTTACACCTATCCACCTCTCCTCTTCAGAATTAGGCCTTCATAACTCTCTCCAAAGCCATTTATGGCTTGATTTCTTTGTTGGCTTCTTTATCTGAAAGGAATTATGTGGAACATCTCTCAAAACCTATGGATTTACACATCTTTACATCACTAAAGTTAGATATTTTATTCATTCAACCTCATCCTTTAAGAAGAGAGAATCCTTAACCTGGGCCTCCTTTTAGGAGTAAGCCCCAGTCCAACTTTTCATTAATATGGGCATCCTCATTAGGAATAATCCCCAATTCCTCATTAATTTGGGCCTCCTTTTCAGGAATAAGCCCCAAGTCCCTCAATATGGGAATCCCCTTTAAGAGTAAGCCCCGGTCATAATTCCCTTAACCTAGGATTCCTTTTCAGGAGTAAGCCCCAGTCTCAAAGTTCCCAAAATCTGGGCATCATTCTTAGGAGTAAGCCCCAACCATAATTCTCTTAACCAGGTCTTCCTTTTCAGGAGTAAGCCCCAATCTCAAATATGGGCATCCTCTTTAAGATTAATCCCCAAGTCCGTTAATTTTTCAAGTCCCTTAACCTGGGTCTCCTTATCAGGAGTAAGCCCCAGTCTTAATTTCTCTTAACCAAACCTAATTTACTTTTGATCTGGGCTTCATTATCAGGAGTAAAACCTAATCATAAGTCCTCTACTAACTTGGGAATATTCCTTAGGAGTGATCCCCAAGATTAGAGTATCCAAATATCCATAAGGAGCATATACCTTTATGGACCATGTTCCTGGATTTCTTCCCTGAAGTAAATCTTAATCTTCATCTGTTTGGGCAGTCACACAGACATAAGCCCCACATCATTTCTTAGGATTGCATCTTTCATGGCACAATTGTCTGGTTATACCAATACCTCTTGTTTCTCATACCGAGAATGACTCACGTGAGCTTAGAGTGTAAAAGTAATTATGACGTATTTCTTTGAGACATCAATCATAAACATCATACTCCCTTACTTAAACTACGTGGGTTCTTATTCCTTTTCTAAAACAAAGGATATGTAGGTAGCCCATCTACGGGTACGATCCCAACTCTGAAATAATCCATGTCCTTCTGAATGACAATAAAATTCAAGTGCATAACTTAGTGGCTTTAAAACTAGCATGGTTATCATAATGACCAAGAGACTTTTATATAATGTGTTGAAGGATACCATTGACTAAGAATCTCTAACAAACACATATGATTCTCCATC
Organism: Viscum album; assembly: GCA_963277665.1. Classification (NCBI taxonomy): domain Eukaryota; kingdom Viridiplantae; phylum Streptophyta; class Magnoliopsida; order Santalales; family Viscaceae; genus Viscum; species Viscum album. Next base: position 946,916,777 of record OY728155.1, on the reverse strand, counting down.
GATGAAGAACCTCGAATACATATAAAATATTCTTTAAATTTCCTACATATCAATAATTGATTGTCAAATTTAAAGGAAAACTCATTTTATACTTGGTAATGTAATAAGGATTCACGAACATAACTTAAATCTATAAAGAGTGTCCCGGAGTAGAAAATAATTCCCCTCAAAAAGCTGTGATGAGTCTGACCTCCCATCCTCTAGACCAATGAAAATTCCTAAGCCTCATCAGTCCACAACTAATGAGAACCTACCTTTGGAAAGTATGTCCAAATGGATATGAAATCATTGGATGTTTCCAGTTCTACGAATAAACCCATTAGAAACCGATTGGAATGATTGAACCATCAATCAATGAGGTCATTCCCAATTCCAGATCAAACAATCATGAATCAATTTTCCTGGTTTTTTCAATAGGAATAATCTAAAACATGTATTTATGGGTCACCAATAAGAATAAAATCAAGGATTTTGACAGCCTAGCTTAAGTATAATGAAGGAAACCCTGAATTTGATGGGTAGGCCCATAATTATGGATGGTGGTGGAATTTAAGGAAGGTTAAATTTTTAGTTGGATACATGATAATAGATTTATATTTCACTATGTATCCAATTATAATTGGAATATGGACACATGTAGATCTTAGAAAGGGTTATTTATTCCCATTAGACCCTTGAATAAGAGAAAATATAATAGTCTTTATCCTACTGTATAGTTGTTGGGGGAAATATACCATTAAGTTTTAAAACTATGAAAAAGAAATAATTATACATATGTTAGTGATACATAAGGGAGTCAAGGAATATGAAAAAAATACTCTAAATAGTTCATAGTCTTATAATATACATTTCATATCCTAAGATGGATTATCTAAACCAAAATATGAATGAAATAAAAGGTTGAAATAACATTTTCCAATGTTTATGGCCCTAGAGAGAGTAGTTTGATCATTTTATAAGTGAAGTTAGTGGTCTATATATGATTTATATCTTTTAATTTATTCCCTAACTTATGTAAATGTTTTCTATAGAAAGGATTAGAAGATCAGAACTCATTGTTTTCTCAGGATTCTCATTATATCTTTTTAACCAAATAAGTTTTATACCTTATAATTTTTTAAATGTTCAAATTTTGTAAAATAAATGTAAGGTGATACCATTGCGAGTGAAGTATCCACTTTTTCTGAAATTCCATTTGTGGATTTTTAACCTAGTTATTACCATATTTATTTCCTTGGGATGTTTTATGTCAGGCATGTCGGAACAATGTTTATAGAAATTATGGTTAGAAATATTTATCTAAAATATGAGGTAGTCTGTATAGAAGCACTAATGAATAAAACCTAATGTTAATAGAGAGGTCAATGTGACTAATATGGATATCCCTAAGGAATAGTTCATACAATTTAAGATCTCAATTCTTTGACCAATGATTGTTGATGTTTGATATTACAAAAAATTGAATACAAAGGGTGAGATAATCTATACATGAAGGGTGATATTACTAGACATGAAAGGAGATCCCAAATCTAGTGTAGGCCACCTCATGTATTGGTTCACTTAGCTTAATTTCATAATGATCAGATCATTTTGTCACGTGGTTTGGGATCATGTGAAAATGACCTTTTACCCGATATGGATTTCATAATAGGATAATCTTATTCTAAGACTTTAGAATTTACATGGGGAGATCCTAGAATCATTTCTTTAGGACTTCATAGTATATTCAAAGAAAGATATGAAATGGAAAAATAATTTTATATCACAATAATGATTTGAATATGATTTTAATTCACTAGGGAATAACTTTGAGGGTATGCTAATCAAATTAAAAAGATGGGATATGGAATGAGTAAATCAAAACATAAGAATTTATGTATCAATGGGAGATGGAGACTAGTTGGAAGAGGTTGATCATTAGTAATGTAGAAACTAGTGTTGTATTACTAGGGAAAAGTGCATGGAGATTGAAGATGAGCTTTATTATGACACCAAGAAATCCCTTAGGGGTTACTCTGTGACTCAACAGTCACTATATTTTTTTACCATCAATTCCCTATGGAGTTATTTTGAATCATTCAATCCCCTAGTTACTAGTTTATATGTAATGGGAAATCTAAGAGGTTTAAATAAGGACTATTGGTTTATGAGAGTTGTTTTTCTACTCAATGAATTTGTTTAGTGATGATTTAAACATCAAAGACATGATATATGTTTATTGAGAAAAGTGTTTTCAAGAAGGGTTTAGGAACACTATAAGTTAAACCATAATGCATTGAATACATTTTTTGGGTGAATGAATATAACATAAAATTTCTTGAGTATATTATCACTTAAATGGGTGGACTTATCAATGTGAATATTTGGTCTGGAAATAAATGGTAATATCACATTTTCATAGCTTAATCTTGCATGCAAGGGAAGAAATACACTTTCTAATTTTTTTTCTGGACTGGTTGGTACAACAAGCATAGATTGAATTTTTCTAGGGCCTTATAAGGGATCCGAAAATCGTTATATCTTCATTATTTTGGGGTCTAAATATTTCTTAAGCCATTAAATGAATGAAATGATGATAGTTGACTTTACTTTTTCCCATGCTTACCTTTATGTGTTTTTAAATCGACAATACTTTTTATCTCTTTTTGATTTTCAATTTAGGGTCTTTCAATTTGGACCATGAAGTTATATAGTTTAAGATTATACATCTTCGACCAATGATGACAGAAGTTTATGTCTATATATTTTTAACCAATGGTGGATGGAGTTTATGTTTTTACAATATTGATCAAAAAATGAAACTACTTATCTAGAAAAGCATGAGTAAGTAACTAAATATGAGTAACTCACCACCATTGGTAGATATCCTCAAATACTTCTATATAGACTGGGTACATACACATAAGAAAATAAAACATATTAGAAATTTTTTTATTGTCCAAATATAGATATTTAAAGAATCACTATGTATCCCATGGTAATGGTAATCAAGAAAGATATGATTTTAGTTTAAATATCCCCAAAAAATATCGAACTCAAATGTAGGGGAGTGAAAATTTTATTCTGTTATGGTACTAAAACAAGAAGAATATCCCTGGATTTTACCCTTGATAAGAGATTATGGATTCCTTATGAAGTATGAACTTCATCTGATCATATTTTTATTGATATAATCTATCTTCCAAGAAAAATTAAATGGATCTCACTCAAATATGGGGGAGTTAGTTAATATAGGATGAACCAATCTAAATAGTTTAAGGTTTTGTTTGGTGGACCATTTTTCATGAAGTTTAATATCATTCTATACATTATCAAATTCTATATAGTTTAATTTTATATCACAAGGAATAATTATATGTTATTTAGTGTCATCTGGACTGTACTTATGGGTCTTTAAATATATTGTTATATGATAAGGACCATTACAAAGTGGACTATTGAAGATATAGCATGTGGAAAAAATGTGATGGTTGTATCTCAGTGTTAGAAACATTGAGGGAAACCTATTTTGAAATAGTGGGACTAGAAATAAAGAATAAGTAATAATTTTTAGATATTGTTTGGGACCATGATAAGTTATATGGGTATCACTAAATATCTTTTAGTGGCCGTAATCAAGGCACACGTAGTTCTGATAATTCATTTCCTCACTGATTGAGATCAAGTATAGGGGGTATGGTTATAAAATAAATAAGTTAACTAGAACTAAAATGAGAAAAAAACATGATATGGATAGGGTTTCATCACCAGGAAATGGTGACGTGGTTATATCTTAGTTCAAGGTAATTGGGTGACCCAATGTGAATGACAGAGCCCAAACACTATGATAAATCTTTTGGAAGAGAAAAAAAATTCATTTTTGGTAATGTATTATGGAAAAAGATATGTATGTTTAAGGATCTTATCTGGATATAGATCATACATAAGAAATATTATTCACATGGAATGGACCACTCTATATAGTTTTTTATGTTACATGATCGACCATATGTCATGCAGTTCAATGTAATGTGACAAGGACTCAGATGTATAGAAATTCAAGTTTATATAATGTTGACCATGTGAAAACAGTTTAGAGTCATGAAGAATGGAATTTTTGATATGAAGGATATCTTTATATAGCTGCGACATTAAATTCCTGTAGTTTAAGGTCATAAATATTTGAATGAAGTAACACAAAATTTATTCTCAGGTGGATATAAGTCTCCTTTTTAGTATTTATAATACCTCTGGGAATATAAATATAGATATATTTCATATTACTATTGAACATATAGAGGTGGATGTCATAAATAATTTCATGAAATTTCTTAATTGAAGATAATAACATGTAAAATGGCCATAATATTTCAACTGTTAGTAATGAACAAATTAGTGTTTTTCTATCAGGGAATAATTCATTAATATTAAGGGGACACTTTCCTTTAGGATCAAAAACCATCCAATAGTGGTTATTTAGAGGTTTAATGGAAGATGTGATGTTCAAAATTCAAAGGGGGTTCATCTTCATTTATCTAGAGCCTTATTATTAATTTCTATGAGATTGGAAACTAAGATAATTTACTCAAGGATCTTGGGATTCGAGGAGGAGTATCTCTATTAATGGAATTTTTTACGGTGATTCAGATGTATAAAGGTATGAATTACGTTGGGTGAAAGTGGAGGAGTCCAAAATGATTTTGTAATACTCTGTAGATAAAACATCATGTGCTAGGGATGTTATTTAGTAAGGGGTAATAGATCTTAATTTTAGATGTTGGTAAATTAAACCTAACAAGAAATAGAGTTATGACTCATGATGTAATGTAGGGAATCTTCTTTATTGGTTATATAAACCGCCAAAGAGTGTTATGTACTTTAATTCCACCCATGACTTACCACTTAATTTAGTTTTGGGTAATATAGGGAACAACATATACCTTATAGTATTGGTTAATATAGAAATCATAACCTATCATACATTTTATGGTCTTGTTAGAATAACATTACATCATTCAGTTAAAGGTTTTATGAAAAGTACATCCATGTTCGAAACATTTCCCATGTGAATGAATAAAGGCTTAGGTACTAAGATTAATGTGTGCATGTGTGTGTAGGGGGGGAGGGGGTGGGGGGTTGACTAGGATTCATGGTTGATCCCATTATAATTTATTTGGTATTAACTACATATAATCAAATAGAATAAATCTATCCACATTAATATCTTGGATATGTAATACCTATCTATAGATTTAGAACATATAGATCCGAGGAAGAGAGAAATGCATGGATACTCTAGAGGGACTGAGGGATGAAACCCCAATGGATATTTGGTAAAGACACATCACCATAGTAGATTCATGTATGAAAATGGAATCCATATTTGGTCCAAATATAGTAGACCATGGAACTAATACAAATAATCATGTAGTAAAAATCATGTCACAAGTAGTTCTTATAAGGGGGAAATTTTAGTCATAGTTTCGATGAAATAGGACATTATCTTTGGCTGGTATAGTTGTAACCATTGAATCCCTAGGGAATAAAAAATAATCCATGGGTAGATAGAGCTCTTATATAGGGGATGGTTTTTTTATATAGGTTATATGGAACAAACCCTTTCAAGTAGTATAGGGTTATGTGGGATGGAACAATTTTAATTATGATGTCATTTATGATAGGCCAAATATTATGTAGTTCAAATTCCTATAACAATGAATTATATATCACATAGTTTTAAATTGGAACATACCAACCCAGATCAACTCAAAGACGGTGGTCAGACCGGTGGGTCCCATGGACTCAGGCGTGTCTCCCCTTATGTCAAAGGATGCCGACTAGTAGAGAGGGTCTTAGGAGATGATAATAGGGAGACTATACCCTCCTATCAGAGTTTCATAGACAAATAACATAGTATAAGTAAAAGAAAATAGCGGAAGAAGAAAATAAATATTCAACATCATCATAAGACAATATAATTGTTTTAAAAAGTAGAAAAATATTATATTTAACAATTTAATAAATGTTTCCAACACCAAATTACACAACATATGAATGCATATCATGGTGATGATACATAATGAAAGTAGTAAACAATAAAACATGATTGAAAACCCAATACAATAATAGAGAAAAGACAGAAAATCACCACGGTCGATCTCCTTGAGCATCCCAAAATCCATCTCTATTCTTTTCTCCTTAATCGTAGATAAAAACATCAAACCATAAATAACCAATCATCATTCACAGTATTACGAACAAGAACACTCTACTAGAGTATCCCTCTAAAATGGCAGCCAAAGTAGGGTGTGAGATATAAATCATAGTTGGCCAGTACCACTAGTGTCTAACTCAATCGATAAAATTATTTGTAAATTAAAAAGTGTGCAATATAAAATAATGGTGATTGAAAGAAACTAAAACTAGCAACTTGGTTTGGGTTCCTAAATGAACTCCCTTCCTATATCACATGCCTCATCCTACAAAGAAAATATGAAATGAGTACCACTAAGAAGCAGGATGCATATTTATATATATAAATTCTAGAAAACAGAAGGCAGAAAAAAATGAAACATAACCCAAAGCATATTTGTTAACGTTAGTTCTAATATATGTATAAAAAATAGTGTCATAGGACATAAAAAATGTATCACAATTCATAAAGGAAACAAAACATAATCTTTTTTATTATTATGTTCGAGTTGTAGAGCCGGAGTCTGAGCCCATCCCGAAGGTATCGCTATGGTACATCCTTCAAATTACCCAATACCACCGAGCCTGTCTAAGGAAATATTTTGAAAGACCAAATATCGCTAAAGGCATGGAAATACCGTGAGTTTATCCCTGTATGACACAGAAGTGGTCGAGTATCACCCGAGGCTTGGCGTAACACACTTTTTAATGAGTCCATCCTCGATAATCCCTTTGGGAACCACAATCACTCATATGTATTTAGAAATACAAGGGAAACCCTTATCTAACGGAGCCTAAGACATCATTTCGCTTACACATCATTGTATAACCTCTCGAGAATGAGAGTACATCCATTTTTCCATAATATGGAACTCATGTTCTCACCCGGCCTATATCAAGAAAACCATAGTAACCAAAGCACGTTGCAAGAAAAACCCCAATATATATATCACATGGTGGGATTATACAAAAATTATTCTATCAAATAAGAATCGTGAACCACAAGTAATTCTAGATGTCAAATAAAATAATCCAATCCATAAACAGGACATAAAGAATATAGCATAATGTAAGCACATAACAATTACAGGACAATATTAGAACTTTAATGTCTGAGGCGAACAAGTTTAGAAAGGTGGTCATTTAATTCAAACAGAAATTTCATTTATAACATGGTATTTAGGTGAGGTGTACCTAGAGGGGTGGAAAAAAGGAAAAGATAACACCCCAAATAGGTTTCTCTATAAGTGAAGGCCACAACGAGAATGATCGAACAAACCCAACAATTAAAAAAGCGATAACAAAGCATCACTGTAAGGTTACAGTGAGTTTCACAAATATGAGACATAACCTAAGTGGTGAAGGGAAGTGGGTAGACTTCTTACACTCATAGTCATAATTAACTATTGATCCACATACTTAAAAGGTCTCTTGGCTCATATAGTTTTTTACAATGAAGCAATCTCATTTATAACTGACCAATAAGGGAAGAGTATAAGTACTCCATTTAACAATTTATATCTCTAACAATGAGATACATCAGAGCAGCATGGAATACCAGAATAAAAGTATATAACTACATTTTTATCTAGAAAACAACTCACTTAAATTGGAGGAGTTTTATTAGAAAACGTGACACTGCTTTATCAAACCATTCATTTAGTTATATTTCACATTTATTCGAAAACTCATTCAGCACTAATCAAAAGCAAGAAACAAAACAAACTAAAGAGAATCATATGTGAGTTTTCACAGACAGCGCATCACCATTGGAAGGGTTTTATTATAAAACCATGAATTTCATAACCTGAAACTAGTTATCACATTTAACAATTTTATAAATAATCACACTCAATTCACATTTAAAAGAAATTTATTCTATACTTTACTATATTAAGTAAAATCTAATAAAAAGTGCATTAAGAATTTATTAAACATAATAATTATTACCTTCTTTAAAATAAAGGGATGATGAATGGGATCCTACCTCAAGTGGAACTAATCCATCCATTCCGGACCTTCATTGTTTATAACTAAAAGCTGATGCTCCACCACTGGGAATAAGAAACTTCGCATATATGCAAGGACACCTATACCCTATGCACACTCCCACATGGTCATGTTCATGTGTCGGGGGATCCTTAAACATGTTATTATATGCATATACCTGTCTCCACTCATGTACGCATGAATTTATAGATATATGAGCACACCTAGCCCCATAAATGAATAATCACTACCATGGGTGACTACACATGTAATGGGGGAACCCAAATATATATATTTACTTAAATATGCACATGAAGGTGAGTCGCACTTGACTTGGAGACTCAAAACCAACGAGAAGGGATCAACACAAAACAAAAAGGATAGAAGGAACCTTAAAAACATAAAGGATGCTACAAAAATGTAACAACTCGTCCCCACTAAAATTACAGATGCCCACCTTAACATCAAAGTCAGGTCTAGGCCCGCCAGGTACCACCAGTTTACCCACAGACACGTGCTCTCCACCCTAGGGCCCACCCACGTGCCTGAACGGGTCATCTGACTCATGATAGTACCCACAGGCCAACACACATCCTTTCTAATGTTCATTGTCCTCACCCACACACCCTGAAAAATTTCCAAGAAGGGTACCCATCCTAATCACTACTCCAGGACAAGCACACTTATATTTGGAGTTCTAATCAGGTTGGCTCCTGAAAAAAAAGGTACACCTTGTTGACATAAGTCATGTAACTTAGTTATTTAATGCTTTATCATCTTGGGGTGTTAAATTTAGCCCCACCCATTTAGAGCACAATGTCCTCGTTGTGGACCCTAAATCTCATCCCATGCAGTGCACCACACTTAAGGCTGGGTTTCTCCTCTGATGTCAAATTTAATAATTGGGACATGCTAATAGTACAAACACTCCACCTTAACATGGTCTTTAGGTCTTAGCCCATCAGGTACCACCATTTGCCCCGCAGACATGAGTTCCCCACTCTAGGGTACACCCACGTGCTCGAACGGGTCATATGACTAATGATAGTCCCCACAGGCCAATACATCTCCTTTCCATCATGCTTTTTCCTCACTCACATAGACCCTTAGAAAATTTCCTAGAAGGTCACCCATCCTGATCACTTCCCAAAGCCATGAATGCTTAATTGTGGAATTCTAATCAGGTTGGAAACTGAAAGATAATGTGCACCTTGTTTACATGAGTCATACGATGTATTAATTTAACCATTTATTATTATGGGGTGTTACATAAATCCATAATATTATGACCATATTCAAAAAGTTTTGATCCATGCGGTGTAGAATTTGTGTTTGTAAATTTAAGTTCATGTAGCGAGGAATTTATTTATCAAACTAGATACATTAGGAAAGGTGGTTTTATATTTGAGTGATAATGAATCATATTCATGTTTCATGTATCTCAAGATTCACTATCTCAATCAAGATTGATTTTTTGTACATTGAAGTCGATTCAGAATGATAAATCATTCTTCAATAATTTTCCACAAATTTCAGGGGTAATGAAAACAACTAGGAAGATCATGGATGACTACCTCATTGAGTATCTAGATCTTTGGAGTCTTAAAGAAGGATAAACTCTACTAAAAAAATAAAGTATACAGATGTATGTTCAAGATTAACAGAATAAACCAATTTTCTTATAACATAAAATTTTAGATGAACATGATTCATTTGTACACCTTTTATGTTCTAATAAAGGTGTTAACCTAGATGAATATGAGATTTGAGTGTCAGTGACTCCATTATCCCCAAATATATCTTCTTTGGAAAAAATCTGCAATGATGAAGCACCTGTAAATTATATTCTATAATAATTTATGGTAGGTGTATTAATTATAATGTTCACTAAAATTTTACACTTAAAGTATCCTTTTCTTAATCTTTACGAGATCGATTAAATTATACTCCATGGTAATGGTGAAATACGAAAAAAATAGGCTCAGGTTGTGAAGATTTTACCCTTATTCAAATGTCATTGAAAGGCTATGGACATCACTATTTCCCTCCTGTGTCAAATTTTCCTTGATATGTATGAACACATGGTTAAAATTTAGATCAGGGTAGTGGTTTTTTATCTTAATCAATTCTTAATAAATTTTAATGATTTTGATGATTGGGACATAGAATATTCCACCCCAATATTGGAGAGCTCTAAATGTCTTGGAGACAATGTATTGATCACCATGGTTTAAAGATAAAATTAATTCACCCAATTAGGGGGTTGAAAATATGAAAATTACCATATTCTTGATGGATGGGGTACTTCCTTGAAAAGGGGGCCTCTTTGTAAGAATGATAAAATTTCACCATGGATAAAACAAACCTTGTGTAAATTAAAATTATTTCTCATAAATTTTCATTTTCTCACTACTACCGAGGGATTTTTACTTCAATAGAGATGAAATTATTAGTTTTGGGGATGAAAGGAAGAAGACATGATAACACCATTTTATTTCCCAGTGGAATGATGAGTGGATGAAGATTGGATTCTTGGTGTGGACCCTTATGACTAAATATACTAATTTCACCAGGCACATGTTCTTTTAACATCATGTTCTGAGGAATAAATAATTTTTATGGTGACTTTTTTAGGGGTTGGTATGGTCTTATCATGGTCTTCCTCACCAATTATAAGATCATGAGACAATAGAACCTTTTGTGCCTCAGGTGATTGTATAAGTGTGTGATCATCACTTTCCTGAACTCACTCATTTAAAATAATTAAAAATTATTCACACACTAATGATACCATATTTGTAGGAATATAGGATATTATTTCAAGGAAATATTTACACTTAGTGAACTTATTTATCAGTAGTATAACATTGATAGGAGAAAAACAGTGCAAATCATTAGAGGAGGATCTCTTTTAGTGCGGAAATTCACATTTCCATAGTATTAAGGTCATGAAATCCACATGGATCAGCAATGATTTTTGAAATCCTTGGGGAATAGACTTTATCTTATTCCCAATTACATTAACTGTGTTAGATATTCAGTGGATGAGAATTTAAAAACACTATAATAATATATACAATGGGAATTTGGTTCAAAACATGATATTTCATTCATTCCATGATGATGACATGCACATGATCCATAATTTTTTGGATCATCCATTAATCAAACTCTTTTGAATTCCCTAAACAGGAATATTTTTATTATTCTTATTCTAGGAGAATGGATTACATATACGAAACAAGAACCTTAAGTTTTTTAAAATTTATTTTAATATCATTGAGAATATTTAGTAGTATATATTTTATAAAAAAGATTTCATGGATCATTTTACCCAATATATGATGGTTACAATAATAACATAGGATAATATTCTTTTATACTTCATCAGAATTCATGATTTTTGACAATGTGATCATGTTTGTTTCTAAGAAAGAGATGATTTACCCTATAACTTGATCATTATAAAAGGAATAAATTCTATTTTTATACTTTAATGGTAATTTCACCTTTACCATATTCCCATTAGGTTGAGAGTAACTATTTTTTCCTAATTTTTTCATTCGTGATGGTTGTTCTTGATCATATTTTTCCTTTGTTAAACAAAAATAGTCCTCTATATGTTGTGCTATTATCATATACTTTTTGAACCCACCAGTAAGGGGACGATAATTTTTTATAACACATGTTGTATTTTCTATATAGATATCCCCTATAATTTTTTGAGGGATGTTTTTTGTTCAAGAAATACTTCTGAATCATAAATCGTTTAATAAAATCCATTAATCCCTCATTCTATTAATTCTTGAAATTTTTAATGTAAAGGATAGTTATTTTCCTCATCATAGAGATGAATTGGTAGATAAATTATTTATAAATACCTTTTTATCTTTTAATAGACCTAGTTGTACTGTAATTTTATAGTGACAATGTATAAACCTCAAGAATCTTCAAAAAAATGTTATCTTTTAGCCCCTTTCAGTTATGGGGTTATTAATATTGATCCACACTAAGAAGATAAATGTGTGAGATGGTATTTTAGATCATATAAAACCCAGATATTCTATGAAATATATTTTATAAATAAATTTATTCTTTTGAATATTTTTCATTACATGATACACTACATTTACCATTCACTACAAAAACCCCTAAGTTTAAACAAAACATGTCATACTACTAAAATATTATTATATGATAGTTATCACTTTATCAATGTAATGAAGTTTATGAATATGAATAAATAAAATATAAAAATATATAGTTTACATTTGTGATGTGAAAGTTTTTTACCAGAAAGACTCAATCAATATATTTATCCTCTTGAGAAATTCAATATAGTAGTCCCCAAATTGTCTCTCAGGGTGGTTACAATTTGATTTGCAAAACTGTCACTTTGGTTTTTTTGTTTTTGAAAGAATAAAAACAATGGAATTTGATTAAAAATTATAATATTGAATATAAAAAAACTGAACTATAAGAAAATTTAAGGGAAATATATAAAATTGGTAGGAAATAAAAGGGTTTTCAAATCAGAATCAAAATAGTAGTTTCATACATTCTTAAAGCTCTCAAACACTCTTCTCTTCCTTGATTAAAAAATATTTCCCAATTAAATTTATCAATTACCACGAAGGGACCTCCAGGTGAATACCCTAGTTGAAATTGATATCATATTAATACTTTAAAATTATGGTTTTCCCTCTTATAGAAGTGATTTAAAAACATAAATACCTATATGTAATCAAACATAATTGAAAATTCTATGCAAAACAGCGAAGCATCACCAAAAAAATTTAAATAATGAAGTTTGTAATTTTACTTCATAGAGTGAACAACAATACAAAACAAATTAGATGAAAATATATTTAAGGAGGAAAAAAATAAAATTATTTCAAAAAGATAAGTTCATGATAAATTTAAAAGAGAATAAAGAAGAATACTGCAAGTCAAAAGTGAGTGTCAATCGGTTTTCACCGTCCACAACCACTTGGTGTTTAGCCTTGAATCACTCAAGAATCCCCCATATTCTATATTACAACATGAATTAATTGAATTATCATAAATATCTCTATATAAACATTAAACTTTATTTAACAAACTAACCACATAGGGAATGATAATGATGTTGAAATACAATGAGAAGGAGATCTTGGAATCATTTATCTTCTTTCAGTCTATCCAATGTTTTATAATTTGTATCCACCTTCATGGATGAATATCACTTTAATTTATTCAATTTAGTAATTGGAAATTAAATCCTTTATCAAACCTAAATTTTTATGATTATTTTGACATGTTTTTAAAAAGATATTAATAAATTACTAAAGCCTACTATTTCTGCACAGAGGGTCCCTTCATATTCCTTTAGTTTGACTCATTCAAAGCTATACTCAATGAGAGAATATTTACTTCAAAATCATTATTAAAGCTCAATATTCAGTCATACTTCCTATGTATTTGTAATAAACGCATTTGAACACTTTTATCCAGAGTTATGTCCCATTGAATGAGGTGGGGTCCATCCGGTCAACCAGAAAAATTTCCCACAATATTGATTTATTTGAGCCTCTAAAAGGTCGAATAAACATTTGGTCCAGTTGGAAAAGATTTATCCCATGAGTATAATAATTGTAATAAAATAATTTCTCAATTTTGATCAACATGGAAAAATTTATAATCAAAATACATAAATATTGAAATAGTTAAAATTCTTTAATTGTGTAATTTTCAATTTTAAGCTCAAAACATCCCTTATATTGAAAAACATTGCTCTCGAGCTCAAATTGTAAAATTTTTGGGGTTTAAAAAATTGAAATATAAATTAAAAATAGGTTAAATATTACATATATAAACATTTATATAAAATTAATTCATTGGTGACCAATTAATTAAAAAACGAAAATAAAAAACCATTTGAAAATAATGAAAATATTTCCCTAAAAACTAATTTTATGCAAACAAAAATGATTTACCTCAATAAATTAATAAAAAAACATTATATGAATGATTTTAATAAAATTAGTATATTATATATTAAATAAAATTTTTACAATTCATATTAGGTGTCTTATTGACAGGAGATGAGAATAAAAATAATTTGATGCTTAAACTATTTTCTAAAAAACTGTTTTGTCACATTTTGAAGAACATATTTGAAAACTATTTTTTAAAACATTTAGAATATTTATTTAAAAAATTAATGTTACATTTTTGTATCATAATTTAAAAATTATATTAGGGTGAATTTTTGATAATTTTCTAAAAATATTAATGTTTTGATTAATATTAAAAAATTCAGAATTTTAATTTAAAAAATCATTTCATTTAAATTATATAAAAATTTAGAATTTATGTAAAATTTATTTTAAATAAAATTTAGTAAAATTATATATATATATATATATTAATCCAATTTATTTCATTTTAATTAGATATTTTATTGAATTTTTTTCACAAAAACGTTGTAAAATTTTAAACATTTTTTATTTAAAAAACCAACTTTCTCTTCATGTCAAAAAGTTTTATTTTAAATTAAATTTTTCCACCTCAATAAATGAGATTTATGAAAATGGATATGATATATAAAATTATAATAATTTATATTATATATTAGGGTAAGGTTAATCTTTAACCAAAATTAATAGTAAAATTTTTAATAATTAATTACCTTAGTTAATGTAAAAACGTGATTATTAAGGGTAAAACTAAATAGATGAGAGATAAAATTACCTAAAAACATTTCTAAATTATATTTAATTTCCAAATTTATATCGTATAATTAATAATTATATATAATATTCCATTTTTTTCTTTTTTTGAGTAAAAACTGAGTACACGTTTTTTCTTTCAAAAAAATTACAAATGTGTCACTCACCACACTTATAAAAGGCCACCCCTATCCTCTATACTTCAAACCATAAAACCCTTTAGGTTCAAGTAATAAAAACCCAAATGGATACTATATTTACCCAATGTCATCTTATAATCCATAGTTTATTCATAAAACCAACCGGGAATAGATCTTGATGACAACCAAATATTGTTACCCAGGTAAGAGTTACCATTCTTCATCAAGTATTTTCTTTTTCTCTATTCACCTCCATAAATTCTTATTAAACCAAGATAATATAATATAATAAGTATTAAAAACATTAAAATTAATTATTCTTCTAATTTAATTATCTAAAAATATCTATCATTCCATAAAATTGGTTGCAAAAAAATCATTTGTGTGTATGGGGGACTACCACCTCATAAACCGATGTCATTTATTTTTCCATTAACACATATCATTGATGGTAATAATTTTTTATTAAAGGTTTATATATGATACTTATGATATTATCATACTTATATAATTATTATATCACATGTACCCTCAAATATTCCACTCTATAAAAATACCATAACATGGCATGTGTGTACGGCGGACTACCGTCTTATGAAGCAATGTTATTTATTTACTCCTTACATGGATGGTAATAAAAATGTTTTTTTAAAAAATATTTTGTATATGTGAAATATAAATTGTTTTTAATGGTAATATATTATTTACCTTCATCTATTTAAATCCATCGAGAAAAATGGAAATAACATTCATGCATACGTATAACCCACAGTCTCAATGAACAATGTATTTAATTTTATAATTATGAATTTTATAGATTACCATAAATTCATATACATAGAATATATATGATATTTATAACATGGTTAAAATTATTAATATAATCAAACCATATTTAAAGTAATAGGACTAAAACTAAAAAAATCCAAACATACATGAAAAATGCAGATATTTCCCAAAACACGACTTTAACATGGAATTATTAAAAAGGGGGTAATAATAGGTCATAATTAAATAATATATGGTATTATTTATATATTTATGGTAATTAAATATATTTATAATAAAATGATATTTATTATACATGATTTTTAATCATGTATGAAAGAAGTCGAGACTTATGGTAGGTGATTTCTAGAATCACTTTTATTTCTAGGAGGCATATAAAAATTCACCACTAGTTTATTTTGTTTAGTGTGTATTATTTCCATTTTTCATGTCATATTATGAATATAAATATTTTAATTATATTTAATTTTTTATTGGATTTTATTTTTTATTGGGGGTTATGATTCAAAATATTAATTTAGTTGTAAGAGATTTATGTGTCATTTTTTACTTCCATGAGACACATGTCATGATTACCATGTGTCTCTTTTATATGGTTTATACACTGAACATGGATTTATTTTATGATTATTATCCTTAAAATTATTACTAATTACATATCCATCTTAGTATCCATCTTTCATTGGTTTTACAATTCAAAATTTACCGAAGTGGTAAGATATGTTTTTCTCAATTTTATTTCCTTAAGACATTTGATATATTATGAACCAATATTATTTTTATATGGTGTATATACAGACCCTTTGAAACTTAATATCTTGAATTTATTTATTCTCATTTAATTTATTTTTCTCATTTTATGGAGATAACAATTTAATGTTTCCGAATCAGTAATGATTTTATGATATAATCTCATTGTTTATTGGTATTTTTTGTGATTATTCTTATAATGGAAAAATATAATGATATATATGAAAAACAATTATGAATTTTCTCCCCAAATATTTATTTTATGAGAATACATTTTCTCCCTTTATTTTCATCACTGAAAAACTTCATAGTTCAAAGGAATGTTTTTAAGAAAAGGCATGTTTTTTGTCTCTCTTTGATCGAAAACCCTTTTTCTTTCAAAAACATTTCATCTAAAAAAATTTCCAAAACTGTTTTTAATATTATTAAAATGATTTATTAAATAAATTTTATCCATATTTTATATTTTTTCAAAATGTTTGGAAATGAATTTTCTTTTCGTTTCCCAAACAATACCCATTGTCCATTTACTGAAAATGTGATAAGAGTCTGTATTTTAACACGTTCATCATCAATGAAATTTAATACTATTAAAAACATTATATTCTTTGAGGATCGCTGTATAATTTTCCCCTTTATTTTCAAATAATATGATTTTCAAAATATTTTATTAATTTTATGTTTTAAAAAGTGATTTTCAAATAAAATTATTTTCCTTGAAAATTGTTCTAAGTGATATTTCAAATTCATTCTATATCTAATATGATATCCTATGATGTAACATATAATGATATAGGGATAATAACCAAGGATAGAATTATTTTTATTTATCTAAATATTTTATCCTGGAATGGGGTTTATGAAACATGGTTCACATCCATCGGTCATACCATGATAAAGTTCTTATAAAACCAACTTATTTTTCCACAAGTTATGATAAGATGAAATGATGAAATTATTATCAAACCTATCTTTTTTCCTATGTTATGATGTATAGAAATGTATATGAAACCCATTTGATTTCCTGGGTTATGTTATGATGAATTTTTATGATATTGTAGAACATATAAATATGATTTTCATTATATGATAGGTGGGACAAATATCTCCCACCAATGCATTGGGTAATTATTTATATATCATGAGAACAATAATACTGGAATGGGGAGTGAACTCAATTCAGTAAGGTACTTTTTCCATTAAGATAGTCTTGGAAGGGAACCTTGACTAATATTATGGTTTAGGGAGTGAACCCATTCATCTATGATATCCTTGGCATTGATCCTTGACTACTATGGAATTGATTTTCGATGTTAATGTGTATGAAATGATTCCTTGTCATATACAAATGTTTTGCTCTTGTGGCTCATATTCATTGATTTCCTTAAGATTAATGACTTATAAAATTTCAATCATTATTCAATGGTTTAATATAATGATCTTTTATATGTA
The DNA here is from genome assembly GCA_963277665.1 of Viscum album. Taxonomy (NCBI): domain Eukaryota; kingdom Viridiplantae; phylum Streptophyta; class Magnoliopsida; order Santalales; family Viscaceae; genus Viscum; species Viscum album. The sequence goes on along the minus strand of OY728155.1, from coordinate 946,898,776 downwards.
GGGTATAGTTTTAATATGTTATGCACATGTTCACATACACTTATGTTCATGTTATTCTTATGTATCTCACTTTTTTATCCTTATTGAGAATTTGAGATCACCATTAATTATTTTTTCATTCACCATGTTATAAAAAATGTTTTAAATGGGTTATATTTGTGAATTGTACTAAAATTTATGATCTCTATGGGATATGTTGAAGGTCATTCACAAAAATAAAAAGACTTTTTCTCTAGTAACCAAAGACAATAAAATATTATGGTTCTCAAGAATTTGTTTTGGTAATGTATTGAATATTCATCTAAAAAGAAGTAACATCGATATATGAAAAGCGTTGGTCTCTATTTTTGGTATCATTGAAAAATTTTAGTTATCCTTTGGAAACGATAAAGTAAAAAAATTTAGTGAGATCCCTAGGTATATTTCTAAAGATATGTGTAGGTATATCTCTAAGGATAAGTATAATAATTATTCAAGTATAAGAAAATGTATTGATATTTTGGTAAAGGATGTATCAATTGGATTACAATTAATTACATTCATGTCTGGATACTATAAGTGGATGTGGATCAAGAATAGAGTTGCCTAGAGGTAATAACTATAAATAGTGTGAATTGAGATGGAATTGATCATCACCAGGTGCACGACAATGAGCCTTACTACATCACTATTTTATCACTACCATTGGTTATTATTTTGAAATTCACATACTCTTTATGACCCATAATGAAATATTTAAATAGATTAAGACTATGATTTAACTAGTATAAACATACGGTTTCATGGATTAATAACAAGGTTTCATGATTTAGACATACTATATGTTATTTTTTTCATTATTATGTGTCGTTTCTCTATGATTAGGGTTTATTAGACATTGAATTTTGGTTTTAGTCAATGGGGGATGAAGAATGAACTGGGTTAACATTGAATGTGATGAATTTTTTTTGGATGATCATCCAAATGGGATGATGAGTTAAGTGAATGTTTGATGATAATTCATAATTATCATCCATGAAACATGATTAAAAATATGCACATTAACCAAATCATATACTTACTATATAAGAGAATAATATAGTTCACTAAGAGTTCTGTTATTGGAGACCATGTAGGAATTTTCTATATGATGATTATGTGTGAATAAGAAATCAAGGGAATTCTTGAGAGGAATAAAGAGATTTTTTTCTCATATAAGAGAAGGACTCATAGAAGGTAACTTCAAAGGAAAACTGAAAAGTTTGGTTAACTCAATGGATGATAATAATGTTCTCCCTAAGTTATCATAGATTTTTAGAGTTTTCAATGTGGAATGTATGGAAATTATGCAAATAGATTTCCTAAGTGGAAACACCATAAAAATAATACACAAGTTTTTACTAGTAACCATTTTTATGTTGACGATAAATAGACTACAAATGGAATATGAAAAGAAAGTTGAATTAAGGAAATTGATTATGAACCCTAGTTAATGGTTTGAGAAGGAATTGGGGTGATTAATGTATTAATGTATTTGAATTCACGGAATATGTTATATGAATCATGAAATATATTAGGATATTTCAGTATAATGTTTTTGTTAAGGATTTCAAAAAAAAATTAAATTGTATTTATGCGATAAAAAATTATTTAATTGAAATTTAATATTTTTATTAATGTAAGATAACCCTTAATATTATTTGGAAGTTGAGAAAAAGATTTTTGATAAACCAATTTTGTACATGAATAAGTAAATTTGATAGTACTGATTACCTTGGATATGATAAATGATTTTTTTTGTAAAATTGGTTTATAAAATGATTGATAGAGTTTAAAAAAAATTATATATAAGCAATATGTCCAATAAAATTCATACTATGAAAGGAATGAGGAATCATTTTTTTAACAAGGTATTTTGGTAATTTAGGTTATTACAGTGTTTCAAATGAACTCATGATTAAGGTATTCATGTGTTTGGTATGTGATAATCAAAATATGCTTTATAGTATGTGGTAGATTAATGTCACATTGTTTTTTAGATATTTAGTTACCGTATTTAATTTTTTTGAATTTTGGAAGGATTATAAGTTTAACCTTTTATGGAATAGATTAATTTGAACTTTGGTTGAGGATTTAGGGACTAACGTATTACTTCAAAATATAAAGATTTATCCATATTGGATAAACATTTATATATTTAGTTTAATACATATTGATGGTGTCAATTTTTATTCTATTGTTGATTTTATTTGGTGGTTTATACCTGAAAAATATTATCTCATTGAGTAAGTGTTGAAGTGGAAATTGATAAAGGCACAACCGAATAACATAATTGTGACTATGAAATAAAAAAAATATTTTCATTTGTTTTCAGTATAGATAGAAAGGTAATTCCCCAAAATTAGGAAATTGATATTGAAATAATTATTTTCCTATTATCAATATTTTTTAGGAAATGAATGACCTTTTCCATTCATCTTTTATTCATGTCTTTATGGTCATTAAATTTCTCATGGCCATGTTCTCTATCAAACTATATTGTTATTTGGGTTTTATTTTTCTATTTTATGTCTATTTTTTACTTCACAATAATGTTGTCCTATTTTGAATCCTATCATAAGTTATTCTAGTTTACTTTCATGAATCCCTTTCTCTTTTTCAATAGGATGTTTTATTAACCCTTTTTTCGATGTGGGGTTATCTGGAAGAGTTTTAAAATTTTAATACTGTGATGATCAAGATAATTTTTCACAAAGAAATTCATTTTAAAGGTGGTCGAAATTAGAAACTTGATATTTTTTGAAATATATTTTTCAAATTAATTTATTCTTTTTGAAAGTTTTTGTTAAACATAACACTGAGTTTAGATTTTTTTACACACAACCCTCTGTTTAAATGATACATGTCATATTATTAAAATGTTATTGCATAATATTTTTCACATATACATTATAATGGTAATTATGAATAGGATTAATTAAACTAAAAAATTATATGTTTTAAACTTCTAAATAAAATTAATTCTTTTTGACCAATTAAATAAAAAAAATATCTTTGAAAATAAAGTAAATATTTCTCTAAAAAACTATGTTTATTAAAACAAACATGTTTTACCTAAAAATGAAACAATCCAATTCTAGTGAATATTTTTAATGGAATTTATTTAGTAAATATTCACAAAACAATATAAAACAAATATTTTGTGTTTTCTAGAAAAAATATAAGAAAAAATCCAATTCTACACTTAAAACGCTATTTTTAAAAAATTGGTTTTTTTGCTATTTTGAAAACTTCTTTTAAAAATAATTATTGAAACTTTTATAAAACTTATTTGAAAAAAAGATTATTTTTAAAATTATAATGCCAATATTTCTCTAGGAGAATTTTTGGGAATTTTATGAAAAGTTTAATTTTTTGGTGAATAGTGAAAAATACAAAGTGTTAATTGAAAACTACCTTTTCATTTAAATTACTTATAAAGTGAAATTATATAATAAATTGGTTTTAAATTAAAGTTAGTAAAATTGTATATATATAAATATATATTAATACAATTTATTAAATTGGAATCATTTTCATATTGGATTTCAAATAAATACTTTATATGTTGTTGAACATTTTCTATTTGAAAAACCCTCTTTTGTGTCTCTTTTATGAGATTAATATTAAATTAATATTTTTTTATTATATAAATCTTATTTGAAAAAATATATTCTATATTTTTAGTCAAAATTTTATATTTTATATTTTATTTCTATCTTATTTTTCAACCAAAATTAATAGTGAAGTGAGTAAAAACAAATTACCACAGCTAAGATAAACATGGGTTTACCATGAGTAAAAATAACTTTAAAATAGATAAAATTACCTAAAATCATGAATAAAATATATTTTGTGGAAATATTTAGACCATACTATTACAAATTATCTAGAATAAACCATTTTAGATTATTTTTGAATTTGAAAAATGTGGGCACACCTTTTATTTTCAAAACATTACAAGTGTTCTACTCACCTCACTTATAAACATCCACCACCCCTCATCTCTTATTCACACCTTCAAACCATGTTGATTTGTCAAATAACTAAAAATAATAATTCCCAAATTCCCACCTATCATTATAGAAGCCATTATTTTGTTATAAAGTTATCCATAAAAGGATTTTTGGTGCAAACCTATGGAGGTTACCTGAGGAAGAGTTAATGTTCTGCATCGAGAGTTTTTATTTTACTTCTAATTCTACCTTATTCAATTATCATTGAACCATGATAATAAAATATCCTTATTAGAATTCATATATTTATATTTTTTATGTTAATTTCATGAGCTTCAACTATCTCTTCTTCTATCAAATGGGTTACGAAATCATCATTTGTGTGTACAGCGGACTACCACCTCACAAACCAATGTCATTAATTTTTCCATTACCACATCTCATGGCTGGTTATAATGATGTATTTAATGTTTGTATTTATAATTATGATAATATTATAACTATTTAATTATTAAATTGCACATATCATCATAATTTTCATTCTGTGGGAATACAAAAACATTGTTTGTATGTAAGGTGGACTACTGCCTCACGAAGTGATATAATTCATTAACGCTTTACATAAAAGGTAATAAGGAAAGGTTTAATGAAAATACTTGATATATATATCATAAATATTATACTATAAAGGTAATATATTATTTCTGGTTATTTCTCTCAATCCGTTAAGAAAATGGAAACTGTGTTCATGTGTTTGTACAACATACTTTCTCTATGAACGGTGTATTTAGATTTCTATCTATAAATTTTTCAGAATACTCTAAAATATATATAATGAATATATATTATATTTATATAAATTTTAAAATTATTTATATAATTTAACCATGATCCATGTAAGTGGACCAAAAATAACAAATCCAAACACACCTGAAAACTAAAGCAGTTATTGCCCGAAACTTGACTTTAACGTGGAATATTTAATTAATGGGTAATAAAAGCTCAAAATTAAATAAAATATGTTATTATATATATATTTATATATATATTTAACGTCATTTATTATATTTTAAATAACATTATAATTATTATACATGATATTCGAAAGTGTACGAAGGAAGTCGAGAGTTATGGTAAGGGATTTCTAGTCTATTCTTTATTTATGGGAAACATATGAAAATTCACCACTCATTTATTTTTTGTGGTTTAAATAAAAAAACATGACATGTTATATCATTAATTTATATTTTAATGATTTTTAATTTTTATTTTGATGTTATTCTCTATTAGTTATTATGATTCAAAAGAATACTGAAGCTGTAAGGCATTTATATCTTACTTTTTAATTCTGTGAGAAACATGCCATATTCTCCACATGTATCTTTTATGTGATGTACATAGAACCCATTAATGAATTTTTAGATTCATTTAATTAAAATTATTTGTAATTAAATATCCATTTGATGATCTCTCTTTCATGGGGATTATGGTTCAAAATTTACTAAAGAGGTAAAATAATTTTGACTCAATTTTCATTCCTTGAGACAGTTTTATGTTATAAACTTATATTAATTTGTAAGGTGTATATATAGACCCTTTATGTGTAATATAATTAATTTATTTGTTCTACTTATATTTTATTTTTCATTTAATTTTATCCTTTCATGTTTATTATAATTCAATGTTACCATAGTAGTAATGGTTTTATGAAACGATCTCATCATTTATCGAGATTATTTATGATTATTCTTCCAAGGATGAAATATTATTATCAATATCTCCAGAAAATTGGGAATTTTATTCTATTATTTTTATTTAATAAGATTTAATTTTCTCAGTTTATTTTTCTCTCTTTATATACTCAAGAGTTTAAAATTATTTGTTTTAGAAAAAATATCTTTAAATATCTCCTCGGTCGAAAATAATTTTTCTTAAAAAACCATGGATTATATAAATGTTTTGAAAAATATTTTTAACATTATTAAAATGATTTATTAAATTCATTTTTACACATGGTTAACTTTTGACAACTTTTTTTAAAATAATATTTATGTCGTTTTCCGAACAATGACCATTTAGTATTTATTGAAAATGTGAAAGGAATATTTGTTTTTACAAGTAAGTCCGGAAAGAAATTTCCCACAATCATGACAATTATTTTATTTGAATATTAATTTATAATATTTATAGTTTATATTCAAATAATTTTTTCGTAAAATATTTTCTAAATTTCTTGTTTTAAAATGTTATTTTTAATTAAAATTTATTTTCCTCAAGAAAATTTCCAAGTGATATTTCATAATCATTATCCTTCTATGACGATAGACTTTAACATAAATTATTATTTGAATGTGATATGAATCCAAGATACCGTTATTATTCTACTATAAAAATTTAATCATGGAAAAAATTTTATGAAACTTTTTCTCTTCCATAGGTTATACCATGATTAAATTGTTATGAAATCCACTTTACTTTTTCATTTATTATGCTAGGATGAAATGATAAAATTATTGTATAACATTTTTAATAGGTTCTGATAAAATAAAATGTTTTTTAAACCCATTTCATTTCATAGTTTATGAAATGGTGAATGTTTTATGGTCCTGTGTAAAACATACATATGATATTTATTATATGATGGGTGTGATCTACATCTCCCTCTAATGCATTGGGTAGAGATTCATATCTCATGAGATATACAAGACTAGAACGAGGAGTGAATTGGGTTAATTAAGTGACTTTATCTACCATGATGGTCTTGGGAGTGACATTTGACTACTATGATGGTTCTTGAAGTGAACCCATTCAACTATAATTAATATGATAATAAACCTCGACTAATATGGAAACAATTTTCTATAATTATGTGTATTCTAAAATTTCATGTTTTATGCCAATGTAATGATCTCATGAATCATGTTATTTGTTTTCTTTTGATTCGTGCCTTATGAACTGCCAATATTTATTCCATGACTATTGATTAGGATTTTTTGCATGGAGGGCACAGTTTTCATATGTTATGATCATGTAATCATATTCATGTTTTCATATTATTATTTAGTATCTCCCTTGTTTACCCTACTAAGAATTATAGATCACCCTTTGTTATCATTAATTTCACCAGGTTATAAAGAAATTTTTTATATATTGTTTGTTTGTGAAGATTATGAAAGGATAATATCTTTATGAGAGGTGTTGAATATATTTCAGAAATTAGATGATTGTGTACCTAGTCTCCAAAGACAATAAACTATTATGGGCCTTAGGTGTGTTTCTTTGTAATGTTTTGAATATTCATATAAAAATATGTAATATACATATATAATGAGAATGGGTCTATATAAAACTCCCATTGTATCAAATGTTGATATTTTTGGATTATTAGAGATAAGTGGAGGAGGATTAAAATCTAACCACTCTGGATATGACTTTCTATATAGTTATACTAGCATGTGATTGACATTCACATCATATTATTTCTACATGTTATTTTAATAATTTCTAGGTCACTTTCATGAAAATTATCCTCAATTTACTTTCTTGAATTTGTTGTTGATGTCACCAGAGTGGTGGGAACTCTTGATAATAAATCACTTCCATATTTAAATGTGTATGTTGATATGATCTCATATTGATGTGGTGTCTAGAATCTACCCATTTGGATTAATAACTACCCTTGCATTAAAGAGGGATAGCTGAAAGAGGTAGGATGGCTTCAATATAATGACTATACTCAGTGGGTATGTGTCCCTTGATAATCTCAACATTAACCTTCTCGAGATCCTATATTATTTCCTTAAATTGGGAAATTTATAATTCTAATAAGATATATCTACCATTTTAAGGTGTATGGTGGGTTGGGGATGTTGACACAACTGATTTTTCCTAGAGATTATCATGGTTTATAACTTCATTCATGTCAACATTGATGAAATCATCTTAAGTAAATCCTTCATTTTGAATCATGGATTTCCTTGGTATATATATATCTATAATCTAGGTATATACTTTTCTAATAAATGATACTAGATATGGACATGGTGGTAAAGTAGTCCCCATCCTTGTGGGCTGGTGTATCCCATGGGATGTGGTAGATTTAGATTTGTGGAACTTATTATAATTTAAATGATTGGATTCCCAAGGTGGGGTCTATTTTTGTGTTAACTGGTCATGATGATTGGGGATGGCTTGGCTTCCCCCTATGAAAACATATTCAATTTGGGTCACACGTCAATGAAGATGACCATGGTGAATTAGACCCCCTCCCCTATAGAATCTCATGAGTTCTTTCGATAAAATTGTGGACATCTTCCTTCACCACACTAAGGTAATAGAGGTATGTGTCAATACTCCCTAGGGATAGGATCTCTTAGTGTTTGGATGTGGAAACATGTCTAACACGCTTTTCAGTGGCCATTGGTTGACATGATGGATAATGGGGACTTATCAGCAAAAAGTTCTCATGAGTGAAATCCATAAATATGATGAATCCATTGATACGGTACTCCTAATATAGTGTCTTTACTAGTAAGAATTAGAGCTTCTAGGTCAGTGAAAATTTCCTACAGAGTTACGATACCACAACCTTCATTATGACCAAGTCGCATGATGAGAGCCTTGACTGAAAAGTAATAATATAATGAGGATCTAAATGGTGGATACCAGTTTGTACTGTTAGGATAACATGAGAGAATTTAAGGGTTGATTATTCCACATAGATCAAATAGAACTCTATAGAGATCAGTAAAATTCCAAAATGGATCAAAAACTAAAAACAAAAAAAAAACTTATCAATAAATAATCTCAAGTAAGAGTAATGTAAATATATATCTTCCAATGTTAATGGATTCACATTAGATTCACTATTATTTTTCAAATGGAAAATGTAGAACATTAAAGGGTGACATCACTTGACCACTTTCATTATTAAGTGAGGGACGAGAAGTTCAAGTCAGTCATTTTTTATCTCACAATCAACCAAAATTTGTTTTAAGACAATGAAAACAAACTTTCCAAAGGTATTCGATCTCTAGGAACTCTCTAGTGAAACCTAGAGAACACTTCAGTTAAAAGGATTGAAGGTTGGGATAATATCAACCTTTTGAGGGTAATTATTTAACACTCAATAATTCTCTTATAGATTTAAGATATGTTCATAAATCCTTATCAAAATAGGGCATGGGACTAGTTTCCACTATGGAGGTCATCAATAGAAACAATGGGCCAATAAAAATATAGGTATTAATAATAGTTTATCCATATCTATATTATTATTTGATGATGTTTGGGATTAATTCCATATAGATGAGAACACTAGAGTTTATCACTATTTATGGATGAGGTAGGTATTGTGGAGTTCATGTCCATGAAAGGGGCTACTACATATCGCTAAAATGGGTATAGGAACCATTATAGTTTAGTGTTTCATTATGAGAAACATCATAAATTTTACTATCATGTGATAATAAATTTTTTTGGTTCTATTTTTGTTCATACAACCCTAACCATGTGATGTTTTTTTAAGGTAGTGTTTCTTAGACATATCAGTTGTTTTTATTGAACCACAAGTAGGTATCCTCTATATTCTAGTTAATAGAAATCAATGACCATGTATTTTTCATTAAATAGATTAAGTCATGTGATAAGACCATACCATTCAGTTTATCATCATTTAGTAAGTATGCATGGTTTGATATTTAAATTCATATAGCATGAACAAGTAGGAGAAAGGACCCTTTTATGGCTAGAGAAGGACTTATGCATGTGGAGCCTTTTCTCGATCATCTTGTTTTTTGGTAATTAAATAGGAGAGTGTATGGTTGGCGATTACAATATATATGAGTACCATATGCATATGTCCACCACCTATATTTTTATAGTTATATAAAAAATAAATTCTAGAAATATTGTAGGTTACACCTAGTAGGAGGCTCAAATATGATACATGTGAAATAAATGAGAAGACAACATGATATTGGGAAGGGAATATGCATGAGAATCCATTTTATAGTTCATCTTTTCTATGGTAACTAGACCATAAGAAGATATAATTGGTCTATACATCTTAAAGGAGTCCCAAACAAAAAATTTCACTTCCTGTATATTTTTAACAAGGTGATTAAGGAAATATTGAAAGGTTGGGGCTTACAACTAGTAGGAGGATAAGGTATGCATTAGATAGGTATTATACCTAGTAGTAGGGCTATGTTCTACTAGGGAGTATAATATATATTTTTTTGGAATATGAACATGATACCCAAATTTGTATACCTTGGTTTACGACTCAGATGAATATAGGAAGGGTTGGGTCATACACTGAGAGGGGGGCCTAGGTAGGATCATTGTAGAAAGTGATCCAGGTGAATGAATTCCAAGATCACATAGATTATATTGACTGAAGTTGTATGAATAAAACTAGATGAGTTTCTCATTTCAATACATATATAGTAAATTTGGGCACCCAGTTGGGGCTGGATATAACACCTTGAGATTTTAGTATGAAATTAATACTAGATAAATAATCTGTTGCATAGATTTTTTTACATGAAACACCGAACTAAAATGAATAGAAATATATTTTATGGATACAAACAATTATAATTAAATATAAAAATTATTATATTATGTGATTGCAATATGAAGCATTATTAAGAAAAATAAAAGAGGAATAATTTTAGAAGAAAATAAAAATACCATGAGGATAAAATATTTATCTTCATGGTTATCCATTAATATCATCATCATAATTTCAGATACGAAAATAATGAAAAATAATATAATATAATAGACTTATTGTGAGAAAATTAAATAGGATGAATGATTTTATCAATGTTTTTAAGGCTATATATTAGAATAAAATATGACTCTTATATATATATATGTGGTCGGTCGATACATGGTCATTTGAAATATTGAAATTGGAAATATGGTTACTGGGTATTAATGTATCCAATTTGTATATTTATGATGTATAATTTTTAGCAACAAAGGTAATGTAATGTAACTCACAAATGATAAAAATTGACATTTCATTACAAAAATATATTTTTTTAGAAATTAAATATTATAATTATTACAACAAATATTAATGAATGATTTTAGGAATTTATAAAATTTTTAAAAAAAAATTGATTCTAAATTATGGAAAAAATTATATGGTGAGAATGTAAATAATTTATATTAATGGTATATAGTTAAAATCATTTAATATTAAAAAGTGGTATTTTTCAAAGGTGTTTTTAATAATTTTTTGTTTTTATCATAATAAATTAAATTAGTCACATTTAAATTTCATATATAATATAATATTTCAATTTATAACAAATATATTAAAAATTATTTAAATTAGTAATTTATATAAAATAATTTTAAGAACACTTAGTCTTTAAAAAATAAATTTTCTTTAAAAATAGTGATATATTTTTATATTCAATTTTCATTTAGAATAAAAATTTATCATATTTAGAAATTTAGTATATTAAATGAAGTCTTCTATTATAATAATGAAATTAAAATTAGTTAAAGTGGTGAATTCCATTTTTCAAGATAAGAATAAGTTATCAAGGTAAAATTTGAGTTACTACAGTAAAGATAAAATGTGGTAAAATAGGGATTAACTAAGTGGTAAAGATATAAAATAATATAAAATGATATATCTAAATTATTCTATGTGGAATTTGTCGACCAAAAATTATCTCATGTCAATATTTTTCACTTTTTATCCATTTTCATTTAAAAATTATAACTTTATGCATTAAAGAAATGTAAATTTACTAAAATTCAAATCAAAATTAACTTATAAAAGAACCCATAATATACCCCTTATTAATCACTATTTTCCTTATAAAATATCTAGAGTAAACAAAAATTTGGTTTCTCTTAGATCCTTATTGGAAATTTGGAAGCCTCTTGTTCTAAGATGGAAGTATAAATCCTTCATTCCTAAAAAACCATATTGAGATTTAGAGAATTTATTAAGGTTGTTACATATTTCTACACCATATTTCTCAACTACATTCCCATATATACTATTTATATATTTTATTATCAATTTATGTTATTTTATATTAACATAGTTATGCCTTTGATAAAATTATATCACTATTATATTACTCTATACTCTTACTCATTTAATTGTATAACATGTTCTCATTTGGGTCAATTCAACCATCTACATGAATCATGATATACCAACATCATCCTTATCATAATTAATGAGTATAAACACATTAAAAACAGTAATATATAATATTTAGTAGTAATTTATAAAAAAATGATTCTATAATGGTGACACTAAAATGAATTATAAAAATTCAATGACTTTTTTTCTTAAATTACAATAAATATTCTCATTATAGATTCCATTCTAACAAAACATACCCTTATATTCCAATAATTAATCATGAGAATGAATTAATCATTGGAAAAAAATAATTACATTGTAATGACTAATATTGGAATCATGAATTTGTTAATAAGGAATGTGTATGGACAGCTCTGTTATGAAACTTGTGTGAAACAATCAATATCACAAACAACTGAGGATGAAAAAAATTGAATACAATCTCATAAATGTATATTGAATGAATATAATTTAATTGTATAAAAGATAATATATTTTAATAAGTTAATAATATTTGTTATTTATTTGGCTATGATTATTATAAAATAAGGTAACGTGCTTTGTCGAATTTGAGAGTAAAGGTGAGGGTTTATTTACCCAACTAATTTTATAATCAAGAATGTTTATATTTGAAATTACATAAGGATATATTATATCTTATTCCATAAAGACCCATATATTTCCTTCTCCTATACCTATTCATCTTTTTACATGACTTTACACCATTTCAAATCCATTTGTTTAATATTTTGTAGAAATGATATTTATAAGTGGAGTCAAACTTATCTCTTCTTTTGGTTGGGAATCTTCATCTTTCATGTCTACAGTATTTATATTTTTTCATGGATGTATCTATATATTATTATTTATTTTATTAATTTATTTTTCAATTTACTTAGAATTTTAAATAAAATTAATCTCATTTTAAATTTTTCATTATGGTTTTTTCCACCAACTTTTAATATCTTTATAAAAGGATGAAAATAATATTTCTTTTTAAAGGTTTTTAACATTGATTATTTTTCCTAATATTATAACTATTTTTCATAATGAATCTTCCTTTTAATGGTTTTATGGTTTTATTATGTAATATTAATTTCCATTTGTTGTGATTTTTTTCTTTTAAGTTAACATTATTAGAAGAAAAAGATATTTCTTCTTATTTTTTCCAAGAAATTTTCTAATGGACTTATAAAATGGGTTTTAATATATGTCAACATCAATTAATTTTTCATATGCTTCATTGGGGATATTATTTAATGATATATTCTATATTATTTATCTGGATGGAAAATAATATTTTGTTAATGTTTTTAATAGAATAATTTTTATGTTGATTAAGGTATGAAATAATTATGAATAGTTTCATGGTCATGTGGAACATATATGTATGGTTTATCATTATGTTATAGTTCATTCCACTATATATGTCTAATGAATTGGATGTAAACATGTATATCATTATTTGACATGTTAATTATTATAGAGAAAACCAAATCTATTAGGAGACTGTCCAATATATGAGGAATGTCTTGGAAGTGTGCTTCGATATAAGGAATAATTTTATTTGTATACAAACATTCCATATTCTTATTTCTATATTCTTTTTTCATGAATCATGATAATTAAATCATTTTTCACACTTTTATTATTCACATCTTATGTTATTCCAAGTAATTATGCCTTGAATCATGATTTATGAGGTATGATAATCTATTTTTGTGACCAAGTACCATGATTTTGTTCTCATATCCACATGATCAATTATTATAACTTATTATCATTGATTATTATCTCTTTTTTTACCCTTAACGAGCATATGATCCCACACATTTGTTATGTTTCAATTCACATTGATATGAGTAATATTGTAGAATATGACTTGTTTTGAAGAGGGTATAGCAGGGTGAGACTATGGAGAAATATTCACAGTGTTTTACCATATGTTATTTATGTATCTAGTATCCATAGACATAAAATCTTTAGTTCAGGGATGTGTGAAAATTTAATAAAAAAAATATTGAAATTGTTAAAATGTTGTACACTATGTGTCTGTTATGATTATAAAATCTCACTTTGTATCGAAAAAATGTTGCAATGTTTATATTTTGCCACTAGATATGGGAGTTTAAGTATGTGGCACCCCAGTTGGTATCATAGTGGGGTTAAATTATTATTCTTTCATTGTATTAGGATTAACAAAGGGATAAAACATAAAAAACCATTTATTGAACCAAAATTGACATAAGAATACCTAAAAATGTCATATGATCAAATGAAGGCATCGTAATTTCTGGCATACTAGGATTGATTTTATTCATCATATGATTTCTTAGTCTAATTATTATTTCTTTATACACACATTGTCATTTTTATTTGTTTTTTTCAATGTCATGAAATAATAAGAATTGGGTAAATAATGACTATGATGAAAAATGTGGTGATTGTCCCAATGAAAAACCAAATGTTATAATAATTATAGTGAAAAATTTAAATTCTATATTTGGTTATGATTCATAACCTAAATGGTTTTGAGATTCAAAATGCACCAATGAAAGAGAAATACACTATTGTGTAATTCATGAGTCAACTAACACATAACATTAGTGGTATTATGATCCAATAATTTATGAGTAGTGTATTGACATGAAAGAAAAAATATTTTTTACTCTTTAATTAAATTATTAAAGAAAATTAATTTTGGTCTTCAATCCATTATAAATTGAAAAATTATAATATTGAACATTAATAAAAAATCACAATGCCCAATTATGAAATTATCTCCATGATATTTGAGGGGTTTAAGGAGGTATCAGTCAATTAAAATTTTCCCTCAAATCCTTAAACTAAAAAGAAGAGTGACATCATTTAATTGAAACTAAAAGAGGATAAATACATTATTAACTATGAAAAACATCAAAATATATATAAATAATGTTTATGGAATTATCATTAACCTCAAATCCACAATTTACCATTTATTTAGTGGCATGAAATCAGGTCTCTTAGAAGAATTAGAAATAATGGATTTTGGTAGATTTGGGTAAATAGTATGATGCACACTAAAGGTAGAAATAGATATTTTAAACACCCATACCAGTTTAAGGGAAAGTATAGAAAGATTCAATTTCTAGGAAACTCAGAAAAAAAATATCATGGGGGAGGAAAAATATTCATTCTATATAGTAAACTTTTTGGACGAATCATGGGGGATTTCTTTAGTTGGATAGTTAAATGATTTATGTGTGAGAGATAAGGATAATAACATGAATTTATAAAGGATATTAATTATTAAAATAATGATCAAACTAATGAACCACCTGTAATCAAATTATTTAATTATAATGAGTATGAACATTATGCAAACTTGTGAACCTGTCACACCCAAATCCTTCAATTAAGGTACTTTTTTATATTTTATTATTGTCCTAACATCCCCCCACAAAAGTTTCCCCTATTCCCCCATTGAATTGTAAGATGTTTGGACACTTTGTGAGTGGACAAAAGGGGTGCATGGTTTGGGCACACGGTTTTCTAAACCGTTCAAGAAAATCGTGCGACCTTGTCCAAGTCATTAAAAATGTTGTTAATTTCCATTTTTCCCTCCCGAGATTTATAAAAACTCACCCATTTATTCTCCCATACTACCATTATAACCAATTAAGCCTCCCAATCACCTCAAAACCTACTTGTAACTCTATTTTTAAGAGATATTTTGTAGAGAAACTTCAAACTTCCTCAAGTAAGTGGGTCTCCTTCCTTCTTCTTTCAATTTTCTTATAGTTCCTTCCTTTACAATGGGGTTTATTTCCCTATTCGTGGAGTTCCTTGTGCCTAGAAGATAGGGATTCTAACCTATGGTTTTATCCTTGGTTTCATGGTAATTTATTTTGGTTTTAGGCTTGATCCAATCCTCTTGTGTTGTGGCAGTGGTACGGCTTGATTTTCACACAATGATTGAAGGGTTTTCATTTTTGTGGTAGGTGATTCCATGGGTAATCAATGTTAGATGAGTTATATTATATGAATTTATGTTTTTAGAACACTTCTTGTTCAATATCCTTTCTGAAAAATCTAGTTTTCGTGAAAATTGTAAAGCAAATGATTTTTAGGTACTAATTTTGTGATAAATTGGGTGTTTTACTTGTTCATTTTATGTTATGCCCAATGGGATTTTTTTATAACTCATGTAATGGGTTTATAGAAATGCTTTGGGTGATGAAAATTCTATTTTTATTAATATGGGTTTGAAAATGGTTTTCAAAAAGGTATTTTATAGGGATTTTGTGTGTAAAGCATTGCTAAAAATTTTGATGTTGTTTTATTGAAATCTTAAAGGTTTTATTGAGTGGTGTAAGTGGTGAAAAACATGTGTAGATACTGTTTTTAATTGATTATGAACATAACTAATGTGTTTATGTTGTAATTGTGTCTAGGATCAATAGATAATGGTTTGAGCATAAAGGGGGAAGCCTGGGTACCTAGGAGGGTGGATATGTACTGGTACTCTAGTGATCAAGAGCGGTTTTATCCCTGTTTCACTAAGAAAAATAGATTACAACAACACTAACAAAACTATATTGATGTTTATTGTGGAAAACTAGGTTATGGGTATGTTACATACTAATTTCTCATGTATAATAATGTATTTTTCTATGGTAACTTTACATTGATGTACGATGTACATGGGGCTCGAGACTACGTAGTGCCTATGTGTGTTCCCAAGATTGGTGCTCATTGAATCTAGTGTATTTATCTTTTTCATGTTGTCGTTTTCCTAGAAAATACGTCATCTTTCATGTTTTATTGAAATGTTCTCACTCGTGGATAATTTCCCTTGAAAACTTTTTACATTTAAAAGTTTCTTTCTTTAGAAATTATTTCCACCACTTTCTAGTTATCGAAACTGACATGATTTTTATCTTGTATAGTTTACTATATGGAATCTCATGGTGGTATCCCATTGGGATTAGGATCACACCCTAATTACAACCCTTGGGTGTAAGTAGACTTGGTCATGTTTGACACGGATAAAGGAAAGGCTTTGGGTGATGGTTGTCCGGGGTGTTAGTTCTCATCCGTTGTACGACTTTGTGGAGACGGCTTGAGGGTGATGACACTTTGTCGTGTGGAGTCCTTAGGGAAGTTTTTATGCTATTTTTATGTGTATTTCGACCTCTTTTTATATGTTTGAACCTATGTATATAGTTCTGTATTTTTTTAAGTCTTGTTTGGAATGAATTTTCATAATTGGTTTATCAATTGTCTTTAATGTTTTATATATCCATATTCCTGTAAATTATTCCCAAACCAAAATATATGATACCCAGACACTTGTTTCAGCCTTTAGGGATATGGTAATCTCTTTGGTACTTTTAATGGGCTGGTTTGGTGCCCGTTTTTATGGCGACCATATTTGGTTTGTGACAGCAACAATCTAAGGGTTAATGTAACACCCGAGACTTTTATGTTATATAAATCATCAAAGGAATCTTTTTATTCACAACACTTGCTTGGCTTGCTTTACATGCAATCGCGGCCTTCCTCGATAGCCTGCGTCGTATGCAATACCGAGTTTCACTAAACAACAATATGCTATTAAAACTAACCGTTATGAATAGTAATAACCACTTTTTGAAATTTTATAAATTTTATTTTTCAAAATGGACTTCATTTTTGGACTCAGAATATCGAAATTAGCCTAGGGTGAAATTTTGGTATTTTTCTGAAAACTTTCAATTTTTGATGAATAGTGAAACCACTAAGTGGTAGGTTAAAAACTGAATTTTGCATAAAACTAAATTTTACCGCTTCTGTGAATGGAATTTCAAAAATCCGACAGACATGTTTGATATCAGTATGTAAAATGTGGTTCAATGAGATAAAAATAATTTTTTGGTGAATAGTAACTTTTTACTTTTTTTACCGCGGTTAATAGTAAATAGGGTAACTAAGGGTAAATATGATATTAATATTACCCTAACACATGTCCTAATTCTATTGGACAAGTGTAATTCGACCAAAAACAAACTTAGGAATAAAATATGACCATTTAGGCCCACTTGGATTAGATTAGGACATTTATTATTAATTTATTTAAAGAAGGGTTAAAATAGTTAAAAATCAAAGTTTAATAAGTAAATCATTTTTAATATGGGGTTATACATAAGATAAATTAGACTATAAATATTCATTAGAAAGCTAAAAATATTTCCTACATAATGTTATTTTATTTGTAATTTTTAGACATTAAATAATTTAATTTATTTATGACACAATGATGATGCAGTAATTATCTTATTAATGAAATATTGAGATAATTGATGTTATAAACACCAAAATAAATGTAATTTGAGACTTTTGATGAATTCCACTAATTTTCTAGGTTACTATGATATATTATTGTTGATTTAATCAACTTGGTTCGAACATATAATTTTGTTATGACTTTCAAAAAAATCATATATCAAATAGTGTCAAAATTGACCCAAAATAGTTTTTAAATAAAATATTATATTATTAATTGTTATGTTATTCCTAAAAATCTAAGGTTCGGACAAATAACTTAGCTAAGGATATATATATTAATAATAAACAATTTGGGGTTCGTTTGGCATGTTATAGTAAGTGTATTAACCATATAGTGAAAGAAAACAAAAAGACACGGTAAAAGTTAAATTAATTAACTTAGAGTTAAATATAATTGATAAGGATAAAATAATACCCTAAACTTGTCTAAATCCTATTGGTTGATAGGATTTCGACCCATCCCCACTTTATCTTCGAAATAAGACCCTTTGGAACCATTATAAACCGATTTTGACTTTAATATAAAATAATATTTTGAGATATTCCTAAGGTGCCCCTCTCCTCCCTTATAAAAGGGCGCCTCCTCCCCCTCCTCCTCACACCAATTTGAGCACTCAAGCTCGGCCAACCCCTGCCATTTTCTCCTCTCCACTTCCCTAGAATAATCCTAGAGGTCCTGGTCTTCTTCAAAGACCAATCTTAGTTCCCTAAGTGGAGGATTCAAAGAGGCGTTCCAAAGAAGAGGTAATATCCATTACCGATCTTTTCAATTTCTTTCTTCTTCAACTTCTTCTTATTTAGTTGTTTCATGATAAAGTAATAACATCAGTATTACTTACAAACTGATATGTTATTATAAATATGAAACAACCCTAATTCACTTTTTGTCCATCCTACGGAAAAATGAAATCACCGCGCGTGCGTACGTACGGAATACCATCTCCACACCGTGGTGTAATCTATTTTACACCATCACTTTACAAGGATGGGTATAATGGTGTAATGAGTAACTATTTATGATTATTATAAAGTAATATTGAGACTGAAATAATATATATATACTCCAATACAGTTCCACCATCATAGGAACGATATCATCACTCGTGCGTACGTACGGAATACCGTCTCCACGATGTGATGCGACTCGTTCTACATGATCATCATTACATAGTAATTATATAAATTGAATGAATAAATATGATATATGTTACACTAATACCATTCTGGATATAAGGTATCTATAACCTTAAAATAAGAATAAGAATGTATTCAGCAAAACACGCATAAAACAAAAGGCAATAAAGACCCGAGTAACAAGTAACAATGAAATGTTACTATCAAGAAGCTAAGAATATGACCATATATGATATCATATCAATATGTATGATTCTGGAATAAGTAAATAACATTATTTAAACCATTATACAGGAGATTCGGACACGTACAAAGCAAATTGGACCGAAGGGAAAGGAAATATCACAATCTCATTTTTATCCGAGATTGTTTATACTTTGGTATTTAATGGGGTGTATTTTATCATCCACATCCATGTTTCCTCAATATGTAATATTTATATCCTTATAAAATAGTTTATATCCAATTTTACCCTTTGGTGAGTTTTTAGTAAATGATATGAATGAAATCTTTTGTCGTTTTTCGTACGAGGTACTTTTTGACTTTTTCAACAAAAGTACGAAGAATTTTTTTTAACTTATACGGCACAAACGGATTTTTACGGTTTTATAAAGCCTTATTTTCATGAAGCTTCCTCCAAAAGATTTCATGAATATTTTTAATAAAATATCTTTCTTTTAAAAATTGCATGATGTTTTGTGAAAAGAAATTGATTTTGAAGAAGAAAGGATATTTTCCTCAAGAATTCAATTCAAGTGTTTTATCAAAATTATTTTCCATATAAGATAATAAAGGGTTCTGTTTCTATCCATATTTTTACATTGATTTGACTATGTTGTGATGAATTATGTTTATGAATTCCTTTATCTTATGTGAATGGTTTTATGATGTCATGTTGTTTAAGAATCCCATTTTTATTACATGGGTTATGCAATGATGTATGGTTTATGATTTTGTGGCAGACATAAGAATGGTATCATTATGAGATGGATGGGACCTATATCTCCCTCCAATGCATTGGGTAAAGATTTTATATATCATGAGATAGACATGGCTGGAACGGTAGGTTATACCAGTTCAGTGAACAGGACTGGAACGAGGGTGACTCGGTTCAGAAATGGACTTTGTCCACTAAGATAGTCTTGGCAATGAGTCATGACTAACAAGAAATGATTTTCCATGATTATGTGTGCATGACACAAAGTTTCAAGTTTTATGTTATGATTATGGGGATCTCATTTTCACTTCTATGATTTATTCCATGTTAAGATATTATGATCTCTTTTGCAGGTTTTGATTTTCAAAAAGATATGATATGATTTTTATTTCCCTTATTTTCCCTTGATGAGCATTTGAGCTCACCCTTTTATGTTTTCTTTTCCCCAGGTCAGGAAGATGGATATTTAGTAGAATATGCTAAAAGGGACCCTAGATATGATGAAATAAATGGGAGACACTGTAGATGATTTATGAACCAGTTGTTTATGTTTCCCAGTTTCTAAAGACACTATACCTATACGGTCCTTTGTGGTTTTGTCATATGTTGTAATAAGTGTGCTTCAATTTTGAAGTATTAACAATGTATGTAAAGTATGGGTCATTATAGTTGGTATCAGAGGAAAGGTATAGTCAACCTTTGGAAACTAGGATGTGAAAGCCTTAGTAAGAACCCTAAGGATAAGTCTAAGAATAGAACACAATCTTAGTGTTTTAGAAATGGCCATGAATAACCTAGGATAAGACCTTAAGCATGAAAATTTTTAATTCTTGAATTATGTGGTTTTCCTATTATAATTAGTGTTGCTCACACTATTCTTCTTGGTTTTAGTCAATGGCTGGAACCCGAAGGAACCGTGTTAATGCGGAATGTGATGGGCAATGCAATGATTGTCCCCCTGAGCAACCAAACGATATGGGAGCTGGAATGAAAAATCTTGTAGCCCTGCTCACACAACTTTCTCAAGCTATGAATCATGCAGGACTTCCAAACGAGCAAAGGAAGGAGCAACATTCTGTTGAATCCTTCATGAGGCAACGTCCACCTTCTTTCAGCGGGTCTACTGATCCATTAGTTTCTGAACAATGGATTAGTACTATTGAAAAGATATTTTCAGTTCTTCAATGTTCTGAACATGATAAATTCATCCTAGCAGTGTATCGTTTGGAAGGAGATTCTGATCAATGGTGGAATCTTTTTAAGAATACAAGGAAAAGGGATGAAATTGAGTCTATGGAATGGGACGAGTTCAAGAACTTATTTTTCAATAAGTACTTCCCTCATATTCTCCAAACAAAGATGGAGAAAGAGTTCCTTGAACTGAAGCAAAGGGATGATGAATCTGTTGGTACCTATGAAGCAAATTTTACAAGACTTGCAAGGTACGCTTCTGGTATTATTATCCAACCTGAGAGTAAGATCGATCGATTCTTTAGTGGCTTATAACCAAGTCTTTGAAGGGCGTTATCCATAAGGGACTTCAATAGCTATGAGGAAATCGTTCGATGTGCTCTCAAAGTCGAGATGGAGATTGGAGTAACCCATCAGTCACATGGGTTTGATAAGAAGAGGAAGATGGAATTCAAAGAAAAATCTAAAGAGCACACGGAAAAGAAGATGAATTTTTCCTTATGATCAAAGTGTGGAAAGAAACATGGAGGGAGTTGTCTTAAAGGGACAAGTAAATGTTTTAAATGTGGAAAGGAAGGTCATCGGGCATTTGAATGCCGTGATAATGGGAAGAAGATTTCTAATGACGCAAACAAAGGAAGGGATACACAGAATGAACCTACTACACTTCAATGTTTCAAGTGTAAGGAGATGGGGCATTATGCCAATCAATGCCCAAATCCAAGGGTTGATGATGATGGTCGACGTCAAAAAAATATTAAGGCTAAAGACAAAGGAAAGTCACACGCAATTTCTATCAGTGATGTGGAGTACGATAACGAAGTGGTGAATGGTACACTTACCGTCCACTCTAAAGTAGAAAATGTTTTATTTGATTCTGGATCCACCCACTCTTTTATTTCTAAAGAATTTTCTAAGGGTATCACCGTATTACCTCAACAATTAGATGTTGAGTTAGCTGTGACAACACCTAATGGCACAACAGTCGCATCAAAAGTTTATAATTCTTCTCCGATCGAAGTTTGTGGGAAAGTGCTTCCTACAAATCTTGTGATCCTTCCTTTAGTGGAATTTGATGTGATTCTTGGCATGGATTTTCTTTCTCTACATGGAGCTCATATCAATTGCCAAAGAAGGGAAGTCACATTTCATATTCCAGATCAATCTACGATCGTATACCAACGCAAGGGTGAACATAACCTTCCAGTGGAAATTTCTTCCATCTTATGGGTATTGATTCCACTAAATGAAGTTTATTTATCTCAAATGGTTGGTGAGAAACTCATGATTAAGAATATGCCCATTGTATGGGATTTTGATGATGTCTTTCCGGAGGAATTACCAGGTCTTCCACCAAATCGTGAAGTTGAGTTTTCAATAGAAATCGTACCGGGTGCTTTGCCTATTTCAAAGACACCTTATAGAATGGCCCCAATTGAGTTGCAGGAATTGAAGAAGCAACTCCAAGAGAATCTTGATAAGGGATTCATACGCCTTAGTGCGTCACCTTGGGGAGCACCTATTCTATTTGTTAAGAAGAAATATGGATCAATGAGACTCTGCATTGATTATCGAGAACTTAACAAGATCACTATCAAGAACAAATATCCTCTCCCACGCATTGATGACTTATTTGACCAACTACGCGGAGCTCAATACTTTTCCAAGATTGATCTTCGTTCAGGGTATCATCAATTAAGGGTCAAAAGGGAGGATATACCAAAGACGGATTTCCGTACAAGGTATGGACACTATGAATTTATAGTGATGCCATTTGGTCTTACTAATGCCCCTGCTATCTTCATGGATCTAATGAATAGAGTCTTTAGAGACTATCTTGATCAATTTGTGGTAGTATTTATAGACGATATTCTTGTCTATTCAAAGAGAAAGGAAGAGCATGAAGATCACTTGAGAATTATATTGAAGACCCTGAGAAAGGAGAAGCTTTATGCCAAATTTACCAAGTGTGAATTTTGGCTTCAAAAAGTTGCATTTTTGGGTCACATAATCTCAAAAGAGGGGATATCTGTGGATCCAGCAAAAACAGAGGTTATCGAAAGATGGTCGAGACCAACAACAGTAACTGAGATTCAAAGTTTTCTTGGTTTGGATGGATATTATCGACGTTTTGTAAAATATCATTCACAATTATCTAATCCACTCACCAAGTTGACTCGGAAAAGAGTTAAGTTTGTCTGGACAGAGGAATGTGAAGAGAATTTCAAGGAGTTGAAAAGAAGGTTATCCAGTGCACCTGTGCTCACACTGCCTTGTAGTGGAGAAAGGTTTATGATCTACAGTGATGCATCCAAGAAGGGATTGGGGTGTGTTCTTATGAAAAATGATATGGTGATAGCTTATGCCTCACGACAGTTGAAAATCCATGAGCAATATTACCCAACACATGATTTGGAGTTGGCTGCGGTAATCTTTGCATTAAAGATTTGGAGGCATTACCTTTATGGTGAAAGGTGTGATATTTATACTGATCATAAAAGTTTAAAGTATATTTTCACACAAAAAAAGCTGAATATGCGCCAAAGAAGATGGTTGGGGCTGATTAAGGATTATGACTGCTCAATCCATTACCACCCTGGGAAAGCAAACAAGGTGGCAGATGCATTAAGTCGACAAGACCATGCTAGTTTATCCATGATGAGGATCACAAGAGATCCAATATTTATGGATTTACAAAGTATGGATCTTGGAATTATAATGGAAGGGGAAAAATCTTATCTTTCTCAAATGAATGTTCAACCATCTATACATGTGAATATTAAAGAGGCACAGAAAGAAGATTTCGAGTTACAAAAGAAGGTGAGAAATGTTCCTGAATTCAACCTTGATTGTTATGGGATAATAAAGTTCAGGAATCGGGTTTGTGTTCCTTCCATCCCCGAATTAAAGAAGGAGCTGCTGGATTAGGCTCATAGTTCTTCATTCTCTATTCATCCTGGAAGCACGAAGATGTATAGGGACCTGAAAGAGTACTTCTGGTGGGATGGCATGAAAAGAGATGTTGCTGAATATGTCCCTCGATGCTTGGTTTGTCAACAAGTTAAAGCTGAGAGACAGAAGTCTAAGGGGATGTTACAACCATTACCCATACCCGAATGGAAATGGGAAAACATCACTATGGACTTTGTCACAGGACTTCCTAAAACATCCAAAGGCAATAATGCTATCTGGGTCATAGTTGATCGTCTTACAAAGTCTGCACACTTCATTCCTATTAGAGAGGATTTCTCTCTAGATCAGCTTTCCAGGATATATGTAAAGGAAGTGGTAAGATTGCATGGAGTACCACTTTCTATTATATCTGATCGGGATCCGAGATTTACCTCGAAGTTATGGCAAAGTCTTCAGCATACTCTGGATATAGAGTTGAGTTTCAGCACTGCTTATCATCCCCAGACAGACGGTCAGTCTAAGAGAACAATTCAAACCCTAGAAGATATGTTGAGAGCTTGATCTATGGATTTAAAAGGAGGTTGGGATCAACACCTACATTTGGTGGAATTTTCTTATAATAATAACTTTCACTCCAGTATTCAGATGGCTCCTTATGAAGCTCTCTATGGAAAGAAATGCAGGACTCAAACTTACTGGGATGAAGTTGGGGAAAGAAAGATATTAGGACCTGATCTCGTTGATGAAATGGCAGAAAAGGTTAGATATATTCAACAACACATAAGAGCAGCTCAGAGTCGACAGAAAAGTTATGCCAACAACCGAAGAAAAGACCTAGAGTTTGAAGTGGGTGATAAAGTGTTCTTACGAATATCTCCCTGGAAAAGGGTTGTGAGATTTGGAAAGAAGGGGAAGTTGAGCCCTAGATATATCGGTCCTTTCGAAATACTAGATCGTGTTGGGAAGGTAGCTTACCGATTGGCACTTCCACCGAATCTCTCTCAAGTTCACGATGTGTTCCATGTATCTCTCCTGAGAAAGTACATACCAGATCCTTCACATGTACTCAGCACAGAAGTTGTACCGCTGGAGCAAGATCTTTCTTATGAAGAACAGCCGATAGAGATTCTGGATCGTAGCGAAAAAGTCCTACGAAATAATACCACTCGATTGGTGAAAGTTTTATGGAGGAACCACCAACTTGAAGAAGCTACATGGGAGCTTGAGGATATGATGAGGGAGAAGTATCCTCATCTGTTTGTTACAAAGTGACGAATTTCGAGGGAGAAATTCTTTTTAAGGGGGGTAGAATGTAACACCTGAGACTTTTATCTTATATAAATCATCAAAGGATTCTTTTTCTATAAAACACTTTCTTGTCTTGCTTTACACGCAATCGCGACCTTCCTCGATAGCTTGCGTCGTACGCAATACCGAGTTTCACTAAAAAACAATATGCTATTAAAACTAGCCGTTGTGAATAGTAATAACCAATTTTTGAAATTTTATAAATTTTATTTTTCAAAATGGACTTCATTTTTGGACTTAGAATATCGAAATTAGCCTAGGGTGAAATTTTGGTATTTTTCTGAAAACTTTCAATTTTTGATGAATAGTGAAACCACTAAGTGGTAGGTTAAAAACTGAATTTTTCATAAAACTTAATTTTACCGCTTCTGTGAATGGAATTTCAAAAATTCGACAGACACGGTTGATATCAGTAAGTAAAATGTGGTTCAATGAGATAAAAATAATTTTTTGGTGAATAGTAACTTTTTACTTTTTTTACAGCGGTTAATAGTAAATAGGGTAACTAAGGGTAAATATGATATTAATCTTACCCTAACACATGTCCTAATTCTATTGGAAAAGTGTAATTCGACCAAAAACAAACTTAGGAATAAAATATGACCATTTAGGCCCACTTGGATTAGATTAGGACATTTATTATTAATTTATTTAAAGAAGGGTTAAAATAGTTAAAATCAAAGTTTAATAAGTAAATAATTTGTAATATGGGGTTATACATAAGATAAATTCGACTATAAATATTCATTAGAAAGCTAAAAATATTTCCTACATAATGGTATTTTATTTGTAATTTTTAGACATTAAATAATTTAATTTACAATGATGATGCAGTAATTATCTTATTAATGAGATATTGACATAATTGATGTTATAAACACCAAAATAAATGTAATTTGAGACTTTTTATGAATTCCACTAATTTTATAGGTTACTAGGATATATTATTGTTTATTTAATCAACTTGGTTCGAACATATAATTATGTTATGACTTTCAAAAAAATCATATATCAAATAGTGTCAAAATTGACACAAAATAGTTTTTAAATCAAATATTATATTATTAATTGTTATTTTATTCCTAAAAATCTAAGGTTCGGCCAAATAACTTATATAAGGATATATATATTAATAATAAACAATTTGGGGTTCGTTTGGCAAGTTATAGTAAGTGTATTAACCATATAGTGAAAGAAAACAAAAAGACACGGTAAAAGTTAAATTAATTAACTTAGAGTTAAATCTAATTGATAAGGTTAAAATAATACCCTAAACATGTCTAAATCCTATTGGTTGATAGGATTTTGACCCATCCCCACTTTAGCTTCGAAATAAGACCCTTTGGAACCATTATAAACCGATTTTGACTTTAATATAAAATAATATTTTGAGATATTCCTAAGGTGCCCCTCTCCTCCCTTATAAAAGGGCACCTCCTCCCCCTCCTCCTCACACCAATTTGAGCACTCAGGATCGGCCAACCGCTGCCATTTTCTCCTCTCCACTTCCCTAGAATAATCCTAGAGGTCCTGGTCTTCTTCAAAGACCAATCTTAGTTCCCTAAGTGGAGGATTCAAAGAGGCGTTCCAAAGAAGAGGTAATATCCATTACCAATCTTTTCAATTTCTTTCTTCTTCAACTTCTTCTTCTTTAGTTGTTTCATGATAAAGTAATAACATCAGTATTACTTACATACTGATATGTTATTATAAATATGAAACAACCCTAATTCACCTTCTGTCCATCCTACAGAAAAATGAAATCACCGCGCGTGCGTACGTACGGAATACCGTCTCCACGCCGTGGTGTAATCTATTTTCCACCATCACTTTACAAGGATGGGTATAATGGTGTAATGAGTAACTATTTATGATTATTATAAAGTAATATTGATACTGAAATAATATATATATACTCCAATACAGTTCCACGATCATAGGAACGATATCATCACTCGTGCGTACGTACGGAATACCGTCTCCACGATGTGATGCGACTCATTCTACATGATCATCATTACATAGTAATTATATAAATTGAATGAATAAATATGATATATGTTACACTAATACCATTCTGGATATAAGGTATCTATAACCTTAAAAGAAGAATAAGAATGTATTTGTCAAAACACGCATAAGAACAAAAGGCAATAAAGACCCGAGTAACAAGTAACAATGAAATATTACTACCAAGAAGCTAAGAATATGACCATATATGATATCATATCAATATGTATGATTCTGGAATAAGTCAATAACATTATTTAAACCATTATACAGGAGATTCGGACACGTACAACGCAAATTGGACCTAAGGTAAGGGAAATATCACAATCTCATTTTTATCCGAGATTGTTTATACTTTGGTATTTAATGGGGTGTATTTTATCATCCACATCCCTGTTTCCTCAATATGTAATATTTATATCCTTATAAAATAGTTTATATCCAATTTTACCCTTTGGTGAGTTTTTAGTAAATGATATGAAAGAAATCTTTTGTCGTTTTTCGTACGAGGTACTTTTTGACTTTTTCAACAAAAGTACGAAGAATTTTTTTTTTAACTTATACGGCACAAACGGATTTTTACGGTTTTATAAAGCCTTATTTTCATGAAGCTTCCTCCAAAATATTTCATGAATATTGTTAATAAAATCTCTTTCTTTTAAAAAATGCATGATGTTTTGTGAAAAGAAATTGATTTTGAAGAAGAAAGGATATTTTCCTCAAGAATTCAATTCAAGGGTTTTATCAAAATTATTTTCCATATAAGATAATACAGGGTTCTGTTTCTATCCATATTTTTACATTGATTTGACTGTGTTGTGATGAATTATGTTTATGAATTCTTTTATCTTATATGAATGGTTTTATGATGTCATGTTGTTTAAGAATCCCATTTTTATTACATGGGTTATGCAATGATGTATGGTTTATGATTTTGTGGCACACATAATAATGGTATCATTATGAGATGGATGTGACCTATATCTCCCTCCAATGCATTGGGTAAAGATTTTATATCTCATGAGATAGACATGGCTGGAACGGTAGGTTATACCGGTTCAGTGAACAGGACTGGAACGAGGGTGACTCGGTTCAGAAAGGGACTTTGTCCACTAAGATAGTCTTGGCAATGAGTCATGACTAACAAGAAATGATTTTCCATGATTATGTGTGCATGCCACAAAGTTTCAAGTTTTATGTTATGATTATGGGGATCTCATTTTCACTTCTATGATTTATTCCATGTTAAGATATTATGATCTCTTTTGCAGGTTTTGATTTTCAAAAAGATATGATATGATTTTTATTTCCCTTATTTGCCCTTGCTGAGCATTTGAGCTCACCCTTTTATGTTTTCTTTTCCCCAGGTCACGAAGATGGATATTAAGTAGAATATGCTAAAAGGGACCCTAGATATGATGAAATAAATGGGAGACACTGTAGAAGATTTATGAACCAGTTGTTTATGTTTCCCAGTTTCTAAAGACACTATACCTATACGGTCCTTTGTGGTTTTGTCATATGTTGTAATAAGTGTGCTTCAATTTTGAAGTATTAACAATGTATGTAAAGTATGGGTCGTTATAGTTAATATTGAAAATTGATGTTAGAAACAACCAATTATAAGGGGTAAATGGAAATCCTATGCAATCACAATTTCTGAAGTGCATCATGAAAATATAATTGTGTATAGTACACCCATCATCCACTCTAGAATTAAAAATTATTTATTTGATTCTATTTCAATTGAATCAATTATATCTAGGATGTTTTTTAAGGTCAATAAATACCAACCCTAATGAATAGATGTTCCATTATGAGTAAAAACTTTTAATCATATGATGATAACATCCCAAGTATATAACTCTTCTATTATCTATGTTTGTGGGAATGTGATTCTTAAAAATATAATTGATCAACCTTTAATTTATTTAGATGTGATCATGGGCTTGGTTTGTCTCCCTCTCTCTCTCTCTTTCTATATATATATATATATATATATATATATATATCTGAGCAGTGTAGTAAAATTTGGCCACATCCACAGGTTAATACAGAGGTTATAGTCCATGTAAATGTGGTTGTAGCATATGGCCAAGATCAATGTAGACATTGGATTCTATTTTCGATTTCATAGCATCCACTTTTGTGGTCAAAATTTTTAATTATGTCAATGGGGATCCACCACCATAGGTGTACCATGGACATAGAGTATATATAGACATAGTTTGTGATTTTGTCCCTAGCCTTTGAAATAAATAAAATAACATGCGTGATTGGATCTTAGGACCACCTCTATATTTCATCAAATCCATTAATGTTCGATTGTGATGGAAAATTTGTACATGTATATATATATATATAATTTTATATAATTATAATTATTAGGACTTAAAAAATATTTTGGCCCGTAAAACCTATATCCACGATCCACATTGACCATAAATATATTTGTCACTCAAAAGGCCTAAGGCTACAGTCCATTTGGACCATGGTTTAGGTTCTGCAATAAAGGCCTAAATCTAGGGTTTATATGGATGGTAGATATAGGAATTTTACATAACCTTATAACTCTAATTAACACTCAATTTTCTTTTTCTTCCATATACATATCTCTACATTTCCTTTAACTATGTTTTTGGGTGGCCTACATCCACGGTTTTTATTTGAGCATGGAAATTGACTAACCTAAAACCATAGTTTGGATATCCATGCCTTTATAGGCCTGGTCATAGATTTATATTCAACTAATGAATACTAACTGTTTGGGTAGAAAATACACATTTCATATCCTGAATCGACCAATGATAATATATCAATGCATTACTAACTATGGACTATCTACAGAATTAACTTTCATTATATCTTTTATAAAACTCAACAAAGGTGGGTATTTCGTTCAAAATTATTTTAGAGAATATCATTTTTTGATGATATTCCTACAATGAGAATAAAGATTAATTACATAGTCTTATGTAAGATAAATTGGTTGATATCTCATTAGAAATTATATCTTGAGATGATCATGTCGCACATATATGTATAATTTATCATTTTATTATGGTGGGATGCATTATATCCCTCAAATAAATTTGGAAAATAATTATATCTCATGATTTTTCATTTCAAGGATTGAGGAGAAAAAAATCCATTATTGGAATTTTTCCACAATATATTTATGGTATTGAAAGTGAGCTTCGACATAAAGAATGATTTAATATGCATATATATGAAATATTTTTATGTCTGTTATAAATTTTCATTGATTTATATTATTGAATACTTTTTTACAATTTTACTATTCAAGTCTTATTTTAGTAAAAATTCATATGACATGAATAATGAATTATTATCTATGTGTAATTGGATTTGATTCTCTAGTTTTATGACAATATACCCTGATTTGGTTCTCATGTATAGATGATGAAGTTATGATCACTTATGATAGTTTGTTGTTATATATTATGTTTTTCTTTACTAATAATATTATCTCACATAGTTCATAAGAATCCATTGCTAGGGATATAAATAATAGTGTAATATATGAATTGATTATAATAGGGTATATTTGGTATCAGAGTTCAATTTAGTTTTTTTCTATTAGGTTATTTTGAATAAATTGAAAAAACATAAAACAACTTTTTTCAAACAAAAGTGATTTAGGATGAACATAAAATCTAATATTTTGAAATGAAGAAGTCATAATGTAGGACATCAAATGATTAATTTTATTCATCATATGATTCCTTTCTATGATTATTATTACATTATACTCACATAAACAATTTAGGTCTTAGTAATTGTCTTTAACCAAATAGAATAGAGTTAACAATGACTATGATAGTTGATGTGGTGTTACCCCAATGAAAAATGGGATTGAAGAAGGAGTGATAAAATTCATTGAAATGATATATCAAGTTATTAACAGTAACATAAAAAATGTTGATCTTCAAAATACAATAAAGAAAGGAAAAAAATCTCAAGTCATTCATTCATCAATGAACACCAACAGATAGTGGATCTTATGATCCACTGATTTAGGTGAAATAGATTAACATGAAAGAAATGATATTTTTTCTTCAAATAAAAGCTAATGGAAAAGTAATTTTGGTTGTCTATATATTATAATTAAAACTAAAAAATATTTTACATTGAAAAAGAACATAATTAAAAATTAAAAAACCCACTCTATGAAATGGAAGGATTTTAATGAGTAATTTTTCAATAAAATTTTCCATAATCTCTTAATAATGAAATGGATAGTTAATTCCTAGATTTAAAACTAAAAGAGGATTAATCCATTGGTGCTTATGAAAAAATATTCACAATAAATAAAATGTAATCTTACAGTTTTATCATTGACCCAAAAATAAAAATCAACTATTTATTTAGAATCATAAAATTGTGTCTCTGAAAAGAATTGGATATTATGGATTTTGGTTGCTAGGAATAAATTATATGATGTTCTTTTATGGTAGAAAGAGAGATTAGAAACTCCCATTAAAAGTTTAAGTAAAATAAAATAAACATGGAGATTAAAGGAAACTCAAATAATAAAACTCAAAAAGGAAGGAAAATTAATAATTTTAAATGATGAATATTTGGGATAAATCATTGGGGGATTTCCCCAATGGAAAATTTGAGTTCTTTATGTATGAGAGGGATGTCCAAACACATCAACATCAACATTATGTAAAGAAAAATCAGAATGATAAACCTAATGAACCACCACACTATAATGCTTTAATTATAAGTTATATGAACATTATACTAACCAATGTACTAATCTATGTGTTAATAGGGAAATTTACTTTATCAAACTCTTAATATGAGGTGTAAAAGGAAACCCTATGAAATAAAAACTTCTAATGTGGGTTAATGAAATTAAGTGGTGTAAGGTACAGTTACTATCCAATCTAGAACGAATTTGTTTATTTGATTATATTTCAAAAAACATCATTATATCAAAGAATTTTTCTAAGATAGAAAAAATCATAACACCAACTACTATATAGTTTATTATAAATGAAAAATATTAATCATATGATGATTTTGTCCTAAGTTTATTACTCTTCACTAATATATGTTTTTGGAAACATGTTTCTTACAAATAATATTAATCTCTTATTATTTTTAATTTGTGTTATATTTGGAATTGTTTAAATATATTTACATATATTTCATCACTACTTTAAAATATTTCTACAACCATGGGCCAAAACTACAGTTGTAGGCCCCAATAAAGTTGTCGTAGCCAATAGAAAAGGTCCATATATACTGTAAATTATATTTTAATTAGAATAGAATCATTTTCTATGACTAATATTTATAATTGTGGACACATTTCACAACCTCCACAAAATGAACATGACCATAGGGTATCTATGGAGATAGTTTATGACAACAACCTTAGATTTGGAAATAATTAAATTAAACAATGAAATTTGATCCCAAAACTACTTCTATAATTCATCTACCCATTTACCACTATATTGTGACATCATATATGTATGTATATATATATATGCATATATAATTTTATATATTTATAATTATTTGTCTTAAAAAATGATAGTGGCCCATAAACCATACAACTAAGTTCCATATTGACCATAGCCATTGCTATCACAAGAAACACTTGAGTCTATATTCTATGTGAACCATGTAATTAAGTGTCATAAGAAAGTTCAATAGCCATAGTCTATATAGAATAAAGTGGTAATCCTTTTCAACACCATTCTCACTATTATTCCCTCTTGATTTCCCTTTTCACACACACACCTCTATCCATTATTTTCTTTCATCATTTTAGTAAGTGGCTTATGAATACAGTTTTTTACCATGGATATAGGCTACCCTAACTTCATTTTTTTGATGATTGTGTCCATTGAGGTGTGGTTTTAGATAGATTTTACCCTATTGTATTTTAATTTTTAGAATAGGGAAGTCATATTGAATCAACCCATGATCATATATCAGTGCATGACTAAATATAAACTACCTATTGAAATAACAACCATTTTATGGGTATTAATGCTCCATCATGATGGTTATTTAACTCAAATGATTATTGGTAAACTCAATTTTTATATTTATTCCA
Organism: Viscum album; assembly: GCA_963277665.1. Classification (NCBI taxonomy): domain Eukaryota; kingdom Viridiplantae; phylum Streptophyta; class Magnoliopsida; order Santalales; family Viscaceae; genus Viscum; species Viscum album. The sequence continues at coordinate 946,864,775 of OY728155.1, read as the reverse complement.
ACTATAATGAAAATTATAAGTCATATATAATTACCCATGATTGTCTGATTAGTATATCATTATGAATAATAGCTTGATTATTTTATATCTTGTGGATACCATCAACTATTTTTATCTATAACGAATAATTAAAATTATAAGGATGAAATTTATTTTAGGGTATTGAAATTAACACATTGAGATTTTATTATAAAATCTCCTTTTAAAATAAATAACACATTAAAAAGAGTTTTTCACTCGTAACACTGAACTAAAAAAACTAAAATAATGATTTTTAGATAAAATTTTAAAATTAAGAATAAAAATTAATTTATCATGAGAATATAATAATAATCATCAATTAATAATTACAAGTGGAAAAAATCCGTATGTAAATAAAATTACCATAAACATAAAATAATTATAACTCTTATTTTTAATGAAGATCATCACCTTGATTAAAATTATAAAAATAAGGAATAACATTGAATATATAATAGACATGTTAAGGGTGTATTAAATAAGATAAATGATTTTAGTTATGTTTGTAATACTCATATAAGAATGAAATATTACCAATATATATATATCGTCATTAGATATATAGCCATTTGAAATATGGTAATTGGAAATATGGTCATTTGATATATAGATGTTGGATATACATATATCAAATAAGAATATTTAATTACAGTAATATTCAGTGACAAATTAAAAATAATTTAATCCAAAAAAAATAAATATTGATAAATAGATAAAATTTAATATTTAGTATAAAAATATATAGGTTTATCCATAAAATATTATTATGATTATTATTAATAAAGATTGATTTTGTGAATTTTTAAAATTCAATGAAATATATCAAGAACAGTTTATTAATAAGATTACACTTTGAGAAGATAAATAAATAATTTTAATTGGGTATGTTTTAAATAATTTAACATTAAAACGTAATTTTTCAAAGAATTGTTTTTATATGTCGTGTATTGTCACCATAATAAATGAAAATTTTCACTTTTAAATGGTTAATATAGTGTAATTTTTCAATGTATCAAAAATTTATAAATTATCATTTAAAGTTGTAGTTGATATTAAATTATATTAAGAACACTTAGTGTTTAAGAAGTTTTTTCTATAAAAACATATATATATATATATATATATATATTAATTTCTTTAAAAAATAATTTTCACATCTTTAGAAATTTATTTATATTAAATTGAATCTAAATTTTTAATCACCACATAAAAATATTTCAATATTTCAATTTAATTTTTTGAAAAAAAAAATTAATTTATCAAGGTAAATGATGAGTTACCATGTTAGAGGTAAATATGGGTTAAAATAATTTGTAAGACTTAAAATATAATAAAAATAGTGAATCTAATTATTTTTATGAGGAGTTTATAGACCAAACCTTATCTCAATTCTATTATTTTTTATCTTTTGATCCAGTTTCTTTATTACAACCTTGCTCTTTATTACACACTTAAACATGATTTATTACATAAACATGAAATTAAGACAACTCTAAGGATCAAGATATATAGTTTATTAGAAAATTATGGACATTTAATGACAACTTAAGATGTAAAAATAAAACTACTTTATTGAAAACTTCCTTTAAATGACCACAACATTCCCTCGTACCTAGCAGTGCATGGGATAACCTGAGGACATACATGTGAAAATGGTGGGATATAAATCCTAGTAAGGGAGTGAACAAAGGATAACATGAATATTGCAATACATGTTAGGTAATATTCATATCAATATAGAATAAGAGAAACATGTACATAAGGGCATGGTATAACATGATTATTATAAAATGGAAATGTGGCAACAACATTTAAAATGATATTAGCATGATCCAATGCCCATTGAATATAGAGCATGTGTAAACCCTTATTTTACTTGAATTATCATGATTAAAACCTAATTTCACTTTAAATGTCATTATACTATTATTTACCCAATACATTGGAGCGCAATTAGGGTGCACCTTTTTAATCATTTCATTTCATGCATAAGTGTGCCACTTGATTCATATAACACGGATTCATAACAAATAAAAATTTATTACATGATTAAATAATGTGGAATTAATACTTTAAACAAAATTATAAATATGTGAATGTTAATAAAGGTGAATAATCTTGATAGATAAACGTACATGGTATTCACTACACAATGTCTTTAGCTTTGAAAATCGTGGGGCAATTTCGGCAGCATAACAACATGACATAAGAATTCATAGAAATGGTTGATGAGAAAAAAAGGTGTATCTTCATATGTAAATAAAATTGAATGTAAGGGGGTAATATAGATAAATTTCCCAATAATTTTAATGGAATTTAGATTCATAAGACAAAGGGATTTCTTGAATTCAAATTATGAGAGAGAAACCCCTTACAAAATTTCGGCACTGTAACAGGTGTACTTGGGAGGCTTTAATGAGAGATAAATGGGTCTTTAATCATTAAAAAATAATGAGGGTAGTATGAAATAGGTTTGAAATTATACCACATCATTTTTAATTGAAAACAAAATGGTGTAACAATATAATGAAATTTAGACAAAAATTAGAAAAGAAGAAATCACATACTTGGAAGTGTGATCTCAAAGGCTTGGGAGAGGCTTGAGAGAGGCTCCTTGTGATCTTGGGGAACCTTGGGATGATTCTATAGAGAGGAGGGAATATTTTATTCGGGATCAAAAGGTTTTGAGTGAAGAGGATGTGGGAGTTTGGGTGGGTTTATATAAGAAAAAATAGGGAATTATTTATTATTTAGGTTTTGGATACTATACATTAAACTAACAAAAACCACAAAAGAATCCATGGTTTTTTCCCATGGTTTTTTCCAAAGAGTATTGGAAAAAAATTATTTTATAAGTCTAATGGTTTAAATTATAAAAATATTAGTCTTGCATATGTGGAGGTCAGTCACACTCTTAAGGAAATCATTTTAAAAAGTTAAAATGTTTTATAGATCTTGGAGGGTTCACTAAAGCATTGTAAAATAAATAAAACAATCATAAAATCACATTATTTCAATGTTAAAACATATATTGGCCTAAAATACCATTTATAATATTTTATTACATCACTACTGGGTCATTATGATGTCATAAAACATATTATATAATTAAATGGTATTTAATTTTTACCCAAAAATTTGATTGTCTCGGAAAATTATGAAAAATTAACCATTGTATAATTTAGATGATTTGATTCCAAAAATAATATTCATTTTATATAAATAATTTTCCATGTATTTGAATTTTTACTTATATAATGAGAACATATATTTATAAGAAATTCATGGGTTTTAACAAAAATGACTTTCAACCCATAATAAAAATGACAATTGTATTCATAAAAATTATATGCTAATTTATATTTAATAAAAAGTAATTTAGTAAAAATATTTTATTAAAATAATATTTAATTAAAAAATACATTAATTCATCAAAATATATTTCTTAATTGAATATTAAATAAAAATACTATTTTTTCTCTAAAATCTATTTACAAAGTAACAACAATAAAATTAATGTATATTCTCTATAAAAAATCACATAGCCATAGTGCTAGGGTCTTGTTACATAAACTATTAAAACCCCAGCATAAGTCCTAAGGGTAAGGTGTTCAATGGTGACAGACTCCTAGGGTAGCTCGGATAACATCGCTCGGGTGGTAATCTCTATCAACTTCCACTTCTCCATTAGGGGGTTCCATTAGAGCTTATTGTGTTAAAGTTCAGGTTGTGCTTGGTCAAGAGCGAAGCCCAGTGAACCCACCTCCTTTATGATCCTTAAAAAATGGGCTTCGTATGGAGCAATTATACTGGATGAGGCCATCACTTCCTTTGTCTGAGTAAATTGGATTTGTTAAAGCCCTGTATTTATACTAATCATGTGATCACTATTCAATGGATATATTAGAAATAGTAAAAATTATTAATGGTATTTTAAAATCCAAAAGACATAAAACCAAGGAAGTGAATATGTCTTATATAACCATTTTACATAATAATACATTTAATTAGATCAAGAGAAATTTTCATTAATAAAAGTTTGGGTCGTCATAATCTTCCCCCTTAAGAAATTTCTCCCTCGAAATTTATTTTTCCAACACAAAAATAGATGAGGGTAACTCTACTTCATCACTTCCTCTGATTTCTACATTGCTTCTTCAAACTTTTGGTTTCTCCACAACACTTTCACGAGAGGCACTATCTTATTTCATAGAACTTTTTTTCTACGATCTAAGATCTTCATCGTCTTCTATTCATAGGAGAGGTAATTCTTCGACGGTACCACATCTAGATTGAGTACATGTGATGGGTCATGTATGTACTTCCTCAAGAGTGATACATAGAATACATCATGTAATTGAGATAGGTTTGGTGGGAGTGCTAGTCGATAGGCTACTGCTCTAATGCGATCAAGGATCTCAACAAGTCTGATGTAACTTGGAATAAGCTTTCCCTTATTACCAAATCCCATAACCCTATTACATTGTGATATGAAGTGGAATACCATGTATCTGACATCAAACTCTAGGTCTCATCGACGAATATTATCATAACTCTTTTTTCAACTCTAAGAATCTTTAATGTGCTGCTGGATGTTCTTAACCTTATCCTCCATTTTTTCGAACATTTCTAGACCTAGATGTTTTTTTCTCCCCAACTTCATCCCAACATGTTGGTGTTCTCCACATCTTCCCATATAAGGCTTCATAAGGAGCCATTTGGATACTTGAGTGGAAACTGTTACTGCAAAAGAACTCAACCAGAGGAAGATGTTGATCCCATCCTCCTTTGACCTATATTGAGCATGCTTTCAACATGTCCTCAAGTGTTTGGATAGTTTGATCAGATTGGCCATTAGTTTGAGGATGATAAGACATATTGAAGTTCATCTCAGTATTCAGAGATTGTTTAAGACTCTTCTAGAACATAGATTTGAATCTTAGATATCGATCAGATACAATATATAATGGTACTCCATGTAGCCTTGCCACATCTCTGATGTATATCAGTTCTAGTAGATCTAATGATAAATACTCCTAAATTGGAATGAAGTTTAAAGTATTTATAAGATGATACATAACAACCCAGATAGAATTGTTTACATTGGATGTCTTTATATGTCTAGTGAAAAAGTCAATGGTGTTGTTCTCCCATTTCCAGGATGGTATGGGTAATGGTTGCATCATCCCCTTAAACTTCTGATTGTAATCCTTCATTTTCTGACATACCTGACACATTGATTTATATAGAGCGATCTCCTTCTTCATGTTATCCCACCAATAATTCTATCATAGATCTCAATAAATCATTAGGTTTCCTGGGTGAATAAATAAAAAAGAACTATGTGCATTATCCAAATGTTCTTTCTTTAACTCAGGATTTTATGGAACACATAGTCTTGACACAAATGTCACAATTACTTCTTTATTAACATTGAACTCTGAGGATTCCCATTTTTTATATTTTCGACTTTACTCTAAATTTCCACATCATCCTTGTGAGTATCCTTTAACCTTTAGAAAAGAGATGGTTGAGAAATAATTTCTGAAGAGATTGATGATATTCCTTTCTTTATGATTCTCATTTCGATCTTCATCGAATTTATGATGATTGGATCCTTTTAAATTTTAATCAATGATATAATAGTTTGGTCCTTTCTACTTAGAGCATATTCCACCTTGTTTGATTTAACAGGGTGGTAATGGATTGATCAGTCATAGTCTTTGATCAGTTCTAACCATATTTTTGGCGCATGTTGAACTCTTTCTGTGAGAATATATACTTGAGACTCTTGTGATCAGTATATATTTCACACTTCATCCCAAAGAGTTAATTTCACCAAATTTTTAAAGTGAATATTACTGTATCCAACTCCAAATCATGTGTCGTAATGTTTTGCTCATGATATTTCAATTAACGTGAAACATAGGCAATGTTGTTGTCATTTTTCATTAAAACACAGCCCATTACGTTCTTCGAAGCATCAGTTAATATAGAAAAAAGTTATACACTTGTGGGTAGTGTGAGAACGGGCATAGTGATAAGCCTCCATTTCGAATCCTTGAAGATCTCTTCGCATTCATCACTACAATAAAACATTATTCCCTTCTGAGATAGGTTTCTATGTGGGTTGGACAATCATGGGAAATTTCTCACAAATCAGTGATAATATTCAACTAAACCCTAGAAGATATGGATATACGTCTCCGATGTTGGCCTCAGCCATCCCTAAATTACATCTATCTTGGAGGTATCCATAGATATCCCATTGCTTATGATGAAATGACCCAAGAATGAGAGCTCCTTCAACCAGAACTCATATTTTCTATACTTTTCAAAGATCTTATCATTTCACAAGGTCTCAAGTACAGTTCTTAGATATTCCTCATGCTCCTCCTTGATTTTGGAGTATATTATAATATAATCTATAAAAACTACCCCAAATTTGTGTAGGTAATCATTAAATACTCTATTAATCAATTCCATGAAGATTTTTGAAGCATTAGCGAGTCTGAAAAGAATTATTATGAATTCATAGTGCATGTACCTTGTACGAAAAGAAATATTGGGGATATACTACTTCTTCACACTTAATTGGTTATATACCGACTGAAAATCCACCATGGAGAAGTATTGTGCCCAATTTTTCTTATTGAACAATTCATCAATTTGTGTAAGAGGATACTTGTTATTTATCATGATTTTTTTGACCTCATGATAATCAATGCAATAGTACATTGACCCATACTTCTTCATGACAAAGAGTAATGGTGCACCCCATGGTGAAGCACATGGGCATATAAACCATTTATCTAGATTCTCATGTAGTTGTTTCTTCAGCTTATAATTATCTAAAAAAATAATTCCATCCATATTCTTGTATATTAGCAATGCCACAGGTATAAGATCAATTGAGAAGTCAACATATCTTTCAGGAGGAAGACCATGAAATTCCCTAGGAAACACTTTTGCAAATTCCTTCACAACAGACATGTCTTCAAGGATGGTTTCTTCCATAGACTCAATCATTTGAGAAAGATATGTGTGCTCATAGGGCTGTAATATCCATGATTGAGATGATGGTTCTAATATTCATCCTCCTCCTTGCACTTGTACAAAATATGGGGTCGATTATCCATATGGAGATTGAATTCCCTCTCATGGAAATTTAGGTTTACTCTATATAGGGAAAGCCAATCCATGTAAATAATTTCATTAAATTATACTAGAGGGAGTATGAAGAGGTGAACCAGGAAGTTCAATCCACAAATTATGGTAGGGGAGGAGTTATATTCATGGTATGTAATCATTGCCCCATTTTCTATTCTCACCAACATCTTTAATTTCAGGATTTTTGGTGGTGTTGGGATTGTACTAATAACTTTTGGGATATAAAAAATTCATAGAACCGGAATCAAAAAGTACGTTCTAAATTCATGAATGAATAACTAGTGTTACTATCACCACTTCATTGTTGGGGTTCACTTCGGCGGTAGTGAAGGAAAAAGGTTCACCCTTGTGGTCTAGGAGATTGTTGGTTGCCTCCGAAAACCATTATAATAGGGAACAAGTTTGCAAAGTTCCATGGTTCATTGCAGTTGAAGCAATGAACAATGTGTTGATGTTCAAATAGTTCATTCCTCACCTCTGTCATAGCCACAAGTTTTTCTTGTCGGTAGTTAATGGATAGGTTCCCTTATTTCTAAACCTAAAGAATTTCCTCATCCCCTTTAGGTAATTTATGGGGTTTTTCTTTCTGCACCTTTGGCAAGTTGGGTGATTTATTTTCTTAGCTCTGTTGCATTTTTTCATTAGAATTCCATAGATAAAGTCCACCTTATGCTTCTTATCCCTTTGATACCCCTATGATTCTTCGATCCCCATTTCAACTTTGAGGGTACATCGAAAAAAATTCGCATAGCTCTTAAAGTCACAGATCTTTAGGACTTTTCATATACTAGGTTTTAGACCACCAAAAAAGTGGTCAACATTGCATTCGTGGGAAACAACAAAGCCTGAGGAATATCATTCAAGACATTTGATGCTTTCCTCATACGCTCTAATGGATTCATTATCTTTTTTATTGAGAAAAAGGAAGTCCCTTTCCATCTTAATTTAGAGGGTGCAAGGAAAATATTTTCCAAAAAACATTTTGTAGAAAGCCTTCCATTCCAAAGCCTTGATAGCCTCCTCATGATACATATTTTTGATCAAAGTCCAACATTTATGAGCTTTACCCTCTATAAGATAAGTACCCAAAAGTACTGTCTCTTTTTAAGAACATTGAAGGATAGATAAGATCTTATCAATGGAGTTGATCCATTGTTCGAAGAATGATGGATTTGATGATCCATTAAATGTATGATTCCTCTGTCTCATGAAGCTCTTGATTGTGACATGTTCTTTCTTAGGGGGGGTTGAACATTCCTCTTGAGCTATGTTTCTATTCAAAACTTGAGTTAAATGAGATTGTATTGTGAAAAAGTTCACAATTCCCACTCCCATCGTATTGAGAATCTCATTAGAAGAGTAATCACATTGATCATTGCATCATTTGATAGCCCGAGTACTCCTATTACCAACCATTGGCTGGAATAAAACAAAAAGTGTGGGGTAACATAAAAAGGGGGAATCCAAAGACCAAAGGGGATAACTTATAGATTACACTTATTTCCTTAACTTATGAATTTCTAAGAATCAACATTTTTTATGCATGATTTACTTCCCAACATATATATTATTAGGGGAATTTATTTCCCTTTATAATGGTTCATACTAAGCTCTTGAATTTAACAAATCATATCCCTCGGGAGTTTCATAACCAAGAGTGAAACAATGCCTATTTTCGTGCAATAGTTCTCATTCGATTCTATCACCAAATGGTGTTTTGGGTTTTAACCCTATATACATCGGTGTCAAAGCCACCTCTACCTGCTCGTATCCAAACAGGGATGTATTTTTTTGATAAATAACTTACTCAATACTCATCAAAATTTAGAGATGTTTTTATTCTACTTAGCCTCATCTGTAAGGCTCGCACTGGGTTTTTCTAATCGAAATCCAAAAAATAACTAAACCTATCCTCTAATACCAACTATAACAACCCTGATCATTATTACACACTAAAAAAATATTTAATACATAAAATTTCACTTAATAAAACTCTGAAGATCCATAGGTATAGTGTCATTAAAAATTAGGGACATTACATGACAACTTAAGACATAAAAATACAACATCTTTGTTTAAAACTTCCTTTACATAACCACAAAAGTCCCTCGTACCTAGCATTGCATGGGATAACCTGAAGACATACATGTGAAAATGGTGAGATATAAATCCCAATAAGGGAGTAAACAAGGAATAACATGAATAATTCAATACATTTTAGGTAATAAGAATATCAATAGATTATGAGATAAATATGAAAATGAAGTCATGGTATGCCATGATTATCACAACAAGAAAATGTAGAAACAACAATTAATATGATATTAGCATGATACAAGGCCCATTGCACATGGAGAACTAGTAAAACCTCATTTAACTTTATTTATCATGAGTAAGCCCTCATTTCACTTGAATTATCCTGTTAATATTCTTTACCTAATGCATTAGAGTGCTATTATGGCACACCCTTCTTAATCATTTAATTTCATGCATGAGTGTGACACTTGGTTCATATGACATAGATTCATAAACATCATCATTTATTCCATGATAAAGGAATGTGGAATTAATACATAAAAATATATAATCAATATGTAAATGAGAATAAATTTGAATACCCTCGATAGATAAATGGTCATGGTATTCACTACTCAATGTCTTTGTCTTGTAAAATCACAGTACAATTTCGGTAGCATAATAATGTGACATAAGAATTCATAGAAATAGTTCATGAGAGAAAAAGGGGTGTGTCATCATATTTAAATGAAATTTAAAATAAGGGGGGTCATATATATACATGTACCAACATGTGTAATGGAATTTATACTCATAAAACAAAGGGATTGCTTGAATATAAATTAGGAGAGAGAAATCTCTTGCGGAATTTTGGCTTGGTAACATCTGTTCTTGAGAGGAATTAATGAGAGATAAAGGGGTATCTCGTCATTAAAACATAATTATGGAAGTGTTTGTGAGGTTATAAATCATATTCCCACATTTTTAATTGAAAACATAAGGTTATTACAATATAATGAAATTGGGACAAAAACGAGAAAAGAAGAAATCAATTACTTGGAAGTGTGATACCAATGGTTTGGGAGAGGCTTGAGAGATGATTCTTAGGAGATTGGGGAACCTTATAAGGATTATAGAAAGTGGAATTCATATTTTTTCAATCTCTAAAAGTTTTGACTGAATAGGAAGTGGGATCTTGAGTGGGATTACATAGGAAAATAGAGGGAATTCTTTATTATTTATGTTCTGGGCACTACACATTAAAATAATCAAAATTAGACACAAACACATGATTTTTGTCGATGGTTATTGGGAAAGGGGAGTGGAAAACATTATTTTATAAGGATAATGTCCAAAATTATTAAAATATTAGGCTTACTTATGTGGTGATTAGTCACACTCTCAATGAAATCATTTTAAAATGTTAAAATGTTTAATAAGTCTTGAAGGGTCCACTAAAGCTTTGTAAAATAAATCATAAGAACCTAAAATCACATTATCTTAATGGTAAAACATATATTGGTCTAAAATATCATTTATAATATTTTATTACATCACTATTGGGTCATTATGATGTCATAAAACACATTATATAATTAAGCGGTATTTAATTTTTACCGAAAAATTCGACTGTATCAGAAAATTATGAAAAATTAACTATTGGAAAGTTTCAACATCCTGATTACAAAAATAATATAAATTTTATCAAAATAATTTTCATAAATATTTTAATTTTTAATTTTAAAATAAAAAGTGACATTTATCGAAAATTCATGGGTTTTGAGAAAAAACGGCTTTCAAACCATAATAAAAATCACAATTTTATTCATAAAAATTATACAATACTTTATATTTAATAAAACGTAGTTTAGAAATAATATTTTAATAAATTATTATTTAATTAAAAAATCCCTGAATTTATCAAAATATATTTTATAATTGAATATTAACTAAATATATTATTTGTGCTTTAAAAACTATTTACAAAGTAACAATAAAAAAATAAATGTATATTATCTATAAAAAAATAAACCACATAATCATAGTGTTAGGGTCTGGTCACATAACCCCTTAAAAACCACATAATTTCTAAGAGTAAGGTGTGTGATGGTGACAGACTCTTGGGGTGTCTTGGATAACATCGCTCTGGTGGTGATCTTTATCGACATCCACTTCTCCCGTATGAGTTTCCGTTTCGAGTATAACATGTTTAAGCTTAGCTTCGTCTTGGTCAAGAGTGAAGCTTAGTGACACCACATATATTATGAGCTCTGACAAATTGGATTCGTATGGTGCAATTCAACTGGATGAGTCCATCACTTCATTTTTCTTAGTAAATTGGATTTGTTAAGGCCCTCTATTTATACTAATCATGTGATCACTATTCAACAGCTATATTAGCAACGATAACAATTCATAACGATATTTAAAAATCCAAAATACATTAAACCAAGGAATTTTATATGTATTATATAACCATTTTACATAATAATATGTTTAATTGGATCAAGAGTTATTTTCATTAATAAAATTTTGGGTCATTACATTCCTTTAAAAATGAAAACCTTATATATATATATGTATTAAGGAACGATAATTTGCCAAAATGCCACTAAAAACTCACATATAAGAGGAACCCTCCTCCACCCTATGATAACAAATATTTTACTTTGAAGATATATTTAATACCTCCCCATTTGGACTCCATAAAATCTTTATTAGACTTTTGGTGTCCTTTAATTCAAATAAGGGATCCAAAATCATTCGTTTCGAAGGAAACTGTATCGAGGAGGGGAGAATTCATCTACATAACTACATAGTTCTTAAATGTTTTCTAAAAAACCATACCACATCAACAATATGTAAATGTAATTAATTATATTATATTTACATCATCATTCTAAAGAAAACATTATACCATTATTATGTAACTCTACATTATTAATCATTCAATAGTATAATATGTTCTTATTTTGGATGGTTCAACCACCCAAATGAACGATTCTATAACAACATCATCATTTTCATCATGAATGAATATAAAGAAATTAATTCGGGTGATATATGATATTATGTATTTATTCATTTCAATAATATGTTTTTTTTAATTTTGAAAAAAATGAATGATAGATATAAGGTAACTTATTGTTATGAGTAAACTACTTGAAACATGCATGGCATGGATTCTATTCTATCAAACCATGATAATATCTTCAATAAATAGAAAATAATATTTAATAAATTATTGAAAAAAAATAATTATACTAACTTTATTATATTTTAATAACAAACATGGAACTAAATAATGATTACTAACATATCCATTATGAATGTGTTTGAAAAAATAAAAATCACGAATATATAATGATGAAAATAAACAATACATAAATAATATATGTGTAATTAATGATTATTATTTATGTATACTAAAGTTAATATATATGAATATGTTTTAATAATAATTGGTTAAGATGATAATTTTCATTATAGAGGAGGATAAAGTTATTTTGTGGAAGATAAGAGTAATGATAAGGGTTTATTTTTCAATTTCATTTTAAAATGAAGATTGTTTATGTTTGACCTTCAATCTTGGGAAATTATGTGTTATCCTCTATAAAACCCATATCTTTTATTCTACTCAATTTATTAATTTTTTTAACTTTTTATCTTACCATTTAATCTCTCTTTCGTTCCCATTTACTTGAATGGAAATTTGTAATTGGAGCCGACCTTATCTCTTTTTTGGTCAGGAATATTTCAGATCCAAGTACATATTATTTATTTTTCTATAGATTTACATATATTTGATTCTATTACTTCATAATCTCTTTATCAACTTATGTGAAATTTTCTACAAAAGTCACTACTAAAATTCGGCCTATAGCGACCGCCATTGGCAGTCGCTATAGGCCTAAAGAGACCACACAGCGACCGCCAATGGCAGTCGCTTTAGGCCCGACGCTGTTGGCCTACAACGACCATGCATTGGTAGTCGCTGAAGCTGGCTGACATGCGGGCCTACAGTGACTGCTTGGTGGTTGCTGTAGCTGGCCGAATGCTGGCCTACAGTGACCGCCATTGGCGGTCCCAGAATCTGGCCGAAATATCGGCCTACAGCGACTGTCAATAGCAGTCGCTAAACTGGAAATATTTTTTTAAAATCTCATGGTACAGAATAGAAAAAAACAGAATATAAATCATAAAAAATGGAAAACAAATCCATACACCATAAACATCAAGATCATCATAAACAATAAATGATAGACGTGCTTCAACGATCAACAACCATCTGCTTTAGAAACCTACAATAAGATACAAAGAAAACAACTAAAAAACAAACATATATTTGACATATTTATTCAGTTATTATATACATATAATAAAATGAAAACTAACATCTCATGGGTGCTACAATAATTTAAAACCCCCAATTTATTAAATGTTATGATTTTTTATTTTTTTCTTGTTTTGGAGTCTTTGCTTTAGTTTCTGAAAGTGTTTTGCTGTCTAAAATGAAATGTTTTCCACACGCACCACGCGTCTGATGGACATGTATTCTCCTCCTGCATGTCACTAATAATATTCCTATCGTTTTGTGTGGTTTTAGGTCATTCGGAGCATGTTTTCTCTGAATTCGACCGTGACACGCCATTTTGGTCTTTTATGACTCCGAAAACATGTTTCTGGTCACCATGGTCAAACAACACCTCCAAATGACGTGTCGTCTACCTGACCAATTAAAAATTCACACCGCGGTTTTTTGTATGAATTCATGGCATTCCAAGGTCGTTCGGGTGGTCTTGACCACCCCACGCACCCTTTTAGAGCGCGCCAAACTGCTGAAAACGACAAATTCGGTCGTACCACATGCACCACACGTCTGATGGATGTGTTGTCTCCTTCTACATGCCAAAAATAATATTCCTATCATTTTCGTATGGTTTTCGGTCCTTCGGAGCATGTTTTCTCTGAATTCGACCATGGCACGCCGTTTTGGTCTTTTTTTACTCTGGAAATGCATTTCCAGTCATCGCAGTCAAAGAGCACCTCCGATTGATGTGTCTTTTACCCAAAAATTTCAAAATTCACACCGCAGTTGTTTTCTTATGAATTCATGGAATTCTGAGGTCATTCAGGTGGTTTTGACAACCCAACGTGCCCTTTTAGAGCGCGCCAAACTGCGGAAAACAACACATTCAGGCGTATCGCGCGTACCACACGTCCGATGGACCATTCATATCCTCCTGTATGTTATGAATAATATTACTATTTTTTCTTGTGGTTTCAGGTCATTCGGAGCTTATTAGCTCTGAATTCGACCGTGAAACGCCGTTTTGGTCTTTTACGACTCCAAAAACGCGTTTCCGGTCACCACGGTCAAACGGAACCTCCCATTGATGTTCTGTTTGCCTGACCATTTCAAAATATACACCGCGGTCAAACGACACCTCCCTTTTAGAGCACGCCAAACTGCTAAAAACAACACATTCTGTCGTACCACGTGCTCTGCACGTCTGATGGACATTTTGTCTCCTACTACATGTCAATAATAACATTCCTATCATTTTTGTGTGGTTTCATGTCATTCATAGCATGTTTTCTCTGAATTCGACCGTGACACGCCATTTTGGTCTTTTATGACTCTGGAAACGCGTTTCTGGTCACCGTGGTCAAACGGAACCTCCAATTGACTTTTTGTCTGCCCTACCATTTCACAATCCACACTGCTGTTGTTTTCGTATGAATTCATGGCATTTTGAGGTCGTTCGGGTGGTTTTGACCACCCAACGTGCCCATTTAAATCACGCCGAACTGGTGAAAAGGACACTTTCGGTCGTACCGCGCACACTACACGTCCTATGGATGTGTCGTCTCCTCCTGCATGTCATGAATAATATTCCGACCGCTTTCATGTGGTTTCAAGTCATTCGGAACATGTTTGCTTTGAATTCGACCGTGACACCCCGTTTTGGTTTTTTATGACTCCGAAAACGCATTTCCAATCACCGCGGTCAAATGACACCTCTGATTGATGTTCCATCTACCTGACCATTTCACAATTCACACTGCGGTTGTTGTCGTATGAATTAATGGAATTTTAAGGTCGTTCAGATGTTTTTGACCACCCAACACGCCCTTTTAGAGCGCACAGAAGTGCTGAAAACGACACATTCGGTCGTACCGTGTCCACCGCACGTCCGATGGACAATCCGTCTCCTCATACATGTCACAAATAATATTTATATCATTTTTTTGTGGTTTTGGGTCATTCGGAGTACGTTTTCCATGAATTCGACAGTGACACACCGTTTTGGTCTTTTATGACTCCAGAAACGCGTTTCCAGTCACCATGGTCAAATGACACCTCTAATTGATGTTATGCCTACCTGAATATTTCACAATTCATACCGCGGTTGTTGTTGTATGATTTCATGGCATTCCGAGGTCGTTCGGGTGGTTTTGACCACCCAATGCGCCCTTTTAGAACGCGCTGAACTGCTGAAAATGACACATTCGGTCGTACCGCATGAACCGCACGTCCGAGGGACGTGCCCTATCCTCTTGCATGTCTCAAATAATATTCTTACAATTTTCGTGTGGTTTCAGGTCATTTGGAGCATGTTTTCTCTGAATTCGACCATGAAACGCTGTTTTGGTCTTTTATGACTCCAGAAACACGTTTCCGGTCACCATAGTCAAACGGCACCTCCAATTGATGTTCCATCAACCTGACTATTTCACAATTCACACTGAGGTTGTTGTCATATGAATTCATGTCATTCCGAGGTCGTTCGGGTGGTTTTGACCACCCAACGCGCCCTTTTAGAGCACGACGAACTGCTGAAAACGACACATTTGATCGTACTACGCGCACCACATGTCTGATGGACATGTCGTCTCCTCTTACATGTCAATAATAATATTTCTATTTCTATCGTGTGGTTTTAGATCATTCGGAGCACGTTTTCTCTGAATTCGACCGTGACATGCCGTTTTGGTCTTTTATGACTCGGGAAACGCGTTTCCCATCACCGCGGTCAAACAGAACCTCTAATTCACATGTTGTCTGCCCGAAAATTTCAAAAAATCAAACTTCGGTTGTTGGCGTATGAATTCATGGAATTCCGAGGTCGTTCGGGTGGTTTTGGCCACCCAACTCGCCCTTTTAGAGTGCGCCGAACTGCTGAAAACGACACATTCGGTCATACCGTGTGCACCGCTCGTCCGATGGATGTGTTGTCTCCTCCTACATGTTACGAATAATATTCCTATTGTTTTCGTGTGGTTTTAGTTCATTCGGAGCACGTTTTCTCTGAATTCGACCATGACATGCCGTTTTGGACTTTTATAACTCTGTAAAACGCGTTTCCAGTCACCGCTTTCAAACGAAACCTCTGATTGATGTTCTGTCTACCTGACCATTTCAAAATTCACATCGTGGTTGTTGCCGTATGAATTAATGTAATTCCAAGGTCGTTCATGTGGTTTTGACCACCCAACGCCCCCTTTTAGAGCGTGTCGAACTGCTGAAAATGATACATTCAGTCGTACCGTGCGCACCACACATCCGATGGACAAGTCGTCTCCTCCTGCATGTCTCGAATAATATTTCTATCTTTTTTATATGGTTTTAGGTCATTCGGAGCATGTTTTCCCTGAATTCGACGGTGACACGCCATTTTGGTCTTTTACGACTCCAGAAATGCATTTATGGACACCGTGGTCAAACGACACCTCCAATTGATGTGTTGTATACCCAAACATTTCACAATTCACACCACAGTTGTTGTTGTTGTATGATTTCATGGAATTATAAGGTCATTCGGGTGGTTTTGACCACCCTACGTGCCCTTTTAGAACAAACCGAACCGCAGACAATGACATATTCCTTCGTACCGTGCGCACCGCACGTCCGATGGACGTGCCGTCTCCTCTTGCATGATCCAAATAATATTCCTTTCGTTTTCGTATTTTTTTAGGTCATTTGGAGCACGTTTACTCTGAATTCGACCGTGACACGCCGTTTTGGTCTTTTATGACTCTGGAAACGTGTTTCCAGCCTCCATAGTCAAACGGAACTTCTGATTGACGTGTCGTCTATCCGAACATTTCGCAATTCACACTGCAGTTGTTGTCGTATGAATTCATGACATTATGAGGTCGTTTGGGTGGTTTTGACAACCCAACGCGCCTTTTTAGAGCGCGTCGAAATGCTGAAAACGACACATTCGAACGTACCACACGCACCGCACGTCCAATGGACGTTCCGTATCCTCCTGCATGTCACGAATAATATTCCTATCTTTTTCATGTGGTTTCAGGTCATTTGGAGCAAGTTTTCTCTGAATTCGACCGTGACATGCCGTTTTCGTCTTTTATGACACCCGAAACGCATTTCCGGCCACCGCGGTCAAACGGCCCCTCTGATTGACGTGTCGTCTACCCGACCATTTCACCATTCACACTACGGTTATTTTCGTATGATTTAATGGAATTCTGAGGTCGTTTGAGTGGTTTTTATGACCCAATGCACCCTTTTAGAGTGCGCCGAACTAATTGGCCTAACGGCCAATTGGCCAATTGTATAGTTGTAAAATTGGAGTAATGGAATAATGCACTAATGGACATTTGTTCTAATATCCAACTGAACAATTGGAAAACTGGCCAATTTCCCTAACGGCCTAACAGCCTATCGGCCAATTGTTCTATTGTATAGTTGCACAATTGGGGGGGATGTCCAGGGGTTCGGGGGGCTGTCTGGGTGGGGGGGATGTCTGGGGTGGGGGTGTTGTCCGGGGGTGGGGTGGGCTTTCTGGTGGTGGGGCGGCCTAGCTGTGGTGCAGGGGGGGTTGTCTGGGGTGTGGGATGTTTTCCAAGGGTGGGGTGGGCTTTCTAGGGTGTGGGGTGTTGTCCGGAGGTGGGCATGGGACTGAGTGACTAATTATGATTGAGGATCCCAAGAAGAATACCTACTCTTATGTTTTAACCAATAGGATTCTATGAGGGATTTCTCAACTAGCATACTTTTTCTGAGGATCCCAAGATGAATGCATCTTCATACATATTGAAACTAATGACTTGAGTGGGTGCCCTATTGATAGAATGATCCTGAGTGGGTGTGTGTGTTTGGGTAGTGATGCTTGCGAGTGTTACATTATAATCTGAATCGATATGGAATCCTAGTTGGGATAAGATGTTAAGGTTAGCTGTAGATGATTCTACAACCATTTTGTTTATTTCTGTTTATGCATGATGCTTGAGATTCACCAGGATTCTTGGGGTGGGGTGGGCTGTCCGGGGGGTGTGGGGGGGGTATCTAGGGTGGGGGGGCTATCTGGGGTGGGGGGCTATCCGGGGTGGGGGTGCTGTCCGAGGGTGGGGGGTGGGCTGGGCTGTTCGGGGGGTGCGGGGGGGGGGGGGGCTGTCCGGGGTGGGGGAGGGGTTGTCCAGGGTTGGGGTGTTGTCCGGGGGTGGGGGCTGTCCGGGGTGGGGGGGGGAGCTGTCCGGGGGGCTGTCCGGGGTGGGGGTGTTGTCCGGGGGTGGGGGGGATGTTCGGGGGTGGGGCAGGCAGTTTGGGGGGTGCCGGGGGGGGGGGGGCTATCCGTGGTGGGGGGGGCTGTCCGGGGAGGGAGTGTTGTCCAGGGGTGGTGGGGGCTGTTTGGGGAGTACAGATAGGGAAGCTGAGCTCAGTCATCAAAAACAAGTTTCATGGTTTATATTAGGAATCACAAGGTTTTTTCAAAACTATTATAGAACACGAAATTTCAAACATTAAAGAATTAAATGAACAAAAAATATCCAAATCATTAATCAGTTTGATGGTTACTTTTATATTTGTGCACACAAACATTGCATCAATCCAAAACACACATGATACCCCCCAAATCACAAAAAATATCACTAGAAACCCAACCTAAACATCAATAACAACCCCACCAGTCAAAATAGAAACACACCTCTTGAATATGATTCATCATGCATGGTCATGACTGCTACCTCCATTCGGTGGGCCAGGGTCCTACAACAAATAAACATTATTTATATTTTCATAGAAAAAATAATATAAATTAAATAAATAAATATAGTATAAACCTGCATCGTATGATCCCTTGCACCACTACCTAGACGCACATATTCCCGCAGTGCTCTAACATCAGCGGTCAATTGCGCATTTACCTCCTCGAAAGAGCGCAGTCGTGCCTCGAAATCTGACAACTGCTGTGTCATCTGAGCAACAGCAGGACCGACAACCGTAGCCCATGACACAACAGAATTAGGAATCCCTGTTCCATAGGTCAAACTATATCCATGCCCATCCTGACCAATAATGCGATGAAATATCTCATCCCTTCACAAGGGAATCTGTCGCTGGTCCTCTGGAAGATGTTCTAACTCTACTTCAAATTGAGACTTTCAAATATTTAAATATATATACATATATATGTTAATATACACATTTATGTAAGTATTGGTAAGTATAAGAACTTACTATCAATTCTGTAGCCTCTGGATCATTGCGATCACGAGTCCTCATCCACACTGACATTTTATCAGTCGGTGCACCTTGCTCCCACAATTGTATATAAAAATAATATAAACACAAAACCATATTAATTAATAAATTAAAATATTAATAATAAATACTTCATGTCGGATCTGAGACATGTGATGAGTCCCAAGCCTGTGAGGTGGTCCCTACAACGTTAAGTTCTCAGAATGGCGTGCTAACACCTCCTACATTCAAATAATTCAAATTTCAAACAAATCACACATTCTTGAAAATATATATACCAAAATAAATATACAAAATGAAACACCCTCAGTAGACCAATATGCAAATAAGTCATGCCACTGAGCCAGGAGGACACCTCTCGAGACTTTTTCCAGAATGTCTGGGGCACCCACATTTGGTACCTAGTGGTCCCTATTCACTTCGCCTTTATAGTCTTTCCACATATTATGGCATTTTCTCATACACAAGGGCCGAAACTCATCGGGGAATACTTCTAAAATTTTTCTATTAATGAAAAAAATCACACATATTAGTATTGTTTATACATAGAGAATAAAGTAAAATGGTCTTCTTACCTAAACCTCCCTCCAAAGACGATCTAATGTGTCTTGAGGGATAGAATCCCAATCACGCGTGGTCAATGGAAATCGATGTGGGTCACGTATGATATGACCCAGATGATGAATAAATGTAGGGTAATTCAGTCCCATAGGATGAAATACCCTATCAAAGGAAACATCAATCATCGTGTCGGAATTCCATGATAAAATGACATGATAGGGGCCTCTCTTGCGAGAGGAAGAAGAAATCAAGTCTGATCCTGTAGAAATTTTATATATAATTTCATATATGTTATAAATATATATATATTTTCATCAATTACATAAAAATAGAGACAATGAAATTTAAACATACCTCGACCCTAAGACATAGATGCCTCAGATGGATGATGCGGATCTGCTGCCTCTTCCCCTAACATGCCTGCAGTCATAGAAAACATTATTAAGGGGACTATCCAAAGTGTCTAAAAGATAAATTAGATTGTTCATAAAAAATCAAACTTGTACAGTTTATAATAAAACAAAAAGGGATTGAATAATTAGTTGTGAATGAATTTTAATGAACCAGAAAGTTAAGAAAATAGATATACAAATTATGTACAAAACCAATCAATGTATAGCCAAATTTCAGGTTGAATTAATGAAAATTCAAGAAGCACATGAACCAAATTAAGAATACCTCAAAGGAAATATACACTGACAATAACATCAATATACCAATAGTTAAATCACCCTAAATATTTATAACTAAATAAACTTCCAAAAGTGAGGATTAAAACATACAAGGATTTATAAAATGGTTAGATAATTTATGATATCCTAGGAAATTCAATACTGAATAGAGGGAAAACAATTACACCTTTCATTAAGAATGAAAATTGACTGTTTCTCCTTCAACAGCCGCTCCGACCCAATAAATCTCTTCTTCACGTTGAACTACGGTATGTTGATCAAGCTGTTGGGAAACCAACAGAATAGTTTCAGGTTCATATTCTTCAAATAAAAACACTCATCACCGAGACATTTTGACAATAACTTGCCAACTTGGATTCGAAGGCAAAGTAATGAAGAATAATTATTCCAATTGTGATGTCAAAATGAAAGGTTCATTCTCAACTCGTTCATTTCTGTATAACATATAGTTAAAATTCACCAATGAAAATTGATATTTATTGACTTTACATCCACACACTAGATTAACCCAGTTACACATTAACAATATGTACATCAACACGTGTGTGTATACAACTTCAATGATGTCTATAAATTGACCATAATAATAACCAGAATCGATTAATAGAAAACTGATGCCACTATTTTTTGTTGCTTGTTTGTCATCAACATCTTTAATGTGAAATCTAAAACCATTAGCATCAATAGATTTATAAATACGTTCCATTATAGATGGACCCTCAGCGAGTTAGATAAATTCTTCAGTTAGCGTGGGGGCCCCTATCACCCCTAGCTTATGAACCTACATAATTTATTAAATTCAATACTGATATATGCAGAAATTGTAAGGACCCATAAAATTCAAGGAAATTTTTTTTCTTAATTTTCTTTGGAATTTTACAAGAACGCAGTTTCTGACGGCACCTAATTCCGAGGCCCGGTGTGCCCGGAATCATTTTCCGAAGTTTAGCTAGGGTACGTTCAGTGAACGAACGAGCGGGTTTTTATAACTTTTGAACTAGGGCTCGGAATCAAATTCCGAGGGCACCGATGGAATCGCAGCGCTGATATTTGCTTAGAAACACCTTTTCCGGAGTTGCGTTTACTCGGGTGTGGTTTTTAATTTTTGGGGTTAAGTTAAGAAATAAAATAAAAGTGGTGTGACACTTTATTTTATTTCACTTAAAGAGGCTTAGCCTAAGTTAATAGGATAAGGTGGGACACACAATATCCTACCCACTTGGTAGGATATTTGTGAGGTGGGTCCTGCATGAGCCCCACCATTTCATTCTTCTAAGTAACGCACCCACACCCCCCCCCCCCCTTTAATGAAGTCAACCGTGCGTTTATTCTGGTTAAGAAACGCCTCATTAAATTGGGCGGTTAAATCGTTACAATTAATTCATTGAATTAATGTTTTGTTTCTTTTCTTTTGAATTTAAAATTCTTATGTTATGAAAATTAAATAAGGGAAGGAATTATTTTATTATGGTTGGGTTTTTGTTGTGTTAAGACTTTGGGAGAAAAGGAGAGGTCTTGAGGATTCTTCTTTCTTCGATGAAGAACGCGAAGAACGCACCACCGCCGATGAAGAACGCCGACCTCCAACGGTGGACGATGGAGAGAGACGCCTTCCTCTGAGATCACCTAACGCCAACGACGTTCCTTCCGTGACGCTTCTTCCGCGGCGATCCTCTTCTTCCGCGACGGTTAATTCCGCGACGAACTCGCGTTCGACGACAACGTTGAGGTAGGGGTTATGTGTTTTAATTTGTGAAATCTTCCATCATCTAACCCTGTTCTCATGGGCCACATGATATAGTTTAACGGGAGGGGGAAGGACCGCACAAACACGGCTGACCCTCCTCCCTTATTATTATTAGTTGTTGCGGTTCGAGGGAATGTAACGCAGTGTCGTCGCACCGTGTGGGAACGATCGGCAAGGAATGTGCGGCGCCATAGCACTGCGCATTTGAGAATTGAACCAAGTCGCGGCACCGTCGGGCCGCGCCGGAAAGAAACCGAAGACACTGCGGCCGGAGCGGGGCCGCGGAGGAGGGGCGCGGCGCCGTCGCGCCGCGCCAGACGGACCAAGGCCGCGACTTAAGCCACAGAGGAGCAGTGGAACCGGCGGCCGGAATCGGGCCGCTGACGTCGGAGCAGGGGGACCGGCCTTGCCGGTCCCGTGAGGGCAGAAGCTGGCCGGCCGGAGCAGGCTGGCCGGACCGTTGAAGAACCGGTGGTTCGAAACCCCCGGCTGGCCGGACGTGAGCGGCCCCATTAAGGGGTCGCAGTTTCTTCACGTGGGGGCATCGCCCCCCGCATCCGAATGGCTAGTCCGTTCGGCTGAGCACTTAGCCAGTGCACCGCACGCCGGGTCGGCTGCCCTGGCCAGTCCGCCAGACTGGGCCGCCAGTCCGGGCCACGCCCAGGCCAGGCCGCCAGGCTGGGCCACGCCCAGGCCGGGACGGGCAGCGCCAGCCGGGATGGGCCGAGATAGCCGGGCCGGGCCGAGCCCCAGCGGCCCTAACCTGGACCCGGTTCGGGCCGACCCTGGGGGTATCGGGCCGGGTCGGGCCAAGCCCGAACCCCCTAATATCGAACCTCTTTCGGTCCGTTGCCCATAACATGAGGTACAAACCTCTGATAGATGCACTGTCAGTTGGACAGCGATCCTTGGATCGAGAAAGTTGTTTCGGTATATTACACTCAAGGATTCAGAGTACTTTGGGTTCGGCCGGGTTGGTTCGTACACGAAACCAACCGGGCCCTCAGAGCGGAAATGCTTATAACTTGAGGTACGGACGTCCAATCGACGTGCCGTCGACTTTGATGGATTCCTATTAGTGAGACAGAACATTTGGCTTACTCCGCTCGAGGTTTGGACGTAGTTGGAGTACGGTTGGGTTGATTTTGACTTAAAAACCAACCGAGCCCCTGGGACGAAAAAAGCCAATAACTCTCAGAACGGGTGTCCGATTGACGCGCCGTCTATGATGTTGAGTTCCTGTTGACAATACGGAACTTTTGGATACATCAACTCCGGACTATGTGTCAGTTGATGTATCAGCCCCTCGGCTCGTGGAGCGGACCCTCCCGAACGAGCTTGCTGTGTGCGGGAACCCTAGAGCTCGATGCGACTTCAACGACGATGAAGACTCTACAGAGATCCTCAGTGGATTCGACGGCAATGACTACAACACTCATCGATCCTACGTGGATCAGTGCTACCAATCCTGTGTGGGTCAGATCCTGTGTGGGTCAGCGCTCAGCGGTCCTGTGTGGGCCAGCGCCTACAGATCCTCTGTGGGTCTGATCCTATGTGGGTCATTACGGGGGTCAGTTACTTATCGATCCTGTGTGGGTCAGATCCTTTGTGGGTCATTGCGGGGGTTAGTTACCTATCAATCTTGTCTGGGTCAGATCCTTTGTGGATCATTGTGGGGGGTAGTACCTGTCGATCATTTGTGGGTCTAACGGCTTAGATGAATTAGTGTCTATATCTGATCATCTCTATCATCATACGAAGAAGTATACCTGTGTGATCTGAATCTTGACTTGCATTCCAATGTGGATTACGTTATTATTTCCTTTATAGATTGGATTGTGGTTTCCTGTGTGGGATGGGTTGTACTTGGGCTCAGAGGATGGGGTGAACTGGAATTGATGACTTAGGTATATGTATGGGAATATATCTAAGTAGTTTTGGATGTTACTTCATGATTGCATCTTTCCATTGTGGATTATCCTTTGTGGATTCTAGGAGACCTTCGGGGGTCTCAGGGTCCCTACTGAGTAGTTTATACTCACCCCTGCACAGGCTATGCCCGCACTACATTGTGTTGGTTGCAAATGACAGACAGCGCTGATCGTGATTGAGGCTTGCGGAGCAAGACGATACATGGAGGTGGACCACTGGGCGGGACGTACTCAGAGCAAAAGACTGGACCCGAGGAGTAGTGGAGGCTATCTGTACCCACCCTCCAGGTGGGAGTTCCAGTGGACGACTCGAGGCTGCATCTTTACTTTCAGTTGTTTTTTTCCCTTTCCAGTTGTACTTTACTTTCAGTTTGGGTTTGTATTCTGGCCCACTTACTTTTCCGCACTTACTGTTGTACCCAGTTTTACTTAGTGTTCACTTCTACTACTTGCTGCTCTGTGGTGTTTTTTTTACTTTACAAAGGAAATGCCTTCCCATTTTACTGGGAATTATGCCTTGGTACTAGTCTCCAGCCCCTGGCATATGGAAGGCGGGCTTGGGGTAGTCACGGCATGGGCCCCAAGGATGGGTCATGACAAATTGGTATCAGAGGAGTTCGGTTCTACCACAGAACTTAGGACTCTGATCTTTTTCTATGTGAAGCAATAGTTTTAAGAGTATTGAGTGTGGTTATCAGTCCAGGGAGTCCAGTGTTGGTGCGGAGGCCGACGTATCAGTACACCAGGACCCTGAATTTTGATTTCTGACTTAATGCACGAAAACATTGATTGCATGTGTGATTCAAGTTTTCTTTTTGATTAATTTGTGTCAGCTCACCAGGTATACTTTTCTGACTGTGGTGCACATGTCTCTTTTCAGGATGGCCTCATGATGGCAGCCATCTAGGGTTTTGAGAGTTGTACGTGACGACAGCCCACCGAGCGACGAGGCCTCGGTACAGGGCCCTTTGACAGCAGAGGCACCAACGGTACCTCTACCCACCGAGCCACCGATGATACCAGCCCCAGCCACTGACGATGAACGTTGCCTTAGTGCACTGCACGAGTTTCAGCGCCAGCGACCGCCCAGGTTCCGCAGGGAGACAGACCCCCAGGCAGCCGAGTATTGGCTGGAGGCAGTGGTACGAGTTTTCAGGTTAGTGAGGACACCAGTAGACCGAATGGTGATCCTCGCAGCGAGCCTCCTGCACGCAGCACCAAGCAGATGGTGGAGCTTGATGCTCCAGGTGCACGATGAGGCATCTCTCCTCTGGACAGACTATGAGAGCCTCTTCCACTCAGAGTTTGTCC
Source organism: Viscum album (assembly GCA_963277665.1). Taxonomy (NCBI): domain Eukaryota; kingdom Viridiplantae; phylum Streptophyta; class Magnoliopsida; order Santalales; family Viscaceae; genus Viscum; species Viscum album. Next base: position 946,838,813 of record OY728155.1, on the reverse strand, counting down.
AAGCCAACCTCCGTGTGGTGCGCATCCAAGAGCCTCTACAGTTGCGGCAGGGAAGCTTGACAGTCGCCCAGTACTCAGCGAGATTTACTGATCTCTCGCGCTACTCGACAGACATGGTACGAGACCCATTCTTCCGGGCCCGGACCTTTGAGAAGGGATTGAGGCATGAGATTAGGGCATCACTGATCTCCCTCAGTATTCCGACTCAGGAACGAGTACTGGAGCGAGCTCTTCTGATCGAGAGCTTTCTTGCTGAGTCTACATCAGTAGTGAGACCTACCGCAGGGCGGAAGGTAGCAGAGTCTTCTGTAGCAGGAAGTTGACGGATGACTCATGGGTCCAGGAAGACAAGAACCTCAGGTAGACAACCTCAGGACACTGGCTCAGCAGTGCGGGGCACACAGCGCGGATCCAGTCTTTCGATAGGCAGATAGTGCTACACATGCGGCGGGCAGGGCCACATGGCTCATGACTGCCCGACCCGCCGTGCCGAGGAGCAGCGGACGGTTGAGGGGCCACCCAGGCAGAGGCAGAGGGTCGACTGTGGCAGTCCGCAGGGAGCAGGAGGATGAGGCAGAGGAGCTGACCGAGTATCAGGTGGTGGGAGACGCTTTGAGGCTCTACCACCACCACCACCAGGAGGTCCACCCCGACCATGGGGAGATGGCGGGCAGAGACAGGAACAGCTCCAGGCAGCGGAGGCCTACGACCACGGCGCACCCAAGATGATTATAGGTACTATCTGTGTCTATTCCACCCTTGCTACAGTTCTTATAGACACAGGAGTGAGTCATTATTTCATAGTCGTTGCCCTTGTTCGCAGCTCGGAGATTCTGACAGAGTCGTTGGCTCGATCCTTACGGCTAGAGACTCCTACAGGAGCAGAATCGATGATTACGCACTGGTGCTGGTAGTGTGAGCTTACTCTATGAGGCAAGAGCTTCGGCTGGGATCTTCTTGTAGCGGCGTGGAGGCCTTACGACGTCATCTTGGACATGGATTGGTTATCTACAGTCCATGCTCAGATTGACTGTATTAGGCGCAAGGTGCGATGTGTACGCACCGACAGGAGCATTTTCACCTTCACCAGTGAGAAGGGAGCCTTAACAGCACATGATGGACTCCCGTAGAGGAGAGGACAGCCCATCACTCATCAGTTGGCTAGCCTCATCCTAGGATCAGTTGACGTGCAGAGTCCTAGTTTTCCTGTAGTGGGGGATCAGTATGCGGACTTTTTTCCCGACGACGTTCCAGAACTACCTCATCGCAGAGAGGTAGAATTTTATATTGATCTGTACCCCGGTAAAGCCCCGATATCCACTCCAGCATATCGGATGGCCACCGCTGATCTTCGAGAGATACGGGTAGAGTTGGAGGACTTGCAGGGCAAGGGATTCATCCGACCTAGTGCTTCACCCTGGGCTTCCCCGATATTGTTCGCCAAGAAGGTGGATGGGAGCATGCGACTTTGTGTCGACTATCAACGCCTAAACCAGGTGATAGTGAGGAACAAGTATCTTCTACAAAGGATTTATGAACTCTTCGATCAGCTCAAGCAAGCACGGTGGTTCTAGAAGATAGTCCTTAGATCAGGCTACCATCAGCTCAGAGTTCGGGACGAGGACGTGCAGAAGAAGGCCTTCATATGTCGGTACGACCACTATGAGTTCTTGGTTATTCCATTTGACATAACCAATACTCGAGCATTGTTCATGGCCCTCATGAACATGATCTTTCAGCCATACCTCGATCGATTTGTCGTGGTCTTCATCGACGACATTTTGATTTACTCGACGACTGAGGAGGAGCATGCCTACCACTTACGTGTTGTACTAGACACACTCCGAGAGCACCATCTTTATGGAAATCTCTCGAAGTGTCAGTTCTAGATATGCAAGGTCAACTTCTTGGGACATGTCATCTCTGAGGCAGGAGTTGTGGTGGATCCTGTGAAGATCGAGGCAGTGCTAGCTTGGGATCCACCCAGGAGCGTGACAGATGTGTGGAGTTTCTTGGGACTAGATGGGTACTACCAAATATTTGTGCCAGACTTCTCTAGAGTTGCATCACTACTCTCATCTTTGATGTAGAAGGGGAAACCCTTTGTATGGTCAGACAGATGTCAGCAGAGCTTCCAGGAGCTGAGACAGAGATTGACCAGCATGCCTATCTTGAGGTTGCCGGAGGAGGGAGTTGGGTATGTGGCTTACTGGGATGAATCAGGGATAGGACTCGGATATGTCCTGATGCAAGAGTGGGCCGTGAACGCCTATGAATCATGCCAGTTGAGGCCGCATGAGCAGAACTACGCTACTCATGACTTGGAGTAAGCAGCAGTGGTCTTCGCCCTGAAGATGTGGCAACACTATCTGATGGACGAGCGCTTTACAGTCTATTCTGACCATCAGAGTCTCAAGTATATCTTCTCTCAGAAATACCTGAACCTGAGATAGCGGCGATGGCTCGAGTTCCTCCAGGACTATGACTTTGAGATAGTCTATACTCCTGGGAAGGGGAACGTGGTAGCCGATGCTCTAAGCTGGAGGACGGGAACTTAGCTTCTTGGGGAGGTGACAGAGCAGGTAGCCGCTTTGCAGATATCCTTTGTGGATAGAGATGGAGAATCCTTACTTCAGTCTCTCACAGTCACTCCTCAACTACTACAGCGGGTCAGGGAGGCACAACGTGGGGACGTTGACTGTGAGATGTGGCGTGCGCAGATATCCTCAGGACATGAACCTGATGGTTTCTCCGTAGGAGGAGAGCATGATGTCCTTTTGAGGGGACTTACTTTGGTACCAGTTGCATTACGGGAGGAGGTGTTGAGAGAGTTTCACACTTCTCCTTTGGCGGTACATCCTAGAGTGATGAAGATGTACCAAGATCACAGACGACAGCACTGGTGGCCGGGCTTGAAGAAGGTTATAGCAGAGTTCGTTTCTTGATGCCTCACCTTCCAGCAGGTGAAGGGAGAGCACCAGGTACCAGCAGGCTTGGTACAACCCTTGGAGGTCCCGGAGTGGAAGTGGGACGACATATCTATGGACTTCATGACCGTACATCCATGCACTTCCAGAGGTCATGACTCCATTTGGGTGATTGTTTACCGAATCACCAAGTCGGCTCACTTCTTACCCATCAGAGAGAAGGGCCCAGTTGAGAGATTAGGACGTCCCTACGTTCAGGAGACTATACGACTTCACGATGTTCCATCATCTATCATCTCTGATCGAGATGCTCGCTTTACTTCCTGGCTTTGGAAGGGGTTGCAGGAGTCGTTCGGGACGCAGCTACGTTTGAGCACTGCCTTTCACCCTCAGAAGGATGGTCAGATGGAGAGGACCATTAAGACTCTCGAGGACATGCTCCGCGCATGTGTCCTCGACTTTGGTCGCAGCTGGGAGGACCACCTACCCATGGTGGAGTTCGCGTACAACAATAGCTACCACTCCACCATTGGGATGGAACCATACAAGGTGTTGTACGGCCGACCTTGCAGGTCACCTCTGTGCTGGATAGACCCTGGGGAGTCAGCAATTGTGGGACCATAGATGGTCCAGGCCACAATAAAGAAAGTCCAGGTCATCCCGGAGCGGATGAGGACAACTCAGAGCCGACATAAGTCTTATGCTGACAGGAGGCGGAGGCCACTAGAGTTCGAGGATGGCGACCACATCTTCTTGTGGGTCTCACCTCGACATGGTATACGGAGATTTGGTTGAGGCGGCAAGTTGTCTCCACACTTCATCGGACCTTTACAGGTCCTCAGTAGGATTGGAGAGGTGGCGTATCTCATGGATCTACCACCTAAGCTGCACCGGGTGCACGACGTATTCCACATATCCGAGCTGAGGAGATACGTGCATGACCCAGCGCATATCATTGACCATGGGGAGCTGGACGTTGATGATGGGGAGACTTTTGCGGAGGTCCCAGTGGAGATTGAGGATCGACAGGAGTGGGTCCTATGTGGATAGTCGATTTCTCTAGTGCACATCATATGGCAGCACGGGATCCTCCAGGAGAGCACTTGGAAGCAGAAGGCTCAGATGCGTGCTCAGTACCCACTTTTGTTTCCCTAGTTTTTGATGTATCTCTATGGGGATGTAAAGCCCTGATATGGGAGTGATGTAAATACCCATAAAATTCAAGGAATTATTTTCTCTTAATTTTCTTTGGAATTTTACAAGAACTTAGTTTCTGACGGCACCTGATTTTGAGGCCCGGTGTGCCCGGAATCATTTTCCGAAGTTTAGCTCGGGTACGTTCAGTGAACGAATGAGCGGGTTTTTATAACTTTTGAACCGATGCTCGGAATCGAATTCTGAGGGCACCGATGGAATCGCAGCGCCGGTATTTACATAGAAACATCTTTTTTAGAGTTTCTTTTACTCGGATTTGGTTTTTAATTTTGGGGGTTAAGTTAAGAAATAAAATAAAAGTGGTGGGACACTTTATTTTATTTCACTTAAAGCGGCATAACCTATGTTAAGAGTATAAGGTGGGACCAACAATATCCTACCCAATTGCTAGGATATTTGTCAGGTGGGGCCCGCACAAGCCCCACCGTTTCATTCCTTCTAAGTAACACACCCACACCCCCCCCCCCTTAATGAAGTCAAATTTGGGTTTATTCTGGTTAAGAAACGCCTCATTAAATTGGGTGGTTAAATCGTTACAATTAATTAATTGAATTAATCTTTCATTTCTTTTCTTTTTAATTTCAAATTCTTATGTTATGATAATAAAATAAGGGAAGGGCTTATTTTATTATGGTTGGGTTTTTGTTGTGTTAAGACATTGGGAGAAAAGGAGAGGTCTTGAAGATTCTTCGTTCTTCGACGAAGAACGTGAAGAACGCACCGCCGCCGACGAAGAAAGCCGACCTCCGACGGCGGACAACGGCGAGAGACGCCTTCCTCGGAGATCACCTAACGCCAACAACGTTCCTTCCTGACGCTTCCTCTTCGGAGATCCTCTTCTTCTGCGACGGTTAATTCCGCGACGAACTCTCGTTTGACGACAACGTTGAGGTAGGGGTTATGTGTTTTAATTTGTGAAATCTTCCATTATCTAACCCCGTTCTCATGGACCACTTGATATCGTTTAACCGGAGGGGGCCGGACCACACAAACACGGCCGACCCTCCTACCTTGTTATTATTTGTTATTGCGGTTCGAGGGAAAGTAACGCGGTGTCCTCATGCCGCACGGGAATGAGCGGCAAGGAATGCGCAGCGCCGTTGCACCACGCATTTGAGAATTGAACCAAGTCACGGTGCCGTCGTGTCGTGCCGGAAAGAAACCGAAGACACTGCGGCCGGAGCGAGTCCACGGCGGAGGGGCGCGGTGTCGTCGCGCCGTGCCAGACGGACCAATGTCGCGGCTTAAGCCGCGGCGGAGCTGCGGAACCGGCGGCTGGAATCCGGCCGCCGGCGTCGGAGCATGGGGACCGGCCTTGCCGGTCCCATGGCGGCAGAAGTCGGCCGGCCGGAGCGGGCCGGCCGGACCGTGGAAGAACCAGGGGTTCGAAACCCCCCGCTGGTCGTACGTGAGTAGCCCCATTAAGGGGTTGCGGTTTCTTCATGCTGGGGTAGCACCCCCCGCATCCGAACGGCTTGGCCGTTCGGCCGAGACCCTGGCCAGAGCGCCGCGCGCCGGGACGGCTGCCCTGGCCGGTCCGCCAGACCGGGCCACCAGGACGGGCCGCGCCCAGGCTGGGCCGGGCCACGCCATCCAGGCCGGGCCGCGCCCTAGCGGGCCGGACCCGGACCCGGTTCGGGCCGACCCTGGGGGTATCGGGCCGGGTCGGACCGGGCCCGAACCCCCTAATACCGAACCTCTTTCGTTCCGTTGACCTTACTTGAGGTTCGGACCTCCGATCGACGCACTGTCAGTTGCGCAGCGATCTGTGGATAGAGACGGTCGTTTAGGTATATTACACTCAAGGTTTTAGAGTACTTTGGGTTCGGCCGGTTGTTTTGTACACGAAACCAACCGGGCCCTCGGAGCAGAAACACTTATAACTTGATCTCCAGACGTCCGATTGACGTGCCATCGACTTTGATGGAATCTTCTTAGTGAGACAAAACATTTGGCTTACTCTGCTCGAGGTTTGGATGTAGTTGGAGTACGGTCGGGTTGGTTTTGACTTAAAAACCAACCGGGCCCCTGGGACGAAAATGCCAATAACTCTCAGACCGGGCGTCTGATTGACACGCCGTCTTTGACGTTGACTTCCTGTTGACGATACGGAACTTTTGGATACATGAACTCCGGACTATGTGTCAGTTGATGTATCAGCCCCTCGGCTCCTGGAGCGGACCCTCCTGAACGAGCTTGCTGTGTGCGGGAACCCTAGAGCTGGCTACGACTGCGACGACGACGACTGTACAGAGATCCTCAGTGGATTCGATGACGAAGACTACAGCACTCAGCGATCCTACGTGGATCAGTGATACCGATCCTGTGTGGGTCAGATCCTATGTGGGTTAGCACTCAGTGGTCCTATGTCGTCCAGTGGCTACTGATCATGTGTGGGTCTGATCCTGTGTGGGTCATTGCGGGGGTTTGTTACCTATCGATCCTGTGTGGGTCAGATCCTTTGTGGGTCATTGCGGGGATTAGTTACCTATCGATCATGTGTGAGTTTGATCCTTTGTGGGTCATTACTGGGATTAGTACCTATCGATCCTTTGGGGGTCTGACGGCTTAGATGAATCAGTGGCTATATCTGATCATCTCTATCGTCATACGAATAAGTATACATGTGTAAGCTGAATCTTGACTTGCTTTTCAATGTGGATTAAGTTATGCTTTCCTGTATGTATTGGATTGTGTTTTCCTGTGTGGTATGGGTTTTACATGGGCTCGGAGGTTGGAGCGAACTGGAATTGATGACATAGGTATATGTATGGGAATATACCTAATTAGTGTCGGATGTTACTTCATGATTGCATCTTTCCTTTGTGAATTATCCTTTGTGGATTCTGGGAGACCTTAGGGGTCTCAGGGTCCCTATTGTGTAGCTTATACTCACCCCTGCACGGGCTATGCCTGCACTACGCTGTGTTGGTTGCAGACGATGGACAACGCTAATCGTGGTTGAGGCTTGCGGAGCAGGACTGTACCTGCAGGTGGACCACTGGGCGGGACATACTCGGAGTGGACGAATGGACCCGAGGAGCAGTGGAGGCTATCTGTACCCACCCTTTAGGTGGGAGTTCTAGTGGACGACTCGAGGCTACAGCTTTACTTTCAGTTGTTGTTTTCCCTTTCTAGTTGTACTTTACTTTCAGTTTGGGTTTGTATTCTGGCCCACTTACTTTTCTGCACTTAATGTTGTACCCAGTTTTACATAGTGTTTACTTCTACTGCTTGCTTGCTCTGTGGTGTTTGTTTACTTTACAAAGGCAATGCCTTCCCATTTTACCAGGAATTACGCCTTGGTGCTAGTCGCTAGCCCCTAGCCTATGGAAGGAGGGCTTGGGGTAGTCACGGCACGGGCCCCAATGACGGGTCGTGACAGAAATAAATTAGTATAATAATTCACTCATAATGAAAATCAATTTATACGTACATAATCCTTGAACTAATCATGAAATGACGCATAATGAGATTGTTTAATTTGCAACTCAGTCGCACGATACATCCCTTATTTTATCTCATTAAAGTGTTTCTTGCAAATGATAACGCGATGTTTAAATGATCAACTTATGAAAACAAAACATGAAAAAGTTAAGCAAAAAAATGATAAGATACTTATTACATTAATGGTACAACTGATGGACCATTGAACAAGATATATCGATGTCCTTGTATCCACTCGATGTTGTCCATATCAAATGTGGTTCCTTCTCCAACTGAACCATCATGAATCTGAGAGAACTTATCTAATTTTGTTTCAAGATCCATAAGATATTCTGTAGAAAAAGTAGTACACTCATCCATCAAATAACCATTGGGTATTGATGCCTCTGGACGAGCTCTGTTCCATACGAATCGTTTCAATGTACTCAAATACCGCTAAATAGGATACAAACACCTAAATTGCACTGGACCAGAAACCATTACATCATCAGTTAGGTGCACTGTCAAGTCGACCATAACATCAAAAAAAAATTACGTGGGGGGAATTTTCTCAAAGTGGATGAGCATAAGTACAATTTGATCCTGCAAACTTTTTAAATCACTCATTCGTTGATTACTTAAACAAATTTGTCTAAAAAAATTACTCATCTCAAACAACGGATGAACAACATTTGGGGATAAACAATCACAAATTGTGATTGGAATCAACTACTGAATTAGTATGTGATTGTCATGACTTTTCAACCCTTTCAATGTCTTGCTTGTCAGATTCACACACTTTGAAATATTAGAATAGTAACCATCAGGCACCTTGAGCATCTTCAAAATGGAAAGAAATGTCTATTTCTCCTTTGTAGTCATTGTATACTGTGCATCAGGCATATATTCCTTGTTTCCCTCAACTAACTGTAAATGCAACTGTTTCCTTAAACCCATTTCTTCCAAATCACGACTTTAATTAACATGGTCCTTTGATTTTACACTCACACCTAAAAAGGTCCACAATATGTTATCACAAACATTTTTTTCAATGTGCATGACATCCAAATTATTCCTCAGCATGTTATTTTTCTAATATTAAAGACTATAAAAAATAATTTTTTCAATTGTGACTACGCTTCCTACCCGCAGCATGAATATTACGTACTAGAGGATCCAGAAAATCCTGAATTTCATATATCATGCGGATGTTTTCTTCCTCAATATGCGATAACATTTCGACTCCTGTCATGATCTTTGTTGATGGGATGAACTCTCTAGAACCATCAAATGCCACTCTGTCCTTTCTAAACCTGTGCTGAGGGGGGATAAAATGTATGTGACCCATGTATGCCCATTTTTTGGAATGTTTAAACCATACATATTTTTTACTTTTATTGAAACAATGGTAAGAAAATTCCCCTTTCGTACTCCAGCCTGATAAATTTGCATAAGCTGGAAAATCATTGATTATCTACATTAAAACAGCCTGCAGTTTGAAAATATCATTCTTTTTACAGTCATAAGTCATCACACCATCGCCCAAAAATTCATTCAACTCATCAATCAATGGAATAAGGTAAACATCAATCTTATCCCAAATACTTTTATGTCCATCAAAAAGAGTGGAATGTAATATAAATTTTTTCTTCATACAAAGCCACGGAGGATGATTATACAGAACCAACACCACGAGCCATGTGTTATGAGTTTCACAAACCATAGACTTGAATGGATTGAAACCATCTGCTGCCAATCCCAATCGGACATTACGAACATCTTTAGAAAAGTCAAGATGTCTCTTATCAAAATCCTTTCATGCATGAGAGTCTTCCAGGTTGGTTAACATATCACTTTCATGAACTCTTTCTGCATGCCATCACATTAAATTAGAAAATTTAGATGAATTAAAAAACCCTTTCAACCATGGTTTATGGTGAAAGTAACGCATTTTCTTTACAGCAATCGGTTTCCCCTGTATCACAATATGACTTTGATGAGTCTGATTTCCGATGTTCTCTTTCCACATAGAAGCACCACAAACCGTACAAATGTCCAAATGGGCAGTTTCCATTCTAAACAACATACAGTTGTTTGCACAAGAATATATGGTCTCATATGTAAAACCTAAGTTCCCTGTCAACTTACGAGCATGGTAGTACGACTCGGGAATCTTAGCGTCGATAGGAAGAACCTTTTTCAATAACACCAAAACCATGTCAAACGATGTGTCTGTCCAATTATTCAAATTCTTCAAATGCAACAACTCCACGATAAATGACAAATTATTGTAAGAAGTGCATCCAGGATATAATTTTGTTTTCGCATCATCAAGTGCTTCATAAAACCTCCTCGAATCACGATCTGCACCAGAGTGAAGATTTATCTCATTGGTCTCAAGATTCTGGATGTCAATGCCTTCAGGATCCAACCAATGTACTATTCCAGTAAGAATTTCATACATTGGATCATTCATCCTTGCATCAATATCAATCTTAACTTCATTTTTATTTTGACGACCAACATATTCTTCTCCATGGTGAGTCTAACTCTTATAATTTTTCAGAAATCCATTAAATAATAGGTGCTCCCTCATAGTATCTCATGTGAATCAATATTTGTTAGCACATTTTCTTCATGGAAGATTAATATAGTCACTTTCAAATCCTCTGGTGAAGTGAATAAACTGCATAATGCCATTGAAATATTATTTAGACGTTCGATTTGGAAGATCAATCCAACTCTTATCCAAAATAATATCTGTATAACAATCCTTTACACAATACTTATTACATTTTCATTTTTCAAATCAACTATATTTAAAATAAATACTAATCAATTATTTTTGAAACATTGATAAATTAATAATTTAAGTGAAAGCCCATGTCATACCTGATTGCACTACAAACCTGGAAGGGAGGGGATCCGAAGGTGGTGCTACGAGGGAGAGGAGAGGCAGCGAAGGGGAGCCAGAGCCAGAGGTAGTGCGGCGAGGGAGGGGATGGGCAGCGGCGGCAGCTGGGAGCCGGAGGAGAGGAGGCGGTGAGGGGACGAGGGACGGGCAGCGAGAGGGGGAGGGCTGCTTGGGGTGGGGGGCTATCCTGGGTGCGGGGAGGGCTGTCCGGGGTGCAGGGGGGTATGTCTGGGGTGTGGGGGGTTGTCCGGGGTGGGAGCGTTGTCTAGGGTGCAGGGGGTGTCTGGGGTGCGGGGGGCTGGCCGGGGTGTGGGGGCAGTCCAGGGTGGGGGGGAGGGCCGAGTGGGGTGGAGGGCCGAGGGAAGAGGCCAGAGGGTAGAGGGGTTAGAGACCGGAGGGGGTGGAGGCCGGAGGGCAGAGGCCAAAGGGCCGAGGGACGCCGGAGGGGACGAAGGGCAGGGCAAAGGATGGCCAGAGGGTGGAGGGTGGTCGGAGCTGGAGGGCAGAGGGCAGAGGGTGCACGGAGGGCGGAGACTGACGAGGGTGGAGGGCGGAGAGGGTGGCGAGGGTTGGAGGGCGGCGAGGGCTCGCGGCGACGGGGGAGGGAGCGCAGGGAGTATGGAGAAGGGTGACGACGCAGGGGGGCTAGGTCAAGGTCGGAGGAGGGCGGAGGAGGGCGGAGGAGGGTGGCGATGGGGGGGGTGGCTAGGTCGAGGGAGAGGGAGGAGGAAGGGGGCGCCATAGCCCCTTTTTTTGGAAAATATTAGAGGCCTCCAGAGGCGGTAGCTATAGGGCACCTATAGTGACCACCATAGGCGGTCTCCCGTGTCAGGGGGCTTCAATATTGTTGTTTTCCACCGAAATTGTCTCTCTTTAACAAAGTTTGAAAAGAATATTTATTTTTTAAGATGTTTTTCATGAACACCTATACCATATTTTATATAAATTTTTCATAATAGATATTCATCTCCATGTTTTTTTTGATTTCATGAAATAATATAAATTCCCATTTTTTTGATTTATTCATTTTAAATAAATTTTATCATAAGAAGTTGATATTTCTTATTTTTATCAAATAAATTTTGTAATGTTATTATAAATGGGTTTTCATCTATTTTTACATACTTTAATATTTTTATTATTAATTTGGGATATTATCCAATGATATCAACCAAGTTAGTTTTTGTATGGCTTATGAATATTTTATGTTAATGTTTTCAAGAGACCTATTTCTTTTTCATGAGTTAATAAATCTGTGATTGAAATATGATTGTTTTCATGATCATGTGGAACTCATATATATAGTTTGTCATTATGGGATGGTTTATTCTTCATTAACCCTCCAATTAATTGGGTAAATATTTATATCTCATTATTTAACATGTCATAGATTAGGGATAAATTGTAATCTATTAAAGGAATATGTTCACTATGTGATGATGTTCATAACAGTGGATTTTGAAATAATAAACAAATTGTTATGATTTCATATATTTAAATTTATTGTTTCTATGGTATGTTTTCATAGATCATTATTATTGAATAATTTTTTATACCCTTATTACATATATATTATGTTATTCCAAATACATATTTCATGACTAGTGATTTAATATCTATGTTTTATTGGGTATGATTCTCTATTGTTATGATCAGGAACCATGACATTGTTCTTAGAACCACATTCCTATATTATGATCACTTATGATATGTGGATATTATATCATATGTTTACCCTTATTGAGAATCTTAACTCCCACCTTTCTTATGTTTCCACTCCCTAGGATATCAATAAGAGTGTGAAATATGACTTTCCTATAAGGGCATCTAGTGTGGTGAGACTATGGATAAATGTTCACAGTATTTTTAAAAAAAATATTTCTATTATTAAAATACACTAAACATTTAGGATCTGGTATTGTTTATTAATCTGTGATTTGTAATTGTTAAATTGTGGAAATAATGTAAAATATATATTTTTTATGCTCAAAATGTCTCACTTGGTATGAAAAATATTTCTAAATTTTAATTTTACGAGTAGGTCAATGAGTGAAGATCTAGGGTGATTCATTTGGTTTCAAAGTTGGATTTAGTATTTTTTGGATTAGGTTGTTAATAATAATAGGCAAAAACATAAAACAACCAATTTTGAACCAAAGGTTTTATAGGATGAACTAAAAATAACATTGGTTGGAATTTGTATTTCATAACTTAGGACATCTGATGATTTATATTATTTATCATATTATTGATTACTATAATTATTATTACTTGATACCCACACTAATTTTTTTTGGTTTTATTCAATAGATAGAACCAGAAAGAATGGAGTTATATATGATTATGATGGAAAATGCAGTGATTTTCCCAATGAGAAACAAAATGGGATATGAGATAGCAAACCTAACTTCATGGAAATGTTATCCTATGTTATGAATAATATCATAATCCATGTTGAGATCTTGAACACAACAAAAAAAGAGAAACATTCTATTGAATCATTTATACCACAACAAGATTTGACCTTTATTAGATATTCTAGTCCACTAATATCTAATAGTGGATTAATAGTATAGAATAGATAATATTTTTTCTTCAACGAAATGAGAAATAAATAGTAATTTTTTTTATATATCAGTTAGAAGGTTAAGTATACCAATGGGAGACATTGATAAATAACACGAGGATAAAGAAATAAATTAACACCATGAAATAGGAGGATTTTAAGCATGTATTTTTCAATAAATATTTTCCATGAATACCTTATACTAAAATGAAGATTTAATTACTAGAGTTGAAATTAAAGGGGGATTAATCCATTTGTAACTATGAAACAAACATCACTATAATTTCAAGGTATGCTTATGGTTTTATCATTCAATTTAAAAGAAAAATAAATCATTTATTGTTTATCTTAAAATAAAATATTTGAATGGAATTTTCTATAAGAAACATTGGTAGTTATGACTAAATTTTATTTTGTGATCTCAAGGTAGAAATTGAGATTAGAGAATCACATTTTTCTCATGATTTTTGGGATACTAATAGAAAGATGAAGATATAAGAAATCTCAAATGATAAATCTGAGGTTGGAGTAATTTTTTTCTTTTTATATATTGAATATTTGGAAAGAATATGAGGGAGAATTTGATTATGCAATAAGAAAACGCTTTCATTGTGAGATATAAGGTCATAAAGCACATGAATGACAAATATATATGAAATTCATGATTAAATATTGTCCTGGGAGAAGGCACACCCAAGTATAAAATATTAGTCAAAGGATCTCTTGATTATAGTGGCTTAGGTGAAGGAACTCCCCAATATAAAAGCATAAGTGAATGACCATTCTAGTACAATTTAATGTGTGAAGGCTCAACCAAGTGGGTTACATCTGGTATGGATAGGGTTCATGGAGCACTAGTACTTGATCCATGATATTTCTAAGGTGTGTGGTACTCTATTGTAGTAACCTATGGTGGATAGGTCACATTGTACACAAGTATAGTGAATATAGGTACTCTAGTACATATTGTGCTCTTGTGTTTAATACCCTAGAATTGAATTCTATAAGTGAATACTTAAGAGTCACATGATGGTCAAAGAGAATACACAGGAATTCAATTCTCAGGTGTCGATTCATCTTCCTTGTGTGTCTATGTCTTAAAAAATAGATCAAAGGGGGTTAATTTACAGATCGATGTGGGATTTGGCAGAGAGCTTAACATAGGGGACCAAGGTGTGAACAAGAGGCATGCTGGTGGATCACTTAGTGGAGGGTGGGGTGTTCACATTGGCAGATCAAGTCATGCATGTAGTCATACTATGTTTTGGAGAGATCAGAAATTCGAAGAGATCTCTGCTATGCGAGGGTACACACGAGTGATAGACCACATGATGGGTGATACACACTAATAGGGGGTGTGAGTCAGTATGTATACCCATTTTAAATCCATTACTCTTGATATTTTTCAACACCTCACTCAAGATTCTCCCTGATGTAAAAAAATTAATTTCATGAAAAAAATTTAACAACATTTGTCTCATTACTGATGAACATGTCCCATGTGGTCATTTTCCCATTTGCATGATCCCATTCTTATCATTAAAAATAACCCAAGAAAGGATATGACCCGGAAATCAAAAAATCTATTAGCACTAATTATTTAAATTTTCGTGTTAGAAAATAATAGGAAAATCCTTATAAAGAGTGATAATATATGGTCATAATATCCTCCACATAAACATCAGATGATGATTTTTCTCTTCTTTTCACTAATTTCTCTAACTAATGTTTTCTGTTATTCTTATACCTTTGATACAACAATATATTAGATCAGTACCTCAATATTATATCTATATTCCTATTACTTAATGTCTTCAATACTAATAATCTAGCTTTTAATCTCTCTAAAAAAAATTATCAATACTTTTTAGAAGCACATATAATTTTTTGAAGATAAATTTTTGATTTATGTTCGCTCATGGTAATGATCACCCCACCCCTTCCTAATTTCTAGACCCTCCACTCTCAACACAATGTACCCCCTCTATCAGCCATAGATCCAACCATTTCTCAGCACTTTCAAACCCCTTCCATGGCACAAGATAGGCCTCATAAACTTGTGCTCTCCCAGATTCAATTAAAGAACCTTCTCCGGTTAAGATAATAGTTTTACCACTACAATAGATTTATTTATTTGATATTATAAGAGAATTAAAATTTTAAATATAGATATTTACAAAAAAAAAATTGTTCATATATTTATTTATAAATATATATATATATTTATATATTTATTTATTTATAAATATATATTTATATACATTTTTTAGTTTTATATTTATTTATAAAAATTTATATTTACGTGTATCTTTATTATTCACACACACACATATATATAATTATTTTTAAATACATTTATAAATTACATGTTTGTGTGAGTGTGAATGTTTGTATGATATATATATATACATAAATTTATTTAAATATATTATATATTAATAATCATTTAGTTATATTAGAATATAAATATAAATATATATTTTTTTATTAATACACTCGCATACGTATAGATAAAAATTATATATATGTACATATATTCATATAGTTTTATTGTAAATATATTTATATACTATATTTAATGATAATGATATGTGTATTTAAAAATCCATTTTTATATGATGTAAATACAAAATATTGAAACACACGTACACACACATATACACACAGAAGCACACATTTATATTTCTCAAAAACATGCGCAAATATTTAAATATATATGTATTTATTTTCTTATATTGAAGTATACAAATAAATATATATTTGTTTTATTACCACACAAACATTTATATATAATCATATTTAATTTAAAGGTATACATATAAATATTATTAATTTTTCTATGGTAAAAAATGTATAATTTTTTCGTTTAAATTAAATGAATAATAAATATTTATTTCCATATGGTTTGTATATTTAAATATATAATTTTATGTAAATATATACTTATACAATTTATTTACTTAAGAAAATACAATAAGATACGCATATATTTAATTATATATAAAACTAAATTATCAAAAATGATAAAATTTCAAAACCATAATGTCTATATGAATGTAAGCCCTAGTAATAAATTCAGTCCCCATTGAAAATAGACAATTATATTCTCTTAAACGAAGCTGGAATAAAATTGAATATCAAATGTAATGATTATTTCAATTTCAGGACATGTTTTCAACTTATCTTAGATCATTCATTAATTAATTTTATTTTTATTTCATCTAATTATTATTAAATAAATATTACTCGATAATAATTTGGAAATTATTAATTAATATTATTTTTGATTATTTTATAATCCGTATTCACTGAATATCTAATATATTATGTGTAAATGCGTATTAACCCTTATCTAAATTATTTTTAAAAAAATATATTATATTTATATCAATATAAATATATTTATATATTAATATAAAATTTTTAATGAAATATTTTTTTAATTAATAGACCCTTTATCATCACTAGAAAAAATCTCATAAATGGGGGCCTTTATCAGCACTAGTAAAAACAATTGATATAATCCAACCCTTTATCAGTTTTTTCTTACTAGTGATCATAAACTACCCCTTAATAAGCACATTTCTTCTAATAATGATAATATCCCTCCCTTTATTAGGTTTTTTTATTAGCGCAGATAAAGGGACCCTCTTTATTAGCGCTTTTTTAGTAGTACTGATAAGGTGCTCCTATATCAGTTCTTTTTTTGTCCTGATAAAGCTTAATGATGAATAAAACTAGATTTGTAGTAGTTATTTTTTGAATCATTGAATAATAAATGAATTTCATTCTAAAATTCATTTATTAAATCATCTCTTATTCTTTTCATGACTTTTCAAGACTCATTCTATTTCAAAATATTTGAGTCAAAGATTCTATCAAATCTTCCTAAAGTTTTAGATGAGGAATTATTTATTTCATAGGAATGATATTTTAATTATCATGGTCCTTTTTGAAACTCACATTCTATATGAATCCCAAACATATTTTTTTTTATTTCCATTTTGACATGGTGATAAGGTGTCTAATTCTGTGGAATAGAACTCAACTTTTCACCCCAACATTCTCATTTAGCTCTCACTCTATCAATTTCAAAATGAATCTTTAACATATGTTTGGTCATGATGTTTCATATATGATGAACATCACACATGAATCAATAGATTCAAATATAATTAATTAATATAGTAAAATATGAGTATACCTCATTTAATTATATTCTGTTGATGTCTCAATTATGGCCTCTCAAAATTTCACAATGTAAACTATTTTACACACTACACATAAGTTTACATTCTTAAAAATTGTTCACATAACACAATTATCTAATGGGAGCCTCAAGATTCTTTTTTTAACCTGATAAATTATCTCAGGATCTCCTTAAACATCTAGAACATTAGATAAATACCATTATTAATTTTCCACCAAGATTCAATAAGATAGATGAATTATCATACATGGATCCAAATCCTCATAAAACCCCCTAAAATTTTATATCAGTCTCAGAAAATTCATATGAAAATATAAACACATAATATATTTTCCTTTATAAATTCTTAAAATATCCACTTTTTTGATCAATTGTCTTACACTGGTCTTTCTATAGTGTATTTTACTTTTACACCTTCCAATTCCCTCACTATATATCAAGATTAACTTTAAATAAATTCTAACCATATTAAAATAAATATTGGGACTTCTCAATCACTAAAAACATCATTCAACATTTTATCACTACCTGTGTTAAATAGCTTCAACATGATGCACAAATAGATGGAACATTTATTCCTCAGAAATATTTTCTACTTGATAGAAAACTTCCAAATTCTAATATATGTTGTATATAGTGCTTCTACTTTACTAGATCATCTATTTAACATGAATATTAACTAAATAATCATTTTTTTCAAACATATATTGAAAACAAATTCAATATCACTCTATATGGTTTAACAATCTCCAACTTTGAATTTGTTTTCAACACCAACCTTTCCATCCCTTTTTTTAAAAAAATATAAAGAGGGTGATTGTAAGGGATCAACTAAAAATTATGTTATCAAAGAAATCCTGAATAAACTATCTCTATGTCTATGTGATGAATCTCATTCCATAAAAAAATATTTATTAAATTAATCATCAGTGATGTTGTTAAAATAGAACAACTAAACCATTTCATATATTGATGAAAACTCAACTCACATTTATTAAGTTCTTTCCTACATCAATAAATAAACACATAAAAACAATCCATATCAACAGGAAACATTTATTTCCCTTGTAAAATATATCTACATAGAAATAATATCAAGAAATAATATAGTAGGAAACTCTAAAAAAACGTACCTCAATGGGAGGGTCTGTATTGAACTCTAATTTACATCCAAAACATCACAAAACATTCAGTTTTTAAAGGATTTATAAAAATATATTCCAATTTTTCTTTAGAAGAATAAAAATATAGTATTATAATTCCCCATTAAACAATCTAATTCAAAAATTATACTTAATATAACAACCCATAATTTCCATACAAATGTATTACATCTTGTTAGATGAATATTCATTATATAACATTATGAACCATGTTATAACAATAAAGGTTTAGAACATTTAGAATCTTAGATACATAAACAACTAGTTCATAAGGGTAAAAATGGGACATATCAATGATTATTTAAATATAACATGAACATAAAGGGTATGATAACATTATCTTAACCTTTAAAAATAATTCCTAACAATTCATATATTAAAAACAATATCCATGGAATAATATTGGGAAATTCATAAGATATGAGTCATAAAGGAATCAAAGAATATGTTCCATGATAATATGACATTGGAAAAAGATAATTTTATAAGAAAGTGTCATAAAGTGTTGAGTAATCATAAACATATAAGACATATGTCAGTTATACCCCCAAGATATTCATAACATATAATTTTTGGTTTAACATCCCATGCATTTACTTCAAACATGGGATAACCTTCCATGTACCCTCTTTTGGGCTTGGGAGAACCTACCATGTACCCTCTATTGGTCTTGGAATAAACTCTATTATACCCGTTGAGATCATAAAAAACTAATATGTGATAAATTAATTTTAGGTCTATATAATTATAGGCCTACCCATTACATAACCATAAATTCATTCATATTCATGCCTAAATATCATAAAAAATCTATTATAAATTAACTGATGGAAATAAAAAATAAATTGATTGATATTATATCTTAAAAACAAGTAACATACTCAATAAATAATAAAATTATTATCATTGGATTATATACCCACTAAAGTATACAAAAAATCAAAGGATGTTATCATTGATGAGAATTTACTTTAAAATATCTCTGGAATATGTCTTGAGAAAAATAAAACATTCATTTTGAAAGCACATGTTTATAATATACAAAATTCCAAAATATTAATAAAATAATTCCTTTAAAATGATGTTATAATATTTTAAATTAATATTTAAAGAATGGAGGGGTTATGATGGTCTGAAATTCCATTCATTCCAAGTTCTTTAAAACAAATATTCCTTTTACATTTTCTATAAAAAATCAATAGTACCTCATTGGGAGAAGAAAAATAACAATCCTTTAAAAAACATTTGAAAAAACTTAAATAATGGGTAAAAGTGACACTAAATTACCACATAAAAATTCAAAATATTTTTGAATCATTTTTAGAAAATAAGGATATCCATGAAAAAGTATTTTCTTTTAAATATAGAAATAAAGTTCTTTTTCCTTAAAAACATTCTTTTGGTATATTTAGTACGTAAAGTGATGAATGTGAAAGGATAACAAGTAGTTTCAATAAATAAATATAGGAGAATAAAATTAAAGGGAAATAACATGGTAGGATTATATATTTTCTTTATTGGAAATTCAAGTATAAACAATCCCAATTAAAATTATTTTAAACACAAATATCTTACCTCAAGTTAGACATGCTTCAAAGGAACTCTAAAATCCTGTATAAAAATTTTAAACATATTTTAATATTATATAGTATTAATTTACAAACTTATACTATTTTATATGATCCAATTATAACATTTCAATACCAGTTTATTAATAATTCCTTATTAAAAGTTTCATTTCTAGGTGTTAACTATTTCATTTTTCCTGATAATTTTTCTAAGACGGTTCCAGTACATGTATTTTGATCATGGTTACATATCATAAATAATTGTATTTATAATATCTATATCATATAAATTCAATATTTATAATTTTATAATCATACATAAAGGAAATGCTTAGAAAAAATAATTATACTATTCATGGAGGCGGTAGGTCATACGTACACATAAACGTTATTTTCACATTTTGATGGATGGAATGAAAGAAATATATATATAATAATTCATGTTGAAAAAATTTATATTATATAATATATCTTATATATATTCACTATATCTATCCATATTATCATCCATATAATGTAAAAATGAAAAATGAATCACATCACTTTGTGGAGGTGGTAGCCAATAGGTAGGCATGAACGATGTTATAATTTTCTAATGGATGGGAAGGTAATAAAAAAATATGGTATTATATTTAGATAAGTATAATTGTATTATATATATCATAAATTAATATTTAAATCATCATAATAACCATATATTAATTATGGTGATAGAAAATTAATTGTATCTCTATGTGGAGGCGGTAGTCTATATATATGCTCGAGTGATAATTTCGCTTCACATTTGATGGAAACGTGGGTTTATAATTGTAGTTTTAGGACCATAATAACATTTAATTATATTTATTGTCTAATATTTATATTTTATGAGGAAAAATATTTATTTTTTAAGAGGTATATAAAGAAATAAATTGAAAAAAGCCTGGTAGGGTGATTGCCTCTTCTTCAAGAGACCCCATTTTGATCATTTCTTATAGACCCTTGTAATGGTATTTTAAGAAGGAAATAACCTATAATTTTTGACTATGAAAGTTTATTAGATAATTTTATATCTTTTCATAGCACTATATTTCTCAATATAATGTAAATATAAGTGAGAATGGGTGTCCCTCTATAAGGGAGGGAAATGACACACATGGAATTATATAAAATATTTAAATATATATAATTTACTTCTCATGTATAATGAATCAAAAAATCCATTAATTTAAATAAAAAGAGTATATGGTCAAAATTTAATAATTTAATTAAATTTAAATTGGTTTCGGTTTCATATTAAACCTTATCTTTTTTATTAACCCATTCGTTAAGCATTTTTAACCTTAACCTCGATAAAAAATATTTCAATATTAATGGATTATAATTTTACAAATAACAAAAAAAATAGAACATAAATGTCCCTCGAATTTATGTTTTGACCATATATTAATATAATTGACCACTTTATTGTTTTTTATTATTTTTAAATAATTTAATAAAATATTATTTTTCATAAAATATCATTAAGTCATTTTTGAAATTATTTATTTACTTTTAAATCAAAGTTATAAATATAGTAAATGAATTAGACTAAAAACCTTTCAAAAAAACCTAATATTTCATATTCGACTAAAAAGTTCATGGAATAAAAAAAATAATCCAAAATTAATTACATTAATTATTTTTAAAATCATTTCATTTTATTATATTAATTAAATAAATATTATGTCGATGTTGAGTAAATGTTTCAAGTAATTATTCAACCAGTAATATTAATAATAAATTAAAATGATAAAAATGATTAATTTATCTTTAAAATAAACATTTATAATTGTAATATTTCAATTTTTATCATTATGTATAAAGTATGGAGAAATTAAATTCAGGAGAATGACATTTTTTATTTTTTATTTTTTGAAATTAATTTAAATGTCATAATCAAAGTAAAAAAGTGTAAATATATTTCACACATGGATAGAAATAGATGAACTCCAATCATACAATATGATAACATCATGCGTCAGATATATTTTAATTCCTTAATTCATTACCCTTATTTTACCAGTTTTACCCTTACCTAAGTGATAAATAATGACCACAGTTACTATTTATAATGTCAAAAAATAAAAGAAAAATATTTACCAAATTAAAAAATTATGATTCCAAATATGGATTAAATTTTTTCAAATTTAATTCACAAATGTGGTATAATTTAATTTAAATTTAAACTCATAAAATGTGATGAAAAGTAATTTTCTAGAAATGATGATCTCTCAAGTATAAAAAATCTTATATCAAAATGAAAAATTACACTAATTTCAATGAACATAATTATATTATTAATTATATAAATGAACTAATTTAACTTTTAACATAAATTAAAAAAATAATAATTTAGAATTTTTTTAAATTAAAATATGGCATTCAAATAAATAAGTATTTTTCATTATTCATTGAGAAGTAAATTTTCTCGAAAAATTTTTAAAAGTTCACTCTAAACTAACTTTGATATGTTGAAATCAAAAAATATGTTTATTTATAAAATTAATTTTTCTTAAATTTTCAAAAAATATTTATGTTATTTTCTCACAATAAACAATAAACTAGATTTTTGATGAAAAATTTATTTTTAAAGCATGTAATAACATTTCTAAAAATTAAGTACATAATTATAAATATAAATTATTTATCTAAAACCTTTACACATATCTTTTTTAAATGTTATTATTTTTTTAATTTTCATAATTTAACATCCCTTTTATAAGTTTTACTATATTGTGGTTTATTTTGACTCGAGCTTGTGTATATCGCAAACTATCAACGTAATTAAATTTATTAAAAGAGAAATATATCATAATATATTAGGGTGTTACATTCAACCTACCATAAAATTAATTCCACCATCAAAATTATATCACTTTTATACAAAAAATTGGGATACATATATTTCATAACATCATCAAGTTCACATGTAGCTTCTTCAAATTTTGGATTCCAGTAGAGAAATTTAACAGGGTGAGTAGACTTATTTTTCATCACTTTCTATTATCCATGATTTATGAAGGAATTTATTTATTGAAAATAACACACTCATATGTTTTAACCAATGGGCTTTGTACATGTGAATAATTAGGTATGTAATTACTCAGTAGAGATAAATGGAATTCATGATGAACTTGATAAGTTTTCTGTGTAAACACCAAGGGACAAGCTACCATCCCTCCCCGATCAAGAATATCAAAAGGGACAATATACCTGGGGCTCAGATTTCCCTTATTTTTAAATATCATAATAATATTCAATAGAGAAATTCATATAAATACATTCTCAAAAACATCAAATTCTAGATTTCATTAATGATTATTAGTATTTTTTCTATCAAATATGAGTTTCCTTACTGAATGGTGCCGACTTTATCAAATATCTCTTTTTCAAACTCAGGTATCAATATTTTTTTATCCAGAATCATCACAATGTGTTATATATCTATACATATTTACATATAAGGATTCATAAAGAGACATGTTAATGGTCAATTGAAACCCATTTTTTTGGAAAACATTGCTAGGGGTAGGATTTCATCTCAAACACCTTTGAAATTTATCATAAAAATATTGATCATATCCTCCATGGTTTGAATGATTTCATTGATGGACCATAAAGCTAAGTATGATAATAAGTACTATAAAACAACACTAAATCTAGATCTTGCACAATATTTTCCTAGAACATGAATCTAAACCTCAAATCCTGATCATATATAATATAATATGGTACTCTAAGTAACCCTACTACTTTAATAATATATATTCTTCCATGATTAAAAAGTGATAAATATTCCTTAATAGTAATGAAGTGTGAATATTTTCTTTGGCGATCAACAATAACCCTAATAGAATTATAGATTTTACATGTTTTGGGGAGTCCAAGGAAAAAATCCATGGTGTTTCTTTCTATTTCCATTTCGGTGTGGGAAATGTTTATAACATAACCATAGAATTCTATCTCTTATAACTAACATTATAACATTAAAATAAATAAGAAACATACTCTTTAATACTTTTCTTCAGGTTGTCCCTCTATAAATAATCGTTCAGATCTCCATAAATTATGATACTTCTGAGATGAAAATAGAATGTTGTACTATGAACTTTATCTAATAGATCCAAAAAATCCAGCATGTATAGAACACATAAAAAATCCTAATTAGTATCATACAATCACAACCAAGGTTGATCTAAGGGAAATTTTTATCCTTCTTTTTCTTATCAACATCTTCCTTTTATAGGTCTTTAATCATCATATTGAATGATTCTTGAAAACACATTTGAGAAAGATAAAATTTACTTTAATATTTCTCAATCCATACTTTTCAAAATCGAAAATATTGGATCATTTTTTATCCCTATCATAGATAAGTTAATATGATCCTTTTTACTCAAAAACATATACCAATCTGTTTTATATCATAGGGTGGTAATGCTTTGAGTATCCATTATCTTTAGTTAACTAAAACCATCTTATCTGGTACATATGCATCTCTTTCAGAGTGAATATATACTTGAAACTTTTATGATCAACATATATATCACAAATTTGTCCATAAATATAATTAAATAACATATTTAATGAAATAAATACTAAAATAACTCCAAATCAGTAGTTGGGTAATTTTTCTCCTAAATCTTCAATTTTGGTGAGGCATAAGCCATCACTATGTCATTATACACAAGGTTTCATCCCAACACATTAATTTATGAATCACTATAGATCACAAATTCATCTCTACTATAGGGTGATTTAATAACATGTTCTTTGAAAGACCTTCTCTTCTGTTCCTTGAAACTTAACTAACATTCATTTGTCCAAATGAACATGGAACCATTCCAAGTTAACAAAGTGAGTGGATTATAAAACCATGAGAAATGATCCATAAAGGGCCAATAATATCCATATAAATAAATAAAACTATGGAGCTCAATCATATTGGTTGGTCTAGTCTAACCTTCAATTACTTCCATCTCTTCTTGGCATACTGATATACAATCTCTTGAGATTATATGACAAAAAAATGAATCATTTTATATCCAAAATCTAGTCTTGGTAAATTTTAAGTAAAAATTATCCTTTCTTAGGGTATTCAAAAAGATTCTCAAGTGATCTTAGTTCTCTTAATATATTTTGGAATGATTTTTTTTATAAATAATAAGAAAACATAATCATTTTAATCTCTAAATACTATATTTATTAAATCTATGAAGATAATGGGGGTATTTGTAAGACAATATAGAATCACTATAAATTTATAGATTCCATAACTTGTATGTATTTATTTATTAGGTGTATCCTCCCTTCTTGATCCTCAACTGATGGTATCCATAATGAAGGTAGATCTTTGAAAAGTATTAATATCTATATATTTGATCAAAAATGTAATCAATATAGTATATATGATTCTTTTTCTTGATTGGGATTTTTTGAATTCCTTGATAATCAATTATGAGTTTCATCATTCCATAATTCTTCTTAATAAATAGAATATGTATACCACATGGTCAATCACATGGATGAATGAATCCATTTTCATGATTCTCCAAGATTTTCATCTTTATATATTTCAAATCAATCATTCCATTTTATGTGTAGTATTCGATGTAGGTGTAGCACCAAGTATTAGTTCTATTAAAAAAATAAACTTCACAATTCCAATAAATACTATGATACTCTTCCATAAATACATCCAAAAACTCAGATTAAATAGGAATTTATTTAATGTTGCACTTCTCCCAAACCATTTAACATACACACACCTTATAAAAAAGAATCATGAACCATATAATGTATGAAATTTCCAAAAAAAGTTTATATTTTTCATCACACCAATATAAGATCGTGGGATAGTGTAGAATATCAAATTTGACATCCCTTTCTTGATAATTGATATATGATTTATATAAATAAATAAAGTCCATAAATAAAATAAAATCAAATTCAATTAGAGAGAGAATGTGGAAACTTATAAGAAGAAAATACCATAAACATCGAACACCGAAGAATCATATACATGAGATGTGATCATTACACTATTAGGGGTTTCCAGAGCTCACTCAACATGTAATTGCTGAAATTATATTATGATTCATTTATAAAATTATCTATATATAAATGAGTGAGTATATCTAGAATCTAATAAAACCTTATAAGTTATATAGTTTATTTTAAGTATAAATTTCTTCACTTCGATATCATACCCTACATCAGTTATAGTGATCCCATCATATTTCCCTTTATCTATAGGATTAATAGGTTTATAACGTCAACCAACTTCATTTAACCATTTATTTTGAGCATTGGATAGAATAATTTCCATATTCCTTTCATTTAAAACACTAGAGTGTGGGTGGATAATTCTGTAATGATTCCTCTCCATCACTAGATAACTTCTCCCCATCACTTTGACATTCAATTTCATGATGGCCTTCCTTCCCACACATAAATTATTTACTTGTTCCCATTAGAAAATTTCTTCAAATTCCCCTACCACACATCAAGCATAATAGAATTATCATCTTATTTCCTCTATGGTTTTTAATATTTTAGTTTCCTTTTAATTCCATCATTCCATTCCAATCTAAACCATGATATTGATGGGAAACACCAATATCTATTTCCACCTTGATAGAACACCGAATTATTTCTGCATAGTTAACAGAGACGCTTATGGATAACACGATTTTGAGACTTGTTTTTAATCCAAAAAATAATATATCAACCTTACTATCATTTTGGATGATAATACCAGAAACATACCTCGAATTTATTATAAATGTTTCCTCATATGAACATAAAAATTCATAGTAATTTTTAAGATAAATTAATTCATTTTCCATTGTAATATAAAGAATATGAGGAAATGACAAATTGTAAAGTAACTTTCTAAACTAAACCAACTCCATGGATTTAAAATATTCCCATTTTATAATGTTCTTAATTAGATTCTACCATCAATCTAATTATACTATCAAATGATGGACAATAAAAATGAATTTCCCATGCTCTTAGAACTAGAGAATGGAAAATATATTTTTAATGGTACTGATCCATTTCACAATAACTAGTGATTTAACAAAAACACAAAAAAAAAGTTGATTTTTCCTCATGAAGGACTGAATGGAACATTTTTCTCTCTTTTTTTGTTTGGAACCTTAGTATGATTCATGGATTGAAAATGTTGGGAAACAATAGAAATGGTATTTTTTATTTTATATCCCATAACATTCGGTTGACTTACAAGAAAATCATTATATCTTCCATCACATTTAGCTTCGACACAATTTATTTGGGTTCCATACATTATAGAAAACTAAATAGTATAGTGTGAGAAACAATAATTGTAATGAACCGTGATTCTAATAAAAATATATTGCATCAATTTAGATTAATATTCAATGAATTTTACAAATACACACCTGGGGATAAAAAAATGTTTAGTGACTTTTGAAACAATAATGATAATCTTCTTATTTCATGAAAGATCTCTAATGTGTACAATAAGAATCAACAAATTTATTACTTATCATATAAAAATGCTACATAAAAACATTATTTATAACCTGGTTAAAATATAAGAAAGGGTTAGCTCAGATTTTTGGTAAGGGTAAAGAAGGAAGATATAAGTTATTGATCATATGAAATCATAAGATAAGTAAAAGGGTATAATATAATGACCATAACATACAAATTTCATACCCAATATGTTTAAGATAATAAAAAATATTCATGGCCTAAATATTTATCATTTAAAAAAGAATGATTCATCAGAGTAAGAAATCATCAAAACACAATCCTTAAACACAATTTATTTCCATAAAAATCTCTTTCACAACATGATACCCTCTTAGGTGGAATTGTAATTTCAATCTTATGACTTTATGGATTGTGATACAATAGTATGGAAGTATAATAGGAATGATCATTTTAATAGAAGGGATTACTATCAGCTTGCTTATGGGGGTTCTTGTAGTCCACCTACCTAGCTCAAGAAATGAAGGTCTTCGTTCATTCGGCACTCCTACTCTTATCTTATACGGAGAATTTGGAAAAACCGTGTTCCCACCCATGATCAGCTTAAGAGTTCTTGTTTTATGTTTTCATCAGCATGTCACTTATGTATGTGAGTAGAAGAGGATGTCCAACACCTATTTGTGGAGTGTGCGTACTCTAGGCAGCTGTGGAGCTACGTTGGGACTCTGTTCAGGCTGCAATTGAACCAGTTTCTGATTCTGGATCTGCTTGCAAGGCTGTCCAATTTCTGCTACAGCGAACAGGTGCGGAACTTCCTAATGGTGGCTGATGCGGCTGTGATTTAACCCATTTGGGCTGCTCGAAACGCTTCAGCCTTTGATGGAAGGAAGGTACCCATTCAATCTGGGATGATGGCGATTAAGAAGGAGGTATATGCTACCTTGAAGGTCCAATCCGGTGTGATGTATAACAGTGTATCACACTTGAAGATTATGCGGTTACTTGGCGTTTCTGGGTAGCCTCGGAAGCCGCAGATGATCAGGTACATCTGCTGGATTCACCCGATCAGTCCATGGCTCAAGGTCAATGTGGATGGAGCTGCTTCCGGTGCACCAGGCCCATCAGGGTACAGTGGTGTTTTTCACACGTACCGTGGCTTTATGAAAGGATATTTTTATCAATTCACTAGCATTGGTGTTTCTTTTGAAGCTGAGTTATAGGCGATTGTTCATGGAATCAGGTATGTTATTTTGTATAATTGGATCATGCTATGGATTGAATCAGATTCCCAACTTCTGGTCCAAGCCTTAAAAACAAGAACGCGGAATATGCCTTGGTGGGTACTTTAAAAGTGGGTTTAATGTATCAATCAGGTTAGTCAATTAAAATTGATTGTCTCGTATGATCTTAGAGAGGTCAATCTGGTGGTGGATGCTTTATCCAAGAAATCAATCCTGGTGTTGGATATGGCATGGTTGTTTATAGTCCCTGAATATTTCTCTCCACTGGTGGAGGCATATATGTGTGGTGTCTTGTACTCTCGGTTTTGTAATACTCCCTTTGTTGCCTGACTCTCCTTTTCATTTGCTTAATAAATCTTTATTGGGATCGGTTTTGACTGGATCCTGGAATCTCTTGGTATACATATGTGTTCCATAACATTAGAAATCATTCATCATATCATTAGATCATAACCCATTCAATGAAAACTAATTTCATAGACATCTCATTAATCCATCATAGGATAAACTATGAAAAATAAATGGGTGTCATAAACATCTCATCATCGTAATAAAAAATTATCCAAAGAAATAATATGTATAGTATCGTTGGATCATAACACTATTAGAACATAAAAAACAAAAAATCATATTTTCATTAATGAATAAAAATATTATTAAAAATTTTATTGAGTAAAATAAACATTCTATTTTAAAATAAAATATTTTAAATATAATAATATATAAAAGATCATGAGAAAAAATTTCTATAAAAATATCTATATAAAATTTTAAATTAATCTTCAATGAACAGAGTGTTCGTGATAGTGCGATATTATGTTCATGTTGTATAAATTAAAATAAAACATTCCTTTTTCATTTTTTGTAAAAACGTAGAAAATAATATCATTTAGAAAAAAATAAAAAGATTCATTCTAAATCATTTTTAAAAAATTAAAACAATAGTAAAAATAAATTTTAAATAATAATTGGTGATTATTAAAAACATTCAAGAAAACATTATTAGAAAACATGGGCATAAAAGAGAAATATTTTTGATCGAATTGTAAAACATTAACATTTTTTAAAAGCACAATTTTAGTCTCCTATAAAATTAAATTGAGGAAATTGAAATAAAAAAAATATTCTATAAAAATATATATAGGTGAAGAAAAATAAAAAATATTTTATCAAGTTATGATCATATAATTTTCTCAATTGGAATTCAAGCATAAATAATCCGAATTAAAATATGAATGAAACTTAAATCCATTACCTCATGTCTCTCCTTCCATTATTCTCATTAGAAACTAAATTTTAATAAATATATATTTACTAAAAATGTATTATAGAACCATATTCATATCTATCATACCATTTATGAATTATTTAAGACCTCTTATCACTAATTTATTAACAATTGTTTATTAAAATCACAGTTATGGGTGATATCTACTTCATTTTTCAAGAATGTTTCATTTTGGCCGTCTCGATACATGTAATTTGATTATGTTTTTAAATTTTAAATAATTTTAATAAATATATTAATATCACATATATTCATTATATTTGTATATATATATTTATATTTATCTATAAAATATATAAATAGAAAAATGAATTACACCATTCCTGGAGATGATTAGTTGTACATACAAATCATTATTCTTTTTATTTTTAGATGGATTGGAATGAAAGAAATGTAAAAAATAATTCATATTTATATAATAATAATTATATTATATATATCATATATATTTATAAAATTCATCCTTATTACAATCTATAAAAAATGAAGACAAAAAAATCAATCACAATGCTTCGTGGATGTGGTAGTCCACACGTACTAAATAAGGATTCCATATTCAGAATTTTCATCAAACTTTACTCCCCATATATCATTTTTATTTATCTATAAAGGACTTGAAAACACCCTGAATTGTTTAAAATTTGATTTCCTTTTATACCACATCTCATGGGGAGTCATGTATGATTTTTTTCTTATGATATGGCTGTTATGAATTATAATAGTAGCTCTTATGGCCATTAACTAGTAATAAATTAAGGGGACATGTTATTCTAGTATATTTATATCTATATCAACTAGAATTATGTTAATACTTTTAGGAACACAATTATATTGAGGTATATATAGAGAATGTTATTCATGTCTGATGCCATGTCTGTTATGATACTCTATGCAAGATATGTTAGCATACTAACTCCCACTATCAAATATCAAATTCATTAATTATAATTCAATTTATTTCTATATTTTTTTAAAATCTTAAATAAATATAAGGACTAGTATTTTTATGGAATAAACCATATTCGTGTTATCCTTGGTAAATCTTATAAAAATCGATGAAATAATTTTATCTCTTTACTGAATTCTTAGTCATAAGACCGCATACATCGAGTTGAATCAATTATAGTGGCTTTGATGTTTTAATTTCAACTCTATTTTCATTCATGTTCACCATTTTTTCCTTTTTTCATATTTATAAATAGTAATGGTGTCTTATTTTACAATGAGAATATTCCTAACAACACCTTCTTAGATCAGTTTCTTAAAATTATTTTTATGGTGACCAAGCCTTTTGTTCTAGAACATATTTTCCTATTTTTTTTCCTAATTAACCACTTAAAATTGCTTCCAAAATTTGAGAATAATTTTTGAGCATTCATATTTCCCTTATAATCTAAAAATCACCTTTTTTATTTTGATTTTTTATATATTTTCCCAAAGGAAGTCCTAATTTTCACCATCAAAACATTTTGATACCTATGACATGTTGTGATTTAGCCCATCAAAAAAACACATTATCTAAATTGATTTAATTTTTTCAATGTTTATTATCCCAATAAATTTTACCTTAATTGGACTTTTAATAAAAATATCACATATCCTCATTCATATTTTTCAAAATAATTATGATTTTTAAGACCACATTTCATGTGAGAAAAACAACCACTATCCACAATCCAATTCATTTCATAATTTCATGACTTAAATAAAACTTCAGTCACATTTTAATATTACCCAAATTTTATTATATTATGTTTTTTATCCAAATTATGACATTTACTTAGATGAGCTAGGATTAAAGGGACAATAAATCCCAGATTTTCCCTTCTTGATGGAATTTTATATGGAATTATTTCAATAATTAAAATTTGTTTCTCATTTTAAATTTGATTTATAATTATTGATGACTTGGAAGATTTATCACCTATATTTTTTCTCCCATTTTATTCTTGATCAATTACCAATTTAACGAGAGATATATTGTACAATTATTTATCAACATTATGACTAAACATTCCATAAAAGCAGAAATATCCCCATAATTATATAATAGAAAATAAACATTATGTTGAGGGGATTTTTGTATTTCTCTATTTTAATCCCCAAAGTGAGTCGATCCCAAAATTAATTTTTGAGAAGATTTTACATAAATATTTTCAATGGATGGGGGAACTATTTAAGATTTTCTTTCTTTCAAAATTTTGAATGATTTATGTTTTTCTTTAGATTATTTAGATGATCTATGTCATAATATATCATGTCTTTTTTTACTATAAGTTTACTTCTATTACTGTATAACTTTTTCAAAATTTTAATTTCAATATCTTCTATATTGTATTGATTATCTACTCATTATAGGTTTCATAGAAAATTATCCACATTCTCCTACTACCTTGGTCTTTTTTAATTAATTTTATAATATTTTTTTTGTTTCATCATGATGTATTCTATGTACATCAGTTAAATTATCCACTATCTTATTGGTGTAGGGTAACTCTTAAATAATTTTTTAGTATTTTTTAACGTCAAGATTTAGTACCTCAATGTGCATAATGAGGTTTTATTATTAAACCTAAATATTACTTTACTTTTATAATCCTCCTTAAAAATAATTATTATCTTCTCATTACCTTTTGATATCTTTTAAAAAAACATCTCCATTCTCAGGGTACATTCCACATAAATTTCTCTACCATATAGGGAATATCAAAAATAGTATCTAACTTTTTATGGATTTAGAACTTCTTACA
Source organism: Viscum album (assembly GCA_963277665.1). Classification (NCBI taxonomy): domain Eukaryota; kingdom Viridiplantae; phylum Streptophyta; class Magnoliopsida; order Santalales; family Viscaceae; genus Viscum; species Viscum album. The sequence continues at coordinate 946,806,042 of OY728155.1, read as the reverse complement.
CTTGCATAATAATCATTATTTCATGAACATGTATGATAACATCCTCATTACTAATTTATTCACTATAAAACACACATTATTCAACAAATAGAAATTTCTCTTTGAATAAACTTCGAGACAAACTATTCTTTTCTTTTGGTTGAGAATATATTGTAAATTTAGTGGTTGTCTTCTTTAATGATTCCTCATACTAATTTTTTTCTTATAAATTCCCTAGTGAAGTTAGAAAAAAATATACAACCTTTCCACAATTAGACCATATAAAATGAAATATACCTCTATAGTTACCTATTATACCTCTTTCGATTTTTTTTGACCTGGAAGAAAACATTTTAGAAAAATATTTAGTGTTTTATCTTCTTATAAATCATTATTTTTTTATTATATAATCAAATATTGTTTTTCTTAGATATAATTTTATTTCATGATCTCATATTTATTTAGGTGTAAGTTTTTTTCTATTTCCAATGTTAAATGAGTACTAAGGAATTCACCTATGGATATGTTATCATGATATCTATCTTATAGAGTAGAGATATTTGTATTAAATTTTTCTATAAATTTTGTTATAAAAGTTTTTAAAATAGTAGAGTCTTTGAGAGTTAATCAAAATCTTTTTATAGTGCTAAAAATAAGATTTAATCTACTAGTGAATTTATCAATTAATTTATCCTCTACCATTATAAAAAAAAACTTCTGTGATATAATTTTTAAATTTAGTTATTTAACCTTTTATTTATATAATAAATGATATGAGGTTTATTCAATATAGAAATAGTAGTTTTGTAGCCCATGCATGTGGTCAACTCCTTTTATTATAGATAATATAATAAATAATTTTTGGGATTCCCGTCATTTTCAATATTTATTCGGTTATTCAAATACTTTATTAATGTTTCATCAAGAAATGTCAATGAAAATTGAAAACAATTGAGAACATTAATCCCTATAGAGATAATATAAAGAACCAATATCTATATCTATGATTGAATCCTTTTTATATCCAACTTTTAGATTCCTTTATTATTGAATAAATTATATTGATCCGTATTAGGTAATAGAAATATAAGATAGATAGACCTCACTCTGGAAATATTTATAGGATCACATGACGGGAGATACACAATAAGGGTGAATTGGTGTGTATATAAATTTTAAATCCTTTCATCTCTCAACCTTCCTCAACCCCACTCTTAAATACTCAGTAATGTATAAAATAGAATAATAATGAAATTTTGTTTACAGGGATCACCTCTCTATAGAAAAATAAATCCCTAGTGAAATATTGCTATTATAAAATGTTCATAGTCCCTTATATATTATCAAAAGGAACTCGAGAAATTTTATTACCTTAAACATGTACAATTTTCCAGAACCAACTAGTTACAATCTCACATTGATAGAAAATAATTTAATCCTTCTACAGAGTGATCATTGATGAATATATGATACGTCACATAGACTATAGATAATGATATTCCTTCTCTGTGAAACATTTTGTCCATCCATTATTCTTAGTTCTCATTTTACATTCAATATAGAATCATGCCAGACCAGCTACTTATTATTATCTATATATTTCTATTACATCAGATATTATTATTTATATTCAATGAATAATATTTAAATATTATTACCATATTATATTATAAAACACAACATTTGTTTTTTTGATTTTTTTCTTGACTCATTCAAATTCATAATCATCATGAAAAATATTCTTTTATATATTCATAAAAGTACATTTGATGAATAAGTTCTCTCATTGGAATGAAACTTGATTTCTAAATATCTTTATCTAAATTCAAATCCTCCATAAAAACAATTCATTTTACCTTTATTGATATTTCCAAATGGATAGAGTGAAATGGAATCTATTTTATTGTTGTGGAAAGAATATCATCACCACAACATTATACTACATTTGGAACTCCCTTGATTTCAACAAGAATCATGATCATGTGTTTAATAGTGATGTTTGATCCATGAAAAACATCACCCAAGAATAGTAAGATTATAATATCATATTATTATAAGATTCAAGTCTGAATATATTTCATTTAATTATATTTATTAGGAGTCTTAATTCTAGGTTCTCAATATTTTTTTATATAAATCATTGTATGTACTTCATATGGATGATGTGTCTTACAAAATTTTTTCCAAACTCAATGGTATTACATGACCATAATGTATCTTACATGTGTAATAAAAATTATCTTATGGTATTTATAAACACCCAACATATATAATTAATTCCTTTATCAATTTTCCTTCAATATTCAACCAAATTGATAAATTATTCTATGTGACAACAAATAATTAGAATGACTTCTCAAATACCATATGGGGCCCCAAAAAATCATATGAGAATAAAAATTTGTATGGTTTTTTTTTTGTCATTTAAAATGGGGTACTAATGAAAATTTATGTTTGCAACCTCCTAATATAAGGAAAAATGGGAGAAACTATGCAACTAAAACTGGTCAAGTGAGTCATAAAAATGAAGTCGTGTAAAAAAGACTCATTATCCACTATAGTACTACAAATTTATAATTTTATTCTAGTTTAGCCCACTCCTCTACATCCGAGAAGTTTTCTTTGAGTATCAATTCACAACCCCAACAACGATATACTAAATTATTTGTAAAAACTCTAAATGGTATCTTTATTTAATCTCATGTCAATAAATCTTATCCTATTGATGTTTTAATACTCAGTCATGAGAGGTATTTTACTCAAATGGTTTTGGAGAAATTAAATTTTATAAATATTTCTACCAATAGGGGAAATGTGAGTATCATAGTTTTACATAAGATAGTGAGGCTGATATTTCATTAGAAATAATATCTTGTGTCTTTTATCATATAGGTACCCTCAATTATTTTCATCAGTTAGAGATAATTAAAATAATAAGGACATAATTTAATTAGGGGGACAAAATGTACCACTCCATGATTTCTATATGAATATCCCTTAGAAAATTATTTTGTTGAATTTATTATTTCACATGAAACACTGGTATAAAATAAAAATATATATATATTATTTTGATAAAATTTTACAATGAAAAAAAAATTAATCAATTATGAGAATACAATATAAAGAATAATTAGGAAACATATAATTGAAATAAATTCACAAGTAAATAATTATACCATGAACAAAAAATCATTATCCTTGTGTATTTCCATGAATATGATCAATTTAATTAAAACTATAGAAATGAGGGAAAAAATTAGTAATATAATAGACATTTTGGGAGAGACGTAAATAGGATGGATGATTCTAGTGTTTCTTGTAAGGTTATATATAGGAATGAAATCCCCCAGTTACATTTGCATTGTTATTGCATATATGGTCTGTAGAAATATGGTTGTTCGAAATTTGATTATTAGATATATGGCCATTGGGTATCAATTTATCGAATAGGATTATTCAATATTTCTAATTGTTAGTATCAAATTGGAAAAATATATTTCAAAAATTATAAATATAGAAAAAAATGTAAAATTTAATATTTTAGTATAAAATTTTATTTTTTTGTGTTATATATTAATAATAATATTATTATTAAAATATATTATGATGTATTAATAAAAATAAAAAAAAAATTAATATAAATTTATCGATAAATTTACCTTTTTATAAGATAAGTAATTAATTTTAATGGGAAATGGTAAAACTCAAATAATGTTAAAAAGAAATATTTTTTGCATAAAAGTTTTTAAGTATTTTATATTTTTATTATAAAATAATAAATTTATTCCTTTTAAATAATTAATTTAGTGTAATTTTTTAAGTTATATTTAATATATTACCGCAAAATTAAATTAGAAGTTGATATGAAATAAAATTAAGAACAATTAGTGTTCGAAGAGTCATTTTTATATTAAAACTGTTAAATATATATATGTGTGTGTGTGTTATATATTCTTTTAAAAGATAAATTTACATTATTTACAATTTTAATCATATTAAATGGGATCCAAACATATAATAAGAATTTTAGAAATTAGGTACAATGGTCAATTTCATTTCTAGGTATTAAAAAAGTTAACCAGGTAAAAATTATGTTATCACAGTAAAGGTAATGTGAGGTAAAATGTGTTTAGACTAAGTTGAAAGGATATAAAATATCATAAAACCATGTATATATATATATAATATTTATAATATATTTATCCACAAAAACATATCTCACTTCCATTATTTCCCTAATTTTTATCCTATTTCCTTTGAAAATAAAAACCTTATACATTAAGAAATGGGAATTTATGAAAATTAAACATAAAGATCACTTATAATATGACCCATACTCTACACATTCCAAACCATAAATTTCCTTGAAAATAATCATTAATCCCTTCTTAATTTTCATCTACAATATTATTATTACACTTTGTTTAGGCCAAAGGTCCCATAATGAATCCTAAATCCTTAATTAAGAAGGAATTCATATTAATAATGAGAGAAATCATCAAAGTAATCACATATTTATTCATCATAAATATAAATTAACTTCCAATATCTAGTATTAATAAATATAATTCTATATATATAAAAATTTTATATTAAAACCAAAATTCTTTTGAAAAAATTATATTACTAAAATATAAATCCATAATCTAATTAATTTAATGGTATAATATGTTCTTTTTTGGGTCAGTTCAACCATATACCTGAAAAATTTTGTTATAATGCCATGATTTTAATCATGAATATGTATAAATAAATTAATAATGGTGATATATGATATTAATTTAAAATTTATTTCATGAATATGATTCTATAAGGATGGAAAAAAGGAATTTTAAATAATGGTGATATATGATATTTTATAATGGGTACTATTTATATAAATAAGGTTTTCCAATAAGATATTATGATGGTCTTGTTTATCATAAAAGAGGATAAATGGACTTTGTGGTTGTTTTGATTAAAGATAAGGGTTTCTTTGCAATTATAATTATAAAATCAAGACTATTTATATTTGAACTTACTCATGTAGAAATTATATATTTTCTTCACTATAAAACCCATATATTTTATTCTCATCTAGTTATTCAATTTACTCACATGAATTCATATCAGTTCATATCTCTTTGTTTCATAATTCCACTAGATGGAAATTTTTAAGAGGAGTTGACCTTAACAATTTTTTGGTTTTAAATCAATATCCTTTAGGCCATATTATTTATTTTATTTTATATATATCATTATCTCTCCTTATATGATTTTGTAATGTATTTTCAATTTAATTGACTTCATTTATAAAATTTATCTTCTTTTAATGCTTTTGGCATGGGGTTTTACAGTAACTTTTACTATATTTTAAACAGTTAAAGAAGAATATTCCATTTTTAATGACTTTAAAATGTATGTATTTTCACAAATTTATATTTATTTTTCATATTAAAACATTGTATTGATATTTTCTTGGTTTAATAAAGTAATTTAATTAACCATTATTTTGTGAATTTTTATTTTAAATTAATATTATCAAAATAAAATTATATTTATTCTTTCTTTCAAAACATTTAAAGTGAACTTATAAATGGTTTACCATATATGTATACATAATTTAAGGTTTATTTTTCATCACTAGAGATATTCTCTAATGACATCATTCACCATATTTTCTAGATGGTGTATGATTACATTATGTAATGTTTTTTATGATACCTATTTCTTTTTCATGGGTTCATTATGATATAATGGAATTATGAATGTTTTTAGAATCATGTTAAACACACATATACATTTTATCATTATATTCTTAGTGGGCCCATTATATCCATCCAATGCATTGGGTCAAGACTTATATCTCATGAATTACGATGTCAAGGATAGGGGAGAATATTAATCCACTAAGAGAAACTATCATCTATGTGGTGATGGTCTTGTTAGAGATCCATGACATAAAGAATGATTTTTTATTCTTATGTATATGGTAAATTCTTATACCCATTTTATATTTTGATGGATCATGATTATTGACTAATTTTTCACACTATAATATCTCATTTCAAATTTTATTCCAAAATATTATTCTCTGACTCGTGATTTATTATCAATTTTTTATAAGGTATGATTCTCAATTATTATGACTATACACCTCGATTCTTTTCTCATGTCCACATTTACATATTTTTCTTAGTTATGATTGTTAACTATTATCTCTTATATTTAACCTTACAGATAATTAGATCTCACCCCTTATGTTTTCATTCCCTAGGATATAATGAAGACTGTGACATATGAATTCTATATAATTGGTTCATGTGGGATGAAATTATAAGGAAATTATTAGAGTATTGTAAAATAAGGTTCTTATGTATCTAATATCCAAAAAACAAAACAAAACACTAGTTATGGTATTTTTTGTAAATTTATGAGATGTAATGTTTAAATTATAAAAAATTATGAAAAATCTATGTCTTTTATTCTTAGAATATATCACATGGTATCAAAAAATATGTATAAAATTTTTATTTTAGTACTATATCTCTGTAAGGACCAGAACCCAGTTTCCTAGATCCGATGCCTTATTTATTTAAATTGGAATGCAAACAAGGAATAATCATCCTGACTGACCAAGTAGTTTATAATAATTGGAAACAAGATTCATACATAAATTAAACATTAAAACTTGAAAAGAAATACAACATAGAAACTCTTTAGACAACATCCATAACTCCTAGGTTATTTCAGAATGTCATTCATAATACACTTCTTAGTGTCCTAAAAAATGACAAATAACGAATGGGTTATATTAGATGATTAGTATGGGTAAGTAATACAGCATAAGATAAAAAAACATTAGACAAGGTGAATAATTTAAAACACATGCCTCTAAAAATAAACTTGAACATAATATGTTAGAAAATGAGTTAAGTAAATATTTCCATAACATAACATAATCATGTTTATTATACTTGTAGAATAACCACATGAAATATTAATACTATTTTTATAATAAAACACTTCATAATGAAGGACAACATAACCATACCGTCAAGGCCTTGTGCCAAGACCATAAGTAATAATTTTATCAAGGCCTTAGGCCATGACCGTAGTTTGTCTCATGATACCTACCGATGAACCGAGGGGCTATAGAGATCCCCACCCAACAATTACTATGTCCAATTCATTCCTCATATTAATGGGGACAAACATAAACAACATACACATTCATATCGAAACTAATATATGAAATGTAAATAGCTTTCCCCAAACATTAAGCAAAAACACTAACAATTCAAAGTAAACTGATGAATGGTTTTAAGAAAGAAAATCAATAGAAAAAATAATCAGAAAACATTAAATTAAATATTTTATATGATAAAATTTAATACTAATTCAAATAATACATAAGAATCAACAAGATTTTTGAAATAGATGAAGATACTCTTATAAAATCTTCAAGTAAATCTTGAGATAAAAACTCTTTTACTTTGAAAAGAAGAGTTATTTTGGAAAAATATTTGTATAAAAACATAAGTGAATTGATATAGTATTTTCATAATAAATTGATTGATTTAATAAAGATAATTTGTTTCAAAAATAGATTATGGGTTTCCCTTGAAAATATATAATAATTGGAGAAATTCCCTTGAACTAGGATTGTATTTTAAAAACAGTTGTGAATGTTTTATTTAAAACATGTAACTATCCATAAAATTGGGAAGTATTCTGGTTGGTTTACATATATATATTACTCACACAGAATTTATGAGTAGAACATAACAATACATAAGAATTGTATTGAGGAAATTAAACAATGAAAGTAACCTGAAAGAAAATGGAAGTTCGGTTGGAAAACCCTTACCTTAAAAAGGAATATGTTCCCCTTTTGAACATATGGTCATAGAATGAGAAATTAGACTCATTAATAACTTAATTAATAACATATTATAAATTCACCTAGTTTATCATTATTCTTTTTAGATCATTTATGTCCTTATTGACAAGTTATAATATCGAATTTTTTCATTCTCGAGTGTTCCTTTTCTTGATTTTCGTAATCGGTTCTCTTGTTTTTAAGTAATATAGTTCATGTGGAATTGATGTAAATCTCCAGAACTAAAATTAAAAATTATTTATGAACATAAATAAGTTTTAATGTTCATTTATATAATTTTTTTACATGAAAAAATGATGAATCATTATATTAATTATTAATGATATTCACTTAGATTATTTAAGCGGTATTTTGATTATTAGGAACTAGTTTGGTCTTATGATTTAATAATATGTACATATACTAGTACCAAAATATTAATTTGGTTTTAATACATATATTATATTCTTTTTCAACCATAAAAATGGTTTAATGACCAGTAAAGAAGGAGAAATTTAAAAACGAAACTTCATCGTCCACAAAGGCTATAAATTAGAACCTCATGGATGTTGATTTCGTTTATAAAATAAAAGGGAGAGAGAGAGATAATATTGATTATGGTGAGTCCATTCACATGATATAATTCCATTATATATATGATAATGGATTTATCATGTTCATTTGTTAATAGGATTTGAAGAGAAGAAAAGAAAGGAGATGAACTTAAAAATAAAAAGGAAAGTTGAGAGATCCCTTATGAAAATTTGGCAGCATAACGACATCAATGAAAATTTCATAAAATGAAATGATGAAATAAAAATGGCATCTAATCATATGGAATTAAAAAGGACAGTAAAAGGAATACATAAAACAAAACTCCAACATATGAGAATGGAAATTCAAAGAGATAATATAAAAGAAGTGTTGACAAAAAGAGGAGGGTGAAAGATTCCCTTACCTTGTAGAGTAACTCCTAGAACATGATGGTTGGGACCTTGGGGGCGTAAGGAAACCTTGGGAGGACTCCTATAGAGGTAAAACCACCAGATATTATATTATTACGGGTTTTTAATGAATGAAAATGAATGTATGAGTGGATATTTATTAAAAACGAGAGAGATTTTTTATAATAATTTCAATGGGACACCATAGTAGTGGTTTTCGCCAAACCATGGTCTTTCCACTTGGTATTTGCCCATGGTTTTAGCCACATTGGACACCTCATGTCATATGTTACTGTAAAAAAGTCAACCATCCTTTTATTATTTCATTATGATGTCATTAAACTACTGAAAACTCAAAACTATATTTTTACTATTCCTGAAAAATTCAAGTATTTTAGAAAACTCCCAAAAATTTACCCCTGCCATTTTTCGATGTGTAGAATTAAAAAATGAACTTCTTTTTTCAAAAAAAATCTAAATATTATCAATTTAATTTATAAATAAAATCATTGTTCATTTTAAAAAAGAATAATTTTTAGGTATTAGTAGTTTTATATCACATTGAAAAATTAATTAAGATCACGTTATCTTATTACCTTAAGAAAATAAAATAATATAATTATTTTCTATTCATAAGGGTCATATTAGTATTCATACAGGTATGTGTATATTTACAAAAAATCTAGTTTTTTCTATCAGACTCCAAATGACTTACTGTTCATAACTCTAGATGATAGTTTTTTGAAATTCAAAATAGAGTAGAGGAAAAGTTTTGTTCAATGGATAGATTATAAAATGACTTCAATATTTCTTTTCAAAACTTTGGCGTGTTACATTCTCCCCTCCTTACAGAAATTTAATCCCTGAAATTCAAAAAATGTTACCTAAAAATATTTTAGTATGTCTTCAACATAATCTCTTCATCCTCTCATGTTGTTTCCTCCATCTTATAGTTCATCAAAAGATCCTTTACCAAACGATTCGTCCGATTTCTCAATACTTGTTCTCTGGTATCAAGAATCTTGATAGGATCTTCACAATAAGATAGATCAGTCTCAAGTTCTACTTCTTCATAAGTGAGTACTTATGTTGGGTCTGGCATGTATTTTCTTAACATTGACATGTGGAGCACATTGTGGACTTTGGAGAGACTTGGCGGCATTTCCAAATGGTAAGCTACGGCTCCAATTCTGTCCAGAATTTCAAAAAAAAAATTGATGTACATGGGACTTAATTTTCCCCACTTAATGAATTGTATAATACCCTTCCATGGATAAACCTGTAAGAAAACACGATCTCTTTTATGAAATTACAATTCCTTTCTTTGGTTATCAGTATAGCTCTTTTTCCTACTTTGAGATGTTTAGATATGGGTTTGGACAATATTCACCTTTTCCAGTGTTTCCTCAACAAGTTCTAATCCTACGAGCTTTATTTCACCAACCTCATCCCATAAATTCGGTGTATGGCATGTCTTTCCATACAACACTTCATATGGTTCCATCTTAATACTTGAATGGAATAAATTGTTATAGGAAAATTCTACGATAGGTAAATACTGATCCCACATGCCTTGAGAATCAAGAGAATAAGAGCTCATCATGTCTTCCAATGTTTTAATAGTCTATTATGATTGTCCATCAGTTTTTTGGTGGTAGGTAGTGCTCAAATAAATATTAGTATCTGGGGCCTTATGAAAAATCTTCCAGAATCATGATGTAAAAAGGTGATCCTGATCGGAAACAATTGATGATGGTTCTAAGAACCCGGTTTTTATTTTGGAGGTACGGTCTTCTTCTTTTTTATTTTCCTTAAGTGTTTTTGAAAAAATATGGAAAATGGGGGAAAATCCTAAATTTTGTAACTACACGTCGTGTACTTTTCTACTCGCCGTGTACTTTTGGCCGTATTAGGATGAGTACACGGGGCGGGTAGCCATGTCGGTGACGTGGAGTGTAGGAACTGACTACACGCCATGTAGTGGTACTTACACGCTGTGTAGTCAGTCGGCAGGCCTAAATAGTAAGGCGGTGGAGCAGCCGACAGCTGGGCGACAGTACACGCCATGTACCTCAGAGTACATGTCGTGTACTCATGTCGATGGTTGAATAGTGTGGCGGTGCCGCCAAATGAATAGTTAAATGAAATAAGTACACATCGTGTACTTAAAAGTGCACACCATGAACTTTTTTTTCTTCTTAAAACAGGCAGTATCCTCCTCATTTGGTAGAGGAGACGTTTGAGCCGTTTTGGAGCCAAGGAGGATGGAAAACCATTTGATGATCTGTCGGGTGTTCGTCTGGAATCTGATTCGGCTTCGGAAAACCTCATTGGAACCGCACGGGTAAGACCTCTCCTCTCCTGGTACCGTTCTTACCAATTCTTTCCTGAGGGAAAGTTATTTACGGTTGAATGGGGTTTGTTCTTCGTCAAATCTACGCTGTTCTTGGGCATTTATAGAGTCGGTGTTTGGGTATAACGTTCTTTGGCGTATAAGGAAGGTGGCTTGGTGTAAATTTCCAATTGTTGTGCGTTTTTGTGCGATTTTGTGCCACGAACCCATGTTGGGGTGTCGTGAGGCTGAGGCCATTGCTATATTTAATGCCTAGAATTTCATAGGTGATTAAATTGTGATGATAAAATGATGGTTGTGATCGTTTCTTGGATCCGGAACCACCCCAGGGGGTGTGTTTCAATGTTTAGTCGTTTGGCGAAGATACCTGAGGGTATTCCTTTAATGTAGTAATTATAGAATTGCCTTGAGAGGAATTGCTTGTTTAATGCATTTTGATATGTTGGGAATGTCCTGGTTACCTGTTTAGCCTGAGGGCGTTGTTGTGATTAGTATGTGGGCACTGCACTGTTTAGCCCAAGGGCTGTAGTTATTTCGGCATGAGGGAAGCTTCTTCCATGCCTGAGGTCCATAGACTCTGTGCTTGAGGGTGACACTACCTACGCCTGAGGGAAAAATTATGTTACGCCTGAGGGAAATTACCTGCGGGTTGGGTTCTTCTTACCTGAGGGTAAGGTTTTTCTTGTCTGAGGACGTGGACTGTTTACGTAGAAATGCACTTTGGTGATTTCTAATATTTAATTGATTAAATGAATAATAAAATGGCAATATAACTGGTAATTAGTGACTTTTGAGTACTGCTTACTTTATTGCATTTTACTACTGCACACTATTGTTGCATGCTTACAAGCAGTTGGGCACGTACCTTTGGTGGGTTCCTACTGAGATATATTTCTCACACCCTATTTGGATCATGCTTTTCAGCCCAAACAGATTATGTTTCTACAGGTGTAGATAGGGGAAAGAGTCCCTATACAGGTACTTAACTGTTGCTGAGGAGTGGTAGGTCATGAGACTGAGCCTAGGCTTGCGATGTCGCTGCTATCTATTTTTCTTGTTTTCTTGTACTCTATATTTTGTTGTACTGTATTGATGTATAACATGTTCTGGCTATTTTCTTAGTTCTTGAAACATGTAGAATCATCACTTCTATACTGTTGGTTATATCTACTGCTGTAGTTTATTTCAGTTGTGTATGTTTACTGCTTCCGCTATCGTTGTATGTTTATTCTATATTCCATTGTTCTACACTTTGACAAATGAGGTCATCATTTCCCCACTCTCAGACCTGGACCCTTGCTGTTAGTCGGCAGCCTCTGGCGTTTGGGGAAATGCGCTTGAGGTCACGTGGCGAACCAGGATCAGGGCACCAGTTGCGTGGCACCCGGGTCCGGGACGTTACAAAGTGGTATCAGAGGGGTTCTTTTCTTCGAATTACTATTTTGAGTTGTAGTCAAGGATAGGAAGAACGGTAGTTGGTAATACGTTTTTCCCAGGTGTAGCTAACCCATGTACATGAAAAATCCATTCTACCTCGTATTTTACATTCTTTTGATTTTGCAAATTTTATGGTTGATATGTTTTCACCATTGGGTGATGCACTTTGAGATTGTGCAGTTTATATTTAATCTATGGGTTCTATTTAGTTGCAACCCGATGAGATGAGGGTATTCCATCTCATGCATCATGTAGGCACATGCTAGATATCACATGTCATGCATAGTTTCCATGCCATGTAGGTGCATTAGAATTTTCATGTTGTTGTGATAGTTGTTGTGCTAATAAAGCATGTTGTTGTGATAGCTGCTTGATAAATACCTGCCTTGTGATATGATATGTTTTTTTGAGCTTGTTTATTGAATGGACGCCAAACTTTGGTTTTTGGGGAGTATGGGCCCCCATTGAACAGAATTTGGTGGATCATTGACTGCTTATTTTTATATAACATAGATAAGATGTCAAACATTGATTCGTGGGGAGTATAGGCCCTCACGGGTCGGAATTTGACACTTAGGTGTTGTTTTACGGAATTTTCTGGGTTCTGGAGAAGTTTCTGAGGCATACTGTCTGGAAACTAAGTATACACGTCGTGTAGTATTTATCTACACACCGTGTATGTTCTTCTATTCGGGAAGAAAAATAAACTTTTGAGTACATGCTGTGTACCCTAATTATACGTCGTGTAGTCTCTTCCCGTGTCACAAACCATTTGGGCGGTGACATGGGGTATAGAAATGCTTGGGTAAAACACGTCGTCTACCGAATGAACACGTCGTGTAGTGTGACCCGTAGTCCGGTCGTGTAACTAACAACACGGGTCGGTGAACTCATGTACAGAGCACACCGTGTCAATGATGAACACGCCGTGTAATGTGGCCTAGGGACTCGGCCGTGTAACAAACAACACGGGCCAGTGTCACCTTCCCCTGAACACATCGTGTACCCTTGGGGACACGTCGTGTAGTCTTGTCCATGGACAGACCGTGTGGTGTTAGCCGTGTGGCTGGGAAACGGGGTGGAGTACACGCTGTGTGCTGGTGTAATATGCTGTGTAGTGTCAAGCCGAGTAGTCGGACGTGTCACAGATGACACTGGCAGTTGGGAAACAACACCATACACACCGTGTAGATTATTTACATGCCGTGTAGTTTTTCTTGAACTGAATCCGTGTGGATTAGCCGTGTAGAAGGACCCGGGCAGGGGAACGGAAGTCAAGTACACATCGTGTAGTCAGTGTACACGCCGTGTAGTCTTGTTTTGAAAATTATGAATGCCTTCTTCCTCTTGTTTCCTTTGTGGTTCCTTCTCTTTTGGGTCATAATAATATTAAATCTGAGGCGTGCTTTTTACCCTGCAGTGTCATGCCGCCTAGACGACTGTGAGTTGTTCGCCAGGAGAGTGGTGACGATTATACTCCGGAGATGGTGGGCCATGGGATACCAGTTGATCCTCTAGTAGAGCCAAATGCGGCGCCAGCTGATATACCGGACACAGGCGCGGAGGCACAGTTCCATGAAGTCTTTATACGGTTCATACAGACCTTTCAGGGAGCACCGCAGGCTGCTACATCTATGGATGAGATGACTCGTATCTTCCAGCAGCAGCACCCACCTACGTTTTCAGGGGATGGCAGACCGCAGGCTACAGAGTCTTGGTTAGGATCGATTCAGACTATTTTCGAGCATCTTGAGACACCTCCAGGGTGGAGGGTCAAGCTCGCAACATACATGTTGTGTGATTCCGCCAAGATGTGGTCGGATGTTTCCACCCAGTCATAGTATCATAGAGACATAGCGTGGGAAGCTTTTCAGGCAGTCTTCTATGACTTATTCTTTCCTGAGACGCTGAGGCCAGATAGAGCTTGAGAGTTAACGAGTCTGCAGCAGGGCGCCATGTCGGTGATGGACTATTCTGCTCGTTTTACAGAGCTTCAGTGTTTTTAACCCATGCTAGTGGGTGATGAGACGTTGAGAGCCAGACGTTTTGAGGATGGTCTTCGGTATGACATCCGAGTGCTGGTAAATGTTTTTAGGTTGCCTACTGTACACGCGATTGTGAATCAGGTGCTGATTACAGAGAGGAACCTATGGGAATCTTGTGGTGTGGGCCAAGGAGGATCAGCACCAGTTACTGGTATTATATCTGCTGGCAAGAGGAAGAGACAGATGGACTTCTCTCAAGGTGGTAGTACCATTTAGGAAGCTTCTTCAGGTGGTCCAGTCAGGTGCTACCAATGTGGCAGAGAGGGGAACAAGAGACCGCAGTGTCCACGATACCTAGTGGAGTGCCGAGATTGCGGCAAGATGGGTCATCTATAGCGCTTTTTTAGGGTGTTTCTACTAGTGGCTAGTGAGAGGGGTTCTGTGCAGACTCCGTGTGTGGGAGCAGGACCAGTGTCTTTTTACCAGTCGGGGAACTGGAATACGTCAGGGCGTGCAAGCCTAGATGGTGGTCGTGGTCGTGGTAGCCAGACACCAGGATCGTAGAGGCAGTAGGGCGGGACAACTCAGGGTAGCCAGACTGTTTCATAGGGCCACGACACTGGGTAGGCATATCTAGTGCAACAGACCCAGCTAGAGCAGGATCCCGGACCTTCGATAGTCATAGGTACTATTCTAGTTTCTTTTGTCTTATCTTCAGAACTTTTCAATATGGGTGCTACACATAGTTTCATATCTGTACCCGTTGTGGAGAGCCTTGGGCTCTGTGTTTCTACTTCTTCCGATATCTTGATGTTAGACACTCCGTTGGGGACTAGGACGGCTGGTGTGCATCATTGCAAGGAGTTCTCCCTTGAGGTTGGTGGGTGACACTTCCTTTGGGACCTCTATGTCTTGGAGATGACGAGCTATTACATCATTCTCGCGATGGACTGGTTGGTTCCCTTCCGAGCCTTCATAGACTGCTACCGTCGCATGGTGTGTTTCACGTCACCATAGGGTGGGGAATTTCTATAAAAGGGCGAATGGGATGTTCAGGCGAGTCAAGATGGACAAGAGCATCATGGGCGAGGTGGAGTCATATCCCACATAGCGAGATTATATCTAGATGATTAGGGGACTTTTCAGATGGATTTCCCTCCAGTTGTTGATCGTTTCAAGGATGTCTTCCCAGATGACTTTTCAGGTCTACCTCCGGTGCATGAGGTGGATTTCTCTATCGATATTGTGCCAGGAGTAGCACCAGTGTCCATTCCTCTTTATAGGATGGCCACGCTTGAGTTGCAGGAGCTCAAGAGGATGTTAGAGGAGCTACAGGCGGAGGGTTTTATCCAACCCAGTACTTCTCCTTGGGGTTCTCTGGTCCTTTTTGCGAAGAAGGCGTATGGTACCCTCAGACTTTGCGTGGATTATCGGAAGCTGAACCAGTTGATGGTTATGAACTGATATCCCTTGCCAAGGATAGATGATCTGTTTGATCAGCTTCATGGAGCACGAGTGTTCTCGAAGACTGACTTGAGATCCGGATATCGTCATCTGCGCGTTACACCATCTGATATACCTCTCACTGCTTTAAAGAGTAGGTATGGTCTATATGAGTATACGGTTATGCCGTTCGGACTGACGAACTCGCTAGCAGTTTTCATGGCTCTGATGAATTGTGTGTTTCATCCGTATCTTGATTCATTTATGGTAGTATTCGTGGACGACATCTTGGTGTACTCCCACACTCGACATGACCATGCCACCTATCTTGAGATCGTATTGATTACACTGAGAGAGCATCATCTATATTCTAATCTCTCAAAGTGCCATTTTTGGATGGACCGGATTCACTTCCTGGGTCACATTATCTCAGAGGTAGGAGTTGTAGTAGACCTAGAGAAGGTGAGAGCAGTAGTTTCCTGGGAGCAGCCTAAGAATGTGTTTGAGATACGAAGTTTCTTAGGGTAGTCTGGCTACTACAGACACTTCATACAGGACTTATCCCGCTTAGCATCACCGTTGACAGGTCTGACTAAGAAGGGTGTGAAGTTCGTTTGGTCAGAAGCTTGCGAGATATCTTTTCAGGACCTGAAGGGAAGGTTGACATCAGCACCGATCCTGATACTCCTAGAGGAGGGGAAGATCTATACAGTTTACTATGATGCATCAGGAATTGGGCTGGGGTCCAATTTGATGCAGGGCGACCGATTTATTGCATATGAGTCTCGGCAGTTGAGGCCACATGAGAGGAATTACCCGACGCATGATCTCGAGTTGGCTGCAGTTGTTCATGCGTTGCGCTATTGGAGACACTGTCTGTTGGGAGAGCATTTTGAGGTTTTCACCGAACAAAAAAGCATCAAGTATATCATTACATAGCGGGACCAGAATCTGAGGTAGAGAAGGTGGGTTGAGTACCTACAGTCCTTCGATTTTGATCTTACCTATACACCTCGCAAAGGTAATGCAGTAGCCGATGCACTGAGCAGGAAGACTCGGATACAGGCAGTGCAGGAGGCCAGTGGTGAGTGGCAGCTCATGGCTTTGTTCCCTGAGATGCATCTGGAAGTGCACAACAGTCAGGGGAAGGCTTATCTTTCTTCTTTGGTTGTGACATCTACCCTCCTGGACAGATTGATGATGAGACAACTATCTGATTCAGAAGGCCTAGTCCTATGGGAGTCAGTGACAAGTGAGGACCATCCTCCCAGTTGGACGATAGGCGATGATGAGGTGTTTCGTTTCCATGGACGTGTATGGGTTCCAGGGGATATACGGGAGGAGCTGATGCAGGAGTTTCATGCTTCAGCTTGGGAAGTTCATCCCGGGGTTACCAAGATGTACCGAGACTTGAGACGTCAATACTGGTGTCCGGGTATGAAGAGAGAGATAGCTGGTTTTGTTATGAGGTGTTCCACCTGTTAGCAGGTGAAGGCAGAGCACTAGAGGCCAGCTGGGCTGTTTCAACAGTTGCCCATTCTAGAGTGGAAATGGGATGATGTTGCGATGGATTTCGTGATGGGATCGCTGAGGTCACCTCGAGGCAATGACGCCGTGTGGGTTGTTGTGGACAGACTCACGAAGGTAGCTCACCTTTTTCCAGTCAAGGAGACCTTTGGTGTGGACGAGCTCAGATGGTTGTATATCCCAGAGATCGTACATCTTCATGGGGTCCCTCGTTCTATCATTTCAGATAGGGACGCCCGCTTTACGTCTCGTTTCTGGCAAAGTTTTCAGAGGGCGCTGGGTACAGAGGTGCTTCTAAGCACAGCATACCACCCTCAGACAGATGGCCAGTCAAAGAGAACTATACAAGTGCTAGAGGAAATGTTGCGCGCATGCATCCTAGACTTTGGGGGATCTTTGGAGAAGCATATACCCTTAGTCGAGTTTTCCTATAACAATATTTTTCAGGAAACTATTGAGATGGCACCATATGAGGATTTATATGGTAGGTCATTCCGATCACCTTTGTGCTGGTTAGAGGCAGGTGAGGCAGCTTTACTGGGGTCACAGCCTGTACAGGAGACATCTGAGCAGGTCCAGTTGATTTGGAAGAGGATGGATACCACGCAGTCTCGTCAGAAGTCTTATGCTGATCTCCGCCGACGCCATTTGAAGTTCGTGGTCGGGGATCAGGTTTTCTTGTGTGTTTTTCCGAGGCTGGGACACAAGAGGATTAGGAGACAGGGTAAGATTTCACTGAGGTATGTGGGACCATTTGAGATTATGGAGAGAGTTGGGCCGGTTGCCTATCGGTTGCAGTTACCGCAGCGGTATCGAGCCATGCACGACATCTTCCACGTGTCTCATTTGCGTCGCTACCATTCAGACCCATCTAACACCTTTCATCCAGATGAGGTTGAGCTTCAGCACGATGCGTCCTTTGAGAAGCATCCGATTCGTATCATTGACAGGAGCACGAAGATTCTCCGAGGCCGGTCAGTTCCACTCATATGGGTGCTATGGCAGCATGGCTGAGTGCAGGACGAGACCTGGGAGCAGGTGGCTGACGTACATGCTCAGTGGCCATAGCTATTCTGAGCTTATTCTTCACCACCCAAGAAAGGGCAATTCGGGGACAAATTGCTATAAGGGGGGAAGTTTGTAAGAACACGGTCCTTATTTTTGAGGTATGAGCTTCTTCTTTTTCCTTTTCCTTAATTTTTTTTAGAAAATATGGAAAATGGGGAAAAATCCTAAATTTTGGAACTACACGCCATGTACTTTTCCACACACCGTGTACTTTTGGCCGTGTTGGGATGAGTACACGGGCCGTATAGCCATGTCAGCGACGCGGTGTGTAGTAACTGACTACATGCTGTGTAGTGGTACTTAAACGCCGTGTTGTCAGTTGGAAGGCCTAAATAGTAAGGCGGTGGAGCATCCGACAGCTGGGCGACAGTACACATCATGTACTTTAGAGTACATTCTGTGTACTCATGTCGACGGTTGAACAGTGTGGCGATGCCGCCAAATGAACAGTTAAATGAAAGAAGTACACATCGTATACTCATATATACATGTTGTGTACTTTGTTTTTTCAGCTTAAAACAGGCAGTAGCCTCCCCATTTGGAAGAGGAGACGTTTTAGCCCTTTTGGAGCCAAGGAGGATGGCCGATCCTTTGAAGATCCCCCGGGTGTTCGTCTGGAATCTGATTCAGCTTCGGACTATCTCGTTGGAACCGCACGGGTAAGCCCTCTCCTACCCTGGTACCGTTCTTACCAATTATTTCCTGATGGATGGTTATTTACGTTTGAATGGGTTTTGTTCTTTGTCAAATCTACGCTGTTCTTGGCCGTTTCTGGAGTCGGCGTTCGGGTATAACGTTCGTTGGCGTATAAGGTAGGTGGCTTGGTGTAAATTTCCAACTGTTGTGCATTTTTGTGCGTTTTTCTGCCAGGAACCCATGTTGGGGTTTCGTGAGGCAGAGGTCGTTTCTATATATAATGCCTAAAATTTCATAGGTGATTAAATTGTGATGATGAAATGCTGGTTGGGATCGTTGCTTGGATCTGGAACCACCCCGTGGGGTGTGTTTCACTTTTTATCTGTTTGGCCAGGATACACGAGGGTATGCCTTTAATGTAGTAATTGGTGAATTTCCTTGAGAGAAATTTCTTGTTTACTGCATTTTGATATGTTGGGCATGGCCCGATTACATGTTTAGCATGAGGGCATTGTTGTTATTAGCCTGTGGGAACTGCACTGTTTAGCCCGAGGGTTGTAGTTATTTCGGCCTGAGGGAAACTTCTTCTATGCCTGAGGGCCATAGACTCTGTGCCTGAGGGCGACACTAGCTACGCCGGAGGGAAAAATTCTATTATGCCTGAGGGAAATTACTTGCGGGTTGGGTTATGCTTACCTGAGGGTAAGGTTTTGCTTGTCTGAGGACGTGGACTGTTTACATATAAATGCACAGTGGTGATTTCTAATATTTAATGGAATGAATGAATAATAAAATTGAAATATAACTGGTAATTATTTACTTTTGAGTAATGCTTAATTTATTGCATTTTACTACTGCGCACTATTGTTGCATGCTTACACGCAGTTGGGCATGGGCCTTTGGTGGGTGCCTACTGAGATATATTTCTCACACCCTATTTGGGTCATGATTTTTGGCCCAAACATATTATGTTTCTGATGGTGTAGATAGGGTCAAGAGTCCCTATATAGGTACTTGACTGTTTCTAAGCAGTAGGAGTGCATGGGACCGAGCCTAGGATCGCGATGTCACTGCCAGCTGTTTTTCTTATTTTGTTGTACTCTATATTTTGTTGTAATGTATTGATGTATAACATGTTCTAGCTATTTTCTTAGATGTTGAAACATGTATCATCATCACTTCTATACTATTGGTTATATCCACTACTATAGTTTATTTCAGTTGTGTATGTTTACTACTTTCTCTATCGTTGTATGTTTATTCTGTATTCCGCTGCGCTACACGTTGACAAATGAGGGCATAGTTTCCCCACTATCAGACTTGGGCCCTCGCTGCTAGTCGACAGCCTCTGGTGTTTGGGGAAATGTGCTTGAGGTCACGTTGAGAACCAAGCTCGGGGCACCCGTTGCATGGCACCCGGGTCCGGGACGTTACAAGGGTACACCATGAAGTCTTACAACTTCATTAATATATTGTCTTGCTAAACATTCAAGTGGTAAATCTTATCTTATAGCATGAAAATGTGATTCTTTTGTAAGACGATCAACAATGACCCATATCGCATCATTATTTCTTGATGTTTTTTGTATCCCCATGACAAAGTCCATTGTAATATCATCTTATTTCCACATAGGAGTGATAAGTTGTTGCATGACTCTTCCAGGACGTTTTCTTCTAGCCTTCACCTGTTGATAAACCAAACATCTCGAAATGTAATCAGTATTCTCCCTCTTCATGTTTTCACAAAAAAATTGTTCCTTTAGATCTCTAAAAATCATTGTGCTACAATAATGTATAGAAAAATTAGAGCTACGGGCATCATCCAATAGTTCCTTCTTTAGATCAAAAATAGTGGGAACACAAAGCCTCTTTCCGAATTTCAAAATTCAACATTCAAATGCGAATTCAGCCATCTTATCATCATTTATAGATTTAATTTTCTTTTGAAACTCCTCATCATCAACCTGAGTACATTTTATCCTTTCCAGTAAAGAAGGTTTGGTTACTATTTGAAAAAGTAGTGATGAGTTTCCTTCCTTGATAATTCCCATATCCATCTTTACTAGATCCATGAACATTGGATCTCTTTCATCTCTCATCTTGTTCAGAATTCCATGGTGCTTTCTACACAAAGAATCTTCTACCTTATTTTCCTTCCTCATGTGGTATTTTATTGTGAAATCATAGCCTTTGAGTAGCTCAATCTGTCTCTTTTGTCTCATGTTGAGTTCTTTCTATGATCATATATATTTCATAATTTTATGATCAATATATATCTCACATTTTTCGCCATAGTGGTAATGTCACTAAATATTTAGAGCAAATATTACTACTGCTAACTCCAGATCATCAGTTGGATAATTTTGTTCATGAATTTTTAGCTGCAGAGACACATAGGAAATCACTCAATAATTATACATAAGGAAACAACCAAGTCATTTATTTTTTGTGTCTCTATGGATAACAAATCCATAATTCCATGATGGTAGTGTTAGGATCAAATCATTCACTAAAATCCTCTTAAATTCTTCAAAACATTCTTCACATTCCTTGGTACATATAAACTTAACCCCTTTTCGGGTGTGCTTGGTCATTGGATTGGCTAAACGGGAAAAGTTTGGAACAGAACACCGATAATAACCTTCTAAACCAATAAAACTACGTACCTCAGTTATGTTCATTGGAGTAGGCCATTATTTCAAATCCTTTATCATCATAAGATCTACTAAAATTCCATCCTTAGAGACAATGTGGCCCAGAAAGGAAACTGATTGGATCCAAAAATCACACTTTCTAAACTTCCCATATAATTTATTTCATCTAAGTGTCTTCAGAATAGTGTGCAAGTGATTTTCATGATCTTCATGGATTTTAGTTTATAACATGATTTCATCAATAAACACCACCACAAAGTCATCAAGATATTCCTTTATAACTCTATTCATAAAATCCATAAAAAAATATGGTTAATTAGTTAATCCAAAAGGAATTACTGCAAACTCATATTGGTCGTACCTGGTTCAGAATGTTGTTTTTGGAATGTCTTCCTTCCTCACAAGCAATTGATGATATCAATATCGAAGATAAATCTTTGAAAAATATTGGGCTCCATGAAGTTGATCAAATAAATCATCAATTCGTAGAATATGATCCTTATTCTTTATTGTAACAACATTTATTTCCCTGTAATCAGTGTACAACCTCATAGATCCATCTTTCTTATTGACAAAGAGGAAAAGGGTTCCCCATGGAGAAACACTAGGTTGAATAAATCCTTTATCACTAAATTCCTCTAGTTGTTTATTTAGTTCCACTAACTCCACTATGTCCATTCTATAAGGGGTCTTTGATATGGTCCATGAACCCGGAATTAATTCAATGGAAAACTCAATTTCCTGCTCTGGAGGATGTCCAGGTAAATCCTTTGGAAATACGTCAATATATACAATAGGTACATATTCTATTTGTGCATTCATCTCCTCACCCATATTTATTTCATTCCCTTCCGCCCCAATAATTTAATTAAGTATAGATACTGGGGGTGGATCTAGATGAGAATCAAATGGAGATGTTTCTGCTCTAAAAATAAGGGATTCTACACCATTCTCAAAAATTGAATCTTCCTTATTCTTGTAATATATCATCAAATAATAATTTGATATCAAATTAATTTTAAGAATTATATCATAGTTAAAAATTTGTATGATGATAAGGTTAGCAACTAAAGAACTTTTATGTGTCCTGAGGGTAACTAATCAACACACCTTTGTTGCAATGATACATCCACTAGGAGTTTTGACTGATAACTCCTTTATTAAATCTAATTGGGCATGTCTAATTTTCTTGGAAAACTGGGAAGACATAAATGAATGTGGTGATCTATAATAAAATAAATCATTGGCTATGTTTGATGAAATGATCAATGTACCTGCCACCACTTCATTAGGAAATTCAACCTCCGCAGTTGTGACTGCATAAGCTTAGTCTTGCTCCCTTGGCTTTCATTGGGGAACATTTCCCTAACGCTTTAGACACTCATGTGTATAATGTACCATCTTCCTAAAATTTTAGCACATAACATTGGTAAATTCTTTATTCCCCTTACTATCCCGAGATAGGTGGCCTTTTTTTCCACACTTGTAACAGACTCTCATTCCCTTCATGTAAGTTCCATGGTGTTTCTTCTCACAATTTCTGCATAATGGAAATTCAACTCTTCCCTTATTGCCCATTTCATTATTTCTTTTCCCAGAGTTTTTAGCAGACCTCTTCTTCTATTTATTTCCCTTAATGTCATAAAACACATAGAATTCCTTTTCCATCTTGATAGCACATGAAACTATGTCTTCATATGATGGGAAATTCTGGAAGACTAGATCCCTTCAGAGGAATGGTTTCAAACCATCAAAGAATCGATTGATTTGGCTCCTTAGATTACGTATGTAGTCTGTAGCATTCCTTGTCAGCATTGAAACTTTGGCTTCATACTTGGAAACATTTTCATCCTCATTCTACTTCAGATTCAATAATTTCCTCTCCATATATTCTTGATGTTCATGAGGGAAATATTTTTCTACGAAAATTTCCTTAAAATAGATCCATTACAACTCTTCTATTTCTTCCTCCTCCTTTGTGTTTTGGATAAATGACAACCACTGATCCGCATCTCCCGTTAGATTATAAAATTCCATGACAACCTTCCCTCTTTAATTACATCCCAAAGCAAGAAATATCTTCTCAAGGGAAATTATACACTACTCAGCTATAAATGGGTTTGTATTCCCATTGAATGATAGAGGTTGTTGTTACATAAAGTGATCTAGCATAGCTCCTCCACATAGTGTATCTGGATGCTCCATATATGTAAGATTATTATTCATAACCTGAGTAAGTTGTCCTAGTATTTTCATACTTTTCTCAGCACCAGTCACAACACCATAGCCAACATCATTATCCTACATCGGAGGGAAATCGCTATGTGCTTTCGTGCGGTTTCCATTCCTTCTACTAGGTTCTATTTCTAAAACATTTCAAATACTAGAATAGGGTATGAATCATAATTTATAATCTCAATGTAGAAAAATACTTAGCATAAATCAAAATTCTATGCATAGATGATCTCTTAATCATAAACATAGTATATTTGAGATAAAATTTACATTTAAATCCTTAGTAATGGCTTATAAATAAAATGTGAATTATCCTAAGCCTATCTCGTAGGTGTGTCGTAACCAAGAGTGCAGCAAGGCCCATTTTCATGTACCAGGATACCTCCAGTCATGCCCAAAACATTTTTTCAAAGCTTTTACTCCTAGGTACATTGGTGCCAGATCCGACTATACCTGCTGGTATCCATACAGGGATATATTACATGAAGGATCCACATAATATATTCCTTACCAAATTTCCAGGATGTTCTTATATGATTATCCTCAAAGACTATCTTAGGGACTCTTCCCTAATCTATGTTTTCTAAATCTAGTTTTCATGTCTTCTACTAAACTTCCTTTGATACAAACTGTAAGGACCCGACACCATTTGCCTAGAGCCGGAGCCTTATTTGTTTACATTGACATACAAACAAGGAATAATCATCTCGAAGGACCGAGTAGTTTTATATTATTAGAAACAAGATTCATACATAAGTTAAACATTATAACTTGAAAATAATTACAACATAGAAACTCCTTCGACAACATCCATAACTCTTTTGTTATTTCAGAATTTCATTCATAATAAACTTCTTCATGTCCTGAGAAAATGAAACAGAATAAAGGGGTGAGATCAAATACTCATTAAGGGTAATAAGTACAATGGAAGATAATATAAACATTAGACATGGTGAATAATTGAAAACACATGACTCTAAAAATAAACATGAACATAATATGGTAGAACATGAGTTGAGTAAATATTGCCATAACATAACATAATCATGGGTATTCTACTAGTATACTCACCACATGAAGAAAATATACTATTTTTATAATGAGGGAATTCATAATGTGGTACAACATAACCATACCGTCAAGGCGTTTTTCCAAGACCAAGAAGAATCATTTTGTCAAGGTCTTGTGCCATGAAGGTAGTTTGTCTCATGAGACCTACCGATGCACCGAGAGGATATAGAGGGGACCCATTGATACATAATATGTCCAATTCATTCCTCATATTAATGGGGATGAACATAGACAACATACACATTCATATTGAAACAAATATATGAAATTTAAATAGCTTTCCCCGAACATTAAGCAAAAACACTAACCATTCGAAGTAAACCAATGAATGGTTTTAAGATAGCACATAAATAGAAAAAAATAATCATAAACCATTAAATTAAATATGTTAGATTATAAAAAGGAATACAAATCTAAATAATACACAAAAATCAACAAGTGTGTTGAAATATATGAGGATACTCTTATAAAATATTCGAGTAAATCTTGAGATAAATACTCTTTTACTTTGAAAAGAAGAGTTATCTTGGAAAAGAAAATTTATAAGACCAGAAATAAAGTAATATAGTATTTTAATTATAAAATAGTTTATTTTAAAAAGATAATGTTTTCCAAAAACATATTATAGAGCTCCCTTCAAAATAGATAAGAATTTGAGAAATTCCCTTGAACCGGGCCTGTATTTTGGAAACAGTTTTGAAATATTATTTTAAAAAATGTAACTATCCATAAAACAAGGAAGGATTCTGGTTTGTGTAGATATATTGAATACTCAAATAGGATTTATTATGAGTAAATAATAAAACATTAGAATTTAATTGAGGTAATTTTGCAATGAAAGTAACCCGAATGAAAATGGAAGTTCTCGTGGAAAACCCTTACCTTAAATAAAAATCTGTTACCCTCTTGAACTTAAGGTCCTCGAATATGAAATTATACTCATTAATAACATAATTAAGAACTTATTAGAAATTAATTTAGTTTATCATAAATTTTTTAGTTCATTTATGTCCTTATTGATAAGTTATAATATCAAATTTCTTTGTTCTGGAGTGTTCGTTTTCCTGATTTTTAAAATTTGTTCTCTTATTTTTAAGTAATGTAGTAAATGTGGAAAGGATTTAGATCTAAAGAAAAGAAATTAAAAATTATTTATGAACATAAATAAGTGTTACTATTAATTTTTATCATTTGTTTACAATAAAAAATGATGAATCCTTAGATGAATTATTAATGATATTCAATTAGATTATTTAAGTGGTATTTTGATTATTAGGAACTAGTTTGGTCTTATAATTTAATAATATGTACATATACTAGTTCCTGAATATTAATTTGGTTATAATAAATGTATTATAGTCTGTTTCAAATATAAAAATGGTTTCATGAGCAGTAATGAAAGAGAAATTGAAGAACGAAACTTTGTCGTCCACAAAGGCTATAAATTGGAACCTCATGAACGTTGATTTCGTTTATAAAATAAAAGCGGGAGAGAGAGAATATTGATGATGGGTAGTCCATTAACATGATTTAATTCTAGTATATATATGATACTAGAGTTATCATGGTCATTTGGATAGAGGAGGTGAGGATATGAAAAGAAAATAGATGAACTTGAAAATAAAATTAAAGTTGAGAGATCCCTTATGAAAGTTCGACAGCCTAACGACGTCGCTTAAAATTTAATAAAATGAAATTATGAGATAAAAAGTGTATATAATCATATGGAAATAAAAATTATAGTAATATGAATACCTAAAATAATATTCCAACATATGAGAATGGAAATTCAAAGAGATAACATAAAATAAGTGTCAACTAAAAGAGGAGGGTGAAAGATTCCCTTACCTTATAGAGTAACCCTTAGAACTTGATGGTTGGGACTTGGGGGATTAAGGACACCTTATGAGGACAATTATAGATGTAAAACCAAAAGATATTTGAGGATTAGGTATTTTAAATGAAATAAAACGAATGTATGAGTGGGTATTTATAGAAAAAAAGTGGGAGTTTTTTTAATAATTTCAAAGGGATACCTCATTAGTGGATTTTTCAAAACCAGGGGCTTTCCCAAGGTATTTCCCATGGTTTTATCTACTTGAGAAACCTCATGTAATATGTTACTATAAAAAAGTCTATATGACTTTTATTATGTCAGTATGATGTCATTAAACTACCGAAAACTCAAAACTGTATTTTTACTATTCACAAAAAATTCAAGTATTTTAGAAGAAACCCAAAAATTTAGCACTACCATTTTTTGATGTGTAGAATTAAAAATTGAACTCCATTTGTCAAAAATAATTTTCTAAATATTATTAATTAAATTTTTAAATAAAATCATAGTTAATTCTAAAAATAACAATTCTAAGGTACAATTAGTTTTATATCACATTGAAAAATTAATTAAGATCTCATTATCTTATCACCTTATGAAAATAAATTAATATAATTATTTACTATTCATAAGGTTCATATTACTATTAATAAGGTTATGTTACTATTTATAAAAAAATCAAGTTTGTTCTATCAGACTCTAAATGATTTACTGGTCACACCACTAGATGATAGTTTTTCAAAATTCAAAACACTATAGAGGAAAAGTTGGGTTTAATGGATTGATTATAAAATGAATTCAACATTTATTTTCAAAACCTTGGGGTGTTACAATTAGGGAGTGTATTTTTTTGGTGTATCACTAGATAAATTTACATCTAGGAAGGATATGTATGTGATTGGTTGCTAAGTTAAAGGACTATAAGAAAGAGAATCACCTGTATGAAGACCAAGGAGAAGGTCCTCCCTATTAGGGTGGATTGGGAAAAGACTCTTCATTATAGGAAGGTTGAGGGTGAATGTTCAACCAATTTATTAAAGTTTGGGAAAAGGGTATCCCAATTATAGAGTACTATGAAGAGTCTCATCTAAGTATGAAATCTTGGGAGTAGATTAACCAAAGTATAGAGCACATGGTGAAGGCTCTCACTAATATAGGGGCCCAATTAAAGGCTCACCAAAGTGTAAAGCCCTGGTTAATGGATATCTTGAGTACAGAGGACTAGAAGAAGGATTTCTCTAATATAAAGTTCTTAGGGAAGGTTCAACCCAGAATAAGGTCATGGGTCAGGGATCGCACTAGTGGGGAACATCCATAATGGATATTTTTCATGGTGAACTAGCATTTGATCAATGGGATTTCGATGGAATTCAACTATCTATTGTAGTACCCTAAGGTAGCTAAGACACATAGTTCCCTAGTACAATGAATCTATGTTGTCTAGGTTACATAGTTTCATAGTTTTCAATTCCCTAGGCATTGTTTCCCTTAGGTTCAGAAATAAATGTCATGTGAAGGAGGAAGGGAAGTCTTGGGTGCATAGAGATCATTTCTCTCTTCCTATTTCTTACATGTGTCTATGTCAAAAATTATACAATGTAGGGTTTATTTATAGATATAGGTGGAAAAGTTCATGAAAATTCACACATGGTAATTGGGAAAAACATTTCTCACATGGTACCTTGGTGTGTTCCCCAGGCACACTAGTAGTTTACTCAATAGTGGGAAGGAAGATCCAGTAGGTGGACAAAGCCATGTACTCGCGCATATTAGGTATTGGAGACTTGAGTGAATAAAATTGTTATGTGCGAGATGAGGGTGTTCATGAGTGTCGGATCATTAAAAGTATGATATAGAATTAGTGGGGTGAATCAATGTGTATACCTATTTTAAATATCTTACTTTATTAATTTATTTCAACACATTTCTCATGATAATTAATGATGATAAAACTAAAATGAAATAGATTTTTTTTATTTTTCTCCTAACATATGGATGCATATCTGGAGACACATGGTTATTATTCCACACATATAGTCCCATTATTATTATTTCATGGTATGAAAGAAAGGTTGTGACTAAGAAATTGTAAAATATGCTAGAACCAACCATTTAAAATCTCACATTAGCAGACCAAAGATGAATATTAATAAAGATTGATCAAATAGGACCATATGAGCCTCAACATAGACTCAAGATAATGATATTTCTCTTCCTTATAAAACATTATTCAGATGATGTTATCAGTTATTCGTTTACCAGTGATAGGGAAAAATTTCAGATCATCTTCTCAGAATTCGTATAAATATTTATCTTACTTAATGTATTGTTATTTATATTCCTAAAATCATTAATGAATGTTTTCCCACATTCAGTTATAAAAATATCCATTTATTTTTATTCCTTTATTGGAAGAAATCATTCATATCCATAATCATTGAGTCAAGTATTCCTTCAAATATCTAGAATATTTGGTTGAGGAATTGGTTTTTCTATGGTGAGATATTTGAATTGGGAATGTGTTTTTAATGATTAGATTATATTTTAAATCTAGAACCTTTAATTTAATTTATATTTTTATATACACATGGTGACTTGGTATCTCATTATGTTTCATTGAACTCATCTTATCACCCCAATATTCTCCTCCAGTTGAAACACATTTGACATCAATAAGAATCCTGGTAATTTTTTATCCATTATGAGAATCTTACAGGCATAATAATATTCAAATCTCTATTTATCATAATATTAAATTCAAAATATATCAAATTTTATTATATCTTGCATAATATTGATTCCGAGAACATATAATATAACTAATTAAATCATCATAGATGCTCTACGTAGCTAAGTTATGTTATGATTTTTTCATGTAACACAATTATCCTACATACCCCTCATCTGGAATACATGTATATGATCAATTATCTTATGGGATTTATATACCTCCATCAGTTAAGATAATTTTCTTTCATCTGTTATCTATAAAAATTTGTTTTTGTTTATTAAATATCATATGTGGCTAAAAATCATCATAGAAACTTCTAAAATATCAAATGTGGCTTCAAAAAAGTCATAAAATAAGATAAACACATAACATTTTTTCATTTTTAATTTTTTTCAAATACACCCATTTTCAATCATATTTCTTACATGCGCTTCACCGAATGAAATTTTCCCATTGAAATTTTCTAAATCAAGAAGAGAACATTTATATTGTTATCAAATAAATTTCAACTATTTTAAAATCAATTCTAAAACTTCTCAATCATTTCAAAACATCATCCAATAGGTTTTTCTCTACCTATATTTAGTATTTTTTAATGTGATGAAAAAATAGAATGAACCTTCAAGACCTGAACAACTTCATAATATTCTATGTAACCTACTACTTTTACTATCTATTATATATAAAAATTATGTTTAATTAATAACATTATTTAACAAAAAGATTAGTTAATCAATAATTATGAATAAAAATGTATTTAAAGCAAATGAAACATACTCTTATAGGTATAAATAATCTTCATTGTATTTTTTGTTAATATAAATGTTCTCTCCTATATTTTGAAAATAAAACCCAAAAAAATATATAATAAACGGTCGAATCAGACTTCTTCTAGAAAAATAATAATGAATCAACCACATTTAAACCTATCCAAGCAATATCATTATAGAAAACAAGTGTGATTAATTCAATCATCAATATTTTCCATAAAATTTCACAATACAACCTAATAATATATTTATGAATTCTCAACTAATATTTCTTATGTTTTTTAAAGAACCAATTAACACACACAACGAAATAATTCATACCCTACTGAACCAACTCTCTCCCTTGTAAAAAAACTCATCAAGAATAGAAGAAAGAAAAAATGTATTAATAAACATGAAAAAAACTCATGGAGACACCTTCAATTATAGAGAGTTTCCTCCATATTTCATATAATTATACCATATGGATTGACCATAAACCCTTCAGGATATTCTATGTACACTTCCTCATGAATCTCTCCATTCAGAAAATATGATTTAACATGCATTTGAAATATCTGTGAACATATCTAATCTATTATGTTGATGAATATTATAATGGATACAAGTCTATACACTTGGAAAAAAGTATCATGAAAATAAACCCCATAAAAATTTGAGTATCCCTTGCATAAAAATTTCCCTTTTGTTTCTAGCGACATCACCATCCTCATCAAGATTATTTATGATAACCTATTTGGCTAAAAAAATTATTTTATGTGGTTCTGGAAAAAACATCAAAAGAATTTCTTTATTTAATATTGTATAGTTATTTATACATGATCTAAATAAATTTATTATGTTCAAATGATTCTTTACCTATATTGGTCTCACCTTCTAACAAATGAATTGTATGATTGGTAGTCATGATATTTATCCTTTTTTGAACACCTTGATTTTTGTTCCCAATGATATTAAAAACATCATTATTTTTATTAGACTTGAATCTTTCCTTTTAGACTTTATGTATCCATTTTCATCACAAAAGAATGATGAATATTAATCCTATATCTAATCTCATGTGTTTTCTATATTATTTTCCATTGTTTTTACACTAAAAAAATTATCTAAATCATTTATAATGATTGTCTACAACATTTATTATACATTCAAACAAATGTTACTCCATCACTATTAATAATTATTTTATATGCCTTTTTATAACACCTATTTGATTTTACATTTAGTTTATACCTAATAAATATTATATCTTTATCATTATCATCAAACTTCACTCTACCTATATATTTTTTCATGATAAAAAAATTACATCCAAACCCCCTAAAATGGTTAGCATTTTTCATTCTTTTAAACCATATCTAATATGGATTCATGTCTCTATATGAACATAAGTGATATCTAATTTAAATTATTACAATAGTTTTGGCATATTATAACTTGTAATAGTATGATGTTTCAGGTTTTCCCATATATTTTTACCTATATCATCAAGAATTATATTCTTCCTTTCAGTCACTCAATTTTGTTGAAGTGTGTATGGAGTATGGTGTTAATATATATTTCAGTATTTATTAATATATTGTATGATCTATTTTGGCATAATCCCTCCCATTTTCTTATCTAAAATTCTTTAAGTACAATCCAAATTTATTTTTCTGCAAGTCTTCTAAAACCCATGAATTTTTTCAATCACTTTGACTTTTGTAACATGAACCTGATTCATGTAATAATTTTCAAACAATATTTTAAAGTAGTAAAATATCATTCTCCATTTGTTGAATTCCGATTTAGAAGACTAAATATAGTTTATTGAATCAATTTAGGTGGCCTAGAATATTGTATTCTAGCTCCCTTATGTGTCTTGTACACCATTTTTCCCTTTTTTCATATTTTATAAATAGTGTTGATGACATATTTTAGTAATGAAATATTCCAAATATATTCTTCTTATATCAGTTTCATTGTATTATTTTAGACAATGTGACCAATCCTTCTCTGTCAAAGAACATTTTTTCCTTGTTGTCTTAAGTAACAATCTACAATTCCTTTCCCAATTTGGGGAAAAATCATGTCAATTTTATTCCCTAGATAATCATAACCCCATATTTTATTTTTTTAACTTTGTATCCATTTTTATTAATGATTACCTACTTTTTAGTATCACACAATTTGAGGCACTCAATATGTTTTTAATTTTCCCCTTAAAAATATCACATTATCTAGGATGGTTTTATTTTTACCATTGTTTATTATTCAAATACCGTTGATCTTAAGTGAACTATCATTTCCAAATTTGGTAGCTTCACCATCTTATTTCTTAACATTTATAATTTTGTTGAATCCTGTATCATCTAGGATAGACACCCACTATCCTTGATCCAAGGGTTTTTTGACTTGTAAACCTTATATTAAACTTCAACCACATTTTATTATTTCTAGAATTGGCCTGAATTCTTTGTCACATTTTATGTTATTTGAAAAAAAAAATATTTTTCATCATAAATTAGTCTTTTCTTTTCTAATCCTCTAATTTGATGATTTTTTTATTCCTTCAACATTTTGATTTATTTTTAATTCATCTTGATCTCAATTCTCAAGGTATATTCCTTATTAGTTTATCCCACCTTGTAATAATACTCACAATTTCATTCATATTATGAAGAATTTACTTCTTTATCTTAACAAATTTTCACTCTTTGAGTGAAGTCTCTAGAAACATCCTCACCGCCAATTTATTTTCTATCAAATGATCCTTCTTAAATAGACAGAATGTTCTGTCTTGAGGAACTTGGTGAAAACTTCTTCTTTCCTTTTTTTGATCATAATTAGGATATTTATTTGTGGAATTCTGAGAATCATAATTGTAATAATTTTATCTTAAACTTTTCATAGTTAATTAATTAGAGAAACCCACCAAACTATTAATAATTAAAAAATATAAAAGGATTTTTACCTCCATATATACCTCCTCCTTCTATTATGAAATATACAAAGTTTCATAAACAACTCCATGTTTTTTCTTTCATTTGAATCATTATATTTTTATCAATATATAAATCTTATATTGATTTGAATGAAATTTTATTTTATTAATTTCTTTTTGTTTTATGTGTAGATACTCTACCCATTTCATTATTAATGGGATTACTTTAGAGTTAATAAATGGTGACATCATCAAGATATTTATCTTCTAGAGTTGATATCTATGTATCAAATTTATATTGAATGATTCTAATCATATTTTTAAATGTATTATAGTATTTAATATCTTTTCTGGATCCTATAATATTCCTCACAATAATATTTACTCTTTTAATGAATTCATAAACACTTTCATTGTTTTTTATTCCAAAATATTCAAACTATTATCATATAATTTATGAATGTTCTTATTTCACCTTTTCTTTCCTTCGTAAATTCTATGAAGATTCATATAGGTAGCATTAGGAGTTCTAAAACACATGACCATGGTCGATACCTTTCTTGAATGAAAAAAATTATAAATTATTTATAGAATTTCTAGAATTTTCAATCTCTCTTCTGTCAGTCAAATACCATGATTATTTTTCATCGAGAAAAGTGAATCTAAAAAAATGGAATCGGGAACATCAAGTCCCATTGAAATAATATAAGTAACCATTCACTCCATCCAAGAGTTAAACACTTTATCATCAAACATTAGGATTTTGTTATTTTCAATAGAATTGTGTTCATCTATATTTAGAAATTGGGAGATAAAAGAGTAAAAGTTCACTCTAATACCAATTATTGGAACACATGAAGGGTGATAGACACTGTAAAGATTGGTGAATCAGGGTGTACAGAAATTTTAAATCTATAGGGAATCATCCTTAAACATTACATTTTCTCGAGTTAAGTCAATAATTTTAATTTATTTCACATTGAGGATATATTCAACTTTAGGGATTTAGAAAATTAGGCTATAACTATTACATAACAAAACCATATAACTACCAAGTGGACACTTGCAATAATATCCTTTTATTTCATAATATAAAAATTCTAATAAAGAAACATGGTTTCATTTCATGTTTAATCATCTTAAAATTTCCATGATTCCATCTTAGACTATATTCTCCCTTAAATCAATTGAAAAACTTTTATAAAAATGGGATGACCACAAAAAGCTTAGTAAGGGTCATAAAAGAAAGAAAATTATTAGTCTAGTGATAACATGGTAACCAATTTAATGTTATTTCATTAAATGAAATAGAAAATATTCAAATGAACAACACTCATACATTTTTCTCAAAGAAAAACATTAAAACCAATAGCATGAAATTAATACTCATTTAGGTTACTTAGAGTGTCATATACATAAATCCATTTTAAAACCATTATAATTAAAATATTCATATGTACAACTTATATTATTATTATTACCCAATTAATTAGAGATCTATAATTGGGATCAACCTTTATTTCATCTATATCAGACTTACTCATGATCTATAATGGTGCTCATCCCTTCATATAAGATATAAAAGACTCACCCGAGAGCTATAATGGGGCCCAACCCTTCGTATAAGCTATGTAGGGATCATCTATGATCTATAATGGGGCTCAAACCATCTTATAAGATGTATCGGGATCACACGTTTCACATAATGATGAAGTACCATTTCATCAATAAAACACATTCCTCACAATACCCCAATGAAAACTTCTTATAATCCCGTATGAAAAAAAAATCATATAAAAATTCCATTTTCATTTAAGAACCCATTTTAAATACCAATATATCCAAAAAAAAGAATAAGGGGTTTATTTTACTTTTAAAATACACTAAGGATTATAAAGGAATCCAAATATCAATTAATGGTTATGTTAGTGGGGAATTAGTTGTCACCGTATACAAGAAAAATATTCCTTTGTCATTCTGTAAAGAAGGTAGAATGATTTATATAAAAATATTTATATTTAAATCATTCAATTAAATTCAAGATTGATATAAAATGTGTTTTATAATCCTTTTATATTCATATAAATAAATATTAAAATTTATATCATGAATAAAATATTTGATAATTAAATCTTCAGATGTCCAAGGTATCTCATACCACTTTGAACATTTAAATATTAATATCCATGAATTAATAAATTTACCAAAACATTAAATAACATTAGTATAAATAAAATATGGATAGTAAATTTCATAGAGGCTGTATACGCACCTTATAAAATTATAAAGGTGCACATTATGAATAAATTCTTTAATGAAATAAGATTGAGATGAAATCTTTTTCCTTGAGTCAGACTATCCTCGTACATTATTAATCTTCCAGAATAATAAAATTCGGTTAATTTATCCTTGATTTATAACCTTTATTAATTATATTATTTCTTTTTATATCACTTATTACCATGTTATAACAATTACATAATTATTTAAGTTCATATCAAACGTTTTGTCAATATTCGGTACTTGAGTCCACATGTGAACTTGGTATGATGTCAATAGTTCATGTATTCATTAGTACATAATCTCCAGAATAATATTCATGAAGTAAAGATCACATTTATACATCCATCATAATTTTAAATAAAAACATTAATTATGGTAATGAAAAATGAACAACGTTATAATCATGGATAAGGTCGGTCGTACATACGCATGAGTAACGTTTCCATTTTCCATTGATTATTATGGAAATAAGGTAATTACTATTTTATATTTACTGGGTGATAATAATTTTATTAAAGTAATAATAATCATTTAAATAAACTTATATATATAATTCAAGGTATGTCATGAATAAAAATGATTCATATCACTTCGTGGAGGTGATAGTTCACAAGTACGCACGAACGACATTTCTGTATTAATCTATGTGGAAAGTAAGAACATAATTGATATAGTATTCTCTTATATAAACTATATATATGTTTATATATGTATAAATATATTTATATGAATTATGTATATACTTTCAGACATGTTTATATATTATATATATGTTTATTCATATAATATATATATATATAATTACATATATTTACTTATACTAATATATGTTTATAAATACATTTATACTTATCTATGTCTATTTATGTATTTTATTAATATTTATAAATGTAATATCATTATAATAAATATTTATTTAATTATTTTTATATACTTATATATATGTTTATGTGTGTGTTTATGATAACAATAATATTATTAATTATTATTATTATTGTTACACCTATTTTCTTAATTATAAAAGTTATATATTGGTTCTCCAAATACTAGACATTTATTTTATGATTTTTATCATACATATATTATACTAAATAAATTTTTATTATATATTTATATAATTATTTATATACATAAATACATATTTATGTATTATATACATGTTTATTTAAATAATATATATATAAGTATTTAATTAATATATTTATATAAGGTCTTTATGGTATATTTATATAATGTTTTTCAGTACATATGTTTATTATTATTTACAATAATATGTATATTTATTTTTATAAACAATATAATATAATATACAATTATTATATAATAATTATTATATGAAATATACAAATATTTATATTATATATAATTGATATTTTATGAAATATGATTTATTAAAATATTTATAAAATATTATATGAAAGTCTATTTTATATTATATATAATTAATATGTGTTTTATATATAATCAAAATTATATGAAATATAATTTATACATATTTATACTTAATATTATATGAAATAAAATTTATACAAATAAATAATTAATATTGTACATAATATTATGCATATTTATGTTGAAATATAAATACAATTAATTACAATCATATCAATATTTTATAAAATGTGTTTATATAATATATTTAAATACATTTATATATTGTTTTTTAATTATATACATGTATATATATGTATGTATATATTTATGTGTATATATATATATTATAGAAGTTTCTTTTTCTAAAAAAATAATGGGGGTTCACAACCCCATGTAATCTATTAAATTAGAGGGGTTATGAACCCCCTAT
This sequence comes from Viscum album, assembly GCA_963277665.1. Lineage (NCBI taxonomy): Eukaryota > Viridiplantae > Streptophyta > Magnoliopsida > Santalales > Viscaceae > Viscum > Viscum album. Next base: position 946,768,498 of record OY728155.1, on the reverse strand, counting down.
AATTTTAGGACATTAGAAGGGGTTTTAAACCCATTATATTTTAATACATTTTAGGGGGTTCTCATCCCCCTTTAATTAAAAGACATTAGAGGGGGGTTTGAAGCCACTCTAATTTAAGACATTAGAAGGGGTTTTTGACCCCCTCTAATTTAAGATATAATAAGGGGTTTTGAACCCCTTCTAATATCCAACTGGATATTAAAAAAGTAATATTAAAAATTTAGAGGGGGTTTAATTAGTGGGGTTCCATAACCCCCTCCAAATTCTATGATTAACAAGGGTTCTACATAATTCCCCCACTAATTTTTATAGAAAATAAATTTTGAGGGGGTTCATAACCTCCTCTAAATTCGATGATTAGACGGGGTTGTGCAAAACCCCCTCTAATGTTATAAAAAATGAATTTAGGGGGGGGGGGTTGTGTGTAACCCCTCTAAATAACCCCCTCTAATGTGTTGTTTTTTTTGTAGTTTGAACATTCTAGAGAGATGGTAATGAAAAATGAACTATATGTGTTTGTGAGGCGGTAGTCCACCGTACACACGAACAAAATGACAATGTCTCAATTGATGAATTCAAAGATTCATTTAGCTAATGACATTAACATAATAACATCTCGGTATATTGAGTATATTGGTGTTATTTTTTCATCATTTATTAAGGATATTTAAAGGAACTTGAAGAATAAATAAAATATAAATACTTAAAGAAAATGATACATCTTCTTCGGTTGATCACCATTGAAGAACACATTAACACCTTCTAAAAATGTGTTATGCCTAAAATAAGGAATCATGAATGTATGGAGGGATTATAGGTAGGGGTCATAGAAGATAGTTTCTAAACAAAATGGTTTTTTTAAGTGTGATCATTAGATAATAGTGGGTACCTTTTCATAGGATAGGAGAGGGGAACCCTTGGAAACTCTTAAAAAATTAAATTAATAAAAATTAATATTTAAATCAAAATCAATCCAAATTGAGTTGTGTAATAGATAAAATAATTTTGGTTCCAAATACTCTCATGTAATAATTTTTATAAATTTATTTATTTTATTTTAAACCTTATATGTTTGTTTTACCCTTAATTAATATATTCTAATTTTCATTATGGTAACAACATTTTAAATATTAAGGGGATAAAATTTTTACTAAAATGGGGTAAATTGGACATAAATAGAAAAATAATGAACTTTTAGACCTTATAATATCCACTTGTAATTTTTAAATATTTTTATTATTTTTAAATTATTTTTTTAAAAAATATTTTTATAAATAATCAACAGTGTCAACTTTGAGACTATTCATTTCATTGAATTTAAAAAAACACAAAAAGATATGAAACTTCTATAAAAACATTTAATAGAGTTATAATATGACATAGTAACTTATAAAATTAGTATATTTCTATAATTAACTAAAATTACATTTATTTTAATATTTTTCATATCATTTATTTGATATCTTTATTAATAAAATAATTATTGTATCACTATTGTAAAAGTATTTATGGTAATAATATATTATGTAAAAATTATAAATAAATTAAAATTATATATATAATTTTATTATATTTCTATATAATAATTACTATTAAATTTTTACAGTGATTTTACCAATATTAATATTATTATACTTATAAGAAATAAGAGGGTGACATGTTTTCACTTTCTTTTGTTTTAATAATAATTATATCAATTTCCTTAAAAAAATCATTAAATGAGTCAATTCCAATCCATATGTATCAAGAGTATAAATTAATTATCTAATAGTATTTTTTAAGGGTTTTGGGTAATTTTATTATTCTTTTCATATTATTTATTACCGTAATTTACTCGATTTACCTTTAACCGTGGTAAATAAAAATTACCAAAAGTAATTATTCATAAGATCCAAAAAAATAAAATAAAACTATTTAAATAATTTGAAACCAATTATTCCAAATATGGAATATATTTTTGATAATTTAAAACACATAAATTTAGTAATTAATTTAAAATTAATCCCCATTTCTAAAACCAGAAAACAAGTTTTTAAAAGTAAAAAACTATCAAAAGATTGACATGCATTTATATCTATTTTAAATATGAAATTACTTCCAATGACTAATATTAAATTAAATGATAAAATATAATCTAATTATACATTAAAACTAATTTAAGGGATTATATGAAAATATAAATAAATTAGATGAAAAAGAAGTTTTGAATTAAAATGAATTATTTTTCACTATACAATAAAATATGAAAGTTATCAGAAAAATAACAAAAAATAAACAAAATTAAGTTTTTATGTTCCTATTGTAAATAAGAAATTTATTTTTAAAAATAGAACTTATAAAAGTGTAAAAAACTATATTTAAAATGGACTCTCCATCAAAACGTGATAAAACTTCCTTTTTTGAAAAATAGTTTTTTTATCTGTAAAATTGTATTGTCCTTATATAATGTCAAGTAATATGAATTTTAAACATTATATTGAATTATATTTCATTGATATTTTCTAAAAAAGTTATTTTATTATTGTATAAAAATAATTGTTCATATTTAAATATTTTCTCATTAAAACACATCATTTTTATTGAATTGATTTTTATTTTAAAATCTAACTAATTTTCTAACCGAGGAATCATTATATAAATATATGTAAACCTTATTTTCATAATTTTGTTAGCACTTTTCATTGTCTCTATTCTATTGTCTGTGTGATAACAATAATATTTACTGTATGTTATTTTTCATTATAACTCAGTCTTTCATGCGACATAAGATTTAAGAGAAACCCATTTTTTCGTGTCTAGTATGATATTGGACAGAGCATCCCTACTAACGGTAACATTATTATCTAATTCATATTAATAAATATGAAAAATTATTATTATTTAGTTATCTTTGATGTTATATCCTTCCCCATTTTTTAAATTTCCATCCTCACAATTTTAAATTTAGGTTTTGTACCTAATGTTTCAATTTTCAAAATTACTTCATTGAAACTCAAAATTAGAAAAATATTTAATAAAATATCCACATTAAAAGAATTAAATTGAAGTAAAAAAGGTCACCAGATACTAGGATTTCATGGTGTAAAACATTAATATGGAAGAAACAACTATCCATCATGTTCTCATGGATAGTGATAGAAAACATTTTTAGAAAAAAAAAGTTAACAATCACAAAGCTATAAATATGTGATTATCTAAGGTAACATTTGATTTATCAGAAAATAAAGTACTAGGATATCATTTTTTTCAAGATATTTCATTCAAACTACTTTTCTTACAGTTGAGAAATTTCTTTACTAACCTAAGGAAACATACTTACATGATATATTTCTATTTTATAATCACAACTTCGCCCTCATAATATTCCTCGAATTATGATGTACATCCCTATGAATAACCATAATCACTGAAGATCACAAAAACCATAAAGGTCATCAATATCCTAAAACTGAGGTCCAAAAGTAAAGGCATGCTCCACATTAATGAAAATCCTCATATAAGCATAACCCCACAAAACATCTCCCAGAATGGTCCTTAATAACTTATTATAACTTCACATAAAACCTCACAAAGAGCTTCTAAAACCTTGAACTTATGGTTATAATTTGAAAATACTAGGCTCTAAGGAGCATCAATCACTTCACCAGGTGTCTCAACATTAACTTTAATAGTCAAAAAATATTTTCCTACAACTTTTTATTTCCAATCATAATGATTCCCTCCATATGTAATTATCTTAGGAAAATTATTTGCATAATTTCATAACTCATTGAATCTAAATCATCTTACTATATAATAGATATCTGTTATCTAATTGTTGTATTTTTTAGTTCTCTTTTCCTTGTAGTCACAAACCTTGTGACCAGACATACGACAACTGTAATACTTTCCATATTCTCACATACATTCCCCAAAATGTATTTTACCACGCTTAAAACAAGTTTTAGGATTACCTATAGAATTATTAGTTGGTTTCTTTTCTATATCCAATCACCTTGACCGTTTCATACTCTTATCATATTATGTCATGTAATTGTTGGAAAACTCCATTTCAATTTCTCAGTATAATAAACCACTTTTTTCAAAACTTTTAAATTATCAAGAATCCATAGCTCTTGGTAGCCCTAGTTCAATCCCATGTAAAATCTATTAATTTTATTGCCAATATATTGAAGAAATTATAGAACATACCCAAAAAATCTTTTAATGTTCTCTTTATATATGGTAACTGAATCATCATACTTTTTCTTTAATTCCAATAATTGTTTCTCTATCCTAAAACAAAAAAAATTAGGGAAATATTTCTCATGGAAAATATCTCTAAATTATTCCCATTACATGGATTAAATATCATTTTTCCCTCAATTATTATTAACCAATGGCCACCATTGATCAACTTCACCTTAAAAATGATGGATGATAAGAGTTACCTTTTGATGTTCCGAACATCCCATGACTTCAAATATCTTTTCTAGGGTACTGATATATCCTTCAACTACCACTGGGTTAGATGATCCATTTAATGATGTGATATGTTGCCTTATAAAATGTTCCACTACTAAAATATACATATGTGGTTATCTGGAATGATCTTCTGCATGGATTCCACCCCCATTTATAGATTGTGTCAACTGATTCATCACAATAAAAACTATTCTTTTCTGATTCTGACCACCTTGTGATGAATATTTGAAAGTTTTTTTCCACTCAATGGCTTCCCATTACAACATTACTATTTTTTATATAGAAAACCATTTTGAATAAACATTTTTTATATGAAGAAACATTGTTATCTTAAAATACTACATCAATTCAACTTAACCATAAAGTAAAATACTCTAAGGTAATGTAATTAATACCATCCTAATCTCTAAAGTTTTCTAAACAATCCTTTGATACCAACAATAAGGACCCATCATTAAATATGACATAATATTGAGTTAAGATAATAATTTTACTTTATTTAAAATTTATGATTTTTTCATGTTTAGAGATTTAGAAAATTAGGCTATAACTATTACATAACAAAACCATTGAAATACAAAGTGGACACTTCCACCAGTATCCATTTATTATATAACACAAAAAGTTTGTAAAAGAAACATGGTTTCTTTTCATGTGTAATCCTAATAACTTTTCCATGATTCCACCCTTTACTCTATTCTCCATTAAATCCTATGAAAAACATTTTAAAACATGGGATGATCACAAAAATCTCAGTAGTGGGTGTAAAAGAAAGAAAACCATTAGTCCAGTGAAAACATGGTAACCCAATTAATTTTCTCTGAGTTAATTAAACAAAACATTTTCACATGAATAACACTCATACTTTTTCTCAAAGAAAAACATTAAAACCAATAGCAAGTAATTAAAACACTATTATGTTAATTAAAGTATCATATACATAAAAATAATTCAAACACATTTTATTTGGAATAACCATATGTATGAATTCTAATACTATTATTACCTAATTAATTGGAGATTAATAATGGGTATCTCCCCTCATATAAGCTATGTCGGGCACACCCATGAGCTATAACAGGGCTCATCCCTTCATATAAAACATAACATCCTCACTCATGAGATATAATGGGGATCAACCATTGGTATAAGTTGGGTTAGGCTCACCCATGAGCTATAATGGGGACAACCATTCATATAATCTATATCAGTTTCACTATTTTCATATAATGCTCATGTACCATTTCATGAATAAAACACATTCATCACAAAACCCTTTTGAAAACATCTTCTAATCCCATGTGAAAAACATTTTTGAATAAAAATACAATTTTAATTTTAGAAACCATTTTCAATACCAATATACACCAAAAAATGGAATAAGGGATTTATTTTTCTTAATGAAGAAATTATTCCTTATAGAATAATCCAATTATCAAATAGCAGTTATGGTGGTGGAGAATTCATTGTCGCCATATACAAGAAAAACATTCATTTTGTCATTTTGTAAAGAAACTAAGACACTTTTTATAAAAAGATTCCTTTTTAAAACATTGAATAAAATTTAGGATAGATATAAAATTTCTTGTATAATAATTTTATATACATATAAATACATATGTAAAAAAATATCATGAAGAAAATATTTTATTATTGAATCTATAAACGTTCAAGGTTCCCCATACCACTTCAAACATTTAAATCCTAGTCCCAATGTATTAATACATTTACTAAAACACAAAATAACATTATTATAGATAAATTATAGATATGAGAAGTCATTACGACTTTGTATACACATTATAAAATAATAAAGGTGAATATTATGAATAAATGCCTCAATGAAAGGAGATTGAGATGAAATCTATTACCTTGAGACTGAAATGTCTCATACATTCATTATATTCCTGAATAATAAAGTCAGTTAATTTATAATTTCTTTAAAACCTGTTAAAATGTAATTATTCATTTTATATAATTTTCTACCATTTTATAACAATTACATAATTATTTAATTTAATATCAGATGTTTTATTGATATTTTATACTTGGTTATAAAAATGAACTTGTTATGATTTCAACAATCCATGTGTTCATAATTACATAATATCTAGAATAATATTAATGACATAATGATCACATTTATATATGCATCATCATTTTAAATTAAACCATTAACTATGTTAAGGAAAAATGAACAATATTATAATCATGGAGATGGTAGGTCGTACGTATGCATAAGTAATGATTCCATTTTTCATTGATCATTCTGAAAATAAGGTAAATATTATTTTATCAATACTAAATGATCATATTATTATTAAAATTATAATAATAATTTAAATATTCTTATATATATCATACAAGATATGTGGTGAATAAAAACGATTCACATGGCTTCATGGAGGTGATAGCTCACACGTACGCACAGACGACATTATCATTTTTATGTGAATATAAAGTAAGAACATATTTGATATTTTATTATTTAATAATGATAAATACGAAATTAAAATTATATAATATCATTCATTCTATCATTACAACCATCCATGAGAGATAGTAATAAAAAAAGTACTATATCAGTTTGTAAGGCGGTAGTCCTTCGTACACACGAACGAAATGTTCATTTCCAATTTCATGAAATTGGATATGGATTTAGGTGATGATATTAACATAATTAAATATAAGTATATTGAGGATACTGGAGTTATTAGTTCATCATGTATGAAGAATATTTAAAGGAAATTTAAGAAGAAATAAAAAATAAATACTTAGAGAAAACGATACCTCTTCTTCCGTTGATCACCTTTGATGAACACCTTAACACCACTAAGTAGGTTGTTCTACCAAAAATAAACCATCAATAATGTGGGGAAGGATTATAATAAGGGTTTAGGGTAGATATTGGCTGAACCTAATGGTTTCTGAAGTGTGATTAATAGAGAAGAGTGGGTACCTTTTCTAGGTGGGTGAGGGGCACCCTGGAAACTCTTAAAATATTAAATTAATATAAATGAATTTTTTAATCCAAATGAATCCAACATGAGTTATTTCAAATATAAAAAGATAATGTTACACAATACTCTCATTAAATAATTTTAATATAGGTATTTATTTTATTTTTAACCATATATTTTCAGTTTACCCTTAATTAATCTATTTTAATTTTAATTTTGGTAACTATATTTTAAATATTAAGAGGCTATAATTTTTTATTATATGAGGTAAAATTCCCATACATGGACACTTTATGATATTTTCTACCATATCATATCCAATTTTAATTTTTAAATATTTTTATGATTTTTAAATAAATTAATAAAATATTAATTTTATAAAATATCAACAGTTTCAATTTTGACACTATTGATTTCATTGAATTTAAATAAGAATAAAACTAAGAGATAACATCTAAAAACCCATTTAATAGAATTATAATATGTAATTTTTCTCTAGAAAGTTTTTATAGTTCCCTAATTAACTCAAATTAGATTTATTTTAATATTTTTTTATACCAATTTTTTGATATTTCTATTAAAAAAATAATTATTGTATCATTATTGTGTCAATATTTATGGTAATTATTGGACTGAAAATAAAAATTTTTTTCCAATTTTTTTTTGGAAAAAGTTTGAAATATGGAAATGTCCAAATCTAAGGTTTTAACCACAAAATGAGCCCCCAAAATTGATAAAAACATGGCTAATAATACTATATCCAATCACCCTATAAAGCATCAAATTAAGAGAAGTTACCTGCATATTTGAATTATTCCTTAGAAGATCTTAAAATTTATATTCCATCTTGTCCTAAGACATTATATATTCCTCCACATTGATCTTATGTTCCTTGAAACCCCAAGCCAAAATGCTATCTTGTTTTTTATCCACCCCCTTTGTTCTTTATTAGTGTCAACTCTAAGTGACCTCTCACAAATTATGTTGACAACCTCCTTTGATGAATTGATCTAAAAATATTATTCTAATATATACTCCATAGAGTGTAGAATGATTTTGAAATGTTCTCTATTCTCCACTTCTACCTTGTCTTCCAATATTCTTGAGGTACCGTCTGGTATTGATTATGAATTCGGTACAATGACTTCGACATCGGGGGCATTAGTTCCCATATAAAAAACTTGGTCTCCGGACTCCCCAGAAAAATATTTATCACCTTAAAAAATTACTGGACCCCCAGATCTATTATCTTTACCATTTTTCCTTATATTACCTAAATATCTAGTAACAATTTCCATCAGGATATTCAAGTAATCTGTGTGGGGTCTTTCCTTTTCCCATCCCTTATCAACTGGGAATTTTCCAGAGACAAGGTTCCCTTTCTTTTCCATTGTCAAACCAGACCTGGACACTATATCCCGTTGAGAGTATTTATCATAATATTTCTTTATTAGGGAGTATTTTTCTTTGTCAATTAGTTTAGTATCCTTGAAAGACCTTGATGTGAACTACTAATGTTTCCACATTGGTATGTGTGTTCTCCATCCATCATGATTGACATTATCATTCCCATGAGAAATAAAGTATGTGAATCAATTGTAGTTTTTTATATGACCAAGGGTTTCATGTTGGTTATGAGGTCTCAAGATCAGATACAAAACTGAATTCGAACATGGGGTAACATGAAACTTGTACATAATAGTGTTCAGGTCCAAGGAAACATGCATCTTGGACAACACTCTTGCATCCGCATGAGGATGATCAACACTGAAGATACTGAAGGTTATGACCTACTTTACACTATCCCTTATCATTATAATAAGGTCTAGACTCACACAACTCCTAATCTACCCTCTTATCATCATCCAAGTCCTCAACTTGTAAAAATTATCCACAACTCCTGGGTCAGGAATCATATTGCTCGGATTAACATGATTGGTGTAGAAATTGAGATCTTCCACATGAACCAAAGGATAAACTGAAATGTTCATAGTATCTGGCCCCATCTATAGACTAGGTTATTGAAAACATCAAATATTTCATCTCCCATGTTAGAATTAATAAATAGAGTGACCCACTATATGAAAGGTTATCAAAAATTTATCCAATTCTCGAAGACTACCCACTTCTTGTACTTAAATTCTTCACTGACATAATCTAGATCCAATCAATAGGTGGTTTAGAAATATCAACCTTGATACAATACATGGTAGAAATAAGATGACATACATTGTTTTTTCTACTCTTCTAATATAAGAAATGACCAACCACATTCCCCAATATATAGATAATTGATGGATTTTAAAACGGAAGAGGGAGTTCCATAAGGCTTACCCACAATGATATATTTGGAGCATCCTACTTCATATGGAGATATCAAGACCACCAGAAGATAATGAAGTGGGATATGTTTTAAGATCAGGGGGCTCTAGACCAAGCTAAAATTAGATCCTCCCCAAAGAAGAACCAGATCATGATATGTCGTTTTTCAGGAAGACCTATGGTTTCTGAGTTCTATAAACCCCAGGATCTAGACACAAATTAATAAAAGGAATCAATCAACAGAAAACGTAGACTGATGTGAGACACCAGTGTCATCTTGAGAAGAATCAAAGCCTCTATAAATTCTGAAGTCTAAATCATGAGATTTGGAAAGCCGTCAAAGAGATCTATCACTTTGGGTATAATTACAATTCCTAGGAAGGGTGGTAGAGAATCATCGTTGGAGAAGGAGTAAGGAAATGAACAAGGAGGATAAAAAATATCCCACTCCCCATAGAGTGTAGAAGGGGACACAGTGGTTTCCATATCCCTTGGGAATCTTCGAGAAGAGAGCTACAGGCTGGAGGCCCAAAACATGTATTCAGTCGGATATATGAATTTATTGGTAATTTTTTAATCTCTAAAAATAATAAATAAATTCCTATAATGTAGATAATTTCATTAGATTTATATATACTATTTAGGATCCAAGTTTCATCATGCTTGTCCCTATATTAAAATTATTATTCTTATAAGAAATAAAAGGGTAAAATGATGTCACTTTCATTTATTTTAATAATATTTATATCAACTTCATGGAAAAAAGTATATTTAATGAGTCAATTATGAGCCTTAGGTGTTAAGGGTAGACTTTTGTTTGTACATTTGGATTTTTTTAAGGAGTCAGGGTAATTTTATTATCCTTATCATTTAATTTATAACCCTAATTTACCAAATATACCTTTAACCTTGGTAAATAAACATTACCAAAAATACTATTCATAAAATCTAAAAAACGAACCTATTTATATAATTTGCACCCACTGGTTCCAAATATGAAAAAAAAATTAATAATTAAAAAAATAAGTTTATGTAATTAATTTAAAATTAATCCCTATGGTCAAAAATAGAAAACATGTTTTTAAAAGAGATAACCATCAAAATATTGATTTACATTTATATGTAATTTTAATGTGAAATTACTTATAATGATAAAAATTGGATTAAATGATAAAAAAATAATCTAATTATACTTAAAACACAATTAAATGGATAATATAAAAATAAAAATAAGTTAAACAAAAAAAGAAATATGTAAATAAATGCATTATTTTTCATTATTCTTTAAAATAAGAAATTTATCAGAAAAATACCAAAAAAATAAACCAAAGTAAATTTTAATGTTTCACTTGGAAGTAATAAATTTATTATTTTATATATTCAATTATTCATATATATATATATATATATATATTTATAAAAACAAAACCTTTTTATTCAATTGGTTTTTATTTTAATTTATAATTAATTTTCTAACCAATGAATCATTATATAATTATGCGTAAACCATGTTTTCATAATTCGGTTAGCACGGTTCATTCCCTCTATTCTAATGGTTTTTAAATAACTACCATATTTACTATATATTATTTTTCATTATAAATCATTTTTGTGTATGAGGTAAGATTTAGGAGAAACACATTTTTTCACATCAAGTATGTTATTGGATATAGTGTCCCTATTAAGGTAACATTTTTTTAAGAGTGATCATAATTGAGAATATAAACGTTCATGAGGAATCTATATGAAGATCTTAATCCTCATTTTACATATTTATATATCCATTTTTCTTATTTCATCATTTACATTCGATACACTACCATATTAGTTCTATATCTATGAATTTCCTAAATATTTCTCTTACTTAATGTCTTCAAATTTATATTCACTGAATCATGCATGAATGTTTTCCCCGTATTTAGTTATTTAATCTTACCTTAATGTTTTTAGTATCCTTCATTGAATCACTCAAATTCATAATCATTGTGTCAAATATTCTCTCAAATCTTCATAACTGTTTGGTTGATGATTCATTTCTTTCTAGGGCATGATATTTGAATTATATTGATCATTTTCTAAATTCAAATCCTCTATAAAATTTGTACCTTTTAATTATCATGATATTTCAATGTATACATGGTGAAATGGAATCTCATTCTACGACATGGTACTCATCTCAATACCCTAACATTATCCTCTATTTGGAACTCCTTTGATTTCAACAAGAATCTCGATCATGTGTTTTTTATAATGTTTAATCCATTAATAACATCACACATAAATCTTTATATTCAAATATCATTTATCAAAATATTCATTTTTTAATATTTTATATAATCAATTATTCATATATATATATATTTGTTTATAAAAAAACCTTTTTATTCAATTGGTTTTTATTTTAATTTCTAATTAATTTTCAAACCAATGAATCATTATATAATTATGTGTAAACCGTGTTTTCATAATTCTGTTAGCACAGTTCATTCCCTCTGTTCTACTGGCTTGGAAATAACTACCATATTTACTATATATTATTTTTCATTATAACCCATTTTTCTGTATGATGTAAGATTTAGGAGAAACACATTTTAGCGCATCAAGTATGTTATTGGACATAGTGTCCCTATTAAGGAAACATTACTATCTAATTAATATTAATAGATATGAAAATTTTCTATACTGCAATTACCTAGGATAGTACAAAATTCATTCTTCTCCTATGCTTTTTTAGTACATGTCACAAATCATAACCAATGTAGACTATGTAATGACATAGAAAATTTCTAATGAAGTTTTTCTCATGGAAGATGTATATATCCCCAATGAAACATGGTTTTTATCCCACATTCTTAGTCCTCTTATTATTATCTAAAGGAAATAAAAAATGGTTTGATATTTAACTCATATAATCTGTTGGTACAAACCAATTACAATCTCACCTCAACTGATCATGGATGATTTTTTTTGAAGAGTGATCATAATTGAGAATATAAACGTCCATGAGGAATCTATATGAAGATCTTAATCCTCATTTTAGATATTTATGTATCCATTTTTCTTATTTCATCATTTACATTCGATACAATACCATATTAGTTCTACATCTATGAATTTCATAAATTTTTCTCTTACTTAATGTCTTCAAATTTATATTCACCGAATCATACATGAATGTTTTCCCCATATTTAGTTATTTAAACTTACCTTAATGTTTTTAGTATACTTCATTGACTAATTCAAATTCATAATCATTGAGTCAAGTATTCTCTCAAATATTCATAAATGTTTGGTTGATGATTCATTTCTTTCTAGGGAATGATATTTGAATTATATTGATCATTTTCTAAATTCAAATCCTCTATAAAATTTTTACCTTTTAATTATCATGATATTTCAATGTATACATGGTGAAATGGAATCTCATTCTACGACATGGTACTCATCTCAATATCCTAACATTATCCTCTAGTTGGAACTCCTTTGATTTCAGCAAGAATCATGATCATGTGTTTTTTATAATGTTTAATCCATTAATAACATCACACATAAATATTTATATTCAAATATCATTTATCAAAATATTCATTTTTTAATATATCTCATTTAATTCAATTTCTCGTAAGTCTTGATTTTGGGTTCTTATAATTTTTCTAGGTGCATAATCATATGTACTCCACAAGGATGAATTATATTTCAAACTATTTTCACAATTGAATTATTTTTCATTACCACAAATATATTATATTATTAATCAAAATTATCTTAGGAGATCCTTAAACCTAGAATTCCTATGATAAATTCTTTTATCAAATTTCATTAAAGCTTTGATTGCATATATGAGTAATCATAATTGGATCCAAATTATCTTATAATCGTCTAAAAGTTAACATGAGGTTCTAAAAATTAATATAATAAGATAAATTTTTATTCTATTTTCCTTTTAAATTACTTTAAAAATATTCTTTATAGATCAATATTCTTACAGGAACCTCCCCATATGATGTTTTCCTTTTCTAAATTTCAAATCATAACAATACATCCGTATTGAAGTCAAATAAATTTTTACCACCTTAAAATAAATTTTGGGACTTTTCAATCACTTAAAAACATCATCCAAAAGGTCTTAACTAGTTATGTCTATTAGAATCAATGTGATGCACAAATGGATAGAAACTTAATTCCCTATCCACCTACATCAAAAGATAATTTTAACTTATATATTTTGTTATACATCATACATATACATAACTAGTACTTTTCATTAGCATGAATTTAACATCATAAATCATCATAATTAAAAAAAATATCAATAATAAATACAAAATCAACCTCTATTATTCAAATATATGGAAAGCCATGTGCATGGGGATCACCTTGTCATAGAACTATAATTTATAAAAATTTATTCTATCTTCAATTGGGTATAACTTTTGATTTAAGTTTCTCTTTCATATTCATGACTTATAAAATAAAATTAAATTAAATGAACTATTCCAATAAATACCAGTTTCACCCATATTAGTTGTTTTTTATAGGAAAAACATTCCCAAAAGAACCACAAAATCGTTTTTATGGATTTGAAACCCATTTTTATTAGCAATAGATAAGATATATAACCTACTCCTGGTGGGAGGTTCTCACCACCACATCCTTATACTGGGAAATTGTATAGACCCAGAAATTTTGAGGAAATTTTTTTCTTATATTAATTGGAATTTTATGAGTGAACAGTTTCTAACGTCACCGGATTCTGAGACCCTGTGTGCCCGGAATAATTTTCTAAAGTTTTGTTCAGGTACGTTCAGTAAACGTATGAGTTGGTTTTTATATCTTTTTAACCAGTGCTCGGAATTGAAATCTGAGGACACCGATGAACTCGCAGTGCCGGTATTCGCTTAAGGGGGATTTTACCACAGTTGCATTTTGTACAGGTTGATAGTTAATTTTGGGGATTTTAACAAATTAAATAAAATTTTTGTTTTGCACAATTTTATTTTTAGTGGTGGTTATTTTCCTTCAAATAGTATTTGAAGGTGGGGCTCACACCCCACATAACTTCCCATGGGAGGATAGGAGTGGTGGGGCCCACACGATCCCTAACCCTTCAACTCCCCTTCAACTCCCCTTTATCTCCCCTTAATTAACTTGACAATTTTTCCTTTAATTATGGTGGAGCCTCTCCACCTCCCACTTGTTGTCATTAATATGACAACACCTTGAATTAATTATTTGAACTCCATAAATTAATTAATTAATTTAAGTGTTTGAATTTTGAAAAACATGTGGGAATAAAATAATAGCCTAAGATATTATTTTGTTTGGGGGGTACTTGTTGTGTTGGGGAGGCTCTAGAGAATTAGAAGAATAGAGTGCTTCTCTTGACGAAGAACATTGTTCTTCCACGAAGAACATCTCCGTTGAAGAACGCGAAGAAATTCTCTAATGACACAGCCTCTTCAGATGCACCCCGACGTCCATGCAATCAGCGTCCGTATTCTACGACGCCTGACCTCCGCGATGCTCGTATTTTGTGGCTCGTTGACGTACACTGTTCTTGAAATTGAGGTAGGTGTTTTTATAATTTTAAGTGAATAACTTATACCCCGTTTTTCGTTGAATTTCTTGGCTTATCTTTGGCCATCTGTTATCACTTAATGCGGAGGGAATGGGCCAAACGAACACGGCCTGAAGAACCGCCATTGAACCTTTTTTTTTCACGATGGATGTGGTGATGGAAAAGGTGGGGACGACTGAGGGCAGCGGCGACAATAGCGGCCGCGCACCGGCCCGTTAGAGGACCGCGACATCGGGTGACGTGCGGGCGGAGGAGACCATGGCCCACATCCATGGGCCGCTCGGCCAAGGAAGAACCGGCCTGTCCATTGACCGGCCAGGCAGGAAGAATGAACAGTCTAGAGAACCGCAGCGCC
The DNA here is from genome assembly GCA_963277665.1 of Viscum album. Taxonomy (NCBI): domain Eukaryota; kingdom Viridiplantae; phylum Streptophyta; class Magnoliopsida; order Santalales; family Viscaceae; genus Viscum; species Viscum album. The sequence goes on along the minus strand of OY728155.1, from coordinate 946,752,819 downwards.
TCATGGGACCACGCTGTGGAGAACCGGGGCACGCGCTTCCGCGGGCCGCTTCGGCGGGTGAACCAGCCGGAAGGCGGCCGTCTTGGTAGAAGAAGTTCGCGGCACCTGAAGGTGTCGCGTGGGAGAACAGAGGCCCGACTGTGTGGGCTACTCGCACCAGAGAAGACCAGCCGGCTTCCGCCGGCCGGATAGGAGGGGCGGCGCCGCCGTTTCAGAAAACCGGGGGGTCGCACCCCCCGATCCACTCAACCAGATGACCGGGTCGGGCCACGCCCATCTGGGTCGGGCCGCACCCCTCTGGGCCAGGCCGACCCCTTATCCCGGTCTAACCCACCGATCCAGGACGGGCCAACCCGCCAACCCACTAGGCTTGACGGTCCGGGCTCGTTTCTCTTAAATGCGAATAACTTCTCGACCATGCGTCCAATCGATGAGCCGTCTGCGGCACTGGGACCATTACAAAGAGGCGGTCCTTTTGAGATACTCTAAGTCAGTTTTGGTCAACTTTGGAAAACGTCCAGGTTTGTAACGAGCGTAATTCCAACCAGGCCCCTGGAACAGAAAAGCCAATAACTCTCAGACCGCGTTCCAGTTTGACACGGCGTCTGTTGCGTTGGGTTCCTTTTGATGAGACGAAACATCAGGATACATCAACTATGGAATTTGTTATAGTTGATTTATCAACCCCCTTTTCTCAAGGAGAGGACCCTCTCGGAATCGAGCGTGCTGTGTGCGGGTACCCTAGAGATGGTTTCAACTGTGTCCACTACTGTACTGGAATCCTCTGTGGGTTCGACAGTGACGAATACCGTATTGGAATCCTCCATGGGTTTGACGGTGATGACTATTGTTCTTGTATCCTGTGTGGGTCTGATAGTATTGACCTATGTACTTGTATCCTATGTGGGTACGACAGAGTAGCTAGTCGTGTATCCTGTGTGGGTCCGACAGCTTAGCTGGTCTCGTATCCTATGTGGGTCCAACAGTTTAGGTGAATCAGTGACTAAATCTGATCATCTCTATCGCTATACAAAATATGTATACCTAGGTGAGCTGAGTCTTGACTTTCAATCATTATCATCGATGTGATTGACTTCTTGTATGTGTGGACTAGGTTATGCTTGGGCTCGAGAGTTGGATCTGAACTGAGATTGATAACTTAGGTATATGTATGCGCATATATCTAAGTAGGGTTTGATGATTATTCTTGGTTCTATCATTCTTCTATGGTTCATCCTTCATGGATTCTGGGAGAACTTAGAGGTTTCGGGGTCCCTACTGAGTATCGTATACTCACCCCTTCATAGGCTATGCCCGCACTATATTGTGTTGGATGAAGACGATGGACAACACTGATCGAGGTAGAGACTTGTAGAGCTGGGCGGTACCCGGAGGTGCACCACTTGGCGAGACGTACACAAAGTAGATGGACGGACCTATGGTGCAGAGGAGGCCATCTTTACCCACCCTTCAGGTGGGGTTTCCGGAGGATGACTCAGTAGTTTCTATTTTACTTTACTGTAGTTGTACTATCTTTTCAATTTTACTAGTTTTTCAGTTGTACTTACTTACTGTTGGGCTTGTATTTACAGCTCCTTTTCCTTTCAGCACTTACTTTTGTATACAGTATTACTTAGTGCTTACTTCAGTTGCGTACTCTGTTCTTTTTGTTTACTTTATTAAAGTCAATGCTTTCTCAGCCTAGGGATTTATGCCTTTGGTGCTAGTCGCTATCCCCTGGCCTATGGAAGGCGGGATTGGGGTAGTCACAGCACGGACCCCGAGGATGGGTAGTAACAAATTGGTATCAGAGGAGTCGGTTCTACCGTAGAACTCAGGACTCCGATCATTCTTTCTGTGAATAAATAGTGTTAAGAGTATTGAGTATGGTTTTCAGTCCAGGGATTCTAGTGTTGGTGCAGCGGCCGACATATCCCTACACCAGGACTCTGACCTCAGATTTCCGACTCAGTGCACGCAAACACTAATTGCTTGTGTGTTCCAAAAGTTTTCTTTGTGATTGCTTTGTTTCAGCTCACCAGGTATACTATTTGATTGTGGCACACCTGTTTCTTTTCAGAATGGCCCCATGAAGGCAGATAGCTAGGGTTCCAAGTTACGTACGAGATGGTATCCCACCAAGCGAAGAGTCCTCGGTGCAGGGCCCCATCACAGCGGAGGCACCAGCGGTACCACTACATGCTGGGCCACCGATACCACCATCCCCAGTAGTAGAGAGTGTGCGCCTCCTGAGTGTGTTGCATGATTTCTAGTGATAGAGACCACCTAGGTTCCGCAGAGAGACGGACCCACAGGCAGGTGAGGATTGGCTGGAGGCTGTCGTCATAGTTTTCAAATTGGTAGGGACACTAGCCGACCTTATGGTGATCCTTACCGTGAGTCTTCTGCACGCAGCAACAGGTAGATGGGGGAGCCTGATGCTCTAGGTGCATTATGAGGCATCTGTACTCTAGACAGACTTCGAGGTTATCTTCCGCTCGAAGTTTGTTCCAGCCACCCTTCGTGTGGTGCGGATTCAGGAGTTACTTCATCTGTAGCGGGGTATCATGACAGTATCTCAGTACTCAGCCAGGTTCACCGACCTCTCACACTACTCCACAGATATGGTATGGGACCCATTATTCATGGCCCGGACCTTCTAGTAGGGACTCAGGCATGAGATCAAGGCTTCGACGATTCCCCTTATCATTCCGACGCAGTCGGGGGTGCTGGAGAGAGCCCTTCTAGTGGAGATTTTTCACGGTGAGCAGTCACCAGCGGTGAGACCTTCCACATGATGATACATAGTAGAGTCTCCTATAGCCGGTAGTAGACAGTTTATTCAGAGGTCCAAGTGAACCAGGCCATCAAGTGGGAGACCTCAGGATACTGGTTCGGTTGTGTGGGGTACATGAAACAGAGCTATCCTTACGAGGAGCAGGCAATGTTATGCATGCGGCGGGCAGGGCCACATGGCTTGTGACTGCCCGACCCTCCATGAAAACGAGCATCAGATAGTAGAGGGACCTCCCAAGAAGTGGAAGAGGTTTGACTGTGGTGGTCTGTTGGGAGCAGGTGGACATGGCAGAGGAGTTGGCCAAGAAGCGGGTGGTGGAGGACATTTCACGTCTCTACCACCACCACCGCCAGGAGGTCCACCTCGACCACATGGAGCTGGCAGAAAGAGGTGGGCTCAGCTCCAGGCAGTCGAGGCCTATGACCACGGCGCACCTAAGATGATTCGAGGTACTATCTATGTTTACTCCACCCTTGCTGCAGTACTTATAGACATAGGTGCGAGTCATTCTTTTATTACCGCTATCTTTGTTCGGAGCTCGGAGATTCTGACAGAGCCGTTGGCTTAATCCTTATGGTTAGAGACTCCTATGGGAGAAGACTCAATAATTACGCACTGGTGCCGGTAGTGTGAGGTTACTCTAAGAGGCGAGAGCTTCAGCTGGGATCTTCTTGTACCAGCGTCTAGGCCTTACGACGTCGTCTTGGGTATGGACTGGTTCTCCACGGTTCAAGCTCAGATTGACTGTATTAGGCACAATGTGTAGTGTGCCTGCATGGATGGGACCAGGTTCACCTTCACTAGTAAGAAGGGAGCCTTTACAGCACAGGATGGACTTATGAAGATGAGAGGGCAGCTCATCACACATTAGTTGGCTAGTCTCATCCCCAAAACGGTTGATGTGAGGAGTCCGAATTTTTTTGTTGTGGTGGATTTGTATGAGGATGTTTTTCCTGACTATGTTCCAAAACTACCTCTTCACTGAGAGGTAGACTTCTACATTGATTTTTACCCTGGGACAGCACCGATATCTACTCCAGCATATCAGATGGCTCTCACTGAGCTTCGTGAGATGCGGGTACAGCTGGAGGACTTGCAGGGAAAGAGATTTATCCGACCCAGTGTTTAACCCTGGGCATCTCCAATTTTGTTCACCCAGAAGGTGGATGCGAGCTTGCGACTGTGTCTCAACTACCATCACCTGAATCAGGTGACTGTGAAGAACAAGTACCCACTCCCGATAATTGACGACCTCTTCGATCATCTCAAGGTAGCACGATGGTTCTCAAAGATAGACCTCAGGTTAGGCTATCACCAGCTCAGAGTTCAAGATGAGGATGTGAAGAATATGACCTTCAGGTGTCATTATGGCCACTACGAGTTCTTGGTTATGCCCTTCAGTGTAACCAACACACCAACAATGTTCTGAAGTCTCATGAACATGATCTTCTATCCTTACCTCAATCGTTTTGTTGTAGTCTTCATCGATGACATACTGATTTACTCGACTACTGAGGAGGACCACACCTACCATTTGCGGGTAGTACTGGAAACACTCCAAGAGCACCAACTTTATGGTAAGCTCTCGAAGTGCCAATTCTATATTCGAGAGGTTCAATTCTTTGGACATGTTATCTTGGAGGACAGAGTTGTAGTGGATCCAGTGATGATCGAGGCAGTGCTTGCTTGGGAGCCACCCAGGAGTGTGATGGATGTACGATGTTTCCTGGGTCTGGCAGGATACTATTGGAGATTTGTGCCAGACTTTTCGAGATTTGCAGCACCACTTTTAGCTTTGATGAAGAAGGGTAAACCCTTCGTATGGTCAGATATATGTCAGTAGAGCTTTTAGGAGATGAGGCAGAGATTGACTAGTGTTCCCATCTTGAGGATACTGGAGGAGGACATAGGGTACGTAGTTTACTGCGATGCATCAGGGACCGGACACGGGTGTGTCCTAATGCAGGAGAGATCAATGATCACGTATGGTTCATGGTAGTTGAGACAACATGATCAAAACTACGCTATCCATGACCTGGAGTAAGCAGCAGTGGACTTCGCCTTGAAGATGTGGTGACACTATCTGATGGGCGAGTGTTCTACGGTCTACTCTGACCACCAGAGTCTCAGGTACATCTTCTCACAAAAGGACCCAAATCTAAGAGCGGTGATGGCTCGAGTTCCTCCAGGACTATGACTTCGAGATAGTCTATAATCCTGGTAAGGGGAACGTTGTAGAAGATGATCACAGCAGGATATCGGGCATTCAGCTTCTAGGAGAGGCAATAGAGCAACTGGCCGCGCTACAGATATCCTTTGTGGATAGAGATGGAGCAGCCTTTTTGCAATCTCTCACAGTCACTCCTCCACTTCTTCAGTGAGTCAGAGAGGCGCAATGTGGGGAAGTTTACTGTGAGACACGACGTGCTCAAATATCCTCAGTACAGGCACATTATGGATTTTCTGAAGGTGGGAAACACGTCATCCTCTTCAAAGGATGTACCATGGTACCAGTTTCACTACAGGAGGAGGTGTTGAGGGAGTTTCACACTTCCCCTCTAGCGGTACATCCAGGAGTGGAGAAGATGTATTAGGACCTCAGATGATAGCACTGGTGGCTGGTTATGAAGAAGGTTGTAGAATAGTTTGTATCACGGTGCCTCACTTGTCAGCAAGTGAAGGTAGAGCACCAGGTACCAGCAAGCTTGGTACAACTCTTAGAGGTTCTGAAGTGGAAGTGGGATGGGATATCCAAGGATTTCGTAATGGGGCTTCCACACACATCCAGGAGTCATGACTCTATCTGGGTGATTTTCGACCGACTCACCAAGTCGGCCCACTTCATACCGATCAGAGAGCAGGGCTCATTAGAGAGCTTGGGAAGACTCTACGTTCATGAGATCGTACGAATTCATGGTGTTCCATCGACAATCATATCTGATCGATATGCTTGTTTCACTTCCTAGTTATGGAAGGCGTTACAGGAGGGTTTTGTCATGTAGCTTCACTTGAGCACCGCCTTCCATCCTCAGACAAATGGCCTGACTAAGAGGACCATTCAAACTCTTGAGGACATGATTCGTGCATGTGTCCTTGACTTTTTTCATAGCTGTGAGGATCACTTACCCTTGGTGGAGTTTGCGTACAACATCAGCTACCACTCCACCATCGAGATTTCACCATACGAGGCACTATACGGACGACCTTACAAATCACCTCTGTGCTAGACTGACCTAGGGGAGTCATCACTTGTCAGATCGGAGATGGTGCAGTCTACGGCGGAGAAGGTGCAGATCATCCAGGAGCAGATGAAAACTACACGGAGCAGATAGAAGTCATATGTTGATAAGAGATGGAGACCACTGGAGTTCGAGAATGGTGTCCACGTTTTCTTAAGAATCTCACCTCGACGAGGTCTACGGAGATTTGGACGAGGTAGAAAGTTGTCTCCATGATTAATTAGATCATTCCTGGTCCTCAATAGAGTAGGTGAGGTGGCTTACCGCCTGGCCCTTCCACCTCAGTTGCATCGGGTTCACGATGTCTTCCATGTATCTTAGCTAAGAAGATAGGTGCACTACCCATCCCACATCATCGACCATGGGGATCTGGACATCAACAAAGGGGTACATTCACGGAGGTCCCAATAGAGATCGAGGATCGATAGGAGCAGGTCCTACGTGGACGGTTGATTCCTCTGGTGCGCATTCGCTGGCAGCACGAGAACCTCCAGGAGAGCACATGGGAGCGAAAGGCTCAAATGTGTGCTCAGAATCCCCATTTGTTTCCCTAGTGTGATTTGTAGAATTACTGGGAAGTAAAGCCCTGAGGTTGGGTAACATAAAGATCCGGAAATTTCAAGGAAATTTTTTTCTTAAATTCTTTGAAATTTTACGAGTACGCAGTTTCTGATGGCACCTGATCTTGAGGGCCGGTGTTCCCAGAATAATTTTCAGATGTTTTGTTTGGGTACGTTCAGTAAATGTATGTGTGGGTTTTCTAATCTTTTGAACCAGTTCTCGGAACTGAAATCTGAGGACACCGATGAATTCGCATCACCGATATTCTCTTAAGAGGGATTTTACCGCAGTTGCGTTTTGTACAGGTTGAAAGTTAATTTTGCGGATTTGTAACAAATTAAATAAAATTGTTGTTTGGCACAATTTTATTTTTAATGGTGGTTATTTTCCTCCAAATAGGATTTAAATGTGGGGACCACACCCCACATAACCTCCCATGGGTGGATAAGAGTGGTGGGGTCCAAACGAGCCCTAACCCTTTAACTCCCCATTAACTCCCCTTTATCTCCCCTTAATTAATTTGCAACTTTTTCCTTTAATTATGGTGGAGCCTCTTCCACCTCCCACTTGTTTTCATTAATATGACAACAACTTGAATTAATTATTTGAACTCCACAAATTAATTAATTAATTTAAGTGTTTGGATTTTGAAAAACATGTGGGAATAAAATAATATCCTAAGCTATTATTTTGTTTGGGGGGGCACTTGTTCTGTTGTGGAGGCTCTGGAGAGTTAGAAGAATAGAGTTCTTCTCTCGACGAAGAACACCATTCTTCCATGAAGAACATCTCCAACGAAGAACGTGAAGAACTTCTCCAACAACGCACCCTCTTCAGATGCACCCCGACGTCAATGGAATCGACATCTGTATTCTGTGACGCCAGACATTCGCGACGCTCGTCTTCCGCGGCTCGTTGACATGTACTGTTCTTGAAATCGAGTTAGTGGTTTGTATAATTTTAATTGAATAACTTGTACAACATTCTTCATTGAATTTCATGAATTATCTTTGACCATCTACTATCGCTTAATGCGGAGGGCACAGGCCAAACGAACATGGCCCAACGACCCTCCGTTTATCCTTGTTTTTATTCACGATGGAGGCGGTGATGGAAATGGTGGCGATGACTGAGGGCAGCAAAGGAAACTTTGGTCATGCGCTGGCCCGTTAGAGGACAGAGACACTGGGTGCCGTGTAGGCGGATGAGACCATGGGCCGCATCCAAGGGTCTCTCGGCCGAGGAAGAACCGTTCGGTCCTTCGACCGGCTGGAGAATCGCGGCACGTGCTTTCATGAGCCGCTTCGGCGGGCGAACCGGCCGGCAGGCGGCCGGCTAGGTTGAAGAAGGTTGCGGCCCCCGAAGGTGCCGCATGGGAGAACAGTGACCCGCCTGTGCGGGCCGCTCGCACCAGAGAAGACTGGTCAGCTTCGGCCGGCCGGGCAGGAGGGGTGGCGCTGCTCAGCGCCACCGTTTCAGAAAACCGGGGGTCGCGCCCCCCGATCTGCTTGGCCAGCTTTCCGGGCTATAGCCCACTGGTCCGGGCCGTGCCCCATCAGTCCGGTCCGACCCCTTAGTTGGTTCGGACCCGCCGAGCCAGGACGGGCTGACCCGCTAGCCAGCCAGGCTTGACGGGTCGGGCCCGTTTTTCTTAAATGCAAATAACTTCTTAACCGTGCGTCCAATCGACGCGCCATCTGCGGCACTGGGACCCTTACGATGAGGTGGTACTTTTGAGATACTCTAAGTTAGTTTTGGGAAACTTTGGAAAATTGACGGGTTTGGAACGAGCGTAATTCCAACCGGGCCCCTAGAACGGAAAAGCCAATAACTTTCAGACCGTGTGTCCGTTTGACGCGCCGTCTGTTGCATTGGGTTCCTTTTGATGAGACAGAACTTCGGGATACATCAAATCTGGACTTCGTTAAAGTTGATGTATCGACCCCCTTTTCTCGAGGAGTGGACCCTCTCGGAATCAATCGTGTCGTATGCAGGAACCCTAGAACTGTCTGCGACTTCGTCGACTAATGTACTAGAATCCTCCATGGGTTCGACAGCAATGACTACCATAATGGAATCCTCTGTGGGTTCGACGTCGATGACTAATATTCTTGTATCCTTTGTGGGTCCAACAGTATTGACCTCTGTACTTGTATCCTGTGTGGGTATGACAGAGTAGTTGGTATTGTATCCTGTTTGGGATTGATAGCTTAGCTGGTCTTGTAACCTATGTGGGTCTGACAGCTTAGGTGAATCAGTGACTACATCTGATCATCTCTATCTCTATACGAAAGTTGTATACCTATGTCAGCTGAGTCTTGACTTTCAATCATTATCATCAATGTGATTGACATCTTTCCTGCGTGGACTGGGTTGTGATTGGGCTCGAGATTTAGAGCCGAACTGAGATTGATAACTTGGGTATATGTATAGGCATATACCTAAGTAGGGTTTGTTGATTCTTCGTGGTTGTATATTTCTTCTGTGGTTTATCCATCATGTATTCTGGGAGACCTTCGGGGTCTCGGGGTCCCTACTGAGTATCGTATACTCACCCCTGCATGGCCTATGCCTGCACAACGTTGCGATTGATGCAGACGATGAACAACACTGATTGAGGTAGAGACTTATAGAGCTGGAGAGTACCCGAAGGTGGACCACATGGCGAGACGTACACGGAACAGATGGACAGACCTGTGGTGCATAGAAGGCTATCTTTACCCACCCTTCTGGTGGGGTTTCCGGAGGACTACTCAATAGTTGTTGTTTTACTTTTCTACAGTTGTACTTGCTTTTCAGTTTTACTAGTTTTTCAGTTGTACTGTACTTACTGTTGGGCTTGTATTTCTGGCACCTTTTTCTTTCAACACTTACTTTTTTATATAGTATTAGTTAGTACTTACTTCAGTTGTGTACTCTGTTGTGTTTTTTTTACTTTCTTAAAGGCAATTTCTTCCCAGCCTAGGGATTTATGTCTTTTGTGCTAGTCGCCAACCCCTAGCCTATGGAAGGCAGGCTTGGGGTAGTCACGGCACGGGCCCGGAGGACAGGTCGTGACAACAATACTTTTTGAGTAATATATTTCCCTCTATGTATGAGAAATCATATGGGACATAGAGATCACATTTGAGTCCTCTTAATGTAGAAGATACTTTTACACCCACACTTGAACTATTCCATCTAAGAAAGGTCCATATCATGGATTCAATGATGAAGTGATGGTTCAAATTTCATGGCGATAACCTTCTCTCAAAAGTATTTCAATATCAATAAATATATATGATTATAATACCTTCATATAAATGATTTTTACCTCACCTATACACTAAGAAATGAAAATGTGGTTTTTAATTCTCTTAGTATGAATATATTATTGCATACCTTTAAGGAAGTGGGTGAATTGTGGAAATTGATAACCCTCTTTGCTCAAATTAAATTAAAGGTAAATAAATTGAAGGAAAAATATATATTCTAGTATCAACATAACCTTTATCTTTTTAAATTATTCATTAAGAGAACCCAATAAATGAAAAGTTCTAGTGTATCAGGATGACCTTATATGGTTAGGAGACCCCCTGTGAGTGGACTTTATCTATCAAGGTAATCATCTATTTTAGGAAATATTAGGATAGTAGTGATCAATTATTTTCATCACTATAATTCCATAATTTATCCCGGAGAAACCAAGATATACTATAACATGAGGGGTCATTATTGGTATTCTAGTAGGAGAGGTGATTTACTGGATTCTGTGTTGTGATTCTATATCCATCAATAGGTTAAATAAAATAATCAGAAATCTTATGGTTTACATCAGCCTCATTTTATACCAACCATGATATAGGGTGGTATCTCCATGGAATAAATAACTAGGCCTCCTCATATCCATTGGGACAAGAATTCTATATGGGTTTTGATTATCTTTTCAACTGATTAGTTGATTTCATCACAATCAATGATAACCTTAAGTTGGAAGGATGTTATATGTGTGGGATGACATGAGAATTAAATGAGATATTTATATACTATCATATATGATTGAGATCCTTTATTACCCTTCTGATTTTGTAATGACCTCTAAGATTTCATGGATTCCCAAGTGAAATTAAACACATCATGTCATCCCTAAACAAATTAATCGATAGAGTGGGAAATAAATATTATTTATAAGGTTCTTAGTTCTTATGTATTTGATTTTGGAATCACGGGGGATATTGATATTTCATTGGTTGTGTTCACTTATAATAAAAACTATAATTCATATATTAGAATTTATCCTTTTGTGTCTCTATATCATCATAAATTCTTTTCTCTCATCCGTTGAACTATTTTGTGTGAGGCTTCTCTAGTAAGACTTAGTATTGTTCAGAAGATGAGAGGAAAGATTCATGTGATCTGGAAGTGATTGGTGACAACTCAAATCCACCATAAATATTAGGTTAATTATCATAATTAACCATTATAATTATAATTTGGGGACTATGTATTTTTGAAATTTTCAACCCAATTGGGTCACTGATGGATTAAGAAGCAAGGGAATCATACCCTAAGTAATTTGTTTTCCTTCACTCTCACAAAAAGGACCGAGGCTATATTATATTGAATGAAGATACCTTATTAGTTTATTTTTATTGATAATTTTTTTCATCTCTCCTAGATAAATAAGTTTCATCATGATCTATCCCATGTGTTTATCTAAGAAGAGATTTAATTGTATTCAGATGTATCAATGGCTAAAAAGCCAATACATATTTTCAACACACAAGATAATGTGTTTCACTAGAAATATAACCCATTGGTTAATTTATTTGGTATATTGAGTCTGATTCTCACGAGATAGGGAATAATATATATTAAATGATGGAGGAGTGTTATCGCCTCTTGAATGATCATCCATCTTCAATTTATCATTCTAAGGGGGGGAAAGTGATATTATGGGGATAATTTCCACACCCATATTTTCATTCTCTAGTATGTTGTCTATTTTTAATTGATTTTGGTTATTATTTATTTATCTATAATTAGATTCCTTTAAATTATAAAAAAAGGAGTCTGAAAAAGGTGTAGGGTTATCACAAAGATAGTGTTAACCATGCACCCAGAATGTGAAGAGGGAGAGTAGGTTTCTGGTAGTTTCACAAAATTTCTTCTCAATTTCATAAACTATGTATTCAGGCCTTGTATATTACACTTAAGTATGGGGTTTATGTCTAGTTGTTATTAGATGATTATCTTATGGATTTTTAAACCCTGTAGGATACAATTTTTTTGTAGAAAATGTGAAAATACTATTCTAAACCCACATGAATAAAAAATATTTCGCTTTTGTTTCTCCCCATTGTAACTGTCAAGTGAATGGTTGTTGAGATCCTAGTTTTCCACTCCTTCCACCCAATTTCATGAAAATTTTGGTCAATATTCTTCCAAAAAACTTCAAGTAAGTTGATTCCTTCTTTATCCTTAATTTTATAACATTCTTTCTCAATTTGTTCTTCATCCCTTAGTGTTATGGTGACCCGTGTTTCATGTTTCATGAAATTTATTAAGGATTTTGTGATGTTACAAAAAAATTTCTACTACTAAGGATCTTTTCTCCCTACTCTTAGTGAATTTACTTCATTATCTAGTAATGAAGTCAATATAAAGTATGTGTTTTGATGGATTTACTTTGTTTTAATAACCCATTGTGACCAACCATTACATTTTATATTTTAAACTATTTTAAATTATTTTATATCAATAATGAGCTATAATTATATGGTAATATTGTTTTCAATTTTTTCTATTTTGTTATGAGTGATAAATATGATTTCTGAAGAATGTTTTGTATATATAAAAAATGGAGTTTCCAATTTTTTGATTGATAAAATTGTTCATTAAATGGAATGGGTTTTATGATATATCTAACATGGTTATTCCTCATGAAAACCTCAAAGTATTTGATTGGAATTCTAAGACATGTTTATGCTAGAGATTGATTCCATTATACCTAGACAATGATCCTTAGTGTAGTCTTCCACTTTGAGTAGTGTATAAGGTTCTAGTTTAGTATAAAACACTATCTATTAACCAATAATTATATTGATATTATTATATATGGATTACTATGAGGATCCTAGAAGAAATTATTCTCAGGGTACCTAGCGAATATCCCTTGATGTTGGGTTTAAAATAGATATTTATTCAGAAATTTATTTTCAATCTTAATCATTAAAATAATTTTTATATATTTCTAGTTCTTAAAAATGATTGGTGTTTCATCATATGATTATATTAAAACAAATATGATTGGATTATCTAAAATAGGTTTCTAATTGGAAAAATGGTGAGATTCTGCTGGCCTAGTTATTCTCACACCCTGTATACACTTATTTCATATTTTTGGACCTTCTTTTGAGATATCTTGGTAAAGAAAAGTCACCGCTTTGTGGTGGTGGATATTCTTGCTAGCTGAGCATGGGATGGTGGTGGTGACATTGTATAAATTTATCTTGTATGTCATATGAAGATGGGTAACAGTCAGTTTTTTTATTTTATGTTTTGAATTATAATAAACATATATTTTTATATCGCCTAATCAGATTCCATCCCATTTTACATTAATTTTGGATCTCTTCCTTATGTATATTCATAATTCAATATTTGTTTATGTTAGGGATTATTATTAATTTTTATGGTCTATTTGGATTAATTTATATGATTTTACAGGTGTTCATTTGGTTTTTATTTTTTTATATGGATGCATGGATTGATAATATATAATGACATAATTCCATGTAATCATTATTAAAAATTATTATATTATTTTTATTTCTTTTTGAAACCACACCCAATAGTGAATCTATGTTACTTAGGAACTGGTTGTCATCCCATGGTAATCGAGAACTCCCTTTAGGACTTTTTGTGTGTAAGAACCCGAATCTTTTTTTCAATATGTTTTTCCTTTTCTAGTATTTTTTGAGAAAAATTGGAAAATCATGAAAATTTTTGAAGTACACACCATGAACTTTATGAGTACACTCTGTGTACTGTGATGCCATTAGAGGTCGTGTGCTAGTCGTGTCATGTCCACACACATGGTCGTGTGGGAGTGACTTGGAGGCCTCCTAAAGTGGAGTACGAAAAAGGAGAGTACATGTCGTGTACTTCAAAAGTACACGTTGTGTACTTTCTTTTTTCATTAAATGTGTCGGGGTCGCGTCTAATCACTAGAACACACTCCTTTTAGGTCCATTTCGACCGAGAGCACCGTACTACCATAGATTATCGACGAGCCCCTGAGCGCGCGTCCGTCCTGTGAATCAAACACTGTCAGTTGCATTGGAATCACATCAGTGAGTTCTTCCTTCTCCCAGAGCATCATTTTACAATTCTTCCTCTTTTCCAAGTTATTTTGGGTTGAAAATTTTATACATTTTCGTAGATCTATGGCATTCTAATGCGATTCAAGCCTCTTGGTTCAAGTATAGTGATCTCCTAACCCCGAGGTAGGTTTTTTGTGCCTTTCTATAGGAATTATTTGAGTTTATGTGAAAATTTTCCCAATACCCATGAACGAGGTTTTGCACATTTACCGTTTTAGCCCTATTATTTATCTACTATGCGGGTATGCTTGAGTAGATGATTATTGTTTGTGAATATGGTAAATTTTTGTGCTTTGGATGTATTTTCCATGCATGTGTTCCCTGTTTGGACCTTTGGGTCTTGATTTCCTGTTAAGCTACTGGTTATCATTTCCATGCCTAGTATTGTAGGATGGTGTGATTGTGGTTATATTATTTTGTTGAGATGTGAAATTATTGCCATGTATTTCTTGAGGTTTACTTGGGCCGAAACGCGATGCTATAGTTTCCTGACATACACAGGGCCGTGAGAACCTGGTTTATAGACCATAGAGAGAATTTATGTAGAGGGATTCTTCAGAGAGTCTTTATAATTATACGATGTGAGAACACAGGGGGAATTGACATTGATTGATTCCCCAGAGTGTCTATAGTTCCTCAACGTGGCCATAGGGAGAATTGGCATTGAGTAATTTTCCAGAGTGCCTTTAGTACGATATGAGACTATAGGGGGAATTGATGGTGAGTGATTCCTTATAGAGTCTACACATTAGCAGAACCAGAGGGGTGAGACTTTGTGTGCTACCTATAGGGTTGCTTGTACTTAATGGGTTGGAACAGAGGGGATAGTGTATGGGTACTTCTTAGAGGGTTACCTGTTGTGTTATCTGTTTTTCGGTTGCATGTTGTGTGGTGTTTTTAATGTTTAAAACTGTGGATTTTTTACTACTTAGTGCTTTCATATTTATTGTTCTCTGTACTTTTACCTTCCATATACTCACTAATTTTTAGGCACAGATCTTCAGGTGGTTGCCTACTAGGATTTAGTCTCACACTCTATTTGGGTAATGCTTTTTGGCCCAAACAGATTATGTTGTCGCAGGTATAGATAATGGCATGCGTCCTTCTACTTCAGGTACTTGACTTGTTGTGGAGCTGGAGGGCATGGGACCAAGCTATGCCCTGTGATGCTGAGGAGTTTATCTGTTTTATTTTTCACTTTGGTTTAGCACTGTTGTATTATATCATTGTGACTTGTTTGTCTATTTTTTTATACATTTGTATCATGCATCACTTTATATATGTGTTCTCCAGTTTATACTTACAGCCTTATATTGTTACTGATGTATTCTATTATTACTACTTAGGATTTAGTATGTATTTGTTTACTTCCATTGTGTACCCTTCCAATGAGGGCATAGTTTCCCCACAATCACACCCAAGGCCCTCACTGCTAGTCGGCAGCCTTTGGCATTCGGGGAAATGTGCTTGAAGCTATGTGACCAACTGGGTACGGGGCGCCTCTGGGTGGCTTCCAGAACCGAGACATTACAAAGTGGTATCAAAGGATTATTTTCTCTTGATTTACTGTTTGGAGCCTTTAGCCTAGGATAGGAAGGAATAGGTACTTGGTAATAAGCTGTGGTCATGAGTAGCTAACCCGTGTACAGGGAATAGCCAATCTACCTCGTTTATTTCAATTTATTATGGTTTTGCAAGTTTATGGTTGATTTGATTTCACCTTGAGTGATTCACGCAATTTTTGCTTTTTATTTTTGATGTTATTGAGGTTCTATTTCTGTCACAACCTGATAAAATGAGGGTATTCCATCTCATGCATCATATAGGCACTTGTTATAAATCACATGTCATACATTCTTGCCTTGCCATTTAGGGTGCATTAGCGATTTCATGTTGTTGTGATAGATGTTGTGTAGAATATTCATGTTTTTGTGATAGATGCCTTGATAAAATACCTATTGTTTGATAGGGTATTGTTAGTGTAAGGTTTTCTTTGAAGGAACACCAAATTTTGGTTCCTGAGATGTTATGGGCCCTCATGGACAGAAATTTGGTGGATCATTGACTTGCTACATTGTTATAACATGTTTAAGATTCCAAGCTTTGATTCACAGGGAGTATGGGCCCTCACGGATCGGAATTTGGCACTTTCAGTGTTCGTTTCAGTGTTTTATGGGTTCTGGAGTAGTTTCTGAGGATTACTGTCCAGAAAAACTCAGAATACACGTTGTGTAGTGTTAAGTACATGCCATGTGTTCTTCTGTTCAGGAAGAAACTGTCTTTCTTAAGTACATGTTGTGTACTCTATGTATGTGTCATGTAGTCTCTGGTCATGTCATAGGCTGTGTGGGTGGAGACATACGATGGGAAAAATCTTGAGTGAATACATTGTGTATCTTCCTTACATGTCATTTCATTTCAACCCAGTTCCCACCCGTGTCACTAACAACATAGTTTGGCCGAGTCATGTCTAATACACATTGTGTTCCACCTAAACATGTCGTGTAGTCTGACCTAGGTACCTGGCCATGTCATGACCAACACGGGTTGGTATTATCCTTTCACATACATGTTGTGTTCGTCTGGAACACGCCATGTAGTGTCAGCCGTGTGTCAGGTTGTGTCACTAACAACACGGGCCAGGTGAAGCTTGTCTAGTACACGTCATGTCTATCATGTACACGCTGTGTAGTCTTGACTTAGGAGAGACATGTGGCTTAACTGTGTAAAACGACTCAGGCATGGGAAGAGGATTCAAGTACACACTGTGTGTTAAGACAACACGCCATGTGTTTGGGGTTTTACACGACCAGTTTAGGCAGAAGTACACGCCCATATGAATGACTTATAGGAACATGTCGTGTAGTAATTGTACACACCTTGTAGTCATGCTTTGTAAAACTTGAATGCTTTCTTTCTCAAGTTACCCTCTTACAATCCTTGTTTTCATTACTTGATAACCTTGATCTAAGGTGTGTGCTTGACCTTGCAGAGTCATGCCACCGAGACGTCCTATGGTTGTGTGTCATCTGTTGGGCGGCAATAACACACCGGACATGGCTGATCAGGGACAACCTATAGATCCTTCAGTTGTACCATCCTTCACACCAACCATTGTACCTGACATAGGTGTGGATGCATAGTTCAGGGAGGGCTTTCTGAGGATGATGCAGACCTTTTAGGGAGCACCGCCTCCTGCACCGTCAATGGCTGATGTGACGCGGGTCTTCCCACAACATCATCCTCCTAATTTCTCAGGGGATTGAGGACCCCAGGCTGCAGAGTAATGGCCATAATCCATGGTGACTATATTTGAACATCTGGAGACACCTCCAGATGGGAGGGTCAAGATCGATACCTATATGCTTCGGGACTCTGCCAAGAGGTGGTGGGATGTGATCACACAGGCATGACACCAGCAGGTTATGGCTTGGGATGAGTTTTAGTGCATCTTTTATTACTACTTCTATCTAGAGACCTTGAGGGATGATCTAGCCCGATAGTTTATGAGCCTTGAGTAGGGTACCGTATCGGTTATGTATTATTCCTCTCTTTTCACTGAGCTTCAGCATTTCACACCCATCCTGGGAAGATATGGGTTATTCCTGACTAAGAAGTTTAAGGATGGCCTCAGACAGGACATCCGCTCTTCGGTGAATATCTTTAGGTTGACTTCCATAGCTTCCATCGTCAACCAGGTACTGATCACGGAGCATAATTTGAGGTAATCCAGAGTTGTGAGCCAGGGAGGGTCGACATCCTGAGTTAGTGCTTCACCAGCTGATAGCCGGAAGCGCCGCAAGGAGACTACACGAGCAGATCTGAGTAGGTGGGATGCATCTTCTGGTAGCCAGGTGGTGTGCTATCAGTGCGGGAGAAATGGGAATATGAGGCCGCACTGCCCGAGAGGTTCAGTGGAGTGCCGATATTGCAGTAAGTTGGGACACCATAAGCATTTCTGTCAGGTCTTCTCACTAGCAGCTAGTGACCAGGGTTCATTTATGACTCCTCGTATAGGAGAATCTCCACCAGTTTCTCACTAGTCTGGGAAATGGATTACTTTCGGCCTTTCAGGCTGAGGTGGAGGTCATGGTTGCGGTGTTCAGTCACTAGGCTACTAGCGAAAGCAAGGTGGATCCTATCAGATTAGTCAGGAAGGGTCACAGGTCTGCGGAGCTATCCAAACATTTTCAATGGAGCAGACCCATCAAGAGCAAGATCCCATACCTTCTACAGTTCGAGGTACGATCCTAGTTGCCTCAGTTTTATCTTTAGCTCTTTTCGATACTAGTGCTACACATAGCTTTATATCTCTTGCATTTTTTGAGATCCTTGGGCTTTACATCTTTTCTTCTGCTGATACCTTGTCACTAGACACTCTGTTGGGGACAAGAACGATGAGTGTACGTCAGTGTAAGGAGTGACTTCTAGAGGTTGGTGGGTGTCACTTTCTATGGGACATCTATGTCCTAGAAATGATAGGCTATGATTTCATTCTCAGAATAGACTGGTTAGTTCCCTTCTAGGTAGTCATGGACTGTTATCGCCACAGGGTGAGTTTCACGTCACCATAAGGTGAATCTTTTCTTGATAAGGGAGAATGGGATGTTTAGGAGAGCAGAGAGGGTCCATAGAATCATGGGTTGGGAGGAGTTATAGCCTAGATTGCTAGTCTTTATCTGGATGATCAGGGGACTTCATAGTTAGACTTTCTTCCAATGGTGGATCGTTTCAGGGATATGTTTCCATAGGACTTTTCAATTTTGCCTCCGGAGCGTGAGGTAGACTTTTCTATTGAGCTTGTTCCAGGAGTGGCACTGGTGTCCGTTCCTCCATATAGGATGGCCACACCTGAGTTGCAGAAGATCAAGAATCAGTTGGAGGAGTTGCAAGCAAAGGGTTTCATCCAACCCAGTACTTCTCCTTGGGGTTCGCCTGTCCTGTTCGCGAAGAAGGTATATGGTACCCTAAGGCTATGTGTGTATTATCAGATGTTGAACTAGTTGACAGTTAATAACTGATATCCTTTACCAAGGATGGATAATATCTCTGATCAGCTTTGAGGAGCCCAGGTATTCTCGAAGATTGACATGAGGTATGGTTATCATTAGTTGTGCATTAGACAATCAGATATACCTCTCAAAGCCTTCAGGATCATGTATGGTCTATACGGATATATGGTTATGTCGTTCGGTCTCACGAACGTGCCTACAGTTTTCATGGAACTGATGAACTAAGTGTTCCATCCATACTTGGATTTGTTCATGGTTGTCTTTGTGAACGATATCTTGGTGTACTCTCACACTCAACACGGCCATTCCACACATCATGAGATCATTTTTAGTATACTAAGAGGGGATTTGTTCTATGTTAAGCTCTCAAAGGGCCACTTTTGGATGGATCAGATTCACATCCCGGGTCATGTCATCTCAGAGACCGGAGTGTCAGTAGACCCAGATAAAGTGAAAGCAGTAGTTTCCTAGGAGTAGAAGAAGAACATCTTTGAGGTATGATGTTTTCTAGGGCTGTATGGATACTATAGGCAATTCATACATGACTTTTCATGCTTAGCAGAACCACTGACGAGTCTGACTAAGAAGGGTTCAAAGTTCTTGTGGTCAGATTCTTGTGAGGCAGCCTTTCAAGAGATGAATGGGAGGTTGAATTCAGCAACGATAATAGTCTTTCCAGAGCAGGGAAAAATCAATATTGTTTATTGTGATTCATTAGGTATCGGACTGGGAGCTATGCTTATGCAGGGATATGGAGTAGTCGCGTACGGGTCGCAGTAGTTGAGGCCACATGAGAGGTATTACCCGACGCATGATCTGGAGTTTTCAACTGTTGTTCATGCCCTATGATGTTTGAGACATTATTGTTTGGGAGATCATTTTGTGGTTTTCACCTACCAAAAAACTCTCAAATACATCTTCACACAACGTGATCTAAATTTGAGACAGCACAGGTGGGTTTAGTACCTACATTACTTTGACATTGATCTTGCCTATACGCCTGGGAAGGGCAATGTAGTGGCTGATGCATTGAGGAGGAGGACTCAGATACATGCAGTTCAGGAGACTAGTATTGAGTGGTAGCTTAGGGATATGTTCTCTAAGATTCATTTGGAGGTGAACGACAAAAAAGGGTAGACTTTTCTATCTTCTATAGAAGTTACCTCTACTCTTCTTTATCGATTTTGTATGGGGAATCTATCAGATTCTGAAGGCTTATTCCTAAGGGAGAGTTTTTCATGAGAAGACCCTATTCCTAGATGGACCATAGGTGAGGATGGGATCTTGCATTTCTAGGGACGCGTATGGGTACCATCAGATATACACGAGAAGCTGATGTGGGATTTTCATTCCCCAATTTGGGTAGTTCATCTTGGTGTCACCAAAATGTATCGTGATCAATGTCGTCTGTATTGGTGTCCAGGCATGAAGAGGGACGTTGCTAGTTTCATCATGAAGTGTTCCACTTGTCAGCAGGTGAAGGTGGATCATTAGCGACTAGCAGGGCTTTTACAGCAGTTACCCATTCCTGAGTGGAAATGGAATGACGTCGCGATGGACTTCGTGACCAGTTTTCCGAGGTCGCCTTGTGGGAATGATGCAGTATGGGTGTCCATTGACAGACATATGAAGGTTGATCACTTCCTACTGATCAAAGAAACCTTCAGTGTTGAATAATTGGGATGGTTGTACATCTAATAGATTGTATGTCTGCATGGAGTTCCACACTCCATCATTTCATACAGAGATGCACATTTTACTTCCCGGGTTTGGCAGGGGCTACATAAAGCCTTAAGTACATAGGTACTTTTGATTACAGCTTACCATCCTCCGATAGATGGCCAGTCTAAGCGTACGATTCAGGTACTTGAGTATATTCTCTGAGCATGCATTCTGGATTTTGGAGGTTCTTGGGAGAATCAAATACCTATTTTGGAATTTTCCTACAATAATAGTTTTCAAGAAACTATTCAGATGACACCTTATGAGGCTTTGTATGTTAGGCCATGCCGATCACCCTTATGTTGGCTGGAGGTAGGAGAGGAAGCTTTTCTGGGACCTCGTCTTGTTCTGGAGACCACGGAGTAGATAAAGATGATTTAGAAGAGGATGGCTATTGCGCAGTCTCGACAGAATTCTTATGTTGATCAGTGTAGATGACCTCTGGAGTTCGAGGTCGGGGATCGAGTATTCTTTCATGTCACACCGAGGTTGGGACACAATAGGATTATGATATAGGGTAAACATTCGCCAAGGTACGTCGGGCCGTTTGAGGAGTTGGAGAGAGTTGGGCCAGTTGCCCATCGGTTGCAGTTACCTCTAAGGTACCAAACTATGCATGATGTTTTTCACGTTTCTCAGCTCCGACGTTACTTTTTAGAACTATCTCATGTCTTTCAACCCAAGGAGTTTGAGCTCTAAGTGGATGCTCTGTTTAAAGAGAATCCTATCCTGATCGTCGATTATAGTACAAAGACTCTCTGTGGCCAGCCTGTTCCTCTGGTATGAGTGCTTTGGCAGCATGGGTGAGTACAGGACAATACTTGGGAGAGGGAGGCATACGTGAGATCATAGTGGCTGGAGATGTTCAGGGTTTCTTCTTCTACACCGCCTTGCTAAGGAAATTCAGGGACAAATTTATTTATGGGTGGAAGTTTGTAAGAACCCAGATCTTCTTTTCAGGTATGTTTTTCCTTTTATGGTTGTTTTTTAGAAAAAGAGGAAAATATGGATGTTTTCGAAGTACGCACCATGTACATTATGAGTACACACCGTGTACTGCGATGCCGCTGGAGTCTGTGTGCTAGCAGTGTCATGGCCACACACACGGCCGTGTGGGAGTGACTTGGAGGCCACCGAAAGAGGATTACAGAAAAGGAGAGTACACGATGTGTACTTCAAAAGTACTTGACATGTACTTTATTTGTTTTTCATTAAATTCACTAAGGTCGCGTCTAATCACCAGAACACACTCCTTTTAGGTACCGTTCAACCGAGAGAACTGTACAGCCATGGATCTTCGAAGAGCCCCCGAGCGCGCATCCATCCTCCGAATCAAACACCATCAGTTGCTTTGGAATCCCATCGGTGAGTTCTAACTTCTCCCAGAGCATCGTTTTCCAATTCCTCCCATTTTCCATGTTATCATGGGTTGACAATTTTATACATTTTTATAGATATATTGCGTTCTAAGGTGATTCAAGCATCATGATTGAAGTGTACTGATCTCCTAACCCCAAGGTAGGTGGTTTGTGCCTTTCTGTAGGAATTCTTTCAGTTTATGTGCAAATTTTACCAATACCCATGAATGGGGTATTGTACGTCTACCGTTTTAGTTCTATTATTTATTTGTTATGCTAGTATGCTTGAGTAGATGATTATTGTTTATGAATAGGGTAAATTCTTGTGCTTTGGATGTATTTCCAATGCATGTGTTTCCTGTTTGGATCTTTGGGTCTTGATTGCCTGTTAGGCTGCTGTTTATCTTTTCCATGGCTAGTATTATAGAATGGTGTGATTGTTTTTATGTTATGTTGTTAAGCTATGGAATGCTAGCCAATTAGTTCTTGAGGTTTACTAGGGCCGATACGCGATGCTATACATTCCTGAATTATACAGGGCTGTGAGAACCTGGTGTATAGACCATAGGGAGAATTGATGTTGAGGGCTTCTCCAGCGTGTCTTTATAATTATATGATGTGAGAATACATGGGTAATTGATGTTGAGTTCTTCCCCATAGTGTTTGTAGTGCCTCAACATGGTCCAAAAAGAGAATTGACATTGAGTTCTTATCCAGCGTGCCTTTTATATGATACGAGACTATAGGAGTAATTGATGATGAGTGTTTCCTCGTAGAGTCTACACATTAGCTAAACCAGATGGGTGAGACTGTGTGTACTGCCTAGAGGGTTGCTGGTACTTAAAAGGTAGGACCAAAGGGGATAGGTTGTGGGTACTTCCCAGAGGGTTACCTGTTGTGTTTTCTATTTTTTGTTGCAAGTTGTGTGGTGTTTTGAATGTTTAAAACTGTGGATTGTTTACTTCTTAGTGCTTTCCTATTTATTGTTCTCTGTAATTTTACCTGCCATATACTCACTAACTGTTCGGCATAGATATTTGGGTGGTTTCCTACTGGGATTTAGTCTCACGCCCTATTTGGGTCATGCTTTTGGGTCCAAATAGATTATGTTGTTGCAGGTATAGATAAGGGAAATCACCCTGCTACTTCAGGTACTTGACATGTTGTGGAGTTGGAGAGCATGGGACCAAGCTATGGCTTGCGATGCTGAGGAGTTTATCTATTTTCTTTTTCACTTTGTTTTAGCATTGTTGGATTTCAGCATTGTGACTTGTTTGGATGTTTTTCTAGACATATGTATCATGCATCATTTTATATATGTGTTCTCTAGTTTATAATTATAGTCTTCTGATGTAACTTCTGTATGATATTATTACTGCTTCCGATTTTGTATGTATTTGTTTACTTCCTCTATTTACTTTTCCAATGAAGGAATAGTTTCCCCATTATCACACCCAAGGCCCTCACTGCTAGTTGGTAGCCTCTGGCATTCGGGGAAATGCGCTAGAGGCCATGTGACCAACGGGGTACGGGGTGCCTCTGGGTGGCTTCCAAAATTGGTATGTTACATTATGATCCATCTCAGTTATTGAATCATGGGTAGCTCGTGTTGGTGCACAAAAAAAAGCTTATGTATGAGGAAACGCTTACATGTCTTAAGCATCCAATGATGTAACCCCAAAATAAGAAATATTTTATGAAATATGTTATATATTCATCATAATATGATGATCTATTTTAACCCAATATGATTTTCTATCAAACCCCATGGTATCACTTATATCATATTTTAAAGTTTGGATCATATCATTGGGTTTTAAATGTATCTTAATTTATGATACATATCTATCATAACAATTAAATAAGAAAAATATAACAATATAATATCTAATATCATAAATCCTGGATGATTGGTCCAATTACTAACACTAAACCACATCATATTGTATATTATGATTTGGTTGGTCAAAGATAATGATACACATGTTCTTCATTATAATTGTAAAAGAACATATTGATTCATCAGTGAACATGGATTTAGTACCACTGATGGGTTTTAGAGTTCCATCATAAGATCTTATAGGTGAAAGAAAACCATTTAAAGTTCTTGTTATATTATTATGAATCAATATATAGTAAAGAATATAACATAAAGTGATATACCATTATCATAGAAAACTCCATATTTTTCGGTCGTTGATAGATTTTTGTTTATTATGATAATTATGATATTTCAAATAGGATAACTCCTCCACAAATAGTACACCGAGCATTAAAATAAATCTATTCTATAAGAGGACCCTTAAACTCAAGATGTGTGCTACCACCTTCTCCACAAAGTTAAATGGTAAACTGTATAGAAGAGAGAGCTTGATCTAAGGAATAATAATGAAATCCATCTCTAAAAGTGGGATAACATCCCTTTATATAGGCACTCTTCATATAATAAAGGGAGAAAAATGTCATCTACCATCACATTGAAGTTGATGTGTGTTACACAAAACACACAACTACTGAGAATATTATCATTTGAATATTTCAAATAATTTTTTAGGCCATAGATTAATTAATCCATCGATTCCTATCTTGAAAACTATATGGAAGACGTATAAATATCCATTCACCCTTATCATAATATTATCCCAAGCAATGATAGTGGTAGGTCATGCTTTATATGATATTAGGATATTTTAATGAAAATATGCATCACACGAAAATCGTATGCTATGAAATATTGTATATTTTATAATATGATATACCTATTTTGTATATTTTTAATAGTAGTAACATGAGTCCCATAATTTATGGCATGGAAAAAATTTCCACTCTTCGATGCATTCTAGTCACGGTGCGTAGAAAAAGAAAATTATTTTCATGGTGTAGAACAGTGGCTCACTAGGGTCATCTCACTTGGGGAGCTTCCCAATTTTTTCACCTACATATTATAGTTCACCTAAACTATTTATTTTGGTTTTCTTGATTATTTTATGAAACAAAGATAAATCATTTTGGGTTTTTGTATTTTATTTTCTAAGATAATTAAATGATAAGAAATAGGAAAATTTAGACTAAAAAACGTGAAATAATAAATAGAATTAGTTAAGAAATAAAAAATATGGTTTTGGATTAGATTTTGGCTTCAATCATTATTCTCCATTATTTTATTGATTTTTGTTTGAAAATACAAACATTAATTCTCATGATGAATTATTATTCTCTTTATTTAGAAATTTTGGAAGCATTTAATTACTAAAAAATCTCAATTCCACCTCCTCTTATAATCAAGGTTAATATCATACCATGGTTTAGTGTGTTCCATATTCCAGAACATGACCCTATCAATGTTGTTCCATATATTAGTTAGATAAACTCTATCACGTGAAGATATAACCAATGGAAATAGATAAGATAAATAAAACAAAAAGAAATTAGTTTCATTCCATCAGGTACATTCTGCACACCCATTCATGCCACTCATATTTATCACACACTTAAAATAAACATTAATTAAAAAAATAACACTTTGACCTCTTCTAGTCCAAGACTTTGGTTAGCCTCCTATTATTACGAGTAAGATATCACAATGGTGCAATGGGGAAGAAGATAAATATATAAAAAATAGAATAAAATAAAATAAGGAAAGATAATAAAAAAATAATAGATGAGAGAACATAGAGAGAGATAAAGGAGAATAATAAAATTAGAAAATATATATATATAAAGAAGAATGATATAATAATAATTAAAACAATAATAATAATTATTATTATAATAATAAGGGGGAAAGACACTTGAATTGTAAAAATGAATGGATGATTTAAGTGCAACTAAAAAGAAATTACAAAATAAAATTAAACCAATTTGATGAAGAAAAAAATTAAAAAAAAAACAATGTAGAAGAATGGGAAGCCGCATCCTGGTCCTTGGGGATTCTTCCTCATTGTGGGTTTATAATCCTCCTTTGAGATAGTGGTTTCCCCCTTTTATAGAAAATTATGTAAAGTACATTGACCTATTTATGAGGATCATAAAATCCTTAGATGAGTTCCTTGAAACTATGAGGATCTCCCTTCATGGATACTCCTACATGATCTGAGGTGACTAAAGTCACAATTGAGTCTCTTATGTGATTTCAGTGGGAAATAAATACAAGTATAGAACAGTGTTGACACCATGGAATATCCTTATGTGTTTCAAGGTGACATGGATGCCTAAATAGATTCACTCATGGGATTCAATGGTGGTTATCATGAATATAGTTAGTTGGAAGTTGTGAGTTTGTTAGTGGCAAGGGTGGAAGAAATGAATTCATCTTCCTCAGACCATCGATGTGGTCAAAGGAGCCATCAAATGATCTTCATGGTTGATGGTAATGGTGGAATAATTGGAAGAAAATGGTAGGAGGTTAGATATGTGGATAGTGAAAGGTGATTGTTTCATTGGAATACTCATTCTTATCTGGCCTTTGAGGTTGTTCGATATGCTTCAAAATGGGCTCAATGCGGTCACCTCATGCTTCATAAGTGATCTATAGTGGTGGAAGGATTTGTTGGTGAAACATGGAATGAGGATGAGTTAATTTTCCAATGGTTATGGGGGATCTCAATGTGTTGTAGTAGATATGGTGATGAAAAGTGGCGGGAAGTAGTGGATGATTCAATCTGAGGGTGTCCAAGGTGGAGTTGAGTGGAATGATGTCGATTATGTAAAAATAATGAGTATCATGAGTTTTTATCCATCCCATATTGAAATATATGCATAGGGGTATGATGGTATAAATGAAAACACCTCACTTCACTACAATAATGATGTCATTTGAGGGCCAAAGGACCCTCGTATGCCACCATAGACTTCCCCATCATGGTGATGCAATCCTCCCTCAACCACGCAGTCTTGACCATCACATGCATGTGAACTCGGGTTTCGGCTTACTTATAATCCATGTGGGGTTCACCACCCGTGGACCACTCGAACGGGATTGATTACCCCATGTACTGACACTCGTTAGGCTCTCCCTTATGTTGTTCTTGGCATGTTGGCTCACTTGGGATGGCTATGTGGCTTCATGGACTTCGATTTAGGGCTAACTAAGTTGGCTCTAATTTTTTTTATACTCTGGAAAAGAAATCATATGAATAATTTAGATAATTTTAGAACATAGTGACCAAAATTTCAAAAACACAATCAACAATTCAAACTCAATAATCTTAATTTTTTTAAACTATATTTATTTCGATATTTAAATTTACCCACTTTTGGATAAAACATTGAATTATATAGAATTTTCCATTGAAACTCATTAAGAAATCATTGAAAATTGATTAAAAATATAAACCAAATTTAGGTATGAAAAATACCCCCACACCTAAACCATGCTTGTCCTCAAGTATAAAATCTCATTGATAAATTTAATAGGGATCCCATTTTATCAATATTTAAATTCCAATGTATTAAAATAAAATGATTATAAATTTTAAATCAAACTTTCAAAATTCAAATAAAATAACCATTTAATTTCTAAATTTTTAAAGAAACAATCAGATTAATAATTTTATGTTTCCTAATTTGAAAATTATGGAAATTCTTTTTATTAATTAAAGTTCCATAATTTATTATTATCGAACATGCCAATTTAGGATATAACTTAATTTTGAATTATTTATCTCATCACTGATGATATTAATTCATTTAAATTTAATCTCATTTCATGAGAACATGCTTCTTATCCTTAATCTTTTAAAAGAACCAAAATATATACTTTGTAAAGATAAAGGAAAAACATTGATGGCATTTCAATCATGATTCAAATGACCCTAAGGCTTATGGTTGGTAGGAATTAAAAATTAATGGTCAAGGATGGGGTTAATCTCTAATGTAATATTATTGATTTCATAATTAAAACAGTAATGAAATTATACACTTTGAATTGTAAAAATTCCAGTTTCTCAAAAAATACTATCTAAAGATCATGATAAAATTAATAATAATGAAATATTAGTGCACACACTTGAATTTGTTTTCAACTTTAATAATATTTTCATAGAACATTTTCACTTTTTTTAGAAATTTACTCATATAATAAACCTCACATACGCAACCCAACCACATATAATAAAATTAATAGGTCTAGTAATTGTTATTTTTGGTTTTTCATAATCAAAACCCATTCATATAAATTTTTAGTTCTTTTTTTCAATCTCCCTTTTTTATCAAGAGTGGAAAAACAATAAAGAGTAATGAATGAATCGACAACCATTATATATCCTTATATGTATCATCCCTACACTTATTTCTTAAAATGTATTTCATCTCATCCATCATGACCCCATTCTTCTCCTCACATCAACTTAAAGATATCATTCAAAAACTAAGAGGAGGGTAGGAATTGATAAAAATGGATTAAAAGATGGATCATTCGTAATAAGTTCATTGATGGTTTATATAGATTAAACAAGGATTTATGTAAAGGTAGTATTTTTAGGATAATATATTTTCAAAATATGCCACAATAATTTTAAATGTGTGTTTTTAATTCATAAATTTAACAAGTTCAATTTCATGTTCTAGTTGGTGACATGTCCCAAAATCACTCATGAATTATGCTCAAGAAAAAATAAGAATTAAATTTTCTAGAAGTACTCTCAATAATGGAAATTAAAATATTTTAAAATACATAAAGGAATTATTAAAAATAAAAAATAAATTCAAATGAATTTTAGAAATTCAAATCATGAGAAATGATTGGGAAATTTCCTTTAAAGGAATAGACTAATTCTTTCAAATCACGAGTCCTCATTTTTACATCCATGCTTCACTTTAATCATCCAATTATACATTTAACTCATTAAATATTATTAATATTGAAATATAAAACATTTCATAATAATATTCCTAAGAAACTCATGTCTCCAAGATAAATCAAGTAAGGAAATAATTTATGTTTGGGCATGAAATTTCCCAATATAATGCTCAAAAATGGTCTTCAATCACAAAAGTAGGGAGTTTAAAAGAAAAAAATTAAAATTTAACTTCCTTTCCCATGAATCATATACCTTTTTATCCAGGTTGTTATTGGGATTCCTTATACCATAATGATCCAAAAAAGAGAAATACTTAATTAAACACAAGATAATGTGATTTAAACTAAAAATGATAAGGAGTGGGGTGATTTCTAAAATCCTTTCCATTATAAAACATTAAATCCTAGAATAAAATTAAAGATAAGTCTTGGAATGATCCCCGATGTGCTTCTTGGACGTATAGTACCTCCTGATGAAAGTATCAGATATTATCAAAAGTATGATTGTAAATGAATCTTTCTGATTTAAACCACCACATATAGATTTTTCCAGCTTCCACATATTCTTTCTTGATGTGGAATGATCCATGGATAGAGTATACAGGATCCTCTGCCTTCATGTTCAACCTCTTATTCCTAGTCTGGTGATGGATTGACATGGGGTTTATGAATTTAATAATAAAAGTAAGAATAAGAATTTATTTTTATTTGACTAGAACTTGAATTTGAATTTTTAATAATTAATTATACCTTTCAACGTAAACAATCACTGTCTTGATTTCCTTAGGCTCAACTAATTAGATTTATTGATGGGTCTCCTTAAATATATGTCCATCAAAATTAGATATCTCAACGTTTTTATCAATAGGTTCATGTATAGTTTCATCATCTTTTTCTACGGGGTGGAAAGAATTCAATAAATATAAAAATTAAAAACAAAATATAGTGATACTAAAATAATATAAAATAAAATCATTAAAGATTTCAAATAGATGTAATATCCTTGAGTTGTTTTCAGTTCAATCCCTACCTCAGTGGTATGTGGCTCTTTAATTTTGATCTCAATGGATGGAGAAAGGTAGTCAGGAACCTTCATGTTTTCATCAAATTCATCAGTGTTGTGGATTCATACTATTCTATAGATATAGTGACATGTAATCATACTAGATCTTCTACATTGTAGGGATTGGGGAGATCAATTTTTACCTCATATTCTTTCTTGTAGTCATCCAAATCTTTTTGATCTCCTATAGTTATCTTAACATGAAATTTTTCCACATCATTAATCCACATCGGTTTAACATAGACTTTTAGATTTATATTTTCATTTGGTTGGATTTTGGATACTTCTGAAGTTGGGGATCAACATATATGGTTTCTTTAGTAAAAAGTGGGAGCTCTGATTGTACTTTCTTCTTAACCTTCAGTCTTTGATAACCAACTTTAACATTATCATAACTATCTATCATTTCATGAAATGAAATTCCGGTGTTATTCCCATTTATCATGAGCTTATCTAGGTTACTGAGATCATTGATTTTTTATGAGAGACACATATTAAACAATTTAAAATACAAGTTCTTCACCTAAGATTAACTGTTCCATGTATTGAAAGAATGACCATATTAAAATAACAAGGAAATATAATTTTTTTTATGGTTTTTAATTTTTTTTAAATATAATGAAAACTATCTAAAATGTAATAATAGAGAAAAATAAGAAAATAAATTATCAGATCCCCAAAAATGATGTCAGTTTAGAATCAATACTATCATGATGTGTAGAAAAAGAAAATTATTTTCATAGGGAATCATAGTGGCTTACCAAGTCTGTATCACTTGTGGAGATTCTCAGTTTATTTACTGACTTATTCTATTTCACATTAACTATATATTTTGGTAGTTTTTATTATTTTATGAAAATAATGATAATTATTTTTGGGCTTTGGTTGTTTATTTTCTATGATAATAAAATGTCATAAAATATAAGAATTTAAACTTATATGACATACAATGCTGAATAGAATGTGTTGAGGAATAATAAACTTGATTTTAGGTTTAATAACTATTCTAATTTATTTTTTTATTTTAGTTAGATAATCCAAACATGAAATATCATAATGAATTACAATTTTTTTATTTGTAAATTATGGAATCTTTGATTTTCTGAAAAATCTAAATTCTGCATCCTCCTATAATCAATGTTGATGTAACCCCTTTCCTAATGGAGTTCCATATTCTAGGACCCATCTCTATAAATTCTATTTCATCCCATGGTTGGATCAACTCCATCATGTGTTGAGTTATCCAATTAAGAGAGATAAAATAATTAAAACAAAATATTAGAAATAAATTGAGTTGTTTTTCATTGGGTAAATTCTATACACACATGCAGTCCACTCATATTTATCAGAAATATAAATTAAACATAATTTAGAAATTCAATAAAACCATTACCTCCCTAGAGCCAAGCCATGGTTTAGACTTTCCTTAATTGAGAGTAAGATATCACAATGGTGGAATAATAAAGAAGAAAAAAAATGAATAAAATAAGATAAATAAAATAAATCAAATAATAAATGAGAATAAAATTAAAAAGAAGAATGGTGGATGAGGGAAGGAAGTGAGAGATAGAGATGGAGAAGAAGAATAAAATAATAAAAGTACTAATATATAATTAATAATGTTAAAATAATAATAAAAATAAGAAAAAGAATAAGAATAAAAATAATAATAATTAGGGTGGATGATAGTTGAATTGAAAAAAATCATTGAAAAAATAGTTAACAGTAAAATGAAATAGAATAATAAAAGAAAAGAAAACGACTTACAAAAATAAATAGAAAATAAAACAATGAACAATTTGAGGATGTAGTAGACTGACCCTTAGGGATTCTCCCTTGTGGTTGGTGTCGAATCCACCGTTGAGGTAGGGGATGCCTCTTTTTATAGGAAATTTGGGTCATTCACTCAGCCTCCTCATGAGTATTTTAAAATCCATGGATGATTCCCTAGATCCATGAGGATATATCTTCATAGATACAGTTGTGAGACCTGAGGTGATTAAAGACACACCTGAGTCTCTTGGGTGTTTAAATTTTTCGGTGTAGAAGAAATCCATGTTGGGTATAGCATAGACACCATGGAAGCTCATTTAGTGTTTCAAGGTGGCATGGAAGTGTGAGGATTTGCATGCATTGGATGTGGGGGTTCTTGTAATTTATGTAGAAAAGTGGAAGTGATGAGGGTGGTAGCGGTGACGTCCTCTTCCTCTTACATTTGTAGTGACCTAAGGTTCCATCGAATGACCTTTATGGAGGTAGAGAAAGTTGGTAGTAGTGGTGGTGCATGGTAACAGTTTGGAAATATGGATGGTGAATAATAGCAGTATATATATCCTCCTCTTTCTCATCCGACCTTCAAATTGGTCATATGAGCATTGAAATAGGCTCACTACGGGCGTCTGATGCATCAAAGGAAACCGTAGAGGTTGTAAGATTCATTGGTCAACATTTTCTTGAGTTCAAGGTTCATTGACAGTTTTTATCTCAATGATTTGAAATACTGGTTGATATGTCGAGTGGTGGGGAGTGGTGGAGTATTCAATTTGAGGGTGAGTGAGGCAGTTTTGAGCATAATGAGACTACCATTTGTAAAAAAATGAGTTGTATCAAAGGTTTTTTTCCATCCCATGTCATAATGAAAGTGTGTGGGAATGATGGATTAAATAAAAAAACCCAACTCACTCCATCAATGATGTACACAGGGGACTGAGGACCTTTATCCTCCACCATGAACCACCCTGTCACGATGAGACTCTTCTCTGTCAGTCATGAAGGATTGACCATTGTATGTTTGTGCACTCAAGATTTGTCCTACCTATATTCCATGTGGGGTTTTTCACTCACGATCCACTCGCATGTGCTTTATTACCCCATGATAAGCCACTTGGCTATATATCCCTTAGCTATGCTTTTTTGCATAGCCCACTGGGGCCGAATATGTGGATTCATTGTCCTTGGATAAGGGTTGGCTGAGTTGGGCCTAATATTTTCATTAAGCTAATGAAAATAGAGAAAATGATAAAATATAAAAAATTAAAACATAGTAAACTAAATTTGAAAAACACAATCAATAATTAAAACTCAATAATCTAAATTCATTGAATATAAATTTATTTCCACATTTGAAATTAACCAAATTTTAATAAACATAGAATTATATGGGAATTAACATTGAAATTAATTAAAAAAATTATTATTGACTAAAAATACGCACCAAAATTATTTATGTCACTCAACAACGAAAAGGGTTTCATGGAATAATGTATCCTACATCAGACTAACTAAAAGGGTAATAAAAATGGCCACAATTCAATTCCCATCGTCACCGAAAAACACTACCCAACAAAATATTATTTAGAATATTCCATAACTTCAATGATGCAACCCAAAACACCATAGTGAAATGGTATGGATCACAACAATAATCATAAACCTTTCCAAAAATGGAACTTCAACTAATTTTTTAAAGGGATAAAGAGAAGAATCCTTAGTCATTATAGCTATGAAATACTTTGATGTTGAATGATTGTATTAATTTCAGTTCTTGATACTATATATATTCCAAGCTGAGTCAAATTCCCCAAAATTGATTATTAGTGATAAATAATTTATAAGACACTAATCATTGTGAGGATTCCTATATTTATGTCATTACTTATCGCAATGATCTTGTTTCACAGTTGTTGGATAGGTAGTGTATGTGGACCTATTAGATCAAGAGGTGAAAACATACACATAGATAGTGGGATCTGGGCTATTTTAGAAAATTTATCTTTAACATTAGTGGTGGGAAAAATATTTCAATTATTAATTTTGTAATAGTGTTGTTTGATCATTATTAAGAGTGATTTTTTATTCAAGGACCATCATTCTTCCTCAATGTATATGATGATTGATTAGCAGTGATGGCACATTGGTGAAGGCATGGATTTCAAGGTGTCTTATTACTGAATATTTAATCTTGACCTTTCAACTTTCTCAAAGGTGTTTGAAAATGTTATCCTAATTTCTTCTATCTCAATAGAGAGGAAGATGGTAAGGAATTATTATTCATCTTTTCATTTGAAGGATAATAATATAGATTTAACTTCTATTCTATTTTATGGATGATTATGTTGTAACATGGCCGGACAAGATCTATTATTTTTCTTACTTTTATTAACATTGGTCAAAAAATCTGTCACACAATTTTTTAGTGAGACCCTATGGTGACATTTAGAGGTAGTCCATTGATAGATAAATCAAGTCTAGAGAGTGTAGAAATTATTAGATCTAGGCTGTTCATGTTCCTAATATAGCACAATCAATCATACATTAAGGTATGTGTCATGATCAATATTTTTATGGATAGATTTTATTGATATATATATATATATATAGATCACAACCAATGGTTGTGAATTTGATTGGTTATGAAAAATGTAAAACAAACCTTGGTCAATATCATGAACCAAGATATATTTTTGAAGACTGGTATGAATAGTGACCAATTAATGGTGTATTTATTTTAGTGATGTGAACCTATTACTAAAAGAATCTAGTTCACCTTGAGATGGATATAATTAAATGATAATCACTTTGAGTCTCTATCTAGAACTAGATTAGTTTCATGGAATCCTAAAAAGGGAGAGATAATTATTGATAATAAGTTCTTAATAATTAATTTGATCATTAAAGGTACCAATGATTGATATGGTGGTTGAATTGAGTGGTTGTGAAATGTAATTTATTTTGGTTTGTAGACATAGTTAATTGAATCAATAGGTAATATATAGTGGAATGAGGTAGAAAGTTGTGGAAACCTTTTTATATCTATAGCCATCCACTTTAAAAGTGGTGGTGTGGATCCCTGATTGTCCATTTTTCATTAAGAACTGATGATTGGAGGAGGTGAGAGTGTGGTATGAAAATGGAAATTTCTTCATTCAAGTTACGTGATCTCTCTGACAACAGATTATGCAATAGTAGACATAAGGGATATTATTTCCTATCATATACATGATCTATGTGATTACATCATTTGAATTTATGAGGGAATTAAGTTGGAAATATATAATCATTTCTTGGAATAATTGTTAGGGTGAGATGAAATTTAATGGGAGGGTTGGTAAGTCTTCCCACCATATATAAATTTCCATCACTGCAATAATAAACTCATTTGGGATAATGTAACAGTTTAATGATTATAAAATAATTTTATTGATTAAAATAAATATGGGTAAATTTGTATTTCTTTATAATTATAAATAATTCATTATTTTATTTCCATGAAAAGGTAAATTGTAGTATATGTAGTTTTTTTAATTTAGACATTCAATGCTGAAATAAAATGCTTGTTTTTATTTTATTATAAAATTGGTTCATTTTTTTCATATTTAAATGATAGAATTTCATTTTTATATTTTATTTTGGAAATTATTTTTTGATACTCTAATGTTTAGTATTTGGGATGTGCACAACCCTTGGAATCATGGAATCCAAATATATTCAAGATAAACCCTAATACATTAATCAAAACTCCATACAAATACTAAACATCATTCTCTACTGATCTATGAGTGTTTTAGAAAACAATATCTATTTATCCACACTTGTATTGGATTCTGAGTGGGGTATCTTTAAAGTCTATGCTCAAACTACAACAACATGTTCTACAAGAATCATGAAGTGACACTGAAATTCGTGTGAAGAGTACTTAGAGTGTCATCATTTGAGTTTCCAAAGTGTAGAATATATATGTAATACCCATTATTAAATATCCAAGTAAGGTATTACTCATGCAGTTTGCAATGAAAAAACTAGCTTCAAAGCACCAAGATCATTTTAGTCGTAGAGAATCCACCAAACTATTTAACTTCATGATTGGAGAAGTATGAGCCTAAAGTTAGAGGAGTGTTTTTGTAATTTTATATGTATAGGGAAAATGCATCTTTTTTCATTCTGGAACTTATCTTCTGTGCAACTTCTCTACTAATTCTGTTTTATTCCCATTCCATTATGAACAAATACCTCTATTTGGGAATTTTTTTTACTACATTGATGGATACTTTAAATTATTTTATTATAATTTTTTTTCAACTTTAATTCTTCATAATTAGAATAATTACGTATACTCATGACCAATTCATGTAGTTATAATCTAAATTTACATGGGAGTTATACAAATTGTAAAATCCTAAATAGTTAATAACACATGCCTGGCCCATGACCAATCATAGTGTGACAAAATTTCGAGGGATGTGGGAAGAAGTACCACTCATGGAAACATCCTTCCACATCAATAAATAGGTCCCATGGGCATGAGATGTTCCCATGCATATAAATCTAATGATATTTCTATAAAAATTAATATTGGAGAATTGACCACCATTGTAGTGAAAACAGTCGTAAAAACACGTAGAATAATTTATATAAAGGATTTTTCTCTCTCAACGATTTTTTTGTAGGAAATTTCACAAATCTGTGAATACTATTTTGGAATACCATCAATCTAATGAAAAAATAAACTTGTTTTTCACATGTATTTCAACATGTATCTTTCAAAACAAATATTTAATAGATGAAATCAAATTATCTGCGTCCACTGTATTTTTTTCTCTTATAATCACCAAATGGGATTAGTGTTGTGTTATTATTATTATTATTCTACAAACCAATCCCTTAGCAATATCATCACATTTTCTGATGATTTAATGAAATCTAAATGAGTAATGGGACTCCTTAATCATTGATTCCCAAATTGATGAAGGATAATAACAATATTCGATGAATCCAAATTCAAAAACTCCATAAAACTCAAAATTTCATGGACATTAAGGGTGATGTATACACTATTCTAGAGTCTATGATAGTAGAGGCTGGTATTTTATTTGTTAAAAGGAAACACTTCAGACAGAATAGAAGAGAAACTGCAAGGATAAATCAATCATCTATCAAGGCCTTGATGAATCCACATTTGAGATAATCTCTTAATAAAAAACATAAAATGTGTTATTGGAAAATCATCAGAAATAAATGTAAGGTGTTTAAAATGTGATGTGGATATGACCTAAATCTCCATGATGTGAGTTAAATTCCTTATCTATAAAATTTTTTAAAATAATTTCCTTGTATTATACTCATGTAATGGTTTTGGTGAAACAAATATAACGAAACATAGAAAATATTGATGGCATGAAACTATATGAATTTTTTTTGGATCATTAGATCCAAAATTTGATTACATGATCATTGTCTTAGAAAAAACCAAATAGATGGAGACAATCTATATTAATAGACTCCCAAGATCTCTATTATCCCTTTAATTAAAATTTAATATTATAAGTAATGAAAATAGAGTTGAAAATTATTTACATTTATAGTTTTATATCAACAAATTGGAAAAGGATAAAGTGGGAACATTTTAAAGAGGTCAAGGATGATGATTTATTGAAAAAAATAACAAAACAACATAGGATGAGGTGGAAGAATTTAAAATCAATGAGTTTATGGATATAAAAAATTAACTCCATAAGGATGATTAAAAGGAATTAGGGTATGATTTAATAATCACCAAACAATTGGTAAAATAAATATTAAATGATATAATTAACATAAATATACACATTAGAGAAATCAATGTCAATGTAAGTAACACACCGAGAATGTAGTCGAGGAGGATAATATTTTTAGAGAGGGGGATGTTAATGAAGAAACCTTTATGTTGATGAAACATACATTTAAAAAATCAAGGTATGTTGTATCTTGACCATAAAGCTAAAAATCACATGACATGATAGAAGAACATGATTAATGAACCTATAAGAGAGGGTTAAAGGAAATATTACATTTGTAATTATCTCAATAACATTGGTCTAAGGAATATGTAATAATAAAATCAATAAAATATATTTAAACCAAACATTCATTAAAGATTTATACTGTGACCCAAAATGAGGACCAATAATCTAGTACAATTGGTGGAATAATAATTTTATATAATCATAATAAATAAAGAAATGGAAATTTTTTATATAAAATGATGATGGTACCCAAACTTCCCAGGATTACAAACCACATGGTTATACTTGTGATCCACCTTCACATACCATGATGTTTGAAGAAAACAATTACTGATAATGATTGTATATGATTGCTCTAGTTTATGAATTTAAACAATAAAATTTTAAGATTACTTGGAAACAAGAAAATGGTGAATAAAATTCCTAAATTTTACATCAAAAATAAAATATGTTAAATATGTGTTCTAAGTATGAAAAAACAAAATTGAAAAGAAGGAAAATTATAGAGCTACTATACCACTCCAGTCATCCCACAATGATATATGTAGTCCATTTAATTTAAAGTCAAATTAAAAAACAAGATACTTTATAATAATACTAATTATTATAGTAGGAAAACACATATATGTTTTCTTAATATAAATTCTGAAGTGTTTGATATCATAAAATAATTCAAGGAAATTATGTAAAATCATGGTAACCATCATATAATTTTCTTATCTAATTGCGGTGGGGACTAAACCTTTGATATTTTTATAAGTATCTCAAAAAATCTGGAATTCAATACCAATTAATGTAATATTACTCACATAAACTCAATGGAGTTCCTGAAACAAAAAATAAAACCACTATAAATATGAAAATAATCATGATGAAAGACGAATGAGTGCCCAATACTTTTTAGGATAAAGCTCTTGGTATATTGTGTTTATACTAAATAGATTCCCAAAAAAGTCTTTAAGTAATGATTCAATATGAATCATGGATTACTCAAAAGAATGATGCAATTCCTCTTTGAATTTTTTGTTTTATCCCATATTCCCTAATACTATAAGAGAAATTAGAAAATCATGATGGAAAAGGATTGAAGTGTGTCCTTATGGGACACAAAGATCAAGAAATTGTATATCACTTGTATAGTACTATCACCAATAAGATTATATTCAACTGAGTTGTTATATTTTAAGAAAATGGGTCATGGAAATATAATCAATATAAAGATTAAATAAATTTATTACTCACATTAAAAGAGGAATAAAATGTTTAATGAATAACAAGCATGGAACAAGGAGTTGAATAATAAAGGACTATATAACCATATACTTCTACTTAAAAAGTTATTAAAAAATAAATATTTTGTATATGACCCCAAAATATACGAATTCTTCAAGAAATATATGAATGAATGGAACTAGTAGAAGAGTATGCAAGCTTTAATTGGTTCATAGATATATTTGAAATTTTTAGCATCATGGAATATAAAATTAAGGAAATATAGAAGAATGTAATGGATGAATATATCTATTCCATCACGATGAACAATACAAGGGTCATAAAAAACTCCTATAAGTGTGAAAAAAAATTGGTATGAAGTGAGTGTTCAAAACTATGTAGAATGATCAATTATAATTACAATGAAATAAATAAATACTAATCACTAAAGGCTACAAGAAAAAATAAGGAATGGACTATGGTGAATCATTTCACTTTGTTTCAAGGTTTGATAAGATCTGATTATTAATCTGAATAGTTTCCCAACACAAATGGAAGATCCATCAAAAATATGTGAAGTTAGAAATTTTTTATTGTATTTTTTGAATGGGATATCTATATTGATCATCCACCAGTATATGTAAATAAATAAACGGTATTAAAGCTTTAAATATTTAATAAGGATCTCAATGGACTTAAGAAACCTCCAAGTGTATGTAACGATCATATTGATGATTAATATCAATACATAGGATTACAAAAGTGTCCATACGAACATAAACTCTATCTAAATAAGAAGAAAGATAGAAAAATATTATTGCATCAATTATATATTGATGAACACATTTTCATAGGATATAATCTAGGTATGTCCTCATCCTTCATAGAGATCATGACCCAGAAGTTTCAGGTGGCAGTTATATAAGATATGTGTGAATTCCTATGCATAAAATTCATTCAATGTGATGAATGAATGTATGTTTCAAAAGGAAATTATTCTATTCAAATTTATTAAAAGTTTAAGATGAAAAAATTCAATCATGTTACATCCCATGTTGAGATGGGTTTGGTATTATAAAGAAATAATATTAGAGGTGTTGATCCAACCTATTTTAAAATTTTGGTTAGAATCATGATATACATAAAATGCACTGGGTCATATATTCTTAATGGTGTGTGTATTATTAAGAGATATATGGATAATAATCTAAAAACAAATTTTGATGTTTCTAAAAATACTATGATATACATTAAAGGTGTAATTAATGAAGGTATGTTATATACACTAAGGAAATACTTCAAGAATATTTGAAATTATGATTGTAAATGGACAATAGACCTTGATAAAATAAATAGTGCAGCTAGACTGAAATTTATTTTGTGTGACATGGCATTAAAATATTCATCCAA
Source organism: Viscum album (assembly GCA_963277665.1). Taxonomy (NCBI): domain Eukaryota; kingdom Viridiplantae; phylum Streptophyta; class Magnoliopsida; order Santalales; family Viscaceae; genus Viscum; species Viscum album. The sequence continues at coordinate 946,712,501 of OY728155.1, read as the reverse complement.
GAAAAAATATATTATGAAATTCTCATCATGTGATATTGAGTACGACATTTTCATGTTAGCCATGTGCCATAGAAAATGGCTCTGAAATGTGATAGTGTATTTAGACTATACATAATAATAACCTGTTGAGATCTTTATTGACATTTATTCGATGATAGATAGGAAAAATCATGTTTTTCATTAAATAATGAAATAAATTGATATTAGGTAACATTTATTAAATATAATGTGAGGAATAAATAAGTCAAACTTGTCACCTTCAGTAAAATTGAACATGTTATGAAAAAAATCATTAAATAATTAAAGCATAATTTGTTTTCAAAATGAAAAGATTATTGGGATTAAAGAGAAACAATATTAAGGGGTTATATTTAAGAAAAATAAAAAAAAATTAAATTGGAAAATAAAAACACCAATGAAATTATAGTGTGAGGGACACTCCCAAATTTGGGGGAGTTTATTACAAGAAAATTTACTTTGTTGACCGGTGAAATTAATTTTTTCAACAATGAATTTAGATGCATCAATTAATGAGTTGGTTGGATCCAAGTATCCAAAAATTACACTATTCTGATTTTTTCCTATAAATTAATATATTTTTTTCTAATTTATTGCAACTTGTATCCTTCCAATAATTTATTTAAGAGACCGAATAATTTTTTTAGTCAGATGCATTTTTTCTTTCAGCAATCTCCACTAGATATCTATGTTGTTTTATTATTATTATTGTTTTTATCAAACTAAACTTTTATGATATCAGGAACTAGGAAACACTAATTTATTTCAACCTAATGAAGAAATTTAATACATGGTACCAGTAATCAATTTCATTGTACACAATCATCATTACTTCATTCAATGTAATTGTCACCTTGTTCCCATTATACTTTTGATTCCCATTTTTTGGGTATTTTTATCAATTGGATGTTTTTAATTTTCAGGAACATTCTATAAAAAACCTATACTATTTTGGATGTGGATGATCTGGGCTATGACATATACCCCTATATTATGTGGCATGGTGGTAGATTCTTCAGTGAATGGATTTGAGGGGTAGATTTAGCAAGTTCTTCTGATTTTTTCACCCTTACAATGTGATAGTGAGCCATAGTATAGAATCTACCTAAAAATGGTGGGTATTAGTGTGAATCTTTTGTTGTGATGTGTGGTCCTGAGCGATCAATTTTGGGTGCTTCTACCAATTAGACATTTTTTGTGGTGTGGTGTTTGGGATATGTCTTAGCCTTACCCTAGGAAAAGTAGATCTGGGCATAGAATGTGTTATGGATTATTGATTTTAGTTATATGGGAGGGGCTGTAGCTTGGTATTGTGGGGATTGTCTATGTTCTGGGTTATTTATTACCTTTTTACCATGGTCAAGAGGGGTTTTTGGTGTGTCCTTTATTTTTTCTAGACTTAATTTCCTAAAGTCCATTATAAATTCAAAATTTATTCTTATTCAATTATTACTAAAACGGTTTCCTATTAAAAGGCTCTCAAGAGGTGTTTTTTCAAGTCCATCCACCATTATTCTCAAATCAAAGAATTGGTGGATGTGTTTGATCTATCACTTGTAAGTGATAATTCATCTTGTCTTGGAATCCTATTTTCCTCTCTTATCTCTTTTTAGCATTATGATTCTTAATGTTATTGATGGATTGGATCATTGTTTTGAAGGATCATGATTCTATAGATTTTGTATTTATCATTCATTCTATTGATACTCCCTTGGTGGTTCCCAATCCAAGTTTTTTATTAATCTTTTTATCAGGTTATAAAAGGTTATGATGGTTTATAATGATTTTCCCAATAATTAAAACTGTGAATTTATTTATTGATAGGAAACAAATTTTCAACTGTTATCTAAAACATGAATTGTGATGATATGATGATTGATTATAGATGCGTGATATTTGTGGTATAAAACCTATTTTCAAAGTATTTTAAAATAGTTTTTGATTTGAGAAATGGTAGCTTTATAGTATTTGATGTTAACTATTGAAAAAATGCATATATATGAAATTAGATTTGGAAACGCATGTATTTAGTAAAGACGTCTATTTTAGAATTGAAATGGAAAGGGAATGTTAATACCTAAAATTAGGCATTTTAATTGTGAATTTAATTGAAATTAAGTAATATACAATGTATTTTGCTAATTTGAGGAACGCACTTGTGAGCTTGGGTAGTTATTGGATGATTAATAAATACACAATAGAAATCTGACTAACTATAAATGGAATGATGATGAAAACTCTAACTAACACTTGTTTGGTATGATTTTTATCATTAGGGTTCTGATTGATACTATCCTGATTTCCAAATCCTATAGATATGTGTACACAAACTAAGCCATGATGATTGATTGAGAAGTGTTAGGATCCTGAATCCTGGAACTGACTGACTATAGGTATTATGAACACATTTCTTGGTTTTTATTTGATTATTACATCAAAACTATTTTAAGAATTTATTTACATAAAATAATCATTTAATACAATTTTGATATATATTACATATACCTTATTCAAAATCACATTTTGATTGAGAATATGAAAATATCTACCATTATTTTTCTATTTAAATTATAACATTAATGGTTTAATATTTTGGAGCTACTTATGGAGTCCTTCATGAGATCATTCTGGGCTATTTAGATCACACCCTATATATTCCTTTGGTATTTTGTATATTATATTATGATAACTCTAGGAAATGGGAAGGCTCCACATTGATGTGGAAGGTGTATTTTATTTATAGAACCCTGGTGTGGTTGTTGTGAATAGTGAACCTTTAGTCCACTTTTTTCATAAGGATTCCAAGACCCAAACATGGTGATGGAAGAATATTTTTTATGATTTTTTCATTGAGATATCTATATAATTGTGGTACTTTCTCCACAATGAATGATTAAAATATTGATAATGTACTATTTTATCTTATCCATTTTTATATCGACTCTTTTCTCTTAAAGAAAAATAGTTACCATAAATGAATGATATAATGTGAGGTTTAAGTTTCCAACCCTTAGGGATCAGAAACACACTTTGGGATATGTAAGAGCTGGTTCAGGAACTGGTGTGCATGGTTGTCCAGTCTGGTTCAAGAAAAAGTGTTCTCCGAGAAGGTTGAAAATCTATCCTTGATGTCGCTATGTTTTCATACTTGTACTAATATACATAAGGTAGGATTTTTGATACTTGGTATGTAGTTGTGAGCAAGTTCCTAGATAGATCTCCCCATAGATATCATTATGTTACTATGGGTGTTTGGAAATGGATTCCATGATGAATAAATTGATCTGGTTGATTTTTTTTCAAATTTTATCTGAGTATTTTGAAATTCCATGATGTTTAATTTTTTTATGGAATTGATATTCCAATATCTCTTGATTGATTTAATGATTAGAGTATACATTCCGTTGTTTTAGTGTCTCCCTCTGATAGTTTGTAGAAGGAATTTGGATAGGCCTCAGGAGGGGGATGTCAATGAACTATTATATGTGAACCCACTAGTTGATAAGAGCCTGAAAGAGATTGAGTTTTGTGTTGTCTAAAATATAGGATTTGTAGACGCACCCATTTCTACCCAAGCACTAGTTTTGGAACCATTAAGGGATAAATCTAAATATCTTCCTTATGAGTTTCTTCTTCTAACACCTCCATCATTCGATGGATCAATGAATATTGAAGGGTTAGGGGATTGTTTGAAAAATATGGAGATTATTTCTATGTTCTTATAAATTTTAGAATATATAAAGGTGGAATGTTATTCATTGAAGATTAAGGGTCCTAATAGGAGGTGGGGGGATTTTATTGTCACAGTGAAGAAACAAGAAGGATTAAAGTGGAAAGACATCTGAGAATGATTTATTGAAAAAATTTATCTAGATTTTATGATTTTATAAACTTCTATAGTGTTTATTAACCTATAATAATGTGATAAGATTGTGACTCGGTATGAAAAATATTTTGCTGAACTTTTCCAATTTTTTCTTGAGGTGGTAAAAAATGAGAAACTGAAGGCATGAAAATTCTTGATTGGTCATTGATATGACATCTGATATGAGGTTTTCATGTTTCATCACACTTATAATAATGATATTATAGATATAGTGTTGATGGATAAGACTTTCCTGGATGGGTTTTTAGGGTTGATGGTTCCTCTTAATCCCAGAAGTGGTTCTGTTAGTTACTTAAAATGAAAATATGAAATGTTATGAGTCTCATTTTTTATCATAATAATATGGTTCATCCAAACCTTATGCAGTATCAAAAGAGGCCAATTGTCTTTCTTTCATTATGAAATGTTTGGGAATTCATATAAAATTTGTAATAAGGTGATGAAGATTTATAGTTCATGTTGTCGCTCAGGCCACCTAAAGAAGTTTGTAAATTTATTTTATACCCTATCTAGTGGTAATTACTCATATGCACTTAAAAATAATATATTTCTATAAGATACTTCACGAAACATGGGGATTCATCCCCATACACATGGAATAAATATTTTCAACATAGTGGAAGAGTCTCTAGAAGAAGCTTATGTGGGTCCAGTGATGGTGAGATGTACCATCACTATAGCTTCATCTTTAGGGATTTCTTTATTTGATATCGTTGTATCTTATTTGTTAATATCGACTTATTTTATTTATTTTATAAACATTCATAAGGATATAATATTTTATATAATGGATATAACTATACCACTCATAACAAGATAGAATAGGGTATATGAAGTCCTTATTGTGTTTTATCTTTATCAGATATCAATATCACATATAATATTATTATTCTCAACATTAATACTCTAGATTTCACTTTAAGGATGGATTTGAGGATTTTTTGAAAATACTAGATTGAATATTATCTTTAGAGAGTCTCTTTTATTGCCCCTAATGGGGTGTGTCGTGTCTTCCAAGGAGAATGGGACCCATGACTGAGTCATGTCATACATCCTTTTCAATAGTTGTTTAGTGTAATATCTAGGTTTCCTTTTTATCTATTGTGGGATTCCTTATGAAATGATCTTCCTCAAATGGTTATCATGTTTCTTGAAGTGATTCTATCTGAATTTCAGGGTTATCCATCAGTGTGTATATTTTTCAATTTATTTGGTATCGGGTACCCAGACCATCTCTATTACTTCTTAACAAATGGAACAAAGTTAACTAAAAAATTTTAATACCTAGTTCTATTATTTTTTGAATTAAGTATGTATATGATCCAGTGTGTCAACATGGGTGGGCCATAACTGATTTTCATCCACCACGCCCATGTAATAAGAGTTCTGCACTTCATCAGCTTGGAACAAATTTCCTCTTGTACGTTGGCCTCTTGTGATAATATTTCCATCATTTTCACTTTTCACAAAAAATGCATATTTTCTGAAGATAAACTTGTTTCCCTCATCACAAAGTTGTGGCACACTAAGCGGGTTATGTTCCAGCCCATCAACATATAGTGTTTTCCTGGATTTCATATTTTTTTTCCAATGATGGTTAATCCATCACCTTTGATCCTTAGAGATTCATCATTTCCAAATGTCACTGTTCATTATTTGAAGTCTTTCACATTTTTTAGTAGCTTTAAGTCTCCTGTCATATGAGAGGAACACCCACTATCAAGAATCCATGGACTTTCTCCTTTTGTAGCTTTCAAAGCAGTTTCGACAGTGAGAGTTTTTTGTTCTTGCTTTTCTTCCACTTTCTATTGTGCTTCCTTCGATTTCCTAGCCAAGTCAATGTGTTCTGTCCAGACAACCATGCACTCCTTCCTTTTAGACTTATTAGACTTGTCCATTTTATCTTCTAAAAACTCTGGCTTCTGGTGATTATTAAGAAACTTTTGTTGCTATGGTAACACACTTAGGCATCCCTTGGAAAGATGTCCAGGTCGATCACATCTTTCACAAATAGTTTCCAGTGGTTGTAACCGATTATCAACTTTCACACCTAATTTCTCAGATATCTTCTGAAAATTGTTTAGAGAATTTTTATTTTGAATGGATTGACTCCCCCTCAATCCTTGTCTTTCAAAACTTGTGGAATATTTGTAATTTTTTTGGTTGAACCCACACATATTTGTCATGTGTCTGAATCCGCCACAATACCAGCAGTAACCATAGAAAGAATATTTTTCTCTGAAACTTCTATACTGACCGGAGTTTTGAACACTCTTCTCAACAACATTCTTAATATAACTCTGCTGACAATGAACCTTTATGTTTTAATCTGTAGCTCTCTTCTTCGGCTCAGATTTATTAGTACCAGAGGTATTAGAAGACTTTCTTGACTCAAGATTTTTATGCACTTCTGATTTTTCAGCATTGATGACTTTGGCCACATACATGGTCTTTCCAGAATTGTTCTTATCAGAACTAGTTCCATATTTTCTTCCAACCTTTGAAGATAAATTTTGTATATCCTCATTGGGTTCATTCTTACTGAAACATTCACCAACTTCTGAGACAGATTGTTTGAAACTAACATTCATTTCTTTATCTTGATAAAGTTTCAATTGTACAGGTTCCAAATCTTCTTCTTTTTCCTTCAGCTTTACTTCAAGATGATCATTGCGATTCTTTGAATTATCAATACAATTATTCAGATCATCAATCTCTTTTTCCAAATTGATTTTATCATCATGATAAATTTCTTCATTGTTTAATGTGGAATTTTCTTTTATCAACTTCTTGTTTTCCTTATCAAGCCTTTTGATCTTCCTCAAACATTACTTCAGCTATTCTTTTAGATACTGTTCAAGTTGTGTTTCTTATTCTTTAGTACTACTGCTCTCATAGTCATCATTATTCACTGTTACAAAAAAGGTACTCTCAATAGCTTTCTTAGTAACAGATTTTTCTAATTCAGTCTCACTATCATCATCTTCTTCATATTTTGACAAAAATCTTCTTGCTTTTGATTTGAAGAACTTTTTAATCTTACCTCTAACATAATATTTATATTTTCAACCCTGTTTCTTCCATGACCTTCTTGGTCCTCTTTCTTCTTCATCACTGAAGTCATCTTTCCCTTTTTGAGGGCAATTAGCCGCAAAGTGGCCAACAGATCCACATTCAAAACATTTCAAAGGGAGTTTTCCTTTGTATTTCCCTGTGCCTCTTTTAACATTTTTAGAAAACAAGGATGTATTTTCATAAAAAAAATTACATACCTCATTTTTAGAGTCAGATTCACCATATTATTCTTCAATATGGATTTTCTTATACTTCTCTCTCTTTTCTGCATTGAAAGACATTTCTCTATCAGATTTTTCTTTTCTCTTCATGGTCTTCTCCCTTCTCATCTCATAACTGATGAGAGTACTATGCAAATCATCAAGAGATAATGTTTTTGGGTCCCTATCTTACAGTGATGAAACTTTAGCATCAAATTTTTCAGGCAGAATTCTCAAGATCTTTTCAACAACTATAGCATCCTCTAACTTTTCACCAAGACATCTGATTGTACTGACAATGTCATTAGCCCTCGTAAAGAAGTCCCCAGCAGATTCAGATTCTCCCATTTTCAAGTCTTCATACTTCAGCCTCTAGATTTTTAGTTTTTCCTTCTTCAATTTTTCATTTCCTTCATAGATATTCATCAAATTATCTCAGATGCCTTTAGCTGTAGCGACACCATTTCCTCTTAAAAACTCACTCTCAGAAAGTGATGAGAGTAACGCATTTTTGGCTCTTCCATCATTCTCAAGATTCTTTTTACCTGTGGGTGTAAGAGGAACCTTTTCATCAATAGCAGGAAATCCATCTATTGTAGTTTCAAAAACATCATATCCAAGAGACATAAGATAAGGCATCATTTTGTCCTTCTAGATGTGATAGTTCTTTCTATAAAAAATTGGAATCCCCTTGCTGTTCACGCAATTTAGATTCTCCATCACAGCTTCTCTTTAACCACTTCAGCAAAGATTAGATGGAGGGAACCTACCTCTGATACCAATTGAAGTTCCCAGTTAGGATCTAAGTATCACGAAGAGGGGGAGGGGTGAATCAGTGATATCTTTTTCTTTTTACGTTTCCTTTTAATTTAAACAAACTTTGCCTCCTGTTAAAGAGTTTATTCTCTACTGAACACACACAACCACAAGAACACAATATTTTCAAGGTTCACTACTCAACAAGAGTAGCTATGTCCTTGTTATGGTACAGAAATAATCCAGTACCAAACACAATCCACTAGAAAACAATCCTTTGATGTGGAATACAATGAGTAGGATATACCCTTACACTCGTGTAGCACTTGGAAAACAATCCGCAAGCACGTGTGCACCCTCTTAGCACAAATAGGAAATTACAATATTTCAGTGCTTCTTTACAATTGTACAGTTGTGTTCTCTGAAGTATAGATCTTCACTTTCCTACTCAGAAGCTGGTAAGAACTCCCATATGCACAACTGAATATGTACGTAGACCCAAAAATTTTCACGAAACCTTTAGATGCCTTACGCGCAATTCAAATGTCCTGTGCGTAAAAATTCCTTTTTGGCGTGAAAAACTTTTTCGTGCAACTTCCCTTTTCATGCAACTTTTTCTCTTTTCGTGCAGCTATCCTCTTTTCGCGCAAACTCCTTTCTTTTTTTGCGACTCACTTAGCGTATAATTTTACGCGCAACAGAGATCAGGATTTCTTCTGAGTGTCAAGCATTAACAAATGAGAGGGTTTCACCTTATATTTATAGGCATTTTTGACCCTGTGAGAAAAACACTAATCCGCGCGTAAAACCCCTTTCGTGCGCGTAAAAACTCTTTCACGCAACTTCATATTTCACGAAATGCTCTAATATTTCATGAACCTCATACCTTTTCCAATTATTGAGATTCTAATCTTGAAACACCATTTGCGCGAAAAACTTTATTCCTCTATTTCGCACACCACACCAATATTTCATGCAACATCCATTGCCAAAATTGTGCCTTGAACACAAAATTTCAGCACACTCCATTCCTTTTCCATTATTTGATGTTCTGACCTTAAATCATGCCTCGAACACAAAATTCTAAACCATCTTCAATCTTTCGTGCAACATCCATTTCCAAAAACACATCTTCATCTCTCGATTTTCAGGCCCTAAAATTTGGCAAACACTGGAAAATGGTGCCACCTTAAACTGTGCTTTTTTGCCTCCCCCAGATTGTCCATTGATTTGTCATTTCTCTCTTCACTTCTTCCCATAACCATTCTTCATCTTTCATCATGAACTCCACTATTGTGATATATATACTTTGATAGATCAGCTTTAGCATCGTCATAGTTTCAATGGGAAGTACTGAAACATCTCATATTCCAGCAGCATCATTCCTTCCAATCAAAACTGTATATGATTAGAATCATCATTTCTCATCCATTCCTTTATAAGGCTTGAATCAAAAATTCTCCAAACTTATGATATTTTTGAAATACAAATCATCAAAGCATTGTCATATTTCTGGTCCTTTTACAAAGTGAATTGATTTATCTTATTTAACAACAAAATACAACACTCTCCAAAGGATAACTCTTCAAACTTCCTTCTCCATTCAACTTGGTCCCAACACCCCATCTCCATAAACTCTCATGGGAGGTTTTAGTTCAGGTGGTCCCCACCTATAAAATATCCACATGGGTGGTTACAACAAATAAAATAAAATGTGATTATTTTATTTTATTTTATTATTTCCACGAAAAACCCAAAAATTAACTTTCACCCTCGACCAACTGCCATCGAGGTGGAAGTCTTATTAAGAAAATATTGGTGCTACGAGTTCAATAGTGCCCTCTTATTTTAATTTTGAGCACTGGTTCAAAAGTTATAAATACCTGCTCGTACGTTTATTGAAAGTACCTGAAAAAAAGTTCAGAAATTCATTCTGGGCACTCTGGGCCTCAGAATCATGCGCCGTCAATTTTTTCGGACTCATAAAATTCCCATATATTTAAAAAAAATTACATGTAATTTTTGGGTCTTTACATTCTCCCCACCTCAGGGCTCTACTTCCCTATAAGCCATAACTCTAACTAAGGGAACAAGTGGGGGTACTAAGCACGCATCTGAGCTTCCCGCTCCCATGTTCTCTCTTGGAGGTTCCAGTGCTACCAGTGATTGTGCACCAGAGGTATTGACCACACACGAAGGACCTGATCCTGTCCATACTCAGTCTCTACTGAAACCTCTGTAAAATTTTATCCATTGTCGATGTCCAACTCACCATGGTCAATAATGTGAGAAGGGTCGTGCACGTATCTCCTCAGCTGGGATACGTGGAAGACTTCATGCACCTAGTGCAACTGAGGTGGAAGAGCTAAGCAGTATGCCACCTCTCCAACTCTACTGAGGACCTGAAAAGGTTTGATGAATCTCAGAGATAACTTGCCGCCTCATCTAAATCTCCATAAACCTCATTGGGGTGAGACCCATAGAAAGACATGGTCGCAATCCTCGAACTCCAGAGGTCTTCATCTTCTATCGGCATAAAAATTAATCCTGATCTTTGTAGTCTTCATCTGCTCCTGGATGATCTACACCTTATCTATGGTAGCTAGTACCATATCTGGTCCCACGAGTGCTGACTCCCCTGGGTCAGTCCAACATAAAGGAGATCTGCAAGGTCACCCATACAACACCTCAAAAGGTGTCATCCCTATAGTGGAGTGATAGTTGTTGTTGTATGAAAACTCTACCAAAGGCAAGTGATCCTCTTAGCTGTGACCGAAGTCAAGGACACAGGCACACCGCATGTCCTCGAGAGTCTGAATAGTCCGCTCATTCTGGACATCGGTCAAAGGATGAAAGGTGGTGCTCAAACAAAGCTGCATCCCGAAAGCCTCCTACAACCCCTTCCATACCCAGGAAGTAAAATGTGCATCATGATCGAAGATAATCATAGAGGGTACTCCATGTAACCGTACAATCTTCTGCACATAGAGGCATCCAAATCTCTCTACTGAACCCTGCTCTCTGATCGGTAGGAAGTGGGCCGACTTGGTGAGTCGGTCGACGATCACCCAAATCGAGTCATGACCCCTAGATGTATGTGGAAGTCATATCATGAAGTCCATGGATATCCCATCCCACTTCCACTCTGGAACCTCTAAAGGTAGAACCAAGTCTTATGGTACCTGATGCTCTGCCTTCACTTGCTGACAAGTGAGGCACCAAGAGATAAACTCTGTCACTGTTTTCTTCATTCCCGGCCACCAATGTTGTTGTCGGAGATCCGGGTACATCTTCACCACTCCTGGATGTACCGCTAGAGGGGAAGTGTGGAACTCCCTCAACCCTTCCTTCTAAAGTGACACTAGTACCATGGTATGTCCTCTAAAAAGAGTGACGTGCTCCCCACCTTCAGAAAATCCATCAGGTTCCTGTCTTATAGATATTTGAGCATATCATGTCTCGTAGTCAGCGTCCCCACATTGTGCCTCCCTGAATCACTGAAGGAGTGGGGGAGTGATTTTAAGAGAATGAAGAAAATATTCTCCGTCTCTATCCAAAATGGATATCTATAAAGCAGCCAACTGCTCTATCACCTCTCCTAGAATTTATATACCAGACCTCCTACTGAGTGAATCTGCTACAACATTCCCCTTTCTAGAAGTATAGACTATCTCGAATTCATAGTCCAAGAGGAAATCAAGCCAACTCTATTGTCTCAGGTTTAGGTCCTTCTGGGAGAAGATATACCTGAGACTCTTGTGATAAGAGTACATGGTAAAACGCTCGCCCATCAGATAATGTTGCCACATCTTCAAGGAAAATACCACTACTACTAACTCCATATCCTGGGTAGCGTTGTTTTTATCATGTTGTCTTAGCTGTCGAGAACCATATGAAATCACTGCTCGCTCCTACATCAGGACCCATCTGAGTCTAGTCCCTGATGTGTCACAGTAAACTACGTACACTACACCCTCCTCTGGAAGCCTCAATATGGGGGCACTAGTCAGCCTCTGCCTCAGCTCCTGAAAACTCCGATGGCATTTCTCCGACCAAACAAAGGGTTTCCCATTATTTGAAAATGATGATATTGGTGCTTCAACTCTATAGAAGTATGTCTCAAACCTCCAGTAATATCCATCCAAACCCAAGAAACTATGTACCTCCATCACACTCCTAGGTGGCCCCCAAGAAAGTACCACCTCAATCTTCACTGGATACACTGCAACTCCAGCCTCTGATATGACATGCCCTAGAAAGTGAACCTCTTGGATCCAAAACTGGAACTTTGAGAGATTACTATAAAGCTGGTGCTTTCGGAGTGTATCCAGTACTACCTACAAATGATAGGCATGCTCCTCCTCATTAGCCGAGTAGATCAGAATGTCATCAATGAAGACTACTAAAAAGCGATCAAGGTATGGCTGAAAGATCCTATTCATGAGTCTCATGAACACTTCTGGAGCATTGATCACTTAGAATGGAAAAACCAAAAACTCGTAATGGCTATACCGACATCTGAAGTTCGTCTTCTCCACATCCTCATATCACACTCTGAGCTGGTGATAGCCTGATCTGAGGTCTATCTTTGAGAACCACCATTCACCCTTTAGAAAGGATCACCATGAGAACGGATGGTGTCCCTAAGAGTCGAAATACTCTCACCATAGACTTGATCCAATCCTCATAAACCTATGGGTCTGTCTCTACCCTGAACCTGGGTGTCCTCTGGTGCTAGAACTCATGCAACGCACTCAAGTAGCGTGCACTCTCTACTACTGGGGCTGGTGGCATTGGTGGCCCAATGGGTAATGGCCTTGTTGGTTCCTCCACTGGTGCCTCTACTGGAAAAGGGCCATACACCTAGGCCTCATCTCTTCGTGGGCTATCAGTGCGTACAAATCTCGGAACCCTAGTTGATTGTCTGTGTGGAGGCATCCAAAAAAGAAACAGGTGAGGCACAGTCAATAAGTTATACCTGGTGAGCTAACTTAATAGATAACAAAGAAAACTCTTGAAAACACACACGCAATCAGTGTTTTCATGCACGGAATCGGAAATCAGATGTTAGGGTCTTGGTGTGTAGATATGTCGGCCACCTTACCAACATTGGATTCCCTAAAATGATAACTACACTCATAAAACTTAACACTATTTCTGTAAAAAGAAAGATCGGATTCCTAGGTTCTACAGTAGAACCGAACCCTTTGATACCAATTTTTCATGACCCGTCCCTCGGGGCTCGTGTCGTGACTACCCAAAGATCGCCTTTCATAGGAGAGGGGCTGTTGACTAGCACCAAAGGCATATTTCATAAAACTGGGAAGGCATTGCCTTTATAACCTATAATCACACGTAACCAAGAACACAACTAGATAGGAACATAGGTAAACTGAACTGTAAACTGAGTGAGTACAGTAAGTAAAATGGGACAAAATAGAAGCCCAACTAGAAAGTAAAAGTATAACTATGATACAATACAACTGAAGAAAAGGGAAATTCATTTTTCGGGTCATCCTCCAAGGATCCTATCTGAAGGGTAGGTACATATCGCCTCCTCATCACTCCACATCCATCCGTCTCCTCCATGTATCAACACATCGTATAGTCCACCTCCAGGAACCGTCCAGTCTGGGTATTCACGTACTCAGTCAGCACTGTCCATCATCTGCACCAAACACAATGAATTCCGGTCATAGCCCATGTAGTGGTGAGTATAACGATACTCAGTAGGGACCCCAAGACCCTCAAGGTCACACAAAATCCACAAAGGATAAACCAAAAAGTATGAAATCCACAGATAACCCTACTTAGGCATATACCCATACATATACCAAAGTTATCAAGTAATCCATCTAAATCATGAGGAAAACATAGAGATACTGACTCAAATCACACCAGGATTTATTCTAGGGGTAGTAACAAGTAACATCCCCAGTCACATCGTCGAACACCTCGGCATCTAGAGAACCCCGCCTCTGTCGAGTATAGTGGGCATGCCACATCACATAGAGGCGCTTCCCACAAACCTTGGACTGTTAAGGTACTCTTCCTGTCTAGTACCATGGGTCTGCCACGTCAAATAGAGGAGCTCCCCACCATGGGTATGTCATCTCACACAGAGGTGCTCAATCGGATGCTCAGTCTGTTAGTTATTATCCATTTAGTGTCGTGGGCCTGGTTGGATTCGTGCTCGATCCAACATGACCATTCCCCATCTTAATCCGAAACTCTAGTGGGGTATAATCAAAGGGACCGTCTTTCTCAAATATTTCTAGTGCCGCTGACGGTTCATCAAACAGGCGTTCGGTGCCAAAGTTATGGGAAAAGGAGTGTAAATGGTACATAGTGGGTCCGGGTCCGGTCTGACCCGATCAGACTGACTCGGCCTGGGCCGCCCCAGTTCGGGTCGACCCGGCCTGACCCGTTGGCAATATCCCGGAAAGCAGTGCGGTCGGGCCCGTTGGGTTCGGCCCGACCCACTGGGTCTCGCTCGGCCCGTGCTGGGCGGCCCGGCTCATCAGGCGGTCTGGCAGACCACGAGGGTCGCGGGGGTTCAATCGCGGATGGCATGACGTCGCAGGATGGTTTGTCTAGGGTAGCTCATCTACAAGGGTGGAGGCCGCGGGGCGGCTCGCATGAAGGGACTCGGGGTCACGGGTCGGCTCGGCCTGAGCGGCACGGTGCCACAAGGCGGCTCGGTCAGAGCGGCCTGGGGCCGCGGGGCGGCTCGGCCGGAGCGGCCCCAGGTAGTGGGGCGGCTCGACCGGTGGGGCTCGGCCGCGGGGCGGTTCATCCAGAGCTGCTCGATGCTGCGGTGCGGCTCGGACAGAGATACCCATCCGCAGGACGGCTAGGCTGGAGTTGTGCTAAAACGTTCCATAGGGCAGCTCGGAGTGTCGTGGCGGTTCGGCTCGACCAGCGGCTTGGGGGGACAGTGGTGGCGGCTCGGAGGACAATGGCGGTGGCTCGGTGGACGGCGGTGGCGGCTCGGAGGATGGCGGCAGCAACTCAACCCAGTCGGCAGTGGCGGCTCGGCCCGGTCGGTGGTGGCTGTGGGTTCCACGAAGCGGCTTGGCCGCGGGGGGGCCACAAGGGCGCAGAGGTCGCGAGGCGGTGGTGGTTGCGGGGTGGTGTTGTTGGGTCATCTCTTTCGTCGCGTTCAACACCACAAATCATCACAGGATTTCCAGAGGGGTCGGGCCATGTTTGTTGGCTCATACCCTCCGCATTAGGGTGGTAACATATGGCTTAACAAGAATTTGATGAAGAACGTCATGCTTTACAACATCCGGCAATGATTTATTCCCAATCCCAAAAAAGATATCAAGGGAAGAACATGGGAAAAGTATTCATACACAAATAAACCCCTACCTTGTTTGATTGTTGACGATGAAGAGAGAATTTGAAGTTGTCGACGTTCGTCGCCCTCATCACAAGACTCTGATCTCGAGCTCATTCATTTGATTAATGTTCTTTGATGGAGGTGATTCTTCATTGGAGGGATTTCTCCAAGAACTCTCCCCTTCGCCAAGCCTTTTTCCCAAAATTAAAATGGCCAACTGTTGTGTTTCCCTAATTTTTAATTTTTGGCACAATTTAGAATTGGATTAATTAAGTTCTCTCCAATGAATTAATTTATGAGGTTGGCACAAAATTAATTAAAGGGGGTGGAATAATAAATTATGAGGAGGGTTGGCATTATTAAGTGGGGAGCCCAAGAGATTTCTCCCCACTTAATAGGGGGTTCAAGAGGTTTCAAACCTCGGGTGGTCCCCACCACCATAACCTCTCATGGGAGGTTAGGCTCGGTGGTCCCCACCTCCATAACCTCTCATGGGAGGTTTTAGTTCAGGTGGTCCCCACCTATGAATTATCCACATGTGTGGTTACAACAAATAAAATAAAATGTGATTATTTTATTTTATTATTTCCATAAAAAACCCAAAATTAACTTTCACCCTCGACCAACTACTGTCGACGTGAAAGTCTTATTATGGGAATATTGTTGTTTCGAGTTCAACGGTGCCCTCGGATTTCAATTCTGAGCACCAGTTCAAAATTTATAAAAACCTGCTCGTACATTTACGAAACGTACCTGAAAAAAGTTCAGAAATTCATTCTGGGCAATCCGGGCCTCGGAATCACGCGCCGTCAATTTTCACAGACTAGGAAAATTCACATATATTTAAGAAAAAATTACACGGAATTTATGGGTCTTTACATTCCTCTATTTTTATCTATTTATATTCTGATGTGTTACTCTTCTAATTAGGGCATAGTTTCCCCACTATCACACCCAAGCCTCTCGCTGCAAGTTGGAAGCCTTTGGCGTTAGGGAAATGCGCTTGAGGCCATGTGACCAACCAGCTACGGGGATCCTCTGGGCGGCTTCCGGAACCGGGACATTACACCTTATATAATATATCTATATAAATTGGTACCATTTTCTAAAAATGAGGAATTTCTATATCACACTATTACTTGAGAAGATGGATCAACAATTTAATTAGATATGTAAATCTCATATTTTGAGGCAAGTTAGATGCTTTTGAAATTTCAAATCGAAAGTATGGAATCAAAATAAAATTGTTGATATTTCCATTTGTAATTAATTCTTTTAACAGTAAAGAATTATCCAAAAATAATTCTACTGATATTCTTAAATTAAACCCTCTATAAAACATCCATCTAAAAGTGTGGTTCTAATATATATTTTGAAGAGAATTATTCACCTGTTGGATATCATCTTCAGGAATATAGTTCATGTATATAATTTTGAATATTTCCATGTAATAAATACCATCCCCTTTCTCCATGATTTTTTCACTACAAGGGGTAAAAATATAAAAACAATATATTTTTACACACAATAAATCATTCTTACCCTCAATTTAGTATATTTGGATCTTTTGGAATATATGCATTTTGTAACAATATCTTTTAGATGATTTTTATTTTTTAAAAATTCAAGAAAATTATCCCCTTTAGGTCATGATAATGAATAAAGTTATTTCTTTCATAATTTTTCAAATGAGTTATGTTCCATATTATTAGAAATAAAAACAGAACTTATTCTATCACAAATTATCATATATTAAGTAAATTTTAATCTAGAACCAATGAGTTTGTCTTTCATCGATGATAAATACATACAAAAACTTCCAACTAATATATATTACAATTTAATTGTGGAAGGTAATATTGAATGTTTCTTCTATCCTAACCAAGATACTAAATACTCTCTTAAAAAGTGATGGGTTTTTGAAATAATTTTTCTATCCATTTGAACCCCTCTAAAACTAGTATCTAGATAACAACTTAATTGTTGAAATAAAATCTAAATGGATATATTTGTCTAAATTATAAAGTTCAATTAAGATAAAAGATGATCTATTTTAATACTTTTATATGGGATTCATTCAGTTTGGATTTAAATAATATAATGTATATATATATATATCATAATATCTAGTTAACTAATAGTTATGTGTGATAAGATTATGATCATTCCTCTATAATGTTTTTGATCAACTATTTTGTCTAATTACTCAATTTCAAGTATATAAGAAGTACTAATCAGATTATTTATACAAGTTCCCTTATTAAATTCATATCAATTAAGTAAATCTCTGATGTACTTATAATAAGATAAAATTATTCCTTCTGGTTTTTGAGAAATCTATTAACTAAGAAAACTATAAGTTTACCCATGTTACCCATCTCAAATTCACTAGTCATAAGTTCTCAAAAAACATTCAGAAATATATTTTTCAATGAATCCAAAACCAACATCAAAAAAATATATTTATTTTATTATGTTATCCTTAGAGACCTTCTTGATGAAAATTGTTGGGTATTTCATTCTTTTAGTAAAATTATTTCGGCTATGGAGTCTAAATAGATGATTATGAAAAGCTATAAAATCTTGTTTTAATCCCTAAAGTTCCTTGGTATGTTTAAATACATAATACTAGAAATTTAATATTTAAAAAAAATGGATGAAATATGATAGAATCAATTCATTGTACAATATAAATTGTTTCTTTATAATTTATGCATTATTCTTGATTGTAACCTTTTGAAACAAGTTTAGCCTAATTTCAAACTAATTTTTTAATTAAACCTAGAGGTTGTGAATTGGATTTTATGATAATTAGTTTCTTATTTATATATAGTGATGTACTGAAGTTCAGCTCAGTGCTTAGAGAATGTTGAGACTTATCTAGAACTTTGAGGTGAATCTAAGATCTTGATTGGATACAATCTATAGTGGTAAACCATACATACATAAAACGTATTTGATATATACCCATGCAAGTTAATCCATTGATAAGTCCTCTCAAATTGTGATAAAGTGAGTAGTCTTTATAAGATGATCAACAATAACCCATATAGTATTGTTTCCTCTGGATGCCTTTGGAAGTCCAGTGACAAATTCTATGGTGATGTTCTCCCACTTACATGATGGTATGGATATTGGTTGAATCAACCATTTAGACTTCTGTATTTCTTTCATCACTTACTGACATACTAGAAACTTTGATTTATATTCAGTGATATCCTTTTTCATATTGTCCCGCGAAAAGTTCTCCTAGGGATCTCGATACATCTTTGTGATCCCTATTTAAATAGAGAAGGTTGAGATATGTGCATCATTAAGAATATCTTTCTTTATCTCTATATTAGTGGTTACACATAGTCATGACCCAATTCTTATTACTCCATCATCATAGATCTTGAACTTGTAGGATTTACCATCCTTGATAGCCTCCACATTTTTTTGAATGTCCACATAATTTTTTTGAGAATACTTTATTTTATCCATAAGGTATTTTTGAAAAATCCTTTGAAAAGGGATTGATTATGTTCATTACTTAATTATTTCCATGCCCATCCATTGTATGTCTAAGAAGATCAGATCTTTATCAATTCTCATCATTGATAAAGATACAAGATCCTTTCTACATAGAGCATCTGCCACCTTATTTTCCTTACTAGGATGGTAGTGGATTAATCAGTCATAATCCTTGAATATCTCTAACCATATTCATTGGTGTATATTATTATACTTATGTGTGAATATCTATTTTAGACTCTTGTGACGAGTATATATCTCACACTTCTCCCCATAGAGATAATGATGTCGGATTTTTAATTTGAAGATCGCATCTTCCAACTCTAGATCATGAGTAGGATAGTTTTTATCATGAATTCTAAACTACCTTGAGTCTTAGGATATAAATATATAATTTTTCATCCTTAAAAAACAAAATACTTTCTTTGAATCATTGTTTTACCCCACAAAGAGTTATCCACCTGTCAAGAGTGTGAATACTGGCACAATGATAATCCTCTTTTTGATCTCTTTAAAGATTTACTCACATCCTTGAGTCTTGAAAACATCACTAACTTCCATTTCATCTTGGTTATTGGGTTTGAAAATCATGATAAGTTCTAAATAAACCATTATTTATACCCATCTAGGATAAGGAAACTATGGATCTCTATTACAGAAGTTTGCATGGGCCACTCTTTGATTTCCTTTGTCTTAGAAGGGTCCATAGATATCCCTTTTATAGTAATAAAATGCCCTAATAATGATACTTTCTCCATAAAAAACTCACATTTACTATAATTTTTAAAGACTTTCTCCCTTCGGAAAGTCTGCAACACAGTATTCAAATGGTCCTCATATCCCTTTTTTCTCTTGGAGTATATCATAATATCATCGATAAAGACTACCATAAATTTTTTGAGGTAATTTCTAAATACTCTATTCATTAAGTCCATGAATATTGTGGGAGAATTAGTGAATCCAAATGTAATTACAAGGAACTCATCGGGTCCATAACTTATTCTAAAGGCAGTCTTTTGAATATCTTTTGTATTCACATTTAATTGATGATATCTTGACCAAAGGTTCACCTAAGAAAATTAATTGGCCCCACATAGTTGATCAAACAAGTCATCTATCCGATGAAGGGGATACATTTTCTTTATTTTTATTTTGTTGAACTCACAATAATCAATGTAGAGGGGCATTGATCCATCCTTCTTCTTGACAAAGAGGACCGGTACACCCCATGATGAAGCACTCATTCATATAAAACCCTTGTCCAGATTCTCCTATAACTGCTTCTTTAGTTATTCTAGCTCAACATTGTTCATTCTATAAAGTGTATTTGATATAGGTATAGATCCAATAATAATATCAATTGAGAACTCAAGCTCTCGATCAAGCATAAAACCAGGAAATTCTTCAGAGAATACATCAGTGTAATCCATTATGATGGGAATAAATTCGAGCAAGATCATCTCCTTTATTTAAAGCATTTAAGTTATATATGCTTTCTCATAAGGCAGTAATATCCACACTTGATATGGTGATTCTGAAGTAGATCCGTCTTCCTCCTTACACTTTTAAAGAATTTGATGATGCTTTGGGATGTAAAGAGTGATCTCCCTTTTCCTATAGTGGGTGTTGGATTTATATAAAGATACCAAAATCCATGCCCAAAATATCATCAAACTCCACCAAAATAAGTAAGAAAAGACATTGTGGGAGGTTTTGTCCACAAACATTAACCATGGAGGATTTATATACTTTGGAAGCAATAATTTCCCCATTATTTGTTCTCAAATATAACTCAACCTCCATATATTAAGGTGTTGTTTTAATAGTTCTAATAAAATTTCAAAATATGAATGAATTCGTAGAACAAGAATCAAAGAGTACATTAACTATTCTTGAATGAATTACCAGTGTACCTGTCCCCACATTGTTTTCTAGCTCCACCTCAGTAGTAGTGGTATCATGTGACCTTCCTTGTTGACTATGAGGTTGTTTTTGATTGCATCTGACATCCCTGGTCTTAGGGAATTGGTTTTTAAAATGCCCCTATTCCTTGCAGTTGAAACACTACACTACAAGCTGAGTATTTCTTTGAAATTTCCTTTATTCTTCCATATTAGAGGAATTATTCATGTCCCTTCAGTAGTTATTATCCAGATACCCCAGTATTTCACATTTGAATCATTTCCTTCTTCCCTTTAGATAGTTACTAGGATGTTTATTCCCACAATTTTTACACATGGGATATTCAATATTCTTTCCTGCATGGGATTTATTTGATGATCCACCCATATTAGACTCCATTTTATGTTTTTTTATTACCAGGACTATGAGCCCATTGAGATTATTCAATATCCATTTCAACCTTGAGGGTACAATGGACAACATCCTAAAAATTATTGAAGTATCAAATCTCTAATTATTTTCATAGACTCGACTTTAGTCTCCTAAATAATCAATCCACGTTGCTTTTAGTGTTCATGAGAAAGCCAGAGGCATATCTTGCAAGACTTGTAAAGTTTTCTTCATACGCCCTGATAGACTCATATTCCTTCTTCTTAAGACCAAGGAACTATCTTTTCATATTTAGATGGATGGTTCAGGGAAAATATTTATTGGAAAAAATATTGAATTCCTCCCAATCCATGGAATCAATTCCCACCTTGGACTTCATATTTTGGATCAATTTTCACAACTGATCAGCTTCCCAATCAAAATGATAGACCGCCAGCACAAATTTATCTTCTTCCGAGCACTGAAGGATAGAGGATATATTTCCAATGGAGTCAATACAATGTTCCTTGAGGAGTCTATCAAAAGATCCACATGGGAGGCCTCTTATAAATGAAGGATTCAATGAAAACTTTCTCTTTCCTTGGAGAAGGAGGTCATTCCACATGATTCAATTTATTATTCATAACTTGATGCAGTTGAGATATTAATTTCATAATGTTTTGATCACCCATTCCCATCATATTTGGAATATCATTAGGGAAATCATCAAATTGTATATCACATTGATTGTTGGCACATGTTCTTCTATTTCTCACCATTAACTAAGAAAAGTAAAGTTCAATTAATGGGATTGAATAATTTTCTAATAAGAAAAAAAAGGAGACTTTAAACATAAAATGATAAACTCTTAAAGGAGAATTATATCCTAATGTGTGATTCCCTAGGTTTCAATATAGGTTATCCAGGATATGTTTCATAACATATATTCTTATGGGAATTTTTTTGTTCCCTTAAAAATGGTTTATAATGAGATTATGAATTTACCAAAGCATATCCCCTAGGAGTGTTAAACTAGGTGTGTAGTAAGGCCAGTTTTCATATACCAGGTTACACCGAGTCAAACCCAGAACACCTTGTTGGAGTTGTTACTCCTAGGTACATCTATTCCAGAACCACATCCACCTGTATTATCCAAATAGGGATGTATTTTCTTGATCAACCAATTACTCTATACTTAGAAAAATTTAGGTATTTTTTCTTAGAATTAGTCTTATCCTTAAGGTTCTCACTAAAGTTCTCTATTCATAATCTCTTATAATAACTAAACTTTTATCTAATACCAACTAAAGTGACCCAAACCCTTAAACATATTATTACATGATTTTAAGCATAATTAAACATCAAATTACAAGCCAAGGATTATAACTTCTAATTTCTTAGAGATTAGGTACATAATTAAACATCATGATTCCAAAATAAGAATATATATTATTTAATCTTCATAAAGATATCCTAACTTCCTTTCATCCCTTAAATAAGTGTAGGATAAGTTGGGGATAACATGAACCAAAGGATGAGCTAAAATCCTATTAAGGGAATAAACATAAGAATAAAGCTTAGCACGTGGGTGATAAGGTGGAACATAATGATATAAAAAGGAATGGAATGTGATTAAATATAAGGAATCATAACATGGGATAATATAATAATGGATTAATAGTAATTTGGAAAAAATATAAAACATGACTTTATCATGATTCAAGGATTTTTGTACATATACAATCATTATTCAAGGCTAACCACCAATAATGTTTCACATGGGGTACGAGTCAAGGAAAACCACCAAGTTCATTGTACATAACATCTCATGAGACTAAACATTACCCAATGGATTTGAAATCTCTTTAGATTCAACCATAATAAAATTTTCATGAATATGTTTTCCACATGAATAATTATATATAAGGAATCAAACGTAAACATAAGGGTTACCCATTGAAATAATTGGGTATCATAATCTTGTCAAAAGGCATAACATAAAGAATTATCACAATAGTGTCCATGAAAGAGAGGATTTAAATAATTAATGGACATTGATAAGGTAAAATAGGAATATATAGTGAAAATTGATGTCAAAATTAAGTTAATACATGTAAAAATGGAATTTAAGAAACTTTAGAAATAAAACATTTTAGTGCGGTTTAAGGAGAATATTAAAGAGAATTTAAAGTAGAAAAGGGAATAATCTTTCATATAAAACCAGAAGTGAACCATGAAAGTTTTCATAATAAAATGAGTGATTTTATAAAAATAATGGTCTCTTAAAACAAAATATGTATCACACTTGAAAATGGGTTAGAATCCGGGAAGTTTCGTTAAATCGGGCGTGCTTTTCGAGAATAATTGAGTAGGGAACCTTTTAAAAACATGTATATCCCTAAAAAAGAAGGATGAATGGATCCTAATACTTGGGGTTGGAACATATGAACAGAATTTATAATATTTACATAAAATGAAAATATAATTCATTTGGGTTAAAAGAGAAAAAGAATAACCCGTTGGAATAATGGAGGTTCGGGTAAAATCCCTTACCTTAAGTCGGAAGGTGTTCTTCAATTGATCTTAATGTCCTATATAATAAAATTAGACTCATTAATTAATAATTAAATAACCCCTTATACGTGTATTTGATTTATTATAAATTTATTAAGTTTATTTATGTCCTTTTTGATGGGTTAATAGGTTCAATTTCATCATTTAGGAGCGCTAGTTTCCTTGGTTTCTATGATTGGTTTTCTTGTATACATGTACGAAAGGTCATATAAAGTGTGTAAAATTATCTAAAATTGAACTAATATGTCATTAATGATCATATAGAGGTTCAATAGGTCTTATATATCATTTTTTATGGAATTATTATGAATCGTTAGATAAATAGTTAATGATGATATTTTGGGTTTATTTAGTTAGTTTTTGATCAAAACGAACTCATTTTGTTTTATAAATTAATATAATGTGAAAAAAAATGATTCCTGAACATTAAATAATATATAATAAAAATAATATAATCTGTTTCAACCATAAAAATGGTTTCATGACCATCCTTTAAGATATAATTGAAAGATGAAAGTGCGTCGTACACGAAGGTGGTAAATCGGCACCTAACAGATGGTGTTTTCATTCTTAAAGTAAAAGAGATAGGAGAAGATATTTGATGAATAAATATTCCATAAACATGATAAAATTATATTATATGTAATATATAGGATTTTTCATGACACTTGGACAAGGGTGAGTGGCGATAAGATAAGAAAAGAAAAGAAGTAGAAATGAAATTGAAAGAAAATGGAAGAGGGTTTTACCTCTTGATTCCTTCTTCTTAATAACCTATTTAAGGGATTGGTTTTGGTCTTTTGATAATACCAAAATATCTTTTACATTGGGTAGGGTCTTGGTAATATATTTGAATATAATTTGGTCAATTCTCAAGGCTTGAGAGATGTGAGGAGAAGAGGTAGTGTGAGGTGGTATTTATAGTGGAGGAGAAGAGTGTTTTCTAATTATGTTAATCATTAGTTTATTAGTTTACTCAAGAAAAGAAATAGGGTTGATTCATGAGACTAAATAAAGTAATTAGATCATGTGATCTTGAACCATTTTTTCTTACATCATCTATGACTCAAGAAATACTGTATTTAACTTATAATGTATATATACCATAAATTACCATATTTTACTATTCACCAAAAATTCAAGTACTTCGGAAAAATATCAAAAATTCACCCTAATAATTTTTTAACGTGTAAAATTTAAAAAATGAAATTCATTTTGTGGAAATATTTTTCAAAATATGAGAAATTTAATTTTTTATTAAAATCATAATTTACCAAAAAATAAATATTTTAAATTATAACTTGTTTTATGTCACTTTAAAAATTTGAGTAAGGTATCATAAAATTATCTTATAATCATAGGAAATAAAAATAATAATTTGTGAATATATTTTATGAGCATAAATTTTCTTTTAAATTATTAAATTATTTATAAAATTTTAATTTAATATTTATGACTTACAAAAATACCGACAGTTAATTAATAATTTCTAAAATATTTATTTACTTATACTGTGATATAATTATATCATATTGTAACTTATTAGATGGATAAATTTTATTTATAATTTCATTAGTGAGGTTACTATTCAATTTTTCAGTTTAATTCTCATAAGGGTCATGTTACTATTCCAAAGGTCAAGTTTTTATTCCGTTAGTATATGTTCCTTAACATCTAGAAATGCATTTTATTTCATTAATTTTTCATTGATAAAGTTTTTATTGTGTTATTAATGGGGTTTATATGTGATTATACTATATAACATAATTATAAGAAGAAAATTTCCATTGATATAATTCAGGGTCATTACAAATACTTAGCAAGAAACATAAAATGGGAAGTGAACTCAAGATAGGTATAAAATCTGGAAAGGTAATACTTTATTTCTTTAGTGATAATATCTCTACCACTCCTAGCTTCATTCAAGCTCTCCCTAACCATTTTTGAAAATTGATCACCATGGTCCTTTATCTTTCGAAGTACCTCTTGGTGAGAGGATGAAAGATTTCCTAAGATATTATAAAGCTCCCCTCTAACAATGGAATGGATCTCATCAGCATAAAATGAATATGCATGAGATGGGGAAATAGAAGTAGAATAAACTGTTATAGCTAAGGACTCTTACCTATCCAGAAGTGATGTTGGGACTACGAAAAATATTCCTCTCATATCTTCCATTATGAAATTAAATTCTTCCATATCATTATTCTACCACCAATCCTCAATATCTAATTCATCCATTTTCAATATTATCTATGGTCATATATGAAAAATTACTTAATCAAAAATTCATCTGGTATAAACTTCACCCAACTTGGTTTCTTTAATATGCGTAGATCTAAGGATCCCTATGATATCTAAAATCATCCTTACTCTAAAATAATTTAGATCAAACTTATTGAAAAAGTTATAAGGTATAATATTATAAGGTAGAGGAGATTAAATCATCTCTTCGATAGGTAGTGTAGACTCTATATTTCCAGATTCAGTAGTAGGAAAATCATAGGGAAAGGATACCAACTTTTTAGCCTCTTCTATATATTCTACCAGATATCCCTTAGGATATTTCCCATGATTATGAATATAAAGTCCACCATGCTTAGATAGACTTCTAGTTTAATCACCTCCATCACCATCTTCTGACTATGATTTATAAAACTCAATCCCTAGTTGAGAAGCTCCTGGGGTCTTCTCCCACATAATATGTTCTCTCTCATAAAATCTATCAAAACCAAAATCTTTAACTCAAATCATAGAACCTTGAAACTCATAATCATTACCATTATTAATTTTAATAGCCACAGCCTCAGCACCATTTTATCTTTAA
Organism: Viscum album; assembly: GCA_963277665.1. NCBI lineage: Eukaryota > Viridiplantae > Streptophyta > Magnoliopsida > Santalales > Viscaceae > Viscum > Viscum album. The sequence goes on along the minus strand of OY728155.1, from coordinate 946,686,036 downwards.
TTATAGAGGATATTATTTCTACTCTTTAGCTTCATAAATCCTGAACTTCTTCACCAAACTTACCTAAAACAAAATATCCAAGAGAGTGAAGTGAGTGTTATCCCTTAATAGTATCACCACATCCACCACTACCGTTAGATTCATCAGAAACTTCAAAAACATCCTTTGAGCTCTTAAATGAAGATATCTCAACTTTTTCTTTACTTGAGACTTCATTCACCACAGAATCTTCACCTTCATGTAACAAACGTTCTTCATAATAAATAGCAATATATTGACTAGTAGTTCCATATGAAACTACTAGACTTTTGACCAAATCAGGGTTACTACCTTCCTATAATGAAACATCCACTTCTTATTCTCTAACTTTTTCTTCTTTTACCTGAAATTCCACATTATAAGAGTAAGAAAACTTCATTTAGCTTCAATATAGTCTCAACCGTATCTTTAGGTCTATAAGGGTGCTTCACATGATTGGAATTATCATAAATATTATCAACATCAGCCACCCATTTCTTCAACCAAGGGTTCAAATTTATATTCTTCCTCTTATAAGAAAAATATATTAAATATTAACCTCCATGGATTACTATAGCTCCTTCACCCTTAGGTACTAGAATTTTGTATTCCAACATAGTCGAAATAAACATAATATAGGTCAAGGACTTTTATCTAGATGAGGTCTTGCACCTCTCCATCATAAATACCCTAATGAGGTTTACCGAGGCATCTGGACGTTTTTTTGAATAAAATATTACTTATTTTATATTGATCATACTTATAATCACATCTTTCTTCTAACAAAAACTATAATTCTCAAACTGATAAAACTCATGAACCAATCTAGGATAGAATGGTTAATAATTTCTCGAAAACCTTCTGATCCATCCTTGGACTTGGATCACTTTCAGAACTAGTGACATTCTCAACACCAACCATTCATCTTAAATCTCTTTTTCAGCAACAATAACTCAAGTTGAGAGTTGTGGGTTCTTTGGTTTGATAGTAACATTCCATCTAGATTCACCTTGTGATTTCCTTATGGGATGTGATCCTTCATAAGTAAAAACAAAGTCATTTTTAACTCTCACCATTACACTAGTATAAAGGGAGAATAGGTGAACACTAGGAGGGTTAAAAGTGGAAAGATAACAGAAGATGAAAGTTTCAAAAGAGGCATGAGAGAGATGGTTCAAAAAATATTATTTTAATAAAATTTTATCATTTAGGGATTAAAAAAATAAAATAAAATATACATAATTAAATATCTTAATAATTTAATCATGGAAAAACAAGAGTGGTTGCAAACATGAATGGTAGATCTCCAATGGTTGATCTCCAACGGTGGATCATTTATGATAGATCACCTATAAAGGGTAAATCTATATATAAAGAATTATTCAATGTTTATCATTACTAGTTTAGGTATGATATATCTTAATCTATAATAATTCAAGGCCTTTTAAATATATTAGCATGATGATATTATGTTCCAATGAATTCAAGAGTTATATCACCTTTTTCCAAAATTACCTCTAAAAAATTGATATCTTATATCAATATTTTTTTCCTAGAAAGAGACACGGGGTTCATTAATATATTTATCACATTTGTATTGCCAAAATTTATAGTTTTGTGTCTAAATTGATAACCACAGTCTATTGAAGTGTGTTTCATCCACAGAATTTGTGCATAGAAACTCCCTACAGTTATGTATTCAACTTCATTAGTAAATAGTGAAACATAATTGTGCTTTTCACTACACCATGAAACTAGTGACTTTCCTAAAAAGTAACATTTTCCAAAATTTATTTTTCTATATAACTTAAATCCACCAAAATCTTCATTATAATAACTTTCTAAATCAAATTATTTTCCTTTAGAAAAATCATACCTAAATTGATTTTATACTTGAGGTATTTAAAAATTATTTTGAGAGTAAATAAATATAACTCCCTAAGATTTTATTTAAAACAAGAACACATACATGAACTAGACATAATATATGGTCAGATGGTAATCAAATATAGAAAGTCTCCAATCAATCCTCTAATTGGTTTGATCAACTAATTTTCCAGTTTCATCAAGATCAAGTTTACATGTTGTACTCAAGGGAATATAACTACATTTTATGCTATCAATAAAAAACATTTTAAAATTTCTTTTGTGTACTTTGATTTAAAATAATTCCATCTTTATTTTTAAAAATTTTAAAACCAAGAAATAATTTTAAATCACCCATTAAAATCATTTTAAATAAACTTTTCATCATTTTTGAAAAATAAGTACACAAATAATTATTATAATATACAAAAAATAAATCATAAACATAAATTTGTACTACTAAAAAAACATTTGAAATTATTTTTATAAATAAAGTAGGATCATCTATACTATTTGAAAAAACCATTAGAAATCAAAAAGGATTTTATCCTATCATACCAATATCTAGTTGCTTATTTTAAACTATAACAAGCTTTTGAAAATTAAAAACATGATTTGGAAAATGGGGGTTATGAAATATAGTGTATTTTTCAACAAAAACATCGACAAATATAAAACCATTTAGAAATTCACACTTTTTATCTATTTCATCTAGTTTTAAATTCAAACATGATACATAGGCATGTAGAATTCCAATGGATTCAAGTCTGGCCATTAGTGAAAAGGTTTCTTCATATTCAATATCGTCTTCTTAATTGTATCCTTTTATAAAAAATATAGATTTGTTTCAAACTATATTTCCCAATTCATCATGTTTATTCCTAAATACCCATTTATTGCCCATTTTAAAAATTTATTTAGGTCTATCCACTAGTTCCCAAACTTTATATATTTCAAATTGATTGAGTCCTTCTTTCATTTAAATTACCCATAAATCATCATTTATTTAATTATGGATGTTCTTATGTTAAATCTATGGAATAAAATATGATGTTCAACCTGATTTCTAAGAGAAGCAATAGTTTCTGTTCCTCTATTTAAGTCTCCAAATACATCATCTTAGGGATATAATCTATGAGTCCTAATGGTTCTAGAATAAGAACATCTTGGAATTTAATTATCCTCTATAGGTTCAATTTCATGTAGTTCATCATAAATGGAATGTTTTTTTCTTATTTAATAGGATTGTCAAAAGTTTTGGCATTTATATTCATATTAGAGAGATCAACATTAAGGGTTTATATAAAGTAATGGACTTTTGGTTTTCTTCCACTCCATAATTAATATGGGGATTTCTTTAAAAGTGGTCTTATAAGAACATTGTTTATTATGTATCAAGATGTATTCATAGTTTCTTCCTAAAAGTAAATAGTTAAAACATACTCATTGAGTATGGTCAGATTAATTTCTTGGAGGGTTATATTTCTCCTTTCTACTACACTATTCTGTTTTGGGTTCCTAAGAAAATAAATGTTATGATTATATCCATTTTGTGAGCATAATTATTCAAAATCATAATTTTAAAACTCATTGCCAAGATCCCTTATTGAGGTCTTACCAAAAATATTAGGGTAAAGCCCCTTTTATCACAAAGAAAAGAAAAGACAAAAAGATGATGGATGGGTTCATACAAGAAAACATTCCCTCAAGCCAAGAAAAAACAAGAAAAGATCAAATATTATAATCATAGTTGGAATAATCATAATCACTATCCCAATCCAGTTCATAATCAAAAGGACTGTGGGACATGGTAAAAATAGTTGGCTTCAGATATGAGTAGTCATTTCTTGGTTTTTCTTTCCTAGGAGTAACAGGTCGGAAACCTTAATCATCCACAAAAACATATTTCCCTTTGTATAAATACTGACTATAGGATGGTTTGGGGGGTAATAATACTCTATATCATCCCACCTTCCACGGATTCCTTGCATTTCCCTTGATTTCGTAATTTCCTCCTAAATCTTTGAAAGATTTGTACCATCACTTATAGTTGTTTTCCCCTTGAATGCAGGACCAACATCATGTTGATCCATTCCTAAATTCATGTCTCCCTTATCTTGGGAATTCAATCCATGCTCAGGAACCAAAACCAGGGCCAATCCTAGCTCAAATCTAGTCAAGTTAGGCCCACATTCATCTATTTCAGGAACAATCACACTTCATTCAGTCTCTGGAGCCACTCGAGGCTCTTGTAAAAGTTCATGAGGAATCTATTCCACTGTTTGGGGAAAACCAACATAAAGATGCCTCATGATTCCCTTTTAATGAAAAAAAAGATCATTCAATGTGTTTAAATCATTGTTCTTTGACATAGACAATAACATGACATTATATAAAAAAAATTAGGTAATCTTTCATATTTGAATTTTTAATAGATGTCATCATCCAATGAAAAAAAACAATATTACGAATCAAGAAATAACTTTGATCTACTTCTACCAGGACCCTAGAATAATGACCAAATTTCTCATCCTTAGTGGTCATATCCATTTTTATTCTAATTTCAACAGTAGAAGAAATGTAAAAGAGAATATTAGGATGTCATAGGATCTAGTAAAGACCAAAAAATTTAATCCAAACTTGAACCATGGTTTTTTTAAGGAGAAAGGATCAAAAATAACATCCAATTCTTGAAAGAAAACCATACATAGATTTAACACAATTCATCGGATCCCCCAAGATCCTACTTTTAGATCCTATAATGAAAAAATAATGTTGAAAAATCCTCAACTCATCGCTATGAAATTATAATCATAAAAATATAAAATAGAAGTTAACTTACTAACCAATTCATCCATATTTCAATGTTTTCATACACCAATAAGAACAAGTCTGGCAATAATTTAATGCTCACAAAGTTTAAATCTGTCAATAATAGCCTCTCTATTGGAAACCAAACAAGAAGCAACACCTTTTTTCAAAATTCATTCAGATTCTCCATCAAACAAATATATAAAATGATTTCGACTAGAATCACCTTCAATAACTACATTAAACCTTCTAGGATTTCTTTCATCTATCAAACCAGATGAAGAAAAACCAACCAATCCAACAGAAGTCTTCACCATGTCCAGACCCGTGGGTTTAGACCACATTTTTCTTGGTTGCCTTCTCATGAGGCATCTTCCCTTCAACCTTCATACCATTCACCATAGGCCATTTGTTGGTAATAGGCTCCATCAGAGTCTAACAGTCCTCTATTTTTTCAAATCTTGTCGAATTCAGTTCAAATCTCAAAGATCTATGGTATAAGTCACTCTTGTTTATGACTGACTCTTGTTGGAACTCAACCTCAATACGCACCACAGGATTGTGAAAAATAGCATCACCCATTGCCTCCATCCTTAAACCATACTCCTTAAACCATCCATCATTGTTCACGGCATCCACCACCATGTTCAACTAAGATCTAGTGAGCTCGTTTGGAATCGTCATTCCCCTTTGATTACGATTAACCTCTATGGATCCATTCGCCTGTGTCACCCTATTCACTTTTTTGAGCCGGAAATAATACCCATGTGTGTCTAGAAAATACATATACTTTAACATAAACATAGAGATTCCCATTTAATCTAGAAACTCTAAAAGATACAAAAAAATCCATGTGAACCAAATTTAGGTGTTGATATTTTGAAACTTCATTATTTAATTTAAAATAGATTTTATAATTTTCCCCTTTTTGACATGGGTTATATACTTTATCACTTTGCAATTCTAGTTTAAATAGTTCAATAACTAATTATTTCATAGTTACCAATCTAATAGTGTGTATGCTTCAGTGGCCTAGTCTATCATTCTAGATTCAAGACTCTTTGTGAATGGAACTTACATAGGAAATGTTTTCATAAAATAAGGAATCTAAATTAACAGAATATACATTGTCAATTTTTATAAAGAGTAAAAATTAAATAATTTTTAAAATTAAAAACTTTTCATGAATTATTTTCAAATTTAATAATAGAACCATCATCACATAATTGTGAGATGCTAAAGATATTATACTTTAACCCATATACAAATAGAACTTTGGAAATCAAAATAGTTTTAGAGTTACTGATTTAACCAAGTCTAATAATTTTTCATTTTCCATTTTCAAAAAAAGTGACATGTCCACCATCCACTTTGATTAGGCTTTTGAGACATGAGTTGTCCACAGTCATGTGTCCTGAGAAGCCACTGTCCAAATATCACAATTACATATTGTAGTTTTTTAATAAAGTTTCCTATAAAATGATTTAAACCAAAAATGACATTGGTACCCATATTTTCTTAGGTTTATAGATTTTAGTGATAAGTGATTTTTTAATCCATAAATTTTTAACAGGTTTCTTGAAGGAATATTTGAGTCTTTTAGAAATAGAAACTTAGTTAGGTCTAGAAAAATAAAAACTAGTAACTGAATTAGTAGAACTAGAGCTATGAATAAATTTATTTTTAATAATATTTATTAAATTTCTAACAATATGGGTTAAAACATTTCTTCCATTTTCGAATTTCTACATATCCTTTTATAATTTTTATTGGACAATTTTAGATCATTATTTTCTTTTAGTTAATGGACGTCTTTATCCTTCCCTAAATTAATATTTGTTTTAAAGTGAGAAAACAAGGCATTCTATTTCTTTAAAATTTTATATTTGTCTTTAATTTCATTGAATTTTCCATCCAACATATTAAAGTATTCAAAAATTTCTTCACTATACACGTTTTATTCACTATTTTTATCTCTAGAAAAGTTATAATTATGAATAGGAGATGAAAGAAAAATACAAGATTCCTTAGATGTCATAAAACACATATTGGATCTATCATGTTTATCCTCTATTCCTGAGTCTGAATCACTTGAACTATCTTCTCTATCACTCTAAGTTGATGTCAAAGATTGTTTATACCTTTTTCATTATCCCCATTTTTTTCTTGAACTTTAACTTGGGTAAATATTCTTTGACAAGATCTTTTCTCTTGCATTCATAGAAGATTATTTTATTTGAAGTGAAATCGTTTTTCTATTCTTTTCTCCAGTTACCTCTATTACTATACTAACCTTTGTAGTTTAGATTATTAAATAATTTATCCTTTTTTTAGAATTTTTAAAATATTTTTTCTAACTGGTCCATTTATTTATCATTTTTAGAATATTACTCTCCATTACATGAGTTTTCTTATTTAATCTTACCTTTTTTCTTTGTTCCATAAGTCTTGAAAGTTACTGACTTCCTCTTTGGTTCATATTATTTTTCTCTGATTACTTTGAGTTACTCTTCATACAACATGAGCTTTACTATTATCTCTTTAATAGTAAAACTACTTACATTCCATGAATCTTGAATTGATACTAAACCTCCTCTCCATCTGTCTAGTAAATACCTCAATAGCTGTATTACCTGGTCTTTTTCAGAAATTGGTTTCCCAAGAGAATGCATCATATTAACAATATCATTAAACCTAGGATACATATCATAAATTGACTCATCATGTTTCATCATAATGGAATCATATTTAATAGTATATATATTCAAACGTATTTCTTTGACATTAGAATTTCCTTCATAAGAAACATCGAAGGTATCTAAAATCTCAAATACAGTAGTACATGTAGAAATTTTATTAAACTATTAATCTCCCTAAATCATAATATAAAACATTCATTTATTTATAGTTATTATTATAAGCTTCTTTAGTAGGATTTATACATTCATATTTAGCATTTTTGGGTATTTCATATTTATCCTCAATGATAGTACAAATCTCAAAACCAAATATTTTAATATGCATTGTCATTTTAATCTTCCTTTGAGCATAATTTGTACCATTAAAATAATAAGGCCTATTATTGGTAGTTCCAACTTGTCTATTATTATCCATAAAGATATAAATTCAGAATAAATAGAAATTTAATATCATTAAATAGAGACTATATCACAGTGAAGGATATTTTGAAAATTTTCCTCTAATACCAAATGTTGGTTGAAGTGAGTAACTCAAAAGAGGGGTGAATTAAGTTCTTGATTAAAATTTATATTTAAAAACAATTTGAAATAAAATCCCCAAATTTAATAGAATACCTAGTTAATCAAAATAGTATAAGTATATAATTTTATTTTTCAAATAGACTCTCAAATTGGGATCAATGATCATTTAAATAATATTTGGAGTCACTTTAACTTTTAATACTAAATTACTTAATAAAACACTCAATATAAAACACATATTAATATTATCTATTAGAGTAAAAGTTTTGATACTTGTTATAAAAAATATATAGTTTTAAAACTTTGAAATACAATAAAATAATTATAACACACATTGGAATTTAAAAAATGGGCTTCAGTCTCAATTCAAGACTTAATTCCCTTCACTTGGTAATCACCTCCTTCTAAGTAATTTATTAAATAATAAACTTGATCTAAAAAGCCTCTTCCATAGTTTTATAGGCACAAATACACTACCATGGTTTTATGTGGAATGAAAAAAAATACATTTCACACACAACCAATTCCATATTTTTTGTGGGTATACAAATGAAGAGGTTTAAGAGAATGTGTCAAGAAAACTCTACTTTAAGCATAGAAGATAGTGTGTATAGGTAAACATAGTATCTAAATACAATGCTCAAAAGTAAAACATAAATAGATATAAAATGAGTAGATATAGGTAAAAGTGATGTTGCTCAATCTAAATAGCATCAGATATTCCAAAGTCCTAAAATATGTAAATGTTCCTCAAAATGTGTAGGAAAATAGAGGGTTGTAAAGGTTTGAATTTTTTTATTTTATATCAATCAATGTCCAAAGCTAATTCAGTGTATAAAGTTTATAACCTCTATGAATGTGTTAATATTTTATCATTTTTTTGGATCTATTATGTTCTACAAGATCCCAAAATCCCACACATGATCATGGAGGAGTTCTGTAGAATTTATACAGCTAAGGGTCCAATTATCCATTTGGGTCTTCATCCACATACTAAACACGGAATCAGGATGGTATAGCTTTGTATTAAATGAATCCAAGGACTTGTTTAAGAATAATAATTCTTAAATCTATGTATATATTAATTATATTAACATTCATAAACTAGCCATAGGAAAATTAAATTTGAATAAGATTTTGGAAAGCAACGATGGTGGTCAAGAAGCAAAACTATGAACAGTAGATCTATTCTAGTTGTAGATCATCTCTAATGGTAGATGAGTTATAGTGGAATAATCAGTTAAGAGAAGCAAAATTTTGTGGTTTCATAATCCAGTGGCATATGTGATAATGGTAGATGTGTTCAGTGGTAGATCTTTAGCGGCAGATCTGTCAATGGTATATCTTCTACAATAGATCTATCAGTGGTTGATCTTTATTGGTAGATCTTCAATGGTATATCTTTTATAATTATATCTATAAGTGGTATAAATTCATAATTAGATCACTTGAACTAATGTTATATATACTAAACTGATAGTATATCTTCTTTAACTAATGGTATATCATCACTTACCAAGTTTGTTAATAAAGTTACATAGAAAATTATTTACTATCATAAAACAATTAACTTGTTTGAAACATAATAATAATGACTCATGATCATTAAAATAAGAAGGTACCAACATGATTTTATAGTAAATTGAAATCCACCACTCCCTTGATAAAATAAAGTTCTCCTTCACCCAAATTAAGTGGATTTACTTAGGATTACATTGATGTTGTGTCGTCTAGCATGTGGAAAAGAATAATATTGTTCTTTGTTCCTATTAAGTACAAAATTCTCCCAAATATCTAACAATATTCTATATCATTGACCACTTCCTTCATCATCCCTTGATATTTTCACCTAGGTAGCAACCGAAGTTTTCATCTCCTTGGAATTATCTATTATAAATCTTCTCAAAAACACTTTATAATATTTTTATGGAGACATAAATGTCTCATGAATTCGTTTTCTCACCTACAAACCAAGAAAAAATTCCATATTTCTAACCATTCACATTTTAAACATATATTTCATTAATTACGCAAATTTTTTTACTTTACATCATCCGATACACTAAATATTATATCTTAAACATACAACAACTCTATCATCCTTTGATAACTCCCATTTTTTTCATAGATATTATAATCAAATACAACATGTTATAATTTAAGATTCATCAAGTATTGATCAATTTGTGAATATTATACTCTCGGTGCCTATTTTATACCTCACAATTCCTTATTCATCCAAAAAACATTGTTCTCATCTTAATGAATGAGAAAACCATATGGTTGTTTAATGAAAACACATTCTTCTAGAACCCCATTTAGAAAAACAAACATGACATCCAAATGAAATAAATTTAAATTTTATTTACACTGCAATGTCTAGGAATAATCAAATTGTCTCCATCCTTTCTACTGTTGAAAATGTTTGATCAACACCGATTATTTTTATATGATATTTCCCATTTCATGCCATTTGTTCTTTATTTTCAATCTCCATATCATCTTCATTTAGTTTTTTATGGAAAAACTATTTGTCCCTAATGATGTTCTTTTCCATTGGCCTTGAAAAATAATCCCAAGTATGATTTTTTTATATGGTACATCTATTTATTCATCATTTAAACACAATTCTCATATTTTACATATTATTTAAAACATTTTGGTTCTACTTATTATATGAATTATTTTTTATTTAGATACTTTATTACACTTATTTGCAGAGGTGTTTTTTGATCTCTGATGATGTTATTTCTATCAATTTCATATCATCTCTTTAGCTTCTATGTAGATACAGGTCTACCTTCATCTTCCCCATCATATAAATCCTATTTTGAATATTCCTTAGGAACTTTCACTCCCCCTAAGTTTCTCATCTTTTCATCATTATTCTCTTGACACTATTCATTGTTTTGTTGAAGATTCTACTCATTCTCCACCATAACAACATCATTTATCTCTAAAAACATTTTCAACTGCATATTAATGCATTTATATTCTTTTATTTATCTAGATTTTCCAATAAATGTTTCTTAATCTCAATGGGATTCAAACTTTATGGGTCTCTCCTTATTGATAGTGAAACACTTAATTCCAAAGACTAAAAAGTAATTTAACAATGGATTCTTTCCATAACAAAACTTGTACATAATCTTATCCTACCTTAGACACAATGAAGATATGTTAGATATATATATTAAACTCAAAACAACTTCTTTCCAAAACATAGCTGGAAAGACTTTCTCAATAAGCATCATTTTAGCCATGTTGTTGATCATCTATTTTCTTCTCTCAACCACTTGATTTTTTTGAGGAGTTCTCACATTTTAGGCATGGTGCCTTATCCCATGCTTCTCAATATGATCCTGCACCTGTATATTTGTTAACTTTTTCCCATTATCAATTCATAACTTTCAAATTTTTGACCAAACATATTTCCAACTTCCCTCTGATATTGTGTTTTGAAAACAGAACACCTCATACTTGTGGGTAATGACTATAATCTACTCCATATAATTATAACCATCATTAAAATGATATAATAACTCTTCTCATAAATATCTATTGGTGATATAGGTCAAAAAATATAAATATTCTCCAGTTTAAATGCTCTTTTTGACCTTTTCTCTTCCACCATGTACATATTTCGAGTTATCTTCCCGTATTGGGAAGCATTGCATGTGTAAGCATGGCCATATGATAACTTAGGGATATCATGAGCTGCATCATATATTATTATATCTTCCAAGTATAGTTGTATAAAATGGACAAGACCTTTATTCAACAACATATTTTATACCTCCTTAGATAGAAATCACATATCTTCTCCTCTACTCATAAGATATAGATTCCCCTTCATGTGATTCCCCTATATCATAATTTCACCATATTTTCCCTTAATGATAAACATATTCTTAGTAAATATAACTGTAATTACTGAGTCACATGGTTTACAAGGACTAATAAAGTTGTTATTGACACCTTCAATGACCAAGACATCCACATATCTCATATATTTACCCATAAAATGGATTTTCTTGATCCCACAATCTTCTAGCCTTCATCATTGACAAATTTCATGACACCTTCCTTGTAATACTTTATCCCTATGATATGATCTTTTTTCCCACACAGTTTGAAATGCATCCTCTGTCAAGGATCCACACACCATCATGATCTAATACTTTTAGGGAAATCTCTACAACCAATGCCTACTAAGATCTTTTATTTTTTGATCAATTTACTTGACTTAATACCTGATATTCAATGGTATTCTTGAACTTCCTTATATTATGATGGAATAAATTTATCTTGAAAATATAAAAAATTATTTTTCATTTTCATCTCTTTTGATGATTTCTTGAGATGATGTGTACGACCACTTTGGTTCTAATTCAGTGAATTCCTTTATATTTTCAATGAGAAATATCTATCCATGTGTCCAAATCCCACACACTAAAAATAATTACCATAAAAATAATCTTGGTAATATTGGACTATGTTTTGTTGTTTCTATTTATTTTTTCCTTTAGTTCCTCTTTTCTATGGAACATACATTTTGGGAACGTATCATCTTTCCCTAAGAAAAACACCAGATTTTATATACACCCTTGTGTTCTATTGTAGTATCATAAATTGTCCCATTAGTTCTCTAAATATTTTGATTCATACCCAAATGAACCTTTAACTTCATATTGGGTTCTTTTGATCTTGTATTGACCATGGAAACTTTGAATTTATAATCAATCCCCATACCATCCTTGTTATTCATATATGTATTTTTCTTTTGTTTTAATACACCTTCATGATCCACTATCACCTTTTATATCACCTAAATGATCTAAAGTCTCTATGTCATATCTAGAGTCAAAATTATCTCTTGATATTCACTTTTCATCATAGATAGACAAATTCCTCATCAAGATCTTCGATACGTTTAACCCCATCTATCATTTTCTTAGTCAAACCATCAATAATATTGGTTTGTTTCTCAACTACGATTGTGTACTGAACAAACTTATCTTAGTTTTTTGTATTTCAAATCTTATTTTTTTAATTTATACTTTTATTTTAGACTTCTCATGTCACTTCTATTGCATATTGATTTTGGAATCATGAACCACTATGTTGGATTTATTTGTTTTGTCTCTATAAACATAAATCTCTTCAGTAGTATCCTCAGTATTGACTTGGAGAACAACTCTTCCCTCCTCATATGTTTCATTAGGATCACTCTATTCCCTTTTTTTGTAATTTCCAGCAACTAAAACTACAAAACTTTCTCTCTGTTCTTAGTATTCTTAATTTTATTCCGCCTTAATTTCTTCTAAATTTTTATTCTCTCAAGAAAATAGGTTCTTATTCTTGAAAAAATTCCATTTAGTGTTTTTCCTACCTTTAATATTGGATAAATACCTCTTATGTGAATTTTAGCATCATCATCATCATCGTATTGAAACTTGATGTGAAACTTTGTTGTAAGATTTCTAGCCTTTCCTCAATGAAACAGCAGGAGTGGAAGCTTCCCTTTAAAATTTATTTCTTCCCTTTTTATATTTGGGGAAAGGAATGACATGACTTTATCCACCTATTCATCTTCCCAAAAATCCTCTATGGGGATCTTTTTCTTGGCCTTGAATTCCACCTCTTTAGATATCCCCCTTTCCATAGCATCATAATAATCATTCCTCACATTGTATAAAATAAGAGTACAGTGAAAACAATCCAATGTAAGATTCTTTAGATCTTTTTACAATAGTAAATTGACTTTAGGACTGAACCAAGGTGGTAGTATTCTTAGGATATGCTTGATGATTTTTACATAATCAAGGATTTCTCTAATACCATGCATTTACTCCACAACAACATTCATCTGATGAAAGAATGCATCAACTAAATCATTATGGTTCATCCTTGGTCATCATTCTTGTTCCATAAAGTAGTAAATTTAGATTCCAAAAATTTTAAATCATCTTTTTAGACATTTATAATCCTTTCCCACACTACTCATGAGGATTTAAAAGACATCACTTTCATGTATATTGTGTTGGATAAGACTACCCCCAAAGCATTGATTTTACTTATGTCAATATCCAATTCTATTTGGTCAACTTATAAAAAAGATCCATTGTACATACTAGCAAAAATACATTTCATATCATATATGAAAACATCCATTCCTGAATATCATAAGTATTTCGGTATTTAATTCTTCCACAATTGAAAATTCTTTCCATCAAAGATCAAAATATCTTTAAAATTAACAAATTATATTACGTTAACTGAGATTGAATCACTAAATTTAACATTTCCCACTGATATTAATTTTTCTCCCTTACAAGTTAAATACACTAAAATGGGGGGAATAGGGAAATGATAGATTAAAATGTATCCAATAGTGGTTCTAATTTAAATATTAAACAAAACTCTCTTCTCTCTCCTTCCTATAGTAATGAAAAAAATGAAATTAAAACTTGCACAAGACACAGTAATTTTACTCTGTTCACCCTCACTGTTCTATATTTAGGGAGAATACAAAGGGAATTTTTTGACTTACAAAATCCATTATAGTTCACTATTGATACAATGTTTGGAGATGACTCACTATCCCCCTTAGTTTACAAAAATTAACTATTTTAAATCACACTACTCTCTTAGCTTAAGTGAACACACTAATCATCCAAAATAATATTATAAAGATATTTATCAGCACTGTATTGATTCAATTTTGAATGGGTGTGAATTTATGCTCTTTTTTCATCAGAGACGAAAATATCCTTCCCTCTGGATTTCTATTTCATAGAAATACCCTTCATGAAATGATCCTTCTTCATTGTGAGATATTTATATAGATTATACTATTCAGAACATGACTCAATAATTTTTATATGCAACATCATACACTGCATGACTCCTTATTGTCATAGTGTTTCACTATTCACTATGTGACTCCTAAAGGTTTTTCCATCACATTGTTAATCATGTGGCTCCTAATGGTTTAAGTGTCTCATTTTTCACTACATGTCTTATTAATACTTATACACTACATTGTTCACTATGTGACTTCTTAACATTTATATTTTTCACTGTTTACCATGTGAATCTTAAATGTTTATGTAGACCACTTATATGAAATACTTATTCATATCTATTTACTACACACTTATTTCTAACTCAAAATATTTTACAACAGTAATAATTACTCATTGTTTTTATAATTTATCTAACAATGTGATTATGGATCTACTTATAGTGAAAATACCCTTGATAAACCTACATAATTGAAATTAATGTTCACCCATTTAGTTAATCCCATATATGTGTCTCACTCATGGTTGTGTGGTCTTCTTAACTTCACTTGTGATATCCATGTGATTTTTTGAGAGCTTCTGCACACTTCCTGGGATATATTGTTGATGACAGATCGATCTGCACTTGCAGTTGGTCACATGATTAACTATGGATATGTGATAGACTTATGATCCTAAGATTTATGCACTCCAAGTTATTTTTTTGGACTTACACACTCCATGTGATTATTTACCACTTATGTGCTTCATAAATTCTTTAATACTTACATGTTAGTCTTTCCTATGACAAATTTCATCAAAAAACTTTAAAATAACATCAAAACCTCTTTTTAGACCAATTTTTTCAATAACTTCCAACCATTTCAACAATAATAACAACATTAGAATCCCACCAAGAGGTATTTTTGTGAAAATAGAACCATTTATAAACTATAAATAGAGAAACCTATATACCCCAAACCATATATGGTTGTTTTATTTATCATAATCCATGCTTGATTAATATCATGGGAGAGGTAGCTAAATGAAAACCCTCCTTCAGAAGTATCTATATATTGAAATTGAATCACTCATTATATGAGCAGGATCCTTCGCCCTCTATGCCAAGTTAGTGCCTTATATTGTAATGGATCTAAGAGAAAATAACTTCAGTATGAGGGATTTTTAGTTGACTCTATGTAAACCAGGATTATGAACAATATAATGGAATTAATCTCTTTATAAATCCCTAGAGTATGCTCCTCGAGTGTTTATAAACTAACATGCATATTATAACGCATGATAAAATTCCACAGATAGTTCATGTAACCCTTCATTAATAAATATACTCCCGTATGTTTGATATCATGAAATGTCTATTAATGATATCCAATATGTAATATATTCATGAATGATAATGATTATCATTTAATTTTATAAACTATTTAATATAGTATCTTGCCTTATGATATGGAATCTTGTAAATTTTGGCTTGCATTGGAGGTGGCCTTTTGATATGGACCAATAATACCTTATGATTGGATAAATTAAATAGCATGTTTAGATTCATTATGATATATACAGTCTTATAATATGACTTAGTCATATTATATCAAATTTAATTGGATTTTAGCTTATATTTCATTAAATCTAGCACTTATACTAAATCACAAAATTATTACATCCCATTTCACTCATATCATATCATATACAATAACTTGTGAAACCATATCCAAAAATCATTTTTGATATCTTTCGAAAAAAAATGGAATTTTATCATTAACTCCATGATGTTTTATATCATATGAAATACTTTGTTAATACCCATCAAAAACTCTTTAGGATCAACTCTAAAACACTTTTAGAGTATCTCTATGGGTCAAACTAAATTTGTATTCAACCGACCACAAAGTATGACCCCATGGTCCATTGTAGTTTTGAAAATAAATATGAATCAATGGATATATAAATTTAATTAAAAAAATAAATACTAGAAAATAATTAATGATACTCAATCAATAAAGGGATCTGGTGTGATCTCCATAAAATAGATGTATCTCTATACCTATGTCCACTATCTGAATCACATGCTAGCATGAATTATCATATATTTCCATTGTCCATGAAATCAAGTGTTCGAGGGACACAGAGTATGTAATTCTCATATAACCAACTCATACATTCCATAATCTCTAAGTATAGTCTCACCAGGTCTATTAATACGTTAAATTTAATTCACCTTTATGGATGATCACACAACATATCCCTCCCCCGAATAGACAAGAACGTCATATGTAGCATCTAGGTGTGGACACACACTCCTTAGTCTCTCTCAATCGATGTTAAAAAATTTATACTCATCATATGAGGAGAAAAATCTCATCATAGTTGATCTACAACCCTTGACATGTTCACCAACTTACCAAACCACCCTCTAATTTCCAAAAAAAAATAATATTTCATAATAAAGGTATAAAAGTATGAATGATATCATTCTACGTATCACACTAATATTAGATAAATTGGACTCCAAATATGATACATGCACCCCCAATATACCACATATATATTGTATGACACTCCATGTGGTATACTTCATGGGTTATCCAGTAAACAAAAACACTTTTTGTGCCACATGAGTATATTCCCTATATACATACAATAATATTATTCATTTTAACCTTAATTTTTTGTTATAACTTATAATACTCCATGAAGAGAATTATTTATGGATAACTGGAATCATAATTTAAGAGTCCAATTATCCTTACATTTCACAAAATATATATCAATATATACAAATATACAGCGGACATGAAATAATGGTAAACTATAGATTTCCTTTTATATGATATATTTAATATTATCAAATATTTTATGAATATGTAATAAAACCCTATATAAGAACATGTCTATAATATCCTATATGATAGACTTCCATATCAACCTTATGTTTTCCATACTTTCTTGGGTTTTGTTAAATCATTATATTTATATGTAATTTCTACCAAATCTCTATGTTACCACTTGATAGTACCCCCTCCCCCACACACACACACACTAAATTATTTAGTGAGTAACTTTTTTGAAGAAAACAAGTTTGAACAATGTTGAGATTTATGAATCATATTCCTAATATTAAACACCTTAACATATTAAAACTTCTCAACCCCATAACATAAAATGTTATGTTGTTAATAAATTTTGTTTCCTATTCATAAATTTTCTAAGTATATCATCATAATTTTTGGAACCCATTCCATATATATTTTCCTTAAAATATATTAGTAGATAGTGTAATAACTTATATTTTAACTTTCCAACACATCCAAAAATTCATTAAGATAAATTGACATTCACTTTGTTATAGTAAATAAATGTAAATCTTTATATTAATCTTTATCACCATACACTAAAAATATTTTAGGATATAAAATGAAATTCTCTTTTTGTTTTGATTGGCATAATCCTTTAGTAAATTATGATATTCACATTCTCATGGTAACTAAATATAACAATTTACATTTCTCATTACCAACACATATCTTAAACTATTTAGGATATTAATTGTAAATCACTTTAATTTTTTACTAATAAAATCCATTAATTGTTAATTTTGGACTTTTATAAGCTCAAAAATACTCTTATTATCACTTAGAAACTATATTATCTTTACAACATCATGATATGTTAAAAAAACATGGTTGCATTTAGCAAATAAGTCTTATTTCATATTAGTAGGAATATTTAACAAAAAAACTATTATTTAAATATCATATATGGTATTCTATGTGTTTAAATCATTTTTCTCAATAAAGAATATTATTATTAAAATTTCGAACTGATGGTAAGAAAATATGAATTCCTCATAATTCAATAAATAGATGTATAAAATCCTTTATATTAAATAAAAAAATATCCTTATGTTCTTCTTAAAACATATTATAGAAACTGAAGAAACATAAACCATATATATTGAATTTATTATTTCATATTTTTTATAAAAACACTTTGTTAACAATCAACTTCTCTTTTTTATACAATAGAAATGAGATAACTACGCACATAATTTACTAAGATCCATATGAGTTTTATAAATTCATTTTCATTAAAATCTCTGATATAAAAAATATTCTCTTCATAAATTGAATGATAAATTCAAAATCAATTAATTCTTTTTTTTATTTTTAATTTCAATATATTTACAACACCTATAAAGTATACATTTGGAATCACTTTTCTTTAAAATTTAATAGTTTATTTCCATAGCACTAGAACCTAACATGTAAATTCCATGTAGTTTCTCGAACTCCTTAAGGTATTCTCAATAATTTCATAAAAAGGTATCATTACTCATCCCTTCTGAATTCCACCCGATTGATTTCAATAACCATAATAGGCTTCTCAAAGAAGCATTATTGGAATTTTTTACTAAATTTTCTTCTTATAGTTTGAATTTTTACCCACTTGAACTATCAATGCAGTATCATAACATGGATATCAAATATTATAGTTCATGATTTCTTAGATCTTTGAGAAAATAGGGTAAAAATTTCTTAAACTCATTCACATTATTGTAACATTTCCATTAAGGATAATAGAATGAGTTGCTTAACTAGACTAATCCATAAGGAAATATCAAATCTCATTAATCCATTTACATGTCTAATTATACTGAATATATGAGTTGAGAATAAAATTATTTTCATCATATTGCATCTAATTCCTTCAAAACCTTAATTGAATCATTCTACGATTCATAATAATCTAGATTCCATGTGTGGGAAAACTTCAATAGTTTGGTTACTCAAGGGATAGCTCAAACACATAGAATTTCTCTTACTTAATAACATTTCTTAAGTTACCAATCTAAGGAGACGATTATATTAAGATTATATTTTTCAAATATTGACTTCAAATTTTTGTTTTATGATGATGTTGATGATGATATTTATCTATAATAGATTCTATTAATAGATGTGCTTCATAGTTTAAATTTATTTAATAGTGGATTTTATTAAAACAATTCCCAAAGAAATAATGATCACTTTTGAATTAATGATATCCATTTGTGGAACAATATCCATATTTCACTAATAAAAGATCCTACTATGTCTTTTATCTCACTACTTAATTATTTAGGTAGAGAATTATCCCAATCATATTATATATGATTCTTGGATAGTTGAGTGGGTAACCCTTTACCCGAATACATCATATAAATGAAATCACAACATTATTCCTCTAGTATCCTTACCAATAAGGTTTCCCAACTAAATGTAACCTAAATAAAATTAAAAGAACAAGGAATATAACCTAAAGGGTCACCTTGTTACTAGATTTCCATACATAAGATAATTCAGGGGAACCCATTTATGACATGAAACAACCAATTTGGGCGATTGAGGTCTTAATAAGTGTCACTTTGGAAGGAATAGAACACTTATTATTTTGAAGATGATTTAATATCACTATATTATCTCATTTCATCCCCTTTATGTATACGTACTTCTAGTGATTCTGTTTAAAATATCATTCCTTCCACCAAATTTGTATGTTCAAACCATATTGATGTGTAACTCCTCGCACAACTCAAATCTTGTGTTACTAACCCAAATTAAAATCTAAATGAATTTTCACATATACAAGTGCATTATATGTATAAGGTACATGAAAATATTTTGTGTAAAGGTTTATAATTATATAAAATCAAAAATCTCTACATAAGTAAGTTTGGGGCCACAAGTAATCAACCTAAACTTTTTTCAAACAAGCTATAATCCTCTAGAATAATGGGAAGTCTAACCTAAAGTCCTTCTACCCAAGGATACTTTACTCAAGAGAGGCATTGATTCCATCATTATTTTAAAATTTAATTTTTATAAATTAAAATCATTTACTAAATTCAATATTATGACTCAACACAATCCAAAGTCATGGTAGATGAAAAATAAATATATTATCATATATTATATTAAACTCCTTATATGGATTTATGATAATATCTAAAATAAGTTTAACAATTTAAAAAATATATATACACATATTTAAAATATAAAAAATTTATTTCCTTGAATAAAAAGCAAGAGAAAATTTTTTAAATAAATAAACAAAAATTCTCATATTTAAACATGAGATCAAAATTTATGAAAAATCCATAAATAAAATCTAATAATAAACACATCAATTTTATCTATTAATTATGTACATTTCATAATCTTTAATATAAACATGTTATATTTATTTTGTAATATAAACTCCTTCATATTATTCATTATATGGTATTTTTCTTTAAAAAAATATACTAAATGAAATATAAGGATTTCATAATTTAATTTATATTTCATAAATTATTTACATAATATAAATATCAAATACTAAAAATTATTCAAACCTTGATTAAATCAATCACCAAAACACCTTTTGATGTGGGTTAGATAATTTCATAAATAAGGACCTTAATTTGAACAATTCAAATTAAATATTATGAATAATTATTAATCCTAAATCACAAACATATTATATTTAGCCTTATTTTTTAATTTATAAACACTTTTTAAATTACCCATATGATTTATAAATAAACACTTTATTTCTATGTCATAGGGAATACCATTTAATTTAGTAAAAACTTTATTAAATTAACACTTAATATTATGGAATATTTATTAATAAATGTTTCATAAACATTTTATTAATTAATTATAAACACTTTATAATTAATTAATAAAACATTATAAATTAATAAATATTGCAAAGTACATTTTATTAAAATTTATAAACATTTTCTATTTTTTATGATTTATAAACAATTTATTAATTGTATAATTCAATTAATAATTAAATTTAAAGAAAAAAATCATTTACCAATTATATTTAATGATTCGGCATATATCATAGAATGTGACTGATAAGAACTATCAGTCATATTTTATGATTGATGGTCATGTCAACTTCTATGATATCACATATAATATTTTATAATTCACAAAGCTATCATAAATGTGATATGATGCTCTGTTTTTAAAATCATGGTTCAACATATCATTGAATATTATAGCCTGATATAATATACTATAACAAATATAAAACTTAGGCTTTTATTATGATTCACTATTTTCAATATCCCATATTGTAAGTCACCACTCAACCAGGTAGAAGAAAAACCATAATCATATTATACAATACAGACTAAGATTTTAAAGTATTTATTTCTTAACATGATTTCATGAATCAAAAGTCATGGTAATGATATGATACCACTACTAGGTTTCATAGGATCTAACAAAACTTTAAATCATAAAATAAGAAATATAGAAACCTGATCCAAGATAAACCATTCTAGAATAATATGAGTGGGAACCTCCACCCCCCCCCCCCCCACGGAATGGTAATTCCTCATCATGTAAAGGATATAAGAGAAGAGATATTTTATGTGAGGGAGTTTCAACCAATATATCAATAAAAAATTATTATGTTCCATCACATGCCTGTAGGATCTTTATAAATACCTCTAGGATGCTCCTCGATTGTTCATGTATTAACTCGTGCATTATAACACATGAGTAAATGCATCAACCAGTTCATGTAACCCATTCATGAAATCATCTACTTAACTCTATTTCATCTTTTGAAATGTTGATTAGTGATAGAAAATGTGGAAGATCTTATTGAATGATAAAGATTATTAATCAGGCACCCATGCTATCAAAGACAGTAGATTACCCTAAAATATGAAAAATTCATACACTATGTTTCTGTGGGTAATGGCTTTACCATATGGCCCAAGTGTACCTTATGATTATCCCAAGTCGGTGCAATTTTTTCATGATTTATGATAACCACAATCATATAATATGACATAGATATATTACATCATATGTAATTGGTCTTTTGGGAATATATCCTCTATAATGTAGGGTGTGGAAAATTTTTATTGGGATCATAAGATAAGTTTTCAGTTCTTTTAAGTTCATTTTATTCATCACTTTCCAATGAAAATCATTAAAAATCGTAGGTCACATATAAATCAAGATTATTTTCAGGATCATTTATTATAATGAGGTTTGAAAAAGCTATTAGGTTTTATAAGGATCTAATAATTATTATAAGAGGTAATTAAAGTGATCAAGAAACCAAAACCAATATCATCATGTAATAATAAATGAAATCATGGACAAACTAATGTTGAAGAAAACTCTAAATGTGTGTATCTTACATCATTTTTTCTAATGCAACATCCTCAAGAATCTTTAAATGGTATGTATTAAGATCATATTAGTGGTAGTCAAATGACTCAAACCTCTGGAGGTATCCATGGGCTGAAAAATATATCATTATATGAGAAGGATCTATCTCCATGCCATGGTATAATAACACCTCACTAGGAAAAGTATGAATTTGAAGATAGATTCTGGTTAGAGAGACTCAGCTAAGCATAAGCAAGAAAGCACACAAACCCTCACTTGGTAGTAGGTTTTATAAATCCTTTGAGGATGATACTCAACTATACATGAATTAACTCATGTGTTATAATTCATAAGATAAAACCTCAACAAACTTATGCATGAATTCATTTTATTCCCTCAAGATATATCTTATGTATTACATCCTAAATGATAGATTAGGTAAAATATCTCACCCAGATGAAAACTCTTAATGTTCAACCTCCATCTCAATCATAGGACTAAGATTCTTCTTAAGGATGCATTAGCAGAAATGTATCATTAATATTAAAAAGAAATGTATACATGTTTCTATCTAAAATATGGCACCTTATGATATGGGTAACTCAAACATTAGGATATTCATGTATAATGTAAGAAACCATGCATTATTATATAGCTATATTGTAAAATATTTTTTGTCCAAACCAATACCTAGTCTTTATTTATTGTACCATATGACATGTTTATATCATGCCCTATGATATAGTCAAAAACACATCATATGATTAAAGGATTTAGGAAATATCTCCTTAAATCTTCCACTTGCACTTAATCATAAAAGACTCTGTTCCATTTCACCTTATATCGTATCATATATAAAAACTTATGGAATCATATAAAAAAAATTTGGATTTCATCCAACATGATTTGGGAAATTTATCATTAACTTCACCATGTATCATTTCATATATAATACCTTGTGAACACCCATCCCAAAATATTTTTGATTAACTATAAAAAAAAATTTAGAGAAGCTTTATAATTCCAAATCAATCCTTATTTAGTTAACCACAAAGTATAAACCCATAATCCTTTGGTATTGTTGATATTAAATATGAATCTCTAGATCCATAAATGTTATCAAAGATAAATCAATAGAAAATTATCAATTCTACTCAATCTATAAATGGATTTTGAATGATCTCCATTAAACCCATGTATTTCTATACCTATTTCCACCAGTTTCATCACATTCTAGAGATCGCCCTTATACATTTCCTTTATCTAAGGCATCGAGTGACCATGGGACACTGATTATTCCAATATCTTATAGGCAACTTACATATTCTCTATAAATTGATCATAGACTGACCAAGTCATTGAATACATCAAATTTTATTCACCTTTTTAGAAGATAACATTACATAGCCCTCATCTAAATTGATAAGCACATAATTTTTACTATCTAGGTGTGCTCTCACATTCCTTGGCCTAACTCAATTGAGGGAATATATGTCATACTAGTCATATAGGAGGAAAAATATCATCTTGGTTTAGATTCAATATATGGCATGATTTACAACATGCCCAAAAACCCCCATATTAACAAAGCTTTAGTTTTTCATAGGAAAGGTTTCAAAGTATGAATATTCTTATTCTATGTATCTCACTAACCTTAAGTAGTGTGGAAAATACGAAACAAGCCCCCCTAGTATGCCAAAGACATAGTGAATGAAACTATATTTGGTATACTTAGTGGGTTATCTAGCTCACAAAAACACTTTTTGTGTCTTGTGAGAATATTTTTTGCTTCAATACATGAATCATACTTATACTGACCTTTACATTTCATCATAACGTGTTATACTCCATGGCAAACATCAGTTAGGGATAACTCAAAGTCATACTTTAAGAGGTTAATTATCATCGCATTTCATGAAATATATGCACTTATGCATACAATGTTGAATAATAATAAAATAGATATTACCTTTTATATGATACATTTTATATTATTAAAAAAATTAATAATACTTAACAAAACCCTACATAGGAACCCATATACCATATCATATATGATAGACTGTAATATTATCCTAATGTTTTCTACACAAACTATGGTTTTTTTAACTCATTAAATATATATGTACTTTTTACCACATCTCTATGTGACTACCAAATAGTACCCTTCCACTAAAATATTTAATGAGTGAAATATTTGGTTAAATCAAGTATAAAAAATTGTGATATTTATGAATCACATTCTGAATGTTCACCTCATATTACATATTCAAACTTACTAAATTCACAATATAAAATGTTATGATGTAAATTTTTATTTTCTACTAAGAACACTTTCAATGTTTAATATCATCATCCTAGGAACACTTTCCATCAAACTTTTTTCAAGAAATCATTAAAAAAATAATTAAACTATTTCCACTATTACTTACCATCACATCCTAAAATTATTAGGATAAAGTAACATTAACTTTTCTATTGTGAATAAATATAAATCTTTACATTTCTCTTCACTACCACACCCAAAAACCCTTCTAAGATATCAAGTGAAAATAATTTTATATTTTGATTGGCATAATTTTTTATGATATTATGATATTTAATTTATCATAGAAGATCCCAAGTGGATGTTTGATGAGTAATGTTGTATTTAATGTCAATATTTCATGAGGATTTAAATTAAATGTATAAGGAATATTAATTTCTCCATGATTATTGATTAACATCAAAATAGAAAGAATGGGTAATGATGGATTCCATGCCTGATTTGACAATCCTCCCTTAACTTATGATGATTGTTGATAAAGTCTTAATTATTAAGATACGTTCAAAGGATATTAAAAGGTTTTAGTCCATATATGTAAATAAATAATATATTTTTTAGAGAATGGTTTTTTGGTGTATTAAAAATAATACTAGTTCAAGACTGTCTATTTTGAAGAAGGCTTGTGGATTAAGGAATTGATATGCTGGTCTGATTTATTTGACTAAAAAAATTTAAGGGGATGTATTAACACAATGCAAAATTAGGACAATGGTGTGTAGCCTATTATTAAGCATTGACCATACCTGGGAAAATCCAATGTGGGGATCTTTTAAACTATTGCGTATTTCTACTCCACTTAAAACATATGGAAATATCGAGAAGGTACATGACTTCGATTGAAATGATGAAGTTCAAAGTCTTTGTATTCATAGAAAGGGAGGGTTTTTCAATTCGAGAGTTCAAATTCATATTAACTATTCAATAAAATCCAATATCAATGAAGTGAATAGAAAATTATTAATTCAAGAGAATCATATGGACTGTAAGTGGCATCACGAGGTCAATAAGAGATGAAGGAGTCTGCGATATCACATGGTCGAGAAGCGATAAAGGGAGTGTTTGCTACACCAAATGATATGTAGTTCATGGTTAGTCTATAAGGTTAGTAGGTGATTTTATATGGTTTGACTATGGATTATATCTATTCACCTCTTGAGTAGGTGATTAATAGAGTAAGTGATGAATGGGTAGTGCGCAAGGTTTATACGTGACAATTCCATGATAATGAGATCAAACTGCAAGGATATCAAGTAGTTGTAAAACAAAATGGTTACCAAGTCAACAGTTTGATATGTGATGGGTTCTATACATGATAACGCTAATAAAATCCTCTATAGGATGAGGTTTAGGCAATCCGGTAATGAGCAAATGAGTTTGGTATGTGATGCATGCCTATAATACATGATCAACAGTATGTGAAGGACACTTTAGGATGGACTCTATGAAATATACTATGGTATTTTTGAACATTAATTTTTAGACCTTATTTGTGATATTAGATAATGTAAATTCTATATTATTTATGTTTTACAGAATATGTTGTACTGGAGATAGAGGTTCCAGGCGAAAACACTAGTATGAGTTCATATACAGTATATAAATCTCAATACATAAGAAACACCACTGTCTATGAATGTGCATGAATATGTGATTATTTCATGAATAAAATAAATAAAATATCGCCAAAGGTAGATATTAAGAGTTCATATGAGAAACCAAATTCACACCATACACAGAGACAAAACATAATATGCAAGGGGTTCACGTATACACCATATGTGAACTCGAGAAACAAAGATTATTGGATCCACATGAATATTAAAGTAGAACTATGGTTTTAGGTAAGTTCTAAAAAAACTTTTACATGACATAAATATTTGAAACAAGGTTTGTGGACTCATATATAAATATTGACACTAAGGATTGAGCATTTGTGTATATTTTCAAAGTCTCTTAGGTTTCACAAAAATACATAGATCCATGCATTCATTCACATAAGGAGAAATAGAATGTAAGATTTATATCTTATGTGAATAACTGAAATTAAATATTAATAACTTACTTATTCAAAGAATAATAATCTTTATGATATTTTATGATAATTGAGAAAAAATATTCACATTTAATTGTGTAATGGAAGGATCCATGTGAAATATTTACAAGAATAAGAAGAAATGGAATTTTTATACATGCTCTTATATGCATGAAAAATACTCTTCAAGAAATTTGATCTTGGGTACAAATTTTTGAAAAACTATTTGCAATTGCTAAAATAAGTGAAATAAAAATTATGCATGAATGTGATGCCAAATTCATGCATAAAACAATAAGGTATGATAAGCATTATAATACATGGATATAATCAAATAGAGTTTTATGATTAAATATTTATGGATTATAAGTTGAGTTGGAAATATTATCCTCCAAATATTTAGTGAATTTTGGAAGAAGAAAACATGTGGTGTATTGAATTATTTAAATTGATCATACTAATTATATAGTGAGTTGAAGTAAAAGTCACATATCTACTTATTAAAGTGTAGTATAGGCCTGAAATTTATATAACTCTAATTTTTTGTATAATAGTAGTCAAAGAAATTCATTTGAAGACCATTATTAGTTAGATGATGTAAGTACATCCAAAGAAAAAAAATGGAAATATTGTTCAAGAGTTCATTGAGAAGAATATTTAAAGGACTTTTGGTATGAGTATAAACAAGACTATTGAAGAACAAGTGGTTCCAGTATAAACAAAGTTGTATCTAGAAAGTGGGTGATACCTTCCCAACACTTTTGTGTGACTAGTATTGTACTGAAATCAATAAAAATTATAGTGATAATAAAATCTTTGTTATGAAAATAGTTAGGAACAGAAAGCATTGGGCTCTCACATTGAGGCAAAAACTTATAAAAATTATATCTGTTACTATTATGAATTTACTCTATATCGAATTATTTTTTATGGTTGAGTATTCATAAATTGATCCATTACTCTAAATTAGAGTAGGATTTTGAGTGTGAGAAGGGTTAATAAAGAAGAAAAGAAAACTCAAAAAAAGTTGGGTACACTGATTAACCCCCCAGCCCAGTATCAATCCACAATGCATATAGGTTTACAAGGTAGTGTCAGTGCAAAGGACTGCCTCTGATTGGATCTAAATTTTTTTTACAATTTCTATAGGAATTTATTATTTTAATAAGTATAATAAGTTCCTATAATGGAGAAAATAGGCATAATCCCTATTAATAATAAAATTGATGTCTCTCCCATTACTTTAAGAAATAGCGATAAGAGGTAATTAATAAAATTGATAAAAATGTCAATAGACAAAAGTGATCAACCAATACAAGAAATTGATCATAGTGGTAAGTGTTCATATATAAAATTTGTTGAAATTTATCCTTTTAAATAAATAAGTTCTAGTAGTGGAGAGTATAAATAGGTTTAATCTATCAAAATTATTTAAGGGTTGTACTCTCAATTTTAAAGTTATGTGAAGAATGTTCTTAATAAAGTGGTGTCATAAATACTTTGTTTTTCAAGGTAATTCTTAATGATAATGCACATATAGAAGAACAATATTTAAAATTAGATTATGCACTATGAAATAGATTCAAAAGGTTTAATACACTCACATATCTCTTGAAAGTAAATGAAGAAACTATAACCATTTCCCATGAAAATATTTTAATTATTGAAGAAAATTTAAAAATATATGTGTGTAAGAAAGAATTATAGCTATTTTTATTAAATATTTTATACATTATTCTGAAAATATGTAGAAAAAATCTATGAATATCAGGTATGAACAACTAGAAATCAAATATATTAAGATCAAGTACCATGATAGTTCTATTCAATAATGCAGTAAAAGTCATGAAGACTTCATTGAGAAGTTCAAGAAGGATTAGCAGAAAATCTTGATATTGGTTGAGAATCATAAGAACTCCCTCAACCTGAAGAATCTTGAACAAGATGTGAAATTGAAAAATTTATAATCTATGAAACTTAATAATAAAATAGTTTTTTTAATTTAATAATAACTTTAAATGTATGTTTTAGAAAATTTTGTGACAAAATTTTTCTTCAATGAAGTAATTCTAAACTTGAAATATTTCTCAATGTTTCCATAAATTTAAAAAATTCTAAACATCATGACATAACAGGAAAAAGTTAATGATAATTAAAGGTTGTTGGAGGATAAGACCAATATTCATGATGAGTGTATTTAAAATATTCATGCTTTGGAAGAGACACAAGCGAAAACTTCCCAATATTATGATAAGATAGTTATTACTATACAAACTTGTGATGACTATATTATCTATAAAAAGAATAATATTATTTGAAATAGAATTATAAAACCATAATTTTATTATTATACTAAAAAATCATGGAATAAGGTATCCTCTAACCAATATAATTTTATTTTTACAAATGTGATCCCATCAGCTCGTATAGGTTCAAAGTTAAAATTTAGAAACATATTAATGGATAAAAATTATAAAAATACATAAAATAAGAAATTTAATATAAGTGAATCTATAGTAAAATAAACTCCCCAAATTATAATCCAAATAAGGAAATTAAAACATAGAAACAAAAAGTGCTAAATCTGGAAATGATTTTAATACAAGAAAAATAAGAATATATTTTTAGATATTGTTGGTGCTTCTGGAAATTTAGACATCAGGCTTGTGTATGTTGGAACAATATTTCAATGTATAAATAATAAAAAATAACTAAATTCAAGTGGAGTGGATCTAAAGTGATGAAGAAATATTTGGGAAATCAGCATATTCCATTGAAGAAGATGAATCTATACACTAAAAATAGATTTTAGGGACTTGATGATTTTTATGAATACTACAACATATGTGGTCAAAAAGGAAAATATTACTATTATGCACCATCTAGGTCTAATTCTTATGCCCATATGAAGAGTGGAACACAACTCATATAGAAGTAGGTCAGAAATAAAAATGAGAAAGTTTTCTTAGGAGAATAATAGGTAAAGAAAGGTTTAAACTAAATTAAAATAGTTTATCAAACACATCTTAAGAATACTAAGAAGAAAAATTACGAGGGTGTCTTTTAAACTAATAAAAAAATGATTCTAATCTGGTAAAAGGCCACCCCATGAATCATTATAATAAATATATGGATATTAAAATTAAGTAAAGTGAGAATAATCAAATAGATATGTCAATCAAATAGGGAGAAACGAGTATTTATTTAGTGATTAAGGACATACTTGAAGATAAGGTGAGGAGGTTTCCCAAAAATGGTAACATCAAGAATTTTTAAGAGTTATGTAGTAACTCTAATAAATACTTTTATGTTATGAATGAATGCTTAATTATTATTTTTAAACAACTTTAAATGGATATAAAAATGGATAAATATAAATTAATTGCAAGACTAAAGGTATTAAGGTTGTTTCACAGGAAGAGATACCTGAATTTAATGAGAGGTTGTCAGAAAATTAAAAATAAAGTGTTATAAAAAAAATATAGATGGTGTAAGAAGACATTATATAATGAAAATAATAGTAATAATCTTTAACCTGCTCAAAAATATATACTAAAGAATGAAAATTGAGAACAAGGTGTAACAATTGAATTATATCAAGATGTAAAGATGAAAACTCAACACAATTTAAATATTAATAAAAGTATATATTTTTTTATGCCCAATAAATCTTAGTATTTGAAGAGTAAAGAATATATCAGCATGAAGAGCTCTATAAAATTTAGATATACAAGAAAAGAAGTCCCTAGGTTGTGATCAAATTTTCATCCATGTTGTTTTTATTAATTAACTCATTAGATATCCATTGTATTCCCTTACCCTTTTATTGTATCAATAATCTTACATATTGGAAATTTAAGGAGATTTTGGTTCTCAAGAGAAGAACTAAATAGTTCATGCTGGA
This sequence comes from Viscum album, assembly GCA_963277665.1. Taxonomy (NCBI): domain Eukaryota; kingdom Viridiplantae; phylum Streptophyta; class Magnoliopsida; order Santalales; family Viscaceae; genus Viscum; species Viscum album. The sequence continues at coordinate 946,654,884 of OY728155.1, read as the reverse complement.
ATAAATATTTAAGATTTGATAAGAGCTTGAATTTTCACATACTATTGGACCATAAATATGAATATCTATAAGTCTTTCTAATGATACTATCCACCATGATGATGAGAAATGGAGTGAACCCCATGAGGGGGAGACAACATCAAGGAGATACTACAAAAAAACTATTCCATGAATATCTAATAGTTTTGGCTATCTCTATGAAATTTCAAGAAAAAGATAACTCAACCACACTTTTTACCCTTTTCATGGTTATATCAAACATTAAACCATGTTAAAAAATGGGGGGGTTTTGTTGATGAGTAAGCTCAGATAAATGGGGTGTATATTATTTTACACATGAAATTTATGGGGTATTTATTGAGTAGAGTGTAGGGTATATGAATCATGAAGTAATTGGTTGTACTACCACAAGTATGAGAATTTTGTACATGGTATCACATGCTAAAATAATTAAGGGAAAACATTGATGTATTGGTGAAGTCCTTTTTATATTTTAAATTGGTTTCATATAGACTTAGATCTGAAAAACTCAAGGATCATTTCTAAGACAACATGTGATATCATCCTAATCTCTATAAGTGGATCAGATAAAGTCTTATAATAAATTATGGATAATAATTTATTCTAAATATAATTATTTTCTTAAGAATATTAAGTAGAATAAGAGTGTGATTCCACCCCTTCATATGTTTTGCATTTATTATCAATATGGAGGAGAATAAAATGACTTTTTATACTAAACTGGTATTGAAAAAAAATAAAAGGGGGGAGTTGAGGATCTCATATTAATGATTTATGAGTAATGTTGTATTTTTTTTAATATATCATGAGGATTAAAAGTTAATTTATAAGGAAGATGAATTTCTCTATGATTATTAATTATCATGGAAAGGGAAATAATGAGTGATAATTATTGGAGGATTATTATAGATTCATTAGATTCCATACTTTATTTGACAATACTCACTTGATTTTTGATTATTATTAAACTAGTATTAATTATTAAGAATTATGATAAATATATTTTGAGGTTTAACTCTATCCAAGTAAGTAAGAAATATATTATTTGGATAGAGTTGTGTTTGGTATATTAAAAAGAAGACCAGCCGAAAGATACCTATTTTTATGAAGTCTTGTGGCTTGAGGAATTAATATTCTGGTTTTGATTTATTTTTCTAATCAATTTTAAAGGATATGTATTAAAAAAATTCAACTTCTGTCATTTGTGGAAGCCATTTTAACCACAACCACTAAGGTGGTCACACGACCCAACTTGAACACACCTAGCCAGCCCAAGTGTCTAGGAGGAGGATCATAATGAGGGAAAATCATGTGCAGGGTTACACACGGTCATGTGGTTGTGTGGGTTAGAACATGGGAGATGCATATGTTATTAGACTCTTATGTGCAGGTTATCATTGGAGGCCATAGTAAATCATCGGCACATAACTATATTTGTTGTCTGGTAAAGGGTGTGTGACCTAATATTAAGTAATATCTATCCCTTGTAAATTTTTATGTGGTAATATATTAAAATATTGGTTAATACTACTCCACTTAAAACATACATACATATTGAAAAAGAACACAAATTTGATCCAAATGACATCATTCAAAGCCATCATCTTCACTGCAAGGTAGGGTTTGTCGACACTAGAGTTCATATGTATAGTAACCGTGTGAGACAATCCAATTTCAATGAAGTGAAGAAAAAATAGTTAATTTAAGAGGACCTAATAATCTATAAGTGACATCCTGAGGTCATTAGGTGACGAATGAGTTTATGATGTTGTGTTTTTGGAAAGAAATCAACAAAGTATGTGATGTAACAAGATATATATAGTCCAGGGGTAGGCTACATGGTCAGTAGGAAGTTCCATGAGGTTTGAATATGGGTGATAACTTTTCACTTGTTGAGTAAGCGATGATTATAGTAAGTGGGGAATGTGTAGTGCATAAAGTCTATATGTGAAAAATTTATGAAAATGAAACCAAACCACAAGGTTATTATGTTGTCACAAAGGAAAAGGGTTGGAAACTCACGAGGTCGATATTTAATGGATTCAATATGTGAGGATACCAGGAGAAGCCACAATGAGATAAGTTTTAGTTGATCTTGTAATACACATATGTGGGTGGTACGTAATGAGTTTATAGATTACAAGATCAATAATATATAAAGGTAACTTTTTATAGGACCTATGAGATTTTTAGTGATGTTTTTTAATATATAGTTGTGGACCTTTTGTGAAATACTACACTATGGAATTTCCATAAAATTTATAGTTTACATATTATGCAGTATATAAAACAGAGTTTCCATGTGAACACATTGGTATGTGATGATATGCAGTATACAAAGCTCCAGGGGTATGAAATCCATCGGCTAATTTAGTTCATGCATATGAGATTCATGCAAGAGTAAAATTCAAAGAATATATTTATATAAATATTTTTAAAGTGACCATATGAGAAACCAAATTCATACCATACACAAGGACGGATGTGATATGAAGTGCGTTCACACATATATGGTGTGAAAACATGGGAAGCCATGATTCTTAGTGTTGCATAAAGATAAAAGTATCGACATGATTTTTAGTAATTTTTAAAACAACTTTGACTCATCATAAATCTCATAAGTGAGGATAGTGGATTCCTTTATAAATGTTGACACTTAGTGCTGAACATTTGTGCTATTTTTTTAGACTCTCTCTAGTTTCATAAAAAAAAACAGATATCACAACACATTCATTCACATAAATAATAAGAGTCCACAATATTTATAACTTACAAGAAGAACAATAAGAGAATCATCATAACATTCTTATGTGAAGAATAAAAATATTTATGATAGTTTATGTGAAGTGAGAATAGAAAAATGCACATATATATATGAAGAGGAGGATTTGTGTGATATATTTACATAAATAAGAAGAAACAAAATTGTTTGACACACTCTTATATTCATGAATAATAATTTGTGAGAAGGGAGATCATGTATACACCTATTTCAAAAATCTGTAAGAACTTGATAAAGTATGTGAGATGAAAATCATGAATAAATTCCATGTGATACTCATGCATAAAATAATAAGATAAGGTGAGGAGAATATTGAATGGATATAATAGAGTGAATATTGAAGATTAAATATTTCCTGATTATGAGTTGAGTTGGAAATAATATCCTTTATATATTTAATGAATTGAGGAGGAAGAAAATCTAAAATGCATTAAAGTATTTAAGTTGATCATTTTGATTATGTAGTAAGTGATAGTAGAAGCCACATCTTATACTTATTGAAGTGGAGTACAAGGAATACTTTCATACAAATAATATTGAACAAATAAAGGAATTCAAAGAGAATAAATTGAGGAACATGATCAGTTAGTTTATGTAAGGACATATGAAGTAAAGGGGAGATATTGTTAAGGAGTTTGTTGAGAAGAATCTTTAAAGAACTAGTGGTACCAGTATAAAAAAATCCATTAAATAATGAGTTGTTCTAGTATAAACATGTTTATATCTAGGAAGTGTATAATACTCGCCCGAAAATTTTTTGTGAATTTTATTGAACCTATAATTGTTAGAAATTATAGTGAAAATAAAATATGTGTCATAATAACAGTTGGTCATGAAAAAGAGTAAGCTCTAACATCAAGTACAGTCCTTATAAAAATTATATGTATTTATTTTCTTACTTTATTTTTGTATTTAATTATTTTTATGCTTTAATACACATAAATTGATCCATTCTTCTTTACTAGGGCATAGTTTAAAGTTTAATAATTGTTAATAAAGAAGAAAGTAAAATTTAGTAAAATATGGGTAGACTAATTTACCCCAAGTGTCCCTACATGATCCATTTGGGATCTATAGTCATGGAAATAAAATAAGACTCTTTACATTTCTATTTACCATTATATAATCTAAACACTTTATTATATAAATTAGAAAGTCACTTTATTCTTAGACTAGAAAAAAATCATTTATTAAGTCCAAACATACTCTCACTATCCTCTAATAATGTCATTCTAAAAAACAAACTCCTTTTTGTTAGAAAATAACACTTATTTTCTTTTAGTGTGAATATTTAACAAATAAGCTATTTTTTCCATATTATATATGTAATTCTAGGTTTTTGTATCATTTTATCTCTGAAAGAAAATAATTCATCAAAATATCACACCGATGTGTGGCTGGAAAATATTCTCTCTTTTCTTAATAAAAATTTATATAAATATTTTTTATCATTGACACGTTTTCTAAACAAGTTATAGAATCCAATGAATCATAAACCTTGTGTATTAAATTCATTATCACATATTATTCATAACAACTCTTTTTTGATAAATAGATTCCCTTATCATATAAGGGAATTAAAATAATTATAAAAAACCCTTTATTTTGATCTATATGAACAGGACATATTCCTTTACATCCAAATATTTATTGTAATAGCTATTTTTTATCTCTTGATTGAAAACTAAAATATCTATAAATTATTACTTTTATTTTTAACTCTTTCATATTTACATCACTTGTAAAGTATACATTTTATATTATATTCCCTTCAAAACTGAAGAATAAATTTCTATAACATTAATTCCTAACATGGACAATCTATGGAGTTTCATAAACCCCTTCAGGTATCCCAACCAATTCCATATAATGGAATGATAATTTATTCCTGGTAACCCCCTTATGTGTCAATGAAATTATATATCTACTCAAAGAAACATTTTTGGACTTTCCAACTAATATTTATTCTTCTAGTTTTATCATTTACATGTATGTAATGTCTATACATAACTAGAACATAAAAACTAGAAGTCTAGTTCATCTATTCTCAATACATGATATTAACAAGATAAACATTTCAAAAAATCATATTTATTGATAGAAAATTTAAATCAATGATAAAAGGATGAATTTTTTAACTAGAATAAGCCTTAATGAAACCTCTAATATCACTAAGTCATTTTCATACTCAATGGTATTGAATATCATTGACAAACACGCTCAAATTGGGTATATGAGATGAAAAATTCCTTAGGTCTTGTTGTATCCAATACCCTTGAAACCCTAAGTGAATAATTTTAGGATTTTCAGAAATATTTTTATTTATATATTGAAATACTACAATGGTTGGTTACCCAAGAAGGTATTTTCTCCAAAACATATAATTTCTCTTACTTGAGAACTTTTCCTAAGCTACCAATCATAGTAGTGGATTACATTATTCTTTTACTTCCCATAGGATTGATTTCAGAGTAAATTTTAATGATTATGATGCTATTAATCTAAAAAATAATCTTTCATCATATGAGTATCCTGTCTTATTACCACTTAATAAATAATTTAATCAAATTTGGTCTTACTAAAATAATGAACCCTTTTAAACTTTTCATTCCATTAGTAGGCCAAGATCTATGTTTTATCCTAAATTACGTTGTGAATCAAATAAATAATCCATGACTATATCTGGGAGACAACAATTTTCAATCATATCATATATGAATCTTGGATATATGAGTGGAAATCTATTTATGAAAATCCATCATATGAATTTGAACTAAACTTTATTCCTATCATAGCCTAACTATTAGAGTTTCCCATCTAAGTTTAACCCAAATAAAATAACAAGAACAAGGTACCTAAGTGTTAGGGTCATCTCATTACTTTCTCACCATTCATAAGATAATCCACATCCACTTAATAGTTAAGGTTACTCATACTTAATGATTTATTTATTGACAAGTGTTGATTTAGAAAAAAATTAACAGTTTTTATTTTTAAAGGGATTTAATCTCGCCATATTATCTCATGTTATTACATTTTTTATGCATGGTTATATTGATTTATTTTTTGGAATAATAATCCTTCCATCAAATCAATATGTTCCAACCATATTGATATGTAACTATTTACAAAACTCACAGTTTGTGTTACTCACCCAAAAGTATAAGCCACATATATTTACAAACATCTAAATGAATCTCATGAATAAGTTATATGAAAGTATTTCATATAAAGATTTAGAATTATATGAGACTAACAATATCCACATTAGTTAGCATGGATCCACAGATAACCAGCCTCTACCTTTCTAGAATAGATAATAAGCCTTCAAGATAGTGTTATGTATTATCCAAAGTCTCTCTACCCAGGGATATATTATTCAAGATATATTAAAATTAATTATAACTCTAGTACCTAATATTTATAAACTATATGAGTCAACTAAATTCATGCTAATAAATTAAATTATAAAGCATGGATAATGTAGATGAATATATATCCATAATCATACCAAGAATGTAACTCCTTAGATTCATGTATGATAACTTTAAAATAAAGTTAATAATTTAAACTAAAGAATAGAAAAATTCATAGTATAAACAATTTATATCCATGAATAATAAATAGAGGAATAACTTTTAAACAAATAAATAGTTAAAATATTTAAACATGGGATAACCATTTAAGAATAATTCATAAATATAATCTAATTATACACTTTCAAATTTAATCTATACATTATGGGAATTCCATAAATATAAAAAAAATATATTTATTTCATAAAATTAACTCCATAATATAATTCATTATATGGAACTTCACTTTAAATATATGATATTTCATGAAATATAAACATTTTATATTTAAATGTTTATTTGTAAACTATTTATTTTAATTGAATGTCACATACTCAAATTTATTTAAACCTAGATCAAATCAATTATCAAAACTTATTTTGAGAATATTTAAATAATATCCCAAATAAGGCCCTTAATTTAAACAATTCCAATCAAGTATTGTGAACAATTCATAATCTTAAAATACAAAAACTTTATATTTATCCTTATTTTTTAATTTATAAACACTTCACAAATTATCCTTTTGATTTATAAATAAAAAATTTTTATGACATGAGGCATTCCATATAATTTTCTAAAATGTATTTTTAATGTTAACATTTAATATTGTGGAATATATATCAATAAATTTTTCATAAGAATTTATTTATTAATTATAAAAACTTTATAATTTATTAAATATTAAACAATTTATAAATTAATGAATATACCTAAAATACCTTTTATTGTTATTTATATACAATTTAAAAATAATAAAATCCAATTCAAAATTTAACTTCAAGAAAAATAATTTTTTACACCAATCATAGTATATGATTTTAGGAGATTCATAGCATAAAACTGGTAGGTCACACCTTGATGCACTATCATTCATACTTTATGAAAAAGTAGTTGTATCGATAAATATTATAGACCAATGACATGCTATTACTCGTATTTTATGAATGATATCCTAATAATTATCTATGATATAACGTATCAAATTTAATGATAGGAATCAATATAAAATTAATGATTAGATGAAAAAAATTTTGAAAAATGATGTATGTGTCATAAGATGAGAATACTTACACTATGACTAGTATAAAACCTTGGGTTTTGTACTGTGTCAAAGCTTATGATACCCTATATTGTAATCTGTAACAAAAATATCCATAAGAAAATGTTGTATCATATTTTATGATAGGGAATATGATATAATATATGATTTATATAATCTTAATATCTAGTAAGATTTCATAAATCTAAAAAATTTATAAGCTCAGATACCACTATTAGGTTTTTTAAAGATCTGATAAAACTTATTAGAGGTGATGGAAGTGATTAATAAATCCAAACCAAGATCACCATGAAATAATAAATTAAATCATTTATAAACTAGAAATTAAAAAAACTATACTTGTGTGTATTATACACCATAATTTCCACGACACTGTCTTCAAACATATTTGAATAGGCTTGATGAAGTTCACAGATGTGGAAATAAAAAGGCTACCACCTTGAGATGTATCCACAGTCTACTAAATCACTCACCATATGAGTAGGATCGATCTCATCACCATTAAATGCTAGTTACTCACAGGTAAAAGGATGGAGATAAAGAGATATTTGGGTTAGAGATTCTTAGTCGATCATGAGTAAGAAGGAACACGCATACCATTGCATGGAAGTGGGATTTATAATGTCTTTGAGGATCCTCCTTGACTGTATATGTATTAACTCATGCTTTATGATTCATAAGTTAATTAATTATCCTACTCATGCAAGAACACATCACACTCCATCATGATATATATTATGTAACACCTATTAAATTATAATTTAAGTGGAAGATCTCACCCAGACGTTAACTCTTAACATTCAATATCCATCTCAATTTTAGGAACAAAATTATGTATAAGGATATGTTGGAAACAACATATCTTTAAGACTGACATGTATCGTATACATTTCATTGCCTATGATATGGATCCTTATGATATGGGTATGTCATGTATTATGGTATTCCTGAATAGTGGAAACAACCATGAATTACAATATAGCCATATTTTAAAAGATGGTATGCCCAAATCAACCACTGGTTTTTGATTTTTTTACCATGTGATATGTTTATATCATAACCAAAAATATAGGAAAAAACACATCATATGTGTATAGGATTTAGGAAATATCATCTTCAAAAATAAATGGATATTTTAACTTCTCCAATGATCACTTTTCTAATAAGGGAAAATATATCATTGAATCCTTTCTCATTTATATAGTTAAAACATGATTTTTTGTATTTCAACTTACATTTAAGAGAATTTTTAAAAGTATGTATGGAGAAATCATGGTCATTCTTCAAAGGGTTTCACATGTCTTGGAAAATATTTAAATTGACTAGTTGGTCACCGAATTCCATGTATAAGATCAAATGAGATGTTTTTTAGGTTTTTAAGAAAATTAAGATAATAAAAACATATCATTAAATGTACCACCATATCTAAAAATGATGTCAATTTGAAGGGTGGTTGATTGTCACCTATCAACCATAAAATAACCAATGCTCTATTATTAAGTGTAGATAGGTTCTTAGGTTGAATCCATAGTGATAGTATAAAATAATTTTATTTCATTAGTCTATAACATGAGGGTTGTGCAGTAGAAGATATTGAAATAAATAGTGAAATTTAGTTAAATTAAACAATTATAGATGGATTGGGGTGAGTAATAAGAATAAAATAATGATAAGTTCATGTTAACAAGAATATGAAACAATCATTTAAAAATAACACTCTTAACCCTAAATTTATAGGATCATATTTCAATAAATTTTTATCTATAATCCAAGATTTAATAGGAGCTTCCATACATACACATACTTGGTTGATAAATTGTTTAATATTTCATGAACATGTTCCAAGTGTTCTAATAATTCAAGAAATCCTAAAATACAAAATAATATGTCAATAATCCATGACTTGTTCAATGGAGTCACATAACATAGATTTAATAATCATGAAGTGTCATTGATATCAATCAATATATCCCAACCCAACCCACATAAAAAAATAAAAATTACGCAATAATTAATATGTGTATAATCTATTTAGTTATATAGATTAAGTAAATAAAAAGGAAAAAATTAAGGTATAAGATAAGATCTATATTAACTAAACTCACATACATGAAAAGAATCAAAATAACACACACTTGTGATAAAATATAAAATCAATTATAATAGGATTCAACCAAGTTTAAGGTCATAAAACTGAAATATAAAAATATATTATGATTAAAATAATAAAAAATATTTTTTATAAATTAGAATTCCAACATTACAAAACATCGATGAAAAAACTTTAAGAAAAATAATATATAAGTAATGGTTTCCCTAGAAGAAGTTAGAGTATTGGAGTTTCCTTAAAGAACATCTTAGATATGTTTTTGTTCCAAATTATCCTACCAATACTCTGAAATTTAAACCACATTAAATGAAATAGGAGGAACATATTTATATCCAAAAGGGGTGGTTGGTTTTCCCTTCACATCTATCCTCTAATATTGAAATAATGTTTAACCATTAAAACATAAATATATTGAAAAACATTGTTCAACAACATTCTTTGTATACCTGTTAATTATTCACGCATAAATTTTCAAGTAAATTAAGCACACATAAAAAAAATTATGGAAGAATTAATGAACTCGATTTTGTTGTTAGTATAGGTTATTAAATTTCCAATGGTCTAGATATCCATGAATTTTGGACTAGAAATCAGGTAAATCTCAACTAGCCAAAGTTAAGTAAAATTTTCCCCATTGATGAAAATTTTTAGATAATTTGAATTGTTATTCTGGAATATATGGTTCTATTATTAATAGTGATCCAAAATATAGAAAACATTTTGATCCTCCATTTCATGATACGTTTGAGACACTTAATAGTTAAATCGAACTATGATTTTTTACCAAGTTTAGGCCTATATTTGTTCCTTTCATACATGAAGTTTCAAGAAATTTTTTATTTGTTATATTTCCTAGAAATATAAAAATCATAGTTTCTTCAATTCATTATTCAAATCAATGGGCCTTTTTATTTGATAAATTTGGCCTTCCAAATTAAAAATTATCCACGGATTCACTTAAAACACTTGTAGATAATTTACCTAGGATCCTAAAAAATGAATAGCATGAATTGGGTTAAGATAGAAAAATTTACAATCAAAATAAAAAAAATTATCAAAATGGATATATTCAAACAATGATCCACAATTGTAATAAAAATCAAGTCACTAGAATTACTTGAAAATTTTACATCTTTTAATAACAAATAAGTATGAGAATATCTTTAAACAATGATTGAAAATTCATTATCACCAGCCCATGAAAGGTCCTTATGGGATCAATCTGTGTTAAATTGATTCAACCTTTTTTCCTACATAAAGAAAAAATACACATTTTATGTAAAAAACATGTCATATTTCAATTATACCAAACCAAATATTTCATGTAAATTTAGAAAGTCAATTTTAGTGCTTAAAAAATAATTAAATTATTTGTTTTATTTAGTTTCTTATTCTTTTAGTAAATTATTAAGACTTTATTTTAACTATATCAAATATTTAAATTCATTTAAAAATAGAAAATGATCAAGTCTTGGTTGATATTGACCTTATTCCTGATGAATCTAGATCATAATAATTAAATGTCGAATAAATGTTATCATACTGTGATACTAATAAATCATGTTGAATTCTAAAGTTAATACATCAAAAATTTATTACACATTCATTAAATGGAATTCATAATATCGTAAATTAATTGGTAACCCTTTGAATTTCATCTTTTGGATCTCATTGTTTTGATAATAGAAACACATTCATTATAACTAGTGGAAAATAAATCAACTTACATGGGGATATATCCATGGTCAACTTCTGAACATGACAATAGGTTGGGTAAAAATGACATACAACCATGGTAAGCTCTAACCATGGTCATAGTCAGGCCAAAAAAGGCCTACTTCCATAGTCATGGCTGACCATTGTAGTATGGAATCGTGCATGAAACATGTATAAAATACCCTATATCCATGGTTTACCATAGATATAGGTTTTCGGATGTGTGTGTGTGTGTGTTTGTGTGTTCTATATATATAACCTGAAGACTAAATGGTGGATTTTTTAATGTGTTAGAAATATAATAAATGAGGTATGGGTTTGTCTATATTTTTTTCCCAATTTCCATGTGTTTGATGCCCATGGCAATAGGGTATCACCACCACCAAACCTATTTTCATGTGTATTCCCTATGTAAATAGGGTATGGGACCATATAAATAGCCTTAGAGGTTATTTCCACAATAATAACCTCTATAGGACCTTTCAAACAATGTTATAGTTTATAGAGATGGTCAGGTGACCTATATTCATGGGAATGGCCTCTAATATCCAGATATTTTAAAAATAACACTATGTACAATCATGTATAAAACAAGAAACACTAAGCCTAAAAAATCCATGAAATAATTATATTTAAATGTTATAGTAATAACTTAGCCATAAAGTTAGCAGGAATGAATAGTAGTAATCACATTATGAAAAATATATAAAGTTTCTCGTCAATAAAAATTTTTTGATTAATGCATAGTAAATAATCACTCAATTTTTTGTAAAGTTGTTTTTTATTTCAAAAGTAAGTTTTCATCAAAAATAGTTTTTATTACTTTTTTGAGAGAATATTATAATTAATTTATAAAATTTCATAAATTTTATTGGATAAAAAAGACATTATTTTTTAAATCATCATATCAAAATTATCTTAGCGTGAAATATTGGTATTCCACACAAAAAATATTGATTTTTCAGTAAATATTTAAAATTAATGATTTTTGTAAAACTATCAATTATTTTCATTAAATAAAGTAATTTAAATTTTCATTTGATATCAAAGTAAAAAATAATAAACATTTAATTATAAATAATCTAATTAATTACATATGAGTCAACATTATGCCAAAATTTGAAATAAATTCCTTTTTGAGCTTCAAAAATCATTTTTCAAACAAAATAATTTTTCATTTCATTTTATGCATTTATACTAAAAGTAATTTTTTTCTATTATAGGAATTGAATTTTATGAAATGTAATTTATTTTTTTAAACATAAATTTAAATATAACCTACTATGATTTTTTTTATTTTTCTAAAGAAGTTAATTTTTTTGTGAATAATAGAAAAATAAAAAATTTAAAAAATATGGTATCTTTTAATATATCTCAAAGAAATAAAAATGATATAAAAAATTAGTAAACTTATATAAATACTAATTTTAAATAATATAGAACAAATGAAATATAAAAATAATTTTCAATATATAAATTAGAATTTTTTTTATGAAAAATATGAAAATCATTTTCAGTGTTGACGTAAGGCTTTCACGATACTGAAAAAGTAAAATTTAGTATCCTAATTATAATAATTTGGAATGAAAATTATTTTCATGAATTTTATATTAAATATTATGTATAAATTATTTTTTTATTTATAGTTTTAAACTTTTGAGTTATATAACAAGAATATTATCCAAATTCTTGTGCAAGGCTAGAAAAGTCAAAATAAAATATTAAATAAGTATTATGACATATATGTGAGTAAATATAAATATTAAATGAATATAAAATTTCATTTTAAACTTTATTTATTTATTTCTATTATTTTAATTTATTTTTAGTTTTTAATGATTAAATAATTTCCTTAAATATTTACATAATGCTGACACAGTTTTTGGCCCACCAGTAGAAAAATCTTGTAAATTATTTTAAAAACTCTAAAATTAATTTTTTTGGATGAGTCATAATTTACGATTAATTTTATAGATTAATATAACATTTTAAATATGTTTTATAGGTTTATATTTCAATTCCTTCTCTTTCATGTTATTTTCAATGTCAAATTAAATAAATAGTCTCAAAAAGACACTAAATATATTCTGTATAAAAACTATTTTATTAAATGATTTAAAATTCCTAAAAATTCTATGTTTGGAAAATTTATTGGAATGTAGTTTAAAATATAAACCATGGTCCATTTTTGTATCTCTTTTCCTTTTATTTTAACTTTCTTTACCCCTAAATAATAAAAAACATTAATTTCATGGTAATTGTCAAAATGGTTAACGGGGGTTTAAACTAATAGATAACTGTGAAAACATAACAAAAACGTATCCAAATTTTATTTAATGAGAGTATTTAGACTCATAGTAATAATATATTCTAATTATATCAATTTTATCAATTTTATATGAAAATTAGTTTATATTACTTGAATACTTTAAGTAATTTCAAGAGTACCCCTCCTATCACTTATAAAGGGGCACCTCCTCACCTCTTATCTCCTCACTTCAGTAACCATTTAGTTCAGACAATAACTACCCAAATACCTTACTAAAAACAATACCCACATTATATTGGTATTATTTTTAGTAGTATACAATCCTTAGAGGGTTTAAGGTGTAATGAAAAGAAGGTTATCTGAAGAAGAGGTATGGCTTTTAACTGAATATTTTAGTTTTATTTATTCTTATGCCCCCTTCAAATATTATTAGAAATTTATGAAATAATAACAAAAGTATATTAAATATACTCATATTTATTTATGTTAATTTAATAACCTATATCAATCTCTTTATTTCATAAAATGGGAAATGAATCTATTGTTCTTGTGTATGGAGGACTACTGCCTCGCGAACGGATGTAGTTTATTTTCCATCACCAATGCTCACGGTTGGTTATAATGATGGATTTAATATATATTTATATATATATAAATTATATTAATTACATTATTATCCTTATATAAGGTAATATATCATCTTCTTTCTTATCACTCCATCCTTTGAAAAATGATAACGTCATTCGTGCATACGTATGGAATGTCAATTCCACTAAGCGATGTGATTTGTTTTTTATAACCACGTCATATGGATATTATATATAATTGTATTTAAACAAAAAAACATGATATTTATGATATAATTTTAATTATTTAATGAAAAAATAATACTTACCTTCTTTATATCATGTTCTTTGAAAAATGGTAACGTTACTCATGCGTGCGTATGACCTACCATCTCCATGATTATAACGTAGTTCATTTTTCATAAGAATGTTTCATGGTTAGTTTAAAAATTAGAATTTATGAATAAAAAAATTATTATTTTATTATTATTATTCTTCTTTATATGATGTAATAATTTCCACTTTTACTATGGTCAATATACCAAATCCGTTTAAAATTATAAACTAAACGCCCTCAAAACACCCAATTTGGAATTAACTGATTAATTATTTAAATATTTAATAAAAATAAAAGAAATAAATGGTTTAAGGATAAGGTTTTAAACCAATAAAATTTTATTAAGACATAAAATAATTGATATAATTTTATTATACATGAGTTAAAGGACATACATGGAAATTCTGGACTCAAGATAAGGGATTTCATATTATTTTCTATTCATTGAGGCATGTTTTAATGTTATACACCAAATTTATTTTGTATGGTTTATATTTTACCCAATTTTACATGTTATATCATGAATATATCATACATTATGGTATTATAATTCTCAATTCAAATTATTTCATCCAATGGGATTTGACTTGAATATTACCAAGTGCTAAGGAGATTCTTAACTCAATTTCCGTTCATTAGGTTATAAACCTTCTTTATTGGATTTGTTATGACATGATTATGTGTGAATTAATCCATAAATTTTTTTATTATGTATTTATAATTTCTTTTATGGATTTACATATGTATATATGATCACTTCATGTATTGATTATCACTTCAAAAGTTATGATCTTTACAAGGGGTTTCTTTACCATAATCTCATTCTTTTTAGACATGTTCATATCATGAACCATGATTTATTTATTTGGTGTAATTAATGCCTCATGAATAAATTTTTAAATATTAATTCAGGTAATTCATGGGATTTATAGATCCATTACATATTATTACTTTTGATTAATTTTTATTCAAAAGTTATCAAAGTGGTAAGGATTTATCTTAAAATATCCTTTCATTCTAAGATTATTTATATTCAAGGTTACTTTAGGAGAAATAATATGATATTATTTTCTTGAACCACATATATTTTATTATCCTCTATTTATGAATTTTTTTTATATGGTTAATTTCCATTTCCTCCCATAATTATTAAATAAATGTCAAGAATGTTGTATGTAAGTGATAGCAACATTATACCTTATTTTATATCAGGAATATTTCACTTACATATACATGTTTTCTAAAATTTTCTCAATAATGTTCATTTATAAACATAAATGGTTTTTTAAAGTTATTTTACATCATATTTTTCCTTTTTTTGGTTTTAAAAAGTAAATTTATTAACATTTTATGTATGGGTCTCTTTTGAATATCATTATAAAATGTTATGAAAGAATGTTTATTTTTAACATTTATGATGTGAATAGATTTTTTATTCTGTCATCACTATTATTTTATTTAAATATTATTCTATAAGTTTAAAAGATTAATTTCAAATAAAAGTATTTTCTCAATAGTTTTTTAATTTTTAGTTTTTAATGGTACTAAAATAAAAGGGTATTATCCTCTATTTTCATAGGAATATTTTAAATGTTCTTTTGAAGGTATTTTCATCTATGTATTCATCCTTTAATGAATTGTATAATTCACTAGGAAAATTATATTATGATACCAATCAAATTTTTTTCTGAATGGATTGTGATTCATATTTTAAATATGTTTTTTTGAAAACTTATTTCTTTTCCATGGGTTAACCAAGCTATAAAGGAATGACTGTTGTTTTCTAGGGTGTTATGTTGAAAAGTGAATACTTCTAAATGTTTTATTCATTAATGGAACTTAAAAATTATTTATGATGACATGTGATTCCAATATAACTTTTATAAATGGGTGAGATCGATATAGCTTGTAAGAACTGGTGACACTGATATAACTTATATGAACATGTGAGACTGATACATATTATAATAACGGATGGTCCCAATATAGATCTTAAATGCATTGGGTAATGTTCCTTATCTTTAAAGGAAAGAAGGAGGGAGTTAAACAAGTTACTTTATCCTGGACTCCAGTTATTTCTGATGTGGGTTATGATGGTAATGTTCGAAGATACCAACATTTTTTCTTTATCCTTGGTGTGAGTTTTTAAGGGTTTCTTTGATCAATATTGATATAACTTGACTCGTGATTTTTTATTCTCATGACTCTTTCCTTTGATAAATATTAATTCCATGTCATATATTTTACGATTCTAGTCTTTATTGGTATTAATTCACTTTTATTGTGAACATAAAATTTTATTATGTCATCATACACTTATGTTTACCTTATGTTCACTGATGAAATTCAAATTTTAATACATGTGTTTACCCTTATCGAGTGTTTGATCTCACCCTCATTATGTTTTCCATTTACACATGTTGTGAAGAAAGGTTTTAAATATGTTATGACTAATTAGGTTACTATATGTTGTAAAGACTCTATTTATAATATGTAAATATTTGAAAAATATCTAGTAATATTTTTGGAGTTAGGAGCTGAGACGGTGTGAGATTCTTAGGCCCGGTGAGTTCAGTGTATATATTTAAAAATTATCAAATATATTAATATCACACACACATAGTTTTCTAGAAAAAGTTGAATAAATCTATAATGGAGGATTATATCATAAATTATAGGCCACTGTTGAGTTCAGATTATTGGTTTTACCCTAGGAGCGACATAACATTGGAGCGCGTTGGATACTTGGGTTGAACGCGTTCATGGGTGGATAAATAAATAAATTTATTTAATTTAATTATTTATCTAATTAATTTATTCAATAGTTTAATATCCATGAACTATTCCCTCCACTATAAATACTCAGTTATGGGTAATTCTTAGGGTTAGTTTCATAACTCTGAAAACCTAAAGAGGATCTGTTGGAGGATCGTTCTTGGAAGAATGAAGATCGGTTCATATATTGATGATCAGGGTTATGTAAAGTTTGTGGATCTCACCAGTAATGGCAACGTGGAATCGTTCTTCCTTAGTTATCAATCCAAAATCCAAGTAGGAATTATGATTTATGTGGATTCATCACATTTTTTATCCTGTGACGAACATATATCAATTCCACTAAAAAAATTATTTGTGTAATGATTATTTCTTTATTATTGATATATTTGATTATTTCTTGGTAATTTGTTATTCATTTTAATGACTGTGAATCGATGCCATCCAGAAAATTTCTGAGGTTTTTTCACCAATTTTGGTTAGTGATTTTCTTACCCTATTCTTCACACATCCATCATAGTCAATTCCTTTGGCCTGCGGCTCGATGAATACTCGGTATTCAATCATTGTGCAACCATTATTCAGCACAATGGATTGATATCATAGGTGAAGTTAGTGATTGAAGGTTATATAAAGTTGTGATGATATAGGATGATCAAATATAGATCTGATCATACTGGTGATTCCCATTTTCTTAGTTTGACACAAGATGATGGCATGGTGAGGCAACATTGTGGCTCGATGGGGTGATTTTTGACCATATCAAAGGTTAAAATATGACAAGAAATGACATAGGGGGTTCTTCAACACATATCAATGATCCCTGGTGAGTATCATAGATGTATCTAAGGTTGAAGTCATGGGATAAGATGAATGATGGAACTGAATAATCTAGACAATTATATGCTACATTGCGTGTACTCAGGAAGAATACGCATTGCGTGGACCCAGCAGTGGCACTAGGGTTCCCACATAGAATTAAATATCACACACCTTATAACCTGATGTTGGCAGTCCAGAATGTACTCTAAGAGTACATGGTCATGGACACAACTAGACACACAATAATAGGTAGATAACAAAGGCATGACCTGGTACTCGAACACAAATAGGTACATGAGCATGGATATAGTACACAGGCACAGCTAGGCATACACAGGCATAGGCAGACGAACACGGGAACAAATACGGGTAGGTATGGGGTTAGAGTATACATCGTGTACCCTCTATTGACATCATAAACTTTCTGTAAGATAGCTTGGAAACCTTTTTTCCTCAGTATAGACCAGGTTCAGTTGAGTAGGGTTCCTTGGAACATCCCTATAGAGGTTTAGCGCAAAATTACATCCTTTCCATAGGAATGTGATCCACTCTTCTAGTTTAGATTCAGATAAAGTTTGTGGTATCCCTCTGTGAGACCTGGGGTGGGATCCTATATCATAACCTTTCTAGGTGGGATTTTTGGTATCAATGTGACAACCATGCATAGGTTTTATATCCCATATAGAGAAAATTGATCTTCTAGGGTTGGTGGTGTACCCCAATAGTCCTAGGTGTGATCACCTATTTGGACAGCTTGATCTTAAAAGATTTGGTGAGAACTTTCTTGGAAAGGCTAAATGAGCACGGACTCTTAGACAAGTGTAGTCAATGAAAACATAGATCATCGAGTGATTGATCCAAAAATAAAAATTACCTAGAATCCTCAAGCATAATCCTATGGATAGCATTGTTGATTGAGACCCCTAGATATTAGTTGTCTGTTATGAGTATATTTGGGTTTATTTGTCTATTTATTGTTATTTCCCTTATCTTATTGACATGTCAATGTGTTTATAAGCTTACTACTCTTACTGCTTTATGCTTAGTGATTTCAAGGTTTCTTTCTGGGTTTTGTTATACTCACCCCTGAATGGTATTTTCACGCATGTGTTGTGTCTTATGAAGATGAAAGCCCTTTGGATGGTGTCCAAGGATTATCAGGAGAATGCGGAGCCAAGTATTGAGCTATATAGTCCAAGGATCATACTAGTGATACATTTGAAAGTATTCCCCTATTTATGAGAGGGTCAGGCTTATTTATAGTTTTGGGGGGATTGTATTTTTACCTTTATTACTTCTAGTTCCTTTTTTATACTTTGATAGTGGGATTTAGACGTATACATTCATTAGTATTAGTTGTTTTATTTTACACTTTATCATTATTTGGGATTATATATGTGTGTGTGCATAAAGGTACCTTAGGTTAATGCCTGTTATATATGGGATATTCTAACTCAGCACTAGTCTCCAGCCCCAAGCCTATTGGAGGTAGTCTTGGGGTAGCCACACTCGAATTATCATTGGCTAGGAAGGACTTGGTTTGTCAGTTTGTGATGGAGTGGTATTAGTGTTTGATTCTACCATAGAATCGGAGTTAAGATTCTTTTCTAGTAGTAAGTTTGGTTCGTGATTTATGTAAATTGTGTTAAAGTGTTTCGAGTTTCGCTTTCAATCCAAATACTCTATTATTGCTTCAACAACCGATGTATCCATTTATTAGGACTCTAATAACCTACTTGTTGACTTGGTATATATATACACTAGTTACAGGGAAAATAGTGGTACGTGAATCATATAGTAATGGGTTGTGGTTTCCATGTCCTTCTTGAGTTAGCTCCCCAGATATACTCAATGATTGTGGTACATCTTCTTTATTTCAGGATGAATCCATGATGATAGCCATCTAGGGTTCCACTTCATGATCAAGAGGATGATATTTCGAGTGATAGGGCTTTTGTATAGGGGACAGTATAGGAGATAGTACCTAGGGGAGGTTTTCCAATTATGCCACCACCCATTGAGCAGCTATTTGTGTTAGTATTACTAGATAAGGATGTAAGAAGGTTGAGTGAACTATATGAGTTTGAGAGGCAGTGACCTCCCAGGTTTTGGGGGGAGATAGACCCATCAGTAACTGAGGAATGGATAGCAGAAGTTAGTCAAGTTTTACACCTCGTGAGGACACTAACAGATCAAATAGGGTTCCTTACAGTGAGTCTTCTTTAGATATTTGTTTAGTACTGGTGGAGTTTGTTGACTCAATCACAGGATGAGATGGTCCTCCCCTGGTCAAACATTGAGCTTTTCATTAGGGAGGAGTTAATTCTATCCATGTTGTGTTGGGACCAAGATTGAAAGAATTTTTTTAAGATAAAATATGTTTTGTGTTGTTTTTTTTAAAGGATGTTTTTTAAGAAAAAAAAAAGAAATCACCACACATTTTATTTGTTAGTGATCAGACTGATAAATGTATTCTGGAAATCAGACTCACAATGATAAAATTTCTATCATATTGAGAAGATTTTTGCGGTAATAAAAGGTTAATAGGACTTTCCTTGGATTTGGATTGAAAGTAATATCGTAATGAAGAAGTTAATTTGATTCCATATAGAATCTAAATAAATATGATGAATCTTTAGTGATCTTGGAGTTCTCATAAATCAAAAGGGTTTTCAAAACATGTGATGAAAACATTATGAATCAAATGGGGAGAACCATTATTGTCAATCGTATTGAGGTCTGTTGGAAAGAAATATGTTTCTAGAGGAATGAAAAGTTACAATAATTTCCATTATAAGTCAGAAAATGTTGAATCTAATCTTCAACATATTCAAATTCATCATGAATTCATGATACAAGATGAATTTTGGAGAAAAATAAAGTTTTTGAAACTGAATATTTTCAGTCTCCGTTTATCAGTATGAAAATACTAGATGCAAAAATGTTTGTTGGCTGAGAAGGTTGATCGGAATATAAACATGTGAAGATGATGATTTTCAACCAGTCCTATAAGAAAAAATATAAAAATATTCATATTAATAAGTTGAATTATAAAATGTCATTGATATCATAATCAAAGAATAAAGAATTTTATGAAGTTGAAGATGTTGAAACCGGTCCATCAAACATGGTGTGCCACTGATCCACCATAATGTATTCTTATACTGATTCATTTTATTGGTATCTTTTAAATATTTGATGTAGAATTTTTTTCATAGTAATAGTTGTTTTTTGGGGAATTTGTTGGGACCAATGAATATAGAGAAGAAGAAATGTTTTTTGTGGCCAACATGAAGAAGAAAATTAGAGATCAATAAAAAATGTAGTCAACCATTTCTCATCAAGATGAACTATTGATTGTTTTATGGAAACCTTGTTTTCCTTATCTAATGGTTCAATAGAAAATAAATTATGTGAATTTTTTATCAATTGGTTCAATACTATCAGGTTGGATATAACACTGATAACTTCATCAAACACACGATCATCGGTATGAAGAAATGAAGACAAAGAGAATTACTTAAAGTGGTTTAAGAAGTTTGAAGAATGTTTTTCATATGTTTAATTTGGTGTAGAGTAACATAATAAAGAAATCAAAATGAGTATAGGATCATAATAATAATACTTGTTTTTCATTTTTTTTTCTTATTTGTTTGGTATGGATCTTTTCAATTGGTGATAAGTTTTGGTACAAAGCTTCATAATGGAAGACACTTGTTTTCTATATACTTAGAATTTGACATAGAGTAATGTATTGGAGAATCATTTTTCTTCATCATAATAAGACAATTGTAATGGGTAATTATAATCAAACTGAAGAATATAAATAAATTCTAAAGAGATATGAATTTATGAGAAGCTTCGTGAAGAATCGAGAAAATTTGATAAGCGTTAATAAGTCAAAGATGTATCCAAAATTCATAGAAAATTGAGATTTTGATAAATATGATTGAGCATGAAACTTTTTTATAATCTCACTCAAACCTCTTTTGTCTTGCCTATAAAAAGGAGGAATTACATTGTACTTTCCTAACACAAGTACTATTCATACTGAAGAGAGAGAAGCTCTGAAATTTCAGGGAGAGAAGTTTCTTGATTGAATATTCCAAAGGAAGGTTTTCTAGATAGAATAAGAAAGGAGAAAAAACATGATCATAATCTATGTTTTCATAATCTGACCAAGAAATCAGAATATGAATTCTAGACTAATCAATAACAAGTTCATATTTTCTTCATCCATATTTTGATAGAGTATTTTATCATATTGAGAAATCATACAAGGTAGATCGAATTGGGAAATATAATTGAGTATCATTATGAAGTCCAAAAAGTTCTTTCCTAATATTGGGTAAGGAAGTGAAGAATTTTTTTTGAAGAACATATTTGGGAATTTTGATCAAGGTAGCACAATAACATGTTTCTTAACTTGTTACAAAAAACTTTGTATTGCATCATTTTTTCTAGAAGAAGCACACACACTATTGTATTGAACAGATTGTTACATGAGTTTAAGGACATATCCAAATCAATATATTCCACAAAAAAATGATTATTTTCTAGTGGATTGTGTGGTATCGGATTGTTTCCATACTATACCAAGGATACAACTACTCTTTTTGAGTATTGAACTGTGTAAATACTTTTTTCCCTATAGATGTGTGTTTGGTTTTGTTTTCAGCAAGTAAACAACTCTTTAACAGGAGGCGAATTCTTCTTCAAAAGAAAGGAAACTTAAAAGAAGAATTTATCACTAATTCACTCCATCCCCCTATCAATGATACATTGAACCTATTGGGATCTCTCACATTGTGATCAGTGCATATCTCAAAGCTTCTGTAGTTACAATAGGGAAGAATGACCATGGATAAGTATTTGGGGAGATACTCTATGGATATGGTTCACGATACATTCTTCAGAGCACAAAATTTTTAGTGAGTCTTATATTGTTATATCATGTATGAATTGATATCCATATAAATCACCCCCAATGTAGGAGTGGCTGAGTGAGCCTTAGTAGTGGAGAGCTTCCTGGAAGATAAAACGCTGACAGTGAGCACTCTTAGTGAACACATAAGATCTACGATATCGTAAGATGGTGGCCAAGGGTAGTCATGGGGATCTGGGCATGCCAGATGCTTTATGAGACAATCCTGAGATAGAGTATTTGTGTCTTAGGGATCTTAGGATGGCTTGAATAAACTAAGGGATAAGCAGTGCTTCTCATCTGATGGTTGGGGATATCTCGTAAGGGATTTTAAGACCCTTTGTATAGTTAATAGAGAGATGGTTGATGGAACACCTAGATAGAGATATAGGTAAGAGCAAGGAGTTATATAGACTGGCGGACATGGTAGGGTACAAGGTAGATTAGTATGAGGTGGCAGGCGCTTTGAATTATTTCCACCACTAAAACTGGGTGGGGTACTAAGCTTGGGGAGCTAGTGGTCAAGGGAGGGGACAATTGCAAGTAGTGGAGTCCTATGACCCTGAGGCTCCCAAGATGATTAGAGAAACGATTTTTTTTCTTCTCTACTTTAGTTTCACTAGTAATAGACATAGTTTTGAGACACTATTTTCTTTCCACTTCTCTGGTTGGATACATAAATATTTTAGTTGATCCCTTGGCTCTAAACTTATTCTTAGACACTCCTACTAGATGTGAATCGATGATCACAAACTTTTACCAATAGTGTGATATGATTCCTGGAGTTAATATATTCTTATGGGATCTCTTTGTAGAAGTGATGATTACTTATGACGTCATCTTTGGTATGGAATGTACCCAGCCTGACTATTTTAGGTGAAGGATGTAGTGTATACTTAGATATAGATCACGTTTTTCCTTTATAGGTGAGAAAGAATCCCAAGAAGAGTGGTATGGAATCAAGTGTAGGATGGTACAGTCAATTACTCACCTGTTAGCTAGAATTTCCCTTAGAGTAGTATGTGTTATGGGATTTCAATTCCCTATAGTGGTGGCAGAGTATGTGGACGTCTTTCCAGGTGATGTTCTGAACTTACCTCCCTACAAAAAAATAGACTTATGCATTGAATTACACCCTATTATGTCCCTGATATATATTCTAGAAAATCAAATGTCTTCGGGAATGCATTAAGTGATGAGGGTATATTTGGAGGATTTACATGGGATGGGATTTTTTAGACCCATTGTTTCCCCCTGAGAATCCCCAGTGTTTTTCTCTAAGAAGGTAGATGGGATCATAAGATTTTGTGTGGGTTATAGGTTCCTAAACTAGGTGAGCATGATGAATAAGTATCCTCTACCAATGATCAAAAGCCTCTTCCATTAGTAGAGAGGGGTGTGATGGTTCTCAAATATTTACCTCAGATCAGGCTATCATTAACAATGAGTATTGTATGATGATATACCAAAGATAAAATTCAAATGTCTCTACAGTCACTATGAGTACTTAGTGATTAATTTTGGCCTAAATAATTCTCCATTAGTTTTCATGGGATTCATTAACTAGATCGTTAAACCTTTCTTAGACTGGTTTGTGGTGTTCTTCATTAATGATATCCTAGTGTACTTTGTGTCTGAGGATGAGAACATGAGACACTTGAGGATGGTCCTAGACATACTCTTAAATAACCATATTTATGGGAATATCTTGAAGTTTCAATTCTTGATTTAGGATCTCTACTTTTTTGTACATGTCATCTCAGATAATGGTGTAGTAGTAGACTTGCTGAAGGTCGAGGTAGCGTTATCTTTGGAGACACCTAAGATAATGATAGAGGTGTAGATATTACTTGGGTTATTAGTATATTATAGGAGATTCATGCTTTATTTTTTTATGATATCATAACCTTTTACTTCTTTGACCCATAAGGAGAAACATTTCATTTGTATGGAGAGGTGCTAGCAATCTTTTCAGAAGTTGAGGAAGAGATTGATGAGTGCCACCATATTAATATTTTCAAAGGAGGATATCCAGTATGTAGTGTTATGTGATTCCATAGAGACTATACTTAGTTATGTTATACTGAATAGGTAGGAAGTTATTTCTTATTGGTATATGCGGTTGAGATTGCATAAGAAGAACTATGAAACCCATGATCTTGAGTTGGAAGTGGAAGTCCTCTCCGTAAAGATGTGCCAATGCTTCCTTATGGGTGAGTAGTTTATCATAAACTCTGACCATAAGATTATCATTTATATATTATCTTGTAATTATCTTAACTTTTGATAGAGATAATGTCTATAGTTCCTCCAACATTATGACTTCAAGATAGTCTATAATCCTAGGAAGGGGAACAGGGTAGCAGATGATCTCAGTGGGAGATATTATTCTCAATTGTTCATTGAGGCTTCAGCATAGTTAGCCCCATTAAATTTTTCCTTTTTGGAAAAGTATGTTACATCTTTTATATAGTCAATGGTTATTACTCCACTACTTCTATAGTGTTTTTTTGAAGCTCAGAAGGGATATACCAACTATGAGACCGTGAGTGATCAGATATCCACTAGACATGCTCCTGATGGATTTTTTAAAGGTGGGTACCATGTTATCCTTTCAGGAAGGTTGATGGTAATAATGACATTATGGGAGCAGTTTATGAGTTTGTTTTATACATCTCATTTGGTAGTACACCCAAGTGTGGCTAAGATGTACCAGGATCTCTGGTTTATGTTATGGTGGCTTTGAATAAATATGGGTTTAGTAGAGTTTATACCCCAATGCCTCATTTTTTCAGCAAGTGAAGTATGAGCACCGGGTTCCAATGATTTTAGATCAACACCTTGAGGTTCCATAGTTAAAGTTGGATGGTGTATCTATAGATTTCATTATGAGGTTTCCATGGACATCTATAGGAAACTATTCCATCTGGTTGATCATAGATCGACTCACCAAGTTGGCCCACATCCTAGCTATCAGAGAGAAGTGTTCAGTAGAGAGCTTGGGATACCTTTATATGTAGGAGATAGTTTGGCTCTATAGATATCCCTCATGAATGTTTCAGATTTTGATGCTCGCTTCATGTCACGATCATAGAGAGTATTGCAAGAGTACTTTGGGACTTAATTATATTTGATCATAGTTTTTCACCCCTATACTGAGTGGACAATTTATGTTCTGGATGACATGATTTAGATTTGCATGTTGTACATTGTTCATTATTGGTAGGATCACCTACCTTTGGTGGAGTTTTCATAAAACAATAACTACCATTACACCATCATTATGGCACCATTAAAGGATTTTTATGGGTGACCTT
Organism: Viscum album; assembly: GCA_963277665.1. NCBI lineage: Eukaryota > Viridiplantae > Streptophyta > Magnoliopsida > Santalales > Viscaceae > Viscum > Viscum album. Next base: position 946,628,607 of record OY728155.1, on the reverse strand, counting down.
ATAGGTTACCACTGTGATGGACTGATCTAGGTGAGTCATCACTCAAGGTCCTAGAGTTGGTGTGAGATATGATATCAAAGGTGTAGATGATCCTTGAGAAGATGAAGACTACACTGATCCATCATAATTCCTATATCGACTAACAAATATGGCCTTCGGAGTATGAGGAGCAATACCATGTGTTTATGAGGGTATAACATTGATGTTAATTATAGATATTTTTTAGGGAAGAAATCTCTCACTCCCTTTCCAGATACTATATAGGGTTTGTAAGGTGGCGTATCACTTGACCCTACCACCACAGTTAGACCAAGTACACAATGTATTTTATATGTATTAATTGAGGATTTAGGACCACGAACCATCACATGTTATCAACTGGGGATATTTGGACATCAAGGATAGAGCTACCTTTGTATAGTATCGGATATAGATTGATAATCGTTAAGAGAATATTCTATGAGGGTAATTAATTACGTTAGTGCACGTTTTGTGGAAGAATAGAAATATTCAAGACAATGCTAGAGAATAGGAGACCTCGATTTAAGCTAAGTACCCACTCCTTTTTTAGTAGTCCTTTTCAATTTTTGAGACAAAAATAACTAATGTGGAGAGAATGTAACATCTCTTTTATTCCATGTAAATATTTTAAATATATCTAGTGATACTTTTAGAGTTAGGTGCTAATAAGGCACTAGATTATGAGTACCGGTGAGCCCGGTATTGATATTTAAAAAAAACTAAATATATTAATATCATGTATGTTCATTTTTCCTTAAAAAGTGGAATAACTCAAAAATGTAGGCTCATATTAGAAATAAAAGTCCACCATTGAGATTACATCATTTTTTTTACCCTAGAAATGACATAACCTTGGAGTGTGTCAGACACTAGGGTTGACCGCTGCTGTTGGTGGATAAATATTTTTTTTATTTATTTTTTTTTTCATGACCTAATCTCTCCTCTATAAATATGAATTTGTGGGTAAATATCAAGGTTATCCACATAAAATTGAAGACCAATAGAGGATTTGTTAGAGAATTTTTCTTGGCAAAATGATGATCGAATAGTCGTTCGATGATCGGTGTGCAACAGAGTTCGTGGATCTCACCAGAAACAACAACATGGGACCATTTTTCATTAGTGATCAATCCAAACTCTAGGTAGGAAATTTTATTTATGTGGATTTATCTTTTTTTATCCCAATTTGAATTTGGATTAATTACACTAATTATAATTGATTTATTCATCAATGTTTAATTTTCAATTGATTTATTCAATTATTTCTCAGTTATTCATTCATTACGCTAACAGAAACAAATCAAAGAAAATCAGACCATGGCTAAGGTTTTTTCTACAAATTTAGTTTTTGATTTTCTCCCCCAATTATTTACAAATTCATCACAGGCAATTCCTTTGGCCCATATTTTGATTAATTCCCAGTATTTGATCATTGAATGACTATTTTCTACCGCAGCTGAATGATACCGCAGGTACGGTTCATGATCAAGGGTGTGATAGAGGTGTGATGATGAAGGATGATCAGAGGTGAATCAGATCAGACTAGTGGTTCATGTTTTCTTAGTTTGAAATGTGATTCTAGAGTGGTGTAGTGATAGTGTGGATCAAAGTGGAGATTTTTGAGCATCCCAAAGGACATAATCTGATGAAAAATAATAGTGAGGGGTGATCAAAAAAGATCAATGATCAAAAGTGGGTATCATGGCTAGATCGAAGGCCAAAGGCATGGGAAATGATGTGTGAAGGAACCGTGAAATATATAAAATTATGTGGTACATGGCACGTACATTGTAAGAACACACATCATGTGGACCCAACTACGACACTAAGGTTTCCAAAAATAATTAAATATCACACACCATGTGACCTGATGATAAAAGTCGATCATATACTCCAAAAGTATACTAGAATAGATACATCTAGGAACACAGTCATAGGCAAACACCATAGGCATAGCCTAGTACTTGGGCACAGACAGGTATATGGGAATGTCCCCAATACATAGGCACAGCCAGGTGTACATGGGCACAATTATAGGAACCCAAGAAAAGACACATATAGGTATAGGGTTATAGGTACGCAACGTGTACCCTATATACATGTCATGTACTTCTTTGGGATAGATTGGAAACCTTTGTTTCCTCAGTATAGACCAGGTTCATTTGATTAGGGTTCCTTGGTCCATTTCTACAAGGGTACAACATATCATTTTTTCCTCATCACAGGATTATGATCCCCTCTACGGGGTTTTATTTAGATATATTTCATGGTATCCCTATGTATGGACTAGGGTGGGATTCTATATCATATCCTTCACAGGTGGGGTTCATGGTATCGGTGTGACCACCATGAACATGGAATCAATCCCCTATCTAGAAGATTAATCCAGTGGGCTTGGTGGTGTCCCCCAATGGTCCTAGGTGTGATCCCTTATTAGGGAAACATGATATTCACAAATTCAGTGAAAACAATCTTATAAAGGCCATATGAGAACAACCTCTTGGAAAAGTGTCATCAGTGATATCATAGCATATGGAGTGAGTTATCCTGAAACAAGAATTACCTAGAAGCGTCGAGTAAAATTCTATGACTGGCAGTGTTAGTTGAGAACCCTCAATATCATTTGTCTATTATGAGTATATTTGGGATTATACATCAATTTATTTCTATCTCTCTTATCTTGTTAACATAATTGTGTACCAATGAGTCGACTACTCGTGATGCTTTATTCTTAGTGATTCTATGGTGTTTTAATGGGTATTGTTATACTCACCCTTTCTTGGGATTTTCTCATATGTGACATGTATTATGAAGAATAATTCCCTTTTAATGGAGTCTTGGGAGGACAAAGAGAATTAAGGGCATAGTATTGGGCTAGACAGGCTGAGGTTCATACCTGAAATACATTTTATAGCAACCCCCTCTATCTAATATGGTTGTACTTATCTCTAATTTTTATGGGTATGTACTTGGCCCTTCATCACATTCAATTCCATTTTGTTGAACTATGATGGTGAGATTTAGATGTATACTTGAATTGGTATTAGTTGTGTTGTTTTAAATGTCATCGTTGTTTGGGATTGGATATGTGTGTGTGTATATTTAGGTACCTTTGGATAATGTATCCCATATGAGTTATATGTCTACTAGAAACTAGTTAATAGCCCTTGTCCAATTGTAGGTGGGCTTTGGGTGGTCACACGTAGCTTATTACTAGCCTGGAATCCCTGGTGGGTTGGATCCTTATAGATGTGAATAACATAGTGGTAGATAGGGTATATTTTTAGGAAGCAGTTATTTATGTATCCAATTCATTTTGATTTTATACTAATTATATAAAAGTATAAACGTAAAAGTTATTTTGGTATTTAAGTGATACAATTTTTCAGTATTATGTTATATGTTTGAAGGGTTCAAATTGGGTCATGTTTATTGGTATCAAAGTCTAAAATGTAATGATTATTTTTTTAGCATCAGATTTGGGAGTGTGAGTCCTAAGATATTAAATTTGGTATCTAAGAAGGGTTTAGATAAATTTAAAGATCAATATTTTTTTCATGTGAGGTTAACTTAAGAGCTACGGATACCATCATGGATTTATAAGTTTAAGGTTTATCTTGTGTTCAAAGTCATAGACACCCATTTTGAAGTTTTAGGTGATGGTATTTTGTGGTAATTAATGGTATTTTGAGATAAATTTTATTAGGTTGAGGAAGATAAAACCATTAGTTTTGACATGAAGGGTTATTTCAAAATAATACTATTTCATTTTTAGGGATGTATTATAAAAGGTATTCGATGACCTTTGAAGTTAAAACTTTCATTAATGTTGAGGTTATTAAGGTTATTTGAGTATACAGGGTTATTTATATGTTGAACCTTTGGCATTATTTTTTAATTTTAGAGATTAATGTATTATTTATTCATAAGATTATTTTTACATTCAAGAAATTATCTTACCATGTTCTAGCCATTTCTATTTTAGTTAATATCTAAAGATAGGGGGAATAGTTTATTATCCTTTTTTGGATTATGTGATCTGATAAAATTTTATTTTAATGCTTCAAGCATGAAAAATTCATCTTGAATACTCATGTTTTAGAGGTAAATATCAGATTGTGGGGGAAATTGATTAAATGATGAAATTATATGTGTTAAGTATATTTCCTTATTTTCATAATCTATATGGTAAAGGAACTCCTCTAATCTAGTAAAATGAATATTCAAATAAAAAAATCCTATCAACTTCATTTCTTAGGAAATTATGGACTTCTTAATCCCTTATTAATTTATGGTTTTGTGGACATTAAATTTCTCATGACCACATTCACTATCACTTTCCATTGTCTTTACATTACTTTTTTTACTCCATTTCCATATTTCTACTTACCACTAATGTTATTATAGTGACCAAGGCCTTTTACACATTTTATTGCATGATTTTAGAAGAAATATCCATTAAATACAACCGAAATATTGATATGCATGAAGGTTCTAAGTGTAGTTGAAGTGATAGGGTGAGAAATAAACAATAAATTTTTTGTACATTAGATGGATCATTCTCATTATTTTACATGACATGTACTCCATGACCCAAAAAAAATTTCCACACAATATTGACATAGAGGAAAACCCAGAACCTAGAGAGGATCTTTTCACATAAAATATATAATTTATTTATTTATGATTGGAATAAATGGTTACCTCATTAAATAACTTTATTTGATGATGGTGTTGATCACCTAGATAGCCTTTTCCTAATTACCTTTGTTGTGTTGTAATGATCCAAGTGTAGAATACCTATAACAATGATATACATATAATCCTTTGATCTCTGAGTGATGTCAATTGATTTTTGGGTTCTAGCCTAGTGAATCAATTGTCTTGTATTGTTCAGGTTTATCATTTCAGGTTCCTTAAATATTTAATAAATTTCTCTAGCGGTTCCCATTCTTGAGAGGAATAGAGGATTTTGAATGGTGATAAAATTATTTTGTGTGCAATGATTCTCAAGTCTCGATTAACTCGACACAATAGACATAGTCATCTATTTATAGAACTACAAATTAGATTAAAATAATATTTAATTATGTACTGGCCCTTAAATAATATAATAATCATTAATAAACACCATACCATATAATAATAATATTATTATTATACAACATTTTCTCACTCATGCAATGATAAATATTATTTACCAACTTACAGATAAATATTCACCATTGGACATGATCTTGATCTCCTTCAAATTCCTGAAATTTATTGAATAACTAAAAAAATATTTACTTAAATATTTCATTCATAAATAAAATAAATAAATATTTTATTCAATATAGAGCGAATAAATTTTTATTAAATATTCACATTATAAAATAAATTTTTGATTAATGAATAAATAATTATTTATTACCTTGTGAATATTAGCGATCAATAAAAATTGAATAAAATTATCCCTTAGTTTTGAGATTAATATTTATTTCAATAATTAAATTCAGAAATAATTTAATTGAGATCAATAGAAACACCTAATGTGTGTCCCTATAGGATTATTTCTTATTGGCATTTGGTGGGCTTACCTAAAGTCAAAGATTATTTTCTAACAATGGGATAAGGAACCAAAGATAAAGAACTAAATGTTGCAGCATCGACAACCACATAAGAATGCTCAATGTGTAATATAATCCCTTAAACACAATATCCCATCAATAAGGTTTTACATCTATGTTATAAACCTATATTTTTTATACATCTTTCTTTGATTATCTAAATTAAACATGTCGTTACACTATATCCATAGAATTTAATATGGTGGTTTAATTCCAATCTAAGGGACGAGATATTAGCTTACATAAATATATATGGGATAAAACCCTCCTAAATTTATCTATTAATGACATTATTGACACTAAAATATATTTTTCACTGGATAGGTTGAAGAAAAAATGGCTGGTTCGAAACAGATCCATACCAAAACGACTTAAAAATATAATTAAGGACCATATTCACGAAGGTTAAAGCTTTGAAAGAGGCTCTGGTTCATGGAATTAACTACCCACATGGATATTGATTTGGTAACCTCCATGTAATGTAACTCCCATTCAAAAAAGTTCCTAGTTGTGAGGAGCTTGAGTAGTAACCTCCGTGGAATTTAACTCTAATTTTCGAAACCCTGTCACTTTTTGAAGCTCAAAATCTTTCACAGACGCCTCCATCTTTCACAAAACTGATGTGATTGCCTATGATGGGCCTATAAATATGACATGTGTCTCAGTTTTAGGGGGATATGGCCTTTTGGATTTTGATAAATGCTCTGAATTTTTTAAACTCATAAGATTTTTGAGTAAGAGAGTTGGTGAATTTCCAAAGGTATTCATCCTTTACAAAACCACCTCCTATGGGTTTTTGAGAACCAAAACTCATGGTGGAGATGCCTTTCACAAAGTTCCATTGGCTTCGTATAATAATAAATTCCTTTCTAGATCTTGGGGTTTTAGGATATAATTATCCTTTAAGAAACCAACCTCATGGGAACCAATACTTCATTTTGAGATAGGGTCACCCTATTTTGAAAAACATGCTCCTTTGTGAGACCCATGTCCTTCACAAACCCCCTAACTTTCACAAATACCAAACATTTGTTAAACCCATCCTCCGGGCCTCTCCATGATTCCTCCTTTCAAAAAATACCCTTTCAGGAAAGTCAAGTTCTTTGGTCCGCTATACCAATCCATAAGAAGTTCAATCGCACCCCAAATATTTGTTCGACTAGTATTACAAACCCTTGTATATGCCAACTTTGCATCAAGTATGGACTGGGAAACCACCTTACCTATTTCTTCTAAGCATAGGTACCCTAACTTATCTTGATCCTAATCATAGGTACCCTCATGTTAGGATCCATGATTCCTAATACCCCTAGAAGTGTCTATGATATGACCCACCCATAGGCGCATCAGTAGTAGACACATAATACCTCAAGGTGGCATCACTGAGGGAAATGGATTACCTTTCTTGGTGAATATTCCTTTTTATGGATATTTCACTCACCTTGACATGGTTCCCCTTGGGGTGTATCCCCTTCCATATCCAAGATACGTGACATAAAACTTCCTAGCTCCACATCCTAGTCATATGAAATTAAACTGTACGAAAACATCTTCATCACATAATGTTAAACTATAGACTTACCATGTATAATGAGCACAGGATTCCCCATGTATAATCATCATGTGATGAAACCCCCATGGAAATCAACTCTGTGTCTTATCCCCTTACCCACATGGACCCCTACTCTTGGAAGCCCATATGTGTAATCCTCACACCATACCTTATTGAATCTCCTTCCATGACATGATCATCCCTACTGCACAACGTTAAACTTCATGGACCTATCCTCTCACATGACCTTAAACTAGAGCATTGAACTATGTGGGTTTTGATCCCTATTTCTAAACAGGGTACATAAGACACCTCCGTGAGGTTCAATCCCAATATACCAACACATATGGAGTTCCTCTCTAAGGTTCAATCTTGATGCCCCAATACTCCACCAAATCCATCAAGTGTGATCATCTCCCCCCCCCTAGGAACACACTTAACTACCCATATGTCTCCCACAAGATGGTAAAAATACAACCCATCTATCCTAGCAAGACGTTAAACCTGTGACCCATCTATCCCTATAATATGTAAAACCTCTAACACATATCTCCCTATAATATGATAAACCTATGACCCGTATATCATCATAAGATGTTAAAACTATGACCCATCTATCCTCCTAATACATTAAACATGAAACCCATCTATCCCCTAAGTTGTTAAATATATTACCCACCTGTCCCCATAATATGTTAAACCTACAACCCATTTTTCCTCACAAAACCTTAAAATTTTGACCCACCTATCCCTACAAGATGTTAAACATATGACCCATCTATCCCCATAGTACATTAAACATTATACCCATCCCTCTCCACAAGATGTTAAACCTAAAACTCATCTGTCCCCAAAAGACATTAAAACTATGACCCATTTGTCCCCACAAGACATTAAACATGTCACCCAACTATCCCTTCAATACATTAAACCTGTGACTCATCTGTCCTAGCAAGACATTAAACCTACAACCCACCAATCCCCATAAGTCATTAAACCTTCAAGCCTCATGTCCCTATAAGATGATAAACCTACGGTCCATACTTGAATCTACACCCAATATAATAAACATTGGATAACTGAGGTAAAACACATCAAAATACTTATGCCCCTTATATTATTTACCACAACACTGACATGGGATTCCTTAGATTATTCACCTAATATTCCTCATATAATATGCCTTGAAGTTCAAAACGAGAAGACTTTACAGGTTCCCAACACACCCAATATCCAGAAATTACCAAAATTTCCCAAAGTTATTACCTAAAAAAAACTAAATTTTTATTCCCTATTGATATGGAATAAATATAATTAATCTATGACCACCTCAAGGTTTCACCAAAGTTTTACAAACATGAATTAAATCTATGAGGGTGGCCCGGACTGGTCAACGATTTCGAAGGAGGCATCCATGGAAGGTGGAACTGACATCCCATAATCCCATTTTGATCAAGGATTAGACATCATTGATTAAAGTGATAGAATCCACCTACCTTTGGAAAGTAAGAATGTGGGGAAATAAGTAGCACCTTGGTGCCAGACAAAAATATGGCGAACATCCCTGGCTGCGAAAGCGTCAAAAAAATGGTGAACTCGTTGTGAAACTATTATCCCTCAACTATGGGGACTAGTAATGTTGGATAACCATCATATTTACATTTCACCAGATCCAAATATTTGTTTTTAGGTCCCACCAATAATGTGGTGGTCCCATCATGAAACTCTCATAAGACTTTGGGTAGATAACATTGGGTATCCTTGGTTTGTTACATCGTTAACATGGAATCGTTATTTTCTTAAAAAATAATGGATGATAATGGAGAATTGGGCATCACTTTCATTGTATTTTTATTTATAGCTTATTCTATATACTTTACAGTACTTATGATATAGGAGATTGTAGATCTATTGCTAACTGGAAAAGAGGTAGGGTAAATGTTGGTGAGGAAATCCCATGCGAATATATTTCTACCATGATGGCCACCACATCTTTATCTACTAGTCACTCATGCCCCATATCACCCTCTGATATCATACATAGGAGGGTGATCTATTCCCTTTTTACTGATATGAGTAGGAATGGGCTATTCCCACCATGGATATGGAGCACCATAATCTCAAGGAATCGACATCTCATCGACACCACCACCCCCAAGGGTCACGCAGGGGGAAGCTACCCCTTGTTCTAATGAAGAACTACTTTGGGAGCCTATCCAAGGAGTTCTCTGATAACTCACTCCCCTATACTGTGGAATTTGGGTATGTTTGAGTTATACCCATTAAATTCACCACTTGGGGTATACCCAGGAGGGATCCCACTAAGTCGTGTGAGTTCCAACATTGATTGGTCCCATAGGTTGATGAAAGGGTTAACTCCATCCCCACTCCACTAGCCCCATTCTATAATATTTGATGTTTTGTTAGGGGTAGTCCCAAAACATTTCCCAACAAGAGGAATATTTGGAAAATCTAGTGGCCCCTGGTACCACCATCGTATCTCATTACATCCTTATAACAGGTGAATGGTTCATCTTAACTTACCTAAGATTGAGACCCTAGTCGCCTCTCAAGAAGCTTGGGTTGAGTCTCTCAGTTGTTGGCGCCATCAGAAGACATTAAAGGTCATCCCTTTCTGAGGAATATCGGAATAGAGGTCCTCCCCGCACCACCACTAACTAGCATGGAGGTCCTCCTCATGTCAAGAACATGCCCTACCCTAAAGAACCATCCCAGACTAGGATATATAATACATGTCATGGGGGTGAATCCAAAAACACAAGTCACAATGCATATGGAGGGAAATGAAGTGACTCTAAGAAACATTCACTTAGGGAAGTTTCACTCTGTCGGAGGTAAGACCTTGGGAAGCATCATGTCACTATCAACCTCTAAATATCTGAAGCGATAAATGACTCGATAAGGTAAACTTAAACCAGATACAAGAATACAGGGAAAATATCATCGGCTGAATGATCCCAGAAGTCGAGGTCCACAAGATCCTCATGTCCCTCTATAGATGCCTGTAATTAGATAATGTTCTTTCATCCTTCCATGGACTTAGTGTGTAACTGTATACACCATCATCAGTTTCCCTCCTCTATACCTCCATTTAATAAATTGGGGAAATTTTATGATTTGGGTTGATTCTCTTAGATGATGGTGAGAACTTCAGTGAGCCTTAAATTGATGTTTCCTCCCTTGCACATGAGGAGGTGGTAAACACCCTATCCTACATGGATATGATCTTGATGCTAGCGTCTTCTTTGAGATACATTCTAGCTTGTAGTTCACATCTGACTCGCACATATCCTCCTCTACCAATAAATCATTAGAAAAGAATATATTTTTCATTTCCAGTGTAGGTATTTTATCCTTTTCCAATTAGGGATTAGGATTACCAAGATAAGGACCATCCATATATTAATGAACAATAGGACTTATGGGAACTCTTAGCCACTAACTAGATGACAATCGCATTTTGGACACTTGTAGCTCTGTATTTCTTCATCCGGAATTACCAAAAAATGGAACATCTATTTTTTTACCATGATGTTTAGGATAAATTTCAGCACCTTCAAGACAGTCATATGGCCTACCTAGGACTCCATGAGCACCTCGACACAATTCACCAATAGTGAAAGAAGGTTGAGAACATTACGCTCCCAATACCTCAGCATTCTGAATTTATGGTTATAGAAAGATACTATAGAAAACCTACATTATGAGACTCACCATGCTCCATTATGTCATAAAAGTGTCATCCCAACAAATGAATATTAGAGGATAGGGGTATTTTGTTAACCTACATTTCATCCCTATCTTACGGCAATGATGGGACCATCAATCCATCCCATCCACCAATAATGAAGGTTCCTCTATGATTACTTCCATGGTTAATGACATCACCATCAACCCGCCAGTGGATTTAAGAAATAAGACCGTTGACATAAGTCACAATTGGGAAAACCTACTTTAATGAACGAAAAAACACAAAGAATACCACATAATAAGTGCCCATAATCATCAGCAGAGACAGCCACTGGGACTTGGGTGTCCCCCCAATGAGTTGTTGTCATATGATATTTGATATATCAATAAAGTAAAGGGACATATTGAGCCCACTGACCCATATGTGGTTGCCCCAAAAGTTGATTTAGACCCTAGGATAGCCACCTTTCTTCAAGATCTTGAGGAGTATAAAAGAGTCACTATTGAGATTATTGCCAAGAAGCACCCAGGCCCTAACAACATCAGAAGGGATCATGTTTCCCCTCTAATGGGAAACCCAAACCTCCTTGATCAAGCACCATGATTGGAATATTTTTGTCTCATTCACCCTATCATGGAGGAGGTTGGGGGCTAAGGTAAGTGACTGAGATATGAGCCACCCACCCTGCCTGAGCAGTGTGATTATACACCTTGGGATCATATCCATGTTTCTCCCTAAGTCATTCAGTTTATCAATGAATTGGTGGAAAAAAATCATCACCAATATGATGTTATAGCTACCCTCATCATCCATATCTAGTCTTTGGAAATGCAATAGCTTGAAATTTTACCTGAAGGAAATCCATACCCAATATGGGTGTGCAATGTTCAACCACCTCCAGAGTTCGGTAATCCTAGGCTCACCCCATTTAATGGTGTGGGTGTCCCACTATGACTTTTGGCCCATTTTTCCACAATGAGAAATCTAATTTTGGAGACTCTAGAATAGTAGGAATCCACCAAGATTGGATGCTTTTTCCAAATTTTGGAAGTACATGAGTTTGTCTGGTAAATTCATCTTCCCACGGGGTTTTTTTCCAATTAAGAGGACCTATATACATAGTTACTCTACCAATTAAACTCCACCTCACATAATACAAACATAATTTACCTCTTCAAATGATAATAGAGGCCTAATGAGCAAGTCACCAACTTCATCACCCGATGAAAGGGACTCACATATTCTTAAGAAATTCCATTTTCTTAGGAACAGCTTATTAAGATGTGTGTAGAGAGTGTTAGAGATAATCTAGTCTCTAGCCTCATATACATGAACTACCTAGGTGGATTTTGCGAGTTCTTCGAAAAATATCAGCATTTAGAAGAATCATTATAATGTAACAAAAAATGATCATGCCCACTTCCCATTCCATCTCCTATGAGAAGCCTTGTAAAATAAGTGATTTTTGTCCCTATACATAGAGAGGATCATGAGCCGGTACACCTACTGGATCCTTTTCTATATTATACTCACTGAGTGAATCCCCGCCAAGTGTATCGTCACTCAGTGCAACCCTGCATGGAATAGACTTTCCAAGCACATCCACCTTGACGAGAGAATGTGGATCCATCCCCTCATCAAGGAAATGTTCTCAAAGGGAATTTCACACAAAAAAAAAGAACAAGACCTATTATTTTCAAGATTCATAGGTTCTGTTATATTTCATATACTCCCTAGAAAATGGAATCCTGAAATTTTCAAAATATAGGAGACCCTAGGAATCAAAACTCATTGGTCATGCTAATCATTGATTGTATCATAGGATCCTCAGACACACTATCAAAGAATGATTTTTATTCAAATATTGGATCCAAAACTAAGTAGATCATGACTTATTCAAATTGGTATACATCCTCGAACATGTAACACATGTCTCCGCTGACCCCAATAGTGACAGTGAAGGCTCTGGTGAATGGAAGTGGGTTCCCAACTATGGGCAATAGAATTACAATTATTGGTTGGGAAATAATGTAGTCACTCGTGACCATGGTATCATCTATTCCCTATTGAGGAATCCATAACCTCCTTTGGTACTCCTCTAACAATTTCCTTCAAATTAGTGTCATAGCCTTCTTGTTCTAGGAAGAGAAAACATTGACGGCATAAATGAAATCCGAGTCCCCCGCTAGTTCCAAAACCTTCTTTCACCCTTGGCAACATCATGCCTCCAGAATTGGGAGATTCACCCATTATACAACTAGTTATGGATTACTCTAATGATGAGGAGTAATAATACACCTCTTTGAATTCCATAAAACTAGTAGAACACTTCAAAATTCTAGAAAATGAGTAATTTTATGAAAACCACTCAGTCACCTTTGGTTAGCATATATAAAATAGAGTTAAGGACATGAAATCCATAAAAAATGATCAGGATAGTGATTCAAACCAAGTTGTTCATGATACTGAGACTTGGTATCGATCCTTGTGTAGGGATCAGAAAGAACAACCCTCTCAGTCTGCTTTGTCAAGTATGCCCCCACAGCTGACTATATTAGTTGATCGTGTAACTCAGCTGTGACTGCTCCATGATCATCCACATCCAGTAAGGGCCCAACCTTTTCCAACATGCTCCTAGCCATCAATTGTTTGGATTATACTAGATAACCAGTGGTAAAATATCTCCATTACTATCCAAAACCCAACTCTTCAACTGATGAAATCTTCTAAACCATATGATAAAGAACTACCCTCTACAGGAAAAAATTCTCATAGCATGGAAACATGATGTGTTGAAGCACCTATCTAAAATAACCAAAAGGTTGTCGATTATCAAGGCACTCATCCTATTAAAGGAAATGCATGAGTCCCTTATAGAAGAATTTAAGATCCACATTTAGTTTCAGCATGAGGTAGATGTTGTTGAGTCCTACTATGAAAAAGAGGATAAGTAAGAGGAATGTCGATCCATTATCACGTTATCTAGAGATGAAAAGGGTGTCATGATTTGGGGGAACATACGTCCATTGTATATCACATATCATTTCAACGGTGTTGAAATATGTCATCGCTTAGTGGATATGGACTCTGGGATCAACCTCATCCTGACATGGATGCTCTATATGTTGGGGATTATAAAATAAGATCTAACTCCCTCCAACTTGAAAATTCACGGAATACTTACAACAATGTTTTGTTGGGAAAGATCATGGTTAATTTGAATGTATAGGCCCCTCTTCATACCACCAATTCCTCAAGTACTCCCTTGATAGTTGATTGGGTGTAATCTAAGGCGATAAGTTCCCCTTTGACTAATGTGAGTCCCACTATATAGATATTGGTTACTACAAAATGGAAGGAAGTTCGGTCTAGACCGACGGGGTTGAGCACATAAATTCCCTTAATGATCTAATGTACATTGAATCTGGTTCATGGGTATACTTTAAAGATATATTTATTCTCCCAATTCATCAGTTAGATCCCATGATTCTAGATTTTGGGGGATATTTTATTAACTCCAAGAAAAATGAGTGATCATGGATTACCTTGTAATCATACTAAGGATAGGCCTGACTGATACCAAAATCCATACTCTTATGAAGTACCAAGAGGTTTTACCCATGGACACCGACCCATGACATTCTCAAATGTTCTAAAAAGTAGGTCTGAATCGATGAAGGTCGACTCATCATCATTGCTTTTATATCAAAGGTGGACCTCATAACTAGTTTTTGAATAGAATTGTCTCAACAAATTCTATCGGTATAGTATCAATAGAATAGGAACCCCTCATCTAGGATTCTATATCTAATAGATCATACACTAGTGCTCCCCCTAGATCCAATATCCCATAAGAATCACTTCCTCCTTATGATCCCCCTATCTCAGATAGCGAATAGGATTTGGAAGACACACCTCCTATATTTAAAGAGGGTGTCTCGACTAATATTTATGAGCTAACCCAGGTGAACCTTGGTATTAAGGAAGATCTAAAGAAAAAACTAATTGGTGTATCTATATCACCAGAGAAACAAAATTAGTATGTGGACTTATTGAGATATAATCGTTATGTATTCACCTGAATATATGGTGAGATTTCAAGGATAGACCCTCAATTTTTCATTCATCACATTGGCCTCCCAATGGGTCATTGTGGGTTCAAACAGCCTCCCAGAAAGATGCACCCATATCATAATTCCATGGTTGAGGCTAAATTGGAAAAGTTTAATAAGGAAAACTTTATCCAAGAGGTCCAATATCCCAAGTACCTAGACAATATCTTCCTTTTCATGAAGAATAATAGGAAATTCAGAGTCTTCATCAAATTTCAGGACCTCAACTTCCATTGTATGAAGGATGATTTTCTCCTTCTAGTGAAATAGCTATTGATTGATGTTACAGTTAGGTTCTAGGCCCACTCTTTCATGGAAACATACTCTAGGTATAATAAAATCTGAATGTCCCTAGAGGATGAGGAATCCACCACCTTTAAAATTCCCCAAGGAACATTCTTCTATTAGGTGATTCCTTTTATCTTGAATAATATTGGATCTACTTACTAGAAGGTTATGCACCACATATTTAATCCAATTATCCGGAAATTCATGAAGTGTTATGTTCATGAACTGGTATTCAAATCCCACTAGTGTCAGGAATATATCAAGGATCTTGAGAAAGTGTTCATCTTCCTTCACTCCCAACACTTGAATATAAACCCCCTGAAGTGCACTTTCAGGGTTACCTCTATAAAATTTCTCATCCTTTCCATAAGATATAGAGGCATTGAGTTTGACCCATAGAAAATAAAATCTATCCATTAAATCTCTCCCCCAAACCATATCTTGGATTTATGAGGCCTCTAAGGTCATTTAGCCTATATAAGATGAATAATTGAAAATATATCCACTAAGTGTAAGAAATTTTTGATGCTCGTAAAAAATGACTCCATTAACTAGTGGGATGAGGAGTGCTAGATTTCCTTTGAGGATATCAAGAATTACCTGCTACATCCTCCGGTTCTAATGTCACCCATATCAAGAAAGCCTTTAGTCCATTATGTGACTATTTTGCCTCTAAGACAGTGTGTTTACAGGTTTGGGAAAATTTAAAATAATGGTCTGAAAAGAAAAGAGAATTAGTCTATTGTTATAGATACTTTCATGTCGCCATATTTTTTTCGACCTGATCAATGTCATTATACATTAGGGGGGTTGGATTGACCCTGTGGAGACAAGGAAGTTTATCCCTTATGCATTATGAAGAAGGTGCCACAATCAAATGGTCCCACCAAGCAATTGCATGGGATTAAGTATTTGTGCAATCGGTACTCTCAGGAAATGAATTACTGAAATGGTCACTAGTGGGTTTATTCGTGGAGCCAGAAACACCCAAGGGCCCTAGTATACATGATTCATGGACCTTAATTCCAAAGGCAAGTGCTCGTTGGATAAATATTTGTCCAATGACACTTAAGGACTCCATTGGTCGAGAGGATGGGAGGCCGGGATCATATCACCATTTTTGGGGGAATTACTTCCTATTCTGAGACTCTATTATATATTTAAGTCACATTCATATGTTCATGATTCCTTGGTTCATTCTTAAAGAGTGTATCCATGGGTTACCCCTGGTTTTCCGGATCATCATAGACATACATAGATTCAATGCTATGGAGGTATTGCTGACTTAATCCATGTAATGAGATGCTCTGAATTTTATCGTCATCTAAGAGGGATAGAATATGGCTTGATGTTGGGATCAGACCCATGATATAGGTGTCCTACATATCCTTGGGAGAGGAATCAGATCCCATGTAGTTTGGTATGGGTTGGCGATTACGCATGGAAGTTTCCCTTTTGGGGGACATGGTTGGGTGAACCCTTTCAGAAGGGAACCCTTTTGAGATCAAACCTTCAAGAAAGCATCCAATGTATCCTAGTTTGAATAGGAATCAAAGTTCTCATAGTTTAGATGGGTTGGTTGTGTGGGTATTGTAATCGTCACAAATTTCTAAGCTCATGTGAGTCATACTCTGTGTGAGAAACTAGATTATGTGAGAGATTAAACCAACCACACACCTTCTCTCTTACTAATGGGAGAGGGTGGTCCTATGATGTAATAATCCAAGGAGATAGTGGGTGAGGGTGTAGAGAAATGATCCCATTAATGTGGGATGACATTGGGGGTCACGTGGCTCAGCTCCCGAAAGTTTAGGGACTTACCTTAGTGGGAGTGCCCCATAATGCAATCTAGGAAAGGGTAGGAATGTCACCCTCATCCAAAGGAGAAGATAATTTGATTCCTTTGACTAGACACCATTCCTCATTGAATGTAAAAGCAAGTGATCACCCTTAATCCCTATAACGGGGATGTCCACGTCAGCGTCCCAAGGTTGGACTCTCAGTTAACATGGGAATGTAGACTTACAGACATCCCTGGAGTCCGAACCATTATAGGAACAACCTTTTTGACTCCGCTTACCATGGGTATGTAGACTCAAAGGGGTGTGTTGATGTGATCGATGATCTGATCATACAGGTTTGGTGGCTTTGGA
The DNA here is from genome assembly GCA_963277665.1 of Viscum album. Lineage (NCBI taxonomy): Eukaryota > Viridiplantae > Streptophyta > Magnoliopsida > Santalales > Viscaceae > Viscum > Viscum album. The sequence goes on along the minus strand of OY728155.1, from coordinate 946,611,160 downwards.
GGAGGCTTTGGTCTAATCTTGGGGGACTGGTTCATAGAGGAGTTATGAAGGACTGGACGGCAATAGAGGGGTGATATTGGAGTTAGAGGGAAGGACACCCAAAGACACCCCATTTTGCATAATTTTTTCTCATGTAGGATGGGGGGAGCTTCAGATACCATAGTGGTATGTGGGTAGAGGGTTCATCTATGTACTGAAGCAGTATATGGGCTTGGGCATGGACTACCATGTACCAAAGTGGTATGCGGTCATGGGTGTGCTTCTTCACATCGCTTCGGGTTCCATCCATGTAATGATGTAGTACATGGTGTGGGTTTCAATCCGTATAGTGATACACTATGAGGAGAACCGTATTGAAGTAGGGTCCTGGAACCTTTCTTTTGTAGGGATTTCATCTGTGAGAAATATGTGTTTAGAGATGAAAATAATTAGGTTCATGGTTTACCCATTATTATTAAGTTCCTTATTTTTATGGTTTACGGCTAGTTATACCTGTAGAAATTTGGTTCGTGGTTGGAACTTCATTGATGATTTGAAACCAAATCCAGAATTCTCTCCGAATTCTTTCTTCCAACCTCTAGGGTTTCCACCGTGCTTTCTTCATTCATCCTCCTCTTCTTCCTCTTGTGATCATTTTATAGAGCATTGGGGAAAATCATATATATGGGAATGCAGCACCATTTGTAGAATCCCATGAAGATATATCTCAATCCATGGAAGATTTGGTCAACTGGGGTTTGTGGATACAGTGGTTCGTGAGTCATGGTTCATGGAACTCGGTTTATTTTATTCGTCTACAAACTAATGAGTTCACAATATGGTATGTGGATGTCCTTTTCACGCTTTATTCCACTAATGATGCAGTTTTTGGGTTCATAGGTTCACTGTCCATCACTCCGTAGGCCAGTGCCTTGTGGGTCCTTTCTCATACTGGTGGTTCTCATTTCATGCATTCTGTAAACCCTTCCTGATGGTGGTACACAAGTCAATTAAAACATTATAAAAATTCAATTTATTCAAGTTTCTTCCCAATATTGCAATTGAATTTGCATCCATTTTCTTTGTTGGACCATAGGAATTCTTTATTCCTTCTAAAAAGTGCTTGTGGGAGTATTTACTTCCCTTTTAGAAGTTTTCAAGACCCTACAAATGCCCCCATCAGAATGGGGTCTATTCAAAACAAAGAGGAGACTATTCTGATATAGAAGCGGTCCTGAATTAAATTGGTTTGCAGTAGAATAGATAATTATGGTAGGAGGGTACCACGCCGATATATAGGGGCCCATGTCATTTTTCTTTAACTGTTTCTCATGGTGAAAAGTGATCTCGACTCTCCCTCAGCTTTCTCTACATCTTATTACCATCTCTTTTGCAAAATCCGTATTCGCGAACTACTATGTATGTGTTGCGAACTAAACTCTTCACAATTGCTTCTACCTAAAAACTGAATGCTATGCAGTTTTCATGTTCCACACACCGAACTTAAATCGAAAAACTAAAATTTAAGCCTTATTAATCTGAACTTAATCTTTTAAACATCAAATTTGAATATCACCATGGTGATTCATTGGTTTACGGTTTCCTCCTTCTGTGAACCCTTCTATTTTCTGTCCAATGCTTCGTGGCCCAGTACCTCATGGGTATTTTGAATATCGTGGATGCTCAGGGTATATATCTTTCATGTACCATGAAGTTTACGGGAAACGGATTCTGCATACCATGCAGTTCGCAGGAAATGGATTCTACATACCATTTCCAAGAGCAGTATTCATAGCCCCATGCAGACCCTATTTTAAGCCCCTCCACCATTTTTTTCACCTTTATCCAACAATTTTCTCATTGGACTAACCTTTGGTGGGATTTGGATCTTTCTGTGCAGGCTGCAATGGATCTTCCATAGACTTTGACAAAATCGACCAAGACAAGGGAAACCATGGTTGAGGGCACTAAGGCCCATCTTTGATCCTATATTGTTCCTCGGGATATCTTCTTAAAATATCTACATACACCAAATCTTCTGGCATTCCCATTATTTGTGCAGTTTCCACTTTATGGATTTGTTCTTCCTGATGACATTCCTTTGACATTAGATAACCATAATACTCTTTTCATTCTCCTAGAAGCACCCCAAGGTCATGATCGAGATCATATTTACCCAAAAGGAGAAGTCATAGCTATTCTGATTCATGAGAATGTGTTCGTATTAAAAATACCAGCATGGAATCAGGGAAATCACAGGTGTTGTCACACTGCCTTGAGACTAGTCACCCAGGAGTACTCATCCATTATCAACCTTTCCTGAGAAAACCCTAATGGTTGGTGGAGCAACAAATGGGACCTGGAGCCAGGGGATGCTTCTCTGATGAATTGGATTGGGAATTCTGGGTATACAAAACCTATTTAGAGTCCCCCAATCAGTTGGAGGAAGTGAACTTATACCAAGAAGCTTGGGTCTCCCAGTTCACATCTTTCTGTCTGGGTGAAATCATGCCTGATTTGTTGAGCTGTTGGTGTTCAAGAACCAAAAATTTCCATTTACCACATGGGGAGGTGGTAATCAGATTATGGGACATCCACCATCTTGAAGGGATCCCTATCCTTGGAAATATGTATGAAGAATTTCTACCAGCAACTGCTACTTAGGGAAATACCAACCATGTGTCCCCATTGACAAGGAGCCAACTGGTTATGGTAGAGGGATTACTTGATCACCCCTCCAAGATCACTCTCTTGTCCCATTTTAGGCTTATATAGGGTCATTTTTTCTAGTGAATGGGACTAAGATGAGATCCCTCCATAGTCAAACTCATCCAACCCATCAACCACAAAAAAATATAGGGTCATATTGTGCCACCCTTGAAGCAGGCTGATATACTACCTGGGGATATGAGATTTAATCAGATGTGGCACCTTCACTTAGATTAGTAGGTTTATTTTCCATGTTTTTTAGTGGATGGATTTTCCCATACCATGATGTATATACTGGGGTTAGGGATTAAAATTTTATGATGGCGTCTACGCTAGTAGATGGTCGACCAATTAATCTGGTCATTCCTACTCTTTCCTGACTTTATGAGTTGTTAGGGAAAATAAAAGAAGGTAAACCTACACATCATCTCAGGAGACCATTTCAATTCATGTATGGGTGGATATAATAACACTTCCCTTGATATGAATATTGATATACTGTAAGGGTTCCTCTCTCCAAATTTCAACCCACCCTTCTCAACATCATCATTGTTCATCCTATGACTTTAAGCATTAGCGATGCAGTTAGACTACTAAATGATGCTTCTTACTTTTCATTTGCACTAAACCCTACCACTCATGGGTAATTAAGGGGTGAAACAGGTGGTTCTTCAGATAAACGTTCATATATTATCACACTTTGGGATGGGATGCTCACTACTCACAAATATCGAGTGTCCATCTATGATCCATACCTCCCTTACCAGTTCTCTCGGCAATTTGGGTGCCTTCAACAGATTGCGCTTCTTCCTTCCATTCAGTTAAGGGGAGAATCTCATCCTGTAATTATTCACCAGTTATGGATTATGATGATGTAGGAAGGTACCATTATAGAGGTTATCATCCCTAATACAATGGGATCCACTTTTCTATCACTAGAATATGCTCAACTTTAGGTAGACTATTACTTTGACGGGGTGCTGAGAAGACCAATTCGACAGGTCCAAAAGTATTTAATCGTTCTTAACTCCATCTTGATCATGATGTCCATTCCATTTATTCCTTCTTCTATGGTGAGTGTGACAGCTATGCCACCTATTCATGTCCATGTGGTGAGTGTGATGGCTACGCCTTCTATTCCTATCCCTATGGTGAGAATACACTCGATCCTACATCAAATTCATCTAGAAGGGGCTTCATCTGTGTGGCCTATATCGGTGGGGAGTGATTCGAACTGCTCCCCTCCTATGGATAGCGCCCACATCCCAAAAGAGGTTGGCCCCAGTAGAGTGTCATCAAATACCCTAGAAGTTATGGCTAGTTTTCCACGTCTGGATCCAGGGGTCGAACCATCTATGGTTCAGGAGATCCCCCCATCTTGGTAAACCTATCTTAGGTCCCTTACCACTCTCGTAATGATTCTTCAAGCCAATAGACGTGTTGCAGTAGGGGAGGACCAAGGCCCTGGTGTTGTGGTGAGCCATCAGGTAGTGATAAAATAGATGTGGAATCATTTATGCGCCATTTCTAGGAAAACACATATCGTTAGTTTTACTGATGATATTGACAAATTCTAAAGGTTATTTACCAAGTTGGGTTTGGGTGGCTTTGATTACCGGAATCTACACCTTATTATCTACCAAATCATCAAAGCCTATAAAGACCTCTCTTCTTGTGAGGATAAACTCTCCAAATTTCATTCTTCCCATCATCAGGTAACAAAATTTTGAAATGTTTCAGAGGAACTCGATCAATTGATAGATGAAGAGGTGAAGGCTCATGATTTGTTGATCCCTAAAAGGAGGAGCTGCGAGAATGTGAGGCTCGCGTAACTAGGTTGAAGTCTCAACTGGCCCCTTCGGGTGCTAATTATGAAGCTTTCTAGAATAAAGGTTTGGACCTTAAATTCATTATGGAATGTGTTCACCAGATGGTCAGAGCTAAAGTAGATGAGAAATATTCTTTAGATAAAACTCTTGAGAGCACATGGAAATCGCTTGCCATTTTTTTTTGGAAAGGGCGATCTAAATGATGCTATAACTTTCCCAAATCATGATTTACTCATTTTATTTTGACACTATGAAGATAATTTGAACTGGGGATATTCCTCCATTTTTTCGTCGAACTCAATGGAACTAATTTTACTTCAAATACTTCTTCTTTTCCTTTTCATTTCATGTCAATTAATCATAATCAACCATATAAGCATTATTTCTATTAGGTAATAATCTTAACCTGTGATTCGAAACCAGTAAGTTGAAATTATCGAATCATGCTATAATTTTTTTCTAATTTGTAGAAAATGGAAAGCAAAGTTTGACTATTTTAGGGGTTTCATATAAAACCTCACAAACTTTTGTGAATTTTTCATTATTAACTTAATTTTTTCCTATGCCTGTTTGATACGGGTTTATAAGGTATAACTTGACTTTTTCCTAGGCCTCCCTTTGCAGGTTTTTGACCTAACAATCTTTATGTCTCTTTGGAGTATTTTATAGCTCAATAATTTTTCCTAAAACATACATAGTATAGGTTTAATGAGCTGGTACATAACTTTTATCCAGGGGTTCCCTTTGTTTGTTTTCACTATGGTGACTATTTCATCTTTTCCAATGGCGATTTATAGTCCTTCCAATCAAACTTATTACTGATTTTTTAGGTCGAACAAATTTTACCAAAACTTGATGAGTTAGTGGGTCCAATGTGGGATTCATCTATCACGAACTTCCTAATACTATTAGGCATGAATGAAGGATTTTTCTTGACCCTAACATTGTGAGTTTTGGATGATATTAGGCTTGAGATCCATGTTAGGCATACGGAGGTGGGAGAGGACTCTCCTAAGGAAGAATTTGCCTTTGGTTGAAGGTTGTTTTATAGGAAAAATATGTAGAGCCACCGGGGCATGATGTGCATAGTCAAACAAAGGTTTCCACCGGACATTGGCCTTCCATCTCTGATAGCCTATGGGAATTTATATCACTTTGGGTTTGTTTTGAGGTTGTCGGATACAATGGCTGGACTATATGAGGAATGATGTCTGGAAGTATTAGGGGTATTTGTATCAGCTTTTAATGGGTAACCACTCCCACATGAATTTTAGTTGTGCAAGGGAGGACTGGAGAATGGTAAAGTTTAATTTCATACCACCAGGACAATTGACACTTATTATGGGAGATCATTTTTCTCTAACTAAAGGAGAGTAAATGATTCATCAGTTCAATTAGAAATGCCTTTCATGTCTGGTCGTTTGAAAAGGTAAAGATATGTAAGCCATTATCCAGGGGGTTCCTAAATACGAGGAGTTATATGGGACATAAATGTCATTTGGGGGTACAGAAACTGTAAAGGAATCTCCTGAGGATGAATTTTCCATTGGTGGATGGCCATTTTATAGTGGACATATGCAGATCCACTAGGGAATAATGTTCATAGTCAAAAAAAGGTTTCTGTAGGATACTGCCCTTCCATCTCCGATGGCCAAGTAGGATTATGGAGATTGGGACCTTTCTGGACACAACGTATGGATTATGAAAGGGGGTGCACCTACACATGAAGGGGACATTTCACTGGATTATCTTTATTTCTAAATCCAAAAATAAGTGGGGGAATTTTATTATTTAGTACGTGGATCAACTTCTTACATAGGGGTGGGGAATCTTTATTTTGTAGAAGCCTTAAGAGGGGACATAGGTGAATCGGTCTAGGATGTTATAATATATCCACGACATGGGTAAGAAAGATAATGTAAAAAATGAATTTTAGGGTTCTTGAATCAGGAGGGATGTCATGAGGCTTGGGATCCATTAGGCGTATTGAGGTAGGAGAAGATTCTCCTGAGGACTAATTTTCCTTTGCTTGACGGTCATTTTATGGGAAACATATGCAGACCCGCTAGGGCATGATGTACATAGTCAAACAAAGGTCTTTGTGGGACACTGGCCTTCCATATTCTATGGTCTTGGAGGATTATAGTGATTCAAGATTACACAAATCATGGAGTTTGATGTATAGAAGGAGTTTATCCGGATACATTAGAAATGTCCGAGTTGTGATTCACCCATGGGATCAAGTGATCCCCTACATAGATCTAACTTATATGTAGGATAAGGCATCTATCCCATCTTTGGAGTACCCTATAGTTTAATGTTGTATTGTCAGGACCAAATGTTCCTTATGAGTAACGGAACCATAACATACCTTTTAGGGTCATGCTGCTAGGACCAAACTCATGGACTAATTTTCTAGGAAGTCATGGTGGATCTCCTACTAAGGTCCCTAAGCTCACATGATCTATGATTGGTGTCAGAAACAAGGGATTACGATGATTTTGGATCACCACTTAAGAATGGTATGATCAATATCAGTGTGAATTCTATTCTTAGAATAATGCTATGCAGTTTAACATCATGCACCAAGGATGAAACTGAGACCCTTATGGCCTTGCAGTTTAGCATCATGCGGTGAGGACGTTGACATCACAGTTTATCATTGTGTTGTGGGGAAAACTTTTCACAAAGACCATAAATAGATTTTAGTTAATGGTGGTCTGGATATTCTAGTATTCCTTAAACATGAGTGATGAAAGAAGGTGTAAACCATATTCCTAGGGGGTCGTGGATCAAGAGGAATGACATGGGGCTGGGAATCCATTGGGCGTACTGAGGTAGGATAGGACTCTCATTAGTATAGATTTTCCTTTGGTTGATAGCCTTTTTATAGGTGACATATGAAGAGCCACCAGGTCATGATATGCATAGTCAAACAAAGGTATCGACAGGACATTGTCCTTCCATTTATGATCAGGGAAACAATTTATGAGTTATTCCACTTTTTCATGAAAACTACTTACGCGCACTAATTGAAGCTTAAAAAAACTTCAATGGATAATTTCAGGCACTCCGGACCTCAGAATCACATGCTGTCAGATTTCACGGTCTCAAAATAATTCCATATAAAAATTTATCTATAAATTTCGGTTCATTACAATAATAATGAATATTCTAGTTCAATGAAACTAGAATAAATAACTCATAAGGTTATTTCTTTTTAGATTGAATGTAAAATCCTGATATTTTGAAATGAAAAAATATTTTCGATAACATACATGATGCACCACATCAAGCATAAATGTACAATTAACTCTTCTATTATATGTGTCCATTATAACCTAGTTTTTAAATTAGAGGATACTAATAGGAATAAAATATTTATGATGTAAATATTATGGTCAAACATAATATGAATTTATGGTATCTGATTAGAAAATAATCACACAATTTTTAGTGATGTAATTTTATTTTTTCAATTTTTTTAAAAAAATGGGATTAAATGCCTGTCGTGAGTGAGTATTATAATCAAGTTTTGGACCATCAATAAATGTTATTTTATTAAATTAATAATATTTATGAAATTATAATAAAAAGTTATTTCATGGGGAAATGTTATGATTTTTATGAATTGATTTATTTTCCATGTGAATAGTGAAAATACATACATTTATTCAAAACTCTACTTTTTTTCAAACATTTATGAAGTTCCATTTTATTTAAAAATAATTTCAAAGAAAAACTAGTTATATTTAGTTATGAATAATAGAATCACAATTAATGGAATGAAATTTATAATATATTTTGATATGGAACCATTTTTAAGAAAATAAATAAGCATTTTAAATGGAACTGTTTTTTTTGTCTAAAAAGTGGTTTTCATCATGTTATGTGAACTTATTTTAAAATTAATTGGTGTAAATTAAAGGAATTTAATTTCACTCTGTTTTCACCTTCATATATATTCTCCAGTTTTTCCCACATATAATTTGGAGAAGAAGATCACCTTTAGATAAATTTTATCATAAAGAGCTGCAGTGATATAATTCTGTGCTTTAGCATCTGCATCAAGAATTTTCCTGTATGTATCAGTCAAAGACAACCCTGTTGGATCAGTGACCTATATTCCTTGTGTAATGAAAAATATTACTTCCATTCCAAGAGATCTTATATGTGATCTCATATTTTTCTTCCATATCTAAAAGTTACTTCCATCAAAAGGGGGACTCCCCTAATATTAAAGGAATTGTCTATGATACCAAAGAATGAAAGATTTAACACCAGAAACATTTACCCTCTGATACCACTTAAAGGACCTCGTAGCACCTTGAGAGGGGAGGGGTGAATTGGGGTGTCAACTTTTTCTTTTAAATCAACAGATCTTGTTCCCACATTGGTTGGAAATTGTTAAATCTGTTTGTTGGAATAGTGCAATAATAAAACATTCACATGAAAAGAGAGAACACGTCTATTTTACTTGGTTCACTACTAAGGGATAATCCAAGGAGCATACACAAATAGTGTTTCATTCATACCAAATTCCAGTAATAATCACTAGCTGTGGAGTAAAATAGTTTAGACACAATAACTATATCCAAAGAACACTACCTTTATAATATTTTTGGGATAGCACACTTCTTCCCTTGGAACATTTCCTTAGACTCCCTCTAGCTCACTACCTCAAGTTAAGTATTACTCAATTTATTAACGTGAAGTTATCTTCAATAGATTTTCATTGAATTCTTTATCTCTGTACAGCACGAGACACTTCTTACATCAAAGTCCTAAATTGATTCACTTTAAATCACTAAACAAACAAACCAGATATTCAAAGCCTTTTAGAAGCTCAACACTGCACTTTCACAGAACACTATTTCAGTGCACAAGTATGGGGATTATCGTGCAAGATAACTTTCACATAGCCCTTACTTTTCATGCAACCCTTATCTTTGGAGAAACCCTTATCTATTTCATAGCTTCTCTATAAGTTTCATGTGATCTTTTAAAGATAAAAGGAACACTTTTGTACAATATTTACACTATGTAAGTCTTCCACAAATAACTCCCTTGCATTCTAAGACACCAGATCTTCGTTGGAAAAACTTTTGAGTCTTAAGTGGGGGTACTTGACTATTTATATCCATTGATAACCATGTGATAAACTTTGAAAAACTTTTCCCCTAGCACGCAAGTATCATTCGCACAATTCGCTTTTCACGTAAAGTTATGCAAACTCACCTTTCATGCAAATTTATAACTTTCATGCACTTCATTCCTTTGACATATTTTTTAAGTAAAGATCTCAAAACAATACTTGAGTTCAAGTTTCCAAACCAACTTAAATCTTGTGTGCAACTCCCTTTTCCAAAATCACTATTCTCATTTCTCAAATTTTTGGACCCAAAAATTTGGCAAACATTGGGAAATGATTCCACCTTCAATATTGTTGTCTACTTGAACTGTATAATCACTTTGATTTCTAACTCCCTGGTCTTTCATGTGATGATTGAAAACAAAAACAAACCATACTCCATTTACATTAAAGAAACACCTTGGTTCCAATAGTGCCATCCTCAAGTGGATGCAGATCTTACGAGAGAGGTAATCAGAGGTCCGTTACAAGATCTGTTCTCATGCGAATAGTGTTGACACCCTTTTGAGGTAGGATTTCCTTTGTTTCTATTCTAATTTGTATCATGTGGGAGGAGTTTACTCTTGTCTACCTATAGATTTTGGTTGTTCCAAATTAACCAAATATAATAATTGGATAAATGAAATTGAAAAGGGTATATAGGTTTGATTCTCAGGCCTTTATAGCCTTGTTGTTATTGTGATATTACAATCTATATGGGATAACTACCCACTAGAAATTTTGTCCTTTTGGGGACCTTGTTTTTTAACTATATAAATTGTGGAATGCATGTTATTCATCCTTGGTTAGACACTTATATATAAAAACTAGTTAATCCTGTATATTTGTATAATGAATGGATTCCCTAGGATCATACAGTTTCTGTGATAACCCCTGAATTAACAAGTGGAATTAAATGATAGATGCCTTATTAAATCTCAAATCATGATTTTTCTTGGTACGTGTGGTGATCAGATGTGCGTGTGGGGTTATTTTGGTTTGTGTTGTAGTTGGGTTGTGAACACATATGTGTGTTGTGGGATGGCTTAGGTGGTGTAATGGAATATCGGGTTGAGAGATTCATTGATTGTGGAATGGATGAAATTTTTTTTGAAAATGGTATCCGGAACTAGATGTGTGGTAATGTATTATCAGTTGGGGATGTGAGTTAGGGGTTGGTTCTACTAGTATGTGACCTGAGTGAGATGAGTTTGAAGAAGGAAAGTAGTGATTAGTATGAGTAATTCACCCAGATTTTCTCCATGAGAAACATGTAGAAAGATTCACCCCATATATAGAGACCGATATATAATATATCATGAATTGGTGTTAAACATAGAGTAAATGTGAATTCCCTTTAGATTATCAGGGCACTTCACCTTTTTATAACTTTTTTTCCTATTGTGTATTTTTATTAGTAGTTTCCTGAGTAGTGGTGGAATGGATAAATGACTTGTTTAATAAAGAATAAAATTGGTTAAACAAATTGGTTAGGAATGTGAATTAGGTTTTGTGGCTTGTTGTATGGTTTTGTGTACTTAGAGGTAGTAGTAAGGTTCTAGTTTGTGAGATGATTTCAATTTGGGAAACCATAGGTTGGGATTGATTGTTTATTATCATATATGTATATACTTGTATTTTCCTTGTAATTTCTATACGCACCCCACCCTAGTTGAGAAATATGTGTCGAACACCCTCATATTCATGGGGGAATGTGTCTTTCCCAAACATCCCGGTGGGAGGATGGATGGTTAGACACCTACTCTTATCTACTCCCTCTTCCCGGAATTGATAACCCAAGATTCATTAGGCAAGTTGTGGTTTGTGAGGCCCAGGTGTGTACGAGTGATTTGTGCTTTCCTAGGTGTCTTTAGGATGAGATGTTTTGTGATTTCTCAGGTGTCTTCAGGATGAAGTGTGGTTTGTGGCCTAGGTGTCTGTGGGAGGGATGTAATGTTGTTGTGGCCCATGTGTTTGTGGGTGGGATGTGATCTATTTTGTGGCCTAGGTTTTTGTGAGTGGAATGTGATGTGGTTTGTGTCCCGGGTGTTTGTGAGCAGGATGTGGTTTTTTAGGCCTAGGTTTGTGCAAGTAGGTTGTGATGTGGTAGGTTCGGAAGAGTTGGGAGCACCAATATGTTCATCATTAGGGTATGGGAAGAAAATTAGTGGGAAAGTGGTGTGGGTTACTCTATCATCGATGTGAAATATATTACATTACTTGACTTGTGTAATTTAGTGAGTGTGACTTGGTAGGGTTGGGATAGTTAGAATACCTACTAGGTTTTGTTTGGTTTTGTTGTTTTTTCACTGGAGCATTAGTATGCTTATTTAACATGTGTACGAGAGACTTTGGTTTTCATATTTAGTATACTTGTATACTCACCCTATGTATATAAAACTGCTTTTAGGTTTCCAGGATGATTTCACAGACTGTGTTAGACCCTACTAGATCAAATCTTGATAGTTTATGTGTCGCTTCTTATATTTACTTTTGGGTATTCCTTTTTTTTATTTACTTTAGGTCTTTCAATTTATTTGTAACAAATCTACTTTATTCATGCATGTGGAATGGTTTTTGGATTCTTTCATATTTATATATTTTTCTTAGAGTTATTTTGGGGGTGAACCATCTTATCTTCCAATATTGATTCCTATATAGGGTAATTCCTCCCATTTTGTGAGATTTGTATACCCTTAGTTCCATTCTCCAACCCATGACCTACTGGAGGTAGGACTCGGGGGTCATTATCTCCCTTTCTTCATTTCTAGCCTTGGAGGGGAATCTTTGGAGGGAGGGGTCATGAAAGAATGGTATAAGAGGTGATGGTTGAGATATATAATGGATTTTGGGGTTAGTAATAGTGAGGATTTCATGGTTTGGTAGGGAAACAGTGTCAGGTGATCTTGGTGCATGAAATAGGCTAGGGAAGACCAGCTAGGACACAAGATTTTAGGGACCCCTGTGGTCTGATGCAAGGACTTTGAGACTACCGAACGACCAAGAGTGGCTACACTATTTTTATGGTAGAGACCTTAGGAAAGGTACATGAATCATAATGACTTGTGTTCTTGTTTGAATTGGGTTGTTTTAGGAAATTTAAAATGAATAAAAAAATATTAAATGAGTTAAAATGAATCTTAAGTACAAATTACATACAACTCAGGTGTAGAAAATCATTGTTTACCTTTTAGTTGTGGATCATTGTCATCATATTCATGTGGGTTGGGAAGTTAAGTCTCAGTAGGATAATCTATTTGATTGACATAGGGTTGATCCAGTTGAGGAGGATGACCAGTGGCAGAGGACATTGTGTTCATTCCAGAGGAAAGCCTTGGTTAAGTACAAGGGTAATGTTTCGGACATGGATACATAAATCTAGATCAAGGGGCTTAAGATCACCTTCAGTTTAATTTGGGCACTGATAGAGTATTGGGTTCCTTTAGTAGTCAGTCATATGTGGGGATCTTCGCATTAGTGGTGGACGCTTTACCTAGGGGAGAGGAAGGAAGAAATTTTTTTGTGGTTCAACTTCGAGAAGAAGTTCTGAGAAGAGTTCCTTTAATTGACCATGAAGGCTGAGAAGAGGTAGGAGCTACTCTCCCTTCACTAGAGGAGTATGTCAGAATGGGATCTTGGGATCAAGTTCAAAGACCTTCTTCATTTTTCTCCAGATCTCTTTCTGGATGAGGAGTCTCATGTGAGACATCTTGAGGAGGTGCTCTATCCTTCGATCCAATATGCAGTTACTCATTTTACATTGCCAACGTAGTTGGAGGTTTAGAATAAGGTAGAGTTTATTGAGAGGATGCACTTGTGATGTGGTATACCATGAGAGGGGATCTAAAAGAGTTATTTTAGAGGTAGGGTTACCAGTGGTAGGTCTTAGGCACTAGGACCTTCAAGGATTTGACTAGCAGGGAGTCGGCCTCATCAGCTTCCTTTTCGACCTTCTGGTTCCAGTGGTTCCCATGCTTTTACTATAGGATTGGGGCCGAGGTGTTTCTTCTATGGAGTTCACATAAATATTTAGAACCAGTGTCTAGAAGATATTAGAGCTCAGTATGGTGGAGGTGGATAGGTTCAGTGCCATCCTCAGCAGTAGTTTCCAATGATATTATTTCAGTAGTAGGGATGATAGGATTTTTCTCCACTGAGGAGAGATGGAGTAGGCAGAGGTTAACCTCGGGATTTTCCTCATGCTCAAGGGCCTTGACCTAGGAATGGTCTTGGATTTGGTGGTTAGCAGATAGGCAGAGGAGATATGTGTGGTCAGTTGCACATAGGAGAGGTAGTAGTTCCAATAGTGCTAGAGGACATCGAAGGTACAATCAGTTTGTTCAGTACGCTTTCTTTTTCTTTGTTTGATTCAATATCTACACACTTCTTTGTCTCAAATTCTCTATATTGTGATCTAGAAATTAACGTAGAGGGGATTCTTATACCCATGGTGTCGAGTACGTTAGTCGAAGGCTAGACCAGCTTGTTTAATGTGTGCTGGGAAAGTAGACTAATGATGGGACAACATCAATCTTGTGGGGATCTCTTCTTGCTGCTAATTGAACCATACGATTTCATTCCTGGCATTGACTGGTTGTATTTAATTCAAGTCATTATCAACTACTTCTAAATTAGATTTGTGTTTTTGGACATGGATGGACAACATTTGGTTTTTGTTGGAGAGCATAGTTATTAGGTGGGAATTCGGTGTGTGTATCCTCTTATTTAATTTTTGGTTAAGCTATTAATGGAATCGGTGTATGCTAAGATGGTATAGGTTCCTAGGTTCATTTGGGAGTTCCTGGACGTTTTCTCCAAGGAGTTTGTGATGTTACCCCCTTGATGTGATGTTGGGTTTGGGATAGATTTATAGCCTAGTGCTTCTCTAATTTTGATTGGTCCTTATCGAATGGCACCTTATGAACTGTGAGAGTTGAGTATTATGATAGAATATCTAATGAATAATGGTTTTATCTGGCCTATTGTGTCATCATAGCATGATTCAGTATTGTTCTCCAAGAAGGCGGATGGTATTCTGAGTCTGTATATAGACTATAGGAGGTTGAATCGAGTGACAGTCAAGAACCATTACCCTCTTCTGAGGATAGATTATCTTTTCAACCAGTTCAGAGGGTAAATTTAGTTTTCTAAGATCAATATGTGGTCTGGATATCACTAGTTGAGGGTGAATAAGGGAGATATCCCTAAGACTGCTTTCAAATGTAGTTGTGGGCACTTTGACTTGGTATTCATGTCATTTGGGGTTACGAACGCACCAGATGTGTTCACAGGACTCATGAACTCTATTTTATATGAGTTCATAGAATGGTTCATCATCGTGTTCATCAACGAAATTTTGGTATACTCAAAGTTAAATGAGGTACATGTCGAGCATCTCATAATTATCTTGCAGGTTCTTCAATGCCACCATCTCTATAGAAAGTTGTCTAAGTGCATGTTCTGGATGAATTAAGTGTGTATCCTAGGGAATGTGGTGTCTCATTAGGGATTAGCATTAGACCCATCAAAGTTTGAAGCAACTATTTCTTGGGAAGCACCTAATAATGTGGAAGAAGTTTATAGTTTTCCTGGTCTTTCAGGATGCTATCATAGGTCTGTACCCAATTTCTCTCGAGTTGCATCCATGTTGACAACTTTGACCCATAAGGACCAAAATTTTGTGTGGATTGAGTAGTTATAGGCAGTGTTTGGTTATCTGAAGGGGAGGTTGTTTACTACTCAAGTGCTCTGGTTTCCTAAGGAAGGGGTAATGTTTTAGGTGTTCTATGATGCTTCCCATCTAGGCTTGGGATGCATATTGATGCAGAAGTGAGCGGTGATCTCTTATGGGTCTAAGAATTTATGTCCTCATGAGTGTAACTATGCCACCCATGATCTGGATTTAATAGCGATCGTGTTTTCACTGAAGTTGTGGTAGCATTACCTCATTGGAGAGTTCTTTGTGGTCTTCCCAGATCATAAAAGTTTGAGGTATATGTTTTCTTCGAGACATCTGAACTTTCAACAGTTAATGTGGATGGAGTTTCTTTAGGAATATTATTTTTAGATCTTCTACACTTTAGGAAAGGGAAATTTCATGGCCGATGGTTTGAGCAGAAATTCATGGAAGGAGGTTGTTCAGGAATCTATGGATGCTTGGAGAGCTATGGAGGAGTTTCAATCCTTGCACTTGGATGCATGAGTGGAGGGAGGTAGAGGTTTTCTGTTCATATGACAGTGTAGTCTTCTATAAGGAGTTTTTTAGAGGTGTTTCATGATCATGTTAACCATAGTGATGCTCTGAAGGGATGGTCGGAGGATGGTTGGAACCAGATGTTGTTTTGCTGGAAGTAGTTTGTTCTGGTGGCAGTGTACAAGGGATTCCTTTATGAGTTTCATAGATCACCATTATCAGTACACCTAGTAGTTTATAAGATGTTCCATGGCTTGAGGATACATGTTTTGGGACCCAGGATGAAGTGGTAAGTATTGGAGTTTGTATCAAGATGCTTAGTCTTCCAGAAGGTAAAGGTAGAGCACCATGTTCTCAATGGTTTTTTGTATCCCTTTGATGATCTTGAGTGGAAATGAGATGAAATATCAATTGATTTTTTCACAAGGTTACCAAGATATTAGGTAGGATATGATGTTATCTGGGTATTAGTGGATCAACTGATGAAATCAGCTCACTTCTTAGCGATCAAGGAGTTGGGTGCAGTGGATGCCTAGGTAAAAGGTATATGGATGAGGTGGTGTAGTTACATGGAGTTCCAAGATCCATTTTCTCAAATCGATACACACCTTTTAGTTCATGAGTCTAGAGGGGATTGCAAAATTATTTTGGAACCCATGTATGCCTCATCATTACTTACCACCCTCATGTAGATGGGAATAATGGACTATTCAAACATTGGGGGATATGTTACGGGCATGCTTCTTGGACTTTGGTGGATCTTGGGTGCGACACCGACCTTTGTTATAGTTTTATTATAATAATAGATATCACTCTTCCATCAGCATGGCTCAATTTTATGCTTTTTATGGAAAATAGTTTCATTAATTATTTTGCTAGAAAGTGGTTTGGGAGACAGTTGTTCTGGGTCCTGAGGAAGTATAGAGAATGATAGAGAAGGTTCATCTTGTTTGCGAGAAGATGAAAGCAGTGTGGGACCAATAGAAGTCTTATTCCAATCTCAATACGAGGCCCTTGGAGTTTGAGGTTGGGAAGCATGGGTTATTAAATTTTTTCCCTCAACGTGGCCAGTAGAGGTTTGGTAGAGGGAGTAAGATTTCTCCTAATTGTTTTGGAACCTTTGAGGTGTTGGGGCAAGTTGGAAATGTGGCGTACCGGTTGGCATTTCCATCATGGCTGGAGAGAATCCATGACATCTTCCACATCTCTCAACTCCATTAGTATCTACACAATGACTCCCAAGTTCTTGACTGGGGGAGATAGATATCAAGGACGAAACGACGTTCGTGGAGCTGTCATTGGAGATTCAGGATCGTCGAGAGAAGTTATTGAGTGGGTGGACCATTCCCTTGGTTCGTGTGATGTGAAGGAATGGTGGACTAGAAGAGAGTACTTAGGAGTGAGAAACGCAGATGCATACCTTGTACCCAGAGTAGTTTTGAGTTTTTCCTTACTCTTTTCTATTTTGAAATGTAATGTTTGAACCTTGTTTTATGAGATAAGATATTTTTCCCTTGGTTTGAGATGTGTGTGGGGTGGTATGTGATAAATTACTGACATACAAAGAGGGGAGGACCAGATTCCTAATCGAGATACATTAATTGCAATGAGATTAAACCCATGTGGGAAAGTTAGTGCCCCCAGAGAAAATAGTATCTTGACATAGAGGATAGAATTCCCTAATTTGTGTGTTCGAGATAGTATAGTTCGTTGGCCATAGTGGTTGTTGGTTTGGGTTGTGCAGAGGTTGAGATGGTTACGTGGTGGTTGTGTAGTAGTGTGGTTGTGTGAGAGGAGACAAATTGTGGTTGTAGTGGTGAGGTTGTGCAGTGTGTTTATGGCCATTTGGGTCAGTGTGTTTGGATGGTGGTAGTGTTTGAGGAGTGGCAAGACTCTTGAGAGTTATCTCACAGGGTGGTTGTTCAGACCCCTTTTCCTTATGGGCTTGGTTTTGGATTCTTGAGGATGATAATCATTTGAGAGGTATCTGATGTAATGGTTTGTGTCCTCTTGATCTGTTAATTATTTAGTTATTTGTTGTTGGATATGTTTAGAGTAGTTTATGAGAGTTTTTTTAGGAGTTGGGGGTGAAGATAAGTTGTTAAAGGGATTACAAGTTGAGTAAGTAGATTATACAATGTGAAGTTTGGTTTTACGGCTTGTCCTGGGTGGTTCACAACGTGTAATGTTTCAGGGTCTAAAAAATAAAATAAATCGAAAGGTGGAAAGTCTTTCAGAGTAATTCGACCACGGGGAATTACATGTCATGAAAGGGTATTACGCATCATGTAATACCCCATTGCTGTAAATTTTTAAGCATTTTTTTAGCCGTTTGGGTTGTCAAACCCTACGGCTACAGCAACTCTCCCTCGAACCTAGGAAAACCGGAAACCCCACCTCAACATTTTGAGGATTCTTTGTTAAGGATTGATTCTTAGCTTCTCTCTTTCAATACATAGCGATCCATCTTTGGTCTAAGGTGTGTTCTTTCCCCATTTTTTTATTTTCTTCTAGGTCGATCTCCTTCTTCCTCCCGTTCTTCTTGTAATGTAATGGAAAATGTTCTCCTAGAGTTTTAATGGGGTTATCTTTGGTTGTTGCCAATGTGGTGGTTTTTTTCATCCTTAGGTGGATGCAGATCTTGTGGGAGAGGTAATCAGAGGTCTGTTATGTGATATGTTCTCATGTGAAGAAGATCGACACCCTTTCAAGGTAGGATTTCCTTTTTTCTCTTCTAATGTACATCATGCGAGAGTAGTTTACTCTTATATAATTTTAGATTTTAGTTGTGCCAAATTAACCAAAGATAATAATTAGCTAAATGAAATTGAAAAGGGTAGAGGGGTTTTATTTTCATGCCTTTATAGACTTATTGTTATTGTAATATTATGATATATATGGTCTAACTACCCACTGAAAATAATGGTTTTGGGGGGCCTTGTTTGCGTACTATATAAATTGTGGAATTCATGTTTTTATTCCTTGGATAGACACTTATATATAAAAAATGGATAATCATGTATGCTTGGATAATGAATGGATACCCCAGGTTCATACAGTTTCTATGATAACCCTTGAATTAACAAGTCGAATTAAATAAGGTATGCCTTATTAAATCTGGAATAATGTTTTTCCTTGGTATGTGTGGTGATGAGATGTGTGTGTGGGCTTGTTTTGGTTTTTTTTGTAGTTGGGTTGTAAGCACAGATGTGTTCTTTGGGATGGATTGGGTGGTGTAATGGAATCTTAGGTTGATAGATTGATTGATTGTGGAATGGATGAGAAGTTTTGTGAAGAAAGGTTGTGAAATTGGTTGTGTGTTAATGTGTTATTTGTTGGATTCAGGAGTTGTGGTTTGAATCTGTTGGTACGTGACCTGAGCAGGATGAGTTTGAAGAAGGAAAGTAGTTATTGGTATAGGTAATCCTCCTAGATTTTCTCCATGAGTAACATGCAGAAAGATTCACCCCATATCTAGATATCAATATATGATATATCACAAATGTGTATTAAACATAGAGTAAATGTAAAGTCACTTTAGTTTATCAGGTCTCTTCACCTTCGGATAACGTTTTTCTTGTTGTGTGTTGTGCTTAGTAGTTTCCTGGGTAGTGATGGAATGGATAAATGACTTGTTTAATAAAGAATCAAATTTGTTAAATAAATTGGTTTCGAATTTGAATAAGGTTTTTTGGAATGTTGTATGGTGTTGTGTATTTAGAGGTAGCAGCAAAGGTGGTAGTTTGTGAGATGTTTTCTATTTGGGAACACATAGGTTGGGCTGAAGTTTTTGGTATCATATATTTTTATACTTGTATTTTCCTTGTGATTTCTATATTCACCCCACCCCAGTTGATAACTATGTGTCAAACACCCCCATTGTCACGGGGTAGGGTGTCTTTCCAAAACATCTCGGTGGGAGGATGGATAGCTAGCCACCCGCACTTCCCTACTCCCTCTTCTAGATGGAGATATCCCAATATTCTTAGGGAATTTTTTGGTTTGCGATGCCCAGGTGTGTGTGGGTGAGTTATGATTTCTTAGGTTTCTATGGGATGAGATGTGTTGTGATTTTATAGGTGTATTCGAGATGAGGTGTGGTTTTTGGCCTAGGTTTCTGCGGGCGGGATGTGATGTGGGTTGTGTCCTAGGTGTTTGCGAGCAGGATGTGATGTGGTTTTGGGTCCAGGTGTATGTGGGGGATGTGATGTAGTTTATGGATCAAGTGTCTCTAGACGGAATGTGGTTTTTGAGGCCCAGGTATGTGTGGTGGGTTTTGATGTGCTAAATTCAAAATAGGTGGGAGCGCTAGGACATTCGTCATTAGAGTATGAGCAGCTAATTGGTGGAAAATTTGTTTAGGGTACCTTATCATCGATTTTAATTATATTACATTACTTTACTTATGTTATTTGGTGAGAGTTCTTTGGTAAGGTTGAGATGGTTAGTATACCTACTAGGTCTTGTTTGGTTTGGATGTTTTCTCATAGGAGCATTAGTATGCTTCTTTCAGATGTGCACGAGAGACTTTGGTTTTTCTACTGAGTATACTTGTATGCTCACCCAATGTATATAAAACTGCTTTTATATTTCCATGATGATTTCACAGACCATGTTGGACCCTACTAGCTCAGATATTGACAGTTGTTGTATCGCTGCTTAGCTTAACTTTTGGGTATTCCTTTTTTTCTTTACTTGGGGTATTTCATTATATTTATAACGGATCTACTATATACATTCATGTGGAAAGGTTTTTGTCTTATTTTATATTTATATACATGTCTTGGAGTTGTTTTGGGAATGAACCATCTTATCTCCCGGTCTTGTTTCCTATAAAGGGTAATGCCTCTAATTTTATGATATTTTTATACCCTTGATGTTAGTCACCAACCTGAGGCCTACTACAGGTGGGAATCGGAGTTCAATATCTCCCTTTCTTCATTTCTAGCATGGGATGGGCATATTTGGAGGGAGGGGGTCATGACATTTGAGTATGTCACCTTTCCGTTTTACTAAAATGTAAATTTTAAATAAAATGAAACACTTGGGGGCATACTGTTCACATTGTGAGTCGGATTGAGGTGCGCCTAATTCATACATTTCACAAAAGAATTATTTATTATTTTTCCTAAAATTATCAAAATAATTCTAATGTGTTTTCTCGATTTTGAGTATGTAACTTTTGTTTTTTACTAAAATATCATTTTAAACTAAAAACATGCAGTTTGAGTCATATCGGGAACATCATGTGTCGATTTGATGAGAGAAAGATTCATACTTATCAAAAATGAATTATGAATCATTATTATAAATTATCAAAATAATTGAAGCATGTTTTCCCAGTTTTCAGTGAGTGATACATGTTTTAAACAAAAATGTTAATTTTAAACTAATGGTGGACACTTTGAGTCATAATAGGCACATTTTGTATCGAATTGAGGTGCGGCTGATTCCTACAGGTAAAAAATGACTTATGTATCATTTTCCTAAAGTTTTAAAACAGTCTAAAATTGTTTTCTAGGTTTTGAGTATGTCACGTGTATTTTTTACTAAAATGTCAATTTTAAATAAAAATATGCACTTTGAGTCATACCAGTCATACTTTATGTCAGATTAAGGTGAGTTTGATTCCTATATGTCACAAATTACTGATGGATCATTATCCTAAAGTATCAAAACAATCCAAATGTTTTTTCTCAGTTTTGAGTATGTCACTTGTGTTTTTTACTAAAATATCATTTTAAACTGAAAACATTCACTTTGAGTCATACTGGTCACATTTTATGTTGGTTTGATGTGAGATTGATTCCTACACATCATAAATAACTTTTGAATTATCTTTATAAATTATAAAGACAATAGTAGTGTGTTTTACTAGTTTTTAGTGAGTGAATCGTGTTTTAAACTAAAATGCCAATTTTAAACTAATAACAGACACTTTGAGTGATATTGGGCACACCATGTATCATATTGAGGTTTGGATGACTCCTATACATCAAAAATGAATTATGGATCATTTTACTAAAGTATAAGAATGATATGAAGGTGGTTACTCAATTTTTAGTATGTCATTAGTGTTTTTTACTAAAAGGCCATTTTAAACTGAAAAAATACACTTTAAGTCATACTGATCACAATGTGTATCGGTTTGATGTGGGAATAATTATCACATGTAAAAAATAACTTATGTATCATTTTCATACATTATCAACACAATCGAAGTGTGTTTTATCAGTTTTCGGTGAGTGACACACATTTTGAACTAAAATGTCAATTTTAAACTTATAATGGACACTTTAAATCATACCGGTCACATCATGTGTCGGTTTTAAATGAGTATAATTATTACCCATTAAAAATGACTTATGAATAATTTTCCTAATTTATCAAGACAATCGAATCATTTCTTCTTAGTTTTCAGTGAGTGACACGCATATTGAACTAAAATGTCAATTATAAAATAATAACAAACATTTTAAGTCATACCGCGTACACTATATATTATATTGAGATGCATCTAATTTATACACATCCAAAATGACTTATGGATCGTTTTTCTAAAGTATCAAAACAATCTAAATGATTTTTATTGGTTTTGAGTATGTCACTTTTCTTTTTTACTAAAATGTCAATTTTAAATAAAAAGACACACTAGGAGTCATACCGGTCACACTGTGTGTCGGATTAAGGTGTATCTGATTCCTATATGTCAAAATTCAATTATGGACCATTATTCTAAATTATCGAAATAATCATAATGTGCCTTATCAGTTTTGAGTATGTCACCTTTTTTTACTAAAATATCATTTTAAACTAAAAAAAACACTTTGAGTCATACTGGTCACATAGTGTGTTTGTTTTATGTGAAACTAATTCAAAAATGTCAAAAATTAATTAAAAATAATTTTACTAAATTATCAAAACAATATGAGGATTTTTTTATTGATTTTTAGTGAGCGACACATGTTTTGAACTAAAATGTCGATTTTAAACTGATAATGGACACTTTAAGTCATATAGGGAACACCATGTATTTAATTGAGGTGTGGTTGATTCCTAGACATTAAAAATTAATTATGAATTGTTTTCCTAAAGTATCAAAATAATTTTAATGTGTTTTATTAGTTTTTAGCATGTTTATTTTCATTTTTACTAAAATGTCGATTTTAAATAAAAAAGACACACTTGAAGTCATTTCGGCCACAGTGTGCATTAGATTAAAGTGCATCTAATTTATATACATAAAAAAATTATTTATGGATTGTTTTCCTAAAGTATAAAAAACAATATGAATGCATTTTCTTGGTTTTGAGTATGCCACTTATCGTTTTTACTAAAATTTCATTTTAAATTGAAAACACGCACTCTGAGTCATACTGGTCACATCATGTGTCGGTTTGACATGAGAATGATTCCTAAATGTCAAAAATGGATTATGAATAGTGTTAATAATTATCAAAATATTATGAGTGATTTTTTTTTGTTTTCAGTGAGTGACACATGTTTTGAAATAAAATATAAATTTTAAATTGATTACGACTACTTTGAGCCATAATGGGAACACCTTGTATCTGATTGAGGTGTGGCTAGTTAATACACATCAAAAATGAATTATGGATCATTTTTCTATAGTATCAAAAAAAATATGAATGTGCTTTCTTAGTTTTTGAGTATGTCACTTGTCTATTTTACTAAAATTAATGTCAATTTTAAATAAAAAGACACACTTTGAGTCATATTGGTCACACCGTGTATCGGATTGAGGTGCGGCTAATTACAACACTTTACAAATGGCTTATGGACCATTTTACTAAAGTATCAAAACAATATAAATGTGTTTGATCAGTTTGGGATATGTGATGTGTATTTTGAACTAAAATGTAAATTATATACCAAAAATATACAGTTTGATTCAAATCGAGCACACTGTGTATCATATTGAGGTGCAAGTGATTAATTATGTGATATTTTTTTCATTAAAATATCTACAACAATCTAGAAAAGAGATAACATGTTCCATTTGAATAGAAGATGAAACCACATGCTTCATGAAACACTTCATGTTTTAGGAAGCATGGGGTGTCCTTTTCTATGAAAAAGGAACATGTTCTCTCTTTTGTGGCACGTTTCACATAGTTGAAAGAAAAATATGACTTCTCAAAATATATATGAAAAAACTAAATAATTATTAGATAAAAAGGATAAGGAAATTAACTTAACAATAGTATATAAAATGATGAAAAATTAACAAAATAAGTAGTATGAATTCACCTTTGCGTGATGTATGTATACATTAATGGCACATTTCCTTGTTTCCATTATCTCAATTGCAGCCTCGAAGTACAATATTTCATGAGCATGAGAATCTCAAAAAAACCAACCAAACTTGAGAAAAATAATCCACCTATACAAGAAAACAATTATTATATTAGTAATACTATAAAGAACTAAATTAAACATAAATATGAAACAATACATTAATAAAATGTCAATTTTAAACTGAAACAACAAAATTTGAGTCATACTGAGTTCACCATGTATCATATTGAGGTATGGTTGATTTATACAAATCAAAAATGACTTATGGATCATTTTCCTAAAGTATCAAAATAATCTAAATGTGATTTCTTCGTTTTGAGTATATCACTTTTCTTTTTTACTAAAATGTCATTCTAAACTGAAAACACTCACTTTGAGTCATATTCCTCACATAAAGTTTTGTTTTGACATGAGACTTATTCATTCATGTCACAAATTATTTATGAATCATTATCCTGAAATATCAAGATAATTAGAGCATGTTTTCTCACTTTTCAATGAGTGGAATGCGCGTTGAACTAAAATGTCAATTTTAGACTAATAGAGGTCACTTTGAGTCATACTGGGAACACTGTGTTATCATATTGAGGTTTGGTTAATATTTAAATTTCACAAATAACTTATTTATTATTTTCCAAAAGTATTAAAATAATCTAAATGTGTTTGCCCAGTTTTGAGTATGTCACTTGTCCTTTTTACTAAAATTAATGTCAATTTTAAATAAAAATACATACTTAGAGTCATAACAATCACACCGTGCATCATATTGAGAAGATACATTAGATAAATTAATTTTAATGTAATATTAACTTAGACTATTCATTAGATATTAGTTGATAGGTCCATATTTCAGTAGGAAATCAGAGGTTTCTAATCTGAATTGAGGGACTTCCATGAATATCAGAAGTTGGGAAAAAAATTTGACCACTTGGGATGCACTATAAGAGGTTCAGACCACTTTTTCATGTTATTGGATCATTATTGATAGAAAATATGACTAAAGGGGTGAATATTTAATTTAAAATTTAAATACAAAAACAATCAGAGTTCATAAAATTAATTTTTTAGTGAGTAAGGTGTTCTTGGAATGAGTTATAGTGGAAATAAAAAGTAAGAACACTAAGATTTATAGTGGTTCAGATAAAAAAAATTATACTCCACTACTCAATCTCCTATACTCCTCAAGAATATTGATACCTTCTAATAACCTCAATTTTAAAGATTTGATAACCTTTTTTATAGACATAGCCTTTTAAACAACCCAGAGGCGCAACCTAGTCTATTACAAGAGGCCAACCTAGTCTGCTTACCTGAATTTTGATTGGGAGTCACAACCCCCACTTCCTATTAGGTTGTTGAATAACTAGAGAAATGTAGAACTTTCTTTTTTATGGGGGAAATCATAAACCAGACATAAAGAAAAATAAATAAAATGAAAAATATTATACAAATAAAAAATAATACAGGAAATTAGAAGATGGTCATAAATGTAAAAAAAAGTTGAAGTGTGGTGATTGTTGGATAATTGGAAAGAAAAAATGTTAAAGTTAGAGTCCTTATATGATCACATCTAGAGAAAATAATTCATGTAAGATCATGAATAATTGAGATTAGTAAGAATGTCAAAGATGTGTCATGAGTGATCTGTAGAAAAATATGCACTGGTGTTGTTGTATTCCTTGAAAAAATCTACTGAATCATTAAAAAATCTCTTCTAGGATAATGTCTATGTACAATATTTTCATGACACTTTTCAGAGAATAAAAATGAAATAATATGACCTTTAACTTTTTTTAAAGTCGTGCTCAAAACAGAGTACAATCAGGATTTATAATTCTTCATGAAATATTAAAATAAGACATTTAATATTTTAAGTAAAATAATTAAAATATAAGGTATAAAAAAATTATACAAATTTTCATTTGTAAATGAGATTAATTAATTGGATAATATTTTGGAATATAGAGGCAGTAAAAACTATAGATAAACAGAGCATCCCATGAGTTTCAGACTGTATGTATATGTGTACATAAAAATAATGATACAATTGTTTTTTAATAATATTTTAAAATTTTATATCAATAAAAAATAAAAAAAAATAAAAAAACGAATTATTTTGATAACATCAATAAAATAAGAAATAAAAATATTAGTAACAAAATTTTAGCTAATGGTGGATTATTGACCAATCGTTGAAACAGAGTGTGGTGGCTGATTTTTTCTACAGCTGAAAATATATAGTGGTGGATTAATTTTTCTACCACTGAAAACAAATCATGGTGGCTTAATTTTCCTACCATGGAAAACAGATAGTGGTGATTTAATTTTGATACCGCTGAGAAATAGAGAGCGGTGGAAGTATAATAGTGGAAAAATAGAGTAGATGTTACCATTTTACTTCAAACAAAAAATAAAAAAATCCAACCAAAACACAAAACAATATTTCCAAGCTACTGAGCAACCAAAGGAATCATGAGAACCAATAAAAAAATTCTAATATTGGATGTACAATGGTGACTCATGACCTACCATTAGAGATATCCAATGATGAATCACTGAAATAAATTTCCAACCAATAAGATGAAACAACAGATAAATAATATTCTAATTAAAAATAAGAAAACAAATTAAAACAATAAGAATCCTACTTCACCCAATCAAAGAAGGATAGGAGTTCTAGTTTGAGCTTGAAGAAGATTTTGCCAAGCCTTTTTATAGAAGAAAGAAATAACAACTTGTGGGTAAAAATGACCCAATCTTGAAGTCCAATAGTGAGTTAAAATGACTCATCGTTGATGTCCAACGATGACTCATGACTCACCATTAGTATCCAAAGGTGGCTCATGACTCACTCTTGGTAACTGATAGTGGCTCATGACTCACCGTTGTAGATGTCCAATAGTGACCCATGACACACTGTTGAAATTTAATGGTATCATCATCGAGTAACCATCAAAGGGAACTTTTAACCAGTGAAGTAAGCTGAGTCGAGGTGAGTAGTGGGAAATATTAAAGAAGTTAGGTAGAGTTTAACAACACCTTGAGGAAAAATATGATGAAAAAAATCTCATCTATGTTATTTAAACTACTTATAGGTAGAATAAAAACTATCAAACTACTAAAAATAGGCTTGGTTTGATTGCTAAAATTTTGTCCCAAAGTCCTCTGGCATACAAGATCTCACTGTAAATGTTCTACAAAACTGAAGGAATGAGATGATAGAAATTTAAAAGGAATAGAGGTGTCAAAGTTCAAAAATGAGCATGGGATAAAAAAAAGATAAAATAGCTATGAAAAAATGATCTAATGGCCACCTGTCTATCTATTTTTTTAAAGATGGATGAACAGTGACCTTAGAATATTATCCCATATTGGTTTGGAGATACAGTGGGAAAGTGGTATAACATACAAGTGGTGTTGGTCCTCATTTTGAGCTATCTATTGGTAATTAGCACCGATTACACTATGCACACACACGATCCTATGGCCCAATGGATGACCTAGCCCAACCCATGCACCTATAGACGGGCTCTATGGGCCTTATACATAGGCCAATACACATTGAGCATGCACAATGAATACCCAGTACTCCAGCCTCCTTGTGGGCTGCCTGTGTCAGGCCTTCCCAAAGGGTTGACCCAATGGGTCCCCTAAGAGGTTGAGGGATAGCCTTAGTGGCTCACAAGGATGGACCGTATCTTTTACATAATCAATCAAAAAAATATTAATCTTAAGTAAAAAAATAGAATAAACATTTAATTATCATTAAAACTTTAAGAGCATAAAAATAATTACATAAATATTTTTGGAACTTGTAATAAAAAATTATTAATTAATTAAAACACTGGGGAATTTAATAAAATGTTAATAAATAATAATTTATCAAAACAAATAAAACTGATAAAGAATTTAAAAACAATTTCAAATACTATCGCATGTGTGATGATGAAATTATCGTGAAATTACTTGTTATTGGTGATATAATTGGCTGACTTGACCAAAGTGATTTTCATACTTGTAACTTTTGAAGAAATGAAAATGTGTCAGTGTTCTACCTGGAATGTTCAATGCATTGGAGAATAAAAATAAAATTGCATTATCATGAGTGCATCAGCCATGTTGAGTGCATAGTACATGAGTGAATCATCTTTTTTAATGAATTCACTTATTTATAATATCTGTGAAAATTAACAAAATAAGTATCAAATAAAAATAATAAGGAAATTAACTAAAAAATAGATAAAATGATGAGAAAATAAACTAAATAACTAGTAGGATGTCACATAATCATGATATATGTGTGCATTATGACATCAGGTATGGTTCCAATTCATTTATAAACAAATCTATTTCATCTTATGAATACGAGCACTTTCAACAGTTTGGGTAGTACTCAAAAAATATAAATACACAAAGGATTCATAAATATTTTAAATTAATTTATAATTGTCTTCAAAAATACCTCTTTGGGGATGCTAGTTTGTTGATGGTGTATGATATATTTCATAAATTTGAAAACATTATAGCCACTATCATTGTCATTGGTTTGTTTCAGACACTACATAAGCACTAAAGAAAAATAAGTAATTTTTATATATATATGTTTTGATAGTGAAACATTATTATATATACCCAAATACTTATCTACTTTTAGAATTTTATAGGCTCCTTATACTCATCGATTGTCCTCATGCCATGATTTTAATGATATTTAAATACTTTCTTATCAAAAAAAATCTCATTGGAACATAATATAAAATATATAACTTGAAGTTTAGTTCTAAAAAAGTTCATGTAGTGTATTATAAATTGTTAAACGTCAACATGTATGGTTAGTTTGTTTGGTACCCATACAGTAAATCTAGAAGAAAAAATCTTCAAAGTATCCAAATTGACTATAGTGAGTAACCAATACTGCATAAAAAATCAAAAGGAACAAGAAATGAAAGGAATAAAAATATATTTGATATGATTAAATTGTAGTGTTTTACCCATGTATCATTGGTAATAAGAATATACAATCATCTATAAGTTTGATTTCACACTATCTAGTTTTTTCACTATTCCATGAATTTGATTTGAATCCAATGAGGTTTCATTTTTAGAAGTGATGTGATGAATATTGAGTCCATATTTCCATTCATAGGGTTTTCCAATCAAATAGTGTTGATACATACACCTGCAAAAAATATGAATTGTATTTAGTCATAATTAACATAGTAGATCAGATATTGGAAAAACAAATCATGAAAACACACCTCATGTATACATTTATAATTGAGTCTCCTAGCCATTAATACTTGAGGATTTAATTTTCATTATCAATATCAATATAGTCTGTAATGGCCTCTCAATACATTTTTTATTCAAAATCAATTGTGACAATGCTATCACATTATAACCTTGTATCTTCCTGAATCTTTAAAGGTAGTAAATTCAGAATTTGAATGGGTGGGGTAAAGGTGATTTATGAAGATATTTTTTATTTGTTAGTTGATACTTTAGATCATTTTGATTCAAACTTCCCTTTAACCCCCTTCTTTTTACCCATCTGTAATAACATTCATTGTTTCAGCCCTTTTTCATAAATTGTTAAAGGTTCTTCATGAAAAATAAATTAGAAATGAATACCTCCTTATCGGCATGTATTATTACATGATCTAACCATCATGCAACGAACGTTACAATAGCTTTATAGACCATATGAATACATGTATAATCAAGTGTAATGGGTATCCCAATACTCGGCTCATGAACTACATAAATCACCAATCTCACATGACAAATTAGAAGTTATTTGTTGTGTAGAATATTGCCTTGGATATTGAACACGGTATCCATTGTAACGAGGTGATGGGTGGGTGTTGGTAGATATAAATCATAATCATTTTTACCCTATATAATATCAGTATAGAAATGGTATCAGTTTTTTCCTGATTTACATTTCATAGAATCAATTATGAGAATATTTATTACCTCATCTAAGACAGCTCTTTAAGGGGAATAGATCACCTCAAAGCTGGTGGGGGTGGGGGATCTTCATGCAGTGGTTGTTCCTGTCCTTTTTCTTCTATTTAATTACTTCCCATAACATTTTCTAAAAACTTTGACTACCAATTAAATTTTTATTCAAGAGAAGACAAGTGTGCCTGCAACTCTTCCATTTTTTTATCTTTATCCCTCTGTCCATTTCATTTCTCAAAATATGTTTGGGGTGTCACCCAAAAACGAGCACCTCTAACATAACCGTACTGTTCTAGAAACTTCAAGACCACTTATAGTAGTTTTTCATCTAGTACAGATGATGATGATTCTTATGTCTAATTTGGATAAAAAAATAGGAAAATAAGGAAACATAGTTATGAAATACCAATTTAAAGAAAAATTCATTTTATTATGTAATACTTACGCATAGCCACACTTTCTGTGTGTTTTCACCTATTAGTATCCCTTATTTATTTTCACAGGCCTCCTTCCATAACACAAGACCTGGGATGGAAGTAGTTTTGGATTTGGATTCATAAATATACATATAAATAGAGGAACATAATTATGTTGTTGTTTCATGTCATATAAAATTATTACGGTACATTTAAAATATGTACCGATATTTTTTCAAGTCAAGATTACCTCATCCTTGCTTTATGGTAGGGGTGCATTGGTTTTACTGCCCGTTACTTATTTTCATCTCATGGTTTTTGTTTCACAAATTAACAATTATTAATAAAATTGATTAATATATGTATTTCCAAACAATGTATTATTAATCATAGTGTACCTAAAAATATGTCTCCATGTTTCATCCAATAAATGTATCCCACTCTTCTTGCCTTGTTATGTGTCCATACATCAACAGTGGGTGTAGGTTATTTTCCCTTCAGTATATTTGAGGTGAAACTTCATAAGAATTATTTGAAATCCTTTTGATCCTTTTTAGTAATTATTAATATAAATTTCATTCCAGATTCATCTGCTATAAATTCACTTTGCAAGGGATAATGAAGAGTAAATCAGTGTTTCATTATTTTATTTTTTAGTAAAATAAATATATTATATCATAATGTTACCCAAATATCTTCCCAAATAAATTTCTTAAGCATGGTCACAACATTGTGTAATGAATTTATATCAATCAGAATGCACTGCGAAGTGGTGAGCCTAATGTAACTGCTTAACATGGCCATATTGGGGTTAACAATCTAGCTCTGCTCATTCCATCTAACCTTGAATTTGATGACTTTACTTTTCGCCTTATTAATTTTTCCAAACACCATCATGCTATGGAACTCTTATTTTTTATGGGGCATTGGTTGTTCACCATCTATCATTTTCTTGGGTTAAACATCCTCAATATGTTGTTCCTCTAGATTGGTAGCATTGACATGTGCATAAGGATTTTGTTATGTGCATTAGGAGCACCAGCGGGTTAAGAAACCTATTCTTCCTTAGGATTTAGATCATCAACACATACATAATTCATTATCTACAGAAGTGGTGGAACATTTAATTTAGATTATATAAATGTAGTAGTGAACATATAATTATCTAAGGTACCACAATGTATATTACAAAAATATATATAATCGAATTATTGGACTCACTTTTTTTAAAGGTTTAATGGATTTAACCCCTCTATCGAGTATCTAAATCCCTTCATTTTAGTCTCCTTTAACATACAAAACACCATCTATATCGGGATCACTATGAAATGATTGTGATGTCATAATAAAAGGGTCATCCTTAGTTAAATTTTCATCTAACCCTTAGGTCCTTTTGGTCAATATCAGAAAAATTGACCACTATCGATTTGTGGGATTTAGAAGATAAAATACTTGTACAGCCTATGATTCCATTATAAATGGTTTTTCTTTGTACCATTCCTTACTAAAATCATATTTTAAAAATCTTAATTCATCTATTTTAACATAACTCCTATTATCAACCCATTTTCATTGAAAATTTTGCACTTGGAATGTTGTATAATCCAACTCCCATATTTTTTTGATGATGACAACATCTGACATATTCATATAAACTAGATTTTTGTCCTCGGTTTCAGATACATGCATCATTTCATCCACAAGTGTAACTCCACTATTTTTAATGTTACTTCATTTATCATGTTCATTTCTATGGAATGTATAACCGATAATTACATAAGAATTATAAGATAATACATATAAACTTGCTCCTCTAGCTAGCCATCGAATTCTATTTTAAATTGAATCTAGATTTTCAGTTGAATCCTTAAAAATATGGTCTTGAAACCATCCTATAAAATGTTTATTATGTGTATTTGATATCCATATTTCATCCCTTGATGGATTCAAATGATTAAGAATTTATTTTTGGGTCTCAAAATATGGGGAAACTTATAAACTATTGTTGATCAGAGTGGAATCTCAAGAGGGGGTGAATTGAGTTCCTACTTAAAATTTCTATTAAAAACTTTATGATAAAGATCCCCCAATTTTGAAACAGCCTAGTTAATTAAGGAAGTAGATATTTAAATTTTTAGTTGGTCAATAGGTTTCTCAAAGGGTGATTAGTCCTCAGTTGAATCATTGTAAAACACTTCTTCAACTTTTGAAATAGGTTTACTGAATTAACCCCATACACACACTAACCAAAACTAACTATCAGAGTCAATATAAAAAAGTTTTATATTTTTGAAATTATATGTAGTGGAAAATAGAAAAATAGATTATTAATAAATATATTAAACATTAGATTTAAACCAGAGGTTTAGTCTCAATCCGAGACTTAATCCTCTCCACTTGGTGATCACCTACAACCAAGTAGTTTATAAAAATGATAAACTTGATACACATCTTGTATCATGATTTACAATAGTTTTCACAAACTGTCTAGGGTTCACACCCTCTAACACAGTTCTTCATGGGGAAAAACAATAAGGACCACTCATGGTCTCTTACATAGTTATATATGGGAAACAAGGTGTAAGTGAAGTTTGAGGTGAGGATTTTCAGTATCCTCCAGTTCAAGAAGAGGAGATAGTGTGTGTAATAGAAAGACCCACACACTTCTCAGAAATTTAAAATAAAAGAACATAGTAGATCTAAGAATATAATATTCAGTTTAGAAATCTCTATATGTTTTCATTTCAGATCTTGACTCCTTGGAGTGTAGAATTTGCAGTTCGAGTCTTTCTCTGGAAGTTGTCTCCAAAACAGAGTGTCGCAACTCCAGGTTTTAGCTTCCAAGTGTTGAGGTGTTATACTTCTCATGTTGATAGATATTTGATGAAGCATAGAAAGAAAATGTGATTTTTCCCCAACTGATCTTTGTGATGCTCTTGGGTTCAAAATATAAGTGTTGAATGGTTCTTATTTGATCTAGCGAGTAAGATCCTTCTCATGCATTCCTAGGCATTTACATGCTTCTAGATCTCTTAGTTTCTTCCTCGGTCTTCTCTTTTATACTTTAGATTCGACAATAGGAATAAGTAAACCATCTGCGGTCCTCCTCATACCTCATACTGTCTCAAGATACAGTCTCTTGATATGTCTACAATCAGCATTAATTAAAGTCAGAAGCATTAAATTTACCAAATATGGTCGTTAGAATAATCTTAAGAATTTTACAAAGTATGGATTATAAGGGTAAGCATCGGTAGACTGGTAATGGTACCCTTCTCAACAATAGGCTTCAACATTAGGTGTGCATCGGTAGCCTTCATCGGTATCCTTAAATGGTAACCTTTAGTATTAACCTTCTCAGTAGTAGCCTTTCATAGGTGACCTACATCGGTGACCTTCATCAGTGACCTTTCATCGGTGACCTTGCATCGGTGACCTTTCACCAGTGACCTTCATTGGTGACCTTGCATCAGTGACCTTCATCAG
This sequence comes from Viscum album, assembly GCA_963277665.1. Classification (NCBI taxonomy): domain Eukaryota; kingdom Viridiplantae; phylum Streptophyta; class Magnoliopsida; order Santalales; family Viscaceae; genus Viscum; species Viscum album. The sequence goes on along the minus strand of OY728155.1, from coordinate 946,577,134 downwards.
TGACCTTCATCGGTGACCTTTCATTGGTGACCTTTCATCGGTGACCTTGCATCAGTGACCTTCATCGGTGACCTTGCATCGGTAACCTTCATCGGTGACCTTCATCGGTGACCTTTCATCGGTGACCTTTCATCGGTGACCTTTCCATTGGTGACCTTTTCATCAGTGACCTTTGCATCGGTGACCTTTTTATCGGTGACCTTTTCATCGGTGACCTTTGCATCGGTGACTTTTTTACTTAGATAAATTTTATACAATAATCTTAAATAAGAGATTAGTGAGATTAAAAGTACAAGGTTATTACTTGATAAAAACTAGGAATATTAATGAAACATGATTATCATATAACAGAAACATGATTATCACATGAATGAAACATGATTTGGGATTATCAAAATAAGTGAGTCCAACAATCTCCCTCTTTTTGATAATCACAAATTATGTCATTGAAAATTTATATTTAAGTACTATTCAATCAGGGTTAAGCACATTTTCTAATATCTCTAGAGGTGTGTATAAGTATAATTGAACCATGTTTATTGTGGAAAATATAGATAGTGTATATATGCAATGACTCTAGTCAACTTAAAAAATTCTCCCCCTTTCAGGAAACTTAAAACTTCTCCCCCTTTGTGATTAACAAAAAGAATTTAAGACAAAAAGAGGAAAGAGAGTATTGTATTATTAATGAAGCAATAATACAAGATACAAAAATTTTACAAAGATCCCTATCCACTAAGACATACCACATTCAATCCACATCAGATATGTATAAGGGATATTTGTCTTTGGAAGCTAAAGAGGCGGGTTTTGAATATGGAGGTATAGGTCGAGGTATGGTAGTTAGCAGGGTAGGAGGAGCTACTATAGAGGCATCAGTGGACCTGTAGTGAGTAGATCTCTGAGGAATCATAGGGGTCAAGCTTCTGATGGCCTGTGCAGGAGTCATCAATGGGTCAGTACTGGTAGAGCCTGAGGTAGCAGAGGAAGAAGATAAGGTTGGAGGAACAATTATGGGAGTGCAGTCCACATGGAGGAAGGGTAAAAGAAGATTTCTGAAATCCATAATAATACTTCCTCCTCTTTCCATAGCTGAGATAAATTCATCCTTATTTTCCATGAATTTATCTAAGGAAGGATACAACTCTCTAAGCCTACTAACTTGATCCTTAAACACCTAAGTGACAGGTGGGATCCTCAAGTTTTCCAATAGTAGATTAAAATTACCATCCATATGATTCTTAGTGTACACCCTTTTATAGAAGAAATCAACTTTCTATTTGATTACCTTCTGATATAGAGCATCTTCCCTTCCAAAAGTTTGTGAATTTCTATAGTAGTGGAAATGACCTGAGTCAAAGACTGAGGGTCTGAGGTACTGGTACTAGAGAACTTCTCCACTTCTTCTCTAACAACTAATTTGAAAGCTTCTAGATCAACTGGAGGAGAGGATGAAGAGGAAGAATATGCACATAGAGGTGCCATAGTGAAATCCATTGTCTCCATAAAAGATTTGGTCAGACCACTAATCAGCCTCTTTACAACATCATCTTGTCCACTCGCATGTTTCTCCATAGACTTCTTAAAGTCCTCAAACACAGTGACCATCTGTTGAACCACACTTTTGACATACTTAAGGTCTCAGTCCACTTGAACCCTTAAATCCATATAGGAGTATAATCTGGTAATAGACTGTTGCATAGATTCCATAGATTCTTCCAAGGTTCTAATTTGATTCTGATATTCCTTTATCTCATGTAGTAAAATGGAGTGATAGGTAGAAACTAGCCGTTCCACTGCATATGTCATAAGTTCTTGATTATAAGTTACCGATATTTCTATCCCAATAGATCTCTCATCAAAGTGTCTCTTCAAATCTCATTTTAATGATTCCAAAATCATCTTTTTTTACATATTCTCGATGTAAAATCACTAATAGCTGCACAATGGTATTCTCTATAACAGAAGGAATATGAGGACTTCTGATAGGATGGTCATCATCAGAGTCTCGATAATCTAAACCCAAGACCACAAATCTAGGGTCTTCTGACCAATATTCTATCCCATGAGCAGCAACAACTGAACCTGTAGCAAGAGGTTCCTCCTACTCACTTGGAGTATTCACCTGATCAATTGAATTCATCTATTTCATACCTCCTTAATCAACTGCATCAACGGGAGATTCCACTATCACTTTCTCTACAGAATCTTCAACTACTTCTATTACAATTCCATCTTCATCCAAATCAGCAACCTCTTCATCTATACTTTCTACCATTTCTATATATACTATCAAAGGACTGAGACTTATACATTCCTCTTAACTTTCATCAATAGCTGTCTCAAAGTCATCATGACTAGATTCAGTTTCATATTCCTCCTCTGAGGTCTCTCTAATGCCTCTTAAGACATTTTCATCTCCTTCTTCTTCACTGGTTTCCTCGTCATCATAATGCCTTAGGAAAATCTCTCTTCTAGGAAATCTTTTTGGTGGGATAGGCTCACTAAAATATATAGTATTGGCATGAGGACTTGAGAGAAGGTCAGGATCACTCCTATCATCTATAGAAGAATCCTCTCTTACTTGCATAACAGAAGCTTCCTCTTATTCTTCGTCTGAGTATGCAGGATCTACTTCATTAGGTTTTAGACCTGGATCTCTCTTATCATTCGGACTAATAGGATTGGTGACAGGGTTGAATTCTTCATACAACTTTTCCTCATCATTCACCCATTTTCTTTTCCAAGGGTTCCATATTATCTTCATAAACTTTCAAATCACCTTGGTGATGCAGTAGTTGTCCCTTAAAATAATTATTTCCTTATTATTTACAACAACTCCTTTCACTTTTAACATTAAGGATATTAATGTGTAATGTAACAAAGCATTGGACTTGGAGTTGGGATATGTAATATCCTCTAATTGAATCATCAAAAACCTACACAGATTTATCTTCTGACCGTGTTTCAACAGATACAAAAGAAATATGTCTTGATTCTTCAAGGTAGAAAATTACCCTCTCCTGGGACTCAAAACATGTTGAACAAACTTAAACAACAGCCTATCTTCTCCTTCCATTTTAGAAGAAATCACTTTCCTATGGATTCCATTCCCTATCAGTTCAGCCAAATCTTCTTCATAACAGAAGAACTCTCTAGTGGGAGTAACCACTTATGATTAGTAATCAAAAATCCCTTCATGTGGAACTCACAAAAAATCATCCCATTAAATAGAGGAGAATCTCACACTTACTCCATTTAACTTTTAAGACATCCGGTTCTCATTCTCAGACTGCTTGAATTTCAAAAATTCATAAAATTCCTTCACTAGATTTGGGTAATAAGGTCCATTGTTATTTGTAAACAATTCAACCCAACCCTGAGCTTCAAGTGCCTTCAGCACTAAAGACCTTCTCGACATCAGCCATTCTGAGATTAGTTCCTTCTCAACTGTGATTTCCCTCTTCGAAAAAATTGGGTTGATTAGCTTTGTCGCTACTTGGATTCCACTACTATACCTAGATCAAGGTCTCTTAGGGTTTAGCGCATCTCCTTCATCACTTACCATCGGTCTCTTCACCCTTGACATTTCAATCTAGAGAAATTCGAGGGTTTCAGTAGAAGGTGAGGTTTTAAGATTAGGAATCAAGAGGTTCAAGAGAGGTTTGAAGTGGATAGAAATGTGGTATGTGCTTTGTTTTTATCATTTAGGGATCGAAAAACAAATCAAGTAAAAGAAATAAGTAATGCTAAAAACATTTTAGATTCTAAAATTAAAACACAAAGTCCCAGAAAGATCGACTATCGGTAAGGTGCCAATGGTGATGTCCCAACAGTGAGGTCTGATGGTGAGGTTCCTAATAGTGAGGTCCAATGGTGAGGTCCTAATTGTGATTTCCAACGGTGAGGTATAACAGTGAGGTACTAACAGTGAGGTTTCTAATGGGGAGGTCTAACGGTGAGGTTTCTAATGGTGAGGTCCAACGGTGAGGTTCCTAATGGTGAGGTCCAATGGTGAGGTTTCTAACAGTGAGGTCTCTAAACTTAACAGTTTATCATACCTAACTCATGTTTGAAATAATTTAACCTCTCAGGATTTAAAGGCTTTGTGAATATAGCAGCCAATTGATGTTTAGTTCCAATGAATTCAAGAGTGATATCACCTCTTTGATAATGATCTCTCAATAAGTGATGTCTCACATCAATGTGATTTGTCCTAGCATGAGATACTAGAATTTTAGAGATGTTAATAGAACTTGTATTATAAAATTTTATAGAGACATGTTTGAATTGATATCCATAGTCCAGTAAAGTTTGTTTCATCCACATAATTTGAGCACAACAACTACCAGTAGCTATATATTCATCTTCAGTAGTATATAATGCAATAGAATTTTGTTTCTTACTACACCATGATACTAATGACTTGCCCAAAATGTGACATGTGCTATAGGTGCTCTTTCTATCTAACTTGCAACCAGCAAAGTCAGCATCCAAATATCTTATTGAATCAAATGATTATCTTATTGGATAAAATATTCCTAAATTTTTAGTATACTTGAGATATTTAAAAATCTTTTTAACAGTAGTTAAATGAGATTCTTTGGTATTGTCTTGAAAAAGAGAACACATGCATACACTGAACATAATATCAGGTCTTCTAGAAGTAAGATAGAGCAAACTACCAATCATACCTATGTAATTGGTTTTATCCAATGACTTACCAGTTTCATCAGCATCCAACTTGCAAGTGGTACTCATAGGTGTATCACTACCTTTATTGACATCCAAACCAAAACGTTTCAAAATATCCTTAGTATATTTACTTTGATTTAAAACAATAACATTTTTATTTTGAAAATTTTGAAATCCAAGGAAAATTTTAAGTTCCCCCATTAAACTCATTTCAAATTCATCTTGCATCATTTTTGAGAAATCAATACATAAATAATTTTTAGAGGTTCCAAAAATAATATCATCTACATAAATTTGAACTATTAAAACATCTTTATAAATCCTTTTAATAAAAAAAGTAGTATCAGTTATTCCTTTAGTAAAACCTTTTGAAATAAGAAAAGAACTAAGTCTATCATACCAAGCTCTTGGAACTTGTTTTAGACCATATAAATCTTTAGAAAGTTTAAATATGTGATTTGAAAAATGGGAATTTTTAAAACAAAGGGGTTGTTCAACAAATACATCCTCAACTATGTACACATTTAGAAATGCACTTTTTACATCCATTTGATAAATTTTGAAATTCAGATGATCTTCATAAGCAAGTAGTATCTTAATGACTTCTAGTCTAGCTACAGGTGCAAAGGTTTCCCATAGTCTATTCATTATTCTTGACTATATTTTTGTGCAACTAGTCTAGCCTTGTTTCAAACTATGTTTCCAAATTCATCAACTTTATTTCTAAACACCCATTTAGTGCCTATGGTCAAAGTGTCTTTGGGTCTTTCTACTAATTCTCAAACTTTGTTTCTTTCAAACAGATTTAATTCTTCTTTCATTGCTATCAACCAAAATTCATCACTGATTGCATCATCAATATTTTTGGGTTCAAGCTATGAAATAAAGGCTTTATGTTCAACCTAGTTTCTCAGAGAAGCTCTAGTTTGTGTCCCTCTATTTAGATCACCTACTACAGCATCTAAAGGATGATTTATTAGAGTTACAATACCTATAGAAAAAGTTTAACTAGACTCCTCATGGTTGTCTATAGGTTCAGATTCATCATGCTCAGGTTCTGGAAAATTTTCAGAACTCGTTGTTTTTTACTAGGGGTTCACTGTCTTTATCATTAAGATCTAGAATTGACATATCTTCCTCAAGATGTTCAACAAAGGTTTTGGGTTAATGTGGATCAGTCTCATAAAATTTGACATGAACTGATTCTTCTACACATTTGGTTCTCTTATTGAATGCTCTATAAGCTTTACTAGAGATTGAGTAACCCAGGAAAATTCCTTTATCACTCTTGGAAGAAAATTTGTCAAAATTATCCTTAGTGTTAAGAATAAATACTTTGAAACCAAAAACTCTAAAGTAATTAACCTTAGGATTCCTATTATTCCAGAGCTCATAATGGTTCTTCTTAAGAACAGGTCTAATTAAGAATCTATTGACAATATAAAAAGTTGTATTAATAGCTTCAGCACAAAAATAGATAGGTAGGTTATACTCATTGATCATATTCTGAGAAATCTCTTAAAGTGTCATGTTTCTTCTTTCTATGACTCCATTTTTTTGAGGTTTTCTAGGGGAATAGAAATTGTGATTATAGCCATTTTGTTAGAAAAAATATTCAAATTACTGAATTTCAAACTCACGGTCATGATCGCTTCTCAAGGTCTTAATTCTAAGCCCACTAAGATTTTCTACAGACTTGGAATATTTAATGAAGTAATAACATGCTTCACTTTTGTGATCTAGAAAGTATAACCAAGTATATCTAGAAAAATAACCTATAAGAATATAAACATGGTGCTTCCCATTTAAACTTCAAACTCTAGATGGTCCAAACAAATCCATGTGAACCAACTCAGGCAGTTGAGAAATATAAACTTCTTTATTTGGTTTGAATGAAACTTAGTGTTGTTTTCCTTTTTGATAAGGATTAAAAACTTTGTTAAGTGGGAATTCCAATTTAGGTAAGTCTCTAACTAAACCTTTATTAGTTAGTTTCCTGAGTGAGTGCACATTGTAGTGTCCTAATCTTCTATGTCATAACCAGGATTCCTTGTGAAAATCATTTAAACAAGAAACATTTTGATTAGCTAAAGAGTTTAAATCAACAAAATATACATTTTCATTTGTAAGAGCAGTGAATATTGAATCATTTTTAGAATTCAAAACATTGCATGCATCATTTTCAAATTTATCATTGAAACCTTCATCACACAACTGAGATATACTTAGTAAATTGTATTTTAACCCATCAATAAAAAGTAATTTTAAAATTAATATAGTATTAGGGTTACCAATTTGGCCTAAGATGACAATATTCCCTTTGGCATTATCACCAAATGTGACATGTCCACCACAACATTAATTAGGATCTTGAAACATGAATAGTATCCTGTCATATGTCTTGAACATCCACTGTCCAAATACCATATAGTTTTATAGGAGCTCTTTAAACAATTTTTCTGCAAAACAGATTAAGTGTAGGGTAACTTTGGTACCCATATTTTCTTGGGTCCAGAGAGTTAAGAAAGTAAAGCTTTTAGAACCCATACTTGTCTCACAGGTTTTCTATAATCAACAGATATGTTTTGAGACATGAATAATTTGTTAGGTCCTTTATAGAATTTTTTTTCAAAAGATGGTCCTGAACTTGAACTAGCAGTGAACTATCTAGATTTTGGAAAAAATTTATTTTTAATAATCCTTATCTATCTTGGTTGATATCCTAGACTAGTTATGTATTTTTAAGAAATTGTTTCCCTAGAAACTGAGTCAAGGTATCTCTACCTGCAATAAATTTCTCAAGATCTCTTTTCAATTTCTCATTTGATAATTTAAGTTCAGTATTTTCTTTTAATATCTGAGCACATTTTTCTTACTCAATATCTATATTAGACTTATAATAAGCATTTAAAGTATGTTTCCTTTTCAATAGATTATATTTATCCTTGAGTTCATTAAAGGTATCCTCAATCATTCCACAATATTAAAATATATCATCTTTAGTCATATTCATTATTTGATTCACTTTATTTCCTAGAATAGTAAGCATTAGGTATAGGGGAATTGGGTGTTACCTCAGATGTTTCTATCATGAAACACAGGTTTTCATGATTGTTCTTTTCAATATCATAAGTGTCAGATTCACTGGAGCTATCTTCTTAAGAACTTCAAGTAACTTTCATAGCATTTTTATATCCCTTTCCCTTGTCTTCATATTTCTTCTTAAACTTCAGCTTGGGGAACTCATCCTTCACGTGGCCTTTTTGTTTACACTCATAGTAGACTACCTCATTTGTATTATCATTCCATTTTCTGTCATTTTTTCATTTTCCTTTATTAGCATACCTTCCTTTATAGTTTTAATTTCTAAAGAACTTCTTCTTACTATAGAACTTATTGAATATTTTAACAAGATGAGCCATCTCATCATCACTGTTAGAGTCTGAGTCTTCACTGTTGGAAATTTCTAAAGGAGATTGAACTTTTTCATTATATTTACTCTTTGAGGTAGCAGTTTTGAATGCTAAAAATTTATTTCTTGGTTCTTTATCTTAACCTTGATTTACCTTAAGCTCTTCTTCATACATCATAAGGTTTCCAATTATTTTCTTCACTGGTAGCTTTCCTATGTCATAGGATTCTCGGATAGAAACAGAAGTTCCTCTCTATCTGTCAGGTAGGCATCAAAGCAACCTCATAATCTGATCCTTGTTGTCCACTGGTTTCCCAAGAAGAATCATGGTATTTACTATTTCATTGAACCTAAGATACATTTCAAAAATAAGTTCATCATGATTCATTTTAAAGTTGTCATATTTAATAGTATAAGTATTTAATCACATTTCTTAAACATTGGTTGTTTCCTCATGATAAACATCCAAAGTAACCCAAATTTCATAATAAGTTTTACAGGAAGATATTATATTTAATTCTTTATCTCCTAGAGAATAGTACGATGCATTCATCTCTTTACAGTTATTGTTATATGTTTCTTTAGTCAACTGAGACCATGTGTCCCTAGCGGTAGTAGGCAACACATGTTGTTCTTTAATTGTGTCCCAGATTTTAGGACTAATGCTCTCTAGATACATTTTCATTTTTAATTTCCACTGAGCATAGTAATTAACATTAAATAAAGGTGTCTTGTTAGTATCATAACCCTCAACATTGTTATCCATTGTTAATTAGAATTTTAAATAACTAAAATTTTGGATATGACAAAAAATTTAAGATCATTGAGATATAACTAAAAGCACAATTGAAAAGAATTTGACAATTTCTCCAATAGTTTAGTTGGTAGCAATAGAAATTTAGACCTTTTATACCAAATGTTGGTCAGAGTGGAATCTCAAGAGTGGGGTGAATTGAGTTCTTACTTAAAATTTCTATTAAAAACTTTACAATAAAGATCCATCAATTTTGAAACAGCCCAGTTAATTAAGGTAGTAGAGATATAAATTTTTAGTTGGTCAACAGGTTTCTCAAAGGGTGATTAGTCCTCAGTTAAATTAGTGTAAAACACTTCTTAAACTTTTGAAATGGGTTTACTGAATTAAACACATACACACGCTAACCAGCACTAACTATCAGAGTCGATGTAAAAAAAATTATTTTTTTGAAATTATAAGCAGCAGAAAATAGAAAAGAAGAGTATTATTAAATATAGTACATAGTAGATTTAAATATGAGGTTTAGTCTCAAGCCTAGACTTAATCCTCTCTACTTGGTGATCACCTGCCACCAAGCAGTTTATAAAAATGATAAACTTGATACATATCTTGTATGAGGATTTACAATAGTTTTCACAATTTGTCGAGGGTTCACACCCTCTACCACAGTTCTTCATGGGAAAAACAAATAATACAGACCACACACGGTCTCTTCCATAGTTATACATGGGAAACAAGGTGTAAGTGAACTTTGAGGAGAGGATTTTCAGTATCCTCCAGTTCAAGCATAGGAGACAGTATGTGTAACAGACATACCCACAAACTTCTCATGAATGTAAAATAAAAGAACACAGTGGAGCTAAGATTATAATATTGAGTTTAGAAAGCTCTATGTATTTTCAGTTCAACTCTTGACTCCTTGAAGTGTAGAATTTGCAGTTCAAGTATTTTTCTGGAAGTTGTCTCTAAAACAGAGTGTCACAACTCTAGGTTCTAGCTTCCAGGTATTGAGGTGTTCTACTTCTTGTGTTGACATAGAGTTGATGAAGAATAGAAAGCATATGTGAGTTTTCTCTAATAGATCTCTGTGATGTTCTTGGGTTCACAATGTAATTTTTGAATGGTTCTTATTTGATCTAGCGAGTAAGCTCCTTCTCATGCATTCATCTGCTTTTTTATGCTTCTCATACTCTTATTTCTTCCTCAATCTTCTCTTTTATATTTGAGATTCAACAATGGGAATAAGTAAACCACATGCGTTCCTCCTCGTACCTCGTACTGTACCCAGATACAGTCTCTTGATATGTCTACAATCAGCATTAATTAATGTTAGAAGCATTAAATTTACCAAATATGACCATTATAATAACCTTAAGAATTTAAAAAAGTATGGAGTAGAAGGGTAAGAATCGGTATACTGGTAATGGTAGCCTTCTCAAGAGTCGGCTTCAACAGTAGGTGTGCATCGGTAGCCTTCATAGGTAGCCTTCAACGGTAACCTTCAGTAGTAACCTTCTCAACGGTAACATTTCATCATTAACCTTCATCAGTGACCTTCATTGGTGACCTTTCATCAGTGACCTTCCATCGGTGACCTTTATCGTCGACCTTGATTGGTGACCTTTCATTGGTGACCTTGCATTGGTGACCTTAATCGGTGACCTTCATCAGTGACCTTGCATCGGTGAACTTCATCAGTGACCTTCATTGATGACCTTTCATCGATGACCTTTCATCGGTGAAATTTTCACCGGTGACCTTCGCATTCGTGACCTTTTCATCAGTAACCTTTGCATCAGTGACCTTTTCATCGATGAACTTTGCATCGGTGACCTTTTCATCGGTGACCTTTGCATCGGTGACCTTTTCATCGGTGACCTCTATATCGGTAACTTTTTTACTAAGATAAATTTTTCACTATAAACTGAAACAAGAGATTAGTGAGATTAAAATTACATGGTTATTACTTGATAAAAACATGAAATATTAATGAAACATGATTATCATAAAATAGAAACATGATTATTACATACATGAAACATGATTTGGGATTATCAAAATAGCTGAGTCCAACAAATGTTATGAAAAACATAAAAGTGGGCCTACTCCCAATCTGTAATAGTGATTGTGACAACATTTATTCTAGAAGTTACAAAACTGATATATCTCCTGCCTAGAAATAGTGCAAGAAGCTAGAGAAAGAAAAGTTTATTTTTTACCCTTCAGTGGTGCCAACTCTTCTCATATTCCCATGTCAATCATGTTCATCTTAGAATTAATTTCATCCTTTGTTTTTATAGATTCATTTAGTAACATTCCAATGACACAATCACATACATTTTTTTAAAATTCATAAAATAAAGAAAATTTTTAGCATACAAATAATTCTGGTATGGAAATTCAAAAAAATATCTCTTTTTCCAACCATTTTTTCTAAGTTTTTTTTTTTGAAAAATGTTTACCAAAATTTGATTCCATATCTTATACCTTCTCAAATAGCTGATCACCTCTCAATGGAGATGGTTTTGTACGTTATTTTGAACTCTCATCGAATGACATCATCCAAGATCAGTACTTATGTGACTGGGTAAAAATATACAATGTCCTAGAAACACAGTCTTCGATGAATGTTTCAATCTAATTGATTTTGTACCTTGTTAACAAATGGTACACCCAAGAGTTCCTTTAATGTTGTATCCTAATAAATTTCTATAAGTTATAAATTCATTTATCATCCAGTATAACATGACTCTCGACATGAAATATTTATTTCTGTAAGCATCATATAACATAACACCTGAATCTAATAATAATTTAAAATCTTCGATCGATGGATCCAAATAAACATAAATATAAACAGGTATCGATAGCCACATAAAAAACCCAAGGAGAATCAAACACTACCTCTAGTATACCCCAAACCACCGTAAACATAGATTAATAGATATTGGTGGGAAGGCAGCTCTGGTGACCCACAAAACTCCATGGTACTAGGTAGAATCACTCAACACTGCCCACAACAAAACACAACATGATACGAGTAAAAATAATGAGATTAAAAAATAAAATAAATATAAAAAAATATAATCAAACCACAATGGAACAGTATCTTGAAATAATACCTCACTGATAAAGATAATAAAATTTATATAGGATAAAGAAATAAGAAACATAAGAATTTAATGTGGTTCATACCCCTTTGTTCTACTCTATGGTGAGAACACCACCCACACCCCTTTTTATTATTATTAAGAAAAGAAAACTATGAAATATTACAATATAAAATATAATAAAGGAATAATATCAATAGGCTATACTATAAGAATGACCTGAAGTTTAAATGTGTAGGGAACAACAATATGAAAAGAAAAACTAGGGCATATATGAGAAGGGTCAAAACTAGTGAGTCAGATAGTAATGGAAACAAACAGTCAAGAATGAAGCCCCAACATCATGAAACTAAAGATCTAAAATAAGGTAGGTTCGCACCATTACTAGTAAAGATCTAAAACATGGTATAGGTCGGGGTAAAGACCAAGATGGAATATTATCTCGATTAAATAGGAGAAGAAATAATCACATGCCTTAGATGTTGTGAGGATCAGTTCATCGAGAAGCTTGATGAAGAGCGGTGATGAGAGTTTGGTTTTGAAAAATATTGAAGGCGTGATGGAGGAGGACTCTGTTAGGGTTCTATTTAAAACATTAGATAAGTCTTTTATCGGAACTTTTTTTAAAGAGGTTATAAAGATATGTTTTAATGGCACCAAAATAGTAAGTCACTACACCAAAATTATACTTTAGTGGTGGTTTATTAAACCACTTCTAATTTTTCTTTAAATAATTTAGGTGTGGTTTATTAAAAAATACTGGTAAATATTTTATTTTTTCAATCACATGACACTTCTCCCCCGAACCCCACACACCCATGACCCCCACGACCCCCCACCCCTGACCCCCTCGGATCCCCGAAGCCCTACCCCCACTGGTCCTAACCCTCTCCGCCCCTCATCGTGTGTTATCTCCCTCGGCTCCCCTTGCTGCTGATCTCTGCCAGTCCCGAACTAGCTGCTTGCCTCCCCTCTCCACCAGTCCCAACATAGCACCTCACCGTCCCTCACTTTCGGTCCCAACCTAGCTTCTCACTTCCCCTCTCCTCTAGTCGCAAACTAGAACCTCCTCGCCCCTCACCACTGATAGTTTTTCAATTACTATTTCATGTGGATGTTTAAGAATTTAAATGGAAATAGATTTGGATGAAAATGATAATGTTTAAGTTCTGAAAGTGTGGTATGATATCAATAAGATAGTGTTTATAGGATGAACTCCTCATAGGGATGAGTCTTAGAGTGATGTGTTTGGGTCTTGAATTGTCAAGTATGCTAAATTGGTTGAACTTAAATCTGTGTTTGACATTGTGTTGAGTAAAACTTTGTGATAGGATTCGGAATGATAAATATTTAATTAATTGAAGACAATTATTTGTTCTTAAATAGAGTAATTGTAATTTAATGAATATTTTTTATATAAAAATTATGAATTTGAATTTGATGATTTAAAATGGGAATTATTTTGGGAATCTCATGATATATAGAGTTTTGTAAATATTAGTAATTATATTTGGTGTCTCGGGTGTTGAATTAATGATATTTGGTTATATCATGGTTGGGTAAAAAGATATAACAAGAATGTTTGGATAAATGTAATATTATTTTCTGAATTCTTATTATTAAAGTATAAGATTGGAAGATTGTGTTTATAACTATTGTTTTTTGAGAATAATAAATGGGGATAATGTTTTTTATTAAAATTAGTGGGGATGTTTGGCATGGGATTGTGTGTTAAACTTGTGTAAATGTTCATTGATTATCTTTAGGAATAATATCTTGATTTTGATATATGAAGTAATAAATGATATTCTTTGTGATGGATAAAGGGGGATTTAATTAAAACATCAATTCTAGAAACGCATGGAAATAAGGGGAAAATGAGCATGTATGAATAAACTAAATAATTTGAATTATAATGGAATTAAAGGTGTATCGAGTGATGGATGAGTGCTTGTGTTATCATGCTCTAATGATGAATTTCTTGATGTTTCAATGAGTATTGTGTTGAAATTAAAGTGGTGATTTTATGGTAATGTGATATGTTCATGTTATTTTGTAATGTATATTTCCTGACTTTCTTTTGTAGGGGAAATCCTTGATCTAGGATATGATTTAACCATGATTTTGGTTATGATGTGGGTTATGCCTTATGATATGCTATATTGAGATTTTTTGTGAGTTCGGCAACAGGAGGATTAGGCCATAGGTTTGGCTATTCCATGGGTTCAATAACTGGAGGATTTTTCTTTTTACTTGGCATAACTATTATTTTTAACCACTTAATAATAAATCTCCACATAGTTCCTCATTTCCATGAATCTATAGAACACCCCCTTCATATCAAAGACTTTAATGTAAACAAATTCATCCCATTTCACATAAGTTATCTAAAATTTAAAAAACAAATTGTCAAACTATAGAATGAATATACATGTTATGACTTAAGTAGTGAGGGAGAATGGCACTACTCCTTGTTCTTCATGGGGATATTGGAGAGTGACTATTTTAGGTACAAATTTAAATATGAATAAATTTATTGCACTTTTTTATACTACTAAATATTTTATCATAAAATATGGAAACAATGCTACTATGGAGAAAAATATGAAAAGTTCAGATGTATGGAATATAACCGGCCTAAATATATTTTTCCTATTTGATTCCTTTGGGGTCTCTATATAGGATGTCATCGGATTACTTAGCCATATTCTAGGTCAGCTGGTGGTGGAGCTGGTTACCCTTCCTATTATGTATGATGATTGGAGGCATATGCCTTCATTTTGAAAAAATGAAGTTTTTGATTCACAAATAAAGGTAATTTTAATACATTATGGTGTAATTTAACGTCATTATGTTGTTAAATGCTAATATTTTCAAAATTAATCTTTTTGTACATATTTTTTTCCACTTCACCATTGCTGATCTGCTAGCACGAAAGTGGAAATTGAAATTTTGGGCAAGAAAGGAAAGATTTTAAATGGAGATTATGGAATGAAGTCAACAATGCTTCATTGAACTTACAAAAAATGTATAACAAGGTACCCAATGGGGTACCTAGATAATAATGGAATGTTTTTATTGATAGGTATTGTGAAGAGAAGAACATGGTATTTAAATATATATTATTATATTAATCTCATTTTACATTGATACATGCATATGAAAAGGATATTACATTGCATACATTACTATTAAATTATATTTTATTTATTTCTGGGTCTTTCAAGGAATAATGCATTTAGTTGGGATATGAAAATCATCCCTCGCACTACGGGGTCAAATAGTTTTTCTAAAAGCTGATCGACTCTGGTAAACTTTTCATTAGTTTAAATATTTATTAGAAAATATTATCTGTTTAATAAATTAAATTGTTGATTTATCTTTTTTTAATGCACTCACAAAGTTTAGGCTACTATACATCCCAAACAGAAGTGTGGTTGGATGTTCACTAAAAATATTGTGGGGGTTTTGTTAATGATCCTTCCAAAGAAGTTGGGGTATGAATTCCTTTTTCATTATAGTAACTTATTATCAGTTGTTTCTATGTTAATATATATTGATTCTAATATGACTAATATTTTATTTATATGTAAAAATTAAAGAACTATGAGATGCCAATCCCGCGCACTCCTACTCAGTCTCCCAGCATGACCTAGTTGGTTAATTCTTTAGGAATGAGAATCCTCAATGAGTGTGTGGGATGGGTTTGGGACCAGTACCATTTGAGGTCTTTGGCAGGAAAATGGGGATTGCATGTGCATATACTCTAGGTTGTAGTAGCTCCCAACCCTAAGATACTCATAGAAAGTCTGATTCTATACAAAACAAAATTCAAGAACAAGGGGTTGTGATATCCATTTTGAAGAAAGTGTTTCTTGATTTATATTATAAGACGACCAAATCTATCCTCGGGGATTTTGTAGCAATGACTGGTGGTGAGAAGGTAAATCACACAATGTAAAAATCATTTAGTTTAAAAAAAATTGATTTTAAGTTTAAATATAAATCTACAAAATTGTTTAATTTTCAACATAATTGTCTTACAGGTGCCGATAGCAGGAAGTAGAGATAGACATGGAGAGGGTGATGAGTAGAGTTCATCATTGTGAAATGATTAGTTGAGAGGGTTTGTTCATGTATTAGTATGTCCAATGTGTGTATTTTGTATCTTTTTCTTATATTTTAGATCGGATAGGGACAACGGGTTCCCTATGTATGTGTTTTATAACCATGTTTGGTGGTCAGACTTAGGGATCTTGAGTTGGGAACTCCTCTTCTTTTTTTTCAATTGTTTCTAAATGGGGACCTACTTTCTTTATTCTTGGTTAGGAATGTATTTTACCCTTTTTCTTTCTTAGATATTTATCTATCTCATTCTGATGTATTTTCTAGAGGTTAATACATGAATTTTTACACCATAGTGGTTTTATTTTATTATACCTATGAACTATTTCATGTATTTGAGTGTGTGTGTGTGCGTGTGTGTTCATGTACAATAGGATAAAGCCTCCCACTTCAATGATATTCTTACTTTGTGCTTGTCTCTATCCCTTCACCTATAGGGGTGAACATGTGGTGTCACTCTCAGCTTACTGGTGTCCCAAGTAGAGCCCCAATAGGTCAAGTCATGGCACAAAACCCCATGATTTTCTCTAAGACTGTAATCTCTATTTAACCCCATCCATTATAGGAAAGTATATACCCTTTTCAAAATCTCACATCACAACCCAGTCCTACTGACCAAGTATTTTTCTATGTTATTTCGCACCAAACTAAGGTCCTATATCACTTATCCATATAATGATATCTAAAGATTATAACATATAGGATAACCCCTATCTATTATATCTCAATCTTGATGTGTTGGGTGATCTCCCTTTTGTGAGATTTTTGTGCTCTATTTGTTCATGGACCTTATTTTTTTATCTTTGTCTTGTTGGTCTTGGATAGGCCATGGGGATGTAATCGGGTAACTTGAACTGTGTGGATTCTAGTTCGACTAGGCATATAAAGACATCAATATTGTTTTTCATGATCTCATCAAGGGTGGGATCAGTGTTGTAAGTCCAAGGATTTCATAATGTATTTACCCATTATATAAATCCAAGTCAGTTTTAATCTCTCTTGTGTAAGTTTATATCATTTATGGATATTTATGGTGATTTCTCTTTTGTTTTCTTCAGGTTTTTTTGGGTGTATCTTCCCTTTGAGGATTCAAATTTTTATCATAGATGGTTCTTTATGGATAGTGATCATGATATCTTATTTGGGTTGTAGGGATGTATTGTTGGAACATTTTTACTTAATATTCAACCATTTTTGTGAGATTTTTAATGGTAGGGAGACTTGTGATAGTTAAATCATATCATATTCATTATGATTTTATCCTGGATATTCCATTTTGTTTTTTATATGCCATCTATTCTTCTTTTGGTTCACTTCTTGCTTGAATTCTTGTTAATTCAATATGAAATTTGGCTAAGAATTTCTTATTGGTTTTGAGTCATAAATGACCCTTTTGATGAAAATGGTATTCATGATGGATGGTTTCATGTGCTACTTAAATTCTTGTTTATTCTTGTGTTGTTCTGCCTACAGGTTATGGGGCTACAGAATCTGTAACCTGCTATTTTTTGTAAATCATGTTTTAGTGGCAGTTTAAACCACTAGTAGATATAAATTTTTTTTACGGTGGTTTAAACCACCACTATATGTTGGTATTTTTTGGGCGGTGGTTAAAACTGCTGCTAAATATGGTAAACTTTTATTTAGAAATAGTTTTATCCATTTTAGTGGTGTTCTTTTGGGGTGGAAACTTTTGAATATAGCGGCATTTTTAAACCACCGATAAATTTCCCTTATTTTTTACAAGAAAAAATGACGCTAAAGATGAAAAATCAACCACAAAATACTCAGACTATGACATTTTTGAGAAACAACTGCATGTTGAATGCCGATGCTAATTTTAGTGGTGGTTTTCTAAAACCATCATAGAAGCATGTAGCGGCGGTTTAAACCACCGCTATATCAATTTTAGAGTTGTGAGAACCTTGTTTACAGAAACTCCCTTTTAAACAACCTAGAGTCATGGCCTAGTCTATTATAGGAGGCCAACCTAGTCTACTTACCTGAATTTTGATTGGGATTCACAACCATAACTTCCTTTTAGGTTATGTAATAACCATAGAAATATAGAAATTTATTTTTTTTATAGGGGAAATCATAAACCAAACATAAAGAAAAATAAATTGAATGAAAAATATTACATGAATAAAGAAATTATAAAATAGTCATAAATTTCAATGAAGTTGAAGTGTTATGGTCATTGGATAATTGGAATGAACAAATGTTAATGTTAAAGCCCCTTTATGATCACAGCTAGAGAAAATAAGTCACAGAATATCAAGAACAATTGAGAGTAGTAAGAATGTCAAATATGTGTCACAAGTAATCTGTAGAAAAATTTGTACTGGTGTTGTTTTATTTCTTGGAAAAATATAGCAAATCATTAAAACAAATCTCCTCTTGGATAATGTATATGTCCAATATTTTCATGACACTTTTCAGAGAATAATAGTGAAATAATATGACATTTACCTTTTTTTGTTAAAGTCGTTCTGAAAATAGAGTACAATCGAGCTTTATAATTCTTAATCAAATGTTAAAATAAGACATTTAATATTTTAAGTAAAAAAATTAAAATAAAAGTTATAAAAAGTGTATAAAATTTTCATTTGTAAATTAGAATAATTATCTGAATGATATTTTGGAATATAGAGGTGGTAAAAACTATAGAGAAACAGAGCATCCCATGAGTTTCAAACTGCATTTATATGTGTACATAAAAATAATGATACAATTGTTTTTTACACTCTTTTACAATATTATATCAACAAAAAAATTAACAAATGAATTATTTTAATAAAATCAATTGAAAAAAGAAATAAAAAATATTAGAAACAAAAATTTAGTTAATGGTGGATCATTGATCTATCACTGAAACAGTGAGTGTTGGATTATTTTTGTTATCGCTAAAAATATATAGTGGTGGATTAATTTTTCTTCCACTGAAAACAAAGAGTGGTGGCATAATTTTGCTACCATGAAAAATATATAGCAGTGATTTAATTTTTCTACCACTAAAAAATAGAGAGCGGTGGCAGTCTAATAGTGTCATAATATAGTAAATTCTACCATTTCACTTATAAGAAAAAAATTAAAAAAATCCAACCAAAACTAAAAAATATTTCCAAGATACTAAGCAACCAAAGGAATCAGGAGGAGCAAAAAAAAATTCTACCATTAGATGTAAAATGGTGACTCATGACCTACCATTTAAGATGTCCAATGATGACTCACTAAAATCACTTTCCAACCAATAGGATGAAACAAAAGATAAATAATATTCTAAAAAAATCAGAAAACAAATTAAAACAAAAAGAATCCTACTGCACCCAATTGAAGAAGGAGAAGAGTTCCAATTGGAGCTTGAAGAAGATTTTTACAAGCCTTTTTAAATAAGAAAGAAATAACAATTGGTGGGTAAAAATTACCCACTGTTGAAGTCCAATGGTGAGTTAAAATGACTCATATTTGATGTACTACGGTGACTCCTAACTCACCATTATTATCCAAATGTGGATCATGACTCACTATTGGTGATTGAGAGTGGTACATGACTCACTGTTGTAGATTTACAATGGTGACTCGTGACTCACTGTTGAAATGTAATGGCATCACCGTCGAGTAACCATCAAAGGAAACTCTGAACCTGTGAAGCAAGACGAGTCAAGGTGAGCAGTGGGAAAGCTTAAATACGTTATGTAGAGTTGAACAAAACCTTTAGGAAGAAGATTATGAACAAAATATCATCTATGTTATTCAAACTTCTTGCATATAGAAGAAAAACTTTCAAACTATTAAAAACAGGTTTGGTTTGATCGCTAAAACTTTAGCCTAAAGAGCTCTAGCATACAAGATCTCACTATAGATGTTCTATAAAACTAAAGCAACAATATGATAGAAATTTGAAAGGAATAGAATCATGGGAGTTCAAAAATGAGCATGGGATAAAAATAAAGATCAAATGGCTATGAAAAAATGATCTGATGGACACCCGTCTGTCATTTTTTTTAAAGATGGGTGAATAGTGAACTTAGAATGTCGTCCCAAATTGGTTTGGAGATACAGCGGGCATGCGGTATAACATACAAGTGGTGTTGATCCTTAGTTTTATCTAAATACCAGGAATCATCCTAGGTTAAAATTTTCATACACATAGGCCTATGGCCCAATGGATGACCTAGTATAACCCATGCGCTTAAGAATAAGCTCAATGGTCCATATACATAGGCCTATACACATTGAGCATGCACTATGCATATCAGGTACTCCAGCCTCCTTGTGGGCTTCCTGTGGCTGGCCTACCTAGGTGGTTGACCTAATGGGTCCCCTAAGAGGTTGAGGGATAGCCTTAGTGGCTCATAAGGATGGCCTATATTTTTTACATAATCAATCAAAAAAATATTAATCATAAGTAAAAAAATAGAACAAACATTTAAGTATCATTAAAACATGAAGAGAATAAAAATAATTATGTAAATATTATTAGAACTTGTAATCAAAAATTATTAATTAATTAAAAGACTTTAGAAAATAATAAACTTTAGAATTTAATAAAATGTTAATAAATAGTAATTTATAAAAACAAATAAAAGTTCTAAAGTATTTAAAAACAATTTCAAATACTAACACATGTGTGCTAATGAAATTAGAATGTAATTACTTATTATTAGTGATATAATTGGTTTGCTTGACCAAAGTGATTTTCATACTTGTAACTTTTGAATAAATGAAAATATAGTAGTGTTCTACCCGGAATGTTTAATGCAGAGGAGAATGAAAAGGAAATTTCATTATCATGAGTGCAATATCCTTGTTGAGTACATGATCATAGTACCTGAGTGAATAATCCTTTTTAACGAATACACTTCTTTATGATATCTGTGAAAATTAACAAAATAAGTATAAAAAAAATAAGTAAAAAATTTTGATAAAATTGTGAGAAAATAAACTAAATAAGTAGTAGGAAGTCGCAACTTCATGATATATGTGTGAATTCTGACACTGAGTATGCTTCCCGTTCATTTCTAAACAAATCTATTTCCTCTTATGAATTCATGCACTTTCAACAGTCCCATTAGTATTGGAAAAATATAAATACACGGTGGATTAATAAATATTTTAAATGAAATTGTAATTATCTTAAAAAATACCTCTTTAGGGATGCTAGTTTGTTGATGGTATATGATATATTTCATAAATTTGACAACATAATAACCATAATCTTTTCCATTGGTTTGTTTCAAACACTACATAAACACTGAATAAAAATAAGTAATTTTTTTTATATATGTTTTGATAGAGAAATCTTATTATATATACCCTAATAATTTTTTACTTGTAGAAGTAGATTGGCTCCTTATACCCATGGATTTTCCTCATGCCATGATTTTGATGATATTTAAATATTTCTCTATCATAAAAAATATCATTGAAACATAATATAAAATATATAACTTTAATTTTAGTTCTAAAGCATTGCACGTAGTGTATTATAAATTGATAAACATCATCATGTGTGGTCGGTTTGTTTAGTATCCATACAATGAATCTAGAAAATAAATCTTTAAAATATCCAAATAGACTACAATGAGAAACAAATTCTTCCTAAAAAATAAAAAGGAATAAGAAATGAAAGGAATAAAAATATATTTGATATGATTAAATTGTAGATTTTTACCCCTGTATCATTGGTAATAAGAATAGCCTATCATCTGTAAGTTTTATTTCACACTATGTCTAGTTTTTTCACTATTCCATCAATTTGATTTGAATCCAATGAGGTTTCTTTTGTGTAAGTGATGTGAGGAATATTGATTCCATATTTCCATTCATGGGGTTTTCTAATCAAATAGTGTTGATATATACACCTACAAAAAATATGAATTGTATTTAGTCATAATTAACATATTAGATCAGATATTGGAAAAACAAATCATGAAAACACACTTCATGTATACATTTATAACTGAGACTCCAAGACATTCATACTTCAGGATTTCATTTACGGTGTCAATGTCAATATAGTCTGTAATGGCCTCTCCATACATTTGTTCTTCAAAATCAATTGTGACACTACTATCACTTTGTAACCTTGTATCTTCATGAATATTTAATGCTAGTAAATTTAAAAATTGAATGGGTGGGGTAAAGGTGATTTATGAATATATTTTTGATTTTTCGGTTGATCCTTTAGATCATTTTTATTCCACCTTCCCTTTCACCCCCATTCTTTTTATTTATCTATAAAAAAATTCATCGATTCAGACTTTTTTTCATTAATTTTTCAAGGTTTTTCATGAAAAATAAATTGAAAATGAATACCTCCTTATTGACATGTTTTTTACAAGATCTAATCATTATACTATGAATGTTCCAATAGCTTGCTAGACCATATGAATAAATGTATCATCAAGTTTAACGGGTATCTCAATGCTCGGCTCATGATCTACATCAAAATCCAATCTCACATGACCTATTTAAAGTTATCTACTGTGTAAAATATCTTCTTGGATATTGAAAATGGTATCCCACGTAACAAGGTGATGGGTGGGTGTAGGTAGATATACATCACAATCATTTTCTCCCTATATAATATCAGTATAGGAAAGGAATAGATGTTTTCCTAATTTCCATTTCATAGAATCAATTATGAGAATATTGATTACCTCATCTAAGACAGATTTTTAAGGAGAATGGCTCGCCTCAAAGCTGCTGGGGGTGGGGGATATTCATGCAGTGGTTGTTCTTGTTTTGTTTATTCAATTTGATTATTTCCCACAACATTTTATAGAAACTATTATTACTAATTAAATTTTCCTTCAAAAGAATCTAATCATGCCTACAACTCTTCTATTTTCTTATCTTTATCCCTCTGTTCATTTCTTTTCTCAAAATATGTTTAGGGTGTCACCCCAAAACCTACACCTCTAACATTACCATACTGTTCTAGAAACTTCAATGCCACTTATAGTAGTTGTTCATATAGTACATTTGATAATGATTCTTATGTCTAAGTTGGATAAAAAATATAGGAAAATAATTAATCATTGTTTTTTAATACCGGTTTAAAGAAAAACACATATTTATTATGACATACTTACACATTCCTACACTTTTTGTGTGTTTTTATCTATTAGTATCCCTTATTTATTTTCACATGACTCCGTCCATAGCACATGACATGGGATGGAAGTGGTTTTAAATTTGGATTCATCAATATACATATAAATAAAGGAACATAATTATGTTGTTGTTTCATGTCACATAAAAGTATTACGGTAGATTTAAAATACGTGCCAATATTTTTTCAAGTTAATCTTACCTCGTCCTTTCTTTATGGTAGGGGCTCATTGGTTTTATTTCCCGTTACTTATTTTTATCACTTAGTTTTTGTTTAATAAATTAATAATTATTAATCAAAGTGATTAATATATGCATTTTTAAACAATGTATTAATAGTCATAGTGTACCTAAAAAAGATGTCTCTGCATGTCAACCAATAAATTTATCCTACTCTTCTTGGATTTTTATGTGTGCATACATCTACGGTGGGTGTAAGTTATTTTTCCTTCAGTTTCTTTGAGATGAAACTTTATAAGAATTGTTTGAAATCCTTTTTGATCCTTTCTATAAAGAATTAATACAAATTTCATTCAGGATTCATTAACTATAAATTCACTTTACAAAGGATAATGAAGGGTAAGTCAGTGTTTCATTATTTTATTTTTTAGTAAAATAAAGAAATTATATCATAATGTTACCCTAATATCTTCCCAAATCAATGTCATAATCATGGGCACAACATTATGTCATGAATTTATATCAATCATAATGCACTACCAAGTGGTGAGCCCAATGTAACTGTTGAACATGGCCATGTTGGGGTTAACAATCTAGTTGTGTTAATTCCATCCAACCTCAAATTTTATGCCTTTGCATTTCACTTTATTAATTTTTTCTACCACCATCATGTTATGAAACTCTTTCTTTTCCTGGGGCACTGGTTGTTCACCGTCTACCATTTCCCTGGGTTCAGCATCCTCAATATGTTGTTCTTATGGATTAGTAGCATTGACGTGTGCATAATGTTTTTGTTCCTATGCATTAGGAGCCCTAGTGGGTTAAGAAACCTATTTTTCCTTGGGATTTATAGCATCGACACATACATAATTCATTATCTACAGACATGGTAGAACATTTAATTTAAATTATATAAATGTAGAAGTGAACAGATAATTATATGAGGTACCACAATATATATTACAAAAATATATATAATCGAAATATTGAACTCTCTTTTTTTAAAGGTTTAATGGATTTGAACCCTCTATCAAGTATCTAAATCCCTTCATTTTAGTCTCCTCTAAAATAAAAAACACCATCTACATTGGGACCACTCTGAAATGATTGGGATGTCTAAATAAAAGGGTCATCCTCGGTTGAATTTTTATCTGACCCTTCAGTAGTTTTGGTTGATATCACAAAAATTGACCACTTTCGGTTTCTAGAATTTAGAACAGAAAATACTTATACTACCTATGATTCCATTATAAATGGTTTGTATTTATACCCTTCATTACTAAAATACTCTTTTACAAATCCCAATTCATCTATTTTAATAGAATTCCTATTATCAACCTATTTACATTAAAAAATAAGCACTTGGAATATTGTATAATCCAACTCCCATATTTATTTGTTGATGCCAAAGTATGACATAGTCATATAAATTGGATTTCTTTCCTTGGTTCCAGATATATGCGTCACTTCATCCCCAAGTGTAACTCCACTATTTTTCATGGCACTGCATTCATCATGTTCATTTGTATAGAACGTATAACAAATAATTACATAATCATTATAATATAATACATGCACACTTGGTCCTCTAACTATCCATAAAATTCTTTTTAAAATTGAATTTGGATTTTCAGTTGAATCCTTAAAAATATAGTCTAGAAACCATCCTATAAAATGTTTATTATATGTATTTGATATCCATATTTTATCCCTCGATTGATTCAAATGATTAAGAATTTATTTTTGGTTCTCAACATATGGGGAAACCTATAAACTATTATGAAAAACATAAAGGCGGGCCTACTCCCAATCTGTAATAGTGATTATAAAAAAAATTATTCTACAAGTTACAAAACTCGTATCTATCCTTCCTAGAAAGAGTGCAAGAATATGGAAGAATAAAATCCTATTTTTCACCCTTCACTGGTACCAACACTTCTCATATTACCATGTCAATCATGTCCAACCTAGGATTAATTTCATACTTTGTTTTTATGGTTTCATTTAGTAATATTCCAATGACATTATCACATAAATTTTTTTCAACATGCATAAAATCAAGAAAATATATAATGTACAAACAATTCCAGTATGGTAATTAAAAAAAACATATATCTTTTTTCAACCATTTTTATAATATTTTTTTGAAAAAGGTTTACCAAAAGTCATGTCCATATCTTTTACTTTCTCAAACAGTTGGTCACCTCTTAGTGGAGATGGTGTTGTATGTTCTTATGAACTCCCATAGAATGATGTTATCCAAGATTGGTACTTATGTCACTGGGTAGAAATCTACAATGTCTTATAAACACAATCTTTGATAAATGTTTCAAACTAATTAATTATGTACCTTGTTAACAAATGGTACACCCTGGAGTACCTTTAATGTTATATCCAAATAAATTTCTATAAGCAATAAATTAATTTATCATCCCATACAATATGACTCTCAATGTGGAATATTCATTTTCATAGGCATCATATAACATAACACATGAATCAAACAATAATTTCAAATCTTCGATCAATAGAGACAAATAAACATCAATATCAACAGGGATTGGTATCCATATAAAAAACCCAAGGATAATTGAACACTGCCTCCAGTATACCACAAACCACTATAAACTTAGATTAATAGATCTTGGTGGGAGGGCAGCTCTGGTGACCCACAAAACTCTACATTAAGAGGTAGAATCACTCGACACCACCCATAATAAAACACAACATGATATAAGTAAAAATAATTAGCTTCAAAAATAAAAGAAATATAAAAAATATATAATCAAGACATGATGGAATAGTATCATACAATAATACCTCAATGAGAAAGATAATAAAAATGATACAAGATAGAGAAATAAGAAACATGGGACTTTAATGTGGTTCAAACCCCATTTTTCTACTCCACGGCGAGAACACCACCCACACCCCTTTTTATTATTATTAAGAAAAGAAAACTATAGAAGATTATAATAGAAAATAGAAGAAATGAATAATATCAATATACTATACTAGAGGAAAGACCTAGTGTGTACACGGGTAGGGACCAAAAAGATGCAACAAAAAACTAGGGCATATATGAGAAGGGCCAAAACTATCAAGTCAGATAGTAAGGGAAACAAAGAATCGAGAATGAATCCCCAACATCATGAAACTAAAGATCTAAAATAAGGTTGGTTCACACCGTTCTGGGTAAAGATCTAAAACAAGGTAGAGGTCAGGGGGTAAAGACCAAGATGGAAGAATATATTGATTAAATAGGAGAAGAAATAATTGCATGCCTTAGATGTTGTGAGGATTTATTCATTGAGAATCTTGGTGAAGACTGGTGATGAGAGTTTAGTTCTACAAAAGCTTGAAGGTATGAGGTAGAAGGACTTTGTTAGGGTTCTATTTAAAACATCTAATAAGGCTTTTATCAATGCTTTTTTTAAAGCGCTGATAAAGATATGTTTTATCAACACTAAAATAGTAAGTGCTGGTAAAACTCAATCTTTATCAATGCTAAAAAATCCCTAATAAAGTCCCACTTTTAATAATATAATAAATATAATTAAAAAATTGAAATTTATATAATTATAAATATATATAATTAAATTTATTTATATAATTATATATATTTATTAATATATTAATATATATAATTATAAATATATTTATTATAATTTTACAATTATTTAAATATTTATTTATTTATTTATTTATATTTATAATTATATATTTAGTAATATATTAATATATATAATTATAAATATAATAAATATGTTTATTATGTTTGGTCATATGTAGTCTGTATGAGGGGGTAATTTAGTTTTCTCCAACTGCAAGTTAAGAGGGCATGATTTTCTTCAATATCAGAGTAAAAAGGGCATTGGGTCTATTCAGAATACTAGAAATCAGATTGAAGAAATTGATAAGGAGGATTGTGTCCTTACTCCAGTCATAGGAACTTCAAACCAACTAGAAGTACATAAGCATATCAATATTGAAGGACCTTCTCAGGGAGATCCTGAAGGAATTTTGCAGAAATTTGGGTGTATCGTGTCCCCCAATATTAATTTTGTTTTCTTTCCACTAGAGGAACCCCCTATTACCCAGCTAGAGTGTGATAAGCCCAATAGGTCTTGGACTGAATTAGTGGATGAGTGTCATTTTTATAAAGGAGTCTCCTTTAAATATGCCTTGTCTAAAGGAATTACTGATGAAAATGAGGAAGTGAAATCTAAGGATAGTCAAGCAGATAAAAAAAATTACACAAGAGGGTATTGATTATGATCTATGGTAGGAACAAAAAATTATGGCTTTAGGTCTCTTAAAGGGAAGTCCAAATTAGAGACAGCCATACCATGGGAAACCAAAAGGACTCCTGCCCTTGTTTAGGATTAGGTTATACAATTCCAAGCTTTGATTATAAGGTGTACGGAGGAGGTTCATGCTTCTCCTTGCCAGCTTGTCTTCTCTCGTATAGTTGATTCATCCACGGGTCCTTCGGACAACCAGGTTCACAATGAAATGGTATCTCCCTCTGTTGGTGTTGGTCATCATATGGAAGGGATAGTTGTTGGGAAACAACAATCATTGATTGCGATGGTGGGTGATGGTAAAAAGTTGGATGCTTCAAGGATTTTTTTGGGCACCTCAAGTTTACAAAATGCGGGTGTTGGGCACCTCCTATCTTCTCCAGACAGTGGAACCCAACCCATCTTGACTCCTATTTACAGTGAAATAAGAGTGAAAGTATGTCCTATGTTGTACTTAGACCATGTTCATTGTCATGAAATCTCAAGTAATGCTGCTGAAAAATCAATTATGGATAGTTATTTAGGGGCAGTGATTTCCAAGGATACTGGTAACCAGCAAATTGGCTTAGAGAAAGTAAAGACTACCACGCCTGAATCAAATACTAATCATGTGACAACTGGGTCCCAGTGACAGCACAACCACCCCGCCTTAACATTGTCGTCGGGTCCTAGCCTACCAGGTACCACCAGTTGCCCCCACAGACACATGGGGCCCACCCCAGGGTCCACCCACATGCCTGAACGGGTTATCTGACTAATGACAGTCCCCCAGGACAAAACATGTCTTTTCCAGTGTGTTTTGTCCTCACTCACACACACCCTGAGAAATTTCCTAGGAGGTCACCCATCCTGATCAATACTCCAGGTCAAGCACGTTTAACTATGGAGTTCTAATTGGGTAGGCTCCCAAAAAAAAGGTACACCTTGTTGACATGAATCATATCATTTAGTCATTTAACTATTTATCATTTGGGGGTGTTACAAATCATGTCCAACTGAAAAAAGTCAACTTGCATAGAAAGGTAAGTATATACAATCCCTTTCACTTGCTTGCATCTACAAGTAGTTAGGAAGATGAATAGATCAATCACCATTTTTCTAGAGTTGAAGAAATGAAAGATGTTATTGATGTTGGATTTCTAGATGATGGAGGCGAACAATTGATACAGGTCAAAACATGGAAAAGGGGAATACATCCTCATAGTTGGGGTGGATGCTCCTCTCACCACAGCATGAGTACTCTCTCACAAGTCACTTGACTTCTTTCTTACCATTTGTACTTAGAAACTCTCATCTTGTATATTCCTCCTCTGTCTTATTTTTATTTAATAAAGGGGTCTTCGCGCATTAACCTTTTTAGTATATATATATATATATAATTATAGTTATAAATAAATATTTATATATAATTATATATATATAATTATATATATTTATATAATTATATATATTTATATAATCATATATATATTTATTAATATATAAATATTTATATTTATTATTTAAATATATATTTATTATAATATTATAATTAATTAAATATATATTTATTTATTTATAATTATAATTATAAATAAATATATTTAAAAATATTTGTATATAATTATAAATATAATTATATATTTATATATAATTATATAACTATATATATAATAAATATATTTATTATTTAAATATATTTATTATAGTTTTATAATTATTTATATATATATATATAGTTATAAATAAATATATTTATAAATAATTTAATATAATTATTAATATATATTATAGGTGATTAGGGGTACAATTACATCGAAATACAGACACACACCTCACCCAGGCCGGTAGGCAAGTCCTAGCCACCCAAGGGATAACTCACCTATTACAATGACCCTTGTAGGCCCCATACCATATGGTCCATGAGGACCTCATGCATTATAACACGTAATCTCATATCATCCATGTCCATGTAGGCCCAACCCAAACTTGTCACTTCATTGTGCCTTCCATCATCGTCGAAGCTGCCTCCTCATCATTGTCCACCTATGCTCATCACCCAAGCATCATTGAATCCACCAGCGTTAGCATGCGCTCGTCACCCAGGCACTGTCGAATCCCCCACTGTTCACCTGTGCTTGTTGACTAGCCACCATCAAAGCTGCCTACACGTCGTCATCTACCCGCGCTCGTCACCCAAGCATCGTCGAACCCTCCGTCATCTGCCTGCACTCGTAGTCCAGGCACCGCCAAAGAAGCCTCCTCATCGTCATTCACCTGCGCTCATCACCTAGGAATAGTTGAAGTAGCCAACTTTTCATCGTCTTCCTGTGCTCGTTGCCCAGGCACCATCAAATCGTGGCTCCTCAATTTGTCATGCAGCACTACACCAGGCACTGAAATCCACCTCTATGTGATGTTGATGTCATCCCTATCAACCATGGAGGGCGATGATGTTGCCCTTCATCATGTCCCACCTATAACAGAAGATACCCATCTTACCAGCCAAAGAAGACCCCACCGCCCTGATAAATATTTGAATATAATTATATATATTTACAATAATTTTATAATTATTTAAATATATATATATATAATTATAAATAAATATATTTATAAATATTTGTATATATTTACAAATATATTTATATAATTATATATATTTACTAGGAATGGTGTGAACCATGGATTAAAATCCATGGTCCCATAAATTTATTAATAAGAAAAAGCACACTGACAGTGAAAGTGGGGGGTGGTAATGTAAACAGTTTGCAACTACATCACCACAAAACAACAATCTTCACCTTTTTTTATGTCTACCACCTAGACCTTGGAAGCCACCCTGACTTCTTGGGCATCTGCCTCTTTTCCATTATTGGAGAGCCTTTCAGCTATCATCCATGCTCAATGACTCGGCATCTTCATCATTCGTTTCAGTGTCTCCAATGGAATTTTTTACACCAGATTCATCATGATCTAAAGCAGTATCTTACAAATCAGAACTATATATATATATATATAATTATATATAATTATAAATATAATAAATATATTTATTATTTAAATAAATTTATTTATAATTTTATAGATACTTTTTTTAAACATTATATATATTTATAACTTTATAATTTACTATTTAAGTACATGTCACACATACACATGTATACATGTTATATATATATATATATATATATATATATATATATATATATATATATATATACATCCCACAAACATGTGTGTGTGTGTGTACATACACATGAAGACATG
This sequence comes from Viscum album, assembly GCA_963277665.1. Classification (NCBI taxonomy): domain Eukaryota; kingdom Viridiplantae; phylum Streptophyta; class Magnoliopsida; order Santalales; family Viscaceae; genus Viscum; species Viscum album. The sequence goes on along the minus strand of OY728155.1, from coordinate 946,546,183 downwards.
TATATGTGTATAATATCTATATATACACATGCAAAACACACACACACATAACATAATGCATACACATAGACATTGCTATAAATATGTAAGTTCAAATATCACATATTAACAATACATCATTTATATTTATATAATTTTTTGAATTATTAAAATATATATATCAATATATCATATTTATATTAATTATATACATGCATTTTGTAATTAATGTATATAAATAAACATTAATTTTTTAATATAAATATGATAATTTTATATATACTAAATAAATATATGTATAAATAAATATTATAAAATGATTCAATATATTTTTAGAATTATTAATGAATATATAAAAATAAATTAATAAATAACATTTAATAAATTAAAAAAATATTAAAAAGTGAATTTGTAACATTTACACTTACATGTGCACATGATAGACATATATGTACACATACACATCTACACATGCACACACATATACGTACACATACACATACATACATATAGTTATACATGTGCATATATTTTAAATTATTTAATATCAATATAAATATATATTTAAATAAATATATTCATTTATATATTATATAATTATTTAAATAAAATATTAATATCTTATGTTTATTTTAATTATATACAATTTTTTAAATTAATTTATATAAATATACTATTAAACATTTTGACTAATATAGATTTGATAATTTTTTATATATAAAATTATGAATATAAGATTCATTTTTTATTAAAAGTTATATAAATCTTATTTATATATTATATTTACATATATATATTTATTTTAATCTAAATATTATTTAAATATATATATAAATATATATATTAAATTACTCAATATGACCTTTATCAGCACTAAAAAAGCATTGATAAAGGTGACACTTTTATTAGTGCTAAAAATAGCTAATAAATAAGGGACCTTTATCAGCACTGGTAAATGATACCCTTTTATCAATTCTTTTTTATTACTGATAAAAGGTAACTTTATCGGTGATTTTTGCGAGCACTGCTAAAATTCCTTTCTTAATCAGCACAACATAAGGCATGATCTATGGTAGTTGGGTGAGCCTTGTCAGCTTATATGAATAGGTGTGCCCAATATATCTCTCCAATGCATTGGGTAATATTTAATGTCTTCAAAGGCAAGAAGGAGGGAGTTAAACAGGGTGGTTTCTCATATGGGTTTTACTAGTCTCTAGTTATTTATGACATGGGTTATGAAGATAATGTTCTAAGATACCGACATATTTTATTTATACTTTCTATGATTTTTTAATGATTCCTTTTATCAATATTGATATCTCATAACTCATGATTATTGATTCACATGACTCTTTCCTTTGATAAATTTTTATTCCATATCACATGTTTTATGATCCATGTTTTGATGGGCATGAATTATTTTATTTTATTCTCATAAACTTTGATTATGTCATCATACCATTATGTTTACCTTATGATCACTGATGACATTCAATTTTTAATACTTATTTTTACTCATACTAAGTTTTTTAGCTCACCCATCTTATGTTTTTCATTTCCCTAGGTTATGAAGAAATTTTATAAGTACGTTATGCCTAAAAAGTTTACTAGAGGTAGAGAACTTAGTGAAAGATGATTTAGATCTTTATGAACCATTGTTTATGTATCCAAGTTGATATGAGTCTGTCCTAATTCTCTAAAACTCTAAACCTAAAAGGTCATTGGATATATAAGTGTTCTAATATTTCAGTTTAATTTTATGTGTTTTGAAGGTTTCAAATTGAGTCATTTTTATTGGTATCAAATCCTAAAATGTAAAATTTATGTTTTAGCATAAGATCTGAAAGTACGAGTCCATGACTATTACAAGTCTCGTGGCTATAGTTGAATTTTCCACAAGTGTATTTTTCTAATAAGTTTATCTAATGTTTCAAAATAAAATCTAAGTATGGTAAGTTATATCAGAATATACACCATATTAATTACATGACCAAGGTCATACTATATCGCATAATCATGGATACTCTGAATTGTGCAGTGGATTGAAACTCAGGAAGATACCTAATTAAACTTTTAACCATGGTTCACTGAGAAATCAAATCAATCTTTAAAAGGATTGTGTAACATACTTATTATTCTACCAAAGTTTTCAAACCATCAATATTTTCATGACATTAAAATTATCATTTCATCAATCTCCAATTACTACATTTGAAAAAATGAAAGTTAAATATACTTTCTCTAAGATAATGAATACCCCTCCCAATGTCAATATATCAAGTGAAAACTTTTCTTCTCTAGGTTTTTCAAACATTTTATGTTTCTATCTAAAATTGAACACATTAGGTAATCATCCATGAAATATTTTCTAAAGAAAACAAATATTTTCATTCTCAAGTTTTATTTTCATTTTCATTATTCTTTATGTCTTTTGATTGAGTTCAACATTTGATCATGTACTTCAACTTTACAATAACACAATCGTATTCATAATCCATGTCTTTTCTATATTCTCCAATTTACTAGGATAAGTGGGTATTGTTTACTCAGTATTGTTTTACTAAATGTGAACTAATTGTACTTAGTGTTGATAATATTCTAAATCTATGGATAAGATCTAGATCTTTCGGTTTGGTTTATGAGTAAAGGATTTTTTGTGATAAAAATTTTTTGTATTGTTTTTCCTTTTATATAATTTATATAGGAGATCATTTATCTCTTATATCAATTTTGTTTAACTTTTACATCCTATATTTATTTATTACTTCTGCACTTTAAAAATTTTATAATCCTCACTCAGATTTTGTAAGAGTACATGTCTTTCTAAACATCTTTATTTTCAAAGTTATTATAAAATGAAAATTTACCCATATCATGCAATTTATACTTCTGGAATTATACTCTAAACTTTCTAAACTTATTTTAATACTATAATTAATTTTAAACTATTTTAAGAAAAGAGCTTTGTTTTTAAAAATATGTGATTCATCCATATTCAAACTAGTATATACATGAAAAAACTTAACATTTACTAAAAATATTATGTAACATCCCACCCCTCACCCATTGGATTGGGAAGAGGTGATGACATTACTAGGCCTTAGGTGACATCCCCATGACACCAAAGGTTGTCAATAAATATCTAGGTCTTCATAATAGTTGGGGGATGATTTTCCCTTTGAAAATAAAACAAACAAACCAAGGATACAATAACCCAAAAACCACTAAATGATGCATGATAACAAGGAATACAAATAAAACTAATACCAAATATAAACAAAACCAAACTATAATGAAGAACCATATCATAGTACAAAGAAGAAACCAAAACCAACCAAAATCAAAGACGCATTAGACAACAACTCAACAGCTCCCAACATGCTACATGCTCCATGTAATGTATCGAACTGGATGACATTATCTTGTGCCCTAAGACAGTGGGTCACATGACCTCAAGCGCATCTCCTTGAATGCCAGAGGCTTCCAACTAGCAGTGAGGGCCTAGGGTGTGTCTGTGGGGAGACCATTCCCTCATTATCAGAGTGTATCATAGCGGGTATAATAATAGGTAAGTAATATAAGCATATATAAATAGATGGTATTGCATAAACCGATACTATAAACCCTGGACCAATAACCTGTCAAATCAGATGTATCATAGAAATGGATAACAAATCAAGAAATAGATGATAATACTCAAAAGATGGAAACTGAATCATATAAAAATGATGATGATACATTTCATGTCTCTAGAAAGTAAAAAAAAGGTATACAAACAACTAAATATAATACATGTATCAAAATACCAAAAATACCAAAAATAGATATACCAGATAGAATCATGAGCCTCAACTCGGTCCTGTTCTACCCTACTTATAATTATATAGCACAAAGTCAAGAATTGAACTATGGGTTCTTTCCTCAATCCCTACCTACATCCATATAGTCTTTTCGGGTACCCAATGTTGACCTGAATAAGGTGTGAGATAACACTCAGTATGTCGCCACTAACGGTGTCTATAATAAATCCAGGATGTGTAAAAAAGATAAATTAGTGTACAAGTACAATACATAAATATCAATATTACAAGTTAATTTCCCATTGAAAAATTGATACAGGTGAAACTATCAATCCATCAAGGATCCCTTTAAAACAAGGGTCAAGCTCCTCCAAAAAGGTAGTTGTAAATCAAAATAAAATAACCACCATGGCCATGTCATATAACCAATATTATTTCAAGTCAACCATGACCATGTCATACAACCAAGAGTATCTTATCAACCATGGACTCACCGTATATTATAAATCATCCATCACAGCCATGCCATATAATGTAAAGTGTTAGACCCCATAGGGAAGGATCCATGGTATAGAAGATCAAGGTATCCTCATCAATTCCCATGAGCATCTCAGTAAAAAAATCAGTTTGACTTGGGTGGGGTCCAAGGATCATGTTAAGAGACTATGTCTACTGTGATCCCAAGTAAGCTAGATCCAATGGGAAGCAAGGCCCAAGGAATCCAATGAAATCAATACCTATGGATCAATCTCATCCAAGGAATACACTGCCACTATCAAGATCCATGGGAGAACCATTTATGGAATCTAATGGAATCAAGATCCAAGGTATACCAATGAAGGTATCCACTATGATTTCAAATCATTATCTCATTTCACTTATCAATTCACAACCAGTTACATTTCTTGAGTTTACCCACTCATTTCCACAATTTCTATAAAATCCATTCATACAATTGAATCAAACAACATCATGTTATCGCATGGAAAAGTAGGCAAACCTTCACCTAATATATCAATTCAAATTAATTCAATTCATATAGGGATTCCTCTTATTATGAAAGAACACACACACACCCAACGGGTGGTATAACAATAATAAAAGGTAAAATCACACCCATGTGTGGCCTAGGTTGGGGAAACAACTTCCAAAAACTCAATGGAACTAATGGGAAACCTAAATAGGTTCCATTTCATCCAAATCAATTATTCAATTAATTTAAGGGGAACCATCAGAAATTCCAGTGTGTGGAATAATGGAAACTATCACTATAAAGCACCAAATCATGTAGGAAGGGTATAGACCACCTACCGTAGGTTTTTAGTAGAGTTATCATGCTATATAGATCTCTGATTTGATCCAGATTAGAAGAAATAAAAAGAGAAAATAAAGAACATTGAAATAGGGAATATTAGATTTCACCTAAATAGTTTTTTTGATACAAATTTAAATAAATAATGGCATAATATGATTGAAAAACTCACAAGCACTAATCCAAAGAGACTAATGGTGATAGATTATGTGTTTGGATGGGGAAACTAGATCAAAATCTAGGAAATGGATTCAAAGAAGCTCTCCCAACATGAGTTTTGTCCACTTGATAAAGAAATAGAATAGTTTTAGGTTTTAATAAATTTTAAGGGAAAAAATATAATTTCACTCAAAAATTACTCGTCCACAAGGCTTGGTCTCATAGTTGGCCAAAATGTGCGCCAACTATGTGCCCTTCACTTTTTAGAGGGATACCTCACATGGTTAGTGCACACAGTTTTCTTAATTATGCACAAACCATGTCTTAGGCTCTGTTAAAAACTATATAGGACCTCACATGGGTGTGCACCCTAGTCTGCATAGTTTCCTCAAATCGTGTGGTCTCCTAAAGCCCATTGTTCAGGAATCACATGGTTATACAAACCATGTGGCCTATCCCACATGGTTTCTACTAACCATGTGGTCTACCTTGTTTTCCAAAAAAGTTAGGTTTCAGGATCTAAAAGAGCCTCGAAAACCCCCAATACACCCATGATCACATTAGGTATTCACATCAGGCCACAAACAAGCATTTATACCAAAAAAAAAGATTTGTACCTCATAGGAAAAATCATGATCTTAAAATCTTTCCCCCTTGGAGTAATTAATCCCTGAATTTCCCTCTTAAGGGTGTTCAAGAATCTCCTAAGAATAACTCCATCCACTGAGCATGCACATTGTCCTCCCGCTCCTAAGTCTCTTCATGTAAACAATCGTACTTCCATATCACTCATAATTGAGTAAATGGCCGACCTCAAAGAACCTTCATGATCCTATCAATAACATGTATAGGATACTTCTTCAAGGACACATCTTCCTATAACTCCACCTCATCTGGATGCAGAGTGTGATATGGTTCTGAGTGATAATGGTGAAGCCAATATACAAAGAAGATTCCATGAATAGCATGATACCATTGGGGTAACTACAACCGATAGGCTACCATCCCAACTCTCTCTAGAATCTCAAATGGACCAACATATCATGGTGAAAGATTACCCTATATCTTAATCCATATGTGTCCCAACCTTGGTGATATAGGTAAAAAGACCTTAACCCTAACCTCAAACTCTAGAGGCTGTTAATGGGGATTGGAATAATATTTCTGTCGATATTATTCATTAGTCATCCACTTTCTGATCAATTAGACCTGCTCAGAAATTTCTTGTATGAGAAGAAGTCCCAGTAAAGATACCTCACCTACCTCTAGCTAGTACAGGGGAGATAGGAATGTCCTACCATACAAGCCTCATGATGTGTCATCTGTATAGTCACCTGATAGATGTTATTGTATGTGAAATCAAAATGGGGTATATTCCTCTCCCAAGATCCCCTAAAATCTAAGAAGCATGATCATATTATGTCCTCAATCACCTAAATTGTATTCTCTGACTAGCCATCAGTCTGAGGGTGGTATGTTGTGATCATAATCATCTGTGCACTCAATGGTCTCTATAAAATCTACCAGAAACAATTTTTAAATTGGTAATCCATATCTAAAATTATAGTAAGAGGGACCCTGTGAATTAATACTATTTCAAAAATATAAAACCACTCAAACTCATCAACTAATAAGGTCTCCTTGATCAGCAGGAAATGATAAAACTTCATGATCCTATCAACAAAAACCCACATTGCAACACTACCTCAAGTAAATCTTCACAAAAAAATCATGAAATCTATCACAACATCATCCCATTTCCACTCAGGAATGGGTAAATACTATTTAAGATCATCTGGTCACTAATATTCTACCTTCACCTGCTGACAAGTGGAACACCTCGTAATGAAACCAGCTACCTCACACTTCATCCCTGGCCACCAATACTGATGATGTAAAAACTAATACATCTTGGTAATGCAAGGATGTAGTTCCCAAACTGAGGCATGAAACTCTCACATTATCTCCTTATGTATGTCCACTGGAACCCAAATGCGACCATAGATACATGTAATTTCATCCTCGCATATAGTCTAACCAGGATGTGGGTCCTCACCTACCACACTCTCCCATAGAACTAGGCCCTCATAATATGATAGCTACCTCATCCTCACTCTATTCAGAAGGTTAGAGTTCATAGCTAAGGATGAAATAATTTTTTCCCCTAACCATCATGTACCTCCAAGTTATCTCAAATAATAAGTCCATAAGTTGTCACTCGCTACTGGACTCCTGTACTACCTGTATCTGAGTCCTACTCTATGCATAATCCATTGCATTTCCATTTCTAGTCATATAGGAAAGCTTAAATTCAAAATATTATAGGTACTCAACCCACCTTCATTGCCTCAAATTAAGATCACACTATAGGAATATGTACTTGAGGATTTTTTGGTTGTTTTACACCAAAAAATGATCTCCTGGTAGATAATGCCTCCAATAGTGAAAATCATGAACAACTATATCTAAATCAATATCTTTTATCGAGTAAATCATGTCATGTGTCCGCAACTGCCAAGACCCATATGCTACGACTCTATACCCCTTCATCAAAACTACTCCTAGTCCAATACCTGATGCATTGCAATACACAGTGTATCTCCTGCCCAACTCTAGAAAAATTTTTAATGGCACTGAATATAATCTCCCTTTCATCTCTTGAAAGGTTGTCTCATATATATCCTTTCATACAAACTTCACACCCTTCTTAGTCAAGCCCATCAGTAGCTATTCTAAGTGTGATAAGTATTGTATGAAATACCTGTAATATCTAGTTAGCCCTAAGAAACACCATATATCAAAGACCTTCTTGGGTTTCTCTTAAGAAACGGTATCTCTCACCTTCTATGGATCAGCTAACACTCCTATCTCAGAGATAATATGACCCAAAAAGTGAATCTTATCCATCTAAAAGTGGCACTTTGTGAGCTTAGCATATAACTGATGTTATCTCAATGTATCCAAAATGTTATCAAGATGTTTGGAATGGTCGTGTTGATTGTGATAATACACCAAGACATCATCTATAAAAACCACCACAAATGAATCCAGATAAGGATGAAAACCTCGGTTAATCAGTGCCATGAAAATTGTTGGCACGTTCATGAGACTGAACGACATAACCAGATACTCATATATACTATACCTAATATGAAAAGTTGTGAGAGGTATGTATATAGGTCAAACATGCACCTGATGATATCTAGATCTCAAATCAATTTTTGAGAACACCCAATCTCCTTGGATCCAATCAAAAAGTTCATCTATCCGTGTAAAGGGATATCGGTTCTTAACTGTCAACTGGTTCAATTTTTTCTAGTCAAAACATAGCCTAAGGGTATAATCTAAATTTTTCTAAAAAAACACCAGTGAACACCATGGAGAAGTATTAGTTTAAATAAACCCCTTTGGATCCAAATCCTCTAGCTACCTCTTAAGCTCCTGAAAATCTACCGTTGTTGTCCTATGAGGAGGAATGGATACCCGTGCTACTCAGAAAACTATCATAATGGAGAAAACAACCTCTATATCAGGAGGAAAACCAAAAAATCATCTAGGAAAACATCCTTGAAATGGTCAACTACTGGAGGGAAATTTTCCTAATGCAATTCCTAATCATTGAGATATAAACTAGAAATCCATACTATCATCCCACCAAGCCCACGATGATCTGGTTCATCTTAGCTCGCCTAAACATCCCATTCACCGTTGTGAATATAAACTCCTCCCTATAGTGATGTGAAGGTCACCCTCCGATGATAGAAATCAATATAGGCTTGATAAGATACTATCCAATCCATCCCAAGTATGACATCAAACCTAATCATCTCAAGGGAAAAAATATTTCATACTAAGTGACACCCACTAATCTCAAGGGGGAACTCCCTGCATTGGTGCACACTCTTTTTTTTTTGATCCCCAAAAGAATATTGATCTTCATGATGCCATCAGAATATTGAACCATGATCTCAAGTCACTCCACAAAAATTATATATATAAATCTTTGAGAATAACCTATATAAAAAAGAGCAGAAACAAACATAGAGGCTACTAAGATCATATATGGAATTGTAGAAAGCCCCGTTACCTTATCATTAGGTGTAGGTTATATAGATTATATCTAGCCTAAAATGTGGCTCTGTGACATAACCTCACTACCTAGAGAAATCCCACTCTATTTTTTAGGTACCGCTAGTGTATGGATTCCTCATCCATGAACACTAACTCATCCCAAATGACTATTAATTGTCCCACCCCTAGCTTGACATAGGGCTGTGGAACTAGATCCTAAACCTAGAGTTGATACTGACCCTATTACACTAACTATTGGAGGGAGGGTCCTATAAAAACATTGTATGTGGCCCATCCTATCGTAATCTCATCACTCGATTGGGTCTTGATCACACTGATTCCTCACATGTACCTATCTTCCACACTGATCATAGAAAATTACACTACCAGCACTAACATCCCGATTGGTAATCATCTCATGGGAAGCCTCAAAACATTTCTTCCTATCATTGGAAGTTGTACCAATGGGTTGAGAGACTACACTACTTTACTCTTCACCCCCATCTTCCCTAAAGTTCCAATCTATAATCAATGCCTCATTCACAATTTCAGTAATATAGTTTAACCAAAACACATTTAATTATGATCAAATAGAATGTATGTGACCTTCCTCAAATCATCTCTCCCTTGATTCCTCATCACCAAGATATATTAATGAAAAATGTTGCAGCTCTATAAATCATTCTGAATACTCCATAATTTTTATCACATCCTACTCCAAACACAATAACTCACTGGATCGCTCTTCTATTAGAGTCTCAGGTAAAACATATTCATAGAACCTAGTTTGAAAATCACCCCAAACCATATCTCATAGCCTTTCATCCTAGTTTCAAATGTCCTAACAGCACTTTGCTTCTCCTTGAAGCATGTACACCATGAGCTTCACTCTCCTCTCAATAGGTCTCTCTAGATGATTGAATATCAACAATGTAGTCTCAATCCACAACTCAACTGATTTTGGAACACCATCCACCAAAAATTTAGGAGGATGTTGCTATTGGAACATGCATGTGAGCTCTTCCATAGATGATGTAAACTATGGTGTTCCATGAAAATTATGCATATAGTGTAGAAAACCCTCACAGAACTATATTCCATCACTTGTGTCTGAAAAAATAGTTAGTTTTATAACTAGAACTATAGGAGGATCTATCGGTATCCCATGGTCCATCACCTCTAGAGAATGGTCATCACCACCCTCCTGGAATTTGACTAGAGGTCATCATGGTGGAATGTATCTACAATTCCAAACACACGCCTCAGAAAATATCGATAGCTAAGTTCATAGATAAAAGAATAAGATAGTTAAAAATTTTATTATAAATAGTTCGTACCCTTCTTCCTTCTCCTAAATCTAGGACTGGGTAATAATAAATAGTCATAAGATCACTAGAGACACTGTCTGATACTCACTCAAAATTCAGGTCAAGGTCAAGTTCTTTGTTCAACATTTCAATTTCCATTTTAATTTATATTCATTTTAAAATTCTCTTTTAAATGGATTAACCAAATGGTGCATCACTTATGATCCATATGGGATCATACACCTTATTAATAGAAATATGGATTCAAATTAATTAAAAACATAACACATTCCATTCCATACGACTAATGGTCCATGACTCAACATGCCACAATTTTCTACTTAGGGTGTCTGTTGTAGCCTAATCAGGAAAACACTACTTAGGTTATGATAAAAACTCTAAATACCAACCATGTTACTCAATTACTTGTACAAATCATCTATCAAATAACAGGTATATCACACAAGGAATGTATCACAAAGTCATGCAGTCAAGCAATTCATTCTATATGGCATGGCATAATTTATGACATGTGAATCCTGAAAAGTTCCTAAAAATGATGCATGAGATGCATGATCTCATTTAATCAAGAAATTCTAAAATATATCCTAAATAATATTAATGATAACATCACAATTCAAGTACATCTCCTAATTTTGAAATCCAAATCAATTGTAATAGCAAAAATTTAGAAAATAGCAATTTTCATTCCAGGAAATTTGGATTTTCCTATACATAGGTTAGCTACTCCCAACAACAACTCATTAACAAATTAAAATTCCTTCCTAACCCCTTTTCTATTATCTCTAAATAGTAAATCCAGAAAAGTAAAAACTTTTATACCAATTTGTAACATCCCATCTCGGATACCACTATCTGGTGCCCTGATCTAGTGGGTCACATGGCCTCAAGCACATCTCCTCAAATGCCATAGGTTTCTGACTAGTAGCGAGGTCCTAGGGTGTGTATATGGGGAGACTATTCCCTAATTACCAGATCATATCATAGTGGGTATATAATAACAGTTATGTAGTATAAGAATATGTAATCAAATGGCATAGTGGAAACCAACACTATAAAAACTGGACCAGTAACTTTCCATAGTAGAAGCAGCATAGCAGTGGATAACAACTCAAGAAACTGATGATAATACTCAAAATATGGAAAATAAATCATAAAAAAATGATGATGATACATGTCATGTCTCTAAAAAGTATTACAATAGGTATAAAAACAACCAAATTCAATACATGTAACAAAATATCAAAAATACCAAAAAGAGCTATCACAACAAGCATCATGAGCCTTAGCTCAGTCTTGTGATCCCCTTCTCCTAAGCATTGCACAAAGTCAAGTATCCAACTGTGGGAACTTTCCCTGATCCCTACATGCATTCATATAGTCTATCCAGGTACCTAACGAAAACCTGAACAAGGTGTGATATAACACTCAGTAGGTGAAAACCAACGGTGTCTATAAAAAATCTAGGTTGTGTTAATAATCTAAAGCATTGTGTGATTATATGACAGGTATAGAAGTAGTAAAATTGAAATTACCATGGAAAAAATGATACAAGTAAGTGGAACTATCAATCCAACAATGATCCCTATAAAATAATGGTAAATATTCTCTAACAAGGTAGCTATAAAGCAAAACAGAAATAACCACCATGGCCACATCATACAACCAATAGTATGTCAAGTCAACCACATACATGTCATACAACCAAGAGTATCTAATCAACCATGACCTCATTGTATAGTGTAAATCATCCATCATGGCCACACGATATAATATAAAGTGTCGTAACCCATGGGACAAGATCCAAGGTATATAAGACCAAGGCATCCTTATCGAGTCCCGAGAGCATCTTGATGAAAACTCAATTAGACTTGGGTGGGGTCCAAGGATCATATCAATAGACTATGTCCACTATGATCCCAAGCAAGAAGGATTCAGTGGGTGGCAAGGCCCAATCCATCCACTACCGCTATCAAGATCAATGATAGAACCATCCATGGCATCTAATGGAATCAGGATTATAGGTATACCAACCAAGGAATCTACTACCATGTCAAATCATCATCTCATTTAACTTATCAATTCACAACCAATTACATTTCATGAGTTTACTCACTCATTTCCACAACTGCTATATAATATATTTATATAATTGAATAAAACAACATCATGTTGTCACATGGAAAACGAGACAAACCTTCTCCTATTATCTCATTTCAAATTAATTCAATTAATATAGGGCTTCATCTAACTAGTAAAGCACACACACACACCCCACGGGTGTTATAACAATAGTCAAAGGTAAAGGCACATCCCATGGGTAGCCTAGGTTGGGGAAACAACCTCCAAAAAACTCAAAGGAACTAGTGGGAAACCTAACCAAGTTCCATTTCATCCAAATAAATTATTCAATTAATTTAAGGGGCACCGTCGGAAAGTTAGGCATGCAGCACAATGGAAACTAGCTCTATAAAGCACCAAACCACATAAGAAAGGTATAGAACACCTATTGTAGGTCCTTAGTAAAGTGCACATCTAGTATCAATCTCTAATTCAATTTAGATCGTAATAAAAATGAAGAACAGATGAAGAACTTGGTAATAAGGCATATTATTTTGCACCTAAATAACTCCATCGATACAAAGTTAAATGAATAAAGACACTATATGATAAAATAACACACCAGCGTGAATCCAAAAAAACTGATGGTGATCGATTTTGAGTTCAAATAGGGAAAAGAGATCAAAATATATGAAATAGATTTAAATAATCTCTCCCAATTTGAATTTTGTCCACTTGAGGGAGAAATAGAATAGGTCAAGGTTTTAATAAATTTTAAGGGAAAATTTTTAATTTCACCCAAAAATTACTAGGCTACATGGTTTGGCTACATAGTTCACCAAACTATGCACCAAATGTGTGACCTTCATTTCTTAGAGGGGCACCTCGCATGGTTAGTGCACATGGTTTGCCTAACTATGTGAAAATCGTGTCTCAGGCTCTTCTAAAAACTATAGAGGCCCTCACAAGGGAATGCACCTTGGTCCTCAATATTTCCTCAAACCGTACAGGCTTCTGAATCCCACTGTTCATGCCTCACATGGTTAGAAAACCCATGTGGCCTATCCCACACAATTTCTACTAACCATACGACCTGCCTTATTTTCCTAAAAATTTGGGTTCTAGGATCAAAACAAGCCCCGAACACCCCTGATACACCCATGATCACATTTGGTACTCAAATTAGGCCATAAAAAATCATTTAGACCAAAAAAAACAAAAGATATTTACCTCGTAGGAAAACCTAGGATCTTGCACTCCAACTCCACAAGCCATACCCATGGTATCATGATTCATCACTAAAGAAATGAGATACCTTTACTTTACCTATGTCTCGATATACAACATCTTCAAACACACCAAAGTGACCAAGCAGGGGGTGGGTATAAAACTTACTAGGATTTACCCAATGAGTCCCCCACTCACACTACTAGGATAAAACATGTTAGCACGTTTATATAAAACAATTTATATAAATCAATTTAAAATAATTTATATCAAGACAAAACAGATTTCCAACCAAATAATTTCTAAACCAAACAATTTTCAAGGACAAAAACCAAAGATTCTTTAAACCAATTCACATTTTCAATTGGAATACCCATTCCATGATTCATACACACACCCACACATGCATACTCCAGTGAGATTTATATACTTATGAGTGGTCTCTTATTGATATACTAAGTCGTCACAAGGTAACCATATCTCAAGTGCCCCAATGGCACATTCCCATTCTATAGGGTCACATCATTATACCCCAATGGTACAATCCCCTTATCTAGGGTCACATCAATGAAATGTACTCACACAAACCTTGTATGAAAAATACCATTCCAAGCCATTTAAATAAAAAAAATATTTTATTGAAAACATTTTTCAACCAATTTTTCATGCATCAAAACCAAACACAATTTTAAAATCATAATTTTGAAATTATGAAACCAATTTCACTTACCACAAACCTCTAATTTCTAAAATTTCAAAAACCATCACTAAAGAGGGTTTCCATAAAAAATTGCACATAAATTTCACAATTAAAATCATGCAATTCAATAAATTCGAAACCAAGCCTTCAAGTTCTAACAATAGGAGTCAAGAGTGAAGCCACCTACCTTGCAAACTTAGGTGAAAACAAATAATGACAAAAATTATTCAAAAAACATGGCTTAGATCTTGTTCCCTATCATCCAAACAATAATATATCAACATTATTGGCATCACACAACATGGATATATCCACAATTTATTATATCCATGAATCCAAGATATGTAATAAGAAGAAAGATAAGTGAAACCACCAAGAATGGGCACTTACCAAGGAATCTGGACTCCAACTAACCAAGATTAGCCAATGGATTTCTAGTGATCATTCTCAAACTATGCACCTCCAGAAAAGCCCCAAAAACTTGTTAAAACTCCTCCCAAACTTCCCAAACTTAACCTAATTACTTTATATACTTAAAATACATAAATATAGGGTTAATTACCTAAAACTAGGGGTGCTAAATTCTCCCCACCATTGGTCTTTCCATCCTCATAATGTTAAAAAACACAATTGGTCTGAAATATTTCAGGCCATTGGTCAACCATTTCTTCCTCCCATTCCCATGTTTCTTCTTGAATATAACCATGTTTCCATAAAACCCTCACTAGACTGATATTTTTTCCATGAAAAACTTTCTCTTGCCTATCCACAATCTATACCAACACATGAACCAATGAAGAATCTGGGTCTAGGTCAACATGATCCCATTGAATCACATGGCCAGGATTATGTTGATACTTCTTTAATTGAGATCCATGAAACACATTATGCACTTAAATTAACCTTGGTGGAAAATTGAACTGATATTCCACCTCACCAACTCATTCAAGTATCTCAAAATGGTCTATGAATTGAGGAGATGACTTTCCTTATTTCCCAAAAACGACAATGTTCAAACCTTAGATAGATTTTAAAGAACACATGATCACTCAACAAGAATGAAAATGGCCATTGATGATGATCCTCATATGATTTTTGATGACTCTAATCCATCTCGATTATCTTCCTAATCAATTGAATCTTCTATGTTGTCTCTTGCACAAGGATCGGTCCAACCAGTGAAGTCTCACTTGTTTCTACTCAAAAAAGTGAAGAATGACAAAGACGCACATACAATGATTCAAAAGGATACATATGTATTATGTCATGATAATTGTTGATATATGAGAACTCCAATAATAGTATGTGCTCCTCCCATGAGCTTCCAAAATACATTATAGAATCACAAATCATGTCTTATAACATTTGTATCGTCCTTTCATATTATCCATCCATCTGAGGATGTTACATCATGCTCATAGTCAACAAATTCCCAAGGTATTTTTGTAAGGATTTCTAAAAATGAGGTGTAAACCTAAAATATTGATATGATACTATCGAAACAGGTACATCGTTCCTCTTTACGAATTCTTGGATATAGATTTTTGAAAATTCCTCTATCATATGAGATTCACGAATACAGATGAAATGGTATAACTTTGTGAGCCAATCCACTATCACCCATATGGCATCATGTTTCCAAACCATCATAGGTATATATATCACAAAATCCATGGTTATTTGCTCCCATTTCCAAATAGGAATAGGTAAAGACTGCAACATGCCTATTGGCCACTGGTGTTCTACCTTAACTTGCTGACAAGTGAGGCATCTCATCACAAACTCAGCCACTTTATTTTCATGCCAACCCACCAAAATTTTTCTTTCAACACATTATACATATTTTATAATTCAAGATGAAAAAATCTTCTTCAATGGTGGTAAGCATTAAGAAGTTTTTCTTGGTAAGATAAAGGTATGACCATCTGATCTTGAAAACACACCACTAATATAACAACCCTGATTTTTTATTACATACTTAAACATGATTTATTACATAAAACCTTCACTTGATACAACATATAAGATAGAGAGGTCTAGTGTATTTGGGGATTAGGAACATTATATAAAAACTTAAAGCATAGAAAACAACATCTTATTGAAAGCTTCCTTTACATGACCACTACATTCCCTCGTACTTATCATTGCATAGGATAACCTAAGGATATGCATAAGAAAAGGGTGAGATATAAAGCCCAATAAGGGAATAAATATGGAATAACATGAGGAATATAATAAATGTTAGACAACAGGCATATAAATGGAGCACAAGAGAAACATGAACATAAAGTCATGATAAAGCATGATAATCATAACATGGAAATGTGGCAATAACACTTAACATGGAATTAGCATGAGCCAAGGCTCATTGCACATGGAGCATGAGTAAACCCTCATTGCACATGAAGCATGAGTAAACCCTCATTTAACTTGAATTAGCATGATTCAACACCCATTACACATGAAGTATCATGATACTATACTTTACCCAATTCATTGGAGTGCTACCAGGGCGCACCCTTCTTAAACATTTCATTTCATGCCTCAGTGTGCCACATAGATCATTCAACATTGAATCATTAATGATCGTCATTTATTACATGATAAAGGAATTTAGAATTAATACATGAAACTCTATAATAAATAAGTAAAATTTCATAAATTTGAATACCCTTGATATAGAAATGGGCATGGTATTCATGACACAATGACTTTGGCTTGGAAAATCATGGGATAATTTCGACAGCATAACAGCGTGACATAAGGACTCATAAAAATGGTTGATGAGAGATAAAGACGTGTCTCATAATATGTACATGAAATGGATAGTAATGGGTCATATAGATACATTTACCAACAAATGTAAAGGAATTTAGATTCATAATGCAAAAGAATTTCTTGAATGTAAATGAGAAGAGAGAAATTACTTACGGAATTTCGGCATGGTAACGGGTGTACATGGGAGGAATTGTTGAGAGATAAATGGGTATATAATAGTTCAAACATAAATAGGTAAGTATGGGGGAGGTGTGAAACCATACCTCAACATTTAAAATTGAACATAAAAGGGCATAACAATATTAAGAAACTTGGATAAAAAGAGAAAGGTATGAATCTTTTATAGAAATTTGGCATAGTAACGGCTTAGGTAAGGGTAAAAATGAGGAAGTAAAAATAATTCCTCGTTAAAATAACATCACATGGATAATAAAAGAATTATTATAAAATAATTAAATTATAATCATTCGAAATTAAAATAACTACTTTCAAATAAGATGCTTGAATTTGAAAGGAGAGGAAAGTGAGGAACCCTTACTTGGAAGTGTGATCCCAAAAGCTTGGGAGAGGCTTGAGAGAGGATTCTTGGGAGATTAGGGAATATTGGGAGGATTATAGAGAGAGGATGTTAGGGGTTGGTCAAATTAAAAAGGCTTTGAGTGAGGAGGAAGTGGGAGCTTGGGTGGGTTTATATAGGAAATAAGGGGGAGTTCTTTATTATTTTGGTTTAGGACACCACACATTAAACTAATCAAAACTACAAACCAACCCATGGTTTTTTCCCATGTTTTTTGAAAAATGGGAGTGGAAAAAAATATTTTATAAGTAAAATGGAATAAATTCTCAAAATAATAGGGTTGATTATGTTGAGGTGAGTTACACTCTCAAGGAAAACAATTTAAAATGTTAAAATGTTTTATAAGTCTTGGAGGGTCCACTAAATCTTTGTAAAATAAATAAAACAAATATAAAGTCACGTTATATTAATGGAAAAACATATATTATCCAAAAATAATGTTTATAATATTTTATTACATCACTATTGGGTCATTATGATGTCATAAAATACATTATATATCTAAACGATATTAAATTTTTACCCAAAAATTCAACAGTCTCAGAAAATTATGAAAAATTCATCATTGGATAATTTCGATGTCCTGATTAAAAAAATAATATCCATTTTATATAAATAATTTTTTAAATATGTGAATTTTTACTTTTAAAATAAAAACTGACATTTATCAAAAATTCATGGGTTATGACAAAAACAGCTTTCAAACCTTAATAAAAATTACAATTGCATTCATAAAATTATGAGATCATTTATATTTAATAAAAATTAATTTAATAATATTATTATTGTTTTATTAAAATATTATTTAATTAAAAAATCCATTAATTCATCAAAATAGATTTCTTAGTTGAATATTAACTAAAAACACTATTTGCACTTTAAAAACTATTTACAGAGTAACAATAATAAAATGAATGTATATTCTATATACAAGAATAATGAACATAATTTTAGTACTAGGTTATTATTACATAACCCCTTATAACACCCACACAAGACCTTAGGGTAAGGTGCGCGATGGTGACAGACTCTTGGGGTGGCTCGGATAACATTTCTTGAGTGGTAATCTCTATCAACTTCCACTTCTCTCGTAGGCAGTTCTGCTTGAGCTTAATGTATTCAAGATCATCTTGGGCTTGGTCATGAGTGAAGCTCAATGACACCGCCTCCTTTCCAAGCTCTGGAAAATGGGCTTCGTATGGGGAAAGTCTACTCGATGAGGTCATCGCTTCCTTTTCATGATTAAATTGGATTTGTTAAATCCCTATATTTATATTAATCATGTGATCAGTGTTCAACAGCTATATTAGAAATGGTCAAAATTCTTAATGGTATTTTAAAATCCAAAACATAGAACCAAATAAGTGCATACATTTTACATAACCATAGGAAGACATTTAAATATACCAAGATGAATTTTCATTAATGAATTTTTGGGTTGTTACAATCTTCCCCCCTTAAGAAATTTTGCCCTCAGAATTTCATTTTCCCACACTAAAATAGATGCGGGTAACTCTAATTTATCACTTCTTCCGATTCCCAGGTCGCTTCTTCAAACTTCTGGTTTCGCCACAACACCTTGATGAGGGGAATTGTCTTATTTCATAGAACTTTTTCTCTATAATCTAAAATCTTCACTGGTTTCTCCTCGTAAGAAAGATCATCCTATAATTGTACTATCTCTAAAGAGATTATATGTCAAGGGTCTGGTATGTACTTCCTTAAGAGGGATACATGAAAAACATTATGTACTTTGGCCATGGTAGGTGGAAGTACTAGTCGATAGGCCATAGCCCCGACGTGATCAAGAATCTCAAAGGGACCGATGTACCTAGGACTTAACTTCCCCTTCTTTACAAACCACATGACCTTATTCCATAGAGATATGCATAGAAACACCATGTATCCAAATTTGAACTCAAGTTCTCATCGACATTTATCCACATAACTCTTTTATCGACTTTGGGCTACCTTGATATGTTTCTAAATGGTTTTCACCTTCTCTTCCATTTATTAGACCATTTTAGATCCTAGAAGATTACGCTCACCGTCTTCATCCCAAAATGTTGGTGTTATCCACCTCTTTCTATACAGGGCTTCATAAGGCGCCATTCGGATGCTCGAGTGGAAACTATTATTATAGTAGAATTCAATCAAAGGAAGATGTTGATATCATCCTCCTTTAAAGTCCATTGAACATGCACTCAACATGTCCTCAAGTGTTTGGATAGTCCGCTCAGATTGGCCATCAGTTTGAGGATGATAAAGAGTACTGAAGTTCAGCTCAGTATCCAGAGCATGTTGAAGACTCTTCCAAAACTTAGAGGTGAATCTTGGATCTTGATCAGATACAATCGATAGTGGTACCCCATGCAGCCTTACCAATTCCTTGATATATATCCATGCCATTTGATCCAATGATAAATCCTCCTGAATTGAAATGAAGTGTGAAGACTTTGTAAGACGATCCACAACAACCCAGATCTCATTGTTTCTTTTGGATGTCTTCGGAAGTTCGGTGACAAAGTACCTGGTGATGTTCTACAATTTCCATGTTGGTATGGGCAATGGTTGCATCATCCCCTTATACTTATGCCTCTCTGCCTTCACTTGCTGACACACCAGGCACTTTGATGTATACTCAAAAATTTCCTTATTCATATTATCCCACCAATAATGCTCTCAGAGATCTAGATACATCTTTTTTTATTAGTTCAATAGAGAAATTTGAACTATGTGCATCATCCAAAAGTTCCTTCTTCATCTCCGGACTTGATGGAACACATAGTCTTTTTACAAATCTCAAAATTCCTTCTTCATTAACTATGAACTCCGAGGATTTCCCTTTTTTGATAGCTTCCACTTTATTCTGAATTCTCACATCATCCTTTTGATCATCCTTTAACCTTTCCAAAAGAGATGGTTGAGAAATCATTTGTGAAAGGATTGATTATGTTCCCTTCTTTATGATTCTCATGTTCATCTTCATCAAATCTAATAAGATTGGATCCTTCTCAATTCTCATCAATGATAGAATCGTCGGGTCCTTTCTACTTAGAGCATTTGCCACCTTGTTCTCTTTCCCAAGGTGGTAATGGATTGATCAGTCATAGTATTTGATCATCTCTAACCATATTCATTGGTGCATGTTCAACTCTTTCTGTGTGAATATATACTTGAGGATTTTATGGTTTATATATATTTCACACTTCTCCCAGAAGAGATAATGCCACCAAATTTTTAAAGCAAATATCACCGCAGCCAACTCCAGATCATGTGTTGGATAATTTTTCTCATGAACTTTCAATTTCCTTGAAACATAGTCAATGACTTTTTCATTTTACATCAACACACATCCCATGCCCTTCTTCGAAGCATCACTGAATACCACAAAAAGTTCTCCACTTGTGTGTAAAGTGAGAATGGGCACAGTGATAAGCCTCCTTTTAAACTCCTTGAAGATTTATTCGCATGAATCACTCCAAGAAAACTTTACTCCCATTTTAGTTATCTTGGAAATAGGGTTGGACAATCGTGAGAAATTTCTCAAAAATCATTGATAATATCTAGCTAACCCCAAGAAGCTATGGATATCCATTACCGATATTGTCCTCATCCATTCCTCTATTGTAGTTGTCTTAGAGGGATCCACAAATATACCATTTCTTGTGATGATATGGCCCAAGAATGAGACCTCCTTTAACCAGAACTCCCACTTGTTGTACTTTATATAGATCTTATCCTTATGCAAGGTCTCTAGTACAGTTCTTATATGCTCCTCATGATCCTCCTTGGTTTTGGAGTATATTAGAATATCATCCATAAATACTACCACAAATTTTTCAAGGTAATCTCTAAAGGCTCTATTCATCAAGTCCATGAATATTGTTGGAGAATTAGTGAGTCTGAAAGGAATTACTATGAATTCTTAGTGCCCATATCTTGTAGGAAAATCAGTCTTGGGGATATCTTCCTTCTTCACCCTTACTTGATAATATCCCGACCGAAAATCTACCTTAGATAAGTATTGCGCTCCACGCAGTTGATCAAACAAGTCATCAATTCGTGTGAGGGGATACTTGTTCTTTATCGTGATTTTTTTAAGCTCATGATAATCGATGCAAAGGTGCATTGACCCATCCTTCTTCTTGATGAAGAGGACTGGTGCACCCCGTGGTGAAGCACTTGGGCGTATAAACCCATTTTCCAGATTCTCCTATAGTTGTTTCTTCAGCTCCTCAAGCTCCACAACAACCATTTTATACGGAGTCTTGGATATTGGCAACACCCCAAGTATAATATCAATTGAGAATTCAACATCTCTTCTAGAAGGAAGACCATACAATTCCTCGGGAAAAACTTCAACGAATTCCCTCACAATAGACATGTCTTCAAGGATGGTTTCTTCCTTAGACTCAAGCATCTGATCCAGATACGTGTGCTCATAGGGAAATAATATCCATGCTTAAGATGATGGAACTAAAGAATATTCGTCCTCCTCCTTACACTTGTATATAATTAGGGGTTGATTCTCCATATAGAGAGTGATTTCCCTCTCATGGAAATTTATGTTGGATCTATATAAGGAAATCCAATCCATGCTGAGAATTGCATCAAATTCCACCAGAGGGAGTATGATGAGGTTTTCTGGGAAGTTCAATCCACCAATTATGACAGGGGAGGAGTTATATTCATGGGATGCAATGATTTCCCCATTTTCTGTACTCACAGACATCCTTACTTCCACGATTTGTGGTGGTGTTGGGATTGTTCTACTAAACTTTCGGGATACAAAATAATGTGTAGAACTATGGATGATAACCCTACCTTTCACGTATTGATTATGTTTTTACCTATTTACTTCATCCAAAAAAACAAAGGGAAGATAACTATTAAAAACATAAAGGGTAATCCAAGGACAAAAACGGATGACTTATAAATAACTTTTATTTCCTTAACTTATGAATATATAGGCTTCAATATATGTTATCCATGATCTACTTTCTAACATATATTCTTAGGGGAATTTTTTTTAATTACCTTAATAATGGTTCATACTAAGATTTTGAATTTACCAAAGCATATCCTCTGGGAGTGTCATAACCAAGAGTGCAGCAAGGCCCATTGTTGTGTACCAGGATACCCCGGGTCAAGCCCAAAACTCCTTATCAGGGTTTTCACCCCTAGGTACATTTGTGCCAGAGTTTCCTCTACCTACTCATATCTAGACAGGGATGTATTTTCTTGATAAACCACTTACTCAATACCCACCAAAACTTAGAGATGTTTTTATTATACTTAGTCTTGTCTCGAAGGCGTCACTAGGGTTTTCTAATCCTAATCCCAAAAATAACTAAACCTATCCTCTGATACCAACTATAACAACCCTACTTTTTTATTACATACTTAAACATGATTTATTACATAAAACCCTAACTTGATACAACATAGAATATTGAGATTTATAGTGTATTTGGGTCTTAGGAACATTACATAACAACTTAAATCATATAAAACAACATCTTATTGAAAACTTCTTTTACATGACCACTACATTCCCTGAAGGTTCCGGGTGCAGCGGAAGCGTGGTTGGGACGGAACCTAATTTTGATTTTTACCCTGATTAATGATTATTTTGGGATTAATACGATGATGAACTCCAGTCTCCATGGAATATAATCAAATATTTAGATAAATAAAAAGGATGCCCAAAACCTTTAGAGAGGATCTTTCACATCATGTTTATAATTAATTTAATTAATTTTATAAAGAAAAATAATACTTGTGTCTTTGGTATTTTTATTCATCGATGATGTTGATCATCTGGATTGACCCTTTCGAATTATCTCGTTGTGGTTGTAAGGATCCAAACTATAATACCTCTAGTGATGATCCACACATGCTCTGATGGCCTCCGATCGACACCGCTCATTCTCCGGGTGCTAGCGCGGTGAAGCGAGTGTCTTGTGTCGATCATTCTTGATCACTTATTCTTTGGCCTTGAAGAATTCCTTTCATTCTTGAGAAGAGAGATCATAGGATTCGAGAGAGAAATTGTTTGGCTCAAAAATTCTCAATTCACCAGGCGTGTGGTGTGGTGTATGGAACAATAGGGGTACTTGCCTATTTATATACATGGAATTTCAGTTACAATATTTAATTGCATAGAAAAAATTAAATACATTCATGAACTTAGATAAAACCCATGCATTTAATTATAATACCACGTCATTATTTATAGTGCGCCAACTTAAGAAAAACGGAATTATAAATAAAATTTCACGTCACAAAATAATAGCAGCTTTATATTAATTTGTGCCAATTAGTTAAATAATTATTTATCATCTTGTAAATAATTATTTTACTACCGAGCCGACATTGGTTCACTCGAACTCCACTTCCATTTATTGAACACATGAATAAATAAATAATTTATTCTCTTAAATAAATATTTTATTTACAAACTAGTAAATAAATATTTATTAAATGTTAAATAAAATAAATAAATATATTTTATTTAATTTATGTGATCATCTTAACTTGAATAAAATTATTCCACGGTCTTGAGAATAATATTTATTTCATTAATTAAATTCAAATAGAATTTAACTGAGACCACCAAATACACTTAGTGTGTGATCCCTCTAGGATTCTTTCTCATTGGAATTAGGCGGGATTACCTAAAGTCCAAGATTACTATCTAGAAACAGGTCAAGGCACCCAAGAGAAGGAACATAAAGTTGCAACAATGACGTCCAAATACGAATGCTTACTGTGTAATATAATCCCTTTGTCACAATATCTCATCAAGCAGGTTTCATGATTGTGTCATCAAATTTTATGCTTGATACGTAATTCTTTGACTACCTGAAATAAACTCGTCGTTACACCATGGACATGGAATTTCGCGCAAAGGTTCTATTTCAATCAAAGGGTCGAGATATCAAATTTCATAAATGGAAGGGGAAAATCCTTCCTCAACTTATCTATTAATAACATGCCACTCAAGACGCACCCAACATACCCTACTTCCAACCAACTGTCTGCATGACGATTTTCATCAATAAATCAAAGTGCTTAAGTCGTGACATGTATTAATGATAATATTAAAGTCTAAGGATCATTACACATGCTAGTAGATAGAAATATCCGATGACACCAAAACATGAAGAATTTCTACTAGCAGGTATGTTCTCATAATCTCCTATCTTGGAGATTACTAAGTGCGAACTTCATGAGAGGAAGTCTCATATGCTTACGAGTACTCACACCTAACAGTCTACATGATATGTGTCCCATTATATCATGTCATCCAACTGTAGAACTATATTTAAGAATATTGTTATAGAATTCCAAGGTTCTCATCATAGTGGGGAACTGTCATGACCTTATCAATGCAACAAATATTCTAAAACATTATTACATCATAATCATGCAGAACAATGAAAAATATGTAATAATACATTAAATATCCATGTAATCAAAGTAAAACCAGTTGGTTCTAGGACACCAACTCTTACAAACTCCCACTTGGACTAGAGCCAACTACCTACGAATTTCAGTCTGCTAGACCTCACATGATGATCATGTTTCTGCTGAGTCAAGGCTTTAGTCAAGAGGTCCACCACGTTGTCTTCTGTGGAAATACTGCTCACTGCAACTTCACCTCTCTGAGAAAAATCTCTCAAGAGATGATACTTTCGAAGTATGTTCTTTGTCTGCTGATGTGACCTTGGCTCTTTTGCGAGAGACACCGCTACAGTATTATCACAGTACAGTGTGATGAGATCTTTACTGCTATGTATCACATCTAGCTCCTGGACAAAGATTTGCATCCAATCTTCTTCTTTAGCTGCCTTAGAAGCTGTGATATACTCGGAATCTGCTGTAGAATCTACAACCACACTCTACTTTGAGCTCTTCCAGCTCACTGCACCTCCATCCAAAGTGAAGATGTATCCCGTTTGTGACTTCATGTCATATTGATTAGTCTGGAAACTAGCATGTGCATATCCTCTGATGACTAGTTCCTCATCTCCTCCATAAACTAGGAACATATCCTTAGTATGCCTCAGATACTTTAGGATAGTCTTTACTACCATCTAATGGGGGTCACCTGGGTTATCCTGATATCTACCTACCAAAATCAATGCGTCGGAAAAATCTAGCCTAGTACATAGCATGGAATACATGACTAACCCAATCACTGATGTGTACGGAGCCCTTTCCATTTTCTTTCTTTCCTCATGTGTCAGGGGACACATTTTCTTGGAAAGATGAATGTCATGTGACGCTGGCAACAATCCCCTCTTGGATTGTTCCATACTGAATCTCTTCAGTATCTTATCAATGTATATACTTTGACTTAGGCCCAGCAATCTATTAGATCTATCATGATGTATCTTGATCCCAAGAATATATGCTGCCTCGCCCAAGTCTTTCATGTAGAAGCATTGATTCAAACATACCTTAACAAACTGTAAGACTGGTATCTCTTTTCCAATGAGTAATATGTCATCAACATATACTATTAGGAAAATGACTGCACTCCCACTAAACCATTTGTAGAAACAAGGATCATATTCATTTTTGATAAAACTGAATTCTTTTATGGATTCATCAAAACGAATGTTCCATGACCTGGATGCTTTCTTTAATCTATAAATGGATTTCTGCAACTTGCATACCTTATTGGCATCCTTTGGAGTCACAAACCCTTCAGGTTGTGTCATATAGACATCTTCCCGAAGGTTCCCGTTAAGGAATGTTGTTTTGACATCCATTTTCCAAATATCATAGTCATGGTAAGCCGTAATAGCAAGTATAATTCTGATGGATTTCAGCATTGCAACTGGTGAGAATGTTTCATCGTAGTCAATTCCTTGACACTGTTTAAAACCTTTTGCAACTAGTCGTGCCTTATAGGTACTGACTTATCCTTCCATGTCTAGTTTCTTCTAGAATACCCATTTGAAACCAACAGGATTTACATAAACTAGAGGATCTACCAAAATCCAAACTTGGTTTTGGTACATGGAATCCATTTCAGAATTCATGGCTTCTTTCCACTTGGCAATGTTTGTGCCACTTACTACTTCCTTGTAGGTTAGAGGATCATTATTATCAACTAATAACGAGTCACCATCCTCGGTAACTAGAAAACCATACCATTCTAGTTCTCTAACCTCTCTTATACTCCTACGCAGTACTTGTGTCTCTGGAATAGATTCTTCTTCCATGGGGCTTTGTGGAATCTATTCCTGTACCAACTCTTGTACACCTTGAGCCTCGACTTCATCGAAGTCTATCTCTCCCCCACTATCTCTTTTGGAGATGTGATCCCTCTCAAGGAATATGGCATGTCTTGCCACTATAACCTTTTTTTCTAAGGGGTTGTATAGGTAATATCCCCTTGTTTCCTTAGGGTATCCTATAAAGGTACATTTTGTGCCTTAGGGTGTGATTTTGTTACCTGAAGAGGCCTTAAAAAATGATTTTCTACCCCACACATGTAAATTCGATAACATGGATTTTCTTCCACTCTAGAACTCATATGGAATATCATTTATTGATTTATTTAGTACTTGGTTTAGTATTTGTGTCGTTGTTTATAATTCATATCTCCAAAAGGATAATGGAAGAATCGCATGACTCATCATTGATCTCACCATGTTCAACAGGGTGTGGTTCCTCCTTTCACTCACACCATTCCACTGGGGCGTGTTTGGAGGAGTGAGTTGGGATAGGATCCCAAACTTCTATATATAATCAATGAAGTCTTGATTAAGATATTCTCCACCTCGGTCTAAGTGGTGTTTCTTAATCTTCTTACTAAGTTGGTTCTCAACTTCATTCTTGTATTCTTTGAACTTATCAAAAGAATCTGACTTATGCCTCATTAGGTAGATATATCCATATCTACTAAAATAATTAGTAAAAGTTATGAAGTATGAGTACCCTCCCCTTGCTTCAACTATAAATAGTCCACACACATCAGTATGAACCAATTCAAGAAGTTCTATAGCCCTTTCACCTTTCCCACTAAATGGAGATTTGGCCATTTTTCCTTGTAAACATGCATGACATATTCCAAGTGGTTTTAGTTTGAAATAATCTATATATCATTCTTGATGTAACTTTGTCAAGTGTTTCTCATTTACATGACCTATCCGGTGATGCCAAATTTGGGTGTGGTATGAGTCATGTGAAGTATATTTGTTATCAATTTCCATTACTTGGTTTGTGTAATCCAACACGTAAAGACCGTTGTATAAATGTGCCCTACCATAACAAATGCTATCTTTGTAAAAGAAGAAACATTCATTTACAAACTTGAAAAAAATCCATCTGTATCTAATCTGGATACAGAAATAATGTTTTTAGTAATAAAAGTCACATAATAACAACCCTTTAACACCAATATCATCCCAGTTGGCAATGTGAGGTGGTAGTCCCCGACAGCTACATCAGCAAGTCTGGCTCCGTTGGCTGCTCGTAGATCTACTCCCCTCGATCAATCTTTCTAAATCTACTTGGTTCTTGTATTTGGATACATATGTGAGCACCACAAGCTATATCTAATACCCAATTTTTAGAAATAGATAGATTTCATTCAATAATAAACACACCTGAAGCTTCCTCTTGCTTCTTAGGTTGGGTGCAGTTTTTCTTCTAGTGGCCCCTCTTGCCACATGTGAAAAAAATATCCTTATGTTCTCTTGACTCCCCTTTGATCTCTCTTTTCTTATAAGGCTATGAAGAAGCTTTGGGATCAAAGATATTCGCATTCCCTTTCCTCTTATTAACCATAAGTACATAAGGATTTTCACGCTTCATATCTTTGTCCACTTGGAGAATGAGGATAAGAAGATCAGATAGAGAATTCTTAATGTTGTTCATATTGAAATTGACAACAAAGTTAGAGAAACTATGAGGGAGTGATGCAAGAATGAGATTGGTGCCCATTTCTTCAAGGAGTTTAAACCCTAGAACCTCTAGGCATTCAATGTAGCCAATGATCTTGACTACATGAGGCCTAGCTAGGGCACCTTCTCCAAGATTACTCAGAAAGAGTGTCTTAGAGATCTCAAAACTTTCATGTCTTTCTCTCTCCTGGTAAAGACCACGGAGGTGATTTAGCATGCTATAAGCATCCATGTTTTCATGAGACTTCATGAGCTCACTAGACATTGATGATAGCATCAAACATTGAACATTGACCACATCGTTCATATGTTTCTCATAGACTAGGAAATCCTCATCACTTGCCTCTTTGGCAGGAGGATCAGGTA
Organism: Viscum album; assembly: GCA_963277665.1. Taxonomy (NCBI): domain Eukaryota; kingdom Viridiplantae; phylum Streptophyta; class Magnoliopsida; order Santalales; family Viscaceae; genus Viscum; species Viscum album. Next base: position 946,516,900 of record OY728155.1, on the reverse strand, counting down.
ATGCTGACTCCAGCATGTAAGACTTCTGTTCATGGCATAGGATAACTCGAAGGCGTCTAAACCATTCCTGGAAGTTACTTCCAGTGAGGATGTTGTCTTTATACAAAATTGATCTCAAGGATAGTGTGGTTGATGAGATGGTCATTTTTATTCTACAATTAAAAGATAAGATCATTAGTAATTTCTTGATTACATTTTATGAGAAATAATAAATTTTATTAAGTCTCCCACTATTTTATCAAGTCCCAATGGCCCTCACCATTGAACTCAGAATGTCCAATTTCCATGACATTCTAGTTTCAAGGATCCATATTCCCCTTCAGATAACCCCAACAAGGGTTGGTCAAGCTATTAAAAGGTATTTAGGTAGGTAGGTCTTTACCAACTACAGGCTTGCAGCTCCTTGATATGTTGAGTGGACTCCCCAATCCTGAAATCATGACTTTGGATGTCCTCAACTCTTGCCTCCAATATTACACCAAGTATATCAAGGGCTACTCCTCTTGATGTAATATGGTTAAGTCAACCCAAAACCTTTCATAAGGTCTTTCTGTATAAAATTAAGTGTCCCAACAAGGGTTTTTCAAAGACATAGTTTTATTGAGTTTTTCCCTTAATCAAGTAATGGAAGGATTTTTCTGACTTAATATTTTATTTGAGGTATTTTTATCTCTTATGTGTAAATTTTTTATTATAATTATCACACACTTGTTAGTATTAAGTAAAACTTACTTAAGTGATTAAACATGTCTTGATAATATTTATGCATAAGTCTGATTTATTTTAGTTCCATTTTGCAATCTTGTTTAATTCATTAATTATGTGATCATGACAACACATCCATAATGATAAACCATGAAACTAAAAGAAATAAAATAAAGTAAATGGCATGATCATGAGCTTTTCTAATGGTTAGTATAAGTCCCCAGCCTTAAACCTTACTTAATCTTGAGTTATTACAAGATTACACATTGAAGATCTTTTCAGGTTTAGAGTTTTATAGAATTAGATCATAAAACTTGAATTACATTCCACATATAAACAAAGTGGTTACATAAAGATAGTATTCTTCTTTCCCATCAATGGAAACATATTTAAAATAAAACATGGATTCTTTCTTGACACTTCCTTGACACTATCATCATATCATGTACCTTTCCCTTGACCTGTGAAAAACATTTCAAAAAAACTTGGGATGAGCATAAAAACCTCAGTAAGGGATATAAAAATATGGAAAGGAAACATGGGTACATATATACATAAGAATGAAATCATACTTTACCTATAAAACATAATCACTTTAACATACCTCATCAAATCATGATTAAATCATAGAAATCATAAGACATAAAGGTAACTTGAGGCATTCATAACATTCTTACGTAGGGAGTAACCCTGTTGGTTACGTTTGGAATACCCATCACAGTATATTCCCTAAATATCTTCGGAGAAACCTTAACGTTTCACTCCTTCATGTTACCCAATGCATTGGAGAGCTATATCGGGCTCACCTTCCCTTAGTTTATCACAGAACCACCCATCTTCATAATAATGCCCAAGAACCTCAACATAATCGTATCACATAAAACATGCATAAAGGAAACATAACATTTCCACCTTTCAATCACAAGATATCAATACAACACATTGATATAAAAACATTATGAAAACCATTTTCAATACCAAAATAAAAGAAAATTAAAACATGGTATTTATTTTTCTTTTAAAAAGAAGGTATGGCTTGTAGAGGAAGCCGAAACTCAAATAACGGTCACGGCGGCGGAGAAGTCGTTGTCGCCGCATACGTACGACAAAAACATTCCCTTTTGTCGTTTAGTAAAACGCTTCATATAAAAAAGATTCCTTTTGGATAAAAATAAAATTCAAAGGGGTTTATACATCGTATAAAATAAGGTTGTGTATAAAACAAAATATGCCTCAATGAAAGGAGATTGAGACGAAGTCCCATACCTCGGGTCCGACTTGACTCGATCGTTCTTTAATGTCCTGAATAATAGACTTGAGTTAATTTCTACTTCTTTAAGAACCTTTTTCAAGTTCATAATTTATTTTATATCACTTATTTCCATGTCATGAACACTATGTAATTATTTAAGTTAATAATGGTCATTTTAACGATCATTGTTACTTGAGTAAAAAATAAGCCCTTTATAATTACAAGTTGTTCATGTATCCATTATATCCAGAATGGTATTCATGATGTAGATATCATATATGTCATATATATCCAGTACATGCATGCATTTATAATATTACATAATCATTTAGAGGTAAGAAATGAAATGCACCATTCATGGAGACGGTAAGCCGTACGTACGTATGAAGGCTACTTTCATTTCTATTTCGTATTTTATAGAATGGAATCATAATGATATAAAGGTATATTATAATTCCAGTATAACATCATATATAATATCATAGTTCCATCCTTTATACGTCCCACATATGGTATTTAACGAATCAAATCACTTTGAGGGGGCGGTAGTCCGCACTTCCTTAAATGAAGATATCGCGTTTACCCATAATGGAAACCATAAAGGTATGACCAAAAAGAAAAAATACCGAAGCTTAAGGAAAACATAAACATATTATATATCATATATAAATATAGTGACATCTTAATGGCCACCTTTGAAGGTGTTAAAAGAATGCTGAACAATCATCGTTTCGGGAGGCATAAATTCACCATCCACGGAAACAGTATGTTCGTTAACCATTAGATGTAGGTGTGTGTAAGTGTAGCTCGAATACTTATTATAAAAACATCCTAGTATATTTAGGATACTGGATTTCTTACAAAAGAAAATAATAAAAAGATTTTAGGGGGTTGGAGAAGCAAAATAAATCAAAAGGACTCAAAAGAAGACATTACCTTAAAATCGGGTAACTCCCTTTGGTTTGAGCTCAAAGGCTTCCTTGGAAAGACTTCTGCCCAAAGGGAGGCTTCAAGGAGTAAGATAGGGAATTGTAGAGACAAAATGGGCAGGGTTTGGTCGAGCCAAAGGCTTTGGGAGTGTGGGTAAGGAGGTAGAGGTGGGGGCCTTTTATAAGAGGAGAGGAGGGGCACTCTTGGAAAGTAAAGATAAGTTACTTTATTTTAAAATGATTTTCGGATTCAAAAGGTCCCACATTGATATAATTAGAGGATAAGGTGATAAGGTTTCTAAATCCACTCATCTAATTGGTTTTGGCCATGTGTAGGTTTTAGATTTTACATTAACTTTCCATTTTATTTAAATCGTTAAATAATGAGGTCATCGCTGCATCATCATGATGTCATAAATAATTTAAATTATTTAATGTATAAAAATTATAAAAAACTACTATGATGTAGGAAATCTTTTTATCTTTCTAATTAATATTTATAGTCAAAAATATGACTTGTATAACCCCATATAAAAATTGTTTTAGTAACATAACTCATGTTTGTGTCATTTTTACTTTAACATTAAATAAAAAGTTATTTATGTCATTTCCCAACCAAAGTGGCTCCATGGGGTCCCCAAGTTTACCCATGGCTTGTCTTGTTCGGCCATGACACATCCAATGAGGTTATGACATGTGTCAATCTCATCTCATACTATTAAAACATTATTTTTACCTTAAACTATACTAATTACCACTAATCGCGATTAAGAACTTAATAAGTTACTATTCACCAAAAAATTATTTTAATCTCATTGAACCACATTTTACTTCTTAATGACAAACATGTATGTCGGATTTTTGAAATTCAAAACACAATGATGGAAAAATTTCATTTAAACGGAAAAATCAGTTTTTATAAGTACCACTTAGTGGTTTCACTATTCATCAAAAATTGAAGTTTTTCAGAAAATTACCAAAAATTCACCCTAAGCTATATTTGATACTCCAAATTCAAAAATTAAGTCTATTTTAAAAAATTCAAAACATATAAGTCACATTAATTAATTTAATAATTAATTCCCGCTGTCATGACAAATAGCGTGTTTTTATGAAACAATAAGTATCAAAAGATTGACACCAGTTTAAGTCCAATTTCAAAGTGAAATTGATTCCAATTACCACCATTGGATTAAATGGTAAAAATATATTCTAATTTCACTTCAAAACCAATTCAAAACATAATCTAATCATATAAATAAATTAGATTAAAAAGCAGTTTTGATGTAAAATGCAGTATTTTTCACTATTCATTAAAAAAATGAACATTGTCTGAAAAATACCAAAAATTCACACAAAGTAAATTTTGATGTCCCAATCATAAATAATAAGTTTATTTTGAAAAACATAGCTTATAAAATTGTCAAAAGATATATTTAAAAAGGGTTTCCCATCAAAAGGTAGTAAAACAATCTTTTAAGAATATTAGTGTATTCCACGCATAAGATTGTATTTATTTTCATTTTAAGCCTCTAAAACACTATCTTAATCATTAATAGAAATAGATAAAAATATCTATTATTCATTACTTACTTGGGATGTTACATCCTTCCCCCCTTTAGAAAATTGCGTCCCCGCAATTTATTTACTTATCAAATAAATGGGGGTACTTATCCCTCATTGCATTTTCAGATTCCCATGTTGCCTCTTACATCATGTGGTTTTTCCACAAAACCTTTACCTGCTTAATCATCTTATTCCATAACACTTTCTCCCTGTGGTCAAGAATCTGGACCGGTTGTTCCTCATAAGATAGGTTCTCTTCCAGCTGAACTACCTCTGGACTCAAAACATGAGATGGATCTGGCATATACTTTCTCAACATCGAAACGTGAAAAACATTGTGTACCTGAGATAAACTCGGAGGTAAAGCCACCCGGTATGCAACTGATCCAACTCTCTCCAGAATTTCATACGGTCCAATGAACCTTGGACTTAGCTTTCCTTTCTTACCAAATCGCAACACACTTTTCCATGGTGATACTTTGAGAAAAACATGATCACCTACCTCAAAAGAGAGATCCTTCCTCCTGTTGTCCGCATAACTCTTCTGCCTGCTCTGAGCTGTTCTCATGTGTTTCTGAATCATCTGAACTTTTTCTGCCATCTCTTCTACCAATTCTGGTCCCATCAACTTCCTTTCACCCACTTCATCCCAGAAAGCTGGAGTTCGACACCGCTTCCCATATAATTCCTGAAATGGTTCCATCTGTATACTGGAATGAAAACTGTTATTATAAGAAAATTCAACCAAAGAAAGATGTTGGTCCCAACTTCCCTGATAATCCATAGAGCAAGAACGTAGCATATCCTCCAATGTCTGAATTGTTCGTTCTGACTGCCCATCTGATTGAGGATGAAAAGCTATACTAAAATTTAATTCAGTACCCAACGACTTCTGAAGGCCTTTCCAAAAGTTAGAAGTGAACCTGGGATTGCGGTCAGATACAATGGAGAGAGGAACTCCATGTAACATGACTATCTCTTTAAGATACAAATGGGAAAGTTGATCCAGGGAAAAATTATCTCGTATAGTAAGGAAATGAGCAGATTTGGTCAATCGATCAACAATAACCCAGATTGCATTATTACCTCGAGATGTCTTCGGTAATCCCACAACAAAGTCCATGGATATATTCTCCCATTTCCACTCTGGCACTGGTAAAGGCTGAAGCATCCCTTTCGGTAACTGTCGCTCTTCTTTAACCTGTTGACATTTCAAACACTTCACAGTAAAATCAGCAATATCTCTTTTCATTCCATCCCACCAGTAATACTCCCACAGATCTCTATACATCTTAGTACTGCCAAGATGAACTGAAAACGGAGAACTATGAGGTTCACAAAACAACTCTCTCTTCAACTGTGAATCACAAGGCACACACAATCTCTTCACAAATCTCAAAACGCAATCATTATCAATGTTTAATTCAGGAAACTTACCTTTCTGAACCAGCTCTACCTTTTTCTGCAACTCACTGTCTTGCTTCTGTTCTTGCTTGATTCTATCTGATAGAGATGATCTCACTAATACCTGAAACAAAACAGAAGAACATCCTGCGCCAAAAACTTTTATGCCAAAGTTCATCAAATCCTTAACCAAAGGATCACGTTCCAAACGCAACATTATTAATGAAGCATTACTTTTTCGACTCAAAGCATCAGCCACTTTATTTGCTTTTCCCGGATGGTAATGAATTGTACAATCATAATCCTTGATTAATTCCAGCCATCTCCTCTGTCTCATGTTTAACTCTTTCTGAGTGAATATATACTTTAAACTTCTGTGATCAGTATATATTTCACACTTTAATCCATACAAATGATGCCTCCAAAATTTTAAAGCGAAAACAACAGTAGCTAATTCCAAATCATGTGTAGGGTAATTTACCTCATGAGTTTTCAACTGTCGTGAAGCATAAGCAATTACCTGATCATTCTGCATTAGGACGCAACCAAGTCCTTTCAATGAAGCATCACTCTATATAACAAACTCACCATTCCTGGAAGGTAGTGCCAATACTGGAGCATTCACCAATCTTCTTTTCAGTTCCTGAAAACAATCATCACATTCTTTTGTCCAGATAAACTTAACACCCTTCTGAGTTAGCTTAGTCATTGGACTAGATAACCGTGAAAAATTTCTAACAAACCTTTGGTAATAGCCTTCCAAACCAAGAAATCTATGAATCTCAGTTACATTTGTGGGTCTTGGTCAGTCTTCCACAACTTTTTTTTTTGCAGAATCAACAGTTATCCCATCTTTAGAAACAATGTGACCAAGGAAAGAAATTTGTTGCAACCAAAACTCACACTTGCTGAATTTCCCATACAATTTCTTTTCTTTTAAGGTTTGAAAGATAACCCTTAAATGTATTTCATGCTCTTATTTACTTTTTGAAAACACCAAAATATCATCAATAAAAACCACCACAAACTTATCCAAGAACTCATGGAAAAATCTATTCATTAAGTCCACGAATACATCAGGTGAATTGGTTATCCCAAAAGGCATTACTACAAATTCATAGTGGACATATCTTGTACGGAACGCGATCTTCGGAATATCTGTCTCCTTTACCTTAAGCTGATGGTACCCCGATCTCAGGTCAATCTTTGAAAAAAAACTGAGCTCCCTAGAGCTGATCAAACAAATCGTCGATATGAGGCAAAGGATATTTGTTCTTAACAGTGATGTTATTCAAGGCTCTATAATCAATGAAAAGTCTCATAGAACCATCTTTATTTTTAACAAACAAGACAGGAGAACCCCATGGTGATGTGCTAGGTCGAATGAAACCTTTCTCTAATAAATCTTGAAATTGCTCCTTCAACTCTAAAAGTTCAATTTGATCCATTCGATAAGGGGGTTTTGAAATTGGATTAGAATCAGGAACTAAGTCAACAGTAAATTCAACTTCCCTATCTGGTATTATTCCAGGCAACTCATCAGGAAAAACATCAGGATACTCATTTACCACTGGCACATCATTAATCTGAACAGTTCCTTTATTTTCAACGATGTGTGCAAGGTAACATTCATTTCCATCTTTTACAAGTTTTTCGGCCTCTTGATAAGTTATCAACAGTAAGGGTTCATTATTGTACACAAACTGAAAGTCTTTCTGAAAAGAAAATTCTTTAGCTCTATAGTCAATCTTAGCATGGTAAATAGAGAGCCAATCCATACCCAGGATAACATCAAACTCTACTAGAGGTAGAACAATAAGGTTTGCAAGTAGGTTCTTTCCACAGATAAGGATAGGAAGATTCTTATAAATTCTTTTTGCCTCAACATTTCCCCCAGGTGTTTTTACCAAAAGTTCAGGAGTCATTTCTTGAGATGGTATTCCCATTTTACTAGAACATTTTTCAGAGATGAAAGAATGTGTAGACCCCGAATCAAACAACACACTGGCATAATCTGAAAAAACAAACAAAGTACCTGATACAACTTCATTTGATGGCCCGACATCTACTGAAGTAGTTGCAAAGGATTTCACCACCCCTTTCTGCTTGTAGTCTAATTGCTTCCCATCACTCAAGCTCTTTGTCGGACACTCATTTACATAGTGACCCATCTCATTGCACTTATAACATTTCACTAACTGTAAATCAAATTTGGTCTTACCTTCACCTTGATCCTTTTCAGTGCAATCACGAGCCTTATGTCCCATCTTACCACATCGGTAGCACTTTCCAGAATTCAGAAGACATTCCCCAGCATGCCTTTTGCCACATTTATCACAAACTGGAAACTTAGTTTTCTTACCATCATAATTTTTTGAAGAATTCTTACCTTTCTCCTGCCACCTCGATCTCTTCTTCTGTTGGTTGTTATAGAACACTTGATCATCAGCAAACTCCATTTCCACCTTCTCAGCACATTGAACAAGCTTTTCATAACTTTTAAACTCACGAGAATCTAATGCCCTTCGATATTTTGGCTTTAATCATGAGTAAAAACGATTGATTTTACTATCAAGGTCTCGGATAAAATTTGGAGCATACCTTGCCAATCGAGTGAACCTTTCTTCATAAGTATCCACTGAGTATTCCTCTTGCCTCAATTCCAAGAATTGCTTTTCCATCCTAAGTCGAACAGCCTTAGGAAAATAATTCTCAAGAAACATACCTTTGAATTCATCCCAGTCGAGAGCATCAATCTCATCGGCATCCCTGATATTTTTAACCATAGACCACCACTGATCTGCCTCACCCTCCAAATGGTAAATAGCAAGACTAACCTTTTGATTGTCTGAACACCCCATGACATCGAAAATATTCTCCAGTGCTTTAATCAACCCTTCAGCTAACACAGGGTCAGATGATCCTCTGAATGATGGGGGATGTTGCCTCATGAAATGTTCCACCACTGACATGTTCCTCTGCGGTTGATCTAGCTGATCTCATGTATGGATACCACCGCCATTTATCGCTTGAGTCAAATGCTCCATTACTGCAACAAACTGTTCAGTTCCAATTCCGACCATCTCAGGATGCTGATTCGGAAGGTTATTTCCTTCTGTATGCCTTCCTAGCACTGCTTCCCTATTTCCTCTACGAAAAACCATTCTGAACAAACATGTCTTAGATGAAGCAACATGGTAATCTTCAAATGCTATATTACTTCAATTTGACCATAAAAAAAATATTTTTGGATAATCATTTAATAGAATTCTAACTCCTAAAGTTATCTAAACCGACCTCTGATACCAACTATAAGGCCCCAGCCTTAAACCTTACTTAATATTGAGTTATTACAAGATTACACATTTAGGATCTTTTCGGGTTTAGAGTTTTAGAGAATTAGATCATAAAACTTGCATTACATTCCACATATAAACAAAGTGGTTATATAAAGATAGTATTCTTCTTTCCCATCAATGGAAACATATTTAAAATAAAACATGGATTCTTTCTTGACACTTCCTTGACACTATCATCATATCATGTACCTTTCCCTTGACCTGTGAAAAACATTTCAAAAAAACTTGGGATTAGCATAAAAAGCTCAGTAAGGGATATTTAAATATGGAAAGGAAACATGGGTACATATATACATAAGAATAAAATCATACTTTACCTATAAAACATAATCACTTTAACATACCTCATCAAATCATGAATAAATCATATAAATAATAAGACATAAAGGTAACTTGAGGCATTCATAACATTCTTACGTAGGAAGTAACCCTCTTGGTTACGTTTGGAATACCCATTACAGTATATTCCCTAAATCTCTTCGGAGAAACCTTAACGTTTCACTCCTTCGTGTTACCCAATGCATTGGAGAACTATATCGGGCTCACCCGCCCTTAGTTTATCACGGAACCACCTGTCTTCATAATAATTCCCAAGAACCTCAACATAATCGTATCACATAAAACATGCATAAAGGAAACATAACATTTCCACCTTTTAATCACAAGATATCAATACAACACATTGATATAAAAACATTATGAAAACCATTTTCAATGCCAAAATAAAAGAAAATTAAAACATGGTATTTATTTTTCTTTTAAAAAGAAGGCATGGCTTGTAGAGGAAGCTGAAACTCAAATAACGGTCACGGCGGCGGAGAAGTTGTTGTCGCCGCATACGTACGACAAAAACATTCCCTTTTGTCATTTAGTAAAACGCTTCATATAAAAAAGATTCCTTTTGGATAAACTTAAAAGTCAAAGGGGTTTATACACCGTATAAAATAAGTTTGTGTATAAAACAAAATATGCCTCAATGAAAGGAGATTGAGACGAAGTCCCATACCTCGGGTCTGACTTGACTCGATCATTCTTTAATGTCCTGAATAATAAAGTTGAGTTAATTTATACTTCTTTAAGAACCTTTTTCAAGTTAATTATTCCTTTTATATCACTTATTTCCATGTCATGAACACTATGTAATTATTTAAGTTAATAATAGTCATTTTAATGATCATTGGTACTTGAGTCAAAAACAAGCCCTTTATAATTACAAGTTGTTCATGTATCCATTATATCCAGAATGGTATTCATGATGTAGATATCATATATTTCATATATATTCAGTACATTCATGCATTTATAATATTACATAATCATTTAGAGGGAAGAAAAGAAATGCACCGTTCATGGAGACGGTAATCCATAAGTACGCATGAACGCTACTTTCATTTCTATTTCGTATTTTATAGAATGGAATAATAATGATATAAAGGTATATTATAATTCCAGTATAACATAATATATAATATCATAGTTCCATCCTTTATACATCCCACATATGGTATTTAACGAATCAAATCACTTTGAGGGGGCGGTAGTCCGCACTTCCTTAAATGAAGATATCGCGTTTACCCATAATGGAAACCATAAAGGTATGACCAAAAAGAAAAAATACAGAAGCTTAAGGAAAACATAAACATATCATATATCATATATAAATATATTGACATCTTAATTGCCACCTTTGAAGGTGTTAAAAGAATGTTGAACAATCATCGTTTCGGGAGGCATAAATTCGCCATCCACGGAAACAGTATGTTCGTTAACCATTAGATGTAGGTGTGTGTAAGTGTAGCTCGAATCCTTATTATAACAACATCCTAGTATATTTAGGATATTTTAGTTGTTACAAAAGAAAATAATAAAAAGATTTTAGGGGGTTGGAGAAGAAAAATAAAACAAAATGACTCAAAAGAAGACATTACCTTAAAATCGGGTAACTCCCTTTGGTTTGAGCTCAAAGGCTTCCTTGGGAATACTTCTGCCCAAAGTCAGGCTTCAAGGAGTAAGATAGGGAATTGTAGAGACAAAATGGGCAGGGTTTGGTCGAGCCAAAGGCTTTGGGAGTGTGGGTAAGGAGGTAGAGGTGGGGCCTTTTATAAGAGGAGAGGAGGGGCACTCTTGGAAAGTAAAGATAAGTTACTTTATTTTAAAATGAGTTTCGGATTCAAAAGGTCCCACATTGATATAATTAGAGGATAAGGTGATAAGGTTTCTAAATCCACTCATCTAATTGGTTTTTTCCATGTGTAGGTTTTATATTTTACATTAACTTTCCATTTTATTTAAATCGTTAAATAATGAGGTCATCGCTGCATCATCATGATGTCATAAATAATTTAATTTATTTAATGTATAAAAATTATAAAAAAACACTATGATGTAGGAAATATTTTTATCTTTCTAATGAATATTTATAGTCAAAAATATGACTTGTATAACCCCATATAAAAATTGTTTTAGTAACATAACTCATGTTTGTGTCATTTTTACTTTAACATTAAATAAAAAGTTATTTATGTCATCTCCCAACTAAATTGGATCCATGGGGTCCCCAAGTTGACCCATGGCTTGTCTTGGTCGGCCATGACACATCCAATGAGGGTATGACATGTTTCAAGCTCATCTCATACTATTAAAACATTATTTTTACCTTAAACTACACTAATTACCACTAATCGCGATTAAGAACTTAATAAGTTACTATTCACCAAAAAATTATTTTAATCTCATTGAACCACATTTTACTTCTTAATGACAACCATGTATGTCGGATTTTTTAAATTCAAAACACAATGATGGCAAAATTTCATTTAAACGGAAAAATCAGTTTTTATAAGTACCACTCAGTGGTTTCACTATTCATCAAAAATTGAAGTTTTTTAGAAAATTACCAAAAAATCACCCTAAGCTATATTTGATACTCCGAATTCAAAAATGAAGTCTATTTTAAAAAATTCAAAACATATAAGTCACATTAATTAATTTAATAATTAATTCCCGCTGTCATGACAAATAGCGTGTTTTTATGAAACAATAAGTATCAAAAGATTGACACCAGTTTAAGTCCAATTTCAAAGTGAAATTGATTCCAATGACCACCATTGGATTAAATGGTAAAAATATATTCTAATTTCACTTCAAAACCAATTCAAAACATAATATAATCATATAAATAAATTAGATTAAAAATCATTTTTGATGTAAAATGCAGTATTTTTCACTATTCGTTAAAAAAATGAACATTGTCTGAAAAATACCAAAAATTCACAAAAAGTAAATTTTGATGTCCCAATCATAAAGAATAAGTTTATTTTGACAAACCTAGCTTATAAAATTGTCAAAAGATAGATTTAAAAAGGGTTTTCCATCAAAAGGCAGTAAAACAATCTTTTAAGAATATTAGTGTATTCCATGCATAAGATTGTATTTATTTTCATTTTAAGCCTCTAAAACACTATATTAATCATTAATAGACATAGATAAAAATATCTATTATTCATTACTTACTTGGGATGTTACAGTTAGTTTATCTAGCAGTTGATAAACAAACCCCGACCTAGGGAAGAAATAACTTGAACCTTTTGGGTTCGTGTTTACAGCTTTCCACCTGTCCACCTTTGTATCTTCTTTGATTGGTTTCACCTTGGCTCCTAACTTGAGTTGCCTCCACTATCTTGGTATCTCCATCCATTACATATGCTTTTATCTTACACACAGGTGAGGGGTAAAAGGTTTTTTACATAAAAGAAACCTTGGGCATGCAGGCCCTATATATTAATGAGGAGAAGGCTCGCAGGCCAACAAATTTATTTTAAATAAATAAATTAAAATAAACCATTCACATACAAAGGTCTTGGTCTAGCTCATGATCATCCATGCATGCAATGATATTTACGCATAAATAAAACTATCATTCAATTCTTTAATCACTCTTGTTTAAGATAAATCACGCTCGAATCAATTAATTATCTTTAATTAATAAATAATTTTATCTTAAACCCTTTTCTGAATTTCCTTGAGATTCTAATCCATCATAATTTTAAACAAATAAATTCATTTAAAATTATCTTTGTACGTAACTTGTACCTTGGAGGCAACCCGGTGAATTCCTATCCATAACTACCCAATTAATAGAAATAAACATTACCTAGATATTTAATTAAACACATATATATAAAACACTTATCACATGTTGTGCCTCAGCTTTACTCCTACATGATGGTACACGTCTCAAGGGTATGTATAATAAAATAATAAATTTTAATAAATCTGCATAATTTGGATGAGTACACGTCGTGTAGTTCCAACTACACGACGTGTACTTTTGTTCACCGTCCATCCGAAGTACACACCCGGGGACATGGCGTGTAGATGTACTTAAGAAATTTTTGGAGTACATGGCATGTTTAGTGGGACACACACCTTGTATTATCCGCGTTACACGGTTTCCATCCGAGAAAGTCGTTTACGAAGTACACAGTCCAACTCTAACCCGAAGGGACTACACGCCATGTTCCATGGGCCACACAGTGTGTAATCTAAAAACTTTGTGCCACCTCTTCCTAGTCAACACACAGAGTCTTAAAGACTTAGATAGGATCCATTTACATGGCCTGATTTGGGGGACCAGTCCAATGCATTGAACCTAGACTACACAGCATGTACTTCCGAATACATGTCGTGTATTCTGGTATTGTATGGCTAGGAACATTTGGAACCTCTGGATGAGATCCTCTATTTTATTTTAATCAAAATTAAAAGAAAAATTTGTTTCTATAAGGTGAACGAGAAACGAAAGAGGAGTAATAGATCTCGAGATTCAGATTTGCAGAACGATTAACTTGAATTGAAACAACTAAATTATTAAATGCATAATTCATCAATGAAATATTTAAATAATTATAAACTATGATGTAACTTCTATGATACCACTTGAAGGTTCCGGGCATAGTGGAAGTGTGGTTGGGACGGAACCCAATTTTGATTTTTACCATGATCAATGATTATTCCAGGATCAACATGAAGATGAACACAAATCCCCACAGAATATAATCAAATATTTAGATAAAGAAAAAGGAGGACTGAAACCTTTAGAGAGGATCTTGCACGTCATGTTTATAATTAATTTAATTAATTTCATAAAGAAAAAATAATACCTGTGTCTTTGGTATTTTTTTCGTTGATGATGTTGATAGTCCAGATTGACCCTTATGAATTATCTCATTGTGGTTGTAAGGATCCAAACTAGAATCCCTCTAGTGGTGATCCACATGTACTCTGATGGCCTCCGATCGACACCGCTCATTCTATGGGTGCTAGCGTGGAGAAGTGAGTGTATTGTGTCAATCATTCTTGATCACTTGTTCTTAGGCCTTGAAGAATGCCTCTCATTCTTGAGAAGATAGAGAAGAGGATTTGAGAGAGAAATTGTTTGGCTCAAAAATTCTCAATTCACCAGGTGTGTGGTGTGGGGTATGGCACAAAAGGGGTACTTACCTATTTATATACATAGAATTTCAGTTACAATATTTAATTGCATATTAACAATTAAATACATTCATGAACTTAGATAAAACCCATGCATTTAATAATAATACCGCGTCATTATTTATAGTGCGCCAACTTGCGTAAAACAGAATTATAAATAAAATTATGCATCACAAAATAATATAAGTGTTATTTTAATTTGTTCCAACTAGTTAAATAATTATTTACTATCTTGCAAATAATTATTTTACTACCAGACTGACCTTGGTCTGCTCGAACTCCACTTCCATTTATTGAACACCCAAATAAATAAATAATTTATTCTCTTAAATAAATATTTTATTTACAAACTGGTAAATGAATATTTATTAAATGTTCAATAAAATAAATAAATATATTTGATTTAATTTAAGTGATCATCTTAACTTGAATAAAATTATTCCACAGTCTTGAGAATAATATTTATTTCATTAATTAAATTCAAATATAATTTAACTGAGACCACCAAAAACACTTAGTGTGTGACCCACTAGGATTCTTTATCATTGGAATTAGGCAGGATTACCAAAATTCCAAGATTATTGTCTAGCAATGGGTCAAGTCACCCAAGAGAAAGAACATAAAGTCACAACAATTACATCCACAAACGAATGCTTACTGTGTAATATAATCTCTTTGTCACAATATCTCATCAAGTAGGTTTCATGATTGTGTCATCAACTTTTATGCTTGATACGTCATTATTTGACTACCTAAAATAAACTCTTCGTTACATCATGTCCATGGAATTTCGTGCGACGGTTCTATTTCAATCAAAGTTTCGAGATATCAACTTTCATAAATGGAAGGGACAAATACTTCCTCGATTTATCCATTAATAACATGCCACTCGTGACACACCCAACGTACCCTACTTCCCGCCAACTGTCTGGGTAACGGTTTTTGTTAGTAAATCAAAGTGCATAAGTCGTGACACATATTAATTACAATATTAAAGTCTAAGGATCATTACACATTCTCGTAGATATAAATATCTGATGACACCAAAACATGAGGAATTCCTACAAGCGATTCTGTT
Organism: Viscum album; assembly: GCA_963277665.1. Taxonomy (NCBI): domain Eukaryota; kingdom Viridiplantae; phylum Streptophyta; class Magnoliopsida; order Santalales; family Viscaceae; genus Viscum; species Viscum album. Next base: position 946,501,114 of record OY728155.1, on the reverse strand, counting down.
CTCATAATCTCCTATCTTGGAGATTACCAAGTGAAAACTTCATGAGAGGAAGTCTCATCTTCTTATGGGTATTTTCACCTAACAATATGCATGCTATGTGTCCCATCATAGAATGTCATCCAACCGCAGAACTATATTTAAGAATATTGTTATAGCATTTCAAGGTTTTAATCATAGCGGGGAACTGTCATGACCTTATCAATGCAACAAATACTCTAGGACAATATTACATCATAATCATGCAGAGCAATGAAAAATATGTAATAATACATTAAATATACATGTAATCAAAGTAAACCTAGTTGGTTCTAGGACACTAATTCTTACATTCCCTTGTACTTAGCATTGCATAGGATAACCTGAGGACATGTATAAGAAAAGGGTGAGCTATAAAGCCGAGTAAGGGAATAAACAAGGAATAACATGAGGAATATAATAAATGTTAAACAATAGGTATATCAATGGAGCACAAGAGAAACATGAACATAAAGGCATGATAAATAATGATAATCAAAACATGTAAATGTGGCAACAACACTTAACATGGAATTAGCATGAGCCAAGGCTCATTGCACATGGAGCATGAGTAAACCCTCATTGCACATGAATCATGAGTAAACTCTCATTGAACTTGAATTAGCATTAGTCAATACCCGTTGCACATTACATATCATGATACTATACTTTACCCAATGAATTGGAGTGATATTAAGGTGCACCCTTCTTAAACATTTCATTTCATGCATAAGTGTGCCACATGGATCATTCAACCTGGAATCATTAAAGATAGTTATATATTCCACAGTAAAAAAAATTGGAATTAATACATAAAACTCTATAATAAATAAGTAAAATTTCATAAATCTTAATACCCTTGATAGAGAAATGGGCATGGTATTCACGACACAATGACTTTGTCTTGGAAAATCGAGGGATAATTTCGACAGCATAACGGCGTGACATAAGGATTCATAAAAATGGTTGATGAGATAGAAAGGGGTGTCTCATCATATGTACATGAAATGGACAGTAATGGGTCATATAGATAAATGTCCCAACAAATGTAATGGAATTTATATTCATAATACAAAATAAATGATTGAATGTAAATGAGAGAAGAGAGAAATTCCTTATGGAATTTCGGCATGGTAACGGGTGTACATGGGAGGAATTGTTGAGAGAGAAAGGGCTATCTAATAATTAAAAAATAAAGAGGTCAGTATAGGGGACATGTGAAACCATACCCCAACATTTACAATTGAACATAAAAGGTCATAACAATGTTAATAAACTTGGATAAAAAGAGAAAGGTAGGAATCCCTTACGGAAATTTGGCATAGTAACGGCTTAAGTAAGGGTCAAAATGAGGAAGGAAAAATAATTCCTCATTAAAATAAAATCACAAGGAAATTAATAGAATTATTATAAAATAATTAAATTATAACCATTCTAAATTAAAAGAACTTCTTTCAAATAATATGCTTGAATTTGAAAGGAGAGGAAAGTGAGGATCCCTTACTTGGTAGTGTGATCCCAAAATCTTGTGAGAAGCTTGAGAGAGGATTATTGGGAGCTTGGGGTGCCTTGGGAGGATTCTAGAGAGATTAGGTAATGGTTTTTTTAACTCTAAATTCTTTTAGAGAGGAGGAAGTGGGATCTTGGGTGGGTTTATATAGGAAAGTAGGGGGAATTCTTTATTATTTTGGTTTCGGACACCACACATTAAACTAATCAAAACCACAAACCAACTCATGGTTTTTTCCCATGTGTTCTTAAAAAGGGGAGTAGAAAACAATATTTTATAAGGCCAATGTCCTAACTTCTTAAAATAATTGGGTTGCTTATATGGAGGTGAGTCACAGTCTCAAGGAAAACAATTTAAAAAGATAAAATGTTTATAAGTCTTGGAGGGTCCACTAAAGCTTTGTAAAATAAATAAAACAAATCTAAAGTCACATTATATTAATGGTAAAACATATATTGGCCAAACATAATGTTTATAATATTTTATTATTTCACTATTAGGTCATTATATTTTCATAAAACACATTATATATTTAAACGGTATTAAATTTTTACCCAAAAATTCGACTATATCAGAAAATTATGAAAAATTCACCATTGGATAATTTATACATCCTGATTAAAAAAATAATATTCATTTTATCTAAATAATGTTTCCAAATATGTGAATTTTTAATTTTAAAATAAAAACTGACATTTATCGAAAATTCACAGGTTTTGACAAAAACAGTTTTCAAACCTTAATAAAAATCACAATTGCATTCATAAGATTATACGATCATTTATATTTAATAAAAATTAATTTAATAATAATAATAATATTTTATTAAAATATTATTTCATTCAAAAATCCATTATTTCATCAAAATATATTTCTTAGTTGAATATTAATTAAAAATACTATTTGCGCTTTTAAAACTATTTACAAAGTAACAATAATAAAATGAATGTATATTCTATATACAATAATAATGTACATAATTGTATTACTAGGTTATTATTACATAACCCTTTATAACACCCACATAAGACTTTAGGGTAAGGTGCGCGATGGTGACAGACTCTTGGGGTGGCTCGAATAACATTTCTCGAGTGGTAATCTCTATCAACTTCCACTTCTCTCGTAGGCGGTTCTGTTCAAGATTAACTTATTCATGGTCAGATTGGGATTGATCAAGAAAGAATACCAATGATTCCACCTCCTTTATGAGCTCTAAAAAATGGGCTTCATATGGGGAAAGTCTACTTGATGAGGCTATCGCTTCTTTTGTTTAAGTAAATTGGATTTGTTAAAGCCCTATATTTATAATAATCATGTGATCACTGTTCAACAACTAAATTAGAAATGGTCACAATTCTTAAAGGTATTTTAAAATCCAAAACCTAGAACCAAATAAGTGAATACATTTTACATAACCATAATAATACATTTAAATAGACCAAGAGTAATTTTCATTAATGAATTTTTGGGTCATTACAACTAAACTCCCATCCAGTTTCCATCCCTCAATGGTCTCCCCACTGTTGAGTTTTTTACCTCATAGAAACACATTCAGAATAATATTTATATGCCTCTTTAACCATATCAAAAAAATTAGGAACAAAATAAACTAGAAAAAAAACTTCAACATCATCTTGGTCTTCCTAACCCAAGTGCATGTCATCTTTCACCAACATCAACTTCCACTGATTTGAATCCTCTTTTATCAACTCACTATATGAATTTCTACTTAATTAATCCACCATTGAATTTCCTTTACTTGGTGTTTACATAAATTCAAATTCAAAAACTTATATATACTCCATCCATCTTCTTCTTCTCGTGTTTAAATCTATTTTTGAGAAAATATGTTTCAAGATATTATGATCTGTAAACACCATAAATTTCTCACCAAAGAGGTAATGATGCCAAGTTTTCAAATCATGGACTATAATGTCTAATTCCAAATTATGTTTTGGGTAGTTCTTCTCCTAAAACCATAACTATCTTGATCCATAAGAAACAACATGATCTCCCTGCTTGAGAACACATCCCAATCCAAATTCTGAAGCATCAGAATACACCACATAACTTTGTCTCGATTCTGATAATATCAAGATCGGTGTTGATGTAAGGCGTACTTTAAGTTCTTGAAAAGACTTAGAACATTCATCATTCCATTGGAATGAAACACCTTTCCTTGTTAAAGTTTTCATTGGTGAATATAGTCATGAAAAATCATGAACAAAACATCGATAATAACCAGCCAGACCAAGGAATTGATGCATCTCAAAGACATTCTTTGTTGGTTTCCAAGATATCACAACCTCAATCTTTTATGGATCCACAGAAACACCTTTTTTAGATATTAAATGGCTAAGGAAACGAACCTACTATATCCAAAAATCAAAATTTAAAAGTTTTTCATATGTATGATGATCTTACAAGATACCCAATACTATCTCTAAATGTTTCTCATGCTCAACCTTTATCCTAGAATACACCAGTATGTCATCCACAAACACCACTAAAAAAGAATCCAGATACCTTAGAAATATCTGATTCATAAATTCCATAAAGAAAATTTGTACATTTGTAATACTGAAAGGCATAACCACATACTCGTAATGGTCATACCTATGACTAAAAGCTGTCTGTGGAATATTCTCATTCTGACCCTGTAGTAGGTGATATCCTGAACACAACTCAATTTTAGATAACCACTATGCTCCCCTCAATTAATTGAATAGATCATAAATATGTTTAAGTGGATACTAATTATTTATTATAACTTGGTTAAGCTTATGATAATCTACACAAAGCCTTAGAGTTCTATCCTCCTTTTTCACACACAAAAATCGGCACTCCCCACAGAGATGTACTAGTCAAAATGAACCCTTTACTTTCAAACTTTTCCAGTTGTAATTTTAATTTCCTTAATTTTGTTGGTTCCATACAATAATATATAAGTGAGATAGGAATGGTCCCTGGTAAGAGATAAATCATAAACTCTACTTCTCTTGTGGGTGGAAACTCTGAGAAGTTATTAGGAAAAACATCCAAAAACTGATCAAAAATTACTGGAAAACCACTATCCCAAATCTCATCCACTGATGCCAAGGTTAAATCTGTCAACTTTTATGTGATCTTTCCAACTACTGGTGCAAACAATCCAGTTGCACCTACCTTTATATTTTGGTATCCTTTAAAGAGATGCTTGATGCCATAATCAGTTGTAAAACTAACCCTTTGGGTATAATAGTCGTTGTGAGCTTTGAAAATTTTCAACTAATCAATACCCAGGAATATTTTATACACATCCATCTCAAGAATAAAAAAAATCCAACTCAATTCAACTCCATAAATTTTTATAGAATATTCTTTGTACATAAAATCTTGACATTCTCTTTAACCAAGATGAGTTTAATTTTTCAAAAGAGAAGGCATCATCTCAACATGTAAACCCATAAGATCAACATCACAAGAAGCAATAAATAAATGTGATGCACTCATATGAAACAAATATTTCATAAGTATAGAATTAAAAAGAAACATACCTTTCACCATTGATGGTCTAAATTGATCATCCACAATCATTTTCTCATTTCCATACAATTTCTTACTCATTTCACTTTGTTCTTTATTACCCTATTGAGATTGCACTACTTGATGAGTCATGGTATTACTTGAATCACCATGGATTCCTTGGTTCTAATGATGAGAACTATTATGTTTCCCTTATACCATCAAAGCATATGGAATCTATAAAATATGAAATGTGTCCCTAGAACCCAATCTTGGAGCACTGCAACAATAGAACTGAAGATGTCCCATATGTTTTCAATTGTGGAATACTCTAGGTGGTGTCACACAATCTCGCTTCATGTGATCAAAAGAACCACATTGAAAACATCCAGGATCGCTCTTTGGTTTAGGAGGAAGATTCATCGATCTAGCCATTTGATTTTAAGTCATACCACTACCTTGAAAATATGAATATCTCTTATTATTATTACCATCATTAGATTTTCCATCATTTCCCATAGGTATCAACATAATTCCTCCACCCATAGTTCCTGATATGTCTTTTTTTTCATTGTCTCTCTATTGATCATATCTGTATAATCTGTTATAAAAAAACATTTAAATCTTCAAGTGAATCTCCAGCCTCAACCCCTATTAAAAAATCCATGCCTTTAAGGATGCACTTCCAGCAACTTCTGGTGAAAAGAAGGTTAAATTCATGAATTTAGTTGTATACTCTGTCACTATGAGGTTCTCTTACTTCAAGCTGAAGAAGTATATTGGTCTAGAAATCCTCGACATGTGAGGATAAAATTGTTTTTTGAACAACTCTTAAAAATCCTCTTTTGAAATTCCTTGGTCTAATTTATCTTGAACATCTAAATCCCACCACTAGTATGTTAGATCCTACAGTATGTACATTACCAACTTGACTTTCAACTCATATGGTGTGCCTAAGAAATCGAATATTCGATCCATCCTATTTATACATACCTCTACTTTCTTGGGTTATGAATCACCCTAAAAGATGGGTGGATTCTACTTATGGAACTAAATGAAATGATTCACTTTCCTTGGTTCATCCCTTTTGTTCCCTTTATCCATAGTTTGAAAAGTATGAATAATACTCTGAACTGGCTGTTGGTTCACCTGTGGCTTGGGTACAACCACATTCTTAAAAACCTCTTCCGGTTGGTTCCTTATATGCCGAACTGATTCCATTTTCTATAACTAATAGAAAATTTCATTTAGTCTCACTCTCTAGAAACTGAAGGCTTCGCAATTTCAAATTTACCATATCACGCATATCACACCAAGGATTTCCAAAATCATCATTTTCAACTTTCAAACCATTTTTTGAAAAGGCTATCATGCTCTTTTAATATTAAACTATTTTCAAGATATAAACTACCATACCTTTTCAAAATCTCACATTTTTAACATTTTAAACACTTTTCAAAAATCAACCATTTTTCAGCATATCATAAATCATTAATCAAAATGAATTATGCACTCCTAGTGGGAAGTCATTTATATCAATGCATATCATGCTCTTCTCATTGGCCAAACCCATGAAAATGAGGTAACAATTCCTAGAAGTGTCTTAAAAACTCATGTATCCAAACTCCCTAGTAACTTGAGGTTCAACACAAATAGATTATCTCCACCTCTTTATGCTCTATATTTCAAGTTACAGTGATCCTACTCCTTTATACCATTCCAACACAAGTAATAATCAAGAATTATTTTCCAACTCCAATACCAAACAATCTTTAGTCCCAAAAAAATATTTGGATCAACCAAGACTGATAACATTAGTAACATCTTGTCCCTCACCCATTGTCTTGGGAAGAGGCAGTGACACTACTAGGCCTTAGGTGACATCCCCAAGACAACAAAGGTTGGAAATAAATCCCAAGGGATTCATAACATTTAGGGGATGAGTTTCCTTTTGAAAATAAAAAAAAACAAACCAAGGATACAATAACTCAACAACAACTAAATGATGCATGAGAACAAGTAATAAAACACAAAGTAATACCAACTGGTAACAAAACCAAACTACAATGAAGAACCATATCAAAGTACAAATTAGAAACCAAAACCAAAAAAGACTCAAAGATGTGAAAGATAATAACCCATCAACTCCCAATATTTTCTATGCTCCAACTCCATAATCCATGCTCAATGTATCATGATGAGTCACTAAAGAAATGAGATACCTTTCCTTTCACAACCCGATCCAAGATAGGGCTCGAGCCGCAACTACCCCAAGACCACCTCTATAATCCAGGGGCTAGAGACCAGCACCGAATGAATAACTAAATGGGGAGGACTTTTCCTAAGTACCTATATACACACACACATCCATCTTGATGCAGAAGTGTAGAGGAAAAAGAGAAAAGGATGCAAAATAATAGGGGAACAACCATTCATGTAAAACCTCTAGACAATACAAGAGTACGGTAGTGTAAACTAAAAAGTAAAGGGGGAAAATACACACCCAACCAGAAATATGTACCAACCTAACAAAACTAGAAATTAAAATGTTGAGAGAGTCCGGCTCTTGATCTCCAAGTTGTGACCACCGTACACGGTCCAAAGTACCGGGTATCTCTAAGCTCCTCTAAAGTCATCGCCGACCTATCCATCACATGAATAAGACATGACACATGTGGGAAAATCCTATGAAAGGGTAATTATATACATACCCAATAGGAAACACCAAAATATGAAGGGGGTAGTAAGATATACAATAGGAATAGAAAGACAATAGATAGCACAAGAAGTAGCAAGTAGTGAAAGATAACAACTCAACCCAAACCAAGAGAGAGAGTAACCTCATACAAACACAAGGGTACCAATACGGTGTGTAAATGAGCTACATGTCAAGTATTTTACACCCATATCAGGAGAGTAAACTCATACAAATATGATAATATAGACACAAAAATTATGTGTTATACCTCACACATCTTTGCAACCCATGGCAAGGAGAGTAACCAAATCCAAAGGTATGGATACAAAAGTATATATATATATATATATATTCTCAGTAAAAAGAAACCCAAATGAGATAGAAATGGGATATTCATCTCACAGTTCGACCCAAAAAAAAGACTCACCAATAGTTCCAAAATTCTATCAATGATTCCCAGCATCTCACATGTCTTCCCAGATGTAACCATCCAAGTCAATCCATGCTTCATCGCAATGTTGCATAGTAAAGGGGACAAAATCTCTAGGTAGAGGACACATACCCTAGTACAATAGGAGGGTTCCACTCATAAGTTGGTAAAGGAATCATTCTCATCCCAACTGGAGGGTTCCACTCTAGAAGTTGGTAGGGGAACCATGCCTAGACCAGCTGGAGGGTTCCACTCTAGAGGTCATTTAGGACCCATGCCTAGTACGGCTAGAGGGTTCCACTCAAGAGTAAGTAGAAGACCCATGACATGTTTTGAAAAGATGTTTCCACTCTAAAAGTCATTGAGGACCCATTCCCACCCTAGTTGGAGGGTTCTACTCATAAGTCTATAGAGGGCCCTTGCTCTGTGCTGATAGGAGGGTTCCACTCTAGCGGTATAGGATCCATGTCCAACATAGTTGGAGGGTTTCAATTTAAGTGTCAATGGAGTACTCATTCCCTAACCAATAGGAGGCTTCCACTTTGTTGGTATAAGAACCATGTTGATACAGGATTGAGGGTTCCACTCTAGAAGTCATTGAGGACCCATGCCTAGCCCAGCTGGAGGGTTCCACTTGATATGTCTCTGGTAATCCTGCATGATCACTGTCATCGTCAAGAATTTCCTAACCAATATTCAAGCCTAAAAAATTCTACATTATATCCCAAAATACATGTTTTAGGGAACCATTGTGTTGTACATGGAAAAACACTCATGATAGGCTACTTGTGGGATAAACTCTAAGTTAAAACAAAGGAGATATGGAAGATTGAAGTTTCCTCAAAAGGATTCAGGGGTATACGGCATGTGAGGGGACCCATACGGCATGTGGTCCTACTCTTTAACCTGTTTGTGTCTCTTTAGGTACATGGATCACCAACTGTGTAGGGGTACAAAATTTGTAGGGGATATACACAGTGTTCTCATGCCACTCGGGGTCCTGCCCATGTCTATAGTCATGTCTATGTACCCAAACCGCGTCTGTGTATTGATGTACATGGCATGCCTCTTTACACGAGGTGTCCCCCTGTGTGCTTTGGTCATGTCCGTGTACTCGGGCACATGGTGTGTGTTTGTCCATGTGCTCCATCACATAGCTCATCTGCATAGGGAAGGTGGTACATGATGTGTAGGAGGGCTACACATCGTTCCATCCTTATAGTTTTCTGAAACCCTGGCCACCGCAACCAAAGGGATACAAGTCATGTGTCTACCATGGTACACGGCATGTAGTTGGGTTTTTAATAAATTTTTAGATCTTCAATATGTGTTCTTGGTCTGATCTTAGGCTTCGATTCTAGATTCGATTCCACTCACGGTTTTTGGATCTAGCATCAGTCGACAGATACCAGCCCTCCTGTGGTTAGAAACCTAATTTCCCAAAGCCCTGTATGTGTTGCCTTGCACTGTGCACACCCTAGATTATTCTGTCGGTGATGATTCAACCATAGATCATAGAATCAAACATCCATAACCTGAAATCATCTCATACATGTCCTTTTTTCATTGATCCATGCCTCATTCATCATTTTTTCATGATTTCGGTGGTCCGATTGAGCTTGGTACCTCCCAACAATGTCAAACTGGGGCCACGGGGTCCTACTGGTGAAGAACATGAATAATTTGAGGGAGAAAGGAACAGTAATATAGGTTTAATCATTTTTGTTCAAGAATTCTTGACCAATGATCAAGAATAGGGATAATCAGGGTTATAAAACAATTGAATAAATCAATTTAGTTGGTACATAGGTGTAACACCATGAGACTTTACAATATTTTCATTTTTAGATAAATTTAATTTTACTACTTCGTTAATTTTTATGAAACACCATGTTAATCTTGTGCTACACATAATAATGAGTTGACTTGCGTTACACGCAAGACCCAGTTTTACCAAACAACAATATATTAATAAAATATTATTATTTAATATAATATATAACCTTGTCGTTAAATTAGAGTTTATGAATAGTTTTAACCACATTTTTAATTTTTTTATATTCCATATAATTTTAAAATTCATCTTATGTATTTTCTAGATATGATATAAGAAAATTTTCAATTTTTTAGATAAAAGAAGTATTTTTCAAAAAATACAGTTTTGTCATATTTTAATGGTGAACCAATTTTAAATACAATATTTGATAATATTATATATTAAATTTTAAAAAATAAACTTCTTATTTAAAATATTAATATAAAAAATTACTTTGATTCAATTTTTGGTATTTTTCTGTTAACTTTCATGTTTTGATTAATAGTAAAAAAATACTAAATTTTAATTGAAAACAACTTTTTTCATCAAAATAATTTATAGTATTAAATTATAAATTTGATTAGTTTTAAAGTAAAAATAGATTATGTTTTTATCATTTAATCCAATATTTGTTATTGGAATCAATTTCACAATGAAATTGGATATAAAAGCTATGTGAACTTTTGAACATTTTACTTAGAAAACTCGTTTTCTTATTCCGTCAACAGGATTAATTTTTAATTAATTTATGTAAATTCTGTGTTTTGAATTTAGAAAAAATGGATTCCATATTTGGAATAAAAAGGTCCAAATTATGTAAATATGTCTCTTTTATTTTTTTGACATTATGAATAGTAACTTTAGTAATTATTTTTATTACCATGGTTAAAGGTAAATCAGGTAATTAAAGGTAAAAATAATATTATAATAATATAAAACTACCCTAACACCTATATTAATTTAATTGGATGATTTTATTCTGACCAATAGAATATTTGGGTTGAATTTAGGACCACTTTGATCCACTTGGATTACTTCAATACATTTATAATATTATATTCAATGAAAATTCATTTTTGTTACACTTTTTATTTTAACAGGTATTTTTAATATGGTTTTATACAAGGGATATCTTTGGATTTAAATAGTATTTATAAATATAAAATGATAAACTACATCATTATAATTTATTTATAATTTTTAGGAAATAAATAATTAAATTAAATTGTGAAATAATGATGGTGTAGTAATTACTTCATTAATGGAAGAATCAAATAAATGGTATTAAAAATATTAAAATAAATATAATTTTACATAATTGATGTCATCCATGATTTTTATAGATTAATATGATATTTTGGTGATGGTTTAAAGGATTTGGTATGAACATGGCTTTATGTTATGATATTTTTAAAAGTCAACTAACAAATAGTGTCCAAATTGATACTATTGGTATTTAAAAATATAAAATATTTTATTAAATGTTATAAAATTATTAAAAAACTATAATTTTTCCAAATAACTAGGATAATTTCAAATATATAAAAATGATCTATTTTGAAACATTTAATGGACACTTGTCTATGAAAACGACATAGATATTATTAAAATCAAAGAATGTGACAAAATTTCACTCACATTTCTTATAAGTATAATAATTTTAATATAGGAATAACCTAGAGATAAATTCCATCATGAATAGTATATGGAAATATAAAATAATTATATACATCATATTAATTTATTTATAATTTTTAGAGACTAAATAAATACCATAAATAATGACACAATAGTGAAGAAGTAATTATTTTATTAATAGAAATATTAAATAAATGATTTTAAAAATATTAAAATAATTATATTTTGATGTAAATGAAGTGATCCAAGGATTTTATAGGTTACTATGATATGTTATAAGTATATTCAATAATTTGGTTTGAAGTTATATTTCTTTTTGGATTTTATTTGAATTCAAAGAACTGAATAGTGTCAAAATTGACACTATTGATATTTTATAAAAATAACATTTAATTAAATTATTTAAAAATCATAAAAATATTTAAAATCTACAAAGTGATCATTATGAGGTCTAAAATTTCATAAATTGTCCAATTATGACAATTGAAACCACGTGAGTGTTGGAGTTGGTGGCCTAGAACCAAATACTTTGTACTTTATTCATTAATAAATACCTTATCACATCTTAATTATTCTTCTGCGTGAAAATGCATGTGATAATTTCCTAAGGATAGCTGTTGTATTAAATGTTCATAGAGGATCCCTGCTATGATGAGAACCTGAAAGTTCCATAACATTGTTCTTGAATATATGTTCTATGGCTAGATGATGTTATTTGAGGGACACAAATAATACCATCCATTAGGGGTGAGGACTCATAAAATTTTGAGGCACCTTCTCATGGTGTGCACCCTTGATAATATCTAGGAGGATATTATGAGAATGAGACCTGCCAGTAGGAAACCCACATTTCATAGTGTCATTGGATGTTCCTATTTGTAGACGTGTGTATTGGTCCTTAGACTTTAAGATTATTATTAATGGTTATTACAACTCATGCACTTATATGTATTGATGAAAACTATGATGACACACTGTTTTAAGTGAGATAGAATATGTTTCATGCGTCACGAGTGATACTGCATTAATAGATAATGCGAGAAAGGATTTTTCCCTTCTGTTCCATAATAGAAGTAGATATCTCAGGCCCTTTGATGGAATTGATATAGCCTAAATAAATCCATGGCCATGGTGAATAATGAGAAATTTAAATTCTAGAAAGTCAAAGAAAGAATAATCTGGCACATGGGTAGATGGAACTAGCATGAAACCTGCTTGATTTGAGATATCGAGACAAAGGGATTATATTACACGGTAAGCATTTGTAGGAGGTGACACGTCATTTCGGCGTTAACTTCTTTCTCTATGGGTGCCTTAGCATGTTGTTAGACACTAACCTTGGACTTTAGGTAGGCTCCGCCTAATTCCACTGAGAAAGAGTCCTAGAGGGTCACACACAAATTTTGTCCAAGTATCTCAGTTAAATATTAATTTTACAAGTCGAATAAAGATTATTCTCGATTGTGGTTTAATAATTTTTTAAGGATGTCTGATCAAATTTATTTCAACACTAGTTATTCGAGAGAATATATTATGGGTGAAATAATATATTTATTAGAGAGTAATGCAGTGATATTTATTTTAGAAATAAATATCCATTATTCAAGGTCTAATAAATGTGGTGGAGGAAATAAAGAAAAATTGAAAAACAAAAGTACATGTCGTGTATATTAAATATACACACCGTGTATTTTTTTCTAAGAATTTATGATAAATAATATTATTTATTTAATTAAATAATATTAGGTGTAATTCGTTGGGTGCATGTCAGGTGATAATAATAGTCAACTGCTATTATTAGACATGGGGTATTACTAAGAATTAAATGAAATGAATAAATTCTTTCAGGTAATTAATTAATTTTATTATTCTATATAATTAAAAATCCAAATTATATATTTCTCATTATCCTTTCCATTTTTTTTGGGTTGTGCAAAATGAATCTAGAGAAAGCTCTCATGCCAAGAGAGAATCCTTTTCTTCTAAGAATGCTCTCAAGCTATGAGAGAGAGATCCTCCTCCATCGGATCAAGGCGATCGAAGGCGGACATCGCAAGCAAAGGATCTTTCACGCTAACACCCAGAGATCCCTTCGACAACTTCTAGAGATACGTGGAGCATGTGTGGATCACCACTAGAGGAATCCTACACTTGGATTCTATTATGGAACGAAGGATCACATTGGATCATGACCGAAAACATCAATGAAAAAATAATTATATCAAGGTAATTCTTTTCAATTAATTAAATTAATTATAACCAACATGTGATGAACCTATATATGGTTCTGGGACTCCCCTCTTTTCTTTTTCATTCTTCATTCTATTCCAAAGATCTGGCGTTTTATTATCATGAAGGATCTCAGATTGATGATTTTTAACACTGAAATTAAAGTTGGGTACACCCACCAATGCACTTCCACTGTGCCCGGAACCTACAAGTGGTATCAGAGGGGGTCATATAGTTGATTATAATTATTTAGTTTTTCATTGGTGATTTACGCATTTAATAATTTAGTTGTTTCAATTCAAGTTAATCATTCTTTAAATCTGAATCTTGAGATCTGTTCCTCCTCTCCCATTTCTCGTTCACCTTACAAAAACGAAATTTTCTTTTAATTTTGATTAAAATAAAATAGAGGATCTCATCCGGAGGTGCAAAATGTTCCTGGCCATATAACACCAAAATACACGGCGTGTATTCGGCAGTACACGCCGTGTATTCTAGGTTCAATGCATCAGACTAGTCTGCCAAATTAGGTCGTGTGTTAGAGTATTTCTAAGTCTTAAATGACACCATGTGTTGACCAGGAATAGGTGGCACATAGTTTTTGTATTACATGCCGTGTGGTCCACTGAACACGGCATGTAGTCCCTTTGGGTTAGGGTTGGACCGTGTACCTCATACACAGCTTGCCCAGATGGAAACCGTGTAATGTGGATACTACATGGTGTGTGTCCCACTAAACACACCGTGTACTCTGAAAAATTTCCGAAGTACATCTACACGCCATGTCCCCGGGTGTGTACTTTGAATGGATGGTGAATAAAAGTACACACAGTGTAGTCGGAACTACACACTGTGTACTCATCCAAATTACACAGATTTATTAAAATTTATTATTATATTATTAAAACCCTTGAGACGTGTACCATAGTGTAGGAGTAAATTTGAGGCACAACACGTGACAGGTGTTTTATATATATGCTTTTAATTTAACATCTGTGTAATGTTTATTTCTACTTTTTGGGTAGTTATGAACGGGAATTCACCGGGTTGCCACCAAGGTACAAGTTACGTACAAAGATAATTTTAAATGAATTTATTTGTTTAAAATTATGATGGATGAGAATCTCAAGGAAATTCAGAAAAATGGTTTAAGATAAAAGGGTTGATTAATTAAAGATAATTAATTGATTCGAGTGTGATTTATATTAAACAAGAACGATTAGAGAATTGAATGCTAGTTTTATTTATGTGTAAATATCGTTGCATGTATGGATGATCATGAGCTAGACCAAGACCTTTGTATGTGAATGGTTTCTTTTAATTTGTTTATTTAAATTAAATTTGTTGGCCTATGAGCCTTCTCCTTATTAATATGTAGGGCCTGCATGCCCAAGGTTTCTTTTATGTAAAACCCCATTTTACCCCTCACCTGCATGTGAGATAAAAGCATATGTAATGGATGGAGCTCCCAAGCTAGTGGAGGTGGCTCAAGTTAGGAGCCAAGGTGAAACAAATCCAAGGAGATACAAAGGTGGACAGGTGGAAAGCTGTAAACAAAAACCCAAAAGGTTCAAGATGTTTCTCCTCTAGGTATTGGGTTAGTTTATTAATCGCTAGATAAAATAACCAATAGAATAATCTCATGATCATACCATTTATTTTATTTCTATCAGTTGAATGGTTTATTTATTTTGGGTGTGTTGTCATGATCACCCAATTAATGAATTAAACAAACATGCAAGATAGAACAAAAATAAGACCGGATTATGCATAAAATATTTTATTATACATGGTTAATCACTTAAGTATATCCTACTTAATATTAACAAGCATGTGATCAAAGATAATAAAATAGAAATTTACGTATAAGGATAAAATCCCTCAAAGAAAATATCAAGTCGGTATAGCCTTCCATAATCTTGGTTAGAATCGAACCATAGTTTAAAGTGCTTGACCAACCCTAGTTGGGGTGATTTCAATTATCTGGGAATTCTAATTTAAGGTTTTGGGTTGACTTGAATTGTTTTTCATCAAGGTTGGACTGCCACAGTAGGACTTGGTGTAACCAAGAGTCAAAGGTTGAGGAAATCCAAAATAAAAGGATTTCAGGATTGGGGAGTCCACTCAACGGATCAAGGAGTTGTGAGTTAATGTAGTTGGCATTTGGAATGCCTACCTAAAACTATTCAAATTTATTAACCAATACTATTTGGGGTAATGTGAAGGGAAATATGGATCCTTTCCACTAGAATATTCAAGCAACAGAATATTCTGAATTCAATGGTGAGGGCTATTGGATTTCGATAAAATAGTGGGAGACTAATAAGTATTAATTTATTTATTTGTCTTGGTTTTATCATAATAAAGTTCTAAACCTTTGTTCATATTAATTTTTCGAAATGGAAAGAAAAATGACTTCAAACATATCATTGAGAACCATACTCGAAAAGGAAAACCTTCTCACCAGCACCAATTTCCAAGAGTGGCAGTGGCGTTTACGCGTCATCCTTCGCCACAAGAGGAAATTGTATGTACTGGAAGAGAATATTCCAGTTGCACCTAGGAAAGAGGCCAGTTATGAAAAACTATCTCTCTATATGAAACATATGGATGATGCCACAGATGTCCAATGTTTCATGTTATTGTTCATATCTAAGGAGCTCTAGAAGCAACATGAAAACATGGACGCATATAGCATGATGTCTCACCTTAAGGATCTCTACCAAGAGAAGGTGATATGGGAGAGATATGAGATCTCCAACGCTTTTTTAAAAGTAATATTGGAGATTCTATGCCTACTGGGCCTCATGTAGTCAAGCTTATTGGCTACATTGAATGCCTGGACAACTTATGGATTAAGTTCCTGGATGAGTTACGTACAAATATCATCATATCATCACTACCCAAGACCTTATCTAGCTTTATTGTAAACTATAACATGAGCAACAATGAGAAGAGTCTATCGGAACTTTTGAACTTAATTTTCTAGGTAGATAAAGACATGGGGTGTGACAAACCCGCAGTCCTTATGGTGAATAAGAAAAGGAAGGACAAGGAAAAGGGGCCAAGGGCTTATAAACGGTATGAAGCCCCCGAGCATCGTCCCTCCAAGAAGGGGAAGATCCAAAGGTAGGGCAAGGAATGGGAGGCGGTATGTTTTTCATGTGGCAAGACAGACCACTGGAAGAGGAATTGCACCCAGAATCATGGGGACGCTAAAGGTGTGTTCGTTATCGAGTGTAATCTTTCCATTTCTACACATTGGGTATTAGATACATCTTGTGGGGCTCACATCAGTATTAAAATGGATACACCAAGTATATTTAGAAAGATTACCAAAGGAGAGGTGGATCTTCAGGCTTCCAATGGCATGAGGCTGGATGCATTGGCCATTGGCGATTACCACCTCTCATTGCCAACTGGGATGATTTTGGTTTTACATAAATGTTATTATGTGTCTAGTGTTACCAAAAACATAATTTATGTATCATGTTTGTATATGAATAGATTTGTTTTCAAGTTTGGAAATAAGAGTTGATTATTTTATAAGAACAACATATGTCATTGTATGGCGCATTTAAATAATGGTTTGTATGTATTAAATTATTAAAACCAAGTGTTGGCAATCGATAACGAAACAAACTCACATGACTCATACATCACCCAATTGTGGCATCACCGTCTCAGTCATGTAAATGAGAAGCGCTTGACAAAGCTCTGCCAAGATGGCTATTTAGACTCTACTGAGCTAAAACCACTTGATATATGTCACACTTGTTTACAAGGTAAAATGACCAAGCCGGCTTTCGGTGGATAGGGTGAGAGGGACACAAAGATTTTAGGATTGGTGCAAAAATATGTTTGTGGACCATTTCCAATAGAAGCTAGAGGTGTATATTCTTACTTCATTACTTTTACTGATGATTTGAGTAGATATGAATATTTCTACTTAATGAGGTATAAGTCAGAATCCTTAGAGAAACTTAAGGAATTTAAGAATGAATTAGAAAATTAACTTAGTAATAAGATAAAGAAGCTTTGATTGGATCGAGGTGGAGAATATCTAAACCAAGAGTTCATCGATCTTCTACAAGAGTTTGGGATTCTATCATTACTCACTCCTCCTTATACACCACAGTGGAATGGTGTTAGTGAAAGAAGGAACCGCGCCTTGTTGGACATGGTGAGGTCGATGATGAGTCATGCAGAGCTTCCATTTTCTTTTTGGGTATTTTCATTATAGACTTCAGCATACACATTAAACAGAGTACCATCTAAGGAGACAAATGGAATTCCCTCCAAGTTATGGAATGGAAAGAAACCCATTTTGTCACACACACGTGTATAAGGATGCAAGGCATTTGTTAAGGCCTTCTCATGTAACAAACTAGAAACCTGGGGCATGAAGTGTATCTTTATAGGATATCCCAAGTAAATTAAAGGATATTACCTATATAACCCTTCATACAAGAAAGTGATTGTCACCAGACAAGCCGTATTTCTTGAGAGGGATAACATCCTCAAAAATGATAGTGGGAGAAAGATTGACTTTGACGAAGTTGATGCTCAATATACACAGGAGTTGGTTCAGGAACAAGTTCCATAGGTCCCTATGGAAGTGGTTCTGAAAACACAAGTACTACATAGGAGCTCAAGAGAGGTATGAGAACCAGAGAGATTTGGTTTCCTAGTCATAGAGAATGGTGAATCATTATTGTTGGACAATGATGAACCTCTATCCTACAAGGAAGTAATATAAAGATCAGAAGATGCAAGATGGCTAGAAGCTATGAATTCTGAGATATATTCCATGTATCAGAACCAAGTATGGGTTCTGGTCGATGAGCCAATTGATGTAAATATTATTGGATGCAAATGGGTATTCAAGAGAAAACTGGACATAGAAGGTCAAGTTATCACCTATAAAGCAAGGCTAGTGGATAAAGGATTCAGACAGCATCAAGGAATTGACAATGATGAAACCTTCTCACCAGTTTCCATGTTTAAATCTATAATAATCATACTTGCCATAGCAGCTTACCATGACAGCATCAAGGAATTGATACACTATTCGCAGCGAGGTAGGATACATTGGGTGCGTCACGAGTTATACTGCATTAATAGATAATGCAAGAAAGGATTTGTCCCTTCTGCTCCATAATGGAAGTAGATATCTCAGGCCCTTTGATGGAATTGATATAAACTAAATAAATTCATATCCATGGTGAGGAATGGGTAAGTTCAATTCTAGAAATTAAAAGAAAGAATAATCGAGCACATGGGTTGATGGCATTAGTTTGCAACCCGCTTGATTTGAGATATCGAGAAAAATGGATTATATTACATGGTAATCATTCGTAGGATGTGACACATCATTGAGGTGTTAAATTCTTTCTCTATGGGTGCCTTGGCATGTTTCTAGATTCTAACCTTGGACTTTAGATAGGCTCCACTTAATGCCAATGAGAAAGAGGCCTAAAGGGTCGCACACTAAGTGTGTCCAAGTATCTCAGTTAAATATTAATTTCACAAGTTGAATAAAGATTATTCTCAATTGTGGTTTAATAATTATTTAAGGATGCCTGATTGAATTTATTCCGACACTAGTTATTCGATAGAATATATTGTGGGTGAAATAATATATTTATTAGCGATTAATGCAGTGATATTTATTTTAGAAATAAATATCCATTATTCAAGGTCTAATAAATGTGTTGGAGGAAATAAAGAAAAATGGAAAAACAAAATTACACACCGTGTATATTAAATATACACACCGTGTATTTTTTTCTAGGAATTTAGGATAAATAATATTATTTATTTAATTAAATAATATTAGGTGTAATTCGTTGGGCGCAGTCAGGTAATAATAACAGTCAACTGTTATTATTAGACATGGGGTATTTCTAAGGATTAAATGAAATAAATAAATTATTTTAGGTAATTAATTTATTTTATTATTCTATGTAATTAAAAATCCCAATTATATATTTCTCATTAGCCTAGCCATTTTTTTGTGGTTGTGCACAACGGATCTAGAGAAATCTCTCAAGCCAAGATAGAATCCTTTTCTTCCAAGAATGCTCTCAAGCTACGAGAGATAGATCCTCCTCCACCAGATCAAGGAGATCAAAGGAGGACATCATAAGTGAAGTCTCTTCTATGCTAGCACCCAGAGATCCCTTCAACAACGTCCAGAGATACGTGGAGCACGTGTGGATCACTATTAGAGGAATCCTACACTTGGATTCTACAACGCAAAGATGGATCACATCAGATTGTGATCGAAAGCATCAACGAAGAAATAATTCCATCAAGTTAATTCTTTTCAATTAATTAAATTAATTATAACCAACGTATTATGATCTTATCTATGGTTTCGGGACTCCCCTCTTTTATTTTTCATTCTTCGTTCTATTCTGAAGATCCGGCGTTTTATTATCATGATGGATCTCAGATTGATAGTTGTTAATGCTAAAATTAAATTTGGGTTCACCCACCAATGCACTTCTGCTGCACCTGGAACCTACAATAAGTAAATATTTGTAACCTTTTAATATTTAAAATATTATTACTAAAATTAAAATTAAATAGAATAATTAAGGATAAATGAATATGATATGATTTAAAATAAAATAAAAACATGTATAAAATTAATTTTTTGAGAGGATTTCGACCCATAATCATCTTATATTCTAAATAATCAATTTGGAGCTATTTGTAATTGAAAATCAATTTATATTAAATTAATAGTTTTGGAGTTTCCAAAGATGTCCCTAACCTCTCTTATAAATAGGCACTTTACCTTCTCTTTTTTTCACACCTCTAAAGCCCTTTGGTTCAGCCAAAATCTACCCACTTATCCTCCCAACTTCCCTAACTTCATCCTAGTGGCCATATTTTGGGAAGAAAGCCAACCTAAGGAATTATTTTGTGCAAATCAAAAGGAGACACTCGAAAAAGAGGTAATTGTTTTACCCATTCAATTCAATTTATTTTCTTCTTCTACTTCCTCTTCCTATGTTGTTTCCATACTAAATTAATAAATACAGTATAATATATATGATGATATTTTATTATTATTATGGTACAACCATATTCCTCCTTTTATCCATACTATTAATAACAATATCACCATGCGTGTGTACGTATGACTTGTCGTCTCCACACCGTGGTGTAATTTGTTATTCAAAACTACCTTTTTTAGATCTGTATAATGATGAGTATAATGGATTTAAATAATGAATATGATATGATAATAATTCTGTATAATTAATATATCATCATATTTAATACTATTTAACCATTAAGGGAATGATATCGTCACTCGTGCGTACATACGGCTTATCATCTCCACGACACGATGGGAATCATTCTCCATGTTAACCATTCAAGACTGATTATAAAATTTATAATATGATTAAATATAATATTTATGAATATAATATAATTCTGGATATGAATAAAATATATTCTATGCATAAGAAACAAGACTTATACGACAAAACATGCAAAGAAAAAAGAAGTAGTTAACACCCGAAATAATGGTAATACTGAAATATTATTAACAAAACGATATAAGAGGATCATATAAGGTATCATAAATATGTATATGGTCCTAGTATAATTTAATAACATGATTTAACCATTATACATAAGGTTAACGCACCCTTTACTAAAGGAAAGTACAATTTAAGGGTTAATTTTGCAATCTCATTATTATATGAGATTGTTTATACGTAAGTATCTATTGGGACACATTTATCATCTGTGTCCATGTTTCTTAAAAATGTATTTCAAAATATTATCAAAAATTGTTTAAAGTCATTTTTACCTATGTTTTACTTTTTATAAAATGTTTTGAAATGAATATTTTCGTCATTTTCCAAATGAGGAACTCTATGACCCTTTTCAAAAAATTAAGGAAAGAATGTTTTTTTAACTTATACAGCATGAGTGGCTATTTCCTCCATCGTGATGCCTTAACATTTTGAGCTTACATTACAAGCTTACTAGTTTTTTTAAATAAATGTTGTCTTTTATAATTGTGTGACTTTTAAATGATTTCAAAGTAAAAAAAATTGATATTTCTATCAAATAGTTTTAATGATTTTATTAGATTATTTTCATCTATGTCAACATCCTTTCTTGGATTTTATGATTAATTGAGGTTGATTTATTATGATATAATTTATCATATTTTATTGAAGGTTTTATAATATGTTTGACTATGGATATTCTATATTGATACCATTCATGGTTTATAATTAATGTATTAACATTTCGTATGCTATTTTTAACATGAATGTTTATATTGGTTATGTTTTACCCTTTTCATATGAGTAATACATTGGACTTAGTAATTGATGTGTTGGGGACCTCTTAACAAAATCCCTACAGTTTGGTGACTGGTTAATTAAATCCCATTGATGCATCAATAGTTCTCATGAGACAAACTAGTTTGGGTTTTTATCTGTTTATGTATGGTCTTGGCATGAGACCTTGATGATATGGTTATTATATCTGGCATTATGCATTACCTCATTATGAAATCAGTTTTTGATATTACATGTGATTATTCGACTAGTAGAATCTCAATTTGAATTTTAAAAAGACATTATTTGATTTATTCTTGCTATATTATACTGAAGATTATGTTCAAATGGATTGTGTTTCAGTTTTATACCATGCCTTAAAAGTTTGTGCTTGTTTGTGATAGCTTTCACTATATTATTTATCCTTACTAAGCATCTCAACTCACCCTTTTCTTATGTTTTATTTTAAAAGGATGCCAAGAAGTGTTTTATGACTGATATTCAAGGTTAATATAGGAAAATAATGGCATTATCAAAGAATTATCTATGTTTCATTTTATGTTTTTAATTGTAATGTAAAGTTCATGTATGTAATCTATTTTCCAAGACTGGTAAACTAATTAGTCCTTCAGGATTTGATTCCTTGTAAACATGTTAATGTATTAAAATAATGCGCCAGCTCTGGGCTTCTGGAATCAGGGTGTTACAGTTGGTATCATAGGAAGTTTAGAAAAAACATTGGAAATTAGATTTAGAAGTCATAGATTAGAAAACATAACTATATGAATGAATTTTAGGATAAGTTTAAGTATAGGATATCATCCTTTAGATTTGGTAATGGATAACCTAAGTTAATCCTATGTACAAATGGATTGAGAAGAATATTCCACTATTTAAAGATCCTATAAATGATTCTTCATGACTACATCACTATGATTAGTGTTTCTCGCATTATGCTTTGAGTTTTGGTCAATGGTTAGAATTAGTAAGGTTATACATGAAATGGTTATACTATTGATAATGAAAAGGCTACAAAAAAATTAGATGAAGAAGGTATTAAGGAATAAGATGTTAAAGCATAGTTAATGGTTTAAGTGTGAAGTGAAATGATTAAGGTTATTTTGTATTTGGATTCAAGAATTATTACATCAATGGTTCTATGGTTATAAGATTCATGAGATATATAAGGATTGTACTGTAATACATCTTCATCAAGTAATTGGAAGTGTGAATTATTTCATTAAGGTTTTGAGGTTATAAAAGCTGCATTACATTGTTTGGGGAATCTAATGTTATGATTGATTTTGGAAATTTAGAGACCTTTTTAGATTGTTAATTTGGATAGATGTATTTTGGAAAATCTTAAGGTTGGAATGGAGTAAGTTGAACATTGGATATTATTATTTGAGGTTAAAGTATGATTTATTAGATACTTTGGTCTAACCTTTTTTATTTTAATAAACATTTAGAGGATGAAAGAAATGCTTGCGGGTCTTATAGTTTATCAAAAGTTATTTAGGAATGAACAATTCATTTTTGAACTTTCATTTCCAGGTGTAAGGGATGAAGTGAAAATAGATCAAAGAATAACCAAAGGATATCATTGATGGAATTAAGTATGTGTTCTCGATTTCTTATTTGGATGGTAAAATAATCCCTCAACTCTAGGAAAAAGTATCTAAAAAATGTGTTATCATAATAACTTAAGTTTTATTGAAATGATGATATTTTAAATCATCGTAGATTTATGGATTTAAGGCCCTCAATTTTCCATTGATCATTCACTTGCTTGTGATTTATGACTTCAATCACTCCCCATAAATATTTATGTTTTTCCTCCAAGTACGTATCTCTACTTTCCACTAATGTTCTCCTATTTGAAAGCCTAATTTAGTGGTGACATTCACATTTCTCTTTCCCTCTTATCAAGAGTATATTTTATTGACCTTATTTTCAATGTGGGTTTTCTACAAAGGTATTCTCTGGTATCAACCCATTATTTTCAAAGTACAATTTCAAATTGTGAGGATGCAATTTATTGAAGGAGAGGAGAATTTAACACCCTGAGACTTTACAATATTTTCATTTTTAAATAAATTTAATTTTACTACTTTCTTTCATTTTATAAAATACCATGTTAATCTTACACTGCATAATGAGTTGTCTTTCGGGCCACATGAATGCAGGCCCGAGACACACTACAAAAAAGGAGCAGCCCCAAAAGAGGATTCAGAGTAGATGAACTCACCAGATCAGAGCCAAATAGATTGTCAGAATGAGAGGGTATGGTTATGCCATCGGTACCAGCCTGTGCTTGCATGAGAAGTCTAGCCAGACGGTCATGCAAAGGTGGAGAGCTACTATCAGGATGCAGATGCTGGGGAGGGGCAGTTCCTTGTAGATAGTCTGGTTGAATTCCCTAAGACCTTCGGGTCATGTAATATCCTAATCCTACGAGCCATGTAATCTCTGAGCCTATGGGCCTTGTAAGAGTTCCCCCTCATCCCTTGAACGGGGGGTTATCAAAAATCAATAAAAATGAAGGCCTTCGGGCCATTCAGGCAATATAATATATAACCTAGCCGTTAAATTAGTGATTATGAATAGTATTAACCACATTTTAAATTTTATATATTCCATATAATTTCAACATTAATCTTATGTATTTTCTCGACATGATATAAGAAAATTTTTAATTTTTCAGATAAAACGAGTATTTTTCAAAAAATACAGTTTTTCCACCTTTTAATGGCGAACCCATTTTAAATCCAATATTTGACACTTTTATATATTCAATTTGAAAAAATAAACTTATTATTTTAAATCGTAATATAAAAATTTACGTTGGTTCAATTTTTCTTATTTTTATAATAAGTTTCATGTTTTAATAAATAGTAAAAAAATACTGAATTTTAATTGAAAACAAAATTTTTCATCGAAATAATTTATAGTGTTAAATTATATATTTGATTATCTTTAAAGTATAAATATATTATATTATTATCATTTAATCCAATTTTGGTTATTGTAATCAATTTCACAATGAAATTGAATATAAAAATTATGTGAATTTCTTAATATTTTACTTAAAAAACTCGTTTTCTTATTCTGTTGATAGGGTTATTTTTTAATTAATTTATACCAATTATGTGTTTTTAATTTGTAAAAATTGATTCCATATTTGGAATCAGAAGGTCCAAATTATTTAAATATGTCCCTTTTATTTTTTTTACATTGATGTGGGCGTAATTTTACATATTTTTCCGCATCTATTTAATTAATTTTTAATGATTTAATTAATTATTTGTGCACTTTTTACTAAATATTAGTACTTTTTTATTTTATAAATAAATTTAATAAATATTCAATTTTTATAATCAATTATGTATATTTAGTCTTTGAAATAATTAATTTAAGTCTTATTTTGTTTTTATAGTCATAAAATTTATTATTTAGTTTAGTGTTCTTATTTATTAATTCTTAATGATATAGTTAACTTTCAATTTAAGTTTATATTTATTTTTAATTTAAGTTTTTATATTTAAGCTTTTAATAATTTAATTTTAGTTTTAATTTTTTTATAAATTCATTTAAGACTTTGAGTCAAAATTATTTTAGTTAATTTTTAATTTAAATTAATTATGATGTTTAGACTTTATTTGAGTTGTAATTTGTTTTTAATAACTTTGTTGTTTGCAGATTAAGTCCAGATTCATGGTGGCACTGGTTTCATCCTTTCCTATTTTGGTTTGCATCTTCCCTTTACTGTGCAAGTATGCTACCACTTCCCCATTCACAGTGCCACAACAATATTGTCTCACCGACCCTTCACACCGTGAATCTATTACACTGGTTCCAGAACCCTACCACCATCTCTTCTTCCCAGATTGTGGCACCGTTTTTCTCCCTTGTGGTGCCACCGTAATCTCCCATGCGACTGTAACCTCTCATGTGACCAGTTTTCTCCTTCTTTTGGCACTATTTCCAGAAAATCACAGCCTCCGTATTCTGCAACATTGCTTTCTCCCTCACAGTCTCACCGGTCTTCAATCACCAGTGCCACCGGAAGACACTGCCACAATGCACCAAATCAGATCAAAAATTGAAACACCAAACAACTAGTTAAAATCAAACCCAAGCTGTTTCAGATCTATTGTTTGAAACTGAAAATTGAAGAACTAAAATACTTAATATTCTTAAATCTAGAAACCAATTCCTTTCTCAGATCTAGTATAATTTAATAACATGCTTTAACTATTATACAGGAGGTTAACGCACCCTCAACTAAAGGAAAGTACAAGGTAGGGGTTACTTTTTCAATCTCATTATTATCTGAGATTGTTTATATGTAAGTATCTACTAGGACACATTTATCATCTATGTCCATGTTTCTTAAAAAATGTATTTCAAAATATTATCAAAAATTGTTTAAAGTCATTTTTACCCATGTTTTACTTTTTATAAAATGTTTTGAAATGAATCTTTTCATTATTTTCCAAATGAGGAACTCTATGACCATTTTCCACAAACTAAGTAAAGAAAGTTTTTTTAACTTATACAACATGAGAGGCTATTTCCACCATCATGATGCCTTAATGTTTTGAAGATTTCCTTATAAGCTTATAATTTTTTTAAAAAATAGATATTTTCTTTTATAATTGTGTGATTTTTAAATGATTTCAAAGTAAAAATATATATATATATATATATACATGTTTCTCTCAAAGAGTTTTAATGGTTTTATTAGATTATTTTCATCTATGTCAACATCCTTTGTTGGATTTTCTGCTTAATTGAGGTTGATTTATTATGATACAATCTGTCATACTGTATTAAAGGTTTTATGATATGTTTGACTTTGGATGTTCTATATTGATACCATTCATGGTTTATAGTTAATGTATTAACATTTCATATGCTAGTTTTAATACAAATATTTATATTGGTTATGTTTCACCCTTTTCATATGAGTAATGAATTGGACTTGGTAAATAACGGGTTTAGGACTGGTTAATGAAATCCCTACGGGTTGGGGACTGGTTAATGAAATCCCCTCGATGGATCGATAGTTCTCATGAGACAAACTAGTTTGGGTTTTTACCTATTTATGTATGGTTTTTCCATGAGGCCTTGATGATATGTTTATTATGTCTGGTATTATGAATTCACTCATTATGAAATTAGTTATTGATATTACATGTGATTATTCGACTAGTAGAATATCCATGTGAATGTTTAAATGGCATTATTTGATTTATTCTTGCCATATTATGCTGAATATTATGTTTAAAAGGCTTGTGTTTCAGTTTCATACCATGCCATAAAATTTTATGCTTGTTTATGATAGCTTCCACTATATTATTTATCCATACTGAGCATTTTAACTCACCCCTTTCTTGTATTTTATTCTCCTAAGATTCTAAGAAGTGTTTTATGACTGATATGCAGGGTTAAGATAGGAAAATAATGGTGTTCTCAAAAAATTATCTATGTTTCATTTTATGTTTTGAATTGTAATTTAAAGTTCATGTATGTAATCTATTTTCCAAGACTATTAAATAGATCTATCCTTCAGGATTTTATTCCTTGTAATCACGCTAATGTATTAAAATAATGCATCGACTCTGAGATTCTGGGGTTAGGGCATTACAATAAGAGCATGCCAAGGATCCATAATTGGAATAGATCAATAGATGAGATTGATCTGCTCAATAAATTTAATCAAAAAGGGGGTAAACCACAAATTGAAGAGTCCTACCTGGAGATTGGATCATTCTTTTTTGAAGAACATGCTTTACAATGATCAAAGGAAGTTGTTACACTCATTGTGTATTGATCTACTATGATCCAGCATTTTGTCATCGTCCGAGGTGATTCTCCAATAGAAGGAGGAAGGAGGATCTCTCGGCAGATCCCATGATTATGAGGCTAACTCTGGGAAAATATTCATGATAGTATACTTATAGATATTTTAGTTTCGTTAAATAAATCAATTAATTTAATTTAATTAATTAATTTATCCACTGAACGTACCGCAAACGGGCGAGATGTCTAAACGCCCCGTATTGGCCTATTTTAGGTCACACATAGGGTAAAAACGCATTCTGAACTCAAATCTGGTATCAGATTTCTGATGTGAGCTTACTTTAAAGAGTTATCCCATTTTCTTTAAGAAACTACATGTGCATAATATAAAATATTTTTAATATTTTTATAAAATTAATTTCAGGAACACCGGGCCTTAGAATCACATGTCATCTCAGCATCTTGCTCTAAATATATATATATATATATATATATATCAAAGTCTTAAAAGTCAAAAAAATCATCTCTAAATCATTCCCTCCTTCAATATTATTTTCCCCGAAAATAAAAACTAAACAAAAAACTCAGGGTACTGCGCCCACACCTGTCTCTCCCGCTCTTAGGAGCTTTCCTACACATTCATGTGCTACCGCAAAACATGAACCAAGGGGATGGTTCATCCGCGTAGGGTCCTCTCCTATTGATCCTTGATCGCTACTGGGTGCTCCTCAAAGGTGGCTCCTTCCTCGATGTCTAGATCGCCTCAATCGATAACATTCATGGGGTCATGCACGTATCTCCTCAACTGCGACACATGGAAGACATCATCTACCTGCTCTAGTTGTGGGGGTGGGGTGAGGCGATAAGCAACCTCTCCAACCCTTTGTATGATCTGGTTCAATGAACCTCTAGGATAGCTTGCCTCCTCGACCAAACCTCCACAATCCTCACTACGGGGAGACTCTCAGGAAAACATGGTCTCCCTACTCAAACTTCAAGGGCCTATGATGGTGATCTGTGTAAGATTTTTGTTTGCTCCAAGTCATCCTCATCTGCTCAGAGATGACCTAGACCTTCTCCAACATCACCTGCACCAACTCTGGACCCGCAATAGATATCTCACCAATCTCTATCCAACATAAGGGTGACCTGCAGGGTCTCCCATACAGGTCCTCAAAAAGTATCATTTCGATGGTAGATTGGTAGTTGTTTTTTTACACAAACACTACCAAGGGAAAGTGATCCTACCAGCTCTAGTAGAAGTCTAACATGAAATCCCTCAACATATCCTCTAACACCTGGATAGTGCGCTTGGTCTACCCATCGGTCTGGGGATGAAAGGTTGTACTCATCCTCATTTGGGTCCTGAATGCATCATGCAATCCACTCCACAATCATGACATAAACCATGTGTCACGATCAGAGACAATGGTTGAGGTCACCCCATTAAGGTGAACAATCTCTAGCATGTACAACTGTCCCAAACTCTCCATCAAACTATGATTATTTATTGCGAAGAAGTGTGTCGACTTCATTAGTCAATCAACTATCACCTAGATGGAATCATGGACCTTAATTGTGTGTGGAATCCCCACCACAAAGTCCATGGATATGTTATACCATTTCCACTTCAGGATCTCAAAGGGATACAACATACCTGTCAAAACTTTATACTCAGCCTTCACCTCCTGACAAGTGTGGAACTGAAAGATGAAATCAACTACACTCTACCTCATGATGAACCACCAAAACTACCACTAAATGTCTCTATAAATCTTCCACACATCGGGATGTATAGCTAGGGTAGAAATGTGGAAGTCTTGCATCACCTCCTCCCTCATTGTGACTGGGACCAGTATTTATTCCTGTAAAAATAATATGTGATTCCATCCTTAAAAATATTCCATATGTTGATTCCACCATGGATATCTGGTCATGTAAGACCTCACATTAAATGTATCTCAGTTGAGATTCTCTCACATGATCGAGAAGTAGAGGATTCAACATCATTGACAACATAAAAATTGTACCCTCCTACTCCATGAGGGTCAGCTATAAGGAGTCCAATTGTTCTGAAGCCTACTACACCAAGTGAGCCTGGGACTTCATTCTAAGGGAATATACTACTAAATTTCCCTTACCTAGAGTATATAATATCTCTAAGTCATAGTCTTATAAGAACTCCAACCAGCACCGCTATCTCATATTTAAGTCCCTTTGTATGATGACATATCTGAGACTCTGATGGTCAGAGTAAACCACAAAACACTCTTCCAAAATATAGTGACTCCACCTGCTAAGGGTGAAGACTACCGTTTCTAGATCTAGGTCATGAGTCGCATATTTCTTCTCAAGGGGTCCCAACTACCTCAAACCGTATGCGATAACTGTCTACCACTACATCAACACACAGCCAGACCCAGCTCCTAAGGCATCGCAATACATTACGTACTTCATGCCCTCCTATGGTAGTATCAACATAGGATCACTCATTAGACTTAAACTTAACTCCTTGAAGGCCCTATGGAACTACTCAGTCTAGGTAAATAGCTTCCCTTTTTGTGTCAGGGTAGTCAAAGGTGATCTAATTTTGGAGAAGTCTTCCACAAACCTCCTACAACACCCTACCAAGCTAAGAAATCTCTACACCTCTAACACGTTCTTGGGTGGCTCCCAAGAAAGAAATGCATTTATCTTTTCTTAGTCCATAGATAAACCATGCTTATAGATGACATTCCCCATAATGTGAACCTCATGAATCTAGATTTGGCACATCAAGAGCTTCCCGTAAAGTTAGTGCTCTCGAAGAAAATCTAGAATCATCCTCAAATGATCTGGATTATTATCCACTGATGCAGAGTAGATGAGTATGTCTTTAATTAAGACAACCACAAACTGGTACAAGTACGGCTAAAAGACATATTTTATCAAATCCATAAACACTGTAGGGGCATTCTTCACACCAAAGGGCATCAATAGGAACTCATAGTTTCTGTAGTGACATTGGAATGCCAACTTTGGAATATCAGCCTCGCAAACCCTCAACCGGTGGTAGCTGAACCTGAGATTGACCTTTGAGAACCATCTTGTGCATCGCAACTGGTCAAAGAGGTTGTCAATCCTCGGTAAGGGGTAATTGTTCTTTATCATTCCCTAGTTCAGGTGATGATAATCTACACAAATCAACAATCTATCATCTGCCTTTTTCATGAACAACACTGGAACTACCCAGGGAGACACACTAGGCCTAATGAAACCTTTCTCTTAAAGGTAATCCAACTACAAACACAGATCCCAGAGTTCGTTAGGTGTCATCCAATATTCCACAGAAGATATCAGAGTAGTGTTGGGATGTAAGTTGATGAAAAAATCCATCTCCCTCCTCAGAGGTAGTACTGGAAGATCCTCAGGGAATACATCCATATAATCCTCCACAACTAAAGGAATATAGATTCCTAAAGAGCCAACTACACTAAGGTATATACTCTCTAACTGATGTTTGATGGGATGAAGCCTTTTGTTCGCAGAACCCACTCGTCCCACTATGAGATCTATCTCACACATAAAGGAAAATCTTGTCCCATCAATGTGTAGACATCTGACTCATCTGAAATGATAGTCAATATGGGCTTGGACCATGGACAACCAATCCATACCCAATATGATATTATATGATTCCATCATGATGACCAAAAGGTCCCACATGAACTTATCTCCACCAATAGATAGCTCACACTGCTCACAGATAAAAGATATAGAAAAAGTGTTCCCTATAGGAACATCAAGATGAAGCTACTAGGCTAACACCCCAACTGGGATCTCTAGCTCTCACACCATGAGTATAGAGATGAAGGAATTATTGACACCTCTTTCTACTAATACTGAAGCAATAGTAGATTAAACACATAAAGTAACTCTACTCATCTAGTGCGTTGCGGGGTCATAAACCTCTAAAGTCTGCAGTTGTCCATGGCCCCAGCCACCAACTACCTGAGCCTATCATTTTTCATCTGACGGTGGTGATGTAAGTATCTCATAGCATTTTACACCACATATAGCTCATCCAACTCCACCTCCCTAGGGACCACCCTACCCTTTCATGGGAGATCCCTGATCATAGTGTTGCCTCTATTGTGGCGGTCCATCAACTACCATTATGCGCTCCTCGGCATGTTTGGTCGAGGATTCATACTCTATATGACCTCACCCTTCACAAGAATAACACCAGCCCTATTCGAGTTGTCCTAGTGCTCTGTATTTTCCATGTACCACACGACCACGCACCTGAATCTGATCATTAAAGGATCTTGTCATGAACTGAATATGGTCGTCACCAATACCGGCACAAAAACCAGCCCGTGACAAGGCCCGAAGGGTGTTACCTATCCCCATGGGCTGGAACAAGTTCCCGGGTATCATTAATTTAGGTTTGGGAATTATTTACCTGAGTATGAAAGCATAAAACATTAAAAACATTCCATAATATAAATCTGAAATTTTCGAGCCAAACAAGTCTTAAGAAAAAACCAGAACTGAATACATTGGTTTAAAGATAATAAAATTGGTCCAAATACAAATAAAGACAATATAAATACAGCCCCAAGTACTCCACATGACAAGGGGTCATCACCCACAAGCCATCTCCACAACTTCGCACCCACGGATGAGAACTAACACCCTAAACCGCCATCACACATAGCCTTCCCTTTACATGAGTCAAGCATAATAAAGTCTAATTACACCCAAGGGGTGTAAGTAGGGTGAGATCCTAATCCTAATAGGATACCACCCAATGATTCCAAATATAATTCAATACAATGTGAAAAATCAAGCAATTTTAATATGCAAAGAAAAGCAGTGATAAAATCCAAGAAATGCAACTTTCAATTGACAACAGTTTTGAAGATAAAATTTTCAAAATGTTCACACATTAAAATAGACATGTTAGATACTATAAATTACTTCCAAAAACACCCCAATACAAGGTCAAATACCACAAACACAATGAGCAAAAAAATCGGGAACACCCCTAGGCACCAGATAGTCTCGGGCCCCATGTACCTCATACCTCGGTGTAAAGTAACCATAGTAAAATCTGTTCTCGTGCACGATCCACTAGTAGGGAACATACCCATAACCTAGTGGTCCCCAATCATCATCCACATGGTTTATTTAGAGTTGTCGTTATCCAAATTCTAGGTGAAACTGGTACAAAACCCATTTGGTCCACTAGCCGTACTAGTACACATCTGCCCCACCTAGGTACCCGGGCTTCCTCCTTTGTGCTCAAACAATTTCATCATTCAACACATATCCATTTTCATGTAAAACACCACACTACTGGTCACATACACCCAGTACAGTAGATACACACATTTTATACAATTTAGAACACACATCAAAACACTTTGAGTTTCAATAAAAACAACTTCTCCAAATCTTTCCTTGTTTTGCACCCAAAACTCTTTGAAAATCCCAATTTAACACCATGTGCATACTCAAATTAACCAAAACATATTTTAAATAACCTTAAAATTTTCTTTAAACCCATTACATGAGTTATAAAACAACCCCCAATAATCATCGCATAGAATAGCCATGTAAAGAACCTAATTCAACACCAAATTGATACTCAAAAATCATTTTCTTAACAAACGTGACCCAATACCAATTTCTCAGAAACAACAAAACAAGAATAAAATTAAAAACATTATTTTAAGACCTAATATAGTTCAATAAAATCAACTAAATAATTATAGGGCATCCCTAAATGAACTAACAAAAGATTTATATGAAAAAACCCCAAATTTCACATGAAATTGGCATTAAAATTTCACTTGCAATAAAAACACCACTAAAACTCATTTTTGTAGCATTAATTAAATTAAATTGGCATTAAAATATCATAAATACACCATGTTAATCACAGAGATTTCATAAACATTGGAATCACCTACCAAAGTAATGAAAACCCTTGAATCACCGTGCGAAAATCAAGTCGCACCACCGCCGCACCAAGAGGGACTTAGAACAAACCTAAAACCACAATAATTGACTAATAAAACCCATGTTTAAACCCTAGGTTCTAAACCCTACCCCCTAGTCATTTGGAACTTCAAGAAAAAGTGAATAATCCCTAATCAAATTGAAGAAAACCCTAAGCAATTTGAAAGAGGAATGAAATGGACTAACTTACGTGAGGGATCTTGAAGGAATCTCCCCAAATACACCAGTAGATAAAATTTAAAATATCCAAAATTCATGGGTAGTTAGAAAAAGGATGATTAGGTCATTTAGGAACTGGAATGCAGAAAAAAGAGTAATAATTGAGAGAGTTATGATGGAAAGAACTTACCTCCTCAAATCTGGATGATTTTAGAAACCCTAAGATATTCTGCACTCAATCGTGATGGATATGAACTCCAAAGTGGGTGTAAGGATACTGGGCACGCGTATGGGTTAAATGGGATTGGGTGAGGCTTAGAATCACTGAAAAATCCTTAAAATTGAATAATTTATTAATTAAACAAATTCTATTTTTAAAACTGGAATTGGGCTTCCAGGCAGGCCCAATCCCTTAAATAAAAACTCATATACACCTTGTTTATGGATTTATAAAGGTTCCAAATTGAAATGGTGGTGTTAATATGTTAGGGGAGGAAATTTAGGAATTGGAATGGATGAAAAATATTAAAAAATGAAAATGTTATAAAAGAAACAAAATTTATTTTTAAATCTGGAATTGGGTTCACGGTTTGGCCCAATTCATGAAAACTCACCCATTCCTCCATAAAAGCTTGGGAAACCCCAAAAACAAAGCATGAATGGAAATTAAATGAAAAAAAACTTTAAAATATTTCATGTATGTGAAAATTATCTCTACCATGAAATCTTTTCGTCCCCAAAAAGCCATAGCAATGCCAGATACAAAAACCAAACTCAACCGATAAACCAAGATATACTTCTTTGCCAAGCTTCGCCCCCAAGGGCCAAAACACCTCCAGTGATCAATTAAGGAAGGATTAATATCACAACCCAAAATTTAACCACTTTTCTAAAATGATCAATCACATTCATAATTTATCCCAAAAGAAAACTCCTCAAACACAGTCCGAACAAGACTCAAGCAATTCACCCAAACAAACAACAACTTCGAACATGGTTACACTTACCTTACTTTAAATAAACCATTGGGAGCTCTCCAATCCCAACATTTACTCAAGGAAAATGTTGGTATCTAGATAGTTCCAAAGGATACTACCTACCACCAA
This sequence comes from Viscum album, assembly GCA_963277665.1. NCBI lineage: Eukaryota > Viridiplantae > Streptophyta > Magnoliopsida > Santalales > Viscaceae > Viscum > Viscum album. The sequence continues at coordinate 946,465,883 of OY728155.1, read as the reverse complement.
TCCAATACCATGGATAAATCTGAGCTATTGGTATGGGGGGATACAAATAGGCACCCCGCCATATGAGGCAACCTATATTTTTTCCGAGACAGAATCAAGACACTAACAGGGGGAGGCCTGAACAAAATCCCTAGTACAAAGGGTAGAATTCCATTAAAAGTTTATGAAGGAATGTACATGATAATCATAGTGGGCCTCCCCACCATAAGAACCAACTATCTTAACTGGCCAGCATGGGCCGACACAAAAAGACCCAATTTTTTTAGATTTGGGAAGGGCACAGGGTCAGTCTGCATAGTTTGGGAAACTATGCACTAACTGTGCAGATCATTATTTCTGCATGGATTCCTAGCACACAGTCACTACTAATCATACACAAAATGTGACCTCAGCATGTCTATCCAAATTTCCAACCATTCTCTAATGACTCAATGGAAACCAAAGGGGGGGGAATGGCATTAGGTGATGACATGGGTACAAGGCCCTCAACCTATTTCCACCAAATGGGAACAACAGAAGAAAGATGATTATACTAGAGGTTTAAACTCTTCCTATCTTTAATAATGAGGATAAGACATTCTACAAGGGTTTAAGCAACCCTGGGATTTCCCCTGACTACGAGTCAGCTTCTCTCCAAGACCTATGGCTGGAGCTCAAATGATTGAAGCATCTTCGACCACGCAGTTAGGCTTTGGAAACCCCCTAAACGAGAATTCTTCTTTCGATGCCACCAACAACTATACTGAAATACCCGATAATATTTCGAAGATATAACACATTCCAAACTCACTTTACCCTAACTCGATATCTCACTGAAACAAGGTCTTAGAAAATGTACACATATCACACCTTGTTTCTTCGAGTGAGAAACTATAGAAGTAAATAACACCTATAATCACCTTCCTCTAAAATGGAAGATTTTGAAGTTTTTCCAAGGGATACATTCTCCCAACATAAAGAGACTCTCATAGGATTGCACGACTTTCACCTTTACAGTCAATCGAGTGCATGAAATCACAAGGTGTCACCGAACATGACCATTGTGACTAATATAAACAATGAATGGAGTGGGACCTTATACAACATCCCCAAATAACACACAATTCTAGAAAGTGGACACAATATCCTCTCGTGACCAGATTTCCCACACTGGTAGTTTAACGTGAACTCCTTCTTCGAAGAGACTACGAAGGACCGAGAGGACCTCTTAGAGACCATCCAGATAATCATCCATGCTAACAACCCTAGACCACTTCCACCTTCGGCAAATTAGGAAACTTAAGAGGCTAAGGTCTCTTTCAACCTTCCATGATCACTCTCCCACTACAAGAGGATACAAAAAACCAATAAAGGAAAGGGTGTAGACTCAATCTAAAAAGCTCAAGAAAAAGATTCCTTATATTTATCAACTGGAGGGTCTTCAAAAGGCGAAACAATCTTGGTTGTACTTCAGTTGTGCATTAACCCTTAATGAGGCATACCTTATCCAACAATTAAACCTAAGGACCCAACCAAGATGGTTCATTGGTCAAGATATACCACAAACCCGATCCAAACACATGTAAGGAACCACCATAAAAGCATCCCAAAACATTTCTTAGAAGAGACCACTAATCGTCCCTTCAACACAGCTTACCGACCAAACACAAACCCAAAACACAATACAAACAGGAGGGGTTCTTGGACTCAAAAAAACTCACAAAATCAACATTTAAAAAAAATACATAATACACACCATCCCAAACTAGTCATAAAGACATCAAGTTTCTCATTTAAAATCATCTTTTTGAAGATAAACGGTTCAGCGGTTAGCGTATCCACCAATGGTACCCTATGGGCCTCACACATGCATGTTTCTGTGCCACACCGGGAACCCTCTTCATATCCATCCCGGAACTCATCCATCCATTCCATCAACCATACATCATCCCATATAACCTCATGCATGTGGTCGCTCACAGAAATACCAAAGGTTAAAATCACTACTACAAAAATGGGCAAGGGAAGCTCCCCCTTATATCAGCGCTAAGCAAAACCGCTGATAAAGGTTACCCTGTATCAGCGCTAAAAAAGCGCTGATAAAACGACCCTTTATCAGCCCTTTTTTAGTGATGATAAAGGTAGTCTTTATCACCAATTTGTTAGCACTGATAAAACCTTAGTCCATTTTTTTATAAAGTTGATCGCACAGTGCCCTCGTTTTATCGTGACCTAAAGCTCTCACGGTACTAGAACCCTACGACTCCCCTCTACCGCCCGCTGAGTTTGCGTTGCTGGACCTCCACCGCCCTCACTTCTCGTTGTCGGAGCTCCTCTACCCACTGAGTTCGCGTTGCCGGACCTCTGCCGCCCCCGAGCTTCGGTTTTCTGGACCTCTGCCGCCTGCAACGCCCTCGAGCTTCGGTTTGTCGGACCTCCCTTTAAGGCATGTTTTCCAAATATTTTTTTAATATTTTTATCCTCTCCCATCACACATAACCATATGTTGATTTTTCATGAAAGATTTAATGGATATTTGAGATTGTGATGGTTGTAGGATACATGATTCATCCTTTTCTGGAAACCTACAGATGTTTTAGGTTATTTCCATTTAAAATACCTTATGTTTCCTTCCATGGTTGTCTTCTTTGGGTGGGTGTTCGAGACCATTAAGGTGGTTATTATTCCTTATTGTCCTCTGATTCACAACTTCTTGGTTAGAGCTCAATCTTGATGTGTTGGGTGGTCTATATTTTAAGAGATTAGTTTGCCATCTTTGTGCAAAAACCTTTTTATATGATCTATTTATGGTTGGACATAGATAGGCTTTTGGTGTGTACTCAAATGACTAGGATTATGAAGTCTCTTGATGGACCAGGCACTGGGAGGTGTTGGTGTCTACTTCAATGAGACCGTCAATGGGTGAAACTATATAGTGGGAATTCAAGGTTTCCATCGAGTACTTGATCGAGGAATAAATCATTTTTAGTTTTTTACTTTATTGTTGTTGGTTGAATCATTGTTGGATATTGATTGTGTTATTTCATTTGGATTCATTGGTATGCTTTGGGTGTACCTTTCCTTAGGTTTTGAATTATGCTCTTAGTGTTTCTTCATGGTTAGTGGTTGTAGTATCTTATTTGGGTGAAGGGATGTGTTCTTAGTATATTTCCATCTTATGTCCCACCATTTTAGTGAAAATTTAAATGGTTGGGTGACCTATGCTAGGTCTATGGACATTATTGGGATTTTCTCTCTTCTTAGTGATGTTGACGTGTCATTTGGAGATGTATGATCTTCTTGGAGGATATACATTAAGGGTTCTAGGGAATATTGGTTATCTGTTCATTTTAATTTTTTTGTAGTGGTACTCTATTCGGTGAATCTTCCTATATTTTGTGAATTTTCTACACAATAATTATTGTGTGGAATTTATTTTTGTCTCATAATTTTCTATCCTTCGTACTAGAATATTTATTCGGATAAAAATCAGAATGATGGGAAGAATTGTAACATCTCAGTATCTCTTTCATCAAAGCAATGATCTTTGATTTTTTTTTGGGTTTCTTGAGGGGTCATAGGATGTCCCAAAATATCATAGAAGTTGTGGACGTGAACATGAAGGTTGAAAAGCTTCATGTGGTCCACCTAATGGCCGGTGAGGGTAATTGGCTAGGAAATGGAAATGGGATTCACAATGGATACAAAAAAAATTCTATAGCCATCAGCTAGCTGGTGGGTCTGTAGTGACTAGCCATTGGGATAACCTATGGTTATAACATTTATACTATAACCACTGTCTAGCTGGTGAGGGCCACTATCTAGCCAGTGGTGTCGTTGTATATGAGAAAGCATCGAGGTAATAGGGTAATTGCACCCCGATAGCCCCATTTATTTATTTTATCTTCTCCCTCAAGTTTAACTCAACCCACTCAAGCCTTAGGAGCCCCTTTGGATAGTTTGGATCTTCTATCCTCATCACTTGGTGGATTGAAGTTTCATTCGAAATGGTGATCCTCTTTTGGTATTTATTTCTTTTCTTGAACTTCAATCTCTCTCCATTACTCGATTCTTTGTTCCTGGGGGCTATGGAAGCCTTGGTATTTACTATACCTATAATTTTTATGGGGAATTATGGTTATAGTATATCTTTTACCTTTTATTGAGATCCCTTTTATTTGATTCAATGTTCTTCATTTGAGTAGACTCATTTAGATTAATTGTGTTTTGATCCCAAATATTCAAAGTGGTTGTTTCTATACTATATCTTCTTTTTGGGATTCACGCGTTTCATGAATTCATATTTTATCCATTTGAAGTTGGTTAGACATTTTTTGATCATTTTTAAGCACAAAATAACCCTATTAATGAAAATAATATATGGAATGGATGGTATCTTGTTGTGAATTAACCTTTTTCATTGAAATAAATTAGGTTTCCTTCTACCATTGGTGGATTTGATATTATAAATGAAAATCATGGTTTAAAATAAAGATAAGTTGATTCTTTAAATAAAATTCCAAATGGTTTGGAATGTGTTTGTTTATTGAATTTTTTTGGGAATTATTTCCAAAATAAATTAAAATGTATTGTTTTTAAATGGTTTATGGTATTGGTATTTTAAAAAATTGAGGGGTATTGATTGTCCTTTTGAACAAAATACCTTCGATCCCGAACACCATCCATTGTTTTTTGGGGGTGACTTTAATGTCATTTCCAACCCAAAGGAAAGGAAAGGTAGAAGCCCATTCCAAAGGAAGGCCATCATGGAGTTTGTTCAGTTCATGGCTGGGAAGGGCCTCATTAATCTCAGCTTCTCAGGTGACAGTTTCACCTGGTGCAACAACTGTAGGGGCCATCACCGCTTGTGGAGTCTATTGGATAGGAGTCTGGCCAACATGAAATCCACTAACCTATTCTCAAATACCATGTTTTTCCATCTTTCTTGAGGTATTTTGATTCACTTCCCCCTTTTGGTTTCCATTTCTTCTTGGCATGATCATCAGGAACGGTTTTACTTCCACCAGCAGTGGGTTAACATCCTAGGGTACCAGGACATGGTTTGTGAGATATAGAATGAACCCTTGTAGGAGTATCGGGCCACCTTCAACCTCAGTGACCTGACCTCAAACCCCGATAGGTGCGTGTTTGCCCCTTCCTCCTCGGGAACCTTCACCACCTGGGACTACTATCGCATATGGGCTCCTTCAGAGTATTTTGATAGATAGAATGATACCTTTGGTTTATTGGATTATTAACACCAGTTTGAGATTTATGTGTGACTATATACTTATTATATTTTCTTATTATTTCTTACACACCACCACTTGAGTCGAGTAACCTCATTGAAATCCATATTGGTACTTTGGTTCTGATGTGGATATGGTTTTTTATGTGTTTGTGACATGTGTATGTGTGGATATATGGGTACTTAGGCATGATGATATTGAATGTAGGGAAGAGACCTAGGAGTGGTAGATGTATCATTCTTGATTATTATTGTGTTTGGTCTGGGGTGATTTGAGGAAACTATAATGAATCTAAAGTAATTATATTTAATGAAGATGAATAAATACCAATGGTTAGGCTCTGTTAATCTCTATTTTTATAAGGAAGTGGTTCTCTTCTACTGTATTTTGAATTCTTGTTTTGTGTACTTGAACCATGAATACTAATATTTTAGATTCAAATAGGATGAAGATGAATAAATATTGGATGGATGTAAATCGTTTAACAATAGAGTACGAGAATGGAGTGAAAGAGTTCATAAAGTTTACAAAGGATCACGCAAAGGATCCTTGTCAAATCCATTGTTCGTGTTTACATTGTTGTTATTCTAGACTACTTACTCCAGAGGAGTTGGAAGAACATTTCATATGTCACGAAATAGATCAGAGTTATAAATGTTGGAATAAACACGGAGAAAAAGAGAATGTAGCTACTGGCTGGGATAAAACTTCATTTTATGGATCATCAGATATGAATACAAATATGGATAATGAAGAAGACCGTATGGAGGATATGATTACAGATGTCAATGATGATGAAGATCGTATTGAGGAAATGACAAATAAAATTGAATATGAACTCCATGATTGCCCAAAATTGTTTGAGAAGTTAAAGAGTTGTGAAAAGACGTTATTGTATACTGCTTGCACTAAGTATACAAAATTGTCAGCTGTACTAAATTTGTATAAATTGAAAGCAGAAAATGGATGGAGTGATATCAGTTTTACAGAACTACTTTCTCTCTTGAATGACATGCTCCTGGAAGATAATGATCTCCCAAGCCAGACATATGAAGCTAGACAAATGCTACGCTTGATGAGTATGATTTCTGAAAGAATACATGCCTGCCCAAAAGACTGTATATTGTTTTTCAAGGAGAACAAATCACTTATAGAATGCCCAAAGTGTGGTGCTTCTCGAAACAAGAAATATAAATCCAATCCTACGAAAGTCGTATGGTACTTTCCAATCATTCCAAGGTTTAGGCGTCTATATGGAAGTAAATAAACTGCAAGACAATTTTCGTGGCATGCAGATAAAAGAAATAAAGATGGGAAATTATGTCATCCGGCCGACTCTCCTCAATGGAAGAAAATTGATCATGAGTATCCTGAATTTGAAAAATAGCCTAGAAACATTCGTCTTGCATTATCTATAGATGGATTGAATCCTTTTGGTTTTCAAACTAGCACTCATAGTACATGGCCTGTTATGTTGGTAAATTATAACTTGCCACCCTGGTTATGCATGAAGTGAAAATTCATCATGTTATTTATGCTTATATCAAGACCAAAACAACCAGGTAACGATATTGATGTTTATCTGGATCCTTTGATCGAGGATTTGAAGTTATTGTGGGATTCAGGTGTAATGTTGTATGATGCTTATAAAAGTGAATACTTTACATTGAGAGCGATGTTGTATGGGAAAATAAATGATTTCCCTGCTTATGGAAATTTTTCAGGCTATAGCATTAAAGGAACTCAAGGGTGTCCTGTGTGCGAAGAAGATACAGAATCAATTAGGTTGAAACATTCATTGAAATCTGTGTTTCTATGACATCGTAGATTTATACCATGTCGGCATAAGTACCGATCTTGGACAACATCATTCAATGGAAGTTCAGAAAAACGCACAACACCATCTCCACTAACAGGTGATCAACTGTTTGAGAAAGTAAAAGATCTGAACACTATTTTTGGTAAACCATATTTGAAAAACCTTACGAAAATCGGTTGGAAAAAGAGATCAGTTTTTTTTTTAATTACCATACTGTAATTGTTTGTACATCAGACATTTTCTTGATGTGATGCATGTGGAAAAAAATGTATGTGACAGTGTTATCAGAACGTTGCTAAATGCCCCTGGAAAAACAAAAAATGGAATTAAGTCAAGGTTGGACATAGTTAACATGGTAATACGAGAAGAGTTGGCTCCTGTGAAGGGTGAAAATCGAATGTTTCTTCCTCCAGCTGCTTATACTCTTTCTAGGGTGGAGAGATATCAGTTTTGCAACTTATTAAATGATGTAAAGGTTCCAGAGGGGTACTTATCAAATATCAAGAACATTGTTTCAATGAATTATTTGAAGTTAAAAGGTTTGAAATCACATGATTTCCATGTTTTGATGCAAGATCTAATTCCTATAGATTTACGTTGCATTTTTTCCAAGAATGTTCGTCATACGTTAACCAAACTTTGTTTCTTTTTCAAAGCTATATGTAGAAAAGTTTTAGACCCGGGGAAATTTCCAGCTATGGAAAAAGAAATTTTCATCATATTATGTGAATTAGAAATGTTCTTCCCGCCAACATTATTTGATATGATGGTTCATTTGATGATTCACTTGGTGAGAGAGATTTAACTTTGTGGTCCTGTGCACTATAGATGGATGTATCTTGTTGAACGGTATATGAAGATTTTGAAAGGGTATGTCAAAAATTGAAGTCGGCCAGAGGGTTGTATAGTGGAGCGATATATTGTTGAGGAAGCCATTAAATTTTGTACTGAATACCTATCTGATGTGGAAAGCATTGGTCTCCCGAAATCTCATCACACTGGACGTATTGAGGGTGAGGGAATTTCTGGAAGAGAAGTTGTGACAATCAGTATTACAGATCGGGAGCAGGACCATCTTTATGTTTTGCATAACATTTGAGAGGTTTCTCCATATATTGAAACTCACAAAGAAATTATTAGGCAGTTGAATCCATTAAGGGCTGAAAATGGTTATCAGATACACATAATCACTAGTTTATAGGATGGTTTCAGGACCATATTTTTAAGCAGTTGGATGAAAATCCGAATTCAATTTCAGAACGACTTCGATGGCTAGCCACTGGACCAAGTGTGTATGTATTATCTTATAGTGGTTATGTAATTAATGGTTATACATTCTAAAAATATGAACATGATGAAGATAGTACCATGCAAAATAGTGGAGTTACACTAGTGGCTGAAGCGATGCATGTTTCTGGTGGTAAGGACGGAAATCCAATTTATGCAAATATGTCATACTTTGGCATTATCAAACTAATATGGGAGTTGGATTATATGACATTCCAATTGCTGATTTTTCAATGAAAATGGATTGATAACAAAAGTGGTGTTAAAATAGATGAATGAGGATTTGTGAAAGTTGATTTTAGTAAAGAAGGGTACAAAGATGAACAGTGTATAATGTCATCACAAGCGGTATAAGTTTTTTATGTTGCAAATCCCGCAGACTGAAAGTGGTCGATTGTTCTGTTATCATCCAAAACTACTAAAGGTTCCGATGAAAATTCAGTTGAGGACGATCCTTTTAGTGGTACGTCGCAATCATTTCGGAGCAGTCCCAATGAAGATAATGTTTTGTATGTTAGAGGAGACCACAATGAAGTGATTTGGATAATCGATAGAGGTGTCAAATCCCTTCAACCTTTGAAAAAAAGAAAGAGAGTTCAATAAACTGGTTATATTTTGTTTGTAATATAGATCTTGTTATCTTATGTTATTATCTTATCATTACTGAATTTATGTAATCTGAATTAACTGTTCAACCACTTTTATAGATGATGATTTATGCATATTCTGGTGCTCCTAACCTTGAGGCTGAACAAGTATCTCAAGCTGCTTCTTCTGCGGCTACTACTGCTCCTGCTGCTCCTGCAGCTCATGCTGCTGCTACTGCTGCTCCTGCTGCGGCTCCTGTTTCTCTTGCTACTCCTACTGCTGCGGCTCCTACTACTCCTACTGCTGCGGCTCCTTCTGCTCCTAGTGTTGAGGTCCAACAAACATCATCACATGTCGTTGATACCATTCCAGATGAACATATAGATGATGTTGATATCGATGAAATGGTCGGGAATGAAGGACTGACGTTGCAGAAAACACAGGTGCATCGTAGTTTGACAGTGTTGGCCAAAATTCTTAAGGCAAAAATCAAAGGCATCAAATTTGAAGTCAGATGGAATGAATGAGGCCAACATGTGAATCCAAACAAGGCTATGTTTAGCAGATACATTGGAGTTTTCACTCGACAACGGGTGCTGATTGACATAGATTCATGGCACCATGTTGTTTCCGGGCTGAAGGCTGTGATCTGGGAAGAAATTACGGTAACATTATGAATTTATTTCTTTAATTTACTAGAAATTAAAATAATGAAACAATTTCTTACTCTTCTCAATCTCTTTCAGAGTACATTTATAGTAGACAATTCACACAAGGATTATGTACTAAGGCTTTCAGGAAAGATTCATCAAGGTTTTCGCACTATTTTAACAAGATGTCACCTGAAAGATTCTAAAGGTAAAATAAACCTTCACCCACCCATTGTCTATGCTCACCTGATATGCCAAGAAGCATGGGATGCATTTATTGGCCGCCGTGGGGATGAGAAGTTTCAGGTACATTGTGGGTGATAATACGTTGTTTGAAGATACCTGTATTCATCACTTTGATTGTCAGTATTTCATTTATGAAAAAGAAACTTTTTACTGAAAATAAGAAATGTGCATCAAAACCAACATACCCCTATCGTAAAGCAAGGATGTGGTACGCTTCATTATAAAAGAAAATGGTATGTATTTTAAATTTACAGTAATATTGTTAGGTGCCAATAAACAACATCATAATTATCTTTCTATGTTTATTAGTAGATTGATGAGTCTAAAACCAAATGCACTGTCATCCCACATCATGTGCTATGGAAGGAGGCACATGTGAACAAAGAAGGGAAGTTAGTAGATGAGAACACACAGAAATTGTGGGAAATATGTGTAAGTATGACACGATGATAAAAAGATTTGTTTAAAATTGCTATTAAATAAAAATAATTAGTTATTTTCCTATATCCGAAAGTCATAGGAATCAGCTACTCCTGTAGTGGATACAGAACTATTATTGACGGCTTTGAAGCAGCCAGAAAAATATGGTCGTGTCAGAGGTGCGGGGTTTGGGGTGACACCCCAAGTATATTTTGAGAAGAATAAAAAATGGATGATACTGATGAAAAATTGGAACAAATGAGCGAAAAAATAGCAACCCTTGAAGAACGATTGCAATGGCAGGTAGAGTTGCTAGCAAATTTTATGGGTGGGAAGAAAAGGGAAGACACAACTCAGGAACAACCATCATGTGAACATCCCGCCCCACCCCCCACCAGCTTTGAGGCAAGCCATTCACCTCAAAGAACTGTCTTAGCCGTGGTAATCAGTATTCTAATAATTGTTCCCATGAAATGTGAATCAGACAAACACTGATAATTTTTCTGTACTGATCTTCTATAGGGTGATAATGATTGTGATTTATATCTGTCAACACCCACCTATCACCTTGTATCGAGGTCTACAGTGTTCAATATCCCAGATTCCACACTGCATAATAAACCACTTTTAAAGATCATATGAAAGTGACGATTACTGTAGCTCATGAGCCAAATGCACAGCTAACGATTCCACTTGATGACGAAGATATTCATACGGTCGAAAAGGCTATTGGGACATTCATTGTATGGTCATCACAACTTGTAAGAGTACATGCTAACAAAGAGGTATTTATTTCCTTTTTTTCAAGCTAAACCCTTAATAATTAATGAAAAAAGGGTCTGAACCAATGATTGTTGTTATAGACAGAGAAAGGGAAGGGGGTGACAAACATCGGCTCAAAACCATCTAAAGGATCGACCAACCGATCCCAAGGAGCTACTGAAAGAATAATAACACCACCTGTTCTCTATCCACATTTACTAGCATTTAATAATCATGTGGATACGAAGCTAAAAGATGGTAATAGTCATATAGTGGTTTTCAAAGAGAATATATACGGAGAGGAAAGTCAAGATTTTGTTCCTGCTGAAAATGTAAATGAGATCCTTGAAAACGGTTGGCTAGGCGTCACAGTTGTAAATGTATATATGAGGTATATTTCCATGAATTTATTTTCTAAAAGCTGATCTAATGTGAAAATTATGACTAAATGCATTTTATATTGTTGAAAGATGCATTTATGAAAAATAATTGAAGGAATTTTCCCATGAGCCAAGATTTTGACTTGTTAGTCCTCATATCACATCAACACACCTAACAAAAATAGAGCCATCAAAAAGGGATGAAATAGTGAACGGCTTGCTGAAAACATTTGAAAGCAAGATTACAGATGACAGACTTTTCCTAATACCAACCATGTAGGGGTAATACTCTATGATTAAAGCATATCAATTATATTTTCACTTCTTTTATTACTTATTCCTTTTTGTGTTTTTAGGAAACATTGGTTTCTAATTGCGGTGAACTTGGATACTCCAAAGATTTATTTTCTGGATTCAAAGTAAGGATATCCATCAAACCGACCACACATGATGGAGTTTGTGAATCTGTAAGACACTACATCTTACATTTTAGGTCTAAACATCAAGTAATATAATTTATATTATCTTTTACTAATGATTCTGTTATGATAGGGTGGTGTATAATTATCTTATAAAAAATTAATGAGGATAGGGGCTAAGCATAAGGAGGTGAGCAAGTACTACGTCTGGAAAAATATCAGGGTATATATAATAAAATTTCACTATCCAAACACATCTCAACACAAGTTACTTATTCTCCTAATGATAAATTTTTTTGCAGTGTCCAAAAAAAATGATAATTATTACGGTTATTGTGTTTGTAAATTTATTAAAGAGATCATTTTTCATCAACAAACTAGCATCCCTAAAGAGGTATTTTCAAAAACAACTACTATTTCATTTAAGGTATTTATTAATTCTTTATTTTTATATTTTGCAGTACTACTCTGACTGCCAAAAAACCTCATACTCACAAGACAATATATATGTGTTCAGAAACAAGTGGTCCGCATACCTGATGGTAGATTGTACACAAATACAATGAATATTTGACTTGGGGACATGTACAATTGGTGGTCATTTTTGAGAGGGGTTAAGGGGATCAAAAGATGAAACATTGTTGTATGTAAATGTTCGTAGAAAAATCGTAATTGTTATTAAATAAATCATCCTTTCTCAAATGAGTAATTTTCCCATTTTAATAGATTATATGCACCAGCAACATGCAAGAATTCTGAACCACTCAAAGGGTCTCTATTTTGTTTAAAATGGACACGATTTTAGGTGAAAACAACAACTGGCGTATGGAAATCCTACCAAATGCATTCGGATTGGGTTGATCCTTTAGGATAATGATCCAAAGGTCCTTGGTTACATGTACGAGTCAACCGCACCTCAATACAAGGCATGGTGTGGCTAGTACCACTCAAAGGGTCTCTCTTTTGTTTAAAATGGACACAATTTTAATTGAAAACAACAACTGACCTATGAAAATCCGACCAAATGCATTCGTATTGCCTTGATATTTTATAAGAACGATCCAAGGGTCCTTTGTGATGTGTAAGAGTCAAATTCACCTCAATATGAGGCATGTTGTGGCTGGTACCACTCAAAGGGTCTCTCTTTTGTTTAAAATGGACACAATTTTAAGTGAAAACAACAACTGACCTACGGAAATACAACAAAACGCATTCGTATTGTGTAGATTATTTAGGAGAATGATACACGGGTCCTTTGTGACATGTAAGAGTCATCTTTGCCTCAATATGAGGCATGGTGTGGCCGGTACCACTCAAAGGGTCTCTCTTTTGTTTAAAATGGACACGATTTTAAGTGAAAACAACAACTGACATACGGAAATCTGACCAAATGCATTAGGATTGCCTTGATCCTTTAGGAGAACTATCCAAGGGTCCTTGGTGATGTGTAAGAGTCATCACTGCCTCAATAAGAGGCACGGTGTGGCCAATACCACTCAAAGGGTCTCTCTTTTGTTTAAAATGGACACGATTTTAAGTGAAAACAAAAATTGACCTATGGAAATCTGACCAAACACATTCGTATTGTGTTGATACTTTAGGAGAACGATCCATGGGTCCTTTTTAATGTGTATGAGTTATCCCCGCCTCAATCCGAGGCACGGTGTAGCCGGTACCACTCAAAGGGTCTCTCTTTTGTTTAAAATGGACACGATTTTAAGTGAAAACAACAACTGACCTACGGAAATCTGACCAAACGCATTTGGATTGACTTGATACTTTAGGATAACTATACAAGGGTCCTTGGTGATGTTTATGAGTCATCATTACCTAAATATGAGGCACGGTGTGGCTTATACCACCCAAAGGGTCTCTATTTTGTTTAAAATGGACACAATTTTAAGTGAAAACAACAACTGGCGTACGGAAATCTGACCAAACGCATTCGGATTATGTTGATACTTTAGTAGAACTATCCATGGGTTCTTTTTGACGTTTAAGAGTCATTCTTGACTCAATATGAGGCATGTTGTGTCCGTTACTACTCAAAGGGTCTCTCTTTTGTTTAAAATGGACACGATTTTAATTGAAAACAACAACTGACCAACATAAATCTGACCAAACACATTCGGATTGACTTGATACTTTAGGATAACGATCCAAGTGTTCTTGGTGACGTGTATGAGTCATCCCTTCCTCAATCCAAGGCACGGTGTGACCGGTACCACTCAAAAGGTCTCTATTTTGTTTAAAATGGACATGATTTTAAGTGAAAACAACAACTGACGTACGGAAATCTGACCAAACGCATTCAGATTGGGTTGATCCTTTAGGATAATGATACAAGGGTCCTTTATTATGTGTAATAGTCATCCCATCCTCAATATGAGTCACGGTGTGGCCAGTACCACTCAAAGGGTCTCTCTTTTGTTTAAAATGGACACGATTTTAATTGAAAACAACAACTGACCTACGGAAATCTGACCAAATGCATTCATATTGCCTTGATAATTTAGGAGAATGATCCAAGGGTCCTTGGTGACGTGTAAAAGTCATCCTATCCTCAATCCGAGGCACGTTGTGGCCGATACCACTCAAAGGGTCTCTATTTTGTTTAAAATGGACACGATGTTAAGTGAAAACAACAACTAACGTATGGAAATCAGACCAAACGCATTCGGATTGTGTTGATCCTTTAGGATAACTATAAAAAGGTCCTTTTTGATGTGTAAGAGTCGTCCCTTCCTCAATAAGAGTCACGGTGTGGCCAGTACCACTCAAAGGGTCTCTCTTTTGTTTAAAATGGACACAATTTTAATTAAAAACAACAACTGACCTATGAAAATCCAACCAAACGCATTATGATTGTGTTGATCCTTTAGGATAATGGTAAAAGGGTACTTTGTGACATGTAAGAGTCATCCCATACTCAATCCGAGGCATGTTGTGGTTGTTACCACTCAAAGGGTCTCTCTTTTGTTTAAAATCGACACGATTTTAAGTGAAAACAACAAATGACCTACGGAAATCTGACCAAACGCATTCGGATTGTGTTGATCCTTTAGGATAACGATACAAGGGTCCTTTTTGATGTTTAAAATTCATACCAGCCTCAATACAAGGCACGGTGTGGCCGGTACCACTCAAAGGGTCTCTCTTTTGTTTATAATACACACAATATTAAGTGAAAACAATAACTGACCTACGGAAATCTGACCAAACGCATTTGTATTGCCTTGATATTTTATGATAACAATCCAAGGGTACTTGGTGATGTGTATGAGTCAACCCCGCCTCAATCCGAGGTAGGTTGTGGCCGGTACCACTCAAAGGGTCTCTTTTTTGTTTAAAATGGACACGATTTTAATTGAAAACAACAACTGACCTACGAAAATCAGACCAAACGCATTCAGATTGTGTTTATCCTTTAGGATAATGATCCAAGGGTCCTTTGTGACATGTAAGATTTATCCCCGCCTCAATCCGAGGCACAGTGTGGCTGCTATCACTGAAAGGGTCTCTCTTTTGTTTAAAATGGACACAATTTTAATTGAAAACAACAACTGACCTATGAAAATTTAACTAAAAGCATTCTTATTGCCTTGATTTTTTATAAGAACAATACAAGGGTCATTGGTGACGTGTAAGAGTCAATATCTCCTCAATATGAGGCACAGTGTGGCTGGTACCACTCAAAGAGTCTCTATTTTGTTTAAAATGGGCACGATTTTAAGTGAAAACAACAATTGACCTACGGAAATTCGACCAAACACATTCAGATTGTATTGATCCTTTAGAAGAACGATCCACTGGTCCTTTGTGATGTCTAAATGTCATCCCCACATCAATATGAGGCATGGTGTGGCTTCTATCACTCAAAGGGTCTCTCTTTTGTTTAAAATGGATACAATTTTAATTGAAAACAACAACTGACCTATGAAAATCTGACCAAACGCATTAGGATTGTATTTATCTTTTAGGAGAATGATCCAAGGGTCCTTTGGGACGTGTATGAGTCAACCCTACCTCAATCCGAGGCATGGTGTGGCCGCTAGCACTCAAAGGGTCTCTCTTTTGTTTAAAATGGACACAATTTTAATTGAAAACAACAACTGACCTATGAAAATCCGACAAAACGCATTCGGATTGGATTGATATTTTATAAGAACAATCCAAGGGTCCTTGGTGACATGTACGAGTAAACCCCACCAACCCCCTGAACCTCCCCCCACCCCCACTGGACACCAATCCACCCCCTGGACACCCCCACCCCTCTGGACACCCCCCACCCCCTGTAAAGCCCCCCCGACACCTTAGACACCAGCCCACCCCCTGGAAAGCCCCCCTGGACACCAATCCACCCCCATAGAAAGCCCCCCCAGACACCAATCCACCCCATGGACCACCCCCCACCCCACCTGGACACCAGCCCACCCCCCTGGAAAGCCCCCTCGGACACCAATCCACCCCCTAGACCACCCCCCACCCCCCTGGACACCAATCCACCCCCTAGACACCCCCACCCCTGTAAATCCCCCCCCCCCCCTCAGACACCAATCCACCCCCTGGACCGCTCCCCACCCCCCTGGACACTAATCCACCCCCTGGACACCCCCACCCCTCTGGACACCCCCCCCCCCACCCCCTGTAAATCCCCCCTGACACCTTGTACACCAGCCCACCCCCTTGGAAAGCCCCCCGAACACCCCCTACCCCCTTGGATAGCCACCCCAAACCCTTAAACAGCCCCCCAACCCCCGGAATTCTGAATTGAATTCTTTATGTACTTAATTAACTTCTGAATTATGTGTTAATGGTGTACGGATATACTTGTTGTATGGGTATACTTGGTCTAATTAGCTTATGATTTATGTGTTAATTTTGTATGGGTATACTTGCTTTAATTAGATTATTGAGATGCTGATTTTTTTTGCAGGTGTTCGGATGTGCTGCTGCAGATTTTTTCTTAGCAGCAGAGAGGGCATTTATTAGCACTTTTTTAGCACTGATAAAGTCTACCTTTATCAGCATGTGTTTAGCACTGATAAAGGTTTCCTTTATCAGCGCTTTTTTATCACTGATAAAGTGCCCCTTTATCAGCGCCGAGATTTACAGTGCTTTTTTAGCACTGTTAAAGCCCGTTTTTAGCGCTGTTAATGCCCGTTTTTGTAGTAGTGAATAAAAAATTCTTTCCACTTTTCAAAACCAAAACAGTCAACCAATACCCCTTTTTCTCAAAACCGCTAACCACGAAATCAAACCCAAATTACATCTTACCAAGATTTTCCAAAAGGAAAAAATCATTTAAATGAAAACTCACTTTAAATTCATATACATTAATTTCAAAACATCTCATCCCATTAAAAAACCTTTCAATATTTTAGAAAACTCTATTGGAAACACTTTTTCAAAACCAACCTTGACATAGTTCATGCTTTCAAAAAAGGTGAAAACACGTTATTTCCCATTCGAATACAATTATGAAAATTTAGTTCTATATTTTCAAAAATCTAACAATTTTCTATTTATTAGATAATCATTTCACAAAAACTTTACGCTTCTTAAACCCAAGTCACTTTAAAACCAAAGTTCCAAGATTTCAAAACTAAAGAACACAAGACAATGCTAGAGGAAACTAGTTTCAGTGGGTGAGTTAGAAATATGGTTGGTGGAAATATTACAATCACTTCACCATCACAGAGAGTGTTCTAGTGAATATACCTGGCTTCACATGGATTTCCAGACCCTTCGAGCTCACTGAGACCATTAACCCAACTCTATTTTCATTTCCCCTAATTATCATCAATCCAAGAAATCCAAAGGATTCGTATAAATACAGACTTCCCCTGGAAACTCGAATCCCTTCATGAGGTGTGGTGATCAGGCACACTACCCATAACTGAAATACCAAGTCCCAACAATCCTAACTCCAGACCATCCCGACTGTTCCCCAAATAACGTGACCCAAAGAGTTAACAAGAACCTTCTCTGATACCATTTTGTCACGAATCGAATCTGGTCGCCACCAATACCGGCACCAAACCCATCCCATGACAAGGCCCAAAGGGCATTACCTATCCCCACAGGCTGGAAAAAGTTCTTGGGTATCATTAATTTAGGTTTGGTAACGATTTACCCAAGTATGAAAGCATAAACATTAAAAACATTCCATAATATAAATCTGAAATTTTCGAGCCAAACAAGTCTTAATAAAAAACCAGAACTGAATAAATTGGTTTAAAGACAATAAAAGTGGTCCAAATACAAATAAATACAGTATCAAGATGTCCCAAAGTACTCCACATGACAATGGGTCATCACCCACAAGCCATCTCCACAACTCCACACCCAGGGATGAGAACTAACACCCTTTACCGCCATCACCCATAGCCTTCCCTTTACCTGAGTCAAGCATAATAAAGTCTACTTACACCCAAGGGGTGTAATTAGAGTGTGATACTAATCCTAATAGGATACCACCCAATGATTCCAAATATCATGCAATACAATGTGAAAAAACAAGCAATTTTAATATGCAAAGAAAAGTAGTTATAAAATCCAAGAAATGAAACTTTCAGTTGAAAACAGTTTTCAATCTAAAATTTTCAGAATGTTCAGACATTTAAATAGACATGTTATATACTGTAAATTATTTCAAAAAAACACCCCAATACAAGGTCAAATACCACAAACACAATGATCAACAAAATTGGGAACACCCCTAGGCACTAGATAGTCTCGGGCCCCATATACCTCATACCTCGGTGTAAAGTAACCATATTAAAATCTGTTCTCGTTCACGATCCACTAGTAGGGAACATACCCATAACCTATTGGTCCCCAATAATCATCCACATAGTTTATTTAGAGTTGTCATTATCCAAATTCTATGTGAAACAGGGACAAAACCCATCTGGTCCACTAGCCGTACTAGTACACATCCGCCCCACCTAGGTACCCGGGCTTCCCTCTTTGTGCTCAAACAATTTCATCATTCAACACATATAAATTTTCATGTAAAACACCACTAATGGTCACATACACCCAGTACAGTAGCTACACACATTTTATACCATTTAGAACACACATCAAAACACTTTGAGTTTCAATGAAAACAACTTCTCCAAATCTTTCCTTGTTTTGCACCCAAAACTCTTTGAAAATCCCACTTTAACACCATGTGCATACTCACATTAACCAAAACAGAATTTAAAGAACCTTAAAAATTTCTTTAAACCCATTACATGAGTTATAAAACAACCTCCAATAATCATCACATAGAATAGCCATGTAAAGAACCTAATTCTACACCAAATTGCTACTCAAAAATCATTTTCTTAACAAACGTGACCCAAAACCAATTTCGCAAAAACAACCAAAAAAGAATAAAATTGATAACATTATTTTCATCCCTAATAAAGTTCAATAAAATCATCTAAATAATTATAGGGCAACCCTTAATGAACCAACAAAATATTTATAATATAAAAACCCCAAATTTCACATGAAATTGGCATTAAAATTTCACTTGCAATACAAACACCACTAAAAATCATTTTTGAAGCATTAATAAAATTAAATAGGTATTAAAATATCATAAATACACCATTATAATCATAGATATTTCATAAACATTGGAATCACCTACCAAAGTAATGAAAACCCTTGAATCACTGTGCGAAAATCAAGTCGCACCACCGCCGCACCAAGAGGGACTTAGAACAAACCTAAAACCACAATAATTGACCAAGAAACCCTATGGTTAAACCTTAGGTTCTAAACCCTATCCCATGTTCATTTGGTACTTAAATAAAAAGGTAATAATCCCTAATCAAATTGAATAAAACCCTAAGTAATTTGAAAGATGAATGAAATGGACTAACTTACTTGAGATATCTTGAAGTAATCTCCCCAAATACACCAGTAGATGAAATTTAAAATGGCCACAATTTAGGGATGGTTCGAAAAAGTATTAGGAGGTAATTTAGGAACTAGAATGGAGGAAAAAGAGTAAGAATTGAGAGAGTTATGATGGGAAGAACTTACCTCCTCAAATCTGGCCGATTTTAGAAACCCTAAAATGTTATGCACTCAATCGTGATGGATATGAGCTCCAAAGTGGGTGGGATGATATTGGCCGCACGTCTGGGTTCAATGGTATTGGGTGAGGCTTAGAATCACTGAAAAGTCCTTAAAATTGAATAAGTTATTAATTAAATAAATTTTATTTTTCAAACTGGAATTGGGCTTTCGGGCAGGCCCAATCCCTTAAATAAAAACCCATATACACCTTGGTTATGGATTTCTAAAGGCACAAAATTGCAATTGTGGTGTTAATATGTCAGGGGATGCCATTTAGGAATTTTAATGGGTGAAAAATATTAAAAAATGAAAAATTTATAAAAGAAAAAAATTATTTTTAAATCTGAAATTGGGCTCATGGTTTGGCCCAATTCATGAAAACTCACCCATTCCTCCATAAAAGCTTGGGAAACCCCAAAAACAAAGCATTAATGAAAATTAAATGAAAAATACCTTTAAAATATGTCATGTATGTGAAAGATATCCTGCACCGTGATCCTACTAACTGGCACCTGCCAGCTACTATAGATGACTCAGCTCTGTGACGCCCACTGCTAGCTCCAACTTTTTGGTACCCCTCTGTAGAAAGATTTTTTTCACTAGTGCCTTATCCAGCACCCCAGCATAGGTGGGGATGTACAAGGGAACCATGCTGGAACAGATCTCTCTATAGATTCCATGCTCAAACTTTTGTGCTCGGAAGTAGCCATCATGAATCATGTTAATGGAGTATCGGGAAAAGGTCTGTGAACCTTGCATCATACTCAACCATGATCACCCCTCCTTGTTGCATCTTCAGAAGATCATAAATCCAAACTAAGTGAAAATATGAGGGGTAGTACTCATAATGGAATAGATTTTGGAATTCAGACCATGAGAGTGTCGACTGATCGTTCATCTATGTAACAAGACTCCACCAGCACCCAGATGCTCCATGGAAAAGGTTAGTTGCCAATGCAACCACATGATCTGTTGGTGTCCAGATGAGCCTGATGACATAGACCATCGACTCTATCCAATCCTCTTATTTTTTAGTATTTGTCTCACTATGGAACCTTAGTGGCCTCTGGCACTAGAACTCATGGAGCACACTAAGCCAGCGCGCATCCTCAGCCTACTCTATAATAATGATCTGATGCTTGATAGGTTAAGGTGATACCACCTGCTCACCTAGAGGAAGGGGATCACTGGATAGACCCTAAACTAAGGCTTCATCACTCATCATATTTTCTTGATGATCTGGAACTATTATCCTAGCTGGCTAGAGTCACGGATACATCTTGAAATTTAATCAAGACGTACCACTGTTAGATGAGCATATAAATTTATAACAGCAATGGGGAGATGACTCAAGAAGGGTAATCAAAGACTCAATCCTATATGATGCGTGTATCATTGATCCCTACAACTAATGTCTCAGTAGTATGATTCATCAAGCAAGGAGTCAAGGTCCTAGTGAATGGATACATTGGCTGTATGCACCATCACTAAATTCCCTAGCCTAAAAGCCGCACTCGAGACACTCTGATACTGTTTCCTTAATACCAACCAAATCTTCATAAGGGGACTACTCCAAACACTGCCCCAAGGATAGAACCACCTTTGATACCAATCTTTTAAAGACCTGTAAATTTTAAGGATTTTTTTTCTTAAATACTTTGGAATTTTACGAGTTTGTGGCTTCTAACGGCACTTGATTCCGAGACCCGGTGTGCCCGGAATCAATTTCTGAAGTTTAGCTCAGGTACGTTTAGTAAACGAATGAGCGGGTTTCTCTATATTTTGAACTGGTGCTCAGAATTGAAATCCAAGGGCACTGATGAACTCGCAGCGCCGGTAATTGCTTAAGGGGACCTTTACCGCAGTTGCGTTTTAAGCGGGTTGAGAATTATTATTTGGGGAATTAGATTAAAATAAATAAAATTGGTGGAGCACAATTTTATTTTAAGGGTGGTGGTTATTTCCTCCCAAGGGGAGTTAGATGTGGGGTCCACACCCACATAACCTCCCATGATAGGATATTTGTGGGGTGGGGCCCACACGCGACCTAAACCCTTGAACTTCCCGTAACTCTCATAAACCCCATTAAACACCCTTGTTTAATGTTGACAACTCTCCCAATATTTATGAGATCTTTTCACCTCCTCTCCCTCTCTTTAATTAATTGCCAACACATTTATTTAATGAATTCAACCTCTTCAATTAATTAATGAAGTGGTTTGAATGTTTGAATTTTAAATGGCTTGTGTTAAATAAAATAATAGGAGCAGTTTATTATTTTATTTTGGGGAGGCTTTCATTGTGTTAAGAAGAGTTGGGAGAGCTCTTGAGTTTTTGGGAAGAACATCGACCCTCCGACGAAGAATGACGTCTTCTTCAACGAAGAACGCCGGTTCCTTGAAGAATGATCGACGCGATTTCCTTTCTTTTCTCCACGAAAAGTGAGGAGACGCCGCTTCCTCCTCGGATGCACTCTGACTTCACCTACGAATCCTTTCCCCATGACGCCGTCTTCTGCGACGCCCGACGTGCGACGTCAATTATCGAGGTAGGGGTTATGTTCAATTTTAATGGATTAAAATTGTGCCTCGATTCGTCGTTGTATAACTTTGATTGTCTCGGCCTATTGCTATCGCTTAACGCAGAGGGCACATGCCGAACGAACACGGCTCGACGACCCTCTGCTTGATCTTGTTTAATTATTTGGAATCGATGATCGGAGGTGGAATGCGGAAGAGACCGGCGGCACAAGGCTCGCTGTCACACACGCAAAGAAAAGTCGCGGCCAAGTGGGATGCAGAAGAGGAAGCACGGCATCGTCACGTCGTGCTGGGGACGTGGAGCCACGGCCAGCGCAGGCCACAGTGAAGGAAGCCGGCATCGTTGCGCCGGTTGTGCAGCAGGAACCACAGCCCACTTCGCGGGCCGCTTCGGTGGAAGAACCGTCTGCCCCGTCGGTCAGCCGGGCGTAGCAAAGCCGCGGTGGCAGGAGGGCGCCGCGCTGGAGAACCCGCGGCCCGCCCGAGCGGGCTGCTTGCGCCAGAAGGCTGGCCGGATTTAGCCGGCCGGTTAGGTAGGGCGTCGCAACTTGGCGCCGCCGGTTCGGGTAGCCGGGGGGCCGCACCCCCCCCCCCCCCCCCCCCCGGACCGCTCAGCCTTCGGGTCGAGCCGCTCGGCCAGCTGGTCGATCCAGCTGAGCCACGCCCCTCAGGCCAGGCCGCGCGAATATTCAGGTCGGTCCGACACCCCTACCGGGTCAGACCTTCCAAAACTGGATGACCCGACCTACCAGCCACTGGTCTTAACGGGTCGGGCCCGTTATTCACTTAAACGTGAATAACTTAAAGGTTGTGCGTCCGATCGACGCGCCGTCTGGGGCACTAGGATCCTTTCAATGAGGCAGTCCTTTTTCAATACTCTAAGTGAGTTTTGGACAAATTTAGTAAATTACTGGGTTTGGAATGAGTATATTTCCAACCGGGCTCCTGGAATGGAAAAGCCAATATCTCTCAGACCGGGAGTCCGTTTGACGCGCCGTCTGTCGCGTTGAGTTCCTTTTGTTGAGACAGAACTTCGGGATACATCAACTCTGGACTTCGTAACAGTTGATGTATCAACCCCCTTTACTTGAGAAGCAGACCCTCCCGGAATCGAGTACACTGTGTGCGGGAACCCTAGAGCTGGCTGCGATTGCGACGACTACCGTGCCGGGATCCTCCATGGGTTCGACGACAAAGAAGACTGTACTTGGATCCTACGTGGGTTCGGCAGTGAGAAAAAATGTACTTAGATCCTTCGTGGGTTCGGCATCGATGACTACTATACTTGGATACTACGTGGGTTCAGCAGCGATGGTTACTGTACTTGGATCCTATGTGGGTTTGGCAACGACGACTTCTGTACTTGGATCCTACGTGGGTTCAGAAGAGGAGATGATTCAGAGGCTACATCTAATCATCTCCACCCCTCTTCGTGAGTAGTATACCTGTGTGAGATGAGTCTTGACTTCCAATCATTATTATTGATGTGATTGACTATCTTTTATGTGTGGACTGGGTTGTTATTGAGCTCGAGAGTTGGAGCCGAACTGAGATTGATAACTTAGGTATATGTATGGGCATATACCTAAGTAGGGATGATTGATTCTTCGAGATTGTTTCTTTCCTTTTTGGTTTATCCTTTGTGGATTCTGGGAGGCCTTCGAGGGTCTCGGGGTCTCTACTGAGTATTTTATACTCACCCCTGTACGGGTTATGCCCGCACTACGTTGTGTTGGATGCAGACGACGGACAACACTGATCGAGGTGGAGGCTTGTGAAGCTAGACGGTACCCGGAGGTGGACCACTAGACAGGACGTACACAGAGTGAACGGCCGGACCCGAGGAGCTGAGGAGACCATCTGTACCCACCCTTCAGGTGGGATATCCGAAGGATGACTCAGTGGTTGTCACTTTACTTGTTGATGTTGTACTTTATTTTCAGTTGTACTGTACTTTCAGTTGGGTTTGTATACTAGCCCATTTACTTTTCAGCACTTACTTTTGTACTCAGTTTTACTTAGTGTTTACTTCACTTGCGTACACTGTTGTGTTTGTTTACTTATATAAAGGCAATATATTCCCTTTTTATCGGGATTTACGCCTTTGGTGCTAGTTTCCAACCCCTGGCCTATGGAAGGCAGGCTTGGGGTAGTCATAGCACGGGCCCTGAGGACGGGTCGTGAAAAATTGGTATCAGAGAAGTCGGTTCTACCGCAGAACTTAGGACTCTGATAATTTATTCTCTGTGAAGCAATAGTGTTAAGAGTATAGAGTGTGGTTTTCAATCCAGGGAGTCCAGTGTTGGTGTGGCGGCCGACGTATCCATACATCAGGACCCTGACTACTGATTTCTGACTCAGTGCTCGAAAACACTGATTGCATGTGTGTTTCAAAAGTTTTCTTTGTGATTACTTTATGTCAGCTCACCAGGTATACTGTTTGACTGTGGCGCACCTGTTTCTTTTTAGGATGTCCCCATGAAGGCAGGCATCTAGGGTTCTGAGCTACGTGCGAGATGGCAGCCCACCGAGCGACGAGGCCTCGGTGTAGGGCCCCATTACAGTGGAGGCACCAGTGGTACCACTACCCGCTGAGCCACCGATGCCACCAGCCCCAGAAGTAGAGATTGCATGCCGCCTAAGCACGTTGCACGAGTTTCAGCGACAGAGGTCGGCCAGGTTACGTAGAGAGACGAACCCTCAGGCAGCCGAGGATTGGCTGGAGGCTATCGTCATAGTCTTCAGATTGTTAGGGACACCATCAGACCTTATGGTGATCCTTGCCGTGAGTCTCCTACACGCAACATCAGGTAGATGGTGGATCCTGATAATACAGGTGCACGATGAGGCATCTCTACTTTGGACGGACTTTGAGAGCCTCTTCTTCTCGGAGTTTGTTCCAACCACCCTTCGTGTGGTGCGCATCCAGGAGTTACTACATCTGCGGCAGGGCAGCATGACAGTATCCCAGTACTCGGTGAGATTTACCGACCTCTCATGCTACTCCATGGACATGGTACAAGACCCATTCTTCCGGGTCTGGACCTTTGAGTAGGGACTGAGGCATGAGATCAGGGCTTCGATGATCTCCCTCAGCATTCTAACGTAGGCAGGAGTACTGGAGCGAGCCCTTCTTGTGGAGATATTTCTTACTGAGTCGATGCCAGCAGAGAGAACCACTGCAGGGCGACACATAGCGGAGTCTTTTGTAGCCGGCAGTGGACAGATGTCGCAGAGGTCCAAGCGGACCAGGCCATCAGGTGGGTGACCTCAGGATACTGGCTCAGATGTGCGGTATACACGGAGCAGAGCCATCCATATGAGGGGCAGGCAGTGCTATACATGTGGCGGGCAGGGCCACATGGATCGGGACTGCCCGACCCACCATGCAGATGATCAGTAGATAGTAGAGGGACCTCCCCGGTATAGGTAGAATTTCGACTGTGGCGGTCCACAGGGAGCAGGCGGACGAGTCAGAGGAGCTAGCCGAGCAGCGGGTGTTGGACGACGCTTCAAGGCTCTACCACCACCACCACCACCAGGGGGACCACCACGACCATAGGGAGCTGGAAGACAGGGGCAGGCTCAGCTCCAGGCAGTCGAGGCCTATGACCACGGCGCACCTGAGATGATTTGAGGTACTATCTGTGTCTACTCCACCCTTGCTGCAGTTCTTATAGACACAAGAGCGAGTCATTCTTTCATTGTCGCTGCCCTTGTTCGGAGCTCGGAGATTCCGACGGAGCCGTTGGCTCGATCCTTACGACTAGAGACTCCAACAGGAGCAGACTCGATGATTACGCACTGGTGCTAGTAGTGTGAGATTACTCTAGGAGGCGAGATCTTCGGCTGGGATCTTCTTGTAGCGGCGTCGAGGCCTTACGACGTCATCTTGGGTATGAACTGGTTATCTACAGTTCATGCCCAGATAGACTGTATTAGGCGCAAAGTGTGGTGTGTCCGTACATATGGGAGCAGGTTCACCTTCACCGGTGAGAAGGGAGCCTTTGCAGCACAGGATGGACTTACGCAGAGGAGAGGGCAACCGATCACACATCAGTTGGCTAGTCTCATCCTAAGAACAGTTAATGCACGGAGTCCGAGTTTTCCTGTTGTAGTGGATCAATATGCGGACGTTTTTCCTGACGACGTTCCAGGACTACCTCCTCACAGAGAGGTAGATTTCTACATTGACCTGTACCCTGGGACATCACCGATATCTACTCCAGCATATCGGATGGCTCCCACCGAGCTTCGTGAGTTGCGGGTATAGTTGGAGGACTTACAGGGAAAGGGATTCATCTGACCCGGTGTTTCAACCTAGGCTTCTCTAATTTTATTCGCCAAGGAGGATGAGAGCTTACGACTCTGTGTCGACTACCGTTGCCTGAATCAGGTGACCGTAAAGAACAATTACCCACTCCTGAGGATTGACGACCTCTTTGATCAACTCAAGGGAGCACGATGGTTCTCGAAGATATACCTCAGGTCAGGCTATCATCAGCTCAGAGTTCGAGTTGAGGATGTGCATAATATGACCTTCAGGTGTCGGTATGGCCACTACGAGTTCTTGGTTATTCTCTTTGGCGTAACCAACACACCAGCAGTGTTCATGAGTCTCATGAACAGGATCTTCCAGCCTAACCTCGATCATTTTGTCGTAGTCTTCATCGACGACATATTGATTTACTCGACTACTGAGGAGGAGCACTCCTACCACTTGCGGGTTTTACTGGACACACTCCAAGATCACTAGCTTTATGGTAAGCTCTCAAAGTGACAGCTCTAGATTCGAGAGGTTCACTTATTTGGGCATGTTATCTCAGAGGCGGGAGTTGTTGTGGATCCTGTGAAGATCGAGGCAGTACTTGCTTGGGAGCCACCCAGGAGCGTGACAGAGGTGTGGAGTTTCCTAGTTCTGGCTGGATACTATCAGAGATTTGTGCCAGACTTCTCTAGAGTTGCAACACTACTTTCATCTTTGAGGAAGAAGGGGAAACCCTTTGTGTGGTCAGATAGATGCCAGCAGAGCTTCCAAGAGCTGAGATAGAGATTGACCAGTGCGCCTATCTTGAGGCTACTGGAGGAGGGTGTTGGGTACGTGGTTTACTGTGACACATCAAGGACCAGACTCGGGTGTGTCCTGATGTAGGAGCGAGCAGTGATCACTTACATTTCACGACAGTTGAGGCAGAACGAGCAAAACTACGCTACCCATGACCTGGAGTTAGTAGCGGTGGTCTTCGCCTTGAAGATATGGCGACACTATCTGATGGGAGAGAGATTTACGGTCTACTCTGACCACCAGAGTCTTAGGTACATTTTCTCGTAGAAGGGCCTGAACCTGAGACAGCGGCGATGGCTCGAGTTCCTACAGGACTATGATTTTGAGATAGTCTATACTCCTGGGAAGGGGAACGTAGTAGCTTATGCTCTCAGAAGGAGAACGGGCATTCAGCTACTTGGAGAGGTGACGGAGCAGTTAGTTGCTTTTAATATATCCTTAGTGGATATAGATGGGTCAGATTTTCTACAGTCCCTCACAGTTACTCCTCCACTACTTCAACAGGTCAGAGAGGCACAATGTGGGGACGTTGACTGTGAGACGTGACGTGCTCAGATTTCCACAGAGCAGGCACCTAATGGTTTTTCTGAGGGAGGAGAACACGTAATCCTCTTTAGGGGATGTACCATGGTACCATTTGCACTGCAGGAGGAAGTGATGAGGGATTTTCACACTTCTCCTCTAGCGGTACATCCTGGAGTGGAGAAGATGTACCAGGACCTCAGACGACAGCACTGGTGGCCGGGTATGAAGAAGGTTGTAGCAGAGTTCGTTTCACGATGCATCACTTTCCAGCAAGTGAAGGCGGAGCACCAGTTACCAGCAGTCTTGGTACAGCCCTTAGAGGTTCCAGAGTGGAAGTGGGACGGGATATCCATAGATTTTGTGATGGGGCTTCCATGTATATCCAGGGGACACAACTCTATCTGGGTGATCATCGACCGACTCACCAAGTAGGTCCACTTTCTTCCGATCAGAGAGTAGGGATCAATAGAGAACTTGGGACGCCTCTACGTTCAGGAGATCATACGACTTCATGGTGTGCCATCGTCAATCGTCTCTGATCGAGACACACGCTTTACTTCCCGACTTTGGAAGGGGTTGCAGGAGGCATTTGGGATGCAGCTATGCCTGAGCACCGCCTTCCATACCCAGATGGATGGCCAGATGGAGAGGACCATTCAAACTCTCGAGGACATTCTCCATGCATGTGTCCTTGACTTTGGTCACAGCTAGGAGGATCACCTATCCTTGGTGGAGTTTGCGTACAACAACAGCTACCACTCCACCATCGGGATGGCACCATACGAGGCATTGTACGGCCAACCTTGAAGATCACCTATGTGCTGGACTGACCCTGGGGAGTCATCACTTGTAGGACCAGAGATGGTTCAGGATACGATGGAGAAGGTGCAGATCATCTAGGAGCGGATGAGGATTGCACATAGCAGACAGAAGTCCTATGCTGATAAGAGACGGAGACCACTAGAGTTTGAGGATGGAGACCACGTTTTCTTACGAGTCTCACCTCGACGTGGATTACGGAGATTTGGCCGGGGCGGCAAGTTATCTCCGCGCTTCATCGGGTCTTTCTAGGTCCTCAGCAGAGTAGGCGAGGTGGCTTATCGCCTGGCCCTTCCACCTCAGTTGCACCGGGTGCATAACGTCTTCCACGTATCTTAGCTGTGGAGATACGTGCACGACCCGACCCACATCATTGATCATGGGGAGCTGGACACCGATGAAGGGGCTACTTTCACGGAGGTCTCGGTGGAGATCGAGGATCGACAGGAGCGGGTCCTACGTGGATGGTTTATTCCTCTGGTGCGCATTCGTTGGCAGCACGGGAACCTCCATGAGAGCACATGGGAGCGGTAGGTTCAGATGCGTGCTCAGTACCCTCATTTGTTTCCCTAGTTTATGTTGTAGCTTTACAGGGACGTAAATCTCTGAGGTGGGAGTAATGTAAAGACCCATAAATTTTAAGGAAATTTTTTTTCTTAAATACTTTGGAATTTTACGAGTCTGTGGCTTCTGACGACACTTGATTCTGAGGCCCGGTGTGCCCAGAATCAATTTTTGAAGTTTAGCTCGGGTACGTTCAATAAACGAACGAGCGGGTTTTTCTATCTTTTGAACCGGTGCTCGGAATTGAAATCTGAGGGCACCGATAAACTCACAGCGCCGGTAATTGCTTAAGGGGACCTTTACCATAGTTGCATTTTAAGCGGGTTGAGAATTATTATTTGGGGAATCGGATTAAAATAAATAAAATTGGTGGAGCACAATTTTATTTTAAGGGTGGTGGTTATTTCCTCCCAAGGGGAGTTAGAGGTGGGTCCCAAACCCACATAACCTCCCATGAGAGGATATTTGTGGGGTGGGGCCCACATGTGACCTAAACCCTTGAACTTACCATAACTCTCATAAACCCCATTAAACACCCTTGTTTAATGTTGACAACTCTCCCAATATTTATGAGATCGTTTCACCTCTTCTCCCTCTCTTTAATTAATTGACAACACATTTATTTAATGAATTCAACCTCTTCAATTAATTAATGAAGTGGTTTGAATGTTTGAATTTTAAATGGCTTGTGTTAAATAAAATAATAGGAGTAGCTTATTATTTTATTTTGGGGAGGCTTTCGTTGTGTTAAGAAGAGTTGGGAGAGCTCTTGAGTTTTTGGGAAGAACATCGACCCTCCGACGAAGAACGACGTCTTCTTCGACGAAGAATGCTGGTTCCTCGAAGAACGATCGACGCGCTTTCCTTTCTTTTCTCCACAAAAAGTGAGGAGATGCCGCTTCCTCCTCGGACGCACTCCGACGTCACCTATGAATCCTTTCCCCACGACGCCGTCTTCCATGACGCTCGACGTTCGACGTCAATTATCGAGGTAGGGGTTATGTTCAATTTTAATGGATTAAAATTGTGCCTCGATTCGTCGTTGTATAACTTTGATTACCTCGGCCTATTGCTATCGCTTAACGCAAAGGGCGCATGCCGAACGAACACGGCTCGACGACCCTCTGCTTGATCTTGTTTAATTATTTGGAATCGATGATCGGAGGCAGAACGCGGAAGAGACCGGTGGCGCAAGGTCCGCTGTCACCTCTCTAACTCCACACAATATCTGAAAAGGGCCAATAAACCTTAGAGATAACTTGTTGTCCTGGCCAAATCTCTGCAATCCATGTCGAGGTTAAACTCATAGGAACACATTATCTCCTTCCTCGAACTCTAAAGGCCTCTATCACCTGTTAGCATAAGACTTCTAATGGCTCTGTGCAGTCTTGATCCATTACTAGATGATCTGCACCTTCTTTGTAGTAGTTCACACCAACTCTGGGCCCATGAGTGTCGACTCTCCTGGGTCAGTCCAGCAAAGTGGTGACCTATAGGGTCACCCATACAAAGCCTCAAATGATGTCGTACCAATAGTGTAATGGTAGATGTTGTTGTATGCAAACTCTACCAGTGGTAGGTGATCCTCCCAACTACGGCCAAAGTTTAACATGCAAGATCGCAGCATGTCCTCTAGGACCTAAATAGTCTGCTCTGTCTGGCCATCCGTCTGTGGGTGAAACGTTGTGCTCAAGCATAACTGGGTCTCAAACACCTCATGTAATCCCTTCCAAAATCGGTATATGAAACGAGCATCACTATTTGAAACTATCGTCTATGGAACCCCATGGAGTCGAAATATCTCTCAAATGTAGAGGCATCTCAAGCTCTCTACTGAACTCTGCTCTCAGATAGCTAAGAATTGGTCCAACTTGGTGAGTCAGTCAACGATCACCCATATGGCATCATGTCCCCTAGACGTATGTGGTAAAATCGTCACGAAGTATATCAATATATCATCCCAATTCCATTCCGGCACCTCAAGGGGTTGAGTTAAACCTGCTGGAACCCAGTGCTCGGTCTTCACTTGCTGACAAGTAAGGCATCGAGAAACAAACTCCACAACTACTTTCTTCATCCCTAGCCACCAAAACTAACATTGGAGGTCCTAGTACATCTTCACCACACCTGGATGTACCGCCAAAGGGTACGTATGAAACTCCCTCAAAACCACCTCTCGCAAATTCACTGGTACTACTGTGCATCCTCTGAAAAGAACAACATGATCCCCACCTTGTGAATATCCATCAAGAGCATGTCCTATGGACATCTGAGCACATATGGTCTCGTAGTCGGTATCCCAAAGTTGTTCCTACCTAACTCGTTGTAAGAGTGGAGGGGTAACAACCATCGAATGGAGGTAAGATGTTCCATCTCTATCCATAAAGGATAACTGTAACAAGGTTAACTACTTCGATGCCTCGTTCAAGAACTGCGAACTAGATCTTATACTGAGAGAATATTCCACCACGTTCCCCTTCTTGGGAGTATAGAAAATCTAGAAGTCATAGTCCTAGAGGAAATCTAGTCATCGCCTCTATCGCAAGTTCAGATCCTTCTGAGAGAAGATATACTTGAGATTCTTGTGATCGGAGTAGATGATAAACTGCTCGCCCATGAGGCAGTGTTGCCACATCTTCAACACAAATACTACCAATACTAATTCAAGATCATGGATCATGTTGTTTTTCTCATGTGTTCTCAACTGGAATGAACCATAGGCAATCATCACTTGCCTCTACATCAGGAAAAAACCAAGCCTATTTCCTGATGCATCATAGAACACTACGTACACGACACCCTCCTCTGGTAATCTCAAGATCAGAACGATCTTCAAACTCTATCTCAACTTCTGAAAAGCCTATTGGAACTTATCTATCCACACGAAAGGTTTCTCCTTTTGAGTCAAAGCAGTCATAGGTGTTGATATCCTGGATAAATCAGGTATGAATCTCTGATAATATCCTTCTATCCCAAGTATTCTCTACACCTCTATCACGTTATTAGGCTTCTCTCATGCTAACGCTGCCTCAACCTTGGTCAGGTCTACTGCCACTCCATCCGTTGAGATAATTTGTCCGAGAAGGTAGATCGCCTGAATCTAGAACTAGCACTTCGAGAGTTTCCCATAAAGAGGGAGCTATCAGAGTACATCCAGAACCATCCATAAGTGTCTCGCGTGCTCCTCCTCAGACTCTGAGTGCACAAGGATATCATTGATGAAGACTACCATGAACTGGTCCAAGTAAAGATGAAAGATCTAGTTCATGAGTCCCATGAACACTGCTTGGGTATTCTTCATACCAAAGGGCATAACCAAGTACTCATAGTGACCATAACGACATCTTAAAGTCATCTTAGGTATATCCTCATCTCATACTCGCAATTGGTGATAGCCTGGTCTGAGTTCAACCTTTGAGAACCATCATGCCCCTCTCAACTGATCAAAGAGGTTATCAGTCTTCGGTAGTGGATACTTGTTCTTCACGGTCACCTGGTTAAACTATCAGTAGTCCACACACAACCTCAAGCTCCCGTATGCCTTTTTGGAAAACAAAACTAGGGACACCCAAGGTAAAACACTGGGTCACACGAAGCTCTTCCTATGCAAGTCCTCCAATTGCACCCTCAGCTCACGAAGCTCTACGAGAGCCATCCGATATGCTGGTGAAAATATCAGTGTCATCCCAGGGTGTAAATCAATGTAGAAGTCTATCTCCCAGTAGGGAGGTAATCCTGGAACATCTTCAGGAAATATGTCCTCATACTCCAACACCACCGTTGGAAACTAGAAGTTCATAACATCTACTGCATCGAGGGTCAGTCTATTCAACTGATGAGTAATCGACTGCACCCTCCTATGCATAAGTTCATCATGTGTTGTCTGGGTTACCTTTTCACCAACAAAGGAAAACCTTATTCCATCATTGCAGACACACCAAACCCTTCACCTAAAACAGTCAATCTGGGCATGGACTATGGATAACCAATCTATACCAAGAATGACGTTGTAAGGCCCCAACGCTACCACCAAGAAGTTATAACTGAAACTCTCACCTCCAAGGGTCAGGTCACACTATCGGCATAGATGTGTGATCATCGAGTCTTTTCCAGTAGGTTTATTTAAGTTTATGGGTCGAGTCAATAGTTCAACCAAAATCTCAAGATCTCGAGCAAAATATGTGGTGAGAAAGAAATGACTAACACTTGTGTCTATCGGTGCTATAGCTAAAGTAGAAAAGACACGAATCATACATCAGATCATTCCTGGATCCCTTAGGTCATATGCCTTGATCGCATGCAGTTGTCCCCTCCCTTTTCCTCCAGCTCCCTGAGCCTAGCGTGGATCTCCTGGGGGTGGTGATGGTAATAAGTTGAAACATCGACCACCTCTTGCTGCTCTCCTAGCTCCTCTGCCGCATCCATTTCCCTGCGAATCTACCTACTCCTGTCACTATATCTGCCTTAGTGGTCCATCCATAGTATCCCTATCAGCAACATGGTGGGTTGGAAAATCTTGAGTGAGATGTCCTCTGTCATCACATGAATAGCACCACCTCTCCCTAGGCTGATTGGACCCACCCTATGATCCCTAAACTGTAGATCCTTTGTCCTGGGACCACTTTATGAAACGTCTCTCATGCCTAGGTCCCTGGGACTGATGTTGGCTCCCTGTTGTCAAGGTCTCTACTCCTGCTCGTCCACTACTGACTATCACTGGTTGTATCTGCTCATCCAAGAAGCTTTCAATCACCAAATCTCACTCAAGCACCCCAACATAAGTAGGAATGCATGGAGGGATAACACTAGCTTGGATGTCTCTATCCAGACCTCGCTCGAAGGTTCGAGCCCTGAAGTACTAATCTTTAACCATATCCATCGAATACCTGGAAAGGTTGGTGAACCTCGATGAATAATCAGCCACTACCATGCTACCCTGCTGGAGTTGAAGAAGCTCCTGTATACACACACCTCTCAGCGTAACTAGTGAGAACTTCTCTTTAAAGAGACGATCGAACTCTATCCATGAAAGAGTCATCTCATCATGATTCTAGATAGCTAAACTCCATCATCACTCTATTGAGTCGTGTAGAAGGATCGCCGCCAAAACCACCATTTGATCTGCTAGTGTCTGGATTAGGCAAAAAACTTGGGTCATTGTAACACCCGAGATTTTTATGAGAAATATTTTGTTTTTATGTTATATACATCATCAAAGGAATCTTTCACTACACACAACACTATCTTGGCTTGCTTTACACGCAATCGCGACCTTCCTTGATAGCTTGCGTTGGACGCAATACCGAGTTTCACTAAACAACGATATGCTATTAAAATATTATTAAAATTAGCCGTTATAAAGAGTAATACCCAATTTTTGAAATTTTTTAAATTTTATCTTTCAAAATGGACTTCATTTTTGGATTCAGGATATAGAAATTATCCTAGGGTGAAATTTTGGTATTTTTCTAAAAACTTTCAATTTTTGATGAATAATGAAAACACTGGGTTACTATTTAAAAACCGACTTTTTATTTAAATAATTATTTATTTTATTTAAATTTATTTTAGGTCAAAATTGATACATAATACCTATATAAGTTCAATTTAATTCATTGGATTCATTTTATAATAATTTTAGATATATAAAATTTTATTGAACTTTTCACCGTCTTTTACCCACCTCCTAGGAGAGTTTGAAAATTTACATAAAACATAATTTTACCGCTTCTGTGAGTGGAATTTCGAAAATCTGAGAGACACGGTTAATATCAAGGACTAAAATGTGGTTCAATGAGATGAAAATAATTTTTGGTGAATAGTAACTTTTTACTTTTATTTACCATGGTTAAAAGTAAATAGGGTAATTAAGGGTAAAAAATGATATTATTATTACCCTAACACATGTCCTAATTCTATTGGATAAGTGTAATTCGACCAAAAACAACCTTAGGAATAAAATATGACCATTTAGGTCCACTTGGATTAGATTAGGACATTTATTATTAATTTATTTAAAGAAGGGTTAAAATAGTTAAAATCAAAGTTTAATAACTAAATAATTTTTAATATAGGGTTATACATAAGATAAATTCGACTATAAATATTAATTATAAATCTAAAAAGATTTCCTACATAATGGTATTTTATTTATAATTTTTAGACATTAAATAATTTAATTTATTTATGAAACAATGATGATGCAGTAATTATCTTATTAATGAAATATTAACATAATTGATGTTATAAATACCCAAATAAATGTAATTTGAGACTTTTTATGAATTACAATAATTTTCTAGGTTAATATGACATGTTATTACTGATTTCATTAACTTTTTTCGAACTAATCATGTTTTTGTGATTTTAAAAAAATCAATTACCAAATAGTGTCAAAATTGACATAAAATAGTTTTTAAAACAAATATTATATTATTAGTTGTTATTTTATTCCTAAAAATTTAAGGTTAGTCCAAATTACTTAGATAAGGTTATATATATTAATAATAAACAACTTGGGGTTCGTTTTTCTTGTTATAGTAAGTTAATTAACCATATAGTGTAAGAAAACAAGAAGACACGGTAAAGGTTAAATTATTTAACTTAGAGTTAAATCTAAATGATAAGGTTAAAATAGTAACCTAAACTTGTCTAAAATATATTGGATGAGCTGATTTCAACCCATACCCACCTTAGCTTCTAAATAAATCAATTTGGAGCTATTAAAAACCAAATATGCCTTTATAATAAAATAATACTTTAAGTTTTTCCTAATGTGGCCCTCTCCTCCCTTACAAAAGGGCACCTCCTCCCTCTCCTCCTCACACCACTTTGAGCCTTCAAGCTCATACAAACCCTGCAAATTTCTCTTCTCAACTTATATAGAAACATCCTAGAGGTCCTGGTCTTCTTCAAATACCATCTTTAGTGCCCTAAGAGAAGGTTAAGAAGAGGCGCTTCAAAGAAGAGGTAATGTCTGTTACCGATTCTTTCAACTTTATTTCTTCTTCTACTTCTTCTTATTTAGTTGTTTCATTATAAAGTAATAACATCAGTATCACTAATATACTTATATGTTATTATAAATATTAAACAACCCTATTTCACCTTCTATCCATCCTACGGAAAACGAAATCACCGCGCGTGCGTACGTACGGAATACCGTCTCCATGTCGTGGTGTAATCTGTTTTCCACCACCACCATACTTGGATGGGTATAATGGTGTAAAGAATAAATATATATGATTATTGTAAAGTGATATTGATTCTGAAATAGTATACATACACTTCAATACAATTCCACGATCATGGGAACGATATCATCGCTCGTGCGTACGTACGGCCTACCGTCTCCACGATGTGATGCGACTTGTTTTACATGATCTTCAATGATTAATGATTATATAAATGAATTGAATGAATAAATATGATATATATTACAATAATACCATTCTGGAAATGAGGTATCTATAACCTAAAAGAAGAATAAGAATTTATTCAACAAAACACGCATAAGAACAAAAAGCAATAAACACCCGAATAACAAGTAACAATGAAATGTTACTAATAAGAAGCTAAGAATATGACCATATATGATATAATAACAATGAATACGATTCTGGAATAAGTCAATAACATTATTTAAATCATTATACAGGAGGTTCAGACACGTACGAAGCAAATCGGACCTAAGGTAAGGGAAAATCTCACAATCTCATTTTTATCCGAGATTGTTTATACTTCAGAATTTACTGGGGAATATTTATCATCCACATCCATGTTTCCTCAATATGAAATATTATTTCCATCCACCTACAATTTTTTAAATCCAATTTTACCCATTGGTGAGTTTTTTTTGTAAAAGATATGAAAGGAATCTTTTGTCGTTTTTAGTACGAGGTACTTTTTGACTTTTCCAGCCAAAGTATGAGAAGAATGTTTTTTTTAACTTATACGGACTGAATGGAATTTTAGAAAATTATTTACAAGAAGCTTACTTTACAAGTTTTCAAGTTTATTTTTAATCAACTTCTTTAAGTTTAAAATTGTATGACATTTTAAGAAAGGAAAAATGTTTTTGAAGTAGAAAGGATATTTTCCTCAAGAATGGAGTTCAAGCGTTTTATCAAAACTATTTTCCATCTAAGATAATATAGGGTTCTGTTTTTATACCTATTTTTACATTGATTTGATTATGTTATGATGGAATTATTTTTATGATGTCCTTTTATCTTATGATGGAATGATGTTTAAGAATCCCATTTTTATTACATGGGTTATGCTATGATGTATGATTTATGATCTTGTGGAAAACATAAGAATGGTATCATTATGCAATGGGTGGGACCTATATCTCCCTCCAATTAATTGGGTAAAGATTTATATCTCATGAGATAGACATGGCTGGAATGGCAGGTTAAACCGGTTCAGTGAAACAGGACTGAAACGAGGAGTGAACTCGGTTTAGAAATGGACTTTGTCCGCTAAGATAGTCTTGGAAATGAGTCTTGACTACTAAGAAATGATTCTCTATGATTATGTGTGTATGCCACAAAGTTTCATGTTTTAAGTTATGATTATTGGGATTACATTTCACTACTATGATTTATCCCATGTTATGAAATTATGATCTCTTTTGCAGGTTAAGATTTCCAAAATGATATGTTCTTATGAATATGATGTGATTGATATTTCTTTTGTTTACACTTACTGAGCATTTGAGCTCACCATTTTGTATGTTTTCTTTTCCCCAGGCTAGGAAGAAGGATATTAAGTAAGCTATGCCAAAAGGGACTCTAGATATGATAAAATAAAAGGGAGACAGTGTAGATTATTTATGAATCAGTTATTTATGTTTCCCAGTTTCTAAAGACACTATACCTATACGGTCCTTTCATGGTTTTGTTATATTTTGTAATAAGTGTGCTTCAATTCTGAAGTAATAATAATTTATGTAAAGTATGGGTCGTTATAGTTAGTATCAGAGGAAAGGTATAGTCAACCTTTGGAAACTAGGATGTGAAAGCCTTAGTAAGAACCCTAAGGATAAGTCTAAGCATAGAACACAATCTTATTGTTTTAAAAATGGCCATGAACAACCTATGATAAGACCTTAAGTGTGAAATTTTATTCTTGATTATGTGGTTTTCCTATTATAATTAGTGTTACTCACACTATTCTTCTTGGTTTTAGTCAATGGCTGGAACCCAAAGGAACTGTGTTAATGCGGAATGCGACGGGAAATGCAATGATTGTCCCCCTGAGCAACCAAACGTTATGGGAGCTGGAATGCAAAATCTTGTAGCCATGCTCACACAACTTTCTCAAGCTATGAATCATGCAAGACTTCCAAACGAGCAAAGGAAGTAGCAACATTCTGTTGAATCCTTCATGAGGCAGCGTCCACCCTCATTCAGCGAGTCTACTGATCCATTAGTGGCTGAACAATGGATCAGTACCACTGAAAAGATATTTTCAGTTCTTCAATGTTCTGAAAATGATAAAGTCATCTTAGCAGTTTATCGTTTGGAAGGTGAAGCTGATCAATGGTGGAATCTTATCAAGAATACGAGGCCAAGAGATGAAATTGAGTCCATGTAATGGGAGGAGTTCAAGAACTTATTTTTCAATAAGTACTTCCCTCGTATTCTTAGAACAAATTTGGAGAAGGATTTTCTTGAACTAAAGAAAAAGGATGATGAATCTGTTGGTACCTACAAAGAAAATTTTACAAGACTTGCAAGGTACGCTTCTGGTATTATTATCCAACCTAAGAGTAAGATCAATCGATTATTTAGTGGCTTAAAACCAAGTCTTCAAAGGGCGTTAGCCATAAGGGACTTCAATAGCTACGAGGAAATTGTTCGATGTGATCTCAAGGTTGAGATGGAGATTGGAGTAACCCATCAGTCATATGCGTTTGATAAGAAGAGGAAAATGGAATTCAAAGTAAAATCTAAAGAGCACACTGAAAAGAAGATGAGTTTTCCCTTATGCTCAAAGTGTGGAAAGAAACATGGAGGGAGTTGTCTTAAAGGGACAAGTAAATGTTTCAAATGTGGAAAGGAAGGTCATCGGGCATTTTAATGCCGCAATGATGGGAAGAATATGTCTAGTGATGCGAACAAAGAAAAGGCTACACAGAGTGCACCTCATACACTTTAATGTTACAAGTGCAAGGAAATGGGGAATTATGATGATCAATGCCCTAATCCAAGGGTTGTTGATGATGATCGACGTCAAC
The DNA here is from genome assembly GCA_963277665.1 of Viscum album. NCBI lineage: Eukaryota > Viridiplantae > Streptophyta > Magnoliopsida > Santalales > Viscaceae > Viscum > Viscum album. The sequence continues at coordinate 946,426,246 of OY728155.1, read as the reverse complement.
AAACTCTTAAGGCTAAAGATAAAGGAAAGTCACATGCAATTTCTATCAACGATGTGGAGTATGATAACGAAGTGGTGAAAGGTACACTTACCATCCACTCTAAAGTAGAAAATGTTTTATTTGATTCTGGATCCACCCACTCTTTTATTTCTGAAGAATTTTCTAAGGGTATCATCTTATTACCTCAACAATTAGATGTTGAGTTAGCTGTGACAACCCCTAATGGCACAACAGTCACATCAAAAGTTTATAATTCTTCTCCGATTGAAGTTTGTGGGAAAGTGCTTCCTGAAAATCTTGTGATCCTTCCTATAGTAGAATTTGATGTGATTCTTGGGATGGGTTGGCTTTCTTTATATGGAGCTCATATCAATTTCCAAAAAAGGGAAGTTGCATTTCATATTCTAGATCAATCTATGATCGTATATCGATGCAAGGATGAACATAACCTTCCAGTGGAAATTTCTTCCATCTTATGGGTCTTGATTCCACTAAATGAAGGTTATTTATATCAAATGGTTGGAGAGAAACTCACGATTAAGAATATGCCCATTATACGGGAGTTTGATGATGTCTTTCCGGAGGAATTGTTAGGTCTTCCACCAAATCGTGAAGTTGAGTTTTCAATAGAACTCGTACCAGGTGCTTTGCTTATTTCAAAGACACCTTATAGAATGGCCCCAATTAAGTTGAAGGAATTGAAGAAGCAAATCCAAGAGAATATTGATAAGGGATTCATACGCCCTAGTGCATCACCTTGGGGAGCACCTGTTCTGTTTGTTAAGAAGAAAGATGGATCAATGAAACTCTGCATTGATTATCGAGAACTTAACAAGATCACTATCAAGAACAAATATCCTCTCCCAAGCATTGATGACTTATTTGACCAACTAAGCGGAGCTTAATACTTTTCCAAGATTGATCTTTGTTCAGGGTATCATCAATTAAGGGTCAAAAGGGAGGATATACCAAAGACGGATTTCCGTACAAGGTATGGACACTATGAATTTATAGTGATGCCATTTGGTCTTACTAATGCCCCTACTATCTTCATGGATCTGATGAATAGAGTCTTTAGATACTATCTTGATTAGTTTGTGGTAGTCTTTATAGATGATATTCTTGTCAATTCAAAGAGAAAGGAAGAACATGAAGATCACTTGATAATTGTATTGAAGAACCTGAGAAAGGAGAAGCTTTATGCCAAATTAACAAGTGTGAATTTTGGCTTCAAAAAGTTGCATTTTTGGGTCACATAATTTCAAAAGAGGGGATATCTGTGGATCCAGTAAAAACAGAGTTATCGAAAGATGGTCGAGACCAACAACAGTAACTGAGATCCGAAGTTTTCTTGGTTTGGCTGGATATTATCGACGTTTTGTGAAAGATTTTTTACGATTATCTAATCCACTCACCAGGTTGACTCAAAAAGAAGTTAAGTTCGTGTGGACGGAGGAATGTGAAGAGAATTTCAAGGAGTTGAAAAGAAGGTTATCCAGTGAACCTGTGCTCACACTGCCTTGTAGTGGAGAAAGGCTTGTGATCTATAGTGATTCATCCAAGAAGGGGATAGGGTGTATTCTCATGCAAAACGATATGGTGATAGCTTATGCCTCATGATAGTTGAAAATCCATGAGCAAAATTACCCAACTCATGATTTGGAGTTAGCTGTGGTAATCTTTGCATTAAAGATTTGGAGGCATTATCTTTGTGGTGAAAGGTGTGATATTTATACTGATCATAAAAGTTTAAAGTATATTTTCACACAAAAGGAGCTGAATATGCACCAAAAAAGATGGTTGGAGATGATTAAGGATTACAACTGCTCAATTCATTACCACCCTGGGAAAGCAAACAAGGTGGCAGATGCATTAAGTCGACAAGACCATGCTAGCTTATCCATGATGAGGATCACAAAAGATCCAATATTTATGGATTTACAAAGGATGTACCTTGAAATTATAATGGAAGGGGAAAAATATTATCTTTCTCAAATGAATGTTCAACCATCTATACATGTGAAGATTAAAGAGGCACAGAAAGAAGATGTAGAGTTACAAAAGAAGGTGAGAAATGTTCCTGAATTCAACCTTGATTGTGATGGGATAAAAAAGTTTAGGAATCAGGTTTGTGTTCCTCCCATCCCCGAATTAAAGAAGGAGCTACTGGATGAGGCTCATAGTTCTTCATTCTCTATTCATCCTGGAAGCATGAAGATGTATAGGGACCTGAAAGAGTACTTCTGGTGGGATGACATGAAAAGAGATGTTGCTGAATATGTCTCTCTATGCTTGGTTTGTCAGCAAGTTAAAGCTGAGAGACAGAAGTCTAAGGGGATGTTACAACCATTAACCATACCCGAATGGAAATGGGAAAACATCACTATGGACTTTGTCACCGGACTTACTAAAACATCCAAAGGAAATAATTCTATCTGGGTCATAGTTGATCATCTTACAAAGTCGACACACTTCATTTCTATTAGAGAGGATTTATCTCTGGATCAGCTTGACAGGATATATGTGAAGGAAGTGGTAAGATTGCATAGAGTACCACTTTCCATTATATATAATCGGGATCTGAGGTTTACCTCAAAGTTCTGGTGAAGTCTTCAGCATGCTCTGGATACATAGTTGAGTTTCAGCACTGCTTATCATCCTCAGACAGACGGTCAGTCTGAGAGAAAAATTCAAACTCTAGAAGATATGTTAAGAGCCTGCTCTATGGATTTCAAAGGTGGTTGGGATCAACACCTACCTTTGGTGAAATTTTCATATAATAATAGCTTTCACTCCAGTATTCAGATGGCTCCTTATGAAGATCTCTATGGAAAGAAATGCAGGACTCCAACTTGCTGGGATGAAGCTGGGGAAAGAAAGCTATTAGGACATGATCTTGTTGATGAGATGGCAGAAAAGGCCAGGTCTATTCAACAACACATAAGAGCAGCTCAGAGTCGACAAAAAAGTTATGCCGATAACCGAAGAAAAGACCTTGAGTTTGAAGTGGGTGATAAAGTGTTCTTACAAATATCTCCTTGGAAGAGAGTAATGAGATTTGGAAAGAAGGGAAAGTTGAGCCCTATGAATATTTGTCCTTTCAAAATACTGGATCATGTTGGGAAGGTAGCTTACCGATTGGCGCTTCCACCGAATCTCTCTCAAGTTCACGATGTATTCCATGTATCTCTCCTGAGAAAGTACATACCCGATCCTTCACATGTACTCAGCTCAGAAGTTGTACCGCTGGAGAAAGATCTTTCTTATGAAGAACAACCGATAGAGATTCTGGATCGTAGTGAAAAAGTCATACGGAACAAGACCACTCGCTTGGTGAAAGTTTTATGGAGGAACCACCAATTAGAAGAAGCTACATGGGAGCTGAGGATATGATGAGGGAGAGGTATCGTCATCTGTTTGTTACAAAGTGACGAATTTTGAGGGCGAAATTCTTTTTAAGGGGGGTAAAATGTAACACCTGAGATTTTTATGAGAAATATTTTGTTTTTATGTTATATACATCATCAAATGAATCTTTCACTACACACAACACTAGCTTGGCTTGCTTTACACGCAATCGTGACCTTCCTTGATAGCTTGCGTTGGACGCAATACCGAGTTTCACTAAACAGCAATATGCTATTAAAATATTATTAAAATTAGTCGTTATGAATAGTAATACCCACTTTTTGAAATTTTATAAATTTTATCTTTCAAAATGGACTTCATTTTTGGATTCAGAATATCGAAATTAGCCTAGGGTGAAATTTTGGTATTTTTCTGAAAAATTTCAATTTTTGATGAATAGTGAAAACACTGGGTTACTATATAAAAACCGACTTTTTATTTAAATAATTATTTATTTTATTTAAATTTATTTTAGGTCAAAATTGATACATAATACTTATATAATTTCAATGTAATTCATTGGAGTCATTTTATAATAATTTTAGATATATAAAATTTTATTGAACTTTTCACCGTCTTTTACCCACCTCATAGGAGAGTTTGAAAATTTACATAAAACTTAATTTTACCACTTCTGTGAGTGGAATTTCAAAAATCCGAGAGACACGGTTAATATCAAGGACTAAAATGTGGTTCAATGAGATGAAAATATTTTTTGGTGGATAATAACTTTTTACTTTTATTTATCACGGTTAAAAGTAAATAGGGTAATTAAGGGTAAAAATGATATTATTATTACCCTAACACATGTCCTAATTCTATTGGATAAGTGTAATTCGACCAAAAACAACCTTAGGAATAAAATATGACCATTTAGGTTCACTTGGATTAGATTAGGACATTTATTATTAATTTATTTAAAGAAGGGTTAAAATAGTTAAAATCAAAGTTTAATAACTAAATAATTTTTAATATAGGGTTATACATAAGATAAATTCGATTATAAATATTCATTAGAAAGATAAAAATATTTCCTACATAATGGTATTTTATTTATAATTTTTAGACATTAAATAATTTAATTTATTTATGAAACAATGATGATGCAGTAATTATCTTATTAATGAAATATTAACATAATTGATGTTATAAATACCCAAATAAATGTAATTTGAGACTTTTAATGAATTAAAATAATTTTCTAGGTTAATATGACATGTTAGTACTGATTTAATTAAAAAATTTTGAACTAATCATGCTGTTGTAATTTTTAAAAAAATCAATTACCAAATAGTGTCAAAATTGACATAAAATAGTTTTTAAAACAAATATTATATTATTAGTTGTTATTTTATTCCTAAAAATCTAAGGTTCGGCCAAATGACTTAGATAAGGTTATATATATTAATAATAAACAAATTTGGGTTCTTTTGGCTTGTTATAGTAAGTTTATTAACCATATAGTGTAAGAAAACAAGAAGACACGGTAAAGGTTAAATTATTTAACTTAGAGTTAAATCTAAATGATAAGGTTAAAATGGTAACCTAAACTTGTCTAAAATCTATTGTATGAGAGGATTTGGACCCATACCCACCTTATCTTCTAAATAAATCAATTTGGAGCTATTAAAAATCGAATATGACTTTATAATAAAATAATACTTTAAGTTTTTCCTAAGGTTCCCCTCTCCTCCCTTATAAAAGGGCACCTCCTCCCTCTCCTCCTCACACCACTTTGAGCCTTCAAGCTCAGAAAAACCCTGAAAATTTCTCTTCTCCACTTCCCTAGAAACATCCTAGAGGTTCTGGTCTTCTTCAAAGACCATCTTTAGTGCCCTAAGAGAAGGTTAAGAAGAGGCGCTTCAAAGAAGAGGTAATGTTCGTTACCGATTCTTTCAAATTTATTTCTTCTTCTACTTCTTCTTCTTTAGTTGTTTCATTATGAAGTAATAACATCAGTATCACTCATATACTGATATTTTATTATAAATATGAAAAACCCTATTTCACTTTCTATCTATCCTACGGAAAACGAAATCACCACGCGTGCGTACGTACGGAATACCGTCTCCACGCCGTGGTGTAATCTATTTTCCACCACCACCATACTTGGATAGGTATAATGGTGTAAAGAATAACTATATATGATTATTTTAAATTGATATTGATTCTGAAATAGTATACATACACTTCAATACAATTCCACGATCATGGGAACGATATCGTCGCTCGTGCGTACGTACGGTCTACCGTCTCCACGATGTGATGCGACTCGTTTTACATGATCTTCAATGATTAATGATTATATAAATGAATTGAATGAATAAATATGATATATATTACAATAATACCATTCTGAAAATGAAGTATCTATAACCTAAAAGAAGAATAAGAATTTATTCGACAAAACACGCATAAGAACAAAAAGCAATAAACACCCGAATAACAAGTAACAATGAAATATTACTAATAAGAAGCTAAGAATATGACCATATATGATATCATAACAATGAGTACGATTATGTAATAAGTCAATAACATTATTTAAATCATTATATAGGAGGTTCAGACACATACGAAGCAAATCGGACCTAAGGTAAGGGAAAATCTCACAATCTCATTTTTATCTGAGATTGTTTATACTTCAGAATTTACTGGGGAATATTTATCATCCATGTCCATGTTTCCTCAATATTAAATATTATTTCCATCCATCTACAATTGTTTAAATCCAATTTTACCAATTGGTGAGTTTTTTTTTGTAAAATATATGAAAGGAATCTTTTGTCGTTTTTAGTACGAGGTACTTTTTGACTTTTCCAGCCAAAGTACGATAATAATGTTTTTTTTAACTTATACGGCCTAAATGGAATTTTAGAACATTATTTCCAAGAAGCTTCCTTTACAAGTTTTCAAATTTATTTTTAATCAACTTCCTTTAGTTTGAAATTGTATGACATTTTAAGAAAGGAAAATTGTTTTTGAAGTAGAAAGGATATTTTCCTCAAGAATGGAGTTCAAGCGTTTTATCAAAATTATTTTCCATCTAAGATAATATAGGGTTCTGTTTCTATACCTATTTTTACATTGATTTGATTATGTTATGATGGAATTATTTTTATGATGTCATTTTATCTTATGATGGCATGATGTTTAAGAATCCCATTTTTATTACATGGGTTATGCTATGATGTATGATTTATGATCTTGTGGAAAACATAAGAATGGTATCATTATGAGATGGGTGGGACCTATATCTCCCTCCAATGCACTGGGTAAATATTTATATCTCATGAGATAGACATGGCTAGAACGGAAGGTTAAACTAGTTCAGTGAAACAGGATTGAAATGAGGAGTGAACTCGGTTCAGAAATGGACTTTGTCCGCTAAGATAGTCTTGGCAATGAGTCTTGACTACTAAGAAATGATTCTCTATGATTATGTGTATATGACACAAAGTTTCATGTTTTAAGTTATGATTATTGGGATTACATTTCACTACTATGATTTATCCCATGTTATGAAATTATGATCACTTTTGTAGGTTAAGATTTCCAAAATGATATGTTCTTATGAATATGATGTGATTGATATTTCTTTTGTTTACCCTTACTGAGCATTTGAGCTCACCCTTTTGTATGTTTTATTTTCCCCAGGTCAGGAAGAAGGATATTAAGTAATATATGACAAAAGGGACTCTAGATATGATAAAATAAAAGGGAGACAGTGTAGATGATTTATGAACCAGTTGTTTATGTTTCTCAGTTTCTAAAGACACTATACATATACGGTCCTTTCATGGTTTTGTTATATGTTGTAATAAGTGTGCTTCAATTCTGAAGTAATAATAATGTATGTAAAGTATGGGTCACTATAGTCACTGCCTCAAGCCAGTCCTCAGCCGCCTGAGGGTCGAGCTCACCTTAGAACCTAAGGGGTCTCTGTCTCTGAAACTCATGGAGCGCGCTCAGCCTGTGCTCCTCGTCTGCTGGTACTGGGGGTACCACGTGTTTCTCAATAGGTGGCGGTATAGCCGGTGCACCACCTGGAGGTAACATCTGGGGAACTGGTCCCTGTATCGAAGTCTCATCACTGAGGGGGTCTTCCTCATGATCAAGCTACTTAATCCCAATTGGTATGCATCGTGGAGGTATCTTGTAAGAAAATATGATGTACCACGGTCAATGAATATATTTGGAGAGCTGACAGAAGAAGGACATGGAAACCACAACATATTCCTATATGATGCATGTACTAATCTTTTCCCTGCAACTAGTGTTCTCATGTAAGAAGTCGAAAAACAGGTTATCAGAGTCCTAGTGTATAGATACGTCAGCCGCCCACACCAACACTGGAGTCCCTGGCCTGAAATCCAAACTTGAAACACTTAACACTGTTTCCCCAAACCAATCTCAGAGACTCCCGATCCTAAAGTAGAACTGACCACCTCTGATACCACTCTGTCATGATCCGTCCTAGTGGGGCATGTGCCTTGACTCCCCAAGCCCACCTCCAATAGGTCAGGGGTTGGTAACTAGCATCGAGTAGGCATATCACTAACATGGGAGGCATTGTCTATGTACCTGTACGCACGCACACATCTCCAAGCCCACAAAATGCTAAAATGTAAAAACCAATAAGCAATGCGTGCATACCACTATATCTCAACCAATAGAGTATGACAAGAAAGTAAAGTAAAGTGAAACTGGGCTAAATACAAGCCCACCAAAAGAAATATGTAACCACAAGTCCAACCTGTAAGCAAAGGTATTGTGACTACTGTCTGTAGCCATAGGAACACACCTCAGCATGCCTGATCTCACAAAGCACTGCCTGGTCCCGGTCCGCCTAGGACTCTGTCAAAAGGTTGCTCCCCTGCACAAAACATGACACGTGTGGGTAAAACCCGTACAAGGGTGAGTATAAAAATACTCAGTAGGACGCCCTGAAACCACAAAGCAATATAACAAAGGAAAGTACAGTCAGCTCTACACAAGTATATGTCTACAACACATATAAGAATATCCATATATACTCAATCCAAGACACACAGTCTAGAGGTAAGTCATGACTGTCGCGTACCAACACTAGGGATTCAGCTCGAAGATTCTACGAAGCACTCACTTGAGAGAACACACTCCTGGGTCCGAAAGCACTGATGATGTCCATCCGAGAGGTACTGCTCATCGGGTCTCGCTATAAGAGAGATACGCTAATAGATCTGAAGAGAGATACGATGCAACATATGAGGATCGCAGCCAGAGCCATGGGGTGATATCAACAACTCAATCTGGATTAACCCACTAAGTAAAGGATCGACGCCCTGTAAAGTTGGCCACATCAATACCGAAGACTCTACCTAGGGCACGAAGAATGAATAGAGGGTCCTGCTCCGGGCCTCTCGGGGGGGGATTCCAACAACTCTATCCAAAAAGTCATGTTGAAGGGATCATAGTCCTATGAGTAGGAAATGATTCATACCTACCTTTAAAGGAACGATAAAGGGAACGAACCCTAACGAAAACTTGTCCAAGATACAAAGGACAAGAGAATCAAGTCATGTAGAAAGGGGTACACAGCAGGGTCACACACCATGTCCCTTGACCCCGAGTTGTGTACAAGGAGTCACATGCCATGTCCTTCCATTTGGGGTTTGCCTGTGTGCTATGGCCGTGTGCCAGTACACAGTGTTAACCCGTGTGTCTTTGCTTGTGTACCAGTACACAGGGTAGTTTATATACTTGGTCCAGGCCAAGTCGTGTGGGGGAGTACATGCCGTGTAGGCAACCCATGTACTCCTCCTCGTGTATGTGTACATCCCATGTACTCGCCGAGTTTCTAGGGAGAGTCTACACGGCGTGTGATAAGGGTCACACGTTGTGTGGTATTTCTCTATCTCCTGAAACCCTAGATGTCGCTCGGTAGAGGCCACATGTCGTGTAATCATAGATTACACGCTGTGTTCATCGGGTTTTTCCAGAAAACCTGGTTCTTCCTCTGCACGCCTCGGCCGATCTCTCGGGTTCTGCTCCAGTGGTCCGTTCACCTCAAAACTCTGGATCTGGGCTCGTTTCATCACCCTAACACCGAATCGAGGTGTTTCGGACCTTTAATCAGCTCGAAAAACCATTTCGATATGTTCCAATGCAAACCGCTTGAATAACAATTTCTTCTGATTCAGTATGATTCGTCTGTCACCGTCGTCGACGCACCTCCGTTAGGTCGTCCCGATGTTGGATCTTTAATTTCAGATCGTTGTGCCAAGAAACGAAGGTGCAACGATCGATCGGTCGTGAACGCGTCGAAGAACGAAGAACACACATAGAAATACCGGGGGAGAAAAGGCAGAATGAACGAATCTAAGGAACGAACCTCAGCTGTTGTTCGTTCCGGCCTCGATACGTTCCCGTAAGAACAATCAACAATCAAAACAATAATCAAACCCCATAAATCCAGCAATTAAAACCCATCCCACAAAGCACGATCGAACCGTGGATCAACATGTTTGTTGGTTGGTCCGCGTTCGTCCTTGAATCTAAGAATGAGGAAGGAAATCCGAAACAACGCATCCTACCTGGGAATTGGATCGCTTGCTGTGGAAGATCGATTGTTGTTGGCGAGATCCATCAAGAACGACGTTCGTCGATCTTCAAACCATAGTTTCGTCATCGCCTGTCAAGAGAAATCTTCAGGGTTTCCTCTCAAGAGCCTCCAAGGAATTCAGGGTTATAAGTCTAACCTTGGATCTCTCCTTGAATGTTTATTTAAAATAAAATCAATGTCGCATCACTACGTCGATGGAACAGAAAAATAAAATAAATATTTCAATTTATTTTATTCATTAAAAACGTCTGTGACAACTTTTCACAGTTGACCTGCACCATCCAATGTTAGGTCATGCCTAAGGTAAAGTCACTGCTCTGAACGCAACGATGCTCTCAATTTTTTGATTTGGACACCCGTTTAGAAGTAATTCCATTTTTTCAGGAAAAACGTGTGTCCGTATGCTATTTAATATTTTAATATATTTCAAACATTTATTCCGGGCACACAGGGCCTCGGAATCACATGTCGTCTCAGCGTCTGGCCTCGAATATAATCTATATAATATTTAAAAATAATGCACAAAAAATCTGGAACGTTACAATATATTTGATATTTTTATAAAATTAATTCCAGACACATCGAGTCTCGGAATCGCACACTGTCTTAGTGTATGGTTCTGGAAATATATATAGAAATGTTTCAAAGTCTTCCAAGACAAAAACCAGGTCTCAACATTTCTTTTACCTGTGTCTCGATATACTACATCTACAAACGCATCAAAGCGTCTAAGCAAAGGGTGAGTGCAAAACTCAGTAGAATTTCTCCAATAACTTGCCTACTCAGGCCATTAAGATATAACATGTTTGCACATTTATATAAAACAAATTATATAAAACAAATTATATAAAACAATTTAAAACAATTTACATCACGCCAAAATAGTTTTTCGACCAAACAATTTTCAAGAAAGCAACCAAAGAGTCTTTAAACCATTTCACGTTTCCATTTGGCTTACACATTCCATAATCCACACACACAACCACGCATGCATACTTTGGTGACAGTTCCACACTCTTGAGTAGTCTCTCGTCAATCTATTAAGTCGTCAGAAGGTAATTGTATCTCAAGTACTCAAATGGCACACACCCATTCTACAGGGTCGTGTCGTTGTACCTCAATGGTACACGTCCCTTATCCTGGGTCACGTCAACAAAATATGCTCACTAACCATGTATGCCAAATACCATGGTAACCTAACAATGTTAAGCTATTTCAATAAAACAATTCTTTTATTGAAAACATTTTACGACCAATTTTTCATGCATCAAAACCAAACACAATTTTAAAAATCATCATTTTAAAATTATGAAACCAATTGCACTTACCACAAACCACCAATTTCTGCAATTTCACAAACCTACACTAAAGGGGATTCTCATCAAACATTGTACATCAATTTCACAATTTAAATCACGCAATTCAATCAATTTGAAATCGAACATTCAAGTTCTAACAAGAGGAGTCGAGAGTGAACCCACTCACCTCGCAAACTTAGGCGGAAACGAAGAACGACACAAATTCTTCAACAGACTTGATTTAGATCTTCCAAAATCCGTCTTAGATTTTGTTCCCTATCATCCAAACAATTATATCTCAACATGATTGACATCACACAACATGGATCTATCCCCCAACGGATTAGATTCATGAATTAAAGAGAGAGAAACAGAAGAAAACTAAGGGAAATCATTAAGAACAGGCACTTACCAAGAAATTCGGCCTCCAGCGCATCAAGATTCGCCAACGGATTGCTCTCAAGTCAAAGAGAAGAGTCTCCACAACCTTTGGGAGGAGAGAATTTCGAGTTATGATCTATTTAGGGGGGAAATGAGGGGTTTAGATGTTAAACCAGATGAGATCCACAAATTTCGGATCTAAAATTTAACGGTACACTGTTTAGACACATGGTTAGGAAAACCAGGTGCAAACCGTGTGCAATCCACTGGTTCCAAACACCCATTGTATAGTTGACTCACACGGTTAGACAAATCGTGCGTCAACTGTGCTCAGCCATGTTCCACTTTGCACGATCTCACCTGGGTGGGTGCACAGTTTGGCAAAACCGTGCGTCAACTGTGCGCAATGCCCAATGATTCTCTTTGTGCGGTTTCTTGGAGGTGTTGCATACTAACTGTGCTCAAACTATACATCTTAAAAAAGCCTCAAAAACTTGTCAAAACTCATCCAAACCTTCATAAACTTAACTCAATTACTTTATATACTTAAAATACATAAATAAAAGATTAATTACCTGAAACCGAGGGGCTAAATATTACTTTTATTGGCTCTAATAAATCAAGGGATAAGATCCATGACCGCTCAATTTTTCATGGTAATGGTCAATGGATAGAGCTTTGCATGACTATCATTTTTTGACGAGAATGACTAAAGTTACTAAAAAGATCAAATGAGAACTTACATAATAATCTTTGATCTAAACATCTAATTAATACTAAGGAAATATGAAATTTCTAAGAAAACATAATCAAAATGCAAAATATGAACTTAGTATAACAAGAACCGTATACGAAGTCTTATATAACACTAACACATGTCATGATACTATTGAAATAACACACTTAGTAATGTGAGGGTAAGGAATACCCTACTATATGTGATATCCAAAATATTTATGTTTAAAAATTGGGAGACTCATTTTAGTGATAGTTTTTTTTTATATTTAAATGATTGCCATGTTGTGAATACTTTTCACTAATTATTTTAATACGGTTCATACTTTATTAAGAAAATATATGACAAAAGAAATCATTAACCCCACGCCTAACAGCTCATTCTTCCCTCATTAAATATTATACATAACGAATATTCCCTACTGTTAATCATACGTTTTTTTAGTCAATAAATTTAGCTGATTTCCCATCACCGGGCAGTCCCGCCCGTCTGCCTAATATCCCTAGAAATCCGTTCCATATCTTCACGCAAACATTATTAATGGAAATTATGATAAAAAATCGGCAAATATATCTTTAAATATAAAAAATATATCCATCAATATTTCCCTTTAACATATAATATATTAATATCAATTACTATTTCAGCAAAGAAACCGAAGCCCAAACCAAACGGTCGAATAAGCGGCGGGCCCCACCCTAATCGCTGTCACCCCACTGTCCGTCCCAGGAAGAAACCCATCCGCCAGAGGGGCGTCGGAGCATATACAATAATCCAACGGTCCAGATCATCCGTCAACGGTCATCCGGAAACGTGCTCAGTGGATGCGTCCCGGTGCGCGTCGCGAGTGTTGGGAAACGCGGACGGCCATGATGAGGCCCGGAATATCGCCAGCTGGCGCCTGCTCATTGGCTAGAACTGTCAACACGCAGCTCGTTTTAGGGTTTGCCTTCGCGAACCCATACCCTATATAACGCACCCCTTCGCCGTTTTTTTTCAACTCAGCCTAATCCCACACGCAGTCTCTTATTTTCTGCCCTTTTCTCAGATTTTCTGCCTAATCTTTTCGGAGGGTTTTCTGCATCGGTTTCCACGCCGGAGAAGAAATCGTGGACGGTGCGATGGCCTATTCTTGCGCAGTTGCTTTGTTTTTGGTTGCTGTTTTCGTCGGATGTGTTGCTGCTCAGGCTCCTGCATTTTCTCCGACTGCTTCTCCGAAGAATTCACCTTCCCCGACACCTTCGAGATCTGTTTCTCCTTCGAGATCTGTTTCTCCTTCGAGATCGGTTTCTCCTTCGAGATCTGCTTCTCCTTCGAGATCTGTTTCTCCTGTGGGCTCTCCTACTTCCCTATCCACCCCCCCGACTTCGTCTCCACCTGTGACGTCTTCCCCTCCGGCTGCTGCTCCTGATTTGTCAAATTCTCCTCCTCCCGCTGCTTCAACTAATCCTGCTTCCCCGTCCACGTCTCCGTCTTCGATCGGCAACGTTCCTTCCCTATCCCCTGCTTTTCCTCCTGTTGCCAACGCTGCTGTTTTGAACCGTTTCACAGTCCTCGGATCTGCTTTTGGTATTCTATTTGCTGCGACTATTTTGTTGCTGTAGATCTGAATTTCCCGTTGCTGGTGCTGTAGATCTGTTTCGCACTGAGCGACGCTGGCGTTGGATGAAGATGTGTTCATTTGCTTATCCTTTTTTTTTGGTGACTATGGTGACTGCTGATGACGGATTTTGTTCAGATTTTAATTGATTTGTTTTCGTTACGGTCTCTGTTCATGTTCTCGATTATTCTTAAATGGATTATGTATATCCCTATATATTGATGTTTATGGAGTTTATTGAATGTCAATGGTGATCCTTGGCTAGATTTTATATCTCACCTCTTAATTGGACCCTCCCTTTATATGCTGTCATGTTTTGGATTGAGATGCATCATGAAAGACATCAATTTCATTCCCTCCCCATAAATTTCCCAACCACATGCCAATGTCTGATCATTATTTACCATAAAAACCGTAACCATATGGGTGTCAGTGACATTACCTTACTGAGAGAAACAAAAAAGCATTGTATACACACATCACATACCATGTTTCACTCTTTCCCCCAACAATTTCACATCATTTAATTTATAGCCATTAACAACCACATCACCACACAACTTCCCATTTTAGAACATTTTCATCTAATTTATACCAATGTTGTATTCATTTTCACGTTATTCACAACCACTTTTTTAATATTTAGTTGCCATATAATCAATTTCACCACTTTAAATGTATTAATTTCAGTACTTCAACATTTTCATTTTTATTCACCACAGTTCGTTGATCCCCCACTTTATTGATTATTTTCATCCCATCATTTAGACTATCACGACCCATTTTTGTCTTTCATGTTATTTATTTTAGCATCATTCCACATTTTAGGGGAACTATCACACATAACCACAGCTATCTTTATCAGTTTACCAGTGAAACACAACTAAAACACGTATGATTCCAAATTTGAATTCCTCATTACTAAATTTTTAGTTTATCCAATTTTAGTACGGTGTAACATCAAGAGACCATACCATACATGGAAGGAGCGTTGAATTACCAATTTGACATCATCTAATTTACAACCATGTTATATTCATTAACCACGTTATTCACAACCACTGGAAATGATCGAACAACACATGAAGAGGGTCCTAGGTATTTCTTAGAGTCTCCGAATACAGAAAGAGAATGAATGAACTAAAAGGTAATAGAGAAGAAACATGAATTTAAAAATAAATGATGCCAAAGAAGATCTAGATGCAATGAAAATTTTCATGCAAAAACCCTTGAAATTTCAGAAATCACAGTTCAAACCTTGGGTACCTTCAATATCTACAACTGAATTCCTATTCATTTCAAAATCCATCCCAACAGCATCATGATATCAAAAAAAACAACACAATCCGACACAATCCCTAAGGTCGTAACACTGATCACCATGTAATAACTTTGATATCCTCCTTGAGCTCCATTAACTAACAAATCATGGTGCAATGCACCCAATCATGACATGACTTGTGCGAATAGCTGAAAATTTCAGTGAAAATCCACTTCTCCTCCATTTATCGCTTTTAAATTCATTCCCAATGAGGATAATTGTAACATCCCACCGCCTTGAACCACTAAATAATGTCCGGACTAGCGGTCACCACATCACCTCAGGTGCACCTCCTCGTATGCCAGAGTTTGCTGATTAACAGAGAGGGTGCATGATGGTATGATGAGGAAATTATACCCTCAGAAGCATCACATACAAGATAAGGTAATTGCCAAAAACAACTATAGTATCAAAATGATACAATAATGGAGTTGTAGGTTTTAGGCATAGCGAAAGCCAGATGGTATGACCAACTCGACTTTTAGTCTTAATGTGTAATCTTTTCTTTACATGATCAAAGCATGACATCCAATGAAAAAATTAAATTTCTTGGACTAGATTAAAATACTGAAACCAGAATGGGAAGGATCTTCACATGTAATTTATAATTAATTTATGAGCAGATATAGAATTACCTCAACTTGTAATTCTTCTTTTGTTGATGATCCGGTTAACAAGATCTTGTCATCCCATCATTGTGCTGTAGGATCCAAGTATAGAATCCCTCTAGCAATTATCCACACGTGCACCACAATCTTTGAATAACAGTGTAGAATCGTTGGGTGCTAGCATGACTGATCCCGATCGCTTGCATTGTTCATGGTTGACCACAGTAAAATTCTTCTTGAGAGAATTCTTGATGTTCTATCATTAGCTTGAGAGAGGGAGGAGACCACTCTATATCTATTGATCTCTCTCTAGGGCTTGAGAGAGTCACTCTATCCGGTATGCACATCAATTCTATTTTTGAAAAGTGATATAATCATATATTTATTATGGCAGGTTTAGGGTTGACAAATTACACACTAAAACCTTTCCATATTTATAATTATTAATTGACCCCATTTATAATAATAATAATTTTAATCACTTGACATGTGAAACACCTTTAAGAATTTATAAATAAATATCATTTATATTATTTCCAATCAGACCATTAAACTTAGTCCGCTTTCCCTCGTCAAGATTTGCTGATCATTGAATAATGATTGTTAAATAAATATATGTCTCTGCATTATTCTATGATAAATATAATAAATATTACATCCACAAAACATGCAAAAAAGTATATATTATTATTATTTAACTCATTCTTTTGAATAACTTTTGATTAAATTATGGCGATCAACCAAACCTGAATAAATTTTATCTATTCTAACTTGTTAAATTCATTTCTTGAATTTAATTGAGATTGCAGATACACTAAGTCTGTGACCCTCAGGGCCTCTTTCTCAGTGGAATGAGACATAACTGCCTAAAATCCAAGGTTAACATCTAACAACATGCCATAACTCCCATAGAGAAAGAAGTTAATGTTGCAGTGACATCCGACCTCCTACAAATGCTTACTGTGTAATATAATCTCTTTATCACGATATCTCGAAACAAGCAGGTTGCATACCGGTTCCATCAACCTATATGCTCAATGTCTCTTTCTTTGATTTTCTGAAAATGAACTCACCCACCATAAACCATGACCATGAATTTATGCAGGTAGTTCCATTCTCATCAAAGGGTCTGAGATATCAACTCTCATCAAAGGATAGGAGGGATAAATCATTTCTCTCATTATCTATTAATGCAATATTACTCATGACATACCCAAAGTATCCTACCTCATTGCGAGCATATGCCATCACACTTTTTTCAATACATCAAAGAACACGATCCATGATATCTATTAATGATAATATTAAGGATTAATACACCACATCCGTATATAGGAACATCTAATGACATAGGGAAATTTAGATTTCATATTAAACGGGTATGTTCTCATAACCTATGATCTTAGAGATTACCAAGGGCGAACACCATGTGAAGGTGTCTCAATGTCTTATGAGCCTCCAATCCCTAATTTCTCGTATCATTTATATCCCGTCAGACAATATAATCCGACCACAAAATAAGGTTCAAGTATAATGTTGTGGAACCTCTAGGTTTACATCATATTGGAGAACTGTTATGACCATTCAGCGCGACATATATTCTAAGGAAATTATCACATATAAATATCATGAAAAAAAACAATCATGATGTGATAAGAAAACTTATTTAATAATAAAACATGTAATCAAGTACTAAGAAAGTCGGTTCTAGGGAACCAACTCCAACAGACTCTCACTTGCTCTAGAGCCAACTGGCAACAACTTTTAGTTAACTATCTCTCACATGATACTCATGCTTCTGATGAGATAAATCCTTCATTAAGGGGTCTTCCATGTTTTCCTCCATGTCTATTTTTCTCACTATAACTTCACCTCATTGAGTAAAATCCCTCACGAGATGAAACTTTTGAAGTATGTGCTTTGTCCTCTAATGTGACCTAGCTCTTTGGAAAGATCCACCACTGTAGTGTTATCATAGTAAGATGTGATAGGTTCTTGACTACTAGGCACCACATCAAGCTCTTGGATAAAGTTGCAAGTCCATTTTTCTTCCTTAGCTGCATTAGAATTCACAATATACTCAAACTATACTATAGAATCGGGGATAACTGGTTTCTTTGAACTCTTACAACTCACAGCTCCTCTTTTGAGACAAAATACATATCCAAACTATGACTTCATATCATTCTGATCTGTATAAAATCTAGCATCTGTATAACCCCTAATGACTACCTATTCATCTCCTCCACACACAAGGAATATATCCTTAGTTCACCCCATATACTTAAGGATAGTCTTAACTGTAGTCCATTATTGTTCTCCTTGACCTGCTTGATATCTTCCTACCATGATCAAAGCATAAGAAACATCAAGCATCATATATAATATGGCATACATGATAAATCTTATTATAGAAGCGTATGAGATCTTACTCATTATCTATCTTTACTCTTGGAAATATGTATACCATGTGACACTAGAAAAAAAATCCCCTCTTGGATTGTTCCTTACTGAATCACTTTATTATTTGGTCAATGTATATACCATAACTTAGTTGGAGAATCCTCTTGGATATATCACACATGATTTTAATCCCTAGAATATAGACTGCTTCTCCTAAGTCCTTCATAGATAATCACTAACTTAACTATGCCTTAACCTATTGTAAGGATGGTATATCATCTCCAATTAGTAATATGTCATCAACATACACTGATATAAAAATAACTACATTTCTACTAAATCTCTTGTAAACAGATGGCTCACATTAATTCTTAATGAAACAAAATTCCTTACAAAATTCATAGTCAAGGTAAGCTGCTATGGAAAACAAAATTCTGATGGTCGGTAACTTTGTTTGGATTCCTGTACCCGCACTGTTTTTCATCCGGTTTCTCCTAGAATTTGTGTCGAAGTTGATGTCTCGAAGATACCATTAGATTTCACATGCATTGAGGTTGAAGGAGAACTATGCTAGCACCATAAGGTATGTTATGATTCTTAGGTTCATTTCTGTTTGGGTTGCAATTTCTTGGGTCACAAAGTTAGCAAATGCCTTTGAATATCGTCTCATTTTCCTCAAGGAGATCCTCCTCATGATCTTTGGAAAGCTGATTCTGTTGTAGCGTGCAAGGCCTCTGAGATGGATCTGCTGGCTAATGGAGAGGCTGAAATTTCTTATGTCACACAGAAAGAAATTAAATCGTTGATTCCAGACCCAAGAGTAGTGCAAGTCTTTGATAGAATAAAAAAATATTTGGGTTTCAATAATGTAGTTCTGGATGTGAACCAGGGGAAATGTGAGGTTTATAGAAGCAGTACAAGCACTCCGCTATGCAGTTTTCTGATGATGTCAGAAAGACACAATCATCAGCTGGCAAAGAAAAATTCATAGGTTGCAGTTCTCACAACCATTTTGAGGTATTGGGAGAAGATGTTTGTCAAAATTATGAAGGAGGTATTGAAGCAGAGGATAATTGTGACAAGGATCATCATTTGAGGCAGAAAGATGATGGCGTAGATACTGATTCTTTTTCAGAATGATGGTCAGTAGATCCCAAGGAAGTGGATATCATGGAAGAATACCTCAAATATTCTTCAAAGAAAGGTACGAATACTCTCATGGACCCATATGGTTTTATTAAGCATACACGAAGGCCTCAGAGATGAAAATATTATTCAAATTTACCCAGCCCCCCAATTAGAAGAGATTCTAGTAAAGGTAAACTTCCTCAAAACATCTTGTCTCATGTTAATGTCAACTCCAAGTGTAAGCATAATGGACAGGATAAGAAAGTGGAGTCAACGAATAATGAGGTTCTTGATATACAAGCATGAGAGCTAGTTTTCACTGATCTAATAAATTTTGACAATGAGGTCACTGAATCAGAAATTTATGAGGAGCTCCTAATGAATTATAATGAAGAAATGTTAGAAGAGTCCTTCCTGATCAATATTTTAGAGAATGATGAACACAGAATGTTTGAGAGATCACTGTGTGTTGATCTAAATGATAAACAATCCTATTGGATTGATAAAAAGAATAGAATCTTGATTCATGGATTTACTGAGGGGAAGACCAACCTGGAGGAGCATGTGCAAAAATGGGACAAAATGACATTTTTCTTTTAGGGAATTATAAAGGAAAATCTAGAATTAAAGTTTACTCCCATTGAATAGCGACTATTCAGGGTAAAGAATTCTAACTGTTTTAAATTGTTATGGAATGGATCAACTTTCTCTTATGAGGTTTGAAGTTTTTGTATTTGAAATTTTATGGTTTCCCACTTTCCCCTTAAAAGTGATTCTATATAAAAAATATTTTATTGCGTGTGTGTTTCATCATAGTCAATCCCTTGATTTTGTATAAACCATTTAGCTAATAGCCATGATTTGTAGGTATTCACTTTACCTTCCTTTTCTAGCTTTCTCTTGATTACCCATTTACATCCAACATACTTTACATCAATTGGTGGATTGATTAGAAACCAAACTTGGTTTTGATACATGGAATTCATATTAGAATTCATGGATTCTTTCCACCTTGTAGATTCTGATATATTTTCTACCTCCTTGAAGGATAGATGATCATCATTGTCAACCAATAATAATTCACCATCATCGATAACTAGGAAACCATATATCTCTAGTTCTCTCACCTCTCTAGTGCTCCTATGCAACACTTGTGTTTCAAGAACAACTTCTTCCATAAGGACTTGTGGAATTAGTTTCTATACTAACTCTTATGTATCTTGAGCGTCAAATTCATCAAATTCAATCTTTCTCCCACTATCCTCCTTGAGAACGTGCTCCCTCTCAAGAAAGACAATATGTCTTGTGATAGTCACTTTCTTGTCTAAAGGTTTGTACAGATAATATCCCCTTGTCTCCTTAAGAGACCCTATAAAGTTACATTTCATGCCTCGGGGTGCTAGTTTTTTTCTTAATCTAGCCTTAACAAATTCCTCAAAACCCCATGCATGAACATGTGAAAAAATAGGTTTATTTTTACTCCATAACTCGAAAGGAATACGATTTTCTACTTTAGTTGGTACTCGATTTAGTATGTATAATGTTATCTGTAATGAATATCCCAAAAAGGATAATGGAATATTTTCATGACTCATCACCAACCTTACCATGTCCAACAAGGTACAATTCCTATTTTCAATAACACCATTCCACTATGGTGTATAATGTGGAGTGAGTTGAGATAAAATCCCATACTCCCGTAGAAAGTTGATAAAGTCTTGGTTAAGATATTCACCACCTTAATCCAATATAAGTTTATTTATATTCTTACCAATCATATTCTCAACCTCATTCTTAAACTCCTTGAACTTCTCAAAGGATTTAGACTTATACCTCATCAAGTAGATATAACCATAACTGCTCAAGTCATTGGTAAAAGTTATAAAGTATGAGAATACACCTCTAGCTTCTACTTGAAAAGGTATACACACATTAGTTCACAACAATTATAGGTGATATATGTCCCTTTCACCTTGACCACCAAATGGTGGTTTGGTCATATTTCCATGTAAACAAGAACAACATCTTTCAAGCAGCTTGAGTTCAAATGAGTATAAATAATCATCTTGATAGAGCTTTATCAATCACTTCTTGTTTATATGACTGAGATGATGATTCCACTATAAGGTTTCATATGAGTCGTGTGTATTAATTTCATTATAGATTTCCAATATTTGGTTTTTGTAATTAAATACATAAAGAACATTATTAAACTTTTACATACCATACCATATACTATCTTTATAAAAGTATCAACACTTATTTTCAAAGATAAAAATAAATCCATCCATATCTAAACAAGAAATGGAAATAATGTTCTTGGTAACACTAGACACATAATAACAATTATTTAAAACCAAAATCGATCCTATTAATAATGTGAGATGAAAGTCTCTAATGGATATAAAAGCTAATCTCACTCTATTGGAAGCCTGTAGATCCTCATCATCTATGGTATTCTTAAAAAATGTACTTGGTTCCTATATTTGGATACAAATGTGAGCACCACAGATAATATCTAATACCTAACTTATATAAATGGAAATATTACACTTAATAATGAATGCACCTGAATCTAATCCTCGATTATTTTCCCGAGTGTAAGTCCTATTCCAGTAGCCCTGCTTGCCACATGAAAAACATACCATATCCCATTCCTTTCTTGAATTTAGATCTTATTATTCTTGGAAGGATGGTGTTCTGGACCCTTATAATTGGAATGAGTCTTCAACACCTTTTCCTTATTCTTCCTCTTCTTATTCATCATATGGACAACATGTTTTTCACACCCCATGTATTTATCAACTTGGAGAATAAGTGTAATAATTTCTAGAAGTTTCTTCTTGTTATTGATCATATTGTAATTCATAATAAAACTAAAGAAGTTTTTATGTAGTGAGAACATAATGAGATATGTGCACAACTCATCAAGGATCATAAAACCCAATATCTCTAGGAACTAAATATAGCCAATCATCTTTACCACATGTTCCCTAGATGGCACTAAATCTCCAAGATTGAATGTGAAAAGTACATTAGATATCTTATATCTCTCTGATCTCTCCTTCTATTGATAGAGACCCTTAAGGTGAGAAATGATATTATGCACATCCATATTCTCATATTACTTTAGAAACTCATTGTACATAGAGGATAACATGAAAATTTGGACACCCATAACATTTTCCACATGATTTAAATAGAGAAATACATCTTCCTCATTAACTTATTTGGAAATAAACTCAGGAAGTGGGGTTTCTAGCATGTATAATTTCCATTCATGGCGTATTATAATTCACAAGTGTCTATACTATTCCTAGAAATTCACAATGGATGGATCATAGTGATATTTTTGAAGTCATTTGATTTTCCATTTCTATAAATTAAGAGTATATAATTAACACTTGCTTTTATTAAAAAATTAGATTAACAAATTTAAATTAAATTCCATTAATCTCCCACTATTTTTTGAAACCTAATATCCCTCACCATTAGTTTCAAAATATATATTCACTTAGATATTCTAGTGGAAAGGATCCATATTCCTCTTATTATAACCCATACTTGGGCCTTACAAGCTATTTGAAGGGTTTTAGGTAAGCATAAATTTCCAACTACATTAACTCATAATTCATTGATCTATTGAGTGGACTCCCCAAAATTAAAATTATATTTAAATATTTCCTCAAACTTTGCCTCTTAGTTACACCAAGTCTTTCTTGGGAAGTCAACCCTTTATGTAAACTAAGTTAAGTCAACCTAAAACTTCAATCTAAAAGTTCCATGATAATTGAAAGCACCCCAAATTGAGTTAGTCAAGCACTTTGAACTATGAGGTCATTTATAACTTAATTTGTGAAAGGCTATGCTAACTTAATATTTTAGTTTGGGTTATTTTTATCCTTATGCATAAAATCCAATTTTATCATTTTTACATGCCTTGTTAATATTAAGTGGATTTTACTTAAGTGATTAACCATGTATGATAAAATATTCATGCATAACCCAATTATATTTTATTACATATTGAATTCTTGTTAATTTATTTATTAGATGATCACACAACATTCATAAACATAAATAATTAACCATGAAATTGATAGAAATAAAACATAAGTGGAATAATAATGAGATTCTATAATGGTTAGTTTATCTAGAGGATGATAAAATAACCCTTGAACCTATGGGAAAACACCTAGAACCATAGCTTGGTTAATGTTGAAACGTTTCACCTTTGCTCCTATGTATTGACTTGATCGGCTTTTCCTTAGCTCCTTGGCTAAGACCACCTCCTCTCAACTAGGAGCTCCAACCTTACATAAGCTTTTACTCACATGCAGGTGAGAGGACCAAATGGATTGGATAAAAGGGGTTTATATAAAAGAAACCATGGGCATGTATGCCCTTACATAATAAGGGGGAGGGGATTACACACATTCCATCATTTTAATTTAATCAAAATAAATTAAAACAAACTAATCACATATAAAGGGATGATCTAATCTCACGATCATACACACATTCATCAACGAGAATACATTTGAAATATTATAATCAATTACTTTGATTATTTATTTAATTAAGATAACACACCACAAATTATTCTAATTAATTCAATTTATTTTAATTCCATCCAAGTATCCTCAAACCACTATCATCAAAATTAATTTCATTTAAAATTAATTAAGTACACAAGTGTACTTTGGAGGAAAAATTGTGTGTTTATCTAGATTTTAAAATGGAAATAGATTTAATATATAATTTTAAATCCCAATCCATGGTGTGTACTTTAAAATAAATGTCACATGAAACACATGTGAATAGGTTTAATTATATATTTTATTTTTCTTTGTGAAAAAAACTGGGTACATTATATACAATAGACCAAAATGCATGTACAAAAGTAAAATATGTGTACTTTTCTTCTTTCTATGTCCACAACACACACCTTGGGACTAGGCATGTTCCCTACTTGCAGACAACCTTGAGGTACACGGCATGTAGTCCAACATACACGATGTGTGACCTCGTTTTTCATGGCATGTCAATATTTGTGTCATGTATCCAATACACAACATGCTTGGGACACCCTGTGTACTCATCCATGAGATAATAGGGACTACACATTGTGTATAGTGGTTCCATGGAATGTAGTTCATCATTTTGTGTTCCAATCTGTCCGGAACTACATGCCGATCCGATCTACTCAGGTATTAGATTTGATTTTTTTGGATCTGACCCGATAGAAATATATACAAGAGAAAACAAAATACAAGATGTGTATATGGTAAGTACACGTCATGTACTCTAGTTTTTTTAGGAAGAACCTTTGGCACCTCCACATGGTATTTTTTAGATGTTTCTTCATTTTTAATTCTTAACTGTTAACTGGTTATGTTAGCAAGAATAAATAAGGGAAGTGACGATGATGTTGAATATTAAAACTAATCAATTTAGTAAAACAAATTCAAACACATGAAATAATTCAAAAATTCTAAATTAAATATGTGACCTCTCTAATACCACTTGTAGGTTCCGAGTACAATGAAAGCGTGCTTTGATGGTATGATCAACTCAAATTTTAGTCTTAAATCACATATAGTCATTAATTTACATGATTAAAGAATCATGTCCAATAAAAATAGTAGATTACTTGAGAGTAGATTAACATGTTGGAACCAGAATGGTAAGGATCCTTACATGTAATTTATAATTAATTTATAAGAAGATATATAATTACCACAACTTGTAATTCCACTTTCATTGATGATTTGGTTAACAAGATCCTGTCATACTGTTGTTGTGCGATACAAGTACATAATCCATCTAGTGGTGATCCACATGTATAGAAAAATATATAAATGGTGCTGTAGAATCGATGGGTGCTAGTATAACCGATCTTGATCACTTGTGTTATTCGTGGTTGACTGCAGTAGATTTTTTCTCGAGAGATAGAGAACTCTTGATGTTCTCTCATTGTCTTGAGAGAGGAAGGGTGGAGAGCACTCTAGATCACTTGATATCTATCTAGGTCTTTAGAGTTTCACTCTATCCATTATGCACATCAATTCTATTTTTTGAAAGTGATATAATCAGATATTTATTATGGAAGGTTTAGGGTTGAAAAAATGCACACTAAACCCTTTCCATATTTATAATTCTTAATTGACCCCATGTCCAATAATAATAAAAATATTATTATTAATCTATTGAAATTTGAAATTCCTTTAGGAATATATAAATAAATACCATTTATATTATTTCAAACTGGACCATTAAACTCGGTCCGCTTTCCCTCATCAACATTTATCGATCACTGAATAATGACTATTTAATAAATATTTTTCACTTCATTATTCTATGATAAATATAACAAGTATGACATTCACCAAACTTGAAAACAAATATTTATTATTATTATTTAACTCACTTATTCTTTCAAATAACCGTGATTACATTATGGAAATCAACCACACCCAAATTAATATTATTTATTATAAATTTTTAAATTCATTACTTGACTTTAACTAAGACTGTGGATACACTAAGTGTGTGAACCTTTGTGAATCTTTATTAGTGGAATTAGGAATAACTACCTAAAGGATAAGGTTAACATCTAGAAACATTCCAATTATCTCATAGAGAAATAAGTTAATGTCACAACAACATCCTACATCCTACAAATTCTTATCATGTAATATAATGCCTTTATCATGATATCTCAAATCAAGCAGGTTGCATACTGGTGCCATCAACCTATATGCTTGATTTTGTTTTCTTTGAATTTTCAGAAATGAACTTTCCCACCTAACACAATGGCCATGGATTTATAAAAATAGTTCTATTCTCATAAAGGGCATGAGATATCAACTTTTATCAAAGGAAAAAATGGATAAATCCTTTCTCACATTATCCCTTAATGAAATATCACTTGTGATGCACCCAACACATCCTACTTCACAGTGAGCATATGTCATCATAGTTTTCATCAATGCATTAAAGAATATGAGTCATGATATAAATTAATAATAATCTTAAAGTATAAGGATCAATTCATCACATCTGTATATAGGAACATCAAATGAAACATAGAAATGTGTATTTCATATTAAATGGTCCTATTCTCATATCCTCTTATCTTGGTGATTACCAAGGGAAAAAACCATGAGAATATTTCTTAATATATTATGAGCCTCATACCATTAACAGAATATATCACCCATACCCTATTATACAATATCATTCTACTATAGAATAAGGTTCAATAATAATGTCGTGGAACCTCCAAATTCTCTTTATAGTGGGGAACTACTATGAAATTTCAGTAAAACACACACACACACACACATATATTAGGTGATTGGGGGTAAAATTACATTCAAACACACACACACACACACACACACCACACACACAGGTTGGAGAGGTATGCCATATCCCCCCCCAAAGAGATAGCCCACCCATAAAGCCTTATTTATTTAGTACATGACCCATAGGCCCATTGGGCATGAAGACCATTACATGGCCCAAAATCCCAGTGCAGCTTCATTCCTGCATCATCTCACCTGCGTCACCAGGACTGCATCATGCCTACATCACCGCTTACCTACGTTATCATCTATGTCACCGCCTGCATAGTACTGAATAGTACCTGCGCCCAATAGGGATTGATCCCAGGACCTCCTGGATGCCAAGAAGGAGCCTTTACCACTTGAGTACAGTCTTGTTGGATTTAGTGAAAAATATATTATAAGAAAATTATCACATATAAATATCATTCAGGAGAACAATCATGATGTGATAAGAAAAGTTCTTTAATAAGAAAACATTTAATCAAGTACTAAGAAATTCAGTTCTAGAGAACCAACTCCAATAGGAGTATTCAATATATATCACAACATATCCCCAAGGATGGATCATATACATGGAACAGTAAAATAACAAAATAAAATTGAAACTGAAACTCATCCACAACTGGTCCCGAGTCTGGACCAGTGCCCTTATCCATAATCCATCCTAACATGCCAAATAAAACATCATGCAACAATCCTTTTACCTAAACCTATAACTCATGACCAAAAATAACCAATCTGAAATGAAAGTGCATGAATAAGTGCTGTAATTTAACAATTTAAACAATTTAATAGTTAAACTAAAAGTAGTAAACAAACACCAATGCCTGGGTTCCACATTGAAACTTGAGACCAGTCTATACCATTGTCGATCCTTAGGTCTGTGAACTCTATCGACTATACTTGATTCATTTAGTACTAAGGTTTCTCCAATCATGTCACATGGACCATGGAAATCATAGAATCATGAACACATTTTCAGGTTCTTTCCATACTGGTGTTTTATTGGTATCATAGACCACCCATAAAAGTGTTTTCTTAGTATCAAAGACCTCATTTATGGTAGTTTTTATAGTTATCATGAACCTCCCCTAAAGGAGTTTTCATATTTACCATGGACCTCCCTAGAGGGAGTTTTCATAGTTATCACGAACCTCCCTAAGAGAGTTTTCTTAATTATCATAGACCTTCCCTAAGGGAGTTTTTATAGTTATTACGGTCCTCCCTTAAGGATTTTTTACATATAATTCCAATCACAAGTAATTTTTTTTATAAATTCCATTCAAATTTACCATTTTAAAGTTCCATCACCAATTCATCATCATTTTCCATTTACAACATTGGTTCCATTCCACATTTAATATTTTCCAAATCCCTTAACAATTCATTCAATTTACAAGTCATAAATTCATATTATAACATCCATTACCCATTTCATTACCATGGTTTACCAACATATTTAATCATGTAAATTTCCACTTCTAAACAAGGGCATCCCCTTGAAATCTCCCTTCAATTCATAAGGGACTATTAAGCTTCTAAAAACCATTTACAACAGTGATGATTGGGAAATTCCATTTCACAACCATCAATTTAATTCACAATTCCCTTTTAAATATTTTCAAGCATAGGTTTACATTTAATGAGATCAAACCAATAAAAGTTCAAGGTTTTAACTAGAGGAATCCAATTAATCTTATAAAATTACTTTTTATAAAATAGTGATTAAAATTTTATTATCTAATTTCAAGGTCTATTCTATCAAATAGGTGTTCCACTAGTAATCACCTTATTCTAAGGTTAAAAACACATAAATGGGGGGGGGGGGTGTTTAATTAAGGTAAATTATAATTGAAAACATTAATTTAAAATTAGACTAATACCTAAATAAACTATTATGCCTACACAACACATCACTTGAAGAAAACATGGTGATACTACATGTTAAATTTAGGGACCACCTACCTAAATATTAGAGAAGTATACTCACCCAAAATTGACTTTTAGTTCATCCTAAAATGGTAGAAATAAAGTAACCTGACAAAATCCATGGAAATAGGGAATATTAAACATAAAAGATGATAGATCTCTTGAGAGCGAGATAAATAGAAAAGGGAATGTAACAGAGTTATAGATTTAACTTAGGCACACCAATGCCTCTAATGGAAGTTGATTCGGCCAAGGTTTGAGGGAGATCTAGCACAGGAAGAGAAGAGGAGGAAGGGGGTCGTGTGAAGGGGTTCTAGCTAAAAAAGGGAGGAAATAAGGGCTTAATATAACAAACCATATCTTTAATACACTTTATTTCATGATTTATTGCGTAAAGATACACTTAATACAACCCCAAAATATTATTATGCATAGTGTCTTTGGGTAATTAGGTACCTAGAATAAAAAATTGCAACAAAAATAAAAATACATAAACTAAAATCCCATAATATGCCCTTAAATTCTCTTTATCTTCTGAAACTGCATGGGATAACTTGGGGACATACATAATAAATGAGTGAGATATAAATCCCAGTACAGGAATAATAAAATCATAACTTGATGAAAGTAATAAATGCAATTCAATAGTTATATAAATGTAACATAAGATGGGCGTGAATCATAAACTTGAACATTGAATCATGATATAAGTTGATAACATAAAAGAAACATGGGACTGTGGTGACAACATAAAACATTAAATCATAAATATAAGTCAAGTATAAATGCCTAGAAATCATAATATAGTGTTCTTAGGATAACCTCCTATTAACCATACATTGTAACGACCCGGACCCGGCCATCCACCCGAACAGTGTTGAACGGGTCAGGTGTCACTACCTTAGGCGCACCTCCCCTAAACGCCAAAGGCTGCCGACTAGCAGCGAGGGTCTGTTAGGTATAGTGGGGAGGCTATACCCTCCCGGAGGAATTAAAAGTACTGGTCCAAGTAATAAACTAAAATATGCAATAGAAATAAATGACTCAGCAGACTCGAACCTGACCCGCAGAGCGGAAACACATTCAATAACAATATACAATGGAAGCAATATAGAACATCAGTAACGGAAAGTAAACAAAACATCATGCCAGGAAATCAACTGTAATAACTGCTAAAACAACCAAGCATGCATCTAAGCAAGTCATACAAATCAATATATATACAATGGTGCCAATGGCTAACAAACAGTAGCTACAATATAAGGTAAACATGCTGATGCAAGGAAAGAAAACTAAACAAATAACTCCAGTACGACACGACCTCAGGGTCCGTGCTAGTCTCCATGTTCAACAACACTAAAGTCCAGCTCCTGAGGCTGACCCTCTACCTGCACGCAATTTCATAAAGTCTACACGCATCCCGAGGGGCCCGTGTAGGGTGTGAGACAAGTCTCAGTAGGATACCACCCAGAGGTGCGTACCTAATATAAGTGTTTAGGCAGACATGCTTATACAAGAAAAATAGTAAACAGTGCAATGCCCAAAAGTAAACAAAGACTTCACTGGTGCTCAGCAGCCACCAGGAAGTGTCACCTGCTTCGGCCAACGCCGGAAAGTCTGATCTGCAGCCCGACACCTCGTGCCACCTGACACCATGTGTCTCAAGTACCGACGTCCTGAAGGCACGCCCAACCGTCGTAACCCAGCTCGGAAGCTCAACCTGCCCTAGGCACAACATCCGGAGGAACAACGATACCTGTCCTCAAAAGATAACCGGAGGGACAACGATGTCTTCCCTCAAATCACAACGAGCGTCTGCCCCCAACCTGACCGCCTCAAAGCTGTCTTCTGAAGGCTCCTCACCTTCCACGTGGATTCCTATGGAAAGCACCCCCAAACCAAATATACCTAACCGCATCTACCGAGGGCCTCTACCCAACGAGTGACCGTACCACCTCATCTCGGAGTCTATCTGTGTGCACACTACCCAAAAGTACCCGGTGAGCGGTAATCACCTCAGTATGTCCCAAGCCACAACACCTCTGACACCTCGTGTCCCTGCGAACCTGTCGCTCAAGTCAGATAGCCTCTCCATCCAAGTAACCCGGGCCAAAGCCCAACCTAACAGTGCAACTGCCTCAACCGACGTCCATGACGCCCAATCCTGTGGTAGTAACCACCCAAAGTATCCCGAGCCAAAGCCCCAACCTGTGATCCCCATCACTCAACAATATATATCCAGGCCACGCCCAACACAACAATAAGTTCAACACAGGCAATATCACACATTGCATATTCATACTTGGAAGCATCACTTTAAAATAGGAAATTACTAAACAGTCAAATTGCATTAACCTGTGCTATCCCATACCA
Organism: Viscum album; assembly: GCA_963277665.1. NCBI lineage: Eukaryota > Viridiplantae > Streptophyta > Magnoliopsida > Santalales > Viscaceae > Viscum > Viscum album. The sequence continues at coordinate 946,395,105 of OY728155.1, read as the reverse complement.
GCACCTAATTCATTCATGATTTAAAAACTCAACTAAACAGTTCAACTTGAGACATTCAATAAGAAGTATAACACAGTAGTTTAAACAATGGTCCAATTCACACGCATTCCGGCACCCCCGACCGAATTGCCCCAAACAAGCAATGACCTCTAACCCGGTCTCGCTTGATCGCAACAGGGTTAGGGAATACCCAGAGGCATTCCATATTGCAGATAATTAAATAAAAACAAATAAACAGGGTCTCGCTCAACACCCGACGTCGCGCCCGAAGGTCACAACCCCAAATTGTCTACGAAAACATGAAAGAAGGTATGCACCACCTACCTCGTACTCGTACGGTGACACTCCTTTGATTTCAGCCTCTGAATCGGACTGAATCGCGGTAGATCTACATTTCCGTCAAATCCGGCAATTTCGTTTGGATGGAATCTACGGAGGAACAGGTGAGGAATCAAGGACGAAGAAGGGTGCGCGGGGTTAACCTCTCCGATGCGGTCTCGCTGTCTCTGACGGATCGAAGAACGGAGGTCGTACAACGGATCTAGAAGGATTTGTGTTCATGGAGGTCTTTCAGACGAACTGTTCATCCAAAGGGGGAGAAGAATAAAATTCTGGGAATGAGGCACGACGACGCCTCGGTCGATCAAATAAAAAAAAGTACACGACGTGTATTTCCCAAGGACACGCCGTGTATACGTGTTTCCGTACTCCGACTTAAGCAAAGTCCGGCACACGGTCTGGACCATGTACACTGTCAGCACACGACCAGGGTCTCAGCCGCTACACGGGGCAAGGGTATACGGCGTGTCAAGGAAGGCTACACGCCGTGTAGATGGAAATTTACACCTGGGCACCACACGACATGTACCTGGCCTCGCACAGGTAAGGGATACATGACGTGTCTATAAATACACGCCGTGTAGTAGGAAAGTTCTACACGGTCTTCACACAGCATGTACTCGGCGAGAACATGGTCGGTCACTCGGGTAACTCATACACGACGTGTACTTAAAGTACACGGCGTGTAGTCTGGAAATTTCCAGAAACTGCCCAGATTTTTCCAAACTTAAAAAAAATAGTCAAAAGTTTAAACAGGATCGGAATTTGACCGTTTCCAAAAACTCAGGTTCTTACAAACTCCCCACCTTAGCGTAGCTCGTCCCCGAGCAACCAAACGAAACTAGTAGATGGCACCGAACACGCCCATTCCGATTAAACAACCCAGACTACCCCGGTCTCAAGGTTCTAGCTAAATTCCTAAAAAGGGCTCCCCACCTTAGGAATCGCCTACTCGGTCTCAACCCGAACAAAGATCAAAGTAAACAAATAACCAAACAAGGCCCAACGACCTATTTCCCGGACCCATGGTCCTCCCATGACGCATCATCACCCCTGAACCTCCTCGGTGCTCACGTGTCGCTTCCGACATCCAACGTAACTCTCACCGCATCGGCATCCGCCTCCTTGAGGTCCTGCATCTAATAGATGCTCAATTCAAACCTGGTGCCATACAACTCAAGTAACCTGCATCCACGATGCCCCGATACCCATGACACCTCAAGTAACCTGCATCCTTGATGCTCCTGATGCCACGCATCTCAGATATATAAATAAAACATAAAACACATCTAATATGATGCCAATCCCACTAACTAGCATCTAGTCAGTCCACAAGTATCCTGTGCAGCCTGTGCACTCAACCAGACATGCCTCAAGAGGCCATGAAAAAAGAAAGTAAAGAAACTCACGGCCACACCCGCGGTGTACCTGCCACCATCGTCGGCTCTCCAGCCTGCTCAAACCCTGTCAGCTCCACAGCTTGCACCTGACCTGACACACAGCTCCCTGAAGCCTGTCCTCCCTGCGGTGCTGCCCCAGTCTCCGGCCACAGACCCCTCAGCTGGGTCCTACTGTCCCTGTCGCGTCCTCCGCGTGCAACTGAACCTCGACCACCCTCTCCTAGTACCGAACCTGAACCAACTCCTGATGCCACAGTCTGTCCTGGTCCCTGCATGCCAACTGTCTGAGAAGGCTGCCTGCAAAACCTCTCTAGATGCCCGACCTGTCCACATGCCCGACACTCCTTCGGGGGCCTATCGCACTGAGCCCGAACATTTCTTGAATGTCCACATTGAAAGCAAACCACCGCTAAACTGCCACGAGGTGGTCTAGATGAGTCCTTGGCCCGCCCGCCCTGCTGAAACTCATCTCTCCCCCGCTTCCTGCTGTTCGAATCGTCACCTGAAGCTGTCACCCTTCCAAAACGAGATTTTTCTCTCTCATTGCCCTCAGCTATGAGCGCCTGGTTTACCACCTCGGAGAATGAACCCAGCCTGAAGATGTTTACCTGAACCCGAATGGCGTGTCGTAAGCCGTCCTCGAAGTGCCTCACCCTAGCTGCATCATCTCTCACCATACCAGGTGCAAAATGGGATAACTATGTGAATGTATCTGCATAATCCATGACGGACATGTCTCCCTGCTGAAGACTCAAGAACTCCCGAGCTCTCTCTGCCCTCAGCGTCTCCGGATAAAAGTGCTCGAAGAACCTGTCCTCGAAGTCCTTCCACGCTAGTCCCTCGTGCCTACGAGCCTGTACCTGCACATCCCACCAATGTTTCACCGGTCCTCTCAGCATGTACGTCGCCAGTTTGACCCTCCGCCCTGGAGGCGTCTCAAGTTGCTCGAAGATCATGTGCATACTCTCTATCCAGTTTTCTGCCGTCTGTGGACCACCCTCACCCTGAAAAAGCAGCGGGTTCTGCGACTGGAACTCCCATGTCAGATACGCTATAGAAGGCTCTGTACCCTGCGCGCCTCTGTCAATCCCCTGCAAGACGCGAACTAGACTAGGTCGAAGCTGCTCGTCGAGCCACGGTCCGAATGATGCCAAACCCGGCTGCTGCCCTGCCTGCACTGGATCCTAAACATGATCCTGTCCCTGAGCCTGTACCGGCGGCTCATGCTCTGGCTGCACCGGATTCTGAACCTGATCCTGCGGTACCATATCATCTCCTGCCTGTCGCTCCATCGTGTCATGAAGAAGTAACCCGCTGAATACCATAAATGGTCATACATCCCACATGAATCTATATAACAATATATTCTATGCAGATAAGGAAAGCAACAAAAGACAGTTCATAACAACTACCCTTACTCCCCCCTCACCGCAACCCATGCCCCACGACATCTCGACCTCATGGCCTCCTTACCTGCCCTCAACAGAGCCAAGTATCATTAGTACCTCAGGTCATGCCCGTCCTGACAACCAACGTGGCCTCAATCCCGACAACCGAGTCGCCCAATCCTGACAGGTACACTGTCTCAACCACAGTACCTGCCTGCTCTCATAAGAGCTAGACCCATATGTCCTGCACATGCAATTTTACAAAAAGACAAAGCATGGCATATACATTACCATAAACAAGAAATTCTATTAGGAGTTTTACCTATTCACATTTCAGATCATACATAGCATGACAATTGATTTTATTCACATGGTATTATCACTTCACAAAGCATACGTGCAGTTATGAAATTGAAATACCCTAAAATGTGCCTATAAAAATCTAAGAAAGCAACCCTTGCCATACCGGCCAAGGTTTACATATCATAATCAATAACATCATACAACAAGTGAGCCACCTAGGTGGAAATCATATCAACTGTAATCTGAGCAAAAGAAAATAGCAATTCCCACCACCGGCAACTCAATCCATCCCTCATACATGGGGCTGCAGGCACCCAAGCACAAGTTCAAAAATCAAGTTCCAACAACAACCTATCTCCAGTCTACCATATCCCAAATAGTAAAACCAACGAAAATAAAAAGAGAAGTCTCAATCTCATTAGTATCCAGAAAAACACTTCTACTAAATCCTTGTCAAGAACCCCTCTGATACCACTTTGTAACGACCCAAACCCGGCCAGCCACCCGAACAGTGCCGAACGGGTCGGGTGTCACTACCTTAGGTGCACCTCCCCTGAACGCCAAAGGCTGCTGACTAGCAGCGAGGGTTTATTAGGTATAGTGGGGAGGCTATACCCTCCTGGAGGAATTAAAAGTACTGGTCCAAGTAATAAACTAAAATATGCAACAGAAATAAATGACTCAGCAGACTCGAACCTGACCTGCAGAGCGGAAACACATTCAATAACAATATACAGCAGAAGCAATACAGAACATCAGCAGCGGAAAGTAAACAGAACATCATGCCAGGAAATCAACTTTAGTAACTGCTAAAACAACCAAGCATGCATCCAAGCAAGTCATACAAATCAATATATATACAATGGCGCCAATGGCTAACCAACAGTAGCTACAATATAAGGTAAACATGTTGATGAAAGGAAATAAAACTAAACAAATAACTCCAGTATGGCACGACCTCAGGGTATGTGCTAGTATTCATGTCAACAGCACTAAAGTCCATCTCCTGAGGCTGACCCTCTACCTGCACGCAATTTCATAAAGTCTACATGCGTTCCGAGGGGACCGTGTAGGGTGTGAGACAAGTCTCAGTAGGATTCCACCCAGAGGTGCATACCTAATATAAGTGTTTAGGCAGACATGCTTATACAAGAAAAACAGTAAACAATGCAATGCCCAAAAGTAAACAAAGACTTCACTGGTGCTCAACAGCCACCAGGAAGTGTCACATTCTTCGGCCAATGCCGGAAAGTCTGATCTGCAGCCCGACACCTCGTGCCACCTGACACCATGTGTCTCAAGTACCGACGTCCCGAAGGCACACCCAACCATCATAACCTAGCTTGGAAGCTCAATCTGCCCTAGGCACAATATCCGGAGGAACAACGATACCTGTCCTCAAAAGATAACCGGAGGGACAGTGATGTCTGCCCTCAAATCACGATGAGCCTCTTCCCCCAACTTGACCACCTCAAAGATGTCTTCCGAAGGCTCCTTACCTTCCACATGTCTTCCTATGGAAAGAACCCCCAAACCAAATATACCTAACCGCATCTACCGGGGGCCTCTACCCAGCGAGTGGCCGTACCACCTCATCTTGGAGTCTATCTGTGTGCACACTACCCAAAAGTACCCGGTGGGTGGTAATCACCTCAGTATGTCCCAAGCCACAACACCTCTGACACCTCGTGTCCCTACGAACCTGTCGCTCAAGTCAGATAGCCTCTCCATCCAAGTAACCCGGTCCAAAGCCCAACCTGACAGTCCAAATACCTCAACCGACGTCCATGACGCCCAATACCATAGTAGTAACCACCCAAAGTATCTCGAGCCAAAGCCCCAACCTTTGATCCCCATCACTCAAAAATATATATCCGGGACACGCCCAACACAACAAGCAGTTCAACACAGGAAATATCACACATTGCATATTCATACTTGGAAGCATCACTTTAAAATAGGAAATTACTAAACAGTCAAATTGCACTAACCTGTGCTATCCCATACCAGCACCTAACTCATTCACGATTTAACAACTCAACTAAATAGTTCAACTTGAGACATTCAATAAGCAGTATAACACATCAGTTTAAACAATGGTCCAATTCACACGCATTCCGGCACCCCCGACCGAATTGCCCCAAACAAGCAATGAACTTTAACCCGGTCTCGCTCGATCACAACAGGGTTAGGGAATACCCAGAGGCATTCCATATTGCAGATAATTAAATAAAAACAAATAAACAGGGTCTCGCTCAACACCCGACGTCGCGCCCGAAGGTCGCAACCCCAAATTGTCTACGAAAACATGAAAGAAGGTATGCACCACCTACCTTGTACTCGTACGATGACACTCCTTTGATTTCAGCCTATGAATTGGACTGAATCGCGGTAGATCTGCATTTCCGTCAAATCCGGAAATTCCGTTCGGATGGAATCTGCGGAGGAATAGGTGAGGAATCAAGGACGAAGAAGGGTGCGCGGGGTTATCCTCTCCGATGTGGTCTCACTGCCTCCGACGAATCGAAGAACGGAGGTCGTATGGCGGATCTAGAAGGATTTGTGTTCGTGAAGGTCTTTCGGACGAACTGTTCGTCCAGAGGGGGAGAAGAATAAAATTCTGGGAATGAGGGGCGATGATGCCTCAGTCGATCAAATAAAAAAAAAGTACACGACGTGTATTTCCCAAGTACATGCCATGTATACGTGTTTCCGTACTACGACTTAAGCGGAGTCTGGCACACGGTCTGGACTGTGTACACGGTTAGCACACGTCCAGGGTCTCATCCACTACACGGGGCAAGGGTACATGACGTGTCAAGGAAGGCTACACGCCGTGTAGATGGAAATTTACACCTGGGAACCACACGACATGTACCTGGCCTCGCACGGGTAAGGGATACATGACGTGTCTATAAATACACACCGTGTAATAGGAAAGTTATACATGGTCTTCACACGACATGTACTCGACGAGCACACGGCCGGTCACTCGGGTAACTCATACACGGCGTGTACTTAAAGTACACGGCGTGTAGTCTGGAAATTTCCAAAAACTGCCCAGATTTTTCCAGACTAAAAAAAAAACGTTCAAAAGTTTAAACAAGGTCGGAATTTGACCGTTTCCAAAAACTCAGGTTCTTACATACATGGTATATCATGTTATAAAAACATTACCCAATTCATTGGAGGACTATATAATTCTGATCCCACCCATCACATTCGTATCATGTACATGTATAAGTGTGCCACACAGATCATTCAATATAAGGATGTATTTCATCACTTTTAAACCCATGATTATGAAGTGTGGGTTAAATACATGTAAGTATCAAATAATTTAAGGATAGTTACAACTAGGTGAATACCCTTGAGTGGAAATGTGGATGGGTATTCACTATATAAATGTTTTGCATGAAAAATCACATGATAATTTTGGAAGCATAACGAGGGTACATAAAAATTCATGGAAGGGTTTAATGGGAGTAAAATGGGTCTATAATCACAAGGAAATCATGAGTATAGTAAGAGTGATATTTAAAAATATATCCCAACATGAATAATTGGAAATAAAAAGGCATAATATAAATAAAGTGCGTGAATAAAGAGGAGAATTAGAGGACCCCTTACCATGAGAAGGCACTTATAAAATATTGGGAGGAGCTTATTAAGAGCTTGGGAGCACATTGGTATGGCTCTAGATAGGTAAGGGTAGTGTAAATTCATGATAAAAGGGTTTTGAGTGAATATTAATGGGAGGATGAGTGGGTTTTTAAAGAAAAAGAGAGGGGAATTCCTTATTAATTTCTAAATATAGGTTTTGGACTCTATATGATAAATTAATCCAAACCAAAAACCATAAAATAATTTTTTCCCATGGTTTCTGAAAAGTGGAGTGAGTTTCATTACTTTATAAGGATAAGAATTGAAATCATTAAAATAATATCCTTGGTGATTTAGAAGTGAGTTATGTTTATAAAGAATTGATTTTTAAACATAAAAATATAATATAGGTTTTGGAGGATTCATCAAGGGTTTATAAAATTAATAAAAATAACTTAAAAAAATTATTTTAAAGAGGAAACAAAATTTTGTTCATGGATACTCTTTATAGTATTTATTATATCATTTTTGGGATTTTATGATTTCATAATACATGCTGTATATTTATACTATATTTAATTTTTACCAAAAAATACGACTCTAAAAAAATTATGAAAAATTTACCGTTGGATAATTTTGATGTACTAATTTCAAAAATAATATTTATTTAATCAAAATAATTATTTAAATATGAAAAGTCACACTTTTAAATCAAAATTCCCCATTTATTGAAAAATACGGGTTTTTACAACAATAATAGTTTCTGACCCTTAAAAATTACATTTGAATTCATAAAATTATATTATAATTTATATTTAAATAAATATCATTTATGTAACACCCCAAGCTTCCATGGTACGATTCACTTTGAATAATATAGTAGCGTGTGTTGTACGCAACTTCGAGTTCTAACACACACCATAACCAATCAAACTAGCCGTTATGAATAGTAATACCCACATTTTGAAATTTTATACATTTTATATTTCAAAATGGACTTCATTTTTGGATTCATAATATCGAAATTAGCTTAGGGTGAATTTTTGGTACTTTTCTGATAACTTTTATATTTTGATGAATAGTGAAAAATTTCAAAATTTTAATTAAAAACAACTTTTTTAATCAAAATAATTAATAGTGATAAATTATGAATTTGAGTGGCTTTACAGTATATTTAGAATATAATTTTACCATTTAATATAATGTTGGTCATTGGATATAATTTCACAATTAAACCGGACATAAACAAGTGTCAATCTTTTGATAGTTATTATATCTTAAAAACACGCTTTTTGTTTTGACAGCGGGAATTAATTTTAAATTAATTTCTGCCACTTCTGTGTTTTGAATTTGGAAAAATGGATTCCATATTTGGAATCAGGATGTCCAAATTGTGTAAATAGGTAACTTTTATTTTTAGACATTTTGAATAATTACTTTGGTAAATATTTTATTCACCATGGTTAAAGGGTAAATCCGGTAAATAAGGGTTAAAAAATAATATTATAATAATAATAAATTATCCTAAAACGTGTCCTAACCTTATTGGTGGATACATGTTCGACCATGAGAATCTTTGGGTCTATTTTGGGACCCCATGGAGCCACTTGTAGGTGATAGGGACACTTTATATTAATTAAGTTAAAGTGAATACAAAAATGACATAAGCTTATATCTTTTAGAAAAACAATTTTTACATAGGGTTATATATGTTATATTTTCAATTATAAATATTCATTAGAAAGATAAAAATATTTTCTACATAATGGTATTTTATTTATAATTTTTAGACATTTAAAAAGAAAAAATATATATGACACAATAATGATGTAGTATTTTCCTTATTAATGAAATAATCAAATAATTGATATTATAAATGTTAAAATAAATATATTTTGAAAGTTTTGATGAAATACAAGAATTTTATTGGTTAATATGACATGTTAGTATTACTTAAATGAATTTGGTTCGAATTAATAAAGTTTTTAAGACTTTAAAAAAAATCAATTATTAAGTAGTGTTAAAATTGACATAAATGAGTTTTTAAAACAAATATTATATTATTAATTTATATTCTATTCCTAAAAATCTAAGGTTCATCCAAGAGATTTATATAATTATAGGTGCATCATTAATGAACCACCTGTGGGTCTCTTGGAGGTATATAGTAAGTTTATTAACTATATAATATAAAAATACAAAGTGACATGGTAAGTGTCAAACTAATTAACTAAGAGTTAAAACTAAAAGATAAGGTTAATATAATGACCCAAAAATGTCTAAATTATATTGGTTGAGTGGTTTTATACCCATACCCACCTTAACCTTTAAATAATCCACTTTTGAGCCATTATAAACCTAATATGAATTTATTATAAAATAGTATTTCTAGATTTTCCTAAAGAGCCCCTCCTCCCCCTTATAAAAGGACACCACTTATAACCAATTCCACACACCTCTCAAGCCTTTTGGATCGTCCAAACTCTGCCCAATTAATCTCCCTACATCCATATACTCCTCTTAGGAGCCTTACCTTAGGCATAAGGCACTTCAAGAGTCCTTTTTGGTTCAAACCAAAGGGAGTTACCCAAATTAAAGGTAACGATTTCTCTTAACTTCTTTTCTTTTATTTTACTTCTCCAACCCCTAAAGTCTTATTATTATTTTCTTTTGTAACAAAACCAGTATCCTAAATATACTAGTATATTGTTATTATAAGTATTATAACTACAATTACACACACATCCATCTAATGGGTGAAGAACATAATGTTTCTGTGGATGGAAACCAAACGCCTCACGAAGCGATGATTGTTCAATTATCTCCTACCACCTATCATGGTGGCCATTATGATGGAAATATAATTAAATATAATATTAATGATATTTATTTTATATATAATCTTCTGTAATTCCATTTTATATCATACCATTATTCATTTCATGTTGTATATATATACGATAATTTCATTTGAGGAAGTGCGGACTACCACCCCCTCAAAGTGATATGACTCGTTCATACCATACACGGAACGTATAAAGGATGGTGTTAATGAACTTAAGTAACACATATAATATATTATATTATACTGGAATAATTATATACCTATGTATCATTTGGTTTTGATTCCTTTTAAAATGAAAAATGAAATGGAAGTAGCGTTCGTGCGTACGTACGGATTACCGTCTCTACGAACACGATGAGATTCATTTCCCCATAATATACATTCAAGAATAATTATCCTTTGATGATTAAAAGTAATGTTTAAGGACTTGATATCATTCTGTATATGAATAAGATACAACCTATCCATAACAAACACGACTTACGTAACGAAGCATATAAAGGAAAACGAATCAGTTAACACACAAAACGACGATAATACTAAAATATTATTAACAAAGCAATATTAAAAGATCATATATGATATCATATTTATGTATATTATTCTTGTATAATTTAATAAAAATGATTTAACTATTATACAGGATGTTAACCTACCCTCGACCAAGGAAAAGTTCAAGGTAAGGGGTTTTCATCTCACTCCTTATTCCCATGAGATTCATGCATATTTCCACTATTACCTTTTGTGTGGTGTATGTACTGCCCATAATTGTATTATTTATGTAATACACTTTAATTTATGTGTATTTACATATTCATTGTATGATACCTCTTTCATGTGGTGTATGTTTTGTAAGTTACCAAATTGGTAAGGGTTAATTCCTCAATCTCATTATTATCTGAGATTGTTTATGTGTAAGTATCTACTGGGACATTTTTATCATCCATGTCCATGTTTTATGAAAGAGTTTTCAAAGGAAGTCTTTTAAGGTACATTTTTACTAAAAAATCATTTCAAATGTTTTAAATATTTATCTTTATAAATCTTTTTAATTAATGTCCATGTTTTCAAAATGATTTTAAGGATTCAATTATATGGAAATGAATGTTTTGAAATGGTATTTATTTTCAAAAGTTTCAAAGTGGTATGAGAAACTTTGATTCAAAAATCTCTTTTAAATTACTTCCTTAATAAATGTGTGACTTTTAAACGATTTCAAAAAAAGATATATTTCTCTCAAATCATTTTGATTTGATCTATGTCAACATCCTTTGATGGATTTTAAGTTCATTTGAAGTTGATTTATTATGATAAAAAACATCCATATTGTATTGAAGGTTTTGTGATATGTTTGACTGTGGATGTGTTATTTTTATACCATTCATGGTTTATGGAGAAAGTATTGACATTTCGTATGCTAGTTTTAATACGAATGTTTATGTTATGTTTAAACCTGTTCATATGAGGAATGCATTGGACTTAGTAAGTGACGGGTGGAGCCCGCTACAGCTCCTTGATGTATCGGTAGGTCTCAGGAGACAAACTAGTGTCTTAACACGAGGCCTTGACAAAATCTTATTTTTAGTCTTGGCACGAGGCCTTGGATACGTGGTTATGATAGTCTGGCATTATGAATTCCATCATTATGAAAGTGGTTATTGATATTGCATGTGATTATTCGACTAGTAGAATATCCATGTGAATAAGTAAATGACATTATTTCATTTTATTTCTGCCATATTATGCTGAAGTTCAAATTTAAAAGGATTTTTATTTATACATTGCCTTAAATTTTTATGCTTATTTATGAAATTTTCCTATTTATTGTTATCCTTACTGACCATCTGAGATCACCCCTTTCTATGCTTTATTTTTCCCAGGATGTGAAGAAGTAATTTATGAATGACCTGCAGGGATAGTATGAGTGTTGACTATGGAGACTATGTTGTTGAAGTTTTCATTTTATGATTTAATGTAAACTTTATGAACATATCTAGTGTTTCCAAGACTGCTAAATTGATCCATCCTTCAGGACGTGATTCCTTGTAATCATGCCAATGTATTAAAATAATGAACTGACTCTAGGAAACTGGGGTTGGGGTGTTACAGTTGGTATCAGAGGAAGTTTAGCAATAAATTTGGAAGCTAGATTTAGATAAAATCTGATTAGAGCACATAGCCCTAAGATAGACTTTGAGGACTAGTAGAGAAGAACTTCCTAGAATTTTGATATTGTAGAGATTTTGTGAGTTTTCCGAGCAATACATCCCTATCTGGATACGAGCAGGTAGAGGCGGCTCTGGCACAGATGTACCTAGGGGTAAAACCCAAAAACACCTCTTTGAGATAGACTCAAACGGGAACTGGTGCATAACAACGGGCCCTGCTGCACTCTTGGTTACAACACTCCCGGGGGATATGCTTAGGATAATTCTCATTTTCTTTACGAACCATTATGAAGGGTTTATGAGTATATACTTCCTTAAAGAAAACATTTTTATGATTATGGATTATATCCATAAACTGTTCAATTTATGTTAAGTGTTTTACAAGTATGGAATTATGTATTTTGATTCATAAACTAATCTAGTTTATGCCATTGTTTAGAAATGGCGCCCAACAGAAGGAATGAGAACTCCAACAATACGCATGATCCAAAGAGTAAGAAAGATCATATCTTTCATGGTCTTAAGCCAGAATTTATAAGGGAAATAGTCTCCCACGTATTATCATCATATGAAAAAATAGTATCATGTGTTGATATGATAAGTAAAGAATTCTAGGAGTCCTATGGCTTTGAAGGGAAGCCAAATAAGGAAATGATGGTAGAGAGAAGGACAGATAAATGGAATAAGGTAAAGAAGGATTTTCCCATATGTGATAACTGTAGAAAGAATCACCTTGGAAAATGCTTGAATGGAATGGGAGTATGTTATAAGTGTGGAGAAAAAGGACACCAAGTACGTGACTGTAAGGGAAAGAAAAAGGTTTCAAATGTACAATGATTCATCTGTAAGGAGTTTGGACACTACGCAAACCGATGTCCAAATCATCAGACTATGACGAAAATGATGCTATTGGATAATAATCAAGTTATGGTACTACCACAAATGAAGAGGAATGACTAGTGTTATTATGTTTTTATTTTTTAATTATTTCATTGAAGTGTTGTATCAATGATGTACTGGAAATAAATAAGGATTGTACTGCAGTACTATTTCATTGAGGATTTGAGATTTTATGGTACTAAGAAGAGTGACTCTATAGTGAGTTAAATTTTTTGGAAATTACATGGTTGAAGGAAAGATAAACCTTAATATGGTCCTAATATTGAGGTACAGATTTTGGAATAAGATATGGTTGATTTGGGTAAATTATATTGGATATTCTTGACTACCTTGAAACTGATTAAATATTTATATATTCCATCATTGTTGGAGTTTACAAATTTTTTGGATGGATGAAGTATATCCAGTATTCTATAAAGAATAAGGGAGCATGAATGTAATCAATAAGATTTTATGGTAATTCAGGATGTTTCAGTGTTTTAAAAGAATACACAATGAAGGTATTCACATGCTATTACGGGGTAAAAAGGATATACATTATGTTTACCTTTCATATAAATTTTAGACTGAGAGTTTACAGAAGTATTTTGGATAAGTATAAAGGTTGGAAGGGATTTAGTTTGAAAGGTTATTTTTGGATTTTTATAAAAGGACAACCCAGAGGTTGGGCGGCAACCCGTCGTGTCCGGCAAGGCCGCAAGACTTGAACCCCCAACCGAAGGGCGACAAGGGTGTATCACCTACCACTAGCCCACGTGATGTCCTGGATTGAATAATGTAGTTTTTTAAAGGGTCTGATATGTGAATTATAAATTCATTATTTTTGGAACCCTATACAATTAGGATAAATAAAAATATATATGTATATATATATTTTAAATCTTTTAGAGTAAAAGATGAGTTTGTAGTAGGAATTAGTTGAAGGATGAAACTCTACTTGTCAAGTATATATATATATATATATATATATTCCTCTTATTTTACAGATAAATTAATTATTAAACTTTAGGGAAGGGATCTTAAAATCAAAAACGTGTCATCCTAATACCTTACGTTTTGTTGAATCAATGGTATTTTAAATCATCATAAATAGGTGGCTTTGAGGCCCACAATTCTACAATTGTTTGTGATTGATGACCTCAATCACTCCCTATAAATATTTACATTTTTCCTCCAATTATGTATCTCTAATTGCCACCAATTTTCTTCTAATCGAGATCATAATTTGGTGGTGACCCTTTCATTTCTCTTTTCCTCTTAATAAGACTAAATTTTATTAACCCAATTTCCGATGTGGGTTTTCCCACAATGATACTTTCTATTTTCAACCTTTTATTTTCGAAGAACAATTTCAAATTGCGAGGACGGAATTTATTGAAGGAGGGGAGAATGTAACACCCCAAGATTCCACGGTACGCTTCACATTGAATAATACAGTAGCGTGTGTTGTACGCAACTTTGAGTTCTAACACACACCACAACCAATCAAACTAGCCATTATGAATAGTAATACCCACTTTTTGAAATTTTATACATTTTATCTTTCAAAATGGACTTCATTTTTGGATTTGGAATATCGAAATTAGCTTAGGGTGAATTTTTGGTACTTTTCTGATAACTTTTATATTTTGATGAATAGTGAAAATTACTAAATTTTAATTAAAAACAACTATTTTAATCAAAATAATTAATAGTGATAAATTATGAATTTGAGTGGTTTTAAAGTATATTTAGAATATATTTTTACTATTTAATACAATGTTGGTCATTGGACATAATTTCACAATTAAACCGGGCATAAACAAGTGTCAATCTTTTGATAGTTATTATATCTTAAAAACACGCTTTTTGTTTTGACAGCGGAAATTAATTTTAAATTAATTTCTGCCACTTCTGTGTTTTGAATTTCGAAAAATGGATTCCATATTTGGAATCTGGATTTCCAAATTGTGTAAATAGGTAAATTTTATTTTTAGACATTTTGAATAATTACTTCGGTAAATATTTTATTTACCACGGTTAAAGGGTAAATCCGGTAAATAAGGGTTAAAAAATAATATTGTAATAATAATAAATTACCATAAAACGTGTCCTAACCTTATTTTTGGATACATATCCGACCATGGGCATCTTTGGGTCAATTTTGGGACCCCATGGAGCCACTTGTAGGTGATAAGGACACTTTATATTAATTAAGTTAAAGTGAATACAAAAATGACATAAGCTTATATCTTTTAGAATTTTTTTTACATAGGGTTATATGTGTTATATTTTCGATTATAAATATTCATTAGAAAGGTAAAAATATTTACTATATAATGGTATTTTATTTATAATTTTTAGACATTTAAAAAAAATATATATGACACAATAATGATGCAATATTTTCCTTATTAATGAAAGAATCAAATAATTGATATTATAAATGTTAAAATAAATATAATTTGAAAGTTTTGATGACATAAACGAATTTTATTGTTTAATATGACATGTTAGTGTTGATTAAATGAATTTGGTTCGAATTAATAAAGTTATTAAGACTTTAACAAAAATCAATTATTGAGTAGTATTAAAATTGACATAAATGAGTTTTTAAAACAAATATTATATTATTAATTTATATTATATTCCTAAAAATATAAGGTTTGGCCAATATACTTATATCATGATAGGTGTATCATTAATGGACCACTTTGGTGTCTCTTGGAGGTATATAGTAAGTTTATTAACTATATAATATAAAAATACAAAGTGACATGGTAAGTGTCAAACTAATTAACTAAGAGTTAAAACTAAAGGATAAGGTTAATGTAATGACCCAAAACTGTATAAATTAAATTGGTTGAGTGGTTTTAGACCCATACCCAACTTAACCTTTAAATAATCCACTTTGGAGCCATTAGAAACCGAATATGAATTTATTATAAAATAATATTTCTAGATTTTCCTAAAGAGCCTCTCCTCCCCCTTATAAATGGACACCACTTCTAACCAATTACACACACCTCTCAAGCCTTTTGGATCATCCAAACTATGCCCAATTAAGCTCCCTACATCTCTATCCTCCTCTTAGTAGCCTTACCTTAGGCATAATGCACTTCAAGAGTCTTTTTTGGTTCAAACCAAAGGGAGTTACCCAAATTAAAGGTAACAATTTCTCTTAGCTTCTTTTCTTTTATTTTACTTATCCAACCCCTAAAATCTTATTATTATTTTCTTTTGTAACAAAAAAGTATCCTAAATATACTAGGATATTGTTATTAGAAGTATTAGAACTAAAGTTTCACACACATCCATCTAATGGGTGAAGAACATAATGTTTCTGTGGATGGCAACAAAACACCTCACGAAGCGATGATTGTTCAATTATCTCCTACCACCTCTCATGGTGGAAATTATGATGGAACTATAATTAAATATGATATTAATGATATTTATTTTATATATAAGCTTCTGTAATTCCATTTTATATCATACCATTATTCGTTTCATGGTGTATATATATACGATAATTTCATTTGAGGAAGTGCGGACTACCGCCCCTCAAAGTGATATGACTCATTCATACCATACATGGAACGTATAAAGAATGATGTTAATGAACTTAAGTAACACATATAAGATATTATATTATAATGGAATAATTATATACCTATTTATCATTTGGTTTTGATACCTTTTAAAATGAAAAATGAAATGGAAGTAGCGTTCGTGCGTACGTACGAATTACCGTCTCCACGAACGCGATGAGATTCATTTCCCCATCATATCCATTCAAGAATAATTATCGTTTGATGATTAAAAGTAATGTTTAAGGACTTGATATCATTCTGGATATGAATAATATACAACCTATCCATAACAAACACGGCTTACGTAACGAAGCATATAAAGGAAAATGAATCAGTTAACACCCGAAATGACGATAATACTAAAATATTATTAACAAAGCAATATTAAAAGATCATATATGATATCATATTTATGTATATGATTATTTTATAATTTAATAACAATGATTTAACTGTTATACAGGATGTTAACCTACCCTCGACCAAGGAAAAGTACAAGGTAAGAGGTTTTCATCTCACTCCTTATTCCCGTGAGATTCATGACATATTGCCACTATTACCTTTTGTGTGGTGTATGTACTGCCCATAATTGTATTCTTTATGTAATACAATTTAATTTATGTGTATTTACATATTCATTGTATGATACCTCTTTCATGGGGTGTATGTTTCGTAATTTACCAAATTGGTAAGGGTTAATTCCTCAATCTCATTATTATCCAAGATTGTTTATGTGTAAGTATCTACTGGGACATTTTTATCATCCATGTCCATGTTTAATGAAAGAGTTTTCAAAGGGAGTCTTTTAAGGGACTTTTTTTACTAAAAAATCATTTCAAATGTTTTAAATATTTATCTTTATAAATCTTTTTAATTAATGTCCATGTTTTCAAAATGATTTTAAGGATTTAATTATATGGACATGAATGTTTTGAAATGATATTTCTTTTCAAAAGTTTCAAAGTGGTATGGGAAAATTTGATTAAAAAATCTCTTTTAAATTACTTCCTTAATAAATGTGTGACTTTTAAATGATTTCAAAAAAAGAGATATTTCTCTCAAATAGTTTTGATTTCATCTATGTCAACATCCTTTGATGGATTTTAAGTTTATTTGAAGTTGATTTATTATGATACAAAACATCCATATTGTATTGAAGATTTTGTGATATGTTTGACTGTGGATGTGTTATTTTTATACCATTCATGGTTTATGGAGAAAGTATTGACATTTCGTATGCTAGTTTTAATACGAATGTTTATGTTATGTTTAAACCTGTTCATATGAGGAATGCATTGGACTTAGTAAGTGACGGGTGGAGCCCGCTATAGCTCTTCGATGCATTGGTAGGTCTCATGAGACAAACTAGTGTCTTGGAACGAGGCCTTGACAAAATCTTATTTTTAGTCTTGGCACGAGGCCTTGGCTACGTAGTTATGATAGTCTAGCATTATGCATTCCATCATATGAAAGTGGTTATTGATATTGCATGTGATTATTCTACTAGTAGAATATCCATGTGAATAAGTAAATGACATTATTTCATTTTATTTCTTCCATATTATGCTGAAGTTCAAATTTAAAAGGCTTTTTAGTTATACATTGCCTTAAATGTTTATGCTTATTTATGAAAGTTTCCTCTTTATTGTTATCCTTACTGAGCATATGAGCTCACCCCTTTCTATGTTTTATTTTTCCCAGGATGTGAATAAGTAATTTATGAATGACCTGCAGGGATAATATGAGTGTGGAATATGGAGACTATGTTGTTGAAGTTTTCATTTTATTATGTAATTTAAACTTTATAAATGTATATAGTGTTTCCAAGATTGCTAAACTGATCGGTCCTTCGGGACGCGATTCCTTGTAATCATGCCAATGTATTAAAATAATGCACCGACTCTGGGCAACTGGGGTCGGGGTGTTACAATTTAATAATAATATTTTATTAAAATAAAATTTATTTAAAAAATTCTTGAATTCATAAAAAAGAATGTCTTGATTGAAACTATATATTTCCCAAAAATACAATTTGTGTTTCATCATTTCAAAATATAATTTTTATCAAACTTATTATTTAATCATTATAAAGTAATAATAAAAAAATAAATATAATCATTATTTTATTAAAAATAAAAATATATAAATTTATACTGTTAGGGTCTCGATACATTACCCCTTTTTATACTAGTGTATGCCTTAAGGATAAGGTGTGCGATAATGACACTTTCTTAGGGTGGTTCGGTGAACATGGTTTGGGCCGTGATCTTGATGATCTTGAAATTAACCTATAAATAGTTTTTCTCATTCTTTAGTTATTGAATCTTATCTTAGTATTGGTCAAGGGTAAATCCCAGTGATGCCATATCCCTTGGAAACTCTGATAAATGGGCTTTATAGGGTACAATCCTATTGGTCTAGGCCATCGATTCTTCCATTTGTGTCAATTGGAATTTATGATAACCCTTAATATACCAATCTTAATGGTCACTTTATAATGGATACATTATCAATATTTATTGTTCTTAATAGTCTTTTAAATTTGATAGGATATAACTTATAATGGTCCAAAATAGCCAAAGTAGCACATGTATTTTCTATAACTACATTATTTGATAAGGAATTTATTCATTCAAAAGGGAATTTCATTTATAAAAGTTCATGTCGTTACATATATCCCCTTCAAAAAATTCACCCTTGAAATTTTCATTTCATACACTAAAATAGATGAGGGAACTTTTGTTTCATTATCTTATCTAGTTCCCAACTTTCTTCATCAATCTTGTGGTTCTCCCACAACACTTTGTCCAAGTGAGTTATATTTTTTAATATAACTCTTTATCTATGATATAAGATCTTTATCATCTGATTTTTGTTTGAAAGATCATTCTCTAATGGTATAACCTCTGGATTTAGTACATGTGAGGGATCTAGTATGTATTTCATCAAGAGGGATACATGGAACACATCATGTAGTTGAGATAGGTTCGGTGAATGTGCTAGTCGATATTCCATAATTTTAATATGATCAAGGATATTAAAGGGACTAATGTATCTTGGACTAAGCTTTCCCTTCTTCCCAAACCTCATGACTTTCTTCCATGGTAATATACAAAAGAACACCTTATCTCTAACTTCAAACCCTAGGTCTCATCAATGATTGTTTGTATATCCTTTTGTCAATTTTGTGTGGATTTCATATGACGTTTAATGGTTTGAACCTTCTCTATCATCTATTGTATAATATTAAGCCCCCTTATCTTCTTCTCTCCAACTTAATCCCATCATGTTGGAGTCCAAAACCTATTCCCATGAAGAGCCTCATAAGGTTCCATTTGAACTCTAGAATAGAAACTATTGTTATATAAAAAATACACTAGGGGAAGGTGTTGATCCCAAAATCCTTAGAAATCCATTGAACATGAACTCATCATATGCTATAGAGTTTGATTGGTCCTTCCATATTATCCATCCATCTGAGGGTGATAAGTTGTACTAAAACCCAACTATGTATCTAACGCATGCTGAAGGATTCTCCAGAACCTCAAGGTAAACCTTAGATCTCAATAAAATACAATAGAGAGCATAACTTTATGCAGTCTTACCACTTAACTTATGTATATCTTAGTGATATGGTCAAGAGATAAATCTTTCTTAATATTAATGAAATGTGCTAACTTTCTAAGGTGAACAATTACCACCCAGATGGTGTTATTTCATTTAGGTGTCCTAGGGATTCCTATGATGAATTCCATGGTAATGTTTTACCATTTCCATACTGGTATGGTAAATGGTTTCATCATAACTTATACTTCTTCTATTCAACCTTAACTTGTTGGCATACTAATCATCGAGATATAAATTTTGTAATCTCTCTCTTCATGTTATCCCACCCAATATTTTTTTCCAGATATCTATACATATTAGTGCTTCCTAGATTAATAGAGAAGGATTATCTATATGCATCATCCAGAAGTACCCTCTTAATTTATGGTTTTTAGGGGACACATATTTGGGTTCCAAACCTTATAATTCCATATTTAACAAAGTTGAACTCTGAAATTATTCACTACCTCTTTCTGTAACACCTCATCATCTTTTTGGGCCTCCTTTATCCTTTTGATAATGGACAGTTTAGAAGTTATTTGAGCATGGTAGGATGAATATAATTTTATTATTCCCATATATATCTTTGTATATCCAAAAAGATTGGATCCCTTACAATACTCATCATAGCTAGGGTTGTATGATTATTTTTACTCAGAGGATCTTCCACTTTGTTCTCCTTCCCAAGATAGAAATGGATTGAACAATAATAATCCTTGATCATATCTAACCATCTATATTGGTGAATATTGAGTTCCTTTTGTGTGAATATATACTTGAGAGTCTTTTATGATCTGTATATATATCACACTTCTCCCCATAGAGACAATTTCAACAAATCTTCAATGAGAAGATCACTATAGATAATTTGAGATCATGTGTTGGGAAGTTATGCTCAAGGATATTTAATCTAAAGGAGGCATAATCTATCACTTTTTCATCTTTCACAAGTAAAAAACCCAATCCCTTTTTAGATGCATTTATATAGATCAAAAATTCTTCCCCACTGGTGGGTAATGTGATCATAGGTACAATGATTATCCTCTTCTACAAGTATTTAAATCTCTCTTTGCATTCATCATTCTAAAAAAACTTTAACCCCTTCCAAGTTATCTTGGTTAGTGTTTTTTACAATCACGATAATTTTATCACAAACCAATGATAATACCCAACTAATCTAAGAAAACTATGGATTTCAATCATAGATGTTGGTCTGGTCCATCCTTCAATTGCCTCTATTTTTAAGGATACATATATATACCTTTGCTGATGATAACATTCCCCATGGATGTTAATTTCACTATAAAAAACTCACATTTAATATACCTCTCAAATAAATTTTCATTTCACAAAGTATTCAATGTATAATTTAAATTATCATCATGTTACTCCTTGATTTTGGAGTATATAAGAATATATTCTATAAATACCACCACAAATTTATCAAGGTAATCCCTAAAGGCTCTATTCATCAAGTACATGAAGATTGATGGAGAATTTGTGAGTCCAAATAGAATCACTATAAACTCACAGTGCCCATAACTTGTATGAAAAGCAGTCTTGGGGATATCCTCCTCCTTCACCTTGCCTGAATGGTCCAAAGGCCTTATTTTTTATTTTATTATGGATAATCCCCCTTTTAAGGGTTTAAGGGGAACCCGTACATGACCCCTAGGCCCAAGGCACAAGGCCCGACAAACCCGCAATACATGACCCGAAGGCCCAGAGGCATACCATGCCCAATACATGACCCGTAGGCCCAGCCCACTTGAACTGCCCCTCCCCAGCTTTCTGCGTCATTGATCTCCTAGAACCCCACCTTGCATTGATGATCAGTTAGCATTGCCCCGTACAAAGCTGCACAATGCCTGGTCCCGATGTCGGCTGCCATACCCTCTCATTCTTCCAATCCGGTTAGCTCTGCATTTGGTGGCTGCTACTCCTGTTGCTCTGATCCTCTTCTAGGGCCTGTTCTGTGTGAACTGGGCTACTCCATGGTCTACGCGACCCGAAGTCCCTATGGCCCGAAGGCCTTTGATTACCCGAAGTCCTTGGAGACCCATAGGCCTAAACCGGTGGCCCGAAGGCCCAAATCGGGTGAATAGTTCTGGCTGCTACAGTAACGAATAATAACTGCTACAGTGCTGCTACAGTACCAAAAATTTACCTCCACCCGGTTTTGAACCCGGGTCTCTTGGATGCCAAGAAGGAGCCCTTACCACTCAGGTACAGGCTTGTTGTCCCTCCTCCTTCACCTTTATTTGATAATATACTGCCCAAAGATCCACCTTAGGGAAGTACTGGGCTCCACATAGCTAATAAAATAAGTTATTAATCCATGGTAGAGGATACTTATTCTTTATCATGATCTTGTTAAGCTCATGATAATCAATTCAGAGACATATTAAACTATCTATATTCTTAACAAAGAGGACTGGTATACAAAATAGTGAATCACTTGGGCATATAAAACCCTTATCCAAATTCTTCTATAATTTCTTCTTCATCTCCTCAAGTTTAACAATGGCCATTTTATATGGAGTCTTAGATATTGTAAAATCTCTAGGTATAATATCGATTGAGAACTTAACCTCATAGTTTGGTGGAAGACCAGAAAATTATTTAGGAAACACATCAGCATATTCCCTCACAATGGGCATGTCATTTAGGATAATCTTTTCATCAGTCTTAAAAATTTGAGCTAGATATTCTTGCTCATAAGGAAATAATATCCATGCTTGAGAAGATGATACCAAAGTAGATTCATCCTCACCTTTCACTTATATAGAATCAGAGATCGATTTGTAATAAGGAGGGTGATTTCCTTCTCTCATCAATTTATGTTTTCTCTATACAAGGAAATCCATTCCATATCTAGAATAACATCAAATTACCCTATAGGGTGTATAACAAGGTTCATTTGGAAGTTCAACCTTCAAATATATATAGGGGAGGAGTTATATTATTGGGATACAATAATTGAACCATTTTCCATTTTCATCTATAACTCTACCTCCATGTTTTATGGTGGTGTTTGAATAGTTCTACTAAACTTGCATGATACAAAATAATGCATAGAATCAGAATCAAATAGTATGTTCTCAATCATTGAATGAATAACTAACATACCTGTCATTACATCATTGTTAGGATCCACCTTAGCAGTTGTTATTTCATAAGCCCATCCTTTCTCTCTAGGGATTGGAGGTTGTTATCTTCAGTTATTATCAACAACCTTTGGCTTAGTGTATTGGTTCACATAGTGTCCTTGTTCCCTGTAGTTGAAACATTGTAAAATAGGTTAAGGGTTGAAAGGATATTTCCCTCATTATATCACATTTTTGGGTTTATCCTGATAACATTTTCTAGTTAAATTCCCTTTCTTCCCACTTCTAAAGCATTTATTTTTCCCCTTCAGACAATTTTTGGGATGCTTCTTCCAAAACTTTTGACAAGAAGGATGTTGGAATTTCTTTCCAATGTGAGTTTTGTCCATCATACCAATAAGATTAAAATAAATTCTCCAATTCTTATCTCTTGACCCATGAGACCCATCAAATTCACAAATCTCTATTTATACTTTTAGGAAATATCGAACAATTTCATTATAGATATAAAAGTCTTGAATCACCAAAAATTTTCATAGACTCGACTTTAGCCCACCAACGAAGCAGTTAACTTTACTTTACGGGTCAATGAAAAAGCTATAGGTGTATCATTAAATTCAGGTAAAGTTCACCTTATACGCTCTGATGAATTCATTATACTTTTGCTTGAGGCTAATGAAACACCTCTCTATTTTTTTTGTCGGATAGTGCGAGGAAAATATTTATTGAATTTTTTTCTATAATTCTTTATACTCCATCACTTTGATCTACTCATTATGCTTCATATTTTTTTATCAATGTCCACCAATGATTATCTTATCATTCCATATGATAAAAATACATCATGACCTTCTCTTTCTTAGTGCATTGAATTATGGAGAAGATATTTTCAATGGAGTTGGTACATTGTTCCACAATTAAGGGATTATTAGATCCAATGAAATTTAGAGGCCTTTGTCACATAAATGTCTCAAATACAACTTTCACTTTCTTAGGGTGATTCAGGTTTTCCCCCTGATTCAATTTTCTATTCAAAACTTGAGTTAATTTATGAAGTATAGTCATGAAGATATTGATTTATAGTCTTATTGGGTTTGGAATCTCATTTGGGTAGTCATCACATTGCCCATAATATTTCTCATTGACTCAGTTTCTTCTATTTATATCCATTGACTAAAAATAAAGGGAAAATTAGGGATGATAATATTAAAACTACTAAACACATAAAATAGAATCTATAAATATATAAGTTATAACTCATAAATGATATATATTCCTTAACTTATGAGTTTTTAGGTTTCTATCTAAGTTATCTATGGTATATTTCCTAATATAAAATCTTATGGGTATTTTATATCTCTTTATAATGGTTTGTAAATAGATTATGAATTTACCAAAGCATATCCCTCGGGAGTGTCAAAACTAGGTATTCAACAAGGCCTTTTTTTCATGAACCCAGTGAAAATCAAGTAAAATCCCAATGCACCCTTTTTGGGGTTATTACTCCTAGGTACAACTGTTCCAGAGCCACACCCACTTATAGTATCCATACATGGATTTATTTTCTTGAAAACCACTTACTAACAAAATTTAGGGATGTTTTTCTATGTTTAGTCTTACCCCCAAGGATTTCACTTGGGTTGTCTAATCTGAATACCAAAAACAAGTAAAATTTCCTCTGATACCAACAATGAAAACCCATATCTTTAATACACTTTATTTAATGATTTATTACATAAAGACACACTTAATACAAAACCAAAAGATTATGAGGCTTAATTTATTTGGGTAATTAGGTACATAAAATAACAACTTGCAATAGATTTGCAAATACATAAACTAAAACTCTATAACATGCCCTTAATTTACTTTGATCTTCTAAAATTACATAGGATAACTTGGGGACGTACATAAGAATGGGGTGAGCTATAAATCCCAGCAAGGGAATAATCAAATCATAACATAATGAAAGTAATAAAAGTGATTTAATAGTTATATCGAGGTAACATAAGATGGGTGATAATCATAAACTTGAACATCGAATCATGATATAAGATGATAACATAAAGGCAACATGAGGATGTGGAAAAAAAATAAAACATGACATCATAAATGTAAGTAAAGGATAACCACCTATACATCATAACATAGTGTTATTAGGATATTCTCTTGTTCACCATACATGGCATATAATAAGATAAAAATATTTCTCAATTCATTGGGGGGCTATATAATTTCAAGTCCACCCGTCACATTCATATCATGTATATGCATAAGTGTGCCACATAGATTATATAATATAAGGATGTATTTCATCACTTTTAATCCCATTATTAAGAAGTTTGGGTTATATAAATGTAATTACCCAATCAATGAAGTATATTTACAACTATGTGAATACCCTTGAGTGGAATTGGGGATGGGTATTCACTACATAAATGTTTGGCATGGAAAATCACAGGATAATTTTGGCAATATAACGAGGGTATGTAAATATTCATAGAAGGACTTAATGAGAGTGAAAGGGGTATATCATCACTTTTAAATCATGATTAAATTAAGAGGTATGTGTAAAAACATATCCCAACATGAATGATTGGAAATCAAAAATCACAATATAAAGAAGGCACTTGAATAAAGAGGAGAAGGAGATGATTTTTTACCTTGAGAGAGCACTTCTAAAATCCCGGGATGAGCTTCTTAAGAGCTTGGTAACACCTTGGGAGGTACATAGATAGGGAAGGGAATAGTAACTTAATGATAAAAGGGTTTTGAGTTAATATTAATGGGAGTATGGGTGGGGTTTTATGGAAAAAGAGAGGGGGATTATTTATTATTTTCTAAACTTAGGTTTTGGACTCTATATGATAAATTAATCCAAGACACAAACCATCCCATAGTTTCTGAAAAAGTGGAGTGAATTTTATTACTTTATAAGTTTAATAACTGAACTCATTAAAATAATACCCTTGGTGATATGAAAGTAAGTCACGTTTATAAAGAATTGATTATAAAACCTTAAAATATAATATATGTTTTGGAGGATTCATTAAGGGTTTATAAAATTAATCAAATAACTTCAAAAACAAACTATTTTAAATATTAAACATAATTTTGGCTATGAATACTATTTATAGTATTTATTACATCACTTTTGGGATTTTACGATGTCATAATACATAATGTTTATTTATGTTGTATTTATTTTTTACCCAAAAATTCAATTATCTCTAAAAATAATGAAAAATTCACCATTGGATAATTTTTATGCTATGATTTCAAAAATAATATTTATTTTAAAAAATATTTATTTAAACATGTAAATTTACCCTTTTAAATAAAAAATCCACATTTACTAAAAAATAAGTATTTTTATGATGATAATAGTTTCTATCCCTTAAAAATTACATTTCATTTCAAAAAATTATATTATCATTTATATTTAAATAAATATTATTTAATAATATTATTTTACTAAGACAACATTATTTTTCAAAAATTCTTGAATTCATCAAAAGGAGTGTCATGATTGAAACTATATATTTCCAAAAAATACAATTTGTAACACCCGAGACTTTTATGTTATATAAATCATCAAAGGAATCTTTTTCTACACAACACTTGCTTGGCTTTCTTTACACGCAATCGCGACCTTCCTCGATAGCTTGCGTCGTACGCAATACCGTGTTTCACTAAACAACAATATGCTATTAAAACTAGCCGTTATGAATAGTAATAACCACTTTTTGAAATTTTATAAATTTTATTTTTTAAAATAGACTTCATTTTTGGACTCAGAATATCGAAATTAGCCTAGGGTGAAATTTTGGTATTTTTCTGAAAACTTTCAATTTTTGATGAATAGTGAAACCACTAAGTGGTAGGTTAAAAACTGAATTTTGCATAAAACTTAATTTTACCGCTTCTGTGAATGGAATTTCAAAATTCCGACAGACACGGTTGATATCAGTAAGTAAAATGTGGTTCAATGAGATAAAAATAATTTTTTGGTGAATAGTAACTTTTTACTTTTTTTTACCGCGGTTAATAGTAAATAGGGTAACTAAGGGTAAATATGATATTAATATTACCCTAACACATGTTATAATTCTATTGGACAAGTGTAATTCGACCAAAAACAAACTTAGGAATAAAATATGACCATTTAGGCCCACTTGGATTAGATTAGGACATTTATTATTAATTTATTTAAAGAAGGGTTAAAATAGTTAAAATCAAAGTTTAATAAGTAAATCATTTTTAATATGGGGTTATACATAAGATAAAATTGACTATAAATATTCATTAGAAATCTAAAAAGATTTCCTACATAATGGTATTTTATTTGTAATTTTTAGACATTAAATAATTTAATTTATTTATGACACAATGATGATGCAGTAATTATCTTATTAATGAAATATTGACATAATTGATGTTATAAACACCAAAATAAATGTAATTTGAGACTTTTTATGAATTACACTAATTTTCTAGGTTACTATGATATATTAGTGTTGATTTAATCAACTTGGTTCGAACATATAATTCTGTTATGACTTTCAAAAAAATCATATATAAAATAGTTTCAAAATTGACACAAAATAGTTTTTAAATAAAATATTATATTATTAATTGTTATTTTATTCCTAAAAATCTAAGGTTCGGCCAAATAACTTAGATAAGGATATATATATTAATAATAAACAATTTGGGGTTCGTTTGGCATGTTATAGTAAGTGTATTAACCATATAGTGAAAGAAAACAAAAAGACACGGTAAAAGTTAAATTAATTAACTTAGAGTTAAATCTAATTGATAAGGTTAAAATAATACCCTAAACTTGTCTAAATCCTATTGGTTGATAGGATTTCGACCCATCCCCACTTTAGATTCTAAATAAGACCCTTTGGAACCATTATAAACCGATTTTGACTTTAATATAAAATAATATTTTGAGATATTCCTAAGGTGCCCCTCTCCTCCCTTATAAAAGGGAACCTCCTCCCCCTCCTCCTCACACCAATTTGAGCACTCAAGCTCGGCCAAACCCTGCCATTTTCTCCTCTCCACTTCCCTAGAATAATCCTAGAGGTCCTGGTCTTCTTCAAAGACCAATCTTAGTTCCCTAAGTGGAGGATTCAAAGAGGCGTTCCAAAGAAGAGGTAATATCCATTACCGATCTTTTCAATTTCTTTCTTCTTCAACTTCTTCTTCTTTAGTTGTTTCATGATAAAGTAATAACATCAGTATTACTTACATACTGATATGTTATTATAAATATGAAACAACCCCAATTCACCTTCTGTCCATCCTAAGGAAAAATGAAATCACCGCGCGTGCGTACTTACAGAATACTGTCTCCACGCCGTGGTGTAATCTATTTTCCACCATCACTTTACAAGGATGGGTATAATGGTGTAATGAGTAACTATTTATGATTATTATAAATTAATATTGATACTGAAATAATATATATATACTCCAATACAGTTCCACGATCATAGGAACGATATCATCACTCGTGCGTACGTACGGAATACCGTCTCCACGATGTGATGCGACTCGTTCTACATGATCATCATTACATAGTAATTATATAAATTGAATGAATAAATATGATATATGTTACACTAATACCATTCTGGATATAAGGTATCTATAACCTTAAAAGAAGAATAAGAATGTATTCGGCAAAACACGCATAAGAACAAAAGGCAATAAAGACCCGAGTAACAAGTAACAATGAAATATTACTATCAAGAAGCTAAGAATATGACCATATATGATATCATATCAATATGTATGATTCTGGAATAAGTCAATAACATTATTTAAACCATTATACAGGAGCTTCGGACACATACAAAGCAAATTGGACCTAAGGTAAGGGAAATATCACAATCTCATTTTTATCCGAGATTGTTTATTCGTAAGTAATTACTGGGGTGTATTTTATCTTCCAAATCCATGTTTCATCAATATGTAACATTATTTCCATCCACCTACAATTTTTTAAATCCATTTTTACCCTTCGGCGAGTTTTTAGTAAAAGAAATGAAAGGAATCTTTTGTCGTTTTTCGTACGAGGTACTTTTTGATTTTTCCGACAAAAGTACGAGAAGAATGTTTTTTTAACTTATACGGCATGAATGGATTTATAAAACATTATTTCCAAGAAGTTTCCTTTACAAGTTTTTAAGTTTATTTTTAATCAACTTCTTTTAGTTTATAATTGTACGACATGTTAAGAAAGGAAAAGTATTTTTGAAGCAGAAAGGATATTTTCCTCAAGAATGAAGTTCAAGTATTTTATCAAAATTATTTTCCATCTAAGATAATAAAAGGGTTCTGTTTTTATCCCTATTATTACATTGGTTTGATTATGTTGTGATGGAAATATTTTTATGAATTCCTTTATATTATATGAATTGATTTATGATGTCATGATGTTTCAAGAATCCCATTTTTGTTACATGTGTTATGCGATGATGTATGATTATGTGGAACACATAAGAAAGGATTCATTATAAGATGGGTGGGACCTATATCTCCCTCCAATGCATTTGGTAAAGATTTTATATCTCATGAGATAGACATGGCTAGAACGGTAGGTTATACCGGTTCAGTGAACAGGACTGGAACGAGGGTGACTCGGTTCAGAAAGGGACTTTGTCCACTAAGATAGTCTTGGCAATGAGTCATGACTAACAAGAAATGATTTTCCATGATTATGTGTGCATGCCACAAAGTTTCAAGTTTTATGTTATGATTATGGGGATCTCATTCTCACTTCTATGATTTATTCCATGTTAATATATTATGATCTCTTTTGAGGGTTTTGATTTTCAAAAAGATATGATATGATTTTTATTTCCTTTATTTTCCCTTGCTGAGCATTTGAGCTCACCCTTTTATGTTTTCTTTTCCCCAGGTCAGGAAGATGGATATTAAGTAGAATATGCTAAAAGGGACCCTAGATATGATGAAATAAATGGGAGACACTGTAGAATATTTATGAACCAGTTGTTTATGTTTCCCAGTTTCTAAAGACACTATACCTATACGGTCCTTTGTGGTTTTGTCATATGTTGTAATAAGTGTGATTCAATTTTGAAGTATTAAGAATGTATGTAAAGTATGAGTCGTTATAGTTGGTATCAGAGGAAAGGTATAGTCAACCTTTGGAAACTAGGATGTGAAAGCCTTAGTAAGAACCCTAAGGATAAGTCTAAGAATAGAACACAATCTTAGTGTTTTAGAAATGGCCATGAATAACCTAGGATAAGACCTTAAGCATGAAATTTTTTAATTCTTGAATTATGTGATTTTCCTATTATAATTAGTGTTGCTCACACTATTCTTCTTGGTTTTAGTCAATGGCTGGAACCCGAAGGAACCGTGTTAATGCGGAATGTGATGGGAAATGAAATGATTGTCCCCATGAGCAACCAAACGATATGGGAGCTGGAATGCAAAATCTTGTAGCCATGCTCACACAACTTTCTCAAGCTATGAATCATGCAGGACTTCCAAACGAGCAAAGGAAGGAGCAACATTCTGTTGAATCCTTCATGAGGCAGTGTCCACCTTCTTTCAGCGGGTCTACTGATCCATTAGTTGCTGAACAATGGATTAGTACTACTGAAAATATATTTTCAGTTCTTCAATGTTCTGAACATGATAAAGTCATCCTAGCAGTGTATCGTTTGGAAGGAGATGCTGATCAATGGTGGAATCTTATTAAGAATATGAGGCAAAGGGATGAAATTGAGTCTATGGAATGGGACGAGTTCAAGAACTTATTTTTCAATAAGTACTTCCCTCGTATTCTCCGAACAAAGATGGAGAAAGAGTTCCTTGAACTGAAGCAAAGGGATGATGAATCTGTTGGTACCTATGAAGCAAATTTTACAAGACTTGCAAGGTACGCTTCTGGTATTATTATCCAACCTGAGAGTAAGATCGATCGATTCTTTAGTGGCTTAAAACCAAGTCTTCGAAGGGCGTTAGCCATAAGGGACTTCAATAGCTACGAGGAAATCGTTTGATGTGCTCTCAAAGTCGAGATGGAGATTGGAGTAACCCATCAGTCACATGGGTTTGATAAGAAGAGGAAGATGGAATTCAAAGAAAAATCTAAAGATCACACGGAAAAGAAGATGAGCTTTTCCTTATGCTCAAAGTGTGGAAATAAACATGGAGGGAGTTGTCTTAAAGGGACAAGTAAATGTTTTAAATGTGGAAAGGAAGGTCATCGGGAATTTGAATGCCGTGATAATGGGAAGAAGATGTCTAATGACGCAAACAAAGGAAGGGATACACAGAATGAACCTACTACACTTCAATGTTTCAAGTGCAAGGAGATGGGGAATTATGCCAATCAATGCCCAAATCCAAGGGTTGATGATGATGGTCGACGTCAACAAAATCTTAAGGCTAAAGACAAAGGAAAGTCACATGCAATTTCTATCAGCGATGTGGAGTACGATAACGAAGTGGTGAAAGGTACACTTACCGTCCACTCTAAAGTAGCAAATGTTTTATTTGATTCTGGATCCACCCACTCTTTTATTTCTAAAGAATTTTCTAAGGGTATCACCGTATTACCTCAACAATTAGATGTTGAGTTAGCTGTGACAACACCTAATGGCACAACAGTCGCATCAAAAGTTTATAATTCTTCTCCGATCGAAGTTTGTGGTAAAGTGCTTCCTGCAAATCTTGTGATCCTTCCTTTAGTGGAATTTTATGTGATTCTTGGCATGGATTGGCTTTCTCTACATGGAGCTCATATCAATTTCCAAAGAAGGGAAGTCACATTTCATATTCCAGATCAATCTACGATCGTATACCAATGCAAGGATGAACATAACCTTCCAGTGGAAATTTCTTCCATCTTATGGGTATTGATTCCACTAAATGAAGGTTATTTATCTCAAATGGTTGGTGAGAAACTCACAATTAAGAATATGCCCATTGTACGGGAGTTTGATGATGTCTTTCCGGAGGAATTACCGGCTCTTCCACCAAATCGTGAAGTTGAGTTTTCAATAGAACTCATACCGGGTGCTTTGCCTATTTCAAAGACACCTTATAGAATGGCCCCAATTGAGTTGCAGGAATTGAAGAAGCAACTCCAAGAGAATCTTGATAAGGGATTCATACGCCCTAGTGCGTCACCTTGGGGAGCACCTGTTCTATTTGTTAAGAAGAAAGATGGATCAATGAGACTCTGCATTGATTATCGAGAACTTAACAAGATCACTATCAAGAACAAATATCCTCTCCCACGCATTGATGACTTATTTGACCAACTACGCGGAGCTCAATACTTTTCCAAGATTGATATTCGTTCAGGGTATCATCAATTAAGGGTCAAAAGGGAGGATATACCAAAGACGGCTTTCCGTACAAGGTATGAACACTATGAATTTATAGTGATGCCATTTGGTCTTACTAATGCCCCTTCTATCTTCATGGATCTAATGAATAGAGTCTTTAGAGACTATCTTGATCAATTTTTGGTAGTATTTATAGACGATATTCTTGTCTATTCAAAGAGAAAGGAAGAGCATGAAGATCACTTGATAATTATATTGAAGACCCTGAGAAAGGAGAAGCTTTATGCCAAATTTACCAAGTGTGAATTTTGGCTTAAAAAAGTTGCATTTTTGGGTCACATAATCTCAAAAGAGGGGATATCTGTGGATCCAGCAAAAACAGAGGTTATCGAAAGATGGTCGAGACCAACAACAGTAACTGAGATTCGAAGTTTTCTTGGTTTGGCTGGATATTATC
The DNA here is from genome assembly GCA_963277665.1 of Viscum album. Taxonomy (NCBI): domain Eukaryota; kingdom Viridiplantae; phylum Streptophyta; class Magnoliopsida; order Santalales; family Viscaceae; genus Viscum; species Viscum album. The sequence goes on along the minus strand of OY728155.1, from coordinate 946,362,073 downwards.
GACGTTTTGTAAAAGATTTTTCATGATTATCTAATCCACTTACCAAGTTGACTCGGAAAGGAGTTAAGTTTGTCTGGACAGAGGAATGTGAAGAGAATTTCAAGGAGTTGAAAATAAGGTTATCCAGTGCACCTGTGCTCACACTGCCTTGTAGTGGAGAAAGGTTTGTGATCTACAATGATGCATCCAAGAAGGGATTGGGGTGTGTTCTTATGCAAAATGATATGGTGATAGCTTATGCCTCACGACAGTTGAAAATCCATGAGCAAAATTACCCAACACATGATTTGGAGTTGGCTGCGGTAATCTTTTCATTAAAGATTTGGAGGCATTACCTTTATGGTGAAAGGTGTGATATTTATACTGATCATAAAAGTTTAAAGTATATTTTCACACAAAAGGAGCTGAATATGCGCCAAAGAAGATGGTTGGAGCTGATTAAGGATTATGACTGCTCAATCCATTACCACCCTGGGAAAGCAAACAAGGTGGCAGATGCATTAAGTCGACAAGACCATGCTAGTTTATCCATGATGAGGATCACAAAAGATCCAATATTTATGGATTTACAAAGGATGGATCTTGGAATTATAATGGAAGGGGAAAAATCTTATCTTTTCTCAAATGAATGTTCAACCATCTATACATGTGAAGATTAAAGAGGCACAAAAAGAAGATGTCGAGTTACAAAAGAAGGTGAGAAATGTTCATGAATTCAACCTTGATTGTGATGGGATAATAAAGTTCAGAAATCGGGTTTGTGTTCCTTCCATCCCCGAATTAAAGAAGGAGCTGCTGGATGAGGCTCATAGTTCTTCATTCTCTATTCATCCTGCAAGCACGAAGATGTATAGGGACCTGAAAGAGTACTTCTGGTGGGATGACATGAAAAGAGATGTTGCTGAATATGTCTCTCGATGCTTGGTTTGTCAACAAGTTAAAGCTGAGAGACAGAAGTCTAAGGGGATGTTACAACCATTATCCATACCCGAATGGAAATGGGAAAACATCACTATGGACTTTGTCACAGGACTTCCTAAAACATCCAAAGGCAATAATGCTATCTGGGTCATAGTTGATCGTCTTACAAAGTCTGCACACTTCATTCCTATTAGAGAGGATTTCTCTCTAGATCAGCTTGCCAGGATATATGTAAAGGAAGTGGTAAGATTGCATGGAGTACCACTTTCTATTATATCTGATCGGGATCCGAGATTTACCTCGAAGTTCTGGCGAAGTCTTCAGCATACTCTGGATACAGAGTTGAGTTTCAGCACTGCTTATCATCCCCAGACAGACGGTCAGTCTGAGAGAACAATTCAAACCCTAGAAGATATGTTGAGAGCTTGCTCTATGGATTTCAAAGGAGGTTGGGATCAACACCTACCTTTGGTGGAATTTTCTTATAATAATAGCTTTCACTCCAGTATTCAGATGGCTCCTTATGAAGCTCTCTATGGAAAGAAATGCAGGAATCCAACTTACTGGGATGAAGTTGGGTAAAGAAAGCTATTAGGACCTAATCTCATTGATGAAATGGCAGAAAAGGTCAGATCTATTCAACAACACATAAGAGCAGCTCAGAGTCGACAGAAAAGTTATGCCGACAACCGAAGAAAAGACCTAGAGTTTGAAGTTGGTGATAAAGTGTTCTTACGAATATCTCCCTGGAAAAGGGTTATGAGATTTGGAAAGAAGGGGAAGTTGAGCCCTAGATATATCGGTCCTTTCGAAATACTAGATCGTGTTGGGAAGGTAGCTTACTGATTGGCGCTTCCACCGAATCTCTCTCAAGTTCACGATGTGTTCCATGTATCTCTCCTGAGAAAGTACATACCAGATCCTTCACATGTACTCAGCTCAGAAGTTATACCGCTGGAGCAAGATCTTACTTATGAAGAACAGCCGATAGAGATTCTGGATCGTAGCGAAAAAGTCCTACGAAATAAGACCACTCGACTGGTGAAAGTTTTATGGAGGAACCACCAACTTGAAGAAGCTACATGGGAGCTTGAGGATATGATGAGGGAGAAGTATCCTCATCTGTTTGTTACAAAGTGACGAATTTCGAGGGCGAAATTCTTTTTAAGGGGGGTAGAATGTAACACCCGAGACTTTTATGTTATATAAATCATCAAAGGAATCTTTTTCTACACAACATTTGCTTGGATTTCTTTACACGCAATCGCGACCTTCCTCGATAGCTTGCGTCGTACGCAATACCGAGTTTCACTAAACAACAATATGCTATTAAAACTAGCCGTTATGAATAGTAATAACCACTTTTTGAAATTTTATAAATTTTATTTTTCAAAATGGACTTTATTTTTGGACTCAGAATATCGAAATTAGCCTAGGGTGAAATTTTGGTATTTTTCTGAAAAATTTCAATTTTTGATGAATAGTGAAACCACTAAGTGGTAGGTTAAAAACTGAATTTTGCATAAAACTTAATTTTACCACTTCTGTGAATGGAATTTCAAAAATCCGACAGACACGGTTGATATCAGTAAGTAAAATGTGGTTCAATGAGATAAAAATAATTTTTTGGTGAATAGTAACTTTTTACTTTTTTTACCGCGGTTAATAGTAAATAGGGTAACTAAGGGTAAATATGATATTAATATTACCCTAACACATGTCCTAATTCTATTGGACAAGTGTAATTCGACCAAAAACAAACTTAGGAATAAAATATGACCATTTAGGCCCACTTGGATTAGATTAGGACATTTATTATTAATTTATTTAAAGAAGGGTTAAAATAGTTAAAATCAAAGTTTAATAAGTAAATAATTTTTAATATGGGGTTATACATAAGATAAATTCGACTATAAATATTCATTAGAAAGATAAAACGATTTCCCACATAATGGTATTTTATTTGTAATTTTTAGACATTAAATAATTTAATTTATTTATGACACAATGATGATGCAGTAATTATCTTATTAATGAAATATTGACATAATTGATGTTATAAACACCAAAATAAATGTAATTTGAGACTTTTTATGAATTCCACTAATTTTATAGGTTACTATGATATATTAGTGTTGATTTAATCAACTTTGTTAGAACATATAATTCTGTTATGACTTTCAAAAAAATCATATATCAAATAGTGTCAAAATTGACACAAAATAGTTTTTAAATAAAATAAAATATTATTAATTGTTATTTTATTCCTAAAAATCTAAGGTTCGGCCAAATAACTTAGATAAGGATATATATATTAATAATAAACAATTTGGGGTTCGTTTGGCATGTTATAGTAAGTGTATTAACCATATAGTGAAAGAAAACAAAAAGACACGGTAAAAGTTAAATTAATTAACTTAGAGTTAAATCTAATTGATAAGGTTAAAATAATACCCTAAACTTGTATAAATCCTATTGGTTAATAGGATTTCGACCCATCCCCACTTTAGCTTCGAAATAAGACCCTTTGGAACCATTATAAACCGATTTTGACTTTAATATAAAATAATATTTTGAGATATTCCTAAGGTGCCCCTCTCCTCCCTTATAAAAGGGCACCTCCTCCCCCTCCTCCTCACACCAATTTGAGCACTCAAGCTCGGCCAACCCCTGCCATTTTCTCCTCTCCACTTCCCTAGAATAATCCTAGAGGTCCTGGTCTTCTTCAAAGACCAATCTTAGTTCCCTAAGTGGAGGATTCAAAGAGGCGTTCCAAAGAAGAGGTAATATCCATTACCGATCTTTTCAATTTATTTCTTCTTCAACTTCTTATTCTTTAGTTGTTTCATGATAAAGTAATAACATCAGTATTACTTACATACTGATATGTTATTATAAATATTAAACAACCCTAATTCACCTTCTGTCCATCCTACGGAAAAATGAAATCACCGCGCGTGCGTACGTACGGAATACCGTCTCCACGCCGTGGTGTAATCTATTTTCCACCATCACTTTACAAGGATGGGTATAATGGTGTAATGAGTAACTATTTATGATTATTATAAAGTAATATTGATACTAAAATAATATATATATACTCCAATACAGTTCCACGATCATAGGAACGATATCATCACTCGTGCGTACGTACGGAATACCGTCTCCACGATGTGATGCGACTCGTTCTACATGATCATCATTACATAGTAATTATATAAATTGAATGAATAAATATGATATATGTTACAATAATACCATTCTGGATATAAGGTATCTATAACCTTAAAAGAAGAATAAGAATGTATTCGGCAAAACACGCATAAGAACAAAAGGCAATAAAGACCCGAGTAACAAGTAACAATGAAATATTACTATCAAGAAGCTAAGAATATGACCATATATGAAATAATATCAATATTTATGATTCTGGAATAAGTCAATAACATTATTTAAACCATTATACAGGAGCTTCGGACACGTACAAAGCAAATTGTACCTAAGGTAAGGGAAATATCACAATCTCATTTTTATCCGAGATTGTTTATTCGTAAGTAATTACTGGGGTGTATTTTATCATCCACATCCATGTTTCATCAATATGTAATATTATTTCCATCCACCTACAATTTTTTAAATCCATTTTTACCCTTCGGTGAGTTTTTAGTAAAAGAAATGAAAGGAATCTTTTGTCGTTTTTCGTACGAGGTACTTTTGGAATTTTCCGAAAAAAGTACGAGAAGAATGTTTTTTTAACTTATACGGCATGAATGGATTTCTAAAACATTATTTCCAAGAAGTTTCCTTTACAAGTTTTTAAGTTTATTTTTAATCAACTTCTTTTAGTTTATAATTGTACGACATGTTAAGAAAGGAAAAGTATTTTTGAAGCTGAAAGGATATTTTCCTCAAGAATGAAGTTCAAGTATTTTATCAAAATTATTTTCCATCTAAGATAATAAAAGGGTTCTGTTTTTATCCCTATTATTACATTGGTTTGATTATGTTGTGATGGAAATATTTTTATGAATTCCTTTATCTTATATGAATTGATTTATGATGTCATGATGTTTCAAGAATCCCATTTTTGTTACATGTGTTATGCGATGATGTATGATTATGTGGCACACATAAGAAAGGATTCATTATAAGATGGGTGGGACCTATATCTCCCTCCAATGCATTGGGTAAAGATTTTATATCTCATGAGATAGACATGGCTAGAACGGTAGGTTATACCGGTTCAGTGAACAGGACTGGAACGAGGGTGACTCGGTTCAGAAAGGGACTTCGTCCACTAAGATAGTCTTGGTAATGAGTCATGACTAACAAGAAATGATTTTCCATGATTATGTGTGCATGCCACAAAGTTTCAAGTTTTATGTTATGATTATGGGGATCTCATTTTCACTTCTATGATTTATTCCATGTTAAGATATTATGATCTCTTTTGCAGGTTTTGATTTTCAAAAAGATATGATATGATTTTTATTTCCTTTATTTTCCCTTGCTGAGCATTTGAGCTCACCCTTTTATGTTTTCTTTTCCCCAGGTCAGGAAGATGGATATTAAGTAGAATATGCTAAAAGGGACCCTAGATATGATGAAATAAATGGGAGACACTGTAGAAGATTTATGAACCAGTTTTTTATGTTTCCCAGTTTCTAAAGACACTATACCTATACGGTCCTTTGTGGTTTTGTCATATGTTGTAATAAGTGTGCTTCAATTTTGAAGTATTAACAATGTATGTAAAGTATGGGTCGTTATACAATTCGTGTTTCATCATATCAAAATATAATTTTTATCAAACTTATTATTTAATCATTATAAATTAATAATAAAAAAATAAATATAATCATTATTTTATTAAAAATATAAATATAAAAATTCATACAGTTAAGGTTTAGATACATAACCCTTCATTACACCAGCGTATGCCCTAAGGGTAAGGTGTGCGATGAGGACACTTCTTGGGGTGATTCAATGAACATGATTTGGGCCATGATCTCAATAAGATTGAGATTCTCCCATAAATGATTTTTCTCATGATTTAGTTTTTTAATTTAAGCTTGAGCTTAGTCAAGGGAAAATTCTAGTGATGTCAACTCCCTTAGAGTCTCTAATAAATGGGATTCATAGTGTATGATACTATTAGTCAAGTCCATCGCTTCTTCAATCTGTGTAAATTAGACTTTATCATAACCCTTAATATATTAATCTTAATGGTCACTATACAATGACTATATTATCAATAGTTATTGTGCTTAATGGTCTTTTAAATCCAACATGATATAACTTATAATTGTCCAAAATAGCCAAAGTAGTGCATATATTTTCTATAACTACATTACTTGATAAGAAATTTATTCATTCAGAAAAAAATTTCATTTATAAAAGTTCAGGTTGTTATAGTTAAAATCTTAAAGGTTTGTAAGTGTAAATCCACAAATTTTTAAATTTTAAAGGGGTTCATGGTGTGTTCATAAATTTATCCAAACCGTGCACCAACCATGCTAATCCCAACATCTAGGGACATACCATTTTACATGGTGACAACACACAATTAAAAAACCATGTGCCAACTATGAAAAATGCATCTACAATTTTCTGAATACATTCACATGATTTACTAGAACCCCACACATGGTTTATAAACCATGCACTTATACATATTAGGCTGCATAATTGGGGTGCAAGGTTATCACCAACCGTTCCCTAGGATGATAATCTAAAACCCAAAGTTCCAAGACCCAAACCCCAGGACACTCCCGTAACCTCCCCTACTCCTAAAAAAACATCTAACCAAGGTCTCGCATGGGGTCTAGAAAAAAATTTAAACAGGTACACTCCTTAAGGTTGGGTTGAGATCTTGCAACCTAACCACCATATAACATCTCGTCTTTGATCTAGATTCTGAAGAATTATTGAGCCTCTTTATGCATGTACCATGACCCATTAGTGTCATGGAATCCTAAGGCATGAACTAAAATAAAAACTCCCACTGGTTGTGGTTGTGAAAACACTATCCCAAACTAGTTCCACTGATTAAAAGGAAAACTCATTGGATCATAAATTGCGATGATGATCACTCAAAACCAAAATACCCCCCACTCCTGGTGGTATCCTTGAATTCCTAATTTACCAAAATCACACCTCATAGGTTGATGCTATTTGTCTAAACTAGCTTATTCTCACCTAAAAATTCACCTTAAATCTTAGTCTCACCACCAATTACTCATCACACAACCAATTCCCAATAAACACATCCAATCACATTGCCTTATCATCAATTGTATCTAGCTATTATAAAAATCCAACCATATGAGAGAACGCAGGTCAAGATGCCAACACCTTCTGTGCAGAAGGATTTAACTCACTAGTTTCCACTCAAAAAAACTTATCCAAGATTTAACCACATTCACCATATCCAAAAATTACTACCTGATGTGGTTTCTCATCCACCTGATTATATTCCAAGGAAGACAACATGTTAAACCTCCTCTAGTCGACCTATCCCAAAATTCCCATCCTTAGTTTATAACATGCCATTAAAACAGAAGATCAGGATTCCTAAAAACTTGAAGGTTATCTCATGATTATCCAAACAACCAAAAAAATTTCCACACTAAAAATCCAATGTGATTTCCACAATTGAAACAAAAAATGATCAAAACTATAGTCATTACCTATGCGTGTTCTAAAAAACTGATGACCCAACCCATTATTGGACCATTGAATTAATTTTGAGAAATTCTAGTAGGGTTTAATCCACATGCTCACCGACATCCTAATATAATGATCATCCAACATTCAGTATTATAATACTCATGACCCTTTCATATGAGGGTTGTAAAAGTAAAACCTATGAAACACTACCCACCATAGGAGAGTCCTCACCATTACATAACTAAATAGAGACATGATCTCCATGACCCATGTCTTGTTCATAATTGAATGCAATGGTTGGACAGGACCATCCCACTCATACTCTTACACTAATATATATATATATATATATATATATATAATAGCCCATTCCTAGCTCATAGGGACACCATAATCACCATATCTCAAAGTTTCCATTTGTAATGAGGGTCACACCCCTCACGATCAATAGTGTACTTACTACCACATGAATTTACTGAAACTACTCAATGAGCACAACCCAAGAATATTCCTTCATCAAAACACACATATCACTCCTAATGATCCATGCTTATTTTCCAAAACACTGATACCTATAGAAAGGTAAGTATGTTTCGACCATGTCATTCCATATTAGTCCACCCACCAGTATCATCCATCAATATAAGGCTATTCAAAGTTTCCTTCAAGATCCTTGATCATCCTATCCCCAAAATTTTACCACTTTTCTAGGACACCACTCTCTAAGAGGGTCTTGAAAAATGAAACATGCTATAGACCATGACTCTCTAATGAGTTGTAGTGAATTTAGGCTCATTAAGACACCAAAACCACCCCATCGATCAACTAACTGACTTATAAACCAACAATACCTGCACATAGGAAACATATATCCCCTTATTATCATTGGAACTTAGGGTTCACATGCTCCCTTAAAACCAATCATAGAGCTTAACTCCCAATCCCATTAACCATATCTCATTGAGACTGGGCTCACACACCTAACCACTGACCATACTCGTATGAGATGTTATCTCTATCAAGATAAGAGCACCCTCAGTGTACCCCTTTCAAAACCATGTATCTTACCATGCTAAAGTTAAACCATACAATTTCCCTTTAATCGACGTTTTTCCAAAAACAAAAGTGCCTACCCACACTCTCACCATACACTAAAGTGCACCCAAGATCTATAGGGTTAGGCACTAAGCTGAAATTTCTCTTCAAAACCCTACATCAACACCAAAAAATAGAAATCTAGCACCCAAGTTGATTTAAATCACAAAGCACTAGGAACCACACATAAATTTACTATACCCTTTTAAGTGTTTCCACTTGTGTGAGTCACCTCATGACCAATCCAAACACACCAACTATCCCTACCCCTCCTACAGTAACACCCTCAAAGAGACTCTCCATGCCTAATACACATACCCTAAGGCACTTACCATGATTAAACCTTAAATACAAGTATTCACCCATTCTTTCCACCTCTAAGGAACTCACAGAACTAGGATAACCCCTATCAAAAGTCACACTCACATGTTGAAAGTCACTAAATCACTAAAACAAAGTTACATGTATGGCTCACTAGGTTCTTCCACATAGGCCACACACCCAATACAACACTAGTTATCATCCTTGTTTCATACTCACACATCATCTAGCATGCCTAACACCCATATTTAGGGTTCTCAGACCCGGAAATAATGGTATCATGAACCAGAACATTAACCTATAAGTGATTTGATAATGCGATATAATATGATTCTTAGGTTCATAGATTAAAAGTATTTCACATAATACACAACAATCCCTTACCAGATACACCCCATATCAATAGGTATTCATAAACCAAGATCTCTCTTCATCCCATCTACCTATACCAGGGCCAAGTCACATCTCTAGATATAGGGACCACACTATAAAACACAATAATTAGAGATTTTTCCAACATCACATTTCAAAGGAAATGATAAAAAGACTAAGACCCTATATTCACCCACATTTTATCTCATTAATCTCATAACTTAGGTTCTCTCAACATCCCCACTACCCATACACAGTGTCAAGCCAAACACACAAGGGCTCTAAGTCACCTCATATATTAAGTTTTCATTATTACCCATTTCATTTTAATTAAAAGATCTAAAATTTAAGTACAATAAAACCAAGCTCTCTTCTGATCTCTATTTACTCTTCTAGACCACATATAAATTTTTTCACAGGGCTTACATTTTAAGTGTTTCCATAATTTTTTTCAATATTCCATGTTTCAACTGTTCATCATTTATTTGGATATCACACTCTAGGTTTGATTAGATATAATTCCATTAACAAGTTATAATGGAAAAAACCTTATAAGTTTACAAGTGACACTTTATTTAACCAAAAATATTATCTAATAATTCATTTATATCTATTTATTTAATAATAATCCTCTCAGGGAGTTGGTCATATAAGATGCTAATATATAATTATATGGGAAACCACCATATAAATCATTGTTGAAACTTTAAATAATAAATCCTCTCAATTATTTTAATCTATAATAAAATATAAATTATTGAAAATATAAATCATATATAGTGAATAAATCATAGGCAGCTATGAATCATAGGAAACATATAGATGACATAAAAATCCTATGTGTCTAGTATGATGCATGAACGCGTGCACACTCTCTTGCTATACTGAGCTAAGAATAAAAACCCCATAAACCAATAACATTATAAATAAATTGTCTCACTCAAGGTAAAAATCAAATACAACTATAATAAGAAAATTTCATGAATAATAAGTCCCATCCTTGGAAACTTAGGTTTTCCCCTATGCGTGGGTTGATCACTCCCATGAAAAATATCATTACTAAGACCTAACATATCCTATCCTTTTATCTTCCATTACCAAGTATAAATAAAAAATAAAAGACACATTTTATACCAATTTATAACATCCCACGACCCCGAATCATTGAATGATGTCTGGATCAGTGGTCACCACATAAGCTTAGGCATACCTCCCCATACGCTAGAGGCTACTTACTAGAAGTGATGGTGTAAGGTAGTTCATTGGGGAGACTATAAACTCAGGTTAGATTAGAAAAATTATTAGAACACTACTAGAAAAATACCCTATACCAATGGTTTGAAACCGTTGGTATAAGACTCTAAACCATTGGTATATACTATACTAACGGTTTGAAGAACCATTGTCTAGTAAGCTGTGAGGATAGGTCTATACCAACGGTTTTAGAAAAACCATTGGTATAAGTAATATGAAAAATCTATGCCAACGATTACAAAAAACCGTTGGTATATGTATTTCAAAAAAGAAGCATTCTGTTGGTTTTGATCCCAGTACCTCCGGTTTATGATTGAATGACCTAACCACTAACATAACTTCACTTTTATGAACATAATTTCATAAATATATATATGTATTATCATAAATATTTTAAATTTTGATTTATTTAATGTTCTCTGTAAGAAGATTCCATAAAAAATACATGTAACTATACCAACGGTTTTGAGAACCGTTGGTATAGATTATTTGATCTTGGGACCTATACCAACGGTTTTGGACAAACCGTTGGGATAGGGGGGACCTATGCCAACGGTTTGTCCAAAACCTTTGTTATAGGGTCTCTATTATGGACTTATACCAACGGTTTGGCCAAAACCATTGGCATATGTCCATATAAGTGACCTATACCAATGATTTATCTAAACCATTGGTATAGGTTCCCCCTATACCAATGGTTTTGGGAAAACCGTTGGTATATGTCTAAATTAGTGACCTATACCAACAATTTTGGCCAAACTGTTGGTATAGGTCCATATAAGTGAACTATACCAATGGTTTTCCCAAAACCGTTGGTATAGATCTTATTTCCAGTAGTGGAAATAATAGAAAAACATATAGACCAAATAAAAAAGCAACATAAAAAAGACATGGAAAGTTCCAAAAATAACTGTAGTATCAAAATTCTACAACAATGGAGTTTACTATACATATCTAAATGGATCCCCAATGGTAGATCATACACACTTAATTACAAAAGAACAAAATAAAAATGAAATGAAAACTCATCCCCAATTGGTCCTAAGCCCGACTTGGTACTGTCATCCATTCTCTATCCGAATACGCCAAATGAAACATCATGAAATGATTCTTTTACCTAAACCTATAACCCATAACCAAATAACAATATTTTATTAGGTACCCAAGTGTTGTGGTGTCTTGAGCAGGGTGTGAGTACACCTTAGTAGGATAACACCAATGATAACCCAAAAATAACATGTCTAAAATAAAAGTGCATATAGAAGTGCTGTAATTTAACAATTTAAACAGTTTAGAAGTTAAATTAAAATTAGTAAATAACCATAAATATCCAAGTTCCATGGTGACACCTGAGACTGGTTTATACCACCATCAATTCTTAGGTCCATGATCCTGATCAACCATACCTTCTTTGACCAGTGCCGGAGTTTCTTTGAGCATGTTGCAATGACTGTTCCAACCATAACATCATGACCAACCTTTCGGGTGTTTTCTATAAGAGTATCATAGACCACCCATATGGGTGTTTTCTTAGTATCATAGACCACCCATATAGATGTTTTATTGGTATCATAGAACCACCCTAATGGAGTTTTCATAGTTATAATAGACCTCCCCTAATGGAGTTTTCATAGTTATCATAGACCTCTCATAAGGGAGTTTTTATAGTTATCATGAACCTCCCCTAAGGGAGTTTTCCATATGGGTCCAATAACAACTCAAAAAAAAATTTATAAAGGCCATTCAAATTTACCATTTTAAATTTCCCTCACCAATTCATCATCATTTTACATTTACAACATTGGTTATATTCTACATTCAACATTTGGAAAATCCATAAACAATTCATTCAATTTATAGGCCATCAATTTACATTATAACTTCCTTTACTCATTTTGTAACCATAGTTTACCAGCATATTTAAACATGTAAAGTTACATTTTAAAAATGGGGAATCCCCTTGGAATATCAATTCAATTCATTAGGGATTATTAACCTCCAAAAAACATTTACAATATTGATGATTGTGAATTCTATTTCATAACCATCAATTTATTTAACAATTAAATTTTAAACCTTTTCATGTATAGTTATCAATTTAATGACATAAAACCAATATAAGTTCATGGTTTTGACTGGATTCATCCTGTTAATCTTATTCGAATACTTTTTATTTAACAAAGATTATAATTTTATTAGCCAATTACATGATCCATTCCATCACCAAGGCATTCCACTTGGAATCACCTTTTCCAAGGTCCAAGACACATCAATGGGGTGGGTGGGTGTGTTTAACTAAGGTAAGAAATAATTTAAAACCTTAATTAAAAATTAATTTGATACCCAATGAAACTGGAATGGACACATGATACATCAGTTGAATAGAACATGGAAAGACTATGGGTTAAAATTAGCGACCACATACCTCAAGATTAGAGAATTTTACCCTCCCAAAACCGACTTCCAGTTCCACCTATAATGCGAGAAATAGATATATTATACAAAATACATGGAAATAGATAATTTTAGACATAAAATAAGAGATAACTCACTTGACATTGAGAAGAATGGAAAAGGGAATGTAACAGAGTCATAAATTTACCTTAGGCTTATCAATGCCTTAGACAAAATTCAATTCGGATAAGGGTTGAGGGAGATCCACCATATAAATAGAAGAGGAATATAGGGGGGGGGGTCACACCTTGGGGTTTTGGTTGAAAATGGTAGATAAAATAATGTTAAGATCTTAAAGGGTCATAAGGGTAAAAGCATAAATTTGAAATTATTGAAGGGGTGCATGGTTTGGATGCATGGTTTGGCCACATGGTTGGAAAAACCATGTGCCAACCATACTCACCCCACTATCCAGGACATACTATTTAATATTTTCATGATTCATGATTAACAAACCATGTGAAAACCATGCAAAATTCCTTTGTAATTTCTTACAGATACTTTCATAGTTTCCCAAATCCCTACACACAATTTACAAACCATGCACCTATACATATCAAGTTGTGTAGTTGGGGTTCATGTTTATAACTAATCGTGATCCGTAGGATGCTGCTCAAAAACCCAAATTTTCAATCCTTGATCCCTAATAAACTCTTGAGATCTCCCCTACTCTCAAAAACACACCCAACCATGGTCTCACACGAGGTCTGGAAAAAATTTAAATAGGTATAAGCCTCAAATAATATTCCAATCACCACATGAAAATAACTTTTCAACTCCCCACTTTTCAATAAAACCAATCAACTATTCATTTTACTTTACATTAAACTCTCTACTAAAACTTTTTTTGATATGAGGCTTTATATTATTTATTTGATAAATTATTTATTTTTATTTTCATTCCAACCATGGTCACCTAACTCACACCATTTTTATATTTTTATTTATTTATTTTTTCAACAAAATTCATATATGGATCAAGTTTTACATTCTCCAATCTCTATTTATTTGATAACCTCCCAAAAATAATTATAATAATTATAAAAATATCATATATCGAGTCTCATTAAAGTGTTCAAAATATCCTTGGAATTTAAATGAAAGCAATAATTAAATCCACACCATCATTCTCCTCCTAAAACTAATTTTAACAATTAGAACAAGAAGGGGGGAGGTTTCCATATATAGTTTAATCCTAGCTAATTTCTTTATTTTTTAAACCTATGTTTTTATTCCACCCTAATTTTCCTTTATTTTTTCCATGAACCTAGGCCCAAGCATAAATTAAAATTTAAAATATGAAATCCATCCCAAAATACTCTAAGAAATGCTTATATAAAAAAAATTTAACCCATAATATTGAAAAATTTCATTTATAAAAATCATTTAATCCCCTCAAATCATGATTTATTAAGTAAATATTTTCATGCTGAACTTTAATCATTGTAACACCCTAACCTAGGATCCAAAATACCAAGAATTGATCTAGTATTCCACATGAAATCAAGCATGTTCCCCGACCAGTATAGGCTTCTAAAAAGTGGTGAGGGATAAAGTAACTTCTTGGGGAATAATTTTACCTTATGAAAAAACTCAAAAAAGAACGAGAATGTAAAATACCTTTAAATAAAAACTATTTAAAAATAAATTAATGGAATTGAAAAACTTGTTTTATATAAACAACACAAAACCATTGTATAATATAAAATATATGATTCACATGATAACATAAAATAATGTGCTTGAAAACCAAGCTACCAACTCCTCCTCCATATCACCTAAGTGGATCTTTGGCCACCACTAACAAATAACAACATATTCCCTTTACCTGAATCACATCCAATATTGTATACATATCCATAAAATTTTATATGCAGGGGTTGAGTATAATGATCCACATCTCATAAACATAATGATAAATTATTTTTAACATAAACACCCATAAAGTAAACCTATAAATTATAGGTATAGTATCTTTGGGAGATTATATATATAATACTTGAACTTAAAAATAAAATACACATGTTTTTATTCATGTATTAATTTTTGGATCATAGATTATATCATACTTATTCTATAAATACCCCAACACTCCTCCAAAAATTGGCATAGATGCATGAAAAGGAGGATATGTGAGTGATAGAGACAAGAGCCTTATGATTTTGGAAATCATTCTCTTGTGAAGCTACAAGTATCCAAAAAAAGGGTAATCAAGAAAACAATTGGTCCCATAAGGTCAAATCCATGATGTGACTATGCAAGGATAATTTGACCTCAAAGATGCTGGACTCATAAGGTGTCCATGTGAGGTTGAGACCGAGAGGTCTAGACTTTGATACTAGCACACAATGACAGCTTCATGGAGGATAGTTCATGAAGTTAGCTTGTAATACCTAGTTTGTGAAATCCATTTTTGAAAGGGTTCACATCCCATTTAAATCATTGAACACCCTCACATGGTATCCATTTGAAATAATAATTATGTCACCCACATTTTCCCTTTAGTCTATGAAAGTTCAAAAGAACTTTATATATTCCTTCCATTGAGGGGAAAACCTCAATAATACGAACCTAAATCCTCCTATAAAGCCACTAGATATACATGATCAAATTATGAACACTAGTGTGCAACTCTTTGATCATGTGTTCCCTTAATAAAATTTATCTCTCAGGTTTTCCTCCCAGATTAATAAAACCCTCAAGGAAGCATGATCTTGTATTACCTTGATAACAAGGGATTAAGTTGCAAATACACAAGTATGATCTCTCATGGTTCATATAACTAAGGTTAGTTGACCCATACTTGAACCAAATCAGTTTGGGAATGTGGTTGATGGCTAATTATAGTCATTAATCCATGAGAATTGGGATTCCTTATAAGTGTAAGACCCAAATTCTATCTTAATGATGGATTTATTCTCTAAACAATGAGACATTTTCCCCATGGATAGGCCCAATGAATAATCCCAAAATCATCTTCAATGAGCCCCATATTCTATGAAAACCACTTCAAAGGGCCATTTTCCCTCTAGAATTTCATACATCATGATTAATATCCCATTGTATCCTTTTTTCCATATAGATCATGACTCATGCAGGATTATATTTTTTAGTTGATCATTTCGGTAGTATGAATAGGGTATCCCCATATGTTTAATTCCCACCCAATATTTCACTATCACATCTTTCATGGTATAGATGTCCTTGTAACATGATGTTAAAATATGTGTCTAACATCCCAGTTGTATGATATAAATATGCATGATAAATTCCTTAACACATGACATTAAACTACATGGTACTATCCTTTCATATGAATTTAAACCATATCACTCAAACTATGTGGGTTTTGATTCCTATTTTAACAGGAAACATAGGATGCCGCTTTGAGGTTCAATCCTAACATCCTACACTTTTATCTTTTCATTGTCCATACTCTCGATGACATCACACCCTCATCCAGATAACCACATTCCCTCAGTATAATTATTATATCATCCTAATTTGGGTTGTATTACCTATGATCCACTTGGTGGGACATATCCCTATTGACTGGTCTAACTTAACACCTAATGAGTCTATATTCCCTATGTAAAAAACTCATTCTTATTATACCATATTCTATTTGAGGAAAATTAGAAAGTGATGTTCATCTGTAAGTCCCACAAAAACCATTTTAATACATCTTATTACCACTTCACATGACTCTAAAATGATTAGAATCATTCCTCATCACAAAAATATAAATAGTAAAACACATCCTGATTTAGTGGGGATGAACTACATGGGTTATGATTACCTTAATAGGGATTCATAAGAATTCCCATTCATGGGATCTATCTTAACTTCACAACAAATCCATCCTTCATGGATGATGACAAACTCCATAGCACTTAACTATATTGGATTTAAACCATAACACCCCAAATTAAGCATCCCTAATAAGTAAATTAAATATTGTGGACCTTTAATACATATGTATGTTCACATTGATTTAAGATTTTGATCAATCATTAGCATGATGAGGGTAACTAGTATCATTCTTAGGATTTGGTAAGGATTCATGAAAAGATCTTCAATCTATAAGAGAGTACCAAAGTAGGAAATAATCCCCCTACTAGGGATAGATAAGCATGAACTCCTATCCACTTGATCAACACACATTCTAAAGTGTCACTGGTAAAGTCCTAGTGATCTCATACCTTTGGAAAGTAGGTCCTCCTTGACTCAAAATACTGCAACAGAGGCACATATATGATAAGATCTAGTCTTTTTCTAGGTATGTCACTATTTGAGTTTTTTCATTTGAGCCTTGGTGGCCATGTCTTGTTCGGAGATGGAGATCCTTTGTTGGGGAAAATGAACTAATGTTTGGGGATATATATTTGTTTCAATTAAGTGAGTCTGTGTATAAATGGGTTAAGTGTTACCAAGGGTTCTTGGTAAGTTGATAATCCTTAAAGGGGGTTAATATTTTTATAAGAAATATGGGCTAAAAAACTATCTATAGAACAATTTTACATTGTTCAACTATAATAAATTCCATGTAATTGTTTCCAGACACATGTCGTGAATGTTTACAGGAAATGAACTAATTCATGACATGAAAATAATACAAATCATGTAATTGTATTACATGTCATGTAATATTTATTCAAAATAAATAATAATCTGAGGTGACGAGTTTTTCAGTGTGTCCCATTAAAAATAATTACACAACATGTAACTATATGAAAGCTATGAAATTTATTGAACTACAGTTTTAAAATGTTCCATGTAGATGATTTTTCCATTGAAATTCATGTAGTATTTCTCCTCTTGACCTAGAGTGGCCTTCCATGCGATTTTAGGGTGCCAACCTCCCTTATGGACGTCTCGTTTATGCAATCGATCCCTGGGTAAGTGGATCTACATAGGTTCCCTTTTCTCTCCCTAGTTTTCTCCAAACATTGTGGTGTAATCTATTGACTATGTGCATTTTTGGTTTTTATCTTGATTAGTTTTGATCTAGGATCCTTATTTAAATCATCAACACCTTCTTCCTCATGGGTGTTTTCTATTGGAAGTGTTGTTTGATCATCAGTTAAAGGAATGGGATCTAAAACTAAGCCCTATGGTTTGATAATTTTCTAGTATATGAAATATTGAAATTTCACCAACATACATGTGCATAAATTGATTAAATAATGAATTGGATTGTTTCTTAGAGTCCCTTTAGATCCAATTAGATAATGACCTGACTTTTGGCTGCCGTTCGGGTGAGCGAACCCTTAATTATTAAATCAATTGTTTAAATGGATTAAAGTGTGTTTAAAATGACATGGAATTTGGGTGATTGGTTGATATAGATTCACCTTGTCTTGAACTTTTTATTGAGATAACTGGAATGCTATTGGTTATGATAAATTGATATATGAAATGTGTAATTGAAAGATAAATGGTAATTTGCATAATTAACCATTGATCATGTTGATGTGATATTGTGATATCCTTGTTGTTTTGACTTGTGTTGTGATAAATTTTGTAATGCTTATATGGGGTGTTGGATCAGTTGATAAATGCCTTAATGATTATATAGCAGGATATGCCTAGTAACACATGCTAGAATGCTTATATAGCATTCTATTCCCAGTGAAACATGCTGAAATTATTATATAGTGGGTTAGGCTCAGTTGACATGCTGAAATGATTACATAGTGGGATAGTCTTAGTGAAATATGTTGAAAAGATTATATAGTCAGATTAGACTTGATTGATTACTGAAATGATTATATACCAGGTTTTGACACAGTTTGGTTATAATTCATACCTTGGTTATAAGGTTATGATTTACATGGTTGTAAGACATGTTCAGAGACATTTCAGTATGGCACTGAGGTAGGTTATGATATTTCTTGGTTGTAAGGTTATGGTTGGAATGGTTGTGATACATACTCTGAGATATTTCAATATGGTACCGAAGCAGGTTGATGTGGTATTAATTTAATTTTTTAATTAATTAATACACTTGTTTATTATATACACTTACTATCAGACTGGTTATGTTTAGACACAATGGTGTTGACCTACTGAGTGATACTCACACCCTATTTGGGATAGTGTTTGGTACCCAAGAATATTATATGGATGCAGGTTTAGACAAGGGAAAAAGACCTTTCTGTTGATGGTTTTCTTATTGGATGGGATAGAGTTTAGAGGTGGGACCGACATGGGGTTCAGGACTAGGGACTTTTGAGTATTTTGTTGAGTCTTATAATATTTTATTTTTGTGTTACTTATAGAATGAAATTTATTTACATTACAATACATCGTTATATTATTCCTTTATTATTTATTAGATTTTTTATTTGACTTATTAGTTGGTTTCTACTGTATTATTATTGTTTCCATTATTTCTGCACTCTGATGTTTATTCATTTATTTATATTTCTTCTATATTGTGTTGTAAACTCTGAATCTAGGGGGTATAGTCTCCCCACTATACTTATCACATCCCAGTTATTAGTTGGCATCCTCTGTTGTATCGGGAGGCATGCTTAAGGTCTTGTAACAAACCCTTTTCGACCACATGATAGAGTGTCAGATCGAGGGATGTTATAATGTAGTATCAGAAGAGGTTTCTTTTCTATTTATTTTCTATTTTGGGAAAGTTAGAAAGGATACTAGGATGTTTCAGGACATGGTAATGATCTTTTTCATGGGAGTATCTAACCCATGAATGGGGGAAAATTCAAGTTCCCTGGGGTGGATTGCCGTTTATACTGTGTGCTTGTTATAGTTGATGTTATTTCACCTCGAGTGATTCATATTTTGTATGAAGTTATGGTTGTATGATGTTATTGGTTCTTGAGATTTATACTCATGGAACGATATCGATTGATATGAGTATTAATGAATTATAATAGGCACATAGGTATATATATTGACATGCATTGTTCATGATAGGGACATATTTATTTGCATGTGATATATACTTTCCTATTGAAATGTGATATGAGATATCTGTTATACTGGATAAATGAAATAAATAAATTATTATGTCATGCTAAAACACTTGTAATCCATGTTTAGAGAGATAAGGAGTCAGTGGTTCTATGTTGTTGTCACCTATTGCAGTTGATTTTTTTTATAGCTAGTGTTCTAAGGAGTGTGTTTTTCTTATAGATAAAACTCCTCCTTGTTGTTGTCGAGTTGAGTGTCAAGAGAGTAAAAGTAAACATGATCCTAATATAGCTAAACTAGAGCTTCCAGTAGTTCCTAAGAACCATATGGATGTTCAATTTTGTGATAGATTCCTGAGGGTCATGAGATCCATGGAAAGGGAGACTGTTCACACAGTGCCTTCGATGTCTGAGTTGATGAGAGTGTTTTAGATATATCATCTACCTATGTTTACTGGGGAGTGAGGCTCCCAGAAAGACAAGTTCTTGATCTATTCAGTCTAAATGATCTTTAAGAATCTAGATACAATCATATATAGGAGGGTGAATCCTGCTGTTTATATTCTTTATGGATGAGCCGAGCATTAGTGAGACATTCTGGAGATGGAAGGGAAGTAGGAGGAGTTATCCTAGATGGAATTTCGAGATGAAGTTTCCAAGCCATTTCTATCTCAAGATGTTGAGGGATGAGAAGGCTCATGAGTTCATTCACCTAACATAAGAGGGCATGTCAGTGCTGAACTATGCTGAACGTTTCATCGACCCGTAATGTTTTTCACCATATTTGGTAGCTGATGAGATCTCTAGGGTGAGAAATTTCTAGGATGGTCTTCTCTATGATATTAGGTCACAAGTAAACGTGTTTTGTCTGATTAGTTTTTCAGGCTTGATGAATTAGAAACTCATCATAGAAGGGAACTTGAGAGAGGCCCCGAGCAGCGGCTAGGCTGTTTCAACAGGGAAAACTATACACTACTGGAAAAATGACTTATAACCACAGTTTAAAACTGTGGGTATATCCCTAAAAACCGTGGGTATAGGCTATACCCATGGTTTTGAGAAATGTGGGAAACTGAGGTGTTGGTATAACTCCATGGCCTATACCCACAGTTTTCCAAAACTGTGGGTATAATGTTTTTGCCACTGTGTCATAATAGCCTTAACGCACTTGACACCCTATCAAACCTTATACCCATGGTTCTAAAACCGTGAGTATAAATATTAGAAAAAATAAATCCATAAGGTTTCAATCCTGAGACCTAAACTTCTCACACATTACGCCTCACCAACCTAGCTGCACAACTTAAATATGTATATATCTACAATTATATAATTATATTAATTTTAAGGCCTGCATTCGAAAAAGAACAACACGAGTTTTTGATCCCAGGATCTCGTCTATCGAACTACAACGTCTCACCAATCAACCTACCGAATTTATGATATTATATATCTATATTTATCTAAATATATTAATTTATAGCATCAGATTCGAAAAATGTACCCGGTCAGTTCCTATCCCACAACATAAGATATCAACAAAGAGAGCCTCACCAACTAACCTAAATTTAATACATTTATATAAATCTATATCTATATAAATATATTAATACTAACCATCTGTAAAAAAATGAATCCTGTGAGTTTCAAACCTGCGCCACTTCCACGGTGCTAAATCACCTTACCACTAATCCAACTATATTTATTTATTTATAAACATATATTATCTTATATATATATTTTTTGAATGCAAAACATAAGGGAACCTATACCCATGGTTTATTAAAACTATGGGTATAGGTGACATCTATACCCATGGTTTTTGTGAACTGTGGGTATAGGATTATATACCAAAGACTATACCCACGATTCATGAAAACCATGGGTATAGATGTCACATATACCCACAGTTCAGTGTGAATCGTGAGTATAGGTTTTCCCGCGTCATTCCAGTGCAAATTTTTGGCATCCTGCGCTTACGCGGGTATACTATACCCACAGTTTAGAAAGAACTGTGGGTATAAGTTTGAAAATGTCACCTATACCCACAGTTTATGAAAACCGTGGGTATAGGTTGGTATATACCCATGATTTTTGGGAAAACCGTGGGTATAAACCCATTTTCCAGTAGTGATAAACTCTTCTTCTAGTGGAAAGAAGCATTTCTATGACAGTTTTCTCTAGGGTAATAGTGTTCAGAGTAGTCAGGGAAGTGGGAATCCATATCAATACCATGTTCCATTGTAGTGCTATCAATGTGGAATTATGGGCTACAAATGGAATTAGTGTCCATACCCTACTTTGGAGTGTCATGCTTGTAGTAGATTGGGCCACCTAAAGAGGTTTTGTAGGGGAATACAATAATATAGAGAAGTGTAAGGGTAATAAGACATATACTAGAGTCTGGTAAGGACTCAACTATGACTCATCAGACAGGTAGACGGAGTTCCATGGGATGCTCTGGTCAAGCCAGGGGACGTGGTACCCCAGTGAAAAAAATGATAGTACCAGGTAGAGGGTGTCACACCCGTCATTTATAAATTGTTTATTTTATTAATTTTCTTAGTATTGGGTAGTTTGGGTTGAAGCACGACTTAAATATTTGAGTTCTAATTTAAAAATGCATGTTTTGGCCTTGACTGCATCCAGTGCACCACGGTCGAAGCCGCGCAGCCATGCTAAAGTCACCGCGCAACCTCGCCTGGATCACCGCCCAACCTACTTGATGTTCAAGGTAGATGAATGGAATGTGATGAATAGTAAAATGAAAATAAAATAAAAATGAGAAGTGTAAAAAAATTTAAGGGACTATATTAATTATAATAATATTGTCTGAGTATATTATTGTTATTATTATTATTAATAGTGTTAAGAATATGGAAAAAATTAATTATGTTGTTATTAATATTGTAATAATTATTATTATCATTAATATTAAATTAAGTTAATATCTTTTTTTTATTTGGCTTCGAAATGCTATGCCGAGGTACAGATTGAATCCCGGTTGAATTTGGTGCTTTTGTCGATAAATGAGTTTTTCGGGGCTTGTCAGCATGTGGTGCACGGGGAAGCATAATTGTGAAGTCGTGCAGCTTCATCAGGGCTTCCGCGTGACCCTGCTCGATGGTCAACTAATTAAATAAAATGAATTTTTAATAAATAAATAAAATTAAATGTGATAAAATTTTAATAAATTATTTTAATGATAATAATAATATTATTTGAGGATATTATTAATTATTATTTAGTATTATTATTATTAATATCATTAATACTAATATTAATGTTATCATTGATATAATTAATCGTATAATGTTTGGGTTAAGAATTTAGTTTTGTTAAACTAATAATTTTGTTATTATGATTATAAATATTATAATTGTTTTAAGTTAGTTTCGTTTCATTTTATTTATTTATTTATTTATTTTCTCTTTTCTTCTCTTTTATTTTATTCTAGGGTTTCTTTTACCCTCTCTTCCTCTACCCCGTTCATCCCCCACGAAGCGCCCCCCTCTCCTACGTACCTCACCTCGCGCACCTCCACCTTGTGCCGTGGACTCCGATGAACGACCCCCCCTGCGTGCTGCTCTTCCCGATCATCCGGTGACGCACTGACCGCTACCCTCCCACTTCATCCGGCGATGCGCTGCCCCGCTATCCCCCTGTTCCCATCCGGCGCTTCCTGTCAGTTTCCTCACCAACCGGTGCTGCCTCGTGGGAAATCTCACCAGCCAACGCTGCCGTAGCTGTAGGCTCCCTCCTCCCTGTCATCCTCGACTGAACACACTCCGGGCTAGCCACCTCCCTACCAGTCACGCTCCTGTCCGGTGAGTGCAAACCAGTAGGTCCCTCCAGCGACTGCGACCTCCTCTGACCAGCGTCACCCTTTCCTTTTGAGTGAGGCTCCACTTCGGGTAGACCCCTCCTCCTTACTAGGTTTTTCTATTTGTTTTTTTGGGGTTTCTACACTTCCATAATTTTTAGGGTGTTAATTAGGGTCTTAATTTTTCATATATTTTTTTGATTTCATGGATTAGGGTTCATCTTTGGTTCGTTTGTGGTGTGTTTGGCGTACAAATGAAATTCACACCAAAATTTGAGGGTTTATCCAACCGAGGTAGGTGGTTTCATGCCTTAACACCCTTTAATAATTTTATTATGCTTGTTTAAAATTGTGGGTGTTTTCTAAAATTTCTTTTCTTGGTGAGAATAATAATTTCAAGGTGTTTTACATGTTTAAATATTTTTAATAGGATTTAAAATGAGAGAGGGTGTGATTTGTGCATGAAAATTGGTGTGTTGTTTTATAAATATGTTTTATGCCTTGGTTGTTAGGTGCGAAACATGTTTTAGTGTGATAATGTTGGGCGTTAGTTCTAAAGTGACATTCTTTTTATATGAAATTGGCTAAATTTGATGTAAACCTTGATTGCACCACTTTTTGATGTTTTACAAATTATTCAAATGGTTTATTACCTAAATTATGTGATGCGTATAATGTTTTCAAAATGGTTTGAGTTTTTAAAGGCTGGGAGTGGATTTTAATATAGGGATTTGGTTGTTTTTTAATGCGTGTTTTGATGTAATGTCCCTATAAAATGTTCTAAGGGTTGTTTGAATGGTGCGGAGTGTGTTTCCAAGGTCTTGATGTGTGTGTAGATTTAAATGGAGATTTTAAAAAGGAAAATGAGTCACTTTGGGTGTGTTTTCCTTGTTGCGCACTTTTGAAATTGAACTTCAAATTGTTGAGCAATGGAAAACATATTTTGATATGGTTACCTTGGGTATTTGGTTTTAAAGTAGCATCACTAAATCGAATCAAGTGATTTTTGGTGTAAAGTATTCTTGGTTTTTCTTGAAATTATTTAATAAATAGTTAAAAAATATATTGATTTATTTGGATGGTTTGAAAGAAGTGTTTTTGAAATAGTTGAGTACGTGTTTGTTTTTTAAAGTAGTGTTTATATAAAATGAGACCTGTTTTTAGTGTACACCCTCTTCGTGTCACTTGGTGGTGTTTTATAAGTGGTGTAAGCGGTTCATTTAATTTTGTAAGTGGTGTGAAACTAGTTTAAGGTGAATGTGTTAAGCAAGTGATTTGAAATGGATTTCCCTTTTGAAATTAGGTATGTTTTTTCTGTAAGCCCTTGTTGTAATTTTTACTAATGCTTTCTATGTTGTGAAAATTTATTATGTTATTCTTTGAGTGTTTCCAAATGTGGATTTGTGAAATGATTAGGTAACAACGAATATATTTTGGAAAGGTATTTTGGTGTGCGTGAGTTATTGAAATGTTGTTTGGGTACGCAAATGGTGACTTTTGTGTGTAATGTCTTGTTTGGTCTGTGATATGAGAAATCAATATACTATGTGAATGTGAAACTTGATTGAGCACAAGGGAAAACCTCGGGTATCTAGGTGGGAGGACTAGCACTAGTGTGCTAGTGATCCGGAGTGGTATCATCCCTGTTTCACTTAGCTAGATTGATGATTGAAACACTAACTAAAATATGAATTCGGAGGGTCATGGTCTTCTAAGCCATGTTTTCTGAGGGTCGTGGTCTTCTAATCCACGTTTTCTAAGGGTTGTGATTTCTAAGCCATGTTTCACCAAGACATGAGGTTCTAGGGTCCCACTCGATCTAGATGAACCTTAGGGGATTTACCCATAGTGCTCTACCATCCAGGACGTGGTGCCTTCCGTCGGCATACGAAGAATCACTTGTGTGTGTGCGTGTGCGTGATTATGTGTGTGTGTGTGACCTAAATGAATTTTTCTCTTCCTATTTAAAATAGTGTTTGTGAAATGGTTTTTATTAGTGTTTTCCTTTATCTTTTATCTTGTAGATGTTTTCTATAAAGGTGTTTTGAAAGTATAATTTTGAATAAGAACATTAAATAATCTCTTGGATTTTGTGGCATGGAATCTTTTCTTTTGGTGGTATCCTATTGGGCCTTTGGCTCACACCCTACATACATCCTTAGGTGTATGTAGATTCTGTTTCTTGTGTATCCCAGGTTGAGGCATCGTGCTCAGTGATGGTGGCTCAAGTTTTTAGTGGTCTTCTCATGCAGGTCCTTGGTGGTAGCTTGTGGATGTTTCACCTCTCTTGTTGCGTGGGGGTTTGTTATAGAGTTTTGTTACTCCTCTGTCATAGTACTTTGTGGTTTTGTCTAACATTGTAAATCTTTAAATTTGAAATTTGTTAAGGGAATGTTTTATTGAATTTATCAGATCTGAATTTTTAGTTTTGTTGGTCATTTTAATGTGTTTAATTCGGGTAAATCATTCCTAGGTTTTATTTTGATACCCAGGAACTTGTGCCAGCTCGTGGGGATCAGGAACGCCCTTCGTGGCATGTCGCGGACCGGGTCAGGAGTCGGGTCGGATGGCGATTTGACCCGGTTCGTGACAAAATGGTATCAGAGGAGGTTTTTCTCTCTTGGGTCGTGTTCTTTTGGGATAGGGTTAGCATAGAAAAAAGTTAAGGGTGTTGTAACTCGACGTTCTAGATACGAGCAATGTGTCTGGCCAACACACCTCATGGTAGGACTCGAGTCACCAAAGTAAGTTGTTTTTTGGCCGAGTCGTTGGTCCTCGTGATTAATCTTGTTTAGGTCAAATGAAAAGGGAGTAGGGTCAGTGGTCCCAGTGAGCTCGCAGGGTCTGGAAAGCCATGTGGAGTTGGGGATGCTGTCCTAGAATACCCTCTGTGGTGGTGGCGTGACTGGCGTATGGCCGCCAACCATATGTTCCAGTCACCCAATGACACTAGTTTTCTCTTGCATCATTCCCCGTTTCTTTGTTTTGGAATTGTGGAAATTTGGTTTTTAAGTAAAAATTATTTGGTCTTGGAAAATGTTTTGAAATGTAGCACTTAAAAAAAAAATGATGTATGAGGTTTGAAAATTGTGGGTTAAATGTTTTGGTTTTGAGAAATAGAAAGGTTTGGTTTTGATTCTTGGTGTTCTCATGGGAAACCACATGTATGAGTGTATACAAAAAGGGAAATGGTTAATTGAACGAGCGTATGAGTTCCTAGATGGATATGAGGTGGATGTCGATGTGTCATGGGAAGATGCATGTGAGAGGCCCACAGGACACCATTGGTGTTTGTGAAACCCACTAGCTTTGCTTATTTTCAAAAAGTTTTGTTAAATGAGAGTTTGGTGTTTTAGTAACCGGTGATTATGTGGTGTGTACTTGTGTTTTTGGAATGATGGTTGTGAGGAGTTTTGAGATGAGAATCCTTTTTAAATAATCTATGTCCTGAGTTTGAATTCATATTTTTATTTTGATGTGAAAGCGTTTGGTTAGTGAATTATTTTGGAAAAGTGCTCCGGGAAGCCCTTGCAGTTGTTCCCCCTACACTTTTAGTGTTCTCTTGTGGTATTCCTTGACCATTGGACCAGTTTGGTTGGGTCTATGGTTTTATTTCTTGACTAGTGTATGCCCCCATAAAGTGTTAACATGCGATTGAAGTGCGGCCACAAGCAATTCGTCGTTGTCCGGCCCTCCAACTGATCGAAGGACTCTCCCTTTTTAGTGATCATGATAAGTCTATCCCTTTTTCCTTTTCGGTTAAACATATCCTCTCACAGTGGGATGACAGACGTGAGGGGAGTTGAAGGGAGTTTTGTTATCTTTGAGTTGGGTGTGTTGTTAGGTACAAAGTTTGACATTATTGTGTTTGAAGGTTCCCCTGGAAACGGTGAAAGGAATTCCAGCAGGGAAGGGTGAACACAGTTTGTAATTATCAATGTTGAACAGTGTCTTGAATGGGTTTGTAGAACTTTCATTGGCCACAAGGATCAAGTTTGGTGACGTCTTGCTGTGTGAATTCTATTTGAAGAGAAAGGGTGGATTTCGTAGGATCCTTCGGGAATCACTGTTTCCATAGGAGTGCGTCCACTCAGGGAGTCCTAATTTTTTTTTTCTAATTCAAAGGGGAGTGTTTTTCGTGCATCTTTCCTTCGTATGTTTCTTGGTTAAGGTGAAAGGTGATGCATGTGCATCCTCTAAACCCCTGTTTTGGTGGATGGTGTCGCGAGGGAGTATTTTAATGTCAGGGTATGCGGTGGTTGTTGGAGTTGACTCGATTGCGGTGTGGTTGTGTGCATCACCAAAGGGAGAAGCTTTGTTCAGGAGTCTTTAACACCTGACTGTGAGGCAGGAGATGCTTCAAACATCAGGGCTCCAACCATAGGCCTCAGAGTGAAGCTGGCGGGTGTTTAGGAACCCAGAGAGTGTATGGGACCCCAACCCTATTTCTGTCATCAGTGTTGAAGGAAAAGGGAGTTTAAATCGTTTCTTGTAGCTGTTCGGTTCCGAATGACCCATTTGGGTGCGTGAGGTTTCCTATAGCTACAAGGAAGCGTGGTCGTCTCATTACCTTAAAGTTTCGGGGGTGGCGTCTCACCAAATGTAATCAATTTTAGGGGTCCTTATGGGGTCTGTTAGGTAAATCAACCTCAGATTTGAATAGTGATCATCTAGGGACGTAGTGATGCTGGTTGGTCTTAGGTCATGGTTTTGACGCCCTGGTAGTTGGTCCCCACCCTCCCCGCCCCTAGTGGTGGGGTGTTTGGTCACTGTCGGAAAATTTCCAATGTTTGTACCTTCTGTTAGTTCTAATGGTGGGGATATCCATGATGGATCTCGCACAAGTGTATCTGGAATAAGTCGGTGTTAACCCTTTTCATAATGGTGGGGAGTTCGCCTGGGCCTCATCGTGTCAATTTTCTAGTCTCGTCTCAGGCGTCGGTAAGTTTCTAATGGTGGTTAGCCCTTTTGGGCTTTCCCCTATTGGTCTTTTAGTTCTGTTCCTAGAGGTGGCTTGTTGATAAGTGATAAGAGTGTTCCTTGGATGTGGTTTGACCTTGTTTGTTCATTCTAGACAAATGGTGTGGTTTTCGTTTAATAGTGCTTGAGATGTTTCGGCTTGTGAAGTTGGTTTCCGTGTGTGCGAGAGTCCTTTACTTGATCAGTCAACTGGAGGCGTTCTAGATTTTTGGGGTGGGCGACACATATCAAAAAGTATTTTTACAAGTTTCTTGAGATTTTCATTTAAGTCATTTTCTCTGAGCACGGTGTGTTTGCCTTTTTTCACTCGTTTTTCATAGAAATTCTTTTCGAACCATAAGGGGGTGTCGCTTTCTGATTTGGGGGTTCATCCTGAGTTGTGGATTTCTGGGGACGGAAAGCGTTATGGTGGGGAGAATTTTCATAAACATCATTTCTAAATTGTTTATTTTATTAATTTTCTTATTATTGGGTTGTTTGGGTTGAATCTCAACTTAAATATTTGAGTTCTAATTTAAAAACGCATGTTTTAGCCTCGACTGCATCCAGCGCACCGCGGTCGAAGCCGCGCGGCCATGCCAAAGTCACCGCGCGACCTCGCCCGGCTCACCGCCCGACCCGCTTGATGTTCAAGGTAGATGAATGGAATGTGATGAATAGTAAAATGAAAATAAAATAAAAATGAGAAGTGTAAAAAAATTTAAGGGACTATATTAATTATAATAATATTGTTTGAGTATATTGTTGTTATTATTATTAGTAATAGTGTTAAGAATACGGAAAAAATTAATTATGTTGTTATTAATATTGTAATAATTATTATTATCATTAATATTAAATTAATTTAATATCCTTTTGTTTTATTTTATTTGGATTCGAAATGCTCCTCCGAGGTGCAGATTGAATCCCAATTGAATTTGGTGCTTTTGTCGATAAATGAGTTTTTTTGGGCTTGTCCGCATGTGGCGCATGGGTGAAGCATAATTGTGAAGCCGTGCGGCTTCATTAAGGCCGCCACGTGACCCTGCTCGATGGTCAACTAATTAAATAAAATGAATTGTTAATAAAGAAATAAAATTAAAAGTGATAAAATTTTAATAAATTATTTTAATGATAATAATAATATTATTTGAGGATATTATTAATTATTGTTGAGTATTATTATTATTATTATTAATATCATTAATACTAATATTAATGTTATCATCAATATAATTAATCCTATAATGTTTGGGTTAAGAATTTAGTTTTGTTAAACTAATAATTTTGTTATTATGATTATAAATATTATAATTGTTTAAGTTAGTTTCATTTTATTTATTTATTTATTTATTTATTTTCTCTTTTCTTCTATTTTCTTTTATTCTAGGTTTTCTTTTACCCTCTCTTCCTCTATCCCATTCATCCCCTATGAAGTACCCCCCTCTCCTGCGGACCTCACCTCGCGCGCCTCCACCTTGCGCAGTGGCCACCGACGAACGAACCCCCTGCGTGCTGATCCTCCCGGTCATCCGGTGACGCACTGACTACTACCCTCCCACTTCGTCTGGCGATGCGCCACCCTACTATCCCCCTATTCCCATTCGGCGCTGCTCGTCGGTTTCCTCACCAACCAGTGTCGCCTAGCCGGAATTCTTACCAGCCAGCGCCGCCGTAGCTGAAGGCTCCCTCCTTCTTGTTAGCCTCGACCGACCATGCTCCGGGCCAGCCACCTCCCTCCCGGTCACACTCCTGTCTGGTGAGTGCGAACCAGCAGGTCCCTCCAGCGACCGCGACCTCCCCTAGCCAGCGTCGCCCTTCCCTTTTGCGTGCAGCTCCACTTCGGATATACCCCTTCTATTTACTAGGTTTTTCTATTTGTTTTTTTGGGGTTTCTACACATCCAAAATTTTTAGGGTGTTAATTAGGGTCTTAATTTTTCATATTTTTGTTCTATTTCATGGATTAGGGTTCTCCTTTAGTTCGCTTGTGGTGCGTTTGGCGTACAAATGAAATTCTCACCAAATTTTGAGGGTTTCTCCAACCGAGGTAGGTGGTTTCATGTCTTAACACACTTAGATAATTTTATTATGCTTGTTTAAAATTGTGGGTGTGTTCTACAATTTCTTTTCTTGGTGCGAATAATAATTTCAAGGTGTTTTACATGTTTAAATGTTGGGAATAGGATTTAAAATGAGGGAGGGTGTGCTTTGTGCATGCGAATTGGCGTGTTGTTTTATAAATATGTTTTATGTATTGGTTGTTAGGTGCGAAACATGTTTTAGTGTGATAATGTTGGGAATTAGTTCTAAAGTGTCATTCTTTTTATGTGAAATTGGGTAAATTTGATGTAAACCTTGATTTCACCACTTGTTGATGTTTTAAAAATTATTCAAATGGTTTATTACCTAAATTATGTGGTGCGTACAATGTTTTCAAAATGGTTTGAGTTTTTAAAGTCATGGAGTGGATTTTAATATAGGGATTTGGTTGTGTTTTAATGTGTGTTTTGATGTAATGTCCCTATAAAATTTTCTAACGGTTGTTTGAATGGTGCGAAGTGCGTTTCCAAGGTCTTGATGTGTGTGTAGATTTAAATGGAGATTTTAAAAAGTAAAATGATTCACTTTGGGTGTGTTTGCATTGTTGTGCACTTTTGAAATTGAACTTCAAATTATTGAACAATGGAAAACATATTTTTATATGGTTACCTTGGGTATTTGGTTTTAAAGCAGCATCACTAAATCGAATCAAGTGATTTTTGGTGTAAATTATTCTTGATTTTTCTTGAAATGATTTAATAAATAGTTAAAAAATGTATTGATTTATTTGGATGGTGCGAAAGCAGTATTTTTGAAATAGTTGAGTACGCGTTTGTTTTTAAAGTAGTGTTTATATAAAATGAGACCTGTTTTTAGTGTAAACCCTCTTCGCATCACTTGGTGGTGTTTTATAAGTGGTGTAAGGGGTTCATTTAATTGTGTAAGTGGTGAGAAACTAGTTTAATGTGAATGTGTTAAGCAAGTGATTTAAAATGGATTTCCCTTTTGAAATTAGGTATGTTTTTTCTATAAGCCCTTGTTGTGATTTTTACTAATGCTTTCTATGTTGTGAAAATTGATTATGTTATTCTTTGAGTGTTTCCAAATGGGGATTTGTGAAATTATTAGGTAATGACAAATATATTTTGGAAAGGTATTTTGGTGTGCGTGAGTTATTGGAATGTTGTTTGGGTACGCAAATGGTGAATTTTGTGTGTAATGTCATGTTTGGTCTGTGATATGAGAAATCAATATACTATGTGAATGTGAAACTTGATTGAGCACAAGGGAAAACCCTGGGTATCTAGGTGGGAGGACTAGAACTAGTGCACTAGTGATCCAGAGTGGTATCATCCCTGTTTCACTTAGCTGGATTGACGATTGCAACACAAACTAAACTAATGAATTCTGAGGGTCATGGTCTTCTAAGACACATTTTCTGAGGGTCGTGGTATTCTAAGACATGTTTTCTGAGGGTCGTGGTTTCTAAGACACGTTTCACTGAGACGTGAGGTTCTAGGGTCCCACTCGATCTAGATGAACCTTATTGGATTTACCCATAGAGATCTACCATCCATGATGTGGTGCCTTCCGTCGATATACGGAGAATCATTTGTGTGCGTGTGCGTGCATGAGTATGTGTGTGTGTGTGTTCCCTAAATGATTTTTTCTCTTCCTCTTTAAAACAGTGTTTGTGAAATGGGTTTTATTAGTGTTTTCCTTTAGCTTTTATCTTGTAGATGTTTTCTTTAAAGGCGTTTTGAAAGTATAATTTTGAATAATCACATTAAATTATCTCTTGGATATTGTGGCATGGAATCTTTTCTTTTGGTGGTATCCTACTGGGCCTTTGGGTCACACCCTACATACACCCTTGGGTGTATATAGATTCTGTTTCTTGTGTATCCCAGGTTGAGGCATCATGCTCAACGATGTTGGTTCAAGTTGTTAGTGGCCTTTTCATGCAGGTCCTTGGTGGTAGCTTGTGGATGTTTCTCCTCTCTTGTTGTGTGGGGGTTTGTTATAGAGTTTTGTTACTCCTCTTTCATAGTACTTTGTGGTTTTTTCTAACATTGTAAATCATTAAATTTGAAAGTTGTTAAGGGAATGTTTGATTGAATTTATCAGATCTGAATTTTTAGTTTTGTTGGTCATTTTAATGTGTTTAATTTGGGTAAATCATTCCCAGGTTTTATTTTGATACCCAGGCACTTATACCAGCCCGTGGGGATCAGGAACGCCCTTCGGGCCATGTCGCGGACCGGGTCGGGCATCAGGTTGGATGGGGATTCGGCCTGGTTCATGATAGAGGGTATAACTCAGGGGACTCATGCTAGAGCCTAGGGTAGAGTGGTTGGTTATCTAAAGAGTGGGACCAAAAGAGATTTAGGAGTTGAAAGTATAGTTGGATTATCTTTAAGCTAAAGGTTTCATATAGACGAGTACATCTCCTTGGGGTTCTCTAGTTCTCTTTTCCAATAAGACTAATGGAACTTTGCACTTGTGTTTTGATTATCAGAGGTTGAACCAAATGATGGTCAAGAACCGATATCCCCTTCCATGCATCGATGATATTTATGATTAGTCGATAGGTGATAATATCTTCTCCAAGATTAACCTAAGTTTTGGATACCATTAGTTGAGGTTGATACCATTGAACATACCTCAAACTGATTTTAGGTGTAGGTATGGATTGTATGAGTTAGTAGTGATTCTCTTTGAGTTTACCAACACACTGATGATATTAATGTCCTTGATGAATCAGACATTTCACCCTTTTTTGGACCAGTTTGTGGTAGTTTTTGTCAATGATATCTTAGTGTACTCCTAGTCCGTAGATGATCATACCAAACATATTGAAATCATCTTGAGTACATTGAGAGAGAATCATATTTACGCCAAGCTAACCAAATTCACTTTATGGGTTGATAAAGTTCACTTCTTGAGCCATGTCATATCAGAGGAAAGAGTTTCATCGAACCTAGAGAAATTTATAACCATGGTATCTTGAGATCAGACCAAGTATGTCTTCGAAATTCATATCATTATGTGTTTAGAAAGTTATTATCAACACTTTATCTAGGAATTATTCTGTTTGGTAGAACTAATGTTAGAGATGACTAAGAAAGGGGTGATGTTTGTTTGGTATGATGCTTGTGAGATATATTTTTAGGAGATGAAAGGCCAAATGACATTATCACCTATCCTTACTTTACCTTTTTCTGGTAAAGCATATACCCTGTATTGTGACACATCCGTAATTGGACTTGGATATGTTCTGATACAGGATGATGAAGTGGTTGCTTTTAGATCTAGAAAGATAAGAATATATGAGAGGAATTATCCTACTTATGATTTAGAGTTAATAGAAATGGTACATTACTTGAGATGCTGGAGACATTATCTCATGGGTGAAAGGTCTTAGGAATAAAAGGACTATAAGAACCTCAGGCACATATTTTCCCAGTGGGACCTAAAACTTTGACAGAGGAGGTGGGTTGAGTATCCTTAGTCTTTCAAATTTGAGTTAGCTTATACACTGGGCAATTTAAACATCATTGCTGATGCATTGAGCCAAAAATTATGGAAGAGTTAGTATGAGAGTCTTGCGATGAGTGGTGGGTGATGGACCTCTTTGCAGACATGTATCTAGATGTTCAGTATTCTCAGGGATAGGTAGCTCTGACTTAGACATCTATTATACCCATGATTCACTACTGGAAATTCAGGCTATAACCACGGTTTTAAACCATGGATATAGGTCTTCAAACCGTGGCTATAGGTAATAGCCACGGTTTGAGGAACAATGGATAAGTTTGGCATTGATATAGGCCTAGAATTATAGCCATGGTTTGGAATCGTGGCTATAGGTCTAGAGACACGGTTTAAACCATGGATATAGGTATACAACCACGGTTTTAACTGTGGTAATATCTCTATAGCAACGGTTTAAAATCGTGGCTATACTATAGGAGGGACAAAATGTATTTCCACGGTTAGAAATTGTGGCATTAGACCTATAGCTACAGTTTTTAACCGTGGCAATAGAACTATAGCCATAGTTAGAAACCATGGCTATAGGGTCTGAAAAACCATAAAAAAAATCCAGGGGGTGTCCAGGGTCTGTCTGGACACCCCCCGGATAGACCCTGGACACCCCCCAGACAGACCCTGGACACCCCCCAGACAGACCCTGGACACCCCCCAGGACAGACCCTGGACACCCCCCAGACAGACCCTGGACACCCCTCAGACAGACCCTGGACACCCCCCGGACAGACCATGGACCCCCCCGGACAGCCCCTGGACACCCCCCAGACCCTGGACACCCCCAGACCCTGGACATATCTCTATGGACACCCTGGACACCTGTAACGACCCAATCTTTTTGAGTAGTATATTAACTTACTCTTATTGATTTAATAAGATGTTAATGGTTAATGCAGAAAGAGGAGTCGATGGCTTCATCCAGTAGACTCAACCCTTATGAAGCCCACTTATCAGAGCTTGGGAAGGAGGTAGCATCTGTGGGCTTCGCTTTGGACCAAGCCCAATCCGAGCTCCAGCGTGTCAAGCTTGAACGAAAACGCTTGCAGGAGAAGTTCAAGTTAGTGGAGATTGCTACTAGGGCAATGTTATCTGAGACTCCCTCAGATTCTCTCACCATATCACACCTTACACTTAGGTCTTATGCCAGTGTTATAAGGGGCTATGTGATGAGACCCTAGTTTCCTTGTGTAATCCTCTCGGGTGAATAAATTGAGATTTCTTCCTTTAGTGATGTTTGTGAAATTTCAAATGCCTAGATAATTTTAGGAGGTATTTTATTGATGAATTTTGAAAAAGGGATATTTTAAAATATTTATGTAAACCCTAAATAACTAATGATGTGTAATGATTTTCAAAAAATGGTCTTCTACAAAAGTGTTCATTAAGGAATTTGGAGTCTAATAAGATCAACTTAATTTTTGATGAATAGTAAATTATGAATAGTGATTTTACGCTTAGGATTAGTAATGTGACCAAATGGATTAGTAATTTTCACTTAAAGAAAGTTTTAATATAATTTAGACACCTTGGTTAAGTAATGTGATTCAATAAAATGGGTAAATAACGGTTTCATAAATTATTAATCAAGTATTAGTTTTTTCGGATGAATAGTGTTTTTTAATTAAAAATTTAATTAAAAATAATTAGAAAATTATTTTTATAAAAATGACTTTATTTTTGAACTCAGAGCAACGATATTATGTTAAGGTAATTTTTGGGGATTTTTTTGAAAAAAATGAATTTTCGATGAATAGTGTTTTTATTTAAAAATTAAATTAAAAATATTTAGAAAAATATTTTTATAAAATGGATTTCATTTTTGAAATCAGAGCATTGATATTTGGTTAAGGTGAAATTTTGGGATTATTCTGAGAAAGTTGAATTTTCAGTGAATAGTAAAAATACCGTTTTAGGGTTTCGGTATGTTTAATGACATCATAATGATGTCATGATGATGTCATGAGATCTTTTGAGGGTTGGCCGGCCAAGGGTGATGAATAATTGTTTTGGGGGCCCCATGTGGCCTAACTCCATGATAAATTCCAAGGGAGATCACATGGGTTTGAGAAAAGCACAGGTGAGGTGTCCTTTGGCCATTAATGCTTTGTCCCCTCACTTTCCCTATAAATACCCACCCTTTCCTCCCTTAGTTTTCACTCCCAACTCTCCCCCAACGAAGTTCTGGTCTTCTTACCTTCCAAGGAGTCCTCCCAAGGTGCCCCCAATCCCTCAAGGTCCAATCCTTTGAGTTTCAAGAGTCACATTTTAAGGTAAGGGATCCGACCCCTCTCTTTCTTTTCATGTAATCTCTTTTATGTCATTCCTATTATGCTCCTTGTTTTTATGTGAGAGGATGTTCTTTTATATTCCTCTTACTGCCCTTTCATGTTTATATGATGAGAGATCCCCTCTTACTCTCATCATTTCGTTTTATGAATGTTTAAGTGACGCCGTTAGGCTGCCGAATGTTTAAGTGATTCTTTCACCCTTCTCATTTTTCAAGTTCGATTTTCATGTCAAGTCTTTCAAGTTCCTTTTTATTATGTTGGGGTATGATCTCTATATCTATCATACTGATCTCTTATGATCATATGATGAGGGACCCTATTTGATCTTGTCAATTCTTTTTATTGAAGTTTAAGTGACGCCGTTAGGCTGCCGAATTTTCATAAGAGAAATCTAAATTTTGTCTTCCTTCCATGTTTTTCATTTCAAATGGTATGTCCTTCAAATTTCATTACCATGTCCATATATCCTTCTTATTCTGTCCCCTTACTGTTTTATGGATCATTATGAGTGGGTGACCCATGTCCCCTCTCTTTTCAATGTTTTCTAAAACCCCGAAACATAGCCGTTATGCTGCAGAATTTTCGTCTCAAAATGCCTCTCTCTTTTCTCAAAAATTATTTTATGTTATAAAGTGAATACTCAAAGCTCTTATTTCTAAAAAGGGTATTCACATATATATCAAAATGTTCCATTTTAAATTCTGGGATTTACATACATGAGACCCGCTTCCCTTTCCGTGGGTTTAAAGTGCCGTAAAGATCATGTCATTAAAGCAGTTTTTAAAATGTTATGATTATGAAATGAAACCCATTTATTTTATGCTATATGGGTTATTTATGAAATGTTTGATGATGATATATGTGGCTCACATGATAATAAAGGCAAATTTAAGGGTGCGCCCTGATAGCGCTCCAATGCATTGGGTAAAGACTTAATCTCTAGAGATGACCATTTTAACGACGCCTTGGTGAATAACCTTGGTAATTTTTAACGACACCTTGGGGATGGACCTTGGTGAAACGAAACGATTGTCAATATTAAATGTTGCAGCCACATCTTCAAGTTATGAAAAATGTTGTTTTTATTATGAAATGCCTCATGATTTATTTCTCATGCCTTAAAGTCCTTTTCATGTCCTTATTGAAGTATATCCAGTTCACATGTAAAATGTTCCTCTTGTTTCCCTTACTGGGCCTTCTGCTCACCCTTTCTTTTGATGTATGTCCCCAGGTTATGAGATGCATCATGAACATAGGATGAACTAAAGGAGAAGCCTTTAAAGTGTTTAAGAAGAATGTTTTGTGTTTTTTTTATGTATTTTGTTCCTGGTTTCCAAGACACTAGACCTTAAAGATCCTCAGTTATGTGTAATGTAATGAAAGTTTATGTTATAAAATGGCGGGATGCTATAGTTGGTATCAAAGGATGGTTTAGTTATTTGTGGAAATTAGGATATAAAAACTTTAGGAAGAACCCTATGGAAAAGTTTAAATATAGGAAAACTTCCTGGTATTTTGGTAAGTATTGAGTAAGTGGTTTATCAAACAAATACATCCCTGTCTGGATACGAGCAGGTAGAGGCGGCTCTGGCACAGATGTACATAGGGGTAAAACCCGAAAACACCGCTTTGAGCTAGACTCGAACGGGAACTGGTGCACGATAACGGGCCTTGCTGCACTCTTGGTTACGACACTCCCGGGGGATATGTTTGGTTAATCACATGCTTTTTATGAATCATTATGAAGGAATTATAGAGAACTATTATTGTCTAAGAACGAAGTCTTAGTTAAAAGATTCATAAATGAAATAAGTTTCTTACTAAGGTTTTATTCTTTTAGAAAATGGCGGGCAATAGGAGGAACCGTGCCGATGGTGACCGCAATGCACCATGTGCTGACGGCCCTCCGATGGAAGCCGGAATGGAAACATTCATGAGAATGATGAACCAACTGACTCAAGTTATGAGTAATAACTTGAATCAAGCTGAGAGGCCGACCTCACCACGAAGGGAACAACACTCTGTTGAGTCCTTCATGCGTCAAAGACCGCCAACATTCAGTGGATCTACTGACCCGTTGGTTGCGGAACAATGGATAAGCTCCATTGAAAAGATCTTTTCTGTACTTCATTGTTCGGAACAAGAAAAGGTTACCCTTGCTGTTTACCGCCTGGAGGGAGAAGCTGATCAGTGGTGGTCACTGATCAAAAACACGAAGCCACAAGGAGAGATGGAAGCTATGGAGTGGGAAGAATTTCGGGGGATTTTCTTTAACAAGTATTTCCCTCGTTCCATGAGAACGAAAATGGAGAAAGAGTTTCTCGAGCTGAAGCAGAAGGAGAACGAATCTGTCGGAAGCTACGAGATGAACTTCACAAGGCTTTCCCGTTATACCTCAAGCTTTGTCATGGACCCTAATGGGAAGGTTGATAGATTCTTTGGCGGACTACGACCTCATCTGCGGAAGAATCTAGCAAACAGGGACTATGATAGCTATGAAGAAATAGTTCGAAGTGCTATGAAAGTCGAGCTGGAGTTTGGTGAGACACAGTGGTCTCATAAGCCAAATGAAAAGAAGAGGTCGTTGGAGCCCAGTTTAGGGAAGTCTTTTGATCAGGGAAGAGGTGGAAAGCAAACGCAACTTACCACATGCAATAAATGTGGGAAGAATCATCTGGGGAACTGCTTGAACGGAAGTGGAAAGTGCTACAAGTGTGGAAGAGGAGGCCATATTGCTCGGAATTGTCATAGTGAGGTGAAGCCTCAGCTTCCCAACACTAACGACAGAGGTAAGATGGTTCTGGCCCTACCCGAAGTCACATGCTTCAAGTGTGGACAGCTTGGGCACTTTGCTAACCAATGTCCCAATCCGAGGGCGGTGGAGGGGAATCACCACCAACCTCAGCAGAGGCCAAGAGAGCAAGGTCGTGCTTTCGCTATCACAACAGCTGAAGTTGACGTCCCGAACGATGTGGTAGCAGGTACTCTTGTTGTCCTCTCAAAACTAGCAAGTGCTTTATTTGATTCTGGTTCTACGCATTCCTTTATTTCTTCCAAGTTTGCAAAGAATATAGAATCAATCCCTGAATTGCTTGAGGTAGAGTTGTCAGTCAAGACTCCAAATGGGATTATCCATGCATCAACAGTGTTTAGAGACTCTAGTGTTTACTTTGGTGAGCACAATCTTATCGCAAATCTAGTAGTCATTCCCATGATGGAATTCGACGTTATACTAGGGATGGACTGGCTCTCAAAGTATAATGCTAAGATCAAATGCAGAAGTAAGGAAATCT
Organism: Viscum album; assembly: GCA_963277665.1. Classification (NCBI taxonomy): domain Eukaryota; kingdom Viridiplantae; phylum Streptophyta; class Magnoliopsida; order Santalales; family Viscaceae; genus Viscum; species Viscum album. The sequence continues at coordinate 946,322,092 of OY728155.1, read as the reverse complement.
CAGTAGTCTTGAATGAACGACCTACAGTTATCTTCCGTGGAGAGATATCCCGAACTGATCCCTATCTAGAAGCACCTCCTATAGCTTTCTTTATGGAGTTAATCGGTGATGAGGAAGAAGGGAAAGGGAGCATACAAATTGAAGATGTTCTGATTGTTCAGGAATACATGGACGTATTTCCTGAGGAGTTACCTGGACCTCCCCCAGAAAGAGAGGTAGAGTTCTCCATTGAACTCGTACCTGGGTCTCAACCGATATCAAAGACTCCGTATAGAATGGCAAATGTGGAGCTAGAGGAGCTAAAGAAACAACTCCAAGACTTGTTGGAGAAGGGGTTTATCCGACCGAGTGTGTCTCCTTGGGGAGCACCAGTTCTCTTTGTGAAGAAGAAGGATGGATCAATGCGGCTATGCATTGATTATAGAGAACTGAACGGGATCACAGTGAAGAACAGATACCCTCTTCCAAGAATTGATGATTTATTTGACCAACTTCGTGGGGCTCAATTCTTCTCTAAGATTGACCTTCGATCTGGTTATCATCAACTGAGGGTGAAGAAGGAAGATATTCCAAAGACTGCCTTCCGATCAAGATATGGGCATTATGAGTTTACTGTTATGCCTTTCGGCTTGACTAATGCTCCTGCTATTTTCATGGATTTGATGAATAGAGTCTTTAAGGACTACCTTGATAACTTTGTGGTAGTTTTTATTGATGATATTTTGATATATTCAAAAAGTCGTGAGGAGCATGAAGATCATCTGAGGGTTGTTTTGAAAACTCTACGGAAGGAGAGGCTCTTTGGGAAGTTCAGCAAGTGTGAGTTTTGGTTACAACAAGTGGCTTTCTTGGGGCACATCGTAACCAATGAAGGAATCTCGGTTGACCCTGCAAAGACAATGGTTGTGGAGGAGTGGCCTCAACCCACAACAGTAACTGAGATTCGTAGTTTCCTTGGTTTAGCGGGATATTATAGGAGGTTTGTGAAAAACTTTTCACGGCTTTCTAATCCACTAACCAAGTTGACTCGAAAAGGGGTTAAGTTCATCTGGACAAAGGAATGCGAGGAAAGTTTCCAAGAGCTGAAAAAGAGATTGGTTACTGCACCGGTGTTAACACTACCCTCTATCGGAGAAGGATTCGTTATTTTTAGCGATGCATCTCTGAAAGGGCTTGGGTGCGTCCTCATGCAAAATGACAAAGTAATTGCTTATGCATCTCGACAGTTGAAGATTCATGAGCAGAATTATCCTACGCATGATCTAGAGCTGGCGGCAGTTGTTTTTGCTCTAAAGATATGGAGGCACTATCTTTATGGGGAGAAATGTGATATATACACCGACCACCAAAGTCTAAAGTATATTTTCACACAGAAAGAATTGAACATGAGACAAAGGAGATGGTTGGAGCTTATTAAAGACTATGATTGTTCAATTCATTATCACCCTGGAAGAGCAAACAAAGTCGCGGATGCGTTAAGCAGGAAAGATCCTGTTGTTCTGGCAACAATGAGGATCCTGGGAGATCCCTTGATTAAAGATCTAGTAAAACTGGACATGGGAATTATAAGGAAAGGGACATCATCAACCCTATCCCAAATGATTTCTCAACCTTCATTACTAGAGAAGATCAAGAAGGCTCAAAAAGAAGATCCTTTGCTCCAGGAGAAGTTCGAGGCTGTAAAGGATGGGAAGTTCCCTGATTTCAATATTGATCAAGAAGGTGTATTGAAATTTCGTACAAGACTATGTGTTCCATCTATTCCGGAGATAAAGAAAGAACTGATGGATGAAGCTCATAGCTCTACTTTCTCTATACATCCGGGAAGCACTAAGATGTATAGAGACCTTCGTGATCATTATTGGTGGGATAACATGAAGAGGGAGATTGCCGATTACGCTACAAGGTGCCTGGTGTGTCAGCAAGTAAAGGCAGAAAGACAACTTCCTAAGGGGGTATTACAACCGCTACCCATACCAGTATGGAAGTGGGATAATATCACCATGGACTTTGTAACTGGTCTCCCAAAAACATCCAAAGGAAACAATGCGATATGGGTTATTGTGGACCGTCTCACCAAGACAGCCCATTTTATCTCTATTCGGGAAGATTTCTCTCTGGATCAGCTTGCCAAGATATACGTGAAGGAAGTGGTAAGGCTGCATGGGGTACCACTATCCATCGTATCTGATCGTGACCCAAGATTCACATCAAAATTCTGGAGAAGTCTTCAGCATGCTCTGAATACTGAATTGAATTTTAGTACGGCCTATCATCCTCAAACTGATGGCCAATCTGAAAGGACTATTCAGACACTCGAAGACATGTTGAGATTATGCTCAATGGAATTTAAAGGTGGATGGGATCAACACCTCCCATTAGTGGAGTTCTCCTATAACAACAGCTTCCATTCGAGTATTCAGATGGCACCCTATGAAGCTCTATATGGAAAGCGGTGTAGAACTCCTACTTGTTGGGATGAAACTGGTGAGAGGAAGCTTCTTGGGCCTGATCTCATGCAAGAAATGACGGAACAGGTTCATGCCATCCAACAACACATAAAGGCTGCTCAGAGTCGGCAGAAGAGCTATGCTGACAATCGTCGAAGGGACTTGGAGTTTGGTGTTGGTGACAAAGTCTTCCTTCGAATTTCTCCATGGAAGAGAGTCATGCGGTTTGGGAAGAAAGGGAAGCTCAGCCCTAGGTACATTGGCCCCTATGAAATCCTTGATCGCATAGGAGCAGTGGCCTATCGTCTAGCACTTCCACCGAACCTAGCTCAAGTTCATGATGTCTTCCATGTATCTCTCTTGAGGAAGTACATACCCGACCCTTCGCATGTACTGAACCCAGAGGTGGTACAACTTGAACATGACCTCTCTTATGAAGAGCAGCCAGTGGAGATCTTGGACCGTAGAGACAAGGTCCTACGAAACAAGACTACCCACCTTGTGAAAGTGTTGTGGAGGAATCATAAATATGAAGAAGCGACTTGGGAGCCTGAGGAAACGATGAAGCAAAAGTACCCTCACCTTTTCAACTAGGCCTCAAGTATAAATTTCGGGGACGAAATTTCTTAAGGGGGGAAGAATGTAACGACCCAATCTTTTTGAGTAGTATATTAACTTACTCTTATTGATTTAATAAGATGTTAATGGTTAATGCAGAAAGAGGAGTCGATGGCTTCATCCAGTAGACTCAACCCTTATGAAGCCCACTTATCAGAGCTTGGGAAGGAGGTAGCATCTGTGGGCTTCGCTTTGGACCAAGCCCAATCCGAGCTCCAGCGTGTCAAGCTTGAACGAAAACGCTTGCAGGAGAAGTTCAAGTTAGTGGAGATTGCTACTAGGGCAATGTTATCTGAGACTCCCTCAGATTCTCTCACCATATCACACCTTACACTTAGGTCTTATGCCAGTGTTATAAGGGGCTATGTGATGAGACCCTAGTTTCCTTGTGTAATCCTCTCGGGTGAATAAATTGAGATTTCTTCCTTTAGTGATGTTTGTGAAATTTCAAATGCCTAGATAATTTTAGGAGGTATTTTATTGATGAATTTTGAAAAAGGGATATTTTAAAATATTTATGTAAACCCTAAATAACTAATGATGTGTAATGATTTTCAAAAAATGGTCTTCTACAAAAGTGTTCATTAAGGAATTTGGAGTCTAATAAGATCAACTTAATTTTTGATGAATAGTAAATTATGAATAGTGATTTTACGCTTAGGATTAGTAATGTGACCAAATGGATTAGTAATTTTCACTTAAAGAAAGTTTTAATATAATTTAGACACCTTGGTTAAGTAATGTGATTCAATAAAATGGGTAAATAACGGTTTCATAAATTATTAATCAAGTATTAGTTTTTTCGGATGAATAGTGTTTTTTAATTAAAAATTTAATTAAAAATAATTAGAAAATTATTTTTATAAAAATGACTTTATTTTTGAACTCAGAGCAACGATATTATGTTAAGGTAATTTTTGGGGATTTTTCTGAAAAAAATGAATTTTCGATGAATAGTGTTTTTATTTAAAAATTAAATTAAAAATATTTAGAAAAATATTTTTATAAAATGGATTTCATTTTTGAAATCAGAGCATTGATATTTGGTTAAGGTGAAATTTTGGGATTATTCTGAGAAAGTTGAATTTTCAGTGAATAGTAAAAATACCGTTTTAGGGTTTCGGTATGTTTAATGACATCATAATGATGTCATGATGATGTCATGAGATCTTTTGAGGGTTGGCCGGCCAAGGGTGATGAATAATTGTTTTGGGGGCCCCATGTGGCCTAACTCCATGATAAATTCCAAGGGAGATCACATGGGTTTGAGAAAAGCACAGGTGAGGTGTCCTTTGGCCATTAATGCTTTGTCCCCTCACTTTCCCTATAAATACCCACCCTTTCCTCCCTTAGTTTTCACTCCCAACTCTCCCCCAACGAAGTTCTGGTCTTCTTACCTTCCAAGGAGTCCTCCCAAGGTGCCCCCAATCCCTCAAGGTCCAATCCTTTGAGTTTCAAGAGTCACATTTTAAGGTAAGGGATCCGACCCCTCTCTTTCTTTTCATGTAATCTCTTTTATGTCATTCCTATTATGCTCCTTGTTTTTATGTGAGAGGATGTTCTTTTATATTCCTCTTACTGCCCTTTCATGTTTATATGATGAGATATCCCCTCTTACTCTCATCATTTCGTTTTATGAATGTTTAAGTGACGCCGTTAGGCTGCCGAATGTTTAAGTGATTCTTTCACCCTTCTCATTTTTCAAGTTCGATTTTCATGTCAAGTCTTTCAAGTTCCTTTTTATTATGTTGGGGTATGATCTCTATATCTATCATACTGATCTCTTATGATCATATGATGAGGGACCCTATTTGATTTTCTCAATTCTTTTTATTGAAGTTTAAGTGACGCCGTTAGGCTGCCGAATTTTCATAAGAGAAATCTAAATTTTGTCTTCCTTCCATGTTTTTCATTTCAAATGGTATGTCCTTCAAATTTCATTACCATGTCCATATATCCTTCTTATTCTGTCCCCTTACTGTTTTATGGATCATTATGAGTGGGTGACCCATGTCCCCTCTCTTTTCAATGTTTTCTAAAACCCCGAAACATAGCCGTTATGCTGCAGAATTTTCGTCTCAAAATGCCTCTCTCTTTTCTCAAAAATTATTTTATGTTATAAAGTGAATACTCAAAGCTCTTATTTCTAAAAAGGGTATTCACATATATATCAAAATGTTCCATTTTAAATTCTGGGATTTACATACATGAGACCCGCTTCCCTTTCCGTGGGTTTAAAGTGCCGTAAAGATCATGTCATTAAAGCAGTTTTTAAAATGTTATGATTATGAAATGAAACCCATTTATTTTATTCTATATGGGTTATTTATGAAATGTTTGATGATGATATATGTGGCTCACATGATAATAAAGGCAAATTTAAGGGTGCGCCCTGATAGCGCTCCAATGCATTGGGTAAAGACTTAATCTCTAGAGATGACCATTTTAACGACGCCTTGGTGAATAACCTTGGTAATTTTTAACGACACCTTGGGGATGGACCTTGGTGAAACGAAACGATTGTCAATATTAAATGTTGCAGCCACATCTTCAAGTTATGAAAAATGTTGTTTTTATTATGAAATGCCTCATGATTTATTTCTCATGCCTTAAAGTCCTTTTCATGTCCTTATTGAAGTATATCCAGTTCACATGTAAAATGTTCCTCTTGTTTCCCTTACTGGGCCTTCTGCTCACCCTTTCTTTTGATGTATGTCCCCAGGTTATGAGATGCATCATGAACATAGGATGAACTAAAGGAGACGCCTTTAAAGTGTTTAAGAAGAATGTTTTGTGTTTTTTTATGTATTTTGTTCCTGGTTTCCAAGACACTAGACCTTAAAGATCCTCAGTTATGTGTAATGTAATGAAAGTTTATGTTATAAAATGGCGGGATGCTATAACACCCCCCTAGACAGACCCTGTACACCCCCCGGACAGACCCTAGACACCCCCCGGACAAACGCTGGACACCCCCCGGACAAACCCTGGACACCCCCAGACCCTGGATATATCCCCATGGACACCCTGGTGTTGGATTAGAGGTGCTAGAGGTTTTGTTTCTGTGGACTGGTTTGTTAACAGAGATTGGGTGCTATTGTTGACTGTGAGTTGGTAAATGGGTTGTTGGCTGTTTTTTTTGTGTGGTGCAGGATGCCTCTTTGATGGGGTGTGTTGTAGGAGTGGCATGGGTTAGTGATGGTGGCTTGGTATGCAAATTTGAGTACATTACTAGTGGCTGGACATTGCTGTTGGCTTATAGGTGTTGGTGCTATTACTGTTGAGTGGGTTACTGATAAAAATCTGATTGTTATTGGGTTTTTCTCTAGTACATGTGCTATTGGCTAGTGTTATTGGATTATAGTAGGTTGCTTCTTGGTGGGGAGTGCTTCTAGTGTCAAGCAGGCTACTACATAAACCCCCCTCCCCTGGACAGACCCCACTCACCCCCTAGACAGACCCCCCCCGGACAGCCCCCCTAAACAGCCCCCCCAAGGCAACCCCACTCGGATAGCAGCCCCCCCTGCTGGACACCCCCCATAACAGACCCCCCTGCAGACCCCCCCTCCTGGACATTGGACACCCCCACCCTATATAAACCCCCTCCCCTGGACAACCCCTCCCTCTTGGACAACCCCCCTCCTGGACAGACCCTGAACACCCCCCCAGACAGACCCCAAACACCCCCCAGACCCCAGACACCCCCCAGATAGACCTTGGACACCCCCCATACAGACCCTGGACACCCCCCGGACACCCCCCAGACCCTGGACACCCCCCAGATAGACCCTGGACACCCCCAGACAAACCCTGGACACCCCCCGGACAGACCCTGGACCCCCCCACCCAGACCCTGGGCACCCCCACCCAGACCCTGGATAGATCCCCCTGGACATCCCAGACCTCCACTCCCCTGTACAGACACCCCCACCCTCCTGGACAGACCCTGGACCCCCCCCAAGAACCTGGACACCCCCCACTACTGGACCCCCCTGGACTGCAGCCCCCCCTGGACAGCCCCCCCGAACCCCTTGGACAGCAGCCCCCCCTGGACAGAAACCCGCAGCCCCCCCCGGACAGAACCCCCCCTGCTGGACCCCCTTGGACAACTGCCCCCCTGGATAGAACCCCCCCTACTAGACCCCCCTAAATAGCTTCCCCCCTTCTGGAACCCCTTGAATAGCTGCCCCCCTGCTGGACCCCCCTGAATAGCTACCCCCCCTGCTGGACCCCCCTGGACAGCAACCCTCCCTACTTTGGATGCTTCTTAAGGTTGAGGTTGTGAGATGCTGGGTTTATCCAATAGAGACTTACAAAGATTCTCATAGTGGGGTTATAGGTTTCTTGTGAAGGATTTAGGAGGTGAGGTTGTGAGTTTTGTGTTGCTGTTTGGAATTATAGGACCTTTGAAGATGGTTTTCAGCTGGGGGTGTTTCTGTTTGGATTTTTCTACATGGTTTAGTACATGATACACTTACATGGTGCATCGTGATGGTTGGTTTGTGCCTGAACAAGTTGAAATTCTTGTCAATAGCAATAATGGATGTGGTCCAGGCACTACCCATGCAGCTGCATCTGACCCAGCTGGAGTTTTTATACAGGTTCCTCCTTCCAAAGTGGCTAGGAAGAAAAAGGAGAAAAACACTGACCCCTCCCATCTGAAAGGCAAGAACATGTTCACTCCCTTGAGTGGGAAGTTATGGTCTGATGAAATGGAGGAGGCTGATGCTGAAAGGATGACCGACCCTGAGGTTTCTTCTGGTGCAGATGATGCTGCCCCGAAAGGGCGGGCTGATGTGAGTGATGCTAGCGGATATAAAGAGAGCAGTGAGGCTGAAAAACCTTACAAGGACTCCAAATCTGCCTCTAAAGGAGGGAAGAAAGATAAAGGTAATAAAGGTAAAGTGTAAAGTGATACTGAGAAAATAGAGGGCCCCCAGAAAAGGGCAAGGGCCCAGCTTTAATGAAGATATTATATTGAAATTTTCAAGGGCTAGGAAATCCCCGTACGGTCTAGGCCCTTCGATATTATATCATGACCTATAAACCTATGCTTGTTAGTATTGAAGAGCCAAAGCTTATCTTTGACAACTATAAAGGCTTAAAATAGAGTTCTCTTGGATTTAATATGATATCCCGCAATCAGAATAGCTCGAGCATGGATCACTTGTGGGTCCTGAGACACGATAGCATTCAAATTAACTCATTTGTTAGCGGACCCTAGAGTATTCTGATAAGTTGTAACAATGCTGGACAGAATATCTCTGTCTCTTTTGTCCATGCCTCCACTTCTTATTTGAGGAGGATGGAGCTATGGGTGGATCTTAAAGCTACATCACTAAGTATGGATCAGAGGTGGATGCTTGTTGGTGACTTCAACACTGTCTTGACGCCTGAGGAAAAAAATGGGACTTATTTTAATGGGACAACAGCTTATGAATTCTCTAAGTGCATTGATTCCTGTAATTTAATCTAGATCCCTCTTGCTGTTACTAACTTTACATGGTGTGGATACACATGGGAAGGAAAGCAGGACAACAAACTTGATAGATGCCTTGTGCAAATTGATGTCCAGAATGATAGCCAAGGTGTCTTTGGATTTACTCTTCCCAAGTATCACTCTGATCGTAATCCAATTATTTTGGATGTCAATTTTCATAGGATGAGGTCAGTCCCCACACCCTTTCAGTTTAATAATTCTTGGCTTGTGACAGGAATTCTAAGCTCTTTAATAGATTGCATAAGGAGAGAAGAGAGTGTGCTGGAAACCACATGATCAGAATTGATAACCACATTTATTCTGATGAAAATGAGATTCATCAGCTGTTGTTGACTATTTCAAAGGAATATACTCTGACCATGGGAAACCTTGCTCCTATAACCTGGTGGACAACATCAACCCCTGTATTGATGAACATATGAATCAGTTTCTCACAACACCCCTTCCAAGGGGGAAATCAGATCTGCTTTCCTCTCTCTTAATCTTGAGAGTGCCCCGGGCCCGGATGGCTTCACTAATAATTTTTTTATGTTCTACTGGGATATAGTGCAGGATGATATTGACCATGCTATAAGTAATTTCTTATTTCATTCATATATGCCCCATGGGATGAATTAATGCTTCATTTCCCTCATTCCAAAGAAGGAGAATGCTCTTGACATTAAAGACTTCAGACCTGTTGCCCTTGGGAATACAATACCTAAACTCATCAGCAAGATCATCATGTGCAGGATGGGTGGACTTATTGGTGGCATGATCACTGCGAATCAATTTGTTTTTGTCCCTGGAAGGAACATACAACAATGCCTTTTCATGGCCTCTGAGAGTGTTAACCTCATGATATTAAATTCAAAGGAAGGGAACTTTTCTCTTAAGATTGACATCTCTAAGGCTTTTGATACCCATAAATGGATTTTTCTCATTGAGATACTTCGCAGGCATGGGTTCTCGAATAGATTTCTGAACCTAGTTAACATTATTCTTGGATCCTCACGGATGTCAATTCTTGTGAACAGTGCACCGAGAGGGTTCTTATCTTGCTCATGGGGTGTACAAAAAGGTGACCCCTTATCGGGTATACTGTTTGTAATTGCAAAGGATTACATAAGCTGATGCATCAATGAGCTTGATCATCTGGGTATTTATAAGAGGATTAGATCTAGTTTTAATGATCATGCCCCACCCATATTCTCTATGCTGATGACATTATATTGCTGGGGTAGGCTTCAAAGAGAACCATATCCTATATAAAGGCTCTTTTCACTCACTATGAGGATGTGGCTAGACAGGTCATAAGTTGGGACAAATCTTCAATTGTTTTTGGAAATGGAATTCCTGTTGGAAAAAAGAACAGGATCACTTGATACCTTGGTGTGAAGAGGGGATCCTTGCCCTTTCAATATCTTGGGGTGCCTATTTTCTGTGGAAGGGTGAAACGACGATATTTGGAAGGCATTTATGCTGGAATTACTCATCAGCTTGCCAGTTGGAAAGGGAAATCTATGTCTATGGCTGGAAGGGTTTGCCTCGTGAACTAAGTTATTACATCCAAATTTGTTTACTCATTATCTCTTTACAAATGGTCATGAGGGCTTATTAAGGAACATAAAATCCTGGTGAGAAACTTTATATGGACATGATCAATCTTTGAAAGGAAGTTGGTCACAGTGAAGTGGAAATAATGCATAAAAACTGTGGAAATGGGAGGATTAGGGGTCAAGGATCTTTGTACCATTAATGATGGTCTAATTGGAAAATTTACTTGGAGGTTGATCTCAAATGATGTTGATGATGAGTTTTTGTCAAGAAGGTTCACAAAACGGCTATATAATGGATATAAATACTATTTAATCCTCAGTATGGACTTCTCTTATGCAGGCCTATGCAATGATAATGGATGATACTAAATGGATGGTCATTAGAGACTCCACTTATAGTTGCGGGAACACCTTCTGGCAGGATCAACCCTTGCATTCTATGAATTTCCCATCTGAAGTTGCTTCATTGTCCATCTTGGGTTTTCTCTCATATCAGATTTCACATGATTTGAATATTTCTGACTATGTGTTGTCTCAAGTTAATAATTATGCATTTATGGATTGTGAAAAACTAATCTGGCTTCATAGATGGATTGTGATTTTTGACCCCAAAGAGTTTTACATGATTGCATGTGGCGGTACTGACCACGCCCTAACCTGGCTTATGAAGTTCAGGGCTCCATTCATTCGGCCATCCTGGTTTCTCCTTATTTGAAGAATCTGAAAAAATAGACTTCCTACCTTTTAAAATTTGAAGTGAGTTGGATTTAAAATGTCCTCCAGGTGTTCCTTATGTAGGGCTGCAGAAGACACCACACAGCATGTGTTAATGGAGTGCGGCCAGGCCCGACAACTCTGGAGTTATCTGGGAATGCTGTTTGGGTGTGGACTCTGGCATTCTGCTTACGGATCTGATGCCCGGTCTATTGCATATGCGCTGCAGTGAGCAGTTGGGAAACCACCTCACTGATTCTATTGTGGCGGTCATTGTGTCCTTGTGGGATTCGAGGATCATGGCTCTATTTGATGGTACGCATGATGCTGTCCGGAAGGGAATGATCTCCATCCACAGGGAAGTGTACGCTGCATCAGTGGTCCAGGATGGTGAGACGTCTAACACCATTTCTAATCTGCAAACTCTTAGGTTTCTTGGAGTTTCAGGCTGACCACGCAGACCTCGGATGCTTAAGTATATCAGATGGATACCACCGATTACACTGTGCCTCAATGTGAATGTTGATGGAGCTGCGTCAGGTGCGCCGGGTCCAGCTGGATGCAGAGGAGTTTTCCGCACTTTTCATGGGTTTTTTAAGGGATTATTTTATCACTACCTTTGTCTTGGCACCACTTTTGAAGATGAGCTATGGGCTATGATTCATGCGATAAGGTATGTTGTCCAATTTAACTGGAAATGGATTTAGATTGAATCTGACTCAAGGATTGCAGTACATGAACTAAGTAATAGAACACGTAATGTGCCTTGGCGTGTGCTGCCTCAGTGGGTTGAATACCTCAGCCAAACCAATCAAATACATATGGTTGTTTCTCATGTGTATCGGGAGGCCAATCAGGTTGCTGATACACTGACAAAAAAGGCCATACTTGATCTTAATATGATGTGGTCTTTCACGGCCCCTAATTATTGTGCTCCAATGGTGGATGTGGATAGATGTGGTGTGTTGCACACTCGATTATGTAATAACCCCTTGTATGCCTGACTCCTTTTTATTTTATATTTTAATTTTGAGGATCGGCTCATGTCGGATCCTGATCTTCTTGTATTATAAATTACCCAGGTTATAAAACTAGCTATTGTAGTTAAAAATCAAAATGTTAATAATAGATATACATAGAATATAATGAATAAAATTTTAATAACATGTTTTTCATTATGTATTTGAGGTTTTCATAGACTATATAACCCTCAAAAACATAAATTATCATATTTGGTTTCACTCCCCGTGGTCGCACCGCGAGGCCAATGGCCGCTGCCCCTATATCTGCACAGCAGATCCGTTTTCTAAAAACAATATCCCCCTTTATTATTCCCCCTTCCAAACAACATCTCACAGCAGCATAGAGACTTGTCATCCAGGTTAGCTATGAAGTTATAAATGTAATAAAGGTTCCCCTAGAGCCCCCTCAATTCTTTAAGAATATGAAGGAGCGAAATTGATAAAAATATAATTGTTTTTTTAGATTCAAACTCAATTTCATGGTATCACACCACAAATCTATCGAATTTCCCTAGCGTTACCCTAAAAACACATTTTACCAGATTCATGTTTAGGTTGTGTTACTGCAACTTGTTAAATATTGTTTAAAGATCTTTGAAATAATCACATCTCTATTGAGATTTGATAACCATGTCATTAACAAAATAATTCATATACTATTTCTAATAAGGTATTAATGATATAATGTGTGTAGTGTTGGTATGTAGTGTCATCATTATTTAATCCAAAGGGAATGACCTAAATGGTGAGGGCTGGATTGTAGGTGGCTGGGGGCTGGTGCGGGCTCGAATGCAGGTGGAAGGGGGCTGGAATGCTGGTGGAAGGGGGCTGGTTGCAGGTGCTGGGGGGATGGTGCGAGCTGATTCGAAGGTGGTAGGGGGGGCTGTTGCGGGCTGGAATGCTGGTGGCAGTAGGATGAAATGAATGTGGAAGGGGGTTGGTGTGGGATAGATGTGGTTGGAGTAGGGCCAAATCATGGCATTACCGCGGTGTGACCGTGGCGTGACCGCGGTGTGACTGCGGCGTGACCGCATCATGACCACGGCGTGACCGCAGCGTGTTGGCCCGGTCCAGCGACATCCGCGGGGCAACATCTTCCGACCAGAAGCGAAGAGAGAGAGAGAGGAGTCAGGGCAACATTTCGGCCGTCGCCCCGCTGGCAGAAATTATGATTAGTCAGTCTCAACATTGATCACAAGACTCATGGAATACTATCACTGCAAACCACTACAGGGTGTCATCCTGGACCAGGGCCAAATCACTGCATTACCACGGCGTGACCGTGGCGTGACCGCGGAGTGACCGCGGCATGACTGCGGCATGTTGGCCCGGTCCAGCGACGTCCGCGGGGCAGCATCTTCTGGCCAGGAGCAAAGGGAGCGGGAGGAGGTGGGGCAACATTCTGGTCATCGCCCCGCCGGCAGAAATTGTGATTAGTCAGTCTCAACATTGATCACAAGACTCATGGAATATTATCACTACGAACTACCGCGGGGTGTCATTCTGGAACAGGGCCAAATCACGGCATGACCGCGGCGTGACCGCGGTGTGTTGGCCCGGTCCAGCAACATCCGTGGGGCATCATCTTCCGGCCATGAGCGAAGGGATCGAGAGGAGGCGGGGCAACATTATGGTCGTCGCCCCACCGGCAGAAATTGTGATTAGTCAGTCTCAACATTGATCACAATACTCATGGAATACTATCACTGCAAACTTCCACAGGGTGTCGTCTTGGAGTAGTGCCAAATCACGACATGACCGCGGCGTGACCGCGGCGTGACCGCTGCGTGACCGCAGTGTGATAGCAACGTGTTGGCCCAGTCCAGCGACATCCGTGGGGCAACATCTTCCACTTAGTTTCAAATAGGATGATATGGATGGCATGAGAGGATGTTTTCTCAGAAGATTTAAATAAATGAATGCTAATATGTGATTACTAGAGGATTGGATGACCCCTGATATACCTAATTCAGTGTGGTTTGGAGATCTAGAAATGTGTAGGAATACCTAGAGGAATACCCCATGGGATTAGAAAAATCATAGGTTACATGACATGTAATCTGACATTATTGGTACTGTGGGACCCCTAGGCCGTGGAACTGGGATTTTGGTTGGATTTAAATATCACATTCCATGCGACATGGTCACACAACATGGGACCCATCTTAAAAGTCTAACGACACTTAAAGAGTGTCTTGGTTCAAACAACCGTTTTAATAAAAAGCAGGAAACCCCCTACAGAGATATAAAAAGGGTCAAGTATGATGTGTTATTTATGACTAACAATGACATCAAGTATAAGGAAAACATCAATGCAATAATGTTAAGCAAGGTATACCACTGTGAGTTTTCGAAGACAGCACTCCTCCGTTGGAGGGGTTTTATTACAAAACCATGAATTATTTATCAAACGAAACAATTATCTTAACTAACACTTATTCAAGAATTGAAATTTAATATAAACATGCAAAATTAAGAAGGAAACTAAATGCAATTTAAAACATTCTTGAATTAAATAGGCTAGGAGAAAGACCCTACCTCAACCTCAAGGCGCGTTTTCTTTTGACGATGACAACTCGAATCTTCCTTTTTTCCTCTTGCACGTATATGAAACTTAACATATATATAAGGACACCTAGCCCCTATGTACATATTTTCATGGCCAAATATACACAAGGGGGTCCTTAGATATATGTTTATACTTGAATATACCCCTTTACACTTACACACGTATGCATTTTTCATATCTATATATAAGCACACCTAGCCCCAATATATATATTCATACTACCATGAGTGAATATATATAAAGGGGGAACTTATATATGCATATGACTACCTATTCATACACATGTAATCCTTCATCAAAGGCGACTCAAATCCACCTCAATGAAATCCAAAACACACAACAAAAATATAAGGAACCCAAAAATCAAAAAATACCTAATTAAAATTGGGACAAAGAATAAAAACGGAATAAAACTTACCCAAATCTTGAACTCATTGTCTTCGATGGTGGTGGATAGAACCAGTCTTATCATAAGAAACCACCTATAAGAAAATAGTGGGAAAAGAAATGAGATATAACAACTTCTTATATATATGTGATTAGTGTGTCCACTGTACATGATAAATGATACATGAATCCATAACCAACAATGAACAAATAATATTCAAATTGATATGTACATCCCAATACTAAATAATATGATCATTAATAAAGCTCTTTATTTTTCAAACATCACCTTCAATTTCCTATTTAAAAATTAAAAATCACCAAAATATGAGAATAAAGTAAACCTCCATCATCACTTAAAAGTGAGAAATAGAGATTAGAAATTGTTCTTAACCTAGAAAATGCATTCCTTGAATGTATAAAATACCTAAAACTCTTCATGCCTATATCCTTCTTAATTTTATAGATTGAAACCTCATTTTTTAGCATGTTCTTCTTCTGGAATTCACCTTTATTCTTATTTTATATAGGTTTATCAATTTTATAAAGTAGATAATTTTCCTTCTTTTATTCTAGCCCACCTCCCCCCCAAAACCCTCCCCCTTTGCACCAGTACCCCCCCACCCACAACCCCCCTCCCCCCCCACACCAGTCCCCCTAGCCCCTGCACCAGTCCCCCCCACCCCCCACACCTTTTGAGATCAATAAATTATGTATGACTCCCTTGGGTATAGCAACCCTACATTTTCTCAAAATGAGGATATTATCATCTCTAAAGTGAAAGAAATTTCATTTTATACTATTGTGTAGGTTGAAATTTTCTACTAGTCCACTTTGAAGGCTTAGGGAAATCATGTAAAACATGTGAAAATATAAGGGTCCACTACAGATGGACTGGGTGGAGCATGTTCATCTAATATTTCCTTATCAGCAAGTAGTGGCCATATCGGTGTCATACTCTATAATAAATTAATGTTAAATGTCATTTTCCTCCAAGATAATCTTGAGTTACAAAACCAAGAGCCCAAAAGTGTGGGATTTGATACTATTTTTTAACAACTATGACCCAATCACCCAAGCATCACTGGGTCAGTTCTCGACAACATCTTAGGCACACATCCTAATTTACAGAGGTTGGTATAAATTTCAAGGGTTAGAAGACATTAATGTGGGAGGTGGTTTCTCCCATGGGAAGGAAATATAACAAAGGGTATTTTATACTAAAAATTCAGCATGAACCTTGGGGTAAATAGAATACCAAACCCAAGTAATGTTGGGTTTCACCATAGGTACCTGGTCATCCATATATATAGACAATAAGAGGGGTTATATCTATATAAACATGCATATGTACTTAAACCTGGTTCCAAGAGTCATTAACACACACAAGATAATCCAAAAAAACAAAAAAAACACCATGTATAGAAAAACTCATTCAAAAAATGCCTTACAAGGTGAAAGTGATGAAAAATGTGATTTGCTCATAGTGGTCAAAGAAAAAAAGGATGAATGGTAAAAAAAGGTGTGTTCCCAAGTGTAAACACCCAGCCCAGTGTTCAAACCATTTGAGAATAATATTGTATTTGGTGTCAATATTTAATGGTGAGTATTTAATTCATATGAGTTGAAGCATAAATATATGTTGAATTAATTAGAAAGTGATGAAATCTCTATCATTTGAGCTGAGTTCAATCATGCTACAATTAGGTCCAAGTGAGACCTAATCCGGCCTCAATCTGGTCTAAGGAAGCTCGCAATATGGAATAAAGCATATCTTGTAAGGAGAACCCACAAAAATCGGACCATATGAGTACCTTAGGGTTCAGACTAACTCACACCACAACGTCGGAACTGCATCAACAGGGAGGTGGGGAGGCCGCATCGGAGCCACGTCAGTGGGGAGGTGGGCTGGCTACGTCGAAGCGCTGAAAGAGGAAGAGGAACGCCAACGAAGAGGTGGGGTGATCACATCATCAGAGGAGAATCATCCCAAGTTGGGTGGCCACGTCGTTAGAGTATAATGATAGAAGTTTTGGGTAACAACTCCAGGCGAGTAGGGTTAAAAGGAGTAGGGTAGAAAGGGTGGGAGGTGGGGATCTTGACCGGGGAGTAGGGCAGAAATGGGGTGGGGATCGCGAGCGCATGGGAGGAAAGCGGTGGGGATCGCAAATGTATAGGAAGAACAGGGGTAAAGCCATGGGTATTTTATGACCCGTGGCGTTACCTTAACCTATAGCCACGGTTTTTTTAAACCGTGGCTATGTAAGTGTGGCTATATCATCAATTCCTAGTAGTGATTTTAGACTATATTAAGACCGAGCATTTATTTGATCCATAGGTATTAGTTCATAGTGACAACTTATATGGAGGAGAGACTCCATTAGGATGATCTCTTGGTAGTATAAATTCTATTATTTTTTATGTCTAAGTATAGGTTACTACAGGCCTACACAATGAGATGATGAAAGAGTTTCATGCTTCTAGATTGGCGGTACATCCTGGTTTTAAAAAGATGTACCATGATCTCCATAGAAAATATTGGTGGTCAAGAATTAAGGAGGTATCATGATTTTTGGTGAGATTTTTAACTTTTCAGCAGGTGAAGGTTGAGCATCATAGGCTAGCTGGGCTTTTGAAACATATTCCCATTACTGTGTGGAAATGGGATGATTTCACTATGAATTTTGTGATAGTATTACTTAGGATAACCCATAAGAACAATGCTTTATGGATGATTTTGGATTGACTGAAAAAGGTATACCACTTATTTCCTATTATGGAGAACTTCATAGTTGAGATCTAGGAAGTCTTTATGTTCACAAGGTAGTTCGGTTGCATGATCTTGTAAGGAGTATCATTTTAGATAGATATACTCATTTCACATAATGTTTCTAGTAGGGTCTTCAAAAGCCTATGTGATCGCATGTTATTTTGAGTATGACCTATCATCCTCAAAATAACAGTCAATCTGAGAGAACTATTCTGGTTCTGAAGGATATGTTTCGATCCTATGTTTTGGATTTCAATGGTTTATGGGATAAACATAAAACAATAATGGAGTTTTCATATAATAATAGATTCTAGGATTCGATTCATATAGAACCTTTAGAGGATTTGTATGAAAGTCCATGCCATTCACCTCTTTGTTGGTTGGAGGTAGGTGAGTTATCACTTGTTGGACCTAGTCTCATATAGGATATGTCTGAGTAAGTTTAGTTTATTAGATAGTAGTTGGTGACCACAAAGAGTAGGAATAAATCATATGTTGACCATCAGAGATGACCTATGGAGTTCTAGGTTGGTCATCGTGTTCTCCTTTGGGTGTCGCCTAGGTTGGGGAAACTCTGTATCTGGAAATAGGAAAATCTAGCACCCAGTTTTTTGGGCCATTTGAGATAGTGGATAGGGTTGGTCTAGTAACATACCATTTAGCCCTTCCATAGTGCTATAGTTCAATGCATGATGTTTTCTATGTGTCACAGCTTCATAAATATTGTTCAGACCCTTCTCATGTGATAGAAGTAGTAGAATCCAAGCTTAGTGATGATGTATCCTTTGATGGGCATCCAATATAGATTGTGGACTGTAGTGAGAAGTATCTATGGGTCAGGGCTATACCATTGGTTTGAGTGCAGTGGAAGCTTGGGAAAGTTCAAGAGGATACCTGGGAGAGAGAGTCTGATATGTATGAACAGTGGCCAGAATTGTTTGCTGAGTCCCCATAGTGATGCTTAGAGTAGATCAAGGATGATCTGTTATATGGTGGGGAGGTTGTAAGATATCGTCTTTTTCCAAATATGTCTCTATTTTAGTTTTTTCAATTAATCCTTGGTTCCTGTGTCTTGTTCATAGATAAAGATCCTTTATTGGGGAAAATGACCTAATGTTTGGGGATATATGTTTGTTTGAATTAATGGAGTATGAGTATAAATGGGTCTAGTGTTACCATAGGTTCTTTGTAAGTTGAGAAGCCTTAAAGGGGGTTTGGGTTTTTATAAGTAAAATGAGATGAAAAACTATATGTATAATAGTTACACATCATATAACTATAATACACACCATGTAATTGTTTCCAGAAACATTTCATAAACGGTTATAGGTCATGAAAAAAAATTCACAACATGAAAAGAATATATATAATGTAATCATATTATGGATCATGTAATATTTGATCAGAAAAAATAATAATCTATGGAAACTGGATTTTCAGAGTATCCCATTAAAAATAATTAAACGACATGTAACTATATTACACATCATGTAGTTCCCTGACCTGTAGTTTTAAAATGTGATGTGTGGATGATTTTACCATTTACCTATGTGCATTATTTCTCCTCTCAATTGAGGGAAACCTTCCAGGTGATTTTGGAGTGTTAACCTCCCTTCCAGGCATCCCTTTTGTGTAATCGATCCCTGGGTAAGTGGTACTGCTTTGGTTCCCTCTTCCCTCCCTTATTTATCAAAATGTTTTAGTGTAATATATTTATTGTGTGCATTATTGGTTTTGATCTTGATTGGTTTTTATCTAGGATACTTCTTGAAATCATCTACACCTTCTTCCTCATGGGAATTTTCTATTGGAAGCATTGTTTGATCGCCAGTTAAAGGTAGGGGGTTTAAACCTAAGCCTCATGGTTTGATAATTGTCTATTATATGAAATATTTCAATGATGCCAATATATGTGTGCCTCAATTGATTAAATAATGAATTGGATTGTTCATTGGAGTCCCTTTGGATCCAATTGTATCTTGACCTAGCTTGTGGATACCATTTAGGTGAGCGAACCCTTGATTATTAAATGAATTGTTTAAATGGATTAAAGTGTGTTTAGCATGACATGGAATTTGGGTGATTTCTTGATATAGATTCACCTTGGATTGACCTTTTTATTGAGACAACTGACATGTTATTGGTTATGACCAATTGATATATGAAACATGTAATTGAAAGATAAATGGTAATTTTCATAATTAACCATTGATCTTGTTGATGTGATATTGTGATATCCTTATTATTATGAATTGTGTTGTGATAAATGATATAACAACTATATGGGGCATTGGACTGGTTGATAAATGATAAAATGCTTATATATAGGGCTATGCCCAGTGAAACATACTGAAATGATTATATAGTGGGTTATGCCCAGTGAAACATGTTGAAATGCTTATATAGAAATCCAGGCCGAGTTGAAAGGCTTAAATGATTATATAGTGGGATAGGCCTAGTGACACATGATGGAATGAATATATAGTTGGATCGACCCTGATTGATTGTTGAAATGCCTATATAGTAGGTATTTACCTAGTTTGGTTATGATTCATACCTTGGTTGTAAGGTTTTGGTTGGAATGGTTGTAAGAAATACTCAGAGACATTTTGGCATAACATAGAGGAAGGTTATGATATTCCTTGGTTATAAGGTTATGGATGGAATGGTTGTGAGATACACTTAGAGTCATTCTGACATGGTTCCAAAGCAGGTTGATGTGGTATTAATTTAATTTTTTAATTAGTTAATGCACTTGTATATTGTATACACTTATTATCAGAATGGTTATGGTTATACATGGCAATTTCGACCTACTGAGTTATACTCACACCCTATTTGAGCCACCATTTGGTACTCGAGAATATTATATGGATGCAGGTTTGGACAAGGGAAAAGGACCTTGATTTTTATTGTTTGCTTGCTGGATGGGTTGTATTTTGAAGGTTGGACCAACTTGGGGTTCAAGACCAGGGACTTTTGAGTCTTTTTTTGAGTATTATAGTCTTTTATTTTATGTTACTTCTAGCATGACATTTAGTTACATTCCAAAATGTCATTACATTATTATTTTATTATTTATTGGATTATTCATTTGGATTATTAGTTGGTTTCTATTGTATTATTATTGTTTCCATTATTTTTGAACTCTGATGTTTATTCATTTATTCATATTTCTTTTCCATTGTATTGTAAACTATGAATCCATGGGGTATAGTCTCCCCACTATACTTATCACACCCTCACAGCTAGTTGGAAAGTTCTATCATATAGGGAGGCATGCTTGAGGTCTTGTAAGTAACCCTTTTAGTCCATGTGGGAGAGTGATAGATCGATGGCTGTTACATCTTTAGTTTTCATTAGAAATAAAAATGATCAACCCAACATGAATCCTTCAATAATAAAAAATAGGGTCACCCACACATTATTCCATTTTGTTTTGCATGTTCTATACAAATTAAAAATGTTGAACCTAATGTGAATCTTTTAATAAATAAAATAACTGAGTTATCCTTATACCATGAAAATTATTAGTTGAACATACTCTTACATATGATGAAGTACTAACGAGTGTTCTTGTTTGATTTTGTTTTTATTTAAAAGGCCCCTTAGACTAGATCCCTATTTGATCTAAATCAATGGTACCATCCAAACAGTTAGAAAATACCATGGTTGTTGCCAAATCCATTGACCATATGACCAAGATGATGACCTCACTCATGTAGTGTCTCTAATAACAAGTTAAAAATTCACTTGTGAGGGAGTACTAACTCAACGACATGATCCCTACTTTAGAGGTTGCATGAGAGAGCCTCTAGGTTGTCAAACCTCGCAAATCACCTCCCCAATAGTGGAAGACCAAGACAAAACTTATGGAACCTATGAACACTACGAACCATTTGAGTATCCTATACCCAAATCATGAGAATGTATTCCTCACTTATCTTAGGGATATGGAAGAGGCACAACCTCACTCTAGTTTTGGAGTCATCAAGAGGGGCTCCTACTGACTTCCACCACCATCAATGCTGCACAGTCTAGACTCCTCGCCAACCTGCTGTGGGTACCACCCTAGAGGTGTCAACTAGAGCCATTGAAGACTAGTAGTCTAGGATATTTGATTAGTGTTTATTACCCACTAGGTATAGAGAAAAATTTCATATTCTCATTCCCACCAAATAAGTACATCAACACACTATGACGACACCTGAAGAGTAGGATTATACCCTTGTTTGTGATTATAAATCATACCAAAATTCCATGAAAACATATGGGGGAATAAGTTAGAATATTCTAGAATCTATCCAAGGGAAAGCTCATATTATTTTCCTATCATATGAATCCTATCAACATATCCCAATGGAAAGTGGAGGATTGGAGTGGTTTGATATCCCCACTATCACCATGGAATGGATTCATATTCCCATTCTTACCATGGAATCCCATCATCATATTCTGAAGAAAATGGAGGGGAATACTCATATTCCTTCCCATGCCTTGTAGAGTTTTCAGTTGATTTTTGCAACAATAGAAACAATAGAAGGCTCCTGATGACATGTTCTGATGGACAATAAGGGAAAGTCTCATATTCCTGACATGGATAATGTTGAAGCTGATCATTATCATATTTTGTGAGCTACCCAAGAGTGGGATCATATCCCTAATCCCATTTGGGAGGATCTTTGACATAACCTGATGACGAATAAAGATTAGGACCCTTCTCATATTCATATTCCAACAAGAGTTGATCAATATATTCTAGAAACCACTTCAAGGTAGGATCATATTCTAACCCACACTACAACAACTCATTAACATACTCTAAAATTTTCTCAGGATAAATCCTATTTCTACACTCCCCATCAATCCAATTAGGGAAAATGACATATCCAAATAGAATCTAAAATGAAAAAACATACTCATACCCACTTTAAGGAGAACCACTAGTATATTCAAGTATCTAGAAAAGGGATTAATCATATCCTTGCCCATCCTAAAGACACTCATCAACATATTCTAAAAGAAAAACATAAGTTTCCTAGGAGGGTTTCTATTTATGAAGACCACTCTACACAATGCACAGATTCAACTACCCAAAATATAATTTCTAGAATGATACCTCACTGAGAGAAATTTATAACTTTGGAGAAGTCTCATATCCCTACCTGACTAATGCTGAAGTTCTTGAGGTTGTGCAATGTCTTTCTCTAAAAGCCCTCAAATATACTAACTACTCATTAAAAAGGGG
Source organism: Viscum album (assembly GCA_963277665.1). Taxonomy (NCBI): domain Eukaryota; kingdom Viridiplantae; phylum Streptophyta; class Magnoliopsida; order Santalales; family Viscaceae; genus Viscum; species Viscum album. Next base: position 946,299,276 of record OY728155.1, on the reverse strand, counting down.
AAGAAACTGTACTTGTGAAGCTTATCCCCATGGTACTATAATAATTTTTTTGGAGGTAATCCCTATAAATTTGTTACAAAGGTCCACCTTGTGATGACATACAGATCAATCATAAGAACTCCTCTCAAGATGCAAGCTACAAAAACCCACCTCATGGTTGGAAGATCAATCAACAAGAAGATACTCCCCTTTCGAGTACATCAAGAACCAATCACCATGGAGGTCCTCACCATGGGATCGACTATGAATATCCTCCCCATAGTGGAATCTCACTTCAATAAGAAGGTCCTCCCCTTGTCGAGGTTACCCTGAATATGTTGTTGTATCGATAGATGCTTGAAAGTTAGAGGCCTGTCACATTAGGTACCTTCTCATTGATCGGTATTACCATATCTCAATCAAGGGATAGTCTGAGGTAATGATCATTATTTATTACATTATCAAAAAAATTATCCATTTAAAAAATATAGAAGATCATGAAAAATCCCATTCCCATCGACAAAGAATTATAGAAATGAAAAATTCGGTCAGATTAGGTAGAGGAATATTTTTCCAAAGATATGGAGAATACTATGATCATGGGAAAATAACTAGTTGAGAACAACATACTGGTTATGTTATGGCCCATGGCCACTCCTGATTATGAAATTTTGAAAGCTCTAGTAAAATAATGTATACAATATATTCATATAAATACATAGAATACTTATCACAATTTGAAGGTGAGACATCTATCTTATGGGGATAACAATAACCATGTTAAGACAATCAGAGAGATTTTACATAATATTGAATTGGTTTCTATAACACCCCAATATTTCAAGGTAATTTATCTTCAATAGCTTTTGTTGCATGCATCACCGACTTGGCTTGCGTAACACGCAAGATTGAGTTTCTGCGAAACAACACTTTAGTGTTGTAATTATTTAAATGATATATTTATAACATGTCCATTAAATATAGTAATATGAATAATAATAAGTAAATTTTAAATGTTATTTATAATTTTTTTACATAAACAGAACATATTTATAATGAAATGTATAAGTTTCAGTAAAATAGTTATATGTTTAGAAATACCATTTTATTAAAGGAACAACTTTTTACGTCCTTCTGTGAATAATAATAAAATTAATTTTAGACACTCATCGAAATTTGTTTTCGTAAAATAGACTTAATTTTTAAATTCATAACATTGAAATTAGCTAAGGGTGAATTTTTGGTATTTTTTTGAAAACTTTCAATTTTTGATGAATAGTGAAAAACAATGCATTATTGTTAAAAAATTGACTTTTTCATTTAAATAATTATTTTAATTTATATTGGATTTAAAGTCACAATTGAAAAATAATACATATATTAACCCAATTTAGACCATTGGAATCATTTTTATAATAAAATTAGATATAAAAATTCATTGAACATTTTTAACGTCTTTTTACCCGCCTTCTAGCCACATTAGAAGATTAGCATTAAACGTAATTTTACCGCTTCTGTGAATTGAATTTTGAAAATATGACATACATGGTTATAATAAAGATGAAAAAAGTGGTCTAATAGTATCAAAATAAGTTTTGGTGAATAGTAAGTTTTGAATTTTATTTACCACGGTTAAAGGTAAATAGGGTAATTAAAGGTAAAAATAATATTATAATAATATAAAACTACCCTAACACATGTCCTAATATTATTGTATGAGTCATGGGTGACCAAAAAAATACTTAGGCAAAATTTTTGGCATTTGGGAGCCAGTTGGGTGTGATAATGACATGTTATAATAATTAATTTAAAGTAAAGAGAAATATAACATAAACATGTATGTTTTTACTAAAACAATTTTAATATAGGGTTATATAATTAATATATTTGACTATAAATAGTAATTATAAAGATAAAAATATTTCCTAAAATATGGTATTTTATTTATAATTTTTAGACATTAAATAAATAAATTTATTTATGACACAATGATGAGGCAGTGATTACCTTATTAATAAAAGAATCAAATAAATGATATTATAAATATTAAAATGAATATTATTTGAAATATTTAATGCCATAATTTTTTTATAGATGAATATGAAATGTTAGGGATGAGTTGATTCTTTTTTTAGAAGGAATCAAGTTGTTATGACTTTAAAAAAATCAATTACTAAATAGTGTCAAAATTGACATAAATGAGTTTTTAAAACAAACTCTATTTTATTAAATGATATAATTGTCATAAAAATATAATATTCATCCAACTGAATCATATAGTGTTAAAAATTTCATTAATGATCTATTTGATATTTTCTTATCATTTTATAGTAACTATATTAACCATACAGTATAAAAATACAAGAAGACATGGTAAGAGTTAACTTATTTTACTAAGGGTTAAATATAAAAGATGAGGTTAATTTTATGAACTAAACAAGTCTAAAACCTATTGGTTGAGAGTATTTAGACCCATAATCATTTTATACTCTAATTAAATCACTTTTGAGCCATTAAAAACCTAAAATAAATTTACTATAAATTAATATTTTAAGATCTTCCAAAAGTGCCTCTCACCCCTCTTATAAAAGGACGCTTCTCCTTCTCATTAATTCACACCTCCAAACCCCTTTTTCTCGGAAAAACCCTACCCATTTTCTCTACCAATATCCCTTATATCATCCTAGAGGCTACAATTTGGGAATAAATCCATCCTAATGAGTCCTTTTGTGAAAATCAAAAGGAGACACCCGAAAAGAGGTAATTGTTTTATCACCTCTTTCAAAGTTCTTTTCTTATTCTTCTTCCTATTTATCTATTATTTCCATAATAAAATAAAAAAATAATACCTTATACATACTGATACCTTATTATAATTATGGTATAACCATATTCCTTCTTTTACCCATCCTATGAAAAAAAATATCACCATGCGTGTACACGTGTGGCTTACCGTCTCCACGCCGTGGTGTACAATATTTTTCATATACACTTTATTTATATGGATATAATGATGAATATAATGGAATTAAATAATAAATATAACATGATATTTTTTATTTAAAATTTATATTCCATCCAATTCCATACCATTTAACCATCAAGGAAATGATACTGTCGCTCGTGCGTATGTACGACTTACCGTATCCACAACGCGATGAGACTCATCTTCCACATTCACCGCGCAAGAATGATTATAAGAATAAATATTATTAATAAGTATGAAATATATGACATAATAATGCTTCGAGGATGATATATATATATACATACATATATTTCATTCACTTACTTCCATTAAATACGATTAGTAAACAGAAACAACATTCATGCATATGTACGACCTACCATCTCCATAAACAGTGTGTTACATTTTATTTATTTATCTATTATATATATTTATATATAGAATATATATGATATATAAATCATGTTTTAAATTATGGAAGTAAGTAAATTATTATCTAATTAATATGATAAAAAAATAACAATTCAAAATACGTATGATAAAGAAAGCGATTATTACCCGAAACGTTGCTTTAACTTGAAAATTATTAATAAACAAGTAATATATAGTCATAAATGAATCAAATATGATATCATAAATATGGATATGGTAATGGTATAATTTAATAATATTTTTAACCATTATATAGGAGGATAAATCACCCTCGACTAAAGGAAAGTATAAGGCAATTGTTAATTTCACAATCTCATTATTATATGAGATTGTTTATTCATAAGTATATACTGGGAAATATTTATCATCCACATCCATGTTTCATAAAAATACATTTTAAAATATTTTTACTATTTCTCTATAACAGTTTAAAGTCATTTTTCCCATGTTTTACATTTTATAATTTTTTTGAAAGTTCATCGCTTTCCAAACAAGGTACTTTATGCCCTTTTCAAAAAATTAAGGAAAGAATGTTTTTTAACTTATACGGCATGAGAGGATATTTTCCACCAATATTATGCCTTAAAATTTTGAATATTTCCTTACAATATTACATGCTTATTTTTAAATTAAATTTTTTCTTTTATAATTATGCAGGCTTTTAAATGATTACAAAGTAAAAAAGGGATACTTCTCTAAAAGAGTTTTAATGAATTTATTAGATTAATTTCATCTATGTCAACATCCTTTGTTGGTTTTGATGCTTAATTGAGGTTTATTTATTATGATACAATCTACCATATTGTATTGAAGGTTTTATGATATGTTTATTGTGGATGTGATATTTTTTTATACCATTCATGGTTTATGGTTAAATTATTAACATTTCGTATGCTAGTTTTAATACGAATATTTATGTTATGTTTCATAATTTTCATATGAGGAATGCATTGGAATTAATAAGTGATTGGTGGGGATAGATATACCCCTCGATGTATCGGTAGGTCTCATGAGACAAACTAGTGTCTTATCACAAGGCCTTGACAGAATATTTTTATATAGTCTTGGCACAAGGTCTTAACATAGTGGTTATGATATTTGACATTATGCATTCCCTTTTTTATGAGATTAGTTATTGATTTTACGTGTGATTATTCAACTAGTATAATATATATGTGAATATTTAAATGTTATTATTTGATTTATTCTCTCAATATTATGATGAATACAATGTTTTAAAAGTCTTGTGTTTTAGTTTTGTACCTTGCCTTAAAAGTTTATGCTTATTTGTTATAACTTCTGCTGAATTATTTACCCTTACCGAGTATCTGAGCTCAACCCATTCTTATGTTTTATTTTCTAGGATGCTAAGAAGTGTATTATGATTTATATGCAGGGTTAATCTAGGAGAATAATAGTGTTCTAAAAGGATTATTTACATTATATTTTATGTTAGAAATTTTAATTTAAAGTTCATGTATGTAATCTATTTAACAAGCCTTCTAAACTGACCAGTCCTTTGGGACTTGATTCCTTGTAATCATGCCAATGTATTAAAATAATGTTCCGACTCTGGGTAACTGGGGTCAGGGAATTATAGTTTCACTTTTAGTGGCATGGAACCTAAAACCAATAAGATAGTCTAAATACCTTTATCATTGCTACCTAAGTGCCTTGAAAGATCTATACCATCTAGTAACTGAAACCCCTCCCAAAGAACATATCAGAGGTTGGGGTGAATATGAAGTGATGTATTTCACTCCACTTCTTGGCAAAAAAAGTCCTCCCATAAGGATTTTTGGAAATTTCACCACATTATGAAAAGTCTCAGGCCCAAGGTTTGCATACACTGAATGGTCTCTTCAGTAGAATACAATAGCTTACAAATCCCCAAAATGACATACTTGATGTGAGAATTTAATTTAGAAGTCGTCACACAAAGATTAAAAAAAGTTAGAGAAAGATTTTCATATGAGGATAGAAAAACCTCTTACTACAGGGTATCCATTAGAAGCCAATGGTTCATACCCAGAATGATCCCTACACCCAAATCATGCTTGAAAAATTTTCTAGAAGATCAAAAGGGAAGATACGATAGTTACCATTGTGCTAATATGGTAAAAGCACCAGTCTGTAGGGATGGGATCATTTTCATAATTTTTACCACTGCTTCCACCACTAGGGACATTAAAATCCCAGTGAATTAAACATATAGTAGTGTAATAATTGAGACAACCCCAAACCAAATATCTATGGTAATTTAAACCATCACCCCCTCTTCTACCAAGGAATTTAGTATTCTATAGACTGAGAGAATCATCATAGGCACCTCCCTCATAGTTCCTTCCAATACATGAAACAACCTTATCATTTAGGTATTTCTTAGTAAGTATGGTTAGAGGCTCCCTTTGAATCACCATATATAGACTACTTCCCAGAGATAACTCAATAAGAAAGGTGAAACCTCACAAAGGTCACAAGTTAAAATGGATTGTAAATAAGGAAAACACAAAGGAAGACTGTAGTCTATCCCTAAATAAATATACAAAGGATGAAAAATTTCCTTATCCTTAAAACTAATACACGATTCCTATAAAATATTATTCCCTATTAAATGTCATTAAAATCACCCCCATGGATGACTCTGAGCACGATGTCGAAATAGAAGATCATGAAGAGGAAGCTAATCCCTAGAATGCAATACACACTAAAATATCCAAATAAGGTGTGTTTACTTGAAACTAGATCCAAAATAATAATTTATAACCTCCTCTAAATACACAAATTTATCATTCTTGATGAGATCTAGCCAAATAAATTGGAAAGGGTGTGGCCATGTCCCACCCACCACCCAAGTAAACCAAAAATATCACCATCGAGGAAAAGTGTGCTCAATATGAGGTCGAGTTAGAAATATTGAGACAATTAAATACTAAGTTGTATTGTGAAATATTCCTGCTAAGTACCACTATAATAAGAAAGTAAACTCACCCCATGAATTACCCGAACTTATGAACTATCCGGACTACACACAATGACTGACCATGTGAGATGCCCAACCTTATGGAATCTGAGTGGTGATTTGAACTACACCATGTGGTCACTCAGAAATATCTATCCATATAATCTCTATCTATATGGCCACATGAAATCTCCTTTTTTCCAACTATTTAATGAAACCAATTACACAGGGATGCCTATAAATACCCCACCACTCCTCAAAAAATATATATGGAAACATGGAAAGGAGGATATGGGAGAGACAAAGATGAGATAATTCTAATTCTAGAAATCATTCTCTTTCAAAGCTATAGGTAACCAATAAAACAACACGACCTACAAGATCAAAGACTTTGAGGCAACCACATGAGGTTGGGCCAACCTCATGGAGGATAGACCCATGAGGTAACCATGCAAGGATGAGCATGTGAGGCCTAGACCGTGAGACTAGTATGCGAGGCTGACCTCATGGAGGCTATTCCATGAGGTTAGACCATGTGACCTAGCCCATGAACTCCCCTTTTTAAAGGGGTCACCACCCATTTAAACTGGCTTCCTCCATCACATGGAATCCATTTGAAACAAGAATTATGTTTCCCATATTTCCCCTTCAGTCCATGCCAATTCAAAATAACTTTATGAATTCTCTATATCAATGCTAAAACCTTGTTAAATACAACCTAAAAACCCCTATGAATCCACCAGATATACATGATTATGGAATATAAACCATTGTGTACCCATTCTATCATGTATTTACCTAATAAAATTCATCTCCTAGGTTTTCCTCCTAGATTGATAAGACCCTCAAGGAAGCATGGTCTTGTATTTACTTGATAAAAATTTCCTCATTCATGAAGACCCTTGGAAGATATATTGTGGTACATATAAATAATATTAGTTGACTTAGGCCTGAGTCAAATTGACTTAGGTTCTTGGTTGAGTTCTTATTCCAATCAATGATCCATGAGAAATGAGATTCCTTCTAGGTGTAAATCTAAACTCCCAGCTCAATGATGTATTTATTCTCCACCCAATGATCCATGTTCCTCATGGGAATCCTTGATATGTAAAACCTAGATCATATTCATGAAGCCCTATCTTCCAAGAAAACCTCTTCAAAGGGCCATATTCCCTCTATCCTTTCATGCATCATGTTTTATCTCCCATTGTATCTTGTTTTGACCACACCTATCACAAATCACATGAGATTAGAGGTTTTAGTTGATCATTTCAGTATCATAACTAGGGTATCCCTATATGCATAATCCCTACTCAATCCTCAACTATCACACCTTTCACCACACATGAATCCCCATGATATGACATTAATCTGCATGGAAAACATCCCAGTTATAAAATGTAAAACTACAAGACAATGTCCTTACTTCACAATGTTAAATTTCTTGGTACGTTCCTTTCATATGAACTTAAACCAGGTCACTTGAACTTCATGGGATTTGATTCCAATTTTAATATGATATGATGGATTCCTCTTTTAAGTTTAATCCCAATATCTAAAACTTTTATCTTTTTATGAGTCCATACTCCTAATGACATCACACTCCCATATAGAGAACTATACTCCCTCTAGATAATCATCATATCATCCTAATTTGGTCCATATTCCCTATGAGATTATCGGTGGTCCATATCCTAACTAGATATTATAACTATTAATCTCATGATTCCATATTCTCTAGGCACTAAACTCATTCTTGTTGGGTCATATTCACTTTGAGTCTATTTAAAAAGGGCCATTCATGCTTGAGTACCAAACCAACCATTTCTAGGAATATTTTCCCTAAAATTCCACTCTGAACGACTCTAAAAATAATAAAATTGGTCCTTATCACAATAACTTAAAAGGTATAACTCAAATTTATTTAGTGGAACCAAACTATATGAGTTATGATTCCATTTATATGATATATAGGAAGCCCTATCTATGGGCCTGATCCCAACTTCACAATAACCCCTGCATTCCTATATGATGATAAAATCTAGAGAACCTGACTATGATGGCTTTAAACTATATCACCTTAAATTAAGAATCACTAATAATTGAATAAAAAATAGAGAACCACTAATATATAAACCTATTCACATCAATGCATGATTTCAATCCATCATTATCATAAGGAGGGTAACCAATCCCACACTCATAATTTTTGATGGAATCCTAAAATTGCCTTAAATATAGAATAAATTCTCAGAGTTGACAGTAATTATCCCTAACAAGGATAGATGTGTTAGACCTCCCATCCTCTCGACCAATACACATTATAAGGAACCATTGGTAAAGTTTTAATGACTGTATACCTTTGTAAAATAGGTTTTCTCTGACTCAAAATGCCGTGATTGAGGAACGTATAATGTTTCTATTAGAAAAAAGACATTTCATTATAAACATAACTCAAGGATCACCACCAATACATCATAACATTGTGAAAATAGATAATTGTATCACCACCATGAATAACATTGTGGAAAAATCTAATTGCATCATGCCCACACATAAGGATTTAATGAGATATAAAGCATTACCCAATCTAATGGGGGGATATAAAATTTTGGTCCCACTTGTCACATCATAATATGTTATTCATATGTGTGTCACATATAAAGAAACCATATATAATCATAAGTATCTGAAAACCCATGAGAAAGAAATTGATTTCATAATCTTGTCTAAAAGCATAACCAAATGATGTATTAGAAAATTTCCTAAGAAAATAAGATATTAAGTCATTTTAGATATTAATAATTGAATAAAGAGACATTATTCATGATGATATAGTTCAATTAAAGGAAATATCTTAAGAAAGGGTAAAGAACCAGGTACAAAAATGAGCTTCTTAAACAATGTTTTAAGAAATAGGTAAAAGGCCTATAAAAGGTGAAAAGAATAGAAAAGTTTTCTTAAAAAATTGAAATAAACAAGAATATTTTTTATTGAAATAATTAGTGTTTTAAGAAATCAAAGAAGATAAATTCCTTTTAAAAAGTGATACATGAAAAAGAATAATTAATAGAAAATTTCCCTTAATCAAGTTTTCTTTAAAGAAGATATTGGCAAGGGAAATTTAAAAGATATAAATATCCACAAAAAAGGGAATTAAACTAGTTATATACAATGGAAACACATATATAGAATATAGATTAGTAATATTTAAATAAGAGAGATAAAGAGATATAAATAGTGATAGTGAGAGTTTAACCTAAAATAAGAAAAGTAGTTCGAGTGTTCCCTTATTTTGGGTCCTGAATTGAATTTGTACACATGTATAACCAACTAAATAATAAAATAAACTTTATAAAATACTTGATTAAAAATATTATTTTGTTAATTTATTATTATTAGTATTATTTTATGTTCATTTATAGTCATTTTATTTAAACATGGTGTCCATGTCCACTGTCCTCAGGATATTTGTTTTCAAGGTCACATCAAAGTATCAATAATGATGAAAGTTCTTGTTTGAAGAGTATATAAGTATAGAAGTATAATTATGTAAATTTAATTTATTTAAATGAGTTCAAATAGTTCCAGATATAAAAAAGTGTTTTAATATAAGTACAATTTATTAAGTATAAATTCTATCATATAATGGCGTGTTCATTTAAGAGGTTTTACTGGCCATATTGAACTTAATTTTTATATTTAATTTTATAAATATTTTCCCATTCCATAATATGAATAAACTTATAATACCCTTATTATATTAATATTCAATCATAAAATTATTTATTATAACTATCCATGAAGGAGGTAATTTTTGTTTAATAACATCCTTATAAGTGGTTATACCGACCATGAATGGAGTTTATTAACAAAACAAAAATTATGTTCATTATATGAATTTTAAATTAATATTATATATCTAAAATAATATATTTTATGATATGGAACCTAGTTATCATTTTTTGGAAGTGGAAGATAAATAAATAAATTAATGGAAAGGAAAGAGCATGACTAGAAGTCCTTACCATACTCTTTAGGATGACTCATTTTCTAATCAAATTATGTCATCAAAGGGTGGTATTTTAATGAGACTATAACCTCACTAACATGTCTAAGGGGGATAGGGTATGGAATTTGGAATATATTTAGAAATCTAAGAAGCTTAATGTGTGAGGGTAAGTGGGGTGGTATTTATAAGATGAGAAGAGAGGAGTTTTAAAATAAAATATTGATTAATTTTTTATATTTTCTCAATACTATAAATAATATTGATTCTTGTGACTAAGTAAAATAATTTATGCATGTGATTATAAGATAATTTTTACTTACATCATGTAATATAAAATTAATACTGTATTTAATTTATGATGTTTAATACCATATCTTATCATAATTCACTTTTCACTTCCTTATTTTACTATTTATGAAATTTTCAAAAACATTAACCTTACCAAATTTTTATATTATGATTAAAAAAATGAAATAAATTTCAATAAAATAAATTTCTACACTAGGTAATTTTAATAATTAATTATTGTATATTTTTTGGTTTTATTAAATAATATAAAATATGTTTTACTAAAAATGTATACATATACTTACATTTTGTTACATTGGTTGTGTAATTATTTTATGATAATTTAAAAATTACATTTACTTATTTAATTGGTTATAAAAAATATATAAAAGGTTAATTTATCATTTACCCTAATAGATATTTTACTATTCCAACAGTCAAGAAACTAGTCTAATGATTAAGCTACTCTTCCAATGGTCATATTTATAATAGTTATATAAGACTTTCACATACTACAAATACCTTAAAAACACATCATTATTCATTCAATAAATATTATTTCAAGGTTTAATATTCTTTATTTACAAAATAAAAATCCTATTTCTAATGATATTTTTCTTATCTATAATGTTGGTCGTAGGTGTGATAATTCTAGAAGACCACAATGCACCAGAATTTCAAAGACAATTTTTTATACTTGTTTTTATTATCCCATTATACTATTTTTAAATTTATTGAGTATATTTATACTTCATATGTAATGTTCTATTTTTATGAAATAAAATAGTGGTTGTCTCTTTATGTGTTACATTGGATTTATTTAAGTTATACAATTTATTAACATAAGTTGATATTTATTAGTTAAACATGAATTTAGTAATATCATGAAAAATAATAAATTGGTAAATATTATAGATTCATATAATTAAAAATAAAATAAAATATATTCATTTAACACACACACACATATAATTTAGGAAACTTCATAAAAATATGCATTGAAAATCTTGAATGTGATAGTGAGTATAAAATTTTTAGTATTTCCCTAATAAATCCATTATACTTACATGCATGATATATTTTAACATTAAATGATAATAAACAATGATAAATAAAAAATATATTTAAATAAAAACATTTTATTTAATAAAAAACTTCCAAAACTAATATATATATATATTTTTAACATTTCATAATTTTCAAAAATCATCAAACCAAACATAACTATTCCTCCCGAACAACTGACATCTTAAAAAACATCCATTTTTTAAAAATATAGCCATCCTTATGAAATCTAATAAAACCACTCATTTTCACTAATAGATGGAAAATCCATGATTTCCATGAAATATGAAGGAAAATGTTTATTTTCCCAATATCCTATAGAAATAGCCCATTTCCCAAAAAAATTCCCTCATTTGGAATTCCTGGGCATAATCTAATAAATCCTTCACTATATAGATTTTACAAGTTGTAAATATTAATTCACATATCCAAAACCCACACCATAGTGAGTTTCTACCTTCACAACTAATTATCATAACCATTTCTCACCTTAATTCATGTTCTATAGGACACCGCTTTACTAATGACGAAACTTAGAGGTTTTAAAAACAATTCCTCACCAAAATCTATTTTAAACATGCACCCACACTATGTGAAAAATCTAAATAAATAATTTAATTAAAACTCCAAATCAAACCCATTTCTTGGGTATTTCAATATAATTTTTCGATAAAAATACATTTGCATCAAATTCATAATCAATGGAATAATTTTAAACATTCATAGTTTAATAAAAAAAGTCTATTTCATTTAAAACAACCATTTCCAATTACTAACTTTATTTTAAAACAACAATGGATACAAACCCTCAATTTATTATAAAAACCAATTTATGTAAAAAAACACTTTTTTTATAAAGTCATTATTTCAGCCACATCATGTATATCAGTCATAGATTGATCATAATTTATCAAAAAATCATATAAAATTTTCCAAACTCTTTAAATGGATTAGAGACACCCAAAAAGATGCGTTAATTCTAGAATTCATGAAATCTACAGTCCAAAATCATCTTTATGGGATGATTCCTAAAATTTTTAATCAAGATGAATGAAATCCATGTATTGATATTCATAGGTTTATGAATCCAACACCATCAAGTTCAGATTTGAGAGAGTGATCAAGAGAAATCAAGAGAGAGAAACCAAATTTATTAATTTCTTAAGATTTTATGTTAAAACCATGAACCACATGCATGAATCATCTAAGAGAGGATGAGAGACCATAAAAAATTACCTCGGATTCCAAGAGAATCACTAAATAGAGTTTTGGATAAAAATTGGATCATTTCAGAAGAGAATTGGGAATTAAATAATGAAATCAAGTCACTTAAAATTTATTTCATGATCATTATGAAAGTCCTTGATATTACCATTCATTCACCACTAGATCAAAATTTCTAGATTTCATGATCTATGGGATCATGAAAAACCTTATAGTACTAAATTTTATGAATACACAGTCACCAAGAATGGTCTCTAGGACCGCATAGACCTATAAAATCCTCTCCCTACTTCCCTTCAAAATTCATGTTTCCACAAAAAATAAACTCAAAGGTTAATGAACTATTATAGATCCAATAGTACAATCAAAAACCACTTTATAAGTCATTAAATCATCTATACTCTAAAAATTACATTACAATACTCCATATAAATTAATGTAATGGAAAATATAAATGAAACCGAATAACCTGGGTGTTACAATTATCTCTAGCATATGAATTTTTGTTCTAAAAAAGTCACTAAGTAGTCTCTTCATAAATTAGCCCCAGCCACTAATACCATATCATGAACTTGTTGGGGTAGAACCACACCACAAATCTCACATAATCACTCCTCTAAACACCATGAATAATAGAAATCATAAGCCCCCTAACACTCCTTTAATTAGATATTATCCAGTGAACCTGATGTACTAGAAGTGAGGATGTTCACACACCCTACTCACCACAAAAAGTATCAAACAACGTACACATACTACATACATGTCAACAAAATTATTCAAGATAACTGAAATAAAATAAAACAAGAAAGTAACACTTTGGTTTTACATGGTTCAGAAAATTATGTCCTATATCAATGGGAGAACACTACTTCCATATTTTATTAACCGAACGATAAAATGTTTTACACTCACAATCAATAATTACAACTAATATCATACTAATTTTAATCATATTCAAAACTCATGTGTATAAGTGGTTACACCCCACTTTTATTGTGGGTTATATCTAGTTATCTAGTTTCACCTCCATCTAATATTCATAGATGCCCCGCCATTTAAACCTTTCAACCTCCAATCTACTATAACATTTGGCACCTGACTATTGATGTTAGAGAAAATTTAAAGTTTACCATAATTAGTAACTTACATTCACACTATCCATTGAATTGGCCATGGACTAATACAGATTCATCGATCAATGCATGATTTGATCAACCTTTCCACTACTGAAGATCATTCACGACCACTACACTGATCATCAGGCTGAACTTTCATTAATACTTTCTTCTTCCAGGAGACTATATTTGATAAAATGAAATAGACTTCACATCCTAAAAATATCACACTTGAAGAATACTTTAGGGAACCTTAGGAAACTATCCAACACTTTATAATATACTCCCACTTTCCCAGTAGTTTCTCCTCCTCCATCCATTCTCCTAAGTACCACTAAGGTACAATGTTGCCTAATACTTTCTAGGACTAACACTTTGGTTAACATATATATTTTATTTTTCTTCCCATATAACTTATATATCTAAAACTCATTTTATTTTTATAAATATTGAATGAAATGATATTTTAGGGAAATGTACTTCATCTGTGCATGAAAAACTAGATTTTGATCCTCGTGAATTTCAATCTGACTATCGTAGAATAACAAGACATCTTCCAACTTCCTTTTGTGTTCCTACAATAGGTGCAACAAACCTATTAGTTCTTTACCTAATACCATTTCTTCAACATATTCTACTTGTATGTGGATAAAGGTACCATTGGATACAATATTGACATCCAAATCATTATCGTTCCTCCATATGTGAACTCACAATTGGTTGTACTCTTTCGAGTTATTGAATCTCCCATAAAGTACATATCAATATGACCCTACAACATATCATTTATTTCTAATCATAAGGATATATTATTCATTAATTTGAGATTTAAAATGATCTATTTCATGGATTCCCAAAGTTCTTTCCCTGGATTATACATGAAACATCTAACAATTCCAACTGCATATGCAATTTCTTAGCGAGTGCATGCCATAACACACATCATACTTTCCAATACTAATGAAAACAATACCTTTCCCATAATTTTTTCCTCATCTTCCATTTTTGATTCCATATCATTGGAAATGTTTAATTTTTGAAAAGATAGGTTGAGACTAGATTTAATCTAGATATACCAAACCTCTCAATAATCTTCCAAACTTAATCCCTCCAAGACAATACCAAACATCTGGATTTCCTATCTCACTCAATCATCATCCAAAAAATCTTCTTATATTCCCTAAAATCATTCATATAAAAGCTTCCAAACAACTCCTACAACTACTTAATCCTTATAATTTCCTAACCCACCAGTATCATATCATCCACGTACAAGAGAAACAATATTAAACTTCCATCTTCAAAAGTCTTCTGGTAGAAATAATGGTGTATATTTCTTTGCATGGAACTTTTTTTCTTACATAAATATACGAAACTTATGATTATATTATCTTGGTTATTGTTTTAATCCATATAAACTTATATTATATATGAAAACCAAGTTCTTATTCCATTGATCCATGAAACACACTGATTTCTTTATGTAAATTTCATCCTCTAAATATCTATGGAGAAATTCCATTTTTACATCCATTTTCTATAGGTAAATATCATTAGATGAAACCATTCTTATCCCTATTTGGATGGTGGTGTGTTTTACTACCAGTGAAAATTACTTAGATAAATCAATCCCTTCTTCCTACATGAACACTTTCACCACTAGCCATGCCATGTACCACTTCTTTCTATTAGCTTCTTCCTTTTACTAGAAGACTCACTTGTTTAAAATTTCCTTCACTCCTAATGGTAAAATAGTTATCTCCCAAGTATTATTTACATGTAGATAATCTAACTCATCCTTCATCAATAAATCCTATTTTCCAGAATCATTGATATTTTCTATATTTTTTAGGCTCTTGAGTTCCCCTCACTTCATTAGAGGAAAATAATGT
Organism: Viscum album; assembly: GCA_963277665.1. Lineage (NCBI taxonomy): Eukaryota > Viridiplantae > Streptophyta > Magnoliopsida > Santalales > Viscaceae > Viscum > Viscum album. The sequence continues at coordinate 946,283,336 of OY728155.1, read as the reverse complement.
AATTCATGACCATACATATGAACTAGTTTTTTAACTATGGAAGTCATTCATAAATTAACCTATGGTTTTTATTTATCTAGTATTTCTTATTTCGATGCTCTATATTATATGGACCTAATTTATTATTCTCCCACTCAATCATTAGTATCCCTTGAGCTCTTTGGTACATCTTCCATTGGCCTAATATCTATACACTTCTACAAATAAGGCATTTGACAATTATAAAATAAAACTTTGTCAATGCCAAAAAATAAATGACAATCAGAGCATGATTAAAATCCCTAGGATTTTATCCACACTAGAAAAGCACTGATAAATGAACTCTTTATCAGTGCTAAAAAAAGAAATTTTAAAGGATACCTTTATCAATGCTTTTATTTAGTTCTTATAAAGGTACCTTTTATCAGCACTAGAGAAAGCACTGATAAAGGACCCCTTTATTAGCGATTTTAGTGGTACTGATAAAGGGTCCCTTTATGAGCACTAGTACTAGTGATGATAAAGGGACATACTACTATAGCATGCTGTTAAAATTACATCACACTACAATAGTAAAAAAACAGCATAAAAGGTTTCAAATACATAATTTAATTGAAATAAAATTTACAAGACAAATACAAGAAAAAAACTTTATATTATAGACATTTAAAACATTGGTTTGTAAAATTACATGAGTAATTAAAAATCATCACAGACATTCAAAAAAATAAATGTTCCTTTATCATTGGCCCCCAACCCCTAGTCATGCTATTGCTGGACAAACCACCCCAGTTTGAGCAAAAGAATAAACCTGTAAATGAAAACAATTATTATTTTAGTAATACTATAAAGAAATAAATTAAAAATAAAATGTCAATTTTAAAATAAAAACATATACTTTGAGTCATACTGGGAAAAATGTGTATCAAATTGAGTTGTGGTTAATTCTTGCACATCACACTATTTATAATTGTTCTCAAAAGCAGTTCCTCTTGAATTGGCTCTCATTTGTAGTGATAAAAAATTTACTATGGATGGGCGCCAATTTAAGAGGACTTTTATAACACCCCAAGGTTTTACAAATAAATTTATTATAGAATGCATTCAACACCGAGTCTTTTATATTTATAGGAGATAGTTATAACATGGCTGTTAGATATAATTTTTCCACTTTTTTTGTTTGAATTTTGAAAAACTGACATACACGGTTGTGATCATTAAGATATTTAGAGTCTAATAGGATCAAATTACATTTTTGGTGAATAGTAACTTACCCTTATAAATAGTAACTTACCCTTTTGAATAGTAATGTACCCTTTCGAAAAGTAACCACACCCATGTGAGTATAAATAAAATCTAGGAACTATATAAATGAGAGTGAATATTTTAAAAATTAATAATCAAGTGTTCATATTTTTGTGAGTAATAAATATTTAATTAAAAATTTAAATTAATAAATTTATTTAAAATAAAATTTATTTTCATAAAATTTATTACTTATTTTTTTTCCTATAATTTTAGGATAATTTAATAAGACCATAGTTAATTTTTCAGGGTATTATAACATCAGTTTTAGTTTTAAAAACTATATTTTTTGAGTAAATGACGATTTTACTTAAAAATTAAATTTCTCTTATTTAGAAAATTATTTTGATAAAATGGAGTTCATTTTTTATTTATAAACATAAAAAAATGGTTAGGATGAATTTTGGGTATTTTTCAAAAATACTTGAATTTTTGGTGAATAGTGAAATTCGATAATTTATGAAATATGATAAATAAATGAATTTATGCATCATGCTTGAGTCATGGATGATTTAAATGACCATTGGTTTGAACTAACATGAACTTATTACTGTTTCTAGTCATAATATTCAAGACTATTCATAGTATTGAGCCAAAATAATAAAATAATGATTAAAATAATGGAAAAACCCACATCTCCTCCACTATAAAATCCACCCATCACTTCCTCTTCTCTTCATTCCTCTAAAGACTTGTGAATTGTCTAAATTATATTAAAATATCCTCACAATATCACCCCCTTATCCATAATCCCTTGTTCTATTCAAAATACCAAATCCTCTCCCCTAAAGAGGCTCTCAAGGAAGATAAATTCAAGAGGTAAATTCCTCTTTTCATTTCTTTTATTTTCTTTCAAGTTTATTTCTTTATTTTTCTTTCCTCACATAATTTCCTCCAAATGTTATGATAACTCCAGTAACTTATATTCAATGGAATTTTTTATGATAATGGAATAATTCACCATCATATCTCCTTTCTCCTCCTTTTATAATAGAAATGAAAACACCATCTGAGATGTGTTAATTTATCACATTCAAGGACAACAGGTTGTAAAATTCTATTAAGATCTTCAATTAATTTTAATTAAACCATTTTTATGATTGAAACATATAATAATATATTTAATATATCCTATTTAATGTTTTGGAATCACCTTTTTACACATATTATTAATTTATAAAGTAAAATGAGTTCGTGGTGATCGAAAAACCATCAAATTAATCAAAGCATTTATCATTAAAATTTTATCTAACGATTAATCCTCACCCAAAGTAACCTAATGAATTATATGATCATTTAAACTTATTTATGAAAATTAATAACATATAAAATAAATTTTTTAATTCATTTATCATTTTACATTAACTTTCATACAAACAAACCGATCATGGAAACTAATGAAATGATAACTCACAAAGATGATATTGAATATCTTAAACCATAAAAATGATCATAAATGAACTTGATAAAATTATAATAATTAAAATAAATGTATAATTGGTTCTGAATTAAGTTATTAATAAGTATAATTTCATATTCTAGGATCTTAAGTTCAAGAGCAGAACATATTCAGACACAAGTTAAGGGTTATCTACCCGAACCTCTATTTTCATTCGGGTTACTCTTATTATCTACTTACCTTAATGAAATTATTATTTATTATTATGAAATCATCATAAATTCTGTTTTAATGTAATATATATTTTTACCAATCATAATCCTTCTTTATTTTATGGGTATTTACATGTTTTAAAAGGATCTTTAAAAAATTCTTCCCGATGAACAAGCCCGTTTCAAGGGAACTTCTTGAATTCTTACCTAATTTCAAGTACACTCTATAATATATTTTAAGAAACCATTATTTTTATAAAATCAATAATTTTATTATGAAATAAATAATTTAGTTCATTTATAGTGTTATATAAATATTTTTCCAAAAGAAGTCTTCTTTTCAAAGTAAAAGCGTATTTCTCTCATAAATTACACAACAATTTTATTAAAGTATTTACGTCTATTTCGAAACCTATATTTAATTTTATTATTTAATAAGGTTTATCTCTTATGTTTAACATACAATATATTTTATTAAATTTTTTATGATCAGTTTGAGTATGTTTTTGCTATTTTGATACCATTCACCATATTACTCCGAATGGTTAGTATTTATGTTTTATGATTGGGGAAAGTTAGTTACATTTCTTATGTTAGTTTAAATATAAATGCATATGATGTTTATGTTTAAAACCATTAATATAACGAATTAATTGGACTTAGAAAGTGATGGGTGGGGCATACTATATCCCGTCGAGGAATCAGTAGGTCTCATGAGACAAAACAGATATGGACTTGGCCGAGGCCTTTCCCATTTTCAGATATGGTTTTGGTTGAGGCCTTAATAATTTTAAGATGTCTTGGATGAGGCCTTGATGGTATATTTTAGAATTTATGGCATTATGCATTTCCATCATTTTGAAAATTAATAGTCTATGTGATTATTTTACTAGTATAATATCCATGTTTATGTTTTATGAAACTATTTAATAAGTTTTTATTCATACCATATTATGGTCATGCATATTTTTTTAAGGCATGAATTTTAGTTATTCATCATGCCTAGAGTTTATGTTTATATTTTATTTCACTGTATTATTTACCCTTACTGAGAATATGAGCTCACCCCTTTCACATGTTTTATTTTCCCCAAGTTGTGAAGAAGTATATTATGAATGACTTGCAAGGATAATCTAAGAGATTATGCGTGATTCAAAATAAGTTGTTATGTTGTTTTTCCTTTCAATTTGTAATGCTAAACTTATGTATGTATCTTGTTTTCAAAATCTACCAAAAAATTATTTCCTTTGGGATAAGAATTCCTTGTTTATATTCCAAATTAATAAAACAAGGCATCAGATCTAGGAAACTGGGTTGGGTCCTTACAATTGGTATCAGAGGAAGTTTAGTAAAAAACTTGGAAACTAGATTTAGAAAACATAGATTAGGTAAAAAAACCCTAATATAGTCTTTGAGGATAAACATACATGAATATCTTGGAATTTAGATAAGGAATATATTATGTGGATATTTCTAGAAAATACTTCCCTGTATAGATACTGCAAGTGGACGTGGTTCTGAAACATATGTACCTAGGAGTAACAACTATGACAAGGAGTTTCGGGCTTGACCCAAGGTATCCTAGTACATGACAATGGGCCTTATGACACACCAGGTTTGACACTCTTGGGGGATATGCTTAAGATAATTCACATTTTCTTTACAAAACATTATAAAGGAATTAAATGTAAATTTTTCCTCAAGGAAACCATGTGTATGATTAAGAGATTAGATATGGTTTGGATTTCAATTTATACTAAGTATTTTTCTAATTTGAGATTAAAAATTATAATTCATAAACTAATCTAGTGTATGCCATTATTTAGAAATGGTTCATAGTGAAAGGAATGGAAACTTCATGAACACACGTATCCCATGTAGGGATTTCCCTCATACGCAAGATAATGATATTGAATCTAGAGCCACGACTGGTGCTGAGAAACTTATAACTATACTGGGACAAATGAATCAAGTTATGAATAATAACCCTACACATATGGAGCATCCTGATCCACTATGTGAAGGAGAAATGTTAGAACTCTTTATGTGACAACAACCTCTATCATTCAATGGGACTATAAACCCATTTGTAGCGGAGTAGTGGATAAGTTCTTTAAAGAAGATATTTCTAAATTTCAGATGTAACAAAAGAGATAAGGTTTTCATAATGGTTTATTATTTATTAGGAGATGTAGATCAGTGGTGTTCGTTAATTCAAAACACAAAGGAGGAGAAAGAAATAGAAGAAATGGAATGGATGGATTTCAAGAAAATTATCCTAGAATAATATTTTCCTCATGAATAGTGAGTGGATATGGAGAGGAAATTCTTGAGTCTCATATAGAAAGAGGATGAAAATGTTGAAAAGTATGAATCCAACTTTACAAGGTTAGCAGGGCATGCTATAGACTATATATGTAATCCAAGGAGTAATATTGATAAATTATTTGATGGTTTAAAACCATTCCTCTGAAGGCAACTGGTCTCCCAATGTTTATCATCATACGAAGACATTGTCTAAAGTGCTATCAGGAAAAAGAAATAATTATATAAGTCTTATGACTTTAAGGGGAAACAAGATAAGAAGAGGCTGGAAGAGGATAGAATGGATAAAAGGAAGAATAAAAAGGTGAATTTTTCAACATGCGATACTTTTGGAAGGAAACACCCTAATGACTACTTAAAAGTAAAAGGCGTGTGCTATAAGTATGGACAGAAAGGCCATCATGCTGGTGATTATAAGGTAAATAATGAAGATATCAATTTTCAATGATATAATTGCAGGGAGATGGGGGCACTATGCTAATGATTTTATAAAGCATTAAAAAATGGACCTTAGAAAAGGACAAGGGAGTAAGGCCAAGTTTATGTTGTCACAACTGTTGAGGTTGAAGTTCTTAATGATATGGTGGCAGATAATTTAATTGTTTCCTCAAACTTAGACAACGCTTTATTTGATTCTGGATCATCGAATTCTTTTATATCTTCCCAGTTTTCTAAGAAAATTAGATATTTCGAATTTTATTTAATAAAGGAGTTGTTATTAAAAACTCCTAAGGGAAGTATCATTGAAACAAAGACGTGTCAGGAAGTCCCCATTATGGAATATGAACGTGATTTATCTGTTGATTTTATCATCATACCCATGATTGAATTTTATGTAATCCTTGGTATGTATTGGATTTCAAATTATGATGAAAAAATATATTGCAATAATAAAAAAGTTATAATTTTTGAGAATGGTGTAGAATTGTAACACCCCAAGCTTCTACGATACGCTTCTCTTTGAATAACGCAATAACGTGTGTTGTACGCAACATCGAGTTCTAACACACCACAACCAATCAAACTAGCCGTTATGAATAGTAATACCCAATTTTTGAAATTTATAAATTTTATTTTTCAAAATGGACTTCATTTTTGGATTTGGAATATCGAAATTAGCCTAGGTTTAATTTTTGGTATTTTTCTGAAAAACTTCATTTTTTGATGAATAGTGAAACCACTAAGTGGTAGTTAAAAAAACTGATTTTTTCATAAAACTTAATTTTACCGCTTTTGTGAGTGGAATTTCGAAAATCTGAGAAACACAGTTAATATCAAGGAGTAAAATGTGGTTCAATGAGATGAAAATAATTTTTGGTGAATAGTAACTTTTTACTTTTATTTACCACTGTTAAAAGTAAATAGGGTAATTAAGGGTAAAAATGATATTAATATTACCCTAACACATGTCATAATTCTATTGGAAAAGTGTATATCAACCAAAAACAACCTTATGAATAAAATATTGTCATTTAGGTCCACTTGGATTAGATTAGGACATTTATTATTATTTAATTCAAAGAAGAGTTAAAAGAGTTAAAATCAAGATTTATTTACTAAAACAGTTTTAATATAGGGTTACACAAAAGATAAATTCGATTATAAATATTCATTAGAAATATAAAAAGATTTACTACATAATGATATTTTATTTATAATTTTTATACATTAAATAATTTAATTTATTTATGACACAATGATGATGCAGTAATTATTATAATAGTGAAAAATTGAAATAATTGATATTATAAATACCAAAATAAATATAATTTGAGACTTTTTATTAATTAAACTAATTTTCTAGGTTAATATGACATTTTAATATTGATTTAATTAACTTTTTTAGAAGTAATAATTTTGTTATGATTTTCAAAAAAACAAATTTTCCAAATAGTGTCAAAATTGACATAAAAGAGTTTTTAAAACAAATATTATATTATTAATTGATATTCAATTCCTAAAAATTTAAGGTTCATCCAAGAGACTTATATAATGATAGGTGTATCATTAATGGACCACTTGGTGGTCTCTTTGAGGTATATAGTATGTTTATTAACTATATAATATAAAAATACAAAGTGACGTGGTAAGTGTCAAACTAATTAACTGAGAGTTAAAAATAAACGATAAGGTTAATATAATGACCCAAACCTGTCTAAATTCTATTGGTTGAGTGGTTTTAGAACCATACCCACCTTAACCTTTAAATAATCCACTTTGGAGCCATTAGAAACCGAATATAAATTTATTATAAAATAATATTTCTAGCTTTTCCAAAGGTGCCCCTTACCCCTCTTATAAAATGGCACTCCCCCTTCTCATTAATTCACACCTTCAAAGCCATTTGGATCGGAAAAACTCTTCCCAAATACTCTCTAAACTTCCCTAAATTCATCCTAGAGGCCTTCCTTTAGTCAGAAAGCCAGCCTAAGGATCCCTTTTGATCAAATCAAAAGGAAGAACCCGAAGAAGAGGTAATGTTTTCACCACCCTCTTTCAAGTTCCTTTCTTCTTCAACTTCTTCTTTTTTTCCCATTCTAAAATAATAAATCCAGTATCTTTTATATACCGTGATGTTATTATAAATATGTTACAACCATATTCAGTATTCTATCCATCCCTTGAATAACATGTCACCATACGTGCGTACGTACGACTTACCGTCTCCACATCATGGTGTAATTGTTATTCAATAAATTATTATTTGGATGGGTATAATAATGATGTGTAATTCATGTAAATAATAAATATAACATGATAATGATTCTTTATATATGATATACCATCCAATTATTTATTATTGTAATATCAAAATAATGATATTATCGCTCGTGCGTACGTACAGACTACCGTCTCCACGAACGCGATGAGATTCATTCTATATCGTATCCATTCAAGTCTAATTCTCATTTGATGATTAATAATAGTATCTAAGGACTTGATATAATTCTGGATTTGATTAAGATAAAACCTATCCATGAAAAACACGTCTTATGTAACAAAACATATAAAAGAAAACGATTAAGTTAACACCCGAAACAATGATAATACTAAGATATTATTAACAAATCAATGTTAAAAGATCATATATGATATCATATTAATGTATATGATTCTTGTATAATTTAATAACAATTATTTCACCATTATACAGGATTTTAACCTACCCCAACCAAGGAAAAGTACAAGGTAAGGGTTTATTTCGCAATCTCTTCATTATCCGAGGTTGTTTATACGTAATAATATACCGGGACTTCTTTATCATCCACATCCATGTTTCTTAAAAATGTATTTCAAAACATTTTTAATATTTAATATAATATGGGTTAAAGTCATTTATAACCTTGTTGACTTTTATAAGTGGTTTATAAAGGAATCTTTCCGTCATTTTCCAAACAAGTTCCTTTTTAACCTTTTCGACAGAATTAAGGTAAGAATGTTTTTTTAACTTATACGGAGGGTGCATCTATTTTCTGCCATTATAAAATCATCGAAGCTTCCCTTACAAGCTTATAATAATATTTTCAAAGAAAATGTTTTATTTTATAAATATATGACTCTTAAATGATTTAAAAAAAGAGATATTTTTCTAAAAAGAGTTTTGATTTCATCTATGTCAACATCCTTTGATGGATTTTACGCTTATTTGAAGTTGATTTATTATGATTCAAAAATTCTATATTGTATTGAAGGTTTTGTGATATGTTTTACTGTGGATGTGTTATTTTTATACCATTCATGGTTTATGGATGAAGTATTTACATTTCTTATGCTAGTTTTAATACGAATGTTTATGTTATGTTTAAACCTTTTCATATGGGAATGCATTGGACTTAATATGTGACGGGTGGAGCCCACTATAGCTCCTCGATGCATCAGTAGGTTTCATGAGACAAACTAGTGTCTTGGAACAAGGCCTTGAAAAAATATTATTTGTAGTCTTGGCACGAGGCCTTGACTATGTGGTTATGATAGTCTGGCATTATGCATTCCATCATTATGAAAGTGGTTATTGATATTGCATGTGAATATTCGATTAATAGAATATCCATGTGAATAATTAAATGGAATTATTTCATTTTATTTTTTCCATACTATGTTGAAGTTCAAGTTTAAAAGGATTTTGTTTTAGTTATACATTTCCTTAAATGTTTATTCTTATTTATGAAAGTTTTCGCTATATTGTTATCCTTACTGGGCATTTGAGCTCACCCCTTTTCTATGTTTTATTTTTCCCAAGATGTGAAGAAGTAAATTATGAATGACCTGGAGGGATAGTATAAGGGGATAAGATTATGGACTATGGAGAATATGTTATTGTAGTTTTAATTTTTATGATGTAATGTAAAACTTTATGTATATATCTAGTTATTCAAAGGCTACTAAACTAATTTTTCTTTCGAGATTTGATCTTTCTTGTGATCATACCAATGTTATGTAATAATGCACTGACTCTGGGTAACTGGGGTCGGGGCGTTACAAGAATCCCTTATCTTTAGAGCAGAAACATCACCATCTGATTCTATCTAGATCCACCCTCAGTATCTCTACTGAATTCAATTCTTGGGGAGGATGAGAACTCGATATCTATGAGTAAGGAATGAAATGTTCAAATTGAGGATATACTTATTGTTCAAGAATATATTTATGTTTTTCCAGAGGATTTACCTAGAAATCCTCCAAGTCGCAAAGTTGAGTTCTCAATTGATTTAGTTCCGGGTTCAAGACCTATATAAAAGACTCCCTATAGAATTTCCACTATGGAATTAGTAGAACTGAATAAAAAACAAGTGTAATTGAGTGATAAAAGATTTATTATCCCTAATGTTTCTTCATGTGGAGTGACTATTCTTTTCATTAAGAAGAAATATGGATCTATGAGGTTGTGCATTGACTATAGAGAGATCAATTCTATAACAATAACGAACAAGTACCCTATACCTCACATTGATGATTTATTTGGTCAACTTCATGGAGCCCAATATTTTTCAAATATTGACCTTTAATCTGGATATCATCAGTTGCATGTGAAGATGGAAGATATTCCAAAGACAATATTTAGAACTAGTTATGGGCATTATGAGTTTACAATAATGTATTTGGGACTCATGCACCCTATGTTTTAATGGATATAATGAATAGGATTTTCAAGGAATATATTGATAACTTTGTTGTGGTATTTATTGATGATATCTTGGTATACTACAAAAGCTACAAAGATTATGAAAACCACTTGCGCATTATTCTGAAGACTCTTAGAAGAAATGAATTATATGGGAAGCTTAGCAAGTGTGAATTTTGGCTTCAATAAATTTGTTTTCTTAACCATATTGTCTCTAAGGATGGAATATCAATTGATCCTATGAAGACAAATGCTTTTCAAGAATGGCCTACACCAATGAACATAACCGAGGTATGTAGTGTTTTTGGTTTAACACGTTATTATTGGAATTTCATATAGAACAGTGACCGATTATCCAACCCGTTAACCAAGATTACTTGTAAATGGGTTAAGTTCATATGGAAAATAGAATGTAAGGAATGTTTCAAATAATTAAAGAGGAGATTAGTGAATGCTCTTATCCTAACTCTACTATCTGAAATGATGGGTTTGTGATCTATAGTGATGCATCAAAGAAAGGACTTGGCCGTGTCATTATGCAGAATGATAGAGTTATTGACTATGCATCAAGGTAGTTAAAAATTCACAAATAGAACTATCCTACTCATGATCTTGAGTTAGCGGCTTTAGTATTTTATCTAAAGATATAGAGACATTATCTCTATGGTGAAATATGTGAGATACATACTGATCACAAGAGCTTAAAATGCATCTTCTCAAAAAAAGAACTCAACATGAGGCAAAGGTTATGGCTTGAACTACTCAAGGATTATGATTGTTCCATACACTAACACCCAATAAAGGAAAATAAGTTAGCTTATGCATTGATCAAGAAGGATCATAGAGTTTTAAACAAAATGAGGATTGAAAGGGATTCTGTATTCATGGATCTAGTAAGGATGGACATGGGAATTATCAAAGGAGGTGAAACATAATTACTTTTTCAATTGATTTCCCAACCATATTTATTGTAAAGAATTAAAATTTCTCAACCTAATAACAAGAATCTTTAAAAGAAGATTAATGCTGTGAATGATGGGAAGTTGCAATACTTCGTATATGAAGATGGAATTATAAAGTTTGGTAAGAGGCTTTGTGTTTCAGCTATACCTAAACTAAAAAGGGAGTTATTGGATGATGCATATAGTTTGAATTTCTCTATACATCCTAGTAGCACTAAGATGTATAGAGATTTGAAGGAACATTTCTGGTGGGATAACATGAAGATGTAAATTGCAGATTATGTATCAAGATGTTTAGTCTGTCAATAAGTGAAGGTCGAATGAAAACATCCTAGAGGAGTCATGAAACCTATACATATTCTTAAATGGAAATAGGATGACATCAACATAGATTTTGTCACTAGATTACCCAAAACACCAGGAAATAATGATGCAATATGAGTAATTGTTGATCAACTTACCAAATGTGCACACTTCCTTGCTCTAAGGGAGGATTTTCCACTGGAGTGCCCTATAAGACTCTATATAAACAAAGTTGTGAAACTTCATGGAGAATAACTTTCAATTGTTTCTGATTGTGATCTATGATTTATATGAAAATTCTGGAAAATTATTCAGAAAGCTTTGGAAATTGAGCTTCGTTTGAGTACTTCTTATCACCCCCAAACTGACGAGCAGTCAGAAAGGACAATCCAAACTTTAGAATACATGTTGAGATCATGATCACATGATTCTAAAGGTATGTGAGATCAGTATTTACCTTTGGTGGACTTTTCCTACAATAATAGTTTCTATTCTAGCATTCAAATGGCACCATATGAAGCATTTTATGGAAAGAAATTTCGTACACCAACATGTTGGGATGAAGTCGGTTAAAGGAAGCTTGTGGGTTCAGAGCTCGTGGAGGAAAAAACAGAAAATATAATGACTATTCAAACCCATATTAAAGTATTTCAAAGTAGGAAAATGAGATGTACTGATAATCGAAGAAGTGTATTTGAAATTTAAAGAGGGGGATCACGTTTTTTTGAAAGTATCTCCATGGAAGGGTGTTATAATATTTTGGAAGAAAGGAAAAATGAGCCCCAAATATATAATCCATTTTGAAATTATAGAGAGAATTGGAGCTATGGAATATCATTTGGAAATTTCTCCTAGCCTGTCTAAAGTACACAATGTCTTCCATGTCTCATTGTTGAGAAAGTACAAGCCATAACTAGTGCATATCCTCACTTCTAAAGGTACAAAATTGGAACCCGAATTATCTTATTGTGAAGACACTATCCAGATTCTGAACACTAAAGAAAAGGTGTTGAAGAATCAAATGAATCATCTGGTAAATGTACTTTTTAAAAATCATAAAATTGAAGAGTTAATTTAGGATCATGAGGAACTTATGATGATGACCTACCCAAATCTTTTTATGAGGCAACATTCTGGTAATTTTGAGGACAAAATTTTTATAAGGGGGAAAGAATGTAACACCCCAAGGTTTTACAAATATATTTATTATAGAATGAATTAAATAAGGAGTCTTTGATATTTATAGGAGATAGTTATAACCTGGCCGTTAGATATAATTTTTCTGCTTCTGCGGTTTGAATTTTGAAAAACTGACACACACGGTTACGATCAGTAAGATATTTATAGTCTAATAGGATCAACGTACATCTTTGGTGAATAGTAACTTAACCTTATGAATAGTAACTTACCCTTATGAATATTAATATACCCTTTCAAATAGTAACATCACCCCTGTGAGTATAAATAAAATCTAGGCACCATATAAACGAGAGTGAATATTTTAAAAATTAATAATTAAGTGTTGATATTTTTGTGAGTAATAAATATTAAATTACAATTTTAATTTAATAAATTTATTTAAAATAAAATTAATTTTCATAAAATGTATTCATAAATAAATATTTTATTTTCCTATAATTTTAGGATAATTTAATAAGACCTTAGTTAATTTTTCAAGTTATTATAAAATCAGTTTTAGTTTTAAAAACTATATTTTTCGAGTAAATGTTGATTTTACTTAAAAATTAAACTTCTCTTATTTAGAAAATTATTTTTATAAAAATTAGTTCATTTTTTAAGTCTACCCACCAAAAAATGGTTAGGGTGAATTTTTGGTATTTTTCCGAAATATTTGAATTTTTGGTGAATAGTGAAATTCAATAATTTAGGAAATATGATAAATAAATGATTTTTTTGCATCATGATTGAGACGTGGATGATGTAAATGACCATTGTTTCGAAATAAAATGAACTTATTACTATTTTTAATCACAAGAATCAAGAATATTCATATTATTGATCCAAAATAATAAAATAATGATTAAAATAATGGAAAAACCCTCCTCTCCTCCACTATAAAAGCTACCCATCACCCCCTCTTCTCTTCACTCTTCTCAAGCCTTGTGCCATGTCTAAATTCTGATAAAATATCATATAAATAACCTCCCAATGTCCAATATCCCTTGGTATTTTCAAAATATCAAATCCTATCCCCTAAAGAGGCTCTCAAGGAAGATAAATTCAAGAGGTAAATTCCACTTTTCATTTATTTTATTTTCTTTTGTTTCTTTTTATTTCCTCACATAATTTCCTATAAATGTTATGATAACTATAGTACCTTAAATTTACTTTAATATTTTTATGATAGTGGAATAATTCATTATCATTTATGCTTTCTTCTCCTTTTATACTAGAAATAAAAACACCATCTGAGATGTGTTAATTTATCACATTCAAGGATGACGGGTTTTCAACTTCTATTATCGTATTCAATTATGGTCATGAAAACATTTTTATGGTAAAAATATCATAATATATGTAATATATCCTATTTAATGTTATGGAATCATTTTTTTATGCATGGTATTAATTCATAAAATAAAATGAGTTTGTGGTAATCGAAAAACCACCAAATTAATCCAGGCGTTTATCATTAAAAGTTTATCTAATGATTCATCCTAAACCAAAGTAACCAAATGAATTATATGATCATTTAAAATTATATATGAACATTAATAACATGTAATATCAATTCTGTAATTCAATTCTCCGATAACTTCCATATAAATGAACCGATCATGGAAACTAATGAAATGAGCACTCACAAATGATGATATTTGATCTCTTAACCCATAAAAACGATCATAAATGAACTTTATAAAATTATAATAAATAAAATAAATGTCTAATAATTTATGAATTATGTTATTAATAAGTCTAATTTTATATTCCAGGACCTTAAGTTCAATATTGGAACATATTCAGACATAAGGTAAGGGATTTCTACCCGAACCTACATTTTTATTTAGGTTACTCTTATTATCTTCTTACCTTAATGAAATTATTATATATTATTATGTACTCATCATAAATTATGTGTTAATTTCCTATATATATGTACTAATAAAAATCCATCTTTATTTTTATGGTGAGTTACATGTTTTAAAAGGATCTTTCAAAAATTCTTCTTGATAAACAGGTCCGTTTCAAGGGAACTTCTCAAATTCTTACTTAATTTCAAGTACACTATATAATCTATTTTAAGAAACCACTATTTTTATAAAATCACTTATTTTATTATTAAATAACTAACTTATTTTATTTCTGGTTTTATATTAATATTTTTCCAAAATTACTCTTATTTTCAAAGTAAAAGCTTATTTCTCTCATGAATTACATGATGATTTTATTAGAGTATTTACGTCTATTTCGACACCTCTATTGTATTTTATTATTTAATGAGGTTTACATATTATTTTTAACATCCAACATATTTTATTAAATAGTTTATGATCATTTTGAAAATGGATTTTGTATTTTGATACTATTCACCATATTACTTTGAATGGTTAATATTTATGTTTTATGATTAAAGAAAGTTAGTTACATTACATATATTAGTTTAAATATGAATGTATGTGATGTTTATATTTAAAAACATTAAAATGAGGAATTAATTGGACTTATAAAGTGATGGGTGGGGCCTTCTATATCCCCTTGATGCATAGGTAGGTGTCATGAGATAAAACAGATATGAACTTGGTTGAGGCCATTTCAATTTTTAGATATGAATTTGGCCGAGGCCTTAATAATTTTTAGATGTCTTGCCTGAGGCCTTGATGGTATATTTTAGAATGTATAAAATTATTCATTTCTATCAGTATAAAAATTGATAGTCCATGTGATTATTTGACTATTATAATATCCATGGTTATGTTTTATGGAATTATTTAATCAGTTTTTATTCCTGCCATATTATGATCATGTATATTTTTTAAAGGTATGCATTTTAATTATTCATCATGCCTATAGTTTATGTTTATATTTTATTCCGCTATATTATTTACCCTTTCTAAGCATCTGATCTCACCCCTTTCACATGTTTTATTTTCTCCAGGTTATGAAGAAGTATATTATGAATGCATTGTAAGGATAATCTAGGAGATTATTTTTGATTCAAAAGAATTTGTTATGTTGTTTTTCCTTTAAATTTTTAATGTTAAACTTATATATGTATCTTATTTTTCAAAGATACTAAACTATTTTTTCCTTCATGATAAAAATTCCCTGTTTATATTCCAAAGTAATAAAATAAGGCACTAGCTCTGGGAAACTGAGGTTGGGTCCTTACAACTTTCTTTTTAAGAAAAATCCTTAAATTTTCATACAATTTATTTTTCTTCTTTAAGAATTATCTCTGTGAAAATTAACTAAATAAGTATAGGATAAAAATGATAAGGAAATTAATTAAGTAATAGTAGATAAATTGTTAAGAAAACAATCTAAGCTTGTTTTATTAGTTTTAGTGATGTGATGCACATTTTAAACTAAAATGACACTTATATATTGAAAACATGTACTTCGAGTCATACCGACCACATCGTATGTCAGATTTATGTTCGGTTAATTTATATATCTCAAAAATGAACTATGAACCATTTTCTAAAGTTTGAAAACAATTCAATTTCATTTGCTTAGTTTTGGCTACTGATGTGCATTTTTAACAAAAATGACACCTTTATATTGAGAACACACACTTTGAGTCATATTGGTCACATCTTGTGTGGGATTGATTCGAGGTAAATTATTACACGTCACAAATTAATTATGTATCATTTTTATGAAGTTTGAAAATATCCCGAGATCGTTTGCTCAATTTTGGCTATTTGTTGTTCGTTTCGAACTAAAATGGAACTTTTGTATTGAAAACACACACTTCATGTCATATCAACCACATCGTGCATCAGATTGATGCGAAGTCAATTATTACACTTGAAAAACGAATTATGGATCATTTTCCTAAATTTTAAAAATAATCTAAGCTTATTTTCTCAGTTTTGGATATTTGATGTGTGTTTTAAACTAAAATGTCATTTTTGTATTAAAAACATGTATTTAGATTCATATCGACTACATTGTGTGTCATATTTATTTGTTATCAATTACTACATGTGAAAAATTAATTATGGATAATTTTAATAAAGTTTAAAAACAATCCGATCTAGTTTTCTTATTTTAGCTATTTAATGTGTGTTTTAAACTAAAAGGGAACTTTTGTATTGAAAACTTGAACTTTGATTCATATCGATCACATCATATATAGGATTAATGTGAGTTCAATTAATACACATTAAAAATTAATTATGGACCATTTTACTAGTGTTTAAAAATAATACAAGCTCATTTTATTAGCTTTGTCTATTTAATGAGTGTTTAAACTAAAATGACACTTTTGTATTGAAAACGCACACTTTTAGTCATACCGAGCACCTCAGGTTTCATATTGATGTTTGATCAATCCTATAGGTCACAAATGAATTATGGACCATTTTCCAAAATTTTGAAAATAATCAAAACCCATTTTCTTCATTTTTGATATGTTATGCATTTTAAACACAAATGATAGTTTTATATTTAAAACAAGAACTTTGAGTCATATCAACCACATCGTGTGTCAGATTAGCATAAGCTCAATTCATACACATCAAAATTGAATTATGGATCATTTTACAAAATTTTTAAATCAATATGATCTCATTTTATTAGTTTTGATCATTTTACACGTGTTTTAAATTAAAATGGAACTTTTATATTAAAAACACATACTTAGAGTCATATCGACCACATTAGGTTTCATATTGACATGCACTCAATTATTATACATAAAAAATATATTATGGATCTTTTTAATAAGGTTTGAAAACAATCCAAGATAGTTTACTTAGTTGTGACTATGCGATGTGCGTTTTAATCTAAAATGACACTTTTATATTGAAAACACACACATAGAGTCATATCAACTAGACCAGGTGTTGGATTTATGTGAGTTCAATTAATACACATCAAAAATTAATTATGGATAATTTTACTAAAGTTAAAAAACAACCTGATCTCATTTTTTTGTTTTTGGATGTGAGGGGAATTTTAAACTAAAATGACACTAATTTTGAAAACATGCACTTGATTCATAATGAACACAACATATTAAAGTATGGTCAATTAATAAACATAATTTTTTTATTATGGATCATTTTACTAAAGTTTGAAAACAATATGAACTCATTTTCTCAGTTTTGGATATGTGATTCACATTTTAAACTAAAATTACACTTCTATATTGAAAACACGCACTTTGAGTGATATCAAATACATTGTCTATCAAAATTATGTACAGTTGATTCCTAAATGTTAAACCTGAATTATGGATCACTATCCTAAAGTTTGAAAACAATCCAAGATCATTTTATTGATTTTGGTTTTGTGATGCACATTTTAAACTAAAATGACACTTTTATATTTTAAACACATACTCAGAGTCATACCAACAACATCATGTGTCTGATTGTTGTAAGAGATATTAATACACATGAAATTTGAATTATGGATCGTTTGACTAAATTTTGAAATCAACCTGAGATCATTTTCTTCATTTTGTCAATGAAATATATTTTTTAAACTAAAATGATTGTTATATTAAAAATATGAACTTTGAGTCATACCAACCACATCATCTATCTTATTGATCTGAGGTAAATTTGTAAACATGAAAAATGAATTATGGATTATTTTCCAAAAGTTTGAAAACAATCCAAGATTTGTTTCTTAATTTTGGAGATGTGACATGAATTTTAAACTAGAATGACACGTTTCTGTTTGAAACATGCACTTATAGTCATATTGAGAAAATTATGTCTCAGATTAATGTGTAGCTGATTCATACATGTAAAAAATTAATTATGGATCATTGTCGTAAATTTAAAAAACAATCCAATCTAATTTTCTGAATTTTAGAAATTTGATGCGTGTTTTAAACTAAAATGACAAGTTTGTATTGAAAATATGTACTTTGATTCATACCGACCATATAGGGTGTCAGATTTATGTGCATTCAATTCATACATTAGAAAAATGAATTATGGATTTTTTTCCTAATGTTTGAAAACATCCAGACATCGGTTTCTTGGTTTTGGCTCCGTGTCACGCATTTTAAACTAAAATGACACTTTTATATTGAAAACATGTACTTCGGGTCATAGCAACCACATCATGTGTCATATTTTCATGCGGTGAATTTTTACACATGAAATATGGATTATAGACCATTTTAATAAATTTTTAAAATAATATGAGTTTGTTTATTTAGTTTTGATGACGTGAAATGTGTTTCAAACTAAAATGATACTTTTATATTAAAAGCACACACTTAGTGTCATACCGACCACATCATGTGTTATATTGATGTAAGGTGAATTCCCACACAAAAAAGACTTACAGATCATTTTAATAATGTATGAAGACAATCTATACTTTTTTTCTTTTTTTAAGCACGTGACGTGTGTTTTGAACTAACGTGTAAATTTTAAAAAATAATTATTAGACACAAATGAGAAGAAAATTAACTAAAAAAAGTAGATAAAATGATGATAAAATTATCTAAATAATTATTAGGAAGTCACATGTTCATGACATATATATACATTCAAACACCATGTATTTTTTTCATTTGTTTCTAAACAAATCGATTTCCTCCATTATAATTCTCCTTGATAAATAGACCAAAAATAATATGTAATCATTTTGATATGAATGCTTCACAACCCAAAATATATTTCTATGGTCATATCCCATACTAGATCACAAAAACAATATGTAATTACCGTAATTTTATGTCATCAGACATTTAAACACCATGTACACTACCCACTCATCTATAAAAAATTTACTTATTCTTTTGAGTATGTATATTGTTATAAATATTGGTAGTATTGAGAAAATATAGACACACAAATGTCTAAGAAATATTTTTAATGAAATTGTAATTAAATTCAAAAATTACCAGTTTGGGAATGCTAGTATTTTGATGGTATATGACATCTTTCATAAATTTTAAAACATAATATCCATAATCATTGTTGTTATCATGCTTAGGACACTGTAGAAACATTGAAAAAAATAAGTAAATTGTTTTGAAATATGTTTTGATATTCAAGTATTTCTACATATACCTTAATTTGTTTCTATTTTAAGTAATCTATAGGTTTTTTTTTTCATTGACTAAAATCATACCATGATTTATCCTATTTTTAGTGATCACCATATCATAAAAAAATTATTTTTAAAACACAAATTGAAGCATATAATTTTAATTATAAAATATTAATTGCAGTGCATTAAAAATTAATAATACACATCATGTGTGGTCAGTTTGTTGGAAATCCATGCATTGGATCCAAAAAATAAATATTTAGGGTATCCAGATTGATTTTGATTAGTATCTAGTGCTTCCTAATAAAAAAACAAATAAGTAATGGAAAAAATAAAAATATATTTTATACGATTAGATTAAAGAGTTTTTTCTATGTATTATAGGCATAAAAAAGAGTCCATCATTTCTTATTTTGTTCTCAAATGCCTCATTTGGCTCATATTTTTTACTATCAATTTCTTTCAACTCCATTGAAATTTCACCCATAAAAATGATATAGGGATTAATGAATCCAAAAAAATTCTTCATAGGGTTTTCCCTTTATATAGTAGTAAAATAAATGCCTATATAAAATATGAATAGTTATTAACTTTAATAAATATATTAGAACATTTTTTAGAAAGACATATTATGAAAATGTACCTTATGTATGTAGTCACAATCTAGAATCCCAATTATTAAAACTTGAGAATCTCATTTATACTCTTAATACCAACCACATATATAATGAAAATTAAAAATATTTCTTCCTCATATGAAATAAAGGACACATCTCCATTTTGAATGTGGTGTCTATGTGAAGTTGTAATGATAATATATGTTGCAGTGGAACTGGTCTAGAGAAGGTACCCCTGAAAGGTATTTTTTGTTTTCTTGGCCGATTCAGTAGATTTTACTAATATGACCTTCCATTTCCCTATAGTTTTACCAATATGTAATACCATACCTCACTTTAGAACTTTTATTATCAACTATTATAGGTTTTTCATTTGAAAAAATTTGTTAATGGAATTCCTCATATATCTTTATAAGATTATATGGTAATGATATAAGTTTTAAAATAGAATCATTGAACATTGTAATATCCAAATGATCAAGTGGAATAAGAAGCTTAGTGATAAGATATTGATCTACTTCAATCCCCACTCTCATGTGATATTTTGGGAGTTCTTTGTTTTATAGCATGTCTCCCGGGATATTATACATCGTACCCCTCACAAAAAGGCGGTGCATGTGTGTTGATATATAGAAATCAAATAAAACTTTACCCTATATAATTTTAGTAATATAAAGTTATCATAAGTTATTTGATTCATATTTAGGAAAAAGAGTAATGAAAAAATTGATTACCTTGGGTAAGGTATGCAGTTAAGGGGAATGACTAGCCTCAAAGCTAGTGGGTTCATTTTTTTTCATGTGATAATATTTATTCCACTGATGATTTTCTTTAATCCTTTAATATATATTGGTCTTCAAAACTATAATAGACAATAATTTCTTTCAAATAATATATTTTTATTTGTAATACTTTAATAATATGTTATGTATCTTCTTACAATTTTGTCTTCTTGAAAAATGTTAGAGCCTCCTTCTATAGAAAATGAAATGGGATGGAAGTGGCTTTAGATTTTGATTCATCAATATGCATATAAATAAAGGAACATAAGTTGTTTTATATCACATAAAACTTTTATTTTTTATTTAAAATACATACCATTTTCTTCTCTAGTGAATCATACCCCATACTTTCTTTGAAATAGGGGTACATTGGTTTTTATAAACATTTTTTATTTTCACCACTCCTTTTCTATTTCATAAATTAATAATTTTGAATCAAATTGGATAAAATAAATAACGTAAAATAATATATTATCAACTATAATTTACCTAAAATGATTTATCATTATGAATACTGATGAAATAGTTCCATATTTATTGCTGTATAACGTGTGATTAAGTAACTGGTGTGTAGGGATTTACTTTCCCCTTAGCATCCCTAAGATAAAACTTGTTAAGAAGAGTCCAGGAGCCTATATGGTATTTTTCAATGGCCATTAAGACATATTTCCTTTGGAAATCATCTAAAATAAATGAAATATGCAAGGAATAATAAAAATTAAATGAATGTTTCATTATATAGTTTTTTAGTAAAATAGAGAAAGTATATTGTAACATTACCTTAATATCTTCCCAAAGGGTTTCCTTCATTATACGTTGGATATGGTTCCACAATCTATATCAATCAATACATTCATCCTCATTGTGAGCCTAACATAACTAATGAACATTTATTGTTTCGGTCAATAGGTTAGATGCATTGATTTCATCCATCCTCAAATTTTATACCGTCACTTATTTCCTTGATAATTTTAGTGAACATTGTGATGATACATCATTTTTTTTCATTAACATGGTGTCAATGCCCTAATAATTATACAATTTTTGCATCAACTTCTTGTTTTTCCCCGAGATTGGAAACATCATCATGTGCAGTAGTCATTTCTGAATGTGTAGTCAAACATTTAATCTAGATTATTTAAATACAGTAGAGAACACATAATATTATGAAGAAAATCATAGTATATTAAAAAACACTCTAACCTTCTCATTGAACTCTTTTTATTTTCTTTTAAGGTTGAATGGATCTGGATCCTCTATCGAGAATCCAAATCCCTTATAATTTATAAGAAATTTTCTACATTAGAACCTCCATGAAATTATTGTGATCACCCAATTAAAGGGTCATCTTTGATTGTATTTTAATTTAACCCTACAACTATTTTAGTTTCCAACAAGATAATTAGCCAATTCTTATTTTATAGACCTGAGACATAAAATACCTGCACTACTTGTGATTCCATTATGAATGGCTCTTCCTTCACCCCTTTAATAATGAAATCCACCTTCATGAAGTCCATTTCATCAACTTTCACTAACCTTATATTTTCATCCCATTTTTAATGGAAAATTAGAACTTTAGATGTTGTATAATCTAACTCGTATATCTATTCGATGATTCCAAAATATGAAATATTCATATAAATTGGATTTTTATATTTAGAACCAGATATGTGCATTGCTTTTTCCACAATCATAATTCCATTATTTTTCACGTAAAACAATCATCATGTTCCTATGTATATAATTTATAACCATTAATTACAAAAATAGTGTATGATATAAAATTTTCATTCGATCACCTAGCTAGCCATCAAAGTTGTTTAGCAATTGAATTCATATTTTTAGATAATTATTTATAAATATGATCTCAAAAACATCCTATAAACTATTGATTATGTGTATTTGATATCCATCATTTATTCCTTTATGGATTCAAAAGTATAAGAACTACTTTGTGGGATTCAATATATATATCAAGATATTCACTATTATGTAAAATGTAAAGGTGATATTTCTATCACTCTATGATGGAAATCGTAGAAATATATCGTCCATAAATACCTTCTCCCATAAGTCATTCATTGTGACGAGACTTTGGGAGAGTGATTCTATCAACATCCGAAAGGTAATTGGTACAGAATTCAACAACTTCTTAAACAATATATCGGTCTATAATAAAACCTTCCAAATGACTTTGATTCATGATTTATCCTTTAAAAATATTTATATACCATTTAATGGGGTACATCCATTTATAATAGGTAGGACCACATAGTTGAACCTCTCTAACCAAGTGAACCATCAGGTGGACCATTATATCAAATAATTATGGTGGGAAGAACAACTCTAATCTACATAATATGACTGCAACCTCCTTATTCATGATTGGAAACTTTGTTAGGGATATAACTTTACTGCATATAGATTTGAAAAATAAGGAGATTCAGGTTAATGCATGTCATAAATTTTTAGTAATAATGCAACATATAGTTATGAGCATCCAATCTTTCATCAAAACAAGGAATTCATGTGATTTTAATCCCTATAACTTCAAATTAGTCATTTACATTACATTATTGATATTTTATGAATACCCAGTCGGAATGGCCCAAAGGCCTTTATTTTTTAATTATTTTTGATAATCCACCTTTCAAGGGGTGAGGTGGAACCCTTACAATGCCCAAATTCTTAAAGACAATTACATGACCCATAGGTCTTAGAGGTAATCACTCAGACAAGACAACTTGGAACTGTTCCTCCCCAGCATATGTCATGATATCAACACTCCACCTTCGCAGGGATGGTCGGCTAGCTGTCCTATGCAAAGCTGCACAGGTTTGGTACTGATGGAAAATCCATACCCTCTCATTCTTTCGAATCCGTTTAGCTCTTCTCAAGTGAATGCGCCTACCCTGAACCTTATCTGAAGCCTTTTTCCTTGTAGTTAAACTGGTACATCTGAATTCAAGTGGGCCAAAGGCCTTGGAGTGGCCCTAAGGCCTTAAGGTGGCCCTAAGGCCTTGAGAATTAACTAGCCCGAAGGCCTTGGGTGGCCCAAAATCCTATCAGGACCCGAGGCCCAAACCGGTGGCCCAAAGGCCCAAATGGATGAATAGTTCCGATTGCTATAGTACCGAACAATACCTGCTATAGTACCTGCAACAATACTGATACAATACTACTATAGTACCTGAAAATACGCCTCTACCTGGATTTGATCTCACCTCCACCCGGATTTGATCTAGAACTTTTACACCATTAATGAAAATGAAAAATTACAATTTTTCTTATATCGATAGAGTGTAAGATACTGGAAGACAAAAAGTTTGACCTTTAGCCTTTATTAGTGCTAACTCTTCCCTTATCTCTATGTCAATCATGTGAAATAGAGCCTTGATTCCATATTTTTTTCCCAAGAACATTTATCAATGTTCTAATAACACTATCAAATACATTTTTTTCTGTATTCATGACATCAAGAAAATTTCTTACATACAAACAATTCCAGTATGGTAATTCAAATTAAATTGACCTCATTTTTCAACCTGATTTCATAAGGTTTTTCAAAAATGGTTTACTAAAAATGGTTTTAATATATTTTAAATTATCAAATAGTTGATCATCCGTTAGTGGAGATGGTGTTTTACCTTGTTTAGTATTCCCATCGAACGATGTCATCTAGGATCAGTATTTATTTTGTTGAGGTAAAAATTTACGATTTCCTAAAAACATAGCCCTCAATGTTAGTGATTCATGGTCCTTAAGAAAAAAAATGTAATCATTTAGACATGAATATATATATATATATATATATATAGAGAGAGAGAGAGAGAGATAGAGATTGAGAGACCATTCCCATTGAATGTACCATTAATTTAGGATAATATATATGATAAGGAGTTCATTTTTTTGGTAGCATATCATTCAGGAGACTAAGTAGTTCTATAAAGCTAGTGTCACTTCATCTATTATCAGATTTCAAATTATATAACTTCAATACAGTTGAAAATGTTGTGTATTTAATACAACCATTATACAATGGTCTCTTATAAAAACTATTTAACTTCTCAAAAAACTTTGGAAAATAATGAAGGTCATCTTCTATTTCCATTTTCATTTCTTCCATATGATCTCCATCATCATTTATACTGGTATTCATATCAAATGATCCATAAACCATAGTGTCACCCTAATCGGTGCACACATTCAGTTTTTCCCCATGTCTAGTCCAAAATTTATAGCTATGATATATTAAATGACAAATCAACTGTTCTTCCAAGTCTCTCAGACTAATTATTATTGAATAAAAATGATGTAAACATAAAAAAGGATTTGAGAATGGTCGCATGCATCCTCTATTGTAAACTTGATGAACTCTTTAACTCCTTCACACTCTTTTGTTATACGATTAGTGTGCATCCATTTTTGATTCATATTAATACTATTAGGTTCATAAAATTTTAATTTTGTACAAAAATAAATAAATAAACATAATATATTCATAATAAAAGGAGATAGTTATAGATAATTCTAATGAGGGAAACACAACATTTTAATGTCATAAATTTTGATTCTTGGAAAGTTATTATTTTACACAAGGGTGAAATGAAAAGAAATAACCTAGGGTAAACATGTGGCTATTGGTCCCATTTCTTGATTTGATGTTGTGTGGGAAAAAAATGTGGTGATAAATATGTAGTTAAAAAAATTTATTTATTATTGGATGAAATAATTCCCTTAGAAATTCAGGTTTTTTCTTTTCATATAACTATGACATGTCTTTATAAATTTATGGAAAAATATCTTTCCTTAGAACATTCAAGGTCATGTATTCACTGGATATTGACACAATACCATGGATCTAGGAATTTCATGAAAAGAATGGATGGAACTGTTATTGATGAAAAAAGTTTAGTTGGTTTACATGTTACTCTCTTTTTATATAGATTATTCTAGACCATGTATTATTCAAATAACAATAAATATATTTGAACTATAACCCATTGATAATCCCCTATTTAAAAAATAGTAGAGTCAACAATCTTAGGTATATTTCACATATCTTACAATATCCAAAATATCTATTCAATTTCCTTAAAAACACCACAAATAATTTCCATTAATAAACATTCCCACAAATTCAGTTACCATGGATTTCACATCATTGAGATCCAAAAAATTATGATTCCAAATATAATAATGAAAAAAAAATCACTATAATCTATCGCTCACATCTAGTAGTAAAAAATTTCATAGGTTTATACAAAAGATTCTACTCATTATTAATAAAATCTACACCACATGTATGGTTAGGGGAGATTATAATAAACTTTATAAAATTATTCCACTATCATCTAATCCTATATGTGTTTGAGACAAATGTATTTTAAATTAGAAATTTTTGTGGGCGACACTCAAACCATTATTAATGATACACAATAGATCAAAATAATAATAATAATATTGTGCACATGGCTTCTATGTTAAAAGTAATTATATTTTATATAAAAAACTTGAATATTATATTTCGGTTAAAATTAAAAGAATGTGAATTCAAAATATATAATTCTACAAAACTTAACAATTCATAACTTATTAATATAAAATTAATTCATATAATATTGATAATGATATTAAAAAACTTAATAAAATCACTAAAAAATAAATTAGAAGACCCCCTTTATTAATGAATCTTGAAATAAACTTTCCACAAAATATAAAAATGAAATAGAGTTTGTAATGAAACATCTTCCATTATATTTTGGTTTCCTGAAAGGAAAACAATATTGAAATATGATACTCTAATGGTCACTAAAAATAAAATACACAAGGTAATGACATGTTTTAAAAAGAAATTATGGTTTTAATCCTATGGAGTAGGATGGATACTTAGAAGAAAATAGACAGAATTGATTTATTTTAATCCATGGGAGAAAGAGGGATTCTTGAAACATAGAGACGATTACCATTTATGCACTGCAAAAACACTGCCTACTTATCATTTCCAATCACCACATTAAATTATAAGTGGGTAGTGTTTTTGCAGTACATATCTAGGAGATCCGTACAATCAGAGTGAGAAATAATGATGAATGAGTGAAAATGAATATGAAGGTGAGGGAGAGGTTGATCTAACAATGGATCAAGGTAAGAGATATTGGGTGGAGAATCAGTAAGGTATATTGAAGACAAATAAAACCACTTGCGTGTGCGATATTCAAATAATTTGAGAAAATTAAAAACTAAAAAGATGTTTGAGGGGGAGAAACAAATCACAATTTATCACATACCCTAATTTTAATATATTATTATAATTTGATGTTTTTTTTTGATAAAACTTAAACTAATAAAAATATAAGGAAACACATTTATTTCCAAGAAAACCTTTTAAACCAAAGAAAGAAAGAATTTTTCAACTTCAAAATATTTAAAACCTTTTTATTCCGAATAAAACATCCTAAACAAGAAATGTAGCAAAAAATTTAATTTATAAACACTTCAAAAGTCATTCAAATATCCCATTAGATAAAAATTTATGTATATATGAAAATAATAATCAATTTAATATAGGAAAATGAGACTTTATTCAATAATAATTACTTTAAATTACATTAAAAATTAAATTTAAATTTAACTCAAGCAACAACTAACCTCAAATATTTCTTTAAAACATTTAATTTCATAATAAGAATCATTTAATAAAGACTTTAAGTATCCTTTCTACTAAAAAGTAACAATTTTGAAAATCACTATACATGTAAATCATAAAATTTAGGTATATGCATAAAACTATAAATATACCTTAATAAAACACTTACAAACATTTAGAATAAAAAAACAAGAGAATAAATTTAAGTTTCTTGAATCCCTTTTAACATATAATATTCTAAAAAAATCCACTAAAAGGGAGTTATATTTTCAATACATTAATTAAAAAATTCACATAAAATAATAACTTGATATATTTTCCCCTTTACACATAAAATTATATGATTTAAACTTCTCAAACTCAATTTGGAAATCAGAATATCATTAAAACTAGATCCCTCTACAGGAGGGTTTTGGAAATTTAGAATGTGAATTTTGAAAACATTTTTCCCTTACATGAAATAAAGATTTTAAAATCAAAATATCATATAAACAAAATTTTAATTTTGAAATGGGACTCCAATAAATCCTTAATTAAATGAATATGAATTTTTAATTTTGTTAAGGTTTTCTAAAACAAACAAATGTAATGATCATTTTGTATTACCATAATTAACTATAGAAATTGAATTAGAGGCCCAATTTTTATTTATACTAACTATATAAGTTCTAAAAATATACTCATATTTTTGGTAACTTCTAGTTCTTTATCACAATCTATAAATTCAAATAATTATTGAACACATTGTTTTTTGTTTCTATTCATATACTTTTGCATCCTTAATAGATTTCATATTAAATATTTATGTATTAATATCAATGATATTTCCTTTTTTATTAACCATAACATTTATAGGAAGTTAAAAACTTATATTCCATTCACACATCAGTCAACCATTTTATAAATTTATAATGTTGAGGTAGAGACCACACTATACTGTAGCAAGCCTAGGCAGTGGAGTAGTGGATGATAATTGGTATGGGGTAGTGCTAGATAGCTCTTGGAATGGGGTGGAACTAAGACAAGGAGGAAACCAATGGTCATGGAGTGGTTTGGAAACACCAAAACCAAAACACAACACTGTAAACCAGATTTCATCAGAGTAGGATCTATATGAGCCCAAGTAGGGTAAAATCAGTAATTCAGAGACCCACAAATAAGGAACCATTAGAGGAAGAAGAACAATGGTGTCGACTTTATTGACATAGATCCAAAACATGAAACTAGGAGACCACTTAGCCAAGATAAAGCCTTACTATTGCACACCCCTGAATTTGAACAAGAAAGTAATGAAATAGGAGGAGAAAAAAATAACATACCTTATATTTGAGAGTTTATTTGTCCAAGATAATATCGAGAGGGAGTAATGATAGAAATGAACTTCTACGAGAGCTTGAACAACATAACGGAAATCAGTTGGGTTAGGGTTCTTTTAAAAGATCGGTGAGGGTTTTATCTGCGCTAAAACTTTAGTGTTGAGAAAGATAGCTTTTATTCACGCATGATTAACACTAATAGAGATTTATAATTATAATTATAAATATAGAGATTTTTAAATATATTTTTAAATATTTGTATATAATTATAAATATATTTATATTATTATATATAATTAATAAATAAATATAAATATAAATATAAATATAAATATAAATATAAATATAAATATAAATATAAATATAAATATAAATATAAATATATGTATTATAATTTTATGATTATATATATATATAATTATTTATAATTATATAAATACTTTTTTTTAAATTATATTTATTTATGTATAAATATAGATATATAATTTTAAAAATATAGTAAATATACATTTATAAATATATTTATAATTATTTATTTATAATTATAAATATATTCATATAATTATATATATTTATATAATTATATATATTTAATAAATATATATAAATATAATAAATACATTCATTATTAAAATATATTTATTACAATTTTATAATTATAAAGATATTTATATCATTGTATATATATATTTAATATATATAATATATATATATATATATATAGTATATAATATATATAAATATAAATATAGTAAATATATTCATTATTTTAATGCATTTAGTTTAATTTTATGATTATTTAAAAATATAATTATTTATTTATAATTATATAAATACTATTTTTAAAAAATTATATTTATTTATTTATAATTATAAATATATAATTTTATAAATAAATAAAATATACATTTATAAATATATTTTTGTATTAATATTTATTTAAAAATTTAATTTTAACATTACTAATGAGTAGATAATCTTAAATGCATGAATTTTAAAAATGAGTGAAATTGAATAATTAAAAATAAGTAGTCTTTAAAATTATTGAAAAAATAGATAAGTTTTTTAGTTATAAAATTTATTAAGAAAATAAAATATGGATATATATTGGAATGAAGATGAATACATATTAAGAATATTAAAACATAGTAAATAAATATGTATAAATAAATATTATAAAATGATTAAATTCTAAAAAAATAAAACCATTAAAAATGATAAAGACATTAATATGTTTTTAATTATAACATTTTATTCATTTTCTATATTGATATTTAATATATATTATTTATTAATATTTATAATTAATATATATATATATATATTAAATTTATTCATTTTTATTAAATTTTTTTTCATTAATAATTTTTTAATTTATCCATTTTTATTTTTTTGTTTAATTATTAAAATTTATTCATTTTATATATCTATGTTTAATATATACTATTTGTTAATATTTATAATTTATATATATGTGTATTAAATTAAATTATTTATATTAATAATTATTTAATTAATAATTATTTAATAATTTTTTGATTTACTTGTAAGATCCCATCTTTTTCCAGGTACATCCCTCTTTGAGTTTTGCATTAAACATATTTTGTTGGGTTTTTGTTTGGCTTTAAACCTTGGTGGCTGAGTCTTGTTTAGATATAGAGAGCCTTTGCTGGGGAAAATGATGTAAAGTTCAGAGATGCATGTTTATTTAAATTAATGGAGTTTGGGTATAAATGAGTTAAATGGGTTTATGAGGGTTTTCCATGAGTTGGAAGGCTTCATAGGTGGTTTGGGAACTTTCGTAGAAGATGGGCCTAAAATTGTTTGCTAAAAATTTACACACTATGTATATGTTTCACGATGTGTAACTATCACCATACACATATAGTGAACCGGTTCATAATGTAAAGTGGTTACACGTCATGTACCAAGTTCACATTGTGTAAATGTTTATTGGGATAAATATTAACCCGAGGTAATGGGTTTTTTAGCGTAGCCCAAAAATGAGGAAATACATGACGTGAAAGGATTACATACTATGTATTCCTTTGATGTAATAGTTTTAAGTGGGTAGAACATATGATTTATTTCATTCCTCTAGTGAAACCTCTCCTTATGAGACCTAGGATGATTCTAGGTGATTTTAGAACACTTCTATCCCTTTTAGATGTCTCAGTCATGCATCTGATACCTGGTGAGTTTTTTTGTTTAGATTTCCCTTTTCTCTCATCGTTTCTTATCATTGCGGTGTAAATATATTGACCACGGGTTTGTTTTGGGTTTTGATCTTGATCTGGAGTGATCTAGGTTTTTTTCTTGTGATCTTCACCACCTCCATTATTTTTGGAGACTCCTGTTGAAAGCATTTCTAAATCACTGAATAAAGGTAGGGGGTCTAAACCTAACCCTATAGCCCATTTAATTGTGAAGTATATGAAATATTATGATTTCATCAACGTAATGTGTGCTCTAATTAATTAATTTATAGGTTAATGGTAGATCATGGATTAGAATATAGGTTGGGTTCCTTTGGGTTTAACTATTGATGCGACCTGGCTTATGGATACCTGTGGGGTGAGAAAACCTTTGAATAATAAGAAATTGGATAATGGTTTAAAGTTTGTTTAGCATGAAATGAGTTGTAGGTGATTGTTGTATATATAATCAATTTGGTAATATCTTTTGGGCTATTTTTTGAGGCTATTAATAAGTTGATATATAAATGAAAGTGTAATTGAAAGGTAAATGGTAATTTTCATAATTAACCATTGAGGCTTATGATGTGATGATGTGATATCCTTGATATTGTGACATCTTGAGTTGATGTTGAAATGATTATATATTTGGATTTTCCTAGAGGCTGAAATGCTTATATAGTTGGCTTGGCCCAGTGATACATACTGAAATTCTTATATATAGGGCTTTTCCTGGAGGCTGAAATTCTTATATAGCAGGCTTGGCCTAGTGATACATACTGAAATGCTTATATAGAAGTCTATTCCCAATGATACAAACTGAAATGATTATATAATCGGCTTGGCCTAGTGATACATGCTGAAATGCTTATATAGAGGGCTATGCCTAGTGTTTCTTAAATGATTATACATAGGGCTATGCCCGAAGGCTGAAATGATTATAGAGAGGGATATGCTTGATGGTTTAATTTTACCATGGTATATGGTTATGGTTGGCATGGTTGTACTTCATGCTCAGAGACATTCTGGCATAGTGTTGAAGCAGTTTGATTGATGTATTATATTAGTTTATTAATTAATATTCCTGTTTATCACTTTATTTTATACATGTATCATAACAATGATTTTTTTAGACATGGTGGTGTCAACCTACTGAGTTTTACTAAAACCCTATTTGAGATGTTGTTTGGTTCCCAAAAAGATTACATGGATGCAGGTTTGGAAAAGGGAAAAGGACCTTGTTACTGATTTTATTTCTTCCTGGATGGGTTAGAATTTAGAGACAGAACCAACATGGGGTTCAATATTGGTGTCTTTTGATATTATTTCTGTTATCTCATTATTTTATTTGTATTTTTTTCAATTTTAAATTTATATACATCTCATATTGTCATTACATGAATCCTTATTATGGGTTTATTGGTTCCTCGTTTTTCTTTCTAGTTGTATGACATATAGTTTCTTCTATTCTCTGTTACTATGATATTATTATGATATTATTATTTATTCTATGTTGTAACTCTATAACAGGGGGTATAGTCTCCCCACTATATTCATCACACCCCCACTTCTAGTCAGAAACCTCTAGTATATAGGGAGGTGCATTTGAGGTCTTGTAACCAACCCGTTTTGGCCACATGAGAGAGTGATGGAATGGGTGAAATTACAAAGTGGTATCAGAGAAGCAAGTTTTTATTTTTCATTACTTTACTATTTAAGAAAGGTAGAAATGAGTCTATGATGTGTTGGGACTAGGTAATGAGCTTGTGCATAGAAGTAGCTAACCCATGTATGGGGGAAAGTCCAAGTGCCTAGGGATGGGATTGTTGTTTATGCTATTTTCTTATTACAGTTTATGTTATTTCAACCATGGTGATTTATGTTGTAAGAACCCAGTTTTTCACTCAGGCATAGATCTTTTAAATTTTAGTCTAATTCTTTATTTTGGACCTAATATGGATGCCTAATGAGTTCAAAAATTTATCAGGGGTTTTTAGGGCTCATTTATGCCCGAAACTATACTTTTTGGAAAAAATGGTCCTGTCGAATAGTTAGAGTAAACTGTACAAGGAGGACACACAGTTAGTCTAAACCATGCAGATGGTCTGCATTTTCAGGAAGATCGATATCATACGGTTGGTGCATAGTTTCTAAAACCTTGTGGCCTAACCAAGTGAGTTCCCCCTCTTATCTAGGTACCCGTGCATGGTTTTCACATGGTTTGGAAAATCTTGTGGCCAAACCATGCACAAGATAATTTTTGGGTAATTTTACTGTTTTACCCTTAATGATCTAATTAACTCAACCCTTCTTCCATAACCCAACTTCTAATGGTATGAACTCAATTTTCTCCCATTTTAGATATTTTTGAAGGCATAACCTAGGGATCAATATATATCCTTCATTCAGGATCCGTTAAAGCTTCCGTTTATCACTTTAGATGCACAACGGTAAGTATTTGACTTTTTTTGATCCGTTCTTCATCTCTCTTACTTTCAACCTAGTTATTGAGGTGTTATAATTTTTACTCTTTTATTAGATCTACTATGATCCAAGCCAAATATTAGGCTAATACAGGAGTAGAATAGTTATATGAGTACAAGGTGGGTGGTCTATAACTCATCCCTCAAGTTCATTGATTATGGAATTGATGTGTGGGAGCCACCGATTTCATCAATTTCTGTTTGTTGAATTTATATGCCATGATTATATTCATTATAACCATATAGTTAAGTTCTTTACATAAATTTGATTAGTTATTGGTGGTTATATTAATAACACACAACAACCAATATAGGTTAATATTCCATAATTGGGTTTTTACTGTTTTGACACTTTGAGCCACCGTTCAGGTGTGTTCGAGCTTGACCAAACTAATGGTAGGCATCCTTATATTAATTTTCTATTGAATAATGAAATTGTTAATAGATTTTTCCTTGTCACTTCTACTTTATCCACCTAAGGTAAGTTCCTAAATTTAATTAATTCATTCAAATGATATTATGGCAAGCATACTTAAGTATTCAACTTGTACTTATTAAATGTAAATGAATGTTTGGTTTCACATATGTAGCACAACTTTCCATGTTCATGGAAGGAAACAAAGTGAACGTTATTAATTGAACATTACTTACATGGTTTTAATTAAAATTTTGCATGCTACTTGGACTTTTCAAACTAATGAAAGTCAAGGATTGAACCAAGTGAATTTGTTAATGTCCTAGTTATCATATGAAAAAATTAATCCTAGTGAAAAAAATTTAAGGCGAATCTTCATGAACATGTACCTCAACATCTTTATAGGAAGTATTGACTCATGTTAACTCTTGGATTACCAAGGGAATTCCTTGGGTATTCGAGGAAGTCATTCCAATTCAATGATTCCGGTTTCCTTAGGTGAGACCTACCCGGGAAGCTGATCCTTATCTACCTTTGGATGCCTGATATGACACTATAGGATCCCTTTATTATTATTATAGGATTCCTTGAATACACTCCTTGGATCCAGTGTGACATAAGGTTCCTTGGTTATATACTTGGTCCTAGCCACTAATTATATCCCATTTTACATTGGATGAATTTCTTGGACTCAGTTAGAAACATTATTATGGTAATGCCTTGGGCGATGCTCCTTGAATTACACTCTTACCCCCTTATCTAGACTCATTTTCTATTGAGTTAGAATTCCATGAGGTCTAGGTTTCTGATAAAACACTATTTTTTGAATATTTTATTGATAATAAATGATATAATTTCCTCCCATTATGCTACATATGTTCAATTATGGAATATTTGGGATTAGATCATTCATTTTCAAATTTGATGAAAATTCCATTTTTACCCTTTTAAAATTCACCGTAGTATTTCGAGCATACATATTTTGAAGTAAATTATTTTGAATTAAATTTTTTTAACTGTGTTCCTGACTAAATGGGATATAAATTCTATTAAGGACTTGGGAGATGGATCGTGCATATGAGTGGATTAAATGGGCCATTAAGACAAAGCTGGACTGAACTATCCAGATTGGAAACCACTTCACCATTTGGGCCATAGCTTCTTCATCCGGGCTTGTATTGAGCCCAAATTTTGAAGAAATATTGGGTACATGATTTTTCACAAATCATCCTTTAATAAGGATGGCCAATGCACGATTTTTGGAGGTAAACGATGCAGTAAAACTTGGAATAAAATATTTTTCTGAGTTTTCATTTCACACTTAAAAAGTTATGTAACTCTATCCCTCACAAACTCTATTTAAAGGGGTTTTTTAATATTTTTGAGGGATGGTAGAGGCTTTGGGAAGGTGTGGCCTAAATTATTTCTCTTGGGATCCCCTCACAACTCTTAGAAGAAGTAAGGCTTTGTGAAAATCTCTGTTCCAAAAAGGCTATCCTCTCCCCCCTCCTCTTTGTATTTTTTTTCTTTCATGTTTGTATCATGAATTTTTCTTCAAATAATCTTATGTGTTCTTCCATTTTCTTGTTCTATTAATCTTCCTAATTGGGTTGGAATCAAGAGTGGATATGATATTGGGTTCTACCCTTTCAATCCTTTGCTCATGCAAAACGTCTCCACGATGACCACACCGCCTATAGAAGAGTAGTTTTTAAGTGATCGATCTATATTCTACCCTCTTCAATTAATTATTTTGAATCATTGAGATAATTTAATTAACTTAATATTATCCATGAATTGTGTTTTTAAATTATAAGAAACTAATCAAGAAATTGAACAAGTAACACAAAAACACGCGAGGTCGAGATTTTGTGTAAATTGTGAGAGCGCGATCTTAATTAGTAATACAAGATCACACGGGATAAATTTGTAGAGTTCAAATATAATCCCTAAAAACAATTCATCCTTATTTCTAGAATGGATATGTACTCTAATTAACCACTGACCATAATCTAACCTTATAACAACAATCAAAGCAGGGTGCTGTGATTGCGTGTTCCGAAGCTAGCATAGGGTTTAAGTAATTTCATCTTTGTGGTTAAGTTAACACTCGTAGAGTTAGAGGGTTAAAAAATTAGGGGATAACAATTAAGTGGATATTTATTTAAATGATAGTGATTTTAATTAAATGAATAGTTAGAGTTATATCGATTACACCTTTCAAAATATTTTCTAAAAAACATCTTCTTGTTGTATCTTTTTAATCAAACTTCATTTCAAAAATAAAAATAAAAAAATGAAATCTTATGCCAGCAAACTTCTTCAAGTTTTATAAACGATAAAAAACGACCCCCATACTTTAAAGTAGTGTTTTAATTCTTTTATATTATATTTTTATAATACCTTTGAGAAGTTATTTTAATTTACTTCTTCCTTTGAGAGACGACCTTGGTCAGCCACTCAGCTGCACCTAAGTACCCAAAAACCACTAATCATTTGAGGGCACCCATGACAATGATCTTTCAAATTGGCACAATTTCTAGGGAGTCAAGTAATTTATTAAACCAATTATATTTATTTATTTTATTTTTCATTTAATTATTTTCTTATCCTCTTTCTTTCTTCTTTCCCCTTTCTCAAGTTTTTTTTCTCTTACTCTCTTCTTTTATTTTTATCTGACCAACTCAAACTTATTTTATTTTTATTATAGTCTAATTTTATTTATTTACTTTTCATATTTAATTGATTTATGGCATGAAATAATCCCAAATATCTCTTAGTTCTTGAACCTGAGATTGAACACAACCTTAGGGCTCGAATCAGACATTCTCAGTCTACGAGAAGTTTCAAGATTCAACCAGTTGTAGAATTACTCCAATATCAGAACATTGAAATTGGAAGAAGTTCAAATTAAACCATAAAACAAGAACCAATGTCTTAAAATAATGTAAATTAACTTAATAGAACCATTTGAGAATTGGCTGCACCTGATATTAATTATCAACCAATTGCATTGTATATCCAAATTTCGAATCAGACTTTGAACTGAAATCTGGATTAATTCACCTGCTTCCAAAGTTTCATGGCCTCTCTAGTGAGGATACCAATAAACACCTTAAATAATTTAATGTGTTTTTATCAACCTTGAAACCAAGAAATGTTTCTGAAGATCAAATCAAACTAAGAACATTCCCATTCTCACTTGATGGAGCTGCGAAAGACTGGATGTAATATTTACAACCTGAAGATGTAACTTGTTAGAATGATTTGAAATGTATTTTCTTGTAGAGATTTTTCCAGCTTCAAGGACCAAATCCATTCAAAAGGAGATATCAGGGATAAAGAAAGCCTAAGGGGAGTCACTGTATGAGTACTGGGAACAATTCAAGAAGTTGTGTGCAAGCTGCCCACATCACCAAATCAGTGAGAAACTCCTCATCCAATACTTCTACGAAGGACTCACATGTATGGAGAGAAGCATGGTGGATGCTATAGCTAGAGGATCATTGGTGGACAAGAAATCAGTAGCTGCATGTGCATTGATTGAAAAAATGGCCCAAAACTCCCAACAATTTGGTGATCGAGGTACACCACATGTCAGGGGAGTACATCAGGTAATTCCATCTTATCTTTAAAGTCATTTGATTGATACCAAGTTGGAAGAATTTAAAACTCTGGTGAGGTATATTTCTTTTGCACAAAAGACATCCCAACCCCCTCCTTCAAGACCTTGTGGCATTTGTACTGAGACAAGCCACCCAACTGACTGTTGCCCCAACTACAAGAAACAGAATATTGTGCAGTAGTGTTTCCTGGGTGAACTTATCAGTAGAAACAACCATATCTCCAAAAGAATATTGATTCTTTTGCACCAACTTACAACCAAGGGTTTAAGGATCAATCAAACATGAGTTATGGATCTGGACAACAATAAAGGCCACCCTTTCAACAAAACTTCCAGCAGCCTCCGCCTTACCAGTAGGGTTTCCAACAACCCCAAAGAAGATTTGAAGCCCAAACATCAAAAAACCAGAAACAAGGGAATCCCCCACCAAAGTTAGATTATAATATTGATGATATTTTGAAACAAATTGTTCTTAATCAACAGAATGATATGAAGATTCAAGGTTCATAACTGAGGGAGTTAAAGACTCAAATGAGCCATATTGCCACGGCCCTCCATGAACTTGTAAGTAATAATTCCAGAAATCTACCTTCCCAACCCACTCTAAATCCAAAGGGGAATGTTAGTGCCATCACATTGAGAAGTGGGAAGCAAACTATTGATGCTTCTCCACCTACCATTCCACCAGGATTCACCTCAACTCCAAAAAAGCCCAATTCCACATCAACTGATGAGAAACCCAAGGAGAAAGATAAAGGTAAGCAAAAGATTAAGGACGTTCCTCCTAAACCCCTTCCTTTTCCAAGAAGGGTTTTTCAAACCAAGAAGATGGCAGAAGAAGCGATGTAAAAGGAGGTTTTGGACACATTCAATCATGTGGAGATCAAAATTCATCCACTTGAAGCCATTAAGCAAATTCCAAGGTATCCAAAATTCTTAAAAGAACTTTGTACCAATCGAAGAGGGTCAAGGGATAAATCTTGGAAGGAATGTGTCAGAACTCATTACACCAACTCTAGAAATGCCAAAAATGCAAGGATCCAGGGACATTCACCATCCCATGCAACATAGGGTAGTTTCACTTTTCTGATGAAATTTGTGATTTGGGAGATTCCATAAATGTGATGCCTCACTCTATATTCTCTTCTTTGCAGGTTAGTGAGATGAAACCGACGAGAGTAGTGGTGCAGTTGGAAAATAGAGCTCCAGTATATCCAGTGGGAGTCCTTGAGGATATACTTGTCCAGGTAAGAGACATGATCTTTCTAGTATATTTCTACATGCTTAACATGGAGGATGATCATGTAAGTTCTCATGCTCCCATTATCTTAGGTAGACCCTTCCTCAAAACTGCAAAAACTATCATAAATGTCAATGATGGTACACTTTCCATGGAATTTGGGGATGAAGTTTTGATATTTAATGTTATGGATTCCATGAAGTACCCCTGAGATGAGCATTCTGCATTCGTTATCTCCCATTTTGAACCACCAAGTAAAAACCACATGGATTTTGATTGTCCTATGATTAGGGAGATTATGAGTATTGGTTCTAGTTTGATGTCTAAGAGTACTTCCACACCTATTTCTAATGAAAAAGACTCTCTTATATTTGATTTTGAAATGGAATAATCTTTTGATTTTGATCATGTGAACTCTAATTATGACATGGCTGTTGAGTATGCTGATGGATTTTATGCTTTATTCTCTGATTTTGATGACGTATATTATGATACTGATGCTATTTTTGCAAATATTTCAGTTCCTTCTATGTCTCCATCCATACACCACCCCCATACACTAGAACTCAAGCCAATTTCCACCAAATATCAAATACTCATACTTGTTGAGTGGTGATAAATTACCTGTTATCATTGCTAACAATCTCTCTTTTGAACATGAAGAAAAACTTTTAAATATTTTGAGGGAGAACATCAGGGAAATTGGGTGGACCTTGGTTGACATATCAGGTATTATTCCCTCTATTTTCATGCATAGAATTCTTTTAAAGGATGGGGATAAACCGGTTAGGCAGCCCCAAAGGAGACTCAATCCAACACTTTTAGAGGTTGTTAAAAAAGAGGTTGAAAAATTGCTTGAGGTAGGTATAATCTATCCCATTACAGATTCCCAGTGGGTGAGTCCTATTCAGGTAGTGACTAAGAAAATTGGTGTTATAGTTGTAAAAAATGATAAAGAGGAGTTAGTTCTGATAAGGGTGAAAAACAGTTGGCAGGTGTGCATTGATTATAGGAAACTAAATCAATCTACTCGCAAGGACCATTCCCCCCTCCCATTTATTGATCAGATGCTTGAAAGACTTGCTGGGAAAACACATTATTGTTTCTTGGATTAATTTTATGGATATTCTCAGGTTTCTATTACTCTAGAGGATCAGGAGAAGACAAAATTCACTTGTCCTTTCGGTACGTTTTCCTACCAAAGGATGCCATTTGAACTTTGCAACGCCCCAGGTACCTTCCAGTGATGCATGGTGAGTATTTTTTATGATTTTATTGAGACTTTCATAGAGGTATTCATGGATGATTTTACAGTGTATGGGTCTTCATTTGATGAAAGTTTAAGTAGTTTGGGAAAGGTTTTGAATCATTTTATTGAGAAGAATCTGGTCCTAAACTTTGAAAAGTGTCATTTCATGGTAGGGCATGGCATTGTATTAGGGAATATAGTGTCAAAACATGGGATTGAGGTTGATATATCTAAGATAGAAATTATTTCATCCTTACCCTATCCTTCATGTGTGCGTGATGTTAGATCTTTCCTAGGGCATGCAAGATTTTATCAGCGCTTCATCAAATATTTTAGTAAGATTTCTCTTCCTTTTCCACGATTACTTCAAAATGATTCTAATTTTGTGTTTGATGATTCTTTCAGGACTTCCTTTGATGAGCTAAAGAATTTTCTGACCACTACACCTATCATACATCCCCCACAGTGGAAGATTCCTTTTGAGCTTATGTGTGATGCCTCCAACTTCGTGGTTGGAGCTATCTTATCCCAGAGGGTGGAGGGGCATTCACATGTGATTGCCTATGAATCGAGGACACTGGATTCAGCCCAATAAAACTACAAAACCATGTAAAAGGAGTTTCTTGCTGTCATATTTTCTTTAGATAAATTCCGTTCATATTTATTAGGATCTAAAGTAGTTGTTTTTTCTGACCATGCAGCTCTGAGGTACCTCTTGAAGAAGCCAGATGCAAAGCCTAGGCTGATCTGATGGATTCTACTTCTTCAAGAATTTGATATTGAGATAAAGGACAAAAAGGGGTCATAAAACTTGGTGGCGTACCACATGAGTAGGCTTACTCACACACTAGTGGATGACACCTTGGACCATATACAACTTCGAGACACTTTCCCTGATGAGCATCTTTATTCCATCTCAGGTACGCATCCTTGGTATGCAGATTTAGTTAACTACCTTGTTGCCTCTGAAATCCCTTCAAATTTAAAGAAACATCAAGTCCAAAAATTAAAAAGTGAGTCTCGGTATTATGTTTGGGATGATCCATACCTCTGGCGCATGTGTAGTGATCAAGTTATTAGGAGGTGTGTTCCTGATCATGAGTTGGAGTCTGTTTTACATTTTTGTCATACACTTGCTTGTGGTGGACACTTCGGACCCCAACAGACAACTAGGAAAGTTTTGGACTCTAGATTATATTGTCCTAGCTTATTCCATGATGCCCATGTGTTTTGTAAGTCATGCTCTCGTTGCCAACACACTGCGAACATTTCTAGGAGACATGAGATCCCCAATAACCCATAATATTCTGTGTGATTTTTGATGTATGGGGCATTGATTTTATGAGTCCTTTTCCTAGTTCATTTGGATTTTTATATATTTTTGTTTCTGTTGATTATATGAGTAAATGGGTGGAGGCTAAGGCCACCATGACTGATGATTCTCATGTTGTTGTGGAATTTGTCAAAGCACAAATTTTTTGCAGGTTTGAAGTACCGAAGGCTATCATCAGTGACCAAGGGACACACTTCTACCATCAGAAGTTTTCTTCCCTTCTTCAGAAGTATGGGGTGACACAAAAAACATCAACACCATACCACCCTCAAACAAATGGCTAGGCTGAGGTTTCAAATAGGGAATTGATTTTTTTATAAGAAAACTGTGCAGCCAAATAGGAAATATTAGAGTAAGTTCTTGGATGATGAATTGTGGGATTATATGATATAATACAAGACACCCATTGGTATGTCCCCATTTCAGATTGTTTTTGGGAAAGCATGTTATCTCCCCGTGGAGGTTGAGCATCGGGCTATAAATAAATGCAACATGGATTTGGCCCAAGATGGAATGCAAAGGAAGCTACAAATTCAAGAGATTGAAAAGATTAGATTGTATTCATATGATAACTCAAGGCTCTATAAGGAAAAATCAAAATCATCTCATGATATAATGATCGGACAAAAGGAGTTTCATGTTGGAGAGAAAGTCCTTCTCTACAGTTCACGATTGAAGCTGATGCCTGGTAAGTTGCATTCCAAGTGGTTAGGTCCTTATGTTGTGACTAATGTTTTTCCTTATAGTACAGTGGAGATCACACAAGAGGACATAGGAAGGAGCTTTATAGTCAATGAGCAACGTTTGAAGAGATACATTGAGGGACTTCCTACTGATGCAGTGGATTTTATCACACTGCATGACCC
This sequence comes from Viscum album, assembly GCA_963277665.1. NCBI lineage: Eukaryota > Viridiplantae > Streptophyta > Magnoliopsida > Santalales > Viscaceae > Viscum > Viscum album. The sequence continues at coordinate 946,240,751 of OY728155.1, read as the reverse complement.
CATCATCACTTGAGCACATCAGGCTGTTCCTAACCCTTTAACTTTGTTATTCTTTGTCCTATTTAAAATTATACATTTCATGTGCATATATAATCTCATGGGTTCACATTGATGACAATTCAATATTTTAAGTGTGGGGGAGGGAACCTTTTAGTTTAGTAATTTCAATTGTTTTCATGTTTTTTTTAAAAAAATTATGTGTTTTTCAAATAATGTGTGTTTATTTTTCAATTTTCTGCGTGTTTTTGATACTTTTGAGCTGAAATTATTCTGAACAACCATTTTGAAATCCATATCAATAAGTGAAAAAATTTATCCCTCGAAACTAATCTTAAATGAATGCTGAAATGACTTTGTTTCAAGTTCAAATATTTAGTAATTTCATGAAAAGTACACTAAATTTTGAATCCCATGCCACATATTGATGTCTTTATATTTGAAATCACTTTCATGTGAGGATTCTAAACCATTATTTTCTTATTATTTACATTCAAATCACTTCTTGAGAGAACCAAACCATGCTTGATTTAACCAGAATTTGATTTATTCCTGTCAAAACTTGAGGGTTTGAGTTACTTATGTTTAAATGATTGAGGAATTTGTTTGGTATTAAAGCCCCTATTTCAAAGAATCCTTTTTTTATAATGTCCTACCTTGAAAATTTAATCCTTTTATCCCTTATAATCCATGAAAAACCTGTTAGGTTAGCCACATTACAATCCAATTTTCCCTATCCAACCAACTCTTGAAGTGAAATTGCATAATCTAGTTGAACTTATGTGTGGGGGAAGCTATCTTGTATTGTGCTAAAACATTCTGTGATACTTTGGGTGGAAATTTAAATTATGAAGAGATGTGTTTGCTGTTGAAGAAAATCATTATATTGAAAGCTGTGCCTTTTCTGGAGCTTTCATGATAAGTGAATCTATGCCTTTTCTGGAGCTTCTAATTGAGGTAGAAAGCTATGCCTATCTAAAGCATTCAAGAAAATCATGTTTGAGAAGATTGAAATTTTAGTTGCTGAATGATGAATGGTTTAATCTTTACATGACTTTTCATTATGATGGAGCTAAATTGATACTATGAGGATTAATGAGGAGACCATATTTAAGTAAAAATTAGATTAATGCAGTTTTTCTTAAAAAAGAGTCAAGCCCTCCTCATTCAGCCTCAGAGTTTTTCACATCTAAATCCTACCAAATGAAAGACACATAACAACCCTAAAAATTCTTCATGATAAACATATGTCCTTGACTCACATCGGGTGGTGATTTAGTAATTTTCAAGCCTATGGTGACCCTTGTGTGAGTTTGGATGAGAAAGACATTGCAAAAAAAAAATGATCTTTGTCTGATAAGAGAAAATTCAAGCGAGGTAAGTGTTTTGTGCATGGGAGGATAAATGAAGTGGAAATATATTGAATTATATAAATTGATAACTTGAAATATGGTTTTTTATGAGGCTTGATATCTTTTTATTCTTGGTGTGGAATTGATGGATCTCAATGGTATGTGTTTTAAAATTTGTTTTGATTTGATATTGTTGTTTACTTGATATGAGGTTTTGCTCAGGAGAGAAAAATGGTAAGTGTGGGGGAGTTGATAAAACACTATTTTGTTGAATATTTTATTGATAATAAATGATATAATTTCCTCCCATTTTTCTATATATGTTCAATTATGGAATATTTGGGATTAGATCATTCATTTTCAAATTTGATGAAAATTCCAATTTTACAATTTTAAAATTCACTGTAGTATTTCAGGAATAAATATTTTTCAGTAAATTATTTTGACTTAAAATTTTGTAAATGTGTTCCTAACGTAATGGGATACAAATCCTATTCATGAATTGGGATCTTTATCATGCATATGAGTGGATTAAATGGGCCATGAAAACAAAGCTGGACTAAACTATCTATATTGGAAATCACTTCACCATTTGAGCCGTATCTTCTTCATCCGAGCTTGGATTGAGCCCAAATTTTAAGGAACGCTCGGGGAAATGATTTTTCACAAATAATCAAACTAGAAGTCCATACAATTCACGCGTTTTGGAGGTCAACTATGTGGTGAAACTTGGAGTAAATTATTTGGACGAGTTTTCATTTCACACTTAAAAATTTATGTAACCCTAGACCTCACAAACTCTATTTAAAGGGGTTTTTCACTATTTGGTAGGGATGTTCGAGGATTTGGAAAGGTGTGGCCGAAAGGGTGTCTCTTGGTTTCCCCTCACAACTCTTGGAAGATGTAAGGCTTTGTGAAAACCTCTCTTCCAAAAAAGCTCTCCTCTCCCACCTCCTCTTTGTATTTATTTTATTTCATGTTTGTATCTTGAATTTTTATTAAAATTATATTTTGTGTTATTACCTTTTCTTCTTCTATTAATATTACTAATTGGGTTGTAATAAAGAGTGGAGATGGTATTAGGTTCTACCCTTTCAATCCTTTGCTCATGCAAAATGTCTCCATGATGACCACACCACCCATGGAAGAGTAGTTTTTTAGTGATCGATCTATCTTCTACCCTCTTCATTTAATTATTTTTAATCATTGAGCTACTATAATTCAATTAATATGATCCATGAATTGTGTTTTTAAATTATAATAAACTGATCAATCAATTGAACAAGTAACACAAAAACACATGAGGTCGAGATTTTGTGTAAATTGTGAGAGCGTGATCTTAATCGGTAATACAAGACCACACAGGATAAATTTGTAGAGTTAAAATATAATCTCAAACACAATTCATACTCATTTACAGAATGGATATGTGCTCTAATTAACCACTGACCATAAGCTAACCTTAGAACAACAATCAAAGTATGGTGCTGCGATTGTGTGTTCCGAAGCTAGCCTAGGGTTTAAGTAATTTCATCTTTGTGGTTAAGTTAACTCTCGTAGGGTTCAAGGGTTAACACATTAGGGGATCATAATTAATTGGATATTGATTTAAATGATAATGATTAATAAGTAAATTAAGAGGTAGAGTTATATCGATTACGCCTTTTAAAATATTTTCTAAAAAAACATCTTCTTGTTGCGTCTTTTTAATCAAACTTCATTTCAAAATTAAAAACAAAAAAAATGAAATATTCTTCCAGAAAACTTCTTCAAGTCTTATAAATGATAAAAAACCACCCCCCATAATTTAAAGTAGAGTTTTAATTATTTTCTATTTTATTTTTGGAATACCTTTAAGAAGTTGTTTTAATTTACTTCCTCCTTTGAGAGACGACCTTGGTCAGCCACTCTGCTGCACCTAAGTACCCAAAAACCACTTATCATTTGAGGGTCCCCACTACAACACTCTTTTAGTTTTCTTTATGATTACCTTGTAACCAATTTCTATTTTGTTATCAATCATGGTTTCCTTGTTATATCTTGGAACCTTCACTAATTATACTATCATGAGGTGATGTCAGTGCCGACTATTCTTCATGTGACTTGTTTATATAAATTGGAAATCAATTAATTAATGAACTGGTTACATGTTCAGACACCAGCTGGGGGATGAAGCAGGTACTTGAGTATTTAGTTATATTATAATACTTTACTTTATATATTCATGCTTTAACACTTTTACATTTCCATTACACGAGACAGATATTATTTACACCATTGGTGGTGGCCCACTAAGATTTATCTCTCACCCTCTACGGGTTCTGTTTGGTACCCAGGGTAGATTACATGTATGTAGGTTTTGATAAAGGGAAGTGTAATGCTTCAGACACTTGATTTCTTATTGTGATGGATGAAACTGATAGCAGATGACTGAGCTATAAATTAGGATGCTTGGGACAGTTTATGCATTTCTTTTTCTATATTGGGTTTTTCATATATTTATACTACTTTATATCCATGTTTTCTATATTTCTAGTGACATGACATATATCATTATCAGCTATTGTATGTTATTATAGTCATTGTAATTATCATTGATTTGTTTCTTTCTAATGTGTATTATGTTTACTTATTTCTTTCGCTATTTACCTCTGTTTATTACAATCCGCTGTGTTACACTTTGGTAATGAGGGCATAGTCTACCTATGAACACACCCTAGGCCCTCTCTATTAGTTGGTAGCCACTGGAATTTGGGGATATGTGCTTGAGGCCATGTGGCCCACTAGGATCAAGGCACCTCCAAAGTGGCATCTGGGTCTGGGATGTTACATACATTTTGTGTGATGTTATTGTTTCATGATGTTATTATTTATTTATATTTTAACTTGTGGCCCAATATGGCATGGGATTAGTATGGATACATCATGATAGATACATAGGGATATATATTGACATTTATTATTCATGATAGGGTCATATTTATTTCATGTGATATAAAATTTTCTATATGAACTATGATATGAGATATATGTTATATCTAATAAATCAAATGAAATGAACTATTATGTCATGGTAAAACACTTGTAGGCCATGTTTATAGATACTAGGAGTAGGGGTCCTCTGTAGTTGTCACCTGCTGAGGCTGAACTTGTTGTTATAACTAGTGTTCTAAGTAGTGTGTTTGTATTGTAGATAAAATTCATCCTCATCATATTTGAGTTGAGAATAAGGAGAGTTGAAATAAACATTATATTGATGTTGTTGAGCCATATATTCCTATATATCCTGAGGATCTGATGGTAGTTTAGCATTGAGACAACTCCTTGAGGGTTATACGATCCATAGAAAGGGAGACTGTTCACACCGTTTCTTCAATGTCTGAGTTGGTGAGAGATTTTAAACAATAGCATCCATCTACTTTCACTAGGCAGGGATGCCCCTAGGTAGCCAAGTTTTGGATCGATTCATTCTAGATGATCTTTAAGAATCTTGAGACATCCACAAATAGGAGGGTGAATCTGTCTATGTATATGCTCTGTGGACCTACCAACTAGTGGTGGGACATTCTAGAGAAGGTTGGGAAACACGAGGAGTTACCTTATAAGGAATTAAAGGAAAATTTCTTGATCTACTTATATCCAAAGACATTTAGGGATGAGAAGGCTCATGTCTTCATGCATCTGACATAAGAGGGATTTCTAGTGATGGACTGTACTGAACATTTCACAGACTTGAGGTACTTTGAACCATCTTTAGATTATGATGATATCTCCAGGGAAAGATGTTTTTAGGATGGGATTCACTACAAGATCAGGTCACAAGTGATTTTTTTGTCTGATTATCTTTTCAGATGTGATGAAACAGGTGCTTATCATGAAAGAAAATTCTATAGAGGCCTCAAGTAGAGGTTAGTCAGTTTCAATAGGGTGAACTGGAAGCTCTTATTCTAGTGGTAAGAATAATTACTATGAAAGTTTTCCCCAAGGAAATAGTGGACAGAATAGCCAGGGCAATGAGAATCCATCTTAGGACTGTGTTCTGTTGTAGTGCTATTAGTGTGGAATGTTGGACCGCAAGTAGCTTCAGTGTCCTTACCCCACTTTAGAGTTCCATGTTGGTGGTAGGATGGTCAATTTCAGAAGTTTTTTTGGAAATTCTCTCCACAGAGTAGTGGTAGGGTATCAAGAAAGGTACTAGAGTCTAAGAAGGACTCAACTTCTCTTCAACAAGTAGGTTACTATAGTTCCATAGGATGTTCTGGTTGAGCCAAGGGATGTGGTACCCCAATGTAGGGAAAAATATACCAGGTTGAGGTAATAGATTAGGGGATTCAGGATAGAGCCCAAATAATAGGGGATGGTTAGATACACATTATGTAGGCTACTCTATATATTATGGATGCATGAACTTTTAACATTAGAGGTACAATTATTGTATCATCTACCCTTAATTTCATTTTTTTTGATATAGGAGAATCAAATTCCTTTTTATCTACTCTTTTTTATAATGGTTTGGGTTTGGTTGTAGAGATATTGGATTGTTCTTTGACCATCGACATACTATTGTGAGTGCAATTAGAGAATATCAAATGTTTCAAGGTATGTTCTCTAGAGATCTATAGTTACCATTTTTTTGAGAACTGTTCTTACTGGAAATGATAGGTTTCAATTTTATTCTTGGTATGGATTTCTTAGTCCAATATAAAGATAAAATTGACTGTTACTGGATGGGAGTTACCTTTATACCTAAATAAAGAGGTAGCTATTCTCAGTAGGGTGATTGATATCTTCAATATGGTTATACTATAACAATTAAGTGTAGATTTTTTGTCTCATGGATTAGATAGAAAGCCTTGTTCTGGATGGTGGAATATAGTAGGATTGTTTTCCTCTAGTGGTAGACTGTTTTTAAGATGTTTTTCCTGATGATTTCTATGGATTACTGCCCGAGCGAGAGATCATGTTCATGATCAAGTTGGTACTAGGAGTAGATCTAGTTTCTATCACACTGTACAAGATGGAACTAGTATATATTTAGGAATTGAAAGCTCAGTTGGAAGATCTAGAAGATAACGATTTCATATGGCCTAGTATGTCGCTATAGGGATCCCTAATTCTTTTTTCCAAGAAGGCTGATGGTATTTTGTAATTTTGTGTGGGTTATCAAAGATTGAACTAGATGATGTTCAAGAACCAGTATCCTATTTTGTGCATTTATGAACCCTTTGATCAGTTGAGAGGTGCTAAGATATTATCCAAGATCAATTTGAGATTAGTATACCACTATTTGAGGGTGATATCATCAGACATACCTCAGACTGCTTTTAGGAGTAGGTATTGATTGTATAAGTTCATAGTGATGCCGTTTGGGTTGACAAACACACTTGAAGTATTCATGACCTTGATTAATAAGACCTTTAATCCCTTTTGGACCATTTTAGTGTTTTTTTAATGAAATATTAGTGTACTTATAGTTAGTATACCACCATGACAAAAATCTTGATATCATCTTTAGTACTTTGAGAGAGCATTGTCTTTACACCAAGCTAACCAAGTAAAGTTTTTGGATTGATAAAGTGAACTTATTAGGTCATTCCATATCAGAGGAAGGAGTGTCAGTGAGCCTAGAGAAAGTTACAACCATGGTATCTTGGGAGCTACCTAAGAATGTATTTGAGATAATGAGTTTTTTGGGTTTATTTGGTTATTATTGGTGCTTTATCTTGGACTTTTCATGTCTAGAAGCACCAACGTCTGAGATGAACATAAAGGGAGTGAAATTTGTTCAGTCAGACACTTGCAAGGGATATTTTTAGGAGCTGAAGAGTTGGCTAACCTTAGCACTATCCTCACTTTAGTTATTCCATGAAAATAATATACTATGTAATGCAATGCATCCTTAGTTGGACTCAGAGTAGTTCTGATGTAGGATGATCAAGTGGTTTCTTATGACTCCAAAAAATTGAGACTGCATGAGAGGAATTACCCTACTCATGATATAGAGTTAGTTATTTGGTACATAACTTGAGATAATGGATACATTGTCTTATGGGAAATAGGTTTGTGGTATACATGGACCACAAGATCCTCAAGTACATATTTTCTTAGTGGGTCTTGAACCTTCGACAGAGGAGGTGGGTTGAGTATCTTTAGTCTTTTTAATTTGATTTACCTTATACATCAGGCAAGGGAAACATCATTACTGATAAATTAAGTCAAAATATGAATACAAATGAAGTGAGTGAATCTTTTAAAGAGTTTTGGATGTTGAAACTATTTACAGACATGAATCTAGATGTTCAAGAGTCTCAGAGATGAGTATCTTTGAATTCAACATTTTTTATACCCATGCTTTTGGACCAGATCATGAAAGGGAATTTGTCTAATCCGAAGAACTTAGTCCTAAGAGACAACTTATATTGTGGGGATACACCATAAATATGATATATTGTCAATGAAAAATATCATAATTTTCATGGTCGAGTATGGGTTCTTATGGGATTACATGAGGGGATAATGAGAGAGTTTCATGATTCTAGGTGGGTGGTACATCCTGGATTGAAAAATATGTATCATGATCTACATAGATAGTACTGGTCTCCTAGAATAAAGAACGAGGTAATGCGATTTGTGGTGATATGTTTCATCTATTAGTAGGTGAAAGCCGAGAATCAAAGGTCAGCAGAGCTATTGCAGCCTGTACCCATTTTTGAGTGGGAATGAGATGATGTGACTATAGATTTTGTGGCAGGATTACCTAGGATAAAACATAATAATAATGCATTATGGGTGATCATGGATTGACTGAAGAAGGTATACCACTTCTTACATATTAGGGATACATTCACTGTTAATGTTATCGATAGTCTGTACATGTGTGAGATATTTTGGTTACATAGTGTTCTAAGGAGTATCATTTCTGATAGTGATCCTCATTTCACATTGTGGTTCTGGAAGGGTCTTTATAAGGATCTAGGATCACAGGTTCTTCTGAGTATGACCTATCATCCTCATAATTATTGTCAATCTGAGTGGATTATTGGGTTTTGGAGGATATTTTATGTGCCTTTGTTTTGAATTTTGTTGTTTTATGAGAGAAACATATGTCACTCATGGATTTTTCATATAATAATATCTTCCATGAATCGATACATATGGAACCTTTTGAGACTTTGTATGAAAAGATATGATGTTCACCTCTTTATTGGTTGTAGGTAGGCAAGTCAGTTCTTGTTGGGCCTAATCTTGATCATGAGACATCTGAGTAGGTTAAACTGATTAGTAGATGGTTGGTGATTGCATAGAGTAGAAAGAAATTATATGATGACCATCAAACATGACATATGAAGTTTTCTGTTGGTCACTATGTTTTCCTTTGGGTGTCTCCTAGGTTGGGGAAACTCCATATTAGGAAATAGTGTAAGATAGTGCCTAGGTTTTTCAAGCCATTTGAGATAGGGGATAGGGTTAGTCTAGTGGTGTACCAATTATCCCTTCCATAGTGCTATTATGACATGCATGACGTGTTTCATGTGTTTCAACTTTGAAGATATTATCCCGAACCTTCTTCTATTGTAGAAATTGATGATATTGAGTTTTGTACTAATGCGTACCTTGAGGGTCATACGATACATATTGTGGATTATAGTGAGAAGTATCTTCAGGGTGGGATTATACCTCTGGTTCAAGTACAGTGGTATCATGGACATGTTTAGGAGGAGACATGGGAGAGGGAGTCTAATATGCGAGCATAGTGGCCAGAATTGTTCACTGAGACCCCATAGTGATGTTCAAAGTAGTCCAAGGATGAGATTTTATATAATGGGGGTGGTTGTAAGATCTAGTATTTTTCCATGTATGTCCCTCTAAGTTTTTTTCTAAACATATTCAGTTGGATTTTCCTTTTTTCCTTAAACTTTGGTGGCTGAGTCTTGTTCAGAGATGGAGAGCCTTTGTTTGGGAAAAGAACATAAAGTTTAGGGATATATGTTTATTTTAATTAATAGAGTCTAGGTATAAACATGTTAAATATTTTGACAAGGGTTTTCTATAAGTTGGAAGGCTTCATAGGTGGTTTGGGAACTTTCATAAAACTTGGGCTAAAAACTATCCTCTAGACAATTATACACTGTGTATATGTTACATGATGTGTAACAGTCACCAGACACATGTCATGAACTAGTTCATGACATGAAGTGGTTACAAGACTTGTACCTAGTTCATGTTTTTAAAATGTATATTGAGATAAATATTAACCTGAGGTGATGAGTTTTTCGATGTAACTAAAAAATGAGGAAATACATGACATGAAAGGATTACATGACATTTATTCCTTTAACCTAGTGGTTTTAAGTGGGAATCACATATGATTTATTTCATTCCTCTGATGAAGCTTCTACCTCTCATACCTAGGAAAATTCCAGGTGATTTTGGAACCATTCCATCCCTTCTAGATGTCATGATCTTGCATCCGATCCAAAGTGAGTTGTTTTGTTTGGGTTTCCCTTCTCTACCATCATTACTTATTGTTGCGGTGTAGTATCTTAACCATGGGTTTTTTTTGGGTTTTGATCTTGATTTGGTGTGATCTAGGTTCATTTTTGTATTCTTCCTCACCTCCATTATTGTTAGTGATTCTTGTTGGAAGAGATGCTAAATCCTCACATAAAGGTAGAGGGTTTGAACCTAACCCTATGCTATCTTTAATTCCAAATTATATGAAATATTGTGATTACTCTGATGTAACATGTTCTCTAATAAATTGATTCTTCTATTAATGGTAAATCATAGATAGGAATATTGGTTAGATTACTTTGGGTTCAATTGTTGATGTGTCTAGGCTTATAACTACCCATGAGGTGAGAAAACCTTTGAATAATAAGAACTTGGATAATGGTTTAAAGTGTGTTTAGGATGACATGATTTGTAGGTGATTAATGGATATATAATCACTTTGGTAATAGATTATGGGATATTATTTTGGCTATTGATAAATTGATATAGAAATAAAAGAGTAATTGAAGGGTAAATGGTAATTTTCATAATTAACCATTGAGGCTTATGATGTGATGATGTGATATACTTACTATTGCGACATCTTGAGTTGATGCTAAAATGATTATATATATGGATTTTCCTAGAGTCTAAAATGATTATATAGTAGGATTATCCCAATTATACATGCTTAAATGCTCATATATAAGGCTTTTTCTGGAGGTTGAAATGATTATATAGAGAGCCTGACATAGTGACACATGCTGAAATAATTTTATAGTAGGATATGGGCAATGATACATGTTGAAATTATTATATAATGGGCTTGTCCCAGTGATACATGTTGAAATGATTATATAGCGGGCTATGCTCAGTGTTACATGTTGAAATTCTTATATATATGGATATGACCGGAGGATAAAATGCTTATACAGAGGGACACACTCAGTGGTTTGATTTTACCATGGTATATAGTTATGGTTGGAATGGTTCTGTTACATTCTTAGAGTCATTTCAATATGGTTACAAAGATGGTTGATTGATGTATTATATTTATTGATTAATTAAATCACTTGTTTATCACTTTCTTGCATACACTTATCATCAGACTAGTTTTATTTAGATATGGCGGTGTCAACCTAATGAGTTTTACTCACACCCTATTTGGCTCACTATTTTGTACTTGAGAAGATTGCATGGATGCAGGTTTAGAGAAGGGAAATGGACCTTGTTAATGATTTTGTTTCCTACTGGATGAACTAGAGTTTGGTGACATGACGAACATATGGTTTGGGATTGAGGCCTTTTGAGATTATTTGTGTCAGATGATTATTTTATTTGTATTATTTTTAGTTTTAAATTTAGATACATCTTAGATTTTCATTACATGATTTATCATTATTGGTTTATTGGTTCCTGCTTTTACTTTCAAGTTTTATGATACATGGTTTCCTCTATTCTTCATTACTCAGAAATTATTATTATTTCATTATTTCCATTGTGTTGTAACTCTATAAACAGGGTTATACTCTCCACACTATATTCATCAAACCCCTGATACTAGTCTGTATCCTCTGGCATATGGGGAGGCATGCTTGAGGTCTCGTAACCAACCTATTTGGCCACATGAGAGAGTACCAGAACAAGAGATGTTACATTACTCATTTTGGATTTTTTATTTGTTTAGTTATTTCAATTTATTCATTTTATATATCTATATTTAATATAAACTATTTACTATTATTTATAATATATATATTAAATTTATTAATAATTATTTAATTAATATTTTTTAAATATTTTTTTAAATTTATTCATTTTTAATTTTTATTTGTTTAATTGTTTGATTTTTTTAATATTTTTAATACTTTTATTGTTTTTATTTTTATCTGTATATATAGAAAATATGGTCCATGGGCCACATGAGAAGGTGGACCATGACATGTATAGGCCCATATGGGGGAAGAGGTTGGCAGGGTCATGTAGGACTTCACTGTGGTTATGCGGGTTGGCTAAAGCCTGTGAGAAGCATAGGGTAGGGCAAGGCCTGTGTGATCCCATTTGTGTAGGCTTGGGTCCATATGGGTGTGTGTGAGACCTCATCCCCATAACATGATTCTCACATTAGGATGCAGTGTAATCTTATATAAAGAAGCGACCAAATGTACATTATTTTGATGTGGTACTTGCAAGTATGGTAAGGACCATTATCAGTGCTAGAAAATGCACGAATAAAGGTTACCCTTTATCAGATCTACAAATAAATAATTGATAAAGGTACCCTTTATTAGTGAAAAAAGGAACCAATAAAGGTAACCATTTATCAATTCTAAAAAAAAATTACGATAAAGGGTACATTTTATCAGTGCTTTTTTAGAACTGATAAAAGGTACCCTTTATGATAATTTTTTAGAACTAATAAAGGAAGAATTTATCACTGATTTTTTATTATTCTAATAAATCCAAAACAAAATATATTTCACATTTTGTAGTAATGATACTTTCAATGGACTCTGAATTCTCTAGAACTTCTGTCAGTCTGGAGCTCCTATTCGGATCAACTTGAATTTTCTCAATTGAATATTTTCCATCAACTCCCTACAAATTTATGTTATGGTATTTATATATATCCCTCTCATTAATGAAAAAATTCCATATTTTGATGAATTTTTTCTTATTATCATTCCAAAATTAAAATCTAAAATTTTTGTATCCATATCCAATAAATAAATATGCCTTATATTTTTCCTTGAGTTTGTCTCGATCCTTAACATCCAAATGGATATATGAAAGAATCCTAAAAAAATTGAGGTGATTGAGTTCCACTATTTTTATAGAATATAGAACTTATGGAATTATTTATCCCATTAGTTCTGACAGTCTTTGACTAACTAGGTATGCTACATAGTTGACCTCTATCACTCAAATATCCTTGGAAATTCTAGAATATAACCTCATGCTCTCTTCCTTTTTAATTAATTTCTAGTTCATTCTTTTAGTCATACCATTATATTCAAGTTTTCCAGGTATAGTCTCCTCAAGTATTATCCTTTTATGCTTTTAGATGTTCAAAAATATCATTCCATTATAATCACCAATATTTTCGAACCTTAAGAACTTTATCTTGCTTCTAGTCTCATTCTCCATTATTTACTTCCATTAGAAAAATACTTCAAATACATAATATTTGTATTTTAGGAAATAAGATCATACTTTCTTTATGAATTCATCAATTAATGTGACAATTTATTATGATCATTCATGATATTAGACTAATGAAGACCCCTAAACATATCTATGAACATGTTCCAGCTTCAAGATCTTAGGTATCCTTCTAATCATATTGAATGAAAAATTTCATTTATTCCTGTGTATATAACTCTCACAAATTCTAAATTATGTATGATCTAGCTTCAACATGCCTTTATATAATATAACCTTCAAGTTCTTCTCATCGAGATTCTTGAGTCAACAATTCTATAACTCTAAACTTTCAAATGTTATATTTCTATCTTTCATCACTCCATATGATCATCCAGTTAGATACAGGTTTATGCCCTTTATCCATTTATCTATAACCAATGAACCTCAAGTGATCTTCCAAAATTCATTGGTGAATCTCATTACAAACCCTACCTCATCTATTTAACCCATGTAAATTAAAATTTTCCTTAAAATTGGTATGTTTTGAACTACCTTGAGATCAAGGTAAATTTTTTTCTTTATATGGACCTTCACATCACCCTTCCCCACTATTTATAGAGCCTCATCATCCTTCAAGTATAACTTACCAAATTTTTTGTACACATAATCTTCCATGATTACTTTTTTCCATGGAGTTAACCAATGCTCTAAAATCAATGATCCATGATTCCACTGGAATATTCACACTCATTAGTAAACTACTACTCCCTCAAGATATATAATAATTAACTTAACTTGTTATTTTAGACATTGATCATCAAAAATTTATCCTTCTTTCTTAGTATTCATTATTGAGATTCCCACTCCTACTGTAGTGCCAAAAATCTGGCCCAAGACTAAAAAATATACCTCATTTTATCCACATGATTTTTTGTCTAATTTCCTATGAATTATCTTTTTATGAGGTATCCATTCACTTCAATTTTAATTGAGAGAACTACCAGATGATTCTTAAAACACTCTCTATTTGAGTTATTCATTCAAGATAACCCTCAAACACCCTTAAGGACTAAGTATAACTTCTTATAATAATTAATCATATTGGTTACCATCACATCCAAACTTTTTGGAAGTGATGTTAACATCATAAGTTCCCATAAATGTTTCAAAAACATCTCATTAACAGATCCAAGTTAACTTTGAATCATACAAAATTATTTATATGACCGGATATAGATCCATCTTCTAATAAAATCATACCAAATAATATTATCATCCTAAAAAATTTGTTCATTACTATGGAATTCACATACCTATACACCATATTATTCATCAAATCTATTGATATCTTCGCCTCCGAAGTGTTAAAGGATATATTTTGAGCCAAAAAAATATGAATAAGTTTGAGAACCTTTCTATATAGACTTTCCCATTCTACCTTTTCCATATTGTTTGGATTAAATCTAGTTAATAGAATTTACATCTATTTTTTAATTAGAAAATCCATTATATGCATTATATAAAATATAAAGGCTCACCCATTTAACTTTTCAATTTTTACCTTGTCTCATTTCGATGTTATTGATTTCAATACAATGAATCCAAATGAATAGAATAAAAAATGTAAATATAAATAATGAGTGATACCTAAGTTTCTTCCAAGAATGCATTTCTAATCTATGAATCAAGATTTTATTCCAATTTTTAAGGTAGAATCTCACCACTAATCTCATAGACACACTCTTATAGACGGTATGTGCAGTGGACATGAAAATCTCTAGATTCTCCTATGATCGGATATTACCATTCGAACCTAATGTACCATAATATAAGAAGTTCACATACCCTATTCACTACACCATATTGTTGAAAACATAAAAACAATCCATACAACTCAACACTATCATTCAAGTAAATAAAAATAAAACAAAACAAGAAAGGTACACTTTGGTTTTACATGGTTCAGAGAATTAAGTCCTATGTCCATGAGAGAACACTACTTCCATATTTTATTAATTAGAGAATACAAAATTTTACAATCAAAATAAGTATGTATAACCAATATAAATCTACTTTTAATCCTTATTACAATAAATGTGTACAAGTGGTACAACCCAACTTTTATAATTTGTCCCAAATTATTGTCCAATTTCACCTTTATTTGAGATTCATATATGAACAACCATATTAACCTAGTGACCTCTGATTTCCTATGGACTTTTGAACTTGAAAACCAAATTCAATGTAAATTTAAAGTTATCTATAACTATTAAATTTCATTCATAATGTCCATTTAGCTGAAAATAACTCCGTAAACACATATCATTCAATGAACCGTCTCATCAACCCTACCACTGCTTAAGATATTTTGCTACTTCTACATTGATTATTATGAAAAATCATCATCCAAAGTTTATCCTTCTAAGAGACTATGAACAGTAAAATAAAACAGAATTTACCTCAAAATAGATCCCCCTCTCTTAAGTATCTTCTTAGATCATTATTTTCTTAAAAAAAACATAAAATAGAGGAATAATACTTCCTCAAATTATCTTCTCTCAACAATCCATAACATGAATTAGTCACTCCACATAAGAATCATTGGGTTTCAACTCAACCTCCATCAACCTCAAAACTTGAGTTGGGTTTGGTAGGTGATTCTTCAAATAATTAACATGGAAAATGTTTTTAACCACCGCATAATGTTTTGTCAAATTTAAATGATAAGATACTTTCTAATGCTATAAATGATTTCAAATTCCCCCACACAACTTGGAAACAATTTCCCTTGATTCCCAAGACTTTGATGACCCAACATAGGAGTCAATTTCAAGAACATAGAATCTCTACCATCTAATTTCAAATGTATTCATCAATTCTAATCATAATGTTTTTTCTATATCCAAGTTAAAATCATATGTTTCCAAATTAATTTAACCAAATTCTTCACCTATTGATCCAAAATAGGCCCCATAAAATTCTTATAATAGGTTTCACCCTAACATAGTGGAAACCAACATAAAAAACCCTATAATGACTTAAATAGTGACATACAAATAAATAATTTATAACTATTATTATAAAAAAATTATTTGAACAGAATATTTTGCAATCAAGACTTTCCAAAATCAAGAATGCAATTTGGGAGTATATATTCTAAAACCTGAATAATATGCTTTGTTTTCCCATATTTCCAAGGATGGTATTCCATACTCATCTTCAATTGTGTTCTCAAATCAATATAGATTCTCTTATATAATCTTTATTTAAATTGAGAATCTCTATCAAGGATGGTTTATTTGTAACTCCATGAAGTCTAAAAATATCATTCATATAATTCTTACAAATCTCATCAATTGAAAATATTTTTCACATAGGTAAAAAATTCAATGAATTATTGAAAAAATTAACTATAACCCAAACATCATCATGATTCTAAGGGGACCTCAATAACCCAATCATGAAATCTATTGAAATATTCCCCCTTTTCTATTTTATAACTGGTAAAATATGTAAGAACCACACCAGTTTCTGATGCTCCACCTTCAACTACTAATAAACCAAAAAATGAGAAACAAATTCAGAAACATTCTTCCTCATTATTAACCAGCAAAATTGAAGTTTGATGTCATGATATATATTAGTAGTTCCAGGATGTACTAACAATCTCTAATGGTGAAAATATTTTAAAATATCACTCCTATACTCTATAGGAACACCATACATCCTTTGAAATGAAGAAAAAAATTTCACCGTAATCGATCATCCCTCAATAGTGTACTTAACATTTTGAGAATCACACATTCTACTATATTTATCATTATAAAACCTCCCTTATCACACCTATTTTCTACCATGGATGTCACATTGAGGTTACATAGAACCATACCATCTTCCATCTCCATCACATCTATGTGAAAGTTCATGAACAAACCCATCAACTACCACCATTTTTCATATTCATTCACTTTTTGAGTTTTATGATTTCTACTCAAGGAATCCATCACCACATTCGCTTTTCCTACTATGTACGTGTGATCAGAATCAATTCTTTAGATATATTTTATCCACTAATTCTACTTAATATTGATATCACGTTGTGATAAAATTTACTTTAAGATCTTATAATATTTAAATACCAATAATTTATCAATTAAAATAAAATGAATTTAACTCTTTATAACATGAATACAGACAAAAAAAAATACCAAGTCTTATGTTGGGAAATTTTTATCATGAGGTCTCAACTACCTAGGTCCATATACCACACATTTACTTCCTTGAATCAGACACATCCCAACCCAATCCTAATATGTCAAAAAATATTTCACAACAAACTCTTAATTAAGGGATAATTAGAGATAATGTTAAAGTGATAATACTCTTCAATTACTATATTATTTCCTACTCTAATAGAACTTCATGCAATTTAGAGTCATGGATATCATAAGAGAATAACATTTCAAAAAATCTTGAATTAATTTTAGAGTCATATCTAACCAATCCTAGAATATTCATTACCTCAAATATATTCTTTGGTATTTCCCAAGACATCACCACCTTAAACCTCTAAAGATCAATATAAATTACTTTGTTTGAAATAAACTGGGAAAGGATAGTCACCTCTAAAATCCAAAAATAGAATTTGGGGAATTTAGCATATAACCCATTCTCATATAGAATATGTAAAACAATTTCCTAGTGATTCCCATGATCTTACCAATTTCATTAGTAAATAACGATGTCATCATAAAATAACACCACAAAAAAATACATGTACCTATAAAAAATCCTATTCATTAATTATATAAAGACCATAGGTACATTGGTAAATCAAAAAGGAATAAAAAAAATTATAACGATCATATTGACCTAAAAAAACCATATTTGAAATATATTATTATTTTACAATTAACTGTTGATAACTAGACTAAAGGTCAATATTTTAATGAGATCCCTTTAAGTACTCAAATGAATCATTAATTATAGTTAAGGGTTTTTTAAAACATTAATATGTTAATTGTTTTATAGTAAATACAGAAACATAAGACACTATGTGATTTCTTGGAAAATAAATCTGGCACTGACTAAAGGGAAACACCTAGTTAAATGATTCCCTCCCATTAAAGCTCGTCTAGTTTTACTTATAGATTGCACAAATTCATTGGTTATATGAAATAAGGTTAAAGTGATATAGTCTTGTTCCAGGAACCAATTCAATATAAAAATATATATCTTTCATTAGTGGTAATCCAAAGAAATCCTCTGGTAAAATATCTTGATATCCACCTGTCACCCTTAGAAGTATAAGTGGATTATTCCCTTATATAAAATCAAGAATTAGATATAAAAAATAATATTATAAACTCCAAACATGTCCTTTCATTAATCCCTTCATTCTTTTATGAATATCCCACTCTTACATGAAAGTGTAAACAATACCATTCACTAATATAAAAAGAACTCATTGACTATAATAATCGATTTGGGATTTGAATTTAATCAACTAATCCATATCAATGATAAAATAATACATATAATTTTCAAGAACTAAAAAGTTCCATGACATTTCAATGTTTTTGATAATGATCAATAAATATGTAGACATAAATCCTTACTCATTTCTCTCACCAAGTGGAGCATTGATTTTCATTAAATATGTTATCAACTCCACATGTAGTATAAATTTCTAAAAAAATCATATAGATATAAATGAATGTGATTCTAGAGTATCAAATAATGAATAAATAATCTTAAAATATTTCAAGATGATACCTCACACCATATAAGAATCTGTATTAGTATCAACTTCCTATGATGCCTATATCATAATGATGAGTTTACCTTAAATATTTTAAAGAACTGACCTTTCCTCTCTATGAGGCTTCCCTAATCTACCATGAGTCCTTGAATATGATTTATTTTTGTTAATAAATATTTATTTTTGATTACTTCATTTGTTTGGATGCATGCCCTCTACCTGACTATGAGAACCGATTACAAAAAATCTCCAAATAAATGAACTTACCATATTAGAAATATGTATGAGGAGGATTAAATAACTTTGAATTTAGGTGTCATTCTTCACTGCATTGGAAGAAATCGGTGGTCCTTTACCACATGAAACCTGTGATGAAACCTTAACTAATTTACCTTGTAAAAACTTATTCTTATAATTTTGTCCATAAAAGGAATGATTCCCTCCGCTTTTCCAAGGAAGAAAAGTTATTATCTTTTTGAGGTATGCAATATTTTCCTCAACTACAACTATTGTATTAACTACCTCCACAAGGGTAGGTAGTTTTAGAAAAATAATACCTGAATAAATATTTTATCACAACAAAAAGTTATATCATTACCCCTTAATCATTTCATTAATTAACAATTCTAGAATGTAAATTAACAGATCAAAAAATTTTGATGTGTACTCCATAAAAAACATGTTCCATTGATTAAAATATAGAAAATTACAAGATCTATCTAAATTAAACTCATCTATGAAGTATTAATCGTTAAATATTGTTTAAATCATTTTTAGTCAATATATTTTTCCTAAAACGATTCCTTGATCTATTTTCACCACTTCCTAGTTATCCCTTATTGTAAATATGATCCAAAATAGACCTTTTAGGTCTTAAGAATCCATAAAACTTGAAATTACAACTGATCTTCTATAACTATTCCCTATGTTTCTCTGAACCAACATCTCCTATAACTAATGGATTGTTTTATTTTGAAATTCCAAAAGACCTATCTGCAACGAGCCCCTCCTACCAAAGATACTGGAATGAGGGCAGAGAGATAATGACATCTTGAGTCCCACTTATAGTAAGACTCAAGTTGGAGACTAGCACCGAGGGTGTAAAAATATCATAAAATTAGAGGCATTACACTCTATAATAATATAAGATCAAGATAAAAGATAAATCATCCAAAATAAACTCAATAAAATAATATAAAAGAAACTAAAACTATCTCGCAATTCATGAATAAATAAAACTGATATAGATAAAAGTATCCAAAAGTAAATACACAAAATAAAATCTAAAGTAGCAACACAACAACTATCTTAAATGGTCCAAGTTAGTACTATCAAGAATGATCCATGTAATCCTCCTGGAATCCAAAAAATCAGTTTATATATATATGGTGAACATAAAAGTATATACTCAGTAGGAAAACCAAATTCTATCATATACATGTGAAAGAAGAATACTAATGCACCCATAAGAAAATAGTATAACAAACAACACCTAAATAGTTCAACTATCCCTCCTAGCCTCACCAAGGCACACTCACTAAATAACACAATCCAAGTATAATAACATAATAAGAAACATATCAATAAAGGGTACCTTACAACACTTTCCCATTGATTTTATGCTCTCACACCCCAATGTTGTACATCATGGAGAACCCATCTCTTCTATATTACATATACCACCACCCCATAACTTGGTCACATCACATCACTCCTGAAGAAACCTGGGCCACCACCCCACAACATGGTCAGATCTTATCTCAACCGAAGACACCTAGGAAATCACATCACAACCATTACCATAACCATAGTAGTAGGGTATCTTGAACATAAAGGATATCGACCTCATTTACTCCACCTACCATGCACAACCCACACCATAATCTACCCCACAACATGATCATATCACATCTCACCTAAAGATACTTGGTCCACAACTTTGTAGCATAGTCATATCACTTATCACCCAAATACATCTAGGCCATCACCTAATGTACTAACAGACCTCTGGCCATCACAACCTATGCAAATCTACTTGCCTGTAAGAGATAATAGAGACGATAGGGTAGCCATCCATCCATCCTCATCACTAGGATGTTGAGAAAATTACCCTTCATGTGAAAATATGGATTTTATCACATA
Source organism: Viscum album (assembly GCA_963277665.1). Classification (NCBI taxonomy): domain Eukaryota; kingdom Viridiplantae; phylum Streptophyta; class Magnoliopsida; order Santalales; family Viscaceae; genus Viscum; species Viscum album. The sequence goes on along the minus strand of OY728155.1, from coordinate 946,219,862 downwards.
GTTCTTGATGTGGGTGGGGATGCATATATAATTCACAAGGAATATGAAAGTATATACATATATTCACATACAAGACCAACCTATGGGTTCACAACAAAACAATAACCAACTCACAACATCCTTACTTTCATTTACACCTATAAATTCATAAAACCACACCAACCGCATGCCGCATATCACACCACCAACCAATTACATTATCCATCTCATTCATTTCATTATTTACCAAAAACCACCTTTAACTACACAACCCACCATGTATTTTTTATTAGTCATTTCCTCCCAATTAATCAAACCAAACCCCATCCATTTCAATAATTATTAAATAATTATTCCATCACTGCCTAGTCTTCTAGCATAACATAACCATACATCACAAGTATCTAGTCATTACAATTGAACCATCACCTCACCAACCTAAAATAATGGCCAAAAAAATCATCATCGCCTCACTACCCTGTAAGCACAGCCAAGCAAACTATCACCTCACCACCCCAAAAGCATGACCAAAAAGCCATAACCTCACCCCACACCACATCGTAACCACACATCACTACCCCAAAACATGACCACACATCACAACACATCAAAGATCAATTTATAGATTCTATAAAGGTGATTTTATCACATTTCACTTTAGGGGAGTTATCACACAAACCATAAATCATGGGGAAATGATTTAATTAACCAAATATAAGTGGTTAGTGAATTTCTATTTTAGGGTGATATCATAAAAAACAAAAAAAGGTCTCCACAACATGCATCAAACCAGAACAAACAAATCCCCTAAAAGCCATAATTTTTATTGGGGACTTAAACCCATACAATCACAATATCACAATAATATCAATGTTGTAAAAGCATGAGAATCATTCCCATTTACCCCTTTAACTTCAATTAGTAAATTATTTATATTTAATCAATCCAACACAACCAAACCCATAGATAAACAAGAGAAAACCCATCCTGCATGATATAAAAAAGTGAGAAACAAGGGATTCTATACCTAAAATAAGTTTTGCTAACTTTCTGAACACCATAGGACAAAGAAAAAACACCCAAAAACCACAACCTTATGAAAAACCTACATATCATCCTATACCGCTTCAAGGGTTATAAAAAAAATCCCAAATCACAACCCAATCCAAAAAACCACCACAATGGTGGATCTTTGAATAAGAACAATAGAAAAACCATGGGGAAGTGAGGAGAACTCACCACAGATTGCCATCATGACTCGTTCAGAACCAATGGATCAAGGTGGGAGGAAGGGGGCTGAAGATCCTCTGAGTTCCACCTAGGTTATACCAAAAATGAGATATGGAAGAGTTAATACCAAATGAGGATGGGTTATACCTAAATAACTACTTAAAACTTGTAACTCGATACTTTCACATCATGTAACCCATTCACAACACGAATTTCATGGGTTTTTAACAAAAAATAAACTTCTTCTAAAATTCACGTTGCTTCAGCTGTTATTTAATTAAACAAAATGAATTACTATAATGATGTTAATCCATTTCATGGGTTCTACTCATTTATATAAAATCTATGAAACTTTTTGGATACATAAGCCGTGAGACTCCAATTCATGTGATGTACCCCTTTCATAATGTGAATTTCTTACTACAGCTCTACTGCACCTCCAACCACCATTAAACCTCCCCAACCCTCCTATGAAACAACTCAAACACCCAAAATTGAAAAATTAACGTGTGGTAATTCATGATATATTACATTAAATAACTCACAAAATATTATAATCCTGAAGAATAAAAATCAAAACTAGAAAAGAAAGGGGTATGAACAACCACCCCATGAGATACCTCTCAAAGATCACATAATACCACAAATGTTACCATCAACCAAACATGCCAAACCAAATGGACAAAAAACACAATGAACAACCACAAAATTCCTCCTTTCACACAACAACACTACCCACACAATAATTTCAACCTACACACAACCTAAACTAACAACCACTACAACTAAAAAACTGCACCACCCTAAACAGAAAAATCATGGAATTCCATCCATCATGTTAAGATACTATCAACTTTGGGAGGCACTGACTTTACTGAATGGGTTTAATCACATCAAAATTAATGCATCTTAATTAGAAATAAGGTCCACCCATTTTAATATGTTAGAACATTATCACACATCATACATCAAGAAAATAAAAAATCTAATAACAAAAAAGATACAAAAATAACATACTAAGAAAAAAAGAGTAAGAAAAAACTCAAAATAGCTTTGGGTACTGGGCACCCATCTATGTATCTCGCTCCCAAGTACTTTCCTCTTGGACACCATATGTCCACAACACACAAACCAAGGAAATTTTCCATCTACACAACACCTTATCTTGGAGATCCCGAATCTCTACCTGTCACTACACAAACATCACATAATCCTTGATATCTATCTATCTATAGTCAATGAAATGGGAGTCATCATGAATATTAAGATTAAGTGGAGAGACGTGGAATACTTCATGGATCATCTTTATCTGTGGTGGAAACACCAACTGATACGCCACCTCGCCAACTCGCCCCAATACCTCAAAGGTACCATATACCTGGGATAAAGCTTACTCCCCCTACCAAACCTCCACTGCTCACATCAAGGGGAAACATTCATGTACACATGGTACCAAACTTGATCTCAAAGGTCCTTCTCCTTTGATAAACATGTGACTTCTGCTGATCCTATACTAATTTCATCCTATCACGAACCAACTGATCCTTTTTTGACATGCTCTACACCACATCTGGACCAAGACCTTCTACCTCCCCAGCCTCCATCCAGCATAATAAATAATGACAGGACCTCTTATACAAGTCCTTAAATGGAGCCATACTGATGGATGAGTGATAACTATTTTTATAAGAAAACTCAAAAGGTAAATTTTTGTACCCATGATCTACTGAAGTCTAAGATGAATTCCCACAACATATCCTCCAGTATCTGGATGGTCTGCTATATCTTCCCATCCATATGAGGGTGGAAAGTAGTGATGAGGCATAATTGTGTTCCAAAAGCATACTTTAATTCTCTTTAGACCATGAGGTAAAAAATGCACCCAAATATGACAAAATAGACCTAATAAATTCATGCAACTACACCACCTCATCCACATACCTCTTAGAAAAATAATTCACTTTGGAAAACTCCTTGATCACTAAGAAGTGGTATGATTTCGTCAACTGATCCAAGATCACATAGATAACATCATAACCTCCCTAAGGTCTGGGTGACCCTATGATGAAATCCTTAACGATGTCATCCCATTTCCACTCAGAAATATCCAAAGGTTTTAATAAACCTCTTGGAAGATGATTCTCGACCTTTATCTTCTAGAAAACCAAACCCTTCACAAAAAACTCCACCATCTCTCATTTCAACCCGATTCACAAAAACTATATCCTCAAACCATGGTACATCCTGGGTAATCCTAGGTTCACAACCAAAGTTGAGTTATGAAACTCATAAAAAAATCCATTGGGCATCACTATTAAAATAAATAGTCTCCCTTGAAATATCATTTGGTTCCAACCATCCTTCGACCATCCTTCCAGAGTATGACCCTGGCCAACACAATCAAACATCACCTTTACCTCTGAATCTCCCCATTGAGACTCCTCCACCCACTACATCATAGAACACTATATCATTATCTACAAAAAAAAACCTTTAGCATCAACCACACTTGCATCTAAGTGTGAGGATTCTAACTCCTATATTCCTCTCCATAAATCCCCATACTCCTAAAAAATATCCATCTATGAATTCTTGTTCAAAGCACCGACTATAAAATTCCCTTATCTTGATGTACAGAAGATCTAAAAATCATAATCCTATAGAAGCTCTATCTGCCTCCACTTATACAAATTTATATCACTCTAAGAAAAGATATACCTTAGAATCTTGTGATCCGTGAAGACCAAAAATCATTCTCTGATGAGGTAATTCAACCTCACTTTTAATGGAAATAAATCCACTTCTAGATCCAGATCATGTATGGAATAATTACACTTGTGAGGATGAAATTTACTAGAACCATAATATATCTATTCAATCTAATTCATCAATATTAATCCCAAAACCAAACAATAAGCATCACAAAACACTTCAAACATCATTCCCTCCTCAGGAAACTAAATAATTGGAGCACTAAATAACTTCCCCTTCAGGTAACTGAACACTACCTGACACTGATCATTCGACACAAAAACCTAGTCCTTCCCTGCCAATGATTCCAATGGGGCTACATTTTGGGAGAAATTAGGCAAAAACTTGTGATAGTATCCTGTAAGACCAAGGAATCCATAAACCTATACCAGATTATTTTTTGTTTCTTAAGAAACAACTACCACAACATCTATCATGTCTACTACCACACCCTAACGAGACACCACATGCTCGAGAAAATGAAACTCTCATGTCCAAAACTTACACTAGAAATATTTCCATATATATGGAGGCATCAAAGAAATTTCAAGAAAAATGTGAGATGATCGACATGCTCCTCCTATGACTTTGAGTACATCAATATGTCATCAATGAAAATAACTATGAAATGTTTCCAAAATTCATGGAACATGGAGTTCATGAGTCCCATGAACATAACTGGTGTGTTTACGACATTGAACAACATAAATAAAAACTTGTAGTGCCCATACCTGCATCTGAAGGTAGTCTTCGAGATGTCACCCTAATTCACCCTCAACTGGTGATATCCAGAACATAGATTGATCTTAGAAAACCAAATTTCCCCTCTCAGCTGGTCAAAAATACTGTCTATCCTTAGAAGAGGGTAATGATTCATCATCGTTACCTAATTAAATCTATTATAGTCTATAAAAAACCTCAGACTACTACCTGCCTTCTTGGTGAACAATAGTGGAGAACCCCATGAAGACACACTAGGCTGGATAAAACCCTTCTACATCAGATCATATACCTACAACCTCAGCTTAAATAACTCATAAGGTGATATCTGATAAGTTTCCATCAAAATTAGAGAATCAATAGGTTTCAATTCTATCATAAAATTAACATCATGTCAAGGGGGTAGCGTCACTACTTAAGAAAAACATCTAGAAAATCGAAAGCAACCATGAGAACCTCCACTATACTATCCTCTACTGATTCCATAGATAACTCATCCATTATATAAATAAGGGGCTCTACATGATGACTATCCATTGAAAAACCGTATTCGCCAATGAAAATCAAACATTGGGCATCCACATCTGAGAAAATGAATCTCCTAAACAAGAAATTGATAAAATAATGTACAAAATACAACCAATAGATACTAACAATGAAATAATATGGCTATATATGAAGTAAGAAAATATATCCATAGGACTGATGTGGCCCCATCACCAATCCACACACCTGGATCACATCAAACAAGCTATTCTATCCTCTAACTACTATAGTCAACACTAGGGGAATAAGAAGCCTCTCTATCTGTAGTCATAGATCATAGAATAGAGTGAGTGAAACAAAGGAGTGTGAATCTATTGAATAAAACATGGCGCAAAAGGGGTATAAGATAAACATATCTTACCTTGAATGATCTCTGGTCTCTCTAGTGCTCCTGCCTCCACTACGTGCAATTGAGCATGCTTAGATCCTCTACTTCCCTACTAACATCCACCACTATGACCATCCTTAGTTAGAGGTACTTGAATATAAGGAACAACCTGAGGTCAGCCTCTACCCACTCCATATCCCATCAGTGGAGCATAATCCTGCTTTCCCTGCTACTAAAATGGTCTCCCTGGAAAATGCTATCTAGGCTAGCGCTGAACTTGACCACCTCCATCAAACTAAGTCTAAAGAACAATTGGGAACTGTTTCCAATAATTTACACAAACCTCAGAGAAAACACACACTAGCCTAATATCTTTAGGAAAATAACATAAACCACTAGCCCCAAAAGGCCATAAGGGAAGCTGCCGAGGTTGACTCCTCCCTGGTCGAAACCTCAAAGGTCTTAGTTATTGAGACCTTTCACTGACAACCCTACTCTTCAAGAAACCCTAATGATTCCCTTCTCATGATAAAACTACTTGTGAGGGAATCCACTCGATCAACTTCAACTTCTTATGTACCTCTAGACATGTTTTCAATGTAAAAAGGAGTATCAGTATACTAGATAGAAGGAAGGATCTATAACACCCTGAGGTTTTGTGATTTTTTTTTTCAAATTAATTTATCTTTTCGATATTTTTCATTTCACATGACATTGGAAATAGTTATATATATATATATATATATATTAAAACAATAATTAAAACATCCCTTTCACACATCACCAAGTTGGATTACACTACACACAACACCGACTTCGTATATGTTACACACAACACTGAATTTCTACAAAACATCATTTTCTTGTTATAATTATTTAAATGAGATAATTATAAACTAGTAATTAAAATTAGTAATATGAAAAATAATAACTAATTTTAAATTTATTATTATTATTGTTTTATATAAATAAGACATATTGATAATGAAAGATATGATTTTTGGTAAATCCCTTTTATGTTTAAAAATATTATTTTCTCAAATGATCTGTTTATAATGTCCTTATATGAAAAATAATAAAATTAATTTTAGAAACATTTAGAAATTTAATTTGATAAAATAAACTTCATTTTTGAATTTATAATTCTAAAATTATCTTAGGGTGAATTTTTAGGAATTTTCAGAGAAACTTCATTTTTTGATGAATAGTGAAAAATACCGCATTTTAATTAATAATTTCCTTTTTTTAAATAATTATTGATGTTATATTTTACTTTAAATTTGTTTTAAGGTCATATTAGATAAATTATAAATCTATTAATACAATTTATGTCATTATAAACAATTTCACCTTGAAATTGAATATAAAAACTTAGAAAACTGTTGAACATTTTTCTACTTTAAAAACCTGTTATTTCATCCCATCTGTCAGATTAGTATTAATCTTAATTTTTTTGATTCTATGAATTGAATTTAAAAAAACCTAAAAACACAATTATAATAAGTATAATATTTATAGTCTTATAATATAAAATTAATTTTTATTAAAAAGATTAGTAAAAGTGATTAAAAATAATCACAACGATTAAGGTCAAATTAAGTTTAATTAGGGACTAAACCCCAATATTAGGGTCCCAAATGACTTATAAACTTTTAAAAAATCAATTTTATGGAAATTATTCAGACATAAAACTTATAGTATTGATTTATGTTCGTTTCTTATGAATTTTTTCAGGTAATAACATGTGTACACCTAACTTGTTTTCAAAAATTCCAAGAGAGTCCTTTTCCTTCCCTATAAAAGGCCACCAACTCTCCCTCTTATTTACACCTATCAAACCTATTAGGTTCGCCCAAGATCTTCCCAATACACTTCCCAAAATCCATCCCTTCCTCCTATAAGCCTTCCCTTGGGTATAAGGCAATCCAAAGAGTCCTTTTGGCACAAACCAAAAGGAGTTACCCGATTGAGAGGTAACATCTTCTCTCAAGTCCTTTATTTTATTTTCATTCTCCACCCCATAAAATTTATTTTTTTCTATTCTTGTATAAGAAAAAATTATCCTAAATATATTATTATTTCTTTATTCTATGTTTTAAAGCTACATTTACACACAACTCCATCTAATGGATAATGAACATAATCTATTTATGTGTATGGTGAACTACCACCTCACTAAACGATGATTGTTCAATTTTCATTACTGCCTATCATGGTGGAAATTATGATGGAAAATATGTTAATATAAGTTATATATTATATTTATTATTTTTAATCTTCTTTATAACTTTTACAACACATATCTTTTTTACTTTCCATTTGGTGTGAATACGATAATTTTGTTTGAGGAAGTGTGGATTACCGCCCCCTCAAAGCGATGTGATTCATTCATACAATACATGGATTATATTAAGGATGGTTTTAGTTAATATATAATAAATTTATGATATCATAAATCAAATATAATAATTATATATATATACATATATATACATATATGTCTTTTACTTTCTTTCTTTCAATATGACAATAAAAACAGAAACAACATTAATGCGTACATACGACCTACCGTCTCCATGAACGGTGTATTCTATTTTCTACTTATATATTTTATAGATTATTATAATAAAAATATAATATATATAAATGATATTTATATCATGTTTTACATTCTTTAAATCATTATATAAGTATAAGTACCAAAGATACAGAAAATTAAGACACATGCGAATAACAAAGCGAATATTACCCGAAGTGTAACCTTAACATGATATTGATAAACAATGGGTAATATAAAGTTATAATAAATAAATATATGGTATTATATATGAGATTATGTTTATTTAAAATATTTATTATAAATTTATATTTATTATATAGGAGGTTTTAATGAGTAAGTTGAGAGTAAAGACACAAGGTAAAGAGATTTTATCTCTGTTTTTATTTTCATGAGATGCATGTTATATTCGCCAATTTTTCCTTTTGTGTAGTGTATGTAATTACCATTATTATATTATATGTATCTTATAATTAAATTTATGGTCATTAAAATATTCATTATATGATCTTTATATCATGGGGTTTAAGTTTTAAAAGCTACCAAATCGGTAAAATAGTTTTGTCTCAAATTGGCTTCTTTGAGATGCATGTTTTATTTTGCACCTAAATTAATTTTGAGGTGTATATAATTAAATTTTACATGATATATCATGAATATAAATATTTTCATAATATTATAAGATCAATTTAACCTCCTTATCTTACATGGATAGTATGATCCCAAGTTACCAAGTGATAATAATTTATTGGAACAATCTTATCACTTTTGTATATTGTTAATTATTATGCTTCTTTGATGAAATATTATGATACATATCTCAATAACACTTATGAGTTTAATTATCCTATGTTTATTCAAGATATACCCTCTTATTTTTAACATTTTACACTCTATGGTACTTATGATAATTAATAAAATGTTTTTAAGAAAAATCTGACTGTATCTCTCTCTTAGGCCAGAAATCTATTTTATTTCAAAACCATATTTTCAAAAATGTTTTCAAATTTTTTTCTAATTAACTTTGAAGATCATTTTCAAGGAAAAAGGATTTTAAATTTTTTTATAGTTTTAAAATATTTGTTTATAAGTTTTCAAAGTTATCTTCAATGAAATGGTTTTCAAAACATTTTTAATATTTTTTTATAAGTTTTCAAAGTGTTTTTAAAGAAAAATGTTTTTATTTTTTTTGAATATTGTTTTATATATTTTGAAGGAAAAAGTTCCTCAAAATGTTTTCAAGTTTATTTAAAAAGTTTTCAAGGAATTTTTTTTCAAAATTATTCCAATTCTTCTTTTTAAGTTTTCAAGGTATTTTCTAAGAAAATAATTTTTAAATGGTTTTATGCATTAAAAAGAATTTTTGAAAGGAGAAAGGATATTTTCATCAAGAAATGTTTTTGAAAGATATTTAAAAATTATTTTCCATCTAATATGACATCCGTTGATGTTATTCATGCCTTTTTAGGAAATGATCTAAATCTTCCATTCATATCCTTTCTCTACATGGGTTATGATCGATGTCATGGTATTTATTAAACCTGTTTATCTTTCATAAGTTATATGTTTATGAAACCCATTTATATTTCATGAGTTATATTTTTATGAAATACATTTCGCTTCCACGGGTTATATGATTTTGATTCTGGATTCTTTTCATGGGATATTATTTAATGAAATTCCTAGGAAAACTATATATCCTCCCCTGGTTATTATGTGATGAAATGTTAATGATACCCATTTCATTTCATAGGTTTTGATTGTTGTTTATTAAACCCATCTCTTTGTATGGGTCATGATGTGATACAAGTTTTATTTTCCTGTGGCACATTTATGTATGATTTTATTACGTGATGAGTGAGACCTATATCTCCCTCTAATGCATTAGATAACTACAAGTTGAATATGATCTCAAAGGGTACAAAGGTTGTAGCCCAAGCCCCCAAAAAGAAGGTACATGGGTTGTATCCCAATCCTAAAAGAAAGAGGGTATACAGGTTGTGTCCCAAGCTCGAAAATAAGAAGGTACATGGGTTGTAGTCCAAGCCTAAAAGAAAGAGGGTACATGGGTTGTGGCCCAAGCCCAAGAATAAGAAGTAACCTTGGTTGTAGCCCAAGAATAAAAGAAAGAGGGTACACCAGTTGTGGCCCATGCCTAAAAACAAGAAGGTACATGTGTTGTATCCCAAGCCTAAAAGAAAGAGGGTGCACAAGTTGCTATCCCATGACCAAAGTAGGAACATGGGTTGTATCCCAAGCCTAAAATGTTATAAAGGTCTTGTTAGGTAGCCTTGAAATAAAATTTTCTATTCTTATATGTATTCCATAAATCCTATGTCTTATTCCTCAGTTATGATTTCATGGATCATTATGTTTATTTACTTATGATTCATGTCTTATAAAATTCCAGGCTTTATCCCATAACTCAATTTTATGATCTTTAATATGCAGGGCATGATATTATAATGTTACAATCATGTTCTAATACCCCTAGGTTTATGATTATGCTTACATGTCTCCCTTCTTTACACTTATTGAGCATCTGAGCTCACCCATTTTTATGTTTCTCTTTCCTAGGTTATGAACAAAGGTTTTAGGTAGAAGTACTAAAGGTGGAGATATTCATGGGAGATGATGAAGATATTTCACCAGGATAAAATATTTTATTTCAAAGTTTCCAAAGACACTAAACTATTACGTTCCTCATGCATTTTTTTGTAATGTACAGAATATTCGTCTAAAATTATGTTATATCCATGTATAATAGTATTGGGTCACTATAGTTGGTATCAAAGTAAAGGGTTATTCAACCTTTGGAAACTATGATGAGAAAACATTTCTGATATCCCTAGGGATATTTCTAAGGATATGTCTAGGGATGTATCTATGGATAAGTATAAGGATGAGTTAACGTTTAAGAAAATTTCCTAGAATATTGGTAAATGATATAATGATTGGCTTCCTAGAAATAAATCCCTGTATAGAGACTACAAGTAGATGTGGATGTGGAACATATGTACTTAGGGGTAACAAATCCAACAAGATGTTACATGACTGACTTAGGGTAATATGGTACCCTACAGTGGGCCTTGCTGCACACCTAGTTTGAAACTCCTGGGGGATATGATTTAGGAATTCACAAACTTTTCATAAACCATCATAAAGGATTTAAAAATAACTTGGCTATGAATAACCTAGGATAAACTAAGGTTTCATAGATTAAGGAAAATTTCATAATTTAGACATCCTATAAGTCACTTTTCATGATCATGTGGTTCCTCTATATGATAATTTTTTCTTAATATTTGTTTTTTGGATTTAGTCAATGGACGGAACCCAAAAGAACCATGTTAATGGTGATTGTGAGGGAAAATGAAATTTTTTTTCTCTTGAGGATATGAATTCTTTAGGTCATGGAATGATAAAAATCATTTCTATGCTCACACAACTTTCCCAATCTATGAATCATGATGAAATTATAAACATTTAAAGGTGGGAACAACGTTCTATTGAGTCCTTCATGAGGAAATTCTACCTTCTTTCAATAGGTTTTCTGATCCACTTGTTGCTGAACAATATATTAGTACCACTGAAAATATATTCTTTATTATCTAGTGTCCAGATTATTAGAAATTCATTTATCCTATTTACTAGTTAGAAGGTGAAGCAGATTAGTGGTGGACTCTAATCAAGAATATGGAGAAGCAAGGTGAAATTTAATCCATGGATTGGAATGAGTTCAAGAACTTATTCTTCAATAATTACCTTCCTTATTTTCTTTGTATGAAGATGGAAAAGGAGTTCCTTGAGTTGAAGCAAAGGATAATGAATCTGTTGGGGCCTACGAGGAAAATTTCACAAGACATGCAAGGTATTATTTTGGAATTATCATCCAACTAGAAAGTACAGTTGATAGGTTTGTCAGCGGCTTAAAGTCAAGTCTCAAAAGGGAATTGGCCATAAGAGACTTTGTAAGATATTAAGAGATTATGAATTGTAAAATCAAAGTTGAAATGGAGTTTTGAGTTATGTATCAATATCATGGTTTTAACATGAAGAGGAATATGGAGTTCAAAGGACAATAAAAAAACCATGGAGATAATAATATGATCCTTCCTTTGTGCTCTAAGTGTGTAAAGAAACATGGTGGTAATTGTCTTAATGGGACTAGTAAATTTGTGTGGAAAGGAATGAAATCGAGAAGATGAATGCCAAAGTGATTGGAAAAAGTCATATAATGATGTGAATAATGAGAAAACTCCTCAGAATGCACCATCCAAGCTTCAGTGTTACAATTACTGGGTGTTTAGTAATTTCTCCAAAAATTTCCCAAATCCAAGGGTTAATAATGGTGATCAGTGCCAAAAACCTCTAGAGAAAAAGGACAAAGGTAAATCATATGTTATCATAATGGATTAAGTGAACCAAGATAATTATGAATTACCAATACTTCCCTCCTTAGTTGGGAATTTTAGGTTTTACTTTGTATGAATATTCCCTATGAAAGTATTATTGTTCATCCTTTGGTGAGATTTCATGTGATTATCTTTCCCTACATAGATTATGGAATAATAAAATTACATTTGATATTCTATTAGTACAAATTTAATTTAAAGGTTAGGGAAAATCCCTTTATTAAGGAAAAAAGAAAATACAAAAAGTAAAAGGATGGGATCATATAAGCATTCATTCCCTCATTCCAAGAGAAACAAAATAAAATCAAAAATCATACTCATGCTGATAGGAATCATCATAATCACCATACTAGTCAGAATCAAATTCTACAGGACCGTGAGTCTTGGTAACCATAGTCGGATTTAGGTTGGAGTAATATTTCCCACATCTTGCTTTCCTAGGAGGAACGAGTCGAAAACCTTTATCATCCACAACAAACTTTTTCCCTTTGGACAATACTTGAATATATGATGATTTTTAGGGGGAACCATCCTAAATATCATCCCATATTCCGTGGATGCCCTGTGCTTCCCTTAATTTATAGATTTCTTCTTGAATCTTTGAAAGATTACCATCATCACTCATATTTTTTGGCCCTCAAAAGTAGGAGGAGATCCTGGTATGGTGTCTCCCTCAATCACTTATGGTACTAACATAAGGGGCATGTCTCCTGACCCATTGGTCTCCTGTGACAATTCCTTATCCAAAACTGATGAACCAGCTCTAACCTGCACATTTACTTTGTCAAGAGTGGGTTGTCCATCACCAGGCGATACTACATTGGTTTGTGTAGTCTGTTTCCTCAATTTATTTCTACAAGAAGCTTCATGGTGCCCTTTTAAAGAACAAAATGAGCATATCACATTCCTTTGACATTTATCTTTTACATGACCAATAGATTGACACTCTAGACAAAAGTCAGGAAGTCTTTCATACTCCACTTTTATAGAAAAATCATAATCTAGTGCTAACATAATAACATTATGGATTATTCTAGATCTCAAATCAACCCCCACCAGTAACTTAGCATAATTACCAAATTTGGAAATCTCAGTATTCCTATCCATTTTGACCAGAATTCCCATAGTAGAGGCAATATTGAATAAGATCTTAGGATGCCACAAAATCCAATTAAGTACAATAAGTTTGATCTAGACTTTAACTCTAGTATTTTTTTATGAAAAATGGATTAAATAAAAAAATACACTCTTGAAAGCATATCATACCTAGTTTTAAGGTGATTGAACCGATACCCCATGCCCTTCTCTTTAGATCCTTGGATAAAAAAATTTTGTGAAAAAATACACAACCTAGGGTGAATTATATTTTGGAAGGGGTATAAGGTTAACCATTTATGGAAAGTTTGAGTTAAACTTCAGATGAATCCAGTAATATTAAAGTGCTATCTTTCCATATAAGGATTTATGCATATTGGATAGCCCATTCAAACTACCTTGTGTTGATGGTAACTAATATAAAATGGGATGGAATATCATGGGTCTCAAGATCTGTTAGTACTTCAGGAATGAAAAATTAACCTTCCTTTTTGGAGAAAAATTTAAAGTGGTTCAAGGAACAAAAACGGGTGAGGCTATCTTGAAATCATTCAAGAATATCTTTTCATGAAAATTATTTATCTTTATGAAAAAGGTTCTTCAATCCAAAATTTTTGTCCTAGAACTTTCATTTCTGATGAATCGAAAGGTCCCTTATATCAATGAATATTTACGGATTTATGATTCTTAACTTTCTCCTGACCATGTTTTCTATCACTCTCCATCAGAACTTGAAAGTAATATTTCTCTTCCATGTCCATGTTTTCACTTCCAACCTATGTTCTTCTATGTGGAAACTTAGTTCAATATTACTTTGGGTAACCATTTTGGTTCTAACTTTCCTTCTTTAAAGGAAGTTTTAGTATTAATTTTTATGATGTGGGTTTATATGAATGAAACATTCATGTTTTAAAACTTTGATAACCTAGAAAAACTTTAAGGGAAAAATTAATTTTAAGGGAGGTATAATGTAAAACCCCGAGATTTTTTGAATTATTTTTTTTCAAATTAATTTATGTTTTTGATATTTTTCATTTCACATGACACTATAAATAGTTATATATATATATATATATATATATATTAAAACAATAATTCTAAAATTCCTTTCACAAGACACCAACTTGGATTGCGCTGCACACAACACCGACTTGGTGTACATTACACGCAACACTGTGTTTCTATGTAACATCATTTTATTATTATAATTATTTAAATGAGATAATTATAACCTAGTAGTTAAAATTAGTAATATGAAAAATAATAAATAATTTTCAAATAATTTTTATAAATTTTTTATATAAATAAAATATATTGATATTAAAAGATATGATTTCTAGTAAATCCATTTTATGTTTAAAAATACCGTTTTCTCAAATGAACTACTTTTAATGTCCATATATGAAAAATAATAAAATTAATTTTAGAATAATTTATAAATTTAATTTGAAAAATAAACTTTTTTTTTGAATTTATAATACTGAAATTTCCTTAGGGTTAATTTTTGTAATTTTTCTGAGAAACTTCATTTTTTGTTGAATAGTGAAAAAATACAGAATTTTAGTTAACAACTGCCTTTCCATTTAAATAATTATTAATGTTAAATTATATTATAAATTTGTTTTAAGATAAAAATATATCCATTATACATATATTAATACAATTTAGATCACTATAAAAAATATTACTTAGAAATTGAATATAAAAACTTAACAAACTTCTGAATATTTTTCTACTTTAAAAACCTATTATTTTGTCCCATCTGCAGGATTATCATTAATTTTAATTTAGATGATTCTGTGAATTGAATTTAAAAAAGACAACAGAAAAAAATTTAATCAGTATAATATTTAGAGTCTAATAATATCAACTTAATTTTTACCAAAAATATTAGTAAAAGTGATTAAAATTAATCACAACGATTAAGGTCAAAGTAAGCTTAATTAGGGACTAAACCTCAATATTAGGGGGACAAATGACCTATAAACTTGTAAAAACACATTTTAATACCCTTTTTAAGCCATAAATATTCCAATATTTCTTTAGGTTGGTTTTTATGACTTTGTTTATGGAAGAACATGTGTACACCTAACTTGTTTTCAAAAATTCCAAGTGAGTCCTTTTCCTTCCCTATAAAATCCCACCAAATCTACCTCTTCTTCACAACTATAAAACCTATTAGGTTTGGCCAAGATTTGACCAATAGACTTCCAAACATCCCTCATTTAATCCTAGAATCCTTACCTTGGGCAAAACACAATCCAAGTAATCCTTTAGGCATAAACCAAAAGGAGTTAACCGATTGAGAGGTAACATCTTTTATCAAGTACTTTGTTTTATTTTATTTCTCCACCCCCAATTTTTTTAATCCATGAATTTATAACAAAAAAATTATAATAAATCTACTAGGATGTTTTTATGCAAATTTTTAAACATACACTTACACACACCTCCATCTAATGGATAACAAACATACTATTTATATGTACTACGAACTAGTGGCTCACTAAAAGATGATTGTTTAATTTTCCTTACTGCCTCTCATGGTGGAAATTATGATGGAAAATCTATTTAAATATGTTATATATTATATTTATTATTTATTTAAGATTATTTATACGTTTTACAAAGTACATATTTTTTACTTTTCATTTGGTGTTAATACGATAATTTTGTGTGAGGAAGTGTGGACAACCGCCCCCTCAAAGCGATATGATTAATTCATACACTACATGGATTTTTATCAAGGATGGTTTTAGTGATTATATAATATAAATATGAAATCATAAAACTAATTTAAAAAATGATATATATATATATATATTTATAAATAATTATTTTACTTTATTTCTTTCAACACGACAATAAAAACAGAAACAACATTCATGCGTATGTCTGACATACCGTCTCCATGAACTAGTATTCCATTTACTAATTATATATTATATAAATTATTATAATAAAAATATAATATATGTAAATGATATTTATATCATGTTTTTAATTCTATAAATCATGATATAAGTATAAGGACCAAAGATATAACAAATTAAGACACATGCGAATTACAAAGAAAATATTACACGAAGCAGAACCTTAACATGAAATTACTAACAAATAGGTAATATAAAGTAATAATAAATACATATATGGTATTAGATATAATAATATGGTTCTTTAAAATATGCATAATAAATTTATATTTATTATACAGGATGTTTGAACGAGTTCGATGATTGTAAAGACACAAGGTAAGGGGATTTAATCTCAGATTTTATTTCCTTGAGATACATGTTATGTTCGCCACTATTTATTTTGGTGTGGTGTATGTAATGAGAATTATTGTATTATATTTATTTTATAATTGAATTTATGTGTATTCACATATTCATTATATGATCTTTATTTCATGGGGTTTAAGTTTCAAAAGTTACCAAATCGATAAAATAATTTTATCATAATTTTCCTTCTTTGAGACTCATGTTTTGTTATGAACCTAAATTAGTTTTGAGGTGTATATAATTAAATTTTAAATGATATATCATGAATATACTTCTCTTCATGATATTCTAAGCTTAATTTGACCTCATTTTCTTACATTAATAGAGTGATCCCAAGTTACTAAGTGATAAGAGTTTATTGAAACAATATCACCGCTTTTTGAGATTGTTAATGATTATGATTATTTGATGAAATATTATGATCCATATCTCAAGAACACTCATGCATTTTCTTATCCTATGTTTATTCAAGATATACCCATGTATGAGTACCATTTTCCCACTCTATGGAACTTAATATAATTAAGAAAGTGTTTTTAGGAAAAATTTGATCGTATCTCTATCTTAGGTGCGAAATCTACTTTATTTCAAAAAATTATTTCAACAATGTTTTAAAAATATTTTCAAATGAAATTTAAAGATAATTTTCAAGGAAAAAGGATTTTTAAAATTTTTTTTATGGTTTTCAAATATTTGTTTATAAGTTTTGAAAGTTATCTTTAATGAAATGGACTTTATAACATTTTCAATATTTCTTAATAAGTTTTCAAAGTGTTTTTAAAGAAAAAATATTTTTAAAATGTTTAGAATCTTATTTTATATGTTTTCAGGGTAAAATATCCTCAAATTTTTTTCAAGTTTCTTTAGTAAGTTTCCAAAGAAAAAGGTTTTCAAAATAATTCCAATCCTCCTTTCTGTGTTTTCAAGGTATTTTCTTAGAAAATTATTTTAAAATGATTTTATGCGTTAAAAATACTTTTTCAATAAAGAAAGAATATTTTCCTCAAGAAAAAATTTTGATGGATATTTCAAAATTATTTTCCATTTAAGATGGCATCCATTGATGTTACTCAAGCCTTTATAGTAAATGATCTAAAGGTTCCATTCATGTTCTTTCTATACATTGGTTATTCTTGATGTATTAGTCTTTATGAAACTCGTTTATCTTTAACAAGTTTAATGTTTATGAAACCCATTTGTCTTTCGTTAGTTATATGTTTATAAAATCAGTTTCTCTTCCATAGGTTATATTCTTTTGAATCTTTTTTTTCATGGGATATTATTCAGTGAAATTATTAGAAAATACATCTATCCTCCATAAGTTATGATGTGATGAAATGTTAGTGATACCCATTTCATTTCATGGATTATAATTTTTGTTTATGAAACCCATATCTTTGTATGGGTCATGATATGATGTATGTTTTATTTTCTTATGTCAAATGTATGTATGATTTTGTTATGTGATGGGTGGGACCTATATCTCCCACCAATGAATTGGGTAATGATAAGTTATATATGATCTCAAAGGCTTCACGAGTTGTATCCCAAGCTTGAAAACAAGAAGATACGAGTTTTTTAGACCAAGCCTAAAATAAAGAGGGTATATTGGTTATGGACCAAGCCTGAAAAAATATGGTACATGGGTTGTAGCCCAAGCCTAAAAGAAATAGGGTACATGAGTTTTGGCATAAGCTCGAAAACAAGAAGGTACATGGGTTTTAGCCCAAGCCTAAAAGAAATAGGGTACACAGGTTGTGGCCTAATCTAGAAAATGAGAAGGTACATGGGTTGTAGCCCATGCCTAAAAGAAAGAGGAAGCACATGTTGCTAGCCCAAACCCAAAATAGGTACACAATTCGTAACCCATGACTAACATGTTATAAAGGCCTTGGTAGGTATCCTTGATATAAACTTTTATATTATTATATGTATGCCACAAATCATATGTCTTATTCCCGAGATACAATGTTGTGGCTCATGATGTTTTTTTACTTTTGATTCATGTTTTATGAACTGGAAATATTTATCCCATAACAAATATTTATGGTCTTTGATATGCAGGGTATGATCCTATAATGTTACGATCATATTCTCATACCCCTATGTTCATGATTATGCTTACATGTATCCCTTGTTTACCCTTACTGAGCATATAAACTCACCCATTTTTTATGCTTCATTTCCCCAAGTTATGAAGAAAGGTTTTAGGTAAAAGTAATAAAGATGGATATCTTTATGGTAGATGTTGAATATATTTCACCAGGATAGAATATTTTGTTTCCAAGTTTCCAAAGACACTAAAATATTACATTCCTTGGGAATTTATTTTTGTAATGTACCAAACATTCATCTAAAATGATGTAATATCCATTAACGTTATGCCTGTGTCACTATAGGACCACCTTCTAAAGCAACATTGAATGAGACTCCTCATCTGGAAAAATATCAAGGAAAAATTTATAAGGTACATGAACTTTATTCCCAACTCCATCACTGACATATTACCCTTATGAATAGAAAGAAGCTCCTGCCTCTTCACTACCATCGTGGTCGATTAAAGGAACTCTTCTGAGAACTCTTTTTGAACGTGAAACCATGAAACATTTTCCTCCTTATGCTCACATAGGCACAATGTCCACCACTAATGTGAAACTCCCCACATCTGACTAACAACCAAAGTGACCCTATATCCTTCCTAGGCCTTGATCAAACTGAAATTGATCTAAAGATCCCCCATCCGGGTCTCTGTCTCCCCATCTGAAACACTTCCCTTGTACTTATCTTCAAAGTTTGCTTCTGAAAATCATAAAATTCCCTCTTCCATGCCTCATCCTAGTATACCAGATCAATCCTACAAAGATCAATTGGATCATCCTTCTATACGTCAACTACTTGATCCACACGTAGATACAATCTAGGATCCATGATATAAAATAAAACAATAATTTACTAAGCATGGTGGTATGGAATTTTATTTAAATTCATTTTAATTTACTTTATTCAATTTAACTTTCCCAAAACAACCCAACTCAAATAGGAATACAAGGCATCTTGATGCATGTAACTCTCCAAGGTATCTAACCTATAAATTGATCCACCTCACTTGGTCATTCAATAAGCTTATATTCTATGCACTGGATCACAGGGGGCCCTAACATACCACTTTCTAGCCGGTCTCCCTTCCCTATGTCACACAACAAGGTCAACTGGCACAATTTTCCTACCAACCCATGAAATCCTCACTCTTCCTAACTCTAAAATCCATCATATCTCTCAAAAATCAACCTTTGATACCACTCTATCATGCCCCCTCCCACCAAAGATACCACAGTGAGGGGAGAGAGATAATAACCTCTGAGTCCCACCTCCAGTAGGACTTGAGTTGGAGACTATCACCAAGGGTATAAAAATATCATAAAATGGGATTAATTACCTTCTATAATAATATAGTATTGGGAGATAAGATGAATCATCCACAATCAATTCCCTTTAATAATATAAAAGAAAACAAAACTATCCTGTAATGAATGCATAAATAAAACTGATACAAATAAAAGTCTCTGAAATTAAATACCCAAAATAAAAGCTAAAGCGATGACAAAAAAAATATCCAAAAAAGGTTTGATCATGTATTATCCAACATGTTCCACACAATCCTCCTAGAAACCTGAAAATCACTTTATATACGTAGGGTTTGAAAACAAGTATACTAAGTAGGAAAACCAAAGTCTTTCATGCACATGTGAAGGAAGCATAATAATGCACCCATGAGAAAATAGAAGAACCAATAACACATAAAGAGGTCAACTATCCATACCAACCTCACTAAGGCACACCCACCTAATAAAACAATTCAATTATAATAGTATAGTAATAAGCATATCGATATAGGTAACCCCACACTACTTCCCCACTGATTTTATAATATGAAACTCTAACTTCACACATCTTGGAACTCCAATCTCCTCTATATAACTTATACCACCACCCCATAGTATGGTCACATCACATCATGCTTGAAGACTACTGGGCCACCACCCCACATCACTATCACATATCATCTCACCCGAAGACACCTGGGCTATCACATCACATCCAATTCCATAACCAGAGTTGTAGGGTATCATGAACATAGAGGAAATAATCCTCATGACCTCACCCTACCATCATGAACTCCACCATAATACACCCCATATCATGGTTATATCACATATTTCTAAAGACATTTGGCCCACCACCCTACATCACGATCATATCACATCTCACCTAAAGACACCTAGGACATCACCTAGTTAACTAACAGACCTCCTACCATCATTTAATATGCATATCTACTCTCTTGGAAGATAGAGAAGTAAATATAGGGTAGCCAACCATCCATCCTAATCATTAGGATGTTGGTAAAACACCCCCATGTGAAAATAAATGTGTCTTCACATAGTGATCGTCGCGTGTAACAGCCCGAGATTTTATGAAAAATGTTACTTTTAATTTTATTTATGTCTTGTGTTGTACGCTACACCAAAAGGAGATTGCACAACACACATCCTTGACTTGCCTTGCATTACACGCAATCGCGACCTTCCTCGATAGCGTGTGTTGTACGCAACACCAAGTTTCGCTAAACAACGATATGCTATTAAGATATTATTAAAACTAGCTGTTGTGAATAGTAATAACCACTTTTTGAAATTTTTTAAATTTTATTTTTCAAAATGGACTTCATTTATGGATTCGGAGTATCAAATTTAGCCTATGGTGAAATTTTGGTACTTTTCGGATAACTTTCATATTCTGATGAATAGTGAAAATTACTAAATTATAATTAAAAACAACTTTTTTAATCGAAATAATTAATAGTGATAAATTATTAATTTGAGTGGTTTTAAAGTATATTTAGAATATATTTTTACAATTTAATTCAATGTTGGTCATTGAATGTAATTTCACATTTAAACCAGACATAATCAAGTGTCAATCTTTTGATAGATATTGTTTCTTAAAAACACGCTATTTGTTTTAACAGTGGGATTTAATTATAAAATTAATTAATGAAACTTCTATGTTATGAATTTGGTAAAATATACTTAATTTTTGAATTCGGAATATGAAATATAGCTTAGGATGAAATTTTGGCATTGTTCTGAAAAACATCAATTTTTGATGAATAGTGAAACTACTAAGTGGTAGTTAAAAACTGAATTTTGCATAAAACTTAATTTTACCGCTTCTGTGAATGGAATTTCGAAAATCCGACAGACACGGTTGATATCAGTAAGTAAAATGTGGTTCAATGAGATAAAAATAATTTTTTGGTGAATAGTAACTTTTTACTTTTTTTTACCGCGGTTAATAGTAAATAGGGTAACTAAGGGTAAATATGATATTACTATTACCCTAACACATGTCCTAATTCTATTGGATAAGTGTAATTAGACCAAAAACAACCTTATGAATAAAATATGACCATTTAGGCCCACTTGGGTTAGATTAGGACATTTATTATTAATTTATTTAAAGAAGGGTTAAAATAGTTAAAATCAAAGTTTAATAAGTAAATAATTTTTAATATGGGGTTATACATAAGATAAATTCGACTATAAATATTCATTAGAAAGATAAAAAGATTTTCTACATAATGGTATTTTATTTATAATTTTTAGACATTAAATAATGTAATTTATTTATGACACAATTATGATGCAGTAATTATCTTATTTATGAAATATTGACATAATTGATGTTATAAACACCACAATAAATGTAATTTGAGACTTTTTATGAATTACACTAATTTTATAGGTTACTATGATATATTAGTGTTGATTTAATCAACTGGGTTCGAACATATAATTCTTTAATGACTTTAAAAAAAATCATATATCAAATAGTGTCAAAATTGACACAAAATAGTTTTTAAATCTAATATTATATTATTATTTGTTATTTTATTCCTAAAAATCTACGGTTCGGCCAAATGACTTAGATAAGGATATATATATTAATAATAAATAATTTGGGGTTCTTTTGGCATGTTATAGTAAGTGTATTAACCATATAGTGAAAGAAAACAAAAAGACACGGTAAAAGTTAAATTATTTAACTTAGAGTTAAATCTAATTGATAAGGTTAAAATAATAACCTAAACTTGTCTAAATCCTATTGGTTGATAGGAGTTAGACCCATCCCCACTTTACCTTAGAAATAAGACCCTTTGGAACCATTATAAACTGATTTTGACTTTAATATAAAATAATATTTTGAGATATTCCTAAGGTGCCCCTCTCCTCCCTTATAAAAGGGCACCTCCTCCCCCTCCTCCTCACACCAATTTGAGCACTCAAGATCGGCCAACCCCTGCCTAAATCTCTTCTCCACTTCCCTAGAATAATCCTAGAGGTTATGGTCTTCCTCAAAGACCAATTTTAGTGCCCTAAGAGGAGGTCTCAAAGAGGCACTTCAAAGAAGAGGTAATTACCGTTACCAATTCTTTCATCTTTATTTCTTCTTCCACTTCCTCTTATTAGGTTGTTTCATTATGAAGTAATAACATCAGTATCACTCATATACTTATATGTTATTATAAGTATGAAACAACCCTATTTCACCATCTATCCATCCTACGGAAAAAGAAATCACCGCGCGTGCGTACGTACGGAATACCGTCTCCACGCCGTGGTGTAATCTATTTTCCACCACCACCTTACATGGATGGGTATAATGGTGTAAATAATAACTATACATAGTTATTACAACATCATATTGATTCTGATATATTGTATAATCCACTCCAATTCAATTCAATATTTATGGAAATGATATCATCGCTCGTGCGTACGTACGGACTACCGTCTCCACGACGCGATGAGATTAATTCTCTATGTTAACCATTTAAGAATGATTATAAAGTATATATAAGAAATAATAATGAAATATATGACATTATAAAGATACTGGATTTATGTATATATATATATATTTATGTCATCTACTTACTTCCATTCAAGACAATAAGGAAAGAAAAACAGCGTTCATGCGTACGTACGGACTACCGTCTCCATGAACGGTGTTTTTCATTTCATTTATCTATCTATTATATATATATATATATATACCGAATATATATGATATATAAATCATATTTTATATTCTGGAAGTAAGTAAATCACGATATAAGTAATAATAATGTCAAGAAAAACAAGTCAAAACACCTACGATAAATGAAACGATTTTACCCAAAACGCTTCTTTAACATGGAATTTACAAAAGAACGGGTAATATAATGTCATAAGTGAACCATATATGATATCATAACAATGAATATGATTCTGAAATAAGTCAATGACATTATTTAAATCATTATACAGGAGGTTCGGACACATACGAAGCAAATCGGACCTAAGGTAAGGGAAAATATCACAATCTCATTTTTATCCAAGGTTGTTTATTCGTAAGTATTTACTGGGGTGTATTTTATCATCCACATCCATGTTTCATCAATATGTAATATTATTTCCATCCACCTACAATTGTTTAAATCCATTTTTACCCTTCGGTGAGTTTTTAGTAATATATATGAAAGGATCTTTTGTCGTTTTTCGTACGAGGTACTTTTTGACTTTTCTGACAAAAGTACGAAGAATGTTTTTTTAAACTTATACGGCATGAATGGATTTTTAAAACATTATTTCCAAGAAGCTTCCTTTACAAGTTTTCAAGTTTATTTTTAATCAACTTCTTTTATTTTAAAGTTGTATGACATGTTATGAAAGGAAAAATGTTTTTGAAGTAGAAAGGATATTTTCCTCAAGAATGGAGTTCAAGTATTTTATCAAAATTATTTTCCATCTAAGATAATAAAAGGGTTCTATTTTTATCCCTATTATTACATTGGTTTGATTATGTTGTGATGGAAATATTTTTATGAATTCCTTTATCTTATATGAATTGATTTATGATGTCATGATGTTTCAAGAATCCCATTTTTGTTACACGTGTTATGCGATGATGTATGATTATGTGGCACACATAAGAAAGGATTCATTATAAGATGGGTGGGACCTATATCTCCATCCAATGCATTGGGTAAAGATTTTATATCTCATGAGATAGACATGGCTGGAACGGTAGGTTATACCGGTTCAGTGAAACAGGACTGGAACGAGGGTGACTCGGTTCAGAAAGGGACTTTGTCCACTAAGATAGTCTTGGCAATGAGTCATGACTAACAAGAAATGATTTTCCATGATTATGTGTGCATGCCAAAAAGTTTAAAGTTTTATGTTATGATTATGGGGATCTCATTTTCACTTCTATGATTTATTCCATGTTAAGATATTATGATCTCTTTTGCAGGTTATGATTTTCAAAAAGATATGATATGTTTTTTATTTCCTTTTTTTACTCTTACTGAGCATTTGAGCTCACCCTTTTATGTTTTCTTTTCCCCAGGATATAAAGAAAGGTTTTAGGTATAAAAAAAGAAGATATTTATGGGAGATGTTGAAGATCTTTTACCACGATTAGAAGATTACGTTCCGAGTTTCCAAAGAGACTAAACTATTACGATCCTTGTGTGTGTGTTTTTTTTATGTACTAAGTATTCCGAAAAAGTAATGTAATGTCCATGTACGTCAAGCTTCGGGTCTCTACAGTTGGTATCAGAGGAAAGGTTTAGTCAACCTTTGGAAACTAGGATGCGAAAATGTTAGTGAGATCCCTTGAGATATTTCTAAGGTATGTCTAGGGATGTCTCTAAGGATAAGTATACGTATAGGATACAGTCCTAGAACTACGGTAACGATCATAGAATTTAACCTAAGATGTTAGATATTGAGGATACTCCACCTTTATTATGTTGTTTTCCCTAGCATTATTTTTGCCTCTCACACTATTCTTTTTGGGTTTTAGACGATGGCTGGAACCCGAAGGAACCGTGTTGATCAATGCAATTGACAATGCAATGATTGTCCTAATGTTATGGGAGATGGAGTGCAAAATCTTATTGCTATACTTACACAAGCTATGAATCATTATGGACTTCCAAATGAGCAGAGAAGGGAACAATATTCTATTGAGTCCTTCATGAGGCAACGTCCAACTTCTTTCAGTGGGTCTCCTGATCCACTTGTTGCTGAACAATGGATCAGTACCACTGAAAAGATATTTTCAGTTCTTCAATGTTCTGAACATGATAAATTCATCTTAGCAGTATATCGTTTGGAAGGTGAAGCTGATCAATGGTAGAATCTTATCAAGAATACGAGGCAAAGAGATGAAATTGAGTCCATGGAATGGGACGAGTTCAAGAACTTATTTTTCAATAAGTACTTCCCTCGTATTCTTCGAACAAAGATGGAGAAGGAGTTTCTTGAACTAAAGCAAAGGATGATGAATCTGTTGGTATATACGAAGCAAATTTTACAAGACTTGCAAGGTATGCATCTGGCATTATCATCCAACCTGAAAGTAAAGTTGATCGATTTTTCAGTGGCTTAAAACCAAGTCTTAGAAGGGAATTAGCTATAAGAGACTTCAGTAGCTATGAAGAAATTGTGCGTCATGCTATCAAGGTAGAAATGGAAGTTGCTGTTACATATCCATCTCATGGTTTTGAAAAGAAACGAAAGATGGTGTTCAAGGAGAAATCTCAGAATAATGGTGAAAAGAAGATGAATGTTTCCTTATGCACAAAGTGTGGAAAGAAGCATGGTGGAGATTGTCTTAAAGGGACTAGAAAATGTTTTAAGTGTGGAAAAGAAGGTCATCGAGCAGCTGAGTGTCGAAGTAATGGAAAAAGGGATTATAATGATGTGAATAAAGAAAACACTGCAGAGAACTCACCACCAACACTTCAATTCTTCAAGTGCAAGGAAATGGGGCATTATGCTAATAAATGCCCTAATCCAAGGGTTAGTGATGATCAAACCACTGAAGGCAAAGGACAAAGGGAAGTCACATGCGATCACTATTGGCGATGTTGAATATGACAACGATGTGGTGGAATGATTAAGTGTTTATATA
This sequence comes from Viscum album, assembly GCA_963277665.1. Classification (NCBI taxonomy): domain Eukaryota; kingdom Viridiplantae; phylum Streptophyta; class Magnoliopsida; order Santalales; family Viscaceae; genus Viscum; species Viscum album. Next base: position 946,192,934 of record OY728155.1, on the reverse strand, counting down.
ATGGGATTCCAAAATAATGTTGAATCATGGAGTATTGGAATATTTATGTATTGGTCTAATGTGGTATTCAAAGTGATTGAGATATTATGCGCATAATGATGGGAAAATGATAAAATGAAATGTTTGATAGTATTAATGAGCTCATGACTAATATAAGGAGAAGGTTATATCATGGTTTGAGTATATAGAATTTTTGGATTTTGGTATGTGGAAAGAGGTAACTTTTAACTGCATTCATGTTTTCACTAAGGTTCAATGGGTATTCAAGAGAATACGTGATTAAGGCCTTTGAATGTTTGGAATGTGACCAACAAGACATATCTTATGATATATGGGGATCGACGACAGTATTAAATCTCTGGTAATCGTTTTCACTATATTATGAGAGTGGACTGCAGTATTATGGATAAGCCTAAAGATTAAAATGGATTATGTTGGACATAAGTTAGTATTGTTTAAGGATAGAAGATTTTCGATATTATTGATGGGATGTTATAGTAATGTAGTTTTAGAAAAAGGACAACCTACAGGACGGGCGATAGCCCATCGCGTCGGACAAGGATGTGGGAATCGAACCCACAACCGAAGTGCGACTGGCCTTTATCGCCTACCACTGTCCTACAGGAAGTCCCTGATTAGTAGAAACTAGTTTTATTATATTAATCAGTATGATATATGAAGTATAAGTTCATTTTAGGAACCATATATGATTAATCTCACTATAGATCGACTTATGTATATAATTTTTGCTAACCTTTTGTTTGAGACAGATGGAATGACCCGTCATTCTATCACATGATCTGCTAACACTTCACGAATAACAAATTCAACTTCATTTATTTAAGAGATGAAGTGGAAATTGTTCTAGGCATGAACAACAGTGAGATTGTACCAAAATAAAGTAATTATTTATTCTAATGAAAATTTTCAACTTTAGGGAAATGATCTTGAAAACCAAAAATGTTGTCCTAGTGATCTTATACCTGATGAGTCAGATGGTACCTTATATCATAACAAATCTATGGATTTGTGATTACTGGCTTTTCCATAGCCATGTTCTCTACCACTCTCCATCACAACATGATGGTTAGATTTCTCTTCCATATCCATATTTCCACCTATGTGGAAACCCAGTGATTAGTTTATTTGGGTAATCATTACATTTCATACTTTAGTTTTTAAAGCCAGGTTTTGGTATTTTTTTACGATGTTGGTTTCTATTAAAGAAACTTTTGAATAGTAAACCATTTATAACCCCGACGAATTTCGAGGGCGAAATTCATTTTAAGGGGGGTAGAATGTAACAGCCCGAGATTTTATGAAAAATGTTACTTTTAATTTTATTTCTGTCTTGTGTTGTACGCTACACCAAAAGGAGCTTGCACAACACACATCCTTGACTTTCCTTGCATTACACGCAATCGCGACCTTCCTCGATAGCGTGTGTTGTACGCAACACCAAGTTTCGTTAAACAACGATATGCTATTAAGATATTATTAAAACTAGATGTTGTGAATAGTAATAACCACTTTTTGGAATTTTTTAAATTTTATTTTTCAAAATGGAATTCATTTATGGATTCGGAGTATCGAATTTAGCCTATGGTGAAATTTTGGTACTTTTCGGATAACTTTCATATTCTGATGAATAGTGAAAATTACTAAATTATAATTAAAAACAACTTTTTTAATCGAAATAATTAATAGTGATAAATTATTAATTTGAGTGGTTTTAAAGTATATTTAGAATATATTTTTACAATTTAATTCAATGTTGGTCATTGAATGTAATTTCACATTTAAACCAGACATAATCAAGTGTCAATCTTTTGATAGATATTATTTCTTAAAAACACGCTATTTGTTTTAACAGCGGGATTTAATTATAAAATTAATTAATTCAACTTATATGTTATGAATTTGGTAAAATAGACTTCATTTTTGAATTCGAAATATGAAATATAGCTTAGGATGAAATTTTGGCATTGTTCTGAAAAACATCAATTTTTGATGAATAGTGAAACTACTAAGTGGTAGTTAAAAACTGAATTTTGCATAAAACTTAATTTTACCGCTTCTGTGAATGGAATTTCGAAAATCCGACAGACACGGTTGATATCAGTAAGTAAAATGTGGTTCAATGAGATAAAAATAATTTTTTGGTGAATAGTAACTTTTTACCTTTTTTTACCGCGGTTAATAGTAAATAGGGTAACTAAGGGTAAATATGATATTACTATTACCCTAACACATGTCCTAATTCTATTGGATAAGTGTAATTCGACCAAAAACAACCTTATGAATAAAATATGACCATTTAGGCCCACTTGGGTTAGATTAGGACATTTATTATTAATTTATTTAAAGAAGGGTTAAAATATTTAAAATCAAAGTTTAATAAGTAAATCATTTTTAATATGGGGTTATACATAAGATAAATTCGACTATAAATATTCATTAGAAATCTAAAACGATTTACTACATAATGGTATTTTATTTATAATTTTTAGACATTAAATAATTTAATTTATTTATGACACAATTATGATGCAGTAATTATCTTATTTATGAAATATTGACATAATTGATGTTATAAACACCAAAATAAATGTAATTTGAGACTTTTTATGAATTACACTAATTTTCTAGGTTACTATGATATATTAGTGTTGATTTAATCAACTTGGTTCGAACATATAATTCTGTTATGACTTTCAAAAAAATCATATATCAAATAGTGTCAAAATTGACACAAAATAGTTTTTAAATCTAATTTATATTATTAATTGTTATTTTATTCCTAAAAATCTAAGGTTCGGCCAAATCACTTATATAAGGATATATATATTAATAATAAATAATTTGGGGTTCGTTTGGCATGTTATAGTAAGTGTATTAACCATATAGTGAAAGAAAACAAAAAGACACGGTAAAAGTTAAATTATTTAACTTAGAGTTAAATCTAATTGATAAGGTTAAAATAATACCCTAAACTTATCTAAATCCTATTGGTTGATATTATTTCGACCCATCCCCACTTTACCTTCGAAATAAGACCCTTTGGAACCATTATAAACCGATTTTGACTTTAATATAAAATAATATTTTGAGATATTCCTAAGGTGCCCCTCTCCTCCCTTATAAAAGGGCACCTCCTCCCCCTCCTCCTCACACCAATTTGAGCACTCAAGATCGGCCAACCCCTACCGAAATCTCTTCTCCACTTCCCTAGAATAATCCTAGAGGTTCTGGTCTTCCTCAAAGACCAATTTTAGTGCCATAAGAGGAGGTCTCAAAGAGGCGCTTCAAAGAAGAGGTAATTACTGTTACCAATTCTTTCATCTTTATTTCTTCTTCCACTTCTTCTTATTAGGTTGTTTCATTATGAAGTAATAACATCAGTATCACTCATATACTGATATGTTATTATAAGTATGAAACAACCCTATTTCACCATCTATCCATCCTACGGAAAAAGAAATCACCGCGTGTGCGTACGTACGGAATACCGTCTCCACGCCGTGGTGTAATCTATTTTCCACCACCACCTTACATGGATGGGTATAATGGTGTAAAGAATAACTATACATAGTTATTACAACATCATATTGATTCTGATATATTGTATAATCCACTCCAATTCAATTCAATATTTATTGAAATGATATAATCGCTCGTGCGTACGTATGGACTACCGTCTCCACGACGCGATGAGATTCATTCTCCATGTTAACCATTTAAGAATGATTATAAAGTATATATAAGAAATAATAATGAAATATATGACACTATAAAGCTACTGGATTTATTTATATATATATATATGTATGTCATCTACTTACTTCCATTCAAGACAATAAGGAAAGAAAAACAGCGTTCATGCATACGTACGGACTACCGTCTCCATGAAATGTGTTTTTCATTTCATTTATCTATCTATTATATATATATATATACCGAATATATATGATATATAAATCATATTTTATATTCCGGAAGTAAGTAAATCACGATATAAGTAATAATAATGTCAAGAACAACAAGTCAAAACACCTACGATAAATGAAACGATTTTACCCAAAACGCTTCTTTAACATGGAATTTACAAAAGAACGGGTAATATAATGTCATAAGTGAACCATATATGATATCATAACAATGAATATGATTCTGAAATAAGTCAATGACATTATTTAAATCATTATACAGGAGGTTCAGACACATACGAAGCAAATCGGACCTAAGGTAAGAGAAAATATCACAATCTCATTTTTATCCGAGGTTGTTTATTCGTAAGTATTTACTGGGGTGTATTTTATCATCCACATCCATGTTTCATCAATATGTAATATTATTTCCATCCACCTAAAATTGTTTAAATCCATTTTTACCCTTTGGTGAGTTTTTAGTAATATATATGAAAGGAATCTTTTGTCATTTTTCGTACGAGGTACTTTTTGACTTTTCCGACAAAAGTACGAAGAATGTTTTTTTTAACTTATACAACATGAATGGATTTTTAAAACATTATTTCCAAGAAGCTTCCTTTACAAGTTTTCAAGTTTATTTTTAATCAACTTCTTTTATTTTAATGTTGTATGACATGTTATGAAAGGAAAAATGTTTTTGAAGTAGAAAGGATATTTTCCTCAAGAATGGAGTTCAAGTATTTTATCAAAATTATTTTCCATCTAAGATAATAAAAGGGTTCTGTTTTTATCCCTATTATTACATTGGTTTGATTATGTTGTGATGGAAATATTTTTATGAATTCCTTTATCTTATATGAATTGATTTATGATGTCATGATGTTTCAAGAATCCCATTTTTGTTACATGTGTTATGCGATGATGTATGATTATGTGGCACACATAAGAAAGGATTCATTATAAGATGGGTGGGACCTATATCTCCCTCCAATGCATTGGGTAAAGATTTTATATCTCATGAGATAGACATGGCTAGAACGGTAGGTTATACCGGTTCAGTGAAACAGGACTGGAACGAGGGTGACTCGGTTCAGAAAGGGACTTTGTCCACTAAGATAGTCTTGGAAATGAGTCATGACTAACAAGAAATGATTTTCCATGATTATGTGTGCATGCCACAAAGTTTCAAGTTTTATGTTATGATTATGGGGATCTCATTTTCACTTCTATGATTTATTCCATGTTAAGATATTATGATCTCTTTTGCAGGTTATGATTTTCAAAAAGATATGATATGATTTTTATTTCCTTTGTTTACCCTTACTGAGAATTTGAGCTCAGCCTTTTATGTTTTCTTTTCCCCAGGATATAAAGAAAGGTTTTAGGTATAAAAAAGAAGAAGATCTTTATGGGAGATGTTGAAGATCTTTCACCACGATTAGAAGATTACGTTCCGAGTTTCCAAAGACACTAAACTATTACGATCCTTGTGTGTGTGTTTTTTTTTATGTACTAAGTCTTCCGCAAAAGTAATGTAATGTCCATGTACGTCAAGCTTCGGGTCTCTACATCGCGGGTGGGGTGCGTATAGAAATCAAAAGTAATATACAAGTATATAAATATATCCACACAGAAGACCAACCTATGAGTTCACAAAAAAATACTAACCAACTCACAACATCCTCACTTTATCTTCCACTACTAAATGCATAACACTACACAAACCACATGACACATCTCAAACCACCAACCAATTCTATTATCCAGCCCATTCATTTCATTATTTACCAACAACCACATTTAAATACACAAACCATCATTTATTTCTTCATTAGCCATTTCCATCCCATTAAATAAACCAAACCTTATCCATTTTAATAATTATTAAATAATTATCCCATCACAACACAGGATTCTAGCACAACATAACCATACATCAAAATTAGTTCATCATTCCACTCAAAACATTGTCTCGCTATCCCAAAAGCATGACCAAACAAACTATCACCGCCTCACCGCCCCACAAGAATATCCAAACAAACCATCACCTCATCACCCCAAAAGCATGGACAAAAAACCATTACCTCACCCCACACTGAATTGTAACCACACATCACCTACCCACAACATGACTACACATTAAAACACATCAAATACCATTTTATAAATTTAGAAAAGGGTCTTTATCAAATTTTACTTTATTTTAGGGGAGTTATCACACAATCCATAAATTCAGGGGCAACCATTTTATTAAACGAATATAAGTGGCTAGCCAATTTCCATTTTAGGGTGCTGTCATAAAACTGCCCAATAAGGTTTTTACAAAACATATCATACCAATGAAACCAAAGGACCCAATGGCCAAAATTCTTAGTGGGGAATTTAGCACAATAATCACAATATCACAATAATATAAAATCTATAAAAGCATGAGAACCATTCCCCTTTCACCTCCTTAAATTTCTATTACTCAATTATTTATCTTTTATTAAGATATAACAACCATCCACCATAGATAAAAAACCCCCTTTTACATGTTATATAAAAGTGATAAATGAGGGATTAACTACCTAAAATAATATTTTCCAACTTTTTTCACACTATAGTGAGAAGAAGAAAATCCCACAAACTACAACTGCATAAAAAATCCATAGTTTAATGTATACCACAACAAGGGTTATCAAAAATGTAGCCCAAATCACAACCCAAACCAAAACCAAACGACTACAGCGGATATCCAAATAAGGATGGAAGGAAAACCATGGGGAAGAGAGGAGAACTCACTATAGATCACCAACATGAATATACCATAACCAAAAAATCAAGGAAGAAAGAAGGGGGTTAAAGGTCCTTTGAGAGGTACCTAGGGTTCACTGAAAATTAGATAAGGAAGAGGTATGAAAAAATGAGGAGGGGTTTAACCTAAAGACCTAATTAAAACCTAGAACTCAACACTTTCATGATTTGTAACCCATTCATGATGTGAATTTCATGGGTTTTTTTTTCCAAAAAAATAACTTTTTCTAAAATTCACATTACCTCAGAATTTATTTAATTACACATTATGAATTACTTTCATGATATTAATCTATTTCATGGGTTCCACCTCAGTCACATAAAATACATGAAAATATCCAACCATAAAAGTCATGAATCAACAATTCACACCATGTACCCCTTTCATGATGTGAAATTTCTATAGAAGATCTAATTCACCTACAACCCCCACGAAACCTCCTCAAGACATCTCTAAAACACCTATGAAACCAAAAAACAAAAATTGAATGAGATAAAAAGGCATGAGTTGTTCTACTTTTCACCTCTCTAGACATATCCTGATTAGAATACCTACTAATCCCTTGAATAACATGTTAATTAGATCTCACTAACTAGAGTACCATAAAAGAATATTCTATTTCTCCTTTCCCTAATCCATGTCCAAGGAGCCATCAACATCCCTCAAAATATCCTAATTGGAATCCCCATTAATCTCTTATATAGCTTGTATAATAGATCCCACCTGTTGGTGGAACATAGAAGAATATTATATTACTCCTTTACCTCATCCATACCCAAACGAAGCTCTCATAGTAGAAATATTCTATAATGCATAAAGAATACAATTTAAGGATAATTTTTCTCTCTATCATTCATCATTACAAATATTCAATCAAGTTCACAACTATCTTTTATTTCAGTGAATCCGTTTTTTAAAATCTAAACATAAATGTGTTATTAGAAATATATTTCATATAAGAAAACCCATTTTATTTTAAACCATACCATGTGATATAAACTTTACCATACCTGTCATAATGTATGAAATCTTACCTATTTTGAACTTTCAATTGTCAATATGGAACATATAATAATCCTATAAGGTCAGCAGTAAACTATCATTTACTTATACTTCCTGGTAACTTATATTTCTCCATAGAATGTTAGATACATATTTTTATGGTTACATTCAAAGTTACAACCATTGTATTCTCCATGCCTATCTGACTTCCTAAGAATTAACATAGAAACCATGATTTTATAATATTTTTTAAATATAGCATCCTTAGTCTAGTTATCTCGAATAGCTATGGACTAGGTGCCCCACATGACCTCAAGTGAACCTCCCTATATACCATAGGCTATTAACTAGTGATGAGCATGAAACCCACAACATCAATATTTGATATGTATTTGATTTATTGAGTGTTTTATGAATTTAATTAGTGTTTTGACTGTAATTTTTATTTTTTTGATGAATTTTCTATATTTCATGATTAATGAATGGTTTTTTCACATCATGCATCTAGATCATGCATTTGAAAAATACACTTACACTATCCCATGTATGGTTTGTGCATGGTTTGGTAAACTCTACAATCAAACCATGAAACATATTAAAACCTAATTAACCTTTTTATTTATAAATTTTATTTAAGTGTTTTTTTCTTGATCTCTTCCCCTCAATCTAACCTAACCACTAGGAATTGACCCACTTGTTTTCTACCTTATTTGATGCTTCTCAATGGATTAAAATCCATCAAAGTTATGTGATTCATTTAAGTAAGTAATAAAAACCACTTCCCATCTTCTTATAACTCCTTATCCTTTTATATTCTTGACCTAAAATTATGATGAAAGCATAATGTTTCAACTTGGATAAATTTAATTTTAGTCTTTCTAATTTTTATGTCTCTGAATAATCATAAAAGGTCTTATCTAGATTCCTTGTGGTGTAATATCTCTTCTACATGTCATTTAAAACAATTTTAAATTTTTTGGTTAATTTGAAATTGACTTTTTCTATAAGAAATGTTATATTATAGTCATAATTAACCATGGATTTAAAATAATTTAAATTTACATCAAAATGGGAATTTATATTACTTAATTTTTTTACAAATATTGATATTTATTTGATATAATATACATATTTTAAATGAATTTTATTTCTTACATGCTCATCATGATATGCTGCTTTATGTTACTCTTATGTAAAGGGGATTGAATGGGGATTTGTGATATTGTTAATGAATTCCATTGAAGATAATGTATATTGTTACTATCACATAAATGATATTATTTATAAGGGATTTTTTTTTTCAGAGGGCGATTTTAGGTGATTCTAGTTTATTATTTATGAATTAATTCCTATTATTTTTTTATGTTGTATTATGGTACACACTGCCAATTTACATGTCATGGGAACTCTATTTAACTAAGTGGTAAATCAAGTAACAATTTATATTCTAGTTATTATTTTTATCTATCTAGTATCCCCCAATTAATATTACACTTTGACTATAGGGTGTGCCACTTAATGATGCTAGTTGATGGTATGATTGGGGTTATTTTTTAGGAATGCATTGATATCCTGAAAAATGATTCCACCAAACTATGTCTAAGATTATCTCATTATAGATACAGTAGTTTCCCATAATTCTCATTATGTTATATTATGTTTTCAACTTGATGATTGTTTTATTATGTTACTTATTTTAATATTTACCTCTTTCTATATTTATTTCAATTTCTGACTTGTTTCTTTTATGATGATTTTGATGAGTAAATTATCTTATATAGTACTCATTTCTAATGATTTCCATTTAATTTTGATTTATAATGTTTTACTTATTCCCTGATTACTTGATTTTTTTTGGTTTCAGGTTTGATATTTTCCTTTTCTTGTTTTGTCTTTAATCTCCAAACAAGTTTTTAAAATGTTTTCGAAATAAAGATTTAATGGACAATGATACACTTTTATCCATATTTATAAACTGAAGGTACTTCATTCCATGTTTCAAAGTGTATTTCAAAAGGTATTATGAAACCTATTTGATCTGAATGGGAATTTTTTGAAAATATGAGATAGGTACACCTTCCAAGTAGTTTCAAAATGTGTGTTCTTGTACCTATTTATTTTACTTTGATAAAATTAAATGTATGATTGATTTTTAATCATTGATAACACACATACTTTTCAATAAATGCTTCAATTATTTAGTGCTCATGGTAGTTTTTTTCTAGTATAAATCATTTCATTTGAAGTCTTTTCTATAACAATTCCACATCCATTGAAAATATTTAAAGTACCAACATATGTTATTTTTTATATTAAATGTTAAAAATGAGTAATTTTTAATTTTTATTTCAAACTTGCACTAAATAGATTAATTTATAAAGTTTATTAATATATTATTTGGTGGGATCCTTCTAGAAAACTTTGATCACATTGCATATACACCTTCAAAGGTATGTAAAGATCATTTTTATAATATAGGTGGATTATTGGTACCACTTTTTAGAGTGGTAGATCCTTAGATTTAGTTTAGATATGTTGGTGATGTAAAGTAGAGGTAACTTTCTTGTCACACGAATATAAGTTATTTGACTTAGTTATTAATTTTTTGGTTATTCCTTGGGTAGTATCTCCTGGATCAAGACACTTTAGTTTCTTCCTTTGTTTGATATCCTCTTCAATATTGTTTTTTGATACTTTATAAAATTTAGTTGTATGTGATTTCAGAAGTATTATTTATGTTATATATTTATGTTTTTTGGTTTGGTAAGTTATATAGTCAATCCTTATGCACTATTTGGTCCAAATTTATTTTCAAAAATATTCATTCTATATGGATGTATGATTCCACATACATAATGGCCATATCAGATTCCTGATTGGAATATTTATCTTTGTTTTTTATATTTTATTAGTTGAAATCATTCCAAATGAGTTATATTGATTCCCCTAACAGTAGTTTATATCCCATGATGATCAAGAACATTCTTTAATCCTTGTGGTGAGCTAAATTGGGTATCAGGTTTGGGTAGCCCATTTTGGTTCATTGTAATGAGTGTCTACCAATACTAGATGAATACTATACCCTCTATCAAATTACTATAAATAATAATGAAAATAATAAGGATCAATCATCCATAATAAAAAATATAATATGAACATTAAATATATAATCCATACATAAACAAAATATATCAAATTCTATAAAAAAATATGAATCCGCTATAATGTTATTTGAGGAATACATACAAAAATAGGATCACTCAATAGGTCAATCATAGAGAATAATGTACAAAAAGGAAAAAATATAAATAAAATAAAAACTAGCTCAGATTATTTAGCTGTTACCATCTCCAAATCCAACCATCCAACCTAATCAACCATTAATCATTAATCGCATTACCTTACCTGCATATCTGATCATTAATTCCTTATTCCAAGATAGGTACATGGGCGGAGTGTGAAAAAAATACCCAGCAGTCCTCCACTAATGGAATCTATAAATAAATCAAGAATATATAAGTGAATGTATAATTTGATATAGTAATAAATAATAATAATAATAATGATACACTCATAACCTCATTGGTTTCTAAACAAGCTACTCAAAGAGTGACACCACCTTCTTCTGCCAGTTCTGACATTGAATTTAAAAATGTCACCATAACATAGTGGGTTAATATAAAATCTAACCACAAATCCATTAACATGTAATCTAACCATTTAAATTCTTATAATACCCAATAAAACCATGAAATTTAAGGAAAATAATATAGGGTTGTCATTTTATCTAACTTACAACCATCCAAGGTTACTAGACACTCAGTTTTCTTAACAACCAACCCTTTACTAATATCTATGAATGGATTAACAGAGTTCCCAAACCTACATCCTTTCTCAAGTTGATTTGAATAACTCCCAATCCCATAACCAAGGAAATTATGGATAAGTTTATCATCATATCCCATAACCCGGACAAGGAATGGATCACTATAACATCCCAACTCACTTTTATATCTAACTAGATTGGTAAAAAACCCAATCCAAATTCCCATGTCAAACATAAGTTGGAATAGTGAAAAATCTAATTCCATGTCAAACAATGAGTTTTCATAACTCCCAACTTCATTTCAAAGATATATTGTGATAACACAAAACTACATTTCCCATATCATGATAAAGTTACCTTATAATGAAACTCTATTTCTCATGTGAAGGCATAAATTGGCATCATATCCAATTTCATTCCATACTGATTACCATGTTATTTTCACACTTAAACGATCATATAATTCCAAAATACAAGGTAAAATATATCCAGAAAGTTTCCAATTGAAGGTGAATAGAATCTCAAACCATTGACATACAAGACACTCCAAATAACCAATAATCATCAAAAAATAACTTCATAAGGTTATTTTCATGCCATAATATCACACAAATGAGATCAAAATTGTCAAGGGATACTCAAAAGCACCTAAAAAGATCCACTAATCCATAAAAAATCAATAGACCCCCAACCCAGTTTCTAATATGAAGGTTTCATATATTTTATTTTTATGATCATGATCATCGATGAACACAAGACTAACATATAACATTAATAGAATATTTCATGACGATAAATATCATTATTAGACTCAAAAAATTCAAGTAAACACATTTTTATATTATTTTTGGGAATTAAAACACACCAGAATAACCCATATATCAAATTGAACATGAAACTTTAAACTCATGAGAAAACTTAAGGACTACCCACCCACTAGTTGTAGAAGTACACCAACCAAATATTTTTGAGATAATTTATCTTCAATTTATGGATATACTAGAAGTAGATAAAAAATCCCAATTTATGGTTTTTAGAATGGAACACCAAAAAGCATTGAGAGAGTTTAGAGATTAAAGGTCATATATGTAATCCTGACCAATAGGGGTTAATTAAAACCAATGAAACTTAAATTAGTTTTGAATGAGAGGATATGAATTCAAAATGGAAATTTAATTCAAGGTAGGAACACATGATAGTTGATATGAAAAATTAGTGGAGGAAGGAATGATTTAAATAAAATTGTAATCTAAAATGACCAGAATACCCTCCCTTAAAATAGTAGGGTGAGGGTTACCACAACAACTCTCGTGGACCCCTTCTAGACTTCTAGTTCTCTATTGAGGTCTCGATGATAACTATTAAACCCTCTGTGGTGGTGGAATTACTTATTGACATGGCCACTAAAAGCCTAATATCCCCCTAAGGTCTTCCTATGCTAATATTCTCCTCTAGTATATTTTTCCCACACTATCCATTTACTCAGTTTTTGATCCCAATCCTCCTATACACCCTTCAATGTTTAGAGTGGGTTGAAATACAGATGAATTGAATAAATTTTAATTAAATTTTTACCACCAAGTATTTGATTTATTAAAAAATCCCCACCATACAACTTCTCATCCTTAAGATACATACTTGATCCAATTTAATAAAAATCTCTAGCCACTACACTCATATATTCAACTCCCACTCCCATGTCTCCTTCTAGATAAGTTTTTAATACCACCACACACACCCACAAACACACACACCCACACCCACATACTATATATTTATACCACATAAACTTAAGTAATCTTCTCACTCTGATCCACAATCGAAAATTGTAATTCATTGAAATATGCATCCACCTTGATCTTAACATCATCAATACAATAACATGAGAAGGGTTGAGATGATACGTCCAAAGTTGATATATTTAGAATTCTTCATGAATAACACCATATCTCTGAGGAATAGATAATTATTATTCTAATCTACTGGCTCTAATGAAAAACTCAAATGGCCCCACAAATATAGGTTCCAATTTTCCCTATGTCCAAATAATTATGTTTACCAACCTATGTGTAACTCTCAAGAATACCCAGTTTCCTACATCGAAATTAATAGGTATGTATAACTAGTATACATAAATCCAATACTTGATCATAGTGATTCCCAACCACTTCCTAATTAGATTAATATTCCATGATATCTCTGGTATGTTACTCAGTCTAAAAATAAAACAACATCCCTCATTTAGTATAACGACCCATTACTTTAAGAACCCATTATTACATGATTTATATAGAGAGTTTCAATTTATTAAATTTCAGGGATTTTTTTGGCCTATAGTTTTATATAATTAGGTAAAACATTTAATGAAAATGTGGACACTTTCACATAGTGTACATTTATTCCAAAAAATAGAGATTTAATTTTACACCCCTATTTCATTAAATACACTTTTTCTTTGCTTAAGATCAGTTGCTAGAGTATAAATACTGACCTTGGTAAAATATGTACTCATCCTTGGATCCTATGAATAACATTTGAAAATGTTCAATGAAAAAAACTAATCTTATTAAGGGATATAAAAATAAAGGAATCCATTTACTACAATGAAAACGTTAAAACTAATGAAAATGTTTACCTTTTTTCTTAGTAAAACTTTAAACAAATAAATAAAACATTTCAACATTTAAAAATTAAAATTTTATCAAATAAAACATTTTATAAATGGTAATTAATTATAGGAAAACTATGAAGGCATATTGGGGAATGTGGGTACTCATGAAAACATTTCTTTGAAAAAAACATATTACCTTTATAACATCATAAACATTCCTTAACTAATCCGATAAAACAACTTCCATAAAAACCCTCTTTTCAAGAATATTACTGGTATCTTAGAGAAACATTTTTATAACCCATATTCACTTGGGTTTAACACATTTTAGAATAACCAAATCACAATTAATTCTATAAGAGTAACCTATGTGGTTATATCTATAATTTTTCACCCCTGAAGACTAAGTTATTCCCCAATGAATTAGAGAGCCATGTTGAGGTCACCCATCTTAATGAGATATATTAGAATCACCCATCATAATATATAATAATCATTCATAATATAATGAATAAAAATTTCACAATCTTTCACTTTTTAGGAAAAAACCTCATTTGAACCCATAAGCAAAACACTTTCCATTTTCACACAATAAAATTGAGAAATATACTTTTTCTCTGAAAAATATTATAAATGAAAAATTATTAGAAGAGTGGGAATAAAATATAATTTTATTGTTTTTAAATTATAGAGGAATATCTATAATTAATAAGGTATATGACTATGGGAAAAATTAGTCAATATATATACATTAAAAAAACATTCTTGTTTCACTTTGGTAAAGAAAGTAATAAAATAATTGTATGGAAAACATTGAAAATATGACTTTTAAATATTTATAAAGAAAGTAAAATATAGTAAAAAATTAACTTAAAAAACTTAGGAATAAAAAATAATAACATTCTTTAAATATGTAAAACAATATGTATATAGAGAAGAAAGAGTTTAAAACATTTAAAATAAAATTTTAAAGGAAAATCCATTACCTCATATACCAAATCGTTTCATTCACATGTATAAACTCCTAAGTAAAAATATTTTATTAGTTTTTTATATTCATAAGAATTTTGGTTTTTTAATTGAATTATAATTATTCCCTTTAATTCATTTTTATAATATTTTATTTATTTACTAAAATGGTTAATTTAACATTGGATGTTTTGGGATTGTTCACTTTACAACCTCAAAATAATATCCGTGTGTTGACTGTGGTCAATGGGGTTTTGGGTCCATTAGCCAAAAAAACAAAAACATGTTATCATTATAATATTTATGCATTAAATACACTTTTAAAACCAACTATTCTAGGAATTCATGAAAAATTAATCATGTCGTTTCATGGAGATGACATTTCATACATACCCATGAAATACATTTTCATTTTAATAATGGGTGAAAAAGAAATAAAGTAGATAATATTTTCATTTACAAAACAAAAAATATGTTATAAATGTCATTTTTATTCATTATTTCCATCCTTATGATCAAAATTGTATGGTGGAAATGAAAAAATGAATCACATTGCTACATGAAGGTGGCGGTCCATTCGTACACACAAACAATATTATCGTTTTAGAACATATCATAGGGTAAAAGGGTAAGTAATATATTATATTTTAATAATAATAATTATGTAATAAATATAATTATTATTTAGTAGATATATCAATTTAACCATTTTTATGATCCGATGATGAAAAATAGAACACATAGCTTTTCAGGGATGGTAGTCCACACTTATGTGCGAGTAATGTTTTAATTTCCCATAAGATGGAAAAGGAGATGAAATAGAGTTGTATCATAATCATAATAAAATTTATGTATATGGAGGATATATTTTTTTTATTTCATCATGGTTAAATAATATTTGAATTTGGTATAATAAGAAATAAACATGAAACACATAGTTAAGAATTATATTTTTTTTTTCGGAAAAGTTCATTTGGCTTGCAACTTAAGCCTTATGAGGCAGGTATTTTAGTGATACTAGAACCTCTAGGATATGGGGAGGGATTTTTGGATGGTATTTGGGTATATATTTGTTGATAAAAATGGAACCATGTGTGCAAAGAAGTAAGGATAGGTGTTGTCCTTTTACAAGTGAGGGGAGTGACACACTTGTAAATACATAAATGTTTTAAATATATTATATATATTTCTCAAAGGAAAGTGAAAATAAATTGAAATATTTATAATATAGTATTAGTATGATTCTAAATACACTCATAAAATAATATTTAAACATGTTGTTTTGATATTTTAAACCTTATCACTTAGTTTTAACCCCCACGTTAACTCTTTCAACCATTACTATGGTGACAAAATTTTACTAAGGTTACTATTCACAATGAACAAAAGTAAAATTGAAATTATTAAAAAGATGGAACCTCATAATTAAAAATATGAAATAAATTTTACCATATTCAATTTACTTAAGTGTAAAAAATTAATTTTAATATAAACACGCAAACCATAATGAAAACAATTTTTAAAAAAATATTATTTTTAAGCATAAACATGAATTTCTACCAAAATAAAGTAAAATGATTCTTAACATGGAATTAATTGTATTATATTTACTCAAATGAGATTAATTTAAATTTAAAACCAATCCAAAATATAATGGTTCTTTTTTATGTATTTAAAAAGAAATGAAAATTTTAATAAAAATCCGTATTTTTCACTATTAACCCAGAAATTCAATATTTTCAAAAAAATAAAAAATATTAACCATAAGAAAAATTTGATATAGTTAATAAAAAATTAATTAGTTTTTATAAAATTGAAATTATAAAATTTTGAAATTTATCTTTTAATTAAAAAAATCTAATTAATGGAAAAAATTTGGTTTAACAAAACCATTCCTTTTTCGATTGAAAAATTATATAAAGTCATTTATACAACTATAATGAATTTGAATACATAAAAATGAATACTTATAAATCATAATATTTATTTATTCCTAGTAATAATTGGGTTTTCACATTATTCCCCATTTAAAAAATCGGTTCCTCAAAATTTTATTCATTACTTAAACAGGTGGGGATATCTATACCTCATTACTTTTTCCTATTCCATGTTGCTTACTTAATCACATGATTCTTTCATAAAACATTAAAATAGTGAATCAACCTATTTCCCACTAACTTCTCTCTATGATCCAAAATATGAACTAGATTTTATTTATAAGAGATATTCTCTTTTAACTATACCACTTCAGGGCTCAAAACATGGGATTCACTGGGTATATATTTCTTTAACATGGAAAAATGAAAGCCATCATGTACAAGAGATAAAATTGGAGGCAAGAACAAATGGTATGAAATAGATACTATTTTTTTTATAATTTTATATGGACTAATATACCTTGGACTTAATTTTTCTTTCTTTACAAAATTAACAACACTTTTCCAATGAAATACTTTAAAAAAAACATAACCTCTTACCTTAAATGAGAGATATTTCTTTTATTTATCCACATAACTTTTTTGCCAACTCTAAACTTTCGTCATATGGTGATAAATAATCTTTACCTTCCCAGCCATTTCTTTTACCAACTCTATTTCAAACAAATTCATTCCACTGAATTTTTCCCAACATGATGGATTTCGACACCACATTACACATAATGTATCAAAATGTGCCATCTGTATACTAGAATAAAAATAGTTTTATCGGAAAATTAAACTGATGAAATATATTGATCCCAAATTCCTTGATAATACAAATATAAAGCCCAAAATATATTTTTTAAAGTTTGAATTGTTCACTTAAACTATCCATCAGATTCTAGATGAAAAACTACACTAAAATTTAATTTAGAACCCAATGAATTCAGAATTCCTTTACAAAAACTTAAGGTAAATCTAGGGTCATGATCAGATATAATAGATATAAGGACTCTATTTAATCTAACTATATATTTAAGGAAAATTCTACCAATTCTATCTAAATACATAGTATCTCAAATAGGAATAAAATGCCTTTATTTAGTCAAATGATCAATAGTAATCCAAATCACATTATCACCTATAGATTTATTTATTAATCCCACCATTAAATCCTTGGATATAGTCTCCTATTTCCATTAAGTAATTGGAAAAGGATGAATCATCCCATTAGTTATTTTTTACTTATATTTAACCTTTATAAAAGTGAAACATTTCATACTAAAATCAGCAATATTTTTCTTAATTCCACCCCACCAATAATATTCCAAAAGTCTCTATACATATTTGTACTACCATGACGAATAGAAAATATCAAACTACAAGATTAACTCAAGAAATCATTCTTAATCTAGGAATCACTTGGAAAACACAAACTCTTTATAAATATCAAAAACACATCTTTGTCAATGTTAAATTTAGGAAAATTACCTTTATTATACCAATTTACCCATTTATTTAAAATCATGATCTTCAATATGATCATGATTAATTCTATCTAATAAAGATTACCACATTGACACCTAAACCGAGATATAGGGAGTTCTTACATCCGAAATTTCTAGGCCAATATTAATTAAATCATTAACCAAAGAATTATGTTCCATATGTAACTTTTTTAATGATAAATTATCTTTTCAAATCAAGGAAAACAAAACCTTGTTTTCTTTACCAGGATGATAGGGAATCATTTAATCATAATACTTTATCAATTTCAACTATATTATCTACCTCATGCTCAATTATTTTAGAGTGAATATATAATTTCAACTTTTATGGTCATTTTATATTTCACATTTTACCCCATATATATTCCTTCAAAATTTTAAAGAAAAAACCATCAATTCAAGATCATGATCATCTATATTTCAATTAAACTCATGGATTTTTAATTGACATAAAACATATGCAATTACTCAATCATAATTTGTCAAAAAAAAACCAAGTCCCATCAAAGAAGCACCACCATAATTAAAAAATTCACAATTTATTATTTTTAAGGCTAATAATGGAGAATTAACCAATATTCCTTTCAATTTCTAAAAACATTAATCAAATTCCTTTTACCAGTTGTATTATATATCTTTTCAATTTAACTTACCTAGTGGGTAGATAACTGATAAAAGTTGACAACAAAGTTTCAATAATAACCATATAATACAAGAAAATTTCAAATATCAATGTTGTTGTAGGTCTTCGACACTCTTCCACCACCTTAGTTTAATAGGATCAATAATTATTCTATATTTAGAGATAATATTCCCAAGGAAAAAATCCTATGTAACCAAAATTAATATTTATTTAATATCCCATAAAACTTATTTTCTTGTAAAGTCTATAGAACAATAATTAGATGTTTCTCATATTCCTCATAAAATTTTTAATAAACCATCATATTATAAATGAAAACTACCAAAAATTTATCCAAATAATTGTGGAAAAATATATTCCTAAGATCCATAAATATAACGGGTGCATTTGTCAACCAGAAAGAAATATCCCCAAAATAATAATTCCAATAAATTGTATAGAACTCCATCCTCTGAATGTATTCCTCCTTCACCTTCACCTGGTGATACTTTTACCTAAGATTAGTCTTTGAATAATTCTGAGCACCTTGGTGCTGATCAACAAGTCATCAATATGAGGCTATATATGATTTTTATTAATAATGATGTTATTAAGTGCTCTATAATCAATAAAATATCTGAAGGAATCATCTATATTTTTAACAAATAGAGTATTATCACCCATGGTGAAGTTCCAGGTTGGATGGAACCCATATTAAGATACTCTTGTAACATCTCTTTCAATTCCAAAAGTTCTACTTGTGTCATTTGATAAGGTGGTTTTGAAATTAGATTAGCATTAGGGACTAATTCAACAGTAGATTCAACCTCTCAATTATGAATAACACTAGAAAAATCACTAAGAAATAAATTTGGATATCTATTTACTACTAAAATATTAATAATTTGAACATTTCCTTTCTTTTTAACAATATGTGCAAGATAACTTTTACTTTCTTATTTTATCAGTTTCTAAGCTTCAAGATATGTTATCAAAGGTATGAATTAATTATTTTATATAAACTGAAATTTATTTTGAAAAATAAATTATTTAGCTCCAAAATAAATAGTATCATGATAAAATAAAATCAAATCCAATCCATTCCTAAAATAACATCAAACTTTAAAATTTTCAAGAAAATAATATTTTTAAGAAAAACTATTCCATAGATGGTGAAAAGAAGATTTTTATAAATACTTGTTACCTTTATACTACCCCATGAGTTTTTACCAAGAGTTATGAATTAATTTATTTATAGGATATTTCCATTTTACTTGAATATTTTCTAGATATAAACGAATGTGGGGATATTAAATCAAACAAGAAATTGACATAATCTGAAAAAACAAGTAATGTACCCGTCACCACTTCATTAGAGGGTCTTAAATTATATATAGTAGTAGAAAAAGACTTTTACATACCTTTAAATTTCTATTCATGATGATTACAACATTTATTAACTAACTTCAAATATGTTTTAGAATATTATCCTAACTAATTATATTTAAAACAACTTTTTACTGGATGACTATCTATTTTCCCATAAGTTTTTTTCGATAAAATCAATTTTACTTATATTTACTATTGAAATGATCAAGATTATGATATCAGTAAAAATTTCTTGGTCCTATAAAATATTATTTAAAATGTCTTTTAATACATTTGGAACATTTTTAGATATTAACTCTAGATTTCTCAGTTAGATACTTCTCTATTTCTTTCCACCTTTACTGCTTCTTACCATTGTTTTCATGAAGTACATAAGTATTGAAAAACTTCATCTTAACTTTCACAACATAATAAAAAAAACCTCATAAATTTTAAATTCATGATAGGAAAACACTCTTTATAAACTTATTTTCATACCTATATAAAATATTTCAATTTTACTCTAATAGTCTAGAAACAAATTCGGTGTATACATAGCCAGTCTGGTAAAATTTTCTTCATAAGTAACCGCTGAGACTTATTCTTTTCTACTTTAAATATATAAATTTTCTTTCCATTTTATGTTGAAGAAATTTATGAAAATTCTTATTAAGAAAAGGACCATTTATAACTATCCACTCCATGGTACCAATATCATCCTTTTTCTTATTATTCTTAATCAGATACCACCATTGATCGAATTCACCTTAAAGATGATAAATATAAATAATTACCTTTTTATGTTATTTAAATTAAAAAAATCCGAATATATTTTCCAATGAATTAATCCATCCTTAAACTTTCACCAGGATTTAAGAAACACCAAAAGTCAGAGGGTGTTTTTTAATGAAATGAAACATTATAGACATGTTTCTCTATAGAGAATTTTATTGTTACTTTTCATGTTTCTACCATTAATAGAAAATGTCAACTGAGTTAAGACAACTACAAACTATTCTATTATAATCATTCTATATTTCTGATTTAGAAGGTTATTATCCTCTTAATTCCTTCTTACTTAATCCACCCTATTTTCTTTGAGGAAAAATATTTTGAACAGACATGGATTAGATGAAACAACATGGAAATAATAAAAATATATCTCATGATAATATAAAAATAAATATTAATATCTTAGGAGTGTATTATAACATTATTCTAACCTCTGGAGTTGTCTAAAACTTTCCTTTAACTCTAATTATAATGACCCGTTACATTAACAACCCATAATTTCATTATTTATAATAATGGTTACACTTTATTACATTTCTAGGATCTTTTTAGTCTAGAATTTTAGAGATTAGGTAAAACATTATATGAAAAATTGGACAATTTCACATAGTGTACATTTTTTCCACAAAAACATGGCTTTAAGTTTACACCATGTTTCATTCAAGATAATTTTTCTTCATTTAAGATGGGTCACCATAGAGGAAATATTTACCTTGATAAAATTTCAACTAATCCTTAGATATTATGAAACACATTTGAAAATTTGGGATGAGTAAAAATAATCTTAGTAAGGGATACACAATTAAATGAATCCCATTAGTCTAGGGAAAACATAGAAACCCATAAAAATGTTTACGTTTTTACTAATAAAACATTGAACACATAAATTAAAAATTTCAATATATGAAAATAAAAATTTTCTAAAAACATTTTATAACCTATTTTTAATCATAGGAAAACTATGAAGACATCTTGAAGCACAAAGGAACTCATGAAGACATTTCTTTAAAAAATAATTCTTTTCCCTTTAAACGTTCATAAACTTTCCTTACTTCATGAAATAAGATGATTTACATAAAAAGATTTTTTTAAGAATAATATATGTATATTGGAGAATCATATTCATAAAAAATGTTCAATTTTGTTTAAATTGTGTCAGAATAATTTAATCTTCATTAATTCCTTAGTATTAGACTCCTGATTATCTCCTTTATTTTTTTCCTTCAAAGACTAAGTCATTACCCAATTAATTGGAGAGCTATATCAGGATCAACATTCATCATGATCTATATTAGGATCAAATTTAATCATTTATAATGTTTAAGTATAGTATAATAATTTTTTAAAATTACACCTTTTCATCACAAAACCTCATTTGAACCCCTAAGAAAAACAATTTCCATTTTTGCACAATCATAAGAAGAAATATCCAATTTATTTGAAAACTCAAAAAATGAAAAATTTCTAGAATAGAAAGAATAACATATACTTTTGAAAAAATATTTTCTTTTGTATGAATCTTTATAAAGTATAACATTTATTATTATTTTAAAAATAGATCAAGTTATATACTTTAAAAAACATTAATTTTCCACTTGCATAAAAAAGTAAAAAAATGATTTGTGTAGAAAACATTGAAAATATTCCTTTTTAATAATTTAAAAAGAAAGTAAAATATATTAAAATATAAAATTTATCATCCTTTGAATCATTAGTAATAACATTCTTTAAAAATTTAAAATAACATAGATATGGATGAGAAAGAGTTTAAAACATTTAAAAGAATATTTTGAAAGAAAATCCCTTACTGCGAGTCCCGGGTATTTTAATTTATATGTCTAACCTCCTGAGTAAAAAATTATATATGTATTATACTTGATTAAGAAAGTTTTTCATTTTAATTAAATTACCATTATTGTCTTTATTTAATTTGTTACTATTTTTTATTTAGTTACTAAAATGGTTAAGTTCACGTTTGATGTTTTGGGGTTATTCTATTTATATACTCAGAACAATATCAAATCATTGACTATGATCAAAGGGTTTATGGTAACATTACATTAATAATCATACAAAAATTATAATTATTATATTTATAAATTAAATACAGTTTGAAATCTAACCATTTATAACAGTTATGAAAAATGAATCACTTCATTTCATTGAGATGGTAGTCCGTACGTACCCATGAACGACGTTTTCATTTTTATAATGGGGGGAAAATAAATAACTTGGATAATACTTTAATTTTAAAGAATAATAAATATATCAAAAATTTCATATTTATTATGTAGTTTTATCCTGATGACTATCTTTAAAATGTGGAAATAAAAAACGAATCACATTGTTTTATGAAATTGGTAGTCCACATTTATGCACAAGTGACAATAACATTTTACAATGGATAAAGGTGAAAAAGGGTAAGTAATATATTATATTTTAAAAATAATAATAATTTAATAAATACTATAAATATTTACTTGATTTATAAATTTAACCATCCATATGATCCGGTGATGCAAAACAGAACACGTCACTTCAGGGAGGAGGTAGTTCACACTTACACATGAGTGATGTTTTCATTTTTCATAGGTTATAAACAGAAAAGAAAAAGGGTTTTAAAATAATCATAATAAAATTTTAATATATGAAATATACTTATTTTTTTTATCATGGTTAAAGAATATTTTGATGAGGTATAAGAAAAAATAAACATGAAACACACAGTTAATAATTTTACCTATTCTTTGTAAAACCTCCATTGGATTACCCCCTAAGCCTTCTTAGGTTAGACTTTTTGTGTAAACATGACCTCTAGAATTCAGGTAAGTATTTTTGGAATATATTTAGGAAAGTATTGGTTAATATAAATTATTAAAATTATGTGAATAAGTGAGGATAGGTGGTTCCCATATATAAGTTCGGGGAGTGACATACTTGTAAGTACTTTAAAATTTTAAATATGTTATTTGTGTTTATAATAGGAAAGTGGAAAAAATTAAAATATCTTGAATATAGGATGAGGATAAGTCCAAATTAACTCATTAATTTAAATTTAAACAATATTTTTTGGTATTTTAATCCTTATATCTTAGTTTTAACCCTATTAACACTTTTAATCATTTCTATTGTGTGAAATTTTTACCAAGGTTTCTATTCATAATGAAAAAAATGAAAATAACCTTATTAAAAAAATTAAAAATATTGATTAAAAATATGAAATATATTTTACCATATTCAATTTCTATAATAATTAAAAATTTATTTTAATATAAATAACCAAACCACAACAAAAATAGTTTTTATAAAAATGTCCATTTTAAGCATAAAAATGATTTTATACCAAAATAAAGTATAATGATGATTAATATGAAATTAATAGAAAATGGTTAGTCAAAGGGGAATAATAACACTTTAAAAAGTTAAAAAAATATAATGATACTAATTTAAATACATGAAATTTAATTAATAATTTGAATAAAAATCAGTATTGTTCACCATTCATATAAAAAGTAATCTTTTTCAGAAAAATACCATATATTCACCCGAAGATAAATTTGATAATATGAATCCAAAAAATGAATTTATTTTTATGAAATTAAAAATTTGAAATTATAAAATTTTTCTATTAGTTAAAACCATGCATTAAATGGGGAAAAAATTAGTTAAATAAAACCATTCCCTTTTTTATTGAAAAATTATATGAAGTCATTTATAAAAATCTAATGAATTTGAATCAATAAATACTTATAAATAATAATAATTATTTATTTTTACGATTATCTGGGTTTTCACATTTAGATAGAATATAGGGAATTAATAGGACCTAATATACAATTCCTTAGAAGGTTTTATTTAAATAAATGATTGATAAGTGTTGTTAAAGTCAAAATCTTCTAAAGAAAGATAAATCTCCCATGATACACCAAAATATAGGATGATCACTTATTATATTTACTAAAAAATAATAATATTATGCTTATAATACCCATCAGTATGAGGATAGTACACCATGATCAGATTTACATTAGTGTCCAAATCACATTGTAGCACCTGCTAAAAATAGTATGTGAATAGAGTATCTTGATCCGATAATATTCTCATCACCACTCTGTGTAATCATGCTACCTCTCATACACATATCCTACCAACTCATCAATATAACTTTCCTCTTTAACAAAAAATAAATGAGATACATTATTCAATCAATCGATAATAACCCATACCATATAGTTTCATCTTAACGATCATAGAAACCCTATAAAAAAATACAGTCACATTTCCCTATTTCCATACTAGAATAGGTAGAATATGAATAATACTAGTGGGTATCTAGTGATCCATCTTCACCTGTTGAAAGGTGATACATTACTCCATGATCCCCACTATGTACTTCATTATCCCTTATCGTTAGTATTCCCTACATATGTAATTATATATCATGATCAAGCCTATGTAAACTGCTCATTTTGAGGCATATTAATCCTATATCAACTTTTACTATATTATATTTATGACCAAAACTCTATATTATATTTATAGGATCCCATAATCACACTCGGTATAATTTGGTGGTGGTTCCTAATAATATATTCTATCCCTCATCACATAATAATCAAAATCTAACATTTTGATCCCCTTAACTCTATCAAGAAGTGAGGAGGTGATGCTTAAAGCTATAAACATAGACTTTCCCAGATGGTTTTGGACATCATGATCTATCTTAGTAAAGAGGCTCATTAACTTCCACCGACTATTAGGATCTCTCATAGCCTAGGCCTAAGTCTTCATACTTGAAACATCATCCAGAATGTTTCTAATCCTAGGGGTGTACATCATATCAAAGTCAAATGATTGTAAGTACTCAAACCACCTTATATATCAAAGTTTCTATCCATATTGTGATAATATACACTTTTGTCTCTTATGGTTAGAATATACCACAAATATATCAACCAAAATATAGTTTTGCCAAAATTTTAGCACATAAAAATATGTATCCAAGTCTAAATCATGCGTTAACTATTTCCACTCATGAGTATTTAGTGGAGTATACCCATAAGTGACAACTCACTCATATTACATCAATACAATTCCAAGACCAACTCATAACATATCACATTACAATGTATAACTCTTACCTATATTGGGTAATGTCTTGATTAACATGGATTTCAACCTTACCTTTAACTTATGGATGGCTCTCTCACAATTATTTGACCAATAAAACTTCCCCCATCTTGGACAGGGCCTTCATAAGCATCACTAATCTTGAAAAGTTCTGAATGAGTCTCCCATATTAACCTACCAATCCTAGGTAGTCACAAAGCTAAAATATTTTCTTAGGTTTCACCCAGGAAACTACAACCTCAACCTTCCTAGGTTCTATTCATATTTTTATGTTAGATATCACATAGCCCTGGAAATATGCCTCCTTGATCTAGAAATGTTACTTTGAGATATGGGAATAAATCCAATGCAATCTCAAGGTTCCCAAAACTATCTTCTAATTACAACTATGATCCTCCCATAAATTAGAGTATAATATAATTTATTCAATGAAATAAGTCCACAAAGAATTTAAGATATAAATGAATGACCCTATTCAATAGGGATATTAATAGTTCTATATTGTTCATCATACCTAATGATATAATAAAGATCTCAATAATCCTTATCTACTCCTGAAAGTAGTATGGGGAATGTTTGTGATCCTCACTCATAATTTGTGATATCGTGACCTCAGATAAATCTTGGAGAGTAGAGTGGATCACCTCAACTGATCAAACATGTCATTTTTATAGGGAGGAGGACACTGATTTTTAATCGCCACTTAATTTATCCTTTGGTAATACACACAGAAATGTAATATACAATCATCATTCTTGGTGAAGAAAGTATTATCACCCCAAGGGTAAATGATTGGGTGAATAAATACCTTTGTTTTAAGGTCCTTAAGATATAATTTTAGCTCTATTATCTATTCTAGTTCCATCATGTATGGATACATAAATATGATATTTATATCTAACATTTGGTCAATGGTAAACTTAACTAATCTTTTGGGAGTATATACTAAAAATTACTTAGAAAAAATTTCATAATACTTGTCCACAATTAGAGGGAATACCAACTATCATATCTTCTCCTCATCACTCAAATAAGCACTCACGAACTTGGTGATGATCAACCTCACCTAGTGATGGTCAGGTCCCAAATGATATACTTATAATCCCCACTCTTTGAAAAAGGTATAAAAATCACACTTAGAAGATGTTAATGAAACCCATTGATGGTAGAAATAAATGTTCACTATATAATGAGTAAGAAAATATATCCAAAATATCACATTGAAGCTACTCATATTGACATCCAAAAAATCTTACAAAATACTGATATCCACTCATGACCTTTAAAAATCATAGAAAACATAGAATACCCTTGGATCAATTTTTCAAAGTAGTGTTGAGGATCAAAGTCCCCATAAGACACTATAATATCAAACCTATAAATCTCACTAAAGGAAATAGTGAAATTCACCCTAATAAAATAATACCAAATACAACGTAGAAACAACTATGATCATACCTATGACTATCGATAACCCCTCTCCATGATCAAATAGAGTATGCTCAATCACATGAAGCTATCCGGAGCATGATCCCTAACCTTATAATCTCATTATTTGACTCCCACATTAGGAACCAGCCCACCTCCTTTGTTGTCCCTTCCCTTGGTCACCATGTTCTTTATCATACCCCGATTTTCCAAAAGATCCCCAACTACCACTCTGAGGTGATGTCCCTAACCACGATTTTGATCACTAAGATTTTCTATCACCCCATCCATTTTTTACTGGAAAAAACTCTTGTAAAATGGTTTCATATTTCCCATATACTTATAAGAATGACACTCCATTAGAGTCTACTGATACTACAGTTGGATATTACCCATCTTTCCATATGTATAACAATTGTGCGGAGTCCTCCTTATATGGGGAAGGGTTGAACCCTAACCCCAACTTCCATATCTATTTCTTCTTTAGAGTGAATCATTATATCATCACTTATTTCCACAAGATAATACACTGTTAGATATAGAAAAGTATCTAGGATATACTAGAATAACACTCCCCACCGGATTCCTCTTTTTGACGATGTCCGGGTTCACCACTATAGTAAAAGAATTATACTAAAAAAATATTCAATAGAAACCATATAAAATGTCTTATCCCATCATCAAAATGTAATATTAGTTAGTGTAATCACCTTATAAGATGGGAGAAAACGAAATAAAATCCATAAAGTGTATAATATAATCCATCATAGTTAAGTCCCCCTTGGAAAGATACATAAATGCTCGAGCCCTTTCCACCCTTAGAGTATTGGGAAAGAATAAATTGAAGAAATGATATTGAAAATACTTCTTGGATAGACCCTAATGTTGTTCCTCCTGGACTAATGCTTCATACTAGTGTTTAGATGGTCCACATAGCACATACAACACTAGCTTCACCCTCTACTCACGAAGTGTCTCTATATTAACCAAAATAGTTTACAGATAATTAATCCAAAACTTATTAGCATGTATACCACTCTCACCCATAGAGAGAGGAAGATATTTTATCTATAAATCTCTCATCTAGTCAGAAATAAAAAAACTACCTCATATATCCCTGTGATCTAAATAATAAATAACACAGTGTTGACTATTGAAGAGAATTTAATCACTAGGATGTGCTAAAAACACTATTTATAGTTGGAAATTCACATATCCAACCTTATTGGGATCAATTAGAGGTATCTATAGTGGCATATTAATGAAATGAAAAATACATGGATCTAAATAATTATATTGATTCATGCTCAAATTTACCCAAGAGATGAAGGTATAACGGTCCTTGAAGTTTAGCTTGGGTTATCGAATCCTCAGAGACCTAAGAAGAAACCTATATACACGTAGATTCTATGGAATGTTTTTGGATATGAAGTGTACAACTTGGGTTGATTTTATATGGGTTTAAAGTATAACTAATAGATTTAATTTAATTCAATTTAAAATAATTATTTTATCCTAGGTTATCGCTCGAGGTGGATTGATGAAATTCTTTCTCAACTATTTCAATTTCTTATATTTGAGATGGGTTCATTTAAGAAGATAAAAAAACATCCTAATTTACTGGTTTAATACCTAAAAACTTTAATACTAATCACCTATACACTTTAAGGATCAACCTTTTTAGCACTTCAAGGTAAAGTTTCGTATTAGCACTTAAAGTGTGTGGCCTTAAATTCAACAAGGATGAAGGAGTTTAAAGATCTTCAAACAAAATTCTCAATTAAAATAAGTGATTATAAATTAATTGAGTGATAAATAACATCTAATCCGGACCCTTGATACTCCCTTGTATCTACCCATAAGTGGGTTATCCCTATATTTATGGTATGGTTTCAATGGAAGCGGGAAGTAGACTCATGAGGGAGGAATTGAAGAAGTAAAGAAAACAATAAAAAGAAAATGATCACTGCACCGTTGTGTGAATAATTTCATAAGGTTTGGTGTGAATAAATTCACACCTTGAGGAAACGATATCAAAGTGATATGGATAAGAATAGAATAATAGTATAATAAGAACTTTTATTAAGAAACTAGGATGAATTAAAACAAATTACATGTGAAAGACAAACTTGAGACAACAAAATTGCTATATAGCATTACAATGAAAGAACGCTCTAAAGACGATCAACTTCTCCACCACCAAGTCCTTAAATATACATTTTTGAAGACTTGGGTAGATCCTCCAATAGTACAAGTCTCTTCAATTAATTTTAGTAGGCCATAGGTGGGTGAAAAGTTGTGGGAGAGTTGATTTTTCCACCCTTGACCCGAGGTGGCAGCCAACTTTCATCCACTGAACAGATGCATCGGAATGGAATTCTAGATGGTAGAATTATAGTGGGACATATATGAAAAAGGTTAAGCTATATATATATCCTAGCTCTCTGAAAAAGTTAAGCCCAAAGGGATATTTGGTTGATGAGATATGATTAAATTGGTGGGATGTTTTTCTGGGCTGTAGAATCTGGCCCAGAATTTTATCTCTAAATTAAGCCGCCTTAATAACCACCATGGAGGAAAAATAAGAACTAGATTATGAATAATGAGCTGTTACTATATATTTATTCTAGAATAAAAATAAATGTGGGATTCATTGGGCCTTTATTTTGGGCCCCATATTCCCATCAGTGGACTGATGTCCAATCTGCCTTCTCGAGAATTGTTTGCTTGAAATCCCATTTTGGTGGTCATACAATGTGAATCATCTAACACTAAACAAGTATGAATTGTTACCAATATAATTAGAAACCTGAAAATTAAATATGAAAATAAAATCAAGATCATTGGGTACTTTAAATGATGTTCAAAAATGTTTCAAATAATTGTTCATTTTAAGAAGGAATTGCAATCATAATGTGAAATGATGTTCAAAGTGTAAAATGCACTAAAATGGTTTTTATGAATAATAAAGCACATGAATATTATATATATTAACAGTGAATATTATCCTCATTTAGTGGATAATAACACCCCCAACTTTAGTTTTGATAGTCCCGAGAAAAATATATCCCATCAATATGAAATTCGAATTCCCTTTTGTAAAAACATTTTAATTCAAAATGATCAACAAAAAACCTTATACCAAACAATCATGAAATCCATGAAATTTTTTTAGTACATGATAGTTTCATAAGCAGATCCAAATCCCAAGACCATTCCTTTTTTCCAATTCATCACCATATTCCATCCAATATCAATTAAGAGTAATGATGTGTTGTCCATCGCATTAGACATGGGGGTTCATCTTTATTAAAGAGGGAAATGATAGAAGCGCTAGGTGGAATCAAATTTCAATATTAAGATGTGTATTGAAATTTTTCTTTATTTTATTGTTTTTTTGTTTTTTTTTGTTTTTCCAATTTTTCTATGGTAATTGAAATTGCACTCAAAAGAGTCAACCCCTGAAGCGAGACTCTGCCAATGACTCCCAGGCTCAAAGACCTTAGGCCACCAAGTAAAGCCCACATACTCGGGCATTATCTCGAGTTAAATCAGTCAAAAAATTTAAATTACCAAAAATAGAGATAAATTTACTAACTCTGGGCCACAAAACTATAGAGTCACGATCCCTAAGTGCCAAAAGCCACACATTAGGTCATTTCATTTCTCTACGCCCAAATTTATTGTTTTTTTAATTTTTTTTATTGAATACTGATATTAAAACTAAAATTACCACCAAACCTATGCTATTTATTTGGCGGACCCCATGAACTCAAACTAATACCCCACTATCCAAAGGATGTGCATTGTGATCTTTTTTTTATTTGGATGAAAATATAAATGAAGAAATATCACATTGGACAACCACACTTTCCAAAATCTGTTCTCATAAAATTATAAAAGGATTAAAATTAGAATCGAGGCATTCTAAATTATTTGATACTCAGTTTCAAAGTGTGCAATGTGTATTACCATGTTTAAAGTTAAAGGAATTTTTCCTTCCATTTACACACATTTTTTTTCAAATCATTCATTTTTTTGAAACAAAATCATTTTTTATTTTATCTCTACCCCCCTACTTAAAATAACACTGTCCCCAATGTTTAAAGAAAATAAAATTTAGAAGGGAATAGAGGTAGAGATTGAGATTTCAAAAAGGAAATTGAAAATGAGGATCATGGAATGAAGTCACATGGTGGTTGAAGTTGAAATTCTTGTTTCTCCCTTTTAATCCCTTGATCTCGATGTCACTTTGAGAATTACCTAGTGAAAAAAAAATACAAAAAAAATACAAAAATAAAACTATATATATATATTTATATAAGAAAGTAAAATATAAGTTTATGTATAAAAATTATAGAATAAGGAAGCACAAAAAGTTGCAGGTTAGTGGTAAGCGTTCACCCCTCTCTCTTCGGTCCCGGGTTCGATTCCCTATGGCTTTGCCGGTTGTGACGAGGTTTGAACCATGACCTATGAAGTGTCATTTTTTTATTAATATATATATATATATATATATTATTTTTATTTTAAACTACAAACACATAAAAATAAAATGAACGGATGATACATTGTCTTTTTTTTAAATTTCTGGGTTAGGTATTACTCAAGGATCACACCACATGACATGGATGAATATGGTGCTCCCCTTTAATATTTATACATACTCATAATAGAAGAACAAGTCAATAGTCTATTTTTTTAAATATCAAAATGATTAATTAGTCCTATTTGAAAATTTAATATGTTTCCAAAAAGATTGGAAACATGAAAACCACGGGTTTCTTCCCGTGCAACGCTTTTGTTTAATGTCGTTAGCCCAAAATGAATCCTAAATCTATCAATTTTTTCCTGGTTCATAAGTTGGCTCAGTTAACTCAACATATATTTCCTGTTTATTTAAGGATTCAATGAATGGTTATAACCTATGACCATTGACTTTGAAATTTTTACCACTAGTGGGATCTTGAATCTCTACTACCCCATGGGGGTAAACATGATGCACTATGAAAGGACTTGACCATCCAGAACTTAAGTTTCCTGGGTGTAAATGAAGTTTTGAACTATACAAGAGCACAAATTTTCCTGGTTCAAAATGTTTGACTTTGATATTCCTAGATTGGTAGGCTTGAACTCTTTCTTTATTGATCCTTGAATTTTCATAAGCCTCCATCCTTAGTTCCTCAAGTTCATTTAGATTTAATTTACTTTTTGTTCTGTCCAATGAGTGGTCATAAATTATTTTCTTAATTGCTCAAAAAGCCTTATGCTAAATTTCAACAGGTAAATGGAATGCTTTTCCATAAACCAACCTATATGGTGACATTCCTAGGATGGTTTTGTATGTTGTACGATATTTCCAAAGAGCATCCAAGAGTTTCTCGGACAAATCTTTCCTAGATGGATTAACACTTATTTCAAGAATATTCTTAATCTCTCTATTTTCCAACTCATCTTGACCATTTGTTTGAGGATGGTATGCAATGGAAACTTTATGAGAAATCCCATACTTAGACACGAGTGAAGATAATGGACAATTGTAAAAATGGGTTCCTCGATCGCTGATTATAGCCCTAGAAATTACAAATCAAGAAAATATGTGCTCTTTTAGAAATCAGATCACAACATGATGGTCATTAGACTTGGTGAGAATGGCTTCAACCCATTTCAGGACATAATAAATAGGTAAGAGGATGTAGAGGTATCCCCTAGAGTTTGGGAAGTGACCCATGAAATTGATTCCTCAGTAGTCAAAGATTTCAATCATTAAGATGGGAGTGAGTGGAATTTGATTCCTTTTGTGATTGACCCTACTTGTTGACACTTAGTAAAACTTTGAAAAAATGTGTAGGAGTCCCTTGAGAGGGTGGGACAGAAGAAACCACACTGAAGAATCTTAGAAGATGTTTTATTAGAGTAAAAGTAACCTCTACATGCCTCACTATGACAAGATTTAAGGATGGAATATTGTTCAGATTTTGGGACACACCTCCTAATGACTTGGTGAGGGAAGAACTTATAGAGGTATAGATCATCAAACACATAATGTCTAACATCAGGAAGGAATTTCCTTTAAGCTTGAGTCCCTAATAATTTTGGAATTACTCCTGTAACTAAGAAATTGGTTATGTCAGCATACCAAGGGTAGTCACTCATAGAGTATAGGTGTTCATTAGAAAATTAATGAGACACATAAAGGTGATTTGTGTTCTCTTTTAATTCCATCCTAGAAAGGTGATCAACTAAAAAATTTTCAACACCCTTTTTATCATTGATTGTGAGGTCAAATTCTCGTAAGAGAAGGACCCACCTAATAATCTAGCCTTAGCATCTTGTTTTTGGAAGAGGTATTTTAGTGAAGAATGGTAAGTGAACACAATGATGGGGGATCCTAAGAGGTAGGACCTCAACTTATCTAAGGCAAACACTATTGAAAGTAACTCCTTTTCAGTGGTGGTGTAGTTGATTTGGGCATCATTTAAGGATTTTCTTGCATAAGCAATGACATAAAGAGTTTTATCACAACGTTGTCCTAACACAGATCCTACAACAAAGTCACTAGCATAACACATAAGTTCAAAAATAAGGTTCCAATTTAGAGATTTCATAATGATAAGGGAGGTGAGAGAGAATTTGAGGGTTGAGAATGAACCCTCACATCTTTCAGTCCAAACATATGGAGAATCCTTTACTAGGAGAGCACAAAGGGGATGGGAGATTGAAAAAAAGTCCTTGATGAATCTTCTATAGAAACCAACATGTCCTAAGAAAGACCTCACTTAATAGTTCTGGGTGATGGAAGGTAAAGAATGATGTCAACCTTTGCTTTATCATCTTCAACCCCCCTACCTGAGACTAGATGACTTATAACTAGTCCCTATTTAACCCTGAAATGGAATTTTTCCCAGTTTTGGACCAGATTATTTTCTTCACATCTTGACAAAACTCTATCCACATTCCTCAAACATATTTAAAATGTATCCCCAAATATAGAGAAGTTATCCACAAAGCCCTCAAGAAAATCCCCCACCATGTCTAAGAGTATTCCCATCATGCACTGCTGGAAGAATCCAAGGGAATTGCATAACCCGAAGGGCATGTGATTGAAGGCAACCGTGCTGAATGGAAATGTGAATGTAGTCTTCCCTTGATCCTCTTAGGATACCTCAATTTGATTATACTCTGAGTACCCATCTAAGAAACAGTAGAAGGAATGACCTACCACTCTCTCAAGGACTTGGTCAATGAATGGTAAGGGGAAATGGTACTTCTTGGAGAATGAGTTTAGCTTACTATAGTCAATACAGACCCTCATTCCACTACTCACCCTAGTTGTAAGAATCTCCCCATCCTTATTGGTTATCACTGTGATTCCTGCCTTCTTGGTAACCACTTATATTGGGCTCACCCACTCACTGTCAGCTGTGGGATAAATGATACCAGCTTTTAACAATTTTAGAAGTTCTTTTCTCACTACTTCCATGAGATTAGGATTGAGTTTCCATTAAGGTTGACGACATGGTTTTGAATCATATTCTAGAACAATCCTATGAGTCCCGATAAGTGGGATAATCCCAGGAATATCAGATAGGGTCCAACCAATGGATTTCTTATGTTTCCTAAGGACATCTAGAAGCATGCTATCATGATTAGATTCAAGATAAGAATAAATGACAATAGGATGTGTTTGATTGTACCCTAGGAAGGGATGATTGAGTGTAGCGAGAAGTTCCTTCAATTCAAGATCAGGTTGGTTCAGAATTTCAGCAGAAGATTGGGACATTGGATCAATATCAATTTTGTTTCCTAGAGTTTTAGATAGTATTGATTCCCTACATGTAGAAGGTTGAACTACTAGATTGTCTTGATCAGATTAAGGTAAGGAAGTTGGAGTGGTATCCATGAAAGTGGTTTCCTGAATGGTTTCACTGATTGTTGGACCTAATACTTCATCATAAGAGAGATTTGAAAATGATTCAAGCCAAGGAGATAAAATCCCTTCATGTGAAAAAAGGAAGTCAATCTCCTCCTGACTTAAATATCCATCAAATATTCCTTGATGTTCTATGGATTCATTATCAATGCTTCTTATCATGTTTACTTCATGAATTTCCTCATCATCCCCTATTTGTTAGCTTGCATTATAGATGTTCAAGTCTAGACTCTTGTTTCCAAAGGTGATGGTCATGTTCCCCTTTCAGACTCGGATCACAGAGTTTATTGTTGCAAGGAAGGGACGACCAAGGATAATTGGGGTTTGTTCCTTATTTCATAAGTTTGGATGGTTGTTAAGGACAATGAATTTGGCAGGGTAGATGAAGTTTTCAACCTTTACGAGAACTTCCTTTAAAATCCCCTTTGGAACCCTAATGATCCGATCAACAAGTTGAAGTGTGACAGATGTGGCGTGGAGCTCTTCTAGGCCTAACAGGAAGTACAAAACATAGTGGATGAGATTGACACTAGCACCTACGTCACACAAGGCCTTGACAACTTTTCTATGTCATAGTTCAACATTGATGTAAGGGAAACCCATGTCTTTTAACTTAGGAGGAATGGTCCCTTGAATGGTGGTAATAACATTAGTAGCCAAAAGGACTTGGTTTTTATGTGAAAATTTTCTTTTAAAATTGTACAGGTCCTTAAGGTACTTTGAGTAGGCTGCTATGGTTTGGATTTCATTGAGAAGGGGAATGTTCAACTTGACTTGTGAGAATATTTCCTTCAATTTTTCACTCAATTTAGTCTTGGTTTTCCCCCTCATGCATTGAGGAAATGGTGCAGGTTGTTGGGTTTTTTGTTGAAGAGTTGTTTCTTTGACAATGTTATCATGTTTTTCAGTTTGATCATTTGGTTCATTTGAATTTTCATCCAATTTTGAATCTTCAAATGGGTTCTGAATTAGTTGTTCATGTTTCTCAATTAATTTCCCACTTCTTAAAACTGTCACAACCTTTAGTTATTCATGAGTTGTTTGAGTACAAATTGACTCTACCCTTGTATTTGAGGATGGTAACGCCTGAGTAGGCATGGGTGCCTTTCCAGTTTTGATGGTTCAAATTTATTGTTTAAGGCAAGATACTTATGAGTTCATTCTTTCCATTTGTTTTCATAGTTGTTCTAGTAGGATTTGTGGAACAGTTTGGGTTGGTGCTTGAGAAAATAGGTTTATCCCAGGGGGATATTTTGGAGGTGGGATGGTTTATTGAAAATGGATTGGTGGATGTTAGTATTGGATAGGTTGGGTTTGGAACTGGTTATGGGATTGGTAGTTCTGATGGGGGTAAGTATTTTGTCCTTATGGTTGGCTAGGTTGTTGGTTATCTTTCCATCAGAATCCTGGGAGGTTATTATACCTTGAGTTAAAGGTGTTTTGGTATTGTGGATTTTGAAATTTCAAAGCATTTACTTCTATTGGGGGTCCTCCTAAAAGAACATTCTTGATGGATGGAATGGCTGGGAAGTTTCCTGTCTTATGGTCATGTTTGTCACAAATTGTGCAAACAGGGTCTAGAGTTTGGATTTCATGGACTTTCCTAAGGTCTATATCTTCAACCTTCCTAGAGAGTGCTGCGAGTTTAGCCCTAAGGCTTTCCTCTTCTGTAAGTGTATGAATTCTAGTAGTTCTTTGTGGCTTTTCAGAATAAGGTGAATTTCCCCATGTTTGGTTTTGTTCAGCAAGGCTTTCCTGATACTCATAAGCATCATTTGGAGCTTTGTTTTTAAAGGTTCCATTAGACATCATGTCATTGAATTGTTTGTTCCCCAGACTCAACCCTTCATATAAAATTCTCAATTATTCAGGAATAGAAAAATCATGGTGTGGAACCATGTTTATAGTGTCCTTGAACCTCTCCCATGTTTCATAGAATGACTCTCCCTCCTTTTCAAAAATGCTTTGGATGCTCTTTTTAAGTGAAATTGTTTTGTGGTGGGGAGAGTAGTTTTTGTAGAATTCTCTTTATAGTTGGTCCCAAGAGTTGATGGATTATTGTCTCAAATTATTTAGACATTTTTTAGCTCGATACTTTAAAGAAAAAGGATATAGCCTCATCTTAGATGATTCTAGTTGAGGTGGGGGACACATGGTTTCTATAATGTCATTGAACTCCTTAACGTGAAGTTAGGGCATCTCGGACTCCATTCCATGGAATGTGGGAATGTGGTTTAGGATATGGGGTTTAAATATGTAGTTGGAATCTACTAGGTAGTTGTGTCTAATTCATGAGGGGGCATTGGTCCAGGCAGGTGTGAGGTAGTCATTCATGGTTTGATCAAATGCATTCCCCAAGTTTGGGGCTACCTCATTTGGGTTTCCATTTTGGTTCCCACCCGGGTTTATGAGTTGGTTTCTTTGAAGATATTCCTTTGAAATGGGATCAATTTTGGAATCTGAAATATCAATGGGATTGGGATCTAATGGAAACAATCTCCTAGGTCCACTTGACTCCCCATCCCTAGGACTTTCCACCCTAACTAGACAGTTTAATTGGTCGCGGGTGTAGGCGGACATGCGCCAAAAGAAAAAAAAAACGAGAAAGGGACAAGAATAGAGATATTGGGTGAGAATATAAGAAATTGGGGAGAATAGAATGGGTTTTGAGATTAATTACTTGGGTCCCTGACAACGGCTCCAAAATTTGATTCACGCTCAAATTTACCTAAGAGATGAAGGTAGAACGGTCCTTGTAGTTTAGCTTGGGTTATCGAATCCTCAGAGATCTAAGAAGAAACCTATAGACACGTATATTATATGGACTATTTTCGGATATGAAGTGGCCAACATGGGTTGATTTTATATGGTTTTAAAGAATAGCTAATAGATTTAAGTGAATTTAATTTAAAATAATGAGTTGATCCCAGGTTATTGCTTGGGGTGGATTGGATGAAATTCTTTCTCAACTATTTCAATTTCTTATATTTGAGATGAGTTCATTTAAGAAGATCAAACAACATCCTCCCTTAATGGTTTAATAACTAAAAACTTTAATACTAATCACCTGTACACTTGAAGGATCAAAGTTTTGATCACTTCAAGGTAAAGGTTCGCATTAGCACTTAAAGTGTGTGACCTTAAGTTCAACAAGGATGAAGGAGTTTAAAGATCTTCAAACAAAATTATCAATTAAAAGAAGTGATTATACATTAATGGGGTGATAAATAACATCCAATATAACCCCTTTATACTCCCTTAAATCAACCCATAAGTGGGTTATCCCTCCATTGATGCTATAGCTTCAATGGAAGCGGGCAGTAGACTCATGAGGGAGGAATTGAAGAAGTAAAGAAAACAATAAAAAGAAAATGATCACTCCACCGTTGTGTGAATAATTTCACAAGGTTTGGTGTGAATAAATTCACACCTTGAGGCAAAAATATCAAAGTGATATGGAGAAGAACATAATAATATTAGAATAAGAACTTTTATTAAGAAACTAGGATGAATTAAAACAACTAACATGTGAAAGACAAACTTGAGACAACAAAATCGCAACATAACATTACAATGAAAGAAATCTCCAATGATGATCAACGTCTCCACCACTACTACCTTAAATAGACATTTTTTAAGCCTTGTGTCGATCCTACAATAGTCAAATTATCCTAAATTAATTGTGGTAGGCCATAGGTGGGTGGAAAGTTGAGGGAGAGTTGATTTTTACACCCTTGACCCGAGGCGGCAGACATATTTCATCCCCCAAAGAGACGCGTCTGAATGGAATTCTAGATGGACGAATTGGAGTGGGTAATATAAAAAAAACGTGAATCTACAGATATCTCCTAGCTATCTGTAAAATTTAAGCCCAAATGGATATGTGGTTGCCGAGATATGATTAAATTGGTGGGCTTTTTTTCTGGCCCGCAGAATCTGGCCCAGAATTTTATCTCTAAAAAGAGACACCTTAATAACCACAATGGATTCTGAATTAGCCCTAGCTTCTGAAGAATGATTTTTTCCTATATATTTAGTCTATAATCCCAAAAAATTTGGTCTTCATTGGGTTTGTATGTTGGGCCCCACATTCTCATCAGTGGGCTGGTGTCCAATCCGCCTTCTCCCGAATTGTTTGCATGAAATCCCATTTTGGTGGTCTTCTAATGTGATTATTACAACAATCCACAAGTATGAATTTTTACCAATATAATTAGAAACATGAAAATTAAATATGAAAATAAAATTAAGATCCTTGGGTACTTTAAATGATGTTAAAAAATGTAACACATAGTAGTGCATTTTAAGAAGGAATTACAATCATAATGTGAAATGATGTTCAAAGTGTAAAATGCACTAAAATGGTGTTTATGAATTATAAAGAACATGAATATTATATATATTAACAATAAATATTAGCCTCATTTAGTGTCTAATCATCTATCAAAATTCTTGATATCATAGTTTATGGAAAGTATTAATAGGCTTTGTGTCCTATTATTTTATACACACCCTATGCATCATGAGGTATCATATAACTCAGGAAAGCCCTATCCCAACCTGACCACTCTTGGGATTAGGTATATAATACATGTAAGATATATATAATAAACCATGATGTAAGAGTAATAAAATTTTCCAGTGACCAAAGGTTTATCTAAGTAAAGCACTACTAAGAACATATATATAAAAAAACTGTATAACTTGTTATTGACACTTTAAATAACCAAAACCAATTTTATAACATTTGTATAACACACACAAAGATAAAAATTTCATATGAATCATAAAAGTTGAATATGATTATTGAGAACATTCCATATATAAAACCCTGATCCAATAATGAAATAATAAATAGTAAATCACACACCATATTCATTGAAAATCACTAAATCATAACAGAAAAAACAAAAAAAAATACATTTCCACAATAAAGTGTAGTTTCATAATATATATGTTAGGTAGGAATATATATAGGGTAAATACTATATTTAAACCACTAATATCTCTACATACCATGTCCTAGATAATAAGATAAAATAAAAAAGGCTTTGATTCAAATTTGTAGCATCCTCGGTCCAATCTGCCTGAACAACGCCAAAATTGGTGCACTACATGACTTAAAGCCTACCCCCTTATTTTTTATGCTTTAAACTAGTGGTGATGGTATATCGATACTAGTGAGTGACTATAACATCTATCAGATAACAATACAAAACAATGGAAATAATAAACATCCATTATCCATAATAAATAACATAATATGGATTTTATAATTATAACCTAACCATTAAAAAACAGATCACATGATATAATAGAATAAAAACCCAATATAATATTATAAAATTAGTATATATATAAAATGGATCACCCAAATAATTAATCATATACAACACTATAAAAAAAGAATAAAATAATGGAGACATAAAACAAAAATGGTGTCTGAGTCTCCACCAAGTCCCATATCCCAATCCATCCATCCAACCTGCTCAACCATCCATCACCAATACATTAAATTTTCCTACATCCCTATCCATTAAGTCTACATTCTCACCCAGGTTCACATATAGGGTGTGACAAAAATACAGAATAGGATACCACCAGCAGTTTTCCTAAATAAACCCTCAATATATAAGAACTTGTATTGTAAGACCCAAAACTTATAATACTAAATTTTCCTTTAAAGATATGATGACTTGTTTTACCTGAAACATTGAAAAAAATGAACATTTTATTATTTAATTAAGGTATAAAATTATAATATAAAATAAAATACATTACAATATGGATAAATTAATCATAATTATAAAAATTACAAGAGTAATAAAACCATGAGTAAATAAAAAACCGCGAATATGAAATCCTCATCCTCTTGGTTTGAATTTAAGATAATAACTATGATTATATATTTGGAAAGGATAAAAAAATTTAGAATAATGATAAATATACTTATAATATAATTGATAGAATGAGATGAATGATTTTGATAGAACATGTGAGTTTATATATTGGACTATAATATGACCATTGGACATATATGATCTTTTGGATTATATATCCATTGGGATTATATGACTCATATGATTATAAAAAAAATCATATTTATATGGATATTAATACCATCATTAGACATAATGATAATTTACAAAATAAATTATAAGTAGTATTTTACTAAAATATTACCGTTGTAACATAGATGTTAAGATGAGAAGTATAAATAGAATTAAATACATTATGAAATCTATGTAGAAAAGGGGAAAAATGGAATCAAGTAGTATAATTATTAAATACAAGGCTCATTTATCTGATCTTGGATTGGAGGAATCGTCACTATGTTTTTTCCTATTGCAAGCCTATGAAAAACTTCAATAAGTATAGCTTTAGAGAAATCGTTTGTGGTAGAAATTTAAGCTTGTGGAAATCACGATGAGATCCATGCATGTAGAATCACCACATAAGATTTTTACCATTTCTTATCTTACCCTTCAATATTATGAAGAAATATTAAGGGGTTTTTAAGTATAATTTAAGAAGATATTAACACTTAATTTTTCATATAATAAATGATATATATTTTTTGATTTTATATGTATTTTATAAATTTAGAATTTTTATAAAATTTATTTTTAATGAGAGAATTTAATTAAATAATAAAGTTTTTTAAATAATAACTTATTCATAAAATTAAATTAAAATCTGTTAAATAAATAATAAAATTTAAATAATTTGGAATAAAATTATAAAAGTATTCAAAGAATTGTTTTTATTTGTCTAATGTATTTTTATCTCAATAAATTAAATTAATCACAACTAAAAAAATATTTTAATGAGATTTATTGACAACTTATAAAATAAAATAAATTAAAATCCATATAATTCTTATCAAACTACATGGAATATTGATAAAATAATTTTATGCTTAAAAGAACATTTTTTGAAATTATTTTTTAGACGTTATAAATTCTTAAACTGAAATTAATTTTTATCAATTTTAGAAATTGAATATAATAAAATGGATTAAAAATTTAAAACATTGATGTTGAAATTAGGTAGGATGGTACATCCTATATTTTTAGTAAAAAAATAATTTTTTTGGTAAGTAATTTAACAAGGTAAAAAGAGGTAAAAAGGGGTAAATATGAAATGGATCAAATTTTGATAAATAATATGATATAATATAATTATATAAGTCTTTTTCTGGTCTTGGTTTTCAATCCTATATGTATAACCAATATTTTATTACCCAAATCACCTAATTCTCACGTGATTCTATCTCTACCCTTAACCTAACTTAAGTTTCCAAAGAAATGTCCCTCAATTTCACATATAAAAGGAGATCTCTTCCAAACATTCCCAACCACTAATATTATTTTTTTTATATGTTTAATTCCTGTCTATTTTGAATCTCATAATGTATTGTAAGATTTTTTATATCCTTATTTTTTCATAATAAGGTGGCCTAAGTTCTTAATTCCAATGGAAGATGCTGCAAGGAGAAATTCTGTCAAACTAATGTGTTCCTCTTCATTCCTTTCATTTACTTTCTAATATCAAATATTTATAAATATAATTATTAAATATAATGATATAATATTATAATGAATATTATTATATAATAATGTTATTATAATAATATAACTCTATGTTCTTACTCATACATTAGTTATATCATGTTCTTTTTTAGGTTTGTTTTACCACCAATATGAACAACACTATACTGCTACCATCATGAATAATTTTGATAAGTTAAATATTAGTAATATTATGTAATAATTATCAATTTTATATGCTTTAATAATTATATAATGTTAATATATATGTGTATATTAATT
This sequence comes from Viscum album, assembly GCA_963277665.1. NCBI lineage: Eukaryota > Viridiplantae > Streptophyta > Magnoliopsida > Santalales > Viscaceae > Viscum > Viscum album. Next base: position 946,149,268 of record OY728155.1, on the reverse strand, counting down.
AATAAAATCATTTCTTTTTATTTAATAAAAATTCATGAATGGGGATTTCAACAACTCTTTACAAACCATTACCAATACTTCAACAAAAATTACCATTAGACATAATAACTATATCCAACATACCCATGAGACCTATATTACCATAATATATATTATGAACACATAAAAACATATCAAGAACTAGAGATGCCTTAACAAATTTGGCATAGAACATATGAAAAAATTAACACCCTAATATTAATGTTAACTAACAAAATGAGTAATAAATATCTAATAAGAAATTATGAATGAATAGTATAAAGTAAAATAAGTATAAAAATAGTTATTATATATATTAATAAAAAATATAAATTGAAAATACACATGGTTAGAGCATGTATAACAGATCAAGAATCTAAGGTTAGGGTTTTTCATCTCAATTTTATTTCATTGAAGAATGTTTTTATTATGAACCTATTTTCTATTATATGGTGTACACAATACACCATTAAATAATTTTATCATAAATAAATTTTATTCAAGGCATCTATAAGTCTATTTTATGATCACCCTTATTATTTCTTTGATTCATTCCTTACCAATGTGGTAAGGGTTTTTATTGACTCAATTTTCATTTCATTGAGTCATAATGTTTCTTCTTTGACTATGATCTTATATGATTGTTATGTTATTCTATTCCACCATTTTATATTGTTTTTTATTTATATTTAGGTAAATTACATTTTTCTTGTGAGAATATTTTTCTTTTATGGGTTTCTTTATAAAAATATGACATTGTTAAGAATAATTATCTCTATTTACTATTTATACTCCGTATCCATATTCTTTCTTACCACCAATGCTTTCTTTTGTTAATGTGAAATCTAGTTATTTTTTAATCCTATTAAACTTTTTATTTATCTTTATATATTTATAAAAATAAATTTTATAACTCTTTATTCAATGTGGGTTTATTTTAAAACAACCAAAAAACCTACTCCACATTCATTTATGTAACCTTTATTTATTTTCAAGGTTATATTATTGGGTAATATTTTAAAATAATGTTTTTAAAAGTATTATTATCACCATATCAAATATGATTTATAAAAGTAACTTGTAAATTCATATTTTTATGATAATGTTAGAAATATTTTATGAAATTTATTTTTATAAATTTTCTTCCATTTAACTATTTTTGTCAAAAAGATATATCTATTATGAGTAATGTTAATGATCACCCTATAAATTCTCTCATGACATAATTATTTTGGGCGATTGAGTTTTTGGCATGAACTGATCTAATTATTGATGTTATTTTATATGATACCATTTTAAAATGTAATGCAACCCATTTTCTTTCCATGGGTTTTTATGATAAAATGAATTATTAATTTCACATAGAACACATATTTATGAATTATCATTATGAGATTAGAGGATCCGATATAGAACTACAATACACTGGGTAAAGTTTTATCACTCATGATATAATGATGTTACACATAGAAATAATTGTGTTTTGTTTATAAATTTCTACATAGTTAGTATTAGGTTTTTCTCACAACATTATGTGTCATAATGAATAGGATTTTCTCAAAAATCTATGAATGGTCATTACAGTAGTTTTCTTACAATGTTAAAGTTTCTTATTCTTATGTTTATTCTATATTTCTATATAATTACACATGCCTATGTTATACTCAATGGATCATGATGATTGTCTCATGTTTTTTGTATTCTTATATCCTAGTATATTTATGATACTTTAAGGTTATGCACCATTATATCATGCATTATGGACAACTATTCAGATTATATATTATTTTTTAATACGATATTTCTCCCATGTTCATGTATTATATCATGATAATGATCTAATCCTTTATGACTCATTAGTATGTTTTCCCTTTATTGAGAATTTGGGACCATTTATTCTTATGTTTCCCTTCATCAAGGAGTGTTTCCTATCATGCACCTATTTTCCTTTATATGGTCTATACAGTTCCCCATTTAATTTTTTTACTATAAAATAAAATTGATTCATGGGATCTATAAATCTATTTCACGATATCTCTTTTTTGTGTTTATTTTTAATGATAATTAAGAAAATAGAATGGGGGGTGGGGTGAATTCTGTTCATTAAAAAACTTGACAAAATAAAAACATTCCTCTTTAAATAAAGCGATTATTTTATTATATATTAAATATGAGTGAATAAAAGAAAATAAATAAAGTAAAGAAGTAAAACTAGAAATGTATAGTGGTCCAGGGTATAGAAATACCCTAGTCCACTCCACCAACACTCTCTCTGCAGGTTTAGTGATTTTCATTAGCAGTTCCTTTTTCTGGGGACCTCCACAATTGAGTGCAGGAAGTTGACAGCTTACAATAAGTACTTTACAAGGAATTATATTTATTTTATGGAGAATAAAATATCCAAATCTTAAAATGAGAATATGACACTCCACCACGAATGAGTACAGGTAGCTGACACTTCCAAGAAAGTAGATTTGATGTAAAAGTTGAATACTGGTTCAACTCACTATTTCAACAACAACTGAAAAATTAAATGATCTTAAATAAATAATAACATCAGTAAAAATAATATTCAATGTTAAGTGGCATTCCTTTTTATTTAAACAATTATAGATAAAATACTCAGTAGACGATAAACATATATGTCTCTAAAGTGTATCTTTGGTAATTTCTTTGGAGAATCACAACAAAAGATTGACAATCGATACAACAGTAGCAACATGATTATTAAATAGATCAAAAATTGTTTGTATCCAAAGTGTATCTATAATTTTAACTTGATAAATTGTCACAATGTTATATTTTAGAAGAAAAAACTCTTGGTAGTTGACAAGAAGATTTATTTTATTTAGGTCAAAAAAATCCAGTAAAATGGCTTGATAAAATGAGATCATTTGAATTAAAACACCCATAGGGAAAATTGTAACTTCCCTTAAAATAGGGATGATTTAATCCATTGAATTAGTGCCTTTTAATCATCCTTTAAACAAATTTAAATGATAAAATAACTTTGATAAAACCATTGTAGAAATCATGGAAATAATTTATAATTCAAATATCATAGACAATCAGATCAAATGTAGTGTTTCACTATATATGGATACACCTGAAAATTACATTTGAAAATATATGGATGATTCAAAAAGTTGGGTTAGAAAACCATATGTTAAGCATAGAAACATTGGGTAACTGACAAAATTAGGTTTTACAAACCTTACTTTCACTTCAAACATAGGTTCCCAAAATGTAGTGATCCTTACAAAAGTAGGAATACTAATCCTTATATTCACTTAAAATATAAGGGTTATGAAAAGTGTTTCCACACTACCTTGAAATTCTTAGAACAGTTGATAAGAATAATATTTTTTGTAAATTAAAAACTAAAGTTCTTTCAGAATAAAATTATTAATACAATACATATTTTCCTCAAATCCACTTAAATAAACATCATTAGTTACAAAACTATGGGTGTTTATGAGTATCAAAATTAATGAGAAATTAATGAAATTGATGAACCAACATATTCCCAAAAATCCCTCCCTTTTTGATGATTGCAAAACCCATCTAAAAAAATTAACAAATTTTTTATAAAGAGGATTTTAGAATCGTACATATTTATCTATATTTCTCCTAGAGAAAAAAGTTCTTCCCCAAATATTTTCTCCCTAAATAGAAACAAAAAGGTTTTGTTTATCCACCATATTTCTCCCTGTTTTTGTGATATCAAAAGGAAATCATTAAATAGATTAATAAAAATTTAACATAGTATAAAAATCTTTAATGATACTTATGTTTATCCAAGTAAAATTCATTCTTGATTAAGTTTATACATAAAATCATGGGAATTAGTAAATAGAAAATAAATATTATAGAACATATAAAGTTTTATTAAAAAACCAAGATTAAAAAGATATTTTTAACTCAAGAGTTTGGATATATTAAGGTATAAGATGAGAAAAAGAATTAGGTATTTTAGAAAAGTTAATGGATATATCTTCACCCTTTCATATCTAAACTCTTTTACTCATTGCAGCAAAAAAAATTGACAGTAGATCAATTTTTCTTTGAATATCTATAGATATTTTTCCTCTCAAATATGAATAAAAATAACTAAATAATAATTATTTCATCTCCTAAAGATCTAATTTAGATAAAACTTCTCATTTTATATATCCCACTTGATCATGTATTCTCTTTTTGAACACATCAATTTTTTTTCTTGATATTAAACATTCCTATAAACTTTGATACTATGCTTAAATTGATTCAAATTTTTTATTTTGAAATAAAGGAGTTTTTTAACTCATTAAACAATTTTCTATAGTTTTCATGTTCTTCTTATAGCCACCAGCTTCAACTTTTAAATGATTAAACTTATATTCAATTTACATGGAAACAAAATAAAAATTATCTCTACAAAATCAATCACCATCATTAGATTAATTTTTTGATACTTTATAGAAAACATTTTTCTTCTCACCATTTGAAGATATTGAAATTTAGTTATTCACAACCAATAATTTATTTATCTTTTCTAGAAGACTTTTATAAGGATTATTTAATAATATAAATTGAATGTTCTTCATATAGATCAATTAAATAAGCAAGAAAGGAAATAACTTGCTTATAGTTCTTTTTAGTCTCATCCTCATCAATATATTCCCACAAACCTTGAATGCTGAGTATTTTAGCCTTATATCTTTCTTAACTAGAGAGATTTAGTCTCTCCATGCCACTTGGGATAACTTCATCAGAGTTATCTAAAATTTTAATTAAAAGGAAGGAATAAAAATGTTTTATTAGGTTTTATAAATAGTAAGGATTAGGGTTTTAATTAAGAAAAAGGAAGCGTTTCATTTTGAAAAAAATCAGGAAAAATTTTGGTTTCTCATGGCAAAATTATAGTTTAATCATTTTAGATTTTATAATTGAAAATATATATTTACACAAGAAATATTCCATAATTATAGTTTTAAATAATTTAGAGGATCGAATTAAAATAAAATAATTTTTCAAATAGAACAAGTTTAAAGAACATAAGGTTCAAACAAGAAAAGAAAATTATAGGTTTTATAATGAATAACCCCCATTTCCCTATACATGTTTTCAATAAAAGAAACATTATAAACCCCTATTTCATTAATGATTCCTCAAAAATATAGAATTTAAGATTTATGAAAATAAGTAAAATATTATTTAACGAATAGAAAGAGATTTGTAAAAATTTAAAAGATGCACCAAAAAACTTTATTCATGCCATAAAATATTTAATGACATGTTAAAATTTTCTAATTTCTCTAACAAAGAATTTAAACTTATTCTCATTTCATAAAATACCAATATATTTTAAATATTTAACACATATCATAATATATCAATTTATTACATCCTAATCATAAAATATTTTCTAGTACGCATGTTTTTTAAAATATATTCCCAGAAATTAGTTTATCACATAAAATAATAGAGTGAATAAAATGTTTTTATCAGTTTAAACATGGAAATAATCAAGTATAGTGGAATTAAAGATAGTATTTTTTTTAAAAAAATTACCCTTATATAAAAAATAAATTAAATACCTCATGGATTTCAATAATTCCATCTTTATGGATTTTCATTTAAGAGAACAAACTACTTTAGAGTTGAACGATATTTATAAAATAATTATAAATTTTATTTAGAATTAATCTTCACATATTCTTTAACTAGAAACTTATTAATATATAAATTTAGTTTATTATAACACTTATTCAATATATCAAATACAAGTGCCTTTTGGTACCCATATTCATTTGGGTCCGATAGTGTCAATAATAAAAGCTTCGGTGACCAAATCTGTTTTCTTTGAGAAGATATTTCATACTTACATTCATATAAGGATTTTGAATAATGAACACTTTTAACATAAAAAAATTGAGTATTTTTAAAATATCCGTCCTTTGAATAATTCCAATTAATACTGAAATGAAAACATTAAATTGTAGAAATGATTTTACTTTTAGATCTGGGAATAAAACAATTCTTATATAATTTAGGATTTTATCCATTAATACAAATACCAAGATTTCATTTATTAATTTTCTTTTAACCAAGAATTTGATTTAAATATATCTCTCATTTAATAATCATACTTTAATCCCATTTTAAATAATCAACTTCTTCCAATAATTCCTTAATCGTATTTTCAGGTAAAACACAAGAATTTTTGAAGAGTTACATTTTAAATATGAAATGTGATTTTTTAGACTTTAATTTTCTGAAGAAATAGAATCATATTATTTTCTAATATTTATATGATCTTTCTTTAAGGATTCATATTTATCTTGAATCATAAAACATGATTTATTAAATTAATCATAATAAATTTTTTCAGAATTAAAATTTTGAGACTAAGAAGATTGCACCTCATCAGCATGAGCCATACGACATAGATTTACTTTTTGATTTTTATGATTAGATTTATAGATTGTAATAGATTAATCACTTGAATATTTAGAATAAATCCAAGTAGAATTAATGAATTTATTGGAATTAATTTGATAATAAGATTTCATTTGAGCTTTAAACAGAGAAGAATCAGGTCTCATATGACCTTTCTTATTACATTTATAGCATCTCACTTGTTTTTATTTATTACATTTTAACTTCTCTTTTCACTTGTTTGACAGCTTGATAAATTTATTATCCAGATTAGATAATTCATCACTTCACCTCAAATGACTAGCATTTGAAGATTCATCCATCACAACTTTAAGTGAATAATTTTCCTTTTAGATATATATATTATTTCAGGTATTGCGTGAATCTTAAATTTATACACCATTAAGGTTCTAATAAATTCTTTTACTAATAAATTTTTGACTATAGTAGATCTGATAATTTTAGATTATATTCTATTCTTTGTTAAGGGTAAAAATATTAGTACTTTTAAAGATAGATTTGTTTCTAGAATTGGTTCTCCTAAGATAGCAACACCATTGATTATTTTAGTCAATCTACCATTCATTTGAGTGATTCCTTCACCATAATACATCCTGAAAAAATAAAATTTTACTTTTTCAGTATTATATATTAATAGTTTGATATTTTTGGTCACTTAATAGGGGAAAACTATTTTTTCAACATTTCATATGCTATAGAAAACTAACAAACTCAATTGAATTAATTATTTCCTAATCTACAAACAATTGCATTCAAAACTCTTGAATTAAGGTCATATTCAGTTTCTTATACAGTATTCCACTTCTCTATATCATATTTAGGTATTTAATAAGGCTTGAATGCTTTCAAAAAAACTTTTATTCTAATATTCCTTAAATAAATAATCTTGCATGATTTCCAATGTACATAATTATCACCATTTAAATAAGGAGTATAAATCATCGACATACATTCTCTAAGATCAGCCATTATAAATTTATCTTTATCCAGATATATGACTTATAATTGTTAGATACAAAATAGATATATCTACTATATTATGACTTCATTTATTTACCCCAACATGAGTAGGCTAGATCTGATGGTTTCTTTATTTCATTGGTACTAAATAAAAGGTATCATATCCTAAAGTATTGAATAATTTATTAGTCTTGGTAAACTAGATACATACTTGAAATTAACATTACATTTGAAAAAAAATAAAAAAATAATTTTCTTTTAGAATTACATTATTTCCCTTATAATATCCCTACATATCAATCATAAAATACTTCCTCATATCTTGGGGAAAATAAAACATAATAATGGGGTGAGCTCAGATGCTCAGTAAGGGTAAGCGTATAGTGGAAGCTATCATGAATAAATAAGGAATAATAAATATGGAAAGGTAAATAACTAAAACACATTACATTTAATCCATAACTTGAGTGTAATATGATAAGAAAAAATGATGATTAAATAATTCCATATAAATAATCACACGATCTTGAAAAGTTAACTGTGGATATTCCAACAAATCAAATAATCGTGTGGATTATCAATAACTAGATTAATAGTGATGGAATGCATAATTTTGGACATCTAAAACATAAAATTAATGTCTTGTTCAATAAATATAAATAAATCGGTAATTACTTGTACAAAAATCCTTTTATTTTGTCTCATGAGACCTACTGATGCATTGATGGGCTATAGACAACCTCACCTATCACTTATTAAGTCCAATTCATTTTTCATATGAAAGTGGTGAACCACAATCCACATAAACATTCATATTTAAATTAGAATACAAAATGTTAATAATTTACGAAATCAATAAAAATAAACATAAACCATCCAAAGTAAAATGAATGGTATTAAAATAGTAATTCCCAAGTCAAACTGATCAGAAACAATCTGGAGAAATAATAAGGATGGAATCAATGGGGTATATCCACATTAAAGCATAAGTTACATCAATTTATGTATTATTATATAGAAAATAATTTTGAAATATCACTTCAAAAATTTATTAAGGAAAATAACCTTTCTTTTAAAATCAACCTTTTTATTTTAAAACTATAAAATTCATAAAATATTGTCAAATTAATTTTCTTTTAAAATCACTTTTTAAAAATGAATTTCCAGAATATTAGGGTGAAAAATTTCTTTAGAAAGAAACTTGTAAACATCTAAAGGAAGATTAAAATAAATTATTCTCATGATAGAGAGTAATTTCATACATGCCATATAATTTAAAAATAACTTTCATTTTTCACGATAAAAAGTTTGAAATGTGCCTTATCTAGAAAATGAAAAGAATATTCCATTAAACCATTTTTAAAAATGATAACATGGATAATAAGTTCTGTGATAAATAATTTGGACAATGTTAAAAAATTATTTAAACTATAGGATAATAAAATATATTTAGTTTAATATTTAAATATCAAATAATTACCTCAAGGGAGACTTAAACAGAATCAGTCCCGAATAATGATGAGATTTTGAAATAAACTCTTACCAATTTGAAATCCTTTGGATTGTAAGCCCCATAAAATAAGAAACATAAAATTAAACATTAAATTACTTTAATAAAAATATATTTTTTATATAACATAACAAAATGGGAATTATATACACCATATAAAGTCATAAGTGGTGAATATGGCATATGTCTCATGGAAGAAAAAGTGAGATGAGAAACCCTTACCACTTGTTCGACTTCCTTCATATGTGTCTGAAACTCCTTTATAATAAATATAGGTTTATTAAAAATATATTAAAGAAACATAATCATATATATCATATCATATATCAATTACTTATAGTCTTTTATCTCTCATTAGTTGTCAATTATTTGTTAAAATCAGTGTTTCTCGTGATCATTACTTCGTCTTTCATGTATGTTTTAGTTTGATAATTTTGGTACTTTTAATTTAATAATATTTTAAATCATCTAAATAATTTTAACCATGATATAAATATCATATATATTTATTATATATTTATTTAGATAAAACATTAAAATTTAGAGATATAAAATTGATTACACTATTCATAGAGACCATATGCCGTCCGTACTCATGAACACTGTTTCCATTTTTCTCAATGGATGGAATGAATGGAAAATAAATATTAATTAACATTTATATAATCATTATAATGTTACATATATAATTTATGTTAATAAAATCCATCCTTATTACCATCCATGTAGAATGTAAATGAATTTTTTTTCACATCGCTATGTGGAGGCAGTAATCCACATATACGCATGAGCGACGTTAGTTTTTTCAAATCGGTTGGAAGGTAATAATTTAGATATGATATTATTTTTACATAAGTATTTTTAGATCATAAATATTAAATATATTCATCAAATTTTATCCTTACTTTATTCCATGTAAAGAAAAAGAGAAAAATGAATCACTTCGCTTTGCAAGGTAGTAGTCTGCCTTACACACGAGCGATGTTATCAAATCCCTCATGGAGTGGAAAGTAAGAAGGTATATGTGATATTATAATTAAAGAAGTATAATAATATCATAAATATTATATTCATAAGTTAAATCTATCATTACATCCAACCTGGAAAGGTGGTGATGGAAAATGAATGACATCGGTTCGTGTGGTGGTAGTTTTCCATACACACGAATGATAATTTTTTAACCCATTTTATAATAGATGAGAAATATTTAGGTTATTAAATTAACATAATAACATATCATTATATGGAACATACTGAGGTTATTTTATCATCACATTCGAAGAATAATTGAAGAAGGCGGAGGATGAAATAAAGCAGAATGCTTGTTTACCTCTTCTTCAGACAACTTCTTTTGTTTGGACCAAAATGAATCTTAGGTTGGATTTATGAGAAAAATAAGTATTATAGGATAAAATGATATAATTAATCAATTTATTTTGGTATTTATTATCCAAATGAATGGGTTCTGTAAGTTTGAAGTAGAGAGGAGAGGGGGTGGCCTTTTATAAGTGAGGTGAGTGGCACATTTTTAATTTTTTTAAGGAACATGTGTACCCAAGTTTTTCACATGAAACAAGGATAAAAATTATCTAAAATAGAAGATATAAGGTCTAAATATGTTCATATAATGGGGTTTTGACATGTTTTAGGTCATTTTTAACCTTTATATTTTTAGCTTAACCCCTAGGTAAACCCATTTTTGCTTTAACAACAGTAAATAATTTTTACTATTTTTACTATTCATTATAGTCCAAAATTAATATGAAATTATTAGTTTATATAAATTATTATAATTCATAATATGGAATTCATTTTTCCAAATTAAATTAATGCAATTGTCAAAAATTATTTTAAAATTAATCCCACAGACACAACGAGAAAGTTGGTTTTCAAAGAGAAAATGTTCAATAGTTTACAATGTTTTTGTATTAAAATTCAATATGAAATCGATTAAAATGGAAACAATTGGATTAATGGAAATATAATTGAAATAATTATACTTAAAATAATTTTAAAATAATTTTTACATTTTTAAATGCCTTAGAATAAATGATAATTCTTAATAAAAACCCGTATTCTTCAATGTTGACTAAAAAATATATCTTTTTTAGAAAATTATTAAAAATTTAAAAAAAAGATAATTTTGACATGTATATTTCGAAAATGAATTTTATTTTTTAAAAAAAATTATCAAAAGTAGTAGAAAATAATTTTGAATTATTTTAGAAAAGCTTGAATAGACTGCCTTTTAGAAAAAAATAATTTTTTTTAGAAAACATTTTATTTTGTTTCAAATGGTTATTATTTTGTTTAAAATGAATTGATAACCATTGAATTTATATTATATATGAGTAAACCATATAATTTTTATAATTTATTTAGTACTATCCATACTTACTAACTTAATAGCCAGGTTATAATGGTCATGTTTAAATAAAAATATTTTAATAGAGTATCATGTTTCCTTCAACCCTAATATTGTGTGAATTAAAAGATATTGAAGATATTTAATTTATTTAAAATAAATATATCATAATGTATCAGGGTGTTATATTTTCTTCTAATATTTTTGTTGTGTTTCATAACCGCTATCAAACCAGATACTCCTATTTTAAAATCTGAGGGTGTAATATTCTTCCCCCTTAAATAAATTAAATCCTCACAATTTAATCTTAATATTGGTTATCAAGGGTTTTACATTTGAAAATACCTTTGTTAGAGGACCACATTATAAAAAGGTTTAACAAAAATTCCTCTTGATAAGAGAAAAAGAGAAGTATGAGGTTCATCTACATTACTAGGTTTCCAAGTATGAGAAAAAAACATGGACATGAAAGAGAATATTAATGCCCCTGGATTAATAGAGAGTGATAGGGATAATTGGTCACAAGTGAGTGATTGAATAATAGAAAATTGAGGACCTAAAAACCATAAATCTATGATGATTTAATAGGCCATTTTATTCATCATATATAAAGGTAATAAGACAATTGTTTTTAAGGTCATTTTCGTATATTTTTGGAATTGTTGCACAATTATGATAGAGAACATAAAAAATATACTTATAATTATTTCCTTTAGTTATGAATTAATAAATTTTTACTTCATTTATCACTCTAAGAAATGAATATCTAAGTTGATTTTTAATTCTTAATGCACTAAAATTAACATTTAATATATCATTAGATCAAAAAAATAATGAAAAGTCATTCCTCACATCTCTAGATATTTTACAAAACCAAAATGGTTAATAAAAGTTATGTAATATAATTAATTAATTTGTAATACTTAAATATTACAACCAAAATACAACTAAATACATTTTATAAATGGTTAAACTTAAGACTCTCTGAAAATACATCTGACCAAATTCAATTTCCAAAAAATTAGAAGGAAGGTCACTAAATCGATAATATATTCCCTAGATAATATAAAGTGGTTATTAATGTCACATTACAAATATGTGAATAACTTTATCATTATAAAACCTTAATCAAAACACAAATGCTTTCAAAAATAAAATCTCATGTTGTCAAGTATATTCCATAGATCCAAACATATAGTAAAGTCTTGAAAAGATAACATAAAGCATAAAATCACTATTCAATTTCATGGTCACCAATAATTCCCCATTAAAATATATTTATCACCATTGTCTCAACATAATGCATATATTTAGTTTTGTCTTCCCTGAATCATGTATTTTACAAGAGGTTCAACTTGTCACTAAATCACTTTTTATGGTCATCATACAATTCAACATATTCTCTCAAATCCTTTAAGAAATATTTCTATAGTACAATCCTTATATATTTTAGGATTCTTATAACCAAAATATCATTAATAAAATACCACTATAATATAATTCTTTAATCCAAACACAACCACATTAATCATCACACTTTGTCTATGGTATTAGCATAAACTTAACCATGATCCCTTAGCATGTTCTGAGGTATATTCCATTGATGATTGAGTAATTTATTTGCAAAGTTCCCCATATCATTATAGTTATAGCATTGAAAATTAGAAATTTATTTATTTCCCTTTAAACCATGATCATGATGTTCTTTATCTCCACACTTTAAACTCCTATTCACTTCAAGCAAGCATCAGGGTGTTTCTTTTCACAATTATTACAAGTGGGAAAATTATTCTTTCCATTCTTCCCCTTATCTATTTTTTTATGCCATCCTCTTATTATATGAATTATATTCAAAGAAATAGTTCTTTAAGAATCATTTATCTATCTTGATATCAAATGATACTATGTCCTCGAATGATGAGAATGTTTGGGACACTAGGATTAAGCTCATCGAATAAATGACCATTCTTACACTTTAGAGTACATGAATTGATACAGATACCATTCATTATTCTAAGAACCATTTATAAATTATTGAATGAACTATATTAGATCTAACATTATGAAGCATAACTTATAATCCTGAGAGAAAGGAAACACTCAACATAAATTAAAAAAATAATGTAGAGATAATCTCATAATAATAAACATGGTTTCTTTGGGGAAATATTTATTTTAAAATCCTTCATCATAGTTAGTAAATGTTTTCAATTATATTAAGTATATACCATGGGAGTGTAAAAATAGGTGCACAATAAGTCTGTTTGTCTTGCTCCAGGTGATGATCGGGTCAATCACAATGTTCCCTTTTCAGAGTTTTTATCACTAGGTACATCTGTTCTAGAACCACATCAAATTTTCGTATTTATATATGGATGTACTATTAGGAAAAACCGCATAATATATTCCTCACCAAAACTTTAGGATGTAATTATATGGTTATAGTCGACATATATCATATGGTTTTGTTCCATAATCAATGTTTTTTTTGAATCTAGTTCCCAATATTTCTACTAAACTTCATTTTATACCAATCATTTAAACCCTATCCCCAGTATCCCAGAGTCTATGGTTACTTTATTACATTATTACTAAATATAAATTATACCATCTCTAAGGAACAAAGATTTTAGTAGTCTTGGTAAACAGGATATGTATTGGAAATTCACATTAAATTTTAAAAAATAAAATAAAAAATTAATTTTCTTTGAGAATACCATTATTCCCCATAGTGTATGCCTACATATCAATTAAACAAAAAATCCTTATATATAGGGTAAAATACAACATAACTAAGGGGTGAGATGAGTTTCTCAATAAGGGTAATAACACAATAGAATATATCTTGAATAAATAAGGCATAATCCACATAGTAAGTTAAATAAATGAAGCACATTCCATTTTATCAATAACTAGTGCATAATATTACATGAAAAATTGATGATCAAATAATACCATATAAATAATAACATGATCTTGAAAACATAACCATTGATATTTTAACAAATCGAATAATCACATGGAATATCAAAAATAGAATTCATAATATTGGAATGCACAATAGCAGACATCTAAAACATAATATTGAGGCCCTTTTCCAGGATATCAAAATAAATGGGTAAATCCTTGGGCATACCCAATCTAGTTTGTCTCATGAGACCTACCGATGCATCGAGGGGCTATAATGGTCCTACCCATCTGTTACTAAGTCCAATGTATTACTCATATGATAGGGGTGAAACATAATCCAGACAAACATTCATATTTAGACTTGTATAAAAAATTTCAATACTTTCCCCAATTAATAAACATAATTATAAACCATCTAGAGTAAAATGAACGGTATCAATACAGTACTTCCCAAGTCAAACATTTATAGGTGTTGGGTGGGTATGCTCTTATGTTGTTAGATATTTTGGTCCCTCAGGGTCATCTTTTCCTTTGGATGCATTCCTTTTATGCATTTAAGTATTATTTTTGACCGAAGTGTCTATGGTCTTACAATTCATGTAGGTTATCGCTCACCCTAGTTTAAAATGGGGAAAATAAATAAAATTTTTATAGCCTTCAGGCTTGGAGGATTCCCAAGTCAAGTTGATCATAAACCATTTGAGGAAATAATAAGGATGATATCATTGGAGTATATCCCCATTAAATAATAATTCACAAAGAATGATTTAGTCTTAGATATAAAATTATTTTTAAAGGTCACTTAGCACATTTTTTGGGAAAAAAACCTTTCTTTCAAAATTACCATCTTTATTTTAATAAGAGAAAATTCATAAAATATTTTCAAAATCCTTTTCTTTGAAAATCACTTTTAAAAAATAAGAATATATAGAATATTAGGAAACATATTTTCTTTAGAAATTTCATTTTAAAATTTCAAATTAATCTTTAAATAAATGATGGTCATGATGGTGGGTAACTCCATATGTTCTATATAAGGTAAAAAGAACACCCGTTTTGTACTATAAAAAGGTTAGAAAAGTGCATTAACCTGATAAATAAAAGAATATTCCATTAAAAGTATTTTTAAAAAATTAAAACATGTGTATTTTTTTGAATAAATCATTTTCATGATTTTAATTTTGTTTTGATTTTTTTTAGAAAATGTGCATTTTGGTGAAAAAAGATTTCCGAATGAAGTGTGAAATAAAGTTAGATTTTATTAAAATAATTTCTTATTAATTTTAAGTAAAAACGAGAGGGAAAATATAAATATTACTTGAAAAGGTTAATTAATAACCATATTAGAATAAAATATATATTTTTTAGATAGATATATCAAATAATTCCTCTATGGGGGACTTAAACAAAAACTATCTCAAATAATGATGAGATTGTGAAATAAACTCTTACCACTTAGGTAACCTCTAAATAATAATCTCCTTGAAATAAAAAACTTAGAATAAAACTTTAAATACAATTAATAGAAATATATTAATGATATTAAATATCAAAAGTGGTATTATATACACTACACAAAGGTATAAGTGGTGAATATGGCGTATATGTCATGAAAGTAAAAGTTTGACGAGAAACCCTTTCCACTTGTTCAGATCCTTAATATGTGTCCAAAACTCATGTATAATAAATATAAGTTTATTAAACATATATTAAAAAACCATAATAACTTATATCATACCATATTAAATTTACTTATAGTATTTTATCTCTAATTAATTAACAATTATATGTTAAAATAACTATTTCTCGGGATAATTACTTCGTCTTTCCTATATGTTTTAGTTCAATAATTTTGATCCTTTTAATTTGATCATGGTTAAATAATATCCAGGATTTTAAACATGATAAAAATATAATATATAGTAATTATATTTTTATTTATATTAATCTATAAATGTTATAGATCTAGAATAGATTACACCGTTCATGAAGACCAGAGGTCGTACGTATGCATGAATACTGCTTCCAATTTTCTCAATGGAAGGAATGAAAGGAAAATAAATATTAATTCACATTTATAAAAATAATTATTATGTTATATATATCATTTTTATTAATAAAATCCATCCTTATTACCATCCATGTAAAAACAAAATGATAAATATTTCACATTGCTACATGGAGGCGGTTTTCCACACGCATGCATAGATGACGTTATTGTTTTCCAATGGATTAGAAGTTAAGAAGTTTTATTTGATATTATATTTATATAAGTATGGTTATATATTAAATATCCCATATATTCGTTAAATTTTATCCTTATTAACTTCCATGTAAAGTGTAAGTGAAAAACGAATCACATCGGTTCACGAGGCGGTATTCCACTACACACACAAGCGATGTTATCAGATCCCTCATAGAATGGAAGGTAAGAATGTATATGGGATATGATAATTCTATAATTATAATAATATCATAAATATCATATAAATATGTTAAATCCATCATTACATCCATCATTGAAGGGTGGTAATGGAAAACGAATGACATTGGTTCGTTAGGTGGTAGTCCACCATAAACACGAATGATGATTTCATAACCCATTTGATGGAAGAGGATAAGTATTTAGGTTATTTAATTAATATAATAACATATTATTATATTTAATATACTGATTTTATTATATAATCATGTTCTAAGAATAATTTAACGATTTGGAGGAAGAAATAAAATAAAATGCTCGGTTAGGAATATTACATATTTTTTCGGACAACATCTTTGGTTTGCACCAAAAGGATTGTTAAGTTCGATTTATGATCAAAATAAGTCTTATAGGATTATATGAGATAATTAATAAATTTAATTGTGTAGGCATTTTCTGAAACAATGGGTTTTTGAAGTGTTAATAGGAATGGAGAGGGGGTTTCCTTTTATAAATGAGGTGAGTGAGACACTTGTAATTGTTGAAAAGAAAATGGTATACCCACGTTTTTGAGATGAAAAAAGGATAAAAAATAGTAAATTATCAAAAATATAAGATATATGGTTTATATATGTCTATAAAATGTGTTTTTCACAAGTTTTGAGTCATTTTTAACCCTTATCCTTTCAGTCCAACCCCTAGGTAAACCCATTTTTACCTTAACCACGATAAATATTTTTTTATTGTTTTTACAATTCATTATGGTAAAAAATTAAGATGATAATATTAGATAATATAAATCATTATGATAATAAATATTTAATCTATTTTTTTTAAATTTCATTAACATAAGTGAAAATATTAATTTAAAATTAATCCTGTAAACACGATGATAAATCAGGTTTTCGAAGAGAAAATGCTTAAATTTTTATAAAGTTTTTATTTCAAAATTCAATATGAAATTTATTCCATTGAAAAAAATTGAATTTATAGATATATAATTGAAATAATTTTACTTTTAAAACCATATTAAAACAATTTTCTTAGTTTTTAAATTCTTTAAAAGAAATGAAAATTGTTAGTAAAAACCAGTATTTTTCATCATCCACTAAAACATTTATCTTTTCAAAAAATTCTTAAAAATTAACCCAAAGAAATTTTTTACATGTAGATTTAAAATTATTAATTTTATTTCTTCATTTAATTTTTTTCTAAAAGTAATAATAATTAATTTTAAATTATGCGAGGAAAGCACGACTGGATTACCTTTTAGAAAAAATAAAGTTTTTTAGAAAAAAAATATTTTTTATTTCAAATGGTTATTATTTTATTTATAATCAATAGGTAACCATTGAATTTATTTTATAAAAATGTAAAAAATATTATTTTCATAATTTAGTTATTATTATTCATACCCACTAACTTTATAGCTGGGTTATTATTGTCATGTTTAAATAATAATATTTTAGTATAGTATCATATTTTGTTCAAACCCATTGTTGTGTACATTCCAAGATATTGAAGAGATAGAATTTATTTAAAAATAAATATATCATAAATTCTTGGGGTGTTATATTTTATTCGAAGATTGGTGTTTGATGTCATACACACTTTCAAACAAGATATTCGTATTTTAAAATCTCGAGGTGTTATACTTCAGATACAAAAAGATGATATCATATAGAAACATTATATTTTTCAATGTTTTAAAAAAATGAGAAATATTAAAAATATAAACCAACCTTTGATACTATTTTTTTGGTTGTAATGTAAATTATAAAAAGAAAAGAGGGTGGGTGGGGGATTTCGTTCCTTCAAATCATTGAGAAAATCAAAACATCCCTTTTGAAATAAAGCGATTCTTTCCATATCTATTAAATAAGAGTGAGAAGAATAATGTAAATGAAGGAAATAAATAAGCACAATGATTTATAGTGGTTCAAATAATATAAATATCCTAGTATACTCCAACAATTCTATCTCCAAATGCTTAGTGATTGTCCTTAGTAGGTCCTTTTTCTGGTGACCTCCATAACTGAGTGCAGGAAGTTGATGCAAGATCCTATATTTTTTTTTCTGGTATGTCCCACTTTGAGTTTTGGTTGAACAAATTTTAGTTAGGTTTTACTTTTTCTTCAAACCTTTGTGGTTGAGTCCCTTTTTGGGGATGGAGAATTTTTTTTGGGTAAAATGACATAAATTTTAGGGATATTTTTTTGAATTAATTGATTACAGTTATAAATATGTCTAGGTATTATGAGGGTTTTATATGGGTTGGAATGATTTAGAGGTGGTTCAAGATTTTCCTATGGAATCTGGGCTAAAAGCTATTTTCTAGACACTTTCACATAGTGAACATGTTAAAATATGTGAAAATGTTGCTGGGAAGAAGTCGTGAACTAGTTTAAGGCATGAAATTGATACACACCATGAAACTAGATTATACCTTGAAATAGTTGATCAGATTTATTTTAATGTGAGGGGATGTTGATTTTTTGTATCTTGTGAATTGAGAAATTTACATCAAAAAAGGGTTTCACATCATGAATCTCTCAGTATTAGTGGTTTTAAAACACATTGTGCATTGGATTTTTTTCATATGCAATGTAGTTTTATCAGTTAGATCATAGGGTGACTCTAGGAGATTTATAATGATTACTCCACTTCCATACATCTTAATAAAGAATTTAATATTTGGTGAGTTAATTTTCTTTAGTTTTCCCCTCTCTTCCACTTATTTTGCACTATTGCGGTGTAATATCTTGATTGTTGTTGAACTAGGTTTTGATCTTGTGGGATCTAGGTTTTTCTTTATTATCTCCTTCGCCTTTGTTCCTCATCAGTGTTTTTGGTTGAGAGTGTTTATTGACTCTCTATTTAAATATAGGTGGTCTAGAACAAAACCCTACGATCTATTTCTATTTGTTCAGGTATGTGAAATATTATGTGATTGCACCAACACAATGTACACATTGACAAATAGAATAATAGGTAATGATAATCATGTGTTTGGATTTCTCTTTGTATCCCTTTAGAACTAAATGTGTTGAGACCTATCTTACATCTACCCATAGGGTGAGCCTACCATTGAATAATAAAAATGGGCTAATATCATAAATTTATTTTAGCATGACATGAGACCTCAGGTGATTGCTTGTGATAGATTCACCCTCGAAATTGTCATCCTTGATTATTAAATGAATAGTAATAATTGGTATAAATTCATGTATACCATGTCATGATAACTTATTAATGTATAAATTAATGAATGAATAGATAATTGAAATAAAAATGGTAATTAGATAAATTGACCACTGTGGATTTTGATGTATGTTGTGTTGTTCTTTCCATTATGACTTGGGTTATGATTTATGATGGAATTACTATATAAAGGGATATTACTTATTATGCTGAAATACTTACGTAATGGGTTATTCCTGGTAATGTTGAAATGATTATATAAAGGTATATTTATGGTTTTTCTGAAATGATTTTATAAAGGTATTTCCCCAGTGATGCTAAGAGATATTATGGAATGGTGCCAAAGCAGGTTGATTGGTATATCATATTATATAATTAATTTATACTTCTGACTATATTTATTTAATGTATGAACTTATTATCAGACTGATTTTGTTTAGACATGGTGGTTTTAACCTACTGAGTTTTACTCACACCCTATTTGGGATACTGTTTGGTTCCAAAGAAGATTACATGGATGAAGGTTTGGATAAGGGAATGAGAACTTGATGTTGATTGTTGTTTGCTAGATGGGTTGGAGCTTGGAGACAGGAACACCATGGGGTTTGGGATCAAATCATTTTTTGTTTACTAGTGTCATCGTGTTATTTTATCTATATGAATTTTAGTTGGTCATTTAGATATATTTTTTTTCTTGAAATTACGTGGTTTATTATTTTATTTATTTGGTTCATCCTTTACCTTCCAGTTGCATATTGTATTGTTTCTGATATTTTTTACTCTAATATTTGTTTATTTACACTATATCGTAACTCTATACCAGATGGTATAGTCTCCCCAATATGTTCTCTACATCCCTACTACTAGTCAGTAGCCTTTGACATATAGGGAGGCATGCTTGAGGTCGAGTAACGAACCTAGTTTGGCCATGTGGGTGAGTGCCAAATAGGGGGATGTTACAAAGCAGTATCATAGGAGAGATTGTTCTTTTTATATTTCTATATTATTTAAGAAAGGTAAAAAGGATAAAAGGATGTTTGATACTTGGTAATTATCTTGTTCATGGGAGTAACTAATCCATGTGTGGGTAAAATATGAGTTCGCAGGGATGGGGTTTCTATTCATGATTTTCATTGTTACAGTTGATGTTATTTCACCTTGTGTGATTCACATGTTATGTGATGTTATTCTTTCTTGAGATTTATACTCTTGGTCTGATATAGAATGAGATGAGCATTCATGTATCATGATAGGCACATAGGGATATATCTTAACATGTATTGTTCATGATAGGGATATAGTTATCACACAAAATATATTTTCCTGTATGAACTGTGAGATGAGTTACATGTTATATCTAATTAATTAAAATGAAAGAGATGTTATTTCATGCTAATTCAATTTTAAGCCATGTTTATAGTTAATATGAGCTATTATTTCTTTGTTTTTGTCACATTTTGACGTTAAACATGTTGTTATCTAGTGTTATAAGGAGTGCGTTTTTCTTATATATAAAATGTTTGCTCAACATATTTGAATTAAGGAATAAGAGACCAGAGATCATCACACTATTAATGAAATTAAACCTATGATTTATATAGCTCCAAAGAATTAGATGGTTGTTCAGCTTTATGATAGCTTTCTGAGGGTCTTGTGATCCATGTAAAAGGAGAATTTTCATACCATACCATCAAAGTATGAGATGACTAGAGAGTTTCAATTATAGAATATATGTATTTTCACTGGGGAGGGAGGCCCCCATGTTTCTGAGTTTTGGAATGAGTCAGTACAGATGATCTTTAAACACCTTAAGACACCTGTAGATAATAGGGTGGTTCTTTCTGCATACGTGTATCATTGACTAACCAAGTGTTGGTGGGAAAATATAGAGAAAGTTGGGCAGTAAGAGGAGTTATCCTAGAAGGAATTAAAGGAAGTGTTACTAAGTTACTTCTATCATAAAACACTAAGGGATGAGAAGGATCAAGATTTTATGGACTTGAAACATGAGACCATGTTAGTGATGGACTACGTTGGACATTTCACTTGCAACAATTTGTTCTATCTTTAGTAGCCTATGAGATTGAAAGGGTGAGGAATTTATAGAATGGGATTCACTATGAGATTAGGCTGCTGGTGAACATTTTTTATTTGAGTATTTTTTTCAGAGGGGATGAATCAAGATCTCATCATGGAAGGGAATATGAGAGAGGCCCCAAGTAGTCGCTAAGATATTTCAGTATATAGAACAGGGTGATATTCTTCTGGAAGAAAAAAGTTCCACTATGATAGATATTACTAAGGACATATTAGGAAGAGTATAAATGAAAGTGGGTGTCTATATCAGGACTGTGTTTCATTATAGTATTATCAGTGTGGAATGTTTGGTTATTGGTGGCCTCAGTATCCATAATCTACTTTGGAGTGTCCTTCTTACGATAGGTTGGGCCACTTGTAGAGGTTTTTAGGGTCATGTAGTAGTAGAGAAGTGGTAGGGTATTAGGATAGGCACCATAGTCTAGGAAAGATACAACTACCCCACAATAGACTAGTAGATTAATTTCCACTGGATATTCAGGTTGAGGAATAGGATGTCATAACCTAATTTAGGAGAGGAATTACAAGGCATATTGAATATCATAGGGTAGTCATACTGAATCCCAAGGAAGAGGGTAAAGTCAACTTCACTCTATGTATTCTACTCCATATAGTTTGGATACATGACCTCATACTTTCAAAGGTGTGATTCTTATATCATCCACCTTATCTTTCATTTTGTTTAATATATGAGAATCATATTCCTTTATATATTCTCTTTTTGTATGTGGTTTGGGTCTGGTTGTGGAAATATGGGATGGCGTATTGAACATCAATACACCGTTGGGAGTGTGGATAAAGAATATCAAATGTTACAAGGCACATTATCTTGAAATTTTTGATTACCATTTATTTTGGGAACTATTTGTGCTATAAATGATAGGTTTTTATTTGATTCTAGTAATGGATTTTTTAGTTCTATACTGGACACATACTAACTATTACCGAAGGAGAGTTTCTTTTATATCTCTAGAAGGAGGAATCTATTTTCACCTAGGTGAGCGGGATCATCAGGTCGATAGTGCAAGATTAATTCAGTGAAGATTGGATTGTATCATGTCTTATATAATGAGTCTTATCCTAGATAATTTCATAATACAATATGATAATTTTCCTCTAGTGGTAATGAATTTTTAGGTTGTATTTTCTAATGAGTTTTATGACTTATCACCTGAGTAGGAGACCAAGTTCATGATCTAGTTGGTGTTAGGAGAAAAGACAGTTTCTATTCCTCTTTATAGGATGACACCAGCTTAGTTTCATGATTTGAAAGTTTTTTTTGGAAGATTTGGAAGCTAATGGTTTCATATGACCTAGTATATAACCATGGGG
The DNA here is from genome assembly GCA_963277665.1 of Viscum album. Taxonomy (NCBI): domain Eukaryota; kingdom Viridiplantae; phylum Streptophyta; class Magnoliopsida; order Santalales; family Viscaceae; genus Viscum; species Viscum album. The sequence goes on along the minus strand of OY728155.1, from coordinate 946,126,012 downwards.
TTCTCCAGTTCTTTTTTTCATAAAGGCTGATGGGATTCTGTGCTTGTGTGTAAACTATCATAGATTAAACCAGATGACAGTCAAGAACTAGTATTGCCTTCCATGAAACTATGATCTCTATGACTAGTTACGAGGTGCTAATATATTCTCAAAGATCGATTTTGAAATTAAGATTTCATGATTTGAGTGTAATACCATTAAAAAAACCTCAAACTACTTATAAGAGAAGGTATGGTTTCTAAGAGTTCTTAGTGATGCTGTTTGGTTTGATGAATGCACCATAGGTATTCATGGACTTGATAAATTCTATCTTTCATCCTTTTCTAGACTAGTTTGTGGGGGTTTTTTTTCGATGAAATCTTAGTGTACTCCCAGTCAACTGATGATCATGCCCATCATCTTGACATCATCCTATGTATATTGAGAGAGCATTGAATTTATGAAAAGATAACCAAATATAGTTTCTGGATTGATAAAATGAACTTCTTAGGTCATGTCATCTCATATGATGGAGTGTCAGTGAAACTATATAATATTAAAACCATGATATCTTGGGAAAAGTTTAAGAATCTCTTCGATATTCAGTTTTTTCTAGGTTTTATAGGTTATTATCTTCATTTTATCTAGGACTTCTCCTGTATGGAAGAATTGATTTATGACTTGAACAAGAAAGGGGTGAAGTTTTTTTTGGTTGGATGCTTGTGAGAGAGATTTTTGAGGGTTGAAGGGAAGGATAACTTCAACACTGATTCTTACTTTACTCATGCTTGGTAAGGCATATAATGTGCACTGTGATATATCCAATGTTTGACTAAAAAGTTCTAATACAGGAGGATTGAGTGGTTGGTTATGGATCCAAGTAGTTGAGACCACATGAGAGGAATTATCATACTCATGACATGAAATTAGCTACTGTGATACATTCCCTAGGATACTAGAGATATTATCTTATGGGGGATATTTTTTTGGTGTTCATGGACCACAATAGCCACAATTACATCTTTTCTTAGTGGGACCTGAACCTTCAACAAAGGTGGTGGGTAATGTATCTATAGTCTTTTAACTCCAAGATAAATTATACATTGGGAAAGGAAAATTTTATTTTTTATGCCTTGAGTAGGAATGTGAAGAAAGAGTCATTTTAGGAGTCTTTATGGTGGATGATGACACTCTTTTCAGACATGCATCAAGATATTTTGGACTCCCCAGGAGGAGTATATCTGACTTAGATATCTATTATACCCATGCTTCTTGACTATATTAAGATAGATAAGTTTACTAATCCATATGTATTAGCTCTAAGGGATAACTTATATAGTGGGAATCCACTATTTGGATGGTCTCTTAGTAGTGGCAATGTTCTTATTATCCATTGATGAGTTTGGGTTCCTACGAGCTTGTGCAAGGAGTTGATGAGAGAGTCTCACGATTCAAGATGGGTGGTATATCTAGGGATGGAAATGATATATCTCGATCTTCATAGACAATACTGGTAGTCTTGAATGAAAATGGTGGTAGTTGGATTTATGGTGATATTTTTCACCTATCACGAGGTGAAGGCTGAGCATCAGAGGTCTACTGAGCTGTTGCAGCCTTTTCCCATTCCCTAATGGAAATGGGATGATGTTAGTATGGAATTTGTGACTCTATTACCTTGGAAACCTCATAATAATTGCATTATTAGTGATTAGTGATCGACTAATGAATTTATCCCACTTCATTCCTATTAGGGATACCTTCATTGTTGATGATCTGGGTAGTCTAAATGTGTAGAAGATAATATGATTGCATGTTGTTTCAAAGAGCATTGTCTCTGATCGAGATCCTCATTTCAGTTCTTAGTTCTGAGAGGGTCTTTAGAAGGCTCTGGGATCATAGGTTCTTCTGAGTATATCCTATCATCCATAGACTGATGTAAAATATAAAAGAATATTCAGATTCCGGAGGACATACAATGAGCCCATGTTTTGGATTTCAGCGGTTCATGAGAGTAATGTTTAGCACTCTTGGTGTTTTATTATGATAACATATTCTAGGAATTGATAAAAATCCCATGTTTTAAGGATTTTTATGGTAAGTAATTCCATTTTCCTCTTTTTTGGTTATATTCAGGTGAGTCAACTGTTGTTGGACATAGTCTCACGCTGGAGATGTTTGAGTAGATTTAGTTGATTAGGAGGTGGTCAGTGATTACACAAAGAAGGTTGAAATCTTAAACTGAACATCTAAGATGACCACTGAAGTTTTAGGTGGGTCATTATGTTTTCCTTTGGGTGTCTCCAAGTTTATGGAAAATCCATACTAAGAAACAAGGAAATATAGTGCCTAGGTTAGTCAGTCTATTTTAGATCATAGAAAGGGTTGGTCCAGTGGTGCACTGATTGATCCTTCCACATTTCTACAATTCCATGCATGACACACTCCACATGTAATAGATTTAGAGATATCATCCAGACCCTTCTCTTGTAGAATATGTTGATGATGTTGAGCTTGGTGTAGATGCTTCCTTTGAGGATCATCCAATAAGGATGGAGGACCGTAGTGAGAAGTATCTATGAGGAAGGTCCATACCTCTAGTTTGAGTGTAGTGGCATCGTGGGAATGTTCAACATGAGACCTATGAGAGAGAGTTATATATTCAAGCGTAGTGGCTAGAATTGTTCATTGAGACCCCATAGTGATGCTTGGAGCATCTTAGGATGAGCTGTTATATTATGGAGAGGTTGTAAGATCCCACCTTTTTCAAGGTACACCCTTCTTTGAGTTTTGGTGGAACCTATTTTAGTTATGTTTTCCATTTTCTTTAAATATTTTTGTTTGATCCCCTTTTTTAATATGAAGATAATTTTCTGGGGAAAATCACCCAAATTTCATTGATGTATGTTTGTTTTAATTAATGGAGTCTGGGTATAAATTTGTCAAGGGATTACGGGGGTTTTATGTGGGTTAGAAGGATTCAGAGGTGGTTTAAGTTTTTTCTATAGTAGCTAGGCTGAAAGCTATATACTAGAATCTTTCACATCATAAACATGTTACACAATTTGAAACTATTCCTGAGAAGAATCTATGAATTGTTTCAGGACATGAAATAGATACACATCATGAAATTGGTTCACACCGTGAAATGGTTGGTTACAGTTATTTTAACTTGAGGTGACTCATTTTTTGGCATATCTCATGAATCGTTAAATTAATATCATGAGAGGAGTTTATGGAATTAATATCTCCCAATTAGTTTTATAAACCATGACGTGTGTTGGATTTATTTTTCATCCACCGTGTAGTTTTCTACCTCAGACCCTAGGGTGACTCTATGTGATTTTGGAGAATTTCCTCCCTTTCCAAACATCTCAATCAAGTATTTAATCTATGATGAGTTTCTTTTCCTTGTTATTCCCCTATCTTCTGATTGTTATCCATTATTGATATGTAATATCTTGATTTTAGATGAACCCGGTTTTTATTTTGGGTGATCTAGGTTTTTCCTTGTGATCTACTTCACCTTCATCCCTCATCGAAATTGTCAGTTGAGTGTGTTTCTTAAATATGTAGATAAAGGTAGGTGATCTAGAACAAAACCATATGGTTTGTTTCTATTTTTTCAAGTATGTGCAATATTGTGAATTTTCATTGACACAACATGCACATTAACCAAAAGAATAATTGGTAATGATAATAATATGTTTTTATTTCTATTTGTACCCCTTTGTAGCCAAAGGTGTTGAGATCTAGCTTGTAGATACATGTAGGGTAAACCTAATCTTGATTAATGTAGAACTGGATAATGGATTATAGTTTTTTTATCATGACATGAGACCTCAGGTGATTGGTAGTGATAGATTCACCTTGGAAATTGGAATCCTACATTATTAAATGACCAGTGATAATTGTTACAGATTGGTGTGTTCATCGGAATGATAATGGATTAAGGTATAACTTAATGAATGAATGGATAATTGAAATAAAAATGGTAATTGGATAAATTTACGATAATGACTTTTGATTTTTGTGTGTGTTATTATTTCCTTTATGACTCGTGTTGTGATTTATGATGAAATGATTATATAAAGGTCTATGCCTGATTATGCTGAAATGATTATATAAAGGGATATTCCTGGTGATGCTGAAATGATTTTATTAGGGGCTATACCTGGTTATTCTGAAATGATTATATGGAGGGATTTTCTTGGTGATACTGAAATGATTATATAAAGGTCACATCTAGATTATACTAAAATACTTATATAATGGACATTACCCAGTTTTGCTGTAATACTTATAGGCCGTAACCTGGTTATGTGGTTATGCCATTGAATTTTGATTATTGTTGGCATGGTTGTGCTACATACTCAGAGATATTATGATATTGTTCTAAAGCCGGTTGATTGTTATATCACATTAATTGAAAAATAAATACACCTGATTATCTTATTATTTCATGCGCTTATTATGTGACTGGTTTTGTTTAGACGTAGTGGTGTTTACCTAATGAGTTTATCTCACACTCTATTTTGGATACCATTTGGTACCCAATAATAATACATGTATTTAGGTTTGGATAATGGAAAGGTACCTTGTTATTGATTGTTTCTTACTCAATGGGTTTGAGTTTAGATTTGGGGCCGACATGGGGTTCAGGATCGAGGTATTTTGAGTTTAATAGTTTCATCATAGTCTTTTATCTATATTAATTTTAGTTTGACATTTAGATACATTTCATCTTGAAATTACTTGGTTTATTATTTGATTTACATGGTACATTCTTTATCTTTTATTTTCATTTAGTATTATTTCCAAAATTTCCATTACTTTGATATTTTTTTATTACTGCTGAATCGTTACTCTATACCAAGGGGTGTAGTATCACATACATCATTTATACTCCCTTTCTAATTATTGAAAGCCTATGATGTAAATGGAGGCATGCTTGAGGTCCAGTAATCAACCCAGTTTGGCCAGGTGAGAGAGTGCCAGATCGAGGGACGTTATAGTTGACACCTTACAATAATTATTTTAGAAGCTATTATAGTATTTTATAGGGGACCAAAATATTCATATCATAAAATGAGAATATAGAACTCCACCATGACTATGTACATGTAGTTAACATTTACAATAATGTAGATTTTATATATAAGTTGAATACTGGTTCATCTCACAGTTGCAATAACAACTAAAAAAATGAAATGATCTTCCATAAAGTACAATCACATAAAAAATAATCTTCAGTGTTGAGTGGGATTCATTTTTATTTAAACAACTGTAGAGAAAATACTTAACCAATGATAAATATGTATGTCTCCAAAGTGTAGCTATGATAGTTTCTTTGACAACCTAAATCAAAAGATTGAGAATGGATACAACAATAGTAACGCAATGATCAAACCAACCAAAACATGCATGTATCTAAACTGTAGATATAATTTTAACTAAATATTCCATCACACTATTATATATTATATTAAGAAACTCTTGATATTTACAAGAATATTTAACCACTTTAGGTCAAGCATATCCATAAAAACCACATGATAAAACATGATCATTTTATTTAAAACACACTCATGGTAAATTATAACTTCCCAAAAAAATAATATAAATTCAATCCATTAAATAAGGTCCTTTGAATCAGTCATTAAATAAATTTAAATGACAAAATAAATTCTATGGAACCATTACAGAAATAATTGAAATAATCCATAATTCAAATATCATATATAACTGGGTAAAACGTAGGGTTACACTGCATATAGATAAACTTCAAAAGTATGGTTGAAAACATATGGATGATTCCAAAATTTGGGTTGAATAACCATACATTAAGTAAAAAAATATAGTTTAGCTAAAAAATATGGTTCCCAAAACTTATGTTCACTTATAACACATGGTTCTAAAAAGTAGCAACCTTTATAAAAGTAGGGTTCCTAGTCCTTACATTCACTTTAAACATTGGGTTATGAAAAGTGTTTCCAAACTAATTTTAAATTCACAGGACACTTGAGAAAAAAAATACATTTTCTAAATTTAAAACTAATGTTCTTATAAAATAAAATAATTATTCCAATAAATATTATCATGAAATAAACTTATATAAACCTCATTATCAACACAACTGTGGGTGTTTGTGAGCATAAAAATAAATTATAAAGTAATGAAATTGTTGGATCAACACATTCCCAACATTGTGTTATTTTATTTATGAATTCACAAAGTTGTAAGGGTTATTTTAGACTACATTTTCATTTTATTAGGTCATAATATTTCTTCCTTTATTTATTTTATTAGGTTTGTTATATTTTTCAATACATCTATTTTATATGTTATTTTCTATTTCTCTATGTATAAATTATATTTTCCTATAAAAATATTATTCTTAGATGGATTTATTTCTTCATAAAAGTATGTAATCCTTAAGAATAATTATCATCCACTATATTAGTTGTTTCCACACTATGTCCAAAGTGATGTTTTATTTTCTTATTATGTAATAAAAATAAGTTTTTATCTTTTTTAATATTTATATAAATCTTTATTTATTTACAAGAATAAAATTTTATAACTCTTTCATCAATGAAAATTTTCTTTAAAACTGTAAAAAAATATTATAAATAATTTCTTGTCACTTACATAATTTTTTTTATTCTACTATACATTTCTTCACTTCAAATTTATTTCCTATCAAGGTTACAAAATGGGTTATTATATTAAAATATTTTTTAATATTATTCTTATCATCTTTGCAAAAAATATTTTTGAAAGAAACTTGTAACTTTTTCTCTCCTAGGAAAATATTAAAAATGTTTTATGATAAATATTTTTATGATTTTCCATCAATTTTAATATCTATAAAAAAATATCTATCTATATTGGGTAATTTTTATGATCACCCTATAAATACACTTATAACATACTTTTTTGGGTAATTGATCTTTTTTGGAATCACCCAATCTAATTATTTATTCCATTTTATAAAATTATGACATGTACCATATCACAGGGTGGGAAAAAATATTATTTTTATAGGTTAGATGTAGTATTAGTAGAAAACTAGGGTTGTCTCCATTGGCGGTTTATCAAAAAGTAATTGTTACTTAAATTTAGGGAAGGGGTGTTTTTGTTTGTTTTATTTAAAGAAAATTAATAGAAATAAAGTGTATAGAGTAAACCAATGGTTTGAAATTAAAATGATGAGTGGGTGAATATTTGGGAATGAATATTCAATAATAATTCTATCATATTTACAAATTATTGTACTCTTATTCTTATTAACATGAAAGTGATAGGTTGTAAAATCATTTAACCTCTAACCCAAGGTGAAAATAGTATATTGAGAATTGATTTAAATGTGATATCATATTGGTCTATCCACCTTCCTTGTGTGAAAAATGATGCAACAAACCAGTTTTAGTTAACTCAAGACAGACCCAATCAGGTTTCATCTTTCCTAAGTTACCCAATAATGTTCAAACACCCTTCACACATGAGTCAACAATCACCAATATCTTCAAAAATCTGACCTTATATATATCTATATCATATATACATTACAGCTAAGTGGAGGAGGATAACTGATCATTGACTTATGGAAGCATAAAATAAAAAAAAATAAGTTACAAAAAATCACATACGATATTAAGAACTTCTATTGAATACTAAAACAAAAAAATTGAGCAGATATTTTTATTCATTAAGTTCAGTACTCAATAAATAAAATTGAAATAATTCCCTTACTTGATCACTAACAGGTCCTACCCCTCCATGCGAGAGGCAACAATGGTGAATTAGGGGGTAAAATAAAATTTTAAATAATGAAAAAAGAGAAGAAAACAAAAAAACATGAAAAAAACAATAACAACAACTGAGTTGAACTCCTTGGTGCTAAAAAATATTATTCATTTAAACTCCTATTCTTATTAGATATCCTTGGTTCCCTTATTCTTCAGCCCTGATCAAACCTTCATTATCCTTAATTTTTTTAAATACTCCTTCCTCCTTAGAATTTTCTCTTAGCCATGATCCAATCTCCCCAAAAATCTGAAACTTCTCTCCTTCTGTTTATCAAAATATCATGCACATTATAATCCATGTATTTGCCTATAATTGATTTCATGAATGATGATGTGTCATGCTAGAGCTTTGGTTTTCAATGGAGATTAGTCTTATAATAATTCTATGATTTTTTCAATGTTTTTAAGTAATCTGTTTATATGGAACTCATATAAATTCCTAGACAAGGTCATACCTAGAAAGCTAGATGTGATTGAAAATATTTGTACATGGTTAAAAGTCATATTCCTAGTACTTCACAAAGTATCATTGTGGTGTTGTAATTCATACAAATGATCCTAAATAATGTTAAACAATCCATAAATAAGTCTAATAGACACCCTGAAACTCATATACTCCTAGAGAAGTCATACTTGCAACTCAATGCAAAGATATACGCCACTTTAAAGTCGGATTATGTGGAAGAAGTCATACAATATTTTCTAGAGAAGTCATACACACATGATTAAAGTATAAAAAAAACTCAAAAGTGTTATAGAATATACTATTCCAAATTTTTTCATAGTACTGAAAGTATTAATATACAAAACTTTGGTCATTTTCTTGGGACTTTTCCATTTTTATTGTAGCAATTCCAGGCTTCTAATTTGGGAATAAAACCACTTTAATGTCATTAAAATAAAATATATCCTCGTTAAATAATTATCAAAATAGCCAAAATTATGTTTTCGTGTTATTATAATTACTCCAGAGGTAAAATAAATAGTTAAAAAACTATCTTTAAGGTATTTTCATTATTAAATATTTTTCCCTAAAACCAATAAATATTATAATTACTAATAAAATAATAAAACTGGGAGTTAAAATTCCTTAAAGTATAAAGGGAAATATATGAAATATTTTCTCTCATAATTCCCCCACACTTAAACCTTGAACTCCTGAATATGTGAAATTTAAAAATATTATCAAGAAAAATTAAAATGCAATCTAGTGTGAGTTGTTTTTCAAAACCATGATTTAAAATCTTATAATGCCACATCAATGTTCTTATTTTCATCTTATTCAATATTTTCACTCAATTATTTTCCCATTATTCCATCCTCTCATACTAATTTATACCTTCCTTCCTGGAATCATTTCACTTAATACTTAAGTGTGAATTTCAAGAAAGGATTTTTTCATTCAAAGTTCATGAAAGGTTTACTATAGGTTTGATGAATTTATTCAACTCTACCCAATGATTCAAGTATTTGTGTATATAATAATGTTTTTATGGTTTTTCTATGGCTTATGGTTTTGCGGGTTCCATTGGGAATATTCTAAGGAAGATTAGGGAGTTTTGATCTATGTTGTAACGTAATATAAGATTTCATACTTCCTTCAAGAATGGTGTCCTCCCTATCTTCCTATTCCTTAAAATAGTTCATAGCCTTTGAATTTTTAATTTATAGGCCACACCATTAAAATATCAACAGTAAAATCAACTATATCCCTTTATTCAAAAAAACATATCAATTTCTTCAAGAAGTATTAACTAGAAAGCTAGTAGGATACAATGGTTTTTAGTGTTCCTAAAAAATTTCTGTGAACCATCCTAATTCGTCTCCTTTCACTTTCTAATTTTCTTAGGTAATCAACACATAAAGAAATTTAAAAACTTTATTTTTTCTTATCTCTTCTCTCTTTGGTATAATTTTTTCAACATTAATACAAATTTATATATTGTTTTCTCTATTTTGAATTTAAGTGGAAAAGAGAGGTTACTTTCAATTAAAAACATTGGTAAACTTCCATCCACAACTTTTTATGACATATAGGATACCCTTCCATATTTCTTAACATTATTTGTCTCACACAACAACATCACATATGATACAAAAATCCCTCTATCCCAAACCATCCCAGATACCCTAGCATTCCAACACCTAATCTAACACTGACATTGCGTGAAGGGTATTTCCTACCCCCATCAGTTAGAGATGAGAACATGAAATCATATTAGAATTAATAGAGAACATTTGTTTCCCTAAAACAACAGAAGATAACAAGATAAAAGTCAGTATATCAACACTACTCAAGGAGAATGTACCACTTGTCAAACAATTAAAATAGTATTTATACATATAGATAAAAAAATCCTAAAAACATCAACTGAAACTTGTATAAAAAAACAAAAAACATCTCAAAACCTATGTAATAAGTGGACCTCAAATCCACCATTCATTATCACATCTCTATAGTAATATGGATCAAGAATATCAACCACCTCCAAGTTGAACTTTTTCTTTTCTCAGACCTGGTATAAGAAAATATGAAAACTCTTAAATGAAAAGGTAGGTTGTGAGATATAAAGCCCAGTAGGGTGTCACCAAGTGTTCCATAATAGATTCCATAATTAGTAACCAATACTAATTTAAATTTAAATAAAATAAGACATGGATTCATGTATAATTTTCATATTTAAAACAAAACATGATTTCTTTTTAATAAATGGAAAACATTTCATAATTTCTTAAATAATTTTTTATATAAAAGAATTCATATAAATCATTTGGCATGAGTAAAAAAATTATATAAAAAATTAAATACAAAATAAAAACATACAAAATAAGAATAATAATTATCTTCTCTAAAGTAAGTTAGTTTCTGGCTATAAGATCATCACACTTATCAAATCAGTGATCACATCTAAACATGTATGCCTACATCCCTTAAGCGTAGGCCGAATATCACTCATCAACATCCAATTGGGGATAATCATGCTTAACTAGTTTTTTTTGTTTGATTGGCATCATTAATCCATTTCTAGGGGATTAAGACCCTAGCGTTCTTGTCCCAAATAACCCACTAACCACCCAGGCTCGCATGTTCTCAATCAATCAATAAATAATCAGAAACTAATCTCATTTCAAATGAATCATTATTTACAATTGAATTTCCCATTTTTTAGTTTTAATATTCTGATTCAATTTCTAAACAAAAAACATGGGGTGTTCATTATTTCATGAATTTTTAATAAAAAATCTGAATACGAGCTTTCATCATTTCAATTTATTCAATTTTTCTCAAAAAAATTCTTAAATCATTTCATCAAATCCACCATTTTCAAAATTTACCGCATAATTCAAATTCTATAGGAATTGGGGTTTTTAATCAAAATCCATGCCTTTTTTAATTACAATTCAAATAATGTCAAATTAGGGTTTTATAAATCAATTTAAAGCTATTTAAAACAAATAAAAAAAATTCAAGGTTTCAATTTCCTGGTAAATCGAAAATGAAATCACCTACCTTTAATCAAAAAATCAAATGATCAATACCAGAAACCAGAACACCAATGAAGATGAAATTTAAAGAAGATCTATGAATCATATCTAGAATCAATATCCATAGAAAGTGAGATTAAATCCATCAAGAACATTATAATCTATTAATATCCAAGAAGGATATAAGGGAAGATCAGAAGAAAGTATATGTGAGGAGATCTACATTCCCTAAGGAGATCAAATGAGCTAAAAAACACTTTGATTAACAAGTAGAAGCATTTGGAGGAGAGAAAACCACTTATGGAGAGCCTCTACAACAAATGAAATAATATAAGGGTTTAATTATGTTGATTAGGCCCCTAAACCGAGGGGTTTGGGACTTTACAGTTAATTTACATAACTTTTTAATATCACATGAATGATAAATTGGAATGGGGGACACACGATTAAGGAAAACCATGCACTGACCATGAAAATCTATTATTAGGGGTACACAGTTTCCCCTAGGAAGTAATTGAATTTTGGAAACTATGCACCAACCATGCATTCCCCACTATCTAGGGGTACACATTTTTCACTTGGGGGAATGGTTTTGGAAAACCATGAACCAACCATGAAAAAAAATAATCCTAAAAAAATTATCAAAATCTCTGAGAACAACCCCAAGATATAACCTAAATTAAAGGAGATCAAAATAAGGGTCAAGAAAAACTTAAAATAAGGAAAACAGATGTTATAAAATTTCTATCATAAAATATTTCTATCCCTAGAAATCTCATCAACAAGTTCTCATATCCAAGAGATGAGGACACTGCACTCTCATCAGTGCCTCACGCTCTCAAGTCTCATAAGAATCAGAACCATTCGTCCACAACACACATACCAAAGGTGTAATAATCCAAGGAAGAAACTTTGTATTAAAATAAACTATCCTAACTAGGTGCTCAATCATAGATAAACTAGTCTCAACATCAATATCCTCCTAGATCAGAATAGTACTACAAAACATGCCGTTAACATCACTATAAATGGCCTTTATTCACGCTAGAAAATCACTGATGATGTGAGAAACACTAAAATACCATGAATTTTATTAGCACTAATAAAAGTGCTGATAAATGTAACCTTTATCAACACTTTATAAAGTGGTGATAAAAAACACATTTATTAGTGCTTCTTAAAGAATCGCTAAAAGATATATTTATCAGTTCTTTCAAAAGTTCTAATAAAAATCCATAATATAGTATACTAGAACCACACATTGCAACACCACTCTAGTGTGCTGTTATAGGACACCGCAACACTAGAAGCACCGAAAACACCAGATACACACCAGATATATCAACAAAACAAGTCCCAATACAAAATTTAAATGAAATGAAATTTAAACAAATACCAATTTGTTTTTATTATAGACATTTCAAACATTATTTTATACAATTACATAAATAAAAATTATTTCATACATTAAAAAACAATCCTAACTATCAATTCTACCACGATTTCCATTGAGTTTCTTTTTCAAACTGCCAACACTGCATGAGAAGCTTAAAAAAAACCATATTAACTCAAACAAAGGAATCTAAATGTATAATAAAACAATTTTCATGTGAGTAATACAAAGAAGAAATAAATTAAACATAAATATTAAACAATAAATTAATTATATGGACAATAATTTTACTATACAAACATCAAGATTACCTCTGTGATTGAGCAGAGGCAGTTTGGTTGCTCTTCCTGCAAAGGAAGTGGATGTAACTTGAAAGAAAGTGATAAATGTATCACTATATGGGTGAAGATATTTTAAGGGATAAGATTCATGAAACTTGGATAGAGAACCCCAACTTGAACCAAATAATACACCTATATAAGAAAAAAAAATTATTACGTGAGTAATACTAAATTTAAATGAATTAAACATAAATATGAAACAATAAATTAATTCTATGGAAAATGGTTTTACGGTGTAAACATCAAGATTAAATTTGTGATTGAGCAAAGGAAATATCATTTATCTTATTACAAAGGTAGTGGGGGCTACTTGAAAGAAAGTGATAAATTCACCACTAAATGGGTGAAAATATTTTAAGGGAGAGGGAGCATGGAAGACAGATAGAGCACCCTAACTCGAATAGAAGAATCCACCGGTATAAGAATAAAATTATTATATTAGTAATGCTAAAAATAAATGAATTAAAAATAAATATGAAACAATACATTAATTCTATTGATAAGGATTTTTCTGTGAAAACATCAAGATTACCTTTGCGATTGAGAAGAGGTAGAGTCATTGCTCTTCCTACAAAGGAAGTGGAGGTAACTTGAAAGAAAGTGGTAAATGCACCACTGCATGGGTGAAAATATTTTAAGGGAGAATAAGCATGAAAGTTGGATAGAGGACCCTAACTTGAATAAAATAATCCACCTGTATATGAAAACAATTATTATATGAGTAATACTAAAAATAAATGAATTAAATATAAATATGAAACAATTAATTAATTCTATGGACAATAAATTTACTGTGAAAACACCAATATTCCCTAACACAAAACAATAAAGTTACCCAGTTACCCAAGATACCCTTTTATTTGTGCTCAATCAAGTTTCACATTCACATGTCAATAACACAACACATTTAGAAACACAAGTCATGCCAAAAAATGTACACATAGTGTGCTACTAATTGTACACCCAAACCCCATTTGAAAACATACACACACCAAATCATTTCACAAACATGCCTCACAACTAATATGTTTGATAATAAATCATTTAAAAACTTTTATAAAATAACCCCTAGAGACACCACAAGACTTTACATAAAAACACACCCAAGTTCACATGAAAATGATACTTTTAAAATCAAATGCACCGCATAAGCACATCAAACATAAATCTATTAACTAATTTATAGAACACATCTAATTAAAAAAATTGGAGTTTACCCCAATTCACAACCAATTCCATAGATTGTCCTTTTTTTTACAAATTTATACACAACTCGAAATCATTTTCAAAACATGTCTTCCATCATTTAAAACAATTTACAATTCACATTAAAAAAATGGTACAACATGTTCAACATGGAAAATTATGTCAATTTACTTTAAGAACTTACTTCAAAACCTATCCGCATTTATACGCCTTTGAAAAAATGATTTTCACCTTTCAAATAACCAATAAAACCGTTTCACGGAATGCCACACTAAAACGCACAGACACAACATAACCATTTTCTGTTAGCAAACCCAAACCCAACACAAAGCATGCCAAACCCTTTGAAAACACATTTATAATCACTCTCAACATTTAATAAACCATTTCCACATCTCAAATTTCATTTTTAAAATAAATTCTTTGTTATGTAAACACTCCAAAACTCATACTCAAAAGCGCGCAATAAGACTAACATGAAAAAAATGATTCATTTCCGCTAAAAAATCATTTTTCAAGACACGTGAACCTTAAGAACCCACAAAAACACATTTCGCATTACCCAAACAATTAATTGAACACTTCCACTAATTTTTCAGAACAAGGCCTATATAGAAACATAACAATTTCTATTTAAACAATTTATTTTCAACACAAATCCACATCAAAACATTTCCAAAACATGTTTGCACCACCAGAATAAACTATATAGCATGTGAAAATTAACCAAGTGAGAAAATTAAATTATCTGAAATTGTTAGGGCATGGAACCACCTACATCGGGCAAAAAAATTGTCGGAAATTGATGTGAAACCCAACCCTCATCACAACTGCAATCGAAACCAGATGTCAGATGAGATGTTCATGAAACTAGAGCGCCAAAAATAGTTAAGTGGTGTGATTTGAGATTTGATTCACCGAGGAGGAGCGCTGAAAACAATCAAGTGGTGTGATTCAAGATTTGATTCACCGAGGAGGAGTGCCAATAGTTGGTGGCTTTTATGGAAATCTCCTTATATCATGACGAGTTTGAAAATGGTTGGGGTATTTAAAATATATTGGTATACTTTTATCAGTTCTTATAAATAAGCGCTGATAAATATACCTTTGATCAAACCAATATTTATCAGTGCTAAAATTAGAGTGCTGATAAATCTTCATTTTATCAGCACTTTATTTAGCGCTGATAAATCCTCATCTTTATCAATGTTTTTTTCGTACTGATAAAGATTCTTTTATCAGCGCTTATTAACAAATTACTGTTAAATTATTTATAATTATAAATATAAATATTTTTTTTAAAAAATTTATAAATACATAATAAATATATATAAATATCAATATAATAAATATATTACCTTTTAAATATATTTATTATAATTTTATAATTATTTATTTTTAATTATAGAAATATATTTAAAAAATATTATTTATATCATTATATATATTTATTTAATTATACATATATATTTAATAAATATATATAACTATAAATATAGTAAATATATTAATCATTTAAGTAAATTTATTATAAATTTAATAAATATTTAAATATACATAATTATTTATTTATAATTATATAAATACTTTTAAAAAAATATTTATTTATTTATAATTATAGATATATAATTGTATAAATATAGTGACTGTACATTTATAAATATATTTTTACAAATATATTTCTAACATTATTAATGAATATATCCTTGTAAGTGAATGAATCTGTGTTAAATTGAGTGAAATTGAATAAATTAAGAATAAGTACACTTTAACAATATTCAAAAAATGGATAAGTTTGGTGTCTGTACGTTGAATATAAAACTGCATTAATTATATATATGTAAAATGAATATAAAACACATTTGATCTACGTTAAATTGAAAAATCAAATGTCATTCAATTATATGTTGAGTACTATGAAATTATAGTCAATATTTTTAATTCTTATTAATTTTTAATTATAAAATATTATTCAATAAACATATGACTCTTTAATTTAAAGCGAATAAATATTTTGAAATATATAAATCATATTTATATAAATTAATATATATCTATATATTTAATACATAAAATTCAATAACATTAATTATCATAATTATCTAATTAATAAAATGTTTAATAATTAATAATATATAATCAATCTATTCATTTTTATCAATAATTATTTAATTAATAAAATTTGTAATATTTTTTTCATATTTTTTTTAATTTATTTAATTATTTAATTTTATTATATATATACTAATCAGTACTAAAAATAAAGCATTGATAAAGAATACCCTATATCAGTGCTAAAATTAAAGCACTGATAAAGGATACCCAGTATGAGTCCTAAAAATAATGCTCTGATAAAGGATACCCTTTATTAGCGCTAAAACTAACACACTGATAAAGAATAACTTTATCAGTTCTAAAAATAATGTGATGATAAAGGTTTTATTTTATCAGCACTAAAAAGGACATGCTGATAAAATGTTAAATTTATCAGTTCTAAATAAATCACTGATAAATATGCCATTCATCAGCCTTTTATTATAGTGCTGATAATTACCAGTGCTGTTAAAGGCATGATTTGTAGTAGTGGAACTTGAGATGGGTCAGAAATATACTTCTAAAGAAATAATATATGGAGCACATTATGTATCAATGTCAAATGTAGTGGAAGTTATAAATGATAAGACACTTTTCAGACCTACTCAACTACCTCAAAAAATCTCATAAACCATGGTGCAATATTTACTTGTTTCCCAAGATGTCGGTGACCTAACTGAGGTGAAACCCTCAAGAACAACCAATTGCCAACAAAAAACTCCAATGGTAGTTGATGATGATCAACAAAAGATTTATGTCATCTCCATTCCATCACCATTCTCTGATGAATCAATCGAATCATAGATGTGAACTCTTGAACCAAAATTTGACCAACCAAAGAAGCTTAACCAATCATCAAACAACACAATATATATTTACATGGGTGGCCATAAAAAACCTCAAAGGGAGACATATGAATGGATGACTGATAAAAATAGTTATAATGAGACTCAACCAGTCCCAAGCGGCTATCCCATGCGTCACCAAATTCAAGGACATAAGAATAGATCATGTATTACAAAATCTGTATAGCCTGTTCTATCTGGATATTCGTCTGTTGATGATATATCATGCTTAATCTCACCTAAGATCCCAGTGCCTCATGGAGGCTTCTCTAAAAATGAGAAGTGAACTCAATATCCCTATTAGAGACTATCACCAATGGAACACCGTGGAACCAGACGAGAGCCTGTATGTATTAGATTTCCATGTCCTTAACTATATTTGTATCACAGATGGGTATAAAGTGAGATGATTTGGTTAGAAAATAAATCACTACCTATATCAGATTCTTCTTATAAGGTCCACGAGGAAAATACACCAATAAGTCCATAAAAATATCACACCACTTACAAGTTTTCATTAGAAGGGGATGGAGAAAACCTAAAGGTTTATAGAACTTTACCTTCAACTTTTGGAAAGTATAAAAATATTAAATGATGTCAGTGATGTCCCATATCATACCTGGACACTAGAATCATCACCATATATCATAGAACATAATCATAGTACCTAGGTGAACTTCCCACCAAGAACTATAATAATATCCCCTCATAGATTTCCTCATAGAAAAAGTCACAATGCACTAGTTCTTGAAACATTGAATACCCTACTTGGAGAAAGAACACTTAATGATGGTATCTCCACCATGAAGAGAGTCTCTAATTCCATGGAACTCATAATCAAATTGATGATCCCAAATAATCATCTCGATATTAGTGGAAGTCCACTGAACACTAGTTAAAATAGCCTCAGACTCTTTCTCCTAGACCCCCAAGTTAAATTGAGTAAAGCGAGGCATCAAATTCCAATGTTATGACTATTCTTTGATGGAATAGGTTGGATGATTATTGATCAAAGAATATTTGTTGATATTACCCTTTCTTGATGTATATGCAATGAAAAAATCAAATGACTGTAGGTACTCCACTCAATTCCTATAAAAGAGATTCAAATATTTTTGAGATAAGATATAACTCAGTATTTTGTGATCATAATAGACAATAAAACTTTCTCCACAAAGGTAACACCATGATCATTTAAGATCATGGATCACATATGCAAGTTGAAGAATATGGGTTGGGTAATTCTTCTCATGTGGACTAAGATGTCTAGAGCCATAGGTGACGATTTGATTACCCTACATAAGCACAAAACCCAAACCCAAACATGATGAATCGTAGAAGACCACATAGCCCTACCCGAACTTTGGAAGAGTCAACACCAATGTAGAAGTAAAAATACATTTCAAATAAATGAAATAAATCTGAAACTTTTCATCCCAAATAAACCTCATTCCATTCTGAGTGGGGGAAGTCATTGGGGATTCCAAATTTGATAAATCTTTGAAAAATCGATAGTAATACCCTAATCAACTCAAGAAGCTCTGGATCTTAAGAAAATTTCGTGGTTATTCCCATGTTATAACAACTTTCCCCTTCTCATGATAAACTTAAATGTCATGTTGTAAGGACATGTGTCCCAAGAACATCAATTCATGAATTTAGAAATAATAACTTGGGAGCATGGCATAAGAGTGGTGATCTCTCAAAATTTCCAGCACTATCATTAGATGATGACCATGATCCTCCTCAATTCTAGAGTAAGCCAGAATTTCATCCTCAAAGACTATACAAAATTTGTAAAGTTACTCATGGAAAATACCACTTATAAAATACTTCAAGACTTTAGGATCACTGGTTAGACTAAATGGCATGATGAGGTACTCTTAATGGCCACAACTACTCTAGAAGGTAGTTTTTAAAATGCCAGATTCTTTAATTCTCAACTGGTGATAACCATACCAATGATCAGTCCTTGAGAACCACTTCACCACTTTAAAATTATCAAAAAATATCATCAATCCATGGGGAAGGATACTTGTTCTTTTTCGTAAATCAGTTGAGTTTCCAATTATCAACACATTGGTAGAGAACACCATCAGCTTTCATAGCAAAGAGAACATTTTCCACCCAAGGTGACATACTAAGAAATATAAAACATTTCTCAAGAAAATAATCCAACCAAGTCTTAAAATATTTCAGTTCAGCTATGTTTGTGTATGTGCATCAATGTATTTTTTTAATACTTTTTATTTTATGTTTTTAATTATCTAAAACCCTTTTGTAATTTTATGTGGAAAAAATATTTTTGAAACCTATATGTATTTTTATTCTAACATATATTTTAGTCATTGTAATTTTATAATTATTTTTTAGTTTGAAATTTAAAAAGTTAGTCTAACTTTTATTAAACTATGAAAAAGATTAATTCTATATCTAGGATTTTCTCATTTTAATCCAAACATGATACATGTTTTTCATTTTAAGTAATATTTTCAGTATAAACAACTTTATAGTTTTCTTATATATTTTATTTATAAATTAAATTATATAGATTGGATTATTTTGAAACCCATTATGATATAAATACTACTAATTTATCTTTATTTCATTAGAATAAATAGAAGTATAATTTTATTGTTTAAGGGGTGTGTGGTTTGTCTAAATATCTTAAAAAAGATCTGCAGTTATGAATTTTCTAGAATTTAAAATTGTTATTGTTTCATTGATACATCATTCATTTCTAATTGGAATCACTTGAATATTATTTAGATAGAAATATAACAATTTTTTTTTAATTTAATTAAATGACTTGAATCTATTAAAATATAATTTACATTCCTTAAAATTTTTATAAATTACTACAATCCATTCTGTAATAATAAAAACATTTTTTCTCTTTTTTTGATGATATCTCCTTATATACTTATTATAATTAAGATATTATTAATTTCATGGAAATATATTGAAATTATATTCAATTAAGTATTATTTACCACCACCAAATTTAGTTTTTTAAATGTATTAAAAATTCATCCATGTTTTGTGTGAAAGTTTGAACATAAATTGATGAATCACTATTCATTATCTCCTACCTCAAGCCTCTTTCCTCCATGGATAAACTCTCAAGATTCCAATACTTTATTTAGGATCCCTGAAAAAATTTCCTCCCTCCTTGAATGTGTGATCCTTTATGATACATGGATTCATCTCCTTATCTCATGTTTGGTCATATTCTATCTTTTTTCTATAACTCCCTTCTTGTTTTTGTATTTTAAAAGATGGATTCTTTAATTTTCTTGCAATGGTGACTCAAAAATAATAGCAATGGTGACTAAAATATAATTGAAATGGTGACTCTTTCTTCTATTTCTGATTGTGGCACCTTTTTTTGTAATGGTGGATCGTTTCTAAAGAGGCCAATAGTGGATCGTTTCTGAATAAGCCAACAACGGGTTATTTCATTTACCCTACGGTGACTCATTTCCCCTTATTTCTAATGTTGACTCATATATAACTAATAATTTATTTTGATTATAACTAATGGTGACTCATCTAAAAAATATACCAATGGTGACTCAAAAAATATACTAATGGTGAATCAAATATCTAACAATTGTGAGTCAAATATCAACCTATGGTGACTCAAATATCTTCAAACATTGACTCAAAAATAAACTAATTTTGACTCAAATATCTTCTAATGGTTTGACTTTTGAATCACTTTTTACTAATGGTGACTCATATTTATAACTAACAGTGACTGATTTTTTAAACTAATGGTGACTTATACTCTATTTTTAATCATTTTATTTTTTTATGATCAGTATACTTATATTGATCATTTCAGGTATTTTTTTGACTTAAAAAATTAATATATATTATATACGATCCATGCGTAGTATTTTTATTATATTTTAATTAGTTTTAAAATTTTATTAAATTGTTTTGTTAATCTTACATAACACATATACAATATTTCAGATATTTGTAATCTTTATATCTTGAATTGATTTGTTAGTCTTATTCTTATCTAAATTAATATTTATTGATGAACAATATATTCAAAGTTATTTTATTTAATTTAAATTAGTATAATCATTTTTTAATTATACATTTTTTAAAATAAAATGTATATAATATATGTTTGAATCAGTCTTACAATTTTATAGGGTTTCTTTGAATTGTTCTTATTATTTAATAGGTTATTCAAATAGGTTTGAATTGGTATTTATGTTTTGAATTCAATTGATTTTTGTTACTATTATTTTGGAGGACCGTTTTTCTCTCTCCTAAAAATTCAACCATTTTTGAATATGAATTTCTTTACTTAGATTGGTTTATTATTTTTGTTTTGTAGATCCTTTTTAAAGGTGATAGGACACTTCATGGATTACAGGGGATAACATATTCAATAATCTATTTTTCCTCGAGAATAATGATGTGAACATTTCAACCTACTATAAAAATCAAGCCCTATTCTATACTATATTCCGTCACCTAAACAATATCTTATGTGCTGAATTTATTCTACATAGAAATCTACCAACTTGATTATATGAGATGATCCAATCCTTAAGAACCCATACTTATGATTTCAGTATTTATGTTCTACTTCATCTGGTTTCTAATTCTCTAACACTATTTCTCATCTCTCACACGCACTCTCTATTTTCTGTTTATGATTTATCATACAAGAGCATTATTTATTATTCTATTATCTTCATGTTCTGAGTCACAAATTCTAAATTCAGAATTATTTAGGTTGTCACTACCAGTTTCTAAAGTCTGGTTAGAATTGGGTTGTTACTCCCCATACAAAATTTACTGTTGTGGTTATCCGTCCACTAGAAAAGGATTCAGTAATTTTGGTATGATTCCCCCTATAAAATTAGTATAGTGCACACGTATCTCTTACTGAGTAGAGAGATACATGACTAGACTTGGTCTAATTTGGACCGAACTAGTATAAAAATATCTATGTTCATTTAATATTTCTACTACTAAATTAACTCTTATAATTAGCTTTGATAATTTATTTAATTAATCAATTTATTTGATTAATATTTTTAATCTGGTCTATTCATCCCCCCTAGACCATCTTTCATTACCCCTTCCGAGATAACAATTGGTATCAAAGCATAACATTCTTAATTTTTTAGCTCTACCAATATCTTTCTCAATACCAAACATTATTATCAAAGGATTTTACTTTTGGAATGAGCTAATACATCTATAGAGATTATTTTTACTTCATTTCTGCTAACCAATTCGTAAAAATCATAGTCTAAGGTTAAAGATCTTATAAGATGGAGGGATTGAACCCAAATTATCCTTGGATTCCCCAAAATCCACCACACTTTGATGGAAATGATTATGGCTACTGGAGATATCGAATGGAGTCATACATCAAACACTTGATCTTTGATCACTTCTCTATAATTTCAAAATATTACACTCTACCGAAAGATGACCAAGATAAACTTACTAAAAACAATGATACTAGATATGTTTGAATTACAAAGTAGTTAATATTTTATATTTTTATATTAATAGGATTTTTTAGTCATTTTTATTCTTGTAAGATAACTCATGAAATCTTGAAGATGATTCTACAAGTCACTCACCTTGGATCAAAAAAATTAATCCAAACCAAATATGGAATGATTCGATTTGAGTTCCAAGACTTCAAGATTGGTAAATATGAAACTATAAACTAAATGTTCCACCAATTCACAAGCATTGTGAATGGAATGAATTCACTTGGAATAGATATAAAAAACTCAGTATTTTTTGAATGATTCTTAAGAGTATTACCAAAGAAATGGCATAAAAATAAGGATACCATTGATGAAATAAATAACTTAAAAGAGTAAAAACTTGATGAATTAATAATTTCATTTCTTCAGTATGAATTGGAACTATAAAAAATAGCTAATAAGGAGACAATAAAAATAAAAGGTGTAGATTTTAAATATGAGAATATTGTTTCCCCTGCCACTTCTTATTTTGATCTACAATATAGTGAAAAAGAAGACATGGATTAAATTTTTAATGGAGTTTACAAAATAATGAAAAAAATGTCTCATGAATCATTTTAGAAGAAATCATCAAAAATAAAAACATAATAGAGATAATAAATGTGGTATAAGTTTCAATGCATCATATGTGACTTGTTATGAGTTTAGGAAGAAGGGAATATCAAGCTCGGATGTCCTAAACTAAAGAATAAAGAAAAGTAAAAAAAGGGGGATAAAAATGAATTGACCACCATTTAGAGTTATAAATAAGAATTTTATTCCAGTGAAAAATCTTTAAATGAAAAAGAAAAGACTAACCTGTGCTTCATGACATCACTGTATAAGGTTATTGATTATGGTTTTTATTTTTGATTTTTTGATTTTACTATGATTCCAAAAACCCAAATATTTATGAATTAAATGAAGAAATTGAAATATTAAGAAAATATATTTTCAAAGCTTCAAATTTATATAATATGATTTGGAGAAATAAGGAGAAACTTGTTTCTAAATTTTTTTTACAAGAAAATGAAAAATTAATAAACACCACTTCTGATTCTCATTCTATAGTCTGTGTCCATTTTAAATCTACTCAATATTTTAATAGAAAATTTAAAAAGGAAGTTGAGAGTCTTAAATTTTTTTTATCATATTCTATTCAATATCGTGAAAAATATCATAAAATGATGTCTTTAAATAAAATTGATAAAAATAAATATGTCTTTTTATATGATAAAATATTACCTCAAATGTTTAAAACATATTTTGTTAAAAGTTAGAATTCTTGTACTTCCATTGTTACTTTTTTTAAATGTGTAATGACAGGTTACTATGAAAATTATTGTTCTCTTATATTCAAAAAATATTTGAGAATTTGAAAAAATAATTTTTCTAAATCCTTGTTATTTAGAGTACCATACAATAGTTGACCAAAAATTTAAAGGCACCTAAAAATTCTATTACTAATCTTATTAGACCCAAAGTAGCTTATGTATAGAAATTTTCAAGGAATTTATTTTTTAGGAAAAATGCATTGGATTTATCAGGAATGACATATGGTACATGGATAGTGGATGATCTAGGAATATTATTAGAGAACCATAAAAGTATAACACTTACAACACATGTGATGGATGTACTATTATATTTGAAGATAATTCCAAAAGAAAAGAAAAAGGTTTTTGGTAAAGTTCATAATTATAATTATACTTTTATGTATAAAGCTTGATATATTGAAGGATTAAAACATAATTTAGTTAGTATATCATAATTATCTCATGATGGAACAGAAGTAAAATTTCAAAATGATATCTGTTTAGTTTTTAAGTATGATTCTTAATTAATTTAAGCTAACAGAAAAGAAAATATTTATACTATTTATTTTTCTAAACTAACTGTTCAAAATTTTAAGTGTTTTAATGTTGTGCATAATGAAAACATCCCTTAGCATCGACATTTTGGTCATGTTAATTATAGAATGTTTCAGAAGTTCTTAAAACACGAGAATGTGTTACAATTACCTTATTTGAAGAAATAACAACTTCATGTTTGTGACGTGTGCATTAAATGGAAACAATATAAAATTTATTTTAAAAGTATCAATAAGATAATAACTAGTATACCTTTACAGTTAGTGTATATTGATTTATTTAGTCATACTCAAATTTACAGCCTTGGTGAAAATAAATATAATTTAGTAATTTTTGATGATTATAGTATATATACATGGTTATACTTTCCTAATCATAAAAATGATAATTTATCTAGATTTGATGCATTTTTTAATTTAATTCAAAATGGAAAAGGATGTATGATTTTTTCTATTCATAGTGATAAAGGAGGAGAGTTTTAGAATTTAGATTTTGAAACATTCTATGATTTTTTTTATATTCATAAATTTTCTTCTACTAGAACACTATAAAAAATGGTGTTATAGAATAAAAAAATAGAACTCTTATTTAAATATATATAACTATGTTAGGTGAATATAATTTTCCTAGATATTTTTGATCTCTGACCATTTTCTCTATTTTTTATATTTCAAATTGGATTATTAGTAGACCTTTGTTAAAGAAAAATCATTATAAATTTTTTAAAAATAAAAATCATAAAGATAGTTATTTTAGAGTTTTTATTGTAACATTTTTATTTTATATTACAAAGGTTAATTTATATAAATTTGATTCTAAATCTGATGCTGATATTTTTATTTTATATTATAATAATAGAAAATCTAATATAGTTTATTATAAAATATATATGGTCATTAATGAATCCATTCATGTTATGTTTGATGAAAATAATTTTAAATTAAATTCTAATTCTAATGTTTTTAATGACAAGTTTAGAGATTTTAATTTTGGTGAAGAAAAACCTTAGGATAAGGATGAATCAATTGTGGGGGAGAATTGTAAATATCAACATGATACAAGATCATGGAAGATTTATAAAGACCATACTGTTGAGAATGTAATTGGGAATGTTGATTCTGTTGTTAAGACTATAAATTCTATTTTACAATTCTGTGCGAATTCTGCCTTTGTTTGTGATTTTGTTCCCAATAATATTAATAATGATTTAAATGATTTGAACTGGATTTTTTTAAGGATGATATTAATAAGTTTCTTATAAATACTAGTTGACCATTAGTAGAACTACTTGTGGATAATAAAGTAATTGGAATTGAGTAGAAATTTAGAATCAATATTGATGGTAATGGATAGATTATCAAATGAAAATATATACTTATTGCTCAAGAATACTCTCAAGAAGAAGGTATATACTTTGAAGATTAATTTTCACATATTTACAAGTAATAGGATATAATAATATTTTAGGATTTTATTGTTTTGAAGGTTCTAAATTATATAAAATGGATGTAAAAAGTTCTTTCTTAAATGGTTTTATAACTAAAGAAGTTTTTGTTTCTCAACCTCCTGGGTTTGAAAATGAAAAATTCCCCAATCATGTTTTTAAATTATCTAAAGCTTTGTATGGTCTAAAAAAGCACCTCATGCTTGGTATGAAATAATTTTTTTGTTTTTATTAAATAAGGGTTTCAATAAAGGAAATTTTGATGCCACAATTTTTATTAAAATAATTTATAATGATATTTTAGTTGTAGAAATTTATATTGATGATATAGTTTTTGGTTCATCTAGTGAAATAATTTGTAATGATTTTTCTAAATTGATATCTTGTGAGTTCTACATGAGTTTAGTGGGAAAATTAAAAGCCTTTACTAGAAGTAAAATTTATAACAGAAAATATGGAATGTTTATTAATCAATCGAAGTTTGCTAAAGAGTTAGTTAAATGATTTGGTCTCGATTCATCTAAATATATAAAAACTTCTATGAGTACTAATTATAAAATTGATATTGATGAATCTAATAAATCTATGGATATTAAATTTTATAGAATCATGATAGATAAATTTATGTATTTAATCGCATCTAGATATGATATAATGTTTAGTGCTTGTTTATGTGCTAGATCTCAAGATGATATTAAAAAAGTAATATTAAATATCTAAAAAGATTAATTAGATATGTTTAAGGAACTACTGATGTTGGTTTATTTTATCCAAAATATAATTTTTTTTATTTAACATATTGTTCTAACTCTGATTTTGGATGTTGTAGAATTGATAGGAAAAGCACATCAGATATGTGTCATTTTCTTGTTAATAGTTTAATTTCTTGGCCATCTAAGAAACAACTATATGTTTATCTATCTACTATAGAAGATGATTATATCTCTACTACTAGTATCTGGGCTCAAAACTTATGGATTAATGAAAATTTATATGATTTTAGTATTTACCATGATAAATTTTCTATTTATTATGATAAAACATCTTCAATTTTTATTTCTAAAAATCCCTTTCATAATTTTAGAACAAATAATATTGATATTAGATTCCTTTTTATTAGATATCATGTTAATAAGGGTGATATTATTTTATAATTAATCCCCACTAATAATTAGTTAGAAGATATCTTTAATAAGCCTTTATATTCTACTTTGTTGGAAAAAATTAAATTTTAACGCGGAATGTTGGAATTTTAATTATTTAATTATTGCATTTGTTTAGGGGGTTTTTATTTAATCTTTTTGTTTATCTACAAAAGTGGGAGAAAATAAATTTTTAATTTTCATATTTTATAATAAAAAAATATGGAGATTTATTGGTTCATGTTCATGTAAGTATTTTTGTTTTTTTTGATTACATGTTGTTTCATATTTTTAATTATCTAAACCCTTTTATCGTTTGATATGAAAAAAATATTTTTAAAAACTCTTTATATTTAAATTTTAACTTAAGTTGTAGTGGTTAAAATGTTGTAATTCGTATTTAATTTGAAATATAAAAATTTAATATAAATTTTATTAAACTATGACAATGTCTAATTATATCTATAGCATGTTCTCCATTTTTATTTGAACATGATACATGTTTTAAATTTTAAGTAATATTTTCAGTATAAACTAATTCATAGTTTTCTTTTTTATTTTAATTATAACATAAACTATAATGATCAGATTATTTCAAATCCAATTCCATTATAAATAAAAATAATTTTTCTTAATTTAACAAGAATAAATTGATGTCTTATTTTATTGTTTATTGGGTTTTCATTTTTCCTAATATCTTACAAATGATCTATAATTTTGAATTTTCCCAAATTGAAATTTTTATTTGTTTCTTTAATATATCATTTCATTATAATAATATTTTCTTAGAATGTGTTCAGTTATAAAGATAATATGTTTTTAGTCATTTTCTTAAAATGCATAAAAATTTAAAAATTTCATTTATATGCTAAAAAAAGGATGAAATACTACAATTCATCCAGCAGTAAACAAAACATAGTTTTACTATTTTTTTAATGATATCTCCTTATACTTACATAAATTAGGTGATTCTTTATTTGGTGGAAATATCTTGAAATTATTTTAAATTTATTCTTATTTACCATATTCTAATTCAGTTGTTTAAATGTTCTAAAAATTCATCCAAGATTCTGTGTCAAAGTTTGAACATAAAATGATGAATCACTATTAATCTTCTCCTACCTCCTACCTCCTACCTCTTTCCTACATGGATAAAATCTCAAGATTATCCTCCTTCATCTAGGATCCCTAAAACCTTCCTCTTC
This sequence comes from Viscum album, assembly GCA_963277665.1. Classification (NCBI taxonomy): domain Eukaryota; kingdom Viridiplantae; phylum Streptophyta; class Magnoliopsida; order Santalales; family Viscaceae; genus Viscum; species Viscum album. Next base: position 946,097,682 of record OY728155.1, on the reverse strand, counting down.
TTCCTTTAATGGGTGCTCCTTCAATGGTACCTGACTTAGATGGATTTTCCCACCCAACGGAGGGTGTTTCACTTCTTCCAACATAGGGTGATTCCATTTTTATCAACAGAGGCTTCTCTTATCCAAAAATTTCTTCTTTCATCACTTAAAGTGGTGTGTTTTTATTTCTCTAATGGTAGGTTCTTAACTATGTATGGATTATTATCCCTATCCCCTATTCAGTCATCTTCCATCGTTTTTCTACAAATCCCTTCATATTTGTTTTCTTTTAAATGGTGGCTTATTAATTTTTTTTACAATGGTGACTCAAAAATAACAGCATAATTGAATCAAAAATAAAATAAATGGTGACCCTTTCATCTGTTTCTAATGGTGGATTCTTTTTATTTGTAAAAGTGGATCATTTCTAAAGAAATAAAAAATTGCTCATTTCTAAAGAATCCGATGGTTGGTTATTTCATTTACCCAACAGTGAATCATTTTTCTTTGTTTCCATTGGACTCATTAATAACTAATGGTGGATTCTTCTTATAACTAATGATGACTCATATAAAAAATATACAAATGGTGACTCAAAAATATAAAACCAGTGACTCAAATATCTACCAATGGTGATTAAAACATCTATATATGGTGACTCAAATATCTTACAGTAGTGACTCAAAAATAAACTAACCGTGACTCAAATATATTTCAATGGTGTGATATGTTACTCATTTTTTTGAACTAATGGTGACTCATATCTATAACTAATAGTAACACATTTTTTAAACTAATAGTGACTTATTCTCCATTTTTCATCATTTTATATTTTTATGAGCTATGTACTTATATTAATTGTTTTATGTTTTTTGACTTCCAAAATTAATATATATTATATATGAGCCAGGTAAAGTATTATTATAATTTTTTAATATGTTTGAAAATTTTATGAAATTATTTTATTAATCTTATGAAACACATACAATATATTTCATATATTTATAATATTTATATATTGAATTTATTTATTTGTTTTATTCATATATAAATTAATATTTATTGAATAACAACTTATTAAAACTTATTCTATGGAATTTTAATCAGTACAATTATTTTTTAATTACACACTGTATTAAATTAAAATGTATTTAATATTTGTTTCAATTAGTGTTATGATTTTTGTGGAATTTCTTTTAATTGTTATTTTTATTTAATGGGTTATTCAAAAATGTTTGAATAGGTCTTTATGTTTTTAATTCAATCAATTTTTATTAATTTTATTCTTGAGGATATTTTTTATCTCTCCTAAATAATTCAACCATTTTGAATTTGAATTTCTTTACCATGAGATTGTTTTGTTAGTTTTTTTCCGATCCTTTTTAAAGCTACCAGGTCATTTAAAGGATTATAAGGGATAACATCTTCAATAATATATTTTTGTTTGAGAATAAAGCTATAAATTTCAAATAACTAAATAAATTAAGTCATGTTCTATACTCTATTTCACCTCTTAGAAAACATCTCAGGGGTCAGATTTATTCTACCTTGACTTCTACTAGTTTAATGAGATAAACCGATCTAATCCCCAAGAACCAGTACTAGTATTTTCATCATTTATCTTCTCATTATTCTAATTTCTGAGTCTGTAACACTATTGAATATATCTCACATGCACTCTATGTTTTCTATTTATGATTTTTTCATACAAAATCATTATTTTTTATTCTCTTATCTTCGGGTTGTGACACCTATATTCTAAATTTATGACTAGTTGGGATATAAATCCTAGTTTTTAAAGGGAGGTTGTAATTTGGTTATGATTCCCCATAAAAAATTTAGGGTCATGGATATCCCTCCACTAAAAAAGATTCTTTAATTGGGTTATGATTCCCCCTAAAAAATCAGTATAGTGAACATATATGTCTCACCAAGTAGAGAGATATAAGACTATACTAGGTTTACTTTGGAATGAATCAGTATAAAAGCCTCTATGTTAATTTATTTTTTTTTCTGCTAAATTTAATGTTATAATTGAATTTTATAATTAATTTAAATAATCAATTTATTTGATTAAATGGTTTAATATGGTCAATTCACCCCCATATAGTCTGTCTTCCATTATTCTATCCGAGCTAACAAGATGGTTCCATATGGTAAGAAGGAATATATATTGATTGATTATTAGGAACTAAATCAATAGAAAACTAAACCTCTATTATTTGTGGAAAACTAGAGAAGTCAGAAGGGAACATGTTAGGAAAGTAAACGAAAACTAGATCTTGGGTCACATTCTCCCTAAAAGACATAACCCACTCTATTATGCATGGTAAAAGAGATCATTTTAAGATAATAATCAATCTGTTCCTGATGAGCTATCAACCAATCTATCTCAGGAATAACGTCATGATATTTCATGTTGTGGGATAGGAAATTCTAGGTAAGCCCAATCTATTATAAATATAATACACAAGTAGGACACTGAACACCCTACTCTCTCTTCATTCACAGGAGAGTAGTAATATACATTACATAAGGTAAAAGCTATGTAGGAAGGGTTAGTAATTCAATAAAATGGGTCGATATGAACGAGTGGGAAACATTAGTATAAAATAAATTATTCACTAAGGATGAAGCTATAGTGATTACACCTATCATAATTGCTAGACCAGTGTCAAATTCCTCTATAGACTCTTCTACTACATGATTTTTTTTGTTTTGAATGATTATCATTGGAACTCCTTTGTTCTTGAAGAATCTTACTTCACCATAATAATTTTCCTATGATGAGGAGGCCGTGATACTACATGGAGAAGAAAAAAAAAATCTATAAGCGACCTGAAAATTTTCAAGAACTATAAATCTTGGGTGCCTCAGTGAAATACTATTTCAAATTCCCAACCATTTCACATTGGAAGCAAATAAACGGGAAAATACTAAGAAATTAAGGAGGTCTGAAAGAACCATTCTATCTAGATCCACCATGAGAATTGTAATTCTTACTCTTTCCTTCAAAGAAACTCACAAAACTACCATTGAGAGAAAAATGAAATCCCATAAACCCTAACTTACCAGTATGGTGAAGCTCAACCATCAATGGTCTATCAATCACATTAGTATAAGATTTCATCTTTTTCATGAAAACCTGGGATAAAATATCATCTCGAAGTCCCATATAAAATATTCATGCCTTCATATTCTTATTATTTACAATTTTTGGATGAAAAAATACTATCTCAATAAAGATGTTTGAATAATGAGTCACAGTCTTCTCACTTTTTTGGAGAATAAGAAACTCCATGGACTTTTTTAAAACCATGAACTATGGATAGAATTGATTAGTAAAAAGGACCTTAAAGTCTTTATAGTCCAAGAATTCATGCTTCTTCACCGTCACCATCCAATACTAACACCTTATTCTTGGTTCCTCAAGCTTGAAGATATCACACTTCAATTTAATTGAATCAGGAATTTTCAAGAACTCAAAAAGACGCTCAGTTCCTTTCAACCAATCCTCATCCTCTTGAGGATCAATAGATCCTTGGAAAGATAGTGGATTATAGCAAAGAAAATATTTTTCATGATCTCTAGAGTCATATATTTGTGGTTCCATGAGTGGATCCTGAATGAGAATGGGTGTGGATTTCTATCCCAAAGCTTGGATAGAACGCACCACAATCTCAATGAGATTTCAGTCAACTAAAGGGTTATCTTTATGCGGTTCATAAGTAGCTCTCTCCTTAGGTAGGTTCTAAAATCTTCTTAGGTACATGATGCTACACACCATCAAAAGATAATAAGAAAAACGTTATCAAGGAAATTCTGATAAAAAACCCTAACAGGCATCAAAATTCTTAGATATTCATATTTAATCTAATAAAATAGGGAAAAGACTAGGAACATTTCAAAATACTCATCAAAAACACTTTTCCCCCACCACTCATGGTAAATTAAGGATTGTTATGATGATAGATGGCTAGGAAATCACTCATAACCTCCTTATAAGTCCCATAAACCCTACCTCTTATCTATGGGAAAAAACCAGACCACATACCAACTTTAAAGAAAGAACACTTAATCTACCTCTAATACAACTTTATCATGAACCATCATATACACCCTAGTACTCTGATACCTAAGTTGACACTAACATGTATCAAAGGGCATTCCAAATACCAATGGGTTAGAAAATAGCACCTAGAATATTACATGAGTAAAGAGGGAATACTTTTTCTTCAAATTTATGGTTGATAACATGATACAAGTTAGTATACCAATAATCATCATGGATAAATTACTCGAATTAAAATATCTAAAATCGTACCCACACAAATAGATAAACAAATCAACAAAATATCAACCCAAACTACCATAAAAAAACCAAAAAAATATCAAGCCTTATGTAACAAGTGGACCTTATCTACACCTATCACCATTACTACCCCATAGTACCAAGGATTAATAACATCCCCCACCTCTAAGTGGTGTTTGTTCTTTGCTGATACCTAACATAAGAAAATATACAAATCCCCAAAGGTAATGGTAGGATACGACCTATAAATCCTAGTAGGGTCTCACAATGTGTTATATAGTAGATTTTATAATAATAAACCAATAATAAATTCAATTTTAGTAAAATAGGGAATGCAATCATGTATTATTTTCATATTTAAAACAAATCAAGTTTTTTTATTCAATCAATGGAAAATGTTTCAAACATGGATTAAATAAAATTTTTATATAAAATTATTTATACAAATAATTTTGCTTGATTAAAATGGTTTTATGAAATATGGAATACATAATAAAGACTTACATAATAATCCCCATGGTCATTTACACTTATATATATTAGTTTCTGGCTATTGGATCCTCACACTTCTCAAATCCTAAATTACAACAAAACATGTACATGCACGTCCCTCCGGCTTAGGCCGAATAAGACTCATCAAAATCCCATCATGGATAATCATGCCAAACTAGGTTTTTTGTTATAGTTTTCATCATCAATCCATTACTAGGGGATCTAGATAATAGAATAAATTTCCCAAATAACCCACTAACTACCTAGGATCTCATGTTCTCAATAAATAAATAAATAAGGGGAAAATAATCTCACTTTAAATCATTCTTCATTTACAATTCAATTTATAAATTTTCAATTTTAATATGGTAATAAAATTTCAAAACCAAAACATGGTATTTTCATAATTTCATGACTTTTTAATACAAATCTGAACATAAGTTTTCATTATTTCAATTTAATCCATTTTTATCAAAACAATTATTAAATCATTTCATCAATTACATCATTTTCAAAATTCACCACACAATTCCAATTCTATTGGAATTGGTTTTTTTTCTAAAAAACAATGCCATTTCAAATTCCAAATCAAATCTTATCATATCGAGGTTTTATAAACCAATTGAAATATATTTCAAACACACCAAGTAATTCAAGGTTTCAATTTCATGGAAAATATCAAATGGGACCACCTAATATTTTTTGAAATGTAATCCCCATAGTGTGGCCTTTTTGAACCCTCTACACCAGAAAACTTCCCTCCCCATAAAGGGATCACTTTGGAGAGATCCCTAGATGGGAAGGAGACATTTGTAGTCAAGATGGTAAAGCATCCCGAAGGGTAATGTCCCGATCGACGATGGTTTTACATAGAAATCCATTACCATAGGTGGGGTGTGCCTCATTTTCCCACCCAGTCAGGAACTACCTCTCTTTAATTATAGAATTAAAAAACCGACACCTATAATGGGAACAAAAAAATGTTCGATGGTAAAGAAGATCTAAGAATCATATTTAGAATCAAGATCCATAAAAGGGAGATTGTATTCATCGAAAATGTGATTATCTCAAAATATCTAATAAGGAGATAATAAATTATTTAGAAATACTATACGAGTGGTGATCCACCTACCTAAAGGAAGTCAATCGAGGTCAACACCACTTTGATTCACTACGAAATAGTGTTGGAGGAGTCAAAAAAACTTCTATAGAGCCTTCACAACCAAGAAAATTTTATATGGGTTTATTAGGGTGATTAGGTACTTATACCGAGGGGTTTGGTATTTTAAAATTAATTTTATGTACTTTTTAATCCTATGCACACACACTTCTGAAAAATAGGTCTAGACCCATGGTTTTGCAAAAAACCATGGGTGTAGGGATAATATGTGAACCTATACCCAAAATTGTGCCAAAAACCATGGGTATAGTTTTCTTTTAAGACCTATACCCATGGTTTTGGAGAAAACCGTGGGTATAGGGTATTTTCTGAAGACCTATACTGGCGGTTCTTCAAAACCGTGGGTATTGGGTTTTTTTTAAAGACCTATACCCATGGTTCTCCAGAACCATGGGTATGGATTTCCCACGTTATGGCGGGGAAAGAAAATTAGGCAGGACACGAAAAAAATTTGGCGGGAAGACATTTTCTCACGGTTTAGATTAATATATTTACTTTAATATAAATATATAATTTCAAAAATTCTTCAGCTAGGTTGGTAAATCCTTCTCCGCAGGTGTTATAGGTCGCTTTTTCAAGTTTCATAGTTTACATTTTTCGAAACAAGAATCATATTAATATATATGCATAGATGTATGTCTATATATCAAATGAAAATGGTAGCTCGGTTGGTCCCTTGATGAGGCGCGGCCATGAAGCGCTTTGTGAGACGTTGGTTCGAATCCCTCTGGCCACATTTTTTGAATTTAAATACCGCACTGGATTATATTAATATATATACGCAGATTTAGGTATATATAACAATTAAATATCGTAGCTCGGTCGGTCCATTGGTGGGGCGCGCTTGTGAGGCGTAGCGTGAGGTGTGGGTTTGATTCCCCCCAGTGCTGGAGATTTTTAATTTAAATTCCCCACAGTTTGAAAACTGTGGGGTCTGTTGTATGCCACATTGGAACAATGTTGTGCCACATTTGACTCCCCTATACCCACAGTTCTCCAAAACCATGGGTATAGGATAAGACCCCTATACTGACGCCTTTCCATCCCACGGTTCCTAAAACCGTGGGTATAGGCTATACCCATGGTTTTGGGGGCTATACCCACAGTTTTGAACCGTGGGTATAGGTCGTTTTTCCGGTAGTGACGGTTAATTGGAGGGGGGGGGGGTGCACAGTTAGGGGAAGCCATGCATTATACATGCACACCAACTATTTGGTGTGCACGACATCCCCTGGGTGGGCACACAGTTTGGGAACCCATGTGCTAACTATGCATTCCCTACTATCCATAGGTGAATGGTTTATGTTAGGGGGAACAAAGTTTGGGAAAAGTATGTTCCAACCATGAACAACCAAAAATTCCCTAAGAAATTCTAAATATACCCCGTAACGACCCCAAAATAAGACTCAAATTAAATGAGTTCAAAACAGTGTTCAAGTAATACCTGAAAGAAGGCAACAAGATGTTACAACCTCCCCACCACAAAAACTTTAGATTGCCATAAATTCTACCAAGAAGATTCTATATCAAATAGATGAGGTCACTACACTATCATCAGTGCCTCACACTCCTAAATATTATAAGAATTAGAACCAGGAATCCACAACACACAAACCAAATTTATCATCCACAGAAGAAGTACCTTCATCTTAGAATCAAGTATCCTGGCTGGGTGCTCAGTGACAGAAAAATCTAGCCCAACATCAAGATCCTCCTAACTCAGAACATGACATAGGTAAAAAATATACTTCCACAGCTATAATACATGGAACACATTTTGTATTTAAATAAATTATGTTGGAGGTACTAAATTATAATCCACTTTCCCCATATTCTCAATAACCTCAAAGGTTCCCACAAACCATGTTGCAAGATTTCCCTGTTTCCCAAGTCATCAGTGAACCAACTGAGGTGAAACTATCAAGTACACCTGATCACCAACCAAAAACTCCAAATTTCATAGATGATGGTCAACATAAGATTTATATCATCTCTATTACATTACCATTATTTGATAAATCAATTGAATCTTAGTCTTCATCTCTTGGAACAGAATTGATCCAACCCAGGAATCTTCACCAATCTCTAACCAATAGAAAAAATATTTTCACAGGAAGCCATACAAATCCTTAAAGTAATCCATACAAATGGATGAATGATTACTATTTTTATAGGAAAACTCAACCAGTACCAAGTGAATATACAAAGGTTCACAAAAATTGAGGATGAAAACAAAATAATTTCTACTAGAATATGTATATCCCATTCCTTCTGGCCATCGATATGCGTATGATATATCATACATAAGATCACCTGAGATCCCATTTCCTCCTGGAGTCCTCTACAAAAAATGTGAAGTAAATCAAGGATATATATAAGATGCTATCACTGATGTAACACCATGCAACCTTAAAACCTTTGGTACATATAGGATTCCCAAGACCTTAACTTTGGTTGTATCATGGATGGGTAAAAAGTGAGCCTATTTTCGTAGGTGATCAATCACAAGCCATATCACATTTTTATTTTTAGGGGTATGATGAAAACCCACCATAAAGTCCATATAAATATTAAACCACTTTTAAGTCAGCATTGGAAGGGTATGGACCAAGATTAAAGGTTTTTGGTTCTTGGGATTGACCTGTTGGAAAGTATAAAAATTTGAAACATGGTCAGTGATGTCCCATATCATACCCAGACACTAGTATCATTTTCGCATATAACAGAACATATTTATGGTACTCTGGTGCACTAACCACTATGAAATATGACAATATCACATCACATACTTCCATATAGAAAAAGGAACAACACACCACTTTTGAAAACATAGAATACTCTCTATGGAGACAGACCCCTTAACGACAGTCTCCACACCATGATGGGAGTCATTAAAAGCATAGAACACTTCATCGTGATGCTGATCCCAAAGAATCATCTCATAAAGAGAGGAGTTCCACTAAACAATGGTCAAAATAGAATCAGAATTATTCTACTAGACTACACAGTGAAACTGAGTATAGAGATCCATCAAATTATACTCTTCTGACAATTCTTTCAAAACCCTAGTTGAAAGTATCCTACTCAAAGAATCAGTGAAGACATTCCCCTTACTCAGGGTATACGAAATTTAGGAATCTAATGGCTGCAGTTAGTCTACCCAATGCCTCTAACGAAGATTAAAATATTTTTGAGAGAAGATATAACTCATTATTTTGAAATTAAAATAGATAGTAATCCTTTATTCATAAAGTTAATGCAACTAGCCTTTAATAGAATGCATTAAAACTGTGAGTTTAAGATCATGGGTTGGGTAATCATTCTTGTGTGACCTAAAATGTCTAGAGATAGAGGGGAAGATGTGATCACCCTGAATGAGAACACAATAAAAAACCAAATTTGATGTGTCACATAGGACCACATAGACTTGGAAGGCCTCTAGAAGATTCAACACCAACATATAAATCAGAAGACATTTCAACTCAATGAAATAAATCTGAAACTTAGAATCCCCAAAAAAATTCACTTCTTTCTGAGTAATGGATATCATTGGGGAAACCATATTTTAGAAACACATGAAAAACCCGAAGTAATACCCCATTAAACCCAAGAATATTTGAATTTAAAAAATGTTTCACAGTTTTTCCCTTGTCATAATAGCTTCCACCTTCTCAGGATCAATTGAAATACAATGTTCTGATACTAAATGTCTGAATAACTTCTCTTCCCAAATACAGAAACAAAATTTTTAGATCTATGTATAATGACGGTGATCTCCAAAAATTTACATCACTATCATCACATTACGCACATGACCTTCCTCACTTTTAGAGTTAAATAGGATTTCAACCCCAAAGACTATAAAGAACATCTATAATTAGTCATGGAAAATATTTTTCATCAAAGGAATACAGATTGAAAGAGAACTTGTTAGACCAAATGGAATGACTAGGTACTCATAATGTCTATACCTGCTCTAGAAGGGTGTTTAAGGAATTTTAGATTCTTTAATTATCTTCTGGTGATAACTAGATTGAAGATCAATCTTTGAGAATTACTTCACCCCTTTTAACTGGTCAAAAAAATATCAATTAGTGGAAGAAAAAAATTATTCGTTGACATAACATGGTTGAACTTATGATAATCAACACATAGGTGAAGAGCTCCATCAATTTACTTTCAAAGAGAACAGGTGCTGTAAAAAGTGAAACAATTTTCCTTATAAAAAATTCCTCAAGAAAATCATCCAACTGAGACTTCAAATTTTTTAGTTTATCTGGTTCTATATGGTAATAAGGAATTGATATTGTAAAGACCCTAATCATAGAAGCCTGAAGACAATTCCTTACTTTATTACATTATTATAATAAACAAGGAAGTCACATCCTAAAGGGAGAAATAGTTTATTAGTTTTGTAATACTAGATATGAACATAAGTTTTACAATACAACTTAAAAAGAAAAAACCACATAACAACTCTATTGGAAACACCCATAAACACCTAGATTATTTCTGCCAGTCATTTATAATGTACATCTTCACATCCTGGGAATAAATAAAACATAATAATGAGGTGAGCTCATATTCTCAGTGAGGGTAAGTAATATAAAAAAATAATAAATAATAAAGATTGGTGAATAACTAAAGGAACTCATTCCATTAAAACATAATCTTGAACATAATATGATAGGAATAAAACTTGAATGAATAATTCCATATATATAATCACATAAAACATAACCATGGATATTATACCAGTTGAATAATCTATTGATTTTTCAATTACTAATATCATAATAAGAGAATTCATAATTTCATAAATTTGAAACACTTTTTCAAGGCCTCAACCAAGATGTCTGAAAATAAATGGTTAAGGCCTCAGCTAAAATCCATTTTTGTTTTATCTCAAGAGATATACCGATACATCAAGTGGATATCACTAGACCCACATATCACTAACTAAGTATAATAAATTCCTCATATGAATGTGGTTAAACATAATATATATATATATATATATGAAATATAAATAACTTTCCCCTGTCTAAAATCATAATCAATAACCATTGTGAGTAGTATGGTGAAAGGTATCAAGATAGCACATCCACAATCAAGATGATCATAAATCATTTAATAAAATATGGAGGATGATAATAACAAGATATCAATATCAATAAAATATAAAATTTGATAGAGGCATTGAAATAGTTAAAAATACTCTAATAAAATCATTGAGGAATTCTTGAGAGAAATACCCCTTTTACTTTGTAAAGAAGAGTTCTTTTGGAAAAATCATTTTTACTTGTCATAATTGTTTGTATAAAACCAGTAATAAAAAAAATATGGGTTTTCATGATGAAATTAGTGATTTTAGAAAAACAATGGTGTATTAAAAAATATTATGGATGATACTTGAAAATGGGTAAGAAATTGGGACGTTCCCTTTAACCGGGCTAGCGTATCGGGAAGAATTAAGAAGGAAACCTTGAAAAAACATATATTTATTATAAATGAAAGATGAAATGATATGAAAACATGATTTTTGAATGTATAATAAGAATTTAGAAGAAATATATACAATTAATGAATAATTATATTGGTGTATAGAGGGAGAAAGCATAACCCGAATGAAAATGGAGGTTCGGGAAGAAACCATTACCTTATGTCCGAAAGTGTTCTGAACATGACCTTAATTTCATGAATAATCAAATTAAATACAATAATTAACTAATTAAAATCCTTTTATACATTTATTTTATTTTATATAATTTTTTTAAGTTCATTTATGGTGTTTTTGATGAGTTATAAGATACAATTTTATTTTTCGGGAGTCATTTGTTTCCTTAGTTGTCATGATTAGTTTACTAGTATATGAGTATGAAAGTTAGTGTAAAATGGGTATAATTCTATAAAATTGGAATTATATATTATTAATGAATGAATATAATATTTAATATTATTTTATTTGTTTCCATATATGAGGATAAATCATTGGAAAGAACTTTATTGATAATCATTTAGAGCATTTTGGCGGTTTTTTGATCATCATGAAATAGTTTGTCTTTTTACTTAATATTATATATATATATAATGGTTCCAAAATAATAAATAAATTAAAATATTTATAATAAAATATTTATAACCATAATTATGGTTTTATTTCCATCCTTGAATTTGGTGAAGAAAAATGAAAACTTTTCATCCTTAAAGGCGATAAAACAACACCTCACAGATGACATTTCCATTTTTAGAATAAAAGGGAGAGGGAAAGGATTTTGATGATAGATATTCCATTAAAATTATATAATTATAATATATAATTTATACTGGAGTTAAAATGTCTCTTGGTATAGTGTGGTGAGGAAAGGATATGAAAATAAAATAAATTTAAAAGAAAATAAAAGAAAAGAAACATGTTTTTTACATCTTTAAATCCCCTCCTTGAGAACCTTTTTAAGGGGATTGGTTTTGGTATTTTTTAGGAAATAAAGGATTATAGACATGGGGTGGGGACTTGTAAAGAGTAATGGGAATAAATTTTATGAGTCTCAAATCTTAGAAGGTGCGAGGAGAATGGGTGGTGAGGGGTGGTATTTGTAGTGGAGGAGAGGGGTGTTTTTTGAATATTTTATTCATTTTTTATTATTTTGGATCAAGAATATGAATAGATTGATAAGTATCACTAAATATATTAAAATAATGAATCATAGTTCAAGATTATGGGCTTACATCATCCAAACATCACCTATGACACAACAAATCATTTATTTAACATTTATCATAAATTAACGTATTTTACTATTCACAAAAAATTCAAGTATTTTAGAAAAATCCTAAAAATTAACTCTAACTATTTTTTGTAACGCCCCGAACCTAGATACCTAGAGTTGGTGCATTATGACATAACATTGGCATGATCAAAAGAAAGATCAATTCTCGAAATACCGATTAGTTTAGTAGCCTTGGAAACACTAGATATATTCATAAAGTTTACGTTACATCAATAAGTGAAAAACTACAACAACATATTGTGTTCATATCCCCTCATACTATCCCTGAAGGTCATTCATAAAATATTTTTTCACATCCTGGGAAAAATATAACATTGAAAGGGGTGAGCTTAGATGCTTAGTAAGGATAATAATATAATGGAAACTTTCACAAATAAACATAAAAATTTAAGGCAATGTATGACTAAAACAAAAGCCTTTTAAACTTGAAGTTCAGCATAATATGGAAAGGATAAAATGAAATAATGCCATTTACTTATTCACATGTATATTCTACTAGTCGAATAATCACATGAAAATATTAATAACCACTTTCATAATGACGGAATGCATAATGCCAGGCTATCATAACCACGTAGCCAAGGCCTCATGCCAAGACTACAGATAAGATTTCGTCAAGGCCTCGTGCCAAGACACTAGTTTTTCTCATGAGACATACCGATGCATAGAGGAGCTATAGCAGGCTCCACCCGTCACTGACTAAGTCCAATGCATTCCTCATATGAAAAGTTTTAAACATAACATAAACATTCGTATTAAAAATAGCACACTAAATGTCAATACTTTATCCACAAACCATGAATGGTATAAAAATAGCACATCCACAGTCAAACATAACTCATTCGATACAATATGGAAGATTTTATTGTATCATAATAACCTCAATCAAGAATGATGAAGTATATTGACATAGATGAAAGTAATCATCAAAACAATTAGAGTGAAATATCACCCTTTTTATTGAAATCATTTAAAAGTCACACTATTTGTAAAGAATCCATTTAAAATAGATTTTAGAATCAAAGTGTCCCATACCACTTTGAAACTTTTAAAAGTAATTTTGATTTTAAAACTTTAATGTCCATATAAATAAATCCTTAAAACAATTTTTAAAACATGGACATTAATGAGAAAGATTTAGAATAATCAATATTTAAAACATTTTAAAATGTCATTTTAGTTAGAGTTCCTAACCAAAAGAGAGACACTTGAATAAAAATAATAGAGGAAATAAAAACTGTGTAATATCATGAGAATAAATGGATTCATGATATATTATGTCAAAGTACATTTTATACACCATATAAAAGTGATTTGGTGTATAACAATAAAGGAGTCTCAATGGAATGTAAATTGAGATGAAATCTATCATAAAGGCCGTATCCTTAGGTTAAGGATAAATCAACGACATAATTACGAGTGATAAATATAAATACACTCAATATTATTGGATATTTAGTGTAAAACAATTAAAGGACATTCACACATATTCTTGTAAAAGCAACACCAATGAATTGGATGTTTAACTCAACAAATCAAGATTGAGTAAAAATTACTCTTATCAAGTTCATACCGATGACCTGATAATTTATAAATGGAGTGATTATGTGTATAAAACGTATATCTACAGAAAGGGGAGCGGAATTTATGACATAATCAAATTAATAGTGATTTTACACATAATCTTAGAGTAAAATAATCAATGAAGTATGTGTAAAGACGAATGAGTGGAAATTGAAATTTCAAATTCCATTATTTATTTGGTAACATACAAAACATACACCCATGAAAGAAGGATAATAAAATTATGATGTAAATATACATGAATTAAATTATATTACACAATGAATACAAACATGGGTAGTACACACACCACATGTAATAAATAAGTGGTGAACAATGGAATTCTCACATGATTAAAAGTGAGATAAGAAACCCCTTACTTTGTACTTTTTCCTTGGTCGACGGTAGGTTAACCTCCTGTATAATGGTTAAATAATTTTTATTTAATTATACAAGAATTATTTAAATTAATATGATATCATATATGATCTTTTAACATTTATTTGTTAATAATATCTTAGTATTATCGTCATTTTGGGTGCTAACTTACTCGTTTTAATTTATATTATTTGTTATGTAAGCCGTGTTTGTTATGGATAGGTTGTATCTTATTCATATCCAGAATTATATCAAGTCCTTAAACATTATTTTTAATCATCAAATGAGAATTACACTTGATTGGATACGATGGATATTGAATCTCATCGCGTTGGTGGAGACGGTAGTCCGTACGTACGCACGAGCGACAATTTCATTATTTTGATGTTAAAATAATATATAATTAGATGGTATATCATATATACAGAATAATTATCATGTTATATTTATTATTTACATGAATTAAACATCATTATTATACCCATCCAAATAATAATTTATTGAATGACAATTACACCACAACGTGGAGACGGTAAGCCGTACGTATGCACGTATGGTGACATGCCAATGAAAGGATGGATATAATACTGAATATGATTGTACCATATTTATAATAACATCACAGTATATAGAAGATACTGGAGTTATTATTTTAGAATATAAATAACAAAGAAATAAGAAGTTTAAGAAGAAAGGAACTTGAAAGAGGGTGGTGAAAACATTACCTCTTCTTCGGGTTCTTCCTTTTAATTTGATCAAAAGGAATCCTTAGGTTGGCTTTATGATCAAACTAAGGCCTCTAGGTTGTAGTTAGGGAAGCTTAGAGAGTATTTGGGTAGGGTTTGGTCGATCCAAAAGGCTTTTAATGTGTGAATTAGTGAGAAGGGGGAGTGACCTATTATAAGAGGGGTGAGGGGCACCTTTGGAAAAGCTAAATATATCATTTTATAATAAATTTATATTCGGTTTCTAATGGCTCAAAAGTGGATTATTTAATGGTTAAGGTGGGGATGGTTCTAAAACCACTCAACCAATAGAATTTAGACAGGTTTGGGTCATTATATTAACCTTATCTTTTAGTATTAACTCTTAGTTAATTAGTTTCACTTTTACAATGTCTCTTTGTATTTTTATATTATATGGTTAATAAACTTACTATATACATCCAAGAGTCCCCCAAGTGGTCCATTAATTATACACATATCATGATATAAGTCTCTTGGCCGAACCTTAGATTTTTAGGAATTGAATATAAATTAATAATATAATATTTGTTTTAAAAACTCTTTTATGTCAATTTTGACACTATTGGGTATTTTGTTTTTGATAAATTCATAAAAGCATTATTACTTCAAAAAAAATTATATAATCAATCCTAATATGTCATATTAACCTATAAAATTAGTGGAATTCAAAAAAGTCTCAAATTACATTTATTTTGATATTTAAAATATCAATTATTTTAATATTTCATTAATTAGGTAATTACCGCATCACCATTGTGTCATAAATAAATTAAATTATTTAATGTCTAAAAATTATAAATAAAAGAAAATTATGTAGGAAATCCATTTATCTTTCTAATTAATATTTACAATCGAATTTATCTTATGTATTACCCTATATTAAAAATGTTTTAGTAAATAAACTTTGATTTTAACTCTTTTAACTCTTCTTTGAATTAAATAATAATAAATGTCCTAATCTAATAAAAGTGGAACTAAATGATAAAATTTTACTCCTAAGGTTGTTTTTGGTCGAGATAAACTTGTCAAATATAATTAGGACACGTGTTAGGGTAATATTAATATCATTTTTACCCTTAATTACCCTATTTACTTTTAATCGTGGTAAATAAAAGTAAAAAGTTACTATTCAACAAAAATTATTTTCATCTCATTGAACCAAATTTTACTCCTTGATATTAACCGCGTATCTTTGATTTTCTAAATTACACTAACAGAAGCGGTAAAATTAAGTTTTATGAAAAATTCGGTTTTTTAACTACCACTTAGTGGTTTCACTATTCATCAGAAAATGAAAGTTTCTAGA
Source organism: Viscum album (assembly GCA_963277665.1). Taxonomy (NCBI): domain Eukaryota; kingdom Viridiplantae; phylum Streptophyta; class Magnoliopsida; order Santalales; family Viscaceae; genus Viscum; species Viscum album. The sequence continues at coordinate 946,080,935 of OY728155.1, read as the reverse complement.
AAAATACCAAAAATTAGGCCTAAGATATATTTGATATTATGAATCCGAAAATGATGTCTATTTTACCAAATTCAAAACATATCAGTTGCATTAATTAATTTAAAAATTAATTCCCGTCGTCAAAACAAATAGCGTGTTTTTAAGAGATAATAAATATCAAATGATTGACACTTGTTTATGTCTGGTTTAAATGTGAAATTACATCCAATGACAAACATTTTATTAAATGGTAAAAATATATTATAAATATAATTTAAAACCACTCAAATTAATAATTTATCACTATTAATTATTTCTATTAAAAAATTTGTTTTTAACTAAAATTTAGTTATTTTCGCTATTCATCAAAATATGAAAGTTATCCGAAAAGTACCAAAATTTCACCCTAAGATAATTTCGATATTATGAATCAGAAAATGAAGTCCATTTTGAAATATAAAATTTATAAAATTTCAAAAAGTAGGTATTACTATTCATAACGACTTGTTTGATTGGTTGTGGTGTGTTAGAATCTCGAAGTTGCGTATAATGCACGCCATTGCATTATTCAAAGGGAAACGTACCATGGAATCTTGGGGTGTTACATTCTTCCCTCCTTAAATAAATTGCGTCCTCACAATTTTTTTAAAATTGGGCTTGAGAATATAATGGAAAGTCCCACATCAGAAAAAGAGTCAATAAAACTATCGCTTTAAAAGAAAGGAAGAGAGGTATAAAGGTCACCCAAGATAACCCATACTAGGATTCCATGTAAGAAAACATGGATATGGATGATAAACTAAGTGTTATGTTCTGATGGAGATGGATAGAAAACATGATTAGGAGAAAGTTAACAATAAGAAAATCACAAACTTGTGTTGGGACAAACAGTCATTAGTCTCCCAGTAGGAAAAGTAAACGGACAACATTTTTTGTTTTAAGTTACATTAAATAAAAACGAGGAATTAATTTATGATATTGACTATGAACATAAAGAGATATACTTACTTTTTAAGTACAGTTTCATTCTTTAATAAATTTTTACCACTAACTCATTTTTTTTGAACAATGAGTATTCAAGAAGGCTTGGTCACAATGGAAGAGCTAGAATAAACTTCTATAGAAATACATGATCCACGTAAGATAAACTATATATTTACCTTGTCTTTAAAGATTAATCAAAACCAAAATGGTTAGTATAATATCTGATGATCCCCCAAATGGATATTCCATTAGAGAAAAAAACACTAATCTTAATTTCTAAAATTAAACCATCAATACCCCAAAGATAAATAAATACCATTCAATAATCAATTGTCCTTAAAATCCTTCAATATAATAGAAACTAATATTGAAACACAAAACTTATAAGAATTTAGTCTTCCACATTAAATTTTATCTCCAAATGACATTAATTACTCTTAAAGTCACATACTTAAAAGTAATTAACCTAATCATTTACATAAATAACCCAAATCACTATAAATCCACAATAAAAACATAGATAAAAATACACCATTACTCCTCAAATGAAATCGCATACTATTCTATTTTCCTTGGGCATATAGTGTTCACAACAAAGCGAACAACTTCCAAAATAACATTTATCACTTAATTACCAAATCATTTTCCTATACTAAGGGTATTCATTTGATAAGACATAAGATCCCAAATCAAATTATTATTGATAAATAAAATAATTTAACTAAAAATAACAGTCACACTAACCAGGGACTTCACGTAGTCCAGTGGTAGGCGATAAATCCCAATCACACATTGGTTGTGGGTTCGATTCCCACAACTTTGTCCGACGCGACGGGTTGTCACACGGTCTGCGTGTTTTCCTTTTTAAAAAACTATATTTTATAACATTACCAAAATGAGATAAATTCCTCAAAATAACCATAACATAATTTAACCACAAATCTTATCTCATACCTTGAATTTTCATCCCAAATTATAATAACTTATAATTTCCTCAAACCCAACAATCATATTAAACCAAATGGTTATTTATAACTATATCCACAAGAGAAAGTATAATTCTTCCTCAAATATCGTTCTCACATGGAAAACTGCAGGGTTAAAAATACAAGTGAAAATTATTCCAAAGTAAACCCATCAACAAGGAGCACTAATACTTTTTAAACATTTCTCCAACCATTTATTTCCACATAGCTTCTTCTTTGAGCAAGAAAATATCCTATAGAATAGGGCATTCACTCGGGTAATGGCCAGGTCCCCTACATTTATGCAAAATGACTGTAAATGGATTCTTGAGACGTTTTTTATCTTCTTCCATAGTACTATTCATTTTTCTTCGGCAATTCTTCACTTTATGTCCTTCCTTCCCGCACGTAAAGCATTCCTTCCCGCACGTAAAGAATTTCTTATTTATTTATCTATATTTTAACCTCTCATTTCGAACAACTATCATGGATTCAACATCCCCTAGATAAAATTTTACAAATTCCCTAGATACATAATTAACCATGTATCTTTGATCACTATTTTAGTGAAATGATACCCTAGATTCAATCACCCTAGCTTATACCAGAGTATTCACACTCAACAAGTAATTATTACACCCTTTTTATAAACTAATTGAATGTGAACTATCTTATTTTTATTTTTTTCTGGTGTTCTCATTGTGATATTTTCAATTCTTATTGATACAACCTTTCTTCCCATAACTCAAGTATGTAGAAGCTAAGAAAATCAACTTTCTTTGACTCATTTCTAGATACATATCATTATAATGTTTCTTCTGATAACATTTATTCCATTTATGTGACTTCCCTATTTTTTCTATATTAAGATCAATTTTATAGGTCCTTGAACTTTCATCTATATAAGCTCCATATTCAAGTTAAAATTAAAAATATAATCAAACCCCAAATATATTTTTATATTAGAGTAACTAATAGAAGTAACCATTGTATCCCAACTTCTTAGAAGTAAGAAGAGTAAGATTATCACACATAATTCATCAACTATTGTTACCTTCACTGATTATAGATTCACATAGATAATATTTAAGTCACTATCACGATGTACTGATAGTCTTCCTTCGGAAAAAAATATGATGAATAAACACCATAATATGAAAACTTTGCTAATGGATCTTAAATTTTCATACATATCTACTAAATACTTCATAAAATCCATTGTAGTTTTCTTATATTGAATATTGAAAAAAAAAATTTCATTCTAGAGGAATTCTTACCAGTTCTAGAGTATTTCTATCCAGGTTTTTTAGTATTCCTCCTCCACTGTATGAGGATTAGAAACATTTAATGGCACTCAATGATCTTTCTAGATGAGATAATATTATATCTATGCGATTTTGAAGATAATATATTTTCCATAAAATTTATTGATTCAAATTTTCCCCTCACCTGATACCATGCCTTTGCTATTCCCAATGTGATGAACGAGCACTAAAAACCCAGATTTAATACCACTTATAGGAAAAAATTACGATTTCTTTATATTTTGATATAGCCATAAAATTCCTAATTCAAAGATTACTGGAAGTTCATACATTGTAAACAAAGTGGAAAACTGCACATATATAAGGTAACTTCCCTCTAACTAATTGTAACAAAATTATGAAGTAAAATAACCCTACTCACCACACTAGGTTAACATTGTACTCACCTTATCATGAAACCCAAAAACCTTAAAAATTAATGGAAATACATAAACAGGGAAATGAATAGAAGTGATTAATGTGGATTAGGAAAGATTTCCTACATGCATAGAAGAAATGCTATGGACTTATTTTCATTAACCAAAACTATAATTATTACACTTAATGGGGAAAATATCCATTTAGATTTCTTTATAGTAGACTAAATCTCTATAAAACTATGATGTTCTATATTTAATTAGAATATACTATACATTTATCTAATTGCCTAACTATCCTCATTGATCATCACTTCCTTTTATAGGAAACCCATCAAATCATATAGATCAGACTGCCTTCCAAAACCACAACATATTAGCATTTAATTCAAAATAGACCTAGTGATTAATTCAACACTAGGTAAGAATAAATTAAATACAAATTAAAATATTTTACTTTCATCCAAATAAGGCCCATATCACCTCAAAAAATTGAATAGTATATTTATTAAAACAAAGGAATATATATAAGAACCCCTTACCCCAAACCAGAACTCTACCACCCCAAGCTCGAGAGAATATTATAGGATGAACATTATTATAATAACCCCACCACCAGACCAAAAGGCCTTGAGGAGAGAGAGTAAATAGTGACCCCTCCCCCGAAACAAACAAAGCCATATGGAGAGAGTAAATGGAATGATATTAATAAGGTTATAGAAACTCCTTTCCCCAGACCACATCTCCATCTCAACAAGAATCCCAAGGAATGAGTTATTATTATCATATCTAAAGGCCCATAGGTTTGGGTAGGAAACTGATCAGTTAAAGTGATACATATGATCATGCCTCATGGGATATTAGGTGGGTTCAATTGAGTGAATGATGAGTTTTACTGACATTAATTCCAAAGGAAAAGTAATCAAAGAATGATTATAAACCTAATCATTCATATAAATGGATAACAATCAATGGGTACCTGAATCAAAAAGGAAATTCAAAGGTCTCATCACACATTAAGAGAATATATTAGATTTCTTATAATAGTGGGAAGACATCACTAGATTTAAATCCATCCCATTATAGTTGGAGAATAAACTAAGCGTTAAAATTGATCTTAGAACATCCCCCCACAAAACAACCAACTCCTAATAAAATCTAAGGAATAAAAAACACTATTGTTAAGAAAACCACCACACAACATAGTCATAGAAAAAAAATTCAACTCCTTATCAGTAAGAATGATTCAAACTGAATGTTATCACTACTTCATTCATCAAAAATGATGTTCCATGATCTAAAATGGAGACCTCAAGCATCTAAAGACTCTAGCACTGGAACTCTCAAAGTGTCATCTTTCAACCATCATCATCAACATCCTATAATATGTGTAAATTTATTAACACATCTTATTTAACTTTATCGGCACAAACCTAATGGGGATGTCATTCTGGAGCCACTATTGCAAAAGAAAAAATGTTAGGGACTCCTAACCCAAGACATAAATAATTTATAGTTAATTAATTACTTTATTTTGAACCACTTCCCATTGCCTATTCCATTATATACATAGTCACATAAAATAATGATGAATGATCCTTCCCTAGGTATCTTCCCTTTAAGAAACATCCCTTCTCTTAACATATCCATTAAAATTAAAGTTCCTTGTGTCAGGTCACTAGGATACCTAAAATCCCATGACCAAACTACTATCTCTTTTTTACACCATGTACTAAGCCCATCTGACACAAATTACCTACCAACCCATGCATCCTTACTAGTTCATAACTACCAAATTCATAATAAATCAACAATTACCTTTGATAACACTATTTCGGGACCCCCTAACCAACCCAAAGGTACCCCTATTGTGCCATCATTGCGAAAAGGAAGACAAGGACACCTAAATCCATAATTTATTTGGACATGCGTTATAGACAAGAACTGAGGGTATAACATACACATAGATGGGATAAATTACCCTCAAAGATTTTAGAACTAGGAGAGAAGATATAAAAACCCCCAAACAACTCTTGTACATAATAATGGTAAAGGATATCCCAAGTAAATACATGAAATTTCATATAAAACTAATACAATTGGAAGGAAAAAACCCTTAATAGGGACCTTGAAGCCCAAGACGATCTTGAACTACTCCTCAAGCAATAAAAGTCATCTTGATCACCAACCAGATCATACTAACCTAAAAAATAGTTTATATATATATAATGTTGGCATAACAAGTATACTCAGTAAGATCCACCATGAAACATCTCATGAAAAATGTGAAAGAATCATACTAAATCTAAGTGAGTAAACAAATAAGACTGAATCATCACCCAAATAGGTTTATTAATCTTTTCTTAGCCTCTCCAAGGCTATCTCTCCCAAGTATCTCAAACAAAAATCATTTAATATAATGAAAAAATAGGGTACCCCACTATAAATTCTCTACTGGTTTTCAGACCTTCCACAACGTAACACATCCTTAATCATATCTATCCAAAAGCATGCCCAAATACCCCTAGGATAAAGTAACTAGTCCTATGACACCTTGCCTATATCATACACTTCATGCATCACATCATCATACCATCCCATCCACATCTCCATATAGTTTCCAAGTAGTTTACGGGATCCACCATATCCTTTAATTTTTGCATTATACAACCAAAATTATACCTCAATCCATCATAGACTATAAATTGAGTATTGTACGTCAATAAATAATATCCCATAAAAACATACTTATAAAAACAATTATGGTACCATATTCATATATATATATATATATGTGTGTGTGTGTGTGTGTTTGTGTGTAAAATAACCACGACCCCTTACAGAACTATACACATATATATGGGGGAAGATAACCACTACGAATACCAACTTAAAATACTACCAAGAGAAGATAGAGATTCCAGAGGGGGTAGTCAGTCATCCATTCCAAACCAACTTTGATTTTGGGGAAAATACACCGATAGAGTCCCCTAGGTTTCAGTATCTCTACAAACATTGGTGGGGTAACATATAAAATCACAAAAAATATGTGATATGTATAGGTCTCACAAACAAATTATGGGAAACTATCTAGCCTGAGACTCATCTATTGGTAATGTCACACTTTAATCTTGTCCACCACTACTAAGTTGTAGATATTAAATAATCATACAATAAAAAAGATTCATTTAACTAATTAATTATTTTTCAATTAATTATTACCATTATCATTTTCAAGATTAAAATTTTAATTTAATATCCAAGTGATAATGGAACTACTAATTATTTTATTTTATTCACAAGTATTTCATCCACAAAGTAAGATTCAAGAACCCACACCATTATTTCATTAGTTTATTTGTCATTTCTTAATCGTCCAGGTAATCTAGGAATCATCCCAAGACACTATATAAAATATGCACTCACAATTTATAGAAACAAAATACTTCTTGTTGTTGGAAACTAATTATACAAATAATGATCGACCATCAAACAATAAACAAGCATACTCATTATCAATAAAGCATCGTAACATCGAAAAAAACAATAGGAAATCCCATTTTAAAATTATTCTATCATTACTGATGATATCCCTTCTACTACTGCATATAGAATCTAAAACCCCATGCCAATAACATCATCCTCAAGAACAACTCATGCCAGCACCACTACCTCAGGTATCCCTAGCCATATCTTATCAACCATCAATCATCCTAGACTCACAACATATTTCATATTAAGGATAATATATATAGAAAACAAAAAAAGAAACAAATAAAAAATAGAGTCATTATGGAATTTAGGCCCTAAAAACAAGGCTTCTAGACTTTACATTAAAATGTGAATTCTCAAACCCAAACATTTTTCTTTATTAAAAAACAAGTTTTACTTCCACCTTGGATTAACAGATTCATTTTTTCACATGTTACAAATACAAGTAACGTAAGTCATCATCTATTACAACCTATAAATTATTAACCATTATTTTTATAATCACTCCCTATTTCATTTAACTTTAAGGAATAACATTTCATTTAACAATAATTTAATAATTTACAACAAAAAGAACTTGAAGATACATTTTTTAGATAATTCCACTAACACATGGAAGAAAAAATTAATAAATCATGTGTTGAGAATCAATTTTATTCCCATAAAATCTATAGAATAATTGTTTGTAAAAACATACCTCTGTAATTATTTATCCATCCAACATTAATAGATTTAAATTTTTAACCATTTTACTCAATCTAAACATGATAAACCAAGCATAAAAAAATTTTATAACCAAAGAATTAACATAGATAGACCACTATCTAAAAAATCAAGAGGAAAAAATATACATTTAATAATAATGTGATCATGAATTCCATAATATTCAAACATTAATATTTATATTTCCACATGTGATAATATTTATAGTATCCCGAATTTAATTAAATTCTAACATATGATAACATTAGTAAGGGAGGATAATATTTCAATGCATGAAATAATTTTCTTTACAAAATATGAACAATATTTTCACATATAACAATCTCCATTTAAATTAGATAATATCCATAATTATAAACATATATCTCATCAATCATTATTCATTCATTTTAACTATAAGACATCGAATTATTTATATCTCTCTCATACATAATTCCAAAAAATACAATTACTCAATAATATCAAATTAATTTTTTCTTATTCTTTTTGAGAATCTTACAAATTATCAAATATTATTACCCAATGTATGTGATAATATTCAAAATTCAAAACATAGAATTATTATCAACGATATTTATTAAACTCCTTCCAATATTAAAATACTTATTTTCTTGGTTCCTATAATCTTATTGATTATCAAATATTGTTATCAACTACAAGTGATTATATTTCGAATTATAAAAATGGAATCATTATCAGTGGTATTTCATAAACTTATATTGACATGTAAATTTGAGACTATATATTTTTTGAAACATCCAAGGCATGCAGTATTATCTTTAATTTAATTCAGGAAAACACAACCAGGTTAACTATTTCTATCAATCAATAAGATTATATTACTTGATATATTATTAACAAATAAATTTCTAGTTCAGGAATTTACAAGTATAATTAGAAGAGATATTAGACTGTATAATTTAGTATTCCTCTTAATATTTATAGAATTAATAATTCATTAACAGAATTACACAACATGTAATTTATTATCCTATTTTATAATTCCTATATTATCAAATATTCACTCCATTGGATTATTTTTATATATTCTTATCTTATTATAGTTAATCAAATCTATTTAAACAAATAAGCTAAAGGATTATAATTCGATACTTGGATGGTATAGAAAATGAGAATCTATAGATCTATTACCTCAACGATTTCAATGTTCTTTAAATGGGAATAAGAAAATAACAGAGATCTCTTTTCACCACTCCCACAAGGAAATTATAGACCTTTAAGAATCCCATGCCACAACCTATCCAACAAACATCAAAATAAATCTATAAGAATAAATGAGATCAACCGAAATAGATTTTAAAGAAAGAATGGGATGAGAAAAGATTGTTCTGAGAAGAAACCATAAAAAAATATGAAAACCAACCTCAAATTACCATGGATTGAACATGGGAAGATGGGGATCAATCCATTTTAAATGGGATTAAAAAAACCTTTAGAGAGATCCTCAAACTGCTTGGAGTTTGCGACAAAAGTGGAGGGTTTGATTGAAACCGAAGGTGTTGAATTTTTTATAGGCAGCCTATTAGATATAATTTCATGGAATGAATGGTTCATTCATGTCATGAATAACCTAAGTTTAACATACATTAAAAAATACATCACCTCAATCCACCCAACCTAGAATTAAGTCACATAGTGAAACTCATGTTCACGATGTGGGTTTTCATGGAAAGATTCATTTGGTCCAAACCCCATTCCATTCATGATGGTAATATACCATACTCAACCTGAATCACACCCCAAAACCTTCTCTACCCAGGTTGTAAGCATCCACTTCTCAATCTAGAAACTACAGTTCAGGATGAAAACTTCCCAATCAGGATGTAAACTAGGTTTCACATCTTAAACTCCTACTACAAAAAAAATCATGCTCCCAAACACCACCAAACCTATATTAGCCCCCATATAAGCGCCGTGAACATGAAAAACACTCAATAAAACATTTCAAAAGGATCCAGACCCTTATAAATGATATGGTTTGTTAATTTTAGTTCATATCACATTGAGTGTACTGAATTGTATTCATTAATAGGTTAAGAATTTTTATATAAACTAAATTATCAAATGTTGGAAAATTTAAAATTTTCTATCAATCAAAATAAATTTATTCATTTATTTATATATACTAATTCACTCGATATTTAGAGAATATTATTGATTTCACACTATGTAATAGTTAAATTATAAATAACTAAGATTAGGATATTGAAAGGTGAAAATAAAAATTCACATTGAAACTATTTGAACCTATTTTAGTAAAATTAAAATCTATTTTTAAAGTTGTTTTAGTAAAGTTAAATTCTATTTTGTGAAATTTGTTTTTAAAAAATCTATTAAATTGTATTTTTTTCAAATTACATATAATTTAATCCATTTAAAAATGTTTCAATGATGTTAAAATCTATTTAAATCAATTTTAGTGATGTTTAAATGTATTTAAATCAATTTTATGAAAACTTTGTAATGTTTAAACTTTTTTTTGGACTAATTATCTTTGAAATCTATTTTGGTTTTATTTAGTGAAATTTTAAATCTGTTTTAACTTGTTTTAATTATATTTCAGGACTTTCCCTCCATGGATTTATTTTATTAAGTAGTTTTTTGATTCATTTTATTAATTAAATGTTTTTATATCTATAATTATGATTTTTATAGTTATTAAAAATATCAAAAAATAACCTCTAAATCATATATATATATATATATATATCTATGTGTGTGTCTTTCAGTTGTGAATAAACTAAAAAGATTTTATTGATTAAGAAAAACCCAAAAAAAGTGTTAGAAATGGAATATTAAAGAACTAATACATGCCATTTGTTTAGGTAAAGACAATAAGTGACTATTAAATGAACTATAATTAATTACCAATTGGATTATTCAAACATTTCTCACCAAACTAGATTGAAATAAATTATATAAATTTTTTGATCAATCGATAATTAAATAATGTTTTTAAATGAATAATTTATTAATCTTCTTATACATTAACACTGAAATTAATTACTATAATGATAAGAAATATAAACCCCTAATATATATTAAACAAAAATAATAATTTTACATTGGATTTAGATAGAGGCATCAAATATCAAAATTTAAATAAATAAATATAAATATAAATATATATGTATATATATTAACTATGTTTTCATTTTCAATGTTATATTATAACAAATATAACCTAAAAAAACCTCAGTTAAATATATCAATAACAATCATGGATTAATGGTATCCCAATTATCACTTGACACCTAGATAAAAATGAAAATGTTGCTCGATAGAATAGATGATGGACGTTTAACTCACCGATTTCATGTTGAAGAACAGTCTAATCAAGAAAATTTTGAAGGAGGGAAGATCTATAGGGATAACTAAGGGGATCTCATCATGCGGGTAAGGATGTAATTCGGGATCGGGGGGGGGGGGGGTCATGCCTCATTTGAGGAGAAACTATACTAATAGTTTTGAAAAAACATTGGTGTAGTTGACCTTATGCCAATGGTTTTTTTAAAACCACTAATATAATGTCTCAGTTTTGAATTTATACCAGCAGTCTGATAAATCATTAGTATACGGTCCTATATAACCATGGTTTGAGGAAAATATGGGTATATAGAGGTGGGTATATCCCATATTTTGACTAGTCTATTTATAATCGTGGAAAACATAAATAACCAACAAGAAACACATCACAAGACCTAACATTAAAATACTCAACCGATAAAGGCAATATACCTCAAATCACAGTATGTTTATTAACAATATCTAATACCAACCATCCTCACCACTAAAAAGTAATTATTTCCTCATGAATCGCATGATAAATAATTTATTTCACGTATATATAAATCCCATAATCAACATAAATAAAGGAAAACTCAATGTGGAGTGTAATAAAATAAAAAACCATGATCCATGGGGCGAAGATGATCTATAGTAGACTCCTAGACCTACGGAAAAAATGTACAAATTCAAGGACCTGATAAACAATAAACTTTATACAAAACTAATCAAATCTAATGGAAAACCTACTGACCCACATACCTATCCTAAAATGACATACAATTGAATGGGTTCATCCTATTTGATCCTTATCTTGGAACTACACATGGAATACATGTTAAAAAAGAATAATATCACTGTTATCTAATGGAATCACAACAAAAATCACTGTCATATTCACCACAAATAATAGGATAAGTAAGAAAAATATGAAATATAGAAGAGATGGATGATATTACCTCAATAATACATACAAAAAACTCTTGAACCAATTTAAATTAAAATAGAATAAAGGAGAGGAAAAGAAAAAAATGGATGGATTCCCCATTTTATAAAATTATATAGAACACAATCAAATAAGGGGGTTTTAAAATAAATATCAAAAATGATGAAAATACACCCACTTGAAGTTGGAGTCAGGATGATCTACTAGAAGTTTGGCGTCCCTCACAAGAAGCCCAGTGGACCATCGAGATCATGGAAGATCACCACCAGGATTCTAGTGGGAAGGGATATAGTATCAAACCACTTATATACCCACTAGTAACCTAGTTGGTTTCAATTGTGGTTTTATTTGCTAAGGAAAGAGACCACCAATCACTCAATCCAATTTTTTATTTTTTGAAAATCCAATTTTGGTATATGTGAAAATCAACAAAACCATACAATACCTCACATAAAAACACAAAACCAAAATCAGAATTCAAAATTCAAATTAAAAAATATTTAATTAAAAATATAATTATCACCACCACCTTGGTCCTTGTCTCACCTTGTGTCATGTACCCTGACATAAATCAAAACCATTGTCAAACCAGATCACAACCGAGGCATGACCACTAGAATCTATCATCATTTTTGTTAAATCACCATCATCATCATAAAAAAAGAACACAAACATAAAAACCATGTAGTTGAAGATGCTCCACAATCCATCATTATTATCAATCCCTCAGGGGGCCTAGGGATAGAGACAAATCCATCATAGAAAAATTCCTCATGAAACACCATCATTTACTTGAAACAAACATCCCAAAACTCCATGAGAACCACCATTATTATCTAACTAGGAGAATAATGGTGGAAACCCTAAGATATCACATAGTATAGAGAATAAAAAGGCCTCAATAGTGATATGTGACCACCACCGTGAAAAATGAACCCTGCCTTCAGAGCCACTACCAGGAAAAGAACACTAGGAAACCATTGTCATCTTCACGAAAGAACATCGAATAGAACCATACGAAACCAACAAGAAGTAAGAAAATGTCACTTTCATTGACATCTATATCCATCAAGAAGATCCACTAACTAGACCCTAATCCATTTTTCAAAAAAAACAAAGTAGTCATCTCTAGTAAAAGAAACAAGAAAACAGAACATCAAAACACGCTAATAACTAAACTAAAAAACACCACCAACACCTGATAATATGTGGCGTTACAAAATTCCCATCATAATGGTTTCTTTTCTTAAAAAATACCAATTTGTAATTCACCTAGAAATATCAACCAACCTTGGTTCTAATTCAACACTGATATATTTTAATTCATACTAAAATACTCATCACACTTCCACTGTGAAACTTCAAACACCTAAGCATACTACTCTCCATCCAGGAATATGATTCCAAAATAGTGAATTAGAACATAATATATTACTATAATACTAAATATTTATTAATATTATTCTTATTAGGCTATAGACTATAAGGACCCGCTATAGAAATGCTTAGTCAATAAATTATTCTCTCCACTATAGGATTCACTAACTAAAAATGGAACACACAGATACAGTTAAAACTATTAAACCATAAATTTACACCTAAATACTTATGTCTCACTAAAAATACCCTTTCATCAGTCATAAATCACACATACCACTCCAATTTTTTATAAAAAAGTCATCAAACAAGTATCCCCAAGCTAAGTTATACCACATTGTTCGAAACACACATTTTATTCCTAACCCATTCTTTTAAATCAAGTGATTGAACTATATATCCACCAGCAATATATTTAAAAACAATTTAAATAATTTTAAACAACCCAAAATCACTATATTGTTTCATAAAATCAAACACCCCTTGGTGTACAAGTCTTTTCTATATAACTATCATATTGAAAAAAATCTCTTACCTTTTCGATATTTTTTCCTAAAAAACACTTTATTATTTTTCACAAAACCTCCTTTTACAAAATCCATTTCATTTCCAACTCCCCTAGTTTTAAATCCATTTCAAGTGAAACCAAATTTTAAATCTTTGTTCACACACATCAAGTAGCGGTACTAAAACTAACTTTAAAAACCATTTCCCAAAATTCCAAAATATTGAAACCACTTTTCCTTCAGCGGCTCAAGAATAAAAATAAATAAATCAAATCATTTAAATAGGGAATATTCTAAAATTTAATTAAACTAAATTTTCTATAGTAATTCATTTGATAAAAAATTATAGAAATTCCTAGAATACCTTAATTAATCATGAATGTTCCTTACATATTCAATTTGATCAATGTTGGAAATTGGTACATGAATAATTCCATACACATTCCAAAACCATGATACATGATAAAATGATTGAAATTACTCCTCATTGAAACCTATGACTCATATTGTTCCCCATCCATTCTATACATGGAATTCTAAATAAAAAATCTTACACAAACCAAGAATGTCTACTCTGAACATAAAATATTCCCACAAAACATGGGTTTCAATTGTTGTGATATTATTCAGCCTTGTTTTCATTCTGCTACCCAATTCCAAAATCATATTTACCTTAAAAATAAGTTTTTACCATTATCAACCATGCTTAGATATTATTTTTTAATGTACCCTGGCCACATTCCCACATCAATCATGAGCTGAGGAACACCACATGACCTCAAGAATTTACTGAACCTATTAAAAAATAAAATTTTAATACAACTATGGAATTTTATAGTCCAATATATAGAAGTAAAAAACTATATATATAATTAATACAACATTCATAGAAGTGAAACAATATGTTTATACCAATATACATTGAATCCCATGAAACTTATCATTATGATCCATCACTCTAGGTAAAACCTAGTACCTAAACCTAAAAAAACATAGGAACTTCTGCTCATGTACTTTAAAACCAATATTGTGTAATCAAGTAAGGGTTGCAACCAATTAATCAATGGGATTCCCCGGCTCACCTTGATTAATTGAGTGCTAGAAATCATGTGGAATAATGTAAAAGTTGATGGTGAATTTCACTTGACCCACCTGAAACATATATACATGGATAATAATGAAATAAAATCATAAATGTGTGTCTTTATGGGATAAAACGAATACACACAACCATTAAAACACACTAATACAATCCAACTAGATATCAGGTTCATCATGATAATCACTAAATACATTCCTTTCTAGATCCCATATTGGGATATAGTAAGGACACAATCTCTCATTAAATTTGACATATTTAAGTTATGTCACCTAACAACCATAGGTAATCAAACTTTTTAGTGTCACACATAACCCACCATTCATCTCAAATCCTATCAATAGAAAAATACTAAAATATCATAGGGAATAATTATTGTGGTAAGGAATCCAACAGTAGGAAATCAAAATAATAAGGATTTTCAAAGAATTCCTGTAAAAATATATAAAAATTAATAATAATATCATGATAAAATAAATAGTCAAAAAAATTGGTCCCAAAAAAAGAATTAAAAAAATATATCATGTCTCTCACCATGCCCTATTTGACTTCACATGTACTCACTAGAACTATCTATTAAGTTATTGTTAGAGTAGATTCCTCTCTACCCCATGGATCACAATTCAACATTAGAGTTATATTCTACTAAATGGTCATAAATTACTACATATATATAGTGATCATGTATTTTAAATATTACAAGCATCAACTTTAACTTCATCTTATATTATATAGACATGGTCTTATTATGACAATTCCTTAAAGAAGAAAAAAACTTATCTAATGTAAATGTAGATGTATCCAACTAAGATGATCACCCTTATCTCATAGAGAATAATCCTTGACCACACCAAATCCTATAACCAATTGGAAATATTACCAAAAAGTGAGGCACTATCACCAATTATGTGTGTCATCATTCATGTACATGAAATCATAAGAAAACAAATCATTCTCCTTGAGCTAATTACAATCATTAATGTTATCTTACAAGTCATGTTTGTAATTGAGGTCTTTCAAAAAACTATCCATTCGAAGGAGTAAAAAAGGCCTATTTCTCTCTCATGCCTTATAGATATTCTTCATCACACCAAAAATGGAATCTTCTCTACTCTTATCCCAATATCTCAACCCAACCAATGATCTAAACATCACAGGGACTATCTCCCATCTCAGAATTATCCATTAATTGAAACAAAACTAGGTAGGAAACTTTACATGGAAATTATTCTCTTAATATTAATAATTAACAAATCACTACGTAAACTACCTCAAGGTTTCTTACACCTTCTAGAAATTTATCCTATAAACTGGTCAATACTCTTGAGTGAAATTCCATGAAGGCTCACTGAAATCACATGGTTTATCTCTAGGAATTAGCGAACCAAATATTCTTTAACTTCATCTCGGTCAGAAGGCCCCTAAAAAAATAGTCAATATACATAATTATGCATCACCATAAAATCAAAATATCCATACAAGAAAACTATCAAATTAAGAGGGCACACAAGCATACATACTTTAGTTATACTTCATCTCATAGAAAAAGACAATCACACCAAAAAATTTATAAAACAATTGACCACTTAATCTTTAAATAAAGTACCCATAAAATAACCCTTTTATAAACAGCTAAAATTAACCTCATTATAGCTTTAAATACTAGTGCCCCTTTCCCAAAATTCCATAAAAATGTACTTTTTAAATAATTCCTTTCTTCATTTTAAATCTCATTTATAATCTCTGATTTCAATAAAACATATCATTTAAAAGTTCATGTAAAAATATATCATGACCCATTTATGTTTCAAACCATTTTCATTCAAAATTCCATGTTAACAATTAATTCACACCTCTATGTAAATCGTAATGTGGTCCAACAACACTCGTTCTACCAGGGAACTAATGAATGAATCATTTAGACCTCATCCGTAAAACTTTGGTGAATATTATGTTAAAATAAAAAATCAACATTTAAATATCCATAAAATTTCACAATATCATATTGGTCATAATAATAATTACATAGAAATATAAAATAACTATCATGAATTATATAAGAAACCACAATATAAAAATACACAATAAATAATGGCCAACATCCAGAAATTACTATCCATTTGTCAATACACACTCATATCAAAATAATTGATTCCAATGAGTACTTATCTCATTAATAATTTCATAATCATTAAGTCTTTCAACACATAAACAAAATCCTATAATCGATAAAAACAAGAAAACTCCTTAAGCAATTTAATGATGGTAATACCTTAAGATGTAAAGTGTAAATGATCCAAAATAAATTCATGGTCCTTTTTTGAGAAAAATACATAAATTATAAACCATAATAAACCATGAATTTTACCCAAAATTTAATAAAAATCAAAGGATAACTCATAATGTCACATATCCGATGTAAAATTACATCCAAAAGTATGTATTTGTCCTCTTTGGGCCTCCTCTATGCACTATAAAGGTAATCCAAATCATAGCATAGTGATTTTATCATTATTTATAAAATTAAATTATTAAATAACTAAATCAATCATTAAAAAACCGAGTACAAGGAATCATAATAATAAATGGATAACATAAGTAACATATTACCTAAATTAGATTAATTAAAACATATCAAAAAACTATGGATCAAATGAGATAAAAGAAGATAATGATGATGAGAAAAGGTTCTACTTACCCCTTTCATGTGGCTCCAAATACCCCAAAACTAAAAGGGTGTGTTAAAGGAAAACCCCCAAAAGACCATCCTAGACTCCCTTAAATTGGGGGTTATGCCACTCCATCAAAATTTTGATAGTCCTTAGTGAACCATCAATGCACCATCCATCTCCCGATAGCATGACACTAGGAATCTAGTAATAGGGGATGTCTTAAAACACCACTTCCCAACCATAATGTTTCTAGTGGCTATTGCATCAAAATATCAAACATGGTTATATATATTTCATGATAATATATCTCTCTTAGGTCCTCTATACATATTCCAATTTTCGATATAATTAAATGTTTTTCAATTAATGATTTCATTTTATGCAAATTTTTCATAGTTTTAACATTTTAATTGTATAATTATTGGTAATATACTATATATTTGGTAATATTGGTTTTATAACAACATTTTAGTGTTAATATATTAATTTGATTATCCTTTTAAATTTTAGTTTTATTCTGGAAATATAAAAAATATCATTTATTTTCTTTTAGGAAGTACACAACATTGATTTGGTGAGAATGAAACCATATCATGATTATTATGTGATTTTAAATTTTTTTAAATACTTATAGAACTATGGTGTAATGGGATTGTGGAAATGGACATGGTGGATGCACTAGATGAAGGATGAAACATATGGGAAAACTATATTACAGTTATACATTTTATGCAGTTATTTTGTGAACTATATCATGGTTTATAAGTATGGAATGTATTGAATATCATAAGAAACCATGAGGATATACCATGATATAAATATAAACGATCATGGTGGATAGATTTTAGTTTGAAGAAAACCATGATATGGTTAGAATACTGTTACATCATGATTTAATGATATATTGAGACATGAGAAATAAACCACACAAAAAGATTTAGGATATTATGATATAGTTGGTGGAGATTTGATATTTTAGATAATGATATATGAAAATCATGTCATAAAAATAACCATCATATCATGGTTTTAAAGGAATATGATGAAAAATGTACAAAGGTTAACCAATCATGATGAGTCAATTCAAGATGACACTACTACACTAATGGCCATTAGCGACCGCCAAAAGCGGTCTCTAAAGGCCTATTGAGACTGCCTAGCGACCGCTTTTGGCGTGCGCTGTTGCTTCGTCGGTAAAGAGCAATAGCGACTGCCAATGGCGGTTGCTAA
The DNA here is from genome assembly GCA_963277665.1 of Viscum album. Lineage (NCBI taxonomy): Eukaryota > Viridiplantae > Streptophyta > Magnoliopsida > Santalales > Viscaceae > Viscum > Viscum album. The sequence goes on along the minus strand of OY728155.1, from coordinate 946,061,975 downwards.
TGCCTCTATCTAAATACAGCATTTTTTTGCGCTGTATGGAACCAGTGGAGACGGTAGTGGCGATGAGGGATGGTGAAGCTTCACCTGCCGGTCATGGTGGATCTACGACGGCCGGATGTATGTGAGGTATGTTGATGGGGCATGTGGACGGTGGTCCATTGATGTGGGGGGTGACGGGGGTCACCTACGACGGGGAAGAGGGAAGAGGGGGCCGACAAAGGTATTGGAAGGGGTGACCGACTGTGGCGGCGCGCAGCGGAGAGGTGGCCTGAAATTGCAGCGGCAAGAATGGAAGTGGGGAATGACAGGGAGGGAAAAATCCCGCGTTTTTTAGATGGGATTAGCGACCGCCATTGGCGGTCTCTAATGGTCTTAATAGCGATTGCCAATGGAGGTCACCCGTGTGCAGGGGCGCAGATACTCAAATTTCTAGTAGTGTGATTTAAATGCTAAAAAATATTCATTATGGTTAATTATTTACATACATAAAATTTAGTGATCATTGTAGAAGTTTTGGGGTTATTAAAGGCCAATTAGATAAATTTTAGGAAACCACCATGAGAGCTTAAAATCCACCACACCACATCCCCCCATTTTCTTATCATTTAGTTTGATTTTGAGGATACATCCCAGCCAAATTTTTTTTCTAACATTTTTTGGTTCACTAAATTTTAGTGGATTTAAAATATTTTATATCCACATAAAGTATAGAAACTACTAGATTATTTAAAGGATATATTTGGTACACTACATTCATGTTTTAAGGAAATATTTGATGGGATTACACTACATGTTAAGGAATATAATATATATAAAGATATAAGAGATAAAATTATGGATAAAACTTGATACAATTTTCATGCCATAGCTTGAAAATAGAGATACATAAACATAAAGAGGAAGGGACATCATTTAGAGGTTCCAAGATCTTAAAGATAGTGGTTAGTAATTAGAATAAGATTTTTTATTTCTCACTTAATGTTCTAACATAGATAAATTAATTGGTTTATATGAAAAAATGGAAGGGTAATAATATTTTTATTTTTATTTATAATGAATTATAATTTAATGGTTTATCTATCCTATTTTTAATGATGGGTTTGTTGGGTTTATATATTCAATAATTCTTCTAAATATATGCTTCTTTTAATTAATATGAACATTATTTATTGATCGATGAATATTCATTTAATAAATGAAAAAATTATATAGATTTATTATTAAACATGGAAATATTTTGAGTAATATATTTTTAAACTTGGTTTTGGATCACCCAAATATAAAATGAATCAAATTACATTATTATTATAAAATAAGAGTTTATTAATTAGATAAAAAATGATAAGACCTTGTTTATTTAGATCCAATTCTAATAATGATTTTTTTAATTAAATATATTATAAGCTCCATTAATTTAGAATTATAGATTTATAAATTCTTAGTTTATTTTTATTATTATATAATATTAAATTAATTTTAATCTCATTCATTCACAGAGAAATTTTTTACTTTTGAATTAATGTTTCAATCTAGGGATCATATTGTCTTTGTGGATTCAACCTCAAATTTCCCACATGCAAAAATTTTGTAGTTAGTGATTAGAAAGAGATTTTATAAATTTTAAAAATTTATTCCCACATAAAATTAACCATTCTTTGTTTTCAAAAAAGTTTCCACCATTATCAAGACTTATGAACGTAGAAGAATCATATGTTTGGTAGATTGGGATAATTTAATAAAACCACTAACCTTTTTAGGTTTAAAATTCAATGGGAATTTGAATTTTTTATTCTTTTGTGGGGTTTATTTTTAGAATCACGATTCAAAGTGGAATTTATAGAGTTGGGACCTCTTAGTAAGATGTTTTGAGATATATATTGAGTCATAAGAGGTATAAATCGTCATTGGTTGAGTCAAAGAAAGGTCCTGAGGCCATGATGAAATTTTGTAACTATAACAGGTTTATGCCACAACCCATTGGTCATACTATGACTTCCTACAATTAACTGGTCTGATGTTCTTCTGTAGTAGTACTTGTACCCAAAAATTTTGGGGGTTTCCCCCATTTTACGTATTTTCTTGAAAACACTTAAGGGAAAAGAAAAAGAAGAATCTCGTACCTCAAGAATAAGAACCAGGTTCTTAAAAAATTCCCCCTTAAATCAATTCGTCCCCGAATTTCCCTTCCAAGGGCGGTGAAGATAAAACTAAGAACAACTCAGGAAACTAAGCACGTACGTCAGTCTCCCACTCCCAGGTTTCATCCTGCACTCGACCATGCTGCCATAAAACCCATATGAGAGGAACTGACCGGCCTCAGAGAACCTTCGTGCTCCTATAAATAATACGAATTAGATGCTCCTCAAAGGATGCATCTACCTGAAGTTAAACCTCCTCGGGCTGAAAAACATGAGATGAGTCTGAGTGATAATGGCGCAGCTAAGATATGTAGAAGACATTGTGCATGGCCCAGTACCTCTATGGTAACTGCAACTGATAGACAACCGGCCCAACTCTCTCCAGAATATCAAATTTCCCCACATACCTTGGTGAAAGTTTATCCTGTCTCCTGATCCACCTGTCTCCCAACCCCGGTGAAACACACAAGAAAACCTGATACCCGACCATGAACTCCAAGGGTCATCTGCTGCAATCAACATAAGATTTCTCACAATAATTTGCAGTATTCATCCTCTTCTGAATCAACTCGACCTGCTCTGAAGTCTCCTGCACGAGTCGTGGTCCCAATAAAGTTGCCTCACCTACCTCCAACCAGCACAAGGTTGATCGGCATGGCCTACCATATAATGCCTCATAAGGTTCCATATCAATAGTTTCTTGAAAACTATTATTGTAGGAAAATTAAACCAGGGGTATGTGCTTCTCCAAAGATCCCCCAATGTCTAGAACGCACGCACACAACATGTACTCAAGAACCTGTATCGCACGCTCTGACTAGACATCAGTCTGAGGGTGGTAAGCTATGCTCAGAAGCATCAGTGTACCCAGTTTCCTCTGAAAACTCTACTATAAACGAGATGTAAAATGGGTATCCCTATCTGACACGATAGAACAGGGGACCCCATGAAGGCGTACAACCTCTCAGATATGCAAATTCCTGAGATCGTCAACACCGAAGGTCTCCTTGATCGACAAAAAGTGGGATACATTAGTACGTATGTCCATAACAACCCACACAACATCATTGCCTTTAGGTGACCGTGAAAAACCTGTCACGAAGTCCATCGCGACATAATTCCATTTCCACTCCTGAATGGGTATCTATTGTAATATTCTGACTAGTCTCTGATGCTCTGCCTTCACCTACGGATAGGTGGAACATCTCGGAACAAAACCAGCTACCTCTCTTTTCATACCTAGCCACCATTACTGACATCTCAGGTCACGGTACATTTTGGTAACTCCAGGATGCACTTCCCAAGCTGAAACATGAAATTCCCACATCAACTCCTCATGTATATCCCCTGGAACCCACACTCGTCCATGGATACACAGTACATCATCATCACCTATCATCCAAACAGAAAGAGGGTCCTCAATTGCCACAGAATCCCGTAGAACTAGGCCTTCTGAATCAGATAGATGTCTCATCCTTACTCTATCCTAGATTGTAGAAGTCACAACTATGGATGAAAGATAGGTTTACCCCTGACTGTCGTGCACCTCCAAATGAATCTCAGAGAACAAATCAATAAGCTGCCTCTCACCACTGGCCTCCTGCACTGCCTGTATCTGAGTCCTCATGTTTAGTGCATCAGCCACTGCGTTACCCTTACTAGGTGTACAAGAAAGCTCAAAGTCGAAGGACTGATGGTATTCAACCCACCTTAACTGTATCAAATTCAGGTCACGTTGGGTAAAGATATATTTAAGAATTTTGTGGTCCATAAACACCACATAGTGCTCTCACAAGAGATAATGTCTCCAACAACGTAACACATGAACAACTGCGGCCAACTCGAGATCATGCATCAGGTAATTCCTCTCATGTGGCATCAACTGCCGAGACCTGTACACAACTACTCGATCACCCTACATCAACACTGCTCCCGTCCTAATCCTTGATGCATCACAGTAAACTGTATTTCTCTTCCCTTTCTCTAGAAGTATCAGGACTGCTGCTGATTTCGACCTTCCCTTCAGCTCTGGAAAGGCTATCTCGAAAGATTCTGACCAAATGAACTTCACACCCTTCTTTGTCAAACCTGTCAATGGTGCTGCTAAGCAGGAGATGTCCTGTATAAATCTCCTGTAGTAACTAGCCATCCCCAAGAAACTTCGTATTTCAAAAAAATTATAAGGTTGCTCGAAAGAAACTACTGCTGTCACTTTCTCTAGGTCTACCAAAACTCCTTCATTTGAGATGATATTACCCAGGAAGTGAATCTGGTCCATCCAAAAGTGGCACTTCGAGAGCTTATCATATAGCTGATTCTCTTTCAGTGTACTCAAAATGATATCAAGATGGGTGGCATGGTCATGCCGAGTGTGAGAGTACACAAATATATCGTCCATGAGGACTATCAAAAAAGAATCTAGATAAGGGTGGAACACACGTTTCATCAGGGCCATGAAAATTTCTAGCGCGTTCGTGAGTCCGAATGGCATGACCAAGTACTCGTATAGACCATATCTGCTCCGAAAGGCTGTAAGAGGTATGTATGATGGTCTAACGTGCACTTGATGATATTTGGATCTCAATTCAATCTTTGAGACCACTCGTGCTCCTCGAAGTTGATCAAAAAGATCATCAATCCTTGGAAATGGATATCAGTTCTTGACAGTTAACTGGTTCAGCTTTCGATAATCCACACAGAGTCTGAGGGCACCGTCCACATTCTTCGCAAAAAGGACAGGCGAACCCCAAGGAGAAGTACTGGGTCAGATGAAACCCTTTGCTTGTAACTCCTCTAACTACCTCTTGAGCTCTTGTAGCTCTGGTGTAGACATCCTATAAGGAGGAATGGACACTGGTGTTGCTCCTGACACTAGATCAATAGAGGAATCCACCTATTTCTCGGGAGGTAGTCCTAAAAATTTGTCCAGGTAGACATCCCTGAAATGATCAACCACTAGAGGGAAATCTTTTTGACAAGTTCCCTGGTCATCCATATGTAGACTCACAATCTGGGCTGTCACTCCACCTTTCCCACGATGCTTGGGTCCATCTCGACTCGCCTAGACATCCCATTCACCCTTGTATAGAAACTATCTTCCCTCTGGTGACATGAAACTCACCCTGCGATGATAGAAATCTAAAAAGTCACAAAAGGGTACCAACCAATCCATCCCAAGAATTAAATCATAGCTCGTCATATCGAGGACATAGAGGTCACATAGAAAGTGACACCCAATAACCTCTAAGGGTCACTCCTTGCACTGATGGACACTTGCTGTTGTAGTTATTAATGGAGTGTCTAGCATCATAATATCAGAAGAAGAAGAAACACAGAGCCCAAGGCTCTTTAGAACGAAAACAGATATAAAGCTATGTGTAGCACTAGTATTGAAAAGTACTGATGATAAAACAGAAGCAACTAGAATAGTACCTCTATTAGTGGAAGGTCCGAGATCCTTCTCATGTTGGGTCTGTTGCACTACATATGCCTGCCCAATGCCGCGACCCTGCGACACAGCCTGGATACCCTGAGCTGACTCGCCCTGCTATCTATGAGATCCTGGTGTCTGGATACCATGGCCAAGACCACCACCTTGTCCTGAACATTCTGACGTATTCCAATTCCCTGACTGGTAAGAAGCTGATAGCCCTGCTCCCACATGCAGAGTCTGCACAGAACCCCTCTCACTAGCCACTGGTAGAAACTCCTTGCAAAAATGCTGCAAATGACCCATCCTGTCTCCAGATCGACACTCCACTAGGTCACGTGGATCCTGCGGTCTCTTGTGCCCCTCTTTACCACACTGGTATCACATGAACTAACCACCTGAAGAATTCCTCTGTCTAGTACTCCCACCGTGAGTGAAATCCATCCACCTCTTCCTCTTACCAGTAGAAATATTACCAGAAACTAGTGCCGAACCTCCCTGCCCTGCACCACTAGCTTCCCGCAGGTTCCCCTCAGTAATCAGTGCTTGGTTCACAATAGCATGCACTGTAGGAAACCTGAAAAAATTCACCAGCGCTCTAATGTCATATCAAAGACCATCATCAAAGAGTCTATCCCTCAACGTCTTGTCACCCACCAAAATAGGTGAAAAACACTGTATCTCGGTGAAGTGGGCAGAATAGTCCATCACTAACTTGGCGCCCTATTGCAGATTCATAAACTCTCGAGCTCGATCTGCCCTTAGCATCTCTAAATAGAGAAATTCAGAGAAGACTACCTGAAAATCTTCCCACGCCTTGTCTCTGTGATGCTCAGTTTGGGTGGAAACATCCCACCATATCTTGGTGGAATCACACAACATATATGCAGCGAGGTTGACCCTCCTCCCAGGAGGCATCTCTAGATGCTCAAAAATTGTCTTCATAGAACCCAGCCAAGACTCCACCGCTGGTGGTCTGCCATCCCATAAAAACGTAGGCGGATGATGTTGCTGGAATATATTTGTCAGCTTTCCCATAGATTTGGCAGCCGGCGGTGCTCCCTGGATGGTATGCATAAACCGCAAGAAGCCTTCATATAACTAGACATCAGCGCCTGTGTCTGGTATAACGGCTGGCGCCACATCCGGCTATGCTGGAGGATCCATCGGTAGCCCATGGCCTACTATCTCTGGAGTATAATCGTTGCCACTCTCTTGGCAAAGAACTCGTGGTTGTCTCAACGACATGACTCTACAAGGTCAAACACTCGCCTTAGATTATGATCATCAGGGACTAAGAACTAAAAATATAAGAAGGGAACAGGGAACATAAAACATTCAAGTTTTACAAAACAAGACTACACGATGTGTATAATACCTACATGGAATGTTCCCTTAAGTCTTTCACATGGGTGTGTACTTCTTCCAGAACTGGTCATGTGACACCCCAAACACACGACGTGTTGTCCACACACATGACGTGTACTTGAATTTTGTTCCCTTGCCCGAGTCCTTCTACATGGCTAAGCCACACGGATCTCCTTAGAACTAGACTACACGGAGTGTATAAGTCCTTCACAGCATGTACAAGATGAGATTCACCGACCCGTGTTGTTCGTGACATGACCTATTACACAACTCATACTACACGACATGTTCCAGATAGACATGGCGTGTACAGCTTAGATTCCAACTTCCCATGTTGTTAGTGACACGACCGACTACTAGGCTGACACTACACGGCATGTTAGACCCACACACAGCGTGTACACCACCCTATTTCCCCAGCCATATGACCAAGTCCACACGTCCTCTCACCGATCAAGACTACATGACATGTCCCACAGGTACATGACGTGTACTAGAAAATAAAACACCGACCTGTGTTGTTAGTTACTTGACTAGATTCCCAGGTTAAACTACACAGCGTGTTCATCATTGACACAGTGTGTTTAAGATTATATTTCTCTACCTTTGTTCGTTAGTTACACGGCGGACACAGGGTCAACACAACATGGTGTGTACAATTAATACACAACGTGTGCCCTTAAAGTTCCACTATCCCGTGTTTTTTCCCACACAGGCTATGACACGGGTAGCAACCACACGACATCTACTGAAGGTACACGGTGTGTACTTTAATTTTTTTCATTTCATCCTAAACAGAAGAGTACATGGAATGTAGTCAAAACTACACGACGTGTATTCTGGGTTTTTTCAGACCGTAAGCCTTATAAACCTCTCTGGAGCCCGAAAAAACATTGAAACAAACTACTAAGTGCCAAATTCGGATCCGTGAGGGACCATACTCCCCGCGAATCAATTCTTGGAATTTTATACATGTTATAATAAAGCAAAAAAGTCAATGATCCATGAAATTCCGATCAATGAGGGACCATACTTCTCAAGAACCAAAGTTTGGCATTCATAACAATACCCTATCAAATAACAAGTATTTTAAGAAGACATCCATCACAACATCATGCATTTTTCTAGCACAACATCTATCACAACAACATGCAATTTATAATGCACCTACATAAAATGGAAACTATACATTGAATTTGATTCTAACATGTGCCAAAATTATGCGTGTGATGGAATACCCTCATCTCATTGGGTTGCAACTATATAGAACCCAAGTATAAAAATATAATAGCATACCACAAGTGTGTCACCCAAAGGTGAAAATCAAATCAAATATAAAATTCCAAAATCAGAAAAATTGCAACATGAGTTGAATTGGATCTTACTTATACACGGGTTAGCTACTCCCGAGAACAAGTTATTACCAAATACCAATTACGTTCTATCCCAGGCTATAGGATCCAAACAGTAAAAAGAAAAGAAACCCTCTGAAACCACTTTGTAACGTCCCGGATCAGTGTTCCACACAATGGGTGCCCCGAACCCGGTTGGTCACATGACCTCAAGCACATTTACCAAAACGCCAGAGGCTGCTGACTAGCAGCGAGGGCCTAGGTCTGATAGTGGGGAAATTATGTCCTCATTTGTCAAAGTGTAGCGCAGCAGAAAAATATAAACATACCAAAAGCGGAAGCATTAAAAAATACCCAACTGAAATGGATAACAGTATAGAAGTAAAAGATGACAACATTCATATATATATGATGATGCAATATTTCCCTAAGTCTAGGAAAGAATCCCAAACAGAATACACTACAATATAGAATAATACAGTACAAGGTACAAGTATAACAAAGCAAACTAAAATAGTGCATCAGGAACTCAGCAACATTACGAGCCTATGATTGGTCCCATGCTCTCCCACTCCTCTACAACAATCGAGTACCTGTATAGGGACTCTTTCCCTTATCAACACCTGCAAAAATAAAATCTGTTTGGGCCCAATACATGACCCAAACAGGGTGTGAGAAATAAATCCTTGCAAGCAACCACCAAAGGCCCGTGCCCAACTATCAGTGAAAATGTTCAATAGTAGTGCGCAAAAATAAAATGCAGTAAACTAGGAATTACTCAAAAGTAACAATCTCTACCAATTACGTTGCCATTTTATTAATTATTTATCAATTCCAAGCTTGTGCTTTAGCTTGGAAGATACAACATAATAAATCACCACAGTGAATATACAAAGTAAACGTTGTCCGCAGACATGCAAATCCTTACAATCAGGTAATCAAAATCGAAACCCATAGGTGGCGGCCCACATGCATAACATATATTTCCCTTAGGTGTACAAGGTGTTGCCCACAAGCATAGAAGTTACTGCCCACATGCATGAGAAAAGTTTCCCGTAACGAAACACTGCCCTCAGGCTAAGTAAGTAACCGGGCCAAGCCCAATACATATGCAAGCAATCCATATATAGTTTCTCTCAAGAAAACTCAAAGCATGCTATAATCACCGCATAACCATAGAGATCCTGGAAAAATGACTAAACAAGGGAAACCGCCCATGGGGTGTCCCTGGATCCAAGAAACGATCCCAAACAATATTTTATATTTATCATTAGATTATCTATGCTATTTTACATATCTTATCAGCTAAGGCCTCAGACATATGACACCACAATCATGGGCACGTAGCATAACAGTTCACAAAAACAACTCAACAGTTAGAAATAAACACCAGACCACCTACCTTGATCTTATCTGATCGATATACGTGAACGACACCTCCCGAAACAACTGATAATGACATAGATCTGGGAAGAACGACAACTCATTCAAAGAAAAATAACTTCCCCTCAGGAAATAATTGGAAAGAAAAACACAAGGAGAGGGAAGAGTTTACCTGTGTGGTCCAAACATGATCGTCGATGAAGGAGTCAGAGTCCCGGTGTTCAATCGGGGACTTTTCCAAGGTTATTCCATCTCTCCCGCGACTTCCTGATGTTATAAGATTTCTCTGTTGAAAGAGGAGGCTACTTCCGATTTATAACAAAAAAACACGACTACACATCATGTCCTCTCAAGTGCACAACGTGTACTTTCCATTTTTTAACTACTCCACTGGCGGATACTTTTCACTGCCACACTATTCATCTGTCGACTTGATTACATGGAGTGTATTTCTGAGTACACGGTGTGTACTATCGCTCCACTGGCGGCTACTCCCACCACCTTACTATTCACCTACCGACTGATTACACGACGTGCACATACCATGTACATGACGTGTAGTCAGTTTTTACACCCTTAATCATCGAAATGCCTACACGCCCTGTATACTCATCCTACATGGAAAAGTACACGGTGTGTACCCCCAAATTTTGGGGTTTTCCACCATTTTAATTATTTTCTCAAAAACACTTAAGGAAAGAGGAAAAGAATAAACCCATACCTCAAGAATAATAACCGGGTTCTTACAGTTAACCAATTTTAAAAAATAGTGATAGAACCATAATTTCAAGTTCATACCCCTTGGATTATTTTTTGAACAAGCTATGTAGGGGAGAAAAATTTGGTAGGTCCTTCCCCATTATCTACCTCTCTTATTTACCCCATGATCTTGGGTTGTTTCTTATCAATTCTTATTTAAATTTTAGGTATGATTCTCCCCTTTCCTTATTTTCTCATTTTCCTTCATTTATCTTTTGATATCAGTTGTCTTGGATAGGTATTTGACCAACTGTTATACCAATACCATTTGTGTTTCATAGGGATTTGAGATATTATTACACAAGATCATGGTAGAATCATCTAGTTATGATGGGTATTTCTCTCAACATAGCTAAAGTGCATCTTGAGATAATGTATACACAAAAATACTATCCATTTTACTTGAGGTACATCACCCAATAGAGGTTTTGTTAGGTTTTTAGTGAAATTGGATGAAATTAGATTTGGAATAGGGTAATCTAATTTGGGATTTTATATTTCTTATGTTCAAGTGTGTGTTAGGAGTAGACCACACCCTATTGCTCAACATTTTGGTGTGTAGATATTACCAAATTAGATTTTAGGAAATTTTATCTATTTAATGAAAATTAAAAAATTAATTATTAATTTTTATAATTAATTAAATTGGACATTTTACTTTGATATATGGCCTTGTGACGATAGGTGTTGTCCAGTTGGGCTTGTACATGCACGTATAATAGTTATCGAGTTGTGATCGGAGGGAATAATTTTGTGAATGAGGTAAGTAGTCCATTGATCATACCTCTTTAATCTATTAATTTAATTAAGTATCATGTGATATGAAATATTTTAATAGATGGATATTATAAACCTTTTTAAAATAAATTTTCTTTAAAATAAATGGTTATTAATGAAATGTGAAAAGTGTCAAAGTCCATGGAGGACCCTTGAACACTAATTCATGCCTAGGTCATCAATGGATGAATCCATGATTATAAATTTATTACATAACATGTATACACCCTTAGGAGTGTAAATTAAATGAAAATAAATTTAATGAACAGAGAAACCTATAGTATTGGTGTTGTTGATTCCTCCCTATAGAAGAGTGCATTGTTTGGAAATAGATAGATCGAGTAGGCCTTGTGAGGACCTTATGATGCCTTAAATACTTAAACTTAGTTTAAATTAGTATAGGTTGAGTTATAAACCCACATTAATATAGTATAACCAAGTGAGTGTTTCATAAGTAGATATTGGATGGGTCAGGTGTATGAGGACTGACTCCATAAGACTTTGGGAAGTGTTTTGGTAATTGTTTCATATCTCTAGAGTGTTGTCATTATGAATTTCAATAGGATGATAATGATACCTTGACCTGAATATGATAATTTTTAGCGGTATTGTAGATACCCATATCTTGACGTACATGGACATTACATTACTTTTGTGGAATACTTAGTACATAACAAAAATAGACACACAAGGACCATAATAGTTTTGTGTCTTTGGAAACTCAGAATATACTCTTCTAATCATGGTGAAAGATCTTAAACATCTCCCATAAAGATCTTACCCTTTTTTTCTTACCTAAAACCTTTCTTTATATCCTGGGGAAATGAAAATATAAAAGGGGTGAGCTCAAATTCCCAGTAATGGTAAACATAGAGAACATAAAACACTCCATAAACATCTGAATGAAAAAACTTGAACATAAAATCTAAACAGCAAAATCTTGAGCAAAGACAAGAATCTTGGAAGTACGTAAGGAATATATCATAAGGGAACATCCATCATGATAAAATAGAATGGGAATAAAACATGTAATTGTGGCAACCATTAAGCACATGATATTATTTCCATAGTAGCCAAAGCATTGCTGCCAAGACCATCTTAGTGGACAAAGTCCCTTTCTGAATCGAGTTCACTCCTCGTTCCAGTCCTGTAACACTAAACCAGATTAACTTACCATTCCAGCCATTTCTATCTCATGAGATATAAATCTTTACCCAATGCATTGGAGGGAGATATAGGTCCCACCCATCTCATAATGAAATCATTCTTTCATGTGCCACAAAATCATAAATCATACATCATAGCATAACCCATGTAATAGAATGGGATTCTTAAACATCATGTCATCATAACATAATCCATATAAAAAAATGGATATCATTTCATCATAAGAAAAATAAAACCAGGTAAATAATGGAGATATTATACTTGAAACATAATAATGTCATCTTAGACGGAAACCAGTTTTGATAAAACACTTGAATTAAATTCTTGAGGAAAATATCATTCTTCTCCAAAATAATTTTCTTTTCACAAAATGCCATGAAATTTTAAATGAAAAGGATTTTGTTTAAAATAATCATGCAATCTTTTAGAGTTATCTTCATGAAAATAAGTCTTTATAAAACCGTATAAATCATTTAATTCCGTATAAAAAACATTCTTCTTGTACTTTTGGCGGAAAAGTCAAAATGTACCTCGTAACGTAAAAAAAAGAAATATTACTTACATACCATGTAGTAAAAGTAAAAAATGGGTAAAAAAGGACTTTAAACATACATGGATACACTTTTATAAAACATGGACATGGATGATAGAAATAACCCCAGTAAATACTTACGAATAAGCAATCTCGGATAACAATGAGATTTGCAAAATTATCCCTTACCATAGGTCCGATATGCTTAATACGTTTCCGAACCTCCTGTATAATGATTTAAATAATGTCATTGACTTATTATGGAATCATATTCATTGTTATGATATCATATATATTTTAATTATGACTTTATATTACCCGTTCTTTTATAAATTCGGTGTAAAAGCAGCGACTTGGGTAAAATCGTTTCATTTATTGTACGTGTTTCGACTTGTTGTTCTTAATATTATTACTTATATCCTGATTTACTTAAATTAAAGAATGTAAAAAATGATTTATATATAATATATATATTCTTCATATAAATATATATATTATAGATCGATAAATGGAATGAAATACACCGTTCATGGAGACGGTAGGCCGTACGTACGCATGAACGCTGTTTTCGTTTCCTTATCAAATTGAATGGAATTAAGTAGATGAAATAAATATATATATACATAAATCCAGTATCATTATTATGTCATATATTTCATTATTATTCATTATATATACTTTATAATCATTCATTAATGGTAAACATGGAGAATTAATCTCATCGTGTCGTGGAGACGGTAGTCCGTACGTTCGCACGAGCGATGATACCATTCCCATGATTGTGGAATTGTATTGGAGTGTATGTATACTATTTCAGAATCAATATCACTTTAAAATAATCATATATAGTTATTATTTACACCATTATAACCATCCAAGTAAGGTGGTGGTGGAAAATAGATTTCACCACGGCGTGGAGACGATATTCCGTACATACGTATGCGCGGTGATTTCATTTTTAGTAGGATGGATAAATGGTGAAATAGGGTTGTTTCATAATTATAATAACATATCAGTATATTATTTATAATCATGTTATTACTTCATAATGAAACAACTAAATAAGAATAATTGGAAGAAGAAATAAAGTTGAAAGAATCGGTAACAGACATTACCTCTTCTTTGAAGCGCCTCTTTGAGACCTCCTCTTAGGGAACTAAAATTGGTCTTTGAAGAAGACCAGGAACTATAGGATGTTTCTAGTGAAGTGGAGAAGAGAATTTGGCAGGGTTTGGCCGAGATATAAGGCTCAAAGTGGTGTGAGGAAGAGAGGGAGGAGGTTCCCTTTTATAAGGGAGGAGAGGGGAACCTTTGGAAAAACTAAAAATATTATTTTATTATAAAGTCATATTCTGTTTTTAATAGCTCCAAATTAATTTATTTCAAATATAAGGTGGGGATGGGTCTAAATCCTCTCATACGATAGAATTTAGACAAGTTTAGGTCATTATATTAACCTTATCTTTTAGTTTTAACTCTTAGTTAATTAGATTGACATTTACCATGTCACTTTGTATTTTTATATTATATATTTAATAAACATTACATATACATCCAAGCGACCCCCAATTGGTCCATTAATGATACAAATATCATGATATAAGTATCTTGGCTGAACCTTAGGTTTTTAGGAATATAATAACAATTAATAATATAATATTTGTTTTAAAAACTATTTATGTCAATTTTGAAACTATTTGGTAATTGATTTTTCTGAAAATCACAACAGAATTATTAGTTAGAGAAAAGTTAATTAAATCAATACGAACATGTCATATTAACATAGAAAATTATTTTAATTCATAAAAATTCTCAAATTACATTTATTTGGGTATTTATAACATCAATTATGTCAATATTTCATTAATAAGATAATTACTGCATCATCATTGTGTCATAAATAAATTAAATTATTTTAAGTCTAAAAATTACAAATAAAATACCATTATGTAGGAAATATTTTTATATTTCTAATTAATACATATAGTCGAATTTATCTTATGTATAACCCTATATTAAAATGATTTAGTTATTAAACTTTGATTTTAACTAATTTAACCCTTCTTTAAATAAATTAATAATAAATGTCTTAATCTAATCCAAGTGGGCCTAAATGGTCATATTTTATTCCTAAGGTTGTTTTTGGTCTAATTAAACTTATCCAATAGAATTAGGACATGTGTTAGGGTAATAATAATAACATTTTTACCCTTAATTACCCTATTTACTTTTAACCGTGGTAAAAAAAAGTAAAAAGTTACTATTCACCAAAAATTATTTTCATCTCATTGAACCACATTTTAGTTCTTGATATTAACTGTGTCTCTAGGATTTTCAAAATTCCAGTCACAGAAGCGGTAAAATTATGTTTTATGTGAATTTGGAAATTCTCCTAGGAGGTGGGTAAAAGACGGAGAAAAGTTCAATAAAATTTTTATATATCTAAAATTATTATAAAATGACTCCAATGAATTGCATTGAACTTATATAGGTATTATGTATCAATTTTGACCTAAAATAAATTTAAATAAAATAAATAATTATTTAAATAAAAAGTCGGTTTTTAAATAGTAACCCAGTGTTTTCACTATTCATCAAAAATTGAAAGTTTTCAGAAAAATACCAAAATTTCACCCTAGGATAATTTCGATATTCCGAATCCAAAAATGAATTCCATTTTGAAAGATGAAATTTACAAAATGTAAAAAAGTGGTTATTACTATTCATAACTAAAAGTTTTAATAATATTTTAATAGCATATTGTTGTTTAGTGAAACTCAGTATCGCGTACGATGCGAGCTATCGAGGAATGCCACGATTGCGTGTAAAGAAAGCCAAGATAGTGTTGTGTGTATTGAAAGATTCATTTGATGATTTATATAACATAAAAACAAAATATTTCTCATAAAAGTCTCGGGTGTTACATTCTACCCCCCTTAAAATGAATTTCGCCCTCGAAGTTCGTCACTTTGTAACAAACAGATGAGGATACATCTCCCTCATAATATCTTCAAGATCTCATGTATCTTCTTCTGTTTAGTGGTTCCTCCATAAAACTTTCACCAAGCGAGTGGTCTTGTTCCTTAGGACTTTTTCGCTACGATCCAGAATCTCTATCAGCTATTCTTCATAAGAAAGATCTTGCTCCAGCAGTACAAATTCTGAGTTGAGTACATGTGAAGGACCAGGTATGTACTTTCTCAGGAGAGATACATGGAATAAATCGTGAAATTGAGAGAGATTCGGTGGAAGCGCCAATCAGTAAGCTACCTTCCCAACATGATCCAGAATTTCAAAAGGACCGATATATCTAGGGCTCAACTTTTCCTTCTTTCCAAATCTCATGACCCTCTTCCAGGGAGATATTCGTAAGAACACTTTATCACCCACTTCAAACTCTAGGTATTTTCTTCAGTTGTCGGCATAACTTTTTTGTCAACTCTGAGCTTCTATAATGTGTTGTTGAATAGATCTGACCTTTTCTGCCATCTCATCAACAAGATCGGGTCCTAATAGCTTTCTTTCCCCAACTTCATCTCAGCAAGTTGGAGTCCTACATTTCTTTCCATAGAGAGATTCATAAGAAGCCATCTGAATACTGGAGTGAAAGCTATTATTATAAGAAAATTCTACCAAAGGTAGGTGTTGATCCCAACCACCTTTTAAATCCATAGAGCAAGCTCTCAACATATCTTCTAGAGTTTGAATTGTCCTCTCAGACTGACCGTTTGTCTGAGGATGATAAGAAGTGCTGAAACTGAACTCTGTATCCAGACGATGCTGAAGACTTCGCCAAAACATAGAGGTAAATCTCGGATCCCGATCAGATATAATAGAAAGTGGTACTCCATGCAATCTTACCACTTCTTTTACATATATCCGGGCAAGCTGATCTAGAGAGAAATCTTCTCTAATAGCAATGAAGTGTGCAGACTTTGTAAGACGGTCAACTATGACCCAGATAGCATTATTTCCTTTGGATATTTTAGGAAGTCCGGTGACAAAGTCCATAGTGATGTTTTCCCATTTCCATTTGGGTATGGGTAATGGTTGTAACATACCCTTAGACTTTTGTATCTTAGCTTTAACTTGCTGACAAGCCAAGAATCAAGAGACATATTCAGCAACATCTGTTTTCATGCCATCCCACCAAAAGTAATCTTTCAGGTCCCTATACATATTCATGCTTCCAGGATGAATAGAGAATGAAGAACTATGAGCCTCATCCAGCAGCTCCTTCTTTAATTTTGGTATGAGAGGAACACAAACCCAGTTCCTAAACTTTATTATCCCATCACAATCAAGGTTGAATTCAGGAACATTTCTCACTTTCTTTTGTAACTCGACATCTTCTTTCCGTGCCTCTTGAATATTAACATGTATAGATGGTTGAACATTCATTTGAGAAAGATAATATTTCTCCCCTTCCATTAAAATTTCAAGATCCATCCTTTGTAAATCCATAAATATTGTATCTTTTGTGATCCTCATCATGGATAAGCTATCATTGTCTTGTCGACTTAATGCGTCTGCTACCTTGTTTGCTTTCCCAGGGTGGTAATGGATTGAGCAGCCATAATCCTTAATCAGCTCCAACCATCTTCTTTGACGCATATTCATCTACTTTTGTGTGAAAATATACTTTAAACTTTTATGATCAGTATAAATATCACACCTTTCACCATAAAGGTAATGCCTCCAAATCTTTAATGGAAAGATTACCGCAACTAACTCCAAATCATGAGTTGGGTAATTTTGCTCATGGATTTTCAACTGTCGTGAGGCATAAGCTATCACTATATCATTTTGCATAATAACACACCCCATCCCCTTCTTGGATGCATCACTCTAGATCACAAACCTTTCTCCACTACAAGGAAGTGTGAGTACAGGTGCACTGGATAACCTTCTTTTCAACTCCTTGAAATTCTCTTCACATTCCTCCGTCCACATGAACTTAACTCCTTTTTGAGTCAACCGGGTGAGTGGATTAGATAATCGTGAAAAATATTTCACAAAACTTCGATAATATCCAGCCAAACCAAGAAAACTTTAGATCTCGGTTACTGTTCTTGTTCTCAACCATCTTTTGATAACCTCTGTTTTTGCTGGATCCACAGATATCCCCTCTTTTGAGATTATGTGACCCACAAATGCAACTTTTTGAAGCCAAAATTCACACTTGGTAAATTTTTCATAAATATTCTCCTTTCTCAGGGTCTTCAATATAATTCTCAAGTGATCTTCATGTTCTTCCTTGCTCTTTGAATAGACAAGAATATAGTCTATAAAGACTACCACAAACTTATCAAGATAGTCTCTAAAGAATATATTCATCAGATCCATGAAGAGAGCAGGGGTATTAGTAAGACCAAATGTCATCACTATAAATTCATAGTGTCCATAGCATGTACGGAAATCCTTCTTTGGTATATCCTCACTTTTGACCCTTAATTGATGATACCCTGAACGAAGATCAATCTTGGAAAAGTATTGAGCTCCGCGTAGTTGGTCAAATAAGTCATCAATGCATGGTAGAGGATATTTTTTCTTGATAGTGATCTTGTTAAGTTCTCGATAATCAATGCAGAGTCTCATTGATCCATCTTTCTTCTTAACAAACAGAACAGGTTCTCCCCAAGGTGACGCACTAGGGCGTATGAATCCCTCATCCAGATTCTCTTGGAGTTGCTTCTTCAATTCCTGCAACTCAATTGTGGACATTCTATAAGGTGTCTTTGAAATAGGCAAAGCACCCGGTACGAGTTCTATTGAAAAATCAACATCAGGATTTGGTGGAAGACCCGGTAATTCCTCCGGAAAGACATCATCAAACTCCCGTACAATGGGAATATTCTTAATCATGAGTTTCTCTCCAACCATTTGAGATAAATAACCTTCATTTAGTGGTATCAAGACCCATAAGATGGAAGAAATTTCCACTGGAAGGTTATGTTCATCCTTGCATCAATAGACGATCATAGATTGATCTGGAATATGAAATGTGACTTCCCTTATTTGGAAATTGATATGAGCTCCATATAATGAAATCCAATCCATGCCAAGAATCACATCAAATTCCACTATAGGAAGGATCACAAGATTTTAAGGAAGCACTTTCCCACAAACTTCAATCAGAGAAGAATTATAAACTTTTGATGCGACTGTTGTGCCATTAGGGGTTGTCACAGCTAACTCAACATCTAATTATTGAGTTAATATGGTGATACCCTTAGAAAATTCTTTATAAATAAAAGAGTGGGTGGATAATATCATTTTTACCCTTAATTACCTTATTTACTTTTAACCGTGGTAAATAAAAGTAAAAAGTTACTATTCACCAAAAAATATTTTCATCTCATTGAACCACATTTTAGTCCTTGATATTAACCGTGTATCTCGGATTTTCGAAATACCACTCACAGAAGCGGTAAAATTAAGTTTAATGTGAATTTCCAAATTCTCCTAAGAGATGGGTAAAAGAAGGTGAAAAGTTCAATAAAATTTTTATATAACTAAAATTACTATAAAATTACTCCAATTAATTACATTGAACTCATATAGGAATTATGTATCAATTTTGACCTAAAATAAATTTAAATAAAATAAATAATTATTTAAATAAAAGGTCAGTTTTTAAATAGTAACCCAGTGTTTTCACTATTCATCAAAATTGAAATTTTTCAGAATAATACCAAAAAATCACCCTACGCTAATTTCGATATTCCGAATCCAAACACTAAGTCCATTTTGAAAGATAAAATTTATAAAATTTCAAAAAGTGGGTATTACTATACATAACGGCTAGTTTATATAATATTTTAATAATATATTGTTGTTTAGTGAAGCTCGATATTGTGTACAACACACGCTGTCGTGGAAGGATGCGATTGCGTGTAAAGAAAGCCAAGTCAAGGATAAGTGTACTACAATTTCTTTTTGGTGTATCGTACAACACAAGACATCAATAAAATTAAAAAGAATATTTTTCATAAAATATCGGGGTGTTACATTCTACCCCCCTTAAAATGAATTTCGCCCTCGAAATTCATCAGGGTTATAAATGGTTTACTACTCAAAAGTTTTTTAATAGAATCCCACATTGTAAAAAGGAATACCAAAACCAATCTTTAAAAACTAAAGTATGAAACTTAATGGTTACCCAAATAAACTAATCACTGGGTTTCCACATAGGTGAAAATATGGATATGGAAGAAAAATCTATACATCTTGTTCTGATGGAGAGTGGTAGAAAACATGGCTATGGAAAATCCAGCAATCACAAAGCCATATATTTGTGATGATCTAAGGTACCATCTGATTCATCGGATATAAGGGCACTAGGAAAACATTTTTGTTTTTCAAGATCATTTCCCTAAAGTTGAAGAAATTGGAATTAGAAGAAATACATTCTTGATTTTGGTACAGTCTCACCGTTGGTCGTTCCTTGGAAAATTTCCACTTCATCTCTTAAAGAAATGAAGTTGAATTTTTCATTCGTGAAGTGTTAGCAGATCATGTGATAGAATGATGGGTCATTCCATCTGTCTCAAACAAAAGGTTAGAAAAAGTTATCAAAAATACATAAGTCCATCTATAGTGAGATTAATCATATATGGTTCCTATAATGGACTTATACTTCTTATATAATACTGCTTAATATAATAAAACTAGTTTCTACTAAACATGGACTTCCTGTAGGCCAGTGGTAGGCGATAAAAACCAGTCACACTTCAGTTGTGGGCTCGATTCTTATAGCCTTGTCGGACGCGACGGGTTGTCTCCTGTCTTACAGGTTGTCCTTTTTCTAAAACTACATTATTATAACTTTCCATCAACAATATCGAAAATGTTCTAGCCTTAAACAATACTAACTTATGTCCAACATAATCCATTCCAATATTTAGGCTTATCCAAAGTACTGCTGCTCAATCTCATATTATAGTGAAAACGATTTCCAGAGAGTTTATATAACAAGCTTGTTAATACCATCATTGATCCCCATATATCATAAGATATGTCTTGTTGGTCACATTACAAACATTCGAAGGCCCTAATCATGTATTCTCTTGAAAAATGAATACCCATTGAACCTTAGTGAAAACATGAGTGCTGTCAAAAGTTAACTCTTTCCACATACCAAAATACCAAAATTATGTATACTCAAACCATGATATCTCTTAGTCCTTATAACAATAATGAGATCATGAATACTATCAAACATCTCATTATCTCCTTATCCCTTCATTATGCGCATATCATCTACTTTCAAAAAAAAATTCAACCACTTTTTCATGGTTACCAGTACCATACAATTATTGAAAACCAATATATAGATATTCCAAAATTCCACAATACCATAAATGAGATTTCATGATACTATTTTGAAATCCCATTACATAAACACTTAATCATTACAAAACATCATTTTCATACTCAACATTACAAATAGTGATCGCATGAGACTTCCCTTTATCCTTTTCCTTAAGAGGTTGCTCACGTTTATCATCATTAACCAGTGGATTAGGGAATTTATTAGCATAATGCCCCATTTCCTTGCACTTGAATCATTGAAGTGTTGGTGGTGTGTTCTCTATAGTCTTTTCTTTATTCACATCATTAGAAACCCTTTTTCCATTAATTCGACACTCAACTACTCGATGACCTTCTTTTCCACACTTAAAACATTTTCTAGTCCCTTTAATACAATCTCCACCATGCTTCTTTCCACACATTGAGCATAAAGAAGCATTCATATTCTTTTCACCATTATTCTAAGATTTCTCCTTGAACTCCATCTTTCATTTATTATCAAAAATATGAGATGGATTTGTAACACCAACTTCCATTTCTACCTTGATATCACAACGCAAAATTTCTTCATAGCTACTGAAGTCTCTAATAGTTAATGCCCTTCGAAGAATTGGTTTCAAGACATTGAAGAATTGCTCAACTTTACTTTTAGGTTGGATGATAAAACCCGATTCATACCTTGCAAGTCTTGTAAAATTTGCTTCTTATATACCAACAGATTCATCATCCTTCTGCTTAAGCTCAAGGAACTCATTTTCCATCTTTGTTCGAAGAATACGAGGGAAGTACTTACTGAAAAACAAGTTCTTGAACTCGTCCCATTCCATGGATTCAATTTAATTTTGGGGCCTTGTATTCTTCATTAGAGTCCACCACTGGTCTGCTTCACCTTCTAAACGGTAAACAGCTAGAATGACTTTATCATGCTCAGAACATTGAAGAACTGAAAATATCTTTTCAGTGGTACTGATCCATTGTTCAGCAACAAGTGGATCAGAAGACCCACTGAAAGAAGGTGGACGTTGCCTCATGAAGAACTCAATAGAATATTGTTCCCTCTTCTACTCATTTGGAATTCCAGAATGATTCATAGCTTGTGTAAGTATAGCAATAAGATTTTGCACTCCATCTCCCATAACGTTGGTTTGTTCAGGAGGACAATCATTGCATCGTCCATTACATTGATCAACCCGGTTCCTTCGGGTTCCAGCCATCGTCTAAAACCCAAAAAGAATAGCTTGAGAGGCAAAAATCATGCTAGGAAAACAACATAATAAAGGGGGAGTACCTTTAATATCTAACATATTAGGTTTAATTCTAAGATCGTTAGCACAATTCTAGGACTATAAACTATACGTATACTTAACCTTAGGGACATCCCTAGACATACCTTAGAAATATCTCTAGGGATATCACTAAAGTTTACACATCCTACTTTCCAAAGGTTAACTAAACATTTCCTCTGATACCAAATGTAGAGACCCAGAGCTTGACGTACATGGACATTAAATTACTTTTGCTGAATACTTAGTACATAACAAAAACAGACACACAAGGACTGTAATAGTTTAGTGTCTTTGGAAACTCGTAATATAATCTTCTAATCGTGGTGAAAGATCTTCAACATCTACCATAAAGATCTTCAACTTTTTTTTATTACCTAAAACCTTTCTTTATATCCTGGGGAAAAGAAAACATAAAATGGGTGAGCTCAAATGCCCAGTAAGGGTAAACATATAGAACATAAAACAATCCATAAACATTTGATTGCAAAAACTTGAACATAAAATCTAAACATCAAAATCTTGAGAAAAGACATGAATCTTGGAAGTACGTAAGGCATATATCATAAGGGAACTTCCATCATGATAAAATAGCATGGGAATAAAACATGTAGATGTGGAAACCATTAATCACATGATATGATTTCCATAGTAACCAAGGCATTGCTTCCAAGACCATCTTAGTGGAAAAAGTCCCTTTCTGAATCGAGTTCACTCCTCGTTCCAGTCCTGTAACACTGAACCAGATTAACTTACCGTTCCAGCCATGTCCATATCATGAGATATAAACATTTACCCAATGAATTGGAGGGAGATATAGGTCCCACCCATCTCATAATGAAATCATTCTTTCCTGTGCCACAAAATCATAAATCATACATCATAGCATAACCCATGTAATAGAATGAGATTCTTAAACATCATGTCATCATAACATAATCCATATAAAAAAATTGATATAATTTCATCATAAGAAAAATCAAACCAGGTAAATAATGGAGAAATTATACTTGAAACATAAACATACTTAATAATGTCATCTTAGATGGAAAATAGTTTTGATAAAACACTTGAAGTGAATTCTTGAGGAAAATATCCTTTCTTCTCCAAAATAATTTTCTTTTCACAAAATTCCATGAAATTTTAAATGAAAAGGATTTTGTTGAAAATAATCATGAAATCTTGTAGAGGAATATTCATGAAAATAAGGCTTTATAAAACCATATAAATCCTTTCATGCTGTATAAAAAAACATTCTTCTCGTACTTTTGGCTTAAAAGTCAAAAAGTAACTCGTAACGTAAACAAAACAATTCCTTAAATACCATGTAGTAAAAGTAAAAAATGCTTAAAACGGACTTTAAACACACATGAATACACTTTTATAAAACATGGACATGGATGATAGCAATTACCCTAGTAAATACTTACGAATAGGCAATCTCGGATAAAAATGAGATTTGCAAAATTATCCCCTACCTTAGGTCCGATATGCTTTGTACATTTCCGAACCTTCTATATAACGATTTAAATAATTTCATTAACTTATTATGGAATAATATTCATTGTTATGATATCATATATAGTTTACTTATGAATTTATATTACCCGTTCTTTTGTAAATTCTGTGTAAAAGCAACGACTTGGGTAAAATCGTTTCATTTATTGTACGTGTTTCGACTTGTTGTTCTTAATATTATTAATTATATCCTGATTTAAGTAATTCCAAATGTAAAAACATGATTTATATATAATATATATATTCTTAATATACATATATATATGATAGATCGATAAATGGAATGAAATATACCGTTCATGGAGATGGTAGGACGTGCATACGCATGAACGCTGTTTTCGTTTCCTTATCAAATTGAATGGAATTAAGTAGATGAAATACATATATATATATACACAAATACAATATCATTATTATGTCATATATTTCATTATTATTCATTATACATACTTTATAGTCATTCATGAATGGCTAACATGGAGAATGAATCTCATCGCGTCGTGGAGACGGTAGTCCGTACGTACGCACGGGCGATGATACCATTCCCATGATTGTGGAATTGTATTGGAGTGTATGTATACTATTTCAGAATCAATATAAATTTACAATAATCATATATAGTTATTATTTACACCATTATACCCATCCAAGTAAGGTGGTGGTGGAAAATAGATTACACCACGGTGTGGAGACGGTATTCCGTACGTACGCACGCGCGGTAATTTCATTTTTCATATGATGGATAGATGGTGAAATAGGGTTATTTAATAATTATAATAACATATAAGTATATGAGTGATACAGATGTTATTACCTCACAATTAAAAAACTAAAGAAGAATAAGTAGAAGAAGAAATAAAGTTGAAGGAATCGGTAAGAGACATTACCTCTTCTTTGAAGCGCCTCTTCTTAACCTCCTCTTTGGGCACTAAAGATGGTCTTTGAAGAAGACTAGAACCTATAGGATGTTTCTAGGGAAGTGGAGATTAGAAATTGTAAGGGTTTTGACGAGCTTGAAGGCTCAAAGTGGTGTGAGGAAGAGAGGGATGAGGTTCCCTTTTATAAGGGATGAGAGGGGAACCTTTGGAAAAACTAAAAATATTATTTTATTATAAAGTCATATTCGATTTTTAATAGCTCCAAATTGAGATATTTATAATATAATGTGGGGATGGGTCGAAATAATCTCATCCAATTGAATTTAGACAAGTTTAGGTTTCTATTTTAACCTTATCATTTAGATTTAACTTTAAGTTAAATATTTTTTCATTTACTGTGTCTTCTTATTTGCTTACACTATAAGGTTAATAAACTTACTATAACAAGCCAAACGAACCCCAAGTTGTTTATTATTAATATATATATCCTTATATAAGTCATTTTGCCGAACCTTAGATTTTTAGGAATAAAATAACAACTAATAATATAATATTTGTTTTAAAAACTATTTAATGTCAATTTTGACACTATTTGGTAATTGATTTTTTTTGAAAATCATAACAGAATTATTAGTTCAAAAAAAGTTAATTAAATCAATAATAACATGTCATATTAACCTATAAATTATTTTAATTCATAAAAAGTCTCAAATTACATTTATTTGGGTATTTATAACATTAATTATGTCAATATTTCATTAATACGATAATTACTGCATCATCATTGTGTCATAAATTAATTAAATTATTTAATGTCTAAAAATTATAAATAAAATACCATTTTGTATTAAATATTTTCATCTTTCTAATGAATATTTATAGTCGAATTTATATTATGTATAACCCTATATTAAAAATGATTTTGTTATTAAACTTTGATTTTACCTATTTTAACCCTTCTTTAAATAAATTAATAATAAATGTTCTAATCTAATCCAAGTGGGTCTAAATGGTCATATTTTATTCCTAAGGTTTTTTTTGGTCGAATTAAACTTATCCAATAGAATTATGACATGTGTTAGGGTAATAATAATATCATTTTTACCCTTAATTACCCTATTTACTTTTAACCGTGGTAAAAAAAAGTAAAAAGTTACTATTCACCAAAAATTATTTTTATCTCATTGAACCAAAATTTAGTCCTTGCTATTAACTGTGTCTCTCAGATTTTCAAAATTCCACTCACAGAAGCAGTAAAATTAAGTTTTGTGTGAATTTGCAAATTCTCCTAGGAGGTGGGTAAAAGACAGTGAAAAGTTCAATAAAATCTTTATATATCTAAAATTATTATAAAATGACTCCAATGAATTAATTTGAACTTATATAGGTATTATGTATCAATTTTTACCTAAAATAAATTTAAATAAAATAAATAATTATTTAAATAAAAAGTCGGTTTTTAAATAGTAACCTAGTGTTTTCAATATTCATAAAAAATTGAAAGTTTTCAGAAAAATACCAAAATTTCACCCTAGGCTAATTTCGATATTACGAATCCAAAAATGAAGTCCATTTCAAAAGATAAATTTTATAAAATTTTAAAAAAATGGGTATTACTATTCATAACGTCCAGTTTATATAACATATGGTTGTTTAGTGAAACTCGGTATTGCGTACAACACACGCTATCGTGAAAGGTCACGATTGTGTGTAATGCAAGCTAAGTTAGGGATGCGTGTAGTTAAAGATCTTTCTTGTGTAGCATACAATACAAGACATCAATAAAATTAAAAAGAATATTTTTCATAAAATATCAGGGTGTTACAGGTATCATTCTCTCTTAGTGATGGTTTGGGTCTTAATATATAAGAAGAATATAGAGGTACCTATGTAGGGTGTCCTTCTTATGGTGTGACCTATGGGACCTAAATGGTTAGCCCAATTTGACATTGACCCTAGAGACAAGTAGTTCTGGCAAGTAGATAGTGTTAATTTTGGGTGCCACATGAGAAATTAAATTGAAAATTTAACCCACTGAGTTTATAGAGATGATGAAGTGGTCCATTATGGGAGGGGAATGATTCCATTGAGTCTTGTAAAATGAATTCCTTAGAGGATGCCTAAGATTTTACTTTTTCTTATTGATAATTAGGATACCTAGGATATGACCCATAACTTGGCCTTCAATCATGATGAATAGAATTCTAGGATACTTCATATTATTTGGAATATTTACCTCTTATAATTAATTCCTAATTAGATGCCTCAAATTCATAATTTTTACTCATTCTAGAATACACTAGATCTTACTTAGGATTTAATAGTTGATTATATAGGACTCCTAGTGTATTCCCAATTAACTGAACTCACGACTGAGGTTATGAGATGCCTAGGATAATCCCTATTATTTAGTGCATGCATCAATATTCATGGGATTCCTAGGATACTACATGAGATATTATGAGTTTTTTTGAATACCTAAAACTACATCTAAAGAATCAGTGCTTGGTCAAACTACTTATGGAATGCCTAGATAATTCCCTGGGATTTAGTTATAGGGATTGATACTATATTTAATATCATTTAACGGACTCAAAATAAATCTATCACTTAAAAAATTTGTTATAATCAATTAAGGATGTCACATTAAAACCAGTGGATCAATGTTGGTTATTTATTTATGATTCTATATTGGATTTATGCATTTGGTTGAACATTTAATATAGGAATACACCATATTAACTATTTTTATTTTGTACCCCATTGGTGGTTCCCTAATAATTTTTACTAATACATAATTAGGTGGCTTTGACACTTGGGTAACTAAGAATACTCCATTGATTAAATTCTAGGTGGGGAAGAGGCCCAAAGAAGATTGATTGAATTGGATAGCTCGGGCATGGACATATACTAGCAAGAAATGAGGATTTAGGATAAATGTAGAGCCTTCTTGTATTTAATTTATATTTTTATTTATATATGTGATCAAAAAATTGTGTATTTAGTTTTTTTAAATTGGTTTGATTGGGATCATGTATGGTTTCTTGCTTCTACAATACATCATTATAGTGTGATTCTTGTTTATTTATCCCTCATACCCTGACTATTTTTTATGGATGTAATTTAGGGTTTTTTACACTATTTTTTTATTTAATGTATGGGTATGGTCTACCTATATTAACATTTTATATATTCACATATAGTTGGAAGCATATCACATGTGGGGAGGCATGCCTAAGGTCACACGAAGACTGCTGGTCTAGGCACTAGTCAAGTGGTACAAGGTAGCCGAATATTACAAATTGGTATCAAATATCTATAATGTATCTTAATATTTTTGAATATGATAGATAAGTTACATAGAAATATTTTATATATTTTCATGTATTTCATAGTGCTGTGTCATGAATAATTTTTATGATATAAATATTAGATTACCCAGGATATGGGATTTCTATTCTTGGTTTATGGTTTTATGTTTTTATAATTTAATTTATCCAAAAACATTTTATTTTTTGGTATTTTGATTTATGATTTTTTGTATCTTGGATTGATGGAAATAGGCTTGTGTTCATGTATTATATTTGGAATATATAACGCACATGAAATATGTGTTCTTTTGTGTGATTGATATTAGTGATTACAATTAGTTTTTTAAGGTTTCAATAATAGATTATATAGTGTTTTGACATATAAGATGTTAGTGACATTCTACTCAGATGAAACACAATATTTTTATCTAATGATAGGTAATATGGATTTAATGGATTGACTCTCCTTGATGATGATTACTATTTATTCCCTCTTGTAAATGATGTATTGGGGCCCTTAGTTGATGATTATAAACATTGGATTCATTTATAATCAACCCCAATGGGTAATTATCATGCTAAATATGGAAAGTAAAATAGGGTTAGTTACTAAAATTTCAAAAATAACCCATATGGTGTTTTCTTATATATCTTCTTATTAGAATTCTATATTATCAAACCTAATTATTATGGTATACCCAACTAGGATTTTCATGGGATGAAGTTTTTATCAGTTATTGGATGATATCACATTCCTTGTGGGGGGATTCTCATATGCAGATACCTGCTGAGGATCATATCCCAAGTAAGCCGATGAATTTTCATATTATTCGTAATATGTATATGAGGAAATCATAGAGTGGGTGTTACCATTTTAATTTCCAAGTGATATTCTAGATGGGAGTACAGATGTTTCCTCATGATTTGTGGCATATGCGAGATGTGAATTATGATATAGGTGTGATAGAATACTTCCCTTGTGATGTGTCTTAGGATGATAATGATTCAATTATTACGGTTGGGATGGTTTTGATATATGAGGGTAACCTGATATAGCTTTTAGTCTAGGTTTAAGAGCTCCTTAGAGATGGAATGCATGGGAAAATGATATGCGTTACTAGATCAGTGAAGAGGAGTTTCTACTAGGTATATGGTACATGCATATAGGTGCATTAATATTTTATGATGAGAAGCATTTAGAATGTTTATGGTATCAAAGTTCAGTTTCAAGGGAAGTATTTTTTGTATTCCTCTCCTTGTTGGTTTTGGATGTGCTTTCGGTAGGTGTGATGGGATCATAGATAGACACTTGTGGTTCTTGAACAACGCATGGGTGTTGGGTGTTCATGTGCTTAGACTAGACATGATTGACATGCCTTGGGCTGTTGAATGATATTGAAAAAAGATAGTTTCATGGTTAGTTTTTTAAGCATGTGATCCTAGGTTCAATTACATATTAATAATGAGGGAGTTAGTTGGTTTCTATGATTGGGTGGTATGGGAATGTACACCCTTCGAGCTCAGACAAGATCGAGATAACATTCCCTAGTTAAGCATGGTGCCCATTATTTATTGATTGGTGAAAGGTCACGTGTGATTTGGGGGATGACAGATTTTATGGATTTCTTTTGGAAATATATTTTTTAGTTATGAGAATTAAAGATGTCTCTGTTGTCAGAGGTGATGTTAGAAATGGATTTTGGTACCCCAATACAATTAAAATGAGTGTGTTACTTAGAACATATCCTCAAAATAATGATTTTGGAACTTGTTGAGGCAGAACTAAAGGATTAGAATAAGGGAATTCATAAAGTGGGGAGTTCACTACAGGTGATTAGAGGTTGTAAACTTCATTATAGATGAAATTTCAATCTATACTAATGATGATGTTCCTAGTGATTCAAGAATAAGTAATAGATTTTGCTTCATATTAGTGCTCCAAACCCCACTACCAGATCCAGTTATAAGAATATAATATTTTTATTTTTTGAATTTATATCATTAAACATTACCCTATTTAATCCATCCAAAATGTGAAACCTCAAACTGAACAATTGGATCACTTACAAACCAAAAGATCTTCTAGGATTGGAGTATTAGATAATTTGGAAAAACTCTTGTTTAACAATACTGATGTCTTTAAGAAATCATTTTTTCTACTATACCCATATTCTATTCTTCCACATTAGTTATTCAATAATTCCCATAAAATTATTCACACATGAATCTTTTCAATAGATAATCCATTTAGCATCAATCTTCAAACCCTGGGGAATTAGAAAAGATAAGGGCAGTGATCTCAAATATTGAGTAAGAGTTAATATAAACATTTGTAATTGAATTTCATCTGTTAGAATACGATGAGTATAAGGGTATGGTGATAAAATCAAAGTTCTTTATCATAACATAAGAGAATTCATACCCATCAAAACATGGATCGTAAATCATTAAACAAGGAATAATGATATTGAATATGATAAAATTCATAAAAGTAAAAAATCATGATCCATATAAAAAAACTCAAGAAATGGATACATTAAAACTTTATGAATGCATGGATAATTTTTTTGGGGACATTGAACATTATCATCATATCACTATTAAAAACACTCTTACAGATGTTAAAACATACTGGGTTAATTACTGTAATATCTTAAGAGAAACCTATAACTAGTTAACTTTGTCTCTTTACCCAATACATTAGAGGGATATAACGAACCAACCCATAACATTTTTTAACCAAAATTTTGGGAAAAATTACACTATTTATATGATTTAAATTATAATACATGAATTTTTAATTAACCAGTAATCACATGATATAGAGAAAAGTAACCAGATCAGGGAGGCCTGAAGTGATACAACCAGATAGAATCACCCTTGAAAATATCCCGATGTCTAAGAGGTAAGGATCCCAAGTTAAATAAAATAGTAAAAGAACCAGGAAAATTATCCTTTGAATCCATGAAATTTGTTGATTGGTTCCTTTCACGCCATGTTTGGAGTAGGGTAGTATGATCTTTAAGGATATTTTTTCTTCTATGGATATAATTGATAATTGACCAAGGAGCAATAATCTAATCTTGGAGAATGTGAAGGATGATCATCAAATCTGTCTTGGCCTCATAGAATTCAATATTATTCTCAAAATAAATTTCCATACCATTTTTCATGAAAGAATCCTCTTCCATAAGAAAATCACTATGGTCGTAGGTAGCATTGAAGGCTAAGATAAAATATCCATTAGAGTATCACACAATTCCAAAACCCCACAAAATACTAGAGCTAGATGACCCGTCAATATTCAATTTTAAACTATTATAGAGGGGATTCCAACTAATCCATTGGACCTATGGTGATGATTTGTGCTTGGGGTGGAAGAAACTTGTAGATGAAAAATCTTCCTTAAAGATGGAGAATACTCCCAACATTTTAGGAGAGGTGTCGGGTCAGCCATTAGACACTTAGCTTTAACCACCAAGAGATGATTCAAACTTCAACACCATCACGACGAGCCTAATTCCTAGCTTACCATATGTACTGACTAATGATATCCAAATGGATAACCCTTGATTTATTCTATGTGTTATTACATACAACCCAAATAAACCATATCTTGAGAAACATAACTTTTATGGAATTGAGAGTCGTAATCCATGTGAAATCGTTAAGAATGTGCCATACATTCAAATCCTAGTCACCTTAGAAGAAGATACAAGGAGATGTTTCTTCTTTAGGATTCTTACAACACAGGAACCAGGAGGTTAGTCTGGGATCCTTCTATTTGATCTCATTATTCATTTGGAGAGTGTGGTTCCTAATATTCCAAATCAAAAATTTGTATTCTTTGGGGATATATTCTCACCACAGAATACTACCCCATGAATCATGCCCCACTTTTCCATGAAAAATTTCATGGTAGGCCTTAACTGAGAAAACACCAAAACTAGTACCCCTAAAAACAAAAATATAATTTTCTCCATTCATTGGAATTATGTGGAATAGTTCATGTTGAAAAAGGTTGAGTACTTCGTCATCAAATGATGGGTAGCTGATTGCGAGCCTAAATGAAAAGTTCACTGTTAATCACCTTAGAAAACAAAGCATAGTACCTACCCAATTATGAACCCATAAGTTGATCTCCCTGATTCCAATAACCCAGTGGGAATTATATAGGATAAAGATAATGTGATCATGAAGAAGGATCAAATAATTAGATTCCTCCCCCCTAAGGTTCCTGAGGTCCTGCCTATACTTTCTTATTATAAATCTACTCAAGTGAGTCTATCCCCCAATAACCACCCTAGACAGCTTTCCTTAAATAATATGAATCACTCCAGAAACATCCATCAGATTGATACTAGATTAATCCTAGGTTTTGTTTAATCTATCTCATGATCGCCAATGACACCTCCCATAAAAATGGGGATCCAAAATGAACAATACAAAGAGTTTCATAGCATGATTTACCAATGAAAAAGAAATATGTTCCATGATAATCTATTCAAATAAATCATAGTCCTTCCAAATAGAAATAACATAAAAATATCATTAAAACATTACTGAGGAAAATACCCTTTCCACTGTGGAAATAAATTTTCAAAAACAAAAAAATATATAAACTTATAAAAACAATTTTATTTGAAAATAAAAAAAGGAAACATGTAAAGATAGATTCAATTTATTGATCATTCCCGATGGCAGGAAATTCTGATCATGATTTAATTTTTAAAAGAAATATTTTGTTCAAAACTTTTGTAAAAAGTACCTTTTTAATAAATGAAAAGAATATTATTTTTAAACATTTTTGTAAAACATAATACATAGTTAAAAATGACATCAAAATATCATTTAAGAAAATTAAAAAACATTATTGAAAACATTTATATATAAGAAAAAGTTTTTCTGATCGAAATATGACAAATTACATTATATTTTTAAAAGAACATTTTCTAAACCATTTTGAATACCAAGGAGAGATAAATGGTACTAAAAATATAAAAAATCATGAAATATATAAAGGAAAATAAAATTGATATGGGTTTATCAAATAGGGATTATATTATTTCTTAATGGATAGTCAATAAAAAACAATCAAGATTAAAATGGAATTGAAAAATAATTCCCTTACCACTTTAGTACTTTTGAATCATAAGACCCATGAAAGAATAACATTAAATGAATCATTAAAAATCATGAAAATAAAGAGATTCATGAAATAAAAATTTAAATGGTAAGTATATACACCTAAAAAAATAATATTGGTTCATAACATAAACAAATATCCCAAAGAAAGAAAATTTGAGATGAATAAACTTTACAAATATCATATCATTTAATTGAGAATTAATCAATGGAGAGATTATGTGTAAAAAAAGATAAATACACAAAAAAATTTGAAATAAAATATAAATCCAAAAATTCAATTTCACACATAATCTTGACCAAACATAATAATTGAATAAGTGATATAACCCAATGAAAGTAAACCGAATTAAGAAACCTTTTACGACATTTGTAAAATCCGAATAAAAAACAATTAGATTAAATAAAATGAATTATTACTTAAAATACCATGAATTATGAAGTATTCACTACATAACATAAAAAATCATATTATATATACCATATAAAATAATTTTTGTGTATAATATTGTGACATGCATCAATGATGGGAAATTGAGAAGAAATATCATACCACAAGTCCATACTTACCATATATGTTCTTTAAATTGTATATAATAAAATTATATAAATTATATACTTCTTAAAGAACCTTTTAAAATTTTACTAGTTTATCATCAAACCATTTTTTCATTTATATCAATTACAGATTTCATTACTTAATGTGTTATGTCCATGTATGGTATTTTGAGGATGTTTGTTCGAAATTTTGAAACAACTGTTGTATGTTTACCAGGGTCAAAGTTGTAATTGTTTCATCATATCTAGAATAATAATAAATTAATAATTATAATTTTTAGAGATTAGTTAGACTCTTAATACCAACCAAAAATTATGGTTATGAAAAATTAATTACATTAAAATCATGGTGACGGTAGGTCGTTCACACACATGACTGACATTTCAATTTTTCAGCGATCACGAAAGAAAGAAGGTAAGTATTATTTTCCATTTAAAAAATATTTATTATGTTATAAATATCATATTATATATTTAAATAATTTTTATATAAAAACCATGTAATTTGGTGATGAAAAATGAATCACATCACTTCATGGAGATGGAAATCCACAGGCACACACGAACGATGTTTTCATTTTTAATAGATTGAAATGTAATAAATTAGATGATATACTATCTTTAAAAATATATAATTATGTCATTAATATAATATATACATTAAATCCATAATTATAACCATTTTTGTGAGGTGGTAATTGAAAATAAATTACATCAGTTCGCGAGGCAGTAGTCCACTGTACAAATGAACAATGGTTACATTTTCCATTTGATGGAAGAATGAGATGATTAAGGTTTAGAAAATAATATAATAACTACTAAATATATGGTATATACTGATGTTATTATATAACAAATTTTGGAAGTATTTTTATAGAGGTATTAGAATAAATAAATCTAAAACATTCGGTTAAAAGTTGTAACTCTTCTTCGGACAACTTCCCTTTCATTATAACTTAATCCATCTAAGCCTGGTATTACCCAATATAATACCTATAAGACATGGTTATGGATGCTGAGAATTTAGTTTTATATGTATTAGCCAAAATATAGTGCTAAAAGGAGTGAGTAACGGAGGAGAGGAGGTTCCCTTTTATATGTAAGTTGGAGGACACTCATGGAATTAGAAAAAATATTCAATAAATATATATTATTTTTATCAAAAAAGTTGAAAAATGATATACATGAAATATATTATATTTATGAGTCAAAATAATCACATCCAATATATTTGTACAACTTTATGTGTTTTTTTACCCTTATCTCTTTTTTAACCCCTCGTTAACCAATTTGATGATTACCATGAAATCAAAGTTTCATAATATTTGGGGGTCAATAAAGTTATTATAAAAAAATTAAACCATAAATGGAACATGGTTGATATGTTAAACTATATACCATTCACCTGGACAAATAAATATATTTATGAATTTAAAATCATTTAATAAAATATTGTTTATTATAAAATATCACTAATTCCATTTTTGAAAATATTGAATTAATTTTAATTTAATGTCATCAAGATAAAAATACAATTTGAATATAAAATTTTAATACATAAATAATATGTTATATATATATATATCACTTTACACTATTAATCAACCATATCAAAATTAATTTCAGAGTTCTTAAAACTATTTAATTTATTTTTCTACAACTTACACATACACTATGTCACGGTTGAATAGAAATTTAAGGTTATTATTTCAAACCTAAAAATAAAAAAATACCATCATAAAATTATATTAATTATTCTAAAAATAAAAATTTATATTCTTTCAAAACTTAATTTTATCCCAATATGAGCATATAATAAAAATTTAAAAGCAAGAGAGCGATATTTTTTATTTTTCTTTAGTGAAAATAATATATAAGTAATTTTTAAAGAAGAATGAGACAAAATTTCCAAAAAATGAATCATGGATTATTATTCTTTAAAAAAAATTGTATATAATACTAAATCCATGTTTTAGGGATATTTTTAGTCATTATAATATTATTTTTGTCTTTAACTACCCGATTGACCCTAACCGAGGTGACAAGTATTTACCACATTTACTATTCATAATCACCAAAAGTAAAAGCGAAATATTTATAAATATTATACCTCATAATTCCAAATATAGAATATTTTCTCAAGATTAATTTTATATAAGTTCATGAAATTAATTTTAGATAAAAACGAAAAACACAATGAAAAATAGTTTATTTAGAAAAATACATTTTAGGCCAAAAAATGAACTTATTCCAAAATCAAGTATAATGATGTCTCTTATGTAATTAATTATATTATTTAAAATTATAATGTAATTGTGTTAATTAATTTATAATTAAAGGATAATTATTTTACTTTAGGATCCAATGAGACATTTAAATTAATCTTTTTAATGAAAAGAAATAATAGTTTTATAAAAATCAATATTTCCATTATTCATTAAAAAAATCAATGATTTAAAAAAATAAGAAATACCCTAATATAATTTATATATGATATAATAAAATATTATCCATTTTATCAAATTGAAATTCTAAAATAAATAAATTATATTTTTTTATAAAACTATATAATGCATCAAAACTCAATTTGGTTAGAAATAATGATTTTTCCTTTTGACAGAAAAATTACCCAATATTCATACAAAGAAAATAACTCTATAAAATATAATTCATGAAAATAAAAAATCCAAGAAATTTATTTAACAATACCTAGGTTGTTTTAATGAGAAGGATGACCAAGTTGAGACATTTTGTGTCATGGTGGACAGAGCATGGGCCATAGAGGTATGACCCCATGTTGTTAGGGTTGTGGGTGTAATTCCATTTCTCATTGGATGGTCATGATGTAATTTGGATGTTGGTGTGTATATGGACTCAATTTTATCTAATTCCTTTGAAAATACTAGGTTTGGGATTTAGGTGTAGTATCAGATAGAGCCTATGTATTGTCATTGAGCTTGAGCTACTTTTTGTTGTGATATGAGGGTGAGTCAAATTTGATATACTTCAGCGCTCAATAGTGGAGTATGATGGTGGGTTTTTTTTGGTTAGGTATATAGCCATGGAATTACATTAATAGATAATTTTGATGTTCTGTGTGGGTGTTTGGAAGATCCTGGGATGCCTTTGGGAATTAAGGAATCATGATCAGATGTTGATATAAGGCATCAATGTGTGTGACTGATCATTTTCAGGAATACTAGGATTGAGGAGGATAAAATAGGGTTTTTATAATATTTGGTGTTCTTAGTTAGAAACCACACCAAGTGGGTCATTGGATATTTTGAAATGTGTTGAGTGGGCAATTCTAATGGTGGGGAGCACCATGGTTTAGAATCAGAATTAACAAGTATAGTTTAATGGTGGGGAGCACCATAAGCAAGATAATGAACCGGTTGATGAAACCATGGTGTCTCATGATACATGGTATTATTAAATCACCATTTTATTTTTCCAAATATAGTTTTGAGTTGTGGATTGGGTATAATGAATAGTGTGCCTCATGTTTAAAATTTCACAACAGAATCTATTTCGATGTTCTGAAGAAGAACATAGTGAATAAAGCATAGATTGATGAACCAGATAGGATAAGGTTTATTGTTTAAATACAACTAAGGATTATCATGGATAATAATTTATATACTGGGGTTTTTATAAAACCTTTCCTCTTTTCAGGTTATAAAATTCATCGGGAATTTAAATTTTTTATTCTAGTGAGGGGTCATTTTGAGAATAAATATTAGTGGTGGAATTCCTCAAGTTGGATAATCTTTACAAGATTTTTTTTTATTTATTCATTACCAAGGGGTATAATTGATGATTAGTTGAGTTGGAATAAGGACAATGGGACTTGTAGAAATTTTGAAACTATAATAGGTTTGGGCCAGGACCCATTTTTGGCATTGAGACTTCCTACAGTGAGGTGTTCCAATGTTCTAATTTAGTAGTTCCCACCCTAAACAAGGATGGGTCACACTAAAATTAGTTATGGATAAGGTTTTCTCCTACACTTTGTGGTGTCATGCTATGTGAATAAGATCATGCTACAAAATCCATAAGAGCCTTAGGTAGTGCATATTCCTAAGGAGGCATCACTTTGCAAACCCTATAGATAGGTCATAACAAAGAAGCTAACCTATTTCTAAACATAAGGTCAAAGCTATAATTTTAGGGTTTTACTAGAGGGTTTCTTACTCAAAAGATCCACTCATGGGAAGTAATTTTATCCATTCCTCTACCTGTCTCTCCCAATCAAGTTTCCCCCTCAATCTGGGGTGGTCTCATAGAGATGATATAAATATTTTGGGCATGAATCTCCTCCATATCCTTCCATTATTCCTTTATCTTTCTCATATGTTGATTTCAATTGTCCTAGATAAATATTTCATAGATGAATTCTCATAACTTGATGGAATGATCTTGTCATGATATCAGTTTTTGTCAGTATTACTAGAGGATATCCTGAAAAGATGTTTGCCATTTCTAATAGTGTCATTGATGGTAAATGGCCCAATGGATATTTTTCAAGGGTTTATGGTAAAATTTAATGATATTGGATTTTAAATTAGGTAATATAATTAGGGTTTTGTGTGGATTAGGTTTGAATTCATGTCGGGAGTAGACCACACCACAGTTCTCAAGGTTATGGGGAGATAATATTTCCCTTTGTGAATTTGAGAAATTATGCCTATTTTAATTAAATTATAAAATTAATTATAAATTGTTATAATTTTTTAAATTGGATATTTTGGAATGATATAGGGTCTCGTGATGTTGGAATACTTCTAGTAGAACTTGAAAAATCTTGGGTGAGTGTTGTTAGGATGCGATCAAAGGGAAAACATCATAAATTAGGTAGTGGTCCTTTGAGTATAAACTTTTAGTATATGAATTATATTAATTAACATGTGACATATGGTGTCACCACAAGGAAAATTGGCCTCTTATTTTAAAATAATCTTTTTTTATTAAAATAAATGCTGATGATTATAATGTGAAATGTGATAAAGGCCATGGTGGACCCTTGGGCACTCATTAATTCCTCTTTCTCCGATGGATAAGTCCATGATTATAAATTTATTCCTTGATATGTATGGACCCCAATTGGTATAAATTAAATTCAAATGAAATTAATGAATGTGGTGGATCTTAGTATAGGTAACCTTGATGCCTCCTGGTAGAGGAGATCATTTTTTGGGAATTGATAACCTAAGTAGGCCATGTAAGGCCTTGATATTCCATAAATTCTTTGAGCTATATGATATGTATATAAGGTGAGTGATACTACCCCATTGGTATATGAGAACTATGTGGGTGTGTCCATGGTAGATTATATATGTGTTTTGGGAATGAAGTCTGACTCATAAGGACCTTGGGAAGAGATATGAGAATTGTTCCATCTCACTAGAGTGATGATAGTATAGATTTTCCTAGGATCCCAATGAGGATGTGATATGAATATGGTGATTTCGTGGGATTCCATTTCATCTAAGTAATTTTTTTGGACCCAATAGATGCGAAGGATAGAGAAGAACCCGTATAGTGTGTCCTTGTTATGGTGTGATCAGGAATCCTTTTGTGGGTGCCTTAATATGACATTGACCCTAGAGAGGGGTAGTTTCAATAGGCATATGGTGTTGATTTAAGGTTTTCCCTAAGAACCTGAATCAATAACGTGATATAGATGATGCTTTAGTGATAATGAATTAGGATATTATGGATGGAACTAACTACCCTTGAGTATTGCAAAAGAAATTTCTATGAGGTCACCTAGTATTTGACATATCCCAAATGAAAACTATGAATCCTAGGTTACACCCTAGGACCCATACTTCAATACTGATTTATAAGAAGCATGATAATCTTAAAAATATTTATAAGATGCTATTTTTATATATAAAACTTAGGTAAATACCTAGGATTATACTTTTTGGATTATATAGAAATTACCAGTATCTTACAATGCATTCTACAATTTACAATATGTGATGTTTAGGATATTACCTAGGACCCAGTTTTGAGCCTAAAAAATATGAGATTACTAGGATATTCCCTTGGATTTTGTGTATTCACATGATATATATAGGATGTGTGGGATACTACCTAGGATCCAGTAAGTCTATTTGATTACTATGGGATGCCTAATATATTTCCTTGAATACATTGATTGCTGATAATTACCTCCTATGAATTATTTTCATTCATGATGTTACTTGATTTATTAGGAGTACCTCCTAAGAATAGGCTTAGACCTATTATATTTTGGATTACCTAAGAGAAAATCCAAGGAATTAATGTTTACACTTGATACTTATAGAATGAAAAAGTTTAGAAATTGGGATTGACAAGAGATGGTGTTGTATGTAATACACTCAGAGAAACGTTGACATTGGATGAAGTAGGTATAATGGATATTGAGAGTCAAATTAGAACACATATATCGATGATGCTCATTTATTAATTCTTATACATTGTTTTTATGAATTAAATAATCATATCACATGTGTATACACTATATTTTCTAGTTATGTTCAGCACCCCATTAGTGGTTACCTACTGAGTTTTAATAAAACCCTTATTGGGTGAAAATCACACTTTTTTACTCTTTTAGAATCCACTAATCACAAGTCCAAGTGGGGGCAGGGGCCCAGAGTAGCTTGATCTGTCCAGATAGCTTGGGTCGGACAAGAGACTAGGAGGATATGAGGCTTAGGGATAATTGTGTAGACTCCATCTATTTTAATTATTATGTTTAATTTATATATATGATCATCCCATTTGATGACTAGTTGTTGTATGTTGGAATAACTATGAGTTTGTATGACTGATTTCTTCTACATTACATCATTATAGTATTATTCTTGTTTATTTATCCAGAGTACCCTATTTATTTTTGATAGATGTTGTTAGGTTATTTTACAATATTTGTTTACTCTGATATGTGGGTATAATCTCCCTAAGGCAACACCTTGGAACCTTAATGAATGTTTATAGCCTCTGGCATACTGGGAGGTTCACCTGAAGTCACAAGGAGGCTGTTAGAATCATTACAATTAAAATTGTTTGTGGTATAAGGATTTCATATTCAATTATATATTTTTTACTTTAAATTGTTTTTGTTAGTGTTCATGTTATATTCTTCATGTTATATTTTATTTATTTATGATTATTAAACTTAAGAAAAAAAATCAATCAACAAGAAAAAAATTGAGTATGTTCCACATATATAGAAGTGCTTGAGAAAATAAATAGAAGAAGAAATATTATATGAAGTCTATCGAGTTTATGAAGTAGAATAAGTTTTACAAGTAAGAAAATGAATGAAAATAATTTTCAAAGAGTAAATTTTACCTTCATGTTTAATGGAAAAACCAAGTACCCTTATAACACCAATTTTTATAAAAAAAATTCAAGATAAATCTATTTATCATTAAATATACTTTTAACATAATTCAATTCATTAGGCTACCACATGAAGATATAAATAGATACATGGGGTGGTTGATTATAATTTTTGATATTTTTTAATTCAATGGTGTTTATGAGGATATAATATGTCTTGAATTATTAAAATTTTCATTGGAATACAAGGCCAAAGATTAGATTCAAAGCATGTTACCCAATTTTATCACAAAATGGGATGATATTGAAACACAATTCTTAATAAAACTCTTTTTCCATTATAAAAGAATAAATCTCCTCTTACATGTATAAATTTTTAAATAAAATAAATGTGTTAAATTATGCAACATGGGAGAGGTTTACAGATTTTTTAAGAAATATTCTATATAATAAATATGTGTTGTGGTTAATTAATCAAAATTTTTATAATAGTTTATCTCAAAGTTCTATAATGGTCACTAACACTATCTCTAGAGGATATATGATGAATAATTTGTCAACTAAATTATATTAATTATTGGATAAAATTTATATAAATAGTTTTGAATGGAATGTGGAGGAAAAAAATGTAAATGAGTTCACATGGTGGATTCTAATAGTTGGAGGATTTCATAATTTGAAGATTTAATGAAGAAAATAGATAAAATGATAGTTATGAATAAACCCTATGGTATATACACTAATGGTTAAAATTATATTGATTTTAAGGGATAAAATAATTTCTAAGGATGCAGGCGACAATAAAATCAAGGATTTAAATAAAGAGGAGTAGTTTTGGGGTCCCAAAAACCATAGTAAGGAAAAATAATTTAGAATCAAATAACATCATTAGAGGATTACTTAGGGAAATTCATGAAAAAAACCAAGAACACTATAATAAATATATAATTCCATGTTGTAAAGTTTCTAAATTAACTCAATTAGATACCAAATGGAGTATTTTTAGGTTCATTGAGAATAAAGTAATTATTGAATTGATGGTAATCACCCTTAAAAGTTAAAAATTAGATAAAAATTGTTGAAATAAGGATTTTACATTAATAAAAATAAATAAAAAATGGAAATAAAGAGGAAATGGTGAACAAAAAGATAAAGGAAGATAAAAAGGTAATTTTAAAATAGACTCCACAAATATATAGGTACAACATTTCCATTCCTAGAAAGGATTAATTAAAGGAGAATTTAGGAATAAAGAAGTATGTTTTTTAGAAATTTTTAAGAAAAATTAGATTAAAATTTATTTTATATATTATGTAGTGAACCTAATCACATATTAAAAATTCATGAAGGTGTTGGTTTCAAAAAACATGAAGCTTTAATATATTTTCACAACACCACTCACAATAAAATTTTTAGTTGTGGGGTCGATGAATCTATGGAAAAAGAAATAATATCTTGGTAGTTTTTCAATTTCTATTAACATTGGATCACATGAATATGGGAAATATTTGTATGATTGAGGTGTGAGTGGGAAAATCATGCGATTATAAATATTTTAAACTTTAAATTAGAAGATATGAAGAATGTGGAGGTTTCTCTTTAATTGGAAGACAAAACATTGAGATATCCATGAGTTTTTATTGAGGATGTTTTAGTTAAAGTGGATAAGTTTTAATTTCATGTTGATTTTCTTTTGTTTTGGATGGATGAGGAGAAAACACCCCTTATAATTGGAAATGAATTATTAATAATGGAAAGAGCCTTGATTTATGTTCAAAGTGAGGTTTTATCCTTAATAATTGGCGGTGATTAAGTAAAGATCAGAATTTAATAAGAGATGGATAATTTTTATAAATAATAGAAGGTTTAGAGTAATGAATTTGGGTTCAAAATTGAGGATGTTGCATCCATTGATAAAAATAAAGAGGAATTTGTAATAAAAAAATAATGAAAATAGATAAATATAGAAATATAAGAATAAAATAGGTTTGATAGAGAGGTTTGGAGATGCCCAAAAATATGCTATGATAAAGAAGATTAAATATGGTAAAACAGTTTGGTCTATTATTGAATTAACATTTTATTTTTTATGATTAACTAAAAATTGATAGATTTTGACCATGAAAGTGAATAAATTGGTACTAAAAAGAAGAGTAAAACTGATTTTCTAAAAAGGAATAATGCACATTTACAGGGAGTAAACTCAACCTAGATCATTCATTGATATGGTTAGGTTACTTCTTTGAATTATTTTGTTACTTAACATGGTGATTCCATGTCTAGATAAAAGAATTTAAATAACTCACTAATAAGAGTAAACTCATTATTTTTTATTTCTTTCTTAGGAATTTTCATTGATGATCCATTTTAAGAATTTCTTGAGGATATAAAATTCGTATACCCTATTTTTTAAGCATTAATTAAATGGAACTTATATTTTTAATTTTTTAATTTTTATTTTTTAGGTCCATGATGATGGAAGAAGGCACAATATGATGAATAGGGAATGAGGATGAGCTTCAATGGATATGGGAGTTTTTTTTAATTTATTTATAATTTTCATAATTGATTAATTTATAACTTTTAGGAGTAGAAAATTTCATCCTACACTTAAAATATTTCTATATTTATTTATATATTATTTAAATAATTTCATTAAAATACCATCATAACTTGTTTTAAATATCATTTTTTATGAAGTTTAATGTGTAATAAATTTTTTGGATTAGAATAAGACCCTGGTTATTGGTTTTCATTTTGAGTTTCCCTTCCTTTTATGTATCTATAGTATTGGGATATAATATTTGGAGTATGGATGATTGGATGAATTCCAAAATGCATTATGATTATAATCTTAGATTGAAAATGGGTTATTTACATTGGAGTTCTAGTTTTTTTTGAAACCTTAACAATGAGGGGGTTTGGAGATGTATTTTCCCATCTTCATAGGAAACTTTAGGTTCTGTGATATTGTGAATTTTAAAATTTTAGGTTTAATTTTTTTGAATGGTTATATGCATGATCCCATAGACAATTCATGGTAACCTTAAATTCTATATATTTTAGACCAATGAGAAATGCACAGTGGACTGCAACATCCCTAGGACCAGTCATGAATACTATGTAGTTGAGTTTAAGTGACATAATTTAATTCTAGGTTCTCTTTTCAAATATCCCATTATTTCTATCACACTCTCTTCGAGGATTTTCTAGCAATCCTAGGTAATTTTTAATATCCTCTCATTCTCTTTTTTCTATATCATTCATGTGAATTTTTGATTTTAAATTTAATCTTAGGTAACTTCTAGATCTAGTTTCTCTCTATCATTTTATCTTAATCTTCTTTGAATATGATCTTGGAGGTTTCATATTTATAAACCTACCGATATGGATTTAGATATTTCATTCATATTGACTAGGTATTTGGGTACTCATCTCATTAGTTTG
Organism: Viscum album; assembly: GCA_963277665.1. NCBI lineage: Eukaryota > Viridiplantae > Streptophyta > Magnoliopsida > Santalales > Viscaceae > Viscum > Viscum album. The sequence goes on along the minus strand of OY728155.1, from coordinate 946,017,275 downwards.
ATTTGGTAATGTGGATTTACATAATTTCATAATCGATATTCCTAGGTATTCAAATCATATCCGCTTAATGAAATTGGATAATTTTATATTAATTGATGATTAATTTTAATTAATAGGTCATTAATATATATGATTTTTTTGAAATCGTGATTTGTTTCAAGAAGGAATAAAAAAAGGTTTTATAAAAAATAAGGGTTTCCATTAATTCTTGTTTTGAGATAAAATTAGAAATAGGAAATTAGTATTATCTATGAAATTGAATTGGTTACTTGAGTTATGTATATTTAAAATTAATCCATTGATTATGAATTGGATGAAAATGTATTATTTATAGAAAATTGATCATTATTAATATACCTTAAAATGGGGTTGGATTTAGATGTCTAATTAAATGATTTATTGGGTTTTTTTTCAATGTGTGGGCTTGTGTGTGAAATAGATTTTTGTAATTCCATGTTTTTGAAAACAATATTTTTCATCTATGATAAAGTGATGCCATTGAAATACTATTTCAAGGAAATAAATTTTTGGGATAATTAGTATAAGGACCCCTTATTTTCATACATGGATATTACATCATTGTTTACGAATATTCATTACATTACATAAACCTACACATGAGGACCATAATAGTTTTGTGCCTTTGGAAACATAGAAACAGAATCTTATAACTTTCTGAATGATCTTTAATGTATCCCATAAAGATCTTCCCCTTTAATAATCCTACATAAAAACTTTCTTTTTAACCCTAGGAAAGGAAACATACGAAATTTTGAGCTAATATTCTTAATAAGGGTAAATATAGGACATATGTAAGCCTAACACGAACATAAGAGTATGAGAACATGATCATAAAATTTTAAAACCATAACCTAAAAATCGAAGATCATAATAATGATTCATGAAAAAAATATTATTAGTTCATAAAACATAAATCATGAGGGAATCATAGAACATTATCCATTAGAGAATCAAATTAGGAAATGGCATGGAATTTTTGGCATATACATAAGCATATAAAATCTTGTATCAATGATAACCACCAAGAAGTTCAAGAAAACTTAGGCTTGGGTTAACCACCTGTGTAACTAATTTCGGATTGGGATTCCCACTAATGTACCCCTATTTTCATGCTTGGGTTGACTACCCATGTACCCTCATCTTTGGATTTGGGATGAACAACTATGTACCCTCATCTTTTGTCTTGGTCAAAGTCCCCATGTACCGTCATCTTTGGGTGTGGGATAATCACTAGTGTACCCTCATTTTTGGGATTGGGATAACCACTCATATACCCTCATATTTGGGCTTGATATAAGAACCCATGTACCCTCATATTTAGGCTTGGGTTGAACACTAATGAACCCTCTGATCTCATATTTCATTTGTCATTACTTAATGCATTAGAGTGCTATGAGGGTGCACACATCATATAATCTATAACAGGCTTACTCGACACTATATGGGTCACCACATCATATTATCTATAATGGGATTACCTAGAGATATATGGTTCACCCCATAATATAAGTAATCTCTAAGAACCACAACATTACTAAAGTACAAATAGCTTCATAAAACTCATAAAAACAACCATTATTCCTTTTATAAATTGATTAATCCATATAAAAGAAAAGTGTTTCATGTCAATATATTTTAAACATAATTGACCAGTGGAAAATAATTAGATTCCATAAAAATATATTTGAAACATGATTTACATATATAAAATAAAGTGGTTTCATAGCAATCAATTTGAAACATGAATAACCCGTAAAAAAGAACGAGTTTCGTAAATTTCATGTTTCCAAAATATAATCCATTAAAAGAAAGAATATGAATGGTATCCTTGTATAATATCCCCAATAAGGACTAGGTAATATGAATGGATGTTATATTAGATGGAAAATAATTTTTAAATAATCATTTAAAACATTTCTGGAGTGAAATAAACTTTCCTTTTTCAAAAAATATTTTTAAGACATAAAACCTTTCAAAAACATTTTCCTTTGAAAATAAACTTGAAAAATTATAAAGGATTATTAAAAACTCATTTAAAATGATTTTTAAAACATAAAACATTTTCAAAATACTTTTCCTCAAAAACGAAAATTAAATATAATGTTAAAACATTTTAGAAAACACTTTTAGAAAAAATTATTTTGGATGAAAATAGATTTTTGACCGAAGAGAGAAATAAAGTAATTTTTTCTTCAAAATATTTTATTAAAAAAATTTTATAAAAAATTTAAATTATAAATGAGCGGATAAATGGTATTATTACATGAATTTATCATGAATAAAAAAAGGATAATAAAATTCTTGATAACTATTGAGAGGTAGATTAAGATATTTTAATATTGGATACTTAATCACAAACAATCTTGATAAACAATGAGATTGTAATATAAAACTCTTACCATTTTGATATCCTTAAATCATAATCACCAAGAAGGAATAATATAACTTTTAACTTAAACTTTCATTATTACAGATAAATTCATTATATTACATGTCAAATTGATTTTATATACACCTCGTGATAGAATATAGGTGAATAACCTAACATACATCGGAAAGAAGGAAAATTGAGGCAAAAATCCCTTACCTCTTTAGTAATCATTTTAATATTAAGCCCAATTAAAAAAGAACATAAAATGAAAAATTAAATATATTTTAAATATATATATTCATGATATAACTTTTCAAATGGGTATTATATACACCAAAAAAATAAATAGGTGGTGAATATGTCGTGTGTCTCATGAAAGTAAAAACTGAGACATAAATCCATTAACGATTTGGTAACTTTTAAACCATACACACCATAAAAGATAGGTCCTAAAATAGATTTATAAATACCAATAATTTTAGGTATAATAATCAAAAAATAGAATTTTGGGGAGTATATTCACCACATAAATGAAACATGCGGTGAATATGGCATGTGTATCATAGAAAAATAAAAGTGAGACTGTAATCCCTTTCAGCTTGAGTAACTTTTGAATCATAATATCCTATGAAAAAAGAACATCAATATAAAAATTAATTATCATATAAATGAGGTAGCTTCATGATATATCATTTCATATGTCAGTATATACACCACGCAAAATAAAATAGGGGTGAATATAGCATAAGTCTCTCGGTAATAAAGTTGAGACTTGAAATCCTCTTACCTTAACCATTGAATATTTTCATCCTCATTAAAACCTGTTTTATAATAAATATAATTTTATTATATATATATATATATTAAATTATAATAATTATATATATCATATTATATATGATTTTCTTATGACATTTTTACCTGTTTTTTCACAATTCCATGTTAAAGTTGTGTTTCAAGTAATAATCACTTTTTTATAAGTTTTATTTTTTTTATTTTTGGTCCACTTACTTTAAAAATAATTTTATCATATCTATAATTTATATAATTATATAAATATCATATATATTTATATAAAGTAATCTCTAAAATTTGGTGATAGGAAATGAAAAACATCATTCATGGAGATGGTAGGTCGTACCTATGCATGAATGTTGTTTCAATTTTCTTATCATATTGAAATAAATAAAATTAAATGATATATATATATATATATATTTAGGTTATTATTCCAATATAATTTTTATGTCATATATATTAAATATTTATATTTAATCCATCCTTAATACATTCCATGTAAAGAGTGAATTAATCGCAATGCTTTGTGAGGAGAAAGTCTACCATTCACACGAACGGAGTTATATTATTCCCAAAAAATAGAAAGCATGAAGCCATGTGTTATATAATAATAATATAAGAATAATGAAATCAAAAATATCATATATAAACAATATTTCCATAATTATTCCCATCCATGAAAGGTGGTAATTGAAAAACGAATGGCATAAGTTCACGAGGTGATTGTCTATCGTACACATGGACAATGATTTCTTAACCCATTTAACAGAACTGGGTGAGGTTATAGGTTGTATCATTAATATAAAAACATCTCATTTTGTGGAATATAGTTATTTTATTATATAATAATGATATAAAAATAATTTAAGGGGGTTGAAGAAGAAACACAACAAAAATGTTTGTTGAAGAACATCACCTCTTCTTTGGGAATCCTCCTTAGGTTTTCAATAAATCATTTCTTGGTTGGATTTACATAAAAAATAAGTATTCTAGGATTTGGTGAGGGAAGTAGGAAATTTATTTGGGAAAGGTTTGGATGATACAAATGGATTGAAATGTGTGAATAAGTAGGGAGAGTGAGTGGCCTTTTATAGGTGACGAGTGATGGAATTCTTGTAAATACAAAAAAGTGTTAACTATTGGGAGGCATCCCTTAACACATGTGCCACAAAAATTGAAAAATAATTAAGTGGAGGAATTAAATGGTAGAGAAACACCAACACAAAATAAAATAAATTTAATGTCCTAGTCCCAGATTCCACTCAGAAGTGCCTCAAGACTGGTTGGCCACATGACCTCAAGCGCATATCCCTGAACACCATAGGCTACCGACATCAGAGAGGGCCTAGGGCATGTATTTTGGGAGACTATAACCTCATTACCATATTGTAGCATAATGGATAGAAATAATAATATAAGGTAAATATCATATGTAATATAGGTAAATATAAACTATAACCGAATAAAACTGAAGTAATAAATAACTGAAACAACTGAAAATGATATAAAAAAGATAATAATCATATCTCATGTATCTATAAAGATAAAAAACATGGATACAAGTAGAATATAATACATGCTATTCAAAAGTAGAGAAAATAAATCCAAGAACTGTCTATAGCATCCTAAGCTCCAGCTCGGTCATCTGCTACTAGCTCCATCCTAAGCAAGCAATAAATCAAGTGTCTGAAGCGATACGCTTCGATTTTTCGACACCTTCATACATTTAGTATTATCAAGTTCCATTGGAATCCTAGATATGGTGTTAGATAAATATCAATACACTACCACCAATGGTGTCTATAATATCATTTCTTTATACTATAAACTGAAATAGTTTGCAAGCATGTATATGTAAAATTATAGAAGTACAGTAATGTAAATACCCAAGTACATGCTTTATACCTTGGCTGGTGTATGAACATGTAACCGGTTTATTAATTAAGTAATCTCAAGTTTATGTAATTAGGTAACGTGATATAAATCCATCATTGACATGATAGTATTAATGGATCCAAGGTGAAAAAGGAATCCATGATGTTATTTATGATGAAGAGGTTCCAAGGTAATAACTATGGAAACCTAGACCTTAAGGGTCACCAACTCAATAGTAAATATAGCCTAGCTAAGTGGTAACTGTGTAATCTAAGGAGCTTAGTCCAAGGAATTCAACAATAATATAATCTAACTGATTCTATGGAATACGTCCAAGGTAAAATGAGATAAGTAATGGCTAGGACCAAGGATTTAACCAAGGAATATCATATCTGTATAATCTATACTGGATCTAAGGAGTGTTTCCAAGGAATACTGAAATTGTAAATAAGGGATCCTATAGTGTCCTACCATCCATCCACTGATCGAATAGGATCATTTTCAAAGGTGGGTATCAGCAAAAGAAAATAACATCCTTGAATTGAAATGGCGTCCATGAGTGCTCAAGGTATCCCCTTGGGAATCAAAAATCTAACTCTAGTCTGAACATTCCTATAATAATTTCAAGTTCCATATGCAAGTCACATTTCATTTAATTCATCTAATTGATTAATCCATGTTATTTACTCATTACATTTGATATTTCATTTGGTTCAAGACCTACCTTTCATTAGGGTGATAAGGGAAAGGGGAATGAAACCCTTATTTAAGTCATTTCATATTAAATTTACTTGGTTCTTTCCTTAACCTTTCATAACATGATAATTCTAAGCTACAGAAGAGAAACCATATGAAATTTATTTAATATAAACTAGGCCAAGTCATATATATACAACATACTATCCAATTTACCATTTAACATTGATTAATAAAGTTGAATCACTTAGGTGGGTCAAGTGATTAGTATACATGATACTTTCCATTTATCTATTCAATAGATATTTAACAAGGAAGACTTACCATTTGAAATTTCAAGATAAGGAACACCCAAATAGTGGCATTGACACACATGTCAAAGCTCTAAAAATCCCATTATTGAAAACACCCTACATGGGATGTTTGGAATTGTGGAAATAACAACCAATGGTGAATAACATATACTTTTCAGGGGTATTACAACACGGTTCTAACAACTACAAGGAAGGTAAATTAATTAAACAAGTGATGCTTGATGAAATCAACATAACCACAAGTTAATTTATAAAATTATGACACTTAATGGAACATTTACACACCAAATACCTCATACTTGTACGAATATCCTCATAAAATATCAACTTATAGTTCGTCCTGGATTAAACAAGATCTGAAGAATGGATCAATTCCCTGAAATTGGGGTATATGATCTTGCATCTAAATAACATCATTGATGGTAATCTGAATGATTAAGGATTAAAAAGGAATCAGTATCCTATCGGTGTAGATCCAACACGATGGATGGTGATCCAATCAGACTTTAGATCAGATCTTAGGTTAGAAAGCTATATTAGATTTATTTTAGGCTTCAAAGGGGATAAAATAGGAGGGGTTTTTTCCACTAGTGAAATAAATGAGAGAAGTATTTGTTTAAAAACTTAATTTATGGGGAAAATTTTAAAATCACCTAGGAATAGCCTTCACATGGTTAGGGAAACTGTGTGACAACCATGAGAAACTCTTATTTAATTTGGTATGTAGCTTTTTCATGGTCGTGCACCCCAAATAACACAGTTAGGGAAAACTGTACAGCCTTTTGCTTATCTATTTATAGATCCACACAATTAAAACTAACTATTTGGCCTGCCCCACATGGTTTACACTAACCATTAGATAGGCATTTCTCACCCCTAAAACTGGGCTCCAAGCTAAAAAATTTCCTAAACACCCCTGAGACCATAACTAACTCATTTCGAAACCATATTAGGTCCAAAATAAATAATTATACCAAAATTTGAAGGATCCATAACTGAGTCAGAAATTGGGTTGTTACAGTCCTCCCCCTTAAAGACACTCATCCCCGAGTTCACCTTCCAAGGATGGTAAAAAACTATCTGAGAACAAATATGGACACTGAGCATGTATGTTGGACTCCCGCTCCCATGTATGATCATGTACACGGTCTTGCTTTCATAACACCTATATTATAGGGACAAATTAGCCTTGGATATCCTTCGTTCTTCAATTAGTTATGGGTATAGGATACTCCTCAAACGAGCCATCAACATATAGATCAACCTACATGCTGTAAAAATTATGAGATGGATCGGAAAGATACCGGTAAAGTTGTTAAATATGGAAGACCTAATGCATGGAATGGTACCTCTAAGGTAATAGCAACCAATAAGAAACCGGAATGACTCTCTCCAGGATCTCATATGGACCAAAATAATGATCCAACAACTTTCTTTAACTTCATATCCATCTATACCCTATGATGGATGATACCTGTAGAAAAAAATGATCCCCAACCTCGAACTCCGGAGGTCATCGACGTCAATCGGTATATGATTTCTGAATTTATTGGGTAGTAGAAATATGATTCATGATCAGCTGAACCTGCTTTGATGTCTCCTAAACGAGATGATGGATTATTATGGTTTCCTCTCCTGTCTCTATCCATCATAGGGGTGAACAAGTATATCCTACATTACAAGACCTCAAAAGGATCCATCAGAATCATCTCTTGGATTCTATTATTATAGGAGAACTTGATGAGAGGGATATTCTTCTCCAAATAACCACTTAAATCAAGGAAACAATATCATATCATGTCCTCTAGAACTTTTATAGTATGTTATGATGATATATTAGTCTGAGGGTGAACTTTTGTGCCCCAAAGCACCTATATACCCATAGATTTCTATAACCACTTCTAGAACTACGACATGAAATGTGTATACCTATATAAAATGATAGTATGAGGGACCCAATGTAGTCATATGATCTCATTAATGTACAATATTCCCATTTTAGCAATTGATAAAGTGCCCAAAATAGGAAGGAAGATGGATAATTTTTATAGTTGGTCATTGACAACCCATACAACATCTCTACCTCTAGGCGACCTAGGTAAGATGGATACAAAATGCATGGAAACATCTTCTAATATACATTATTAGACTATATGTGGTTGTAGGAAACCTACAGGTCTCTAGTGCTACTTCTACACCTACCGATAGGTGGAACACATAGTAATGAAGCTTGCTATTTGACATTTCATCCAAGGACACCAATATCGGTGTTGCATGTCTAGATACATTTTGGAGATACCTGGATAAACTTACCACTATGAAGGGTGGGAATCTTACAATAATTTTTATCTCATATGTATTGGAACCCATAAAATCCCATATTTACTAAGGATTTTATCCCTTTCCAAAGACCAATCTAAATGTGGGTCATCTCTTGAAATACTCTCATGGGGAACTAACCTCTCAAGATATGAAACTTTCCTACTCTTCACCTTCTTAAGGAGGGAAGAGGTAACTATTAAGACTAAGAGATACAAATTCTCATGAATATCATGAAACTCCAGATGCATCTCAGTGAATAGGTCCATTAATTTCCATTCATGATTGGATTCATGTAAGGCTTGTGACCGAGTTTACCAATTCAATACATCAACTACTGTATTTCCCTTTACAGGTGTATTTCTGAGAAAAAATCAAAGGAATAAAGATATTTGGCACATCTTCACTATTTGAGATTCAAGTCACATTATTTAAATATATATTTGAGGGTCTTTTAGTCTATATACACCAAAAATCACTCAAACAATATATAATGACTCCAGTAACATAAGACATAGACAACTACTAATAGATCAATATCTTATGTAGGGTAATTTATCTCATGAGGCCTCAAATGTTGAGTTCCATAGGCAATGACTCTATCCTCCTATAATAGCAGTCCTCCCAATCCAATACCTGATGCATCACAGAACACGGTAAAATATCTTCCTATATTTGGAAGAATCAGAATTAGTGATGAGACAAGCCTCCCTTTCAGCTTCTGAAATGTTTTTTCACCTTCTTCTGACCACAAGAACTTGAAACCCTTCTTTGTAAGACTTGTTAGAGGTGAATAAATTCGTATAAGTCCTATATTAAATTCATATAATATAAATCCACCTCCATGAAACTCCTTATATCAAACATATTTTTGTGAGTCTCTTAGGAAACAACAACAATAACCTTCTCTAGGTCAACATAGACTCATAATTCTGAGATAATGTGAACCAAGAATTGAACTTTAATGATTCATTAGTGGCACTTGTCATGCTTTACATAAAGATGATTCTCTCTCAGTGTACTTATAATGATCCCAATGTTCTTGGCATGGTCGATATGAGTGTAAGAATACACCAAGATTTCATCCATAAATACTATGGAAAAGAAATACAAATAGGTGCGGAACACCCTATTAATTGGAGAGATGAAAATGGTGGTCACATTCATAAGACCGAACGACATAACGAGGTACTCATACCAACCATAACTACTACGGAAATATTTACAAGGATTGTATAATGGTCTGACCTACACCTGATGATACCTCGGTCTCTGGTATATCTTAAAGAATACCCTAGGTCCTCATATTTAGTAAAATAGATCATATATTAGAGTCAATGTGTACCGGTTCTTAACTATAAATATGTTCAACGATCTATAAACCGCACATAGATGAATTTCCCCATCTGTATTCTTGAAAAAATAAAACACGAGAGAACCCCAAGAGGATGTGTTAGGCCATATAAAAACCTTATCCCTCAAGTCTTCTAACTACCACGCGAGCTCTTAGATCTTAGTAGGTGCCATAATATATGGAGCAACGGACACTGTAGTTTCTTCTAGAAAAATATCGATCATAAACTCTACCTCTATCTCAAGAACTAAGCTATAAAATTTTCCAAGAAAGGCATCCCTGAAACAATATAGTACTGGAGGAAATTCATCATGAATTAAACCATGATCCTCCATGAAGATATTCATAATATTGGTGGTCACTCCACTTATCCTGTGATTCTGATGTCCAACTTTACTAGCCTGGACATCCCACCCACCCTTGTGTAGATAAATATTTCCCTTTGGTGAAGTAAATGATACACTTCGGTGATAACAGTCTACAATTCGTGATGTGGAACCAAACAATACATCTCATGAATGACATCAAATCCCATCATCTCAAGAACAAAGGTATCCCACAAGAAAGGTTAACTTCATACCTCAAGGAGACAGTCCCTAAATTTGTGTATTCCCTATAACCATACTCCCAACGGTGTATCCAATGTCATTACACCATAGTAATTCTATATTTATATCTAAATAATTTCCATGATTTATAAAGATATAAAATAGTATTAAGAACCTTTATTAAATAAATTTGATGCTATATTAGAGGCTACTATAATGATATCTCATATTTTAGATGGTCCAATAGCTTGATCATCGAGTATTGATTATAGCTCATGCAACTGACCCAATACGTGGCCCTATCAAATAGCTGGACATCCTTGATAAAAATAACTCTACTAGAACTATTGGTGATAAAGAGATTGTCTAACACATTCACCACCTCCCCCTTGTCCATTCCTGTTAGTGAAACTCCAAATCCTTACCTAATGTGGCATATAAAAACCTACTCCAGAAGGTGGAGATGGTGTGGAACCTCTCCCACTAGAATCTGATAGAAATGTCTGATATAAACTCTGAAGTTTACCCATAGAGCCATAATATCGGAACTCTATAGGGTCTCTATAACACTAAGGCTTCACGTTCCCCTATCCTGCACACAGGTGAAATAACATAGAGCTACTAGCATAGGTTCCATGTCTTTCATTTCCTAGATGAGAATCCTCGAGGGATAGGTTTCTACTAATAGAGGAACTACTGGCCTGCCTCAACACTAGTCCTCTATGCATAGTACTATAATAACCCTTTTGGTTTTTCTTAGTAATAAGATCCAAATTGACTATTTCAGAGAATGTAGGTATGTGAAAGACATTCACCTGAGCACAAATGGCATATTGAAGACCATCCTGAAATCATTTAGCATGCAAAATCTCATTAGTGGCTAGAAGCGGTGAGAATCATAGAAACTCAATGAAACTATTTGAATACTCCATAACTGACATAAAAACATACTCGATATGCATGAACTCATTGGCTCTATCATCTCTCAAAGTCTAAGGAAAGAACTAATCATAGAAGGTAGTCTAAAAATCATCCCATACCATGCCTTTATGTAATCTGGCATGGGTAATCACATCCCACCAGTGCATGGCCAAATCACACAACATATAACTAGAAATATTTACCCTTGAATTTAGACATGACTCCATATGCTAAAATATAGAAAAGGTTGCCTCTAGCTAGGACTCATTAGCCTGTGGGCTTCCATCCCCTAAGAAGGTAGTAGAATGCCACTCTAGGAACTCACGAGTTAGATCATCCATTATAAGTGTAGGTCGTGGAGCAACATGTATGGACTGTATCAGATGTATGAAACTATCACGAAGCTGAGAATCAGTGCCCAGATTAGTTATAGTAGGAGATTACTCAAGTGGAATTTCTGGAAGTATGATTGGAATCTCATGTCCAACCATATCTAGTGCATGGTCACCACCACCCTCTGAGTGCACAACATGAGGACTTTATGGTGGTGTTGATCTATAAATTCCAACCACATGCCTTAGAACAAGTTTTGAATCAGATAAACACAAATAAAATTGGTTGAACATAAGAAAATATCACTTCCCATGATATACTACCCCAAATACACACTTATAAGGACATGTATTAGTAAGTTCTCATGTTTATGTTTTAAGGGTTTTAGTAGATGATGGGTCAAATATACCTCTCCTTATCATTTATTTTGAAACCAGTTCTTTTTAATAAGTCAAGTTTCATATTTCAAGTTGGCATTTCCATATTTTCTTATATCAAGGTTCATTTTTAAAATGAATTTTCCATCCTAGTGAATTAGGACCAATACTCCTTATCACTGGGATAAACACAAATTTAAATTTTAATTAAAGTCTTATCTCAGTAAATTACCCATTAATACCCACAATGTACCATAAAACTCATAAATTAAAATAAGAAATCACTAAATTATAGCCAAATAATACCTCAAGAACAATATAAAAATAAGAGTCACTCAATAATCACAAGCATATCAAGAAATTTACAGTTGTGAAATTAACCTATATGGAATGGAATTTTCATGGTATGTGAATTCTAGGTGCCTCTGATTATTCAACTAATAATGATTATTTCCCTCATAATATCATGCCAAAGAAAAAAAATAATATCCTCACTTATATTAATAATCAACAACACCACATTACATGTACATCAACCAACTATGAAATAATATAAATAGTAATAAGAAAAAATAACATAATTAGAATTCATGAAACTAAGAATTTACCCCAAGCATGGGTTCTTGACACCCAAGAATGAATTATGAGAAGGTTCAAAGTGTTCCTAATCTCCAATACATGGTCTCCAAATAGTAAATCACAAAAGAAAAACCTGTTATACAAATTTGTGATGTCCTAGTCCTGGATGCCACTCAGAAGTTCCCTGTGCCCAGTTGACCACATGGCCTTAAGCTCATCTCCCCAAATTCCAGAGCTACCAACTAGTAGTGGAGAACTAGGGTGTGTTCAGGGGAAGACTATTCCCTAATTACCAGAGTGTATCACATCAGATAGATATAATAACATATGGTAAATACTGGAAGCAATATAGTTAAACAGACACCACAATAGAATCATACTTAGGAAATAAATAATATAAATTTCTAATAATGTTATACAAAATTTTATGTTGAGATTTCATGTGTCTATAAAGTTGTAAATCATGGATATAAGAATAATACAATATATGATACAAAAAACTAGAAAAAAGAATCTAAAAAATATCCCTAGCATCCTGAGGTCCAGCTCAGTCTTCTCCTACCACCTCCATACTAAGCAAGCAAGATATCAAATTTATGAAGCGGCACACTTCTCTTTTTTAACACCTGCATACATGTAGTCTCCTTAGGTTCCAATGACGTCCCAGATAGGGTGTGAGATAAATCTTAGTAGGCCACCACCAATAGTGTCTATGACATCATGTCCATGTAATATAAACTAAAATAATGTGAAAGCATGAATATATAAAAGTAAAGTTGTATTGTAATGTAAATACCCATGTACTCACTTATTCCCTTGGATGGTGTCTGAACATGTAACCAGTTAATTAACTAATTACTCTCCAGTTTATGTAATTAATTCACATGAGGTAAATTCCACACTGACATGAGAATATTAACGATTCCATGGTGAAAAACTCATCCATGATTTTATTTATTATGAAGAGGTTTCAACATAATAACCATTGAAAACTAGACCTCAAGGGTCACCAACTCAATAGTAACTCTGGAATAGCTAAAGCCATAGAGTGTAATCCAAGGAGCATCATCCAATGAATTCCATAATAGTATTACTTAACTCATTCCAAGGAATAGATCTATGGTAAAAAATATAATCAATGTATAGGACCAAGGATGTAACCAAGGTGTCTCATGTTCATTGAAAGAATTATGGATCCAAGGAGCATATTCAAAACTTTTTATAATATTAAAGTAGGTATACTGTGGTGTTATATCGGGCATCCACTGATAGATGAGGATCGAGTTCCAAGGTGGGTATCAACCAAGGAAACTGACATCCTTGAATTGGAATGGCATCCACCAGTGATCAAGGAATTCCCTTAGGAATCCCAAAGCTAGCTTCAGTCTGACCATTCCTATAATAATGTCAAGGTCTATATGTAAGGAACCTTTCATTTAATTCATCTAATTGATTAATCCATGTTATTTACTCATTCCATTTGATATGTAATTTTGTTCAAGTCATTCATTTAATTAGGGTGAAGAGTCCAAGGGGCATCCAACCCTTGTTTTAGTCATTTCATTTTAAATTTACTCGATTATTTCCTTTTACTATCATAACATGATAAGGATGGCCTAAGAATGAACAACCACATGAAATTCATTTAATATAAACTAAGTCAATTCATATATATACAAAATAATTTCCAATTTCTATTTAATATTGATTAGCCATGTTAAAGATCTTACCATAGGTGGGTTAAGTGATTAGTATACATGGTACTTACCATTTATCAATTAAATTGATATTTAACAAGGAAGACTTAAATTTATCAAGGTCAAGTAATGGAACACCCGAATGGTGGTGTTGACACACAAGTCAAAGCGTTAAAAACCCCATTATGGAAAACACCCTACATGTGATGGTTGAAATTGTGGACATAACCACGAATGATGAATAACATATATATGGAAAGGGCCTTAGAACATAGTTCTAATGACTACAAGAAATACATATTAACTAAACATGTGATATCTGATGAAATCAGCTCGTCCACATGATAATTTATAAAATGAAGAAACTTGGGGGATGAGTTATAGACCACCTAACTTGTACTCATAAGACTCTACTCATACAATATAATCCTCTAGTTCAACCTAGATTGGATGATACTTGAATAACGGTCAATTCCCTAAAATTGGGTCATATGATCCTGCATGTAAATAACATCGTCGATTGGAAGAAGAATGAAGAAAGATTAAAATGTAATAGTGGTCATACTGGTGCAGATCTAATGAGATAAATGAAAATAAAATCAGACTTCAGATCAAAGATTTGGATTAAAAGATACGTTAGATGAATTCTTGGCTTCCAAGGGGAGAAAATAGGTCGGTGTTTTCTGCGGGTGAAATAAATGAGAGAATGTTTATGTTTATAATTTAATTTAAGGGAAAATTTGTAAAATCACTAAAAAATATACTTCACACAGTCTGGACACATGGTTTGATAAACTGTTTTCCAAATATGCATGGTCTACTATAAAAAGGGGCACCCGAATGGTTAGGTTGAGCAGTTAGGGAAACCCTACACTAAAAGGCTGAAACTCCTCTGCAATTAGGTCTCTAGTTTTCACACGTACGTGCACCCCAAATTACACGGTTTGGGGAAACCATGCACTCTCATTCCTCTCTCTATCCCATGACACATGATTAAATATAACCATTTGTGCTTCCTTGCATGGTTTATGCTAACCGTGTGACATGTGTCTCTCACCCCTAAAACTGGGCTCCACGCTCCGAACGAGCCCCATACACCCCCGAGACCTTCACAAACTCATTAGACATACATATTAGGTACAAAATAAAGAATTAGACCAAAATTTAAAGAATAAACACCTGATTCAAAAACTTGGTTCTTACAATAAATACATTTTTTATCATTTCATTCCTTACTGTTAATGTTTTTACATTTTCATCCTTATAGTTTTTACTATGGTAACGTGTATCTCTTTATTTACCTAGATAATTTATTCTTTAAGAATATATTTAAAATAAGTTTAATTAGATTATTTAGACCTAATGATTATAGATATGAATTTCAATTTATTAAATAAAAACCATATGGGTTTGTAAATTTGATTTTAATACAAATTCATGTAATGCACAAAATCCAAATATTACCTCAATCACGTTAATAAATTTTTACTGTTTTCACTAGTCAGTATTTTTAAAAAGTTATTTTACCTTATTATATAAATAAATTATTATACTTTTATATATGGAATCCATTATTACTAATTACATTTACAGAAGTGGCGTGATTTAATTTAAAATTAATCTCTTGGGCGTGATGAGAAAGCAGGGTTTTTAAAGAGAAAATGTTCAAAAGTTGGAAATGTTTTAATATCAAATTTCAAAATAAAATTGGTACCAATGGAAAAACATGTATTGAATGATAAAGAATTTAACTCATATAACTTTAATTCCAATTTAAAATATAATTTATCATTATAAATTATTTAAACAAAAAGGCATTTACTATTAAAATTTAGTATTTTCATTATTAATCAAAAATGAAACACTTCAGAAAAATCCCAAAAATTCACTATAAGATAATTTTTATATCCTGATTTAAAATAAAATGATTTTTTATAAAATTATTTTTCCAAAATTGTGAAAAATTAATTATTTTATTGCTTAAAAAATAAATCAAAAGGCATTTTTTTGAGAAACTTATATTTATGAAACATATAAAGACTTGACTGAAAATTATGTATTTTTTAGAAATATGATTTATTTATCTAAAATCATTATAATTAATTTTGAAAAATATTTATTGTTATTAACATAACTATATTTAATATCTCCATTATAATAGCTTCATTTAAATAACTGTATTATTAATATATCAAGGTTTTATTAAAACTCAGTGACATGTGCAATGGAAGCTAATTCAGTATTTCATGTAATGAAATCCTAAATTTTTGTTGGGAGTAATGAAATATTAACTTTGTGTTGAGTGTAAATTAATATAAAAATATTGTTTTCATGTAACATAAGGTATATTTAGTGTTTCATGCAATTTAAAATATTGAAAAAATTAAATTAATTTGAAAAACAAATATTTCAAAAAATCTCAGGGTGTTACATTGTCACATACATGACTTATTTTAATGGTATTTTTTATTTAATTTCCATTATTGATTTGTTGTGGGGGGTTTCCCATATATTTTTGGAGGAAAGGGTTAGTTTTCATTATTTGGGCCAAACTGCTTGCTCATTTCCAAAATTAAAAACCAATTTTGTTTCTTTTATAACACTTTCATTTTTCAAAATTTTACATCCATTATACTTCCCAATTGGCATACCCTGGTATATAAAAACTACCATATCCATTTTTACCTCATAGGAATCCATAATCATGATGGATATGGGTATTTATTAAGGTATTGGGCCTACCCAGAATCCAATTTCTTACATTATTTTTTTAATTCTTTAATATATTAATCAATTTTTAGGGTTTTTAGTGATCAAAACTCTCACCCGAGACCACTTTCCCAAGGCATTCCACCATGATCTCATCCCCCTCTTTTGAGCTCACACTCTTCTCAAATTTGGGAGAAACTTTTATGGATTTATCAAATCACCCAGATTTGAAGAGGTAAATTGTTTCTTTCATAACTCCTTCAATTTTTACCCTTTCCCCCCATTATAGGTCCTACATGACTTCCTCATCATTATTAGAAACTCAATTACATTTTTTTATGTTTGGAAATTCAACTACTGGTATATTTAGGTCGTTTTATTAAATATTTCTTCATGTAAGTTTTCTCTTTTCATTTACTTCCTTATTTTTAGGGTTTCCTCCCCCTTTCATGAAGTTCTAAAATGTATAGAAGTTAGGGTTCATACCTAGTGTTTTATTTAGTGTCTTTTTGGTAAAATATTTGAGTTTTAGGTTAGATTTAACTCCCTCGTGTTGCGGAAGTGGTGCATTTGAAGTTTTGCACAAAAAATTGGTGTTTTGACACAAAAGGTATGTGGTTCCATGTTTAAGAATTCTAAGAAGAGTTATCTTTGCTTCCTTAATATTTTTATCATCCACCTATTACATTATGTTTGGTACCAGAACCATTTTTTATAGTATACATTAAGCATTTAGTTTCAAATTAGTATTGTTTTTGAAAATGTGTGTTTTCCATGTGTATCTTTTGCTATATCATTTGAGGTAATTTGATAAAACTTGAAAGTGGTTTAATAAATATTTATAGGGCTTCCAACTCTTTTTTTATTAGTATTGGGGTGATTTTTTTTTCATGAAATATGGTTTTGAAATGGGTTTTGTGTGCAAAACATGTCTATACCCCTTAGGATGGTTTTATGAAACTTTTTAGTGATTTATTGAGTTAAAAAAGTGGGAAAAGGATGTACATGTACTGTCTTGGGGAGTTTGTTCACTTAATATTGGTTTTTAAAAGTTAAAGTGGTGATTTAAGATGTCAAAAAAATTTATAATGTTTTATAAATTTCTGAAATGATTTACCAAATTGCATGAAAGGCGCGAAACACGTTTGTGGGCTGTTTTGTGTGAGTGTGATGTGAAAAATGAATAATTGTTTGTGAAAGGAGTATTATGTGACATGTGTGAGGGTTGTTTGGTGTGTGTGTGAATTGGAACTGGTATTTTGATGTGATAATTGTATTTCATGGCTTGTGGAACTTGTTTGAGCATAAGAGGGAAAACCTTGGTATCAAGGTGGATGGACTTGTACTAGTATGCTAGTGATCCCGTGGGGTTTGGTCCCATTTTCGCAGAGCAAGTTTGACGATGAAAAAACTAACTAAACTATGATGATGATGATGATGTTGTGGGACCGCTAGGTTATGGATATGATCCCTACTAGTGGATCGTGTGCACGAGAACAAATCTTTTTTTAGTTACATTCACTAAGATACGAGGTACCTGAGACCCACACTGAGCTAGTGACTATGGGTTATTTCCATTTTTTTATGGTTATTAGATACTATATTATTACCATCAGCATATGGTATGTTTATCTGGTAAATAGAGTAGGTTTGGAATTCTATTCAAAAGTGTTGATTCTTTAATGTATCCCACTTGAAAACTGTTTTTATTTAAAGTTACATCTCTTTAAAATTATTATTAGCATTTAATGTTCATGAAAACTTGCAAGCTTTTTATCCTTGAATTTTTATCAAATGGAATAATTTAGCGGTGGAATCCTACTGGTCTTTTGCTCACTCTCTACATAAACCCTTGTGTGTAAGTAGACTTGGTTATTTTGTCGCAGGTTTGGTTAAAGCTTTTAGTGCTACTGGTTCGGGTTTCTAGCAGTCCTTCTTAGTGCAGTATCATGGAGATGGATTAAGGGAGGTTCCCATTGCAATGAGGAGGTTCTTGGGATTTCCATTTTGTGGTTATTCATTTGTTATAGTCTTTGAGAATTATTTTAAATTATGTAATTAAATTATGATTTTTTAAAATATTATTTGTTTTTAAAAAGCAATATTTTTTATGTTGGATTTTGTTGTTGTTTTATGTTTATAAGATCAGGTAAATCATTAACAAATTCCATTTTATAATACACAGGAACTTGTGACCAAATCTGGTTCGTGACATACATTCTACCCCCCAATAAAATGAATTTCACCCTACAAATTTTCTTTAGACATCAAAGGTCTATCATTTAAAAATTACTAAATAAAAACCCACATCATTCAAATTAATAATAAAACATCCCTTAATTATAGTGGAAAACATAATGGTTACCTAATGTAACTCATAACTAGATTTCTATATAGGATAACATAGGTGGATAGAGAAAAAATGAGCATAAAATAGAAAAATAATACTCCAATATCGATTGAGAGTGATAGAAGACATTGATCACAAGAAATTGGGTGATCTAAATAAGTTTAATGAAAAAAAATAATTGACCAAATGGGTTTGAAAAAGTTCATTGATATCATAAAAAATGGTGATAATAGGACACTGGATTATTTCATGATCCTTTTCCTAATTTTGATGAATTTTTATGAGAATATACACTTCATTTATTTTATTCCATTTTATAAGAACAATATATCACTTTGTTTTTTTCCTTTATCATTATCCACTTCATCTCATTCTCTCTAAAATAAAGATGAATTTTTTATTCCTAAATTACTAATGGATAATAATATCTATAGAAATAATGATAAGTTATTCCATCTATCTTTAGGTATCTTCCCAAAAAAATTGTTAACACATGTTTCTCGATTTGCATAAATCTTCATATGGAGAAGAAAAACATTAATCTTTAAATACTTGTCCAATGTTTAACTTAACCCATTATATAAATGGTTATCCTTATGACCCTTACAAATGATTAAAATCTAAACCTTTATAAAGAAGGTCAATTAATTTCCCAAATAATCTTAATATTGATACACCATAAATTATAAGTATCTCTTGATTGTGACATACCAATCACATGATACCTTCATCATGTATTCTCTAGAAACATTTTAATAAACTCAATTACCATAACACCATATTGAAAACATAAATTCTACTATAATCCATATATAGAACACAATTTTTTTGATATATTCATTAAATCTTGGAATGATGTAAACTAAAACCATGATAACATAAGACACATTGTTAACAAATCATTATTCAGTTCCAAAGTATTCAATACTAACCAATTTAATCATTCATATTGAATACCTATTTATCCAAACATAATTATATCAAAATCTAGAACATATTAAGGGTTATATACCCTTAAAAAACCACCTTACCATTAAAATACTTATCTAGTCCATCAGTACAAATTAGCATATTCATGAAAATATTTAATTCAAAACTTATACAAACAATCCGTTTATATTTCCTGATTTATATATCATAATAATTGAATTAAAAATAAATAAACTCTTTAATTATTCCACCATATACTTAATCTATAAATGAGGATTCATCATCTTATTCCTTAATACCTATTTTCTTTCATATGTCATTCGTAGTCTCTTCGTCATTAGTCATATAACCATTACACATACCTCCTTGCGGGTTATCTTCATGATATTCCGCCTTTATGAATACATTTTCATAATTTCCACACTCTCTAAATTTAAAACATTCAATAGTAAATGATACCATAGGGAGAAAATTATTTTGATCCAAGGAGTTAACTGAACTTTTCAATTTGAATTTACAGTTACATACTTTGTGTCCTTCTTTTCCACAATAAAAACATTTTCATATTCCTCTAAGACATCCACTTAAATGTATATTCCCACACTATAGAAACAATGGAAACTGAATCTTCTTTCCTCCATGGTCTCCACCACCTAAAGTTTCACTGAACACTATCCTTTTCTTCTTTGGTGAGTCATGGAGTTGGTTAAGGTACATGTTGTTAAACATGTTATATGAGAACTGATTTGGAATAATCAAAATATCATTCAATCCAGTCATCACCCCATTTATATTATCATCATAAAATTGGTTGTCAAGTTTAATGTTAACTCAATCACTTTTGGTTCAATCCATTAACTAAGAACAAAAAGAATAGTGTGAGAAATATTAATCATAGTGTAAACTAAATAAACATGAAAAATAACTTATAGCTTGTCTAAATAAGGACACCTTTTTTAATCTATGAAACCATAGGTTTATCCTAAGTCATTCAAAATCATCATAAATATAAATATTTCATGATGGTTAAGAAAGAGTTTGTGAATTTACAAAAAATATCCCTTGGTAGTGTCACACCATTTGTGCATTAAGACCCATTGTCATTCACAAGTTCCTGATTAAGTCTGTATCAATACAGTGTTTTCATAGTTGTTTTCCCTAGGTACATTTGTACCAAAACCACATCAAAACTTAGTATCCATAAAAGGATGTGTTTCTAGGAAACCACTCGCTCTATCCCTTACCAAAATTCCAGGACATTTTCTTATACATTAAATCGTCCTTATACTTATATCCTTAGAGACATCCTTATACATATCCATAGAAATATTCCTAAGGATCTCACTAATGTTTTCTCATCCTAGTTTTTAAAGTTTAACTAAACATTTCCTCTGATATCAACCATAGAAGCCAAGGATTTTTACACGTGGATATTACATCATTTTTTATGAATATTCATTACATAATAAAAAACACACACCTTATGTAGTGATAGTTTGGTTCCTTTAGAAACATGGTAACATAATCTATTAACCTTTTGAAATATCTTTTATGTCCACCATAAAGATATTACCCTTTAGTAATCCTACTTAAAAACTATCTTCATAACCTTAGAAAAAGAAACATAACAGAGGAGGATCCTAAATTCTCAATAAGTGTCAATAAAAGAGATACATAATAATAATAGGAACATAAGGGTAATAGAAAATGATCATAACATTTGAAAAAAATACCTTTCATATCAAATATAATAATCAAGAGTCATGGAATAAATATTTTCAATTCATAAGACATGAATTGTGTGGGAATCAAGAACACGATCCTTGAGATAATGACATTAGAATAAGGATTGGATTTTGTGCAATACATATAATCATAGAAAATCTTATGTCCAGGCTACCCACTAAGAAGTTCATGCCATGTTAGTCTTGGGTTAACCACTCATGTACCTACTTTGGGTATAAATTGAACACCCATGTAACCTCCTTTTCAGTCCTGGGATGACCACCCTTATACCCTCATCGTTGGGATTGTGTTGAACACCTATGTACCCTCATCTTTAGGCTTAGGCTAATCACCCATTTACCCTCATATTTGGGATTGGGCTAAGAACCTATGTACCCTCATATTTGTGATTACTATAATCACCCAAGTACCAATCATCTTTGGGCTTGGATGTAACACTCATGAAACCTCTAATATCAAATAGAATTTATCATTACCCAATGAATTGGAGAGTTATTTGGGTGTACACATCATATAAGCTATAATGGACTTACCAGATGCTATCTGGGTCATCCCATCATATAAGTTGTAAAAGTATGATCTTGTGCTATCTATTCTACCCCATTATATAAGAAATTTCCCGAAACCCAACATAAATAAAGTATAAAGAGATTTAATTTCATTATAAAATTCATAAAATAGTCATTATTCCCTTTATAACTTGATTAACCCACAAAAAAGAAATGGGTTTCATGTTAATAACTTTTAAACATGATTGACTTGTGGAAGATAAATGGTTTCAAAAATAATATCTTTGTAACATGATTAACAAATGTAAAAGAAACTGGTTTCATAACAATCTATTTGGAGCCTGATTGACTCATTGAAAAGAAACGGGTTCCCTAACCATCATGCCACCAAAAAAAAACCATTCAGATAAATAATATGAATTGATATCCTTGGATAATATCCCTCTTAGGGAGTAGATAACACCAATGGATGTCATATTATATGGAATATAATTTTCAAAATATAATTTAAAACATTTCTTGTTTAAAATATTCTTTCCTCTTTAAAAAACTCTTTTTTAGGTGTAAAACATTTTGAAAATCTTTTTCTTTGAAAATAACATTGAAAACTTATAAATAAAGCATTAAAACTCATTTAAAACTCATTTAAAAACATAAAAAATTTTCAATATACTTTTCCATAAAAATGGCCCTAAAATATAATTTAAGAATATTTTTGTAACCATTTTTTAGAAAACATTATCTTTGATGAAAAACAATTTCAGTATGAAAAGTGAAATATGTCAGATTTTATTAAAAACATTTTCTTAATATTTTATGAACTAAAGGGTGTAAAATGATATCATTATAGTAAGATATCAATAATGACCAAGGTATAAGAACATTAATTATAAATATTTAGAGGAAGATCATGAGATCTCAACATTGGAGACGTATTCTTAAACAATCTCGATAAATAGTGAGATTCTATCATAAAAATATTACCACATTAGTAACCTTGAATCAGAATTTCCATGATGGAATTACATAAAATGGTACATAAAATATCATTAGACAAATAAAGTCAAGATATTAAATTTCAAAGGGGTTTGGAGTGTGGTCAATTTTTACCTATCGACCATTCCTTGGTATGGAACTATGCTAATGTGTGTAGCAGCACTCGGGTCAAATACTTGGTAATATTACTATTTTTTATAGTCATTTAATTTTTATTGATTATTTTTTTGAGTTGGTTTTTTTGTAATTATTAATTTAATTTATTTATGTCCTAATTTGGATTTAAAATATTGATAAATATTGGTGTGAGTTCTTTCATTGTGTTTTAATATTATCATATCCTTGATATTTTCTTTATATTTCATTAAATTAACATTAACTCCCCAAGATGATTTTGATTGTAATTCCAAAGTGTTGTGGATTTAATCCAAGACATAACATAACTAGGGTACTCATATCAATTAGTACTTGTTTATGGTAGTGTATATATGGATACAATAAGCCAATGAATCTATATGTTAAACAAAACATGTCATTAATCCATGACATTTTATGTTCAATAAACACAATGTTAACTTAATGAATATTCAATGACAAGAAGCCCTCAATCACTTAATATCCCCAAATAATGAATAACCCCAATTTATGATTTACTCAAACGTTTATTATTTTATTAATATATTTTAATAAGTTTATGATGATGAGTTAAAAATATAATAAAAATAATGTGATAAGAAAAAATTTATGCGTCAAACACACAAACGAATGGTGAATAGAATTAAAAATCACTTTTTAATTGAATGAGAAAGTGAAAGAAGATAATAGATTTTAACTTGATTTAAAAAATTTTTAGAACATTAATATTACTCAATATAGTTTTTATGAGGATAATATATAATAGATAATAAACATTCATTAAAACAAAATTACAATACAAATACTTATGATATTAAAAATAAAGAAAAACGCAAACGTAAATCAAAAGAGGGTACGGGAAAAAAGACCTCTAAAGTAGAAAAATGAGTTTGGAAGATCCTACCAATAATTTTTAAAGGTATTTTTCATGGAAATATATCCACTTATGATATGAAATTCCAACCCCTTACAAGGAGAATAGGATATAAATTTATAGCCAAAGGGAGTGGACTGTTGGAATTCCAAAGCTGTCCCTCATGCTTGATCACCAATTTGAAAATTAAAAGAGCATAATATTGGGAAATATTCTTATTAAAAGTTTTATATATGTATGTGGGAGGTTCAACCTATAATTTTAGTGTCTATTGGACTTTTTTATCCAAAGTTATGGCTATTTTACTAAATAATATTATTCTCTCCATTTTTCTATCAATTTTTCCCTTAGTCTAAATCTGAATGAATTGTAGGGTTTAAGGATGACATGAAATCAACATTATTTCTTCTATAATGTATTAATCAAATATATTATCTTTAAGAACACAAAATATCAGCTAATTTGGATGATTTTATTTGGATAAAAGTTAATAATAGTAGTATTTTTTTAAACCCCAAACAGAATTGTGGGTTGGACTCCAAAGCATCAGCCGAGCCCCTTATTTGTACATGTGGGACTTTAAATTTTCATCCAATATATATCTATATATCCAATAAAAAAATTATTGAATTTAATAAAATTATGGATTCATGATTGAGCCCCTAAACTCTATCTTCATAGCTGGTCCTATTTCTTTGACAGATTATATGGGCCTTTTTGTGTGGTCCATATGACCCTTCAAATGGTTGATTTAGACCAAACATAAGTTTAATTATTTGTAATAAATTTAATTAGGAACCCTAAAATTAATAATAACAAAAATTTTATATGAATTTCTATATTTATATTTAAAATAGTAAACTGTATTGAATCTGTATTAATAAAAATAATGTTCAAAAACTATACTCAATATTAAAACATGATTATTTCAAACCAATTATGTTCTTTTCATAGAAAATAAGTAAAGAGATTAAATAAAAAGTTATTAATAAATTAATAACACCACATTTCTATATACACCTCGTTAATGTATGTGTGTTCATAGCATAATCAATGTCTCAAAGAAGAAAAATTGAGACAAAATTCCCTTACTAATTTACTAATATTTTGAATTGTAAGAAAAAATAAATTATAAAATAAAATTAAACATTAAATAAAATGAAAATAAGGATATTAATGATCTATATTTTCAAATGGGTAGTATAAACTTCACACAAAATAAATATGTGGTGTTTTTGGTAAGTGTCTCATGAAAGTAAAAAAGGTGAGACATAAATCTGTTACCAATTTGGTAACTTTTAAACTGTAAACCCCATGAAAGTGATATCCTAAAATATATAAGTAAATAAAAATAATTTTAGGTAGATTCATCATAAAATATATTATTTTTCAGTATATATACCACGTAAAATAAACATGTGGTCAAAATGGAATGTGGTTCACATAAAAATAAAAGTGAGATTGAAATCCTGTACTGCTTGAGTAACTTTTGAATCATAATCTCCTATGAAAGAATAACATAAATGGAAACATTAATTATCATTAAATGTGGTATATTCATGATTTATTAATTCATAGGTTCTTATATACTCAGCATAAAATAAATGAGTGGTGAATATGGCATAAGTCCCTTAGAAATAAAGGTGACACTAGAAATCCCCTTACCTTAAATATTGACTTTTGTCATACTCATTCAGACATAATGTATAATAAATATAAGTTTATTATAAATCTATTTCAGAAAAATAATTATAAATATCATAAATTATATTATTTTCTTATGATGTTTTGTTACCTATTTATTAAAAATCCTACGTTAAAGTTGTATTTCAACTAGTAACTAATTTATTTTTTTCTATAAGTTTTGATTTGTTATTTTTAGTACTGTTATATTAATATTGATTTAATAATATTTATAATGTATATACGGATATAAATATAGTATATATTTATTATATATTAATTTATATTAATCCATAAAATTGTGTGATAGGAAATGAAATACACCGTTCCTGGAGATGGTAGGTCGCACGTACGCATGAACGTTGTTTCCATTTTCTTATCATATTAAAAGAATGGAAAGTAAATGATATATAAATATATAAATATGTATATATTATGAATAAATTATAATTTTTATTTCATATATTGTACATATTTATATTTAATCCATCCTTAATACATTCCATGTAAAGCGTGAATTAATCACATCACTTTGTAGGGAGGTCGATCTCCTTACACACGAACAATGCTATTGTATTCCCAAAAAATGGAAATCATAAATTTATGTGTTATATAATAATTAAATAAGAATAATAATGATATAAATATCATATATAAATTTTATTTCCACCATTATTACCAACCTTGGAAGTTGGTAATTGAAAAAAAAATTATATAGGTTTGTGAGGCGGTAGTCCACCTACACACGAATGAAAATTTCATAACCCATTTGATATAAGTGTGTTTTGTTTTTGGTCAATATTTTAACATAAAAATATCTAATTATATGTAATTTAATAAGTTTATTATATAATAATTATATAATGATAATTTAATGGGTTTGAGGAAGAAAAAAACATTTGATGATGAACGTTAACTCTTCTTAAATTATCCTCCTTAGGTTTGAAATAAATATGTTATTGGTTGGATTTATGTCCAAAATAAGTCTTATAGGATGATTTTAGGTAATCTAGGAAGTGATTTGGGTAGGTTTTGGATGATAAAAATGGCTTGAGATTTTTAAATAAGTGGGTATATTGAGTTCCCTTTTATAGTTGATGAGGACTGGAATTCTTGGAAATACCCAAAATTATTCACTATTGGGAAGTATACTATACCTAATTTTCCTCAGAAAGTGAATAATAATGGATTGGAGGAATTAATTGGTTGATAAAAACCTCCAAAACCTAAAAAAATACATTTTTATCATGTTATTTCTTAGTTTTTAAGTTTACTCACTTTTATCCTTATATTTTTTAGGAAATAGGCATGTCAATTTATCATAAGAGAAACATGAGTATAAAGAAAAGATATAGCATGATTAACATATCAATGAAATGTGGCAATGACACTTAACATGGTATTAGCATGAGCCAGGGCTTATTAAAAATGGACCATGAGTAAAACCTCATTGAACTTGAATTAGAATGAGTAAACCCTCATTTAACTTGTTGTATCATGATATTAATCTTTACCCAATGCATTAGAGATCTATCCCCGCACACCTTTCTTAATCATTTCATTTCATGCATAAGTGTGCCACATGAAACTATAAAATCAATAAGTAAATGTCTATAAAGGTTAATATCTTGGATAGTGAAATGGGTATGGTATTCACTACCAAATGACTTGGCTTAAAAAACTGTGGTGCAATTTCGGCAGCAAAACGACGTGACTTAATAATTCATAAAAATGACTAATGAGATATAAATGGGTGTATCATAATATGTACATGAAATGGACAGTAATGGGATAATATAGATACATGTCCCAATATAAGTAACATAATTTGGATTCATAATACCAAAGAATTGCTTGAATGTAAATGAGGAGAGAGACATTCCTTACGGAATTTCGGCATGGTAACATATGTACATGGGAGGCATTCAATGAGAGATAAAGGGGTATCTAATCATTAAAATATAAAGAGGGATGTATGGGTAATGTTATAAATCATACCCCAAAATTTATAATTTAAATTAAAAGGGAATAACAATATTAAGAAACTTGGATAAAATTAAGAAGGAAGGAATCCCTTTCTTGGATGTGTGATCCGAGAGGCTTGGGAGAGGATTGAGAGAGGCTTATTGGGAGCTTGGGGAACCTTGATAGGATTATATAGAGAGGAGGTAAGGGGTTGGCCGAGCTCCAAAGGCATTGAGTGAAGAGTATGTGGGAGCCTGGGTGGGTTCATATAGGAAAAGGGAGGGAATTATTTATTATTTAGGTTTTGGAACCTACACCTTAAACTAATCAAAACCACAAACCATACCATGGTTTTTGACCTTGGTTGTTTCAAAAGGGGGGATAAAAGTAATATTTTATAAGTCTAATGTCCAAGATTCTTAAAATATTAGGCTTGCTTATGTGTAGGTGGGTCACACTTTTAAGGAAAACAATTCAAAAAGATAAAATGCTTTATAAATCTTGGAGGGTCCACTAAAGATTTGTAAAATTAATCAATCAAATATAAAATCACATTATTTTAATGGTAAAACATATATTGGACGAAAATACCATTTATAGTATTTTATTAAATCACTATTATGTCATTATGATGTCACAAAACACATTATATAATTAAACTGTATTTAAATTTTACCCAAAAATTTGACTGTTTTAGAAAATTATAAAAAATTCACCATTGGATAATTTAGAAATTTTGATTCCAAAAATAAAATTCATTTTATCTAAATAATTTTCTATATGTTTGAATTTTTATATTTAATATAAGAAACGACATTTTCCAAAATTCATTGGTTTTGATGAAAACAAATTTCAAACCTTAATAGAAATTACATTTGTATTCATAAAAATTGTAGGATTATTTATTTTTAATAAAAATTAATTTATTAATAATATTTTATTAAAATATAATTTAATTCAAAAATCCATTAATTCATAAAAATCGATATATTAATTGAATAATTACTAAAAATACTATTTGTTTTTAAAAACTATTTACAAAGTAACAATAATAAAACGAATGTATATTCTATACACAAAACTAATACACATAATCATAGTGCTAGGGTCTTGATACATAACCCATTAAAACACCCGCATAAGACCTTAGGGTAAGCTGCACGATGGTGACAGACTATTAGTGTGGCTCAGATAACATTGCATGGGTGGTAATCTCTATTTACTTCCACTTCTCCTATAGGCGGTTCCACTCAAGATTAACGTGTTCAAGTTCGGCTTGGGCTTGGTCCAGAGAGGAGTCCATTCATGCCAAATCCTTTCCAATATCTGTCAAATGGGATTCGTATGGAGCAATTCTACTAGATGAGGCCATTTCTTCCTTTTTCTGAGTAAATTGGATTTGTTAAATCCTTATATTTATACTAGTCATGTGATCACTGTTCAACGTCTATATTTGAAACGGTAACAATTACTAATGGTATTTTGACAACCAAAAACATAAAACCAAGTAATTCAATATTTTTACATAATAATTTTACATAATAAGACATTTAAATAGTTTAAGAGGGATTTTCATTATTGGAAGTTTGAGTCGTTAAAATGTAAACTAAATATAGCATATCCCAAGGGATTGTCGGTCTAGGTGTTTTGTTAGGCCTATTTATAATGAACCAAGTTACGATTTAGTTAATACCAAACAAGGCCTTTTCCATGTTATTACATCAATGTAGATTTGTTCTAGAGCCTATATACATAGATATTATCCATAACAAGATTTCATTTCTTGAAAAAACACATACTGAAAACTTCACTGAAATTACTAGATGCTAACCAACACATAGACTTATACCTTATAAATTTTAAATTTATCTTAGCATAGTCTATAAAATATTCAATATTACCTCAACTAACCTAAAGGGAAATATAAACATTTTAAATTTTAATAAACCTTAACTTATCAAACATTTATGACATTTTAATCCCCAAACTATCCTCAATTGAGAATATTATAATCTTTAATGTTTTTAAAACCATATATGATACCAACTACGATGAACCATATATTTTACCAGCTCAATTACATGACTAGAATAAAATATTTCATCACATACATTACGGAGCACTTTTTAGTTTATATTTTTTGAGAATTAAGAAAAAAATTAACTAACAAAACCCATATCTTTTTTCAACCAATGTATATTTTCCCATGATATAAGTAATTTATTAATCGATAATGAGTATTAAATATATCCTAAAAAATCTATATATAATAAAATATTATAGATATTACATAACCTTGTTACCTTTATAACATGGTGGATAAAAACATAAGAAAAGGGTGAGCTCAGATGCTCAGTAAGGGTAAACAAAAGCACTTGCAATTATATGTCATAATTGAGCATAATATGAACATATGAGTGTAATTAGTATATATAAGAAACCAAAACCCATCAAAACATGGATCATAAATCCTGATATAAGTATCAAAATATTATAAGGCATAAATTAAAAAAGTGTGGAAATAGGAGTCAATAAATATGATCCATGAGAGCATAATCAGATACATATGGCTCGTAAATGTAACATTCTATTGAAACCAATAATAAACAATAAATTTGGAACCAATATAAGAATATGTAAATTATAACATTGTTAACAAACAAAGTGTACACACTTCATTGTGAGAATAATAAAATTCCCACACTTCATGGGATAATTGAAAAAATGTCCATGTTTAATGTTTTGAACAAAAAAGTTCACACTCCATATTACCATCAAAGAAAATGTTCACACTTCATGTTGTGAATAATTATTTTTCCACGATTAACATCCTTATATAATTTGATATAAATCCTAAAAAAATTCATTAGAGGGTGATATAAGACTCCAGTCATCAATCATATATAAATATGGGGACACATGAAAAAAGTCATTAAACACATCATAAAGAACCAATGAAAGTAAAAATTGGTTTCAAATTTTTTGCATATGTTATCACAAAGAGTGATGTCAAAAATGTAAATAATACCCAAAAAATCAACTATTATATCATAAATAAATTTTATGGGTAGTTCATGAAAAATAACTTACAAGAAAATATTACTTTTAATGATAAAGATAAAAATTTATGTGAAACCATTAAATTTTTATTTAAAACATTTTCATCATTATCAAAAAATATGAAGTTAAAAATCACATTAAAAAATCATTTTAGAAAAGGTGAATTAAAAAAATCCTTTAATAGATTTACTTTTAAAAGGAATCGTAAATAATTGTACCTTTAAATTTAAACAATATTTCAAAATGGTGATATAAAATTATATTTAAAATATTTTCCTTAGAAGAATAATCATTAATAATATTATTTAAAATGAAATAAATGTTTTAGAAAGGTGACATGAAGAATTTATAAAAAAAATAAATTAAAAAACATTAAAAATAAATTATTTATAGTATATAATGGTTGTAAAAAAATGCGAAGGGTGAGATAAAATATTTTATTTTTAATGGATGGATTTTTTTAAATATCTTGAAATAACTTTGTTTGAAAACCCACATCATTAAAAGTGTATTATATTTTATATTTTTAAATGGGTAAAAATAATTATGAAAATCACAGAAAATAATAATATTATATTTCTTAAAAAAATAGGAAAACCTAAGAAGGAAGGAAATTATGGACAAGGAAGAAATTATTCTTTGGTAAGAGGGTGAGTTATTCTTACCAATGTTACACTTTTAATTCAGAAATAAATTTTAAAAATAATTAGTTATTAATGATGAGAAGTAATTTACCAACTCAAAAAATGAAATACCATATAAAATAGGTAATTATAGGATAAATTAATGCATTAATGGTATTTTAATGTAATAAATACAATGAACCATTGAATTTAAAATTGAGTAGATTAAAATACTAAAAAAATGGTAATGTAAGAATAAGTGGAGATTGTGAGGAAAACTATAAAATAGATATTAAAATATAATTAAATGGAATTTATTTTTATAAGTGAAATAAATTGGTTAGTTAATAAGCCATAAAAAATAAACTAAAGTGAATAATTTCAAACATGTTCCATAGAGTTGAAACCCATATAGTGAAAAACTTACATTGAATTTCCACTTTCTTAATCATAATATAACCCCATTTATAACAGAAACAACCATATTAATCAAAATTTTAGGAATCTTATTCATATTTATTTTCCTTTATAAACATCATTTTAAATTATTCTCGATATGTATATTAGTTTTTTATTATTTATTTTCTATTTTGGGGGTGAGTAATCTCGTTCATTTTGAACTAGTTTCGCAATAAAGATGTAATTATTCAATCTTTTCATAATATTAATCAATCAAAAATAATACTTGTAACTAGAATATATATATTAATATAATTTATGAAGTAATAATTTCATTCAATGAGGGTTTTTTTATGATCATTAAGGATTAATTCAACGATGAGCTTTTTTCGATGAATCTATGTGAGTGAAGTGTTTTTTCTTAATCAATGAGTTAATTTTTTATATTAATGTCCAATATAAAAAAAGTAATTATTTGGTTATTTATATCGTAAATTACTAGAATTGTAATTCTCATAGTCATACATGATATAAATTTATCGGTTTTTTATGTAGTTGGTTAAACCAACCCAAACAAGAACATACAATAATTAATGGATGGTTATGAATTGATTTAGTTAGAATAAATCTATACCTAAAACATAATGTTCTTATTGAGTGTTTATTAGTGTGATATATCTGAATTAAAAATATTTATACTAATACTATAACCTCTAAAAAGTTACTTCATTGTATAAAGAAACCATATTTTCTCTTAGAATTATTTTTGGGATGGTTAAATAGACCACATTTGTTTAATGCTCATATTGTTAATTGGTAGTAAAATTTGTATTTATTGAACTAGAATAATTTCATTAGAATCATATTTATACATTAAACACACTCTAATTATTATAAATGTATGGTGGTGATGTAAATAAAAAGGGAAATCAATTATTTCATGGAGGTGGTAATACACACATTCGCCAAGATAATGATTATCTTTTCTATAGAATGAGGAAAAAGAGTATTCTTTTTCATTCTAGAATGAATAATATGAAAAATAATATATATATATATATATATTAAATTACCTATTGAGACCCTCATTTTAGGAGGTGATGTAAAACAAAAAACATTGTGTTGTGGAAGAAGTAGTCTATATAACACATTAATGGTAAATTGTTTTTTCTTAATAGAGAAGGTAAATATGGTTAATTATCATACCATAATTATAATAACATACCTGTATAATAATTATACTAATTTTATCATTTTAATATGGAATAATGGGGCTTTAAGAAGAATAATTACACATAAATAAATAAAAATGATAAAGGAGCAGTTATAAATTCATACCTCACTTATTGGATTATCTCATCTAAAAAAGTGGTTATGCTTTTGAGATATGGTAATTTTAGAAGAAAAAAACACTTTTTCAGAGGCTAGTATTTTTTAGAAT
The DNA here is from genome assembly GCA_963277665.1 of Viscum album. Lineage (NCBI taxonomy): Eukaryota > Viridiplantae > Streptophyta > Magnoliopsida > Santalales > Viscaceae > Viscum > Viscum album. The sequence goes on along the minus strand of OY728155.1, from coordinate 945,983,652 downwards.
AGGGTTTTGTGGTGACCTAAGCATTTCATAAATAGATATTACATCTTAATATATGAATATCAATTATATTTAACATAAAGACGACCTGGTACTGTAAAGGTTTAGTGATTGAGAACATGGGATTAACATTTTCAAACTACAACCTTTATATAAAAGATAATATTTTTGAGACATGGTGTAAATATTTGTATTTTTGAATACATTAATAAGAAATAAACCCATGAACATAAGCCATGAAAGCATAACATTAGCACAATACATGGAATTTTGGCATACACTTAAGGATATAAAACCATTTCCTTAGTAGTCAAGACTCATTTACTAGACTTTCATAGTGGATTTGATTCACTTCCAAAACCATTATAGTAGTAAAGGTTTACTCTCAATACTATCATATTGTATTATGATCACATCACAAACCATCATTGTATTCACTGTTCACTCCCATGACTATTGAAGTAGACAAAGTACCTTACCGAAGTGGGTTCACTCCCAATTACAGTTCTATTTATCTCTTTAGATATCAATATTTACCCAAATAATTGGAGTTATTTTATGAAAACAACCATCACATAATCCCAATCCTTTCATATAAATTCCAAAAACATTTATTGTAGTCATAACCCTTTGGAAAAGGGATGGGTTTCATAAACATTTCAATATTTTAACATAGAATAACCCATGAAAGTCAAATGGGAACCATAAACATATCATCATCATAATAATAAACATAAAACATACCAATAAATAATAAGGATGGTTCTATTGGATAATATCCCCCATAAAATATAAACAAAAAAAGGTTAATGTTGTTGATAAATATAAATACCATTAAAATATCATTAAAATATTCTTGTGGAAAATAACTTTTACACTTTTGAAATTACCAATTTAAAACTATAAATTAATAAAATATTGTGGGAAAAATTTTATTTGAAAATATACTTATAAAATTATAAATTAATAAAAAAAACATTAAGTATTAATGATGGTTTAAAATTCCATTCATGTCGTACAATTTTAAAGAAATATTCCTTCCACATTTTTATAACTTCTCAAAAGCACCTCATTTTGAAAATGATAGGAAGATTCATTTTAGATTTTTTTTATAAAATTCATTGATAGGTTTAAATTTCTTTATAAGATAATTAAACAATAGTTAAAAATTTCTTTAAAACATTGTTATAAAAATATGGATATCGAAGAAAAAGGTTTTTTGAACGAGATATAAATAAATTCAATTTTCCTTTAAAAAATAATTTTGAAATTTGGGTACATAAATGGAGGAAAATGATATTAAAAAATTAAATTTACAGAAATAATCATTAGATAATAAAATTCATTAGTTTCTTAAGAGACTGATCACAATATTTCATCATCAGAATCATAATGATAAACAATATTGATAAATAATCGAATTGTAACATCAAACCCTTGGCACTTGGGAAACTTTTGAATTGTAAGCCCCATGAAAGAGAAAATATTAGACAAATATATATACCATAATTCTAATAAGAACTCTCATAATCTACATTCATGCATTGTATATATACAACATAAAAGAAACAAGTGGGGGATATGGATTGTGTCCCTCAAAAATAAAAGTGAGATGAAAGTCCCTTACCATTGTAAAAACATTTTAATCTTAAATCCCATTAAAGAAGAAAATAAAATGAAACCTTAAATGGCATAAAAAAGGTTAATAATTATACAAAATTTAAGATGGGAAGTATATACAACACTTTAAATAAATGAGTGGTGAGTATGACATATGTCTATGTGAAATAAAAGTGAGACTAGAAATATATTACTTTAAATACCAACTTTTCTTATACATATTAAATCCTCTTGTTTAATAATTATAGTTTTTTTATAAAATAAATATGGACCTATAATAATATATAACATAACATATATTATTTATTATAACATTTTATGACCAATTTATTTACAATTCCTTTTTAATAGCACATTTTGGGTAATAATTTCTTGATTTTTCTTGTATGTTTTGGTTTAGTAGTTTTGGTGATTTTAGTTTGATCATGGGTTCATCATGTTTATACTATTAAAAATGATATAAATATCATATATATTAATTATATTTTTATTTTTAATCATCCCTAAAAATTAACTTTAGAAAAATGAATCACACAGTTCATAGAGACAGTAGGCCGTACACACGCATGAACACCATTTCCAATTTTTTCCAACAAATGGAATAAAAGAAAGGTCAATAATAATTAAAAATTATAGAATAATTTTTATATAATAAATATAATTTATATCTACTAAATATTTCTTTATTACCATCCATTTTAAAATAAAAATGAAAAATGTATAATATCACTTCGTGGATGCGGTAGTCCACATGTACGCTTGAGCGGCGTTATTGTTTTCCAGAAGATTGTACGGTAAGAAGGTATATGTGATTTTATAATTTAATAAGTATAATTAAATAAAAAATATCACATAAATATTTTAGATAAATCTTTATTTCCATCGGATAGAGGTGGTGATATAAAATTAATTAAATGAGTTTGTAAGACGGTGGTCCTCCGTACACATGATCGATGAGGTTGTTTACCATTTGATAGAAGAATTGATGGATATAGGTTATTACATAAACATAAAAATATTTAAGTAAATGAGTTATTTTTTATTTCATAATATTTGTATAATATTTTAAGGTGTTGGAATAAGAAATAAAATAAAAACCTGGGTTAAGTATGACACCTCTTCTTTGGATAACCTCTTGAGGTTAGCACCAAAATCCATCTTTGGAGGGTTTTGTAATCAAATTAATGTGTCTGAGAAGTGGTTAGTAAAGTAAGGAATGTATTATTATAATAATTTTATAATAAAAAATTACTTTTAATCATGGAGAGGATAAAATATGGGGTTCCCTTTTATATGTCGGGGAGAGGACACACTTAGATTTTTTAACAAGAAAAAGTTATACTTGTGTTTAGAAAACACTATAAGGCTAAAAAATGGAACATTATTGAACTTTAGATGAGTTAAGGTCTAAATATGGGCATAAAATAAGCATTATTCAAGTTTTTAGTCTATTTAAACCCCTATCATTTTAGTTTAACTTCCCATTAAACTATTTGGTACTTTAAATCTGGTAATTAATTTTTATAGTTTTTACTATTAATTATGGATAAAAAATTGAGTTGAAATTGTTATATAATATGAATTATTATGATTTAAAAAAAGTATTTTTTTTTTCAATTTCAATACCCAGAAGTGGTATAATTTAATTTAAAAATAAACTCATAAATGCGAAAAAAGGGTTTCCGAGGAAAAAGGTTTCAAAAGTATATATAGTTTTTATATAAGACATAAAAATGAAATTGATTCCAATGAACTAAGTTGGAATATTAATAATATAATTTAAATTATTTTACTTTTAAACCATTATGAAATATTATGTAAATTTTTGATTACTTTAAATGAATATTGAACTTTTTAATAAAAATCTGTATTTTTAAATATTCATCGAGAAATTATTCTTTTCAAAAAATTGACATATATACAGTGAAAGATAATTATGAAATTTTTATTTAAAAAAATAAATAATTGTTTTAAAATACATTTTCTAAGTGTGGAAAAATTAATTTTAAAATTAGTGAACAAAATGGGATGAAACTATTTTTTAGAAAAATATAGTTTTAAGCTAAAATTTGGATTTTTTCTTTATCCTATGCATAGAAAAAATAATAAATGTATAATATTTTTTTCTCATATATATATATATATATATATATTAAATAAAAAAAATTAACCAATAATGAATCATTTAATTTGTTAATATAATAACACTTTGTGCGCATATAAAAATTAGAAAATATTTTCTTTTACTTTTAATTGATTTTTATTTTCGTTTCTAATCAATTTATAGCCAATAAATTTATTATATACATTTTAACACAATATAATTTTCACAATTTAGTTATTCCTATTCATTACCAACAATTTAGTGGCTATGTTAAATGGTCACGTTTAAATATTTTAATAGTATACCACAAATTGTTTAAACCCAATGTTTTGTGTAACGAAAGCTATTAAAGAAAATAAATTTATATAAAAAAATCAATTTCATAAATCATAGGGTGTTACATTATACCACCTTATATAAATTTCATCCTCACTACTTGAACTTGATCTAGATAATTAAGGGATTTACATTTGAAAATTACAAAATGGAAACCCAACATTATAAAAATGGTAAATCAAAATTTTTACTAAAAGAGTGAAAATAAATTTTGATGTTTATCTAGGAAAACACACAACCATGTTTCCAAATAGTATAAAATTGGTTGGAAATGAAAATATGGACATGGAAGTGGAATATATTTCTGAAATACAAATTGAGAGTGATAGAGAACATGTTCATGAGAAAGTTACCCACCACAAACCATAAATCTGTAATGATCTAAAAGGAAATTAATTCATTAGATATTAAGGTAAATGTATATTTTTTTTATTTGAAAATATTTTTCCAAAAGTTAATGAATTTTCATGATAAGATATAATTACTTTATTTCACTACCTTTCATAATAAAACTTTCATCCTTATGTTTTGATTTGATTAATTTCAACTTCATCTCTTACTCTAAGAAATAAAGATGGATTTTTCATGCTTGGATCACTAGAGTATCAAAGATACATAAAATAATGATAATTCTTTACTTTAATATTTATTTATTATAAAAATATGGTTATATAACATTATCCAATAAACAAAAATCTTCATTTAGTGAAATAACACATTAATAACTAAAACCCTATCCAAAGTTCAACTAAAACCATTATATAAATGGTTAAACTTAAGAACTATAAAAATTTAAAACATTGGTAAAGAAGACCACTCAATTAACTTAACATTAATTTTAAGATCCTATATTTTTCAAAGTAATAATTTCCCAAGTATTTGTAATTTTCAATTAGTAGATGGTTCAAATCATGGTTGAGGATTTAGAATGGGAACTTAAAGGTTGTAATGTCTCTAAATAACGTTTTTAGAAATGGAATGTGGATTAGTTGTTATGTATGAGGGTTAACGAGTATCTCAAAGGTTTGGGTCCAAAAGCTAGAGTTTTGGAAACGTGAAGATCATGGTGCATAGTTGGCGCACAGTTAGTGGTAACTGTGTGGTCTAACAAAGTGGGCCATTTTATACAGGTGCAGGATTTGAGAAACTGTACAGCAGGAAAAAATAAATCGTAAAGGGGGAATCCAATTTACTATATAATTGATGTGTGGTTGGGGAATGATTTGACTAATCGTATGCTGTAACCATGTGAGGTGCATAGTTTGTGCCTGAGGTGTTAAATAGTGCACTACAACTGTGCGAGATAGATGGTCCAAGATAGTGCCAACCACACAATTGGTGCACAATTTGGACAACCATATCGGCAAGATATTCGTCTCATTAAAGAGGGTAAAATTAACATTTTCCTCTCCAAATATTAAAGGGTTTTACCCCTTTTCTTCTCCCTTTATCCACTACATGGGTAGCCCCCTTCCTCCCTTCATACATGTAATTTTTTCTATATTCTTGGTCTGAATTGGATTCCATTAGGTGAATTGGATATATTGAGGTAATACTTTGACTCAATTAAAATTATTTATATTCTTTTACATATTCCTCTAACCTAGTATCCTCTAGTTAGAGATGTATTTCCCAATTCCACTGAATGAGGGTATAATCTGATACCGATGTTGGGGTTTTTACTATACCTAGTAAAAGGTTGTCCGGATAGACTATCATGATTGGAATCATGATGTTTCAATGATGTGTTACATAGTTATACATTTTCATAAAGTTTAAAAATATGTTAATTTATTTTAATAAATGAGTTGATGTCATCGGCCAGGGATTTTCCTTGGAGGGGTTTTGGGGGCACCCTAGATACCTTTTACTCATTGTTTCTCAAATTCTCATCGAGTGATGAGCATCCGAATAGTTATATCCTATTATTAATATTTGTTTTTTATTTTATATTTAATTATTTAATGTCTTAATTGATGTTATGGACCATGTTTTCCTACCCTTTATTATCCAGGGTCTTGGAAGATGATGCAGCTTGGATAAGATAGTAATGATCTTGGATGGAGCTACCGAGAGTTGGTTATAAATGGTTAAAGAATCATTAAAGAAAGTGGTTTTTCTTACCTACCCTGGAGTATTTATGTATATTTATGTAGTATTAATATGCTTGGGATTTTCCCTATGGATGATTCCCCTATTTAGGTTTACCCCAAAGAGCTGTTAAAAAAATTATTTAATTTGGTAATTGAATGGATGAATTCGAGGGGTCAGTAACAACCCATTTTCACTAGCTTCATACCTAAAACTATCACTAGGGCCAAGGATCCCTTATGGGATGAATCCACTTATGATTTAACCTATAGGATCCCATGTAGGATTCCTCCACTTCATTTTCACTTTTTTGGTACCCAAGTGGGATTCCCTTATGTTTTTACTTATAGGATCCCAAGAGGGATGCCTCTATTTTCTTGAAAACCTCATGTATCCTTAGTATAATTCCTTTACTATGTACTGACCAAATGGACACCAATGTTTGATCAACCGTGAGGTATCACGTCATAGGTTTAGGTAGGGATGGAAGTGATTGTCATATATATCCCATACCGAATATGTAGTCATATGAGGCTGTGGTAGTAGAGGTAGTTCTATATATTCTTACACACCCACTCTTTTATTTATACATTCAAATGGTTACTCATGATACGACTATGATTTAAAAATGTTCTTACTCGAACATGACTAAAGTGATCTATGTGATGTGATATTTGATTTCAGATGCCCAGAAGTTCTTCCCGAGGTCTTTCTTCATAGACATTTTATAAGATATTATTATTGGGATTCCTATATGTTCTTCCAAGTATTTGTATTATCATTATTTTTAAGAGATATTATAATTGGGATTCCCATACCAACTTTCTATGATCTATATTTTGAGCCCTATTGATGGAGTGATACTCCTGTTATTACCATAATACCCATTTTCAATAACATTCCTCCCTATATGGTGATTATAGAGGTAGATCACTGAGATTGTATTATAACCCCATTTATATTGGGTAGTTAGGAGGATGGATAGCCTGGTAACACCTAGGTGATGCCAAAGTTTTTTATGTGGGTGCATTTTCCTAGAGCAGCTGGATGCCGATGGACTCTTGAATGATTAACATGATCTCATTGTTTGATGTCTAGGATGACCCCTATGATCCAGTGGATTCACCATTATTGTTATTCACTAGAATTGTATAGGAGTGGGATCATGATCCATTTATTTATTTGATTCTGAGTGTTATCTTGGTTCTAGAGAGAATTTCTTATCGACCTCTAATGCTTTATAACCCATAAGGATTATCCGAGTTCAATATTGTGACTTCCAGTAGATCGAGACTTGGGATCAATCATCATGTTTTATTACAAATGGATTGAGTGGTACGAAATCCATCTATATTACTTATTTTCAGGATGTCTAGTTGACACTTTGAACTCATTGTTATTATTTATTATAAGTGAGTTTGGGTGATCCCAGAGTTAGGACTTGTATCCCCCTATGAAGACGTAGCTTGCTCAGAAACATTTCTAATACTAGATAATGTAGGTATTGATGATCAGGATTACAGAACCAATGATAAAATTAATTATAAATTACCTTAGTGGTATGTAATATTTCTCAATTCCCTATTTATAGTATGCCCAAATGATGGGTATTACAGACCCAAGGATCACTTGTAGTTTTATTCATGTTACTTATCACATTACTCATAAATATTTATGTATATATATATATTTATCAGAATATATATATATACTAATATAAATATGTATTCATGAAAACACCTTATTCTAGTCGTTTCTTATCTTGTTTGAGTGATTTCCTTGGGAATTCCTTGTATGAATTTTTATTTCATCTAATTTACTACAGAAGTAATTATTATTATCATTATTATCCTAATAAGTAGCTCGCATCTAAAAACACCACATATTACTGGCTATATACTGGACTAAATTGGTGGTTCCCTAATGAGTTATTTACCCAAAACCTTCTTAGTCAACCATTTCACCTAGTACCCAGTCAGACGTTCACTTGGATATAAGTGTTGGTAGGACAGAGGTCTGGGGCTGATCGAGCAGGATGGATAAGATATGACCATGGATTTTGGGTATGTAGTAGGGATAAAAGTTATGGTAGATCCATATATATTTATTTCAGGTTCCTTTATATACTCCTAAATACATGAATAACATATCGGGTGATCAATGCTAGATGTTTGATATGGTCATTTGAGCCTTTAATGCATTTCATTTATTATTACAACATGCTCATGATTATCTTTTTTTATTGTTTACAAACTCTATTTATTATTATTATGGATGATATCTAGTTATTTATGCTATTTTTTACTCTAATATGATGGAATAGTCTTCCCACTATCACTTCATAGGACCTTAAAACTATTCAAAATCCTCTAGGGTATGGGGAGGAATACTTAAGGCCTTGTGGTGAATAGTTTCATTGCACCCAGTTAATGGAATATAGGTTAGGATGTTTCAAACTAGTATCATATTTGTTTCTGTTCTTTTATATTACTATTTTTGATATGCTATATATGAGTATTAGGAATGTGTCAGAATGTGTAATGGATATTATACTGGTGCATCAATAAGACCTTTTCTGGTATTAAGTCTAGGTTTCTAGGGTTGTGGGATTATTTTCCTCGATATGCAATGTTATAGTTTTATAGGAATTTTTATTTTGAGAATTCACATGTTGTTGTATAGTTTATGATTTAATGTGGATTATGGTTCTCAACCCACTTCAGAGTGACCATTGATGGATTTCTTTCTCTCGGGCATTGGAAAGAGGAAATTGATTTATTTTGTCTCTTGGTTGATAAAATAAAGAGGTATCTAATGCATCATATTTAGCATGTAAGATTCAAATTGTATAGTACCTCCATTGTGTGATTTTTCTAATGAAAGAGGACAATTGTTTCAAGTGTCAAAAAAACCAAATGGTGATTTCCCTTACAAGTTCTTGCTGGAATTATACTCAATTGGGATGAATTATATATATATATATCATTTTGATGTATGGATATGTGGATCTAGGTTGAGATGTTTGATGGAGGTCAATGATTCGGTCCTCATTCTTATGAGGTCGACAAGGAACATGTTTTCTAGTTATGGAGCCCCTATTTGGGAGTTTTTTATTAGGTTCATCTATTTTAATTGAAAATAAAAATATATATGATTTTCCCCCACCTATAATGGAATGAAGTTATACTTAACCAAACCCTGACACTTATCTAAATATGTATTTTTGAGGTGATAATGTGAACATATTGATGGCCCTCATAGGTCAACGTCGATAGTTGGATTCTTCATTTGATGTTATCTACTAGGATCGTCTGGTGTGATACTAATAGGTACCTAACTGGTTATAATGAACTAAAACCTTGAGGGGGTACTACCATATACAAATACCTGATGAGTGTCAGTTCATTGTATTTTCTAGAATCATTTTGTGACCCAACAGGGAGTAGTATCTTATGAGGTTTCCTTGAGAGGAATAGGACCCAAGATGGCCGATTCTGAGTAGTGTTTTTTTGAATATTTTAAGTCGATGTTTCCTAAATATCCCATGAAGATGTTTTAATTTTAGACAATGTGGTCAAACCTAGTTATCATATTATGGAACATAACTAGTTGGTCTGGGATGGATACCTAGCGACCTTTAGATATGAATTAGATCCTTTTAGGTTGATATTTATTTTTTTATCAAGGGAATCCAATGAGTGATGTTGGCCCATGTTAATAGATTCCTTCAATCCAATGATATTAGTTTCATAATCTTGTTGAGAAAAAAAATTGTATATTCTTGAGTTATATGATATAGACAGAGTTTCATTCCTTCATTTCTTGTGAAATCATATTGTGATCCTGTGTTTCAAGACAAAATTTGATGGGAAGGACTATTCTGGTGCTTTTCATAGTCGACCAGTTGTTTCACATTTAAAAATTAAATTTTAGAAAATGATGTTCTATTATGGGAGGTAAAGAAATAGATTGTAGCATAAGATAGGTGCTCTACTTTGAAGAGGATTTTGATGGGAGCTTCTGGATTGATGATACTTACATGCCTTATAGAACAGTTAGCTTGGCCGTGTTGATAAATACCTTGTTGGAGCATGAGTTGAGAGATGATGATTGGGTGTAATGGAGATGAACACCTATTGGGAAGGAAGTTTTGGTACACATCGAATACACATGGTATTATTTAATTTATAAACCAATGAGAAGTTGTGTATGAGATGATGACCAATGGTTAAATAGAAATGCTATGGACTTGGTTTCCAAGAAGTGTGACTTAAATGAGCTATGTCTCTCCCTGGTAAAGGATACATCGAGAATAAAACTTGTACCGATAGGTAGTTAAACCATTATTAGACCTGAACACACATATTTGGAAGATGTCGTGTCAGGAGTTAGATAAGAAAAGTGTAAACATTTTATATGTGAGAATGGATACGTAGAGTGGCCTGAATTTTTCAATGAAATATTAATTTACTCATTGTATAGAGATGATCATTCACCTTATCTTCAAATCACCTCGATTATGTTGAGAGATAATTTACTATACACTGAGATAAAACAAATGATTTTCTAGTTTAACAAAATAAAGGAGTGGTAAAATGGTATGCCATACGATGGGAATTTCACCAAATCTGTTAGGGTGTGGTGACCCTCATTATGTTTTGAATTTTATAATCAGATTCTGTTCCATTTCTAGGGACCAGGAATAGGAGACAAGTGACATATTCCTTGATTCTCAGGTATGAGTGAGATTTTAGTCATTCCAATTGTTATGCTTGGTAACATTAGGGAATGAGTTAGGGTGATCGAGGATTTGTTTCATTAGTGTAATGAATAAGATGATCCTAATGTGGGGAGTAGGGTGAGACTGGTAATCGGTTGGTAGTTTGGTTTTTTCATGCCGTTGGATAAATAGAACTATGTATTGTTAATTTATTTGGTGAATTTCGGGTATAAATTCTACTATGGAGTTCGGTATGAGTACTGGAATAAATATAAAAGTATCTTATAAAAATCCGTGGATGTTGGATTGATTATGTAATAGTACTTATGATATGGAATGATGATGGTTTTAAAATGATATGTTTTATCCATAAAATGTAACTGAAAGTTAGAAAAGGGATTCTGTGAGCCTGTTTGGATTGATCATGGTATGACTTGGGATAAAGGCATCTATTTGGGTTTAGATGGTGTGTCAGTCCCAAGAGAAAATCGTTTTTGAATAGATTTGTTTGATTATGTTTCATCTTAAATAACATTATATTTATGGATATGGTTGGTAAGGAACAACTAGAGGCACACCGTTGTGAGGAGGCATGTGTAGCTTAAGGGTTATTTGGAGATTTTCAAGGAAAATTCAATGTGACAAGGTTGAGCTAGGTTTCTTAGAGTTTGATCATTAGATCAAATGGGGGACTGATAGTGGTGAACTTGTGTATGATCAAGATTACTGAGCTAATAAATGTGTTTATAGGATTGATAAGTTTCTATGGGTGTTATTTTACAGGAAATTCTATCGATGGAGGTACTGTGGTTTATAGATGGACATTAAAGGCAATAACCTATTGTGGGAGGTACTATAGGTCGATTAAGGAATGGATTGAAGATGTGGCTATGGTTTAGATTCTAAGTTCTTAGGTAAGTTTTTTCCTTGTGTCATGATAATGGTTGCAAGCATTTATTCAATTTATAACAAGATTATAATTATATGAATAATGTTTTGATGGAGGACTGTTGGGTATTTAGAAATGCAATATAACCTTTTGAACTTAACTCACAAGATAATTTGGCCAAGTTTTTCATTTTTATGTACACTAAGTATTCTAGAGAATGATATTTTTTAAGGTAGTGATCTTGTAGGATCCCATGTTTTTTCGAGTGGAAATTACCATAGGATTTTTAATTTTTAATTACTAGAAATGTCAAATATTGATTGGAGATTCATAATGGGAATTTAAAGTTTGCAATTCCAATAAAAAACTGTTTTAGGTATGTCATGAGGATTAGTTTGTTTCTCATATACTTTGGAAGAATCCTGAGGGTTCAGAGCTTGAAACTAGTGTTTTTGAAAGGTGTAGCTCATGGTGCATAGTTGGAACATGGTTAGTGATTACCGTGCGGTCTAACCATGTGATCCATTCTCTATAATGGAATAATTTGAGAAAATAGGTGACATAATTGAGGAAACCATGTAGGTGGTTTTAAATTTTTGATATAAATGGTAAATGGTTGGCACATGGTTTGACTAACCATACACATCAATTGTGTGAGTTGGAGTGTGCCTCACACTATAGAGGCATGCGGTTTGCTGATCCATTTTTAGGAATTCTAGGAGGTGGATGAGGGAAGAAAGTTCAATCGGCATAGTTTTTTCATGATTTGGAAAACCTATATGCTCATTAAAGTTTAAAAATTTACCATTTTCCCTTAAATATTAATGGGGTTTACCCGTTTTCTTCTACCTTTATCCCCGGTGTGTGTAGCTCTATTTCTCTAATCCTCTATGGGAGTTATTTTCTATTCTTGGTCAAAATCTGACACTAAAAGGTGCATTGGAAATCTTTGGCTAAGAATCTGAATCCATTAGCCTTGATCCTATTTTCCATATACCTCTGACATAGGTTCCTCAAATTTGGGATTTTGGTCCTGATTCTATCAGAGCATTGTGGAATCAGATACCAATGTTGGGGTTTGTTCTCTTCCTAGGAAGAGTCTATCTCGAGAGGCCATCTACACTTGGCTGCATGCTGTTTTGATGAGGTATGCCTTCATTATAATTTTTCATAGATATTTTATGAAAATTAATATAAATTAATAAATGTTACAATGTTTTTTGTTTAGGTATTTTCCTAGGAGTGGTGTTGGGGACACTCTTGATACCATTTACTCATAGTTTCTTTGATTTTCATCTATTTACGGTTGTCCAATGATTTATTTCCTATTAGGACTCTTTGGTTTTTAATTTTTATTTATTTTTTAATGACCTAATTGATTTTATAGATTGTGTTTCCTGCCCTATAGTATCTAGGGACTTAGAAGATAATGTGGCTTGGAGCAGATAATAGTGATCTTTGATTGAGATTTCAAGAGATGGTTACAAATGGCTAAAGCTTCATATAGGTAGGTAGTCTTCCATACCTTCCCTAGAATATTTATGCATGATAATGTAGTATGCGTATACTTGTAATTAACCCTAATGGTGACTCCTCTTTTTAGGTTTACCACAATGAACAATTGAATAAAATTATTTAATATGGTAATTAAATGGATGAATGTCAGTCGTCACTTAAAACCCCTATTCACTAGCTTCATACCGTTACTTATCACTAAGGATGAGGATCCCCTGTGGGATTCCTCTGCTTATGATTTGAACTAGAGGATTCCTTATAGGATTCCTCACTTTCTTGTAACTTTTTGGACCCCAAGAGTGGTTCCCTAACTTATGTTTTGACTTAGGATCCCAAAAGGGATGCCTCCTTTTTCATGAAAAATTTGAGTATCCCAAGTGAGATACCTTTCCTAAGTACTGACCATGGAGACCCCATGGGTGCCCCAGTGTTTGAACAACCCTTAGCTAGTACACAATGGGTTTGGGTAGTGATGGTAGCATATGTCATATAGATCATGTACCAAACATGTAAGCTCATAAGGTGTACCAATAGTGGTTGGTCTATGGGGTCGTCCACACTTAATATTTTATTTATACATTCACATTGTTACTAATGATGTAACTATGATTTCTAAAGGTTCTTCATGGTTTTCTACAAAAGATATTGAAATGATATGATATTTGATTTGGGATTCCCATACATGCTTCCGGGGGTCCGTCTTATTTTTTTATTCGTTTCTTGGGATTCCGAGATGTACTTCCATGCGTATAGTTTTTGAGACTTTTTATTATATATTATTATTTTTATGCCTAGATGTACTTCCTAAGATTCATCTTTTGAGTCATTTGGTTAGATATTATTATTGTAATTCCCAGATGTACTTCTTAGGATCTCTATTTTGATACTTATTGATTAAATGGAACATATATTGTTACGTGAATTCCCATTGTTTGTGGGACTCCCCCCTATACATGAATTACAAAAGTAGGTCCCTGAGAGTGTCCCATAATCCATCTTATACGGGGTCTCTTTGAGGATGGATAACTTTTCGACACCTAGGGGATTCCAATGGTTGTAGGGTGGGTAAAGTTCACTCGAGTATCAGGATACAGATGAGCTTCCCAAGGATTAACTTTATCTCCTTATTTGATGCCTAGGATAGTCCCTAGGATTAGGTGGACCGACCATTATAGTTTGTTTCCAAACCTATTTGTTAGTGGTTTATTGATCCATTTATTGAATGGATTATGAGTATTATATTGGATGCTGATAGAATCCATTATATATCACCTATAGGTCATCCCACTTGAAGATTATCAGAGTTCAATATCAATATTTCCTATGGACCAGGATGTGGGAATCAGAATTCAGAATGGATTACACATGGATAGAGTGGTATGACATCCATATCTATGTTATGTTTTTAGAATGTCTAGTTGACACTAGGGACTCCATATTATTTTTTGGAGCAGAGTATAGGTGATTTTAGTGTTAGGAATTGTATTCCCCTGTTGTGATATATCATACTCATAGAAATTTCTAGTGCTTGTCAAAGAAGGTTTTATCGATCAAGATTACAATCCCGATGATCAAATTAATTATACACAACTAGAGTGGTACCAAATCCGGCCAAATTTCATATTCATAGGATGGATAGATTATCATGATTAAGGACCCAAGGATCAACTACAATTTTATTCATGTTACTTGTCTCATTACACACACACTATATATATATTTATATATATTAATCATAATATATATATATATATATATAAATGTATAAATACATATACACGAATAAACATTTATTCCTGTGGTGTGTCAGCTTGATTAAGCGCTTTTCTTGAGAATTTTTTATATGGATTTATCTTTTAGATGATTTACCATAGTAGTTTTTGTTATTTTTATTATCTTGATGAGAAGATAAAATTTTCCAATACTGCATATTACTTTCTATTTATGGGATCGTTTTGGTGGTGACCTGTCATGTTATGTACTCACACCCTACTCGGGTCACCATTACACTGGGGTACCCGAGAATAAATTCATATGGTTATAGGTACAGGTTGGGTTAAGCCTTGGCATTGAACGAGTGAGATGGATCATATATGTAGATGGATATATTGTGTGTAGTTTGGCTTAGAGTTGGTGGGATATCCCTATACTTTTATTTCTACTTTCTTTATGTACTCCTTCATATTTGAGTATCCTATAGGGAGATATATTTTTAAGTATGACATGTCCATTTAGGCATTTACTGAATTTCATTTATTGTTACAACATACAAATGTTTATTTTTCATTTATTTATTCCTCACTCTATTTATTACCACAAAAAATGATATCTGGTTATTTTTAGTGTTGTTTACTCTTATATGAGGGAATATTATTTCCACTGTCACACCCTAGGCCATTGATACAAGTCAGCAGACTCTAGCATACGTGGATGCATGCTTAATACCTTGATGATAACTAGCTCACGACACTAGATTAATGGAATATGGGCTAGGAAGTTACATTAATCTCCCAAATATCACAAATTACCTCTTAATTGTCACATAAAAAAATGGGAATAACTTGGTCATATATATTCTTGAAGCATGGAAATAAAAAATATACAATAAATCCTCAATGGATTCATACATTCTTCCACATTCCTTAGATAAAACTATAAATTATTCAATATATTCTATAAATCCCAAAATGTTCTAATCTTCATCAATGATAACATATGCCACTTTGTCATTAAATCATTAATCAGTTCAATGGTCATCCATACTATCCAATTTACTTTATCCATATCAATCACCTCTTTATCCAAACTAAATACAATTTTCTCAACATCATGACCATATTAAGTTTTATCTTTCCTTATTCATGCATTTTCCTTAAAATAGAACATTTATATTAAATTAATTTTCTTAGTAATCTATACCATTCAACATATTATTAAAAACCCATAATGAAAAACATCTATAAAATAACCCATATATATTTCATGATTTATATAACATAATTATTGAAGTCCAACACATAAAAAATTTAATCATTCTACTTAATTATTTAACCGTTAAACTAGATTCATCATCTTATTCCTTAATAAATCATTCCTTTCACATGTCATTTATAGTATCATCATCATTAATGAAAAAACCATTAATCATGAAACCTTATTGAACCCTTTATTGATCATTCTTCCTATAACATCGATTTACATAAGTCCCATACTTTCCACATTTAAAACATTCAACTATTTATGATTCCGTAGGGTAACAATTATTCTCATCCATTATGCTAACTAAATTTTTTATTTTTCTTTGGTAATTACTCAATCTATTCCATTATTCTATACACATGAAATATCTTCTAATCCCTTTGATTCATTCCCTTGACTGCTTCTTCCCACATTTTCAATATATAAGAATCTGAATCTTATTTCCTCCATGGTCTCCACTACCTATGCTCTCAATGAACTTTATAATTTTCTTCTTTGGTGAGTCCCAGGGTTAGTTGAGGAGAAATTTATTAATCATATATCATGATAAATAATTACATTTAATCAACATATCTATCACTATAGTCATCAATCGATTTGATTTCTCATCAACTATTTTTTATCACATTCAACTTTAAGCTAGTCCCTCCATGTCCCCACTATTGAAAAACACTAAAATATATAGTGTTAGTAATAATGATCATACTGGGAAACCAAAAAAACATTAAAAATAATTTATAGGTTTTAAAAATCTTGACATATTATTTTAATCTATGACCCATTATTATTGAACATAGTTATTCATGGT
This sequence comes from Viscum album, assembly GCA_963277665.1. Taxonomy (NCBI): domain Eukaryota; kingdom Viridiplantae; phylum Streptophyta; class Magnoliopsida; order Santalales; family Viscaceae; genus Viscum; species Viscum album. The sequence goes on along the minus strand of OY728155.1, from coordinate 945,966,593 downwards.
AATAATCTATTCAAATAATTTTTAATGGTTTAAAAAGATTTTGTGAATTACCAAAAAATATCCACCAGGTGTGTCGAACTTGGTGTGAATCAGAGATCATTGTCTTCCACTAGGTGATGTATGCGTCAAAGTCCAATGCACCATTTTTTGGGTTATTACCCCAATTAAATATTTTATAAACCCACATCCACTTTTAGTATCCATATGAGGATCTAATTTCTTAGAAACCACTCTCTCTATCCTTTACCAAAATTCAAAGATATTTTTGTATATATTAACTAATACTTATACTTATAACTATGATTCTCACAACATTTTCTCAACATTTTTCCAAAGGTTATCTAAAACAATCCTCAGACAATAAATGTAGTCAAATAGGCTTTTGATACAAAGATATTATATGGTAATAAATTAATATTCTTTTTATTTTACATAAACACTCCTTATGACCTTAAAGATTACGTGTCTTTAGAAAAATGGATACATAATCAACTCGTTCATAAGTAAACAACATAATCTCTCACTATGTTCTATATAAGAAGAACCCTTTTTATACATATCATACATAGTACCATTATTTACAATATGGGGATAAGAAACACAAGAAAAGGTCATCTTATATTCTTAGCAAGAATAAACATGAGATATATCAATTATTACATAATCATAATATTAGAAAAAATGTATTAGAATATGAGATTTACATTTGAAAACTATAACCACATATCAAATACCATAGTATTTAGACATGAAATAAATCGTGACATTTCTTAAGACATGGATCATATAGTAATTGAATAGCATAATCCATGGAAGCAAAGTATTGGCATAATACATAAAATTGTGGTGTAAACATAATCATAAAAATTCATTTCCTTAGTAGTAAAGGCTCATTGAAAAGACAATAAAAGTGGATTGGGTTCACTCCTAAAGCCATTGTAATAGTTAAGGTTCACTTACAATACTATGATATTGTACTAGTTTAACTCCCCAAACTATAGTAGTACTCATGGTTCACTCCCATGACTATCATAGTGGATAAATTCCCTTACTGAACTGGGTTCACTCCCTATTCCAGTATTGTTTATCTCATGAGATATCAAACTTTACCCAAAAAATTGGAGGGATTTAATGGACCCAACCATTAAATTATCACAATACTTTCTTATAAATTCCAAAAAAGATTCTCTATAATTAGAATCCATTAAAAAGAGATGGGTTTCCTAAATATTTAAACGTTTCAACATATCAAAACTCATGAAAGAAAAATAGGTTTCATAGACATATCATCTTTATAATCATAAACATAATCCATAAAGAGAAAGAATAAGTATGGTATAATTGGATCATATACCCAATAAAATATAAATAAAAACAAATGTTGTTGTCCATGATAAATAAAAATCCCATTAAAATATCATTAAAACATTGTTCAAGAAATTATCCTTTATACATTGAAAATTAATTTTTAAACTGTAAATTCAGAAACTAATGTAGGAAAACCTTTCTTTGAAAATACCATTTTAAACATATAAAATAATATTTAAAATATTCAGTGGTCATGATGGTGGAAAATTCTATTCACAGCATAGTAGTTAAAAGAAACATTCCTTTCACATTTTGGTAAAAATTCAAAAAGTTCCCAATTCTGAAAATGATAGGAAGATTCAATTTTTGAACCATTTTTTATAAAATTAAATCATTAGTAATAATATATTTAAATAATAATGGGATAATTCTAAAAACTTTATTTAAAACAATTTTTTTTGAAAATCATGGGAACAAAAAAAATGATTTTTGACTGAAGAGAGAAATAAATTTGGTTTTCATTAAAAAAATTACTTTGTAATATTGAGTACATAAACATAGGAAAATGAGAGTAAAGTAGGTATTTTATAAAAATAACTATATTATAATAAACCTCCTGATTTTTTTGAGAGATAGACCATGATATTTCCCCACTTAAAGCATAATCATAATCCATACCAATAAACAAATAGATGGTAACATCAAAACCAAACCAATTTAGAAAATTTTAAATCATAAGCCACATGAAAGTGATAATATTACATGAAAATTTATATCCCATAATTTTCATTATAAAAATAATAAAATAAATTCATGGTTAGTATATACACTATATAAAAGAAACAAGTGGTGAATATATCATGGATCTGATAGAAATAAAAGTGGGATACCACATTGGAAATAATAGAATTATAAGACTACTAAATAATAACATGAAATCAAACATAAAATATCATTAAGATAATATGATTAATGTTATAAAATTTCAAAGAGGGAGTATATACACCACAAAAAATAAACAAGTGGTGAATATGACATATACCTCTCTGAAATAAAGGAGTGACTATAAATCCCCTACCTTAAGTATTGATTTTTTTGACATTCAAACCTCATGTATAATAAATAGAGTGTTATTATATATACATTAAATAACTATAATAAATAATATCATACCATATTTTTTTTACTTATATCTTTTTTTCAACCATTTGTTACCAATTCTTTGTTAAAATCACGTTTTGGGTAATAGTTGCTTTGTTTTTCATATACAATTTGAATTGGTAGATTTATTCATTTTGATATAATCATTGTTCAACCATATCCATAATTTTAACCTTGATATAAATATAATATACATTAATTATATATGTATTTATAATCATCCATTAAAATTAGATATAGAAAAATGAATCACACCCTTCATGGAGACGATAGGCCGTACGTACGCATGAACATTGCCTCCATTTTTTCAAACAATGGGAAGGATGAAAGAAAAATTATAATTAAAAATTTGAGAATAATTTTTATATAATAAATATCATATTTATTCATTAGATATATCAGTTTCACAATCCATGTCAAAATAAAATGAAAAACATATCACATCGATTCGTGGAAGCAGATGTCCACACGCACACATGAGCTTTGTTATCTTTTCCCAATGGAGTGGAAGGAAAGGAGGTAAATGTGATATTATAATTCTAAAAGTATATTTATTTCTATAATAAAATATAATTATGTTAAATAATTAATTATCTATAGCTCTAAAAGGATATGATATAAAATTATTTACATCAGTTCCTGATGTGAAACCCTGCCGCACACAAAATCGATGGTTTGGTTTCCCATTTGATGGAAGATGAGTTGGTATAGGTTATCTGATAGAATAATATAGGTAAATATATTATAGGTACTGTTTTTATTATTTCATCATATTTGTGGTATATTATAAGGATTTGGAAGAAGTAATAATATAAAAACACTAGGTAAATAATGATACCACTTTTTCGGACAACCTCCTTGGGTTAGCACTAAAAGCATTATTATGAGGGTATAATGATAAAAATAATTCATATAGGATGTGATGAAGTAATTAATTAAGAAATTTGGGTAGGTATTGGATGATACAAAAGTGTTTCTAAGCTTTAATAGGAGAGTATATGGGGTTCCCCTTTATAAGTTTGTGAGAGGGCACAGTTGTAACTTTTGAAAAGAGACAGGTATATCCACATTTTACACATGTCACAAGGTTCCAAAATGGATAATTATCAAAACATAGGTGATATAAGGTATAAATAAGCTTATAAAATATTAATTGGATATGTTTTTAGGTCATTTTAACCCATATATTTTTAGTTTAACTCCCAAGAAAAACAGTTTAAACCTGAATCACAGTAATTAATTTTTACTATTTTTACTTTTCATTATGAACAAAAAATTAATTTAACATATTATATAATATAAATTAGTCGAATTAAAAATATTGACCCATTTTTTCTAATTAAATTCACAAAAATGGAATAATTTAAATTAATATTAAACCCACACGTGCGATGAAAAAAAGGTTTTGAAAAGGAAAAGATTTAAAAGTATGAAATGTTTTTATATCAAAATTCTGCATGAAACGAATTACAATGAAATAATTTGGATTAATAATAATATTGAATTATATTTAGAATTTGGTTTTTTTTAAAATATGTAACATTGTAAATACTTAAAATGAAAGAATTTTTAATAAAAATTTAACATTTTCATTATTCATTAATTTGTTTAAAAAAATCAGTATAATATAATAATTAAATTTTAATTTCAAAAATTATGATCATTTATCTCAAAAAATTTTCCTAAAATTGGAAAATTTAATCCTAAAATAACTGTTCAAAGAGGGATGATACTGTATTTTTATAAAAATATTGTTTTTAATCATAAAATTGGATTTTTATTTATCACTTTCTTTTAAAAATTAATAGATGAATAATAAAATAATTTAGTGATGATATAATTTAAAATTTTAATTAAAATAATTTAAAAATAGTGATTAATATATTTTTTAATGATAAAAACACTTTATTCTTAAAAAAATAGCTTTTCAGAAAAAAATTCTTTTACTTTCAAATGATTTTACTTTTCATTTCTATCTAATTGATATCCAAATGAATTTATTTTATACATGTGAAATCCATATAAGTTTCAAAAAAAATTTAGTCTTATTAATTCCAAAAAATTTAATAGTTAGGTCAAATATTCACTTTTAAATATTTTAATAGTATATCATAGTTCATCCAAAATCAATGTTTTGTGTTACACAATATGTTGAATAAATTAAATATGTTTGATAAAAAAGTCATAAAATCTTAGGGTGGTAAATGTTTTATAGAGTATTAGAAAAAGTAATTGTTTTGTGGTGTGAAGAAAGGTAAGTATAGGAGTGCCCATTTTATAAGTGAAAAGGGGTGAAATTTTCAAATAACTAAAAATCTTCAATAATGTAAAGTCACTTTCATGAAAAATGGATCCTGAATTAGAAAATAATGAAGATGGTAAGAGATAAGACCAAAATAGGCCTAGTTACCCATTACCACTGTAATATCCCTAGACACAATCTTCTATATCCATTTTTTTAAAGCAATATATATATATATATATTTGTCTTTGATACCGATAAATGTGACCCAATTTTAGTCATCAAAAACATAAAACACGAAATAAAACTATTTTATCAGTTATATACCCAAAATATTTTTTTATTTATAGTTTTATAAAATTTGGATAAACTCTAACATAATAATTCCAATGTCTTTTAGTGATAATTTTTCCCACTATACCAAGCTTTTCTTATTCCACTATAAGTCTTAAACATCTCATATAAAATTATTCCCTCGTGAAACCTTTCTAGAAATAAATAATTTAAAATAATTATTCATAAACTATGTAAATTGGATGCATAAGACGGGTGAGCTCAAATTATCATTAAGGTTAAACATAAACCATAATAGTGGAATTTCATCAGTGAACATAAGATGATCATAAAGGTATGTTGACATAATGAAAGTACACGATAATAACATAGGATAATTCATTCCCAAATTTTTTTTATTATAAATCACGAGACATTAAATAATTATTTAAAATAATACAAGAGCCATATAATTAAATAATAATGAGACATTTGAAAATATTCCTTCAGTAAAGGATCCATTAGAACTCATAGTAATCAATTAAAAAGCTATGTAAGTATCTTAGAACATCAAGAACTCATTATTGAATCACATAACTTTATAATTATCATATCCCTAAAGATTAACCTATAAATAGTAAAACACATTGTCTCTTAGGAAAAAATTACAATCATTTAACTCTGTCACTCTACCAAATGTATTGGAGGAAAATAACGAACCCATCTACTGTTGGTTTATAAAGTAACCACTCATCCTTGGTTTATAAGGTTTCCACCCATCCTTTATTTAAAATGGAACCATGGATGAATCTTATAAACATAGTTCTAGGTACCATAGAATTAATTTTTCATAACCTTTCACTTTTATATATAATTCACCTATGAACAAACATCAATCCTTTTTTATTATTATTAACCCATGGAAGGGAAAAAAGTTCCATGAAAATATCTTTTAAAAAATAATTTTCCATACAAAGAATGAAAGAGTATGATATCATTGGGAAATTCTCCCACTATGTAATACAAAAACAATATTAGATATTCTAAGAGATAAAAAAATCATTTAAAATAACATTAAACTAATTTCTTTTTTAAATAGGGAAAATATACATATATTTTTATAATATTTTAAATAAAATATACCAGAATATTTACAATAAAACAATTCTTTTTAAAATAACCTTGGAATGTTGTAAAAAAATATTCAAATAAAATTATATTTATGTTGGATGAAAATCTATTCATCTGATAAATGTTAAAATAGTAATCCCTTTCACAATTCTTGTAAAAACCAAATGCACACTTTTTGGAAAATGAAAACACTATTCCTTTAAATCCATTTTAAAGATATTAAAATCTATTTTAAAATGACTTTGAAAAATCATTTATTCATAAAAAATGAAATTCTTGAAAACACTTTAAATATCATGGACATAGAAGAGAAAGTATTCCTAACTAAAAAGAGGAATAAGGTCAATTTTTCTATTAAAACATTCTTTTTGATATTATTAAGGACCAAAGAGAGAAAAAGGAGTGATCATATTTAAACCTTTGAAATAACTATAATAGAATAATAAATATGTTTTTAAATAAATCAAGATCATACAATTTCCCAAAAAAGAATCATGAACATAAAAATCCCAAAAAGAAATGAGTTTGTAACATAAAGACTTTACTACTTACGTAACATTGAAATCAAATGTCATTGAAGGAAATAATATGATATGGATCTATAAATAACATTAATTATATGAATAAATATTTAAAAATTCATTCATGGGATAGTAATTATAGAATTAAAATAATTCATGGTGCATGGCATGAATCTTTTATCAAGAAAATGACACCAGGAAAAATAAAAACCTTGAAAAGATCATAATATTTGATGTGATAATTAAAACATGACGTGATTATGTGAATATATTTAAATACATACAAAAAATTGTTAATATATTATAAAAATTTTAGAGTTAAATCCTCACATATTCATGGAATAAAAAAGTTAATAAAGTAGTTTTAAAACCCAATGAATGAAAATTGAGTTAAGAAAACCCCTTATCTGGAGTCCTCACGTGTTATATATGTCCTTTATCTCCTTCCCTTTAATGAAACTACATTGTATCACTCCTTATGGACCCTTGGAATGGTCTTCTAGGAATACCGTGAACTCTAGAATTTGTATTAGATGGTAATAAGAGGTTTTTGTTGGGCTGGGCAAGTTAAGTGGCTCAAGAATTATGAAGAAGAGAGAGGTGGTGTGTTTATATAAGAGCTGGTTGGTGTACCCTTGGAATTACGTAAGGTTTTTAATTAATATAATTTAAATTTCATGTTAAAATGAAAAAAAATTATATATTTCAAATCTAGTATAGGGATAATTATAAATACTATCATACAATAAAATTTAGACAAGTTTATGTGATGTTTTAACCCCCATTAACCCTTTTAACTACTACCCTAATAACAATGTTTTTTAATCTTTAAGGGTTAACAAAGTCACAACATAAATAACATTGACCCATAAATGAACAAAGATTGATATTATCAACAAAATAAAATTAAATTGGCCAAATATAACACATTTATGAATTTTAAATCATTTAATAAAATATTATTTATTAGAAAATAACATTAAAATCATTTTAGAGATAATTCAATTAATTTGTATTTTAAAAAATATAAATAAAATAATTTAATTCTTATATAAAATTTAAAAACATAAATAATGTATTATATTTATAAAAACAATTCTTGTAATATAATAAATAACCAAACAAATATTTCTTATAGAGTTTTTAAAATAATTTACTTCATTTGTCTACTACTTGCACATGCACTATGTCAGTGTTGCATAAGTATTTAAGGTGATTCTTTATTTAAAAAAAATAAAAATATTAAAAAAATAAAATAAATTTATTCATATTAAAATTAACCATTTAGAAACTTTAAAAACCTTTTTTATCCATTATAAAAAATATTATAGATATTAAAATTGAGAAAGGGACATTTTGGAATTTTCCTTAATAAAATAACATAAAGGTCTATAATAAACAAAATTGAACCAAAATTAAATATTTTCAAATATATGATGGGGTTGTAAAACTATACTCATAAAATGAAATATAGGCAAGTGTTTATTAGATTTTTAATCCTTATTTCATAGTTTTAACATCATTATACTGGTATTACACTTATTATGGTGACATCATTTTTACCAAGGTTACTATTCATTATGAAAAAAATAAAGTTCACCTATATACATAATTTTTTTATGATGTCCCAAATATTGAATCCACTTTATATAATTAAATCCCATCATGTGTTAGAATATAATTTTAAAATTAATCTGCAAAACCTAATGAAAATGAGTTTTCTAGAAAAATGCATTTTTAAGTATAAATACATTTATATACCAAACTTATAAATAATGTTGATTATAATGAAATTAATTGGTATAATTTTAATAAAAATGAACTGATAAAATTTTAAAATCCATTCAAAAATAAAATGATACTTCGTAAATACTTTAATGAAAACTGTTGTTTTCTATAAAATCAGTATTTTTCTACTATTCACAGAAAAATTATTATTTTAAAAAAATACCAAAATTTCACATTAAGTTAATTTTGATATGATTATTTAAAAAATGATATGATTTTTATAAATAAAAATTCTAAAAGTGGAAAAAATTGTTATCAGTCCCAGAATATTGATATTGGATTCTTTAACAATAAGGTTGGTCAAGGTTGTTGACAAGAAATATAGTCATGGTTGATCTATGTGGGAATATTAGTGAAGAATATCATATTTTTTGAATAAATATTTTTTTACAACACATGTTGAATATTATGAAAAGTCTTGATTTCCTTGAGTCGTGTGAGGATAAGTTATGGTTTTATACCTTGTGTAAAAGTAACCAAAGGCCTCTTATAGGTATAAACTGTATATGGAAGCCTATGTAAGGGTATTCATCTGTTATGTAATGCTATAATTTAAAATTTTTAAGGGTAACAAATTTTATATAGGATCCATTCATAATGGTTCTAGAGTCGGGGTTGCATGACCAATGATTATGGGTAAGCTTCCTAAAGGGTAAGTGCTGGTGACCCTATACAAGGGTAACTATATCAGGGAACCTAAAGGGATATGTAAGGGTACAAATCAGGTTTTAAAATATCATAAGGGTACTGGGATAAAGGTAAATAATAGTTTCCCCATGTCACATAAGGGTGAGATATATAAGGGAAATCTTTATGGGTATTGAACTTTATCCCAGCTTTGCAGCATGGATAATCAAAATTATACATAAGTCCAATGGGTAATGAGATGGAAACACAACATATTAACTCTACATCATGTAAGGTATAAATTGAAATTTTTTAAGGAATTTAAGTTATTGTGGGTATGTTCCATAATATATGATATTTTACTAATAAGAAACAACAATGTTGCATGAGAAATAGTTTTGAAACATGGACCTTATATATATGATGTAAAGGTGATTGTTGTTTATTCATAGTGTTATTTAATTTGAGATATGTATATACTATGGAGAGGAAGATATGCCATAAGAATTTTTTGGTCCTAATGATTTGGAGAGTTATATACCATGGAAGATTCACTACGACACAAAGGTTTGTTTTCTATAGTATGGATGAAATGACTACACTGTAGTAGCCATGCGTGAATAGAAGAAATAATTTTAGGACACTTTTAAATATCATATTATGTGGTGAACATGTGTGGTTATTCTTAAATAGAGGCTATAATGAATTTTATGGTGGTTTCTTGATCATTTTTTATAAAGGCTTTTTAGTTGAAGATCATGATCTTGGTGCTGTGAATATAAAATTTTCCATATTTACATATAGGAAGATCATGCTAGAAAATGGATATATTTTGGTCAGAATTTAACATGGGTATCCATATCCTTTAAATATGATAATATCTAGCTCAATACACATGAATAATTTAATATAAATTTAGGAATATAAATATTAAAGAGGTGTACATTCAGTTTTATATATTAATAGATTTGGAAAATAATGATGTACAGATAGAGATATTATTAGGCGGTTATGTCTTTCAGATATATACTTTCAGTTATAAGCTAAGAAAAATAGGACACTTTTAATGATACTAGTTAAGAGGATATTCAATACTAACCATTGTATTGAATTAAAGTAGCATAATTATCTATAAAATTTCATATAGAAATTATAGAGAGACAGATCCATGAACCAATAGTATATTGATGATATTATATTCATAGAAAAAATAAGGTGTTTTTCTATATGGGAGGCCATAATATTGATAGTTTTGGAACTATTTAATATCATTCCAAAGTTGAGGAAGGAGTTTTTTTCTATTCTTATAGGAAAGAGAAGTTCTTCTAGGGGTTTTCTTTAAATAATATGGTGCTACATTGATTTTTTTAATAACGGTGAAAAAGGAGCCTAGAAAGGTCTTAAATTGAGATTGTATTAATACTTGAATATTCAATCCATGTAGTTTAAGCAAAATAATAGATCTATATACCCATAAACTATGAATGTGATTCATTCCACCAGAAGTGATCCCAAAAAGGAACATTTTAGTTAGTGACCCTTAGGAAGTAGTGTTATTTCCCTAAACCTTGTGAGGTAGTGATCATGGGTATAAGAGTGACCTATATTTAACCTTTTTATGTAGTGGTATTCATAATTATTTTGGTCGTTGAAATAATATAGATGATTGATCCTTGGATGTAGCCCAGTGGGAGTGAACAAAGTAAACACTAATTTCTAAATTTACTCTATACATGCACACTAAAAGATTCCATGAAACCATAATAATATCTGGTTACAAAGTATGATATGGGACCAAAAAGTTTTAAAGGTCAAGATACATTATGAAAAAGGGACACATATAAGAGAAAATATTTTAATTGTCGATGATATTGTATACCCTGATTCAACCCCTTCTCAGGGTAATGTCACACTAAGTCCATTATTTATGTTTCCATTTGTAATTAATTATATTTATCAAAAAAAGTAAAATAAACAATTTTTGAATCCAAAAATTAATTCACTAGATATTGAGTGCTTATTTATTAATAATTAATCAATAAATTTTTACTTAATATGACTATTATGTATGTATATATATATATATATATATATATTTTATAATGTGGTTAATCATATTCATAACCATAAAATCAATAAATAGGTTATAAGAGTCATATTTAAAATAATATTATTGCTTAGTTCATTTAATCTCGGTGTTATATTTCATATACACTATCGAACATAGGAAACTTTCAAAATATTAGAGTATTACATTATCCCTCTCTAAAATAAATTATGTCCTTGAAATTTGATCTCATGATTTGCAATTCAATGGTATAATATTTGATAATCTAGTTTTTAAAGCCATATTGTTTAAAGAGTTTACCTGTCTTCATTTTGAAGAGAGGAAAAGTTAAATATGAAGGTCATCTTGAACGTCACATAACTAGGTTTCCAAATAGAAGAACATTAGTGGTAAGTGAGAATATGGACTTGGAGGAGAAATGTAACGTTTAAATAATTATGGTAAGTAATAGATAATGTGATTGTGAGAAATTTAATGAACTCAAAATCCTTAATTAATAAGAAAAAATAAGACAAAAATAAGACCATCGATTCAATATAAATAATTATAAAAAGATCATATTTATAATTTTCAAGGGAATATTTTATTTTACTAATGAAAAACTTTGGAAGATATAATTATTTAATTTAATTTAAATCTATAAAGGTAATTGCATAATTTTTTGTGTGTTTTTAACAAATTTATACCTTGATCTCATTATATATTCCAAGAAATTATTATCCACGATAATTTTTTCTTATGCCTAATGCCATAACTTTTAATGGATCATTAGATCTATAAAATTATAAAGAGATAATCCTCTTAAATAAATAATGTTTTTTCACAAGGTAAAATAACATTGAAAACAAATAACCTTTCATATTATTAAATTATACTTTTAGCTCCAAAATTTTCACAATAACACCCATGGATCAACATAGATTATTCTATAAATAATTAATTATATATCTCAATTAACATTAATAACCTAGATATTAAATATTTTTTTAACCTAAAATGTTATCTTACACCTTTAATCTTACATCCCCAAGAATATAATGGATTTATTCCCAAAAAATCATTCATTTTAATCACATGATAAACATTAAGGGATACTTGTGCCTCAACCCAACAAAACATCTCCTAAAATATCATTAATTGCTTCAAAATATAATCACCTAAAACCTAAAAGGGGTATCTATTCATTTGAACTCATGTTCCAACTTGACCTTATAAACCCTTCATGGTATCTATAACTCTTATGTTAGCCCCATTTCAAAACATCTTAATCAAACAATTTATCTGTACCCTACTCTAATACCAACTTTAATAGCCTCGAATATGCACTCCCAGATATGGTTATGAAAATATAATATATATTATTTACAAAGGAATCATTTATATATATAACTCATTAAAAAAAATTCATAGGAAACTAGGGAAATAGAAAACATAAGATGTGTGTTATCTAATACCCAATAAGGGTAAACATAATAATTAACAATTGAATGTAATATGTGAGGATAATATGAGAATAAGGGTATAATGATATAATTAAATTGCATAGTAAATTTCATAATTGAATTTAAAACCATCAAAAAGTGGATCATAAATCGTGATTTAGTATATAATGCTCTGCCATAAGTCAAGATTCATATAATTCAACAATCACGACCCTTATAAAAACAATATTTATGTATAAGATCAATTAGAACTCATGAAAAACCATGAAAAGTGATGTTGGTATCTTAAAATATACCATTGATTAGTATAACTATATAATTAAAAAATATATTCAGACTAACACATTACCAATAATATTTTCCTTCTTTTATGAATAACTTACAATCAGTCAACTCCATCACTTTACCGAATGAATTTTATGGCTATAAATGATTCTCCTATCACTGGTTTATAATGTTACTGCACATAATTGGTTGATAACATAACTACACATATATTTTTATAATTAAAACAACTTTCAATCATCCATAAATATATCTAAGTAGTATATAATGAACAAAACAATTAAAATCATGCACTTTTTAACATACCACCCTTGAAATAAACTATCATTACTTTTTTATCTTGATTAATATAGAGAGAAGAAAATATTCCTTCTAGTTTAAAAAAAATTAAAATATAGTTGAAAATTTATTTAAAAAATCATTACCTTAATGAAAAGAGAATTTGTTAAAATATTTTAAAAATTTTGGATACAGAAGAGAATAGTTTGCTGACTAAAAAGGTAAATAAGGTTGGTTTTTGTTGAAAAACTTTATTATGATCTTTTTAAGAACCAAAAAGTGGAAAATTAAAGGAAATAACATAATACATAAAAATAACTACTGGATAAGAATACATTTGTGGTCCGTAAACTTAATATTATAAATTTTCCCTTAATGTAACCTTGAACAAAATCTCTCTAAAAAATAAACGAGGTTTCTACATAAAGCCTTTAACAATTTTGTAATTTTTAATCAAAAGTAATGTAAAACAAGAATATTATATGGATCATTAAATAATTTTATTTTTTCGAATTAATATTCCAAAATTCCTTCATATGAAAGTAAGTATAACAATTATCTAAGACCAAGTTATTGTTTCATTCATTCTCAATGAGTTAATACATGTTTAGTGACATTGATATGAGGTTATTATAAATGGATAATTTTAACAGAGTCATTTAATTGTATTTGGTAAATTGATTTCATGAGAGTGCCCTAAAAATCACCATAAGGGATTATTAAAAAGCATGGAAAGACAATTAAGTAGAGGGACAAATCAATCCTGCATTGTGGTATGAGGCCTCAAACAATATGTGAGAGCCATCTCACTAATCTGGTATAATGGTATTAGGTAGAAACGTGACCAAAGGGAGTATATGTAACAATGAAGGAATAGTGGGATGGAAAAACACTAATAGGATCATGGATAAAGTAGGATGGTTAATATGCACTGGGAGGTGCATCCCATGGAAGCCCAATGTGTATGTGCTTTGGTTCCAGGAGCAGACCCTAGGATACCTCCATTTATTGAGTCCATACAGAATGTAGTAATATATGAATGTTTGTAAAAATTATAATGTTCAATGAAGGAAAAAGGATGCACCAAATTATTCACCCATATTATAAATATACACTTATAACATGATCCATATGATCTATTACATCTATGAAATATAATCCATTTGAGAATCAAACCTTTATCTCTCATTCAAGGGTTTAACTTTTCATGGTTATCCTAGAATTTCAGGGTTGTGGTGTTCATGTAGAGACTTGAGAATTGATTGAGAAGATCTCCATGATCAATACATTATTACTTAATGAAAAAAATCATCATGAGGATAACTCTATGTATGATATTACTGAATGCGATATTCGTGCATGCATATTGATATATTGAATCAAAGCTGACACAATTCTTGATTAAACTTTAGAGGATTAATGCCTTAGTATTGTCACATCGTGGGATTTTAAAATATGAACATGACATTTTATAGAATGTATGACATATAATACTAAGCGTATAAGGGAATATAACATCCTTAGACATCACAAGATATTATGTTTTAAATAAATTAAATCTAATTGATAACATCGAATCCATGAAAAAATGGGTTTCAATTAAATGCGATACATTATGAAAATATAATTATTTAAACATTAACCTTATAACCTTGCCATTAAATTTGAAAGTGTGAATAGTAATAAGTAAGTTATAAAAATTATATGGTTTTAAAATTTATAAAAAAAATGATATCTACTGATTAGTGATAAAATTATAACCGTTTGATAAAAAAATGTTTTCAAAACAACTATATATTTTTAAAGGTAGATTAGTCATGCATTATGCATAGAATTTAAAATGAATTTTTAGAAATTTTAGAATATTTATTTGAAAAGATAAAATTCATACTTTAAATCATTATATCAAAATTAAATTACTTTGAATTTTTGGAAATTTTTCTGAAAATTTTCATTTTTTAATGAATAGTGAAAAATACTGAATCTTTAATGAAAAATTTATTTTCATTTAATTTATTTATAAATTAAAATTATTTATTAAATTGTTTTTAAGGTAAAATTAGTTCAATTATATTTATATTAAAATAATTTAGACCATTGGAATCATTTTCATATTATTTTTCAATTTAAAAACTTTAAAAACTTTTGAACATTTTCAATTTGGAAACCAACTTTATCATCACATATATGTGATTAACTTTAAATTTAGTTTTACCAATTTTTTGAATGGAATTTTTAAAAATGGATTCGTTATTTGGAATAATAATAATCTATATTATCTAATAAATAAAACAAATTTTTTTTTACCAAAATTGATAGTTAGAACTGTAAAAAATAATTATCGTGGTTAAGGAGAAAATGGGTTTAAGAGGGGTTAAACTAAAACAATAATGGTTTGAGTGACCAATTTTTTTTATAAAATATATTTTCGGTAATATTTTGACATTAAAATCTATAAAAACCTATAATAATCTCTTTTAGACCCTTATGTAATTTTAGAAACATGGGAACACCTTTTGATTTCAAAAAGAGAAATTGTGCCCCTCACCTCACTAATAGAAGGCCACCCTCTTATTCTCTTCTTCACATGTTAAAATCATTTTGAATAATCCAATACCTGAAAAAATAACTTCAAAAATTACATCCCATACTCCTAGAATATATTTTTTATAATGTAATTCTAGGATTAATTTTGGTATAATCCTAAATAGGTGGTCTGAGAAGAGGTAAAATTCAAAACTATGTGTTTTTATTTTATTTCTTATTCTACATCCTTAAAATACAATTAATTTATTAGAACATAATAACAATGGTATATCCCATATACTCAGATGTTATTATTTTAATAAAATTACCTTTATTCATCTCCTCTACCCTCGAATGGTAAATGATAACGTTGCTCGTGTGTACGGTGGACTACCGCCTCACAAACTGATGTGACACATTTTCCATCAACACAACTCATGATTAGGTATGGTGATGGATATAAATTATATATATATATATATATTATATTCATAAAATAATTATACCTACTGATTCATTATAACATACTTACTTTTTTTCATTCCATTATGCAGGAGATACGATGGCGTTGATTGCGTATAAGGCGAACTACCATCTCACAATGAAATGTGATTTTTCTATTAATAAATATTTACATAGAAGTTAATAAGGGTAAATTTAATGAATATATGTGGTATAAATTAAATATTTATTAATTTCATACAATATTTATCATTATTAAAATAATATATATATATATATATATGATTTTCTTTCTTACACTGAAAAATGTCAACGTCATTTGTTTACGTGTGGACTCTGGCATTCACGAAGCGATGTGACTCTCATCCAATCAGGAAAACACATGGATGATATATATAAGAATAATTTTGGAAGTAATATTTTATAAATTATATTATGATAATTATGAAAAGGTAAAAAATTACTTACTTTCTTTCCCTAGTGTCATTGAAAAAATGAAAATATTACCCATGTGTATGTACGACCTACCATCTCCATGACTGTATCCTATTACATTTCCCATGAACATCTTTAATTACTAGTTTTAATAATATAATTTATATATAAATATTATAATTATTTCATTATTATTTTTCTGGAGATGTTTAAATAATTACCTATTTCACCATAATTAACCTACCAATGTCAGTTTCGACACATAAGAAAAATATTGTCGAAATATATGATGTAAACTTAAATGATTAAGTAATAAAATATAATATTGTCATAAATTAAATAAAAGGAACAATAAACTTTAAAAAAATTATTAATAAATTAAATAATTAACAAAATTTTATTTTTTTGGAAGATAAAGATCGTACATGACAAGTGAGACACAAGGTAAGGGTTTCATGTCTTACATTTACTTCTATTAGACATAGCCATATTCGACACATATTTATTTATGGTCATTTATAAAATAACATTTTTTATGTTATATAATGAATTAATTTATCCCCATGGTATTTAGTGTTTCATTTAATGTTATTTCTTTAATGGGGATTATGATACAAAAGTTACCAAATTGTTAAGGGGTTATTTCACAATATCATAATTATCCAGGAATGTTTTTCATTATACCTCCCATTGCAGGAATTATTTTATATTTATATCTTAAAATTAATATATTTTCATATCCTATATTTATTCAAGAAATTTTACAAATAATAGTACCATATCTTTCTATCATTGGTACTTAAACAGATTAAGAAAATATATTTATGAAAATGTGGTGTTATTTCCCATTTTGTTTGAAAATCCTTTTTATTCAATTTTTTTTGCTAAAAATATTCTCAATTGTGGTTTATCATTTCAAAAATTATTTATCAAATAAAATTTCACCCATATTTGACATTTTAAAAATGTTTCGAAAGGAATCTCTTTATTGTTCTCAAAACGAGTCAATTTCCAAACCTTTTTAAAATAGAAAAGGAATGTTTTTAATGTACACTAGATGTATAGAATGACCATCCATCAGGAATGTTATTTCTTGTAATACTCCTTTGATATATTAAAATATTATTTTTAAATAAAATTACTTTCCTAATATTCAAAAAAATATTAGTTATTTAAAGTTATTTTTAAAGAAAAGGATTTTGACATTATTTTATAAAATTTTAAATTTTGAAATAAAAATAGTAATTTTCAAAGAAAGGTTGTTTCCCTCGAGAAATATTCCAATTGATATTTCAAAATAATTTTCCATTAAGGAAGAAATTATCAGATTTGAATTATGCATTAATGGGGATATAATCCTATGATATCATCCTTATTATTTCTTTGGTTGCTTTATGAATAGTTTTAATGGGGACGTACAATTTTATTACCATTCAAAATTTTACTTTGGATGGGTTTTGATTATGTTTATTGATTTGAGTATGTATTACAATATCATATTCAATATTTTAAAAAATAATTTTTTGTTGATTATGTTTCACCACTTCGACTTGAGGAATACATTGGACATAGTAAGTGATTTGTGGGGATTACTATTCCCCCTGATGTATCAGTATGTCTCATGAGACAAACTAGATTGAGTTTTGGTTGAGAACGTACCCAATTATATAGATTTCTTGGAACAAGGATTCATTGATATTATATGTCTTGGAAAAAGGCTTCAATGATTTGTTTTAGATGACTGGTATTTGGTATTCCATCATTATGAATTCAGCTATTGATATTCCATGTGATTATTGAATTAATTAGAATATACAGGGTTATATTTTCAAGTACATATCATTATTTATATGGAATTATTTGATCATGATTTATTCTTTCCATATTATGCTCATGTTATTCATTAAATGGAATTTTTTATTTATTTACCTTAACATGTTTTTATGCATTATTTATTAATATATTTCACTACATGCTTACCCTTACTAAGCATATGAGCACACCCCTTTCTTATGTTTTATTTTTCATTAGATAAGAGGAACGTTTTTTGGATTTATATGTACTGATAAACTAAGGGAATAATGGATTTATCAAATAAAATTCTTTATTTATTTTATGTTTTAAAATGTAATGTTAATTTCAAGAATATATCTAGTTTAGCTTGATTACTAAACTATTCAGTCTCTCACAATGTGATTCATTGTATCTTATGCTAATGAAACAAAGAAACCACCAGATCTAGGATACTGGGGTTGGGGTTTCTATAGTTGGTATTATAGGAAGTTTTGTAGGGAACTTGGGAATTAGATTTAGTCAAATTGAGATTAGGTGACATAACCCCATGATAGAATTTGAGTATAAGTAGAGAATGACAACCTATATTTTTTCAAGGAAGGGATTATTTCATTTTTCCTAAATAATACATCCCTCTATGGATACTAAAAGTGGACATGGTTCTAGAACAAAAGTACCTATGGGTAATAACTCAAAAAAAGGCACATTTGGATTAACCCGATCTTCACCTGGTGCGTGAAAACATGTTGTACTTCACACTTGATTTGACACTCTCAGGGGATATTCTTAGGATAAATAAAATTTCTTTACAAACTGTCATAAAGCAGTTAAAAATAATGATATTCCCAAGGAAACCATTTTTATGATGATGATATTATCTATTCATAAAATTTCAATTTATTTCAAGTCCTTCACCAGTTTTGGGATTATACTTTATGTTTCATAATGTTATGATCTAATCTTGTTTATGCCATTTTTTTGAAATGGTTTCTAAAAAAAGTAATGGTAATTATATTATTGTACAAACACTATGTTGTGATTACCCTCCCAAGAAATATAATGAATATAGTGTTGGAGATACAATTAAAACTGAACAAATTATATCTATATTGTGGCAAATGAATCAGGTTATGAGTGATAAACTTTCTTGTATGGAGAAGCCTTTTGATCTACCAAGTGGTGTAAAAATTCTAAACCACATAACGTGTCAAAAAACTCTATAATTTAATGGGAATTTGAAAATATTTTTATCTCAAAAATGGATAAGTTTCATAGAGTTGATATTTCTCACTCTATGAAGTATTTAAAGAGAGAATTTTTTTCATGAAAATTTAACATCTCCTTGAAGATGAAATTCGGTTGTGGTCATTAGTTCAAAACACGAAGGATTAATTGAAAAAATATGACATGGAATGGAAGGATTTATAGGTACTCTTCTTGGAAAAATATTTTTCTTAAGAAAAACAAGAGGATATAGAAAGGTAGTTACTGATTCTAAGAAATAAAAAAGATAAAAATGTTGCTAAGTATATATCCAAATTTATAATGTTAGAAAGAAATGTTATAGATAATGTACAAGATCCAAAGATAAAGATTAACCATTCCATTAATCTTCTAAATGAAATCCTTTGAAGGGAACTGGTCACCAAAACTTTCTCATCATACGAGGATATAATATCATGTGCTATAAATATAGAAAATTAATTCTTGAAGTCTTACGAATTTTATGGGATTTAAGATTGGAAGAGGGTGATATATATAAAAGTGGATAAAGGGAAGAGTAGAAAAAAGTTTTTATAACATGTGATTCTTGTGGAACGAAAAACCATGATACATTCTTAAAAGAAAAAAGATTTTTCTTCTAGTATGGGGAAACATTACACCATTCACATGATTGAATGGGAAAGACCGAATCTTTCAATGTGAAATTCTCTCATTTTAAGGAGATGGGGCACTAAACAAATGAATTCCACAATCATCAAGGAAATATACGTCGAAAGAAGATAAGGGATCAAGGTCAAGCTTATGTAATTACTATATCTGAAGAGGAATGATTATTTTTACTATGTTTTTATTCAATAATTATTTTATAGGGGGATTTTAATCAATCAAAATCTAGTAATAATAATTATTACAAGTATAAGGATCATACTATAGTAGTATTTCTTTATGAATTTTAAATAATGTTTAGAATGGTACCAAGAAAATTGATTCCTTGAAAAGTTGAACCTCTTGGAAAACACATGATTGAGGGTGGATAAAAATTAATATTTTCCCAATGTTGAGATAATAATGATAAGTTGTTAGTAGCTACCACTAACCTATGTGATATCCTAGTTAATATTACTTTATTTCAGTTAAACAATTTGATAGATAAATATTAATATTGAACTAGTGGTTTTAATATTGGGGTTTAGAGAATAATTTATTATATTGGACAACTTGTGATAGACATATTGGATTTGGAATATATTTATAAATAGAAAGAAGGATTTTTCACTCTTTTATAGATATTTTGATATGTTAAACATTAATTTTTGTAGTTCAGGCTTAAAAAAATTCACCTAGGATATTCATTTCTTATAGTATTAAATAAAGTGGAAAATTATTAAATCAAGGCCAAAAGATAAATTTTTTCTATAATATAGAATGATATCAAGTAAGATTATTTCCATATATTCTCAATGTAGATGAAAAATGAGTTTCCCAACTCTAGGAAAAGGGTTTTTAAACAAACTATTATTCAAATACCTATATTTATGTTGAAATGATAGCCTTTTAAATAATTAAAAATTTATTTTTTAGAGGTCCTTAAATTTCCCTTGATCATCTAATTTATTGTGCTCAATTACCTCTATCACCCTCTATAACTATTTATTCATTTATTCTATGTTTATTTCTTCAATTTACACCAATTTTCACCTACACAAAAACTTAGTTATGCGATATTCCAGTTGAAGATTGTAACCCTATTTCTATCTTTTCAAGAGGATGTTTTGTTAAAACTTCTCATGATGTTATATTGTCATTAAAGTTTTTTTAAATGAGAAACCCTCGATTACTGACTTCATGATTTAATTACGAAGATGATATTTATTTAACAGTGTAGAATTTTACACCCTATGATTTTAAAATATAAATATCATATTTGATAGTGTGTATGAAAAAAAACAAGTGTTTAATGGAATATAAATTCCCAAGAAATTATGATATATTTATTTTTAAGTATAAAAATCTATTTGATATCTTGAAATTCATACAACACCAGGTTTGAATGAAACAAGACACTCTATGAAAATTTTATTATTTAAACATTACCATTATAACCAAGACGCTAAATTGTAAGGTATGAATAGTAATATCTAAATTATGAAAATTATATGGTTTACATATGCATAAAATAAATAAAATGGATATATATATAAATTTATTAATGATAAAATTAGAACAATTTTAAAAAAATGAAATGTTTTTTGAAAAACTGTATTTTTATGAAAATAAGATTAGTCATGAAATGTTCACATAATTTTAATTTTAATTTTACTTACATTAAAATATTTATTTTAAAAAATGAACTTCATATTTGAAATTATAATAGAAATATTATCTTAGGGTGAATTTTTGTCATTTTTCATAAATGTTTCATTTTTAATGGATAATGTAAAATATTGAATCTTAATTGAAAATTGATTTTTAGATTTGATTATTTATAAAGATATAAAATATTATAATTTTTTTAAGATAAAATAAGTTAAATTATAGATTCATTAATCCAATTTAGTTCATTTTAATCATTTTTGTATCAAATATTTAAATAAAAACTCTGTATGCTTTTGAACATATCCTCCTTGAGAACCCTCTTTCTCATCGAGTATGTGAGATAAATTTTAAATTAAATTTTGAATTTTATATAAATGGAATTGGGAAAAATTTATTACTTATTTTTAATCTTCATATTTTATTTTACTTAATATGTTCAATTTAAAATTTCACAAAATTTAAATTTAAAAATCGTAAAAATTAATTACCGTGATTAAGGAAAAACTTTGTTTACCTTGTTGTTGAACTAACAAGATAAGTGTTAAAATTACCTAAAACTAGTATAAAATATATTTTATAGATATATTTAGAACTTATAATTTTTGAGACTCAATAATACACTATTTTTAACCATTGTATTCAGTGAAAAATGTGGCAACACCTTTTTCTTTTAAAAAATTCGAAGTGTGCCACTCAGCTCACTTATAGAAGGGCATCCAGTATCCTCAATTATTTATACATTAAAAACGTTTTGGTTCTTCCAATACCTTCCTAGATAAATTCCCAACTTCTATACCTAATTATATATTTCTTTTGTTTCATAAATTCATTCTAGGAATACTTTAGGTATAATCCAAAAGTAGAGGTCTGAGAAGAGATAAAATTCCTTACTATATATTTTTATTTTATTTATTCTTTCACCCCCATAAAATATTATTGACTTAGTTTTTTATAATAATAAAATTATCTACCATATAATATGATTTTATTATGTTCAGTATATGAACTCTATCTATATACTCTTCCCTCAAATAGGTAATGATGGCGTCGATTGTGTGCATAGAGGACTATTGTCTCATGAATTATTGTGAATTTTTTCCATCAAATCCTCTCAAAGTTGGGTAGGATTAAGGATATAAAGTTTATATATATATACTATATTTCTAGAAACATTAAACCTCTAGAGTCATTATGTCATATTTACCTTTTTTTTTAAATTCCATTTCATAGGGGATACTATAACGTTGCATGTTTGTATGACAGACTACAACCTCATGAAGCAATATGTCTCATCTTTCACTATCTCTTTACATGGATGGTAATAAGTATAAATATAATTAATATATTTTATATAAATGACATAATTATTTTATAAATGACATATTTTTCTTTCTGAAAAGATAATATATACCATTGTCATTTCATACACTGAAAAATGATAACATTATTCTTGTATGTGTGGACTACCACCATCACGAAGTGATGTTACTCTATTTTCATTTCAATACAAGATGGAAGGTATATGTTAATAAAATTAAAGAAATAAAATTTTATACATGATATTATGATCATTATAGAATATTAAAATATTACAAACCTTCTTTCTATAATGATCATTTAAAAATGGAAATGTTTCTCATGAAAACACATGACCTACCCTATCAATGATTTTAACATAATTTATTTTTCATAACCATATTTCATTAATGGTATTAAAAATATAATTGAGGTATAAATATGTTAATTATTTTATATATGTTTAAATGATTACCTCTTTGACCATATTAAACTGACCAAAGTCATTTTTGACACATGAAAAATATCATCCAAACATATGATATAAACATAATTTGTTAAGTAATCATATATAAAATTATAATAAGATAAATAAAAGTATAATAAACTTGATAAAGGTTCTTAATAAATAAAATAATTAATGTAAGTTTAATATTCAGAAATATTGAGAATGC
The DNA here is from genome assembly GCA_963277665.1 of Viscum album. Lineage (NCBI taxonomy): Eukaryota > Viridiplantae > Streptophyta > Magnoliopsida > Santalales > Viscaceae > Viscum > Viscum album. The sequence continues at coordinate 945,942,741 of OY728155.1, read as the reverse complement.
ACGTGATAAGTTGGACTCAAGGTAGGGGTTTCTCATCTCACTTTTACTTTCGTTAGACATAAGCCATATTCACTACTTATTTCATTATTTTGAGGTATAAAATTCTCTTTTTTGTATGTTATATCAAAAATTAATTTATATTTATGGTATTTAATGTTTCATTTGAAGTTATTTATTTCATGTAGATTATGATAGAAAAGTTACCAAAGTGGTAAGTGTTTATTTTACAATCTCATCATTATTTAGGATTATTTATATTTAAGTATACCTTAGGGTAATTATTTGATATTTAAATATTAAAATAAATATTTTTGTGTCACGAACCGTCCCCCAGGACCCCTTTTGTGACTACCCCAATCCTGCATTCCATATTCTTAGGGCTGGCGACTAGCACCGAGTAGGCATATCCCAAAAGGGGAAGACATTTTCCTTAAAATCTATTAATATAAAAAAAACTAAAACTACAGAAAGTAAAGACAATGGAAACCCCAACTGTCACTGAGATAAATACTGAGAGTTCAATAAAAACTAAATGTAAAATGGGGCAATAATACATACCCAAAACCAAAAAGGAAAGTACAACTGCCACAGTTTGTCTGCTCGAGACCCCACTTGAACAGTATTTGAAGGGTATGTACCTGTAGCTGTAGAAGTATGACCCTCTACCCCATCACACTAAGCACCACTTGGTCCCAGACCACCGAGGTCTCCATCGAAGGGTACGTCCATCCCGTCTGACAGAGCACCACCTGGTTCCAGACCACCAATGTCTCCATCGAAGTGTCGATCGACTGCACAGGACACAACACGTGTAGGAGAAGCCCATGAAAGGGTGAGTAACACAATAATTAGTAGGGAACCAGAAACACAAGGGAAACACCAAAAAAGAGGACCACACAACAAGATCTTAAATCAAAGATATATCACACCAAGTATAACTCAAAGTACAGAAAACAAGACTACCAGTCGTAAGAATGAACACCTTGGACTATTGAGGTACTCATACCTATTGAGTATCGTGGGTCTGCTGGGTCACATATAGCCTCTCCCCACCATGGGTATGTCAGGTCACAAAGAGGCGCTCCCATATTAGGCCATCATATATGGTCCACATAGGGCCGCTTATAGCTGGTCCACATAGGGCCTCTTATAGCTTTTTCACATAGAGCCGCTTGTAGATGTTTCACATAGATCCACTTGTCGCGGTTCCATATAGGCCAGCAAATCATCTAGGCCAGAAAGGTCACATAGACCTACTCATCAACAATCTTCACTACTCAGACAGGTGAAGGATTCCTGCACATAGTGTTCTTGATTATGGGAGAATCCACTCCTAAATCCCTTCTTCAAATTTCAAATTCCATGAAATCATCCTTAGATCACGAAAAAAGAACCTCATCATCGCAAGGGTTCCAACACTGCAAATGACGTGTCAATCGGATGGTCAGTCTGAATGATATTGGTGTTTTAGTAAAAAGGGCCAGTTGTGTCCATGCCTGGTCTAACCTGGTCAGACTGACCCGACCAACCCAATCCAGGTGTCCCACATAACCCGACCTGATTCCCCGACCCAAACCGAGCTGTTTGGGTATTGGCTGGTCCGGTCCGGCCTGGCCGCTGGGCTAGGCCCATTGAGCCGTTCTAGACCCGACTTGGTTTGGCCAAGGTTGTAGCCCACTAGGTCGTGCAGCGACCCAGTTTCATCCAGCCTGACCCGCAACTGGCTTGCCGGTTCATTCCTACCTCGGGCCGCGGAGTGCTCTAGTATGTCCTATTGGCCAGACTCACTTTGGTGGGCAGGCTCTTCTTCGGCCCGAGCGCCCAGTGGCTGGCTGAGGTCGTCTACCTCCTCCGCACGTGGTCCAGGACTGCGTGCCAGCTCCTACCGCAGACCGCCAGCACAAGAATCTCCTCCAAAGCGGCGCCCGAGTGTCGCCACCCACCAGCGTCAATCCAATCACATGGAGCGGTCCCTTTGCGGGACTTTCTACTCTACCACGTGTCCAGCAAGCCGCCACAGTGTGCAGACATCATCTTTGTGCCGCTTACATCTCCGACACGTCTGGGGGGTCGCATCCCCCTACCACCGGCCCCCACATCCATGTCAAACACTACTGTTGTCATCACAGCATGCTGGAAGCACACTAACTCCAGCCTACCATCGTGGTCGGGGTACCGCTACCGCTGCTACGGACGGATGTCGTTTTGGCGGCCTTATGCCGCTGTCTCTCACCAGTGCCTCTATGGAAAATATGCCACCGTCTGTTACGCCATGAAAAACAAGGAGAGAGAGATGGAGGGGATAAAAAAGAACACCCAAATAAACAGCCGTCCTTTGTTCCAGTAGGTATGGATTTGTTCGTGTTAGCGAGATCATGATCTATAAGTTATAAATAACAAAGATTTAATACCGATATCAACCTGCAATTATATTTTCCAACCCCCACGTAAAAATCCATATTCGGATCAAATTGTTCGGGGGTTGATCCACGTTCTTCATTTAGAGTGGGAGAGTTGGGGAAACACTTCATTAATAATTTAAACTCCTACCTCAGAAAGGAGATTGCTCGAGGATGCTTTTTCGTCATGATCTATCAATATCCGATTCCAAAAATACATCCTTAAAGGGTGCTGTTGCTACTTTACGATTCCCTTTAATTTGTCATTAGAGAGGACTCCTTCATTATTTTCAAAGGAATTATAGATTTAAATCTATTTCCCTATCCCCGTTGTCTCATTAAAATAGAAATACGTCGCAACATTTCTGTTACGCTTAGTCATCACATTATTACCTTGTTTCATTTATGAAACAACGTTTCTATTAAACTTCAGTTAAAGATTCATTATGCTATTTCATTTATGGAATTAAATAGTCAGCTCGTCACTACAATGTAGCGAAAAAAATTTGAATAAAATAAACTTTTTATGTTTATATTATTTTTCCTTAAAACATTTGAAAAAATAACTTTTTACCTCGACTCGTGTCGATAGAGGTTAAGTCCTATCTAAGCAGAACATCTCACTAGGAACTCAACGGTGGTCTCATATTTTTAATCCGAGTTACTATTTGTGAGTTATGATGATTTAAAAATAAAATAAATTTTATATCATTTTTTTGTATATAGTCATGTCCCAAAAACCAACATTCATAGTTGGCCTATGCCAGCCGATGTTTAGCTCTACCTTAGAGAAGATACCCTCATGAACCTAATGGAACTCTCTGATTTCTAATATGAGTTACCATTTAATGTGTTATAAGGATTTGAAAATAAAATAAATTTATTCAATTATTTTATTTAGGGAAAAAATTGTTTTTCATTATTGAACCACACTATCGAATGTTACGATATGCCTAAAAAATCACACCCTCATGAGTTCAACGGTGGTCTCATATTTTCAATCTGAGTCACTATTGGATTCACCTGTTTTGATAATCCCATATAACGTTTCATTTATGTAAAGCATCTTGTATATCTTACCAGATAATCATCTATAAGAGAATGATGTTTATATCGGAGTAATAACTATATACTTTTAATCTCACTGCTCTATTGTTTAAGCTCACAGTACAAACTTTCTCTAAGTGCACAGGTCCCCGATGAAAATATCACCGTTGGAAGGTCACCACTGCAAGGTCATCGATACAAGGTCACCGATAAAGAGGTCACCGATGCAAGCTGACCGATGAAAGGTTACAGATTCAAGGTCATTGTTGCGAGGTCACTGAAGCAAGGACACCGATGCAAAGGTCACCGATGCAAGGTCACCATTGCAAGGTCACCGATGCAAGGTCACCGATGAAAGGTAACTGATGAAAGGTCACCGATATAAGGTTACCATTGCAAGTTCACCATTGCAAGGTCACCATTTAAGGCTGCCAATGGAAGGTTATCGATGTATAGTTATCTATAGAAGCTTACCATTGGAAAGGTTAACGATGAATGCTACCGATGTGCACTTATTGTTTAAGCCTACTGTTGTGAAGGCTACCGTTACCAGTCTACCATACTCTTCAACTCCATACTTTGTCAAATTCTTAAGATTATTCTAATTTTTATATTTGATAAATTAAATGCTTTTGAAATTAATTAATACTGATTGTAGACATATCAAGAGACTGTATATGGGGACAATACGGGGTTTGAGAAAGATCACACGTGATGTATTTATTCATATTGTCTGACATCAAATATAAAAGATAAGATTGAGGAAGTTAAGAAAGAAGCACGAGAATCGAAAGTCTAGATGTTATGAAAGAGGAATGCATGAGAACGAACTTACTAGAGAACAAGGGAGAACAATTCGAACACTTTCACTGTGTACCCATGAACTTCAAGAAGATCATTTCAGCAAAACAATTTCAAGGCTGCCTTCTATGTCTCATCAACTCTCGATCAATATAAGAAGCATAATAATAAATTCTAGAATGCTAAAACTTGGAGTTGCGACCCTCTGTTTTGGAGACAAATTCTAGAGAAAGAGTAAAACAACAAATTCTTCACTCCAAGGAGTCAAGAGATAAACTGTAAATAAATAGTTCTTTCTAAACTCATACTTATAAACTTAGCTATATTGTGTTCCTTCATTTTACATTTTTGAGAAGTATGTGTGAGTCTGTTACACACACTGTCTCATGTGATTTAACTGGAGGATACTAAATATCCTCACATCAAACTTCACTTACATCTTGTTTCCCAAATATAACTATGGAAGAGACCATGTATTGTCTTTATTATTTGTTTTTCCCATGAAGAACTATGGTATAGGAAGTGAACCCTATAAAGTTTGTGAAAACTATTGTAAATACCGATACAGGCTGTGCATCATGTTTATTGTTAATATAAACTACTTGGTGGAAGGTGATCACCAAGTGGAGAGGATTAAGTCTCATCTTGAGACTGGACCTCTTGTTTAACTCCACTGTGCTATATGATTTGTTTTTTGTACTCTGTTATATCTATTTTCTACTGCTTATAATTGCTAAAACATAAAACTATTTTTTATTCACTTTGATAGTTATTTTGGGTTAGTGTGTGTATGTGTATGGTTTAGTAAACTTGTTTCAAAAGTTGAAGAAGTGTTTTAAACTAATTCAGCTGAGGACTAATCACCCTTTGATAAACTTGTTGACCATTTAGACATTTATATCTCTAATGAATTAATTAGCTGGGTCGTTTCAAAATTTGGGGGATCTTTAATATAATGTTTTTGATAAAAATTTTATGTAAGAACTTGATTCACCCCATATTGAGATTCCACTCTGACCAACATTTGGTATCAGAGGATTTTGTTTAGTTTTTATTACTACTACCTGAACCGTTGTGAAAATTTTCATATTATTTAACTGTATTTCTTAAAGATCTTTAAATTTCTGTCATATATAAATTTTCATTTCTTTGCAATTCTAATTAGCAATGGACAATAGAGTTGAGGGTGCTATTACTAACTTTCCACCTTTCTTTAATGGTAACAACTATGCTCATGGGAAATTAAAAATTAAAATGTATTTAGAGAGCACGAGACCTAAAACCTGGGACACAATTGAAGAACAACATGTATTTCCTGGTATTACTCGGGAAAAATGGTCTCTGTTGACTAAAGATACATATAATAATAATTTTAAAGCAATGAATGCATTGTACTATTCACTAGGTGATGAATAATTCAATAGAATATATGCTTGTAAAACTGTATATGAAATTTGGGATACTTCAGCTATTTCTCATGAGGGAACAACAAATATTAAAGAAATGAGATTAAATACCTATACTATTAAATATGATAATTTTAAAATGATTCCTGATTAACCTATCTATGAAATGTATCTCTGGTTCAATGAAATAGTGAATACCATGAGTCTTCTTGGGAAACCAGTGGACAACAACGATCAAATTAAGAGATTACTTTGAGGCCTACCAGACAGATGGAGAGGAACTTCTGTTTTTATTTGAGAATCTTGAGACATAGGCAACCTACCAGTGAATGAACTAATTAGAAAGCTTATGATGTATGATGAAGATATTAAGGTAAATCAAGAAGCTGATGAACAACCAAGAAAGAAATCTATAGAATTCAAGACTACTACCTCAAAGAAAAAATATAAAGAAAAATATCAAGCATTTATAGACACTTCCACCAGTGAAGACTCAGATTCTGACAGTGATGATGAGATGACTCATCTTGCTAGGTGATTCAATAAGTTCTACCATAAGAAAAAGTTCATTAGAAATTAAAACTATAAAGGAAGGAATTATAATAAAGGAAAGTGGAAAAAGGAAAGAAAATGGAATGATAACACACATGAGATAGTATTTTATGAGTGTAAATGAAAAGGTAATGTGAAAGATGATTTCTCCAAGATTAAATTTAAGAAGAAGTATGTAGAAAAGGGCAAGGGATATAAAAAGGCTATGAAATGTACTTGGAGTGCCTCATAAGATAGATCAAGTGGATCTAACACTTCTGATATTGTGATGAACAAACAAGAAAACCTGTGTTTCATTATAGAAACATCCGAGGTAACACCAAATTCTCCTCTATATAATGCTTACTATTCTGGGCATGAAAGTGAATAAAAAATGATGAATATATGACTAAGGATGAACTATTTGAATACTGTGGAATGCTTGAGGACACCTTTAATGAACTCAAGGATATATAAAAATTATTGAAAAGACAACATGCTTTAAATTCCAATTATAAGTTTGATATTGATATTGAAAAAAAATGTGCTAACCTGTTAAAAGAAATTACTGAACTTAAATTATCCAACTATAAATTAAAAAGGGATAATGAGATGTTTTATGTAGGTAGATATACCTTGAATCAGTTTCTAGGAAAACAAATTTCTCCAAAATACACAACTGGTATAGGGTATTAACCAGGAAAGAGAAGGATTATTTAAACTAAATTTGTTCCAAAATCTAGATAGTTCACTGCTAGTTCATGTTCTGGAAAATATTTTGAAAAAAAATTCACTAAAGGGACAAAAAAAGTGTTCAGGTCTCAAAACCTTTCTGTTTATTATAGGAAACCTATGAGACGAGTATGGGTTCTCAAAGCTTTACTTGATAAGCCCTTTGGACCCAAGAAAATCTGGGTACCAAAGTTACCCTACACTTAATCTATTTTATATGAAAAATATTTAAAGAGATCCTGTAAAACTCTATTCTACTTAGAAAGTGGACGTTCAAGACACATGATAGGAGACTACTCATGCTTCAAGAGCCTAATTAGATTTGATGGTGAAAATGTTACGTTTTTTAATAATTCAAAAGGGAATATCATCGGCTTATTTCAAATTGGTAACCCTAATATTGAATTAATTTCAAAAATACATTTTGTTGATGGGTTAAAGTACAATTTACTAAGTATATCTGAGTTATGTGATGATGGTTTTAATGTTAAATTTGAAAATGATGCATGCAATGTTTTTAATACTAAAAATTATTTTAACATTCACTGATCTTAAAAATGAAAATGTATTTTCTGTTGATTTAAATTTTTTTGCTGATAAAAATGCTTCATGTTTAAATGATTTTTATAAGGAAACCTGGTTATGGAATAGAAGATTTGGACACTGCAATGTACACTCACTTAGGAAAATAACAAGGAAAGGTTTAGTTAGAGACTTACCTAAATTGGAATTCCCACTTAACAAAGTTTGTAATCCTTGTCAAAAGGGAAAACAACACAAAGTTTTTTTCAAACCAAAGAATGAATTCTCTACATCTCAACTACTTGACTTGGTTCACATGGATTTTTTTCAACCATCAAGTGTTTCAAGTTTAAAATGTAAGCAATATGTTTATGTTCTTGTAGATGATTTTTCTAGATATAAATGGGTATATTTTATAGCTCACAAAAGTGAAGCATGTTCTTACTTCATTGAATATTCCAAGTCTATAGAAAATCTTAGTGGACTTAGAATTAAGACCTCGAGAAGTGATCATGGATGTGAGTTTGAAAATTAGTAATTTGAATCTTTTTTCTCTCAAAATGTCTATACTCACAATTTATCTACTCCTAGAAAACCTCAACAAAATGGATTTTTATAAACAAGAAATAAGAAACTTCAAGAGATTTTCCGGACTATGCTACATTAAAATTTCAGGACGTATTTATTTTATATCTTTTAAAGCATAGAAATAAGATAAACTTGTGTAGGTTGTGGATGATTCAATTAGAGGATGTAACAAAGCCCAGTTCCAAATCCAATTCCTTATTTCATGATATATTTATATCCTTGATGTTAAAGGTGAAATGAGTTTCTAGAGGTAAGGTGGAAACAGTTGTAGTAAGGGAAAATTTCTGCATTACAAATGTAATTTTCAAGTTGATGAAGATAAATTGGAACCCTTGTAAAAAAATGTGGGTACATGATGAGGCTAAAATATATGAGGAATTGAACCCCGTCACTCATCATTGTAGGCCTAATGATATGAGATATCCTATTCTAAATGCTTGTGAAGTAGAGACTGCATATTTAAATGAAGAAGGAGAAGATGTTTTTGTGCCAGAAAGAGAGAATTATACTATAGTTGATAGGAGTGATCCAAAACTTCCCTGAAATCCTCGTGCTAATACTGTATCCTTTGGTGAGCCTATTCCACCAAAGAGATTGCATAGAAGGAATACAGTCCTATGGGAAAATGATGATGAAGATACCAGTGGAGAAGAAGGGGGAAAATATCTTAAGAGACACTAGAGAGACCTCAGATGAGGATGAGGATAATAAATCTAGTCATGATGACTTTGAGACAGATTCTATTAGAAATTAAGACGGATGTCTCAGTGTTAGTACCTTGATAGGGAATACATAAATGGTCAAAATTGTAGAAGAAGAGGTTTCTTATTCAGTTGAAGTTATAATTGTTTTATAATTTATTAAAGATTTTGTGGAGGAAGTGGCAGTGGACCCTTCTGTTGATGCAGTTGCTCGAGGAGGTATGGTAGAGCTGAATGTGGTTGATCAGGAGAATGCTCCAAGTGAGGGGGAGGAACTTGTTTCCATAGGTTCAACAACTGTAACTCTTGGAATAGAGGATTGGTAATAAAACCCTAGATTTGTGGTCTTAGGCTTAGATTATGAAGACTCTGATGATGACCAGCCTTTCAGAAGTCCTCAAATTCCTACTGTTTCTGAAACTACTATTGTTCATCCAATGTTTCTTTTTCCTCATGACTATGTGAAGAAGGATGATTTGGAATCAATGAAATCAGACCTGAATATCCACTTTGATGAGATATTTGTTGGGTTATAGAGGGATATGACTCGAAATCAAGAAGGTGTTACTTATTCAGTGGAAAGGTTAGTTTCTGTCTCCCACTCCATCCTGCTAGAGGAGGTAAAGGACTATTAGAATCAGATCAGAACCTTGGAAAAATCTATGGAATCTATGGAGAAGTCTATTGTCAGATGATGCTTCTACAAGGTTTCAAGGGTTCAGGTGGACAAAGATCATAGATATATTAAAAGTGTGATTCAGCAAATGGTCACTATATTTGAAGACGTTAAGAAGTCCATGGAGACACATGTGAGTGGCCAAGATGATGATGTGAAGTGGCAGATCAGTGGGCTGACTAAATCTTTTATGAAGATAGTGGATTTTCCTATGACACCTCTGTGTGAATCTACACCATCTTCAACCTCTCCTATTGTTGATCTAGAAGCCTTCTGGTTGGTTTTCAGAGAATAAGTTGAGAAGTTCTCTAGTACCATTACCTCAGATCCCCAGTCTATGACTCGGGGTTTTTCTACCACCAGAGAAATTCATAATATTGTAAGAAATTATTTAAGAGAATCTGCTCAAGAACAGAGTTCCAATGAAAGAGAAATTTGATTTCTATTACAAAAGGGTATATAATAAGGATCATATGGATGGTCACTTCAAGTTCTTGTTGGAGATCATGAGGATTCCACCTGTCACTCAACTGTTTAAGGATCAGGTAAGTAGGCTCAGAGAGTTGACTCCATCCTTGGAGAAATTCATGGAGAATAAGGATTATTTTATCTTAGCCATGGAGAGAGGAGGAAGTATTATTATGGATTTTAGAAATATTCATTTACCCTTTCTCTATGTGAATTGCACTCCCATCATTGTCCCTCCAGCTTTTCCTTCTACCTCAGCTGCTTCAGGATCTACTAGTGCAGCACCAATGATGACTCTTGCACAAGACATTAGAAGTTTGAACCCTATGATTCCTCAAAGATCTATTCACTACAAGTCTATTGATGCTTCTGTTGTAGCTCCTCTAACCCTAATGACAGCCATCCCTCGACCTATCCCTCCCTCATCAGAACCTACCTCCTCAACTCCCAAAGACAATGCTTCCTTGGACATATCTGATATAGATTTAATGTGATATGTATTAGTTGATAGGGATCTCTGTAACGTGTTTGTATATTATACTTTTGCTTTATTACATGGAAATCACCTTTTGTTTCTTTTTTCCCTCCTATATTTTTGTTAGTCACAAAGGGGGACAAATATTTAAGCTTGAATCTCAATGTTACCAAAACGAGGAGACATATTTAAGTTAACTGGAATGTTTGAATATATACTCTATCTACTATTCCCCAATACATTTGGTTCAATTTTATGAATAGACACCTCTGAAGATATTAGCAAATGTGTTTAACCCTAATTCAAAAAATACTAACATAATTTTTGATTATGAAAATGGAGGAGATTGTTGGACTCACCTTTTTTGGTAATCCCAAATCACGTTTCATTGATGTAAAGAATATTTTTTCTCTTACAGGATAATCATTTATGAAAAAATCATGTTTATATCAGAGTAATGACTATGTACTTTTAATCTCACTGCTCTCTTGTTTATGCTCAGAGCGCAAAATTTCTCTAAGTAAAAAGGTCACTGATGCAAAGGTCACCGTTTCAAGGTCACCGATGCAAGGTCACTGATGAAAACGTCACCAATTCAAGGTCACCGATACAAGGTCACCGATGCAAGGTCACCGATGAAAGGTCACCGGTGCAAAGGCCATCGATGCAAGGTCAACTATGCAAGGTCACCAATGAAAGGTCATCGATGCAAGGTCATCGTAGCTAGGTCACCGATGCAAGGTCACTGATGCAAGGTCACCATTGCTTGGCCACCAACATAAGGACACCGATGCAAAGGTCACTGATGAAAGGGTCACTGATGCAAAGGTCACCGATGAAAAGTCATCGATGTAAGGTCACCGATGTAAGGTCACCGATGCAAGGTCACCGTAGCAATGTCACCGTTGCATGGGCACCGCTGAAGGCTACCAATGGAAGGTTACCGATGGAGTGTTATCGATGGAAGGATTCCATTGAAAGGGTTACCGATGAATGCTTCCAATGTGCACTTACTGTTGATGCCTTCCATTGTGAAGGCTACCATTACCACTCTACCGTATTCTTCTACTCTATAGTTTTTCAAATTATTAATATTATTCTAACGGTCACATTTGATAAATTAAATGCTACTGACAATAATTAATGCTGATTGTAGACATATCAAGAGACTGTATAAGGGGACAATACGAGGTACAAGAAGGATAACACATGATGTACTTATATTCCAATTTTCAGACATCAAATATAAAAGAGAAGACTGAGGATGTAAAGAAATAGGCCTGAGAAGTGCAAGTCCAGATGTTAAGAAAGAGGAATTCATGCGAAAGAACTTATTGGAGAACAAGGAATAACCATTCATGCACTTTCACTATGAACCCAAGTACTTCAAAAAGATCATTTCAGGAGAACAATTTCAATGATGTCTTATCTATCTCACTAACTCTCAATCAACCCAAGAAGCAGAATACTCAATTCCTGAAAGCTAAAACATGGAGTTGCATCACTCTGATTTGGAGAAACCTTCTAGAGAAAGACTCGAACAACAAATTCTTCACTCCAAGGAGTCAAGAGCTAAACTGAAAACAAATAGATATTTCTAAACTCAAACTTAAAAACTGAGTTCTATTGTGTTCCTTCATTTAAAATTTCTAATAAGTGTGTCTCTTTCTGTTAAACACACTATCTCCTGTGCTTGAACTAGAGGATACTGAATTTCATCACATCAAACTTCATTTACATCTTGTTTCCCACATATAACTATGGAAGAGACTATGTTTGGTCTGTATTGTTTGTTTTTTCCACGAAGAACTATGGTAGAGTGTGTGAACCCTAGACAGTTTGTGAAAATAGTTTTAAAGCCCGATACAGGCTATGTATCAAGTTTATTGTTAATATAAATTATATGGTGGAAATTGATCACCAAGTAGAGAGGATTAAGTCTCAACTTGAGTCTGAAACTCTTGTTTACCTCCAATGTGTTCTGTATTTATTTTTCGGTACTCTGTTTTATCTATTTTCCACTGCTTATAATTTCTAAAACCTAAAACTGTTTTTCATTCACTTTGATAGTTAGTTTCGGTTAGTGTGTGTATGTGTTTAATTTAGTAAACTTGTTTCAAAATTTAAAGAAGTGTTTTACACTAATTCAACTGAGGACTAATCACCCTTTGAGAGACCTGTTGACCAATTAGACATCTATATCTCTTCTTCCTTAATTAATTGGGCCATTTCAAAATTTTGGGAATCATTAATATAATGTTTTTAACATAATTTTTACGTAGGAACTAAATTCACTCCCTCTTTAGATCCCACTCCATCCAACAGTCACCATTCATGAGTTTTAAAGATTGAAAAAATAGAATAATTTTATTTGATTATTTTATTTACATTTATGCATTTTTCAATTTTTCTCACCGGAGGCCCACGCCGACTAAAATTAAATCACGCCTAGGGTGAACTTAACATCCTAAATGCGATGGAGCCATCATATTTCTGATCCAGGCACCCGTTTAAGAGTTATTCCAGTTTCTCAGAAAAACTGCTCATACGCACTATTTAAAATTTTAAAATTTTTGACGGGTCATTCTAGGCCCTTTGATCCTCAGAATCGCATGTCATCTCAGCTCCTGGTATTGAAATAATCCCATTTAATTTAAAAAATATTCGTGGAATTATGAGTTATTACATTACTCCCCCTTTAGGGATTTATGACCTTGTAAGCTAAAACAAGGGATAATCAAACAAAATGGGGCACTGAACATGAATATGATCCTCCCACTCCCACTTGATCTCCTCGAGATTCCTATGATACCCATGAACATAAACAAACAGAATAAACCATCCATGAAGGATACTCTCTTGTCGATCCTCTATCTCCACATGGTACTCCATGAATGATGCCTCATTGTCAACCTCCTACTCTCCATGGTCGATAATGTGAGAAGGGTCATGCACATATCTACTTAGCTAGGATATGTGGAAGACGTTGTGCACCCTCTCTAACTGCGATGGTAGATCCAAGAAGTACACCACCTTGCCAACTCTAAGTAGTATGAGGAAAGGTTCAATGAACCTTTGAGATAACTTGTCAGCCTGACCAAATCTCAGCATCCCTTGTTAAGGAGAGAACTGCAGGAATACATGGTACCCCTATTCGAACTTCAAGGGTCTTCATCTCCTATCAGCATATGACATTTTTCGGCATTGTGTAGTATTCATCCAATCTCGGATGCCTACACCTTCTCTGTGGTATCATGTACCATATTTAGACCCATGAGTGCCGACTCCCTGAGGTCTATGCAACATTTCGGTGACCTGCATGATTGTCCATATAGTGTCTCGAACAATACCATACCAATGGTGCAATGGTTATTGTTGTTTTACTCAAACTCCACCTGTGGTAGGTGGTCCTACTAACTATGACCAAAATCAGGAATGCAATAACGAATCATGTCCTCCAAGGTTTGTATGGTCCACTTCGTCTAACCATCCATCTATAGGTGAAATGCTATTCTCAAGCGTAGCTGAGTCCCAAACTCCTCCTATAATCTCTTCCACAACCAGGATATAAAGTGTGTATCATGGTCTGATTCTATCGTAGAAAGGTCTTGATGGATTCAAACTAACTCCTGCACATAGAGGTGTCCCAAGATCTCTTTGAAACTCTATTTTCGATAAGATAATAAGTGATCAACTTGGTGAGTTGGAAAATGATCACCCACATGGTACCGTGACCACTGGACATACATGATAAACACATCAATATGTCTATCGATATATATTCTCACTCCCTTATTAGAACCCCAAGGAAGAAAAGAGAAACCCCTTCCAAGAATAGGATCTCGACACAGTGTGTTGACAAACCACGAAACTGATTAAACAAGTGCTCAACTTTTATATCAACAGGTAATCCCAGCTCCAACATGTTCCATCATCCTCAGTTTCTACCTTAACACCCACATTCATATCCCAATGCATCTCATCACTCTAGGCATCCACTGCTACTACTTTTCATCCTCTAAAAGGAAAAACATATTCCACACCTTTCAAATATCTATCAGGGGTGTTACCTATGGAAAACTAATCACTTAATGACTCATAGTTGGTATCATCGAGTTGTGCCTCCCTGACTAACTTTCAGAGCGAAGGGGTAACAACCACTGATTTGAGAAAAACTGCATCATCTCTATCCAAAAGGGATATCTGAAGAGAGGTCAACTTCCCTGAGGCCTCGTACATTATCTGTGAACTTGATCTCTTGCTGAGAGCATCTTCCACCACATTACCCTTTACAAGAGTATAGAATACCTCGAAGACATAGTCCTGGAGGAACTATAGGCAACATCTCTACCTCAGATTCATATCAGTTTGAGAAAATATATACTTGAGACTCTTGGGGTCATATTATATGATGAATCATTTTCCCAGAAGGTAGTTTCACCACATATTTAGTGAAAAGACTACTGTTGTCGATTCAAGGTCATGAGTTTAATAGTTCTCCTCATGTGGTCTTAACTTTTGTGAGCCATAAGAAATCACTTTTTTCCCTTATATCAGGACATAACCAAGCCTGGTTTCTGATGCATCACAATACACTACATAGTCGGAACCCTCCTCTAGTAACCTCAAGATAAGAGCAGTCATCAAGATCTACCTCATATGGTGAAAGATCTGATGGCATCCTTCTACTATGGGATCCCCACAATACTGACCTTGAGTCTTGGGGTTAACCTTTGATAGGGCTGACTCACTTGGGTCCTCATGTCTGTTGCCTGCTGCCCACCACTGAAGACTCTACCACCTAATGTCTACAGGTGGCTCTATCTATTGGCACCTACTTTTCCAATAAGCTCTATACAAGCAGGTCTTTCCCTAGAACCTCATCCTGAGTAGGGATGCTAAGAGGCACCATGGATGCCCTGATCTCTCGACACAGTCCTTTTCAAAGGCTCAGACCCTGAAGAGCATGTCTCAAACCATGTCTGTAGAGTTGAGAGTAAGTTTGGTGACTCTCACTGAGTACGCTGCTACTGTCATGCTACCCTGATGTAGGTTCATTAGATCTTGTATATGGAGAGAGTGAAACGTCCCTAAGTGAACTCCTCCCTTAAGAGGGGTGAAAAGACTATCCAGGTGAGGGTAACCTCATCACGTGTATGAATCTTCAGACTCCACCATATCCCTACCGAGCATTGAAGAAGGCTCACGTCTAAGATCACCATCTGGTCGAGAGGCGTCCTCACAAGAAAAAAGATTTGTATAACTTCCTCGAGCCAATACTTAATGACCAGAGGATAGATCTGTCACCTAAAACTGGGAGGTATCTATCTCTGGAACTCATTTAAGGCACTAAGATTACATTTTTCCACTACTAGTAGTTCCAGTAGTAACTAATAACTGATGGGAGATGGTATCACTAGGACTCCGCTCGAAGGTACCATCTTGGGAAATTGTCCATGTATCATAGCCTCATCGCTCTATGGATCATCCTCATGGTCACACACTAGAATCTGGGCTGGCTGTCTATGTGGAGGCATCTTAACATGTATCAAGATGAACCATTATTAATAGATTATACCAGGTGAACTGACTCTAACTCAAAAAGATCATGAGAAAACACTAAAAGATACCTGAAACCAGTGTTTTCATGTACCAAGTTGTAAATCATAATTCAGGGTCCTGGTGTATGGATACGTCAACCAATTGACCAAAACTGGACTCCCTAGCCTGAATGTAGAACTCATGACACTTAACACTATTTCCCCATTAAAAATTTTAGACTCTTATTTCTTATGGTAGAATCGAGCACCTCTGATACCACTCTGTCATGACCCTTCCCCCAGTGCCCATGCTGTGACTACCCCAAGACTACCTTCCATAGGACAGGGGCTGGTGACTAGCATCAAGTAGGAATATCCCAAAAAAGGAGGCACTTTCCTTAAAACCTGTACACACACACAAAGCTCAAATTGTGGAAAGTAAACATAAAGTAAACTGCAACTGTCACTAAGACAACTACTGAGAGTACAATACAAACTGAAAGTACATAGGGCCCAGAATACAAGCCCAAAACCACAATGGAAAGTACAAATTCCGTGTTCCATCCACTTGAGACCCCAATAGAAGTGTAGGTGAAGGGTAGTTTCTTATAGTCGTAGATGTACGCCCGTCAGTCCTATCTCACTGAGCACCAACTAGTCCCAGACCAACTACGTCTCCGTTGAAGCGTCCTTCTATCCCATATCACAAAGCACCACCTGGTCCTGGACCACCAAGGTATCCAATGAAGCATAAATCACTTATAAGGGACACGACACATGTGAAAAAATCATGTGCAGGGGCGAGTAACACAATACTTAGTATGGACCCCGAAACACAAGGTAAAGAACACAAAAGATACCACCCAAAAAGATCATAAAGAAATGACATCTAACACCAGGTATATCTTAACGTATAGTGTGAAGACTCTCAGTATTAACACTGAAAACCTTGGACTGCTGAGGTACTCATCCCTAATGAGTACCATCAGTTAATTGGGTTACACAGAGCCACTCCCCACCAGGGGTCTCCCGGGTCACACAGAGTCTGTCCCCACTTAGGCCATCATAGATGGTCCACATAGGGCTTCTCAGAGCTAGTCCACATAGGGCTGCCTATAGCTGGTTCACACAAAGACTCTTATAGTTAGTTCACACGGAACTACTTTTAGCTATTCCAAACAGGTCCACTTAGCATCTAGGCTTTCAGGTTAACTTAGTCCTACTCGTAATAAGTCTTTTAGTCTCAGCCTGTTGCAGGATTCCCGCACATAGTGCGGTTGGTTCCAGGAGAATTCAATCCTTGATCCATTCATCAATTTTCAATTTCTATTAAAGACTCCTTATATCATGACAATAGGAAAACCTCATCGCACAGGTTCTAATGTCGTAAACAATGTGTCCATCAGTCACCCAATCTAAAAGATATTATAATTTTAGTAAATAGAGGCTGGTTGTGTTTGAGCCTAGTCCGACTTGGTCAGGCCGACCCAACCAACCCAGTTTGGGGGTCCTTCATGACCCAGAACAATTTTTATGACCCGACTTGACCCATTTGGGAATAGGACAGCCAAGTCCAGCTTGGCCGCTGGGCCAGGCCCATTGATCCTTGTTGGACCTGACCGGGTTCCTCTATGGGTCCAACCCACCTGGTCGCCCAGCGACCCAGTTTCATCTACCCTAGCCCACAACTAGAGGGCCAGTTCTTTCCCAAACCGGGCCACCCAGTTGCTCGGTTTGTCCCGTTGGATTGGCTCGGGCCACCCAGTGGCCCGGTTCGCGCCACATGCCTGGTTCACATGGGAGGCGGATTTCCCCCTAAGCGGGTGCCCCTAGGGAATCCAGTTCGCTCCGCACGCAGCCGGTTGCATTCTCCCCACGTGGTCTAGGACCGCATGTCTAGTCCTACCATGAAACACCAGAATGGGATGCTTCTTCAATGTGGTGGATGAAAGGAACCACCCTCCAGCACCGGTCCGCTTAGTTGGACTATTCCTTTGGCAAGACCCACGACTCTACCATAGGTCTAGCTCACTGCCGTAGTCTGTGGACTATGGATTTATGCCACGTGTGCCTCCACTACGGTAGGGTGGTAAAATCTGGTTGTCACTGGCCTCCATGCTAGTGGATCCTGGAGATTCCACAACACGTAGACTGCATGCCGCCTCCCACCTACCACAACAGCTGGGGTGCCACTACCATGGCTGAATGCCACGACCTGGTGCCACTATTGATGCTATTTCCTTGTGTTGTGATCTCTCACTGATGCCTCTACGGCCGATGAACTTCCGTCTACTACACCCGAAAGAACATGTAGAGAGAGACGGAGGGGATCACAAAGAATACCCAAATTAACAATCGGCCTTTGTTCATATTGGTCTAGATTTTTTCGTGTTAGATGGATCATGATGTATAAATTATAAATCACTAATATTTAATGCTGATATAAAGTTACAATTATATTTCCCAACCCCACATGGAAAATCCCTTAATCGATCAAATTTTTAGGGGGTTAATCCGAGTTCTTCGTTTATAGGGGCAGAGTGGGGGAAAAAATTCAATAATAATTTAAACCCATACATGGGAAATGAAATTTCTCAAGGTTGATTATTTATCTTCATCATTCAATATTATATCTTGAATATGTTCTTCAAGGGTGTCTTCACTACTTTACCATTTGTCGTAGTTTGTTGTTGGAGAGGATTCCTTCTTCTTTTATAAGAGGAATTCCAGCTCTAGATATGTTTCTCCAACCTCTCTATCTCATTAAAAGTGAAATGTGTCACAACGTTTCTATTACGGATAGTTATTGCGTTGTTACACAATTTCATTTATGAAACAACGTTTTTGTTATGCTTCAATTAAAGAATTGTTATGTTGTTACATTTGTGGAATGAAACAGTTGTCTTATCATTGCATTGAAGTGAAACAAATTCAAATAAAATATGCATTTTAAGTTTATTTATTTTTCTTAAAATGTCTGAAAAAATAAATTTTTCCTTGACCCACACCGGTCAAGGTTTAACCCATCTTAAAGAGAAAATTTCTCTATGAATTCAGTGGTGGTCTCGTATTTTTAATTCGTGTTACCATTTTTGAGGTATGAGGATTAGAAAATAAGATAACACTTATTTAAATTATTTCATTTATGGTCACATCCCAAAAAAAACTTTCATTACCGGCCTGCGCCGACCGATGTTAGGATCCACCTAAGGGATGCATATCCCTACGAACTCAATGTCAATATCATATTTCCAATTCGTTTTACCATTTATGAGTTATAAGTATTTGAAAATAAAATAACTTTATTCAATTATTTTATTTACGGCCAGAAAACTACTTTCCACTGTTGACCCATGTCGGACAATGTTAGGCTCTGTCTAAGAAAATCATACCCTCATGAGTTAAATGGTGGTCTCAGATTTTTAATCTGAGTCACGCTTCACTAGTTTAAGGATTTAAAAAATAAAATAATTTTATTTTATTATTTTATTGACAGTTCTGTCCTTTTAGGTATCTCACTAGAGGCTCGTGCTGACTAAACTTAAGTTGCACCTAGGGTAATCCCACCACCCTAAATGCAACAGTTCCCTTGTATTTCTGATCTAGGCACCCATTTAATAGTTATTCCACTTTTTCTGGTAGACCACTCATGCATTTTATTTAGAACATAACTTTGTTTGATGGATTATTCAGGGCACTCCGGGCCTCAGAATCGCATGTCGTCTCCGTGCTTAGTCTCAAAATAATCTCATTTAATTTTTAAAACAAAATATTATGTAATTATAGTGTATTAAAATTTTATTCTACCCTAGTCATTAAAGAACTTTTTCAAGAAATAGTTCCATTTTTTTTCTGATCTTTGGTATTTAAAATGTTTAAGAAAATATTTTTTTTAAAAATGTGACTTTATTTCTCTCTTTATTTTAAAATAATTTTTCTTCCATAACCATGTTTTATAAAAAAATAATTTTTTTTCTAATTCCCCAGATAATTTATTAAAGAATTGTTTACCAATTTTTTAATTTTTACAATATAATTTAAATAGAGTCTTCTAGTATTTTTGTAGATCAAACACATTTATAATATTTTTACAGTGAAAATGGAATTATCTTTTTAAATTATACATGATGTATGAAATTACCTGACATTATGACTACCATTTCATAGAATATTCCTTTTAAATTTTACAAGGTTATTTTTAAAGAATATTTTTTCCTAATTTTCTAGATATTATTTATTTTTAAAATATATTTATAAGGAAATGAATTTTGACGATATTTTATGATTATTTATATTTTAAAATAAAATGCTGATTTTCAAAGAAATCTTTTTTTCATCAATAAATGCTCCGAGTCATATTTTTATTCCATTTTGTATATAAGAAGAAATTATTTGATGTTACATATGCTTTAATGGGGATATAATCCAATTATAGCATCCTTATTATTTTTTCAGATGGTTTATGATCGGGTAGGGATGCATAATTTTGTTACAATTCACCATTTTACTCTTGATGGTTTATGATTATGGTTATTTATTGGGGTTAGTATTAACATTGTGTATGTTATCATTTCATTATGGTTGTTTTTTTCTATTATATTTTACCTCATTTATATAAAGAATACATTTGAATTAGTAAATAATTGGTGGGTCCCCATTATAGATAGACCCTCTATGTGTCGCTAGGTGTAATGATCACTTCAAAGAGAAGGCCTTAGTATTGAACCTTGTACATACCATGGATTGTGATTCCTCTTAGTGGTCAATCCAGTTTTGGAATCTACATGTAGAATCATAGGAGGTTCCTTTTTAAGATCCAATAAATTTTAATGATAGAAAATGATAATTATTTTAATGAGTTCATGAACCTTAGTTTAAGAATGATCAAAAAGGGTTCACTAAAGAAGAAAGATAAAAAAGTACCAAAATAATGGAATTGAAATAGTAGAATAAACCTTACCATAGATTTCCTGAAGAAGAATATAATGAGTAGAAAGTAAAAAAGTTGATTCATCGTCTTCATTCACCAAATTTAGAGATAAAATCATTCTCATTTCCTTATGTGAGATGAAGAATAAGAAGAATAAAACCTAGAGGCTATATAATCTTGTTGAGGTAAAATATGAAACTAATGTCCTCTCTAATTATAATCTTTGTGGGGAAAAGGGATATGAAATTTTAGACCCTCTCTTAGATTAGAAAAGGATATGTGATTCTTGTGATGTAGAAGCAATAACATCAATTTTTTATTCTAATTAATAATCATGTAATAAAAAAATGACCAATGTAGAATCATTCACGAAGTTTATTATTCGATTGTAAAATATTTTTTCTTGGAACAAAACAATTTAGAAGAGAATAAATGGCCTTGAATCTCAGTGAAAACAAAATGGGAATGAAGTTGAAGGAAAAAAGTTAAGATTAAAGATCTTTACAAATATATTTTAAAGTAAATATACATGGATAAGGTGTGAAGGATAACATCATATCATTGAAAACCCAACTTGAATAAAGGAGACATTATGGTATGGATGTTGCTTCAAATTTAAAAGTAATGGATTCCCAAATGCAATAGAAAGATATGAAAACAAGATACCTAGATGATAGGGTTAACACCTCTAAATAGTATGAATACCCTATAAAATAAATCTAAACTTATGTCACAAAAAATAATAATCAAAATGTGAAATATGGAAGTAAAGTGTCCTTCCATGAAAAATATGGAATGTTGGTTCCAAAAAATATGAGAGAACTAAGGTTATTTTATTATTGATGTTTCTAGAAAATCACGATTAGATGTTTTCAATAAATCAATCCAAAAGAAGTTAAAATAAATCTAGAGCATCAAACATCTTATTAAATAAGAGAAGAAATGAGGTATGAATCTTATGGTAAATGTTTCATTTCTTTGAACCTTGGTCATGTGGAAAGGCATTTCAATTAAAGTAATTATTGAAAGGGTAAATAATCAATACATATACACTTTGATTCTATGAATTAAAAGGATATTGATTATCTTGGAAAACACCTCTTAGGCTAGAAGATATGTTCAATGTTTTGGAGGATGAAAATGATCCTAAAAAAGTGTGTATCAAGAACCAAAATAAGATAACTCACAATAACACTCTTAGAGGAAAAGAATAAAAATACAGATGAAAAAAGAGGTTGTTCTAGTTTCAAATAAAGTAAATAATGACATTCCACGTAAAGAAGAATCACAAGGGAAGAGCACCACTACAACAAAATGCACGTTTAACAGTGCAAGAATTCACTATTATCAGTGATAGAAAAGTGCGGACTAACTTCGTGTGGCTAAAAGTCCATGTATTTTATTAGTGCTAAAAAGGAACTAATAAATCAAACTTTTATGAATGGTTTTAAATGAGTTGATAAAATACCCCATTTATCAGTGCATTTATTTAGTGATGATAAATATACCATTTTCAGTTCTTTTAATTATGCTGATAAAAGTACTATTTATCATAACATTCTTAATCACTAATAAAGGGTATATTTATAAGTGCCTTTATAGTTTCTGATAAATCATACTTTTATCAGTGCATTTGTTAGCGTTGATAAAGGTAAAAATTACAATGTAGTGGTGTAGTACACTGCATCACCAGAAACATGTGTTTTGTGCTTCAACAATAAACTGTATCTGTAGAGACATCCAAAAAAATAACCAAAATAAGATACAAATATTTAATTTAACTGAAATGAAATCTATAACATAGATACAAGAAAAATAAAGCACTATCATAGAGTGTGTAATTTTTATTACTAAAATTAATGTAAATTTTGAATAAAAAGGCACAATTGGAGTCATTGTAATCACACCATGAGTCGACTTGTGGTGTGACTAATTACTACACATCAAAAATTAATTCTGGATTATTTTCCTAAAGTACCAAAATGATCAGAATGTTTTTGGTCAGTTTTGAGTATGTCAGTTGTTTTATTGATTAAAATTAATGTTATTTTTGAATAAAAAGACACACTTAGAGTAATACCAGTCACACCATGCATTGTATTGAGGTTCAGATGATCCCTACATGTCACAAGTGACTTATGGATCATTTTCCTGAGGTACCAAAATAATAGGAATGTGTTTTCTTGTTTTTTAGTATGTGAGTGGTTTTTTTTCACTAAAATTAATGTGAATTTTGAATAAAAAGACACACTTTGAGTCATACCAGACATACTATGCATTATATTAAGGTGATACTGAATTCTAAATGTCCCAAGTGACTCAGGGATCATTTTATAAAAATTATAAAAATAATTTTAATGTGTTTCTTCAATTTTGAGTACACTACATGTGTTTTTTTACTAAAATGTCATTTTAAACTAGAACCACACACATTCAACCATATAGGTGTCATAGTGTGTGGGTTTTACCTGAGACTAATTCATAAATGTCACAAATGAACTATAAATCATTTTGAAAAATTATCAAGACAATTCGAGTGCATTTTCTCAACTTTCCGTGTGTGCCACTTTTTTGTATTAAAATGTCAATTTTAAACTGATAACGGGCATATGAAGTCATACCAGTCACACCATTCTTTGGATTATGGTGATTATGATCCCTACAGTCCACAATTGACATATGGATCATTGTACTAAATTACCAAAACAATACAAATTCATTGTCTTGGTTTTTAGCATGTCAGTTGTTTCTTTGATTATAATTAATTTCTTTTTTGAATAAAATGATGCACTTGTAGTCATACTAGTCACACCACATAGTGGATTGTGGTGCGATAGATCCCTACACATGAAAAGTGACATATGGATCATTTTCGTAAAGTATGAAAACAATATGAATGTTTTTTCTTAGTTATGAGTATTCGATGTTGTTTTTTTAGTAAAATGAAATTTTCAACTAGAAAAATTCTATTTGAACTATACATGTGGAATCATGTGTTAGTTTTACATGTGGATAATTCATACACATCATAAATTAATTACGAATCACTGTCCCAAATTATAAAGATAATATGAGTGTGTTTTCCTAGTTTTTAGTGTGTAACACTTTTTTGTATTAAAATGTCAATTTTAAACTGATAACTGACAGTTATAGTCATACTTGTCACACAAGGCATCAGATTGAGGTACAACTAATCCCTATACGTCAAAAATGATTTATGTATCATTATTATAATGTTCGAAAATAATCTGAATGAGTTTTCTTATTTTTGATTACTTCACATCTATTTTTTACTAAAATGTATTCTTAAACTGTAAAGACACACAATGAATCTGATGTTTAGTGAAAAGTGTTGTGTGAACTTAAAAAAAAACATTCACAAACAGAATCATGGTATGATCTTTAATCCACTTCATTTCCCAATAATTTTATTTTTGGCAAGACAAAACTTCTTATCCTTCGCTACCTTGGTATCACCTCGGTTTTCTCCTCTGTCTCCTTCCCCACATCGGTCTCAGAATCCAACTCTACCTTTTCCTTCACCTCCACCTCCTCCTATATTATTTCCAAACAATTTTGTTGTTTGCAGGTCAGTACTTCTAATAAAATTGATTTCCTCCATTATTATTCTCCTTGATAAAGAGATTAAAAGAAATATATATTCATTATACCACTAATGCTTCACACCCCGAATATCTTTTGATGCTCAAACTCATACGAGATAAAAGAACATAGTAGGTAATCACCTAAATTTGTTGTCATAATACATTATTACAAAAAGTTTTTTGCCAACTCATCTCTAAATAAATTGATTTCTTATTTTGAGTAACTTCATTGTCTGAAATTTTGATATAAGTGAGAAAAAATACAGAAAACCCAATGATTATGAAATATATTTAATGAAATTGTTATTACCTTTGTATATTACCAGTTGGGGGATGTTGGCCTTTTCAAGATTTATGATTTCTCTCAAAAATTGGGAAACATAATATCCATAATCGATATCATTATCTCATTTCAGACACTACAGAAACATTGAACAAAATATGTAATTGTTTTGAAATATTTTGATAGTTAAATATTTATATATATACCTTAATTTGTTTCTAGTTGTAGTACTACACAGGAATTAACTTTTAAGACACTTACTTAATTCCATGATCTAGCCTGTATTGAGTGGCCACCCTATCATTAAAAAATTATCATTAAAACAAAAACTGATCATAAAATTATAATTTTATCTATGAAATATTTTTTATAGTGTATTACTTATTCACAATACACATCTTGTGTGGTCAGGTTGTTGGAAATTCTTGCATTGAATCAATAAAATAAATATTCAGCGTGTCTATGTTGACTGCTATCGGCATATAGTGTTTCCTAAATAAACAAAAAACAATTATGTGGTTCAAAAATTAAAAATATATTTTTTATGATTATACCGTAGAGTTTTACCTTTTCATTATATGTATCAAAAAGATTTTGTCTTCTGATGATTTTTTATTAAATAATTTGAGTTACTCACCTTTTTTCTTCTTTATTTATTCTTTATCCAAAGTAATATTTGGTGTAGAAATGATATAGTGATTAATTAATCCAAATCATTCTTCACATGATCTTACCTTTGTATAGATGTAATATAAACACCTGTACAAAATATTAATATTTATTAACATTAAAAAAAATATTTATCTCACTATTTTAAAAGACGTATTATGAAAATGTTCCATATGTATATTTTCACAACTAAGATGCCCCATCATTCATGCATGAAAATCTCAGTTAGAGTCTTGAGACCAATTATGTCATGTTTGATTCTCCATATGTGATTTCTTCAAATTCAATGTAAGACATAGTTTTATCTTCAAATTTAGTGTATGTATGAAGTTGTGATGATAATAAATATTTCTCTATAACAGGTTCAAAAAAGGTACTCTTAGAAGGTCATTTTGTTTTCATGGTTGATTCACTATATTTTCATGATTTGACCTTTCATTTCTCCATTGATTTATTCATCTGTGATATCATACGTTACTTTAGACCTTTTATCATCAACTGTTACATTTTTTTCAAATTATTTTTTGAAGACATACCTTACGTATCTTTATAAGATTAGATGTCCAAGCTATAAAATCTCCAATAGTAGCTTTGAGAGTTGTAATATCTATACCATCGAGTCGGACAAGAAACTGAGCAGTAAGCTCATAACCTACTTCGATCCCCACTCTCATGTGATTTTTTGGGAGGGGTTGATTGTGTAGGTGGTCTACTAGGATATTTTACAATATTCCCATCACAACACGACAGTACATAGGTGTTTATAGATAAAAATAATATACAAATATACCCTATAGAATTTTAGAAATATAAAGTTATCAGAAGGTTTTTGAACAACATTTAGTAGAAAGAGTAATTAAAAAATTGATTACCTCAGGTAAGGTTTTCAGTTGGGGGGAATGACTAGCCTCAATGATGGTGGGATCATTTCATTATTGTTCATATCTATTCTCCACTCATGGTGTGCTTTGATCATTTCTTATACATTGGTCTACGAAACTATACTATAAAATAATATATTATAGTGATTCTTTTTATGAATGCATTCATCTAACCATATTATATGTATCTTTATGTGGTTTTATCTTCTCAAAATATGATTGAGGATCAAATCTAAAACCTAATACTCTAATGTAACCATATTGTTCAGGATGATTCAATGATACTGAACATCGCTTTTATTTTGGTACGACTGTTTCCAATTCTTGTGTCTAATCCATATAAAAAATATGAACATATTTATTTTTATATAATATTGTTATAAATATTAATGAATTACTGAAGAGATCAATATGAATCTCACCAAAGATGTGACAGATGATGAGATATGTCTGGCTCTGAAACATCTTCATCCCACTAAGGTCCCGGGACCGGATGGTTTCCACGCCCTTTTTTATGCAATACTGGCACATAATCAATCTTGACATCTGCAATATGATTAAAAATATATGGATTGACAATACTAGCATTGCAGCCATCAATGAAACTGTCCTTGGCCTCATCCCAAAAATCAAGAAACCTCTGGAGATCCTTAACTTTCGACCTATCAGCCTCTGCAATGTCTCTTACAAGATCTTCTCAAAGATCCTTGTTAATCGGCTGCGACCTTGGCTACCAGATATTGTCTCTGAAAATCAAAGTGTCTTCATGGCCAAGAGACTGATCATCAAAAATGTGATTGTGGCCATGAAGTGTTACATTATATGAAATCATGATCCACTGCGAAAAGAGGAACCATGGCCTGGAAATTTGATATGACCAAAGCCTACTATAGAGTATAATGGCACTTCTTAAGAGTAGTTATGGATAAAATGGGGTTTTTCACTAAATGGAAAGATATGGTCATGAACTGTGTCTCAACCATCTCATTAAAAATCATGGTCAATGGGGAGATTACCAGGGAATTCACCCTATCCCGAGGCCTTCACCAGGGAGACCCCCTCTCCCCTTTTCTCTTCATACTGGTGGATGGCGTTTTTTCTAATCTTATTTCCAGGGCTGTTTCTTCAAAGTCTATTAATGGGGAAAAAGTCTGCCGAGTTAGCCCTCCACTTTCGCATCCTTCTTCACTGATGACTACCTCCTTTTTTATAGAGCAACAATTAATGAATGCTGGGTGATCTGTCAAGCGATCCTTCAGTATGAGAGGGCGTCTGGCCAAATAATAAATCATGGAAAATATGAAATTTCCTTCAGTGCAGGGGTTCCTCATTCTAAGAGGGATGAACCTTGTGCATCAACTTAAATCCATATGGTTGATAAACATCAGAAGTATCTCGGGCTCCCCACGGTGATTGGCCGGTCTAAAAAAGAAATCTTCACATCTCTTGTGGATAAGATTGAGAAAAAAATTCAAGGCTGGACCCCAAAAAGTATTTCTAAAGCTGGAAAAGAGACCCTCATCAAAGTTGTCATCCAATCTGTCCCCAGCTACTTTATGTCTCTACTTAATCTCCTAACGTCCATCGTCGACCAAATCCACACACATACTGCCAATTTATGGTGGGGGAAGAATGATGGATGGGATCGACCCCACTGGATGGCCTTAGAGAAACTTTACAGACCCAAATTAGACGATGGGATGTGGTTTTGTAATCATTATCTATTAAATGATGTCTTATTGGCCAAGAAAGGATGGAACTTCATTAACCATCCATCATCTCTATGTGCGTGAGTTCTTCGAGCTAAGTAATTTCCCCACATAGACTTTCATGCTTCCTCTATTGGTCCCCGTCCTAGCTTCCTCTAGAGAAGCATTTGGGGGGGATAAAATTCTTATGGATAAAGGAATGGGATGGAGGATTAAGACTGGATCATCAATCAAAATCTGGAATGATTCTTGGCTTATTGACAAGGAAGGTTTTCGGGCTACATCCCCCACCCAACCAGGTCTTGAAGACGCCACTGCCAGCTGCCTTCTTTCCAACCAAGGACCAGGGTGGTGTTTGGAAAATATCCTTGAATAGTTTAACGAAAGAGATCAAATAATTATCCTTGGAATTCTATGGGTACCAGACGCAGACCCTGACTATATCATCTAGATCAATGACATCTCGGGTGACTACACGGTGAGATCCGGCTATAGAGTTGCTCTTGGAATCCACTTAGTCAGCCGGGATGAGGGACCATGGAAATTGATCTAGACGCTCAACGACCCCCCAAACTTTTTTCAATTTTGGTGGTAGGTTTGTACGAGAACTCTCCCAACAATGATCCTGCTCATTTACCGACATATGGCCAGTTCTATTTTTTTCCCTTTCTACTCGAGCATTCCAAAAACTCCTCTGCACGCTATCATTAACTGCCCGAGAGCTAAGAAAATTTTGAATAAATGGGGCCCAAGTTCAGTTTCTTCATTGTAATTGGCCTCTGACCTTCCCGATCTCCTTACGCGTTGAATCTCCTCTCTCCCTTCGACAAATGTTGGTTCACTCTGCACTTTGTCTTGCATTATTTGGATCTGGCACAACGATACTATTTTTCATCAATCTCACAGACCCCCCATTTTCTAGATTGATCAAGACACTTCTTGGATTGAGGGTTGGAATGTCCACAATGGGCATTCTATCCCTGGTGTTACCCCTCCCATCCCTTTCATTGGAATCCTCCGGTGGAAGGAATTATTAAGATTAACGTGGACGCATATCTTCCAAAGGATGGGCTTGTTGCCCTCGGCCTGCTTGCCCGAAATCATCGGGGGGAAATACTTGCTGCTAAATATGAACCACATTAGGAATTCTGGGAACTGGAAGTTGATGAAGCCACGACCATCCTTGCTAGTTTGATGCTCTCTATAGACTGTGGATGGGGTGATATCATCATTGAGTCTGATTGCTTACCGTTATCGAAGTTATTAATCACAACGACGACGAGCTCCAGTCATTTGGAATCATCATCAGGAGAATTCTCTTAGTTCACCAATGTTTCTCATTATGCACCTTATCCTTCACCAAAAGAGAAGGAAACAACGCGGCCCATCAACTAGAAGCTTCAGGCCCATTCGATACCAACCAGTTCTGGTTGGACAATTTCCCTTCATGGCTTTGGACATGTACTTCTGCTGATCTTCGTCATTAATGATATTTTCCTTTATTCAATAATAACAATAATAATGATTAATTACTATTATGTTATATTTATACATGATTCCCATACTTTTTTTCTATTTTCATCAACTAATATACCATCATTATTTACCTGAGTCTCCTTCCATAGCACATGATGTGGGATCAAAGTGGCTTTAGATTTTGATTAATCAATATACATATAAACAAAGGAACATATGTTGTTTCATATCACCAAATTAAAAATTTATTTTTAATTTTATAATAAATATCAATTTATTCTCTAATGAAGCATACCCTATCCTTGCTTTGTGATAGGGGTGCAATGATTTTGATGAATATTCTTTATTTTCAACACTATTTCTTAGTTTCATAAATTAAAAATTTTGAATCAAGTTGGATAAAATAAATAATTTCAAATAATATATTATCAAACAAAATGCACCAGAAATGATTTCTCATTACGAAGATTGAAGAAATCAGTTCGTGTTTCCTAATTTATAATGTGTGCACAACTAAGTGGGGGGTGGGGCTTTATTTTCATCTTTGAATTCCTAAGATGAAACTTCTTCAGAATAGTTTAGAAGCCTCTATGGGCTTTTATAGTGTCCATTAAGACAAATATTGTAGGGTAATCTTATAAAATAAAATAATTTTTCAAGGAATAATGAAAACTAAATCCAAATTTCCTTATATAAATCTCTAGTGAAATAGAGAAAGTATATTGTATCCTTACCATTACATATTTCTAAAAGATTTTCTTCATTACAGGTTGTATGCAACAACATGAGTCCTTATCAATCGGCACATTCATCCTCATTGTGACCCCAGGATAACTAATGAACATTGACTTGTTGGGGTCAACTAGTTGGTCATCTTAATTCCAACCAACCTCAAATTTCAAACCCAGACTTCTTGCCATGATAATTTTATTCAGAATTGTGATTCTGCATCATTCTTGTTTTTTGGAATTTTTTTCATCAACATGTTGTTGATCCCATAATTTTTCTGCAGTTTCATAAAAAATAGCCTTCTCTTTCCCTTGATTGGAAACATAATCATGTTAAAAAGACATTGTTTGCATGATTAGTCAAACATTTAATTTGTCTTCAATAAAAACAATGCAATATAATCAATACATAAAATTCCACAATTTCATCCACCTTTTATGAAAAGTTTTACTGTCCTGAATAGAGATATAATACTTCAATACTAAAGTACACCTAAGCTTCACTACCTTTATTTAATCCATCCCTAGATGCATGATTTCATTAGATCTCTTGATAATGGGAGGAAGGATAGTTTGAAATAAAGATTTCAATCCATCATCAATATATGGAATACAATCAAGCGTATAAGGATTAAAGTGTCCTAGGAACCTACTCTAATGGAATCACCTGAAAATTCTCCTAAATTGATGATGAATTGGAATAAATCCACTCTAATGGTATCGAATAAATGAATCTCACCCCACCTACATTGGAAATCACTTCTTTCTACTCAAGGATTCCCCACCTACTTATTTTATAAATGTTTTTAATCCACCTTATTATCCCTACTATAACATACATCCCTTTAATGGGTGATTTTTTCAAATTATTCTTAGTATTGATCTAGAATTTTTTATTCTTATAAATTAAATGAATATATTTGATGAAATACTAAATTTATTATTATGATATATTACCATTAAATCTCTGAGAAACCACAAATACTTTCCATCATTGAAAATTATACCACATAGATTGAAGTAGATATACAATTACCTCTAAGAATGACATACTTTATGACTGATAATTAAATTATTAGTAGTAAAATAATATATTAGAGAGAGGTATTATCGCAACTTAATAATATTCTATGACAAAAATTTAATCACATGTCGTAACTTCTCTCACCAAATATGATAAGAGATATTATATTTCTTTTATCATATTTAAAAATTGAGGTGATATTGTATTTTTGCATTGTTCCTCTATTTTCACAAAAACTATGGATAGAGTCTTACTTTATGATATTATAAATTGTATGATAAAACTTAGTTAAAATCCATAGAGTTTATATATGTCATACCATATGATATATAAATGCCATATTCTATGGCTGAAAAAACAAATCGTTCATATAAAAATATATGATATTAACATAATACAATATGTCATTTATTTATTTGAAAAACATAAAGATTAATACATTATTTCTTTGAATAACAAGTCTCTAATACCACTTATGAGTTTTAGGGTATCATCATATGATCACCAAAGGAGTGCTAAAACCTTAACCTAGTGATAAACAATGATCAAAGAAGAATAGTGGTTTGGATATGGAATTCAAAAAAGGTTTAATTATAATAAGGGGATTGTATCTCTACTTTGTGAAATTTGGATATGGATAAAAAATTACATGACTTATAGGACATAAATATACAAAGCATAAAAATTATAGTTTAGTATTTTTTGGTTCTCTCTACAGTTATTCACTAGGTTTGAAGGGATTTCAAATTATTTTGTTATCCTATAAATTAATTTCTATCAATCATGATTAGAAAATCTTTTTAAAAATCACATCTCATAGATTTCTTGATCAACTATCGAACCATGGATAACTCACATACTTTTTGGAAATACACTCTTTATATGTTGTTGTGCATTTCTAAGTCCATTTACACAATGATTTATCAACTCTATCAATCTATGAAAATTTTAATGAATTTATTGAGAAATATATTCTGACTGAAGAAATTCCCCATCACTCTTTGTAACCTAAGGATACCAATTAATAATAATCTTGAATTAATTAAAAAAATAGATCTCTCACAACATGCATCACTAAAATATTTTTTGAAATGTAACTAGTTAATTCAATTTTTTTTGAATTATGTAAAACTTTATTAATCAAAATAATAAATCTAAATAACCCATATCATGTTTAACAATTTATGTGAATAACTAAAACCCACAAAACATGTTTTAATGATTTTTAGACTTACCTTGGTTTCTATATGTTCATCACCCATAAATGAGGGATACAACTTGGTATCCCCTAATCCTAAAAAACCCTCATAATGGAGCCTTTAGAATCTATATTCTATTATATAAGATGAATTAAATTTGAGAAACTACCTAGATTTTGGAACCCTATATTATTCAAATGAAGAGAAAACAGAGCGGAGATGAGAGGGAAAATTGTTAATTTTGAGAGTTGAGTAAACCGTCTATGTGTGTCTCTAGGGACAAATGGGATGGAAAATAAAATAAATTTGAAGGATATGAAGA
Organism: Viscum album; assembly: GCA_963277665.1. Taxonomy (NCBI): domain Eukaryota; kingdom Viridiplantae; phylum Streptophyta; class Magnoliopsida; order Santalales; family Viscaceae; genus Viscum; species Viscum album. The sequence continues at coordinate 945,910,029 of OY728155.1, read as the reverse complement.
AATAAAACCACAATTGTTGTATTTTAGTAACGATGAGAAGAGATGTAGGGTTTTTCATGTTTAATAATAGCACAAAAACACAAAACATGGAACCCAAAATATCAAACAATGATAGTGGAATTGTTGAAAATAATATATATTCGATTATACCCTTGATTAATCCGAGAGAATGTGGAGGACTTGTGCCTGTAGCAGTGGAGTTCTATAAGAGCATGATAATCATGAGCGGGTGAGTCATGGTCAGTGTTTTTTTAAATATATCGATGACACATTTAATAACACTTTTGGAAAAGTACTGATAAAGATCCCTTTTATGAGTGCTAAAATTACAAGTGCAAATAAAAGTAGTATTTATCAGTAGTTTTTAGCACTAAAAAATCTCGTTCTTTATCTACACTTAATAAGCACTCATAACAGATATATTTATTAGTGCTATCATTTAAGTGATGATAAAGATTGATCTTTATCAGCACTAAAAAACATTGATAAAAGTTTTATAATTATAATAATATAAATAACTTTATTATAAATGTATATTTTTTTAATTTTTTTATAATTATATAATTATTTAAATATATTTAATTATTTAATTATAATTATATAAATAATAATTTAAAAAGTAATAATTATTTATTTATAATAATTAAAAATATAGTAAATATACATTTATAGATATATTTATTTATAAACATTTATTTACAACTATATTTTTAATATTATTAATGGATATATAATCTTAAATACATGAATTTTAATAATGAGGGAAATTGAATAATTCAAAATGTCTATAATTTATAAATATTCAAAAAATGCATAAGTTTTATTGATTTAATATATGTTATTAAATATATATATATATATATATATTAAAGTGGATGAACACATATTAGAAATACATATACATTATAAATAAATAAATGTAAATAAATAATAGAAAATAATTAAATTCCAAAAAAAACAAAAAACATTAAAAATGAAATTGTAGTATTAAAAATAAATTAATAAAATTGACCAATTAAAAACATAATATATATTAAATATATCATGTTATAATGAAATTATAAAATATACTAAAATTTGAATAAATTATATTAATATTAGGTATATGTGTTTTTATATATTACATAAATATGTTTGTTTGTGAGTTTATGTACAAATACCTTAACACACTCACACAGACACACACACACACACAGATATATACGTGAAATAAATGCAACAAATGATGTTTGATATAGGTTAAATTGAAAAATAAAAAAACATTATAAATAAATAAGGCATTAATAAGTTTTTAATTAAAATTATATATATATATTATAACTATTCATTTACTATATATATTTAATATGTATATTTATTAATATTTATAATCTATATATATGTATATTAAATTTATTCATTTTAATTAGTATTTATTCAATTAATAAAATGTTTCATATTTTTCTTAATTTAATCAATTTTTTTATTTGTTTAATTTTTCATTTTATTCTATACCTTTATCAGTGATAAAAAGTGATGATAAAGGTAATTTTTTATCAGTTCTAAAAACACGTTGATAAAGGATATAAGGACCCGACCTTAAAACATTACATAAAATTGAATTAAGAGAATTAATTTACATTGAGGATATTTTTAGGTTTAGAGTTTTAGAGAATTAGGACATAACTGTTACATCTAAAAAGATTACAAAGTAGACACTTCTAATCAGTTTCCATTTTCTCATAAAACAAAAACTCTTGAAAAAAAGAGTCCTATCTAGTTCCATGTTTTAGACTGCATAAATTTTTATTGATCCCATCCTTGACCCTATTCATATTTAAGTCCTGTGAAAACAATTCAAAACTTGGGACGAGCATAAAAAGCTCAATAAGGGTTATAAAACAATTAAATAAAACATTAGTTCATCAATACTTACAAAACATAAACTCTTTTACTTACCTCCTGAAAACATAAGATGTATGAATAACACATAGTAATCACAAATCATATAAATACTTATAGAATTCATATCATACTTACATTGTAGCTATCACAGCTAAATAGGGAGTTACGTTGGAATACCCATCTCAGTATATTCCCTAAATCTCTTAGGAGAAACATTCATGTTTACCTCTGTCATGTTACCCAATGCATTGGAAAGCTATCTTGGGCTCACCCGCCCTAGGATTATCACGGAACCACCCATATATGTAAACAATTCCCAAGAACCATAAATGTAATTCCTTGACCCCACTTACATAGTGTTGGTGCATTATTTTAATACATTGGCATGATTACAAGGAATCAAGTCTTGAAGGACCGATCGGTTTAGAAGTCTTGGAAAATAGATTACATAAATGAATGTTACATTACACTTTATAACATACAACACAACATAAATAATCCTTTATGAATTCCATTATTCCCTTAGCTTAACCCTATATATCAATCACAATAAACTTCTTGGAATCCGGGGAAAAATAAAACATAGAAAGGGGTGAGCTCAAATGCTCAATAAGGGTAAGCAATATAGTGGAAGATAACATAAATATTAAGCATGGTGAATAATTGAAACCACATGCCTTTACCAATAATAAAAATGAATATTTTTATGGAAGGAATATGAGCTGAGAAAATAATTCCATAATAAAACAAAATCATGGGTATTCTACTAGTCGAATGAGCACATGAACCATCAATATTGTTTTCATAGTTAGGGAATGTATAATTCTAGACATTATGAAACATTTTGTCAAGGCCTCGGCCAAGATGTCAAAAAATAATTAAGGCCTTGGTCAAAACCATATATCAAATTAGGAAAGACCTTAGCCAATTCCACGTCTAGTTACCTCATGAGACCTACTGATACATTGAGGAGCTATAGTAGGCTCCACCCGTCACTTACTAAGTCCAATATATTCCTCATATGAAAAGGTTGAAATATAACATAAACAATATTATTAAAACTAGCATACAAAATGTCAATAATTTAACCATAAACCATGAATGGTATAAAAATAGCACATCCACAATCAAACATATCACAAAACCTTAAATACAATATGGAAGTTTTGTATCATAACAAATCAACTTCAAAAAAGTTTAAAATCCATCAAATGATGTTGACGTAGATGAAATTTATTTGTAAAACTCTCTGAGAGAAATATCTATTTTTCATGAAAACATTTAAAAGTCGCACAATTTTAAATGGAAGAAATTTAAAGACATTTTTGCATCAAAGTTTCCCATACCACTTTGAAACTTTTCAAAGTAATTAAAAATTTAAAAACATTCATGTCTATATAAATAAATCATTAAAAACCATTTTGAAAACATGGACATTAATGAGAACCATTTAGAAGAATAAATATTTAAAACATTTAAAATGATTTTTAGTAAAGAATTACCTTAAAAATAATCCATTTGAAAACTCATTTATGAAACATGTACATGGATAATAAATATGTCCCAGTAGATACTTACGTAAAAACAACCTTGGATTATATAGAGATTGTGAAATTAACCCTTATCTCGTTGTAATCAATCGAGTCGTATGAACAACAGTCAATAACCACAAAATGAATCAAAAAATATCATGAATATAAAGATAATTATTATAATATATATCAAATGGAATTACAAAATACACCACATGCAATAAATAAGTGGTCAACAATGGAAATCTCACAGAATTAAAAGTGAGATAAGAAACCCCTTACCTTGTGTCCGACCTGACCCGTTCATTCTTTAATATCCTGAATAATAAACTAAATTTAATTTCTACTTTATTAAGAACCTTTTTGAAGTTTATTATTCCTTTTATATCACTTATTACTATGTTATAAACATGATTTAATTATTTATGTTATCAATGTCCGTTTTGTCGATATTTGGCACTTGAGTCAAAAATGAAAACCTTATAGTTACAAGTTGTTCACATGGTCAAAAGTTAATTATATCCAGAATTATATTCATGATTTAGATATCATATATATCATATATATCTAGTATATACATGTATTTATAATAGTATATATCATTTTGGGGTAAGAAATTAAATGCACAGTTCATGGAGATGGTAAGCCGTACGTACGCATGAACGCTAATTTCATTTATATTTCTTATTTGAATGGAATTAAAACATAATGATACATAGATATATTATAATTCCAGTATAATATCATATATCATATCATTAACTCCATCATTTATACATCCCACATATGGTATTAACGAGTCATGTCACTTTGAGGGGGCGGTAGTCCACACTTCTTCAAATGAAATTATCACATTTACCCATAATGGAAACCATTAAGGTATGATATAAAAAAGAAATACAGAAACATGAAGAAAACATAAAAATAATATATATCATATATAAGTACAGTTCCATCATAATGGCCACCATGAGAGGTGGTAGGAGGTAATTGAACAATAATCGTTTCATGAGGCGTTAGTTTGCCATCCACAGAAAAATTATGTTCTTCACACATTAGATGGAGGTGTGTGTAAGTTTAGTTATAATACTTATCATAACAACATAATAGTATATTGAGGATACTGGTGTTGTCCTAAAATAATTAAATAAAAATATTTTAGGGGTTGGAGAAGTAAAATAAAAGAAAAGAAGTTAAGAGAAACCGTTACCTTTAATTTGGGTAACTTCCTTTGGTTTGAACCAAAAAGACTTATTGAAGTAGCTTATGACTAAGGTAAGGCTTCTAGAAGGAGGATATAGATGTATGGAGATTAATTTGGCAGATTTTGGACGATCATAAAGGCTTTATAGGTGTGAGTAATTGGTTAGAAGTGGTCTCTTTTTATAAGGGGGGAGGGGCTCTTTAGGAAATTATGAAAATATTATTTTATTATATAATGATATTCGGTTTCTAAAGGTCCCAAAAATCATTAGGGGAAAATATAAGATGAATAATGGTCGAAATTAAATCATACAATAAAAATTTGAAATGTTTTAGATATTAATTTAATATTTATAATATAATTTATTTAAATCATTTATTAATGAGGTCAATACTACATCATTATTGTGCCATAAATAATTTAATTTATTCGATGTCTAAAAATTATAAAACAAATACCATGATGTAGGAAATCCTTTTATAATTTCAATTAATATTTATAGTAAAAAATATTACTTATAAACCACCATATAAAAATTAATTACTAAAAGTTTTTTGTTTTTGTTAATTTTTCCTTTACTTAAAATTAATTAATCTAAAGTGTCATTATCATTCATAAGTGGCTCCATGGGGTCCCAAAATAGACCCAACGATTCCCATGATCGTCCATTACTCATCCAAAAATGTTAGGACATGTTTTAAGGTAATTTTGAATTATTAAAATATTTTTTTTAACTTCAATTACCCTATTTACCTTTTACCGTGGTAAATAAAGGTCAAAAGTCACTATTCACCAAAAATTATTTTCATCTTATTGAACAACATTTTACAAACTAAAAAAAACATGTATTTTTTATTTTTGAAATTAAATTCACAAAAGTTGTAAAATTTCATTTAAATGAAAAAGTCATTTTTTTAACTATTATTAAGTGGTTTCACTATCATCAAAAATTGAAGTTTTTCAGAAAAATACCAAAAATTCAGCCTAATCTATATTTGATATTCCGAATTCAAAAATGATGTCTATGTTTCTAAATTAAAAACATAGAATTGGAATTAATTAATTTAAAATTAATTCCCGTTGTTAAAACAAAAAGCGTGTTTTTAAGAAACAATAACTCTCAAAACATTGATACTTGTTTATGTCCAATTTCAAAGTAAAATTAATTTCAATAAAAAAAATTGGATTAAATGGTAAAAATATATTCTAATTAAACTTTAAAACCAATTAAAAATATAATCTAACCATATAAATAAATTAGATTGAAAGGAACTTTTGAATTAAAATACAATATTGTTCACTATTCATTAAAAAAATGAACTTTATCGGAAAAATTCCAAAAATTTACACAAAGTATATTTTGATGTCCCCATTCTAAAGAATAAATTAATTTATTCAAATTGAATATATATATAAGTTTCAGATATTTTATTTAAAAAGGTTTCTCCATTAAAAGGTGGTAAAATTGCATTAAAAAAATACTTCTTTTATCTGAAAGAAATGAATCTGTTCTTAAATTATGTCTAAGAAACTCATAATATGGATTCTAAAATTATAAGGATTATATAAAGTTCAATATTTTGTTAATACTATTCATAACCTCTTTTGAATGACTAGTTTGGTAAGTTGTGGTGTGCTTGAACTCAGTGTTGCGTGTCGTGAAAGTTATTGAATTACATTGAAAAAATAGTGTACTATGAAATCTTGGGGTGTTAAAATAACATATTCATAACACATAAAACAAACATAAATGTAATGATAAAATATATCGTTAGAATATATTGACATAATAAATCCATTATAAAAACCATTTTCAATACCAAAATATGTAAAAGTATATGGTATTTGTTTTTTTAAAAACAATACGGCTTGTTAAGGAAGCCAAAGATCAAATAATACTCGCGGGGGTGGAAAAAGGTCGTTGTCACTACTTATGTTAAAAAAATTCCTTTTTGTCATTTAGTAAAACAATTCATATAAAAGGATTCCCTTAATGAAATGAAAAGTCAAAGGTTTTTATACAGCGTATAAAAGAATTTCGTGTATTAGAACAAAATACACCTCAATGAAGGAGATTGAGACGAAGTCCCTACTCTTGTGTCTGACTTGACCCGTTCGTTCTTTAATATCCTAAATAATAAACTAATGTTAATTTCTAATTAATTAAGAAACTTTTTCAATTTTATTATTCCTTTTATATCACTTATTATCATGCTATAAACATTATGTAATAATTTAAGTTAATAACATTCATTTTGTCGATATTTGGTACTTTAGTAAAAAAAGAACACCTTATATTTACTAGTTGTCCATGCGGTTGATAGTCCATTATATCCAGAATGATATTAATTATTTATATATCATATATATCATATATATACAGTATATATATATATATATGTTTATAACATTAAATATCATTCGATGATAAGAAATGAAATGCACCATTCATGGAGACGGTAAGCCGTACGTACGCATGAACGCTACTTTCATTTATATTTATTATTTTAATTGAATTAAAACATAATTATACATAGTTATATTATAATTTCAGTATAATATCATATATAATATCATTAAATCCATCCTTTATATGTCCCGCATATGGAATTAATGAGTCATATCACTTTGAGGGGGCAGTAGTCCGCACTTCCTCAAATGAAATTATCGCGTTTAACCCTAGCGGAAACCATAAAAGAATAATATAAAAGAAAAAAAATCATAAAGAAAACATAAACATAATATATATCATATATAAATATAGTGTCATATTAATGGCCACCATGATAGACGGTAGAAGATAATCGAACTATCATCGTCTCGTGAGGCGTTAGTTTGGCATCCACAGAAACAGTATGTTTTTCACCCATTAGATGAAGGTGTGTGTAATTGTTGTTAGAATAATTATTGTAACAAAATCCTTTTATATTTAGGATACTTTTGTTGTTATAAAATAATGGAATAAAAAGAGTTTATGGGTTGGAGAAGTAAAATAAAATAACATAAGGTAAGAGAAACCATTACCTTTAATTTGGGTAACTTCCATTGGTTTGAACCAAAAGGACTTCTTGAAGTGACTTATGCCTAAAATAGGGATTCTAAGAGGAGGATATGGATTTAGGGAGATTAATTGGGCCGAGATTTGATGAGCCAAAAGGCTTGAGAGGTGTGAGGAATTGGTTAGAAGTGAGGGATTTTTATAAGGGGGGGGGGCTTTTTAGGAAAGTGTGATAATATTATTTTATTATATAATGAAATTCTGTTTCTAAAGGTACAAAAGAAATTAAAGTAAAATATAGGATGACTAATGGTCAAAATAAAATAATCCAATAAGAATTTTAGAGGTTTTGGATATTGTTTTATTATTTATGATCTTATTTATTCAAATATTTTATTAATGAGATAAATACTGCATCATTATTGTGTCATAAATAATTTAATTTATTTGATGTCTAAAAATTACAAACAAAATACCATGATCTAGGAAATCCTTTTATATTTACAATGAATGTTTATAGTTGAAACGATAATTTATATAACCTATTGTAAAAAGTAATTTACTAAAAGATATTTGTTTTTGTCATTTTTTCCTTTACTTTAAGTTAATTAATCTAAAGTGCCCTTATCAATCCCAAGTGTCTCAATTGGGTCCCAAAATCAACCCAAAGATGAACGTGATTTTAAACGACTCAACCAATAAGGTTTGGACAAGTGTTATGGTAATTTTGAATTATTCTAATATTCCTTTTACCTTAAATTACCTTATTTACCTTTAACTGCTATAAATAAAAGTCAAAGGTTACTATTCACAAAACTTTTTTTCATCTTATTGAACCTAATTTTACTTAATAATAACAAATATGTATGTTGGATTTTTGAAATTCAATTCACAGAAGTGGTAAAATTTCATTTAAATGAAGAAGTCTGTTTTTTAACTACTACTAAGTGGTTTCACTATTCAACAAAAATTGATGTTTTTGAGAAAACTACAAAAAATTCATCCTAAGGTTTATTTGATATTCTGAATTCAAAAATTCTGTCTATTTTTTCAAATTCAAAACATGGAAGTGAAATTAATTAATTTAAAATTAATTACTATTGTTAAAAAAAATAGCGTGTTTTTAAGAAACAATAACTATCAAAAGATTGACAATTATTTCTGTCGAATTTCAAAGTGAAATTAATTCCAATTAACTAAGTTGGATTAAAAGGAAAAAATATATTCTAATTTAACTTTAATCCAATTAAAAAGAAAATTTATCCATATAAATAAATTATATTAAAACCCAGTTTTTAATTAAAATAAAATATGTTTCACTATTCATTAAAAAAATGAACTTTATTAGAAAAATTCAAAAAATTTACACAAAGTAAATTTTGAGGTCCCCATTCTAATGAAAGATTTTATTTGGTCAAATAGAATGTATTAGAATAACCAAAACTATCTTTAAATAGGGTTCTCCATTAAGAGGTGGAAAATCGACTTTTTAATGTAAATCATGCTTAAAATTAGATTCATTCACATTTTAAGCCTCTAAATTTTTATTTGATAAATGTAAATACATTTAAAAAACATGTATAATCATATTGTAGTTAGTTTTTTTCATTCTCACTAATACAACAAGTAGGATTTAACTACCATTTAAAATAATAATATTATATTATTAGTGTGCAACGTAAGATTTCATAGAAACCCGTTTTTGCGTATCGGGTACGCTATCGAACATAGAAACCCCTTTAAAGTAAAATTAATATTTAATTAATTTTTTTTAATAAATATGAAATATGTCTTATTCTTTATTTACCTACGATGTTACAAAGGAGACCTTTTATCAGTGGTAAACAGAATGAGATAATGAAAGTTTCCTTTATCAATGATGAAATAAAGCATTGATTATGTTTACCTTTTACCATTAAAATATTTTCCTTTATAGATTATACTGTCTTCTATGAAATTTAATAAGAGGAGTGATTCCATTATGGGTGAACTTTTTTGATAAATGAGGTTTCCCAAACATATTTCACGTGAATATGTAAATTTTTAGACATCCTATTAAAAATGGAGTTTGAGGTATTCCAATCAAAGTATCATTTCTCATAATTAATTAATAATATTTATTTAGCAGGAGTTCTTGGTTGATAACAAGATGATATATATGGGAGATATATTTTCTTTCTATTGAACCTTTTGATATGTTTATTAAAGTGTGTGTAGGATATTGTATGTCTTATCTTAACATACCCTATCTTTAGAATTTATAATTTTTTAGCTTGATTTCAAATTTCCGGTAGATTATAGAATACATTGAAAAAATTGGTTATATAATAATTTTTTATACTAGGATAGCCAATGTAGAATTATAGGCGATTAACTAGACACTCTTTTGTAAGATAACAATGAGATATCATTCCTCTCTTAGAAGTGTTCTAGAAATAATCATATAAGTTATAGGAACATGTTTTGGAAAATATTTATGAGGTAATGTAACCCCCACTTATCATTTTCTTTTGATTAAAATTATGAGGGAGAAAATAAGTCAGTACCATATTTTAACTTTTATGATGTGTGTTGGTATTGAAAACAAAATAAAAATGGGAATATTTTTTAGCCCAAGAAAGTGTTGAATTTTCTTCAGTGAATCAATATATATTTGGTGACCTTGAGATAAGGTAATTATTCTTGGATAATTATTATGTAATCATTTAATGGATTTTTATTTCATTCATGATAGATTTTCCTTAATAATTATGATGTTTTTTGACCCGTTTCTTAATGTTAAAGACTTGTATCAATGATGAAATATTCTTTACAAAATATCAATGTAGCGGATGAAGAATATGAATTATAGAAGGCCACACAAAGGTATGAGGATTTTTAATTGTAAAGGGAATGAAAAAATTATATATATATTTTTTATGAATAATAATTAAATAATAATTTTGGGCTTATAATTGGGTGAGAATTTGGATGACTTTTTACTATATTTTAGACAAAAAATCGGTCATGGGAATTTACTAAAAACATGGACATTTAAGCTAGAAGATGAATTTTCTCAATCCCACATTCTCGGAGGAGGCCTCAAAACCACTTGGGAGATCCAACTCATTGAGATGACATGGTGATAGCAGGTAGAAAAGAATACATAGTTGGAATTCACAATAATTAAAATCTAGTGGTCTACATATTCACCCATATGAGAAAGCATATAGTCAACCAGAGGGATAAAATAAGGATTAGTGAACACTGAAATCCTAATGTGTGTGGGGTGCTATTCCAAGAGAGGACCCCAAGCCACATGCATCTTCTCAGTAAATGGAGAAATGAGTAATATATAGTAGCATGGAGACACCAAAAAAGGTTTATGTGGGAAAATATTGTTTTGAAATAATTCATCCACATTAAAAAATAGGTTTATAAAATGGGCCATTAGATATCTCCAATATGATACATCTGATCTCTTTGAGTGTTAGTGTATTTATCCCTAATTTTAGATTTCTACTATTTATTGTTACCCTACTATTTATGAGCCTTAAAAATCATGTAAATTATTTATCATTGATCTAGTAAGTTTACATGACTGGGTCATTGTTCCCTAATGAAAACCTGATCTTGAGGCCAACTCAACATATCGTATTCATGCATGTGATATTCGTTCATGAATACTATTATAAAGAAAAAAGATAATATAATTCCATAATCAAATACCTATATTATTATGTTTTAAATTCATAGATTAATGCACTGGTATGGTTGAGATAATGTGATATACATGAATTTTCACTTGCATGTACATACATTGAATAATAAAATGAAGAATGTCACATCTGGAAAGCCATGTTAGATAATCCAGTGTATGTGACATTCACACATGTGATATTAAAGATCCTAGGTTAGGAATACTACATTTGATATCATGTGTGTGAGATGAAATGAAAATCCACATGAATTTGGATTTCAATGATCAATATTGTTTTTTTTCATATAATGAAACAAGATGGCCAGAATCTTTCAATCATTTTAAGTGAGGATCAAATGTAGGTTTTGATACCAAATTAATAGAAGAGATTAAGGGAAATACTTATTTATCCACACGAAGAATATGGAAAAACAAAATCCATAATGTATTTAATGTGAGTTTCTTGATGGTTTGGAATACACAAAAAGTATTGGGTAACTGAAATGGAGAAATAAAATACCAAACACCTTGCGGGTATTTATATTTGAAATGAAGGAGAAATAAATGTGTTATTTATAACACATCTTAATCATGGAATAATTGAGATATCATATTCATGATATATTTTTTGGATAAATGTGTGCATGTAGGTGATGAAGATATTTAATAAGAGAATTGAGAGATATTTCATCGACTACAAAAGAGTATTTTTATAAGACAAAACATATATGAATTGATAATAAAAGTAGTCAAAGATAATAGAAATTTCAAGGATAAAATCATAGGTGATTGATTTTTTTTAAAATATAATTCAACATCTAAAAGGATTTTCGTGTCTAAAAAGATTGTTTCAAATAACTCTTGAAGATCTTGAAGAATTGTGAACAAGAAAATGACCTCCATCATTATTATGGAGAAATACCAAAAATATTTATATATCTTGATAATCACTAAAAATAAAGATGTTATGACTCAATTTTCTAAAACGTATCGAAAGAGGCTTATGGATAGCGTCTCTAACTGGTTAGGTAGAATAGAATATGGTTTGGGGTGTTTAACTAAATGAGGCATAAGAGTTGGATTGATGTGGGTATAATAAAGACCAACTGAAGGATCAACTCTTAGGGGGTCTAACCAATTTTTTCATATACCATTGTAGTTAATAATAGGATTATAACATAGAATTCATGTTAGGGGGTCTAAACAACATTTCATAGAGTAGGTTTTAGTACTAAACCTTATAAATATGGTGTGATATGCTTTATCTCTCATTATTTTTTCATACGAGGCAAGAATGTGAGATATCACTGAGTGGATCAAGAACCATAATATGTTCAAGAGGTTGGATTAAAAAATGAATTTGTAAAAATTAAATATCTTTTTGACCCCTATTAGCGGTCAATATGGTCTAGGGATGTACACATACAAAAAATCCATGGTGTAAGACATGAAACATGTCTTAAGAAAATGATATTGAGATAGACCCTTACAATGATTAGAACATTTGAAGTGAAAATTAATCCTTGAAGTAATTATGTGAAAAAATGTAAATCCATATAAAACGTGTAAATACAAAAAATAGTGAATAATTAAGCAAACATCAGGGCATAAATAATTCAATGAATAAGTGTTATAACTCAATGAATGGAAATTTAGTTAATAAACTCATTACATCAACCCCATACTTTCAATGTATGTCCTTTAACTCCACCAATATGAAGAACCTACTTTGGATATCTTCTTAGAGACCCTAGGGTTAGTCTTTTAGGAAGACCATCACATATAGAATATATATAATGAAGTAAATAAGATATTTTAGTAGGTTTTGTTTGTTCTAAGTGGCTATAGAATTTTGATAAAGAGAGAATATGAGGTTTTCTTTCATTAAAGGGGAGAGGGGCACCCTTGGAATTACATAAAGTGATAATTTAATGTAAATTTACTTGCCTGTTATATTTTAACTAAAATTATATATTTAGAATCTAGTATGTAGTTATGTAAAACATATCTCATCCCATAAATTTTAAAATATCTATGTGATGATTTAACCCTTATCTCTAAGTCTTAATCCCTGTTAAACATTTTAATAATTACTATGATGTCAATTTTATTCACTATTTAGGGGTGAAGAAAGTTACTATATAATAAAAATTACCCATGAATGGGACATGGTTTATATGATAGACCATATACCATTAACATGAAAAAAGATAAGATTTTTATAATTTTAAAATCATTTAATAAAATATTATTTTACATAAATATCATCAAATCCATTTTAAGAACTATTTACCTAATTTGACTTTAAAAAATATCAATACATTAATTTAATTTCAGTATAAACTTTTTAAATAAAAATAATAAATTATTTTTATTCAAAAAATTCTACGAACACCATTAATTTCCCTAATAAATATTTCTTATAAATTCATAAAAATAATTTACTCAATTTTTCTAGTTCTTGCACAAGTATCGTGTCGGCATTGTTTAAATATTTAAGGTAATTATAAAATCACTAAAAATTAAAAATAAATAAAAATTATAAATTAAATTTATTCACATTGAAAATAACAAGTCAGAAACATTTTTTATTTTTTTTGTCAATGTCATTAGATATAATAGATATTAAAAGCAAGAAAGAGACATTAGAGAATATTCCTTCACTTAAAATAATATAAAAGTATTTATCAAATAAAAATGGCACTAAAGTGCCATGTTTTAGAATATATGTTGGGTTCTATGAATTATACCCGTGAAATGAAATATAGACTAGTCTATAGAATATTTTTATGCCTTATTTCACTTTTTTAATCTTGTTCACTCGTTTTTACCCTTACTATGTTGAAAACATTTTTATGAAGGTTACTATTTATTATGACCAAAACTAAAGTTAACCTATTTACAAAATTTAGAGATTATGATTCCAAATTTGGAATAAACATTATCATATTCAATCTCTAAAGTTTGAAAAATTATTTTAAAAATAAACATATATAATGCGATAAAAAAGTTATTTTTAAAAATGTATTTTTAAGTATAAAAATTGTCTTATACCAATATTAATTATAATATTGATTACAATGAAATTAATTAGACTGAATTTAATCAAAATAAAATAATGAAAATTTAAAATCAATTCAAAAATTGTCATTTTTCAATACTTGAATGGAAAAGAATGTTTTCTATAAAATCTGTAGTTTCACTATTCCCTGAAAATTTATTCATTTCAGAGAAATCCTAAAATTTAATATTAAGATAATTTGGAGGTACTGGTTTAAAAAAGGATATTGATTTTTTATAAAATATAATTTCCAAAAGTGGTATAAATTAATTATAATATTTTTTCATAAGAATAAATAAAAACCATTTTTGATGAAAAATTACTTTTAATGCACAAATTACTACACTAAAAATTAAAAGCTTATTTACTATGAATTAATCAATAAATATTTTATTGAAATAGACCATTAGACGTATATTTTATAATATAGTTAATAATTCAATAACTATGTTTTAAAATAAATATTTAAGACAATATTATTTTGTGGTTCATTTTAAGATTGGTATTGCGTATACTATATTATATAGAACATATTATTATCATAAAATATTGGTTTATTACTCCCTAACATGTTTTAATCATTTTTAAGCTCATTTTCATTATATTTTTCATTTTTACCCTTTTGGATTTTACCACAGTAATTATTTTTTACTTAAGTTAACTTAGCCTTTATGCACACAAACAATTGACCTTGTTACATAATTTACACCAAAAAATTGAAAATTTTATTTCGATTTTATTTTATTCAATTTATAAAAGGGATGAAAATTAATTTTTAAATAAAAAATAACGAGTTAATTAAAAATTTGTTTTTGAAAAATGTAGCCTAAATTATCAAATGATAAATATAGGTTTTTAAATTTAAAAAAATGTTTTAAAAAATATAAAATCACTTATAAAATACAAATTTTTTCTTAGAAGAAGATTTCATGAATTTCCAATTCCTACTTATAAACAAATAATGTCTTAAAAATTATATTATTTATTAAAACTATATTTTTCTCTATTCACCTAAAATTCAAATTTTTTAGAAAAATCACTAAAATTAATATTAAGCTAATATTTACTTGATAAATCTAAAAATTAAGTTGATTTTGTCAAATTCTCATCCTAAAATTTATAATTTTTATTTTAGTTAAAAAACATAAAATATTTTGAAAAACTATTTTTTATTGGAAGACATATTTTGGTGTGTTATCCATTATTATTCCCTTCAAATAAAAATTAATAATTAAACATGTGTTAATACATTCTTCATATATATATATATATATTATTTGAGACAAAATAAATTTTTGAAAAGAAATATATTACTGGTTTCTTTACAGCACCGGTTGAGTTGATATATTTTTTACATTAAATATATTTATTAATTTATATTTCCCAATTTTGTTACCACTGTTTATAATTTTCAATTATACTCCTACTATAAAATGGTCAATATTTTTTTAGTTTCATTGTTTTATGTGGATGAAGATATCAAACATATTAATTATTTAAGAAAAATGTAATGTGAATTATCGGGTCATTACATGATCCCCCATTAAATAAATTATATACTCACAATTTTAATTATTTATCATTAAAGAAAGTAGGTGAGTGTATTTTTAATAAATTCATTAATGGGGTATGACCTCAAATTTTAAATCTATATTAATCTTTTAGGCTATATTGAGTTAGTTATCTTTTCTAGAACACAATTATCTATTCATTTAATCTTGTACCCAAGTATTTATATACCGTAATCATACAATCTCCATAACATACCTTTACCAAGACCATTTGAATCTCCAAGAAATTAAACCATAATTAAATTAGACATTCCTTGAAAAATTTACTCTTATCTTCAACCACTATTTCATAAAGTCACACACTATTATATATATATCATAATCACAATGATGTTATAATATTCACCAAAAATATCATAGATCAATTTTTCATTAAATCAAAAGTCAATTCCAAGGATATCAATACTATTTAACTCACTTCTATCAAAATGAAAAAAATCCATTATTACATTTGCAGCAAGAATATAATAGAATTAAGATTTATGCAAACCTCAATACTGAGTTCTCCAATAGTTATCCCCAAAAATATAAACTTTTCATAAAATCTATTTTATATTTTATTGATTCCTTTTAATATATGTTTCCATAACATTAAAGAAAAACTATTGATGAACCATCCTTATATGTTTCATATAATCCTAAAAACATTTATAATATACCAAAATATCATTGATAAGTGTCAATAACTCTTGGGAATATATTAGAGTATAAATAATTTATTTCTATTAAGATATCAACCTCACTACATTAGGTAAGACAAAGAAACACACCCTGTTTCTATAAAAAAAGAATATACTAATATTATAAACCATTTATGTATACTCCCTTATTTAGTTATAATACATTCTAGTTTTTGTATACATTCCCTTATCAACATCTCTTTTGTGATCATGTTTGAATAAAATACTAGAAACCAAATTTTTATCATAATATTGAAAAAATGAATATAAAAACGTTAATATTAAGTTGTCTTCCCCTATGAGACCTTTTTATTTAACTTATGATAGTTTTGGTTAACACTATGAACCTATTTTTCAAATCCTTGGCTATCTATGGTTACTTTATTGTTAGGTTTTCTAACCTAATTAGTTAACATCAAACTCAGATACATCATAATTAATTGTTAAAATGAATTTGAATTAACCCTAGAATATCCCCAAAGAGTGTCAAACAAGGTGTTCAATTTGGTATTTTTGTCATGCACTCAGTGCCAATTGAGTTAATACCCAATGTACCCTTGTCTTGGTTATTAAACATAAGGAAATATATACTAGATCCTATGTACACTTATTGTATCGAGAAATGGATGTCATTGTCAAGAAAAACACATACTCAGAACTACAGAAAAATTTCAGGATTTAAACCAGCATATACACTGATCCCTTAAGATTATTAATGTTCTATAATCTTAATCCTAAATATATTAAATATTTCCTCAACTAACCTAAAGGGTTGTCCACTCCTTTAAAAACAGTATAAAACTTAGCTTTTCAAAATTTTATGGCATTCCAAACTCAAAAATTTTACTCTACCGAAAACATCATAATCTCAAAATTTATCTAAAATTTTCTATGAGACCATATATGATTCCCCATGGATGTCACCATATCAATTACATGAATGAAAAGAAATATTTCCTTACATAATATCCCAATTCCTTTTAACTCTATATTTTTAGGGAATTAGGATAAAATATTGACTAATAGAACTGGAGCCTTTTCAACTAATGTACATTTTTAGTACTATATAAGAAAATTATTATTCCACAATGAATACCCAACATCTCCCATAAATTCTCGACATAAAAAACTCTTCATGATATTGTAAAAAAAATTATCTTACTAACATAGGGTATAGAAAATAAGAAAGGGGTGATCTCGTATTCTCAATAAGGGTAAAAAAGTGTTCATAATCAAATATCGCAATTGAGAATAAAATGATAATATGGGTATAATAAAGATACATAAGAAACTTATACCCATAAAATAATGGATATAAAATCATGTAATTTGACATGGAATATCATAATACAAGAATAAAAAGACTGTGGAAACATGAGTCAATAAACCTGATCCATAATAGAATACTTATATTAACATGGATTAGAAATATAACCTGTAGATGAAACTAAGCATAAAAAAGATATTCATAACAAATATAGGCTTATAAAAATCATTGAATTGTGAAAAATTAAAATTTATATGCTTCATGTGGTGGAAAAAATAAAATCCCCATGCTTTGTGTTTTAAGCAAATAAAATTCCCACTCTTCATGTTATGAATAATTTTTTTTTCATGTTATGTATTGCAAACAAAAAAATGATGATGCTTTATTTGGTTAACAGAAAAGGCCATACTCTTGACCTTCTTATCTCATCAGATATAAATCATTGGCCAGTGTATTGGATAGTGATATAGGACCCCACCATCTAATCAACCATATATATATGTAACAACTTAAAAAAATCATTAAACACATACTAAATATTTTATGGAATGGAAAATAAGTTTCATAGAATTTTTAGACGGTATCACCAAAATTGACATCATGAATATAAATAATAGATAACTAAAATTCAATCACCCAGAAATAGGATTTAATAAGATCATTTAGTAGGTGGTTCATGAAAAATAACTTCCATGTAAATAATAATTATAAATATATAAATTAAAATCAATAAAATTCATCAAGTAGATTTTATAATTTTTTTATCATTATCATAAATGATAAAGTTACATCTCACATTTAAAAATGATTTCTAAAAAGGTAAAGTTAAAACATTTGAAAAACATTTAATTCTTAGGATAATCATAAAAAATCAAACCTTCAAAATGATATCAATATTTAAAGAAGGTTATATGAAATCATTTTGAAAATATTTACCATTAAAAAGGAATATTTAAAGAGGTTCCTAGAAAAAAGAAATAACTATTTGAAAGATGACATGTTAAAAGTTTGGAAAAAATTTACTTAAAAAAATAAATTATAGATCCTTTAAAATTCATAAAAGTTATAAAAAATGTGAATTAGACAACAATACATTGTATTTTGAAAGGATGTAAAACTGTTTTATTAAATATTTCCGAATACCTATGTTTGAAAAGATATATCATCAAAATAATATTAAATTTTCCTTTTCTAAAATGGGTAAAGTGAATTATGAGAATAATATAAAATAATCCATATTATATTTCTAGAAAATATAAGATGAAATTGTTAATAAGGAAAATATGGAAACAAAAGAAAATATTCATTTGTAAGAAATAGAGTTATTCTAACCAACATTACACCTTTTCTTCTTAATTTGTTTTATCAAAGAAGTGGTTATTGATGATGCTAAGTAATTTCTCTAGATAAAAATTGGAAATACCATGTAAAATTGGTTAATTAAATTATTAATTAATTATTCAAATGTATATTCAAGTAAAAAATCCTATGAACCAATGAATAAAAAATTGAGTTAATAAAACCCTTATAGAAATGGTGACATAAGAATCAAAGGATATTAAGAGAAAAATTATGAAATTGAAATTAAAAGATCATAAAATGGAATAAATTTTATTATGTGGATTCAATTGAGGAATGAATATACCATATAAAATAAATTAGAGTTCACAATATTTGATACATCCCATGTAGTTAAAAATGATACAAAGAAAAACTTACCCTGAATTCCCAATTAGTTAATTATGCACTAAACTACTATATAACAAAAATAATGATCTTAATAACATATTTAATAACTTTATTCATTTATATACCTATTTATAAACTTATCCTATAATTATTTACTACATTAATGTAAGTTAGTTATTATCTATTTTTAATATCAGGTGTGAGTAATCTTGTTTTTTTTTGAACTATTTTTTTAATAACCGTGTTGTTTTTCAATATTATATGAAATTTCATCATTTATAGATAAAATATGTTATTGGAATTTATTAATTATTATATTTTATAAATTTCTAATTTAATTCTATGAGATATTTTCTTATGACCATCAATGATGAATTTGGTGATGGTATTATTTCAATGATTCTTAGGAAAAAATGGTGTTTTTAAATAATTAGTTAAATTTTTATATTACTATATATTAATAAACAACCAATTCATTACATATTTAGGTCATATTTTAATAGTAATTAAATTTCCATATTCATCCATGATAATAATTTATAGAATTTTTTATGTTGGCGGTTAGATGAACCCAGATAAAAACATATAATAAATAGTGGATGATTATGAATTTATTTAGTTATAATATCATTATACAAAAATTATAATGATATTATTTTATATTTATTAGTGTGAAATATCCGAATTTTAATGTATTATAAGAATATGATAAACTATATTAATTCACTTCATAGTATGAAGTAATCATTTTTCTCTCTTAGGATTATTTGTTGGATGGTTGAATCTACCACAATTGTTTATTGATCCTATTATTAATAATTTTTCCAATTTGTCTTTATAGAACCCTAATAATTTTATGAATATAATATTTATACCTTGAAACCATTTTCATGAAAATTTATATAATGTGGTGGTGAAAAAAAATGAAATTCAATCATTCCATGGTGGTGGTAATCTACACATATGCAAGGATGGTGATTTTTTTTTCCAAAGATTGGGGAAAAAGTATAATAGGTTTTTTCAATTTGAAATGAAAAATATTTCATATTTATAATACTTATATAATAAATTACCAATTAATATCCCCCTTGTAATGGGGTGAAGGAAAAAATATGGCATTGTGGAGTTGGTATCCCGTATAACTGATGAATAACAATATCATTTTTCTTAATAGGGGAAGGTGGATAAATATTGAACCATATTTATAGTAAAATACCAGAATATTAATTATTTTAATGTTATTAATTTAAGATAATGTAATGAAATTTTAGGAATAATATGTGCACATAATGAAAAAGAAATGAGAAAGATTTGTTATAAATTTATATCTCACCACATTGATTATCATATTCTTAAAGGGATTAAGCCTTTAAGGAATTGTCTTTTGAGAAGACAAAAACCTATTTAAGCAGTCTAATAATTATTTGGAAAGTTTTGGGAATATTTGGGTCCTTATAACTTTGTTTTGTTGTGAGTGGAAGTGGGCAGAGGAGTGCCACTTTTATAAGTTAAAAGGGATGACTTTTTTATAAATACCCAAAACGTTTCAATCAGGGGAAGTTAATATGTAGGAAAAGTGATCTGAATTTGGTAAATAATGGATATTGTAAGATATAAGGTCAATCTAGGTCTCAAACATATACCCAGACACATTTTTTAAACATATTTTTAACACATTTCCATTTAATTTTTCCTTTTACACTTTTAGCATTTATAGTGGTAACTAGTTTTTACCTACTGTTACTTCACTTTTGTGACCAAAAATAAAATGGAAGTTATTATATAATTTGGAATTTATGATTATAAATTTCAAATATATTTTATTTTATTCAATTTGCAAAAGTGATAAAAAATATTTTTAAAACATTAAAAGTATAATGTTTTAAAAATAGTATTTTTAAAATTCTAACTTAAATTTTGACTTTTAATATATAATTCTGTAAATTAATTTTTTTGGAATTATAATTTCACTTATAAGATTCATATTTGATCATAGAAAAAGGTTTTTTGAATTTCCAATACATACTTATATACTAATAATTTCTTTACTACCACCAAAAAAATATAAACCAACGGTGTGGAATTGTTGTTATAGGTCTTCAAACCATTGGTATATACTTTAATAATGGTTTGGAGGGACATTGGTTGTTATGGAGTTGGTATAGGTTATTTGAAAAAATAACACCAATGGTTTTAGAGTATCATTGGTATAGGTAATGTAAAAATAAAATCATGTAGGGTTTTGATCCCAACACTACCCATTTACAATCCAATGACTTAACCAGTAACTGATGATTGATTTTTCAAAAAATTCTCACACATATATATATATTTATAATTATTTTAACATTTGATGTTATTTGGGTATATAATCCAAAACAATTATGTGTACCTATGCCATCAGTTCTCAAAACCGTTGGTATAAGCCTATAAAAATGGGTTTTAGAACCATTGGTTTAGGTACCATTTTTTTTAGAAATACAAAAGGTTTTGGACAAAACGTCGGCATTATGTATACCAACGGTTTTTCCCAAAACTATGGTGTAAGTCTTCATAAGTGTCCTATAACAACATTTTTTGAAAAACTGTTTGTATAAGGTCTATACATGGCACCTATAACAACAATTTTATCCAAAAATATTGATATAGGTTCTCTCTAATGCACATATACCAATACTTTTATCCAAACTATTGTATAGGTACCCTATACCAATGGTCTTAAAAACCATTGGTATTGGGCTGTTTGTATAGGTCCAATTTATAGTAGTGAATGAATGTCATGTTATTTGAAAAAATGGTATTTTTAATTATTCACCTAAAATATATTTTTCTAGAAACATCCAAAAAATCAATCTTATGTTAATATTTCAATCATAAAACCAAAAATGAAGTTAGTTTTTTCATGTTATCCTCCAAATATTTCTTTTTAATAAATTAAAAACATTAAATATATTGGGAACAAGTTTTTTATATTAAAAAAAATTCTAGTATATTATATATCCTCCTCCCCATTTCCTGTCACTTACTAACTATTCTTGTGTTAATAATTTATACCCATCAAAATATATTATACTTAAAAAGAATTAAAATATAGTTTTTTTTAATTATTTTCGTATATGTACTAGTTATTTTAATAATTAAAGTGAATATTATTTTGTTTTGTTATATATATATATATTTACACATATGTAATAATTCCATTAAAACTATTTATACTTTCCAATTATATGAATACCTTAAAAAGTTTTATATTTTTTTTGGTTTTGGTGTTTCTGTTGGAGAAATATATCTAACTTAATATTAATTTATTGAAAATTTTTAGTGAAATCTTTGATTTTTACATAATGGAAACACTCATCATAGCTGATCACACACAATTCCATGACCAAATATACTATCTAGAAAAGTTTCTCATCTCGTAGTTAACATAGAGACACTAGGGATATCTATACCTCCTATATCATTTCCATAATTTTTAGGCCATTATTCTTATATACTATTTCCTTATCCAATTATGGATTTATCTAAACAAACCTATTATTATTTTATAGTCTCTTCCATGACACCTTAATTTTCTACTTCTCAATTCTGTCTGATTTTTTATGTTTTTGCTTCTCTATGTTTTACTCTGGTGCATTCAAATCATCCTAATCATACTGGTCATCATGATCATACATTGGACCCTACATTTTCTACAAATATTTACAATTCTACATAACCTAGGGATCAATTAGAGTCAACTGATCATCCTGTACCAAATAAGTGTAGACAACCCTGTTAATTTTTTACCAAAATTTAGTTTCATTATAGCAGTTATTAATTTAATATTTTTATTTTATTATTTCACGACATAATATAATCGTATTATATTAAATGGGTGTACACACATTGATGAAGTATAAAACCTCCAAGAATAATTAATGATTGAGTTCAATGAGAATAATAAAATAATTTATTTAATTACCGATAGAATGTAAAATTATTATAGAAACACTTTCCAAATTTAGTGGAATCATTCCCTTGAATTTAGTATCTTGGAGACACATTAGAGATTATATCAGGGATAATCATTGTGCTTATATATTGGAAAAAAAATTATTATATTAAATGGTTTTTTATTATTGTATTTTTATAGATTAATATTTTAGTGGTATCTTTACTAAAACTTTCCCGATGGTGAAGATACATGGGTGTATGATTGATGAAATTGAGTGAGATATGAATATAACATAGTTAGAAGTTATATAATGGAAGATATGGTAATTTTGTAATATATTTTTATGGTATAACAACATTCAATTATTTTCTAGTATCATAGTATAAAAAAATTATTTGTTACTAGAAGAGTGATGAGTTAAAGTTATTATTCATATTTAATAATTTTTGATTGAACATTATTATGATTTGTATTAAAACTTTGTATTTTTGTTTAATTTTATGTTTTATGATTCATTATAAATAAATCAAATAAATAAGTGTACTATGAAGTATATCCACACTTTAGGACAAACTACTATACAGAAGAATGAGAGAAACCTGGTATTCATCATGTAAAAATGAGTTTCAAAAACAAGTGAACTAAATTAAATCAAACCTACTTCACATAAAATAGATAGAAAATTGAATTTAATTGAAATAATTTGAAAAGAAACAAATTTAAAAAAACTGGAATGAACCACAATTACCATGGAAGAATAGACTGAAGGAATAATTGAGCCATCCTAAATAAAATGTTTCTGACCAATCCCAAATAAAAAAAACAAACATTAATTGATCCAAATAAATATAAAATAACCAAAATGTACTTGAATTATTTCAAAAAAATCTGATATGTGTTATCCTAAAACTAATTTACTGATATTAAATTAAATAATAATGAACTAAACCAATCTATACCTAATGGGATGAAATAAAATTGAAATGGAACGAATTAAAATAATACAAATAAACAAAAAGTTATTAGAATTTAACTTAAACAAATGAATCCAAAATAAACAATAAAATATTTACAATTTAATATTTCTTAGAACTATATAATATATATATATATATTTAACTATTGGTAAACTATAAATTGTTTGTAAACTATTATCTCAAGTAGATACCAGATCATTTAATATCTCTTTAAAAGGTAAATATCAGATAAAGAAAATTAGTAACGAGTTAGGTTGCAATAATAAATTCATGTCATGATAAATTGTAAAGTGTAAACATGAAAAATATGCCACTGAAATAATATATATATATATATATATATATTCATGATAATTTTTATAAATAACTAAATTTAGTAAAAAATGCTGAAATTATATGTCGGGGATACCGTTAAAATATAAGAATATTATGGGAGAAAAATTCACACCACTAGAAACATATGAATCAATTAAATTATTATTGGTAGTGGAAATCCGATGTAGATTCAAAGTATAAATGGTAAAGTATATCAATGAAAAAATACGTTAGATATTAATTATAGTTTACATATTAACATGAAAGCTATATTAACAAGTAAAAAATTATATAATATAAACCAATTGATATAATGTTTAAATGTTTCACTCTATATAGTATAAATACTATGACATAATATTGACATTTAAACATGAAAATAAAATCATTTAATATCATAATATAGTCATTAAAAATTTAGACTATATTAAAATGCACACATACAAACAGTTTATATGTAATCATCTAAAATGTACACTATATTAACATTAATGTTGTTTTGATTAATATTAACATATAATCAAGTAAATAGATCCATTTTATATGAACATATAAACTTGTAAACTATAACATCTAACTAAACAATTGGTAATATAATGAAGTGAAATATATATATATACAAAAGTATCCATACCAAACCCAATCTAACTCAAATGTAATAAAAAAACCAAAAGTGAAGAAACTTACCCAAACATACCAATACCAAAAGAACTATAAAAAAATATCAAATTCAACCAAAATCAATACAATCAAGCCTTAACTAAAATGAATAGTAAAAACATATATAAAAAACATATATCAAACTATATTGAACTACACCAAATGGAACTGAATTGAATGAAACTAAAATGAGTAATATTTAAAAAAACCAAACCAAATCGAATTTAATTTATTGTGTAAACATGAATTGAAATAAACAAAAAAAACTTGTTATTAACTAAGGAAAAAATAAAATTAAATAAACTGACAGGAACTAAACTATACTAACTTAAATAAACCATTTTTTTTGTAATTAAACCAAATCATTTTTTTTTCAAAAATAAACCAAAAAATGGCGAAGTGGGTCTAAATGTGCCAAATTGACTTAATAGTTCGAAAAAAAACTAAAATCTTCAAAACCAAGTTTAACTAATAAAAAAAATTAATAGAACTAAATTGAATTAAACCAATTCTACCAGACCCAATATAATAATTATAAAACTAATATAAATATACCTTAATAGATATTTTTTATTTTTGTTTTGTTTAGTCTGAATAATTCTAGTTTCACTCTGTTGGCGATGACATAGTTAATTTTTTTTGGTATTTAGTTCAATTTATTTAATTTTAATTATTTTAATATGGGTTGGAATGGGTTTATTTTTCTTTTAAATATTAAATTATTCAAAAATGTTTTTTCACATTCAATGTCATTTGTAGCAGTGAGTATTGACTATTAATGGTTGTGTACCTTGAAAAAAATTATTTTTCTTATACAAAATGAAGAAATATGGGAGTCATATAAACAAAGAGACAAAAAAAATTTATAAGATATATGCTATAACATTTAAATTTCAATATCTATTTCATAGTTAAATATATCATACATATTTTTATTAGTGTGATTTAATGGACCTTAATGAAAAAACGTCACGACTAAAGATCATTTGTAATAGATATTATCTTATGAGAACCATAACAGAGTCTAGTGCTGGCCTTGTAAAATTATCAAACCCACTAAGTATTGGCCCACTTTTTGATGCTCTAACACCTTTAATAATATCGAGGTATAAGAGGCTCATATAGAAGTATCCATGACCAAAAAACAGCCATGCGAGAGCATGGAAGAAGTAAAAAAGATCATATATCATGAATTCCATGACCAATTTAAGAACATCACATACATCAAGTATTGAAACTATTTTAATATATTCATGTAAATTATATGTTCCATATATGGAACATCCTAGCCTTGAATCCACAAAACTAGTTCTCTGATCCGGTTCTCCACTTGACCTCAAGCATGCCTCCTTATACGCTAGACGATACTAACTAGAAGTAGTGGTCTAATGAGGAATTGTGAGGATAATGTACCCCCTTATCAAACTGAAACACTAGAACTAAAAAACCAATTTTCATACATATCAATGTAAGCTGAAATAATACAAAAACAATAACATGAAATAAAAAAAATCCAATAATGGCCCAAATGACCTTTCCATACATACAACCAACCACACCATAATATAGTTACATGTAACGCCCCGACCCCAGTTACCCAGAGTCGGTGCATTAGTTACATAACATTGGCATGACCACGAGAAAGATCAAGTCTCGAAAGACCGATTAGTTTAGTAGCCTTGGAATAACTAGATACATCCATAAATTTTTACATTACATCATAAAAAAACATCTTGTCTTCATATCCCCTCATACTATCCCTGCAGGTCATTCATAAATTACTTCTTCATAATCCTGGGAACAATATAAAACATTGAAAGAGGTGAGCTCAGATGCTCAGTAAGGATAACATTATAGCAAAAGCTTTCATAAATAATCATAAACACTTAAGGCAATTTATAACTAAAACAAAAGCATTTTAACCTTGAACTTCAGCATAAAATGGCAAAGGTAAAATGAAATAATGCCATTTACTTACTCACATGGATATTCTACTAGTAGAATGATCACATGCAATATCAATATCCACTTTCATAATGATGGAATGCATAATGCCAGACTATCATAACCACATAGCCAAGGCCTCGTGCCAAGACTACAAATAAGATTTTGCCAAGGCCTTGTGCCAAGACACTAGTTTGTCTCATGAGACCTACCGATGCATCGAGGAGCTATAGCGGGCTCCACCCGTCACTTATTAAGTCCAATGCATTCCTCATATGAACATGTTTAAACATAACATAAACATTCGTATTAAAACTAGAATACGAAATGTCAATACTTTTACCACAAACCATGAATGGTATAAAAACAGCACATCCACAGTCAAACATAACTCATTCGATACAATATGGAAGATTGTATTGTATCACATTAACCTCAATCAAGAATAATGAAGGATGTTGACATAGATGAAAATAATCATCAAAACTATTTGAGAGAAATATCCCCCTTTTCTTGAAAACATTTAAAAGTCACACTATTTGTCAAGAAGCCATTTAAAAGTAGATTTTTGAATCAAAGTGTCCCATACCACTTTGAAACTTTTTAAAAGGAGTTTTTATTTCTAAACTTTAATGTCCATATAAATAAATCCTTAAAACCATTTTTAAAACATGGACATTAATGATAAAGGTTTAGATGAATAAGTCTTTAAAACATTTAAAAATGGTATTTTAGTTATAGATTCTAACCAAAAGGGACACTTGAATACAAATAATTGAGGTAATCAAAACTTTGTAATATCATGAGAATAAAGGGAATCATGATATAATATGTCAAAGTACATTATATACACCACATAAAAGTTATTTGGTGTATATCATCATAGAAGTCTCAATGGAATGTAAATTGAGATGAAATCTCTCATAAAGGTTGTATCCTTAGGTTAAGGATAAATCAATGACATAATTATGTGTGACAAATATAAATACACTAAATATTATTTGATATTCAGTGTAAAACAATCAAAGGACATTCACACATATTCTTGTAAAAACAATACCAACGAATTGGATGTTTAACTCAACAAATGGAGAATCAGTTAAAATTACTCTTATCAAATTCATATCAATGACTTGAGAATTATCAATGGAGTGATTATTTTTATCAAACTTATATCCACAGGAAGGGGAGTGGAAATTATGACATAATCAAATGAATAGTGATTCCACACATAATCTTGGGGTAATATAATCAATGAAATATGCGTAAAGCCAAATGAGTGGAAATTGAAATTTCAAATTCCCTTATCGATTAGGTAACTTACGAAACATACACCCATGAAAGAAGTATCATACCCTGATGATGTAAATACCCATAAATTAAAGTATATTACACAATTAATTCAATCATGGGTAGTACACATACCCCACATGCAATAATTAAGTGGTGAATAATGGAAATCTCACGAAATTAAAAGTGAGATAAGAAACCCCTTACCACGTTAATCAACTGAGTCGTATGGCCAAAAGTTAATAACCACCAAATTATTTACAGAATAACATGAATATAAGAGAATCATGATAATATATATAAAATGTCCGTACACAATACACCACTTTCAGTAATTTAGTGGCGAACAATGGAAATCTCACGGAATTGAAAGTGAGATAAGAGAATCCCTTACTTTGTACTTTTTCCTTGGTCGATGGTAGGTTTACCTCCTGTATAATGGTTAAATAATTGTTATTGAATAATACAATAATCATTTACTTTAATATGATATCATATATTATCTTTTAACATTGATTTGTTAATAATATCTTAGAATTGTCGTCATTTCGGGTGTTAACGGGTTCATTTTACTTTATATTCTTTGTTATGTGAGCCATATTCGTTATTAATGGGATGTATATTATTCATATCCAGAATGATATCAAGTCCTTAGATACTATTTTTAAATCATCAAATTATAATTACACTTGAATGGATATGATGGACAATGAATCTCATCGCGTTCGTGGAGACGGTAGTCCGTACATACGCACGACCAACAATATCATTCTTTTGATATTAAAATGATATATAATTGGATTTTATATCATATATACAGAATAATTATCATGTTATATTTATTATTTACATGAGTTACACATCATTATTATACCCATCCAAATAATAATATATTGAATAACAATTACACCACGACGTGGAGACGGTAAGCCGTACGTACGCACGTATGGTGACATGTTATTCAAAGGATGGATAGAATACTGAATATGGTTGTACCATATTTATAATAACATCACAGTATATATATGATACTGGAGTTATTATTTTATAATGGTAATAACAAAGAAGGAGGAAGTGGAAGAAGAAATGAACTTAAAAAGGGGTGGTGAAAACATTACCTCTTCTTCGGGTTCTTCGTTTTGATTTGATCAAAAGGGCTCCTTAGCTTGGCTTTCTGATCAAACTAAGGCATCTAGGTTGTAGTGAGGGGAGTTGGGAGAGTATTTGGGCAGAGTTTGGCCGAACCAAAAGGCTTTGAAGGTGTGAAGAAATGAGAAGGAGGAGTGCCCTTTTATAAGAGGGGTGAGGGGCACCTTTGGAAAAGCTAGAAATATTAATTTATAATAAATTCATATTCGGTTTCCAATGGCTCCAAAGTTGAATATTCAAAGGTTAAGGTGGGGATGGTTCGAAAAAAACTCATCCAATAGAATTTAGACAGGTTTGGGTACTTATATTAACCTTATTTTTAAGTATTAACTCTAAGTTAATTAGTTTCACTTTTACAATGTCTCTTTGTATTTTTATATAATATGGTTAATAAACTTACTATATACATCCAAGATACCCCCAAGTGGTCCATTAATGATGAACCTATCATGATATAAGTCTCTTGGCCGAACCTTAGATTTTTAGGAATTTAATATCAATTAATAATATAATATTTGTTTTAAGAACTCTTTTATGTCAATTTTGACACTATTCAATAGTTGATTTTTGTGAAACTCATAACAGATTGATTACTTAGAACAAAGTCAATTAAATCAATACTAATATATCATATTATCCTAGAAAATTAGTTTAATTCATTAAAATCTTCATATTATATTTATTTGGGTATTTATAATATCAATTATTTTAATTTTTCACTATTATAGTAATTATTTCATCATCATTGTGTCATAAATAAAATAAATTATTTAATGTATAAAAATTATAAATAAAATATAGTTATGTAGGAAATCTGTTTATATTTCTAATGAATATCTATAATCTAAAATCCAACATAAATAACCCTATGTAACAATTGTTTTTCTAAAAGATATATGCTTGTGTCATTTTTGTATTCATTTTAACTTAATTAAAATAAAGTGTCATTATCACTTACAAGTGGATCCATGGGGTCCCAAAATCGACCCAAATATGCCCATGGTCGACCATGTATCAACAAATAAGGCTAGGACATGTTTTAGGGTAATTTAGTATTATTATAATATTATTGTTTTAACTCTTATTTACCAGATTTACCCTTAACCATGGTAAATAAAATATTTACCACAGTAATTATTCAAAATGTCTAAAAATAAAAGTTACCTATTTACACAATTTGAACATCCTGATTCCAAATATGGAATCCATTTTCCTAAATTCAAAACACAGAAGTGGCATAAATTAATTTAAAATTAATTCCCGCTGTCAAAACAAAAAGCGTGTTTTTAAGAGATAATAACTATCAAAAGATTGACACTTGTTTATGTTCAGTTTAATTGTAAAATTATGTCCAATGACCAAAAATTATATTAAATGGTAAAAATATATTCTATATATACTTTAAAACCACTCAAATTCATAATTTATCACTATTAAGTATTTTGATTAAAAAAGTTGTTTTTAATTAAAATTTAGTAATTTTCACTATTCATCAAAATATGAAAGTTATCCGAAAAGTACCAAAATTTCACCTTAGGCTAAATTCGATATTCCGAATCCAGAAATGAAGTCCATTTTAAAATATAAAATATATATAATTTCGAAAAGTAGGTATTACTATTCATAACGGCTAGTTTGATTGGTTGTGGTGTGTGTTAAAACTCAAGGTTGTGTACAACACACGCTACTGTATTATTCAAAGAAAGCATACCGTGGAAGCTTGGGATGTTTCATTTTAAATTTTTTATGTCCCCATTTAGTGAAAAAGTTTAAAATATTTTATTTAAAAAGGGTTCACTATTAAAAGTTGATAAAAGTGCAATACTGAAAATGAATTTTTTCTTGCATTATATCTAAGAAACTCATAATATGGATTCTAAAATTATAAGGATTATATAAAGTTTAAAATTTAGATAATACTATTCATAACCTCTTTTGAATGGATTTTTTTTGTAAGTCATGGTGTGATTGAACTCGGTGTTGCGTGTAGTGCAAGTTATTGAATTATTTTGAAGAAATAACACACTATGAAATCTTGGGGTGTTACATTCTCCCCTCCTTCAATAAATTGCGTCCTCGCAATTTGAAATTGTTCTTCGAAAATAAAAGGTTGAAAGTAGAAAATATCTTTGTGGGAAAACCCACATCGGAAATTGGGTTACTAAAATTTAGTCTTAATATAAGGAAAAGAGAAATGAAAGGGTCACCACTAAATTATGATCTCGATTAGGAGAAAATAGGTGGTAATTAGAGACATATAATTGGAGGAAAAACGTAAATATTTATAGGTAGTGATTGAGGTCATCAATCACAAAAAAGTATAAAATTGAGGTCCTTAAACTCATAAATCTATGATGATTTGAAATACCATCGGTCCAAGAAAACATAGGGTATTGGGATAACACATTTTTGACGTTTCAAAATATCTTAGTTGAAATCCCACATTGAAAAATGAATTAATGAGGCCTCTATTTAAAATAAAGAGTGGAAAGTATGAAGATTACCGAAAATAACACATACTAGGGTTCCATGTAGGAAAATATGGATATGGAATAGAAATCTAACCATCAATTATCTAATGGAGAGTGGTAGAGAACATGGCTATGAAAAGGCCAACAATCCCAAAGCCATAAATTAGTGATGATTTAATGTACCATCTAGGACAACATTTTTTTTAAAGTTACATTACATAATGAAGAGGAATTCATTTATGATATTGACTAAGAACATTATGAGATATACTTAAATTTTAAGTAGATTTTCATTCTCTAATAAATTTCCACCACTAACTCAATTTTTTTTAAACGATGAGTATTCAAGAAGACTTGGTCACACTAGAAGAGCTAGAATAAACTTCTATAGAATCACATGATCCATGTAGGATAAACCATATATTTTCATTGTCTTTGAATATTAATCAAAACCGAAATGGTTAGTGAATGATCTAATGATCCCCCAAAAGGATATTCATTGAGATAAATATGCACTAATCTTAATTTCTAAAATTAAACCAACAATACCCCAAAGTTAAATAGATACCATTCAATAACGAATTGTCCTTAAAATCCTTTAATATAATCCAAACTAATATTGAAACCCAAAACATAGAAGAATTTGATTATGTAGTCTCCCATGTTACATTGTATCTCAAAATGACATCAAATACTCTTAAAGTCACATACTTAAAAGTAATTAACATCATCACATATTCTCTGTTATAGGTTAATCATTTCCATAAATAACCCAAATCACTATAAATCAACAATAAAAACGTAGATAAAAATCCACCATTACTCTACAAATGAAACCTCATTGTATTCTATTTTCCTTGGGCTTATAGTGTTCCTAAGAAAGCGAACATCTTCTAAAATAACATTTACCACTTAATCACCAAATCATTTTCCTATACCAAGGGTATTCATTTGATAATACATAAGAAACCAAATCATCTTATTATTGATCAATAAAATCATTTAACAAAAAAAAATAGTCACACTAACTAGGGACTTCACGTAGTCCAGTGGTAGGCGATAAATCCCAATCGCACTTTGGTTGTGGGTTCGATTCCCACAGCTTTGTCCGATGCGACGGGTTGTCACACGGTCTACGTGTTGTCCTTTTTCAAAAACTATATTTTATAATATTACCAAAATGAGATAAATTCCTCAAAATAACATAATTTAACCACAAATGTTATATCATACTTTGCATTTTCATCCCAAATTATAATAACTTATCATTTTCTCAAACCCCAATGATCATATAAAACCAAATGGTTATTTATACCTATATCCACAAGAGAAGAGACAATTCTTCATCAAATATCATTCTCACATGGAAAACTACGGGGTTACAAATACAAGAGAAAATTATTCCAAAGTAAACCCATCAACAAGGAGTGCTAATACTTTTTAAATTTTTCTCCAACCATTTATTTCCACATAGCTTCTTCTTTGACCAAGAAAATATCCTATAGAATAGGACATTCACTCGGGTAATGGCCAAGTCCCCTACATTTACGGAAAATGACTGTAAATGGACTCTTGGGACCACTTTTATCTTCTTCCATAGTACTCTTCATTTTTCTTCGGCAATTCTTCACTTTATGTCCTTCCTTCCCGCACGTAAAACATTTCATTGTCCCATTGAGACACTTTCCTGGGTGTCTCTTTCCACATTTCCTGCATGATGAAAATTGAGGTTTCTTTTCTCCATGGTCTCCATTGCTGGAGATCTTATCATTTATGACCTTTCTCTTCCTTGTTGAGTCTGGGAGTTGGTTAATATATATGTTGTTGATAATATTTTTGAAAAACTGATTTGGCATAAAGACGATATCTTTTACGCCTATCAACATTCCATTTTGTTGCTCATCGCCACCACCGCTCCCACCTTGTATATCATTCTCAAAGTCACTATGACTTCCTTGGAATCCAGCCATTGACTAAAACCAGAAATCATTGTGTGAGTAATAGTAGTCGTAAAATCATTTAGAGATTAAAATGTCACCATATTCTCAATTTGAAACATATTAGGATTAACCAAGGTCATTTACTCTCATCTTATGTATATATTACTTAAATCGGTTTGTAAAGAAAATGTAAATTATCATAAGCATATCCCCCGGGAGTGTCGTAACCAAGAGTGCAGCAAGGCCTGTTGTCGTGCACCAGTTCCCATTCGAGTCTAGCTCAAAGCGGTGTTTTCTGGTTTTACCCCTAGGTACATCTGTTCCAGAGCCGCATCTACCTGCTCGTATCCAGACAGGG
Organism: Viscum album; assembly: GCA_963277665.1. Lineage (NCBI taxonomy): Eukaryota > Viridiplantae > Streptophyta > Magnoliopsida > Santalales > Viscaceae > Viscum > Viscum album. Next base: position 945,875,423 of record OY728155.1, on the reverse strand, counting down.
ATTTATTGCTCGGAAAACTCACAAAATCTCTACAATACCAAAATTCTAGGAAGTTCTTTTATACTAATCCTCAAAGTTCATCTTAGGTCTACGTGCTCTAATCAGAGTTTATCTAAATCTAGCTACCAAGGTTTGTACTAAACTTCCTATGATACCAACTGTAACGCCCCGACCCCATTTACCCAGAGTCGGTGCATTAGTTACATAACATTGGCATGATCACGAGAAAGATCAAGTCTCGAAAGACCGATTAGTTTAGTAGCCTTGGAATAACTAGATACATCCATAAATTTTTACATTACATCATAAAAAAAACATCTTGTCTTCATATCCCCTCATACTATCCCTGCAGGTCATTCATAAATTACTTCTTCATAATCCTGGGAAAAATATAAAACATTGAAAGGGGTGAGCTCAGATGCTCAGTAAGGATAACATTATAGCAGAATCTTTCATAAATAAGCATAAACACTTAAGGCAATTTATAACTAAAACAAAAGCCTTTTAAACTTGAACTTCATCATAAAATGGCAAAGGTAAAATGAAATAATGCTATTTACTTACTCACATGGATATTCTACTAGTCGAATGATCACATGCAATATCAATATCCACTTTCATAATTATGGAATGCATAATGCCAGACTATCATAACCACATAGCCAAGGCCTCGTGCCAAGACTACAAATAAGATTTTGCCAAGGCCTTGTGCCAAGACACTAGTTTGTCTCATGAGACCTACCGATGCATCGAGGAGCTATAGCGGGCTCCACCCGTCACTTATTAAGTCCAATGCATTCCTCATATGAACATGTTTAAACATAACATAAACATTCGTATTAAAACTAGCATACGAAATGTCAATACTTTTACCACAAACCATGAATGGTATAAAAACAGCACACCCACAGTCAAACATAACTCATTCGATACAATATAGAAGATTGTATTGTATCACATTAAACTCAATCAAGAATAATGAAGGATGTTGACATAGATGAAAATAATCATCAAAACTATTTGAGAGAAATATCCCCCTTTTCTTGAAAACATTTAAAAGTCACACTATTTGTCAAGAAGCCATTTAAAAGTAGATTTTTGAATCAAAGTGTCCCATACCACTTTGAAACTTTTTAAAAGGAGTTTTTATTTCTAAACTTTAATGTCCATATAAATAAATCCTTAAAACCATTTTTGAAACATGGACATTAACAAGAAAGGTTTAGATGAATAAGTCTTTAAAACATTTAAAAATGGTATTTTAGTTAGAGATTATAACCAAAAGGGACACTTGAATAAAAATAATTGAGGTAATCAAAACTTTGTAATATCATGAGAATAAAGTGAATCATGATATACTATGTAAAAGTACATTATATACACCACATAAAAGTGATTTGGTGTATATCATCAAAGAAGTCTCAATGGAATGTAAATTGAGATGAAATCTCTCATAAAGGTTGTATCCTTAGGTTAAGGATAAATCAATGACATAATTATGTGTGAAAAATATAAATAAACTAAATATGATTGGATATTCAGTTTAAAACAATCAAAGTAAATTCACACATATTCTTGTAAAAACAATACCAACGAATTGGATGTTTAACTCAACAAATGGAGAATGAGTTAAAATTACTCTTATCAAATTCATATCAATGACTTGAGAATTATAAATGGAGTGATTATGTGTATCAAACTTATATCCACAGGAAGGGGAGTTGAAATTATGACATAATCAAATGAATAGTGATTCCACACATAATCTTGGGGTAATATAATCAATGAAATATGCGTAAAGCCAAATTAGTGGAAATTGAAATTTCAAATTCTCTTATCGATTAGGTAACTTACGAAACATACACCCATGAAAGAAGTATCATACCCTGATGATGTAAATACCCATAAATTAAATTATATTACACAATTAATGCAATCATGGGCAGTACACATACCCCACATGGAATAATTAAGTGGTGAATAATGGAAATCTCACGAAATTAGAAGTGAGATAAGAAACCCCTTACCACGTTAATCAACTGAGTCGTATGGCCAAAAGTTAATAACCACCAAATGATTTACATAATAACATGAATATAAGAGAATCATGATAATATATATCAAATAGCCGTACACAATACACCACTTTCAATAATTTAGTGGCGAACAATGGAAATCTCACGGAATTGAAAGTGAGATAAGAGAATCCCTTACTTTGTACTTTTTCCTTGGTCGATGGTAGGTTTACCTCCTGTATAATGGTGAAATAATTGTTATTGAATAATATAAGAATCATTTACTTTAATATGATTTCATATATGATCTTTTAACATTGATTTGTTAATAATATCTTAGAATTATTTTCATTTCGGGTGTTAACAGGTTCATTTTACTTTATATTCTTTGTTATGTGAGCCATATTTGTTATTAATGGGATGTATATTATTCATATCCAGAATGATATCAAGTCCTTAGATACTATTTTTAAATCATCAAATTATAATTATACTTGAATGGATATGATGGACAATGAATCTCATCGCGTTCGTGGAGACGGTAGTCCGTACATACGCACGAGCGACAATATCATTCTTTTGATATTAAAATGATATATAATTGGATTTTATATCATATATACAGAATCATTATCATGTTATATTTATTATTTACATGAGTTACACATCATTATTATACCCATCCAAATAATAATATATTGAATAACAATTACACCACGACGTGGAGACGGTAAGCCGTACGTACGCACGTATGGTGACATGTTATTCAAAGGATGGATAGAATACTGAATATGGTTGTACCATATTTATAATAACATCACAGTATATATATGATAATGGAGTTATTATTTTATAATGGTAATAACAAATAAAGAGGAAGTGGAAGAAGAAAGGAACTTAAAAAGGGGTGGTGAAAACATTACCTCTTCTTCGGGTTCTTCCTTTTGATTTGATCAAAAGGGCTCCTTAGGTTGGCTTTATGATCAAACTAAGGCCTCTAGGTTGTATTGAGGGTAGTTGTTAGAGTATTTGGGCATAGTTTGGCCGAACCAAAAGGCTTTGAAGGTGTGAAGAAATGAGAAGGAGGAGTGCCCTTTTATAAGAGGGGTGAGGGGAACCTTTGGAAAAGCTAGAAATATTAATTTATAATAAATTCATATTCGGTTTCCAATGGCTCCAAAGTTTACTATTCAAAGTTTAAGTTGGGGCGGGTTCGAAAAAAACTCATCCAATAGAATTTAGACAGGTTTGGGTACTTATATTAACCTTATCTTTAAGTATTAACTCTAAGTTAATTAGTTTCACTTTTACAATGTCTCTTTGTATTTTTATATAATATGGTTAATAAACATACTATATACATACAAGATACCCCCAAGTGGTCCATTAATGATGAACCTATCATGATATAAGTCTTTTGGCCGAACCGTAGATTTTTAGGAATTTAATATCAATTAATAATATAATATTTGTTTTAAGAACTCTTTTATGTCAATTTTGACACTATTCAATAGTTGATTTTTGTGAAACTCATAACAGATTGATTACTTCGAAAAAAGTCAATTAAATCGATCCTAATATATCATATTATCCTATAAAATTAGTTTAATTCATTAAAAGCTTCATATTATATTTATTTGGGTATTTATAATATCAATTATTTTAATTTTTCACTATTATAGTAATTATTGAATCATCATTGTGTCATCAATAAAATAAATTATTTAATGTCTAAAAATTATAAATAAACTATAATTATGTAGTAAATCTTTGTATCTTTCTAATGAATATTTATAATCTAAAATCCAACATAAATAACCCTATGTAACAATTGTTTTTCTAAAAGATATATGCTTGTGTCATTTTTGTATTCATTTTAACTTAATTAAAATAAAGTGTCATTATCACTTACAAGTGGATCCATGGGGTCCCAAAATCGACCCAAAGATGACCATGGTCGACCATGTATCAACCAATAAGGCTAGGACACGTTTTAGGGTAATTTAGTATTATTATAATATTATTTTTTAACCCTTATTTACCAGATTTACCCTTAACCATGGTAAATAAAATATTTACCACAGTAATTATTCAAAATGTCTAAAAATAAAAGTTACATATTTACACAATTTGAAAATCCTGATTCCAAATATGGAATCCATTTTCCTAAATTCAAAACACAGAAGTGGCAGAAATTAATTTAAAATTAATTCCCGTTGTCAAAACAAAAAGCGTGTTTTTATGAGATAATAACTATCAAAAGATTGACACTTGTTTATGTTCAGTTTAATTGTAAAATTATGTCCAATGACCAAAATTATATTAAATGGTAAAAATATATTCTAAATATACTTTAAAACCACTCAAATTCATAATTTATCACTATTAATTATTTTGATTAAAAAAGTTGTTTTTAATTAAAATTTAGTAATTTTCACTATTCATCAAAATATGAAAGTTATCCGAAAAGTACCAAAATTTCACCTTAGGCTAAATTCAATATTCCGAATCCAGAAATGAAGTCCATTTTAAAATATAAAATATATATAATTTCGAAAAGTAGGTATTACTATTCATAACGGCTAGTTTGATTGGTTGTGGTGTGTGTTAAAACTCAAGGTTGTGTACAACACACGCTACTGTATTATTCAAAGAAAGCATACCGTGGAAGCTTGGGATGTTTCATTTTAAATTTTTTATGTCCCCATTTAGTCAAAAAGTTTAAAATATTTTATTTAAAAAGGGTTCACTATTAAAAGTTGATAAAAGTGCAATACTGAAAATGAATTTGTTCTTGCATTATATCTAAGAAACTCATAATATGGATTCTAAAATTATAAGGATTATATAAAGTTTAAAATTTAGATAATACTATTCATAACCTCTTTTGAATGGATTTTTTTTTGTAAGTCATGGTGTGATTGAACTCGGTGTTGCGTGTAGTGCAAGTTATTGAATTATTTTGAAGAAATAACACACTATGAAATCTTGGGGTGTTACATTACATATCATAACAAAATAAAAATAAACTCAAAAAAGGATCTACAACATCACTGATCCAAATTAATCAAGTCATCTCATATCATCTGAGAAATTATGCCATACCAAATAGTACTCAACATGGCCTCAACCCAAACCTGTACCTATAATAAACTTGTTAGATTTTCTCGGGTACCCAAGTTCAATGGTGAACAGGGTAGTGTGTGAGTACAACTTAGAAGGCAACCACCAATGGTGTTTAAAGAAAATAATAGTCAGAGAAATAGTGTGTGTTTATAAAAAGTTTAAAAATAATAAATAATAAAACAAAATAGATACTAACCAAGAAATACAAAAACTCATCTAGTACCCAACATCCCGTGGACTCTCTAAGGAAACACCTAGGCCACCAGAAGCTACATAAACCTAAACCTAGTATTTAAATAATAAAAATTGGGTTCATAGTACATAATCCAAAAGGTGTTATTTCATATTCATTGAATTGATGGAGGCATAAACATAAATCCACGAAACCTGTATCATATTCCTGTTCCATTAGAGTTCAAAACATTGATTTGGATTCAATATAAAATTTCAACATAAATACCAAATGTGGATGGAACCTCTATCCAACACCTAACCATATAATAACTATCAATACAGATACTGAACATCGAATCAATTAAACACATCAAAAACATAATAATAGTGTCTGGAACATTTGTCAAGCATACATCACTACACAAAATATTTGGTGTATAGAGACTCTGTCCAGCCCAACCCAAGGAGAAGGAGAATCAGTCTGACATCCTATTCGATATGGTATACCTCCATCACCCAGAGCATTAGTATAACACTCTACCCATGAGGTATACTATCAGAGTCCAAAGCCTCATTCTGACACCATATCCATAATAGACTACATGTGACCAAATCATCTGTCCATCCCCAAAACCATTCCATCATTCATCAATTAAAAAAATTTCCTTCATGACCATACAAAAAATAAAGGAAAATTATACAACCATTCTTAATATTTTAAAAATTACTAAGGTCCTTACGGGCCTTCAAAACAAAAACAGTCCTCAGAAAAATCTTATCCCTTTTCACATGCTAAAATAACTAAACCAAAAACCCCATTAAATATGTCAAAAACAACCTTTGAAAACATGGATATTTCCCATTTTAAAAATACAAGGCCCAAGGACTAAATTTATATTTAAAACCATCACAAGGGACCTTAAGGTTTTTTCACCAAAGATACAACATCAAAAATATGTCAAAAATAATTTTAAATCCATTTATAAACCTATTTACAAACCACATGGAGGTCAAAACCTCATTTTAAAATAAGAATCATCTCAAAATATTGTTTCCCCCCTTTGAAACTTAAAACTAGTCATATCTGAGAGTACATATTTAAAACTACTTCAAATTCCTCATTGGAATTTTCATAAAATTTTACACATAAAATATTCCACTTACAAAGGTTGGAACACCCCATGGTTGGCCATAGGTATGGTCTCACATCCCCACGGATCCCACATGGTCCACGGTAGGTCAAAAGTATAAACCTAATACAAAAAAAATTTCATAAATAAAGGGAAAACTCATATCACACATAACATCTAAATCATACACCACAATGAAACTATAACATAATTATTAATAATATGGGTAAGTCTCTTAGACCACCTACCTCATTAATGAGACTTTCCAAAACATGGAGGCAATGTCTAGAACTTTCCTAGCATCATCCAAAACCCCTCGACACCCAACCGATATCATCAAAATTAACCAAGATATAGTCTCACACTAAAAAAAGGAAATTAATTGTAACAATTATAAATAATGAATTATTCAAAGACTATCTTTTCATAATGATGGAAACTCCTCGGGTACTTGTGTCACATCAATTCTGAATCCAACTACTCACTGAAGACCCATGCCATAACCTCTACCACATTTCTAGCCAAATACTTAAGTTTAGATTCCATTAAAACACTTTATTAAATTAATTAAATGGGAAAAACATAATAAAATTCACCATGGTTTCTTACCATAATGAAATGCCACACAATGAAATGAAAAATTCATCTCAAGATCTCCTCTACTCAAGCTGACCAAAATCCCCATAGAATATGGATTAATCTACCATGCTCCATTGGAATCATAAAAAAACATCAAATTCAAAGGAATATATGTCAATACACCTCCTAGGTGAGGCTTGAATAAGGGGGAAGGGAGGAGGATCCTCTTCTAGTTCAAGCATGAGACATTAATAGGAATTAAAGGGGTGGGTAAAATCATAGAGGGAAAATGGTAAAAATTCAATTTTATTGAATTTATAGAAAGTCACATTGTTTGGATGCATGGTTTTACAAACCAGGTTCCAAATGTGCAGTTGGATCAGCCCAAGGCCAGCCACTTGTAGAGTTTGGATACACAGTTATCCAAACTATGCACCAATCATTCACACCCCCAATTTCCAACACTCATGCCCCACTTGGTTAGGATGCACTATTTGATCAAATATTCATCAACCGTGTTGTCAACACTACCTCCTACCAGAAGCAAGACACATAGTTTATCTAAAACCAAACATAGACTATGCACCATGCTGTTGAACCTCTTTAACCATGCACAATTTCCCCTTTTAGGTTTTACAGTTTACTGCAAGCCATTCTCTAACCATGAATATAAACCTTGATAAGATCAAAATGAACTAAAAACCTCCTGACCATTAAGGTGTTTCATTGATTCTCCTAAACAGTGAACACCAAATCATGCACCCTTGGAAGAAAAATCCAAAACTCTAAAAACTTAACTCAAAGACTTTAAATATATACCAAATTCCCGAGCTACCTCTAAATCCTCATTCCTTATCTCAAAACAAAACTTTGATTATTTCAAGCCCTTAAAAATCCATTATGAGTCTTGATTCAAGATTTGAATCATCCAGCAATGAAAATTCAAATTCCATTGGAATTATTTATCGAATAGGGTGCGGTATCTAACAAACACCCCACCATAATACTTCTTGTCCTAGAGAATCCTTGAGGATCATCCATCCACACCACAAGATCTATGTTGGTCACCATATGTTTTCTATCCAACAACTCCATTCATCTTCAGATTTCCCAAAATTCTACCAAGGCACAACCTCCAACTCAACGCCCTCAACTAGAAAAAACTCCAAGATAACACCCAATAACAAAACCAAAACACGATGATGGAGGTTACCTGATCCCATCCACTGAAACATTTATAACAACATCACCCGAGAATTCATCAAGATTGCTAATTCCCACCATAAGATCCAACTTATAACCACAAAATTTTGATAAATAACACTATTTTCATGAATAAATCCCAACCAAACTTAAACATATTCCCCCATTGCATACTGAACATGGATCCCAAATTACCACACTCCAACACCCATGGAAACAACAGTCATCTTTTTCACCCATTCCCATTATCAAAAACCAAACCAAATGAATTAATACCCTCTATACATGTCTGAGATAATAACATACCATCTTTTACTTGAATGTCCTAAAAAAACCTGAAAGACACTCATCATTTCTGAAATTAAACACCAGATATAGCTTTCAACTCTCCCTATCCATATTATGTAGTACTCCCAATCATACTATCCTCATCTGATTCATTCCCTAAGAATCTAACTCCAACTTTCATCCCATATCTGTAATTTGATTATAATTCCTTCATTCCCAAAGTATTTCTACAAGAAAACAAAAATTCCCACTAAAGTCCACTACATACTCCAAATGATAATCCATTTTCATATCCTCTACTATCTAAAAACCATAGTTGTGTCCTACCACACACATCAACACACCTCAAAGATTCGTCTTTGGAATCACGGTGCCACCACGACTGATCCACGACATGTTCCACATGACTATTACTAACCCAAGACAAGATCCTTACCTCTAAAACTGACACATCACTCCCCACAATAGGATTTCAATCATCATTGACTGAACCAAGCATTCTTTAATTTCTTCAGACCATAATACATCCACTACTATCCCATGAATCTGATGTTTCCATCTCACTCTTACCTGAGTGACCAAAATAAATATCAACTGTCACCCATCCATAACATCTGAGAATGGAACCAATGAAAATTTTAAACATCCTTTCCTTCCTGAGGACCTCACATATAAACTGTCAGTGGCGTAATTCCACCATATGACTCCACATACACCACTCCATGAGTGCCACCTCTAAGAGGACCCATATCCAACCAAAAGGCCTTAGGGTATCTAGTTGTATAACCATTACCATCACAGTGTACTCAGGACAATTTCATTGTATCAAGAATGATATTCATTACTAAGAGCATGAAAAAATGTCATAAACAAACAATACCACCACACATCCATTCATTATGTCACTGATATTCATAAGGAAATATCAAACCATCAAAAGTCCAGGTGACCCCTACCAGTAAGCATCTCATCACATCCACATTGGTCCTAATCCTACTAATAGATTCCCACACAACACTACCAACTTGAAAGTAAATTCCCAAATTTTTGATCCATAACCAAATGAAATAACATGCCACCACCTAATCTGGCCTACAAGATCCCATTAACTCTTTATCTATTACAATCTCTTGTGTAACCGAATCTCCAAATATGATTCTGACTCCAAAGAGTCAGGGTTGTCAAAACCTCAGCTCACAAGCCAAATCCACCAGCCATGCCTTTTTCGTTTACCCACCTCAACCAACTTATATAAACCTTCGTGCTTTCCAAAACCAAAAGAAACTCACCAAAACAAAACCAGTTTCTCGATCACTCAAAACCTGAGTGTCACTCATGTCTCCACTAAGATCATTCATGCTCTCACCATGCTCCTAGGGATGTATCCGAAGCTAACCAGGACAAATACCTAAAATTAAAAACCACTAGCACTCATGTGTTCTTCCTCAAAACAAAAGTCACCATACATTCCAAAACCTCATACTAGGATGAAACCTCTAAGCTACAATTTCAAAAGTACTAAACATATATTTGTGCCTCACACTCCCAAAATTACATGTAACTCTTTCAAACCCTCTCATAGGTGACCCTAGAAGGACACTCTACACTATATACCAAAAAAGAAGTCTTGTAAAAAGGTCACTAGATCTAACCACCCAAGGTATACACCCTGTCAAAAAGGCTGAAACTCAGGGGCATCAATAATTCACCCATATCATTATCACGCAACATAAAAAATATAAAAAAACTACCTATAGAGCGTCTCAAAATATGGTGTCATATACCGAACAACTACCCACAACTAGTGTACCCATACTCTCTGTGCATCGACACATCAGGCCGCACCTTAGAGGGTCTGGACAAACTACCAACCTAAAACTAATCCCTCCCACAAGGGGACCAGTAGTCTCATAATAATATCGTACTGACCCACCATGGTAACTACCCCCAAAATAAACAAAGAACACACCAAAGTCCTCATCACTGAGTGTCTCAATGTAGATCAACATACCTTCCATTAGATAGAAATCCATAAAATCAAAGACTAGAAGCCCTATAAAATCGGTATCCAACATTCCTAACATGATGAATGGGACACCTCTTACCTCTATTGGCCAAAGGAAAAAAGACAAATCCAAGGCCACTTTCTAATAGGATAATAGACAAAAATAAATAATAAATAATCAAATACAAACAACATGTGTGTCACTGAAAGAAAAAATGACACACAACCATAACATCGCAAATCCAGAACATTAATCCCAGCCCTTGGTAACATGGAATTAGAATAGGTGTTTGTTATACACTAGACCAGTACCCACAAAAACCTCTAAAATATTCCTATGTATCATCCCTACCAAACCCAAAATGGCAAAGAAATAGGAAATTAAACACCTGTGATACCACTTTGCAACATCCCGATCCAGTATCCAGTAAACCTGTTCTCTGAGCTGGTTTTCCACATGACCTCAAGTGCGCCTCCTCATACGCTAGAGGATCAAAACTAACAGCAAGGGTCAAAAGTGGAAATGTGATGAAAATAAACCCCCATTTCAATGTTTATAACCACAGGTAAATGATCAATTTTTCTTTACATCATATTAAGTAGAAATAATAAATAAGCTACAAAATTGAATAACAAAATGAGATTTAATAAAGTCCCAAATGAACATATCATACATACAACCAACCACACACTGGGAAAGTTACATATAAAAAAACTAAAAAATTATCTACAACATTACTAAGACAAACTTATCTCGTCATCTGATACCATATGAGAAATCCTTCCCAATCAAACAATACTCAATGCCCCAAAAAAATTCCTGTAATAAACATGTGAGAGCTTATCGGGTATCCAAGTGTAAAAGTGGTATATCCAGGGTGTGAGTACAACTCAGTAGGCCACCACCACTAATTTCTAAAGAAAATACTAGGTATATAAACAATGTTTTTAGATAAATGATGGAGAAATAATAAACACTACAATAGAAGATATACTATCCAAGGAACACAATAGCTCATCTAGTACCAACTATCCTATGTTATCTATGGTTCCACCCATGTTAACCAAATCTACAATATACTCAACCAAGAATATGAAATGTGAAATGGGGGTGAATAGTATATAATCTAATAGTTCTTGTTTCCTATTCAATCAACTCAGGGTGGAATAAACATACATCCACAACCATTGTCTATCATGCCAATGCAATTAGTTACCATAAAATTGGTTTGGAATCCAAATCAAATATTAAAATCAATATGAATTATTGTGGGGAATTATTTCCATCACCTAATCATATACCAATGTATTTGTACCGATACTGAACATCGAGTTTATTCAACCCACCACAACATATAAGAATAATTTCTAAAACCTCAATTCAAAATCTATATATACATACCATCGGTGGTTACTAGACCATCAGTTAGGTCCAGAAAAATGAAAAGGAGAATTAGTCCTACATCATATTCCATACGGTATGCCAGAATCACCCTAGGCATTAGTTTGTCCCTGTAACCCAGAAGTATACTACTAATTGGTGAGCAGAGTGGTGGGTGCGAGCGCTTTGGAGAATAGATTTGTGGTTGGTGGTGTGGTGGCGGTTGGAGAGAACAAATCCACGGATCCATTACTGGTTGCAGGTGGTGTTGATTCGGATATGGTGGCTGTGATGACCGGTCCGGGCGGTGCAGGTGCACAAATAAAGTGGAGGTGATGACTTTTCCGACATTGCAGGTGAGAAACATAAGGTTGTAGTTGCCGGTGGCGGGACTGCAGCTGCATTGAATGGTTTGGGTGCCACAGGAATTGCCGGCACAAATGTAAATGGGGGGGATTGGGTTGTGGATAATATGCACAACTTGGATGGAAAGGATGCAACAACCGAGATTCCTTGTCAATGTGAGGTTATTGAAGATTTGAATATTGATAGTACTAATTTCGATAGAAGGTATTTTGTGCAGGTTATGGATGCTATTCTGGAGCGAATAGTCAAGAAAGGAGACATGGCTCGTGTTACTGCAAACAAGGAGGAAATTATTAACAGGTTTAAAATTTTTGAGTATTCCATAATTGCTAGGATTGTTCTTCCTTATGGAGGGAAGCCTTGGAAAGTTGATGAATTAGTTCAGAAGCTGACTTCTGTATGGGGTTTTTCTGGGTGGAGATTTATTCCCCTAGGTTGGGATTTCTTTCATATTGTCTTTCCATCAGATCCTCTTAAGATAAGGGCGTGGGGAATCTATTCAATCTCTTTGAAGCCAGGTATGATCTGCTTTCAAAAGTGGGATTTTCAATTTAATCCCTCTTCCATAAAAAATACTTGAGCACATTTTTTTAGTCTGGATTAAAATTATTGGCCTCAATTGGATTCTTTAGCATCCTAAAATATTATTTGATATTTCATTTGTTGGGGGAATTCCTGTTAAAATGGATAGGAATACTGAGGTTTCCAAATTTGGTCACTTTTCCCGGGTACTTGTAGAGGTTGATTTGTGCTCTTTCTTGATTCACAATGTTGTTTTGTCAGCAATGGATGATTATATTGCTCTGAAAAAAAAATATGAAAGACTTCCTGACTTTTGTTCAGAGTGCCACGTTATTGGTCATTTCAAGGCGAAATTTCAATGGAATTTGGTTTGCTTTTTTTGTTCTTCAAAGGGGCATCATGAGTCCTCTTTTAGGAAGAAAATGAGGAAACAAACTTCAGATAATAATGCGCGACAACTCACTCCTAGCAAAGGAAATGTTCAAGTCAGAGATGGTTTAACACAGTCAGTTAGGGAGACACCGAAGACTCATTATCTAGAGAATATGGCACTGTTGATAGTTCCCGAACTCGGTGAGAGTGCTCAAGTAGAAGAGGGAGGAATTATGGAGGGGCAGAAAAACCCACGTAATGAAGATAATCTTTCAAAGATCCATGAGGAAATTAATAAATTAATGGAAACTAAGGTATCCCATGGGAGGTGGGATGATATTGAGGATGACTCCCCAAAAAAACCATCCTATAGTCAGGTTTTGTCAAAAGGGAAAAATGTCATTGTGGATAATGATGAGCTTCTATCTATTCCTCCCAGGAAATCCAGATGTAAGAAAGATTATTCCTATTTGAATCCAACTATGGTCACCAGGTCTCACGGTCTCATAGAATTTTATTCTGACTGGTATGGTGATTATGATGATTCATACGAGTTTGAATATGATGTTTGATCTATTTCAGTATTTCTTGGCATGAGGGCATGATGCTTGTATGACCCCATATTTCTTTCCTTTCTGTATTGTCTTTTTCTTTTTTTAATAATAAGGCTCTGCCCGAACTTTGTTCTATACTATGAATTTTCAAATCCTCAGTCTGACACCATATCTATAGTATACTTCCTATGCTCAGAGAATTTATCTACCTGAAAACCATTCCATCATTCCTCAATTACTAAACTCGACATCATGACCATACAAAAAATCAATGAAAATAGAAAAATCCTTTTTAAACTTCTTACACTTACTAAGGTCCATATGGGCCTTCAAACTAAAACATGACTCAACCAAGCCCAACCTTTTTCACATGCTAAAGTAAAAAAACCAAAACACCCTCATTAAACATTTCAGAACCACAATTATAAAACATGGATCATTCTATTAGAAAAAAAATTCTAAGGCATACATTTCTATTTAAAACCATAATAAGATCAACTAATTTTTTTCACCAAAGATATACCCTCACCCTCATTTTAAAAACTTATTTGAAATCTATTTATAAACCCCATTATAAACCAACTGGGGGTTGAAACCTCATTTAAAAACACGGATAATTTCAAAACAAGGATCATTTCAAATCACAGATTTCCCCATTGAAAAACCAAAATCTACCAGAGTTGAAAGAAAAAATTTAAAACCAATTCAAAAGCCTCATTAGAGTTTTCATAAAAATGTTTACAAAAAACATTACACATCAAATTGTTGTCACACCCCCTGGATAACCATAGTTCTGACCACACATCTCCACAGATCCAACGGGGTTTGTAAAACATCCAAAGTATCGACCTAGGACAAAAATAATTTCTTAAATTAGGGGAACAAGAATATCATAGATGAGATCTAATAAATACATGATAATACACATATATAGAATTATTAATACTATTGGTAAAGATTCTTGACCACCTACGTCAACAATGTAGATTTCTAAAACACCAAGGCTTTATTGAAACCAATCCAAGAATTTTACAAAACCCTTCGACACCCAACCAAGCTCATTGCGATCACCCAAGATCTAGTCTCACACCAAACAAAAACAGTTAATTAATTATAAAAATTATAATTAATTAATTTACCAAAGGCCAACTTGGTGTAATGATGAACAAAACCCAGATCATTGTGCCTCACTAAAAACAAATCCAACCACTCATCAAAGACCCATGACATAATCCCGACCATATTCTAGGGAAAACCCCTAAGATCCAATACCTTTTTAGAAATTAATTAAATTAATTACCTAGGAAAACACTATGAAAATTCACCGTGGTGACATTCTATAACGAAACACCACACAAAAACATTGAAAATCCATATTAGAATCTACTATATGTAATACACCAAAATCTTCATGGAAAATGGTTTATTCCACCATGATCTCGTGGAATAATCTACAAAACCTCAACCCTTGAAGAATCCCCACCAAAAACCTTTTGGGAGAGGATTTAAGAAGAGATGAAGGGAGGAGAAGCCTCATTTGGTTTGAGAATGGGAGGGGAAAAAGAAGTGGACGAGTGAGCAAAAATCCAATAGGGGAAATGGAAAAATATCATTTTGATGAAATTCTCAGTAGCCACACATTTTGGAAACATGGTTTACCAAACTATGTGCCTACAGTGTGAATGGTTCTATCTAAGGCCACTTAATCGAGCAGTTTGGAGGCACAATTATCCAAATCATGCACCATCCATGAACAACCATACCTTACAACACCCATTAGCCACATAATTAGGTCGCATGGTTAGAAAAACCATGAACTAACCAAGCTAGCAGTATTGCTTCCCACCCGCAACATGACACATAGTTTTTCTTAAACCATGCACAATATATGTGCCATACCTCAGACCCTCCATAACCTCACAAGAATTTCCCCTTTACCTTTAATTATTCACCCCAAACCTTTATCTAACCATTAAACTCAACCATTCTTAATTCAAAATAAATTAAAATCCTCTTGAGCATCAATGTGTTGTATGGTTTCTCAAAAACCTTGTACACATAACCATGAACCCTTGCTAGAAAACACTAAAACTCTCAAAAAATAACCCAAATGCTCTAAATCTAAACTAAAAATCTTGGATACCTCCAATTACACATTACTTATCAAAAAACCACACTCTATGGAATTTCAACTCTTGAAAATCCATTCAGAGTCTTGATTCCAGATTTGACCTGTTCAGTAATGAAATGTCAAATTCCTTTGGAATTTCTGATCCAACCAGATGTGGATTCTTACATTATGTAATACAACTGGTGATTATGATGTATTTATTAGTGGTGGTCAATATGATGATATTATTGGTGGTTATGGTGATGATGATGTAGAACATGATGTTTTTTAGGAAGTCCATGATGATGGTCATGATAATGATAACTATAATTGTTTTGGTGGTCATAATTATGAATGTTTGGAGGGAGATATTTTTCCACTCAATCTGTAATGGTATATTTATGAAACTCATAACCATATGTATGGTGTCTTTTAACCAAAAAAATTATATATATGTGTTAATTTTTTATGTTCTCAATTGATTAAATGATGAATATGTAATATGTTATCTATTTTGAATGTGTATACCCATATTTATGAACCATTGGTATTTTTAGAACTTCTACTAGTGTTATGATTAGTATTATTTGGTACCATTTTATGGTTAAATAAAATAGGATTGCCACATATCAACCTTGTACTCACTAAAGGATCTATTTTTGATGTTCCCCATCCTTTATTACCTCTTTTATGGGAAAATATCATGATGTTTGAGAATATAACTCTCAAAATTGAGAGTATTGGAGGTTAACTCATCTCATAAATGGGATTATTATATAGTATGGGATAATTTCATAGATTTAAAAAAATATTTCAAAATCCATATCGAATCCATATTTTGTGGAAATTTTTTAATTGCACCATCTATTTTTTTAAAAAAAAAAATACAATACCTTCAACTGATGAAATGAGAGAAATTATTGAACTTTTAATCCTTTAAATAAAGTAATATTTATGTGTTTACTGCAAGATTAATCTTAGTTTAATTACATAAAATAAAAACTTTTTATTTTATATTCTTACAGATTGATGATCACTATTTAATTTCTTGTAGAGGATACTCATAATTAAAATTATTTTGGGAGATGATATAACATTAATGTCTTATTGAAATTTTTATAGTTAATATCTCATAAATGAAACTCATAAATTAATTAAAAATTTAATATACTCATAATTTTTAGTCTTATAAAATATTCTCATGTTTTAATGTATCTTTTAAGATGTTCATAATTAAAAGTTACATTGAAGATGATGATAATTTAAAATCTCATGGAAGGATCCATGATTTAAAGTCTCAGGGTCTTGATCATGATTTTAATTTCTAATAGTAAGTTAAAAGAATTTAATCTATATTTAAATGATATCCAAGGATGTGAAATTATTTTTTATGGATTTTATTGGAATCCAAGAATGTGATAATGGAATCCTTTAGGGAGTACCAGAAAAGAGAAACATTTTCTCTGGAGAATCCTGAAATAAGACTTTCATTTAGGTAATGTTTGATGATAGAGTATGATGAAATGAAATCATATTTTATAGGGTTATAAAAGGTGAAAAAAATATTAGGATTAAACCTTGAAGTGTATTTTTCTACATCATAATAAATTGAATTAAGACCCACATAATTCATAGGAGTTTTCATATAGTTTAAATACATTTATAAATACATGCCACTAAACCTTAAGAAATGTTCCCTCTATTTTTAATCCCTGAAAAAAGGTTTAGTATGAATCTAGTTTAAGGTTATATAATGAGAACACCATGAAGTGTAAGGTCAAATGAGATGGATCATGTTTATAATTTATGTAAAGTAATTTCAAAATGATTTTGAACTCACAGAGGATGAATTTAAACAAGAAATAAATGTGATCACATGTAATATGTATGGTAGATGAAAATAAACAACACAACTTTCCATTGAATCATTGTAGTTTTACATGGACAAGTACCAACTAAATTCATAGTTTGCATAATATGAGTGTTTTGTATGAAAAATACACCCTAACAATAATAGAATAAAAAAGGTAAATACTGGTAGAAAGAGGAACCCCATAGTTTGAACTCTATGTAAAGGGAAATATCTCTATATTAATGAAAGTCCACAATTAAGTGATAGGTGGGTATTACGCATAAGAGGATCATGGATACTTATATTTTTATAATAATAATTTATTATAATCAAGTAATAATTATGTAAAATATTGGGTCTTTACATGGAAGTCAGAGTTTGAAAAATAAGGGTACTTATGGGCATGTACAATAACCATGATTGGGTAGCCTTATACTATATGGAATCATGTGAGAATGTGAATCACATAACGCACATGAATAATTTTTCACTTTAATTATCCCTCTTAAAAGTATGAAATTTTTACTTATTCCATGATTCCTCAAGTAGGGAGTATTATTTTTTATGGAGTTATGAAATTTATATGTTCAAGGAAGTAGGTGACTTTTTGGATTCCTGATAGTTTTCATTGAAGTGTCTCTCAAATTTTCATCAAAGTATTTCCAAAACTGACTTAATTATATTAATAATTTTTTGTTTTATGAATATATGACTTTTATGGTGACTTCAAAACAATGAAAACATGATATTTACATACATATAGGATAGATTTATGGAGCTGTGCATGTCATGTAATTTCATAGTTCCATGAAGACTTCTAATTGTTTTCCAAACATCTCCAAAAATCATTTTGATTCTACAAATTCCTCTAAAAGGTATAAGTTTCTTCAACATAAAAATGCTATAATTTTATCATAAGTTTTTTTGGAATTGAATGGTTTATCTTTATTTTCATTTAAATTAATGTTAAAAAGTTTCTTATTTGCCTTTATATTAACGATTCAACACCGGTGGGTGGGGGGACCCTTGATCCTTTCATGAATCCTTAATAAAAAATCTCTTTTCATGAAATATGACTTAACAATAAATTATTCTTTGTATTAATAAAAAAAATTAACATGCATTTATAAATTTTATAGAACATTTATGAATTCCTATAATTAAGTACTACACATAAGACTTACATGTGGGAAACATTAAGTTAAAATTATTTATATCATGACATAATTTTTAGGAAAATATTCATATTTTCACTCCCCTATTTTCCAATTATGAAAACTTCCTTTCAGTTTATCTACTTAAAGAATATTTATAGTTGTAATTCATTCCAAAATTTATGAAACAATATTATAAATAGAAAAATGATTCATCTTATTAAATCATAATTAGGTCGATCAATTTCTCAATACTACAGAGATGTCACAAGTTTTCTTGGATTTTATATTCATTTTTACCCATTATCAAACATGGTACCTTTTTATATATTTTCCATTTGAATAATAAACCAATTTTTTTCCTATTATATAATTTACCATCATTATGGTTTTGATCCTCACCCTTCCATGCACAAGAACTCATATCTTTGAATGAGTAGTATATATAGGAAGCAGATGTTAAAATGGCTTAGGATTTATGGGTTTCTCTCTTAAATATGGATACAAAAACTTGACCCCTCAAATAAATATACATAATAACCCATTAATCCTCCATTATTTATTAAAAACCAAGGAAAATGTTATAGTTTAATCCGGGATCTCCACCCAAGGTGGATTTCACTAATAATTGGGATTAGGTATACTGGGTCGTTCAAAGCTGTCTTTAAATTTAGAAGCCACTAGAATAAATTGGCATATTTAAAAAAATTCAGTACTTAAAACTTTCTATATACAATAACATAAATATAATCACTCATATCATTAATTATTTATGTCCATATACCGATAAATTCCAATCACTAATATTGAAGTGGGGGTTAATATCTGGGACATATAGAAGAAATGGTGATCCTGATACTTAATTATTTATATTATTACTTAATCATTATGTATAAAATTTGGAATTACTCTAAAAAATATCTAATTCTAGTGAAGATATTATTAATGAATGATAAAGAAAAAATGAAGAGTGAATTATACTTTTACTCAGACAACTATTTTGGAAGCTGGATTAATGTTCTCTGGGAACAACATGGATCTAATCTAAATGTATAAAAACCAAAAAATTAACTAATCTAGAATACCTGTTGAATTATAAATTATTACTATGAAACCCAAAAATATTTTCGATATTCAAAATGGGGGAACCAAATTAATCATTAAGTGAATTTAAATCTTTTTGGTGGTCATATTTTTGGAAAGGTTTCTTTTTAGATGGTTATTTGTAGTGTGAGATTCATACAGAAGAGTCTAAGAAAACATGTTCATCACGGAAACATAACTATAATAAGAGAAATTAATTAATATAATGGTATTATAATTATATAAAACTTATAATTTAATACATCTTATGAACGTTGTGAAATTATTTCTGGGTAGGATATTTCACCCTCTGATGAATAGAGGTGAAACCCTAGTGAAATCCGCCACTTCACAGATCTCATCACAGGAGAACATAAGAGAATCCATAAATCCAGTCCTTTATCCTTCACATATGTCATTAGGGGAAGACATTTCTTGGATCTTTCTGAAATAAAGACCTCATAATTCATTGATCCAAAGAAATATCAACATATGGGTCTTTCAAGGATTTATTTTTCAAAAAGAGATGTACATTTTCTCTCCTCGAACCATCATTTTTGTTGGTTAAAAAATTTATAAAATTAAGGCCCTTAATATAATTCCTTTGAATGAGACTAGAAAAAATTGAAATTTTGAATTTTCACATCAGTTTGATGGATTTCTCACATATTCTTTTTCATTTTTCACATGAAAATGATTATTGTAGGCTTTGGATGATAAGGTTGTGGTCTTTCAGTGGATTTTTGATGGAGGATTTGAAATGGTCCTTGAACTTTTGTGTTGAATCAGAGCCACCCATTGTCCCTATATGGATGGGTTTCTTGGAACTACCATTTCATTTATTTAAGAATAATTGCTTCTATTTCACTACTAGTCTTTTTTTTCATCCCCTTAAACTTAAATCTGATACCCTGAATCTTTCATGGCCTTCAGCCGCTATAATATGTATTGAAATTTATATTTCAAAAGATTTTCCATCATGTTTTTGGATTCAAAAGGGAGATAATGGCTTCATTCAAGAGTTTTTTTTTGAAAATGTTCCAGCCTATTGCAAAAAAGATGCTCTAGAATTGGACAACCTATAAAAGAATGTGAGAAAAAAAAGCTTTATTCACACCCCTGACTTATTTAAATAAATTTTTATTGAATGGTAAGATCCAATAGGGTTGTTTATTGCTCATAAATTTGACCCTATTTATATTAATACCAGCATTAATTATTTGGGTTCTCTTAATAATTATATTCCCTCTATCAGCCTGTCAGGTTCAGTAGTGGATGTGAAAAATTCTCGGTTTAATAAGAAAGATATGGAATTATTCTTAAACCCAAGCCATAAAATATATAGATCCATCAAATTGATCATGGAGAGGTAGATAAATAATAATATGATTCTAGAGAGTCTCTTCAAGATGATTTTGGAAATTCATTCCATCTTGAGGAAGAATTTTTGAAATCGAGGTCTAAAAAAGTAAAAAAAATCAATGATTGATTCATATAGTTCGATTACTCCATGTTCCAAGAAAAAATTAAAATGAAAGGATCTTTCTATCATTGAGTGAACCATTTCCACACAATCCCCAGATACTAATTATAATGAAAAAATATTATACACTGAAAACTCGTTCCTACTGAACATTTGTCTGCATCCTATGATTCAAATAGCTAAGAAGGCTCTACCAATGAGGATGAAAATGAAAATGACCCTAATTTTTGGGTTTCTTTCAAAATTGAATAGAAATTTTATTTTTTTCAGAGGATCTTGAATCTTAGAAAAAAGAGATTGATATAAATACTTTCTATCAATAAAAAAATGGTGATATGCGTATTGAAACTTACCTTGAAACTAGAAAAAGGTTGTCTATCAAAGTGGTGGAAGATTTTAAGAAAGATCCAAAATTCAATTTAAAAATATTCTTTGGAAGTTACTTAACTATATGATGATGTTGATTTTGGTTTAAGTTGAGTCTTTTTTTTCACTTCTAAAAAAATCAGTGTTAGATTTTTGGATCCCAACCTTTTTTTCTTATACTACTTCTTAATCCTTCTTCATGGGTTTCTCAACATTCTAAATGAAACCGTGTTAAGGGTTCCCCTAGTTTATTCTATAAGTTTTGGAGTTGGATTTACGTTATATTTTTTTTCTTTTGGATCACACTTTGTGTCATGGTTAAATATGGCCGACTTTCTCTTAGGATTTCGTAGATTAAACAGTCATTGTATTTCTGGATGTTTTCTTGATAATTCTGTGTTGATCATTATTTATAGTGAGGGATTTAATTTCATATCATATAATCTCTATATAGGGATATGATGATCTTGGTATTTGGATATTTTTATTCATGTGATGTGGCTTCTTTGTTCGATCATTGGTGATGGTCTGAGCTGTTCATCTACTAATAGGAGATGGTTCGTGCTCTGTCACCATGATGATGCTGCTACAATGATCAATAGGTTAAAGAATGTCTGATATTGAGTGGGGATTTAAATGCCTCACTGGAGTTCTCTGGTTTGATCTTATGGATCCATCGATGATTTTTCGGTCAAAGTAGTCTTTATGTTGAATATTTTATTTTCCTAGTCTTTAGGAGAAACTCAAGATGGATCTAGACTGTTCTCATTTCCACTTGTTTATTATGGAGAATCTGGATGTGATTCATGTTTGGTCGCTACGCTTGTTGTTTTTGAAGGTGTAGGTAGGTCCACTATATTTGAAGCTACCCGATTTATTCATTGCTGATCTGTGATGCAGGTTGGGTGTTCTATATTTGTGTAGATAAATTTCTATTTCCCTACTTATTTCTTATTTATTTTCGGCAATATTTTTGTTAGTAATAGACCTTCCACTTTCTCTATTTGGCATAAATTCTTCTACAATGTCTGGGAATTCTTCCCATTGGCGATTTTTTCTTATGGTTCCCTTAACGGATGCTAGATCTCCTTTCTAGATAAGTGAGGTTGATGAGATATTATCTAAGATTTGTTTTATGAAACTCATTCATTTGGTTTGTTTCTCTTGGAATTTCCAATTTTTACCCTCCTAAATTCCATGTTGGCTAAAGATTTTTACAACTAATTCTTTTAATGTAACATTTTATTTTTATAAATTTCTTTGGGATGTAAATTGGGTGACCAGTTCATGTCACCACATTTCTAAAAAAAATTCTTATCCAAATAGTGGAATCTATATACTAACTATTCGATCCTGTTAAAATTTTATATGGGTTTTTGGTAGAACATATTGAAGGTAATGAGTTCCAAAATTGATATATCAATCAATTTATCTAGGAATTGGTTGATGCTATTAAACATAGAAATTTTTTATTGGTGGATTTTGATATGAACATGATTTACAACATAATATGGTTATATTTAATATTTGAAACAATTAAATATGAGGATCCCACTAGATTATTAATTGACAATTCCAATCTCAACAAAAAGGAGTTACCATATCTGATTTCATTTTAGGATGGAGTATGGATAGTATGTATTGACATAGATTTCATGTGAGAACTTATATTCCATATTGATTCACCAATGTTTTTCCATCACCACACTATGATGTTTATAATGAATAATATCCAATAATTATGAACCAATTTTGATTAAATTTGAAACATGATGATACACATACCTAGTTAACTTTACAATCAATCGATGTATCCACCAGGAAAATCCCAATGTATGACCCAATTCCAAAAAGGTCATACATATATTCAATATTGAATAATTTATGTCATTTGGGAAAGTGGGCCACCCTATGCTGAAATTCTTCAAAATAGGATGTTATTATCATCATTAGATGGAACAAGGGATATAATAGAGAGTATCTACATGTAAACCAATCCCATAGAGAGAATAGTGTCTCATAGTAGGGAAATTATAAGAGACATAATAGAGATCATTTATGAGTAAGATAATTGTTGGAAAAAAAATGCACCCACACAAATTTCTATTGTTGAATGATCCCACAAATCCTTTTTCTATCCAAATGGAGAATTTTTTCTCATTTCCTAAAGGGTGGGGGGGTGGGTTGGGGTGGAATTACATGTATAGAAATAAACCCCATAAAAGTTCTTTGGGATATTTTTCATGACATGGTTGATCACATTAGAATCCAATATGAAATAACCCCTCAGGATGTTGAAATAAATACCCATATAGTATAATTTATAATTTATATACAAAAATTAAAGGCTCTTATTTAAACCTTTAGCCACAATGGGGTCTATAATTATTGGGCTAAAATACTTATTTAATATTTCTTAGATAAAATTGTTGATATTGAGGATGTTGGTGAGGATAAAGGGTCTAAATAATCTATGGATATTAAACCTTGGATAATATATAGATAGATAAATGTAATGTAAATTAAGAAATCGAATAGACATTTTGAGGAAATGACACAAAAAAAGGCACATAAAACCCTAGTGATAATGTAATTTTTACTCTTACATAGTTCCTCTATCACATATGAAAAAAAAAACTTCTTTTATATTTTAAAAGAAATTATGAATATAACCCCACTTAGGATCTCTTTAGAGTATACTGGGTTAATAGGGAATTCCAGAAGAGACCAATTTGTAGGGTGGTAGTGAGGGAATCACCTTTATAGGAAAATTTTTATTACTAAGCAATTTAATTTAAGAGACATGAATTTTTTTGATATTGAACACAAAGAACATGTGACGAAACTGGTTCTTTACTTGAGAAAATACCTATCAGTGTGGTATAAAGTTCAAATTTCTTTTATGATATATTACCAAAATTTGTAGATTGACAGGCTGGATCATTTTAATCATAAATATATAATGAAGTAAAAGTGAATATTCTATTACTAAATAAACCCTACATTAATAAATGAGAGTGTAAAACCTTGAGATTTTATGATATATTTATTTACAAAAGAAGTTAATTTCTTTGATAGCTTGCAATAAATGCAACACTGTGTTTAAACGAACGACAATATACTATAAAAATATTAATATTTATTTTTAGAATTATTTCCTAGCCATTGGATTGATGGGTATGAATAATATTAAATAAATTAAAAAATTTATGGTTTACATATGTGTAAAATAATTTCATTTTTTATCAATTAATTTGAAATTAAAAATAAATTCATTCGAAAATAATGGATTTGTTTTTCTAAAAAATAGTTTTAATACATAGAACAATTTTTTGTCTTAATAACGTAAATTAATATCTCTTGGTGAATGATTTTAATGAAATTTATATGTTATATATTCAAGTTTTTTAACATTCATCTATTTTTTTTCTAAGAAAATGATAAGAAAAAATAAAGTTGTATGCCGAAAAATATATTTTTCTAAAAAAACAAGTCATTTCCTTTTGTGAGATTATTTTTAAATGAATTTATACCACTTATAGAAATTGAATTTTGAAAAATTGATTCCATATTTAGAATCATGAGTTCTAAATTTATAAAATAATTCCATTTTATTTTTAGGCATTATAAATGGTGACCCTGATAAAATATATCATTTTAGTAGAGGCTGAATCAGGTTAACTTAGCTTAAAACTAAATGTAATAGTCAACATTGTTCATATTAAATATTATTTGATGAAGATAATTTGAAACTCAGGAATTTTTTCATGAAATTTAATTATTTAATGGATATTTTTCTATTAAAATTACAAGTATAATATTTAATGTGAAGAAAAATAAAAAATGTCACTCCCTTACTTTTAAATATATATTATCTGTTCACATACAAATAGAAAAAAATGGTAAATTATTTTTTTATTATTTTGAGAATAATTAACTTATTTTAATGATGGTGATTTATTTATAATTTTTATTAATTATATAATTACCTTAAATGCTTACCCCAATTAGATATAGTATTCCTTCAATTAGAAAAAATATGATTATAAAATTAATAAATGTAGTATAATTTGAGTGATTTATACTATAACATTATTTTTTAGTTTAGTGTGACATATTAGTTTTTTGAAAAGGATTATATTTGAATTCAATATTTTTATTTGCATCTTTAAAGTCAAATTAAATGAATAGAATAAAAAATGTCCATAATGTTATTTTATTAAACTAAAATTTTAAAAAATTATATAAAAAATCCTAAAAATTTTGAAATAGGAAAATGTGGACAATATATGGTCATAAAATAATTACTTATCCATTTATGAACCAATTTTAACATTATAAGTAAAATTATAACACTTTTTGATGGAAAAAGATGTTATTGTGGATAAGGTTAAAATATGTTAACTAAGGTGTTAAGCCAAAAGACAAGGTTTAAAAAACCACTTCAACCTATAACAATTTTATTGGTTTATGGTATCCCAACCAAATCCTTCCTTATCTTTTAATCTATATCCATTTGGATGAATTTAGTTGTAAAATGACTTTTTTATATTTTAATCATTTTTTAAATTCTCAGAGTGCCCCTCCCCTCACTTATAAAAGGGAAACGCTCTTTCATCTTATTTACAAAACATTGAGACTTTAATATTGACAAAAAATACCAAATTATATTCTAAAAATAATTATTCTCATTATATAGGTTTTTGTAGTCCAAATATACCAACCCATGGATCCTTAAGAGGATATCTAAAGGAGTTCTTTCAAAGAAGAGTTAATCCCTTTTACTGCTCACTTTCTTTTAAATCCTATAAATCTATTATGTTTATCATAAAGTTAAAAACTTCAATATCCTAAATATAATAAAATTTCATTTTGATTATAAAACCACCTCTATCAACCATCTTTCCCATCAACTATGAAGTGAAAGTATTTCTTGAGTGTGCATATGATTTATTGTCTCCATGTAGTGATACAATTAATTTTTCATCACGAAATATTATGAATTATTATTGAGAGAGGTTTGAAATGGTAATATCAAATATAAAATCAGAGGTCCTCCTTTTTTAACTTTCCTTTACCCTAGTTATAAAGAATGTTATTATGTAGGATATGTCTAATTAGGGTACAAGTTATGAAGAACATAGTGGGAGTTGTTGTAGTTCACTTATGAACCAGTTGTTTTTGAATCTATGTTTCCAAAGAGACTTTACCTATATAATTATGTCTTGTATTATTATGTAATTTTTAAGAATATACATCTATTAATATGTGATATATCTTTATGAAAAGTATGGTTCACTATTGTTAGTAACGAATCGAGGTCTAGTTACCTTTGTAAACAAGGATGATAAAACATTATTGAGAACCCTTAACATAATCCTATGTATTGTAGAATGTTATAAATTTTGGTAAATAAAGTAGTGTACTTTTTTGAGAAAAAATACTATTTTTATACTATAAGAGGACTTGGTTTTGAGAAAATATGCATCTAGGGGTAATAAACTCAAAAAGGGTTGATTGAGTATATCTTGGGCGTTATTCTAATGCACAGTTAGTATACCCTTAGTTCACACCTAGTTTTACCCACCCATGGAATATTCATGGATAATTAACATTTTCTTTATAAATCATCACAGAGTATTTTAATTGATTATGAACAAGAATGACCTCGGTTAACCCATAGGTATCATATTTTGAAAAGCATGTGCCTTGATTTAGACATCCTATAAATGATTTTTCATGATTATATAGTTTTACATAATGATTATAATTGCACACAATATGATTTTTTTCTTTAGTTAATAGATGGAACCTGAAGAAATCATGTCAATGATTAATGTGATAGACAATTCAATGATTTTCATACAGATAAACCAAATGTTATGTGAATTGGACTGCATAATTGTCATGACCGATCCCTTGGGGCCCACGTCGTGATTACCCCAAGCCCGCCTCCCAAAGAACATGGTCTTGAGACTAGTGCCGAAGGTGTCAAACTACAAGTGAGAGGAATTTATCTTTAAAAATATACCCACACATTCTCAACCACAACCCAACACACTGAAAGGGGGAAAAAGTATACCACTAACACAAAGATGAGTGAAAGTACAACTGAATTTAAGAGGGTCCGAATACCAACACAAAAAGGAACTGAAAACTACAAAGTAGCAAAGGAATCCTTGATGGACATCTATGGAAAACCTCACATGATCATAAGAGTAGTGAATATACTGGGAGATTATGTAGTATTCCATGTATTCTGGGTCCTACTGGGCTCCACCCGGTCCTCGGCCAACAAGTCCACCGTCATAGTGCCTATTAGCCCCATCCCCCTGAGAACCTCTATCGAAATGTCAATCGTCTGCATTAGAAAAAACACGTGCGGGTGAATCCCATGCAGGGGTGAGTAAGACAATACTCAGTAGGGACCTCGACACCCTCAAAGGTCTCTTAGTAATACATGAAGGAAAACATCACAAAGGAAAAATACCCCAGAAGTAATGCCACCAAGAAAGATCTCAAACACATAGAACAAAGTAAAAGACAGAGCTCACTCTAGGTATGTTCTAGGGTAGTGATAGTAGAATAATCAATCATGTCATCAAACTCCTTGGATGCTGGAGAACTCCACCTTTTTTGAGTACAGGGGGTCTGCCGAGTCACAAAGAGCCACTTCCCACTAACCTTGAACTATTGTGGTACACATCCTTGACGAGTACCGTGGGTATGCTGGGTCATATAGAGCCACTTACCACCTAGGCCGAACTGTGGTACTCCTCCTTTCGGGTTCTATCAGCATGCCGGATCACACAGATCCACTCCCCACTATGGGCCTACCGAGTCACACAGAGGGATTTCCCACTGGGCCATCGTTGAGAAGTCTTCAGATCTCAGCCAACCGTAGGGTCCTGTACAGCGCCTGCAAGGGAGAATCACTCCAGATTCCATTCATTGCATCTCATAGTATATGAAAATCATCACAAATAATTCCAAAAGATATTCCTCATCAAGAGGGTCCCAACATCGGAAATATATTTTCAATAGAATGTGCGGTTTGTAGGATATAGGTGTTTTAGTAACCAGGAGACCGGTTGCGATGGGGCCCGATCCGAACTAGTCGGACCGACCCAACCAACCCAACCCAGGGGTAACACATACCTCAGTTTAATTAGACGGACTCGACCTGACATGGCTTGGGTCGGGGTCAGTCAGGTACGACCTAGCTAGTGGTCCGGGCCCCATTGGTTTTGTTGGGCCCAACCTAGTTTGGGCGAGGGTCCAGCATGCCGGGTCAACTGGTGACTCGGCTTAGTCAGGCGTGGCCAGAAGGGTGTTGGTTCAGCCTCCAATATGGCTCTGACCTGCGACATGTAGGTCTGTCCTATCAGTGCGAGTCTGGCCCGCCTGAATGGGTTTGGTCGTTGGGCCGCAAAATAGGTTCAGCCCGTTGGGCCGTGGATCCGGTTGCGCCCGCTAGTCGAGGAACAGCCGTTGGAGTGGCTTGTGGTGCACCGACCGGTCGGGACACGGTGTCCAACCGCGTCTGGCCCCCTCTGTCCTGTGGGATTCCTTGGGGCCTCCACCTCTAGCTTCGGTCAACAGACCGCAAATCCTCTAGTCAGACGGGTGGCCAGGTTGTGGGACACCCCTCCCCGTGGTGCCCCACCTGGCACTGCGTCATCTGTTGCCACGACTTGATGGCCACGATCTTTAGCCACAATGGCCCACTGATGGGTGTGTCGCTCCACCCAATAGCCAACGTGGTCAGAGACCCTCCATCCTAATGATCGGCATGTGGCTTGCGTGTGCCGCCACCGCCAGCGCGGCAACAGATCCTTCAGCGGATTACCAGACATGCACTGGTGGTCCATTCTTCACGATGCCTATGTATTTGGCCTCTGGAGATCACCTTATTCACTATGAAGACCTTAAATCAACCTTTCCATCATTTTGAGAATGTGGCCACCAAGAACGCACAAGCAGAGGTTCTCGGGCCTTATTCATGTGGGCACAGGCCCTCCGTGTTAGAAGTTTATAATCAAGTGGGAGGTTTTGTGATTATTGTTTGATCATATGAGAATAATTTTAGTCCCAAATAAAGAAATACCCAATAGTGTTACCCTCCCTCATAAACACACGAAGCTCGGGTCAACCTGTTTGTGGGTTGATCCGCGTTATTTATTTCAAGGAAATAATGGGTAAGAACATAAAATTCATATAAAATGCCTAACTCTTTATTGTTTGATGCCGAAGCATTCTTCCTTAGGAGTCCAAGGTATCGAATTTGTCAGTTCTGACTCCTTTTTTCTATCAATTTAAAAGATTATGAAGATCCATCTGCATTCATCATTCGTTATTAGAGGGGAGATTTTCTAGAGTTTCATTAGAGAATTCTGCATGTTTAATTCCCAAACTCCAGACGTTGAATTATTAAATGAAAAAAAGTGCAGTGAAGCTACACCCATTAATGATTCTCATTAAATTAACCATATTTAATGAGCCATATTTAATGAGTCATTAATATACTAGTGTCGCGATCTCAAACTAGCCATTGTTGACCCTCCATTAATGCGTCTCATCACCACCTCGTGGTTGTACCACAACATCGTCATCTTCCACTCCACTCAACGGAGAGTATGAAATAAAATAATTCTTTTAAATTATTTTATTATTTTTCTTGAAAAGTCTAAAATATAAATTTTCCACTCGACCCTTTCCAGCCAAAATTAATTCATTTCTACAAGAATTACAGCACTCTGAGTTCAATGGTGCCCTCATATTTTTGATCCGAGAACCAGTTCAAAAGATAGAAAAACCAGCTCGCACCATTACTGAACATACATTAAAAATGTTCAAAATTCTATTCTAGGATCTTTGAACCTCTAAATCAAATGACTTCAGAGTGAACGGTCTCAGAATAATTCCAAATAATTATAAAAAATAACACATAATTTCCAAGACATTACATTCTCCCCACCTAAGTCAATTAATTTCCCAAAAGACAAAATAAATGCTAAAAAATAGATGGGGGAACTGAGCATGAATCTGAGCCTACTGATTATATGTTCTCTCATGGAGACTCCCATGCTTCCATCGTAATCGCACCAGAGGAATCCACCACCCACGCATGACCCAATCTTGTCGATCCTCTATCTCCACTGGGAACTCTGTAAATGTTTCCCCATCATCAATGTCTAGCTCACCCCAGTCAATGATGTGCGATGGATCAGGCACATAACTCCTCACCTATGACACATGGAAAACATCATATACTCGACGCATCTATGGGGGGAGGGCTAGGAAGTACACCACCATTGCAACTTTACTAATGATCTGAAAAGGTTCGATGAACCTCAGAGATAGATTGTTGCCCCTGCCAAATATCTACAATCCTCGTCAAGGAGAGACCTGAAAGAACACTTGGTCTCCATCCTCAAACTCCTAGGGTCACCTTCTCCTATCATAATAAGACTTATGCCTACTCTATGCAGTCCCTATCCACACCTGGATGATCTTCTCCTTCTTGGTGGTAGCCCATACCAACTCTAGACCCATGAGTTCTAACTCTCCGAGGTCTTTCCATCATATGGGTGATCTGCAAGGCCACCCATACAAGGCCTCAAATAGTGGAATGTCAATGGTGGATTGATAGATGTTGTTTTATGCGGACTCCAACAAAGGAAGGTGTTCCTCCCATATGTGACCAAAGTCAAGGATGAAAGCACAAAGTATTTCCTGAAAGGTCTGTATAGTCCGCTCTATCTGAACATCCGTCTAGGGATGAAAATATGTGCTCAAGCGTAGATGCGTACCGAATTCCTCTGATAGTCCCTCACATAACTGAGATGTATAGAGGGCATCACAATCTGAGACGATCATCGAAGGCACCACCTGAAGTCGTATTATCACATGGACATAAAGGCGTCCCAAGCCCTCTACTAACCCCAGCTCTCAGATGGGTGGGAAGTGAGATGACTTGGAGAGTGGGTGAAAGATAACTTAGATAGAATCATGTAATCTGGATGTATGTGGTAACCCCATCAAAAATTACATTGAGATACCATCCCATTTCCACTATGGTACCTTAAGTGGATGGGTGAATCCTATAAGAACCTGATACCCATCCTTCACTTGCAGACAAGTGAGGCATCATGAAATGAACTCGGCCCCCACTTTCTTCATCCCCAGACACGAGTACTAACTTTGGTGGTCCTGGTACTTTTTTCCACTTTAGGTTGTACCGTCAAGGGGGATGTAAGAAACTCCACAACACATCCTCCCGCAACATCTCTGGTACTACGGTGTGCACTCTGAAAAGGATAGTGTGCTCCCCACCTACTGAAAATTCATACGGAGCCGGTACTGAGTATAAATTAGCACGTCAGGCCTCGCTGTCAACATTCATCATATTTGCCTCCCTGACTTGCTATAAGAGCGGGGGATTAACAAAAATTGGCTGAAGTTAAGCACTTTCATCATTATCCACAGGGATATATGCATTGCGGCTAACTGTTCTGTCGTCTCAGTCAACCATTGCAAATCGGTCCTCCTGCTGAGCGTGTCTATCTCCACGTTCCCTTCCAAGGATTATAGACTATATAAAAGTCATAGTCCTAGAGGAACTCTAGCCATTTCCACAATATCTGGATTAGGTCCTTATGAGATATGATATACCCGAGACTCTTGTGGTTGGAGTAAACTGTCAACCTTTCACCCATCAAGTAGTGTCACCACATCTTTAGTGAAAATACCACTACTGCTAACTCTAGGTCATGGTTCACGTTTTTAGGATCATTGTTTCACAACTAGCATGATTAGTAGGCAATCACTACTTCCTCCAGCAAGAGGACACAACCCAGTCTTGTCCCTGATACATCACAGTAAAATACAAAACCAACGCCCTCCTCTGGTAGTCTCAAAATGGGGGAACTAGTTAGTATCCGCCTCACCTCCAAGAAACTCTTCTGACATTTCTCTGTCGATGCAAATGGTTGTCCCTTCAGCATCAAATCTGATAAGGGTTCTTCTACATTGGAGAAGTTGGGTATGAACCTCCGATGGTATCCATCCAACCCCAAGAAGCTCCAAACCTCAATCATGATCCTCAGTGGATCTGAAGAAATAGTTGTCTATATATTTGTGGGATCTATGACAACTCCAGCCTCTGAGATGAGGTTTCCTAGAAATTAGACCTCTTGAATCAAGAACTTTATCTTTAGGAGATTACCTTAAATTTGGTGCTCTGAAAGTGTATCTTGGACTATCCGTAGGTGTGTAGTATGCTCCTCCTCTGATGTTGAGTAAGCCAAGATGTAATCAATGAAGACCATGACAAACCAGTCAAGGTAAGAATGGAAGATCCTATTCATGAGGCTCATGAACACTACTGGGGCATTGGTCATTTCTAAAGGAATCAACAAGAACTCATACTGGTCATACAGTCTCCTGAAGGTTGTCTTTGATACAGCCTCATCCTGTACCTGAAGCTGGTGATAGCCTGATCTGAGGTCTATCTTTGAGAACAACTTCTCACCCTTTAGCTGGTCGAAGAGGTCATAAATTCTTGGAAGTTGATACATATTATTCACTTTCACCTGGTTTAGGTGTCGGAAGTCTACACATAATCTCAAACTCCCATCTTCCTTCTGGGAAAAAGCACTGGGGCTTCCTATGGGGAAACACTGGGCCTTACGAACCCCTTCTCCTGCAAGTCCTCTTTATATACCATCATCTCGCAAAGCTCTACTGGAGCTATCCGATACTGTGGTGTGGATATCGGTGTCATCCCGGGGTATAGGTCAATGAAAAATTCTACCTCTGTGAGGAGTTAGTCCAAAAAAATCATATGGAAAAACATCCTTGTACTCATCCACCACTATAAGAAATCTCAGACTCCCCTCATCCACTACACTGAGTGTGAGACTATCAAACTGGTGAGTGATCGGCTGCACCCACTTCCAAGAGAGTATGTCTAATGCTAAAAGGTTTTCCTTATTGTCGGTGAAGGAAAACCTGGTCCCATCTGCGCAGACACACTTCCATGTACACCTAAAAGACCCGATCTGAGAATTTGTTGTGGATAACAATTCCATACCCAAGATGACATCATAAGGCCTTAGTGCTTCTAGTAGGAGATCCCGGCCGAAGCTCTCACATCCTAGAGTAAGCTCACACTTCCGGCATTGGTGTTTAATTGTCTCCCATTGGAGTCCCAAGCTATAATGATTGAGATAATGACTCCACCAGAATCTCCAAGATCTGAATGAGTGCCGTGGAAATGAATGAGTGACCAGAACTTATGTCTATAAGAAAAAAAATAGGGTGGAGAAGACAAAGATCGAACCTCAGATCATCTCTGGAGCACTGTGGTCAAAAGACTCTTCTAGATGGAGCTGAGCTTGCCCATGTCTGCCTGCTCCCTAAGGTCGGGGTGGAACACGTAGGGGTGGTGGTGATAACACCTCAAACCATCACCCACTTCCTACCACTCGACCAGATCCCTTGCCAAATCTACCACCTTGCAGACCTCCTCGCTCGAACCACTGCCTCTTCCTCGAAAGCCCCTCAAATTTCTTCTGATCATTTGTATTGTGGGTCGGGTAGTCACATTACATGTGTCCCTGCCTACCACACATGAAGCACTTCCTAGATCCCTATTTTATTTCCCTAGAATGGGATCCTCAGACTACCAACCCTGATTCTGGAGGTTTTCCTTTGAAAGACATGGCCTTCTTGGGCCCACGTGTCTGCTCTCTGCTACCTGTTGAAGACTCCACTTCTTGGGGTCTGATGGTGTCTCTATCTCTTGGAACCTGCTCCACCATGAAGATCTCCACTATAAGGGATTACTCCCGAACCTCAACCTGGGTAGGGATACAGAGAGTCAAAATTGATGCCCTGATCTCCTACCTGAGTCCCTTCCCAAAGGCTCCAGCCCTTAAGAAAGGGTCTCACACCATGTCTGTGGAGTATCAAGATAGCTCTATGAACCTCACTGAGTAATCGGCTACCATCATAGTGCCCTATTATAGGTTAAGAAACTCTTGAATGCACACAGAGTTCCTGGTAGTAGGAAAATACACGTTCTGGGAAAGTCGTTTGATGTTTTTCCAGGAAAGGGTCGCCTCATCAGGCGTCTAGCTGGTCAAGCTCCACCATCTCCCTGGCGAGCCCTATAGAAGGCTCACCTCCAAGATTTTTATCTGGTAAGGTGATATCCTCACTAAGCAGAATATCGGCGTCACAACCTCTAAACAATCCTCAATGACGTGAGGATCTATCTCTCCCCTAAACATGGGAGGTCTCTGTCTTTGAAACTCATAGAAGTCACTAAATTTACGCACATACTCTACCAGAACTTTCGGTAGTAGATGCTGACTATCAGGTGGTGGTAGCACTAGGGAACCACCCAATGAGGCCATCTCTAGAACTCATCCCTTAACAAACGCCTCATCGTTAGGTGGGCTATCCTCACGTTCTAATATTGGGATCTTGGCTAGTCATCCACATGGAGGAATCCTGAGATATATCAAGAAGTTACATGATTAGAAGGTTATACCTAGTGAGATTAATTTTAATCAAAATAAAGAGACCCTTATGAAATGAGTGTTTTCATGTATTGAAATGAAAATCTGAATTCAAGGTCTTAGTGTATGGATATGTCGGCCACAACACCAACACTGGACTCCCCGAATCTGAATGCCTGACTCGAAACATTTAACCCTACTGCTCTAAAACAAAACGAAGACTCCTGGTATTTGAGGGGGAACTGACCGCCCTCTGATACCACTTTTTCACAGCCCATCCCCTGGGGCCAATGTCATGGGTGCCCCAAGTCCGCCTCTCGAAGTCCAAGGGATGGTGACTAGCACCGAAGGCATCAACCTAAAAGTGGGAGAAATTTTCCATTAAACCTATACACACACACACACACCCATCCATACCCCAATACACTAAAATTAGAAAAAAAAAGTATACTAATAAAACAAAACTGAGTGTAGTTATAAGTGAAAGTAAGTGGGCTAGATAACAATCCCAACAAATAACTGAAAACAGAAATGTACAAAAGAAAAATCTGATGTCCATATGCGGTCAAACCCACCTAATCAGGAGATTAGTGAAGTTACATTGAGACAAATTAGTATGCCCTATCTGCCTAGTCCTATTTGGATCCACCCGGTCCAAGGCCATAAATTCCACTATTGTAGCATCTATCAGTCTGGCCCCCCTAAGCACCTCTGTCGAAACATCGATCATCTACACCAAACACAACACGTGTAGGCGAATCCCGTGTAGGGGTGAGTAAAACAACACTATGTTGGGACCCTGAGACCCCCTTAGGTCTCTCAGTAATCCACAAAAGGAAACACCAAAATGGTAAAATACCCCAGAAGTTATTCCACTAATCATGATTTAAAACATATATCACAAAGTAAAAGACACATCTCACACCAGGTATACTCTAGGGAAGTGATAGTAATATCATCAGTCATGTTATCAAATTCCTCGGCTTCTAGAGAACTCCTCCTATGTCAAGTAAAGTGGGTCTAACAAGTCACACAAATCTGCTTCCCACTAACCAAGGACTGTTGTGGTGCTCATCACTGATGAGTACCATGGGAATGATGGGTCACATAGAGCCGCTCCCCACCGTGGGCGTACCAGGTAACACACAGCTGCTTCCCACCTTGGTTGAATAGAGGTACTGCTCCTGTTAAGTATCATGGGTCTGCCGTGTAACATAGATCTAGTCCCCACCATGGGCCTTCCAGGTCACATAGAGCTGCTTCCCCCTGGGCTGTTGTCGAGAAGTCTTCAAGTCTCACCCAACCAAAGGGTTCTATACGTAGCGCTCTTGAGAGAACCTCTCCTCAATATATTAATCACGTACCTTTATCCATGAAAATCATTAAAAGTGTTCCAAAATATCTGCCTCATCAAGAGGTTCCCAACGCTGTAAACATCTTGTCAATCGGATGCATGATTTGCAAGATACATACGTTTTAGTAAATGGGGTCCAGTTGCAATGGGGTCGGGTCCGACCTGACCTAACCGG
Source organism: Viscum album (assembly GCA_963277665.1). NCBI lineage: Eukaryota > Viridiplantae > Streptophyta > Magnoliopsida > Santalales > Viscaceae > Viscum > Viscum album. The sequence goes on along the minus strand of OY728155.1, from coordinate 945,838,605 downwards.
GCTGGGGGTGGCACATACTACAGTTTAATTAGAAGCACATAACCCCACCTGGACCAGGTTCGTGTCGGTCTGGTCTAGCATGGCCACTGGCCCAGGCCCAATAGGCCTCACTAGGCCCTGCCTAATTTGGCTGGTGGTCCAGCCCACCAAGTTTCCAGACAACCCAGTTTAGTCCGTACCAGCCCCAAATGGTGCAGGTTTAGTCTTCTGGCATGGGTAAGGTCCACTAGGTGCGATTATGGTCCGCTGACATGGGTTTTGTCCGCTGGAACACAGGAACCACCCGACGCACAGGACTACCCGAGCCCGCTGGGGACCAGCTACTCTAGCTGTCTGTGGTGCACATCCCAGCTAGGATGCAGCATCTAGTCGCGTATGGCCCCCTCTACCTCATGGGATGCAACAAGGCCTCCACCTCCATCCGAGGTCAATAGACTAAAACTCCTCCAACTCGTTTGGTGGCCTGGTCGCGGGTCACACATCCACACTGCGCCTTTCCTTACACTGCGTACTCCGCTTCCATGATGTGCCAACGGGTGTGCCGCTCCACCCTACTAGAAGCATGGCCAGCATCCCTACATCCCACTCACTAGCACATGGATGGCGCGTGCTGCCTCCACCACCGGTGGAGTTAGAGATCCTTTGGTGGACCATCATACATGCACCAGTGGTCCGTTCATCACGCTGCCTGCGCCTATGGCCTCCAGAGTTTTCCTTCTTCACTACGAAGGCCTTAAATCACCATTGCTATCATTTTGGGAATTTTGCCACCAAGAACGACCAAGATGTAGTGCTCGGGCCTTGTTCGTGTATTCCATAGTCTTCGGTGTTAGAGGTTTATAATCAAGGGGGAGGCTCATAGATTGTTTTTTGATCAAATAAGAGTAATCTTAATCCCGGATAAAGAAACCCACAATAGGGTTACCCTACTGCATAAACACACAAAGTGTGGGTCAACCTGTTCTTGGGTTGATCTATGTTTGTCGTTTCTAGAAAATAATGGTGAATAAAATCAAAATCATATAAAACCCCTACCTCTTTGACATTTGATATGGAAGCTGTTGTCCTCGGGAGTCAAAGGCGTCGACGTTATCACTTCCGGATCCATTTTTCGAGGAACGTCAAAGACAGCGAAGATCCATCAAAATTTTTTGTTCATTGTTGGAGGGGAGAATCTCCAGAGCTTTGTCACAAAATCATCCATGTTTAATTTCCAAACTCCACACATTGGATTATTAAAAGAAAACAAAATTCACATTGATACTGTGCCCATTAATGATTCTCATTAAATCATCCATATTTAATGATACACATTTAATGAGTCATTAAGTTACCAGCATTATAGTTTCAAATGAGCCATTATTGACCCTCCATTAATGCACCTTGTCGTCGACTTGTCACTCTACCACAGTGTCGGCATCTTCCACTCAACGACGGGAAAGAAATAAAATAATTCTCTTAAATTAGTTTATTATTTTTCTAGAAATATCCAAAAAATAACTTTTCTGCTCAACTGTTGCCTACTGAAGTTAAGTCATTTGTAGGTGAATAATGACACTCCGAGTTCAATACTTCCCCCCAATTTTTTTTCCGAGAATTGGTTCAAAAGATAGAAAACCCCACTCCCATGTATACTAAACGTACCATAAAAAAGATTAAAATTTGGTTCTGGGATCTCCGGGCCTTGGAATCACTTTCCCTTAGAGTGCACGGTCTTAGAATAATTCTTTATAATTAAAAAAATACACTGAATTTATGAGACATTACAATAATCTTATTTTTGTACTTATATATTCTTATCATGATATAAATCATGATGAACTTACAAATGAATAATATAGTGAACAATATTCCTTAGAGTCCTTTATGAAGCAATTTCTATGTTATTTTAGTGGGTTATTTTATCTACTAGTTGATAAGTAACTGATCAGTACCATTGAAAGGATATTTTCCATTCTCCAGTGTTTGAAGCCTGAAAAATTCATTTTTTGTGTCTATCGTTTGGAAGGGGAAGCATATGAATGGTTGATTACTATCAAGAATATGATGAAACATGAAAAAATTGAATCCATGGAGTGGGATTATTTTGAGATATTATTCTTAAATAATTACTTTCCTCAAATCCTTCATATGAAAATTTAAGTAACTGTTTGTGCTAAAGGAGAAGGATGATGAATCCAATGGTACCTATGAGGAATCTTTTAAAAGAGTTTTAAGGTATACATATGGTGATTTCATCCAACCTAAATATATTGTTGATAAAATATTATTTGGGAAAAAATAAAGTATCTTAAGTGATTTATCCATAAGATACATTAGTATATTAGAATAAACTGTTCAATTTGATATTAAGATGGAAATTGGGATTGTATTTTCCCATTAATCTCATAGTTTTGGTAAGAAAGAATTATTTAATTCCAAGTAAACTCTAGAAAACATGGAGAGGATAATTTTATCCTTCCTTTATGATTGATGTGTGGCAGGACACATAATGGAAATTGTATAGGGAATTATTAAATTTTTAATGTGTGTAAAGTAAGGTCATATAGAAATCGAATGTCCATGTGATGGGAATAAGTCATCTAATGATGTGAATAGAGAGAAATCACCACTAAATGAACCAACAACACTAATGAGTTTCAAATTAATGGAGTATATGAATAATCATAACCAATGCTAAAATCTAAAGGTTAATGATGATGATCAACATCACTAACCTTTTAATCGTAGATAAAATTAGAAATATCATGTGACCAATATTTCTAATGATGTGTAAGATAACAACATGGTGAATGGTACACATACCATCCCGTCTAAAAATACCAATGTCTTACTTGACTATGGATCTACCCAGTTATTTATCTTTGAAGACTTTTATAAGGGTATAAAAATGACACCCCAATTATTAGATGTTGAATTATTGATGAACCCCCTAATCCTATAATGATTTCATCTCAAGTCTATGATTCTTCTCTGGTTGATTTTTTTCAGGAATCTACTTCCTAAAAATCTTATTATTATTCTTATCGTTGAATTTGATGTAATCGTAGGCATGGATTGGCTATATCTGAAAAAATAACACATCAATTTTGGATGCAGGGAAGTCACATTTGACATTTTGAACCGACCTTTGATCTTCTATTAGTGTGATGATAAATAAGATCTCTCTATAAAAATAAAATCCATAGTATGGCTCTCGATTCCTACTCAAAAGGGGCATTTATCTCAAATGGTTGTTGAGAAACTCAACAAAGATGGTATTATAATTGATTTGAAGTTTGTTGATTTCATTTTGAAATAGTTACCGAGTCCTAGACCAAATCATGAAGTTGAGTTTTCTATTGAACTTATAATGGTGCTACACCTATTGTTAGACATATATTGTTTAAAAAATACTCAGTGAATATTGTTGATCTTGATGCTAAAAATAACCTCTATTGTTTTAATAATGAAATTATTTTAAGTTTATTTTTTCAGAATTAAATTTCCTATGAAATTTATTTTATTTATGGGTTAAATCTTATTTCTAGATTGTTATGGGTATGCTGTTATGTAATCTAGATACAATTCTCATACCATATGTTTTAATCATGACATATGGATTGTGTAACCTAGGTTTGGAGTAAACGCATGGATCAAATACACTATAATATTGAAAAATGATATAAAAAGAACCATAATTTTGAGAAGAAACCGTTGGTTTGTGAAACTAATGTATTGTTCAACAACCCAACATTTTGAACTTAATTGTACATTGTCAACCATACTTTCGGAGTTAACCCAAATTTTGACTTGGTCAACTATAGAGTTCAATTCAAGATATTTTTCAAGATTTCTACAACATTATAACTAGAATTAAATATATTTATAAATATATTTAAAGTATAATTTAAATTTTTATATTAAATAGAAATTTTTTGTATTCCATGGAAGTTATGATTTTTTTAGAATATTTTAAATTAAAATAATACACAATTTTCCATGTGATATTTTTGGATCTATTTTCCTAAAAGTAAATAAAGTATCTCTTGTTAAACACGAAGAGTCACATAATTCAAAAATTGTAAACTTTAAGAAAGAATAAACTTCTCTTATTTTCTAAAGAGTTATACTTTGGAGATATACATGTTTTGATCTTGTGTAGTTTTATTTTTAATCTATTGATTCTATTCTTGTTATTCTGTTTCTGTGTTTCTTGTATATCATTTGCATTCAAGATATTTTCAAAGAAATAATTTCTGTATTACTCTTATCTATATGAAGAAGATAAATTATCATATAGTTATTTTTGAAACTATTAGCTAAATATGTTTCTCCATCAAATTAATTAATCTTGACTTTATAGACTATCAGTTGCCTGTACATTTTCATAGGGGAGTGTCAGCTTCTCATACTAAGATGTTAATATTTTGGTTACCTATTAAAGAACCAAAATGCACTATAAAAGGCTTTTTGTAAATTTATCAACTACCAACACTCAGTTGTGGAGGTATTACAATAAGTGGATCAGTTCAGTGAAAACCACCAAGATAGTTGAGAGAGCATTAATCGAGTGGATTAAGAGTTCTTTGTTCCATGAACCACTCTAAAAATTTATGTGTTCATCTCATCTATTTATCCACTTCATATCATGATAAAAGAAGATAACTCAACATATTTTTATAATATATGAATATGGAAAAAAATTCAATTTATTAATATTTTTAAACAAATAGAATTCACCTCCTCTATGGTATCTTTACATTATTCTAACCTAACAACTGGTATCAGAAGATGGGTTTTTAAATAACCCTTAATAGATATATAAAGCCTGAGTAAAAGGTCTATATGAGGAAATATGTCAATAAATATACTAAAATATGGTTTTTCCATGATTCATGCTGTAAGAACCCGAGTTTTCAGAACGGGTGAAAATCCCGACACTGTTTGAATTTTTTGACTGGTTTCTGAGGAAACTAGAGAAAATGCAGAGTTTCTGGATATTTCCAGACTACACACCATGTACTTTGAGTACATGTCGTGTATGTGTAAGAGAGTGACCGGTCGTGTACTCGCCGAGTACATGCCGTGCGGGTGACCGTGTAGAATTTTATTACTACACGGCATGTATTTTTGAACATGTCGTGTAACCCCTGACTGGGTGAGACCATACATGGCGTGTAGGGCTTCTGGCCGGGTGGATTCAAGGACACGGGTGTTCCCTTTGGACACACTGTGTAATCTAGCCCTGTATAAGGGAAACACATGGTGTGTGGGTAAGTCGGCGAGGAATGGAAGAGGAACCAAGTACATGCCGTGTACCCCTAGGTACACACCGTGCACCCATGTCGGCAGGTTCAGAAAGTAGGTCGGTGGAATTCATCCATCTTATGAATAGTTAAATGACCTATACACGGCGTGTAGTCCTAAAGTACACACCGTGTACTTTTTTTTGTGCTTAAACGGGAAGTATCCTCGTTTTGAGGCAGAACACACCATCCTCCGCCCAGATATGTGAACCAGGTCAGCCGAACGCCATTTCTCCTCTCGATCGTCCATCCAAGACCTGTCTCGAACTCTGATTAGTGCGTTGGAACCCCCTCGATAAGGCCTCGATTCCTTTTTGGCCGTTTTATCTGATTTGTTTTAGAACGAGTTATAGGGGTTTGAGCGGTTTGGATTCTTTTATAGATTTACCGTGTTTTAGACCGAATTGGAGGCTGTCACCGGAGGAGTAGCCTTGTGCACATATCAGGTAGGTGGTACATACCTCATTTTGTGTTTTCGTGGTTGTTCGGGTGACGAGTCTTTCGACTCATTTTCAGGTATTTTGAGTGGGACCTGTTTTACTTTCTTTTTCATACTGTATTGCTTATGGGACCTCTGGGATGCTTTTGGGTATTCCCAGTTACCATTTTGCATGAGCAGAGCCAGGTGAGGGGCCATTGCTCATCGGGGCATTTTGGCAGGGGAATGCCAAAATGGTTTAAATTGAAATTTTATTGTTATAAACTTTTTGGTTTAATTTGTTAAAGCCTATTAAATTGTTAGAGGCATTTAAGACCTCTGTGCTGGTATGCGACATCACCCGGTATAGTGAAATTCGACTGTTTAGTTGGTTTTTCCTGGTTATGTTTTCTGTTTACATATTTTATATATGAAATTTATGAATTGCATATGTTGGACCCTTTGGGTTGTGTTGGGATTGGCCCGGTTACGCTTGAGTGATGCTGATCACAGGTTGGGGCTTTGCCGGGGTTACTTTGGGTGGTTTTGACCATGGGATTGGGCGTCATGGATGTCGACTTGAGGCAGCACGACTATCAGGTTGGGGATGGCCCAGGATACTAGGATGGCGATGCCATCGGACATGAGAGACATGGTCGCAGGGACACGAGGTGTCAGATGTGTTGGTGGATTAGGACTATTTTGGTGATTACCGCTCACTCAGGACTTGAGTAGTGTGCACACAGAGATACTCTGTTATGAGGTGGTTTTGGCCACTCATGTGGGTAGAGGCCCTCGTAGTTGCGGTTAGGTATTTTGGTTGGGGGTGCTTGCCGTAGAAATCCACGTGGGAGGTGAGGAGGCTTCAGGAAATGGGCGTGCCTTCGGGACGTCGGTACTTGAGACACGAGGTGTCAGGAGGCACATGGTGCCGGGTTACTATTTTGGGTGTGCCTTCGGGATGTCGGTACTTGAGGCACGAGGTGTCAGGAGGAACATGGTGCCGGGTTACTATTTTGGGCGTGCCTTCGGGACGTCGGTACTTGAGACACGATGTGTCAGGGGGTACATGGTGCCAGGTTACATGACAGAGATTCCGGCGTTGGCCGAAGCAGGTGACACTCCATGGTGGCCGTTGAGCACCAGTGGAGTTTGTATTTACTTTAGAATAGTACTTATTACTACTTTCCTGGTAAATTCATGACTTATTAAACACATATATTTGGTACGCACCATTGGGTGGTATCCTACTGAGATTTGTCTCACACCATGCATGGGCCCTTCAGGACGCGTGCAGACTTTATGGATTTACGTGCAGGAAAGAGGCCAACTTCAGGGGCTAGGCCGCGTTTATTGTTGCATTGAGATGGTATGGACCTTGAGTTCATACCTAGCTGGGGTTTACCTTGTTGTGTTTACTTTTCTGTATCAGAATGCTTACTTGTTGTAGCTACTGTTGGTTAGCCATTGGCGCCCTTTTTATATTCAGTTGTGTATGACCTTCTTTGGATGCATGTTTTACTGTTCAGTAGTAGTTACATGTTATCGGCATGTTGTTGTGTTTATTTCCGCTACAGTTGTTTTCTATGTTGCTTTCACTGTTTATTGATATTGGTTATGCCTCCGCTCTGCGGGTCTGGTTCGAGTCTACTGATTCATTTATTTCTGCTGCATAATTTAGTATTATACTTGGACCAGTACCCTTACTATGATCCTCCGAGAGGGTATAGCCTCCCCACTATACCTATTCAGACCCTCGCTTCTAGTCGGTAGCCTTTTGGGTTCAGGGGAGGTGCGCCTAAGGTAGTGAAACCTGACCCGCTCGGTACTGTTCAGGTGGCTGGCCGGGTCCGGGACGTTACAAAGTGGTATCAAAGGATTTCTTGATAGGGATTTAGTAGCAGTTTTTTCCGGATACTAATGAGATTGATACTTCTCTTTTATTTCTACTGGTTTTACTATTTGGGATATGGTAGACTGAAGATAAATTGTTGTCACTGGAACTGGGTTTCTAGCTTGTGATTTGGTGGCAGCAGCCCCAAGTACGAGGGATGGACCTAGTTGCCATGGGTGGGAATTGCTGTTTGCTTTTGCCCAGATTACAGTTTATATGATTTCCACCGCGGTGGCTCACTTGGTGTGTGATGTTCTTGATTATGATATGTGACCCTTGACCCGGTGTGGTAAGGGAGAATTGGACCTTGGCCCAGTATGGAAAGGCTACTTTTCTTGGCTTTGATAGGCACATTTTTAGGGTATTTAAATTTCATAATTGCACGTATGCTTTGTGAAGTGATAATACCATTTGAATAAAACAAATCAATTGACATGCTTTATCTGATTTGAAATGTAAATTGGTGAAATTCCTGATAGAATTTCTAGTTGTGAAAATGTATATGCAATGCTCTATATTTTGTAGAATTGCATGTTGTAGGATATTTGGGTATGACTCTTATGAGAGCAGGCATGTACTATGAATGAGGCAGTGTAACTGTCAGTTTTGGGCGACTCAGTTGTCGGTTTGAGGTAACATGAGTTGTCGGGACGGGCATGGCCCGAGGTACTTTTGATACTTGGATCTGTTGAGTGGGTAAGGAGGCCATGAGGCCGGGATGTCGTGGGGCATGGGTTGCGGTGAGGGGGAGTAAGGGTAGTTGTTATGCACTACCTTTTACTTCTTTTTTATCTGTGTAGAATATATTGTTATATATATGTATGGGCTGTCTGACCATTTATGGTATTCACCCTGTTACTCCTTCACGACTTGATGGAGCGTCAGGCAGGAGACGATACAGTGCCGGGTCAGGATTCAGTACAGGCAGAGCACCAGCCGTAGGTGCAGGCTCAGGGACAGGATCAAGCTCAGGGTCCAGAGCAGGCAGGACAGCAGCCGGGTTTGGCATCGTTCAGTTCGTGGCTCGACGAGTAGCTCCGAGCGAGCCTGGTACACATATTGCAGGGGATTGACAGAGGCACGCAGAGTACAGAGCCTTCTATGGCGTATCTGACGCTGGAGTTCCAGTCGTAGCACCCACCATTTTTTCAAGGCGAGGGTGGTTTGCAGGCGGCCGAGAACTGGATAGAGAGTATGAAAATGATTTTCGAGCAGCTCAAGACACCTCCAGGTCAGAGGGTCAAGATGGCGATGTACATGCTGAGAGGACTGGCGAAGTGTTAATGAGATGCACAGGTACAAGCTCGTAGGCATGAGGGACTAGCAGGGAAGGACTTCGAGGATAGGTTATTCGAGCACTTCTACCCGGAGACACTGAGGTTAGAGAGAGCTCGGGAGTTCTTGAGTCTTCCGCAGGGGGACATGTCCGTCATGGACTACACAGCTACTTTCACAGAGTTTCCTCGCTTTGCACCTGGTATGGTGAGTGATGATGCAGCTAGGGTGAGGCGCTTCGAGGATGGATTACGACACGCCATTCGGTTCCAGGTGACCATTTTCAGGATGGGTTCTTTCTCCAAAGTGGTGAATCAGGCACTCATAGCCGAGGGAAACGAGAGAGAAAAATATCTCTTGGGCAGGACGACAGTTTCAAGTGACGGTTCGGAAAGCAGGAAGCGAGGACGTGACGAGTTTCAGCAGGGCAGTCAGGCCAGGGATTCATCTAGACCACCTCTTGGGAGTTCTTCATTTATTTGCTTCCAATGTGGACAACCGAGACATGTTCGGGCGTAGTGTGATAGGCCTTTGAAGGAGTGTTGGGCATGTGGACAGGACGCGAATCTAGAGAGGTTTTGCAGGCAGCCTTCTCAGATAGCTGACAGGCAGGGACCAGGACAGATTGCAGCGTCTGGAGTTGGTTCAGGTTTGGTACCCAGAGAGGGTAGTCGAGTTTCAGTTGTGCGCGGAGGTCGTGATAGAGATGTTGGGACCTAGCTGAGGGGTCAGTGGCCGGAGACTAGAGCAGCATCGCAGGGAGGTCAGGCGTCAGGTAGCCATGTTTCAGGCCAGGTGCACGCCATAGAGCTGCCATAGGATGAGCAGGCCGATGAGCCGATGACAGTTAGAGGTACACTACGGTGTGACCATGATCTCCATGTTTCTTTTTTGTCATGACCTATTGAGGTATGTCAATTTTGAGTGCACGAGGTGCACAGGATCTTTGTGGACAGACTAGATGCTAGTGAGTGGGTTGGCACCATCACGGGTGTGTGATATATATATATGTATGTATGAGATGTGTGGAATCGTGGATGCAGGTTACTTGAGGTGATGTGGGCATCGGGGCATCGTGGATGCGGGTTAGTTGAGGTGCCGTGGGCATCGGGGGACCAAGTATGTGTGTTACTTGAGGTGGTCATCACCGGGACCTCATGGAGGTGGACACCAATGCGGTGCGGGTTACGTTGAGTGTCAGAAGTGACATCAGAGCACCAATGGGTTGTTGGGGTGATGATGCGTCACGAGAGGACTATGCGTCCAGAAACAGGTTAGTGAACCTTGTTTGCTTTAAGTTTTGTTCGGTTGAGACTGGGTAAGGCGATTCCTAAGGTGGGGAGTCCCCTTGAGGAATTTAGCTAGAACCTTTGAGGCTGGGGAAGTCGGGGTTGTTTTGAACAGAGTGGTATGTTTGGTGCCATCTCCTGGTTTCTGTTGATAGCTCAGGGATGATCTATGTTAAGGTGGGGAGTTTGTAAGAACCCGAGTTTTCAGAACAGGTCAAAATTCCAACCCTGTTTGAATTTTTTGACTTGTTTCTGAGGAAACTGGATAAAATGCAGAGTTTCTTGAAATTTCTAGACTACACGCCGTGTACTTTGAGTACACGTCGTGCATATGTAGGCGAGTGACCGGCCATGTACTCTCCGAGTACATGCGGTGCGGGTGACCGTGTAGAATTTTATTACTACATGGCGTGTAGTTTTGAACAAGCTGTGTAACCCCTGACCGTGTTTGGCCATACATGGCGTGTAGGCCTGCTGGCTGGGTGGATTCAGGGACACACCGTGTTCCCTTTTCACACGCCGTGTAATCTAGCCGTGTATAAGGGAAACACATGGCATGTGGGTAAGTTGGCGAGGAAAATAAGAGGAACCAAGTACACACCATTTAACCCTAGGTACACGCCGTGTACTCAAGTCGGCAGGTTCAGAAAGTAGGTCGGTGAAATTAATCCATCTTATGAACTGTTAAATGACCTATACACAGCATGTAGTCCTAAAGTACATGCCGTGTACTTTCTTTTTTGTGCTAAAATTGGAAGTAACCTTGTTTTGAGGCAGAACACACCATCCTCCACCCGGATACATGAACCAGGCCGGCCGAACCCCATTTCTCCTCCCGATCGTCCGTCCGAGACCCATTTCTAACTCTGATTATTGCGTTGGAACCCCCTTGGTAAGGCCTCGATTCCTCTTTGGTTGTTTTGTATTATTTTTGTTTTAGAACGAGTTATAGGGGTTTGAGAGGTTTGGATTATTTTGTAGATTTACCACGTTTTAGACTGAATTGGCGGCTGCCACAGGAGGAGTAGCGTTGTGCGAGTATCAGGTAGGTGTTGCATACCTCATTTTGTGTTTTCATGGTTTTTCGGGTGACGCGGCTTTCGGAGCATTTTCAGGTATTTTGAGCGGGACCCTTTTTATCTGCTTTTTCATACTGTATTTCTTATGGGACCTCTGGGATGCTTTTGGGTATGCCCGGTTACCAGTTTGCGTGAGAAGGGCTGTGTGAGGGGTTGTTGCTCGTCGGGGAATTTTGGCCGGGGAATGCCAAAATGGTTTAAATTGAAATTTTATTGTTATAAACTGTTTAGTTTAATTTTTTAAAGCCTGTTAAATTGTTAGAGGCATTTAAGACCTCTGTGTTGGTATGGGACAACACCCAGTATAGTGCAATTCGACTGTTTAGTTGGTTTTGCCTGGTTATGTTTTCTATTTACATATGTTATATATGCAATTGCTGAATTTCATCTGCTCAACCCTTTGGGTTGTGTTGCACTTGGCCCGGTTACGCTTGAGTGATACTGATCACAGGTTGGGGATTTTCCCGGGTTACTTTGGGTGGTTTTGACCGTGGGATTGGACATCGACTTGAGGTAGCACGACTGTCAGGTTGGGCATGGCCCAGGATACTAGGATGGAGATGCCATTGGACTTGACCGACATGGTCGTAGGGACACAAGGTGTCAGATGTGTTGGTGTCTTAGGACTATTTTGGTGATTACCGCTCACCCGGGACTTGAGTAGTGTGCACACAGAGATACTCCGTGATGAGGCGGTTTTTACAACTCGTGTGGGTAGAGTCCCCCGTAGTTGCGGTTAGGTATTTTGGTTGGGGGTGCTAGTCATAGAAATCCATGGGGAAGGTGAGGATCCTTTCGGAAATGGGAGTGTCTTCGGGACATCAGTACTTGAGACACGAGGTTTCAGGATGCACATGGTGTTGGGTTACTATTTTGGGTGTGCCTTCGAGAAGTCGGTACTTGAGGCACGAGGTGTCAGGAGGCACATGGTGCCGGGTTACTATTTTGTTCATGCCTTCGGGACGTCGGTACTTGAGACACGAGGTGTCAGGTGGCACATGGTGCTGGGTTACACGATAGAGATTCCAGCATTGGCCGAAGCAGGTGACACTCCATGGTGGTCGTTGAGCACCAGTGGAGTTTGTATTTACTTTTTCATGGTACTGATTACTGCTTTCCTAGTAAATACATGACTACTTAAACACATATATTTGGTACGCACCGTTGGGTGGTATCCTACTGAGATTTGTCTCACACCCTACACGGGCCCTTCGGGACGCGTGCAGACTTTATTTATTTACATGCATGAAAGAGGCCAGCTTCAGGGGCTTGGCTGCATTAGTTGTTGCATGGAGATGGTACGGACCTTGAGGTCATACCTAGATGGGGTTTAACCTGTTGTGTTTACTTTTCTGTATCAGCCTGCTTACTTGTTGTAGCTACTATTGGTTTCCCATTGGCGCCCTTTTTATTTTTAGTTGTGTATGGCCTACTTTGGATGCATGTTTTACTATTCAGTAGTAGTTACATGTTGTCTTCATGATATTGTGTTTATTTATGATACAGTTGTTTTCTATGTTTCTTCCACTGTTTATTGATATTGGATATGTTTCTGCTTTACGGGTCTGGTTCGAGTCTACTAAGTCATTTATTTTCGCTGCATATGTTAATATTATACTCAGACAAGTAACCTTACTATGATCCTTCAAGAGGTTATATCATCCCCAATATACTTATTCAGACCCTCGCTGCTAGTTGGAAGCCTTTGGCGTTCAGGGAAGGTGAGCCTAAGGTAGTGACACCCGACCCGCTCGACACTGTTCGGGTGGCTGGCTGGGTTCGGGACGTTACACATTCTCCTTATTTTAATGAATTTAATTATGGATGAAATAAATATTTTATTATTATCTATTTGTAGTATTGGATTAAAATTTTACATCAAGATCTAAAAATCATATGAAATCCCTAAAGAACTAGAAAAATGGGATGGTTCTAAAGAATCATTGTATGATGTCAATTTAAGAGCCGTGAATTCTATTATATGTGTACTTAGTCTAAATGAATTTAATCATGTATCTTGATTTATTACTACCTATGAGATATGGGAAACTATCATGGTTTTTATAAAGTAATTGAAAATTTCAGGAAATTACGATAAAGAACTACCAATATGAAATTTAACACTTTAAAAATGTATGAAGGTTAAGGAATCACTCAGTTTAATGGAATATTGAGTGAAATAGTGAATGGTGTTACTGCCTAGGGAGATCTAATTAAACATGTAGATCATGATTTAAAATTTCAAGGTGTCTTAACCTCTTAAAATAATGGGATATCTACTATAATTAGACAATCTAATCTGGTCTCACAATTGACAATGAAATAATTTATTACAAAACTATTGATTTAGAAGTAGAAATGAAAAATTAAACATAATATCACATAATGGTAAAAATGGAGAATATAGATCACAAATTTTCTCTAAAAAATATGAAATTAAATCAAAATGGGATGTTGTACTCTCAAATAATTTAGAATGTTTTGATTATGGAATGGTATTGGATCATATATATAGAAGATTCAATAAATTGTATAATAAGATTAAAGGATTCAAAAAGTCCTTCAATAGTATGAAGAAATATGGATGATGAATTAAATAATTATGATTCAATGAATATAAGAAAATAAGAAATATCATACCAAATTTCTTACAATAAAAATAAGATAAAATAAAAATAGAAATGAAATAAACGAAGTATCTAATGAGAACTGATTATGGGAACAAAGATAAAAAATATAAGAAGGATACATGGAATGTCTCTTAGTAAAGTAACATTACTTCAAAACATGATCTAGAAAATATCTAACCAATCTAAAAGAAAATATTTTATTTATGGTTTAGAAAGAATATGAGTCACAATATTTCTATTCTTCTCCATCTGATTCTAAAAGTTTTTGTAATATTAAATTATTTGTTTAGTGTTCAATGGTTGATGGAATTATGAATCTCTAACAAAAAATCATAAATAACTTAAAAAATTATTAATTATATTATAAAAGAAAAATATTCCATGATAAAATAACACTTGGAATTAAAAGAAAAATGAATTAAATCTACATCAAATTGCATTATTCTTGAAAATAGAATTAACGAGTTTCATGATGTAGTGGAGTTATTCAAAAATGCTTCTAGCATATAGACTAAGTGACAAGAACCTGTAAATAATATTCGTGTAATCAAATTTCATAAAAAGAGAAATATGGAATTAGAAGTGATATAGGAAAATTGAAATTATATATAAATTATTTAATACCTAGTTCTAAAAATAATAATATTTCAAGTGTTGCCTATTTTTATTGTGTAATTAAGGGTAATTATTCTAATTACCGTTTCTTGAGAAATTCCCAAATCAGTGAAATAAGAAATTATTTTTTCTAGAATTATTTCTAAACACTATCCTATAAATGTTTGAAAAAAATTAGGAAAATTTGGTTTCACAAATTTGGTCTTACTGACACAACAATAACCAAGAAAATTATGGTACCAAAAAAATATTTTGTATAAATGATTTATAGGAAGAAGTTACCATGATTTTTTCAATAAAGTATATGGATAATGGATTCTCAAGACATATGAGTACATGCTAATCTAATTTACATACATTAGAAAAATTTGACGGAGGTCCGGTTACCTTCACTGATAATTCAAAAGGAAAAATAGTCAAATTTGGATCATTTGGAAATCCAAAATCAATTTTGATCAACACAATATTATATGTTCAAGGGTTAAATAACAATCTAAAAACTATCTCTCAACTCTATAAAGATGGTTTTTTATATTGATTTCTCTAATAATTCCTCCAATATTTTTAAAGGTAAACTTCTTAATTTTAGAGAACCCAGAACTAAAAATATTTATACATTGGAAATTGATTACTTATTTGAACAAACTTTTTATTGTTTAACTACTGAGAAAAATGACTATGGAATTTTTCATTGGATACATAGATTCTATAATGTATTTACTCTACATAAATTATCTAAGAAACATTTCTTTCTTATTTTCCTTAACTCAAATTTGAAAATTTTATAATATTTGAGGCATTTCAAATAGGTAAGAAACACAAGTCATCTATCGAATCTATTAGAATAGTTGATACATCCAAACCACTAGAACTTATTTAAATAGATTTTTGGACCATAAAGATTATATATATCAGCTAGAATATTTTATGTTTTTCTTTTTGATCATGTTTTTTCTATATTTACTTGATTTTATTTTCTATAACATAAAAGTGATGTTTTCTCTATTTTTGTATGATTTTGTAAAATTTCTCAAAATGAAAAAGATTTAAAATAATTTAATTGAGAATTGATAGTAGTGGAGAATTTTATAATCAATAATATGATTATTTTTCTCTGAATTTGGTATTAAACATGCCTTATCTGCTTTAATAACACCTCAAAAAATGGAATTGTATATATAAGTAATATGAATATTCCAGAAATGGAAAAAACTATGTCAAATGAATATAGAATTCCTATATATTTCTGGGAATAAGATATCAACACAAATTCTCAAAACATGAATATAGTTTTGATAACAACCTTTTTTAAAAATACAACTTATAAATTATGAGATAACATGATACCTAAGGTCATATACTTTAAAGAGTTTGGATGTAAGGTGTATATCTTTAATACAAAGAAAATTTTTGAAAAATTTGATCCAAAGGTGGATATAGGAAAATTTCATGGATATTTTTTTACTTATAATGATTATAGAGTCTACAATATAAAGTCAATTATGGTTGAAGAATCAATCGCTTTGATGATTGATGAAAGTGATGATTTTGAAGATAGAAAAACAAAACATATGAAGCTGCAAATTCTTTAGAAAATGTGAAACTTAAATCTTTTAAAGATGGTTTTGAAAATAAATAAGAATATGATAAAATATACTCAAATCTAGAAGAACATAAAATTTTGTGTACCCAAAAGTGTCTTTCCATGACATCTTATAACCTTAAAGGACCATACATTTAAAACCATAACAGAAAATATCGATACAACATTTTGGAAAACAAGGAATATAGAAAATATAGCTAAATTCCTTTCCTTTATATATCAATTAGAACATAAAACTATAGAAGAAGAATTAGAAGATGAAAGTTGGATAATAGTTAAGTAATAAGAACATAAGATGTTTAGAAGAAATAAAGATTGGGAATCTGTTTATTGGATATATAATCATCTAGTAATAGAATTCAAAAGGGGTTTTAGAAGTAAGAAAGATGAATAAGGAATAACTGTAAAAAAATATAAGTATATTAGCAACTAAAGGATATAAAAACTAATAAGGAATAGACTATGATGAAAACTTTGAACATCTTTCTAGATTAGAAGATATTAGAATATTTGAACATTATGAATTATATATGAATTTTAAATTACATAATATCGATGAAAAATAAGATTTTCTAAATGTATATTTAATGGAAGAAGATTATATTAATCAACCACCAGGTTTTGAAAATCCCAATCTACCAAATTCAGTTCTTAATCTTAGTAAAGCTCTTTATGTACTTAAACAACCACCAAGAGCATGGTATGAATGATTAAGTAATTTTCAACATGAAATTGGATTTTTTTAGGATAGTAAGATCCTAATATGAATAAGAAAAATATTTGTTATGATATTTTATTAGAATTTATTTATTTAGATATTGTTTTTTAGATCATCTAATAACATGTTTTTTAATTATTTTTTAAAACATATGAAAAAATAATATGAAATTTTTATTATGGTAGAATTAAATTTAATTCATGGTTTTAAAATCTAAGAAAATTTGTTGGAAATGTTTTAAATAAATATAAATATATTATTGATTTATTAAAAATATTTGGACTAGAAAACAATAAAACTTATACAACTCGAATGAATAACAATATAAAACTATTTTTTGGATGAAAATGGAAAAATAGTTAACAATATGTTATATAGAGGTATGATTAAAAGTTAACAATACCTTAATGCTAGTAGACCATACATAAGGTTTTTTTACTATCTTTGTACTATATTTCAATTAAATCCCAAAGAATCCCATAATAATGAAGTTAAAATATTTTTTAGATATTTAAAAAGAGACCATTTTTAATCTTTACTTTATCAGAAAGATTATGATTTGGATTTAATCTCATTTTCAGATTTTATTTTAGAGGACTTAGGTTTCATAGAAATTATACATCAAGAACCTATCATATTTCTAGGGAATTCCCTAGTTTCATGGTCAAGTAAGAAACAACATTTAGTTTCTTTATTAGCAGCTGAAGTAGAATGTATTTCTAATAGATTTTGTTATGAACAAGTGTTATAGATGAAACAAAAACTACTAGACTTAAAACACAATTTAAAAAATATTAATTTTTCATGAGGCAATACAAGTGCAACTAAAATATCAAAAAATCCTATAAGTCACTAAAGAACTTAGGATATTGATAGGTCACATCATTTTCAATAGGGTCATGTTATAAAAATGGAATATATTTGGAAATTATTAACAGTGAGTATTAACTTGATGATATTTTATCTAAAACACTTCTCACTCATAGTTTTGAATTCATTAACGATGATCCAGGTATATTTAATTTTAATTAAAATAATATTGATTAATTTTTTATTTAATTTAGTTTCAGAATTTATATATAGATATTTTTTTATTTAATTGTAATTTAATAAATTATGGTTTTATTAATCTTTTTGAAAATGTGTATTTTCAAAATAGAAAATTTATAATGGTTACTCTGATTATTTTGGTTCAAGAAACTAAATCGACATCAACAAAAACTGTCAGAACCTCTCTCTCTCTCTATCTCACTCTCTCTTATCCTCTATCAAAACCCCTCTTTCCTAGTGCTTTGTTTCTATTCCAACCCATATAATTAGAAACTAAAATCCTATAATTTTCATTAATGAGAAATAAAAATAGGATATATGAAGGGAGACCATATAGATCTAAGCACCAACTCCCTTTAAGAACCGATAGATGTGTTCTTCAAGGGAAGTTTGTCCACTTTGACTAGCTGTTTAAGATGACCTTATATTAAAATAAGAATTAGCTATTCAAAGTTTGGAATTTTCATTAAAGAGTTTATTTTCAATAATGAAGGATAATAGTATTATAAACATAAAAAATTTAGTTTTTGAGACACATGGGACATTGTATCCTCAACGGTAAACCACATAGAGTTTACAGTCTCTTTAGTAGAAATAGACAATATTTTTTAGTTTTCCCATAATGGGGATTTACACTTTAATCCACGGTTTATTAGAGATGAGAAGAATAAATTTAAGGATGTTATATCTTTAATTTTTGGATCCACCCTTATACGAATCATATTTGTTAAAGACCATGAAGCTGAAAAAATGTATTGGTAAAATTTATTCAATATGTAATAGTATCAAGAACTATTGAGTTAGATAAAATTATTTTTACAGGTATGTATATCATTTTTTTGAGTTTATGTGACATTAAATTTAATTCATGTAGATATATTCTGATGTATGTGAATCATTAATTTCAAAAAGATGCTAGAATGTCTTTTTCATCCTTATTGATGGCTTGTTTCTCGAATTTTGTATAAGAAGAACTAGATTCATGATATTTAGATTACCATTAGATGTCATCAAATATATTTAAATGCAAATAATTTTTGCTTTATTTTGCACCACCAAAAAAAGGAAAGATTATTTTTATTAGTACTGATTATCAGCTAGTATATAGTGAAAATGCTTAGGATGAGGAAGGTACTAAGAAGTTAGCTGGGTTAATATGGCTTCATGGTGAAGAAGTTGGTGAATCAAGAACATTATATGTAATTGATGTTTCATGTAGGTGAATCAGGCTTGATATTAGTGACCTACCAATTGTAGGTGATGACCATCATTCTTTTAAATAATCCTCAGAAGAAGAAATAAGTGATCCACTTATAAAAAGAACTATAAAAAGTGGAATCCTATATTTTAGGTATAAGAAGTGTAACTTATATAAATTGAAAAAATATTTTTTATAGGAGTAAAAAATAGTTTTTTAGATAGAAAAACTGATAATAGAGATGAGAATGAGGACCATACTAAAGATGAAGTTCAAATAATTATCAAGATTGTGAGAAATTGAAAATATCACTCGTTGAGTCTTCTAAAATTATAGAAAATCATATAACCCATGCTGCGTCAGATTCTTTGGAGAAGGTTGCTAGAAAATATTGGGAGAAAATAGATGTTTTTGGATCATTTTCATCATCATGAAATGAGAAAAAATGATGTCCAGTCCCTAACAGAAGTTGATGTTGGATAATCATCTCAAATTTAAGAAGAAGAATATTCTAATTCTCTAAATACTCAAATTTATGCTTTGGGTTAAATATATAAAAAAATGAAAGAATTGAATTAATCATTTCATAGTGAACTTTATATTTCTAAAAAATATTTGGAATATTTGAAAATTTCAAACATTCTATGAATATAGTCAGAATAAGTTGAAGCTAAGTCATACACCTTTTAACAAAATTCAATTTCAAGGATAAAATATGAATCATTTTAGAAGGAAATGTTTGACAAGCTTAGGAATATTAAGGTAGAATAAATTTTGAAAATATATTTTGGGTGATTTTAAGAGATACCTAGGAGGCCAATTTTAATTTAAAATAAGTGAACGAAATAAATTAATGGATTTTAATAATATTAATCATACTTCCCTATATTTAATAAGAAGGTTTGAATTTATTACAACAATTATATCTATAATAAATAATTTAATTCAGAGTCTTTATTGTGATAGTGTTCCACTTAACATTTTTTGGACAATCTGAGTAATATTATTGATAGTTTAACATATGATAAACATTTTATTAAAATCCTTCATATTTATTTAAGTAAAACTCTAATTTAGTTTTTATATCTGTAGAGACTGCCTGTGAGTTTTTAAAGGTAAATTTGATTGAAAATTAGAAAATGGGATTGGACTCAAAACTTTTCATGAAACAATGGGCTAAGATATTTATTCAAAATTTTAAAAGTATAATAGTAGGGCTCAAAGAGGTTCATTATGCTATTCAATATTCATACTCATTTGAAACCTCATATGAACGAAATCCTTCACCCCTTCCAATCAAGTTTCTTAATCTTTTTCAAAAAATATTTCCTATAATCACAAATAATGTTTTTAATGAATTTTTTTTATTTATTATAATTGATTTTATTTAATTATTGTTGTCTTTACATACCAATGGAATAAGAAAAATTCATTTCTGTCTTATTTTAACAAAACATTTACTGCCAATTTTGTGGTACATTAATTGTGTTTTAAATAATTTTTTTATTTCTTTTTTATATCGCAAAATAGGGAGAAAATGGGGGAAACACAACATTCTTTTGATATTATTATATTAAATTTGAGAATAATATTTACAATAAATTTATATAGTTTGATCAATGCAGACTTGTTATAATATTATTTTTTATTCACAATTTATAAAACTATAAATGGGAGATATAATTTATGTTATATCCCTTTAAGAATCTATCTTATATTGTGTTTATATTTATTATATTTTCTTTTATTGTTTTATATATGTGTTTTGTGATTATAAAAAGGGGGAAACTGGTGAGAATGTATTGTCTCAATAATACTATATGAATCTTATTGATTTGGATTCCCACAATTATCATTGTTTGTTTTATTGATGAAATTACGTTAATCATTTTTAGGATAATATTTACTGATAAATTCATCTTAATTACAAGGTATAGTTGTTGTCTAATGTGTTCTGGATATGTTTTTATATAACCTGGGAACACTACTCATACCTAATGTTTTCAAGAAGAATGTATGGTTTGTGTATCCTATATATGAAGTAAACATATGGATCAGATACCCTATTCTCTTGAAAACGTAAGGATTCAGAACCATAATTTTGAGAAGCAACCCTATGTTTGGTAACTAACATATGGTTCAATATCCAATTTCTTTGATGTTAACCATACATTGTCAACTGTACTTTCCGAATTAACCCTATGTTTGAATTGGTCAATTATGAAATTAAAATTCATGATATTTTTTTTTGATATTTTCAATGGTCTCCCTAAAATTGGGTATATTTATCAATCTAACTGAAGAAGGATTAAAATGATCTTTTTCAACAGATTAAATCATTTTTATTTCTAAGGGAAGTTATGATTTTATTTGAATATTTTTAATTTTTATAAGTAAAAAAAATTTAGGGGATATTTTTTGATGTTTTTGACTAAAATAAAATCAATTTCACCTTTAAAATACCAAGAGTTACATCATTTAAAAATATAAAACTTTTAAAAAATAACAAACGTCTCTACTATTCTGAAGCGATACACATTAGAGACATACATGTTATGATCTGGTGTTGTTTGAATATTAATTTATTTCTCAATCCAATAAATTAATCTTGATTTCCTAGAGTATCATCTTCTTGATCTCTATCATGGTGGTGTATAAAATTATCATACTAATATGTGGATATTCACTTTTCCTATAAAATAAAAAGAAGGATTTCTAAAAGAATTGTTGTAAAGGTGTCAACAACCTACACTTAGTTTCAGAGATCTTATTATAAGAGGACCTATTTTTTGAAAATCACCTAGCTCAATGATTGAGTATTGGTGGTGTGGACTAGGGGTCCTTTCTGTCCTGAACCACTATAAAAATTATTGTGTTAATCTTCTCAGTTTTTACAATGAATAAATTTTTTACATAAGATAATGATTTATATCTTCATATTATAATAAGAGGGAAAAAATTTCAATCTTTCAAGATTTATAAAATAACAAAATTCAACCTCTTTTGTGTCCCATAATATTATTCTAACTTAAAAACTATTTGAATGACTCCATATAGAAAGAACCAAATTGAGTTACAGGAATTGCAGATGCAATTCTAGGAGATTCTTGATGAAGGTTTTATTTCTACATTGTGATTCAACTTATGGTATACCATTTATTTTTGTTAAGAAGAAATATTTATTGATTAAAATATGCCTTGATTATCAAAAAATTACAAATATCACAATGAATAATAAGTATCACCTTATTGTTGACTTTTTTGATCAACTACACTAAGCTCAATATTTTTCTAAAATTGATTTTAATTTTGGATTTCATCAATTTAAAGTCAATAATGTTGATTTACCCAAGAGAACATTCTATTCAAGGTATGACCATTATGAATATTTATGGATGCCCTTTTGTTTTAGTAATTCCCCCTCTATCTTCATAAATTTAGTGAATAAAGACTCTATAGATAACCTTGATCAGTTTGTTAAAGTATTTTTATACAATATTTTTATATATTCAAGGTGAAATTAATATCATAAATATTGCTTTAGGACTGTATTGAAGAAAAAAATGGATGAAAAGTTTTATTAAAATTTAAAATAATGTTAATTTTGGTGATAAAAAGTGTGTTTTGGGTAATATCATCTCAAGAGAGGGTATATTTTTGGACCCATTAAAGTCAAAAGTTATTGAACACTAGCCCAAAATGACCACTTTGAATAAGATATGGAGTTTTCTTCATTTAGTTCGATATTATTAGTGTTTTATGGAGAATTTATCATGGACTTATAATCCACTCACTGTGTTATCATGGAAGGGATCAATGTTTCTTTGGACTGCTGATTGTGAAGAGAATTTCTAGGAACTAAAGGTAATAATGTTCATCACACCTATACGTACATTACCCTATAGTGGATAATGGCTTGTAATCTATAGTGATGAATCAAATACAAGACTAGGATGTGTTCTCATGAAAATTGACATGGTGAGGGATTATGATTAAAAAAAATTAATGTTCATGGGAAATATTACCCAACTTAAGATTTGGAATTAGATGTGGTAATTTTAGCATTAAAGATGTAGAGGAATTGTCTTTATGAATAATAGTGTGCCATATATACCGATAATAAAATTTTAGACTTTATATTTACTCAAAAAGAGATTATTGTGCACCATAGATTATGGTTAGAGTTTATTAAATAGTAGGATTTCCCAATACATGACCACCCAAGGAAAGAAAACATGTTGGTAGAATCTCTGAGTTGAAAGGATCCTAATTTTTTACCTATGGTGAGGAACACAAAAGATCTAATACTTATGGATTTTTAAAGTATAAAATAGAAAATTTTAAAGGTATGGGAGGAATATTATCTTTCTAAAAGTATTTTATAACAATCTTTCCATGTGAGGATTAAGGAGTTATAGAAGGAATACAAGAAACAATAGAAAAAGGTCAGAACTTGTTTTGAGTTTTACCTTGATTATTGTGGAATGATAAGGGTTAGAAACCATGTATGTGTTATATCTATAAACAATTTTAATAATGATATATTCGATCAGGCTCAGAGTTCATCATTCTTTATTCATCCTAGAAGTATTGAGATGTATAGAGATTTAAAAGAGAATTTATGGAAGGATGACATAAAGGGATATATTACAAAGTTTATTTCTCAGTGCTTGGTACATCAACTTGTTATTGCTAAGATATTGAATTATAAAGGTATTATATAATCATTACCAATACAATAATGAAAATAGTAAAATATCACCACACATTTTTTCATAGAACACCAAAAAATGTATAAGGTATATAGTTATTTTTTATTGTAGTTGGTTAAATTACTAATTTGAGATACTTAATTGGAATCAAAGAAGACTTTTATATTGTTCCTCATGACTGAATTTATCTTAAGTGTTCAATTGTCATGGAGTTCCACATTTTATTATGTCTAGTCAGGATCTAAGGTACACCTTGATGTTTTAGTGATATATACTACATGCTCTTGATATGAAGGTGAGTTTTGATACTGCTTATCATCCTCAGATGGATGGTCAGTCTGAGAGAACCATTTAAACCAAGTTGATATGTTTTTATCCTTTTTGATTGATTTCAATGGTTTTTGGGATCAACATCTTACACTTGTACAAACATCTTATAACAATTGATTTTACTTGAGAATTCTGATGGATACTTATGAAACCATATTTTGAAAGAATTATTGAAATCCAACATACTAGTATGGAGTTTCAGAAAGTAAATCATTGGGACTTGATCAAGTTAAGAAAATTATAGTGAAAACAGTTTTTTTTAATAGAACATCAAGATAAATATGAGTTCATATAAAATTTGTGATGATAATCATAGACAAGATCTAGAGTTTGAAGTTGGTGACAATGTGTTTTTATAAATTTCTCATTATAAAAAGGACATGAGATTTATAAAGAAGGGAAACTTAATCCATATGTTTATTGGAACCTTATAGATTCTTTATTTATTATGGAAAATGTCTTATCCCTTGGTGTTTCAACCAAACCTCTCTCAAGTTCATGATGTGCATCATATATCTCTCCTGAGGAAGTACATACCTGTTCTTTCACATGTAATCAACATAGAGGTCGTACCAATGGAGAGTGATATTTTTATGATGAAAAAGTGATATAAATTTTGGAATATAGATATAATGTTCTACTTAGAATGACCACTCACCAGGTTAAACTTCTATTGATGAATAATAATTTCAAAGAATCCACTTTTGAAGACGAGGATGTTATGGAACAAAAATTTCCTCTTTTGTTTATATCAGAGTGATATATGTTTGAGGGAAAAATTAATTTTTTGGTGGGTAGAATGTAACACCCAAAGCTTTTATGATATATTTATTTACAAATAAATTTAATTTCCTTGATAGCTTATGATTCAAGAAACATCGAGTTTAAATGAACCATGATATACTATTAAAATACAATTAAAATACAATTAAAATACTATTATTTAATCTAATTATTATCACCTAATTATTATATTAGAGGATATAAATAATACTAAATTAATTATTAAAATGTTTTGTTTACATATATTCAATTTTTTTTCCTAAAAAATCGTATTATATATTCAAAATTTCAAATAATCATTTAATGATATTTCTAGCAATGAGGTAGGAATAAATATAGTGTTTTCTTAAAAACGTAATTCTTCTAAAAAAAATTTCCTTGAATTTTGATCAATTATTTTGAAATGATTTCTTCCACATATAGAAGTTGAAATGTAAAAAATGGATTATATATTCTGAATTAGGAGCTTTAGATTTTATAAATAGTACCCTTTTAATTTTTAGGCATTATGAATTATAATCATGGTAAAATTTATCCCATTGGTAAAGGGTGATCTAGGTTAAACATGGTTTAATATAAATATTAAGTTCACCATTTTTCATATTGATTTTATATTTAATGAATACAATTGAAACCTTATATCATATGTAACTAAATTTAATTATTTAAGGGAAACTTTTCAATGAAAATGACTTATCTAATATTCAGAGAAAATAAAAATGTAAAATGTCACTCTGTTACATTTAAATATATATTATGTGTTCACATACATACAATTTTTTTTGAATGAATATTAACAGTTATTTTGAGAATAATAAAATTATTTTAATGATGGAAATTTATTTAATTTTTTTTATATTTATGCAATCACATTAAACTATTAATCAACCCCGACACCATGTTTCAAAAATTAATAAAAAATAAAATAAATTATTTTTAATTATTAAAAGTAATATAATATGAGTGAGTTATAGTGTTCCAAAAATTTGATAGATGAATATGAAATATTAGTGTTGTGTTAAATGATTATATTTTAATTCAATTTTTTCTTAGTTTCCTTAACATTAAACTAAAGGATTAGTGTCAAAAAATGACATTAATGATATTTTATGAGAATAATATTTTATTAAATTAATTAAAAATAATAAAAATACAAAAAGGTGTAATGGTGGAGAATATATGGAATAAAATGGAATTGTATGGACATTTATGAGACAATTTGGACCTTATAATTAAAATTATAAACCTTTTATAGAGAAAAATATGTTAAAACAATTAAGGTTAAAATATGTTATGTAAGGGGTTAAACCAAAATATATGGTTTAAAACACCACTAAAAATGTCTAAATTTTCTTAGTAGAGAGTATTAAATCACAAAATATAATAACTTTTAATATATAGCCATTTGGAATCACATACTTATACACATTTTATAGATTTTGGTCTTCCTAAAAGGCAAACCCAAGGATCCGTAAGAGGATATCAAACAAAGTTCTTTCAAAGTGGTAATCACCTTAACTGATCACATTATATTTTTTACTTCATATTTTACCTTCTTTAAATATATGATATTTATATTAAAATAATAAATTATGTATCCTAAATATAATTAAATGTTATTATGATTATTATACCACATTTATCCACCATGTTACCCATCATATGAGTAGTGAAAGTATATCTCATGCTTATGTATGACTTACCATCCTCACAATGCTATATAATTCATTTTTCATCACCATATTTTCTGGTTGAGTATTGTGAAGTGTTTAATTTTTATATATTATATTTAGGACATAATTATTCTTCTATAATAATAATATCACATTTACCATCTTACCTTCCAAAATCATGGAAAATGAAAACATTACTCATGCATAAGTGTGGACTACCACATCCACAAAGTGATGAGATTAATTTTTAACTTCTTATTTACAAGGATGTTAATAAAAATATATTGAATGAATATATATTATTTTTATGATACATTAATTATTATTTTTAGTTGAATTATTTTTTACCATTCTTTCAATATATCTGTAAAAAAGTGAAAACAACATTCATGCGCAAATACATACTACCGTCTCGATGAATGGTGTAATTTATTTTGTTATATATAAATTTAATGATTGAATATATATATATATATATAAAATTAATATCATGCTTAAAATAATGGATATTATGGAACCATAGTCAATGTATAAAGATTGAGACTGCCGAACTAAAACATTTTTGAAGAACGAAATTGTTATCAGTGAAAATAGTGATTTAAAAACGAATTATTGATAAAATAGTGATAATATGTTATAATTAAATAATATATTTAATTATATATATGATTATGGTTCCATAATACATTTATAATAAAGCTTTATTTATTTTATAGGTTTTTCGAATTCATACGAGGAAAGACAAGACTTAATGTAAGGATTTTATGTTACAATCTCATTATTTATCAGGACATTTTATGATAAAGATCATGATGATGAAATTTCATAATATATCACTACATAATATGATGAATTTTCTTATATCATATTTATTTATTGTTAAAATATGTTCTAATTTAATTTTCCTCTCTTTATAAACTGAAGTGACTGAAATAATATTTTTAAGGGAAATATACTTTATTTATTCCTTGAGTTGGAATTAATTTTTTTCCATGTCTGTGTTTTACAAAAATGATTTCAAAAATGATTTTATTATTATCATATTATTGTTTAAATTCATTTTTACCAATTTTTTATTGTTTAAAAAATGGTTTAAATGGATTTCTCTTATTGTTTTTTCAATGAGGTAAAATGTTTATTTTTTATAAAAGTTTGAAAGGAATATTTTCTTTTAGATTTTTTAAGAATAAAAAATGTCTCCCATAATCATGAAAAATAAATTGTTTGAATATTCCATTAAATTTTTAGAGGGTATTTCAAAATAATATGTTTTGTCTAATCTTTAGAAAATTTTTATATTCTAAAAAATTTATTTCGAAGCGAAAAGGATATTTTACATAAGAAATATTAAAATAATATTTCAATGGAATTTTTCATTTATGATTACAGTATTTTATGTTACTTAAATTAATAATTATGATATGATACAGTTATACCATCCTTATCATTTTTATATATGGTTTATGATTATGATGAAAGGGGTTTTATAAAACTTCTTTTCTTTCCATGGATTATGCTATGATGAAATGTATGTGAATACCATTTCTTGTTTCTAGGTTACAATATAATGACTACTTTAGGATTTTGTAGAATACTTACATATGATTTTCATTAGTTGATGGGTGGGATTGGAATTATATATCCCTATAATGCATTGAGTATGTATTGATATGTCATGATATAAACATAACTGGAGGGGGGAGTTGACATAGATCAATAAGGGACACTGTCCATTATGACAGTCTTGGAAGTGAACCTTGACTACTACGAAGGTTTTGGAGTAAACCTAATACACAAGGAGAGTCTTGGTGTTAATTCATGAATATTTACGAAATTATTTTATATTATTTTGTGTAATTAAGAAATTATTTATTATTCGAATGTTATTCTCTCATGGCTCATATTCTATGATTCTATTATGATTTATGTCTTATGAACTACCAATATTTTTTCTCCGATTTAGGATAATGATTTATGATATACAGGGTATGGTTCAAAATTTTATTTTCATTTTATCATACGCTTATGCTCATGTTATGTTTATTTGTTCTTTTAAAATTTCCCATCCCGAGAGCCAGATAGAAAATTCCCAAACCAATGAGATACATGGCCTCAAGTGTACCTCCTCATATGTGAGTGGGTATCAACTAGTAGTGAGGGTCTAAAGGTGGTACATTGGGCAGACTATACACTATGGGTTAGTAATAAATACATAGGAACCATATATTTCTAAAATTCTTGGAACAAAATAACAAGTACAAATTAATAATAAATAAACAATTTACCATTCATGAAAATGTTACAATGTAAAAGCAGTGGATATATGGATGTTGAAACAATAATCGGCGCTATAAAAGAAAAATGACATAAATGAATTAATGAAGACTCTTTTTTTGGAAGGGAGACAACATATATGCTCATTCACTATTACAAAGCTACCATGTCTAGTCTAAGTCCATCAATGAAAACAATATATACCACAGTCCATCTTGACTTGCAACTTGGAGATCATTTTGGGTCTCAACCGGTGGCCTAAAATGGGTGTGAGTAATTGTAAATAGGCCCCACCAATGATGTAAAATGTAATCCAGTCCATGAATATGAAATAATTTATTGTGAAGGTATATCATATGTAAATTAGTGCATTAAATTTAAATTAAATCAAATTGGGATCAGGTTCTTCAAGTTCACCTGGTTGTCTATAACTACTTTTTCCTAAGGCAAACAAGTCTATGACCAAGTCAGAACATATATATATATATATATATATAATTTTTTGTGTATATATATATATATATATTATAGACATTGAAACATATATGAATATATATATATATACACATAAACGTAGCTATAAACTAAGGCACAAATCAAGCATCCCTTTATAGTAATACGAGTCTCACACGAAGTGATGTTATTCCAATCGATATTGATTATAAGAAATGGCTTCCTCATCAATCTCAAATATAAAGTAAAGGGATCAAACCAAGCATCAGAACAAGGGATTGAGATGTCATGCCCGTCAATCCTTATCAATGATGTGCAATGTCATGTCAACAACCACATCAAGAGGGGTTAGGAAACATGATGTCCAGTTACCCAATTGATGTGAAACACCATGCCCAACATCCTCAAACATGTGGGTGTATAGCGTCATGTACAACTATCCTAACCTATCCCCCAAGTCATGGTCCATTATAAAGTAATCTAACATTCCCTATGAGACCTTAACTAAGGAATACAATAAGGTGGAACCCAATATCACTCAAGGTGTAGTGTACTTCCATTAGCATATTCCATTTAACATTTAAACAAAAAATTCATTAGATCATACATTCCATTATAAATTAAGTTCAAATAGGAAAGATATATTTGGTAAATAATACCAAGGGAAAAGTGTAAAAAAAATTCTATAAAACGATTCACAAAAATATGTATCCATTCATATAATCTCAATTAAAGAATTCTATTCTAATTAAAAATTCATTTATTAATTTGGATGTGTACAAGTTGTAATCTTTCCAACAGACCAATCATTTAATTCAGCTAAGGAATAATTCTATCATAGGGAAATTAAAATCACATAAGGGATGGTTTTTTCCTTATTAAATGATGGTAATTAAGAGATTTTAAGTGAATCCACTATAAAGAGGTGGTTCAGTTTACGGTCATGACCTACAACCATTTCAACAGTCTTGATAATAACAAAATGAAGGTTTAGGAATTTAGTTAAACACATTTCAATATTTAAGGGACAACATGAGGAATGTATGGTGTGAGGAAAAATGAAATTATTATATAAATGACAAAACATTAAGTTAGAAGACATAAACCTCCTACAACATTACCAGGATGCTTCACTTGTCCACTATCATGATTTTATTTGATCATAAATAAGAGAAATCAGACGAATCAACAAACACCATAAAAATAGTTAGAATTATATATCATCATGATAATAATGACTATGGTGATATAAATGAATAAAATAATTAAAAGTAATCCTAGAATTATTGAGGTCTAACCCAAAAAAGCAACAACATTCAATTATGATGCGAGATGTAGGAGATTCAGGGAGGCATAAGAGGATGCCAATGTAAGTTCGCACATGAGGGAGGAGATGTTGTGTGATTTGGGGAGGAAAAGTATAGTGAAATTTTTAAAGGATTTAGCGGGAAAATAATAAAATAACCCATTTTAAAGAGGTATATATTTTGGGTGAATGGATTTGTAAATGTTGTGAGTAACTATACAACACTACTGGTTAAGTGCCACAAACTATAAGGTTTATACATACAGTTTAAGAAACCATGCATAGACCTGATGGATCACAATTGCACCCCCGTACTAGGATTCACCATTTACCTTTAAGGTCTACATAGTTTCACAAAATTGAGTCCCTAAATAAATATTCCACAGAGTTTGGGTGACACGTTTAGCCCTAACCGTTCGATGACAGTGCAAACCTATTACTCCAAAAACCGGGTTTTTGGGGTTTGATATTTCTGAAACTCATATGATCACTCGAGTCAAGTATGAGTAAAAAAAATCAACTAAAAACATCAAATTTATATGTTACAAGAAAACAAATTCTTTCCAAGGTTCTGTTTAGTATTTATACCATCCCTAAATGAAAATCTCAACTTCTCATGGAACTTTAAACTGAGTCCAAAATATGGGATGTTACAATCTCCCCACCTTAGAACTTCTTTTCCCTAAGAATCCTTGGTGGAAAATTTAAATATCACCTAACCTAATTGGGATATTAATTCCTAATTAAATAGATACATTGTGTGTCCCACACCCAATTCACTCTCAAGTGCTAATATAAACATGGGGTACTTGAGCCATTAAAAGATGAAACTTATATAAAAACATGAAACATTAAGATGGTTCATTGCCAATCCCATTAAACCCAGGACACAGTCCTGACATTGACCCTTTTAGAAAAAGAAATACAATTTTCCCCACTATAGTTTCTAAAATTCTTATGGCTGATTCTGAGTTACGGTGCTCCCCCCATCAGAATTGAGTATTTAAGAATGACCTAAGATTCATAGAGACACTCTTGATGCATTTATAAATATTAATGGTTGGTCAAATTATAATCAAACCCACTTTTCATAGTCATTCTATCAATTCCCTAAAATTACGTAGTCAACCACTTATGATTCCGCCATCTCATCTCGATAGCATGCTCGATGTGATTTCTTACCAAGCATTTAATTTGTTTTTGTGAAAAGTCAAGTTAAGGTTGAAAATTTCAATAAATATCAACTCATGCAGAAAACATGTCAACAAAATTAATTTCTAAATACTTATCCCAACGCATAAAAAAGATTTTTATGAGCATGCTCATGGAAATCCATACCCTATATTAAATAAAATCTCCTGAAAGAACCATATTCTAAACCAAATCAACATCATTCTGTAGCACCAAACCAACCACATTCTGATCCATCATCCTTGGAAATCATAAGATATTCCTTTCTAAATTCCTACCCTCAAATTTCACCCAAGTCTGTATTCGAATAAGTACCAATTATATACTATGAAAACCATCTAGACATTTATCCATTTATCAAATGATATATGAAATCAAAAATATCCTTCCAATGACTGGTCTCAAAATCCACAACCCTTCTAACACGAGGGTGTTCCTCCAATAACTAAAATTTCATTCCCCATCTTAGGATAATCTTTATAGCAACTTTAATGAAAAGATAACTAGGTCACCATAGCCCATGCCTAGATATAACTACTTGAAATTCTAAGAACCCACGTAACCTAAGTAATAATGTAAACAATATATATCTCTTATTCCCTATTCCCAAGAATAATTCCCAAGAAGATTACTGATTCTATAAATTTACAATGAGGGTCATCGATCTTAATCTACCAATGGCTTACTACACACTATCACACAAACACTTAAACTTATCCTTGAACATAACTTATAAAGAGTTTCCTTATTAATCCAAAACAGATAACTAGATAGATAGCTCAACATATAACTGACATTCTCTTATCAAACTCAGAATTATTTCATGACATTAGACATGATCACCTCTAAATTGGTACTAAACTAAGATTATATTGATTTGTGTGCATCTCTCTATGTGATAGACACTCACATTAAACATGATACATTGGGATTTAACCATATCCTCACACCACGTCTCTTGATAATTAATATCCATGACTAAACCCTAGTCAACCATCTAACTGTACTTGGTTCATCATTATTTTAGACTTATTTAGAGGGGAATAATTTTATTTTATTATTTCCTAAGACCTGGGTCACCCAATCCACATGCATCAATTTTGAAACTGTCAATCCTCAACCCACCCAACAAAGTTTAATCCTCAACAGTTCTTTCATGGGTATATCAAGAAAAAAAATTCCATAATTAGTGGGAGTGTAATCTCATAACAACCGGTTCATTATCTGAAGAACACTCCTACATTTTTTTCCACCATAAAGGCTGTGTTTACCATGCTATATAGAACACGAGTCTCATTAACACATCAAGATCTCCCTTCGAACTCCTCTTCAAAATCTGGAATATACCTGTGCTGTGTTTTATCGAACAACTTCCCATATTAAGTACTAATTTCATAAATTAATTAATCAATGGAGTTAACACTAGTAATTAGCTACAAACACTCAAAAATTACTACTTATCCAAGAGAGCCTCGATATACATGATCAATAGGTTCTTTCTCAAAAACTAAATGCATCACCATTCCTATAAAACAAAAATAAATCACCCATTATGAACTGGTCTCCAAATGAGAATAAAAATAAGCTCACCACCTATAGAAAAAACCATAAAATTCCAACTAACCTCTTTAGTGGGTTTCCTTGATCAGAATAGATGTAATCACCTCACTAGGGTCCATGTCAAAACTAAGGGTATCTAGGTATCCACCTATCCCAATGGTATCTAATATATGAACTATATTCCACTTATGGGACTTTATAATACAATATCTAACATGCTTGTAAACCATTTAAAAGAGATAAAACTGATATCAGGTAAGTTATGATCATCGCACAAGGGTCTAAACCAATCAGTGCAAGCATAACGACATCACATTTCAATAATTGGGCTACTAGGACCTGAATCTATATCCAAGAATTAAAATTGTGGAGTACCCACTAGAGGGTAACATTGTAAAGAGAAACAGATAAAGATCTGATACTCACCAGGTTTCAGTATACGATAATAACCCCTCAAGGTCAACTTACCATAAAAATAGTTGCCTACCCAGTGGTGTCATTTATTTATCTAAGATTCTTACATGACTGAAATAATCAATGAATGACACATATCATGCCTAATAGTTTAGCTAAAAATTCTACAGGTTTTCCATTTCCATGTGTGATACCACAGCAGGATAATACATCATTTCACTTTGGGTATTGACCTTTAAAACTAGAGGCATTCATAAAATATAACTAGGCTCTACCAAAAAACCATTATATTTAATCAAAATTATAAGGGATCTAACTAAGACTAATTGGAATGGTTCACATGCTTGTTCAGATGTCTCTCAAGGAAAACTAAATATAAACCTTACAAGAGGGTTCAAGCTATAAAACCTATAGAAGGTTTCATTTTATATAAATTTAATTGATGCTTATCTACTATAAATAGTTAAATAGGCTCAAACATAGGAGATATTAAGTACCAGTTTTCCATGAAATTGTATTGATCACTTTATTCAACTAGTACCATGCGGCATAATAAAAAAATCATCTTATAATTTTATTTTTAACCATTTCATTTATCCATAAGTTCTCACATATATCTTAGTTAAATAAAATTTTACTTGAAAACTATAACAGAATACACTGTTTATGTTATAATTGGATACTTAATTAATGAAAGCCTAAAAATAATAAGTCTCCAATATGGATAAGTGGCCTTTATTAAATAAAATTGATCAAATCAGAAAGATTTTACAATAAATTTATCCATAACACATAAAAGTGTATAAAAATAATTCAAATAACAATCACATAGCATGAGTACACCCCCATGATATTATGTACTAAGGAAAAAAAATTAAAGGCAATATATGATGTTCCTTTAACTTTATTCAAGATTAATTAAACCCTCAGTAGTCTTATCTAATAAGCAGCATGCTATAATTGAACTACCTATGTCGAATTGCAATTTTTTGGATTTAGTCATAAAATTCATTATGCCCAAGTAACAGTGGTACTTGACTTTATATATGGATGTGTAGCTTGGTCAAGATATATTTATAAACATTAACAAATTATAAAGGTACTTTAATTTATCATTTATAATTGGTATTCATGTAAAAACAACCAGGTTTTCACTTTCATTCTTAGAATATTACAATTTTATATATGATGTATTGATTACATGGGTTACTTTTACTGATTTATAAAGGCCCATAGGCTTTAAATTTTTTTATTGAAAAATAATTTAATTAAAATAATAAATGTTTCAACCCATGGAAACAATATTTTATGGATCAAAGATGTCCTGATTGGTTAGTTAAGGTCCCAACATCATGTTATACAGGAAAACACCATTTAGGATGATGTTGTCACTATAATAACCAATTTTATATTATTAAAATAATAAGGATTCCACCACCCTAGTAATGAATACATGCACATACATATGAATCCATAGGAACATATCATAAATGAAAGAAAGTTAATAAATTAGAAAAGAAACATCTATCTAGTTTTTGGAAGTAAAGAAATGAAACCTAAATAGAATGGAATATACATAGAATATCAATCTCTATGTCCCTATAATGATTCATTATCACACCTCATCTCATGAAATACCAGGCTAAGGGTATAAGTGTGTAAATCAGTGAGTATTGAAAATACACAAATAACTAATTGTTAAATATCAATAAATTGTAATATAAATCCATATAAACATCATTCCCATCCTTGGAAACTTAATCTTTTCCTCATGTCTGGGTTGGCCACACAAATACACAAGCTATTTACTAAGTGCCAAAACATTACTAGTCTTCTGTCTACCAACCGAAACAAAAAGGAAAAATGAAAATAAGTTTACTAATACATATTTGTAACATTATAACATAGGATACACTCAAATGGTGCCCTGAGACAGTTGACTATTTGGCCCCAAGCTTGCATCCCCATATTCTAGGGGTTGCTGACCAGCAATAAGGTCCTAATGGTGGTACAGTGGGGAGCCTATACCATCTGGTTCTGTAATTAATATAGTATAAGAATAAATAAATTATATAAGTGGAAAATAATAACTATAAATTAGTGATAAATGAATAAATTATGTTTCATAAACATGATAAAATGTACAA
Source organism: Viscum album (assembly GCA_963277665.1). Taxonomy (NCBI): domain Eukaryota; kingdom Viridiplantae; phylum Streptophyta; class Magnoliopsida; order Santalales; family Viscaceae; genus Viscum; species Viscum album. The sequence continues at coordinate 945,802,705 of OY728155.1, read as the reverse complement.
TATGTAGACATACAAAAAGTTATACAATAACCAGGGATAGAGTAAAAAAGTAAACAAGTAAATAAATAAACATTTTATATCTGGATGGATTCTCATTTACAAGATAGACTACCACTCAAAAGAACCAATGTCCATTACAAGTCCATAAATAAAAATATAACTTAGCGCAATCTAACCTGACCTTCAACCATGAGATCTATTCAGATACCAACTAGAAGCCCAAAGAGGGTTTGAGTAAAACTCAATAGGGCACAACCGATGATATAAACTGAAATAAAGTTTGTGAATATAAAATAAATATGTGTGTATGTATATAAAAAGTAAATATTTGTAGAACATTTAAATGAAATCAAGCTAGGATCAAGTTCATCAAGGGAACCTCGCAGACCATACCTACTTCAAAGATGGTGAAAATGTCAATGAACAAGTAAGACCATATATATATATATATAATTTCATATATATATGTATATATAATATGTAAAAAAATATAGATCTAGATATATTTAGATACATAGTACTAGCCAGGAATCGAGGCACGAGTCAAGAATCCTTATATAATCATTAAATTGTCACACTAAACAAGGGACATCCTTTCCAATGATTTAAATGAATAATATGGTTAATCATTCCCATCGATCTCCAATATAGAAAACATCATACCCATTTATCTTTAAGATAAATTAAAGGGTGGAATCTCAAACATCAGAATAGGGGATACGAGATGTCAAGCCTATCAATCCCAATAAATGATGAGAAACATCATGTCCAACATCTATTTCAGGAGGGGGTGTAAAATGTTATATCCATCAACCCAAGTGATTTGAAACAGCATGTGAGAAATCCTTAACCAAGGGGGTGTGAAACATCATTTCCATCAACCCGAACCAAGGTCCCCTAGTCACGGTCCAACATAATGTAATCTCACTTTCCCTATGATCCCTAAACCAAAGAGTTCCCTAAACTAACACCTGGTATCACACAAGGAACAATTTAATTACATTATCATAATATAATTAATATTATAGAAACATTCCATGAGATCATATATTCCTTAATCAATTATGTTTAAATAGGAAATACAAATAGCTAGTAATTAATACAAAGGTCCAACTGTAGTCAACTTTCCCTAACATCATTCCATTAAACAAGTATCCATTAATTTAATCTAAATTCAACCACTATATTATAGTTATAAATTCAATCCATAAATTCTATGATTACAAGTGCGACTCCTAGACACAAAACACTCATTTAATTCCTTTATGGAATTCTACTATTACAGGTAAACTGAACACTCCCAAGCTATTTTTCAATCTTTAAAATTCATGACCATTATGATTGTTTAAATGATTCAACCCAAAAGAGGTAGTGTGGTTTGAGATCATGACCTCAAAAAATGTCAATAGTGTCTATAATAAAAAAACAATGGTCTATACATTTAATTTAACACATTTTATAATTTGAGGGGTAACACAGTGAAACTTCAACACGCAACATAAGAAAAATATTTTATAAATGATAACAAATAAAGGTAAAATCCATAGACTACCTACCTTGTTCTTAAGATACATTGATAATCCATTATCAATTTTTTTTTATCAAGATTGAATGAAATCAGAAGAATCGACAAAGGCCCTAAAAATATACAGAAATAGATTACATGTAGAATTACTAAGGGTTAACTAATACAACCGTTGACATTCAATTATGAAACCAGATGTAGGAGATCAATGAAATCCTATGATAATGAAAAATGGAGCTCCCATGTGAGAGAGAAGATGCTATATTATTTATGAAGGTAAAGGAGAGTGAATGTTTTTAAGGGGAGGTGGGAGGAAAATCATAAAGTCACCCATTATAAAGGGTTGAATGGTCTTTCCACACATTTTTCTTGATTATGAACCTAACCATGAACCAATACTAGTTATGTGACATTAACTATTCATGTTAGGCGCATGGTTTGGGAAACTATGCCCAACTAGTGAACTCACCTTTGTACCCCTGCATTGGGCCACATGGTTTCCCTTAGAGGGCCTCATGGTTTCACGAAACCATGTATTTATGCAAACAGGTCTCATGGTTTGGGATTCATGGTTAGCACTATGCATTCCCCAATTGCGTGACCCTATCTGTTTCTCTCAAAATAATGCTTTTATGGATCTGTGCTTCATCCAATCACCCAAGTAACATCTGATGCCTAAAATTTCATCTAAAAAAATCGCATTTTTGTGTTTTAATGTATATATTTACATACTGATGATAAATTTAATATTTAATCTACCCCCAAATAAAAATCTCAAATTCTCTTGGAATTTTTTACTCTATCAAAATAACATGACATTACATCATTGATATCTCTATTTTCAATCCATCAATCCATATATATTTTTATTAAAAGACACCTTTACATATAAAGTGTTAAACCAACATGTACAACCCCACCATCAAACACTATAGCACATAACAAAATTGTCAAAAACCAGCTTTAAACTATTAGACTTAATTTCTGTAAAACAATCTTCAAGAAAGAGTTGTTACCTTTTTTCTATGGTTTCACCTAATAATGTATTCTAATTGAGAATCTATCTTACCCCACACATTCAAGAACTCCTCCTCAACTATTTCCTTGTTGTTGAAACCTATGAGTAGGATTAGGTGTTTTTTTCAATCAACTCGCTTTTCTCCTTATTCATTTATTTATAAACCAATTATTTGTGTATCAAATTTCCATAGGAACTAGACCTATATTATTATGATGTGGATAATTAGGTTATTGTAATTAATATTCATATTTTAATATGTGATATCATTGTATGAAGAGTATGGGTTATTATAGGGAAAGTAAGTAATTCATATGAAAGGATAGAAACTAAGTATTATATCTCTCCAAATATTATTAATGATTTACATCGTGAAAAAAAGTTCAATTGTTGAAACATAGGCTTGAACATATAGAGGAGGAGGCCCTAAAAATTTGGTTTTAAGATCCCACTAGTTATATAATTTCTTCTACTACTCATATCGGATCTCAAGTTGAAACCAATCATGGGAAATTTTAGTTTAGTAATATCATGGATTTTTTCCATGCTAGAATAATTTTAAACCTGTTACTACTATTAGTATTAAAATGGTATATGATGAAAATAATATAATGGACCAACACAAAATATTTATAGGTTTCAAAGGTATAGGAATAGGGAATGAGGTAACAAGGAACATTGAAAATTTATATGAAAGCAATATATTCTCAATAGGTGTTCACATATTCTATAATATTAATAGCTAAAAAAGACCCCCATTTAATGAAAACAATGGTGTTTTTACCCAATATATGTATGGGTTCACAAGAGTTGGATTCAACATTTCTTCCATTGTTCAAATCTTATGATATTATAATTATTTATCTAAAGGATAATGCTAGAAGAATACCCACTTTAAAGGGATTCCCCTCTTAAAAAAATGATGGGAATTACTAGGGTAGTGGATGACAGATATAATAAATGTGAAGGTAAATCTTTTATATTAATACTTCATCAAAACTATATTAGTCTACAATTTAACAATTTCACAATTTGTTTTTTTCGTGATATCATCACTCATAATACCATAACATGATCCTTCCTCTACAAATCCCCCAACTAACATTACGTTAGCTATGATAGTTTCTGATTTATATCTATAAATATATATATGATTGAGATAACATCTTCCATGAGTGAAATTTTCTTGGACAATTATCCCATTCAAGAGGGTGAGTTTTACTCTAACGTGGAAACATTAATAAATAATTGTGTTTTTAGGAGGTGGGAATGATATTATATCCATTTATGGATACCTAAAACTCCTCTCAATGATATAAGTGATAGGTGGGCCACCTTTAAAAACTCTTTATCGGACTTGGATCTAGGGGGATCAGTTATAGAGCACTTTCTTCTATTTTTACGATCATGATCAATTTTTAGGAAAAAAAATAGAGGTTTCTTCAATATATATTTTCTTAGTATAATATGAGGTTTGATATTCTGAGTCTCACAAATGGTCTACATGGGAACCATATCTTGAGAAGTAAATTAATTTTAAATCCATATTTTGATATCTACCAATATATAAATTTTCATAGATCTTTGATAATTACTTGTAACCGTCATAGTTGAAGTCATGGGTGCATCTATTAGGATGAGAAATTTGAATATGTGAAAGTAAGATATGAAATTTGATACATATTATTTAAATTCATGGGTAGAATATAAACCTATAAAATTTTTAGAGCTATGATAAATGATCAATGCCTTACGTCAATCAGTGAATTATTTAATGAAATATAGAAACATATTTTTATAGTAATGTCATATTTATGGTACTATGTCACTATTATATGAATCCTTCAATGAGAATTTTATAGGGGAAGTATGTAATACTTATGTGTGGATAAATTAATAAAATTAGAAACATTATTTAATGTATTTTTATACCATTCCAATGAAAACACCTCAAATAAAACAAAACCTGGCATTAAAATAAAACAAACAATACAAGTAGTTAATCCTTAATAATGGATAAATTTTATTTATAGGTGAAATCTGTATGAAACTTTATATTATTTTAGTTTGGGAGAGATTACTTACTCTAACGTTTTCATAGATTCAAGGATTTGGTGAGAATAGTTTAAAATTTTATAAATTTAGAAGTTAATTATAACATACTTGTACAAATATTTTTATGATTTTACTTTTTCCCAATCTGTGTTAAAGTGAGTGTGAAAGTATTATTTTTTTGAATATTATATTTTCATGTTTTTATCCTAAAAACATTTAATTAACCTTTTGTTAAAAAATATTTACTATTTTATATTCATTCATCTTGGACCATTTTCATAAATTTTATACTCTTGGCACTAAAATTATAATCCAATTTACAAAATAGAATGTAAAGAAATAAAGGTAAATGGGGAAATATTATTAAAGGATTATAATGTGAATTAAAATTTGATATGTGAACCTTTATTTGAGTTAGAAATTAATTTTTCTAAATAATGTTCAAGACACACAAAGGAATAATATCCAACATACAAAAATTCACTTGAATATATGAATTATTTAAAAATAAGTTATAACTTTAGATACTTGACTCAAAGGTAACGGAATGATAATAGATAGGTAGGTATGATGGGTCCACCATCACATTTTAATAATGAGTATGTCACATTAAATATTTAATAGGCGAACCTTGGATGACCACTAAACAAGTTTGATATTGTGGTTTCACTATAATTTTGATAAATTCATATTGGATTAGGGAGTCCTTTATTTTCAATACATATATGACTTAGATAGGTATTGGAAGGCCCTATCATAAAATAATGTGGTTCCACCATGCCTACGAAATGCCTTTTCGATATGAGAAAAACTCATTACCAATAATAATGAAGTATTTATAGGGATAAAAATATTCAATACAAGAAATAGGTCATACAGAAACTGGAATGATTCAGAAGGGATATGGATTTCCTTATGTTATAATATCATGTATTGGGTATGTTATCTGGATAGAACAGACATGAAGCATGAATAATTATTAACATTATTTGATGAATTCTCAAAATTGTAAGGGTTACACATGCTCATTTTGGAACAAAAAAACAAGGTCGAATATACCTCGACTTGACTGTTGTAAGGTAATCTATATGAATTGTAGTTATTTCTATGATATATGATCCATGCATCACTTTATATCCTATAAATATGTGAATCAAACTAAACATAGTTTTTGAATGATGGTGGGATCCCACATATATAAAAGTACTATAATATAATGATGGATTATTCATGTATAATTTATATGACAACATATGTGATAGATAGTAGGTTCTTTGGTTTAAGTGGGATAAAAAACTCAATATGTATTGTTATAGATCCAAATACAAGGGTTTTGTGGGAATAAAAATAGATTAAAACTAGAAAAAGGATATAATACACATGAATGACCACATATCTTATAGTGATAAGAATCAATTCACACATTATTCCATATCTGAGTATAAAATTATGAGGATATGATATTGTGAATCGACAATAGATAATAGTTACTCTAACTTGAATGGGATGAAGTAGACATAACATGAAGTCTTAAAAGAAAAATGCTAGAATATAATGAAAATTTGGGTGAAAAGGTATTATGGGTTTTCCAAGGATAAGATATATAGGCGTCACTATATATCCTTTAATGTTTGTAAAGCCATCCGTAGTTCTATATGTGAGTTTTGAAAGAAAGTGGTTGAATTATATGGTTTGAAGAAGTGATAAATATATACCATGTTGTATAATGGATATAGTATAATCAATTATAAGGATATGAATAATATAATGTAAAGGGGAAATTAATGTGGCAATAAACAAAAGGATGAAACTAAAATGGGAGGTTTGTTGATCCCAATTTATCCTGAAACAATAGGGATTAAGATATATATAGTTCTATAAAAGGGGAATTTTCATCATTAGTTAGGTAAACACTGACAATGATGATATAAAATTTATATTCCTATTTATCTATACATATGTGATTTTATATAGGAAATAACTCAATTATAATTAAAATTGGAGTATGTTAAAATGAATATGAGGATTCCCCATAATAAACTCTTTCATATATTATACTCGTATGGAATAAGGGGAAGGATTTCATATGTTTTATCATTTTTAGTGATAAAAGTTATATAAATTATAGGTTATCATAATATAAAATAATTAGGTGATATTTCATGTTATTAATGTCTAGCATAATTGACCGCTCTATCTAGTTTTACAAAATTCGATAAAATAAAAATATAGTATGGTTTGTTGGTCAAAGTGGGTAACTCAAGAGGGCAGTTAATTAAGTCCCCCAATAATAATTTTTGTTAAGAAAAAGTTCAAATAAGACCCCCCAATTAAAAAAATATGTCATGTTAATCAAAAGAGCAGTTTAATGTAATTTTGATATTTTAAAAGTTCTTTAATGCTTGATTAGTGCTCAGTTTAAAAAATATGGAAATTAATTTAGATTTTGAAATCAATATAATCAATCCAATACTTATATAAACACTATTTAAGATTAACTATAAATATGTAGGTTTCTTTTACAGTTTAAATCTAATTCAGTTTAATGTTTTGAAATTACAAGGATAATACAAAATCACATTATGGAATAAAACATTAGTGTAGTCATAATAAATGGCGTAATCCCCTCCAATTTAAAATGAACCACTTCTAAGAAGATTATATTAAAATAATATAATCGACAACCAAGATCTAGTATACAGAAAAGGTAGTGCTGCTTGGTCTGAAGATTTCTAGATATCTGAGTCTACTCGAATGTGGATTAGTGATGATATTGAGGGATTTATATAAATGTAGAAGTAAAAAAAGAGTGTCATAATATTCTCTTATTCTGTCTATATTAAATGATGTTTGTCTTCAATTATTTCCCTTCTTTTATTGATGAAATTCTATAGGATTGTAGTATGTAATATCTTTAGTGATGATCCTTCCTGTATTCAGTAAGTTAACTTCTTGACCACACATAATATAAGATATACTTTCCTTTAGAAATATATATAATTGATTGAATGAAAACCCATTGAAGGATTATCATGAATATTTTCTAAAACCTAATGATGGTCTCTAACTTTGTATTCAATTCATCCATGGAATACTTATGGAAAAAAAAATTAAATAATACCTCAAATTAATTGCAATAATATATGTATTGTGATAATTAAATTAAAATTTCTTATAATAGTTAAAGTGATACATGTTGAAGGTGAATTATGTCTGATGTTGAGTTATTATTGAGGTGAATTAGATTGGAGTAGGTCATATAGAGATAGGTCTTCCGACGATGACTCATATTCTGAGGCGACTCATTTGATGGTAGGTTATCTTGATGTGACTCATGTTAGGGGGTTACTCATGTATAGTGGTGACTCAAGTCTATCAGTGACTCATTTCTAGAGGTGTGTTATGTCTAGTGGTGACTCATCTCTGGTGGTGAGTCAAGTCAGGTAGTTAATCTTTTCATCACTTAGCAAAATTTCTTCAAATTATGCTTTATAAATAATATACTATCATAAAACATAAAACTCATTAGAAAAATAAGAATTTTGATTCGTGAGCATTAAAACAAGTATGTTCTAATAATATTCCCATAATTTAAAGGAGGTACCAATAATATCCCCCGTTTTGTTGACCATAAATCATGGAATGTTAGAAACCATGTATTGAATAATCTTTGTCATAAAAGAGATGTATTTGAATAATTAATGATACCTCCATAACACTTTAAAAACATAATGTAAGAGTTTGAAAATAAATTTTAAAATAGAATTTAAATAAATATGGTATTAGAGATATGATATGATAGGATAACATAAAAATAATTTTAAATTCCCATAATTATTCTCAAAATGAAATAAATTCCATAATTATTATCCCCCTTTTAGTATTATCAAAATGTTAAGATAAGAAATGATAATGCCAAAGAAATAAAAGTTTAACAAAAAGATAAATATTATTAATTACAATAGGGATTGTATTACATTAATAAATAAAGTTAATAAATATAAAATAAAGTCCTTATCAAGGAAAATGTGTAATCAAAATCCATATCATCCTATTTACTTGGAGCATTAGATGATTTTCCCTTATCAGAGATAATGGGGACATAGATAGAGGCTGGTTGAACTGTGGTAGTGGCTGTAGGGACTAAAGTAAAAGTGGGTAGATCTATGATAATCAGTGGTCAAAGATGTCATACTGCTTCCACTTGAGAAAAACTGAGGGGATGAAACTGATAAGGTACAAGAGAATTTGGATTATGGACAATAGATTGTCAGAAATGTGTTGGGGCTGTGGATATAGTAGACATAATAGAGGTCGCTGGAATGACCTTAGGATCTTCTACTAATGTACCTAACACAAGAAATAAATGATTCATGATATTCATGAAATCTATAATTCTGTTTTATCTATGATACACGTCCCAAAATAAGTATTTATTCTCTTCTATAAACATATTAAGAAGGGGTCCCATCACAATCAACTTATTGGCCTACTCCTTGAAAGCATGGGTAAATTTTGGTATTCAAAAGTTCTCAGCTAGAAACTTATCATGAGAGTACAATTCATGCTTGTTCTAAATATTGTAAGAGTAATATTTATTGGTTTTATGATGTTTTCTCTATCAATTTTTGAATCCCTTAAACATTCCCTTACCAGATTATAAATATGTTAACCAATTTTTCTAATCTACCTCAGATCCTCCTAATGTGCACAATAAAGATATCCCTTTACAGCATGATGTTACTCCCTAAAAAAAGACCAGCTAAAATATGTATATAAGGAAGATTAGGTAGGTGGAGTGTTGGAAGTAGAATATAATTAAGTTAAATTATATAAAAAATCAATTAAAATATATTGAATGGATGCAAATGTTGTCTTTATATCTTCCACCATAGTCTTCAACGTATCTATATCACTCGATAATCATATGTTCTAAATCTCAACCTCCTAAATGTGATGAATAATATTCCTATGGATGTGGCATATAACCAAATTATACTGGTGAATAACATTAGTCTCACTTTGTTTTGTTACCGAAGGTGTCTAATTCTTGTAAAACCTAACTAAATATGAAGAAACATCTCTCTGAATGACATTGAAAATAATATGTGAAATCACAGTTGAGGTAAAAATAGGCAGGGGTGGAACATCTCTCTTAGTATAAGGCACCATATCCCCTGTTGGATCCGTCATGGAAGGGAAATATAAAATAAATGCCTAAAGCTATTAGAAAAATATATTTTCTCATCCCAAAACCCCTTTGGTTCTATATCAAATATGTCTTGGATAGCTGCTCCACCATGCTTTTGTAAAATTCCCTCATCACTATCTGAGTAAGAATAGTCTAATATAAGCCTCACATACCCTATAAAGTTTTCCCACTCAAAAAAATCTTTGACATCCATCCTTGAATAAGAAATGTTAGCAAGTTCAACATCTACAGGGGCTACTTGGGGGAAAGCAAAAATTGGGGATTCCCCATCGCAACAGATGACCTCATCTCATATATGTCAAAATCAACTTCATCATCTTCTTGAAAAAGACTTGGTCTATCCTTAAACCTAGTAGAAATAGAAAAAACTTGAAAATGATGATATATTTTTTTCTTTTTAGGATCATCAGTACCATCATGATATGATCCATAAACACTACTATCTACATCATTATCTCCTTCATCATTATCATCTCCACCAACTGGTTCATTTCAATTTTCATTATCAGATTCATCTACAACATTATTGGATGTTTCTGAAGAAAAACTACTAAACTATTATTCTCCTGAAACTTTTGTTTCCTCTTACTCATCATATTTATCAATTAATAAGCTCTGTCCAGTATTTAGATAACCTTATGGACTAGCAAGAACAAAAGATACCACTGGATTCTTTGGAATGTCAGGGTCACTGCCCTACTCATTTGAGATCCCCTCCTTATCAATAGCTACATCTGATAAATCATCATATTTATCTCCATCTATATACTCTACTACCACATCTATCTCCAATCCTAGATCAACAATGTTTTTTGGTTTGGTATGGTAAGATAATGAATTAAAAACTCACAAATCATATAGAAATAATTCAACCATTTCATTATCCTTGTGTTCAAATTTACATTCATTATTTTACAAATAAATATATTTATTTAAAAAACACCACACTTCAATTTTGTTACATCATCCTCATCAACTAATCCTTTTTCCATAGACATGGAAAAAATAAACATCAATAAATAAGGGAACTAGACCAGGATGATAACTTGAACATTTCCATCATATAAACTATTAGATATCTGCACAAATTGATTCTTTATCATTATTTCACAATGTTTAAGTGATACACTTCCTAATATCTAATTATGGTGATGTATCCTTTTCTAGGGAATAACTTGTGTAGTATAAACTCAAATAGCAATCTGCACTCACCATCCAATTCATTTGCAGTAGGTCTTATTAGTGTTCCGTATCATTTTATCTCCACTAAGGAATTATCATATACAAAAGATTCACTATAATTTAGAATGAACACTTTATAGTAATTTGATACTCCTTCATGAGGTACTTTAAGACACTTAGCTCAATGTTTTAAAGAGAAGACTACCTTGTATCCATTAATCATGATTCAAATACAATATTTATTTCTCCCAAAATAAAACTCAGCATCTTGATAAAATTAGTAAACCAACCTCTGATAGAATGTTCTATCATTATTTGAGAACCAATATACACATCCCTTGTCCCAGATCACCCTGAGCACCATCAATTTACTAGAAAACAACTATTCTACATTTACTTCTTTCTTAGTAACAACTTTATGATTTGAGTATTTTGGGTTCTGTGGCTCGACTAATGGTTGGATATATTCTCTTCTAGGATTTTTCAAAGGCCATGAATCCTTGGGATAAGACACTATAGGTCACTTTACTCATTCCATTGAAATTCAGTGAAATTTTTAATGAGTGTGAGAGAAGGATAAAGGTCGGGAGAGAGAGGGTAGTAGAGAGGTTCAATGGGAAAAAGGTACAAGGGAGAAAGTGATTTGAAATTAGACTTAATCTAAAATTTATATCATTTATGGATTTAAAATAGAAATAGAAATAAAAAAATTAAATTGAACAAAATAAAAAATTAACCAAAAAATATTAATGGTTGAATATCCCAATGGTGACTTATTACAATAGTGGATTATTTCAATAGTGGGTCATTCCAATAGTGGTTAATTCCAATGGTGGTTTATTCTAATGGTGGTTTATTCCAATGTTGGTTCATTCTAATGGTGGTTCACTTCAATGCTGGATCATTCCCATGGTGGATCTTTCCAATGGTGGATCATTCTAATAGTGGGTTATCCAACAATGGGTTTATGAATGGTGGCTTGTCTAATAGTGGGGTTTACATAGGTGGTTTTTTCAATAGTGACTTGTCTAATGGTGGGTTGTACAACAATAAATTATTACCAAAAATTTTCATTCCTATTTCATGATTAATGTAGTATAATATCTCAAAATTCATTTTCATAAGTAAAAATATCAGCAAGATGATGACCAGTTCCTATGAATTCAAGAGTTATATCACCCTTTTAAAAATGATCTCTCAAAACTTTATGTCTTACATCCATATTATTTATTCTGAAGTGAGACATAGGATTCGTGCAAATATTTATTACACTTGTGTTGCCACTATTTATAGAGAAAAGTCTTAATTGATAACCATAGTCTAGAAAAGTGTGTTTCATTTAAAAAAAATTGTTCCCAATAACTTGTTGCAACTATGTGTTCACCTTATGTTTTAGATAATGAAACAAGATTTTTATTCTTACTAAACCAATAAACTAGAGACTTTACCAAAATATTACATATTCCATATGTGTGTTTTCTATCTATATTGCAACCACCAAAATCAACACTTGAATAACCTAATACATCAAATGATTGTCCTATATGATAGAATAGTATTAAATTGATTTTTTATTTGAGGAATTTGAAAATTATTTTAAAATCAGGTAAATGATATTATTTTTGGTTTTTTGGTAGTCAAGCACACCTAACAGCACTAAATATAATTGTAAGTCAGCTATAAGTTAAGAATAGCAGACTTCCAATCATACCACTATATCTGGTTTGATCCACATTCTTTCTTATTTCATCAAGATCCAATTTACAAGTGGAACACATGTGAGTGCCAATATATTTAGTGCTATCAAAACCAAAACATTTTATGAGATATTTAGTATACATAGTTTGATTTAAAACAATTTTTTTCTTTATTTTGAAATATCGAAAATCCCATAAAGAATTTCAGTTCACTCATTAAACTCATTTCAAATTCATTTTCCATCATTTTTGAAAAATCAACACATAAATAATTTTTAGAACATCCAAATATATTATCACCCACATATATTTGAATATCAAAATCATATTTTTAATTTCCTTTTATGAAAAATTTAAGAATATCTAAACTTTTTGAAAAACCGTTAGAAAATAAAAATGAGACGAGCCTATTATACCAAGATCTGGGAGTCAAATTTAAATCACAATATTATTTTTTTTATTGAAATACATTACTTGGAAAATATGGATTTTGGAAACTAAGAGGTTGTTCAACAAAAGAATCCTCATATATACATATCTTGAAGAATAAACTCTTGACATCCATTTTATATTGATTTAAATCCAAATGTGTTTCATAAGCATGTAGTATTCTAATGGTTTCATGTATACCCACTGGTGAAAAGTTATCATAATATTCAATACCCTCTTGTTGACTATACCCTTATGAAACTTAGTTTTATTTCTTACTATAGTTCCTAATTAATAAAAATTGTTTCTAAAAACCCATTTAGTTATAATATTCAAGGTGTATTTTGGTATATCTAAAAGTTCCCAAAAATTATTTCTTTAAAATAGGTTAAATTATTATTTTAATTTCATCACCTATAATTCAACATTAATTACATTAGTGATGTTCATACTTAGGTTCAACATATGATGAGAATGCTTGATCTTCAACCTGATTCTTAAGAGAAATTATAGTCCATGTATCTCTATCTTCGTATCTAAGTAAAACATCTAGAGGATGATATTTATGAGTCCCAGTAGATGTAGGAAGATAAGAGATGTAAATATCCTGATCTTATTTGGATTTAGGTATAGTTTTAGGTTTTTCCTTGGATGTGGTTGAATTTTTGACATGTTTCAAAGAATTTTCCAGAAGGGTTGTCATTGATGTTTAGATTTGGTAAACCATCCTCAATACTTTTAGAGGGGACTTAGGTTCAAGTGGATTTATCTCATCAATATGAACATGAATTGATTATTCCATAGTCTTGGTTCTTTTATTAAACAACCTATATGATTTACTAGATGTTTAATAACCCCATAATATTCCTTCATCACTATTGGATGTTAATTTTTCAAGATTATCCTATATGGTAAGAATAACGACTTTTCATCCAATAACTCTAAATGAATTAATAAATTTTAATTATACCATTAAATAATTCATAAGGGGTTCTCTTTAATATTTTTTAATTAAAACTATATTAATTATAAAACTATAGGTATTCACAGCTTCATCCAAAAAAATTAACAAGTAGGTCATATTCATTAAGAAAAGTTGAAGCAATTTCCAGAAGTGTCCCATTTCTTCACTCCAGAGCACCATTTTGTTGTGGGGTCCCTAGAGAAAAACAGTTATGATTATGGCCATTTTGTGAGAAAATGTATTCAAGACTTTATTTTTAAACTCGCAGATATGATCACTTCTTAATTCATTAATTTTATGTCTAAAAATATTGTCTATAGATCTAGAAAACATGGTAAAGTGTGAATATGATCCCCTTTTGTGATAAAAAAATACCCAATAATTCATTTAAAACCCATCTATAAGGACATTGACGTGGTTCTTCCAATTTAAACTTGAAACTATAGGTGGTAAAAACAAGTTCATATGAACTTACTCTAGGTGTTGAGATGTTGAAACTTATTTCATTGATTTGAAAGATATCTTGTGTTGTTTCCCCATTTGACTTGGGTTATAGACTTTATCTTTTGGGAATTCGTGTTTAGGTATATATTTGACAACCCCTTTACAAGTTAGCTTTATAAGTGTGTGAATATTTTAATAGAATAGAATCCTATTCCAAATTCAAGATTCATAGACAAGAAATATTTTGAGGAAATAAATTATATAAAATAACAACTTAAAAATTTTTATTTTTGAAAGAAGTAATTAAAAAAAAAATTAGAATAAAATAGTTATGAGAATTATTTTTAAATTTCACATGAAAACCATCATCACAGACCTATTATATTCAAAGTAGAATATATTTGAAAACATCTATAAAAAATTCTTCAGAAATTAAAACTGAGTTAGAATTACCAAATTGGCCAAGTCTAATGATTTTCCCTTTAGAATTGTCACCAAAGGTGACATGTACACCACCATCCTTTTTAAAATTATTTAATCTTGATTAATATAAATTAATATGTCTAGAATAGACACTATCCATGCACTATATAATTTTTCTATAGCTCTTTAACTATATTCCTTATAAAACATGTTTTCCATAAAAATTATTTTCGTACCGAACTATTCATTTTTCCAGAAATTAAAGTAGTTATGGATTTAAGAACACATAATTTTTTAATAGGTTTCCTATAATCAGTTTATAAAATTTTGGAAATAAAAACATTATTGGGTCCATTTGAATAAAAATTAGTAACAAATTTTCTATAACTATATTTAGGAATAAAACTATTCCCAAAAATTATTCTATTTCTAGTTTGACAACCTATGCTAGTGATATACATAGGTGACATATATTTTCATAGTATATAATGATACTATATCCCATATTAGTTTATATCTCTAGGTATTTATGAAATTTTTATTTAAAAAAAATTAATTCATTATTTAACATAAATAGTTGAACATTTTTGTCCTTTTCAACATCAAAATCATATCTTAAATTTAAATTTAAAGCATGTTGTTTCTTTATAATTTTATACTTGTATTAAAGAAAATTTAACGTATCTTCTTGAATGTAATAATATTTTATCATCTCATAATTAGACATATTTACATCATTATTTTATTCTCCTGAAGGATTAGAAATAGTTACTAGAGAAGAAAGAAATATATTCAATACCATATATGTATTGGTCATGAAACTCATGTTTGACCTATCATGTTTTCGCTCTTGGATAATTTTTGAATCGCTAGAGATATCTTCAGAATAAACTCTAAGTTTCATTCCTCACATTATTGTATTTCCAATACATTTCATCATATTTTATTTTATATTTCATCTTAGGTTAGTCTACATTAACATTCCCTTTCCTTTTACACTCACAGTTGATGATCTCATTTTTAGAATCATCCTTCTACCAATCCATCATCCATTTTTATTTAGTATCATATTTTTTATGTATCTTGGTTTCTTGAAGATATTTTTCTTCTTATAGAACTTTTGTAAATATTCTAGATAGATGGTCCATCTATTCATCACAATCAATAGGTTATTCCTCATCAATTGAACTTTATACATAGACCTTATCCTTATTTTTTTAATTTGTGGTCATGAAGGATATAGAATTCCTTTGAGGATTATATTACATTTCTATATTAACATAATGTTCTTCCTTATACATCATTCAATTTCAAATTAGTTCCTTGATAGATAGTTCTCTAATATCTCGTGATCCTCTAATTGAGACTAAGATTCCTCTCAATATTTTTGGTAAGTATCTTAACAATCACATCACTTGGGATTTATCTGAAACATGATTTTCCAAGGAGTCCACTATATTCAATATCTAAATGAACTTGAGGTAAATGTTAGAAATTTTCTCATCTGGTTTCATCTTAAAAGTTTTATATATAATTTTATAATTATTTAATAATATTTATTTCACATTAGACATTCTCTCATAAGAAACATTTAACATGTCCGAGATTTCAAAAGTAATTGTGCATGGAAATATTTAATTAAATTATTAATCACCAGAAAAACAATATATGGAATTCATATATTTATAGTTATTGTTATAATCACTTTTCGTAGAATCATCCCATGTATTTCTAGCAGTCTTAGGTATTTTATATTTATCTACAATAGTAGTAAAAATTTACAAACTTGTGCTCTCAATATGAATTTTCATTTTCATTTTCCACTGATTGTAGTTTTTACCATTAAATAATGATGGCTTGTAGGTATTATAACCTTCTTGTCTATTATCCATTAAATAACTAGATTACATCTGACAAAAAATTTGTATTTTTTGAAAAACAACTAAAACTAATGTTGAAAGTCTATTTAAAATCATATAATACCAAATATTGATTAAAGTGAGTAACTCAAGATGGGGGTTAATTGAGTTCATTAATAAAAATTTCTATTAAAAACAAGTTTAAATAAAATCTAGCAAATAAATACACAAAGTTAATTTAAATCAAATTTTAATATAATTTTTATCTTTTAAAATATTCTTTTATGATTGATTTGTGTTCAGTTAAGACAATAAGAAAATTACATTAAATTTTGATATCAATTTACTCAATAAAATACATCTATAAAAAATAGTTAATACAAAATATCAAAGTATAAGTTTGGTTTATAGTTTAAATAAAATTGAGTTTTAGTCATTGAAAATAATAGTATAAAACAAAATCTCACAATGGAATAAAATAGTGGGTTCACTCTCAAGACAAGACCTAATCCCCTAAACTTGTAAATAACCCTACTTCCAAGAAGATTATATAACTATAATATGATCCAAATCCTTGATCTAGTATGAAAAAAACAACCTACAAGCTATCTAGGCTCAAAGTTCTCTTACATAGTTATATGTGGAAATAAAACAACTTATGCCTCATAAGGATCTATTACTTAAACATTGTTGGTAAACAGATGAATATAGATAGGTGATAATATCTTATATTAGTGTAAGAGATAGTGTGCTGATTGATATAATAAAATAAAATTCTTGAGAGTAAACTAAATAATGTGAAAGATTAAGAAATATTATATATAAATGGTAGTACCTCTTGATCAAAAGTTATCTAGATTCTTGGGTCTCCTCAAATGTGGCATGTTGAGGAGATATAGTTGTTTCTCTAAAAGTGTTAGTAAAATAGACCATCGTATTATTATCTTTTTCTATCTATAGTAAAGGATTTTGATCTCCAATGAGTTCCAATATTTCATAGATGATGTTTTGTAGGATTTCAGAAAGAAATCTCTCGAGTAATGATCCATCCAGTATTCAGTAAGTTCAATTCATCATCACACATCTTCTAAGAGTGGTAGTTCATCATAAAAATATATAACAAAATAAATGTAGAATAATTGGAGGACAATCATTAAGATTTTATAAAACCTCATACTCGGAATTGAATTTCTCTCCAATTCATCCATGGAATACTTAAAGAAACAAACATTAAATAAACCAACAAATTAATTCCAATAATATTGAAATTTGGGTAAAATAATTCAAATTCCTTAGAATAATGATGATGGAACATTCAGATAATAAATTATATCTAGTGGTGAGTCGGTTTGGTAGTATGTTTTCTGGTGGCATGCAATTAAGAAGTAGGTCATTTAATGACAACTAATAATCTATGGGATTCCTATAACAGTAGGTCATCTGGAGATGAAACAAGTCTTATAATGAATCATTTTTTGGAGGTGACTCAAGTCTGATAGTGACTCATCTCTAGTGGTGATTCGAGTCTAGTAGTGACTCATCTTTGGTTGTGAGCCAAGTCCAGGAGTGGCTCATCTCTAGCAACATGTCATGTCTGGGAGTGACTCTTTTCAAAACTCATCCAAATTTCATCCAATATTCTTTATAAAATTATATAATGGTATACAACATAAAACTCATTTAAAACATAAGAATCATGATTTTATAACCTTTAAAATAAGGATGTTTAAATAATATTATCATAAAACAAAGTAAGTTCTAATATTGTTTTATATCATTTGGAAAAAACACTATTTCACGTTGTGTAAGGACATATTAAAAAGACCATTCCATACAGTTTAAGGTTATGCAAGAGAGATCATTAAACCCCAAATTGATGGATTATCTATAGTATTATTTTAGGAATCTAAAATTGGTGGGTGGAAAAATATTCTCTCTATCTGGGGTAAATAATGAATGAGATCCATTGGAGTAAAACATTCACTCGATGAAGGTTCCTTCAAATTTTGGTTTTACATTTAAATGAATCATTCCCTATATCATGTGTGATATCAAGGCCAGTACTAATTCTCCAAGAATAAAAAAGTGTAGCTAATCCTATTTTCAAATTCTAAGGTTTCACAATGTTGGTATTACTCAATATTATGTATAACTCATATCCTTTTATCATTAATAATTTTCTAACCATACCACTATAATTTTGACTTTTCATCATCAGTTATTTAATCATATATAGACATATTGAGTGATGGAAACTGATCGTTGATGAGAAACAATGAAAAACATCATTGTGTTCATGAAAATTTGATATTTATAAACCCTGCCTCTTAACTATAGATAGTATGGTGATTCATTTGGGTATCATATCAACATGGAAGGAATGTGGAATGTGAGTTATCGAAATGAGAAAAAACAATAAAAAATGAAAACAAAGAAAAACATTGGTGATGATGTGATGTGAAATCTTGTAGCAAAAACTTTGTAAATGGTGTGTGATGTTTTGAAAAATGGAAGAGTGAGAAAATACAATTGATGAAATTAGTGTCCTTGTACTGTTTTGAACTGATAAAGTTATATTCATGTATCCTAATTAAATTAATAAAATTATTTAGAGCTTTATAAAAGGTGGGGATTTATTGAGTTGTCACTTTAGTGAACTTCTACATTTTGTTGAACTTTTCTTAGTTTGTATCTCTCGATCATGGATTTATAATTAATTTGTTCATTATGGAAAATATATCATCTCTATTTTCAAATTTGTAGTACTTAAATTGATGATATCGGGTGAAAAGATTCATAACCCCCACTTGTTGGATATTGAGTAGTGAAAATATAATGCTCATAATTGAATGAACATGAACACCAAAAATAACATTTAATTAAACAATGATATTTTTAAAATTATAATGGATAATAGAGATTTAGTTAATCATACTCCAAATACCCTAATCAAATTATTTATATATAGTCATACCACTATTCAAGGTGTATGAAATAAGGAAAGAGGAAACTTCTCTCTGGAGAAAGTCACCTTATTCAATCTCTAGCTCCAGGAAATGGTTTTTCTACTAACTCATTCATCTTTATCCACATTTTTTACTCTGATGTATATAGTGGAATGGTCAAAAATTATTGATCATCCCACTATCACTTCACATCTTTCCCTTTCCAGTATAAAATCCTACACACATCAAAATTTCATTCTCAAGGGCACTGATTAGTAACCACTTTTACCCTCCTCCACATGGGATTCTTTCACTATACTCCTTTATACACAGTCGACTTGAGCATTTCTTAGATAATAAATTTTGATCCTTTAACATCAATATGTATATAATAATTCATAAAATTATATAAAATTCATGTATGAACAAACTAAAACTCCATATGACCTGCATAAATGATGTTTCAAATTTGATTAATCTTGTCAAATATTTTCTATTGGTTTCCAGAATCTTCAAGTGGAAACTTTATCTTAAAAAACATCCATAATTCAAATCATAGGGAGATTATCCAATTATTATCACATATTCTAAATTAAATAAATTATGATATTCTTCAGCTCTACACCTTTAAATTGAGATACATCACTTCGTTATCCCTTGAGCAACCACTGCCTCAACCTTCTCAGACACAAACCACCTTTCATGTAGCAACATACCAGTTTCAAACGAAAAGTGACATTCGAATCTTGGAATCACTTAGATGATCCATAACACACTCCCTTTTTCATATTTCACTATTACATTTCATCAAATTGGGTGAATTCCAGAATCTTATTCAACACACCCACAAAGAATGAGAAGTTGAATACCCTACAATCTTCAATGTTCAGACCTATTAATGGATGAAACAACATGTATTACCTCAATTGTTCATCATTAATCATCAACGAATTCTAATATCAATTGTAAATCATCATGTTGGGATTCACCTATCCAAATTAGATTGGTATTGGTTAAAAAAGGATCGTACATGTCCCACAAGCAACAATCAGTGTTTGATTCAATATGATCAGACCATAAAAATCCATAAACATTGGTTTATCATTTCTTCATACGGTGGATGATAAGAATCTGTGGATATTGAGCGATGAGATTGAATTCATCCATTTTTCGTCATTGAGTGATGATCCTCAAGGAACCACTCGTTTGAAGTTACTGGCTTCATTCAATTCTAGTCATACCCTCATGAAATTTTGTGGATCTAGTTTTGATTTATAATTTTTCATCTTTGATGATGGATCTAAAAAACAGATATCATATCATAAAATTACCGGTGATAATCAAGGGCTTAAATTAAAAAATTGATGACATAGCTAGACTATCTTCATCAATCTTCGGCATCAAATCAATGTGGTCAATTCAGACTGATATCTTTATTTAGCTATAGTGGATCAAGAATTGGTTGGATTCCAAATGGTAGGCTTCAGGGTTAATATATTTCTTCAATGGTTATTTCTAGTTTTGTGATTTCTCAATGGTCAACATTGTAGAGAAAATTTGTGTTTTATGTTCTCTACTTAGCATTAGTGGGAATATTCAGTGAGTTCGAGCATTGATTTTGGTTCGTCAGGGGTTTCTCATGCACATGTAGTATAGTAGGTTGAAAACAATGGGTGGTGTGTTCAGTTATTCAGGGTAGTTAAACATACCCTGAGTGTGGGGTGAGTTACAAGTTCACTGTAGGTTCTAATGTGCATGACCAATAGTATTTTACTAGGCATGGTCACATATTTTAAAGATATAAAAAATTATTTTTTTTCAATACAATTAAAATTAAAATAAATGAAATGAATAATGAAATTTAATAATTGATGTTATCATTTTTAGATACACATAATGAATAAAAAATTAAAATAATGTAAGTACATAATTTAACATAAAAATTATGCCTTTTAATAATTAATTATTAAAATATATATTATCTAAAAAACTAAAAAAAGTTGATCAAATAGATATTTTAACAGAAAATTCATAGTTTTAATTATTTAATACATAACTAACATAATTTTTACATTGTTCATGTAAATTGTGTTTGACAATATAAACATTGTTAACTACAAAAAATGAAGTGAAAAAATATGATGAAATAAAAGACACATCAAATTCCCCCCACAAACAATCAATTACATTCCAAGGAAATTAAATGAATTTTATTTATTTAGAATGGATCTTAAAAAGAAATTATTATCCTACCATAGTTCTAAATTTCACCAAAATAAAAAGGAAATAAAAAATCCCTTCATTGTTTGAAATTATCATGCCTCCAATGTGAAATCCATTATCTTCCTCACTTCAATATAAAATTTGATTTCTCATTCTAGGAGTGAAATTGAATACATATAAATTGATTTAAAAACATTAACAAGAGTCACTTCTAATTATCACCCTCTTCTATGTTCCAAAAATCAATGATCCATTTATCACTTCATTGATACAAATCAAATGATTTTTATATAATCCAATCATCCTCTTATTCATCTCGGTTCAAAATTCCCCACATCTTAATGAACTTATTTTTTGACAGGGGCCTTTATTATAATTTTACTAGAAATTAGTTTATGAAAAGAACTGTGAAAATAAGATATTGAGTTTGAATTTGGATTCATTCACACTATACACCCAGTTCCCTTATCTTAGATCCTTTCCGTGGGAACCCAATTTCTCATTTTACCCTACAAAGGGACAATATTACTCTCTTTTGATTAGGCCCAGTGAGGTGTTTGTTTAAAAAGGACGTGTAACCTAGGATCGAGTTAAAATGTAATGTTTTCTAACATTATAATCTTAATTAGATAAAAATATATCCTATCACACTCCATTCCTTAGTTCTCAAGCTGAATTTCCATAATAACAGTTGACAAAAACACTTAAAAATCATACAATTATTGAAATTTTAGACTCTGTGTAGCCCTTTGTATAGGATATAATTTTCACCTAGGAATGATGAAATGATTATAATTATTATTATTTTCTTATTTGGAATAATTTTATTTACAAAAAAATAAATATTAATGCATTAAAGGTAGAAAAATTGAAAAAATATATGGTTTTTTGATGGGTTCATAGTGAAATTTTTTTATCACATTTATGAACCCCCACACGTTTATCTCAATATTGTCTCCAATCCTAAGTATCAGATTGGGAGGCACAATTAAATTATTTTGTTTAAAATTGTGATGTGCCAAACTTGGATCCCCTAAATCATTCCTTCATATGATATGTCATATGACCTCAAGTGTGCCTCCTCATGTTATAGAGACTGTTGACTAGGAGGGACGACCTTGGGTATGTTTATGAGGAGACTTTTTAATCATTTTAGAGTAAATCTCAATAGTGATATGATAGATGAATAAACAATAAAATTAGTATAATAAACATGGAGGTAAAATTAATAAAAAACATCCACCGATAGTAACCATCTCCAAATATTAACAATATCATATAAAAATGACAATGATGTAATTTTATGTTTATAAAAAATTGGGAAAATCTATACATGGAAGAAGGTAATTAGTATAGTATATGATATACAAAAGAACCAAAACTGTCCAAACATACCAAAAACTAGATTGGTCATATGATACCAAGATCCATCCTAAGAAAGTAAGAAATTCAAGTGTACAGAGTAGGAAACTTCCCCTTATCCAAAAATAAGATAATAAAATCAGCCCAGGTACCAACAATGACCTAGATTGAGTGTGAGATAAATCTTAGTAGGCCACCACTAATGATGTCTATACAATACAGTCTATGAATATAAAATGTAAAAGTGTGTAAACATATACAAAGGTAAAATAATGTCATAATAATAACCAATGCCTACTTAAACCTCAACTGGTAATGTCTTTGGAGATGAGATCATTTAATTATATTATTTAATATTCAGTTTTTATAGATAAATCATGTGAAAATGTCAAAAAAATAGGATATGCCACAATAATAATAAAAGTGGATCCAAGGTGAAACCATGGAATACGTGATCTAAGTGGCTAGACAACTCCTTGTAATAACTCATGAAGTCTAGTAATAAGGGGTATTAGTGTAATCACATGGGATTTCCCAATTAATTACATAATAATAGTGTCTAACTGATTCCATAAAGATCATCCATCATAATCTCACGCTAACCATGAATCGGCCCAATTAGTTGAATACGTGGATCCATGTCTATGAAGACATCAAGCTCGATCCATGGAGTGTATCTGAGGCATCCTATTATCATGAAAGATTGTGAAGGGATCATACAACATCATTCTAAGAATTTTATAATAGAAAAGGACCATGTTCCAAGGAGGGTTTCCCCCTTGGAAATTGTCTCCTCGAATCATAGTGGCATTATCTTAGTGCTCAACACATTCCCTTAGGAATAAAAGGTTGTCTCATGTATAACAATTACTAAAAAGATAAAAGGTCCCATATACAAAAGTAACCTTATGAATATTTTATTATTCAATTTAGTCCATGTAATACTCATTCCATTTTGATAATTCATTTGGTTCATTCAATTATATTTCTTCAACGTGAATGGGTTAATCAAGGTCATGGATACTTTTATCACTTTAATTAAATAATCATTTATTAGGTTCATTTCATACCTTTCTTGAAGAATGAAAATGTGCTCTATGAACATGAAACTAATTAAAATTCAATAAATAATTAAGTAGGACCATTGTTATGTACAAATACACTTTCCCCTTAATTATTTAAATATTCAGTTAATAATGATAAAATACTTACCTTAACAAGGCCATGTGAAATCACACCCAAATAGTGTCTAGAAATGGGAAACAGGTAATAACATGGTATGCACCCTAATTGGGTGGAAGGCTTTGAGGTTCTAACCTCAAATGGAATGAATAAATATATGAATAAGGATATAGAATATTAGAACAATGATTATAATAACGGAAAATGAATTAAAGGTGGCAATGCCCAATGAAACCGACACGTGAACAATGATGAAAATTTATAAATGAAAATAATATTAGGTAAGATTAATTGACCAACTACCGTAATCCTAAAGTTCTCTCATCATCAATTATCGACCCTTTGTTTGTCCTACATTGAGATAAAACCACAAAACTGTTGAACACCCTGAAAATAGGGCATAAGAGCCTATATCAAAATAGCAACATCTATGTAATGAAAAACAATGAAATAATCCTAAGAAATAAATTTAGGGAATAGATGAATACAATGAGAGTGAACAGAGTCGAATTAGTCTATGAGTGATGAAGATATCCAAGAACTTTGGTAGAAGGAAGGAGGAGCTCTTTCAGGAGAAAAAACGTGCATATGTTTGCTGGAAGTAGGAAAAGAATGAAGGGGTTTGATTTTAATGAATTTATGGGGTCACATGGTTTGGAAACATGTTCAAATAAACCATACACTGACCATAAACCATGAACATACCATATTGGGGCCTTTTATGGTTTTTTCACATGACTATAAAAATTGTGCGCCAACTGTTCTTAGATCTTTATTTAGATAGGTGGCCACCAAGTTTGAGAAACCATACCCCAACCATGCAATTTGACTCTACTAAAAACTGCCCGATTTTTTCATGAACATGCATCCTTGGTTTCATGGTTAGGGAAAACCATGTTCCCTTCTTTTCCCTCTAAAATTCCCCACATGGTTAAGAGAAACCATGTCGGGTGTTCTTCACAGTTTCTAGTAACCATTCAACCCAGAGCTTTCTTCCATTGGATTGGCTTCCAGGCTTTAAACAATCCCTGGGCACCTATAAAGCTTTTGTGAACATAGTAGTAATATATATTAGGTCTTCGAAAAATTATTATACTAAACTTATAGGTAACTTTCCACAAAGAAATATTGGGTTTTAACAGTCTTCTTCCATGAAAATAATTCATCCCCGAGTTCTCTTCCAATGGAGGAAAAACTTCTTCTGAGAAAAAACTCTGACCACTGAGCATGTATGTGAGGCTCCCTCTCCCAATTATTATACTATAAATGTCCATGTAGCAATAACACCCATACTAAATTGACAAAATGGACTCATAGTGGATTTGTTTTCAGGTTAATTATGAACATGGGACACTCCTCCAATGATGTATCATTATGTAAATCCAAATCCTCATGATCAAAACTATGAGATGGATCAAGATGATAATGGTGAAGCTATGATATTTGGAAGACATTGTTCATGAAATAATTGCTCTGAGGTAAAATAATGATATGCTACCTGCCTAACTCTATCTAAGATTTGAAATGAACCAACATAATGAGGTGACATATTCCCTTACATTTATATCCATATGTACTTAATTCTAGGTGATAAACACAAGAGAACACGATCCCATAACTCAAACTGTAGATGTTTTTTGTGGTGATTGGAAGATAATTTATTCTCAGACTGAGCAGTAGAGATACAATTCATTATATGGTAAAGCTGCTCAAATGTCTTATGCACAAAATGAGGTCCTTGTAGCATGATATCTCCTGCCTCTAACTAGAACTGGGGTGAATGACTTGGAATACCATATAAATCCTTACAAAAATAAATATGAATCATCATATGATAGTTTTTATTGAAGGAGAACATGAAGAGAAGGATATACTAATCCCTTGAAATGTTCAAATCAAGGACACGTGATAGGGGAATGTCCTCCAAAACTTATATCATCTGTCCTGACTGGCCATCTGTTTGAGGGAGAATAAATGTTCTTAGAATCACCTAAATACCCAAATCTCATTATAAACCATTATAGATCCTCAATGTGACATGAGAATCCCAATTTTATGTTATAGGTAAAGGGACCCCATATTTCCATATACACTCATAGGCCTATAGTGTTCCTAGATCATCAACTAAGAAAGTCTCCAAGGTAGGAAGGAAGTGGGGTACCTTCCTTAGTCAATCAATGACTACTAAAATTTCATTTCTACCTCAAGAAGACCTCGGAATTATGATAAAAAAATTCAATCACAACATCTTCCAAGTTCCACTCTAGGTCTAGAAATGCCTATAACAAGACAATGGGACACCGATGTTCTACCTTCACCTACAGATAGGCGTAACACCTTGTGATAAAGCTTGAAATTTAATGCTTCATATCAGGACACAAATTTTTTAGGGCATATCATGATACGTATTGGATATTCCTAGATGAACTAACAACTAAGAAGTGTGGGACTCCCATATTAGTTCCTTTATCATATACGTAGGAACCCAGATATGCCCACGTATATGTATGATGTCATCTCCATCAAAAGACCTATCCAAAATCAGGTACTAAAAATATATACTCTCCCAATTAACCAAGCCTTTAAGATAAAAAATAAGCCTTCTCTTCACCTTATCCAGGAGTGAAGAGTTAAATGTAAAATCTATATGATAAGACTTCTCGTTAATATCATGAATCTCAAAATGTATTTTATAAAAGAGATCCATCAATTTCTATTCATCATTAGCTTCATGTATGGTACATACCTCAGCTTTCTAGCTCATCACATTATCTATTTAATTTCCATTTCTAGGCCTACATTAATGCTCAATGTCAAAAGACTGAAGGTATTTGATGTAAATTTACTATATGATATTAATGTCACATATAGAAAAGATATTATTCAAGATTTTGTGGTTGTTATAAACCACAAAGAACTCACCCATCAGATAGTGTCTCGAATAACATGAGTCATGGAAAAATACTACTAGTTCTAGGTCGAGCGTCATGCAGTTACAGACATGTGGTATCAACTAGCGATACTTGTACACATCTAATTTATCCTCATAAATCTGTAATGCATCTATATTGATTCCTAATGCATCGAAAAACACAATATTTTCTCTTATAGGATTTGAAATAATCAGATGTAGTGTTAAGGTAAGAGTTCCTTTCACCTCTTTAATGGAATTCTTTCACAATTCAGACCATAATAACTTCACACTCATATTAATAAGAGCAATAAGAGGTGTATAAATTCATGATAATCCCTATATAAAACACCTTTAATATCAATAATTCCCCAAAAATCTCCATATATCAAGCATGTTCTTGGGTTACTCCCGAAAAGAAACACCATTATCCTTTTCTCGGATAACAAATACCAATGATTTCATGATAATATGACCAAATAGGTGAACCTTGTCAGTACAGAAGTGGAACATTGTAGGCTTAGTATATATATGATTCTCTCTTAGTGTATTCATAATTATCTCCTGATTATTATCATGGTCACTATGAGTACGAGAATACGCCAAGATTTCATTCAAAAAAAACCACAATAAAGGAATCCAGGTAGGTGTGGAAAACCCTATTTATCAAATCCATGAAAATGGTGGGTACGTTCATAAGACTGAATAACATGAAAACATGCCCGTTCAAATAGTACTATCATTGTGAAGCCATACATGGTATGTATGAAACAATTAATCACACTAGATGATAGCATGTTCTCATGTCAACCTTTGAAAACACTCTGGATCATTGGATCTTGTCTCAGAGATCATCTATTCTAAGTACTGCATACAAGTACATAACTATAACCCAGTTCAACCATCAACAATCCACACATAGCCTAAGGGTACCATCTTCATTCTTAGTGAAAATCATGGGTGAACCCTAAGATGATGTTATGGGTGAGGTAAAAAACCTATTTTCTAAATCCTATAACTATATCTTGAGATCCTTGAGCTCAGTAGGTTCTATATTATTCATAAGAATAGATACTAGAGATTCTCATAGAATAAGATCAATTGTATACTCTACTTCTCTCTCAAGAGGTAATCCAGAAAAATTTCCCAGAAATACATACCTTAAATGATCTACTACAAGAGGAAATTCATCCTAATATGAATCACAATCCTCTATATAATGGACATAAACCTTGGAGGTCACTCTACCTAGCCCACAATGCTATGTTCTAGAACTACTAGCCGAGAAATTCCACTAACCATTGTGGAGATAAATTCCACCCTCTGGGGATGTAAATGACACCCTATGGTGATAGAATTCAACATAGGTTTTATTGAAAACCAACCAGTCCATCTCAATAATGAAATCTAGTCCCATCATCTCAAAAATGAATATATCCCATAATAAGGGACAACTGCCTACATCAAGGGGCCAGTCCTTTCATTCGCGTACACCATCTAACTGCACAACCGATAGTGTATCCAGGTTTATCACACCAAAGAAGTAATATATTTAAATCCCATGAATTTACATGGTCTATAAAGAGATAAAGGAGTGAGAAGAACCTATATCGAATAAAGAAGATATGTTATTAGAGGCTACTATAATAACACCTCATATTGTCGATGTTCATAAACGTTGATACTGAGGTATCAACAACAAAGCATGAAACTGGCCTGATCCATAGACCTGTACTATAGATTGACTACCCTGACTGGGTCTGCTATGCTAGAGCTAATAATTATAATTATAGATAGCACGGTCACAAAATATTCCTCGGCGTGTTTGACTAGTTATACACTAACTTCATGTCTGAGATGACATAACTAATCCTTATCCACTGGGTAGAGTTTTTGCGGATCCTTTTCAACTAAGAGAATTGTTAAAGGTATGGAAGAACCTTTGAAGATGATCGATCCAGTAGAAAGAAAAACACTCAAGCGGCTCACTATCACACTGTGGATTCATATCCCCCTACCATCCACTCTAATAGAGTATAATGGAGCTACAGTGAGGATACATTATCCACCACTGCTATGATGAAAAACCTCAAGTATATGCTTCCTGCAAATGGAAGAACTAATGCCCTATCTCAGTACTAAACCATTGTTCTCAATACTATCAGATTCTGTCTAACTATGGTTAGAGATAAGATTCTAATTAAAGTTCTAAAAAATGTAGATATTCAAAATACATTCAAAGAGGAGAATATAGAATACTCGAGACCATCCTTGAAACATCAAACTCGTGATAACTCACCATATTCTAGAAGTGGTGAAAAAATATACAACTTAGTGAAATGTGTTAAGTAGTCCATGAATGAAATTTCACCAAACCCATGGTGCATAAGCTCCCTGGCATGGTCAAATCCCAACATATAAGGAAAGGATTAATCGTAGAAGGTAGTTTGGAAGTCCACCCAGACCATGCCATGATAATGAACAGATTGAGTAATCATACCCAAAATGTACATGGATTATTGAGGCATCGTGTAGGTGGAAATGTTGATCCTATTCTCTAGAGACTTCCCTAGATGCTCAAAGATAGAAATAATGGCCTCCAGAAAAGACCCAATAGCCTGTGGACCATTATCGCATGAGAATATGGGAGGATGATTTTTCTGGAACATATGATCCAGATCATCCATCATAGATAAAAATTGTTTAGCAACCTACATGGACTTTATAGAACATAGAAAACTATCTCAAATAAGAGTTTCGGTTACTAGTTTCATTATAACAAGTGGTTCTATGAGTGACACTCCTAGCTGTAAAACTAGTGGCTAAGGGCCCACCATTTTTGGAGTGTGGTCATCACCACCTTCCTTGTGCACAACTCGAGGAAATCATAGTGGAATAACTCTACAAATTAAAATAACATTACTTAGAACATTATTGAAGTGGATAAAAACACTAGTGTATGTTGATCAAAACACAAAAGGGATCACTACCCATAGTACTCTATCCCAAAAAAACATATAAAAGACCAGGGTATTGGTAAGTGTTAAGGATTTTATTTTCAATGGTTCTGGTATATGTAAGGTTCCATTATAATTCAGGATGAAAAAACTATTTAAATTATCATTTTCCTCTATATTTATAGGAAAGTATTTCATTATTTAATTATAATTTTCATTTTAAGTTCATATGTGCTTATATTTACATGATAAGGTTTGATTAAATGCTCTTTCATTCCCAATTACTAAAGGTCCATACACTTTATTTATATAATTGAAAACAATTTAATTATAACTAGCTATCTTTTATTCAGTCAGAAAATGTAACAGAAAGAATACGATGGCTCAACTTGTTGAATTCCCCCTCCCAATTCATAAAGACTCTATAGATTATAATTGAAAATGGAAATCATGTGATTGTAGAGAAAAACTAGATCACGTAACTAGGGATACATAACTTATATGTGTTAACAATGGATCTTTATGACTCCACCATTAAACTATATAGGAAAAAACCATTTAGTTTGATATCAGAATTTTAAATTACCAATTCCATTACATTGTAAAATAGGTTATCATCACGACCATATATAACAATGCTGGCTCACCTTATAAGCACATGGTACACAAGTATAGAATGTAGTGAAATGCAGCTTTATGGCATAAAATATGCATGGAATGAGAATACTACAATCTTGTAATGATGAATGTAACAATGATCCTTATAATTCTAGGACAAGAAAAAATATCCATAATGCTTATTAAAGACCACACACCATGTGAATCAACCAATAGTGAAATTATATCAATTGTAATAAGCAAAGAGAAAAGAAAAAATTACCCACTCCTAGAAAACATGGTATTTACCCCATATTTGGGTTTGCTACTCCCCTGAAAGGATTATAACCAAATTCAAACATATTCCCAATATCTTGTCTAAATTTCATGAATAGTAGTATAAAAGAAAAGATAAACTCTGTTGAAACCGCTCTGTGATGTCCCAGCCCTAGAGCCACTAAATAGTTACCTGTGATGATGGGAGATATTACCTCAAGCGCACATCCCCATATTATAGAGGATAATGACTAGTAGTGAGGGCCTAGTGTTTGTTCATCGGCAGGCTATTCCCCCATCTTATAGTGGAGAAAAATACTTCTGTGAAAGATTAATAAATATAAGAAATAATATAACAAACATGGAAACATAATTGAGGTGAAATATTCACCAATAGTAATTTACTCAAAATATGAATAGTGTCATACAAAATAGATGATAATTTTATGTAATGTATCTAAAAAACATGAAAATAATTATATATGGAATAAGACATTCAGTATAGCAGTTGTTACATAAAAGAATCAAAAAGAACAAAAACTATCCAAGCATCCTGGGCACTAGCCCGTCATATGTTACCAAGATCCTTTATAAGAAGGAAAAAATTATGGTGTCCAAGGTGGGATTGTTTTCCTTGTCCATACCTGTAATCATATAATCTCTTTCGGTAACAATGGTGGTCGTATAGGGTGTGAGGTAAATCTCAATAGGCCACCACCAATGACGTCTAAGTAATCCAGTCCTTGAATATAAACTATAATAGTGTATGGGTTTATACGAAGAAAAAATAATACTATAACAATAACTCATACATTCTTTAGCCTCAAATGGTAGTGTATATGAACTTGAGATCATTTAATTAATTTACTAAACAATTAGGTTATAGAGATAAATCATGTGAAAGTGTGAACAAAACTTGGATAGATCACAATAATAATAAAGGAGGATCTAAGGGGAAACCAAGGCATCCTTGACCTCTAGGGTTGGCCAACTCATAAAAATAACTCATGTTGTCTGGAAATTAGGGGTATGAGTGTATCCAAGGGGACCACCCAAGGAATTCCACTATAATAGAGTCCAACTGAGTCCATGGATTTTTTTATAGTAAAATTAGGCTAATCATGTCTGGGCCCAATGGGGATAATCCATGGAGCCACGTCTCCGATGATATCAAGATGGATACATGGAGTGTATCCGAGGAATCATAATATACAAAAAGACATTGAAGGGATCCTATAGAATCAATCTAGTTGTATTATAATTGATAAGAACCATGTTCTAAAGTGGTCATCTCCCATGGAAACTAGCTCCTCAAATCAGAATGGAATCTTCTAAGTGCCCAAGGCATTCCCTCGGGGATCCATGGCCGTCTCTATTGTGACAAATCCTATAAATATAAGAAGTTACAAATTCAATAGGTACATAATACATATTTCTTTATTCAATTTACTCCATGTATTAATCATACCATTTTAATAATTCATTAGGTTCATTCCACTACCTTTCTTCAATGTGGCAAAGTTAATCAAGTACATTTACCCATTTATAACATTAATTATATAATCATTTATTATGTTCATTCAATACCTTTCATTAACAATGAAAAGATGTTCTAAGAATATGAAGACAATAAAAATTTAATTTATAGCTAATTGTTCTGTGAGATATTTACAAATATACTTTCCATTTAATTATTTATAGTTTCATTTTGTTTTTAGGGAACACTTACCTTAATAATTCAAAGTAAAATCACCTCCGAACAATGTCTAAAAAGGGGAAACAAGCCATAACATGATACACACCTAAATTGGATGGATGGTGTTGAGGTTTAAACCTCCAACAACTTGAATATATGTATTAATAGTGCTCTATAATATGATAAGAATGATTTTAATAATGTGATATGAATTAAATGGGGAAACATTTGGTGAAATCAACATTAACACAACAATGATAATTTATAAATGATGATACTTTTAGTGATATTTCATAGACCAAATACATTAATCATGTAGTACTCTCCTCATCCAGTATCATCCCTTTGTTTGGGTTGGATCTAGATAAAATGAAAAGATGTATGAACACCTTGAAAATATGGTGTAATATTTTTAATAAATGTAGCTTAATTAAGGGAAAGAAAAAATATGAACTAAGACTGATGACTATCAAGCATACCTAGAGGAAACCAACAATACCAACAAAATTAAAATTAGACTTCAGAATACAAATATATCCAATAAAGTATGATTAAGGAAGGAGGAGCTCTCTAGGGATGAAAAAAGATCCTCTGTCTCTTGGAAATAGGAAAATAAAGAAGGGGATTGAGGTTTAAATAATTTAAGGGCATTTTGGTTATTTTATGAAAACATTACTGGGTCACACAGTGTGATCCCACAGTTGGCCAAACAGTGCACCAAAAATGTTCCATGAACTACCCCAAGAGGGTCCTCACATGATTCAGGTATGCGGTTAGAAAAATCATGCCCCAACCATGCTTAGATCCCTATCTAATACAGAGACCCAAATGGTTTGGCCGCATAGTTTGAAAAGATATGCACCAACCATTCCCTTTGTATCTACTAAAAATGAAGATATTTTTCACATGATTGGGGTCCTAGGTACATGGTCAGGGAAAACTATGAACCCTATTTAACCCTTTGAAATAATCAACATGGTTTGGATAAACCATACAGGCTAAGCTTAATGGTTTCTACTAATCATGAAGCCTAGTACTTTTTCCACTGGATGATGTTCAGGGATCCAGGATGCTCTAAACACCCCCTAAAAAATACATGAACCCATTAGGAATCCTTATTAGGTCCAATATAATGAATTATACCAAAAATTAAAAGATTATACCACATATAAAAACTATATTATTATAAAAAGTTATTAATAATGAATCAAATTGAAGGCTTTGTTTTAAGGGGTGATATGGAAGTTCAAAAATTTGTTTTCTATACAAAAACAAAGGAAATAAATCAATA
This sequence comes from Viscum album, assembly GCA_963277665.1. NCBI lineage: Eukaryota > Viridiplantae > Streptophyta > Magnoliopsida > Santalales > Viscaceae > Viscum > Viscum album. Next base: position 945,768,457 of record OY728155.1, on the reverse strand, counting down.
ACAAATGATTCCCACCATAAAATACCAAGACATTTATCATAGATAATTATTTTCAAAAGTTTTCATGTTGCCAATGAAATAGAAGAATTATTTTTTAGATGAGTAGGATAGTAGAGCATAAAAATGCATAAAAAATAGAGGAAACTCAAACAATGACTGTGAAAAAAAATATCTTAGAGAATGTATCAAGCTAGATATTACATAAAAAATAAATTTATGTTAACGAATTCAGTACACCCAATATAACCATTAAATTTGTTTAGAATGAATTGAAATAATTACACTCTAGATATAGAGAAATTATCTATTTTTTTTATTAAAAAAGTTTAACCTACCTCCAATGATACATTTATATAGTTTCATGTTTAAGTTCCAACTAGAAGAAAATACAAAAATATGTTTCTAAAATAGAAAACAAAGTAAAATATTAGGAATGTTTAATTCCATTTTCTCAAACTACTGTATACTTATGGAATTAAAGTTCAAAAAGATTCTACCATTGGTAAATAGATCTCAAAACCAACTATGCTCACTTCTCATAGTTACTTGACTTTCCAAAAAAAACATTTCACAATTACTTTACTTACATCACATGAAATGAACCTCACAGTTAGTAGAACCATCCACATTCAAACAAGTGAAAAAAAATATGAGTGATATTTTATTAATGAAACTCTTCCAAATATTTTTCATAAACTCCAAGAGAGAGAAAACAAATTGAGGGAAATTTATTTTAACAACACATAATAAAGAAATCATTGAAATACATGGGTTGTCTTCGATGCAGTGCTAGTTGTATAATCCCGAACCATACACTACCTCCTAAATTGTTTTAACAAGGTTCATTTAGTGGGTAATATTTATCATCAATTGTGGTATGATTTATTGTTTTTTATAGTTGAACAAGTTCACATAAAATTTCATGTAACTCGTTAGAATGGAAAATTATACCTAAAAATCAAAGACTATAGGACTAATAATACTTCCATCAAGAGATTCAATATTTATATTTTCATTCAGGGAATAAAAAAACAAGAAATATCAACAAAGACATCAAAATTATGAGACTTACTTTTCATTTTCTCACCAGTACTCTCCCATATACATGTTACATTTATTGGATTATGAAATGAATCAATAGTGAAAAAAGTGGATCACTGTCAATAATAGAATGAATCTTAATGTAAAATTCCTTGGGTGAGGTAGGTGAAGTATCTTCAAGATATTCTAAGAACTTCTAAAATTTGTGGATAAAAATCACATCATCCAAGTGATACAAGTATGTAGGGAAAAATTTACTATCCACATCTCGTTAATTTAAAGAAAATTCTTGAACAATGACTCAACTAATTAAGAAAACCACCTCTAACACCAAGTTGAATATAACTAACTAATGAATCAGTGTCAACCTAAAAAAATTCATTTTCAGAAGAAGAAGCTTCCTGAGTAGAGTTACTTTCCTCAATTTGGTAGGAACAGGAAGCATATTCATGGTTGGATATATGGGAGGGATGTAAAATTTGAATTGACTGAGAAATAATATTAGTGGGATATGTTTGTTTATAACGGACTAGTTTATGGTCCAGTGTAATTTATTTCCAAATTTGTTTCTCAATTCACCCAAACCTTTCTAGTTTAAGTGTGGATTATTTAAAAAAAATTCAGGATGTTCACTAATATAAAAATGATTAAATCATCAAAGGGATTTTGATTTTCCTTTCTATCCTTCCATATAAACACCTCATATGTTACATTAATTAACCTACAAATCACCTCAAGTTGAGACAGTTTGTAAACATTAAATTCCTATGGGACCTCACAAACCTGAAGGGAAAGATTACCCTTTGATACATCAATAAAAACCCTAACTATGTCTAATAATGACCCACCTAAAATTATTAGAACAATATTATCCCACTCCATCTGTAGAATAAGTAAGTCTGTCGGAAAATAATATATCCTCACATCAACTAATAAGTATTCTATGCCCCATAAGTGAATCCAAGTAGCTTGTAAGCTAGTTTCTGTGACACTAAAGTCATTTTAATTTACATAAGGCCCAATTTTTTGAATTGAGAGTATGGAATAAGTTTAATTATATCTCCTAGACCATGCAAGCACATAATCTCCCATGCCAACCAATTTTATTAGAAATGAAAAAACTTCTGGGGTCTTTCATATTGGGAGGAATATTCTAATGAACTAAAAAAACACTCAAAATTAATGTTATGGTCGACCTTTCACCCATTACCTGTGGTTAGTAAATAGTATCTCATTAAATTTCAATGATCATTATTTTATCTTTATGTATTCCAATAAAATTCTTGATAACATTAAATATCCTAAACATTTTTTGGAATTTTAGTTTATTGGGTTCATTTTTCTTTTTTAGCCTTTGTGAAAAAGGTATTGGAGTGTATAATAAATGAATAATGACTATAATTTCTCATTTTCCTAAAACATTACCTTCTTAATTATTTCATTTATTAAATTTCACTTTATTTTCCTTTGTTATATCCATTTTTTATGTGAAGTCTTATCATTTTTCTTGGATTCTTTATAGTAGTCTAAATATCCATATTTGGGAATTTCAAATTTTTTATTTTTAGTTTTAGCTTGAACATCAATTTATTAATCCTTATAATATTGCATAAAGGGTTATTGAATTTTAATTCCTGGTTTGGTTATTATTTCCTTCACATTTTCTCTTGGATTTGACTAAGTTGTGCTGGGAAAACTTCCTTTATCCATTCCTCTAAAAACTCTAGCCATCAAACCCATTTGAATTTATAGGCTTTGAACCCTAATATATTTATCATTTATAAATTAACCAATTTAAACCAAAACCCATGTATTTTTGTGCATGTTAATTCTATTTTATTTGATTACTTTTTTGATTACTGGGGGAGATTGTTTTTCCTTATGCATGTTTTCTTTTTTTTGATTAAATATAATGTTCATTTAAAAACCATTTGGTATTTAAATGATTTCATAAACTAGGTTGTTTATATTTTTATGATTATTTTTTCTTTGGACTTATAAGATATTTATCTAGGTTTAATTGTTTATGAGGAATTATGAAAATTCTTCTTTATTAATCTAAAAAATCAATTAATTTGCTTCTGTAGTTTTAGAAGATCTGTAGTTTTCAGTTCTAAAATATTTATGTAGTTATTTCACTAAAAATTCTACAGATATTGGATTTAAATAAAAAATTATTTTATATAAATACAACATGTTTATCTTGATTTAATTATTTTACATTGATGTCTAAAAATTTCTTTTAATGGTGATTAAATTATTTGAATTTCGACTTTGATTTTTCAGAACGGCTATTTTCCAGAATGTTATTGGGTCTATATTCAATTATATATGGAATAGTATTTGTTGGATTCATTTTATTCTTGATTCATTGGAAAGATAATACATTTCTATACAAATAATTGTTTTATACCAAGGTGTGAATCTTCTTTTTATAGACCTTAAAAATTCATTGATGTTTGTTAAAGTATGCTGTCCAGTTTTTCATGAAAAGTGAAAAATATGGTCCATCAACCCTACATTACAATTCCTCATCCCTATGCTACCTTGTTGTTCATTCCTCAAAGTATGGGTTTTTTACCTGATGTTACTGTTCATTATAAAATGTATGGTTCAACATCCCTATGCTACATTACTATTCATCATCCATACACTACATTACTATTAATGAATAAGGAAAAGTATAGTTCATCAACCCGACACTACTATTCATTATCCATATGATATGTTACTGTTCATCAACCATATTTTACATTTCTGTTAATGAATAGTTAAATGTATCGTTCATCAACCCTACGTTATTGTTCATTATTCATATGCTACATTATTGTTCATCGTTCATATGCTATGTTACTATTCATGAATAGTGAAACATATGATTCACCAACCCCACATCACTATAAATCATCAACACATTACATTACTATTCATGAATAGTAAAAATTATCATTCATCAACCCTATGTTACTATTCATTTCCAAAGTTACTATTCATTCTATGCATTTTTATTTAAAATTTATTTTATGTATATATATAGATTATTTTTAATGGTTTTTTACTTGAAAAAATCTCATTAAATATAAGTATTTTTATCAAAGAGTTTTTTATATTTTTTTTGTAATATTTATAGATTAAAACTAATAAAATTATTCAGCGTCTTTTTTCTATAAATTTGGATGTTTAAAATTATTTAAATTCAAATATTTGAATTTATGTTCAATTTGTGATACTTGTTTTTAGGTCTTGTTTTGACTAAATTTAAAATAGTTTTAATGGATTTAAATAGGTGTTTTAAATAATTCAACACTGATATATTTTCTGGAAATATTTTTCTAAGACTTATTCTAATAATTTTAAATTATTTTTTGGATTTATTCTATTGGAATAAAGAGGCAATGATTCAGTGATTTTTGTGGAGACATTTATAAACGCTACTGACTCAATTTATTTTGAATTTCTAAAGGATGAAGAGCATATACAACTAATGAATATTTATTCCCTATATATATAATTCCTTCTTTCATGTTATTGACACAACATGATAACAATATAAAATACATGGGCTAACATTTTTGATACACGGTTTTCACCAAGAAAGTGCTATGATATTTGAACCTAGAGTCCATTTTCAACATCATGTGACACAATGTTTCATCACCTGCTTGATCTCTCAAGGGTTGAATTACTTCTTTCTCGACTATAATTTCCTGGACAAGATGAGATGATCTAATCCTCAACAACTAGTACCTGTTATTGAATATTTTATCTTCTCATTCATCTGGTTGTGAGTCTATAATACTTTTTTACCACCTCTCACATGAACTATATTATTTTGTTTATGCTTTTAAACAAAAAAAATATTTGTTATTCTATTTTATTGGGTTGGGACTCCAAGATTCTAAAGTTAGGATATAAGGGTTGTGAATCCCTGTATCTAAATTTAGGACTATTCAGGTTGGGAATCCCTCGGGCTAAAGTTAGGTTGTAAGTGTTGTGACTCCCTATAAAAAAGTCAGTGACATGGTTATCCATCCACTAAAATAGGATTCTATAATTTGGTTATGATTTCCCCATAAAAATAATTTTTAGTGAACACATATCTATTGATGATTATAGAGGTAAAAGAGTAGAAGTAGATGCACTTTGGACTGAAATACTATAAAAAAATCCTTGCGTGCTTTAATTTTTCAAATTCTAATTTACCTCAATAATTAAATTTAATAATAAAATTGTATTAATCAATTTATTTGATTAAAATTTTTAATCTAGTCTATTCACCCCCACTCTAGACCATCTACCATTACCCGTTCTGACCTAAAAATTAGTATCAGAGGTAGATCCTTTTTATAATTGAGTAGATTTTTTATTCTCTTTCTGATACTATTTAATTTGTTCCAAACTATTATTCCTTTTGGAATTATAAAATCCCTCTATAGAGTATGATTTGATTTTATTTGTGATAAAATTTTCTTGGACCTCACAGTTTAAGGACAATATCTTATAAGATGGAAGCATGAAAACTAAATGATAATTAGATTCCTCAAAATCCCCCAAAATTTTATGGTAATGATTATGGATACTTGAGATCCCAATTAGAGGCTTAAATAAAATATTTAATTATTTTTCACTAGTCTCTCATTTCAAAATATTAAACATTTCCTAAAGCTGACCCATATAATCTTACCTAAATTGATGCCACTAGATATGTTTTAAATTACATATTTTTTTATATTTTCAATTTTTCTATTAAATGACTTGTTTTTAGTCATATATCTACTTTTAATATTTCTCATGAAACATGGAAATTTCTTCATGACACTTAGATTGGATTTGACAAATTGATTCAAACAATTCTTGGAATACATCATGCAGAGTACAAAGATTTTATGATTGGTGAAGATAAAACAGTTAAACAAATGTTCAATATATTCATAAGCATTATGAATGGAATGAATCCACTTGGGGAAGATCCAGAAAACCAAATACTATTTGAACAAGTCCTAGGAGCATTAGAAAATTAATTTAATTCCAAGAGGGGTTCCATTAATGAAAGTAATAACATCAAACAATACTCACCAGATGAATTGATTTTATCACAACTCTAACATGAATATGAAATTAAAAACATATTTGCTAGGGAGAAAATAAAAAAAGGTGAATGTTGATTAAGATGACTCCTCTGATTCTAAATTATATGATTTTGAAAAATAAGTTACAACTCCGATTATAATTAGAGTTTATAAAAGAATGAAATTGAAATGATTGAAGAATCAGTTTGAAGGAGTCCATCACAAAGAAAATATAAGGGATATAAGAAAGGTGATATGAATTATAATGAATCATTTCTAACCTGTTATGCATGAATTAAGAAAGATCATATCAAACCAAATTTTCATAAAATAGATAATAAATACAAATACAAATAGAAGGAAAAAATCCATTTACCACTAGTAGGAGTTGTACAAAAGAATATGATTCTAGTGAACAATTTAAAAATGAAAATTAATATGCTAAATTGTGTTTCATAAAATCAAAATAAATGGTTAGTAATTCTTATTTAAATTCGAAATATTCTGATTCTAAATATTATTTTGAAAACCTAAATGTTTCTGAATTAAATAAAAAAATTGAAAGATTATGAAAATATATTTTCAAAGATACTGATGTATATAATAATCCCAATAAAAATAATGAGAAGCTTGTTTATGAAAATAATTTTTTTGTAGTAGAATGAACAACTAATAAACAATTCTTCTTCTACTTCTCATTAAAAAGTTTATGAAAATTTGAAATATTCTCATGATTTGAATTAAAATTTAAAAAAGGATGTTGAATGTCTTAAAAAAAGTTTATCTATGTTTATTCAAGGTCATGAAAAATATCATGGTATGATTTCTTTGATAAAAACTAGTAAAAATAAAAATGGTTTTTGTTTTGAAAGGATATTACCTCAAATGTATAAAACCCATTCTGTCAAAAGTAAAAATGGTTATACATCAGTTGTTACTTATTTTAAATGTGGCATGAAAGGTCACTAGGAAAATTACTATTTTCATAAAATTAAGAAATACTTGGGATAAAAAAAATGAATATTTAAAAATCAATATTATCTAAAGTACCTTAAAATATATGTTTAAATTTTGTCTATGTACCTAAAAATTATATAACTAATCCCATTGGTCCCAAAGTATATTTCTTTCTAAAATTATCATGTAATTTCTTTTTGTAGGAACAATTCATTGGATGTCTCAAGAATGACATATGGTACAGGGAAAGTGGATGCTCTAGGCATATGATCAGAGACCCATCCAAGTTTATCACATACAATAAATGTGATAGAGGCACTATTAATTTTGGATAAAATTCTGAAGCCAAAGTAAAATTTTTTCGTAAAGTTGGTATTTCAAATTCTACTTTTTTTTCTAAGGTTTTATATGTAGAAGGTTTAAAACCTAATTTAATTAGAATATCACAATAATTTGATGACAGTATGGAAGTTAAATTTCAAAATTAAAAATTTTTATTCATTTAAGATGAATATTTTTTATTTAATGTTAATCGAAAAGACAATATTTATATTATAGATATTACTGAATTAACTATTAAACATGTAAAGTGTATGAATGTTGTACAAAATGACAATATACTTTGGCATTGACGTTTAGGTGATGTTAATTTCAAAATGTCACATAAACTCTCAAAACATGAGAATGTGTTGTACTTTTCATTATTGAATAAAGAACATCATCATGTTTGTGATGCTTTCATGAAATGAAATCAACACAAAATTTCTTATAGACCCATCAATCTGATAAGTAAAAATAGACCTTGATAGTTAGTATATCTCGATTTATTTTGTCCCACTAAAATTTACAGCCTTGTTGAAAATAAATATACTTTTGTTATTATTGTTGAGTATATTAGATTGACTTGGGATTTAATTCTTGATCATAAAAATGATACATTTTTTGATTTACTATTTTTTTTAAATTATTTCAGAATAAAAAAGGATGTATGATTTTTTCAATTTATTGTGATAATAGAGGTTAATTTCATAATTTTTATATTGAAAATATTTTTGAAAATAATGGTTATTTTCATAATTTTTATACTCCTAGAACATCACAACAAAATGGGTTTTTAGAACAAAAAAATAGAACTCTTATTGAAATGGATCTAACTATGGTAAGTGAATATAATTTACTTAGATATTTTTGGGATGAGGCTATTTTTTCTGCTTGGTATATTTCAAATATAATTCTTATTATACAATTGTTAATGAAAAGTCCTTCTGAATTATTTAAAAACAAAATGCCTAATGTTTGTTGCTTTAGAGTTTTTGGTTATATGTTTTTATTTTAAAATCAAAGGATAATTTGGATTAATTTTTTTCTAAGGGTGATGATGGTATTTTTCATGGTTATTCTATTAATAGTAAAGATTATAGAGTTTACAATAAAAGAACTATGATTTTTTAAGAATCTAATCATTTTTTATTTGATGAAAATAATGTTGAATTAAATTTTATTTCTAATTCTTTTATGATGAATTTAGAGATTTTAATTTCGATGAACAAATAACTCAAGATAAGAACGAATCAATTGAGGGGGAGCGTACTCATTCTCAACCAAATCCCAAAATCCTATAAGATTCAAAAACAACATCTTGTTGAAAATGTAATTGGAAATTTTAAATATAGTGTTTAAACTAGAAATTCTATTTTAAATTTTTGTGCCAATTAGGCTTTTTATATTTTATTTTGTTCCTTTTAATCATAATGATGATTTAAAAGATGAAACTAGATTGTTGATATGTAAGATGAATTAAATAATTATTTAAAAATAAATTTTGGATTTTAGTAGAACATACAAAGGATAAACAAGTGATTAGAACTAAGTATGTACTTAGAAACAAGCTGGATGAATATGGATAGATTTTAAAAAAATAAATCCAAATATGTTACTCAAGGGTACAATCATGAAGAGGGTATATAATTTAATGATTATTTTTCACCTGTTTCTAGGTTAGAGGCACTTATAATTTTGTTTTATTTTTCTTTTTTTTAGATTTTAAATTATATCAAGTGGATGTAAAAATAATTTCTTAAATGGTTTTATAACTAAAGAAGTTTATGTTTCTCAATCCCCTAGTTTTGAAAGTGAAAAAATTCATAAAAATGTTTTTAAATGTTCTAAATATCTATATGATCTTAAAAAAGAGCCTCATACTTGGTATGAAAGACTTTATTTGTTTTTATTAAACCATTGTTTTGAGAAAGCCAATATTGATCCTAGTATTTTTATTAAAGGATATTTTGATGATATTTTAGTTGTTAAAATTTATGTTGAAGATATAGCTTTTGGATATTGTAATGAAATACCCTACAATGAATTTTCTTCTTTGATATCTTCTCAATTTTTCAAGAGTTTAACTGGAGAATTTAAATTCTTTTTTGAATTTTGAATTTTTCAAAGAAAAGATAGAATATCTTTAATCAATGTATGATAATGATTTGGTTAAAATATTTTGTCTTGATTTTCATAAATATATTAAAACTCCTATGGGTACTAATTTATAATTAGATATTGATACATCTAGTAAATCTGTTGATTTGAATGTTTATAAAGGCATGATAGGTATCTTGCAATATATAATTGCATCTAGACCTGGACTCCTTTTTAGTGTTAGTTTATGTGATAGATTTCAAGTATATCTTAAAGAAAGTCATATTTAGTATGTCAAAATAATAATTAGATATGTTAAAGGAAATATTGATTCTGATTTAATTTTTCCAAAATATAACTGTTTCGATTTAACATCTTTTTCTAACTCTGATTTTAGAGGTTGTATAATTGACTGAAAAAGCCATCAGATATATATCCTCTTCAAAGAATATGTTTGATTTCATGGTCATATAATACATAACACTTGTTTTCAATATCTATTATAGAATTTCAGTATATCTCTACTCCTTGTATGTGTGCTCAATGTTTAGGGATTAAGAAAACCTTATGCAATTTTGGTGTTTATCGTAATAAAATTCCTCTTTATTATGATAACAATTCATCTATTTCAATTTCTAAAACCCCATTAAAAATTTATGGAACAAATAATATAGATATTATATTTCATTTTATTAGAGATCATGTGAACAAGGGTTATATTGTTTTAGAATTTATTCCTTCTGAAAATTAGTTGAAAGATATTTTTATAAATCCTTTAGACTCTGCTTAGTTTTAAAAAATTAAATTTGATTTGGGTATATTATAATTTTAAATTTCTAGTACTGCATTTTTTTATGGGGAGCCTGTTTTCACATTTTTTTTATTTTTAAAAATGGGGAGATATTTTTTGGGATCAAATATAGAGAAATAAATTGGGAGAAATAAAATGGTTTTTAATTTTTTTAAAATTGGATTTAATTGTTTAAATTTTTTGCATTGTAATCAAATAAAAAAGTGGTGATTGTTTTTTCATTTTCATAATATTTTTTTGATTACTTGTTTTATTACTTGGGGATATTGTTTTTCAATATGCATGTTTCTTTTGTTTGATTACATGTGATTTTTATTTAGAAACCTTTTTGTGTTTCGATGATTTCTTAAACTACCTTATTTGGATTTCTATGATCCTTATCTCATTGAATTTGTAAATTATTTATCTAATTTTCATTAATTTATGATGAAGTATAAAAATTATTCTTTATTATATAAAAATTCAATTAATTTGTTTCTATAGTTTACGAAACTCTACCGTTTTCAGTTCTAAAATATTTAGGTATTTATTTTACTACAACTTCTAAAGATACTGAATGTGCATGAAACTTGATTTTGTAGAAAAAAACATGTTTATCTTGAATTAACTAGTTTACATATAAGTATAAAATTTTTTTTGATTGGTGATTAAATATTTAAATGTTCTACATTGAGTTTTCAGAGTATCTATTTTCTTGAATGTTGTAGGTTTTGTTTTTTGAAGATATTTGGAACATTAGAACTCATCTTTTTTTTATTCTTGATTTTATGGAAATCTAATAAGTTTTTCTACAAATAATTATGTCGAAAAATATTTCGATTCTTCTGTTTAGATCTATTAAAAATTCGACGAGGTTTGTTAAAGTATGTTGTCCAGTTTTTCATGACTAGTACAAAGTATGGTTCATCAACCCTACATTACTATTCATCATCCATGTACTAAATTACTATTCATTATGAAAAGTTTGGTTCATAAACCCTATGTTATTGTTCATTCTATAAATTATGGTTCATCATCCCTATTCTACATTACAATTCATCATTCATATGTTATTTCACTGTTCATGAATAGTGTAATGTATGGTTCATCAAACCTCTATTATTATTCATCATCCGCACACAAAGTTGTTATTCATGAATAGGTAAAATTATTGTTCATAAACCCTATTAATTCTGTTAATGCTCATGAATAGTGAAAAGTATGGTTCATCAACCCTACGTTACTAATCATATCTGAAGTTACTGTTCTTTCAGTGTGTTTTTATTTTAAATTAATTATCTGCTTATATGTAGATTATTTTTAATGGTTTTTTTCTAGAAATGTTCTTATTGGATGTAAGGATATTTATCGGAATATATTTATATATTTTTTTCAATATTTAATGATGAAAATTAAAAGGAATTCAATATTTTTTTCCTATTAATTTCGAAGTTTAAAAATTATTTAAATTCAAATATTTTAATTTACTTTTGATTTGTGCAGCGAATTTTCAGGAGCAGTTTTAACTAAATTTAAATTAGTTTGAATAGATTTAAGTGGCAGTTTTAAAGCATTCAACACTACTATATTTTTTGGAAATATTTTTTGAAGACTTATTCAAATAATTTTAAATTCTTTTTAATATTTATTATACAATAATAAAGTGGAATCACTACTATGATTTTCTTGGAAATGTTTATCAATTCTCTTGAATCAATTTATTTTGAATTTCCAAAGGATTAAGAGCTTCTGAAAATATAGAATATTTATTCCCAATATATATATCATTCCTTCTTGTAGGTTATTGACAAAACTCAACAAAAATAAAAAAGACCTGAGCACACATTTTTTATACTTTGTTTTTCACAAAGAAAGTGTTATGGACATTGAACATGTTCTGCATTTGAAATTTCTTGCGATACTATATTTCATCACCTACATGATATATTAAAGGTTGAGTTAATTATACTTTGACTAGAATTGAATTGAGGAGATGAGATGATATAATCATCTATAACTAGTAGATGTGGTTTAATATTGTATATTCTCATTAGTCTTGTTATGAGTCTGTAAAATTTTTCCCATCTCTTACAGACACTCTATTTTTTCTGGTTATTCTTTAAAAAACAAAATAATTACTTTTTATTATATTTTCTCGGGTTGTGACACCTAGTTTCTAAATTCAGGATCTAAGGGTTTTAACTCCTTATATCTATAGTCAGGACTGTTCGTGTAGTGACTCCCTCTATCTAAAGTCAGGTCGTAAGGGTTGTGACTCCCCATTCCAAGGCCAATGACTTGATTATCCCTCCACTATAAAATGATTCTATAATTGGGTTATGATACCCCCATAGAAATCATTTTTAGTGAACATGTTTTTTCTTTGAGTAGAGAGGAATAAGATTACAAGTATGCCCCCTTCGAACCAAACTACTATAAAACATTCTTGCATTCTTTACATTTTTTTCGGCTGATTTACCTCAATAATTAACTTTTATAATAAAGTTTACTAATCAATTTATTTGATTAAACCTTTTAATCTGGTCAGTTCACCCCCTCCAATCCATCTCCCAATACCTGTTCTGACCAAATAGTGGCAACATAACTTTAATGTTTTATTGATAATTTGAATATTAATCTCCATACTGATTTGAATAATTTTCTCCCAACTATGTTTGGTAATTTGGGCCACATAAATGCTCAATTACACATTTTCTCTATAAGTTTGAAAGGGGTTACTTTTATATCTAGAGTTTAAATTATTGAATAAATGATTATTAAGACCATGATTTCTAGAGAAATAATCTAAAAACTAATCATCATCCTTTGTATATATGGGGTGGCCAATTTTGGGATTACATTTGTTTGTTGTTGCCATACATCCAATAGTGAATGCATTGTGCCCTATGAACTCTATCATCAACCACAACAATTTAAGTGTTTGTTTTAGTCCTATGATTTTTTCTTTTCCTTGTTTACTTGTGTTGGGATGTTTGGTTCTATTTATACTAAAATTTCTTAAGAACATTAGAATTAAAATGAGGGAAGACACCATAACAATATTAGTCCACTATGTTCTGCTTTTAAAAGGTAAGAGAATTGCAAAAAGTATCAACAAGTTTGTGGGGAGGTAACAGATGGTTGGGAATCATCCTAAAAATACTTTTATACCTATCCCATGACTCATTAAATATCTCTCTCTCATTTTGGGAAAACATAGTGATCTTATGATTAACCACAATGGTGGTGTTTCCAAAGGTTGAATATATATTCAAACACATTGAAAACCCCATCCCAAGATTAATAAATTTTCTCATCTAGGTTTTGGAACATTATTTTACTGATCCTTTTAAGATAGAATGAGAAAACCCGTAACCTCAACTCTTCTTCACTCAAACGACACAGAGGAAATTTTTCGGTTGAACTATAAAAATATTTTGTTAAACTCTAATGAATCTACTGCAGTAAGTTTAATAAAAAAGGGAGAATAGATATGTGAGACTATGTTATATCATAGTTACTTGACATAGGACACAACCTTGTTCCAGATAAATCATTTAAAACTTTAGGTAGTTGAATCCATATAAGTTTAAGTCTCTCATGGGTAGGTACTATGGGTTGCAAAATATTCATGTTTTTATTATCAACTCATTCTAAATCTAGGTTTTAAAAATTATCCATTTCAAATTTATTTTTTCTATGTATGGACAAAATTTTATTGATTTATTGAATTGTAGTTTCAAGATCTATCTTAGAGTCCCTTTTGTGCATGCTTTATGTAGAATAGTTTTCAAAAAACATTTTTTTGATTTCTTATTTATTTTTTAAACATATTTTTGTGTTTGTTAATTTTTTTTTGTTTTGAATTTTTTGAATGTTTGTTTTGAAAGGGATACTCTTTCCCTCCATAGAAATGACATCAAAATTTAATGGAAAATTTCATTGATTTCACAAAATTTTAATATTTATTAACCCAAATTTTTACTTATAATTAATATGCTGGTGAGTTCGAGTGTCATATCCCCTTGGAAGGTGTTTGGTATATGAGTGACCAAAATAAAAAAAATAAAAATAAAACTTAAAACAAATAAAAATTGTAGTAATGACATGATGTTTAATTATGAAGAAAAAATAATGTAAATAGTTTGTGAATAAGTGACAAATGATTCAGAGTGAGAAAAGACAATTGAGGAAATAATATTCCTCTGACTCTTTTGAATTAATAAAGTGATATTTTATGATCCAAATCTGATTAATTCAATTATTTAGTGAGGATGGTTCCGCATTCTCTGGGTGCTTCCCACTCCTAGGGTTTGCATTTGTCTTCGACAATCAGCCTCCCACCACGGAGGTCGTGTTTCAATCTTCGTCGTTGATTTCTCCTGCTTACCATTACCTTCGTGTTCTTAGGATTCTCCATTATATTCCTCTACTTCTCCTTCGGTTTCCGCTTCCCTGGATCTTTTCCGATCCAGGATTCCTCGGATCTCATTCGTTGGAGGCTGCTCGTCGGGAGGTGGCGATCTATTTGCACGCAGCGGCTCCTTTCTGTTTGCGTGTGACGGTGACCTCTCCTGTGAGCAGTGTTGCGGTGGACGTTCCGGCGTTCGTGGATTCCAGCTGGGGTCGTTCAACGGTCTTTGTGTTGCAGATATTTTGATGGTCTGGATTATGGAGCTTCGTTGGGATTTGGTTTCTATAGAGTCTCTCACTTCCCAACTCGTGACCTCGGTCCGGGGTTGGGTTTCTCGCTTGATACTTCTCCAACTTAGTCTATTGCCTCTTCTTCTTCATCCAGCGGACCTTCTTTTCACTCCCTTTTAGGGTTTGGGAGCTCGGTCGGCAGCGTCTATGGAGGAATTTTGATCAAGATCGTGAGGCAATCCACTGATTGGATCGTGAGAAGGTTGGCTTGGTTTGATGGTGGAGACGATTGATACGGTGGAGGCAAGAGTGTTATTTAAAGCATTGGGATGGATCTGATCTGTTTTTTCTCTATTTTCCCATTGTTGTGTTTACTGGATCAATCTGTCACTACGAAGAAATTGTTTTGGTTGGAACTTGTTGTTGGTCTCGTTGCATTTGGATGGCGTGTTCTGTCTTGCAGATTGAGTTGGGTGGGCGACCTCGAATGAGGGATGGGTGTCTTGGCACCCATAATTCAGTAGTCTATTATTCTAGATGGATGGGAACCCGGACTAAACTTTATCGGTGTTCTCTCTTGGGTGTTGCAGTCCATCAGGTTGATGGTTCAGTGAGTCTCTCATTGGCATCGTCAGGGGGGTGGCTTGAAAGAGAGATAGGTGTGCTGGCACCTATCGTCCAGCCCTCTTCTCATATTTCTGTATGAGTTGGAGTAGTTATCTACTTTGGATGTGTTTCCAGCATGACACATTTCATCGTAGAGGGGGTGGCGCATCATCCAGGAGGATTACGTTGTGGCATTTTCAGTTAGGGGGGGTGATGAGACTTTCTAGTCTGTTCTTGCTTTGATTTTTGTTTCCCTTTGGCTTTTGGATCCTTTTTGGCCATTTGGCCTGTTTTATTTTAATGTCTTTCATCTGTTTCTATAATGGGTTACTCCTTCTTCCCTTGAAAAGAAGTTTCTTTCTTATTCAATAAACGGGGGGATTTCCCCCTTTACCTTTTTGAAAAAATATAATTTATTTAGTGCATCAGAAAAGTGGAGATTCTATGAGCTGTCAGTTCAACGAACATATATAGATCCATGACATTTATTTTGTATTGATATCTCTAACTTAAATTTAGAATTATTTTTTATGGAAAAAATATTCACCTCCCTTTTCTAATATTCATCATTTCGGCTAATGATTAAGGGTGAGAAGATTTACTACTATCACCATTCAGTGCTTGAGTAGTGAAAATTGACTCTCATCGCTGAATGAAAAAGAACCGAAAATTTAATTTAAATGTTATATTGATAATGTAGAATGGATAAAATTGATTTATTTCTTGATATTATGAATCTGTTAATAAATTTTGATAAATATAGGAGGAGAAGAAATCAAGGATAATGAAAGAAGAGTGGAGAGAACTTCTAATTCAAGAATGTCTACATCCTCAATCTGGACCTTTAGGAACTGGTTCTCCTCCTATATCTGTCATCTATCTTTACTCTATGTGCTCTGATGAATATAATGGAATGGTTGTAGAATCTTGATACTTTCAATAAAAATGTTCTTCTTCCCCATTTCGTTAGAAAATTGCACAAGCATTAAAATTTTATCCTCATTGTGACTTCTTGAAAATCACTTTCAATCTCATCCATGTGGAATACCATCACTCTAATATTTCATCCTTAGGTGACTTAGGAATATATCCATAAAAAATGATGTTCCCAACACGTGGAAATTTCTATAATACTTCAAAAAAATGTAGAAAATTCATGTACAAACAAACTATAACTCTATTTGACAAGCACAAAAGTTTTTCTATCTTGACATTATCTCTTCAAACAATTTTCAGTACGGTCCAGAATCTTATGGTGAAACATTCATCTTCGAACACATCTTTGAAGAATGTGACTATAAGAGTCACCAATTAATCTCACATATTATAATATCTATAAATTTTGATAGTCTATAGCTCTGCACCTTAAAATTTGACAACCTTACTTTATAATCCCTTGAAAAACCACTGCATCAACCTTCACAGACATGAACTAACTTCTATATAGTTGTAGACTAGTTAAAAAGAAAAAGTGACCATCAAAACTGGGAATCACTTGGAATCACAACAGCACAACCCCTTGGTTATGAAGCCAATGAGAAATTTCATCAGACGCGGTGACTTCCACATTATTTATTGTTCTGACCAAAATCGGTAGAAACAGCAATTATGACATCCATTGTTCATCCTCAAGCATATAAGACTTTTAATATCAATCATCCATCATTATGTTGGTCTTAACCCACCCAACTCAGACCATTATTCAATAAAAAATAATAAAAGACAAACCAATAGTATCAATCCATGAAAGATTCAATAGGATCATACCACAAAATCACTTGAATTTGGTGTATCCACTCTTTATTAAGTGACAAGAAAAAATTAGTGGATATTGGGTGATGGGGGACACTTTCATCCATAATTTGTCATCAAATTTTGATCCTCTCTACACAGCTCATTTATAGTGGTTATCTTCATTCAATTACATTAATTCCATTGCGACACTAGGAAGAGTTAGTTTTGATTTTGGGGTTGTTATCTTTGATGTTGGTTTGAAAAAATAGATCTTAGATCATCAAATTTTGGTGATCATCAGGGATTAGGCTTCATTGATTGACAGCTTGGATCCACATTCTTCATCCATCTGTGAACTCAAGTATTTACGATCTATTCTAGAAGATATCCTTCTTCTTCTATGGTTTTATGAACTTCAGTTGGATTCTTTAGGGATGTATTCAACATTATATTCTTTCATCAATGACAGTGCCCATCAATGTAAGTACCTAGTGGTCAGGATTTTATAGAAGCTTGGTGTTTCATCTTCCCTGGCTATAATTTAATGGGAGATTCTATGAGGATCCAGCACATATTTCAGTTAATATGGGGAATCACATTCATATGTGGTATGATTGATTGAAAAAATGGGTGGCATAGCTGATTATTCATGATATGTATACCTATCGTGAGGTAACATATTCCCAGTATTTTTAGGAGTTCACACTTAATAGTATTTTTCGAGGTATGGTCTCTTCAATGTGAAGTAAAAATATGTTACAGGTTCATAGTAGGTTCTTTGAATGGGTTCATATTAGGTTGTATCTTAATAAGGTTGGTATAAAATTTTCCTCACAATTAGCATATGGTCAATGAGTGTAAGATACTAGCCTTTCAAAAAGTCAACTTAGGCACATTTTTATGTACTTGTTGAGTTTTTTAAATAACTATTTTTTGGAGTAGTGTCTTGGGGTGCGTTTGGGTTATTGTTTTATGAAAAAATAAAGGACATTGGGCTATGCATGGTTTGCGCACAGTTTGACAAATCGTGAGACTAGACCAAAACAACTGTGAAAACCTGGATAGAGTAGTTTTCATGTTTTGTGCATGGTTTGACAAACCATGAGACTAAACCATGCCAACTGTAACAAACTAGATAGAGAGGTCTGCATGGTTGGCACACGATTTTCCCTATCTGTGCACCCCTACCCAGGAAACCATATGCATGGGATTAATTAAATGAAAATATATTTTAAACCCACTAAAACCCCCAAGACTCCCATATTATGACATTTTCTAAGGATTGAGAAATTATTGGTGATCCTATACCCTTACATAGGGATTCCAAAGTTATTAGAACATTGTTCTTGAAGATTGAAATCCTGGATTAAAGATCCACTCTTTTCCTGGTAAGTGGATTTCATCATGTTGCATCTACGTTCATTCCTATATCTTTTCTTGATCTTTTCATGGAATATCTCCATTGTTTCCATGGATATAAGATTATAATATGAAATATAGATCTATGATTGTGGATTTAGATCAATATTTACAAGATCTTGATGCATTTTATCTTAATTTTGGTTTATGGATTTAGATCCAGAGCTTGACCAATGATGTTGTATCACTCAAATTTGGGGGATTTTCATTGTGCTAATATCCATCAATAAACTGAGGTTGGTGGTCTAAATCGAACTCCCATAGTCACAGATTTGATATGTGAAAGTGAGTTTATGTATTTTCTAGCTTCCCTTGATAATTTCTTTCTTAAATTTGAGTAATTAGAAATGTGGAATAGACTTGTGATTGACTTGGAGATTAATTGACAATTGAATCAAGGAACAAACAAAGTGGGTTAACCAAATAGATATTTGTTTTAAAGATTGATTATGGGGTGAGATATTGTAATTGAGATATTGAATTGATTATGTTAAGATAATTAATTGGGGGAAATTAATTGTGAAATGATGTTTGGCTATGTAAGAAAATTAACTGTGAGAATTAATTGTGTGCTATGATTTCAATCAAATGTAATTAAGTGTGATAATTAATTTTGACAAGTTGATATTCGATATGGATAATTAATTTTGATAAATGAAATATGGAAATAGAATTTTGTTTTTTGATTAATTAATATAATAATTAATTAATGTGTTACATACTTAGTTAATTGTTGAGTTAACTAATGGAATTTGAAATTATTAACTAATCATTGGATTATTAATTTAATTATGTGGCCAATTATGGCCAATTGAATAATGATTAAATGGTTGATATTTTTTTGGTTCCGTAGATGGAATTATAGAATGATTAGAAGTTGTGACTTTGATGTGGCGTTCCTCCCCAATAGTTATCCATGCATGAGATTTTGGGGTTCTAGGCTTGATGACCTAAACTGAATGAGATATGAAGTGTTAGGCATGGGAACCTACACTAAATAGGATTTGGGGTACTTGACATGACATTCAACACCAAATAAATGATAATAATGAATAATGATTCAAATGGAAAACATGAATTGAAACTAGGCCCAATGTTATCGTTAAATATTAAATGAAAATGTGATAACTGTTTAATTATGAAATATATTTAATGATTCATAAAACTACATAAACTATCTTTTGAGTAGAAATTTTTAGACCCCATTGGTGGTGTCCTACTGAGTTATGCTGATACCTTATTTGGGCCACATGATCGGAACCCGAGTAGACTATGTTGTTGTTGGACATGATAAAGCCAAGGCCCTGGGATAGGTTGATGTTTGGGATTGGAGCATGGTATAGGGAACAAGACATGGTTCTAGACCCACTTGAGAGTCGTTGTGTCTCTAATTTAAGCATCATTTTAGAAACTTGAAATTCACAATTTCATAGAATGTTTTAAGCTTTCAGTTGAGAATTTTATTTTCTTGTTTTGAATATCACCTCACATGGTATTTTTCTGGTAATTTATTTTCTTCTGCACATTGTTATTGTGTTTTTCATCCATTGGTGTTTTATTCTTATAAAAGAGGGTATAGTCTCCCCATTAATGACTTACCAGACCCTCGCTGCTAGTCAGAACCCTCTAAAGTATGGGGAGGCGTGCTCTAGGGAATGTAGCCAACTGGATTGGGGCACTATTTAGTGGCACCGAGGTTGGGATGTCCCAATGTGGTATGAGAGGAGTTTTATTTTATTTTCATTCTTCTTCTTTTGTCTTACTATTTTAGGACTGTTAGATAGGAGACTAGAAATAGTCAAGGCTTGGTAAGGAGGTTGTGCATGGGAGTTGAAAACCCATGTGTTGGGGAAAATATTATTACTCAGGGTGGGATTGTTGTGATTTCTATTTGCTATTATCGTTGGATTTCATTTCTCATTGGGTGATGAAATTTTGGTGTGATGTGATATTTTTTTTGAAATGTGTTGAATTTTAATTTGTGGCATAATGAGTCACGATACTTGAGTTTTTGTGCATCATTCTAGGAACTGAGGGTTATTGTGACATGCATCATTTTATGCATTCACGGGAAAATGGGTTATGGGAAAGTTGTTGAACATGAACTTTTTTTCTTTTTTGTGAGATTAAAATAATGATTCAAAATGAGAATAAATGGTTGTCTAATGATAACCTTCATTGATGAAATGAGTCTGATTAATTAATTAATTTTTGAATTAATTAGTTTGAGATAATGTGATTAATTAATTGTTTGATTAATTAATGTGTGTGTATGTACCCTGGTTAACCAAGACCTAGGAGTCAGATGGTTAAGGGTAGTGATAATGCCTTAGTGTTGATCGTGTGGTGAGAAAAAAGGGAAAATACATGTTGAAACTTGTTGTGTAAGTTTATCCCCTTACATAAATTTTATAAGGTTGTGTTATGTAACCTAATACATGTTTTTCGATTTGTATAGATATACCTCAATGATGGTTGTTGAGGGAGAGACCATGGGGTATAGACCAAAACGAACTTACAGACAGGGAACTTGAGGAACCATTGGTGAAAGCTAAGGAGGAAGGGGAATAGTTTTGAGAGAACTTTGATTGTTTCATAAAATTCATAGAGAGAGACCTAGGGAAGGTTCTAAAAGGCATCTCTAAGTTGACAAGGGAGTTTCAGCTATAACACCCTCCTTCTTTTACTGGAGAGGGTGGACCTGAGAAAGCTGAATTCGGGATTGAATCCATAGAGTTGATAATTGATCATTTGGAGGCTCCAACTGGGAGGAGGGTCAATTTGGATGATTATATCCTACTGGAGTCAGTGAAGTGCTGGTGGGACATTCAGGTACAATCTAGATAGACTGATGATATTTTATGGAATGAATTTATTGAGATATTCTTGGAGAAATTCTATCTTATCCTACTGAGAAGGAGAAGGCTTCGAATTTTATGAATCAAAACTAAAGAAGCATGTCCATAATAAAGTATGCTGAACATTTCAAATATTTAAAATGATTTTCTACAACTTTGGGGGCAGATGAGTCTTCTTCGGTAAAATTATTTTAGGACGGACCTAGGTGTGAAATTATGTCCTAGGTAAATATCTTTAGACTGAAGAAATTCTCAAAAGTGATTAATCGGGCTCTCATTTCTGAGGGGAACCTAAAGGATGCTTATAGTACTGGACATGTAGCTGTCACTAGATGATCAGGGAGTGTGCCTTCTGAGAGTAGGAAGTGACTTTATGAGAACCTTAGTAAGGACAGTGGAATGAAAAGTGAACAGCTTGGAGGAATAGTTGCACTAAATCTTAACCATGTTCTTTTCCAGTAGTGTGGTAGGTAGGGACACTATCGTACACATTTTCCTCAACCACCAATGGAGTGCTAGTTTTGTGGAAAGATGGGGTCCCTAAAGAAGTGTTGTAGGAAGAAACAAAATGTTGGTATTGAGGGAGAATCAGCTTAGAGTCAGAGTGTTGGAAGGGGGCCTTTTACACCATATATGCCTGGTATCTTGAAATCTATGGGTAGAGGCAATGGATGTAGTTGACTTGGTGCTTCATGGTATGTGGGCCCATATCATCAGAGTGGTGCCACCCAATGGAGTCACAAGACAGCACATGGAAGAGGGGAAGGGCAGTTACATTCATTACAACCAATATTTGTGGAGTGCTTGGTTGGTCTATCAATAGTGAGAGGTACTTTTCTAGTTCCCTCTACTTTAGCTACTACCTTGTTTGATACTGGTGCTTCTCATTCCATTATATCTGGTAATCTTGTTAATGGTTTGATCCAAGAGGTGATGTTCGTAAGAGGGGTGCTGAATAGTGATACATCTTTGGGAACATAGTCTAATGATATCCATTTATGCTAGAAATGTTCTCTATAGATCAGAGAGTATCGTTTTCTTTTGTATTTATATGTCCTTGATATAACATTATTCAACCAGATTATTGGTATAGAATGACTAGTCTCTTACCAAGCCCACATAGATTGTTACCATAGGAGAGAGTCCTTTGTATCTTTTAAGGGAAACCAGTATGTTCATCTTGGAGAATGGGATATCCATACAGGATGAGCTGGGCCAACTACTCAGCAATTTGGAGAGCTCACATCCCAATTTTCCAGTCTTTTGCTCAATGATGGGAGTGGTAGGCAAGACATCCTTCCACCAGTAGTTGAACTATTTCAGGATGTCTTTCTTTATGAATTTTTAGGGTGGACACCTGAGAGAGACATGGAATTCACTATAGAGATCATTGAGGGGGATGATGCAATATCTATTCCACCTTACAGAATAAAACCTACTATGCTTCAAGCACTCAAAACATAGTTAGAGGAGTTGGAGGACAAAGTGTTACATCCCAGGAAAATATGGAATATAAAATTTTCATATTTATTAATATTTGTGAATTAAATATTAATTTCTCTTTGAATGGTATGCTATGTTAAATGGCGTACCTGATATGAAACAATATGTTTCTTTGAATTCTTACATTGCACACAACATGTAGTTATACCAAAAAATAAAATAATAAAATAATATTATTTTAAATGGTAGTTAATGCCTATCCATTTTAATAACGGGAATGAATAGAACTAACTAAAATACAATTATACATGTTTGTTAAATATTTTTACATTTATTCAATAAACTTTAGAGTCTCAAAATAAGAAATAACTTAATTTTAAGTATAAATACCCTAATATTCATTAAAAGGTAAATTTACCACCTTTTGATGGGGAAACCTCTTTAAATATAGTTTTGGTCACTTTTATATGTTCTACTGGAAAAAATAAAATTCTTCATTAGAATCAGGACATCAAAATTTACTTTAGGTATAGTTTTGGTATTTTTCTGATAAAATTCAATTTTTAATGAATATTGCAAAATACTATATATTAATTCAAAACTGCCTTAAAATATAATTTATTTATATGGTTAGATTATCTTCTTAATTCATTTTAAAGCGTAATTATATTATGTTTTTAAATTTTAATCAAATATTGGTCATTGGAAGTAATTTCACTATGACATTAGACATAAATAAGTGTCAATCTTTTGATCGTTATTTTTTCCTAAAAACACGCTTTTTTGTTTTTATTATGAGAATTAATTTTAAATTAATTTCTGCCACTTTTGTGTTTTGAATTTTCAAAAATGGATTCTTTATTTGAAATCAGGAGTTATAAATTGTTTAAATAGTTAACTTTTATTTTTAGACATTATGAATATTCACTTTAGTAAAAATGTTATTTACCATGGTTTAATGGTAAATCTGGTAAATAAGGGTAAAAAAATATTATAATAATAATATTAAATTACCCTAAAATGTGACCTAATTCTTTTTATCAATATATTTTGGACAATGGGAATTGTTGGGTCAATTTTGGTACCCCATGGAGCCACTTGGGAGTGATAATGACACATTATGTTAATTAATTTATAGTACAGAAAAAATGACATAAACGTATATCTTTTAGTAAATAAATTTTTACATAGGGTTATATAAGTTAACTCTTTGACTATAAATAATAATTTGAAATATAAAGTGATTTCCTACATCATGGTATTTTTTTATAATTTTTAGACATCAAATAAATAAAATTATGTATGACACAATAATGATGTAGTGTTTACCTAATTAATGAATGATTTAAATAAATTAGATTATAAAGATTAAAAAAATATCCAAAACCTATCCAATTATTATTGGATGAATTTATTTAGAACATGACTCATCATATCTTTAACATTAATATGTTTCGGACCTTTAGAGATAGAAATTCATCATATAATAAAATAATATTTTTAAACTTTCCTAAAGAGCCCCTCCTCCCCTTATAAAAATACTTCACTTCTAACCCATTCCTCAAACATCTCAAGCCCCTTGGGTTGACCAACCTCTGCCAAATTAATCTCCGTACAACCCTATCATCCTTCTAGAATCCTTCTCTTAGGCATAAGGGAATTCAAGTATACCATTTGGTTCAAACCAAAGAGAGATACCCTATTTAAAGGTAACATCTTCTCTTAAGTTCTTTTGTTTTATTTTACTTATCCAACCTGATAAACTCTTTTTATTCATTTATTTTATAACAACACCAGTATAATAAATAATATTGGTTGTTTCTATGAGAAGGATTCTAACTAAAATTACACACACCTCCATCTAATGGGTAAAGAACATACTATTTCTGTGGACGGTGAACTAATGCCTCACGAAACGATGATTATTCAATCGTCTCCTACCACCTCTCATGGTGGCCTTTATTATAGAACTTTAGTTATATATGATAGATATTATGTTTATTTTTAATCTATTTCACTATAATTTTTATTTACAAACATACATTTATGTTTTCCAATATGTGTAAATACGATAATTTCATTTGAGAAAGTGCGGACTACCGCCCCCTGAAGGTGATATGATTCATTCATGACATACATGGAACATATAAAGGACAGAATTAATGAAATTATGTAAAATATATATCATATGATATTATATTGGAATTATAATATACTTATTTATCGTTAAGTTTTCATTCCATTAAATATGAAGTAGAAATGAAAGTAGCGTTCATGCGTACGTTCAACTTATTGTCTCCATGAATGGTGCATTTCATTCCTTATCTCCAAATGTTATGTAATATTATAAATTAGTTCATATAATGGATATATATGATATATATGATATCTAAATCGTGAATATTATTATGGAGATAATAGACTTTTGACAACATGAACAACTTGTAATTATAAGAAGTTTATTTTTGACTCAAGTACCAAATATCGACAAAATGACCATTATTAACTTAAATGTTTGCATAATGTCTATAACATGGTAATAAGTTATATAAAAGGAATAATAAACTTGAAAAAATTTCTTAATCAATTATAAATTAACATTATATTATTATTCAGGAGATTAAAGAATGAAGGGGTCAAGTCGGACATGAGGTAAGGGGTTTCTTATCTCACTTTTAATTCCATGATATTTCCATTGTTTTCCACTTATTTATTGAATGTGGTGTATTTTATACAGCCATTTTATATATAATATCATTATTATATTTATATTCATGGTATTCAGTGATTCATTTTGTGGTTTTTAACTTTTTTTCATACGAGTCAATTGATAACAATGTGGTAAGGGGTTTTCATCTCACTTTTTATTCACGTGAGATTCATGCTATATTTTTCCAATATTTTATTTTTTGTGGTGTATATACTTCCCATTGATTGTATTCTTTCGGTAATATACTTCAATTTATGGGTATTTACATCTTCATTGTATGATCCATCTTTCATGGGTTGTATGTTCCGTAAGTTACCAAATCAGTAAGGGAAGCTTTCACCCTCCTCTTTTTAAAAGACTCCTTTTTATTGTGTCTTTTAATTTACATATTATTTTATTGGGATATGTTCCTATATATCCTTGTTGCTATAAATTTTATTTCCATATGATAATATACCCTTTTCTATCTCATCAAATATTTTTCTAAATTTTAAATTGATGTCTTTAGGCTATCTAATTTTTGTAAGGTAATTTCTTAACACAATTTCAATTCCATGGGGTAAACTTCTACTTCATAATTATGTCATTATATGAATATGTTTGAATGATATATGATTTCTTTACACTTAATATCCACTTACATTGGGTGTATTCTTATTTGTCACACATAATCATATCATTGATTTGTCCTTAATCTAACGATATGATCTCTGTAAGGGACTTTGTCTCAATTTACATTCCATTGAAAATTATTTATTGTTATACACAAATTCGCTTTTATATGGTGTATATATTATCCTTTGACGTATTATATCATGAATCTCTCTATTCTCATGATATTATAAGCTTGGATTGATGTTATTCCTAAATTATTTGTATTCGCATGTCTCTTATTTTGTTAAAAACTCTTTAACTAAAATATCATTTTAAATGTTTTAATGATTTATTATTATAAATATTTCTCATCAATGTCCATGTTTTAAAAATAGTTTTATGGACTTATTTATATGAACATTAATGTTTTAGAATGTTAATTCCTTTGAAAGCATCAAAGTGGTATGAGACACTTTGATTCAAAAATCCCTTTATTAAATGTTATAAATGGTTTTGAAAATGGTATGATAAAGAATTGATTATGTCAATATCTTGAAATGATAGGTTGTGATTGCAATGTATAAATGTTATCTTTCCTTTATCCTTGATTTATGTGTTATGAATATGTTATGGTTATTGGGCATTTTTTATGTATACGGGTTGTTCCGTGATAAACATAGGGTGGGTGAGCCTGAGATAGCTCTCCAATGCATTGGGTAATGTGACAGAGGTAAATGTGAATGTTTCTCCTAGTATATTTAGGGAATATACTGGTATGGGTATTCCAAATATAACTCCCTACATAGTTTTGATAGATACAATGTAAGTATGATATGGATTCCCCAAGTTACCTTTTTTATTTATGATTTTTATGTGTTAATCAAAAATATTATGATTTAATGAGGTATGTTATGATCAAAAAGTTTGGTTTCATTGATTTGTATTTATTGATGGGTTATTGTTTCCTTTCCTTATTTTATAACCCTTAATAAGATATTTATGATCATCCCTGGTTTTTGAAATGTTTTCCACTGGACTTAAAGATGAACAACGTCAAGGATGGGATCAAAGAAATGGCATGCTGTCTAAAACATGGAACTAGACAAGTTTCTTTTTTAAGAGTTTTTATTTTATGAAAAAATGGATATTGAGTAGTAGTGTCTACATGTAATTTTAAAGTTTATATCTAATAGTTATGGACTAGTTCTGTAAAAATCTCAACCTAAAAAGATTATCAATGTGAATTATTCATTTAATTCATGATTAGGTAATGTTTTAAGGCCAAGTAATTATATAAATGTTTTATCTGTCTAAGTACATCAACTTGGGAATCACCTGTATTGTTTTAAAATAAGGCTGATGGGAGTTTACTCTTGTGAGTAGATTACCTAATGTTGAATAAAATTACCCCAAAGAACCGATATTCTCTTCCACTTATTGAAGATCTATTTGAAAAGCTAAAGTTTGATTGTGTGATCTCAAAGATCGATATGAGATCAGGGTGTCATTAGGTGAGAGTTTGAACCTCTGATATACCAAAATTTTATTTTAGAAGCAGGTATGGCCTTTATGAGTTTTTTTTAATTCTGTTTGGGTTGTAAAATGCACCAGTAGTATTTATTGCCTCAAAAAATAGGATATTTCATCCAACATAAATCGAGTTTTGGTGGTGTTTGTGGATGTACTCTTTGTTTACTCTACGACTCAAGAGAAGTATTCCCAACATATTTACATCATTTTGGTTACACTGAGAGAGCATCGACTATATTCCAAGATATCTAAATGTATGTTTTGTATTGATAGGGTACACTTTTTGGGACATATCATCTCAGAAGAAGGTGTTCTAGTAGACCCAGAGAAAGTATAGATGTTGATTTCTTGGGAGCATCCTAAGAATGTTCTTGATATATGATGCCTTTTGGGATTAGCTAGTTATTATAGGAGGTTCATCCAAGACTTTTCCTAATTGGAAGCACGACTTTAATTTTTGAGAAAGAAATGGATAAAGTTTGATTGGACAGAAGCACGCGATAATTCTTTACAGGAGTTGAAAAAACACTTGACATTGGTAGAAATTTTGATCTTACCTGATTCAGGTGAGAAGTACACAGTGTATTGTGATGATTCTGGGATCGGACTCAGATCTATGTTGGTTCAAGGGGATCGAGTTGTTTCTTATGGGTATTATAAATTAAGGCAACATGAACTAAATTACACCACACATGACCTCGAGATGGCAAGAGTGGTTTATGCTCTTAAGGGTGGGTGACACAATATTTTGGGTGGAAATTTTACAGGTTTTATGGATCACAAAAGCTTGAAGTGTATCTTTTCTCAGCACAACATGAATCTTCCAGAACGAATATGTTTAGAGAATATAGAGTCCTTTTATTTTGAACTGGCACATACACCCAGAAAGGGGTATAGTGTGGATGATGCCTTGAGCAATAAAACTAAGACTCAGTTGGTACATGAGTCAAGTGAGAGTGGAATATGATGAATTTGATAACAGAAATACATGTGATAGTTTTAGAGTGTTAGGAGAGGATGAATTTGGTTTCAGTGGTATTGGAGTCTACACTCTTCAGACGGATCACGGACATGCAGTAAGAGGATTCAGAGTGTCTAGCCTTAAGGTAAGGCCTTTAAGTTGGGGAGATAACTTTAGACTGGATAATAGTTGAGTATGAGATCGTCTATGTGATAAATCAGGTTGTTGTGCCTATGAGTATGAGAGAGGAACTCATACGATAATTTCATGCCTCAACGATTGGGAGGCCTATTGCAGCCATTTCCTATTCCGGAATGGAAGTGGGATGACATGACTAGGGATTTTGTGGTAGTACTTCTAAAGACTCTTATAAAGAATGATGAAATTTGGGTTATTTTGGATCAATTAATAAATGTAGTACATTTATTACCTATCATAGAAACCATTATTGTAGAAAAGTTGGGAGAACTGTTTGTGCAAGAGATAGTTCATTTTCATGGGGTGACATTAACTTTAGTTTCAGATAGTGATTCACGCTTTACATCATTCTTCTGACAGGGATTATAAAATTAACTTCATATATAGGTTTTGTTTAGTATATCCTTCCAACTATAGACATATGGGAAGTCATATTGTACCGTACAGGTGTTATAGGATATTCTACGAGCATGTGTGCTTGACTTTAGAGTTTCTTGGGAGATTCCCTTGGATTTAGTGGAGTTTTCCTATAACAAAAGTTATCAGGAAACTATATCGATGGAACCATATGAGGCTATTTATGGTAGAACTTGTAGATCCCCTCTATGTTTGTTAGAGGAAGTTGAGTCAAACTAGTTAGGATTGAGTCTCTTTCATATGACATCAGAGTAAGTGTAGTTGATTCGGAAACAAATGGCTATGGCTCAGAGTTGGAAGAAGTCATATTCTGATAGATGAAGATGACCGCTAGAGTTTACAGATGGAGATCAGGTATTAATTCAAGTGTCTTCTAGATTGGGTCAACATAGGATATGGAGGAAGTTCAAGTTGGCGCCCTGTTTTTTTGGACCGTTTGAGGTGTGGGAGAGAATCGTGTCGGTGGTGTACCAATTAGCCCTTCAACATAAATTCAGTTCTATGAATGATGTTTTCCATGTGTCAAAACTACAAAGGTATCACCACTACAATTATCATGTTATTTATGTAGAATATGTTGACCTCGAGATAGATGCGTCCTTTGATGAGAATATGATATGTGTGCTAGGTCGTCGTGATAAAGTGTTATGGGAAAGACAATGTTGTTAGTTCATGTGTTATGGAAACATGGAAGTGTTCAAGAGGAAACTTTGGAACAGGAAGCATACATGAGAGATCAATGGCCCAATATTTTTGTCTTCGAATCTTATAGAATATTGGGAGTGTATCTTGAGGACGATATTTTTTAATGTGGAGAGATTTTAATATCCTGACCTTTTATGGAGTCATCTCTGGCATGTTTTCATGTAATTTTTTTGAGGTTTTATAACACCTTTGTTTTGGATTAGTATCTTAGGGTGCATTTGGGTGATTTTTTTTAAGAAAAACTAACGGGTTGTGGGTTGTGCATGGTTTGTGCACGTTTTGACAAATCATGCAACTAAACCAGTCCCACCGTGAAAACCTAGATAGAGAGGTCTACATAGTTTGTGCATGGTATGACTTAGCCATGAGCCCCATATTAGGAAACTATGGGAAATAGATTAATTATCCAAAAATATATTATAAAACAACACAAATCCCCAATTTTCACATATTTGGCTTAGTCTTGATAAATTTTATGTGATCCCATAGCCTTGTAGGGGTATTCCAAGGTGATTTGAGCATCATTCTTCAAGATCAAAAGTTGGGATTGAGGATCCTCTCTCTTCTCTATCAGTGGATTTCATCCCATAGATTCTCTCGTTCATTCCCCTAACTTTCCTTGATCTTTTCATGGAACATCACCACCATTTACATGGATCTAAGCCTATAAGTTGAGATCTATATCTAGGATTGTGGATAGATATCTAGATTTGAATGTTCTTGATGCCTTTGATATCAATTTTAGTTTAGGGATTTATATCCATAGCACGATCAACAACATTGTGCCACTCGAATTTTGGTGATTTATGATAGGCCAACATCTATCAATAAACCGAGGTATGTGGTCTAAATCGAACTCCCATAGTTGTGGATTTGATATGTAAATGTGATTTTATTGATTTTCTAACTTCCCTTGATAATTTATTTCCAAAATTGGAGTAATTAGGAATGTGTAATTGACTTGTGATTGCCTTAGTGATTAATTGATAATTGAATCATGGAACAAACGGGGGGGTTGACCAAAGAGATATTTGTTTTAGAGATTGGTTATGGGGTGAGATATTATAATTGATATATTGAATTTATTGTGTTCATATAATTAAATGGGAAAAATTAATTATGAAATGATGTTTGAGTATGTACTATAATTAATTGTGAGCATTAATTATGTGTCATGATATTGATCAAAGATAATAAATTGTGAGAATTAATTATAAAAAGTTGATATTTGATATGGATAATTAATTGTAAAGAATTAATTATGGAAAGAGAATTGTGTTGATTGATTAATTAATTAATGAAACAATTATTGGGTTATGTGTTTAGTTAATTGCTGAGTTAACTAGTGGCCTTTGAAATGCTTAACTAATCATTGGATTAGTAATGATATGATGTGGCTAATTCTTGCGAATTAAATAATGCTTAAATGGGTGAGATTTTTTGGGTGCTAGACATGGCGTTCTAGACCGATTAGAAGTTTGCACTTGGATATGGTGTTCCTCTCCAATAGTTATCCAAGCATGAGTTTTCTGGGTGCTAGGCATGACGACATACACCGAATGAGATATGTATTTTTAGGCATGGAGACCGACACTAAATGAGATTTGGGGTTCTTGAAATGAAGTTCAACACCAAATAAAAGATCATAATGAATGATGATTCAAATGGAAAACATGAACTGTATCTGGGCTTAATGTGATGATTAAAAATTAAATGACAATGTGATAACTGTTTGATTAAGCATAGTATTTATTGCTTTATAAAACTGCATACACTATCTTTTGACTGGACGTGTTTAGAAATTGTTGGTGGTAGCCTACTGAGTTAGGATAACACTCTATTCGGGCTGCCTGATCGGAACCCGAGTAGACTTTGTTATTGTAGGATAGGATAAGTGAAAGGCCCTGTGATAGGTTGCTGTTTGGAATTGGAGAATGGGAGTGGGAACCACAGATGGTTCAAGACCCACATGGGAGTGGTTGTGTCTTTACTTTTAGTTGAATTGTAGACAATTGGAATTCATATTGTTATATCATATTTTACCTTTTAGTTGAATATTGTATTTTCTTATTTTGAATATCATATGACATGTTATTGTTATGGTTATTTATATGCTTATGCACTTGGTTATTTTTTTTTTGCCTTTGTTGGTGTTTTATTCTGATAAAAGACAGTATAGTCTCCCAAAGATAGACTCTCGAGACCCTCGCTGCTAGTAAACACCCTCTAGCTTATAGGGAGGTGTAGTTGATGACATGTGGCCAACCAGCTCGTTTAACCATTTGTTGGCACCCAGTTCTGGACGTTACAATGAGGTGAAATTGTCATGCTCTAGGTTCATAAGGTCACTTAAGTGACTATAATACTTCTTGTGTGTGCGCTGCAGATTTTAATCAATAAACATAATAAAAGCAATATTTAGTTGAACAGAACTTACAAAAAAAATAAAGAAGAACAAAATAAAAAAAAATTAGTAATTTAAAAATTAAAAATTAAATAATAAATATATTTAAAAATCAAATTAAAAATATAATTAATTATTATTTTATAAAAATTGAAATTTAAATTATGGAAAAAAAAAATAATTCTCAATAATTAAAATTATTATTTTAAAATTAATAAAATTAATAAAAAATTAAAAGAATGACAAAATATAATCTAACATAAAAAATTATGGCATTGAATAATTAATTTTTAAATAATAGATTATCCAAATTATAATAATAATCAATAAAATATAAATTTGAACATAAAATTTTTAATTTTAATTATTTAACACAAAATTAAAAAAATTGTACAATATTCATGTAGAAATGGTATTTTGGCATTATAAACACAGTTAGTTACAACAAATGATTTGGAAAAAATGGATGAAATAAAAGCCACATCAAGAAACACCACCTACATCCCATGCTATATTGAATATGGTGATAGTTTACTATGAATTTTTATAGTAGTATGATATTCCTGTAAGGTATAGAGTATCTTATCTTACCAACCTATATTTTTTTCAATTATCTTGTACAAAAGCCCTAAATTTCTTTTTCTAATGTCTTTATGCTCCTATTGGTGGAAGCATGGAAAAAAGAACAATAGTTAGACCATTTCTTATACATTGAATATAATCAATTAAACTCATACAATTAGAAGTTTGTGACATTATCTATAAGCAGAGTTTTAGGAACACTAATTTATTTTTCCTGATATTGGGTTTTATGAAATTAATCACATCTTGGGTACTGAATTCTTATAGTGGTAAAACAACAAACCAATTTTAAAAGAAATACGAGGTAGTAAAAATGGTCTTGAACTATAAGATAATCCTCAAAGGGTAAGGTCTCCTAATATATATTCCCCATATAAAAACGTTTTTGGGGGTATTTAGTGTCTGGTAATAACTCCAACAAATTATGCATAAATATAGAAAGAATTTGTAATGTGTGACACTTGTATGAAAACTCCATACAACCTTTAATCAGGGATAGATAATAATATCCATTTATTCTAATTTGGTGTGAGATATTAGATGCCTTATAATGGGATCCATGTTTACTAATATCGAATTTCTTCATTAACATGGAAATTTCATATTATTTGGAGCATCTATGAAGAATTCCATTGAAACACCATTTTTAAAGGATTTTGGTTTTTGTAATTTTGGTCATTAAATAGAGTTTTTTTTTTAATTTATATATATTTTCTTTTGTTATATATTTATATTTTAGAAGTATCCCTTAATAAATATAATCAATAATTGGGGTTTTCTAATAAACTATTCAGTTAATCTCTGATGATTAATATTCCACCTATATTGGTGTGTGTCAACTTTAATCACATCCTCTAAATCTTCCTTATAAAAAAATTCTAATTACTCTATGGTGAGACTCATATAAGATCATCAAATTTTGATCTAGGTTGGAAATATATGTGGTAAATTATAAATTGTTTTTTATTCATCATTATAAAACCATGTGATATAAAATATATTTGGATCAATATATAATTTTTCCATTGATCTCATGTATGATTACATAGGGGCATTCATTATTCCTTCTCTATAATATAATATCCCATGACCTATTTAGTCACAAAATATGACTCCCATATCACATGTAACTATACGAGAGGGATTTTGGGGGATAAATCAAGAACCATAATATGGGAAGGATGTTTTATCTCATTATTGTTGGATTACTATGATAGAAGAAATGTGTCAGGTGTAAGTGATTTTTTTATTGAAATGAAGATGATTCCAAGAACCTAGGTTTTTGAGATTAGTATTACCCATTATTCTTATAGTTAGGATATGAAATGTACCATTGAATTACATCTCCTATAAATTATATATTTTCTTTACAGAGAGTACTTGTTTATCCGTGAATTACTCTTTGTGGGGAAGTTCATTTGATATTAGATAGGATTTCATGAAATATAAAATTTAAAATCCTTTTATTTCCATTCATATAACATAAAAATATCAATCCATTGAAGTTTCACCTCCCACATTGCCAATAACTATATGTTTTTGGAATATTAAATATGTTTTTGAAGAGATTAATATAGGCATTAGTTGGATTTCATGATGTTAAAAATAAAGACGTAACATATGAACCACAAAGTCCAACATGAGAAAATTATTATTGAGAAAATTATATCTAGAATTAGATTCAATCATTTTATGGATGAGGTAATAAATGATATTTTCCTTACCATAGGAATTCCACTAGGGTAAAAGTTTTTTAAGAGATCATTATATAGCTGCAACATAAAGGATACATGGTTCTATTTATATGGAAAGAATTATAATTTTAGATTATAAGATAAAAATCTAATGGAATAAATTGTATTATAAAATTATTTATTTTAGATATAAGTTATTTCTTTCTTCATCAATTTGGTAATGTTTTTGTATCATATAGTAAGGTTAGCAAAAGGTACATGGTGTATGTGTGACACCTCTAGAATCCTCCCAACTCTAAATTTCTTTATAGAGGATACATTTTTATAATGGCTATAATTATATTATTTTCAATATAAATAAATTTATATAAGTATAATAATATGAGTAATTTTTCTATGTTTACAAAGAAATCAATTTTTTTGATTCTTCTTGAAGTAACGTTATCAAAGTTTTGAAAATAGTTTCTTAATCTTAAAAAAAATTTCATTCCACTACCATGAAATAACCACCAAATCTCCCACATAACACTCCACTATTATATCTAATAAGTGGTTGTGGTTATGATACATGGCCCATTGGTTGGTATCATATACATTTTTCAATCCAAAAGGCACTACGACATAGTTTTATTCATGTTTTGGTGTTGTGAAATCTATAAATTTTTTATTTTCATAGGATATTCAGATTTGATTATATCTAAAGAAACCACCCATGAAGGAATGATCTTCATAGATTACCATCACATTAATTAATAATTATATGATTCAAATAATAAATAATTATATTAGAAAATTGTAATTGAGATCATGGAAATTTATATAGTATTTGTTTTTTTCCATTTCATCTATTTGAATAGAACATTATTAGATAGCTATTTGGGATATTGAACCACCTTGGTAATGTTGGATTGAATCAGAATTTCCCCCTTTAATTTAACTATGTAACTATAGGTTTGGTGCATTATTTTTACAAGTTTATTATAGATATGGGTATTAATTGTTAAGATAAAGTAAAAAACTTACAATTGGATATATAGTTATATAATCTTTTCATAATTGCATGAAAAAAATTCATAATGTTCACTAATAAATTTATTATACAATTATTACCAAGAGGCATAACTGAAAAGATCAATTTGTGATGAGGATATTTGTTAGAAGCTTGTTTTACTAGACTAAAATCAATTATTGTGGTATGGTCACCTTTTTAAAAAGAAATATGAGCATCACCCAAGTTTTTCACATTTAAATCCTGATAGGTAGAGTGCTAATTTATTTCCTCAACAAAGTGTGGTTGTTCAATATGTCCCTAATCTTATTTAATGGAAATATGACCATTAAAAGAATATATATAAAATTATTTTGGAAAAATCACAATATTAAATGATCCGATCATCCTTAAGACAAGAAAATTTTCCATAAATTTTTCATTTATCATATCAAATTTATATGGATGGGTTGATTGGTTGTTAACTAGACCTATAATTCGATATACATAGGTTATGTTTGGATTTTCTCAAATTGGGAAGACATTATTTCATTCTATGGGTGTAGAAGTTTCATGAATAATAATAGTTTATCAATCACAATATAATTCTGAACATAGAGGGTCCATTTCTATTATTGTTAGGGTGAGATTAGTTTCCAAGATTGAAAAAATTGAATCAATTATATGGATTGAAAATTGGAAACTCTTTCTTAATAATATACCAAGGTTTGATCATTGA
This sequence comes from Viscum album, assembly GCA_963277665.1. Lineage (NCBI taxonomy): Eukaryota > Viridiplantae > Streptophyta > Magnoliopsida > Santalales > Viscaceae > Viscum > Viscum album. The sequence goes on along the minus strand of OY728155.1, from coordinate 945,731,956 downwards.
TTCCTATAAACCATTTATGGGTTCCACTAATGTTATATCCTTTTTCTATGATTTTTACCTTTTCTCCTATAATATACGTTATCAATTTAGCTACCTTCACATTCATTAAATGAATAAAAATATCCATGCAATACCGCTAACTTCTTATTGATAGAGTACACCAAACATCATTGATTGGATAAAGGTATAACTATTTATATATGTATACATGTTCCCTCAATGATATAATCAAATGAAGATTCCTAGATGACCACCATAAACTTATCTTTAGATATCAAATATATAAAATATAACTTAAGATGAATTTTCCAGTTCCTTTGAACACTAATATCAAATCAATAGATCTTAAAGTTTGATTGGGTAAAATAGTTTTTTTAAACATGGTGTTGTATCTCCTAGACTATAATTACATATATTTTAGAAAAATTATCCACCACATCTAGATGAATATTCAGATCTATAAAATTTCTTCTAATATAGATGGTCCTAAAGTGTAGTTGTATTTCTGATACCTCATCATGATATAAAAAACAAATAACTATATGATATTCATGATATATACTTTCAGGATGATTGTGTCATAACTAATGGATAAAATAAAAGTTCAAGAGATAAGTAATTATTATGTGACTGTAATTTATGTCGATATTCTAGTTAATCTCTCATAATTATCTAGCATGCTATTTTTTCATCTCAAATTACATGCTTTAGGATATATTTTTTTGGAGTATGGAATACCTCAATCTTGGATCCCTCAACCTAAAAATCATCCATGGGAAGTTTTAAAGGGTATTGATTCATAGTCTTGGTCCTATGATTTTTTTGTATCTGTCTATTAATCTGATGATGTTGATATAATAAAAGAATTATTCTTTATCAATTTAATAATATAAGCCATTAATATGTTTTAATGTATTTTAAAACAATGAGGGAAAAGGTCCCAAATATTAATACCTAGCTTTGATGTTTTCAATTTTCCCAATTTTCAATTTTACATAATGGACATTAATTTTTATTTCTTTGGTAAACCTATAATCTTAATGATATTCTCACAAGAGTTATTGAGAGAATAAATTATATCTATGGATGATTTTGCTATGCATTAATAAATATGTTCAAATTATTGACTGAATTTATATTTATCCATTTTTATAAATTTTTATGTAAATTTATCTTGACATTGTTTTCACTCTGCACTATTATCCAATTTAATAACAAAAGGGGAAGTTTTCATATTGATAACTTCTATCTTGGTTTTCTCTATCTTCATATACCATTCATCCACCCTATTTTAAATCTAATCCTTGAGAGAAAACAATATTTCATTATGTTTACCATTAATAAATGGTATGAGAAATAATTGGGATTATTTTCAACTGTACCTATTTTGGACTATTAATCTATGAAATTTTAATTAAGTTCCATGCCAAGTAAAGTATAAAATCACAATGAAATTATAATGAAATAAATGAATATACCTTAAATTTTATTTATTTAAATGATTGATTTTGACACTTTTTCCAATTTTTTGTAGTCTGGTTGAGATGCATGTGTGATTATTGGGTTTTAGGTTGTGGTACATGTTGAAATATAAACAATTAGGTGTTCAACTTAGTAAAAATTCTATTGTATCATATTTTATAAGAATTATTATTTTTATTTTTATGATTTTATGTATTTTTTTTAATTTTCACAACATAATATATCTTATAATAATTCCAATATTTGATTAAAATCATAAAAGTCTATATGAATTTCTTGGAAATTAATATTGTGTGAAAACTTTTCTCACAGGCTATACATGTCAATTTTTATAGCCAGTATTACAAGAGATTTATATTGGGGGAGTATTATATTCCCTTATACTAGTAATCAAAAATAACCACTCATTCTTTCTCATTATACATGTAATTAGAAAGACCATGAATAAACATTTTTCTCTATATAAGGATGAATTATTTATGGAGTTATCAAGGGAGATCCTCCTAGATTATGATGGATCATAACACTGGGTTACTTTTTCGTAAAAACATGGTAACAAATATATTTTAAAAAAAATCAAAAAAACTGATTACTTCATATTGGTTAAGAGCCACTATTAGTGGGCCGCATTGAGAAAAAAAATGTATAAGATTCTATTCTGTTTCACCAATACCACTAAGGTATGTGAAGCTTTAAATTTTAAAATTTAGTGGTAGAGGAGTAATGTATAAATAAATTGGGTATGGGTTTCTTTTATTCTATAATGAAACCTTCCTAGATGCAAGATCTTATAATTTTTCATTCATATCATTTATCACTCACTTTGTGATATAATCCCTTGAGTTGGAACTTTCATGGAAACATTTTTGAATGAATGATTGAGTTAAAATTAAAGGAGTCCTAGTGACTCAAAAAGAATATATTTAAATGTATGATCACATTTTAAGTCAGTCTAGTTACTTGGTTGATCCTTCATAGACAAAACTCATTGATTTATCCAATTTTATTTAATTATAGGGGGAATGACCTCAATATTGACATGGTCGACCATAATAGTATGGACACTAAGTAATTCAATAGTTAGTCTCTTAAAATAATTTATCTTCAATAATAATATTGCAATATTACAATCTCTAAAGATAGGTTGAATGAGATTAGAAAAATGGGATGATGTTTTTTGGTTAATACATTTTCCTTTACCGATAGTGCCTCAAGATTATGGAAAGGATAATTTATGTGGAGACCTTAATTATCATGTTATTATTTGGTTTTGAGTGTGAAATCCCACTTCATTTGCATATTTTAATGATAATTACTCATATTTTGGATTACCTTTACTTGAGTTGTTGTCAAAATTAGAGACTTGAAGATAAATATGCACAATTTGAGTAAAATTAACCAATATTACATTTAGTAATCCAAAATCATCACATTCCTCAAAATATAAATGATTTTGCTTTGTGAATCATAATCAATGTCCTCTTATATTAATGTTCATATAGTCAAAAAAAATTGAATTTGTAATAATTATTATTTTATGATGTCTCATCTTATTTCTTTTTCACCCTATCCTAGGTATCTAAGTGACTAACATGTAATATATATTTTTATAGTAGGTGATTATGAGATAATTACCTTGAGATACTACTGATCACTAGTTAAAAGGTTACTATAATTAGATGGATACCAAAGGGGCAACCCTAACAACAAAAATACTAATCATATCAAGGAATATATGAAGCATTCCCTAGACACCACTCATTTAACATGTGCTACCTGAGGGGGTGTTTGGAAAAAAATAAAAATGCACTCAGATCAGTGGATAATATGACAAACCCAACATCAGTGGAATATATCAAATGTTTATTATATTTCATTAGTAAAATATACAAGATATCACATCCCATAATATTGAATAGTTCAATTTTCATGGGAGACTTGGTACATACATCATTTTCACATTACATTAGAAAGCCTAAAATATAATATAAAATTCATATTAGAACATTATTATATCTTCTATTATATCCCTAAAATCCTTGTAAATTCACTTATGGGTGCCCAAGGTAAAATAAATAAAATAGAATGCTGATATCTAATGCTCAGTAAGGGAAGGCATTCGATAGAATATAAAATCGAATAATTAAATCATGAATAATATGGAAGAGATAAATAATAATCAAATTTTCCATATAACTACTATCATAAATTAATAACATATAAGTGAATGAAATAAAAACATAAAAATTAAGTTTGATAAAAATAACTGGTTTCATATAGATAGAATACATAATGAAAGACACTACAATCTTATAGTCATTTTCTCATTCCACAACATCATTCAGAATTAGGTAATGTATAAACCGAATAACCAAGCTATGTTACCTCATGAGACGTATCGATTCTTCGAGGGGATATGTAACTTCCTCCCATATCCACCAACATATTAGTCCAATTAATTCATTATAGTATGGAAAGAGTAATCAATGCAATAAATAATCAACATATCTTAGAAATACACATTAAAATTGTAAAACTGGTATATCAAATATCAATATCTTCCCTAGTCAACAAATGTGAAAACATGAACAGAAGACAAAAAGAGAAGGAAAATTCATGGTATCATTGGATCATATCCCTAGTGAATCATAATAATTATCAAAGGATGTCAAAATAGATGAAAATCACCCTTTAGAACACATTATAATGTTTATTTGAAAACAAAAGAAATATAATTTTATATTAGTGAATTTTAGAAAAAAAAAATTAAAAAAACAGTGGAAATATGGTTTATTAAAAAAATAATGTAAACTTTTAATGAAATATTTGTTATTTATAAGTTCCATGGTGGAGGGTAAATGCAGTTGATCCATAATTATTAAAAAACATTCTTTTCACACTTTTGTAAAGAAATTAAAATGTGATCTGTTTGAAAAAATCTAAAAAAAATATTTTTTATCATTTGTAAGTAAAGTTAAACATAATTTAAATTTATCTTAAATAATATTATTTCTGGAAACAATATAAGGAACATAGACTCGGAGGAGAATGATTCCAAACAAAAATTAGAGATAATCGTGAATTATCTTATAATCATTCATTTCAGTTAATTTATGTCTAAATGGGAAATAAATGCATAGAATACATGTAAAACCCCAGAATAAACATATTAAAATAAAAAATATGTGGTTTAATATAGAAATATTATTTAATTGTCCCAATAAAATATTTAAACACAAATAATCATGAATAAAAAGAGGTTATAAAATATATCATTAACTTAAACTTCTATTTGGTAAAACCTAAAGTAATATCCTATGTAATAAATTTAGACCTATTAAAAATATATATCATACAGATATTATTTTTTATATTAATTTATACCATTCATTTATAATTTACTCATACTCATTTTTTAATAATTATTTTTAAAATCAATATTTTTGAGTTAAATATTCAATTTTTCATGCATGTTTCAGTTAAGTGGTTATGATATTTGAACCACGATCATGTTTTTATCTTATAAATAATGTTCTGAAGGTATAGAGCATTTTTTTATATTTTATAATTTTCCATGGTCATTCCATGGAACATATTACTATCTTCATTAAAAGTAATAAAAATATCTTTGTTTTATACATTTCAATTACATAAAAATAATTGATTTAATTAGTAAATAAAATTATGTTTATAAAAAATTTATAATAATTAAAACATATATTTTACTTCATTATTACATAATATTACTAATAAATAAAATTATTTAACCAATATTGACATAAACATTATAACTGTGTCCATGTTGGTGATTACATCAACCAAAACAAGAACATGTCCTAATAGTTAAATGAGTAAGAAAATGTTATTTTATATTGATAATTTAAATATTAAAGAAAATTAATCATGTAATAATTATCATATAAATTAATTTAATCTATTTTTACAACCATCCATGTAATTCAGTAATGAAAAATTAAATATGTCATCTATGGAGATGGTGATACACACATAGAAACAAGTGACATTTCCATTTTTTAATGGATAAGAGGGAAGCAATGTAGATAATGATTTATTGTTAAATAATTATTATTATTTCATTGAAATTATATTTATTCATTTAATATATCTTAACAACCATCCATCTGAGGCGGTGATGCAAAATTAAATATGCCATTCATTGATGGAGTAGTCTGCAGATATGTATGAATGATGTTTTTATTTTATATTAATTGGAAAGGGGTTATATAATGATTCTTCAATAAACATAATTATATTTAATTATAGTAATGATACTTAGTCCAATATTTTGAGGTGGTTATATATCATTTTTAGGCTGTTGGAGAAGAAATAATCTTAAAAGGACTTGGTTAAGTCGTTTACCTCTTCCTCTAGAATCCCCTTCAGATCTCTACTTAATCCATTTTATGTTAGTATATTTGAGATACCACAAACTATAGGTCATATGAAATTATTTTGGTAAGTTATTTGGGATTATATTATTATAGTTAAGGTACTCAAAGTGTATGGAAAAGTGTCCATAGGAGGTGATATTTTATAATGGAGGGGAGTTCTACCCTTGAAAATATCCACAACATTAAAAAATATTACATACTTTTCTAGGGAAAGTGAAATTTTTTTGGAAAAATATATATTAAATTACAATTTAGGGTATAAATAGTATCATAAAATAAAAAATTAGACTTGTTTTAGTGATATTTATTTCTTTATATCTTTTTTTAACCATTTACCACATTTAACCTTAACCACAACATCTAATGTTTTTACCTCGGAAACATATTTTTATGAATAAAAATGAAATATAACTTATTTAAAATTTTTAATATTATGATTAGAATATCTAATCATTTTTATATGATTCAATTTCTATAGGTTTTAAAAATAAATTTCAAATCTAAGGACACAAAACATTGTGAAAAATAGTTTTTTTTTTAATTCATTAACCATAAATATGAATTTACATAAAAATAAAATATATAATTTATCACCATGATATCAATTTGATTATGAATAAAAAATAATCCATTGTTTCTTTAAAATAAATTAAAAAATGAGTGAACCATTTCTAATTCTTAATTAAGGAAAATTACTAAAATATATTTTTTATTACAATAAAATTTGACATACATTTCAAAATTTCAAGTATTGGATTTAAATTCTACATAATAGTTTTAAATTATTTATTTATCTCAATGTATAAATATTGGGTTCATCCAAAGGTTTCATATATTTTTATGTCATTCATATATCATAATTATTCCTTAAAAGTGACTTTATGTTAAAATACCATATTTTGACTATTCACTCAAAAATAAACTTGTTTAGAAAAATCCAAAAATTTACACCTTAGATAATTTATAAATTTTTTATTAGAAAATAAAACTCCTTTTTATTAAATTGAAATCATAAAATTTAGAAAATTTAATTTTAAATATTATAGTGAACAAATATAACAATAAAATAATTGGTTGATCATTGGGAAATTATCTTGGGATATAGTGTTTACCGGCTATAGGAGTATCTTAGGTATCAAATTACTCATTAAATAATTTCATCATTCAAATTGATTAATATTTCATCTCATAAAAAATGTGGGTAATCAATCCTCATTGCATATTTAGGATTCAATGTTTCCTCTTCAATTTTTGGATTTATCTAAAGATCTTTTACCTGCTGAAATTTTATATTCTATTTTTTTCCTATATTTTCAAAAATCAAGACCAGATATTCCTTATAAGAACATTTTGGTTCCAAATATATGTCCATATAGGTTATTACATGTGTTGGATTCATTATATATTTTATCAATAATGAATCCTATAAATGATCATGAGCTTTTTAATGGTTGGGTGGTATAACTAGTTAATAGAACACAACTCCAATTATCTATAAAATTGCAATATGCCCAATATACCTTGGTCTTAAATTCTTATTTTCACTAAATATTATAACTCCAATCCATTAAGATACATTTAAGAAGACATGATCCCCTAATAAAAATATCAAATCCTTCTTTTGATGATTTGTGTAACTCTTTTATATATTTCGAGTTAATTTTATATGATTTTGTATTGGACACACTTTCATAGTTATATCCTGAATTTTTTTTGGGATTACTAGATTACTTTCTCAGACATCATTCTAAATGGTTGGAGAATGATATATCCTTCTGTATAATTCATTATATTGTACCACATAGATTCCTAAATGAAATTTATTATTGTGTGAAAATTTCACCATAGATATATACTGATCCCACATACAATTTAATTTCAATATACAATGACCATAACATGTCTTATAATGATTAAGTAGTCATTTTAGAGTTCCCATCTATTTTATGATGATAAGTGGGGCTCAAATGTAACATAGTTTTGAGAACCGCCTTAATAATCATCTAAAATTTCAATATAATTTTAGGGTCCTAATAAAATACAATTGATAGAGGTGCAACATGAAGTATATAAAATTCATTAGTATATACACAAGAAAGTATATCATGGGGTTGATCTTTCCTTACCACTAGAAAATGTACTTACCTGGTAAAGAGTTCAATAATAACCCATAGAAAAGAAATTATCCTAGGGGTCTTCTAAATTCCAATGAAAAAGTGAATTGTACCATTTTACAACCATTACAAAAAAATAAACTATTAGTGGTGGTTTAAACTACCACTATATGCTTTGGAGGTGGTTTTAGGAAACCCCCGCTAAATTGCACGTCGGGAAACTATTAGACGCGGTAATATCCATTTCGTAGTGGTTTAAATGAATCATCATAGTTGCCTCATTTCATGGAGGTTCTGGTTTTTTAGCGGTGGTTTTACGGTCGGTGGATCTCTTTTATTTGTGGTGGTTATAACCATCGTGAATAAAACACACCCCCTCGCCAGAAAAGTGCCGCTAAAATAATCAAAATCGCTGCGGAATACACGCGGATGGTGGGACACTGTAGTGGAGGTTTTAACCACCGCTATGAGAAATATATCGATATTTAGCGGCGGTTAACACTGCCGCTACAATTTTACCAGTTTCATTTAGCGGCAGTTAAAACCACCACTAAAAGCTGATTCGGGAAACAAAATAGTAGCTCTGCATCCCCTGCACTAGTTCCCTGAAAAACAAACCATTCCAGGAATACAAATAGTCTAACAGAATACATACTAGTCAATATGAAAAGAGATTCTTAACTAAGCACAATCAAATGCATCTTTCAGTAAAGGAATGCGGATAAACATATCACATGGCCATTATACCTTTAAAAAAATTTATAGACAAGAATGTCTATAATATTTCATGAAAACAATTCCAAGCCTAGGGTCAACCTATTTCATCCATACCAGTTCCAAACCTGATATAACAATTCATATCAATATACATCCCACTTGTAATATATGATTAATTGTGTATGATATGCATAATTTATGTTCATTATCTCATATCATTATTCTTATCTTATTCTTTCATATTATTATCAATTGATATCTCCTGCGTTTACCCATAATGAAAATCTGATTTGACACATTCTTTTGTTTTTCTAACCACTAGGTTATGAAGAACTACTACCCATCGTGTAAATTAGCATGACACGATCAATAAATTACACATTCACATAAAAATAATTTGAATTTTTTCCAAAATTAATTCTTTAAAAAGAAGTGCATAAAAGAATGGACTTATATTCTATAAAAGTCAATACTAGTAATGCATAGTAGAAAAACAGTGCTTACAGTAGTCACGTCACAATTACTTTCTATATAAGTGAAAACTAGTAATGTATACTAGAAAATAAGCACATATATGAATATGAATATTGGAAAAAATAAAATTAGTAATATATATATAGAATAAAAAGATATTCCATGTATAAGAAGAAAGCACATCGTTTAGTAATATAAATCAAAAATTCACAAAGAGAAACTATAAAACATAAACTCAGGTATGCACTTATGTTACGATGTTAATTTTTTTTGATTGTATCATCATTAATTATTAAAAATCATATTTCCTCTACCTATATTATGAGAAAATAGGAAATGAATTGTTTGGTAACTCTACAACAGGGATTCCCATGACCGGATTTAGATTCTATGAGCCTTGTTGGCTAGTAAATTTTTCCAATGCCTTCATTATGCTCCAGATATAATCAAGTAATTCAGTCTATCATCACACCCAACCCATGATGCTCGAGTCCATCCCATCTTTCTCGTACATCCTACTCACCCTTGTGAATAAAAAACCCACCCTATGTTTATGTGAATGACACCCTTAGGTGATGAAAATAAATGTAAGCATAGTAGGGGAACAACCATTCCATCCCAAGAATGATGTCAAAACCATCATCTCGAGGAAAAACAGTTCCCATATGAGGTGAAATCCACTTATATCAAGGTCTAATCCCTACACTAACATAAATTCTCTAATCAAATCCGCAAAAAAGTTTTGAGTGTCATCACTTCATAGGAAAACTGAATGTCGAGCCCAAGGATCTCCACAACATGCACAAATATGATGGAATTTGAAGCACCTATATCAAAAAAATTAGATACTAAAGTGGAAGATACCAAAATTGTACCTCTCACTATATAAGGTCCAACACTCTATTAATCAAATATTGGTCTCACTTAATACAATTATACTGATCTGTGGCCCTTATATATAGCCTAGATACCTTGAGGAGGTCCTCTATGATAGTGATGTAAGTCTTGTGTCTAGATTCTTTGATGATGACCACCTCTTCAGACTGATTGATTGGCCAAACAATATATCCCTTCCTAACATGAAACTGATTTCCCCGCTCCTAAATGTGGAATTATTGCAGACATTCATTCACTTTATACTATAGTAAAAGATCTACAAAAATTTTTTAGATGGCTCATCTTACTGCAATCTCAACACTCAACTTGATTACTATCACACAGTCTCCCAATGTATCCCTGCCTTCCACACCAATGATAGAAAATATAATTACCAACAACAATGCTCTATAAATTATTCCCTTAATGATAAGTCACAATGTGTCACTTCTTTCCACCAAACACTTTTCCATTGGGTCATCAAACTGAACTACCCCTCTTTGTGCCCAAACCTTACCTCGAGTTATGTTATGTAATAAGAACCTGATTTATTTTTGATATGGTGGACAACCAAAATACATTCACCTATGATCAAAAAAATGATTGTGCCCGAACACGAATCATATCACCCTAGATGGATCATCCATAAGAAAAATATTCACAAAACCTAAAATCTCATAAAGTGAGTCAAAAACTCCATAACAAACATAAAACCATACTCTAAATGCATATAATCTTTGGCCCTTTCAGTCCTAAAATTATATGGAAAAATATACTCATAAAAAATACTCATAAAAATGAATCATAAAAAATGAATCATCACAATAAATAATCGACATATATGGTGCATACCAAACTTGAGAAATCAAGACATGAAAGGAAACATTAGAAATCAATAAAATGAATAAAAGGAAACATGAGAAATCAAGAAAATGTTAGGTTATGAAAATGTATGGTGGAAACTATGTGCCTCACATGATACAAATACAAACCAAATGTTCCCATATTTTTTCAACACATTAACAGTACAACTAATCATGGTCCGATAATGAACATGTATCGTCACCCTCTCCACCTCCATCTCCACTTCTTTATGTCACTTATAAGAACATTATATTGAAAATTAAATATTGTTGCATATTTATATTTAAAATTAAAACCAATAAAAGTTTGAAAACAAAATGAATTTGATTTTTTGTGATTTAGGTGTTGACCACTAGTTGATGCACTACCAACGGGGGCATATCTTCTCATCTGCTGATATATATCAGTCATCTCTTTTGTCAAAGAAGATATATAAGCCCCCTGGTCTTGAAATGTGGTTCGTAGAGAAGCAATATCCCTCTGAGCATATTTGGGTATGGAATGACTATAATTTGGAGCAGATGCAGCTGGAATCCCTGGTGGCCTACCAAAGGCCTCAGATGGTATGGGTCTGAAACCCATCCGGCACACTCTACTAGGATGCTCCTTCCCAAGAACTTTAGAAACTGGGTCATCCTGCGAGACTGAGTAAGACTTCCCTGGATTGGCATCCCTTAGTTCATTAATTTTTACCTATAGATAATATATCAATATATATTAACATAGTAAAAACTGATAATAAGTTATTATAATAAAAAATTGACTTCATACACCAACTTATTTTGTAGGCTCATTAACAAAACATCCACCTAATTTTTTGTGAACATCCAACCACACTTCAGTTCAGGGTGCTTCGTGACCTAAACACTGTGACTTAATTAAGAAAAGATAAATAAACAATTTAATATATTAATTAGATAATATTTTCTTATAAATATTTAAACTAATGAAAATATTACCAGATTCATTCGACTTCTAGAAAAGATTTTTGACCCCACAATGTGATGGATGACTTGTTTAGCTGGGTTTGATGCATTCTGTCTTGAGAGATCCTGAAATAAAAAAATGAAATTTAACAGTAATGTATTAAATTTCATATCCTCTTCATATACATGTATAAATGTAAAATGAGGATAATATAATAAAATATATTTCAATACCATCCGCTTCTCATCAGGATGTCTGTCAACAAAAACTTTCCACTGTTCTTTCAGTACCCCACTGGGTAGCTTCTCAATCATTTGTTACACGGTCAATGAAGTATCTTTTACATCGCACCACAATCTCCATTTTAATTCTTTCCATTTATTACCAAGATCTTTCAACATCCACTTTCATGCAATCACATCAGCAATTGTAATGTGGAAGAACATCTATATACAGAAATTCATTTTGAACATATTAGTAACATGAAATTCAATTAAACCATAATGTATTTAAATTACCTTTATTTGGGAATCAAAAACATCATTTTCCAACTTGGAGGCATATGTATCCATTCATCATAAGAAATAGGTAGGGAAAGGGGCTCTGCTACCAGTTGGCCTAGAATCTGGACAAGTAACCCCGTGACATCATCCGTAGGGACCCCAAATGAATCAAATGGCATGAATATCTTCTCGCCATTAATATTCCAAACATATGAACTTTTTATTTTTTTTCCACGGTTTCATTTTTTTCATCTTCAATGAGAAAACAATTAGTATAAACAAAATGAAATAAATTTGTTTACATTTAATTTTGTACCTATGAAAGTGACCCTCCAGTATGCCCATGTTGTACTGAATGGGGCGTGCTGCCACCCCACTTCTGAGGATCTTGAAGGGAGAGTGGATGACTCATCCTCTAATGGGACAACTATAGAGGGTGTGAGAGATGGTGTAGGGGGAGATGGTGCAGGGGTGTAGGTAGCTGGTGGATTAGATGTTGTGTGGAGGGAGACAGATGGATCGTCATCTATCGCAGTAGTAGATGAAATAGTGTACCGATTCCTCCTTGGCATTCTTGGAATTTAATTAAATAAAGTTATGTTCAGAATATATATTTCAAAAAAATTCTGGATAAAAAAAATTTAAAATGATAATTGATGCCCAATACTAACAAACAATATATATATAATAATGATAATGAATGACTGCACAAATGAAATAAGTGGTTGCTGAATGAATAAATAATTGTACATACAATCATTTCCCACTTCAATCATGTCAGTTTCCTTCTCCATTACTTCATCCACTTCATTCATCCTTTCTAGACTAATATTTTCAATATCATGATGGACAAATAATTTTTCTTCTTGTTGTTGATGAGATTCGATTTCAGAGGTCAAATATTCCACTTCATCACCCATATCTTACAAATCTATTTGTATTACATGAGAAACTACACACCACCCTTCATCCACATCATTATTCACATAATATACCATTTTTGTGTGAGATGATAAGATATATGGATCATGTAGTTCATGATCACCAACATCGATCAAGCGAGAGAAGTTCACAGAAGTAAATTGCAAAGAATCTCTTTTAACACCTATAATAAAATCGACCCAATTTCATTTGAATAAAACAACAGAAAAATGCCCATGGTAGTTTAATTTCATAATATCAAGAATCTTTCCATAGTATCCCACTTCAACAAATGTAAATATACCATTATTTTGTGTTTTCAAACCCACTTATAGATCGACTGTACGAAATCTAAATCCATTCACATTGTAAGCGTCGAACATTCTAACCTATTTTATAGGACCTCTAGTAGGAAAATTCATATCTTCTAAAAACTCTACTCAAGTATTGGTATTCATGATCTAAAAATATAATTATAATTTATTATATTTACGAAATGTATGTGTCAAACTATTATTCGTATTTATTGCAATATTTAGAATCTTACACGTCATGAAAACCATTCTACAAGCTCTTTATTCAAAGATTTCATTATATCTTTCTCATTTCGTGTTCAGCCTCTCCTTTGTCTCTTTTTTGTATCCTCGACTCTTCAATACATGGATCTGAAATTTCACTTTTTAGCAGCACATATCTATGTGCCTGTAATAATTCGAATTTTGTCAGTGTCACATTTGTGGTCCTCCCAACCGATCAACCAATAGCAGGAAATATTTTTGATTTATGATGTATTTGAGATTGAGTTGATGTGTCATCAACGCATCCAATTCCATTAAATCTTGTCTCAATATCATCCAAGTATCTGGAACAAAATTCAAGACACTCCTCAGCCAAATAGTCTTCAGCAATATAGCATTCTGGTTGAGCTTTATTTCTCACGTATGCTTTAAAATTCCCAAGATATCTGTGAAATAAAATAATCATAATTTTTAATTTATTTAAATTCAAAAAATTGATTACTTAACTGAAAAACAAACGAATAAAATACCTCTCAATTGGATACATCCATCGATAATGAACGAGGACTTCTAATTTAGATTCCTCAACCAAATACAAAGTAAAATACATCATGATTATAAAAAATGATTGAGGAAAGATCATATACATTGAACAAAGGGTCAATAAGAACCTCTCCTGGAGGTTGTCAAGCTGAAATGGATTTATAGATTTCTCAGTAATTTCCTGAAAAATGTGCAGAATTGGTGTACAACAGCAGTAGCTTTTTTGGGTAATAGTGTACGCAATGCCAATGGAAGTGACAGTTGTAACAAAATATGTGAATCGTGACTTTTCAATCCATGTAACTTAAAATTCCTCTAGTCAACACACATTGAGATGTTACTCGAATACCAATCATATAACATCAAATTCTATAAAATTTGAAGGAATGTATCTTTATCCCTATTTTCTTTGCAAAAAATTTTGAATCATACATTTCATTCTCATATGGCCAGAGATCCAGTTTTATATTCATTAATTGAAATTCTTTGAGAGCATTGAGATGATCCTTTGACATTCCATGATCATTAAGTAATGTGAAAATCAAATTTTCACAGACATTATTCGCAATATGCATCACATCAAGAATATTCCGCAAAAAATTAAATTTCCAATATGGATTTTTGAAGAATATACTTTTTTTTCTTCCATTGTTGCATTCTGATTTCACTTGATGATGCACTTCAGACCCGTTTTCCGCTATCATTAAAATGATGAACCTTCACAGATTCTATTTCAAAATTTTCATGTTGTGTTAGAATTTCAGAACTAGTTAAAAACTTTGGAGGTGGTCTACGATCAATGAAACCATAACATTTCGATCTGTTTAGCTGAAATCTATGAGATGCATCCAGAAATCTTTGATGGCACAAGAAGCACCATTTTCTACTTTGAGGTAGCCGTTTGGGCTCAAAATCAATGTTACAAATGGGACAATCCAAACCCATGTAAATGTTCCAAACAGATAAATTCCCAAGCCCAGGGAAGTCACTAATGGTCCACATTAAAGCAGCATGCATTTTAACATTGTTTTAGAAGATTCATCAAATGTCTCAACACCGTTGCTCCAAAAATCCTGCAATTCGTCAATAAAACTCTACAAGTATACATCAATATCATTTCAGGAATTTTTTTCCAATAATAATCATTGAAATGATAAAGATTTTTTCTTCATACACATCCACAGAGGGAGATTGTAAGGGATCAAAATTACTAGCCAAATAATATAACTGCTACTCAAAGTCCAAAATGGGTTGAATCAATCGACAAACATTCCCAATCGAACATTCCTAGGATTAGCTGAGAAATCTACATGTAATGAATCAAATGTGTTCCATGATTTTGAAGCTCGTGGATGTCTCATTAACCCATTATTGTTATTATCTATAGAATTCCACTGCAAGTGTTCAATGGTTTTTGATGACATGAATAATATTTTCAATATAGCCTTCAAAGGAAAGTAACGCAAAACCTTTGCAAATGTGTTCCTTTTATTCTTCTCTGTGAAATTATGTTGATTTAGACTTCCCACATCACCCTTTGACTGCCATCTAGAAGAAGAACATTTTTTTCAATTCTGTCTACTAGAATCCTCTCCCCAATAAATCATACAATCATTGGGAGACACATATTTTTTATAATTAAGACCAAGCCTGTTAACAACTTTTTCCATATCATAAAAAGACTCTGGGATTTTTGCATCAGGAAATGCATCACGAATGAATTCCAATATCATAGACATTCCATTACTTGTAATTGCTCATAGACATTTGATATGTTACAACTTCAGTAGAAAATAAAGCTTTGAATATTTCAAACACCCACTATACAACTCTTGATTTCCATCGTTAACTAAATCCGGAAACACATTTTCCTCAGTGTAGTTTACTCTTACATTTGGATCCACATAATTAAGAGGAGGATCCAATGATATGATACAATCCTGATCTGGTTGTGTTACAGTCTAAAAAAACATTACTTTTCACTTTGGAATTTGTAGCACCCTCATATGGTTGTTTTTTTATGTTTTGATGTTGATAGTGGTATATTTTAGTTTCTAATGCATCATTTACGAGGTTTTTCATTTCATTTTCCATTGTCAACGAAGTTAGGAAATCATTCTGTGGATTAACATTAGTTCTCAATCTTTCTGTAACATTCGATTATCCATGCCAAATCCAACAAAAATATTTACCAGGGAATTGATTCAGTAATAAATGTTAATAAACATTATCTCTCTTCAACCATATTCTAAATTTACATTTAGGACATGGACATCTTATTCTCCCTTCAATGAATCGATTAGAAATTTTAAAATCTAAAAACTCCTTCAAACTCTTAATATACTGAGGTTTGTTCCTCTGTAATGTGATCCAGCTTTTATCCATGTATATCAAAATGTGCCTACACAATATTAAAAAAAATTAAAACAAATAGTTACTACTAAATATAGAAATATATTCATATATACGATAGTGTAAGATTACAGAAACATAATATAATAAAGATGATATGTTGATCATAAAGTAGGCATAATATAATTGTACTTATTTGAGGAGAATATTCTCAAGTTTATGTGCTATGGTGTAGTGAAATACATACATTTTTTGATGTGATCACATGAGGAACTGCCCACGTTGGAGCTATATTAGATCTTAGATTCTTGGGATTAAGTATAGTAAGGTCATTATTGGGCCTATAATGTTTGACATGCGCTTCCAAACTAGGCTTGGTGTATATTTTGTTCTAATAGAGTAGGCCTGGCATGAACTTGGGTTTGCGTGGATGTACTTTTGGGTTGCCTGTGCACTTTTGATTGGGGTTTCTTGGTATCCATTTAATTTTTTACTACACTAGTAGAGACTAGATTCAATGCATGAACATAAGTATCATGATTCATCACCATTCAATATTTTGACATAGTAAAGACATATTACTATCCACTCATTTTTCAAATTCAATAAAAATTATTATTTAATCAATTTAGTTCATTAGATCCAGCTGGATTCATTATTTTCCATTATAATTGTTAGATTTCCATCAAATGATCCTCTGAGCATTAATCTAATCATCCCATAGTTCCCATTATCCGATAAACCAACGTCAATACTCATCCCATGAGTTCAATTTCAATTACATTATCAATTTCATAATCATGGTATTCAATTATCAATCATAATCTACCACAATGTGATACACTGAATAGGGAATATAGAAACTACAACAAGTAGTTGGGAACCAAAACAATCATCCCTTTGATAACAATAAATCAAATCATTCGAAAATGAATAAGAAAGATGGGAATACCCATCCTTAAATTGAAACAAAAACAACCCATAAAAAAGCTTCACACAATAACCCAAAAAACATGATAACAAAACTCTCAACCTGAGGCATCTATTCCTATTAACCATATGACAATAAATGGAAAAAAGAGATCCCCTTTATTAACAAGCACTATCCTCCACTTTTCTCCATCAAAACCCCAGACATCAATCTTAAAATTCCTCTACCACCCTAGAGCGCACATATATAGAATCAAAAGTATTTTTATCATCGAAAACACAAGGGGAAACTACGTCCATTAAAAAATTGATAAAATCCTTTATAAACCAAGAATAGACTCACCTAGCCCCAAATAATCATTTACATAACCAACCTGATCATTACCAACTTGAATTAATAGATTCACTATTCATAGGTTTCATCACTAGAAAACCTATAATCCCCAACTATCAAATCCAGTAACCAAACATAAATATATTCAAAAAATATTTCAAATTCATGAGTTTTGATTGATGAATGGTAATCAATATCTCATGCCACTTTAATTAATCAATTAATTATTACCCACATTATTTTCTTATCCAATTTCAATACTATAAACCACTATAAACAACAATAAAAATCCTATAAATTTGATAACACACTATTTTCAAAATTATAAGTGGTTTTATGAACAATGCATTAATACATATGACCACAACATAAATTAAAATTAATTATTGAATCTAGTTATTATATTTATTAGAATAATTACACTATAAACCCAATGAGGTTATACCATGAAACCTTAACATGTACACATAAAATGGAGAAATAAAAAAATTCCCTACTTAGTGAATTTAGACATTCTTTGAGAAATAATGGTATAGAAGGTGTAGATCTCTAATCACCTCTCCCAAAAGAAACTCATGATCCCTGTAAACATCCCCCATGGATCCACCATAAAACACCAATAGAAACCCCATGATAATTTATGGAAACAAATTTTCATAAATTTTAAATAGAGAACATGAATTAGAATAACAAACCGGTGAAGAAGAAACAAACCGCAAATCACTAACTGGTCGCAGGGTCGCCGGGAGAAGGGGGGTCGCAGGGTCGCCGGGAGAGGGGGGGTCGCGGGGTCGTCAAGAGAAGGGGATTGCAGGGTCGCAGGGTCGTGGGTGTTCGTGTGGTCGTGGGGTCACAATGGGTCATGGGGGAGAAGGGGGGTCATTGGGAGAAGGGGGGGTCTCTCGGAGAAAGGGGTTGCAGGGGGGATCTCCGGGAGAATGGGGTCGTAGTGTCGTGGGGGGTCGGGGGGAGAATTGGGGTTGGGGTCGGGCGGAAGGGTCGGGAGTGTAAAAAATGAGTTGTTTTCACAACAGTTTATTATAAACCACCATGAATACATTTTCAAAAAGATTAGCTTCGGTTTTGTGAACCGTCACTAAAAAACTACCACTAAATTAAATTTATGTTGTAGTGAACTTCCATATTAGTATAGATAGAGTTTGCGTGACTCTATTATAATGTTTTATTTTAGCCTTTACATACTGTCACACAAAGTATCTATATATATAATCCATAATTTTCCCCTTTATACCATCCAACCAGACATTTTCTGTTACATCTATATACATCTTTATTATACCTATATGTATAAGGAAATGTGGGTTGTGTTCTTCACCTAGTAACTCCCCCTTTTACTTTGGTATGGACGAAACACATAATATTTTATGAAACATCCACACTTATTCATTATAAATGAATTTTTTCAATTACCCATTATTCATGGTTTTAATATTCCTTTATAAATCCCTATCATTATTTTGGGACATATCTATCTTTTACAATAATGAGGGTTTAGAAATTTTATGGAAAATTAATGATATTTGGCTTGCATAAAAATTAAAAAAATCAAATTGTACTAAATCCTTAAGTATTTGATCAATATTAATCCTCATTATAGTCAAATCTTAGTGGTCCTTCATACTCAATAAATTAGTTACATTTTTTTTCTTCCTAGGGTGGTAGTTTATCGAATGGATTCTCTCTCATCTACTGTGAATATTTCCCTATAACCTTATATCCTTCCCTCTTCAGTTCTAGATTTTCCCCTCCCTCTAACTGAGCTTCCTTGACCGATGAGTTGGGGCATCTTTAGGTCGTCAATCTATGTGCTCCAACCCTAGTTGTCTTTGTTAAATATTTTTATGAGGCCTTTAATTGGTAACTAGAGGTGATATCTCCTCCTTAAGTCCCAAATATGGTTATTTCTTTACCACTTATTCCAAGAGCTAGCCAGTCTTTGAGGGGTTGCAGGTTTTCAGAGGTTGGAGAGGAAGTCTTCATGCACCAGTGTTCTCCTGAGAGGCAATATCTACTCCTCAACATAAGGTGAAGGGAAAGAAGAAAGATATTCCTCTTTTAGATCCTTCCCATAATAGATTTTCTATGTTGAGAGGTAAGTTATAATTTATAAATGTGGCGGAATCCCCATCTTTTATAGTTTTGAAGGGAATGGAAAATGTGTCTGTGTCTCTAAGGAGTGGATGTATTACTCAAGAATGAGCCTGAGAGTTTTCAACCATCTACCTAAACTCTTCTACAGGTTTTTATTCTATACACATGACCCCCAAAATTTTTCGCTCGATGTCTATCCAATATTGATGGGATCGATTATTTTGGACAAACTAATGTTATCCACCTTACAAAGACTTTTATCACTCACCCATTGTGGTGCAACTAAAAATGGATGATAAGAGAGACACACGATTATTTTATTCTATGAGATGAGCTTCTATGAGGTGGTTCATCCAAATTCTCTATGATTATTAAGAAAAAGTAGAGCCCCATGAATCAGGGGCAGGGATAATGCATCATCTGCATCATTTAAAGAATAAAATACATGGTTGGTTAGAGAATATACTTAAAATAGAAGATAGCCAAAAGAAGATTAAATCTGATATTTAGAGCCTTGAAGAGAAACTTCATGACAACTGGTATGATTATACATACATTATCTTGACATATAAATAAAGCATACTTGTTGAAAAGATCCTTAATGTTGAAATGGTTTGGGGGAAAACCAAGGCCTTGGGGATCAAGGTGGGTGCTTGGAACATGAACATTTTTAGGGATATTATAAAGGAAAAGAAGGCGGTTATGAAGCTCAAATTCTAAATGGTGGATAGAAAATACACAACAGATATTAAGGTGAATGCAAATATATCCCTTGATCATTTCAATGGTCTACTGGAAGGTAAAAACACTTTAGTCTTCAACATAGACATAAGAGATGATAGAGAAGAATAATTATGGAATTTTATTCTAATCCTAGTGGACAAGGCTGGAAAAATATGATAGAGGTTGATCCAAGAGAGGGTGAGATCAAGGATGTGATATGCATCCTAAACTAGGAGAGTGTTCCTGGTGTGGATGGTTTCCCCAGATCAATCTATGTGGACCCCTGAGATATCATTAAATCTCATGTTAGGGATGCTGTGTAGGATTGCATTAGAGTATGTTGTCTTCCTAGACCGATCTATGGTTCAAGAGTTTTTTTGGTTTTAAATTTCAATTTCACCTCATCCATCAATCATTATATATCGACATGTCTTTGTAATTTTTTTGTACAAAATTTTACCTTTAACAAATAATAGAATACTTAGAAAACTCATCCCATATATGGTTTCAGAGAAGCAACAAGACTTCGTTAAAGGGAGAAGAATACAAGGGGTTATTGGGATAACTAATGATATTTGGGATGAAATTCAAAAATAATGGTTCAAATATCATAGTCAATGTCATCACGAATAAGTAGTTTGACCGAATTGAATGAATTTATATCATAAGAGTCGTAAGGGTATTCATCTTTAGGGTGCGGGCCACTGATCTCAACATTAAATGTTTCACCTCTCTGTGGATTTCCATATCTATGATGGGAAAGTGCTTCTGATTTCTCTAAATATTTATAGGTAGAAGGAGAGGTTATACAATATCTCCCAATCTATTCATACTAGCACAAGAATCACTCATAAGGAATATAAATCACATGGTGGAGGAAGGGAAGGATAGTCCTTACAGAACATGAAATAGGAATAGTTTAGTCTCTCAACTACTTTTCACTGATGTCATGGTTTTCATTATAAATGGAAGACAATAATAAATAAGTGGGTTCATGTAAATAATTAATGTGTATGGGAGAAGGGGTGGTGAAGTGATCATCACAAAGAAAAGAAACATATTTATATTAAACAAGTTCACAAGAAGACGAAGTAGACCCATCTAGAAAAATCTAGACATGAAGAGCTATGAGAATCCATTGGTGTATTTAGGTTACCCCATTTACTATGGATAATCAATAATGTTTTGTATAATGACATAATCAACCAGATAAAGGGGATAATATCCAATTGGAAGAACTGTTTGATTTTGTTTGCTAGTATATTACTCAGGTCTACAACACACTCATATTCCTACCAATTCATGTACTTTAAACTCTAAAGGCACTGAAAGGAACTTCATAAAGGATATAGAAAATTATGAAGACCAATATTTGTTATGTGAATGAAGATCAGAAATGACATCGGGAATCTTGGGAGAGAATGGATAAACCGATCGATGAAGATGGATTAAACATGCATATTGTAATATAAAACATTATTTAAAGAGAAATCAAGGATGTCATGGGAGATCATTGATGACACATCATTGTGGGAGAAGGTGATGAAGGACATGTATGTCCAAAAGTGGAGCCAATGGGAGGACATACCATGGAGAATGTGAAGTCTAGAAAGAAGCATAATTAGCCATTTTGAGGATCTATAAAGAGACTTCAGATGGGTGGTAGGTTGTGGGAACATAAATTCCATGTATGATAATTCGGATGGTAAGAATATATTCTTTCCAGGTTTCCCATATCCAAACATTTCATTCATTGAAGCGAGTTTCTAGCAAGAAATTATCAATACTACTCTTCATCATTTATAGAAGTTGCTTTTTGATAATATAAGCATTAATGAAGATCCAGATAAATGTTTTTATAAAAGTTCTATATCCAATGATTTTAAAATTTTGGACATCCTGAGAATGTTTCATGCAAATAAAAATATGGACACACGACCTTCCATGTTATGGTGTAAGAAGATCCTAGTGAAGCTATATTTTTTGGCGTGGTGTCTGAGGAACCTTGCACTATCCATCAATGAAAATATGAAAAAGAGGGGTGTGGTGATCACTTAGAGATGCAGGTGTTACTCTATAACTAGATATGAAATTACCAACATGGGGTAGAGAACAACGTATTTATTAGTGTTACAGAATTGGGAAGCTCATATAGGGAATGATTTCCTCTCTGATACATAGAAACCTTCTTCGAAGAATGTTCACAAATACGGGGGAATGATAGTGCAGTGGAACATAGAGATAAATCTGATTGAATCTACCTATTATGGGTTAAAAAAGAACATTGAAGTGTCATGTACAACAAAATATATTAAAGGAAGTGATATTGTGAGGGATCATGAAGTTTCATTGATTAAGTGATTCAGCACGTTTTTGGTGCAGGAAATTTAGTCGAGGAAAAAATTAAAGAAATGGCCACTACAATCTCCCTTTTCAAGCTTTATAGTATCAATATAATGGATGTAGAATATGACTCCAGAATATTGGTTTTTCTTATCTTAGGAAGGGAAGGTTATACATGGGATATTAATTAACTGATTAGAAAGTGAAAATCCCTCACTCATTAGTGAATAATTTTTGGACACACATGGAGGGAATGGAACTTTCTTGTTGACATGTTGGCAAGAAAAGGAAATCCTAGTGAATGTATCATCATCAACTTCCAATATGGTTCCCTCCCAAATTACTTCTCTCACATTGTAAAGGATGAAACCTTAGGTCTATATCATTTACAACCCCCATAGCCAGGGGTCCTACTTTATTTATTTCATGGTCTCTTTTTTTATTATTTTCTCTCTTCAATAATAATAAAAATGGAATTTTGAGTGGTATTTTACGGAGTTATCATAGTCTTTGAGTAGTTATAGCCATATTCTTTCCTTATGATGAACTCCTTTGGATGTAATATTTAAATCAAATTTTTATAATCAATATATATAAATTTCATCTTTATCCATATGTATAGTGCCTCTATATATTCAAGGAAAAAATTATAAATACCAAATAAATATCATGATTTGGATAGTTATTTTCTTGGATTATTAGTTCCCTTAAAAAAATAAGAAATCGGTCTATCATTTTGTATAAGGACACAACCCAATCCTTTCTTTAACACATCACTATATAGTATAAATACTTTCTTTACTGATGGTAAATTAAATACTACTAAATTAATTAATCTCTTATTCATCTTCTCAAAACCGTCTTAATATTCCATTGATCCCTTAACGTGTAAAGTTGGTTAATGGTGTGTCCAATCAAGAAAAATTTTACAATTGGCCACCTATAATAATTTTCTGAACCAATGAAGCTATGTATCCATATTATATTCATTGGTGTAGGGAATTATTTTCAACCTTTATCATGGAATGATAAATAGATTTTCCATCTGTGGATGTAATATTGTCAATAAAGGAAACATCATAGAGCCTAAATTCACACTTAATATATTTTTAATATAATTAATTTTCTAAAAGATTATTGAAAATTATCCTAAGGTGGTTCTCATGATCTTTATATATTTTAGATTATATTATTAAATCATGAAAGAATACCACCGTGATGTTTTCAAGATAATTATTTAATACTTTATTCATCAAATAAATTTAAAATAATGGTGTATTAGTTAATCAAAATGGAATTATCCTAAAATCATATATTTTATACCTCATAAGAAATTTCATCTTTAGTGTATTATCCTTCTACACCAATAATTAATGATAACAAGAGTAAATATTGACCATTGAAAAGTACATTGGTCTCAGATGTTGATCATATAATCCATAAATGTATGGAGAAGTATATGTATTCTTTATAATAATGACAATGATTTCACAATAATTGAACATCAGAGGCATAGTTTTTCCCAAGTAGGGTAGGGGATCCCTAAGGTTAAACCCTAGGGGTTTTAAACCCAATACTAGAAAACTCACGTAGATTTTTCTTCAACTATACCTATTCAACTAGTTTCATTATTTATTTTTTCTTATATACATGTTTTTCATTAATAATGTGTTTAATAGAAAACTCAACTGCCTTCTAAGGTGGTTTTTTCTATAATTATACTTTAAAAACATAAATGTATTCCCTTATAGTAGGAATGAAATATTTTCTTATGATGTTTTCCAATCACTAGATTGTGTTTTATCTTCCTATTCTCCAAGAAATTGAGGGATACTAGAGGTGGATCTAGAAAATATTCATATAATAAAGCCTATTCCATTAAAAAATTCATTCACATACCCATTAAAAAATATAAATATTCATCTATTATAAATAAATTCATGAATTATACTCTGAAATCCAAACCACACCATGGATTATGTCAAATTCAACCATGATTATGTCAATGAAGCCTAAAACTATAGAATATCTACACATATAAAAAGATATTTCTTGATATATACTTATTAAAATAAGATTCATAGTATGTGTATTGATTGATAACCCCTTACTCATAAAATTGGTTGATGATTCAATATATTTAACAAACAAAGAATATATAAAATAATGAGTATATCCAGAATAAAGTAAATCATTGGATAACATTAAGTATATGATCAAAGTACCTAATGTAATTCCATCCGGGCTTTAAACTCATCCATAGTGATTTCATAAACCTATCCTTTCTCCCATTTCATTTTTTAGTAAAATTCACTTGATGATTTGTTAATTAATTCGATCAGTTCCTATCTTTGTGGAAATGAAGAATTAGACTTTTGAGGCTTCGTTATTTTCCTTTAATTCATATGATTGAAGAAATTTACCTCCATAGTTGAAGGAAACTAAAATTCTATTAAATAAAAATCAAGGGTGGTTCTTTTATTGATTATTACATGTTGGAAATTAATCCCTTCGCTTCTTTCCCTTCACCAAATTCCTATTTAAAAAGCACTGAAATTCATTATTATTTTCATTATTTCATTTAAAATTCAAATAAATTGGGAATTATTTATCTATTTTGAGAGAAATTAATACTACATCCACATATTCTGAATATTTTCCAAAGACTAGTTTCTTTCACTGGTTTTACATTATCCAATAATAGAGGTGATTAATATTAATTCATAGATAACATAAATAATTACCTTTTTTATTTTTTAACCTTGTAAAGTTAGATTATTATTTATTAAAATTTCCTCCATTTTCCTTAGATCAAGTAATTTCCTTTCAATATCATGTCATTTCATTTGAGGAAAGTATTTTTCAATGAATATCACCTTAAAAGTACTACATTTCGTACTTTATATATCCTCAGACTCTTTAATGATCTAGATCAATATTTACTATTGATCCACATATCCCATTAGATGATAAACCACAATGATGAATTTCATCCTTTAAATACATCCAAATGTATGAAATATCTTCTATAGGGATATGACCCACTATTCAGGTACTAATGGATTAATGGTCCCATTAAATGATTAAGGTTTCTCTTCTGTGAACTTGTGAAACATTATTGCACCATGATGGGGATCAATATGTTACTCTATATGGGAAAGGTTGTTAGTTAGAATTTGATCCAACGACCCCATTGTTGTTATTATGTTATCATTTATATAATTGGACTCGTTTACTTCATTGAATTGATAATGAAGGAAATCCACACATAGGTTATGGGTGTTGATATAGTTTCCATTCCTTCTACTATGCAAAATTTATAAATTACAACATCTGTAGAATTACTTCAAATCATTATAAATGTTGAATAACGAATATAACTCATATATAAGTAAGATATTATATAATATTTTATTGAATATCTTAAGATCATATCATAATATACTTACAATATTCTAATATGTTATTATTGATTTAGTTCATATCTTTCTACTAAAATTTATTTGATAACAACTATAATAAACCAAAATATAATAGTCCAAAATAGGTGTTTATTTTATTAATTTTATAGAAGATATAATATATCATAACATATGAGATCGAATTGTTTTGTAGTCTTAGGAGACTGAATACATACACGATTATGACATTACAATTGAAAATGTGAAATACAAATTAAAATTCCAGTGAGGACTTTATTATTTATTATAGAATATCCATGAATTCATTCAATGTTATCTTCTTGGAAACATGAGAATAAGAAAAAAAATGGGTGAGATCAGATTTAACACCCTGATATTTTAAAAGAATAACATTATGTTTGATAATGTATATGACACAAAACACCAAACTTAAAGAGAGTATAAAATATTATTATTTTATTACGACTATTATAAACTAGCCATTACAATTTTGGGTTTGAATTGGTATAAAAAATTATGAAATATATATAATGTTCAAAATCAATACAAATTTATTGATTAATTCTTAGGAAATAATCATTCAATTTTTTAATAAATTCATTTTATGCTATAAAAATTTATTTTCTTTATCAATGATTTTTATTACTTTTTATGAGTAAATATTATAATTATTGTCTAAAACATTTATATATTGAATTAAAAAATTATATAATTTTTAAATTCATCATTTCAAAAAAATTAGGTTTATTTTTTGATAATTTTTTAAAACTAATTATTTTTCGATGAAAAATGAAAAATATTAACTTTTATTAAAAACTATATTTTATTTTAAATTATTTATAAACATTATCTTTTGCATAATTTTTAAAATTTATTTAATTCATATTTATTAAAAATATCGTACAAATGTGATTTTAATCAAAATTATACAAGAATTTAGAGTATAAACTTTTTTATACTTAAGAAGAAATTTTTCCAAAAAACCATTTTCTATCGCATTTTGCTGGTTTAATTTTAAAAATAATTATTCCAACCAAATGAATTGAATTTGATAAAGAGGATTAAATTTTCTAAATTAAAATATTTAATATTATTTAATAAATTGAAATTAATTTTTATTAAGATTAATTTTAAAAACAACAAAAATCTGTTACCATGGTTTTGATTAATACAGGTTTATTAGGGGTTAAACTAAAGAGATTAGGGTTATAATTATATATAAACTAGACATTGTAATATTTTATTAGTTGTATTAGAAATAATATCTATTTATATAGTCAAATAATGCATTTTAAAACAATATGGTGAATTTGGGAACCCATGTTTGACTATTGAGAAAAACGTTTATATTTTTTTCAATTTAAAAAATACTTTTGGGTATTTGTATTTAACGGAATCATTGGAAGATTAAATTCAATTTTGGATTGATTGAAAATTATAAAAATATTCATTTATTCATTATTTTACCAAAAAAAAAGTCATGTAAACTTATTTATTACTTGATTTTAATGAAAAATTATTTTTTACACTTAAGTTAGTTAATTTCTTAAAAATTATCTCTCATGGATTTTGTGTTCGTATATTAAAAGTAATTTGTTAAAACATTAGAAAATAAAACTATTAAAATTTATTAATTAATTTGAATTATATTTTTTTTACAATTTAAATTTTTTATTTTTTTTATTATAATTATGTTATCATGGTGAAAATTTAAGTTCTCATGGTTAAGGTAAAATGAGTTTAATTGTGTTTAACTTAGATATAAGGCTTAAAATGTATCCAAAACATCTCTAAATATTATTTTTGGAGTTTATTTTTCAATTATCACATCTTATATTCCAATTAATTCTTTCTTAGTTTCACTTTACATTTTTATGATATATATATATATTTATAATTTAATCTTTTAAGTATTTCAAAGTGTGTCCTTTCCCTCACTTATAAAATGGAACCACCTATCAACTACTCCTAATGTATTTTTGGATGTATATTTCAACTAATTCCAGACCAAATAATATTCTTACATACCAACCCACAGTCTAGAGTCCATGGTTTGATAAAAAAATTAACAAGGAAGGCATTAGTTATAAACCTAAAGGGTTTATCAGATGAAGATGTATAGTTTTTGATCCCACATTTTCATTTTATTTATTATTATAAATCCCACAAATATTCTTTAAAAATTATTAAATTAAAAAAATATTATCTTTCATAAACTTATATTTTCTTATGTTAATGTAATAACAAATATCCATATCCTTTTCCATCAAATAGGAAATGAAACAATTGTTTGTGTCTATGACAGACTACTACCTCAAGAATCGATGTTATTTGTTACCCATAATCATCTTTTAGGACTTTTTATAATAATTTATTTAATTATTATAAAATATATTCATGGGTTATTAGTATTTATTTGAAGAAAACATATCATCTATTTAATTACCTTTCCATTCATTGGAAAATGATAATGATATTTGTGTGTGCCTATAGATTTCCACATCCATGAAGAAATAAAAATCATTTTTCATTATAAAATCACATAAATTCAACATACAAGTGTATTTAAATAAATAATATCTTATTTTTTATATAATAATCATTATGTAATGATAATATTATATAGAACTTATTTATTTTATGTTTGTTGAAAAATGGAAATGTTACTCATGCGTACATACAACCTACAATCACCAAGACTACAAGGCAATTCATTTTTCATAACCATATTTCATGGTTCATTTTAAAATTATAATAGATAAATAAAAATAATAAATATGTCATAATTTTTATAATGTAGATGATGTAATATTAACTTATTTTACAATATTTAACATAGTCATT
Source organism: Viscum album (assembly GCA_963277665.1). Lineage (NCBI taxonomy): Eukaryota > Viridiplantae > Streptophyta > Magnoliopsida > Santalales > Viscaceae > Viscum > Viscum album. Next base: position 945,702,545 of record OY728155.1, on the reverse strand, counting down.
TTGGACATATAAGTCAAATATTGTCAAAACAGTAAATGAAAACTTAACAGATTGAGCAATTTAAATAAATGATATAAATGGGTTAAATTATAAGATATTATACATAGAAAATTTTATTAAGAAATTAAATAATTTAGAAAGGTTTATTATATAGGTGATAAAGAATGCATGTGATATTTGGCATTCATTGTAAGGGACAAATTAATTTTAAAACCTCATATTTAATATTTTGAAGATTTATTCCCTAAATATTTTAATTACATAAACATATTATGAAAAATATTTCATTGATGCTTTTATATATAAAATTATTTAATTATAAACTAAATTTTATTTTACTTTTTACATACTTTCAAAGGTTTTAAAAAGGAATCTTTTTACGTAATTTAAATAGATTATTTTGATGAAAATGTAAAAGAAATGTTCTATTTTAATGTTTATGGAATAAAAAAATTTCCCACCACAATAATTATTATTTTATTTTTGGATTCATTTATAATATTTCATATTTTATTCAAAGAAAAACCCTAAATATATTTTCTATGGGTATTTTTAAAAACAGTTTTAAATATAATGGATATCTCCATATCCAAAAATCTTTTCTTATGTGTGAAAAGAATATTTTTATGAGTATAATGATAGAATCAAAATATTTCATGTCTTTTGATTATGTTATGGTTATTTAGAATTTTTTATGATGAAGGGTGAGACTTATATTTCACATGCTGATTACTGAGCTCGATATAGCTCAGGATGAATGGAGAGTGCGGTATCGGTGCCCATTTCATTAGGTAAATGGATGAAGTTAAGTGGTTAGGTATATCCAAAGAGATTATTAGAATATACTGGATATGTTATTCTATTATTATGAGTAATTTAAACACTAGTATGGAAATTATTTTCCATGTTACCTATATGATTTATCTATGCCTACAGTAATTTTATATAAAAATATTATATTTTAAAAAGGTAAGATAATAAGATTTTTCTGTAATGAAATTTTATGTTACTTCATTAAGGGTGAAATATACAACTTTGTAAATATATTTTCATGTGTTTTTCATGTTTTAAATGAATGATTTAGTATTTAAATTTCCCCATTAAGAGTTCGTATGAAATGTTTTAAGAAAATATCTAGATTGTGAAGTTGACTACTTGGAAATATATATTTTCTTTTCATCCCAATGTCGATCTGAAAATTCACAATTTTAATGAGTATTAATTGACTAAAAAGTTTCATCCATTATTTTTATAGGTTCCTTATTGGTTTCATTATTCCTAAAAAAAATTAAAATATTTTTCATCGGGTTTTATGGATGGGTAGGGACAATTATGATATAAATTTGAAAATTTTAAAGATATGTCATTAAAAGAAAAATGTTGCATTTTAAAAGTTTTATATTAAGATAAAAATGGCTACCGAGTTGAAGTGTACACTGTTTATTGTATAAGTTTGTTATGTATGATTTATGACCTAATTATCTAAAACTCTAGATCATAATGATACTTAAAATATAATATAGTGAATTATTGACTTAATACACACAAATTTGTAATGTTTAAGGGAGGTTATTTATATATGGTATTATAGGGATTTTTAAACAACTTTTTTATTAGGATTAGAAAATTTTTTTGATAACCTTGAGCATAAGTGTTGGATTAATAATAAACCCTCATGTTTTGTTAATGTATATATTGTGTTGTTTTTAGCAATGAAATGGTTTTGTGGATACTTGCAAGTGGATATGGCTGTGGTGCAAATTCAAAAGGGGGTAAAAAATCTAAAAAAGTTAGATTAAGTATTAAATTGATATTAATTAGTGCATGATGAGTGGGCCTAAGATTTTACAACTAGATAGACACTCTTGGGTGATAATGATTTGTATAATTCACATTCTATTTCTAAACTACTTTGAGTAATGATAGAATAAAACCTATCGAATCCTATGATAATCCACAGTTATATGGGACTACCCTACTGTCATGGTTTTATAAGTATAAGGGTTATCATAATTTTTATTGGATGGATACCCCCTTTTGAGGTTTTATCTGATGATAATACATTGGGCAATATTTATTGAGTTTTGATAGAAGTTTGAGTTACATATAACCCTTTAGTTTAACATGTGAAAACATTATTTGGGGAATAATGAATTTACCTTTAAAGGAAATATGTTTTGAGGTATTGATAACCTATAGGGTTAATATGATCATTGATGTTGAGGTAATTACAAGTTATCATAGTTTGGAAACATATGCATTTTCATATATATATATATATTAGGTGTTTGGGGGAACAATTACATTAAACACACACACAACACACACAGGTCAGAAAGGAATTTCATAGCTCCCCAAGCGATAGAAACCCCATAAAACCTTATTTATTAACTACATATACCAATGTACCAGTGGGCATGAAGACCATTACACAACCAAAAGGCCATGTGCAACATCATGCTTGTATCAGACTGCGTGCATCACCAGGCCTGCGTCTTTCCCACATCACCGCCTGCCTACATCATGCATCATTATGGTTAATATAATATTATTAGATAATAAGTGATTTTATTTTTGGAATAAATTTTAATTTATATATTGGAATCATATAAGATCTTAATATCTATTTATGGGGATTTTTTTAATTTATAGAAATTATTAGAATATTTTGAATATTATAGGACTAAATCATATACATTTTTTATTATACAAAATTTTGAAAGTTTAATGTTGTTTGGAGATAAATATTAAATTGATCTTGGAAGTATAGGTGAAAATATCCATTTATTTTTTGGGTTTTGATTTTAAAGTATTTTATGTGTTATTTTTGGAATGTTTGTAGCTTAAATTTGAGTGTTGTTATTAAGTATTCTTGGGGAATTTATTTGTTTTTGGTATTATCCTAACTTATACTAAACATTTTGATTTCGGTTAATGTCTAAAGGGGGGAAATATCTTATTATCTTTTAATGGATCATGTGATCTATTATAAGTTAATTATAGTTCTTTAGGAATGAAAAACTTAATCTATATTTATTTACTATGTAAAGATAAGAGATCGAGGAGGGAATTGATGAAAACACAACCAAAGTATGAAATTGTTCTTTTGAAATGTAACCGAATAAAGTTAGTATATTTTATCACATTTTCGTAGTTAAACAATCCATCAACTCTTGGGAAATGATCTTGAAACAAAAAAAAATTCATATTAAACTCATTTATGATGAATATATGGTTTTTCCATACCTTGTCGATTTATGGTTTTGTGTTTTGTGACTTTCTCCTAATCATTCACTTTTCCGTGTTCAATTTTTTCCACTATTTTTCAATATTTTGATATTAAATTATTCCTAAATCTGTATACCTTCAGTTACCAGTAATTTTATTTTATTTTAAACATAGTTATGTTTTATTCCATTTTCCATCATGTGTATGTTTCCCTATTTTCAAAATGATATTTTATTTACCCTTTTTATGATGTGGGATTAAAATATATTTTTGAATATTAAGCCCTTGATTAGCGAGATCAAAATAAAAATTTCATTATGAAATTTCTTATGGGCGGGGGGATGTAATATCCCATGATTTTAAAATAATAACACAGTGTTTGATATGATATTCGATAAGAAACACCGAACGTAAATGATATATGAAATATTATTATTTAAATACGACTATTATAATAGTCATTGAATTTGTGGGTAAGAGTAGGAATAACCACATTATGAAATATATATATGGGTACTACTCAATAAAAATTTATTTATTAATTCTTAGTTAAAAAAGAATTCAAGTTTTAGTAAATTCATTTTATGCTTTAAATATATATTTTCTTTCAAAATATTTTTTATTGTTTTCTGCGAGGGAATATTATAATTTTTTTCAAAGACTCTAAGAACTTTAATATAAAAAAACTGTATGATTTTTAAATTCATTATGTAAAAATTATCTTAGGTTTTATTTCTTTTAATTTTGGGAATAGAATTATTTGTTTGTGAAAAGTAAAAAATAATGAATTTTATTAAAAATTTGTATTTTTTATTTTTTTTATTCACAAGTAACATTACATTTTAGTTTAGTTTTAAAATATGATATGTTCCTTTTTATTAAATATAAACCTATAAATTTATTTTTAGTCAAAATTATACATGTATTTATTATAAAACCATTTTTATACACAAAAATCCATATTTCTCTGAAATTTGTGTTTTACATTTTGAGGGTTAAATTTTAAATTAAATTGTTTCACTTCTATGAATTGAATTATATAACATTAATTCCATATTTTTAATAATGGTAATTAACATCTGGTAATATTCTCAACTTAATTTTTTTCATAATGAATGGGGAAGATATTAAGAATTTGTTACCATGGATAAGATTTAGAAAAGTTCACTAGGGGTTAAAATAAAGATATAAATGTTATAATAACCTAAAAAATGAATTATTTTATTGTACGATTGTTTTTTAAAAAATATGTATTTATGGAATAAATTAATGTATTTTAAAACGTTATTTTTAAATACTCAACCCAATCATGGATTTTTAGTAGATGAGTTAATTTTATTCAAACTATAAAAAAGTTTAAGGTCTTTCATTTTAATGGCATTGTTAGAAAAATAAATTTTTGTTTGGATTCCCAAAAAAAATAAAAACGTTAATTTGTTTTTTATTTATCCAAAAAATTAATGGAAACCAATTTATTACATTATTTCAATGTAAAATTATTTTTAGTTTTAAATCTAGTATTTTTCTAAAAACTGTTTTTCGTGAGTATTGTCTTCTTATATTAAAATTAATTTCTTCCATATTTATAAATTTAACGTGATGAAATTTATTCAAAATTTGAAATTATAATTCCTAAATATCTTAATAAGTCTGCTTTTATTTTTGGTCTTATAAATATTTAATCATGGTAAAAATTTATGTTATCACTGTTTGGGTTGAAATGAGTTTAAAGTGGTTTAACTATGATATAATGTTGAAAATGAATAAGAACACATCTAAATGTGGGTGGATGATTTTATTTCTAAAATATCACATCTTAGATTTTAAATTTGGGTTATAGGGTGCCACTTGATGTATCGACCCGTCCTCGGGACCCGTTTCGTGACTACCCCAAGCTCGGATTCTATAGACCAGGGGCTGGCGACTAGAACCAAAGGCATAAATCCCAAAAAAAGGGAAGGCATTGCCTTTATAAAAGTAAACACAACAGAGTACAAGCAGAAGCTAACACTAATTAAAGCAGTAAACAAGCATGCTGAAAGTACAAGTGGCCGGAAATACAATCCCAAAAGAAAGGTACAGCTACAATTGAAAGTAAAGTACTACTCAAGGACAATAGCTTAAAGGTGTCAAGAAGCTCCTCGATTGTCCTCTGGGTTCCTACCTGAAGGGTAGGTACCGATTTCTTCCTCAGCACTCCACGTCTGTCCGTCTCCTCCGGGTACCGACTCGTCGTGAAATCCACCTCCGGGCACCGACACGTCGTGAGATCCTCCTCCGAGTATCGTCCAGCCCTGTAAGCCTCAACCACGATCAGTGATGTTCTTCCTCTGCAATCAACACAACGAGGTGCAGGCAAATCACGTGTAGGGGTGAGTATACGATACTCAGTAGGGACCCCGAGACCCTCAAGGTCTCACTAAATTCAACAAGGATAATCAAAAAGAAAGTTCTCAACAGATAACCCTTACTTAGGTATAAGCCCATACTTATACCTAAGTTACCAAGTAACCCATCTCAGCCATGAGGTATCACACAGATATGAAGTCGACGAATAACAACTACTTAGGTATATGTCCATATATATACGTAAGTTATCTAGTAACCCATCTCAATCATGAGGAAAACACAAAGGTTATTGACTCAGATCAAACCAGGATTTTGATTATAGAAACTGTAACTGCTGAAGAGCTCCATCTCTGATGAGTACAGTGATCTTGTCATGACTCCGAGGTACTGCTCACTAACCTAAGACTACTGAGGTACTCCTCCTGTCGAGTACCGCAGGTCTTCCACCTCACAAAGTAGAGCTCCTCCGCCATGGGTCTACCACCTCACACAGTAGTGCTCCCCCTCATAGCCTACAGAGGTACTCCTCCTGTCGAGTACCATGGGTCTGCCACCTCACAAAGTAGTGCTCCTCCTCCATGGGTCTGCCACCTCACAAAGTAGTTCTCCCCACTAGGCAATTCAAGTCACTCCGAATCAATCGGACAAGCGGTTTTCAGGTCTCATCTAGCTACACGGTCTCCGTACTCCATACGCTCATCTCCAGGAGGGTCCGCTCCATGAGCTACAGGTCGATAATCCAAGTATCACAAAGACCCACGAATAAGTAACTCAAAGGACCGCCTCGTCAAAGGGGTCTCAACACAAAAGACGGCGCTTCAATCAGACGCTCGGTATGTGAGTTATTAGTCTTTTCGTCCCAGGGCCCGGTTGGTTTTGTGTATGAACCAACCCGATCGTATCTCAAATGTACCCCGAACTCACATAGGGTATACTCATAGGGACCGTTTCTCAACGTGATCACCAACGCCACTGACGGTTCGTCAAACGGACGTCTGGTCTGAAAGTTATCGACTTTTCGGTTCTAGGGGCCCGGTTAGATTTTCGGTACAATCCAACCTGTACATACTCCAACTGTGTGAAAACCTCAAGAGGAGTAAGCCAAAAGGTCCGTATCACTAAGAAGAATCCAACAAAGTCTACGGCACGTCAATCGGACGTCCGGAGCTTAAGTTATAAGTGTTTTCGCTCCGAGGGCCCGGTTGGTTTCATGTTCGAACCAACCTGTCCATACCCAAAGTTCTCCGAAACCTTGAGTGTAATATACCAAAACAACCATCTCGATCCAAGAATCGCATCGCAACTGACGGTGCATCGATCGGAGGTCTGTAGCCCAAGTTACGGGCATTTGAACGAATCTGTCCATTTTTAGGGGGGTCTGGGCCCGGACCGACCCGGCTCGAGACCCCCTGGGTCGGCCAGAACCGGGTCGACCCGACCCGAGTCCGGGTCCGGAAAACTAGGGCGCGGCCAGGCCCGGCCGGCGCAGCGCGGCCCAGCTAGTGTGGCCCAGCCCGGTGCGGGGGTCCGGCCCGGTGCGCCGGTCCGCGCAGTGCGGCGCCCGCATGCGGAGCGCACACGGAAAGGGGGGACGCTGCCCCTGGTCTCGAAACGGCGGGCCCCCACATGGAGGGGGCCCGCCCAGTCTTCCGCCGGGGGTTACGAAGCCCGGCCTCCCTGCCGAACGGCCGGCCCGGTTGGCCGGCCAGCACCGCCACCGCGGGACCCCCTCACAGGTCTCGTCTCCCTTGAACGTCGGAGGCTGGTTGATCCGAATTCCCCCTTGTTTTTAACGGTGGCCCCCAACGTGGGGGCCTGCTCCTTTGCCAGCCGTGGATTACGACCCCCGGTTTTTCAGAAAACGGTCGGCCCTGTTGGCCGGCCAGTGCCGCCGCTCCCTGCACCAGCGCGGAGCGACGGCCCCGTGCCCCTCCGTCACGGCCCCGCTCCGATCGCGACCTCTTCGTGGTTCTCCGGCGCGGCACGACGGCGCTGCGCTCCTTCGCAACGTTCCTCCTTGTTCCTGCGCGGTGCCATTGCACCGCGCTGCCTTCGTTCGAGCCGCAACATGTACATCAACAAAGGGGGAGGAGGGTCGGCCGTGTTCGTGTGGTCTGGCCCCCTCCCGTTAATTCGATATCAAGCATCTAAAGAATTTGATGTTGGGCGACAAGGAATATTCATGAACAAAATAAAACCCCTACCTTGTGTCGTTCGTCTTTTGTTGACGATATCGCGAGAGGGTGGTCGTCGGCTCGTCGACGCCGTCGCAAGGGAGGAGATGAAGATGACGATGGTCGTTGGCAATCGTCATTTTCTCAAGGGACTTCGATCCGGCTCGAGCGTCGTTCATTGGAGATCTGACGGATGGAGAACCGTTCTTCGTCAAGGGAGGGAGTCATTCTTCGAGAAGGAGGAACTGTCGTCTTTCTTCACACAAAGGCTCTCTTCAAATCCTCCCAAAATATTTTCCAATCCAATATTTCATTAAGGCCCCTTTTATTAAAAGATCATCATGCAATTCAAAAAGACATAAGGTGTGACAAGGATAATTAATAAGGTTATTAAATCCCCTTAGTTGGCTCATTAAATTTGGGAGGTGGAGAGGCTCCTCTTTAAGAAGGGAAGTTTCCAAGAAATTAATAAGTGAGGATTTAAGAGGTCAAGGGGAGTTATGGGGAGGTGAGAAGTTAAGGGTTTGTGTGGGTCCCACCTTTAACTCCCCCTTTGTAGGATTAAAAACCACATTCCTTATATAAAATTTGTACACAACAAATTTTATCTATTTATTCTAAATCCGCATTTATTAAACCTCAACCCGCAAAAAACACAACTATAGCAAAGGTCCCACTAAGCAATTATTGGCGTTGCGAGTTCATAGTTGCCCTCAAATTTCAATTCCAAGCACCGATTCAAAAGATAGAAAAACCCACTCATTCGTTCACAAAAAGTACCCGAGATAATCTTCAGAAATTTATTCCGGGCACACCGGGCCTCGGAATCAGGTGACGTCAGAAGCCACAGACTCGTAAAATTACAAAGAAATTAAGAAAAAAATTTCCTTGAAATTTTTGGGTCTCTACATTACTCCCACCTTAGGGATTTACATACCCATAAATCTATAACACAAACTAGGGAAACAAAAGTGGTGTAGAGAACGCATCTGAGGCTTCCGCTCCCATGTGCTCTCCTGGAGGTTCCCGTGCCTCCAGTGAAAGTACACCTGAGGAATAGACCATCCACGTAGGACCCGCTCCTATCGATCCTCATTCTCCACTAGAACCTCTGTAAAAGTCACCTCGTCATTAACGTCAAATCCCCCCGTGGTCGATGATGTGTGAAGGATCATGCACGTATCTCCTCAGCTGAGGTACGTGGATGATATCATGCACCCAGTGCAACTGAGGTGGAAAGGTCAAGCTGTAAACCACCTCGCCTACCCTACTGAGGACCTATAAAGGTCCAGTGAACCTTGGAGATAACTTGCTGCCTCAGCCACATCTCCATAAACCTCGTCAAGGTGAGACCCATATAAGAAAATGGTCACCATCCTCGAACTCTAGAGGCCTCCATTCCCTGATTACAACTGAAACTCAAAACTCCTACAACCACAAGGGTAAGGTTGTCCGACCCAAGAGCGATCGGATACACCCTCCTATGCATGAGTTTATCCTGTGCTGCATGGGGTTTCCTTTTAACCGACCAAGTAAAATCCATCCCGACGTTGTAGATAGACCACAACCCTTTTTCCTAATACCGTCAATTTGGGTATGAACTGTGATTGCCCAGTCCATCCTCAAACTAATGTCGTAAGGCCTCAACGCCGCCACCAAGAGGTTACAACTGAAACTCTCGCCTCAAGTGCCAGATCACACCGTCGGCGTAAGTGTGATTATCGAGTCTCCTCCCAAAGTTATCTTCATATGTGAGGGTCAACTCAACGGCTTAATCGGAAACTCTAGGTCTTGAACAAGATTCGTAGAAGGAAGGGATGATTCGTATCAATGTCTTGTTGTTATGGAATCTAGTAGAAGACATAGTCCATACTTCGAATCATCCTTAAAGCCTTTCAGTCACACTCCTTGACCGCATGCAGCTACTCTTTCCCCCGCCCTCCAGCTCCCTGATCCTAGCAGTGATTACAAAGGTTGGTGGTTGCAACATGTCAAAATGTTCACCACCCCATGCTTCCCTCCTAGATCTTCTTCCACGTCTGCTGCCTTTCAGATTCATCTTTCCTTTTTTACTTCCTCTACATGAAACATTTCACACTCCCAAGTCTCCGAGACTGGCGACCATTTCATGCTTTCCCACTGCTAAACTTCACTAACTGCATCCATTCAGCAAAATAATTCTCAACCAAAAAGGTTCTTTCTAGCACCCTAGCATAAGTAGGAATGCATAGATAAAAGGTGATAGCTCGTATGTCCATAAATATACCTCGCTCGGAAGTCCGATCCCTGAAGCACCGATCGCATCGTATTCATTGAGTACCAGGAATAGTTTGGTATGCTTCGATGAATTCTCAGTTACCGACATGTCATCCTACCAAAGCTTTATAAGCTCTAGAAAACTCTCTACCACCTCCTCAAGCCAGTCCTCAGCTGCCTGTCAGTTGGGATTTCCTCGGAACTCGAGGGATATCTGGTGTTGTAACATAAGTAAGGAACTAAGCTTTCAAGTATTCTCTACCAGTGCCGCCGGTAGTGTATGTTGACCAACAGGTAGTGATATAGCTGGAACACTACCCGATGGTACTATCTCAGGCATAGGTCTACGTACCGAATCCCCATAACTATACGGACCAACCTCATGGTCTCCCACTGGAAAACACAAGTAGCTAAGATCTCCATCTTCTCTACCAATTTCTAAACTAGGCGCAGAACTCTAGAAATCGCCTCCATCCAGTCCACTACTGCCTAGAAACATGTCTTGCCTCGTAACCTCGGAGGCCTCTTCTGCTGGAACTCGTGCAACACACTCTTTCAGCGTGCACCGTCCACTAGTACAACTGGTGGAAACTACTGCCTAATAGGTGGTGGTGCTACTGGTACACTACCTGAAGGTGCCAACATAGAAAGAGGGCCATGCACCAAAGTATCGTCGCTCGGTGGGTCGTTATCGAGTACCCTCTCGGAACTCCAACTGACTGTCTGCGTGGAGACATCCTGAACAGATGTGACATGGTCAAAGATTTATACCTGGTGAACTGACCTGGTTTGAGCTGACTTTAAAACTTTTTGGAAATACACACTTAATCAGTGTTTTCGTTCACTAAGTCGGAAATCAGTAGTCAGGGTCCTGGTGTATGGATATGTCAGCGGCCGCACCAACACTGGACTCCCTGAACTAAAGACCACACTTGGTACCCTTAACACTATTGCTTCACAAAAAATAAAGATCGGAGTTATGTGTTCTGCAGTATAACCGACTCCTCTGATACCAATTTGTCACGACCCGTCCTCGGAACCCATGCTGTGACTACCCCAAGACCGCCTTCCATAGGCCAGGGGCTGGCGACTAGCACCAAAGGCATAAATCCAAAAAAAAAGGGAAGGAATTACCTTTATAAAATTAAACACAATAGAGTTCAAGCAGAATCTAACACTAAGTAAAGCAGTAAACAATCATGCTGAAAGTACAACGGGCCGGAAATACAAGCCCAAAAGAAAGGTACAACTACAATTGAAAGTAAAGTAAAACTCAAGGACAACAGCTGAAAGGCGACAAGAAGCTCATGGATCGTCCTCCGGGTTACTACCTAAAGGGTAGGTACAGATGTCTTCCTCAGCACTCCACATCCGTCCGACTCCTCCGGGTACCGACTCGTCGTGAAATCCACCTCTGAGTACCGACTCGTCGTGAGATCCTCCTCTGGGTATCATCCAGCTCTACAAGCCTCAACCACGATCAGTGATGTCCGTCGTCTACAACCAACACAATGAGGTGCAGGCAAATCCCATGCAGGGGTGAGTATACGATACTCAGTAGGGACCCCGAGACCCTCAAGGTCTCACTAAATCCAACAAGGATAATAACAAAGAAAGTTCTCAAAAGATAACCCTTACTTAGGTATAAGCCCATATTTATACCTAAGTTACCAAGTAAACCATCTCAACCACAAGGTATCACACAGATATGAAGTCGACGGATAACCACTACTTAGGTATATGTCCATATATATACGTAATTTATCTAGTAACCCATCTCAATCATGAGGAAAACACAAAGGTTATTGACTCAGCTCAAACTAGGATTTTCATTATTGAAACTGTAACTGCTGAAGAGCTCTGTCTCTGACGAGTACAGTGATCCTATCACGACTCTGAGGTACTCCTCACTAACCTAAGACTTCTGAGGTACTCCTCCTATCAAGTACCACGGGTCTACCACCTCACAAAGTAGTGCTCTTCCACCATGGGTCTGCCACCTCACAAAGTAGTGCTCCCCACTGGGCTATGCAAGTCACTCCGAATCAATCAGACAAGCAGTTTGCAGGTCTCAGCCAACTACACGGTCTTCATACTCGGTACGCTCGTATCTGGGAGGGTCCGCTCCATGAGATACAGGTCGATACTCCAAGTATCACAAATTACCACGAAGAAGTAACTCAAAGGACCGCCTCATCATAGGGGTCTCAATGAAACACACGGCGCGTCAATCGGATGTCTGGTCTGTGAGTTATTAGTCTTTTTGTCCCAGGGGCCTGGTTGGTTTCGTGTACGAACCAACCCGACCATATCTCAACTGTACCCTGAAATCACATAGGGTATACTCATAGGGACTGCTGCTCAATGTGATCACCAACGCCGCTGATGGTTCGTCAAACGGACGTCCGGTCTGAAAGTTATCGACTTTTCCGTTCCAGGGGCCCGGTTGGATTTTGGGTACAAACCAACCCATCCATACTCCAAATATGCCCAAACCTCGAGCGGAGTAAGCCAAAAGGTCTGTCTCACTGAGAGGAATCCAACAAAGTCGACGTCACGTCAATCGGACGTCCGGAGCTTAAGTTATAAGTGTTTCCTCTCTGAGGGCCCGGTTGGTTTCGTGTTCGAACCAACCCGGACATACCCAAAACTCTCCAAATCATTGAGTGCAATATACCAAAACAACTGTCTCGATCCAGGGATCGCATTTCAACTAATGGTGCGTCGATCGGAGGTCTGTAGCTCAAGTTACGGGCATTTGAACGAACCTGTCCGTTTTTAGGGGGTTTTGGGCCCGGACCGACCCGGCCCGAGACCCCCTAGGTCGGCCCGAACCATGTCGACCCAACCCGGGACCGGGTCTGGACCACTAGGTCGTGTCCTAGCCCGACCGGCGTGGCCCAACCCGCTGCATGGGTCCGGCCCGGTGCGTCGGTCCGTGCGGTGCGGCGCCTGCGTGTGGAGCGCACGCGGAAAGGGGGGGGGGGGCGCTGCCCCCCTGGTCTCGAAACGGCAGCCCCCCACATGGAGGGGGCCCGCCCAGTCTACCGCCGGGGGTTATGTCCCCAGACCTCTCCGTCGAACGGCCGACCCGGTTGGTCGGCCGGCGTTGCCGCTACGGGACCCCCTCACAGGTTCTGTATCCCTTGAACGCCAGCGGCCGGTGGATCCGGCCACCCCCCTTATTTGTAATGGCATCCCCCCACGTGGGGGCCCGATCCTTTTCCAGCCGGGGGTTATGACCCCCGGTTCTTCTGAAATGGCCGGCCCAGTTGGCCAATTGGTGCCGCCGCTCCCTGCACCGCCGCAGCCTTGTCCGACCAGCGCGGAGAGATGACGCTGCACCCCTCCGCCACTGCCCCACTCCGACCACGGCCTCTTCGTGGTTCTCCGGCCCGGCGCGACGGCGCCGCTTTCCTCCTTTTTCCCACGCGGTTCCTTTGCACCGCGCCACCTTCGTTCAAGCCACAACGTGTGCATCAACAAAGGGGGAGGAGGTTCAGTCGTGTTCGTGCGGTCTGTCCCCCTCCTGTTAATTCGATATGAAGCGGCTAAAGAATTTGACGTTGGACGACAAGGAATATTCATGAACAAAATCAAACCCCTACCTTGTGTCGTTCGTCGTTTGTTGACGATATCTTGAGAGGGTGGTCGTCGGCTCGTTGACGTCGTTGCAAGGGAGGAGATGAAGATGACGATGGTCGTTGGAGTTCATTATTTTTTCAAGGGCCTTCGATCCGGCTCGAGCGTTGTTCGTTGGAGATCCGACGGATGGAGAACCGTTCTTCGTCGAGGGAGGGAGTCGTTCTTCGCGAAGGAGGAACTTCCGTCTTTCTTCACACAAATGCTCTCCTCAAATCCTCCCAAAATATTTGCCAAGACAATATTTCATTAAGGCCCCTTTAATTAAAAGATCACCATGCAATTAAAAAAGTCAAAAGGTGTGACAAGGATAATTAATATGGTTATTAAATCCCCTTAGTTAGCTCATTAAATTTGGGAGGTGGAGAGGCTCCTATTTAATAAGGGAAGTTTCCAAGAAATTAATAAGGGAGGATTTAAGAGGTCAAGGGGAGTTATGGGGAGGTGAGGAGTTAAGGGTTCATGTGGGTCCCACCTCTAACTCCCCCTTTGTAGGATTAAAAACCACATTCCTTATATAAAATTTGTACACAACAAATTTTATCTATTTATTCTAAATCCACATTTATTAAACCTCAACCCGCACAAAATGAAACTACGTCAAAGGTCCCCCTAAGCAATTATCGGCGTTGCGAGTTCATTGGTGCCCTCAGATTTCAATTCCAATCACCAGTTCAAAACATAGAAAAATCCACTCGTTCGTTCACTGAACGTACCCGAGCTAATCTTCGGAAATTTATTCCGGGCACACCGGGCCTCAGAATCAGGTTCCGTCAGAAGCCACATACTCGTAAAATTCCAAGGAAATTAAGTAAAAATTTTCCTTGAAATTTCTGAGTCTTTAACTTGACATGATAATTATGTATGTATGATTTAATATTTTATGTTCTTCAAAGTGTGTCCTTTCCCCCACCAATAAAATGGAACCTCATCCCATCTCATAATAAAACATTTTAAGAAATATAGATACACCAATAAATACCCAAATACGTTAAAAAAATACCTAAAAAGTTTTTATATTCCCTAGTATTGTAAAAATGATAACCTTGGAAGGATTTAGGTATAAACCAAAAGATGTTTTCCGAAAAATTTGTATATTTTTTTACTGAGAATTTTCATTTTATTTCTTATTCTACCTCCATAATATATTCTTAAAAACAATTAAATAATAAATATTTTATATTAAATATAATTATAAATTTTTATTTTAATGTAATAACCCATATCGATATACTTATTCCATTAAATGAAGAATGAATCAATCATTTGTCTGTATGAAAGACTACCCCCTCACGAACCACTGTAATTCATTTTCTATCATCACATCTAACAAATGATTATAATGATTGATTGAATGAATATAGATGGTAATAATTATATATTTATCATTATTTAAAGATAATATATCATCTAATTTGTTATCTTTCATTATATTTAGAAATCATACTGTCATTCATGCATATGAGTGGATTACCGCCTTCATGAAGCATTGTTTTTCATTTCTCATGATCATGTTGTATAACTACAAAATAAAAGTCTATTTAAAAAAATATTATATTTACTATATAATATAATGTTGGAAAGATAAAATAGTTATTATATTG
The DNA here is from genome assembly GCA_963277665.1 of Viscum album. Lineage (NCBI taxonomy): Eukaryota > Viridiplantae > Streptophyta > Magnoliopsida > Santalales > Viscaceae > Viscum > Viscum album. The sequence goes on along the minus strand of OY728155.1, from coordinate 945,687,292 downwards.
TTTATATTTTTTCAATGAAAATTGAAATGTTACTATTGTGTATAAGCGACCTTCCATATCCACGATTATAACGTAGTTCATTTTTCATTTCCATGTTTCATTATTGATTTTAAAAGTTCAACTAATATTTAAAAATGATAACCAAGACATGATTATTCTTATGTATGTTATTAAATAGGACTTATTTGACCATATTCAACTTACCATATTCATTTTTGACATTTGAGATAAATATGATCAAAATACATGATATCGAATTAATAAATTAATTAAGTGAAATAAATTATATAAATGGTTGAAATGATATGGTATTAAACCTAGAATTTTTTTAAAATAAAATAAATGATAGTGTTTTTCTATATAGTTTATAAATAATGTATGTGAGAATTCAGACACAAGGTAAGGGACACATGATATTAAAAACATCGTTTTAAATGTTTTAAAGATTGGTTTCCTAAATATTTTTCTTCAGTGCCCATATTCATAAAATTATTTTATTCGTGTATTTATATGGAAATTAAGGAATTTTTAAGAAAATATTATTTCACTTTTTTATTTCATTAAAAGGTTCTCAAAAAGAATATTTTTACTTTTTTTATATAAAACATTTTGATGGAATGGTGAATGGAATGTCTATTTTTTATGTATATTAATTCATTATCTCTTCCAAACACCATAACCATTATTTTTTTTATTACTTTATATGAATTTACATTTTATTTAAATAAAATAGATACTTTCCTTTTCTATAGGTATTTTTTAGAAGTGTTTTATTGGAATGGATATTTCAATATCTATAAATGTTTTCTTATGTATGTAGAGAATATTTTTATAAGTATGAGGATATAAATGAAATATTTAATGTGTTATGATTATGTTATGGTTCTTATTTATTTTTTATAATTATTAGTGAGACCAATATATGTATTGATTATGGGAGATCACCATATATCTCATGATGATGAGTGAGATTGATGTAGATCTCTAATGAATTGAGTAAAGGGTTAAAGCTTACCATTTAGGTTAAACCTAAGAGATTATTTGAATTTACAGGGTTAGTTATTATATTGGTAAGGGTGACTTTAAGAGTGATATGGAAAAGATTTCGTAAATTACCTACAAGATTTATCTATTATTTATATGGGTTTTCATAGTAATATAATTAATTTACAAGATAATCTCGTGATCTTAAGTTTTAATGAATGTTTACTTCCACTTCATTAAGGGTGAAATGTATAAATGTTTTAAAAATATTTCATGAGGTTTTCATGTTTTAGAATTAAACTTCATGTGTTTTATTTTTTCATTTAATATTTTCTAGGAAACGTTTTATGAAAATATTTGGGTAGTTAATTTAATTAATTAGGTAATAAAAAACTTTTTTGACACCAAATTTTACTTTTTAAAAATGAAACTTTTAAGTGTATTGTATAATAATGAATTTATTTCATTTTTTATATGTCTCTACTGTGTTTTTTTGGTTATACCATATTTTCAAAAGTGTTTTCATACAGTTTTAAGGATGGGTAGGGGCAACGATGAGGTAAAAAACAAATATTCAATGATAAGTCACAAAAATAAAACTTTTTTTACTTTAAAATTTTTATATTATAAGAGAAATATATAATTAGTGTAAGTGTCCACTTTTTAATATAAAAGTTTGTTTTGTTTGAGTTATGACCTATTTTTTAAAAATAAAAATGGTAATGTCACTCAAAATTAAAGAGAGTGAATTATTCACTTAAAAAAGATTATATAATGTTTTATTATATCTCATTAAATCAAATGAGCAGTAAGGGAATGTATATAATGAACGATATCATAGAATAAGCTAAGTTATATATAATACTATATAGATAAATTATAATCAATCACTCAATATATAAAATACTTTGACAAAGGAATATATACAATGATGGTATATAAATATAAATTATCACATCGATAATAATAAATTATTTCATATCAATTCAATGAATAATTTTGGACATCCAAATCTTACTATTAAGGCTTTATGTTAAGACATCATGAAAAAATAAGTAAGACATATGCCAAATACCATAGCTAGTTTGCCTCATAAGAAATACCTATACATAAAGTATCTATATAATTCTAATCCCTACCCATCACTAAATATGTCCAATAAATTCATCACATTAAGTTAATATTATGTAAAAATATATGTAATGAAAATAACTTACTAATAAAAATACATATTGTAAAACTACTATACAAAATGTTAACATTTTCCAGGGACCATAAATTTGAAAGAATTTTCATAATAAATATATATATATAAGGTGGGTGGTATAATTGGATCATATCCATAGTAAAGTATAAGAAAATTTAAATGAAATTGGCATTGATGAAAAAAAAATATAAATACATTACAATATTGTTTTGAAAACAAGAACAATTTTTTTTTCTTTTTGAAATAATTATAAAAACCTATATATTTCAGAACAGTGGAAATAATATTATATTTAAAAAATTATGTATAATTTTAAATTAATATTTATAATGAATAATGGTGCAGAATATGAAAAAAATTTAGTTGAACCATAGATGTTAATAATTTTTTTACACACATTTGTTAACAAAGTTAAATGTGACCTATATTGAAAATGATAAAAATATCCATTTTAAAAATTATAATTAATTTAAAATATAATGGAAAATGACCTTAAAAAAATTTTTGTTTATAAATAATAAAATTCTATAAAGAGTTTAAATAATATGAACACGAAGAAGAATGATCCCTAGTAAAAAATAAAAGATAAGGTTGAATTCTATTATAATATTTATTTTTAATGATTTTAGAACCAAATGGGAAAAAACTATAAGAATAAATGTAAAAACCAATAAAAAATATGAGAATAAAATATATGTGGTTTAATAGAGAAATATTATATAATTACCCCATTGGAAAATTTAAATGTAAACAATCTTGAATAAAAAAGAGATTCTAACATAAATCCTTACCTTAGACTTCCTCTTGGTCAAAACTACACTAATATATGGTATAATTAATGTAGAATATTATAAATATAAATCATAATGATATCATTTTTTATCATACTTGGTATAATTCATTTAAAATTTATACTTACCCATTTATTAATAATTATTTGTTAAAATGAATATATTCGTTTTAAATTTTCTATTTCCCATGCATGTTTTAGTTTAAAGGTTCTTGTAATTTCACCATGGTCCTCGTTTCATCAATTAAATAAATTCATGAAGCTTTATTGTATTTTTTTATATTTTGTTTCTGTCCCATGGTCCTTCTATGAATCCTATGATGTCCATTTATATATAAATGAATAAAAATATCATTTTTTTTTTGAAATTTTGATTTAAAAAATAATTTTATTAATGAATTAAAATATGTATATAACAAATCCAGAATCATTTAAAACAATTAATAACCTAATATCACCATTATATAATATTACTTAATAATTCAAGACAAAACCGTTATAAAAATGTTCTTATTGGTGATAAAACCGACAAAAATAAGAACATGCTATAACAGTTCAATGAGTAAGAACATGTTATGATATATTTCAAAAATTTACTTTAGATAATACTTATTATTCTATAAATATAATATATATTAATTCAATCCCTTTTTATAATTATCCATGTATCATGTTAATGAAAAATTAATTATGTCATTCATGGAGAGAGTTGTTCGCATGTACACAAACTGGACGCTTCAATTTTTTAATAGATGGGTAAGAAAGAACATATGAGATGATTTATATTTATAGAATAATAATAATATAATTTATATCATATTTATTAAATAAATAAATCTTAAAAAATAGATATTTTTGGTGGCGATGAAAAACAAAATAGTTCGTTCATGGCCGCACTAGTTTTCACGTACGCATTAACGATGTTTTCATTTTTTAGTAAATTTAAAGGAGTTATATCATGGATGGTTCATAAATGTAAAAACATTAAATATATTAATTTTACTTATTCCATTAATTTTTTTGTTTATAGAATATTTTTTCAAGGATGAAGAAGAAATAAACACAAAAGAACCCAGTTGAGATGTTTACCTATTCCTAGGGTATCCTCATTTGGATGTCTGCTTAAGCCATCATAGGTTGATAATTTTTTGATGAAAGAACCAATTAGTAAAGGAAAATGGTTTTGGTATATCATTTATGTATATATTTTTCAAGATAAGGTGAACAATGTGTGTAGAGAATAGAGGAGAGGAGGCTCCCTTTTATAATGTGAAGAGTGGTACCCTAGTAAATACCCTTAACATTAAAATAAAATAAATTCATTTTTTATGTAAAGTGGAAATAAATTGTTTTTAAAATATAGGATAATTTTTTTTTCTAAATATTCTTATATATTCAAATTTAAACAAGATTTTAATTATATTTTTTTCTTTATCTCTTTGGTTAACTGTTTCCAACTTTTGCATTAACCACAATAATTAAATTGTTTACTTAGGTAATTTATTTTTATGAATAAAAAATTAAATGGAAATTATTAAGAAAATTTAATTTTAAAATTCCAAAGATTGAAACAATTTTATAATGGTTAGTTTATAGATCTATGGAAAGTTACTTTTAATATATTAATGTAAAATGCAATAAAAACAGTTTTTTTGGAAAATTTATCTTTAAACATAATAATGAATTTAACACAAAATCTTATATAGAATTAGTTCCAATAGAATATATCTATTTAGGAATATTATAATAATATTTTTAAGACTTTTTAATTAATTGAATATAAATTTATCATTTTGAACACCTAATTAAAGGAAAAAAACCAAAACAATTGTTTTATTAGAATTAAATACAACATTGGCTTCAAAAAGTATAGCCAGGGTTTAAAAATTTAATACTATAGTTTTAAATGATTTATTTTACTCATTTGATAAATATTTTTTGGATAAAAATGTTTTTTAAGTCCTTATTAAATCATAATTATGTCTTAAAAGTGAGGATATCTGTAAAGACTATTTTTTTACTATTCACCCAAAAATCATCGAGTTTAAAAAAATACATAACATTCAAAATAAAAAAAAATCATACTGAACACAAAATAATATCCATATTAACAAATTTAAATATAATATTTAGTAATATTACATTTAAATATAATCATGAATTATTTCTATGATAATGTTAAAATAAATGGATATGTGTTGGGTAATCATTTCATAATTTAGTGTTTAACTACAATAGTTGAATCGCCTGTATTATAGTTGAGGTAATTTTAGGAGTGGAATTATGCCAGTTCAATGATATGAATATACATAAACAATCACAAGTTTTAGAGAAAACCTATATACAAATACCCATAGCTTTTTGAGCTGGGGTTATCCCCTGGATAACACAATACCAACTACACTTGCAACCTCTATTAAGAATCCATCATCCAATTTTTTTTACCAAGCATGTTTCCATTGTGCTTTAGAAAAATGGTGTATTTTATGACTTGGTTGAATATTATCCACATGTATTCCCTAATTTAATTTATCTAGGGAAATGATATTACATGTATTTCCAAGTGAACATTCCTAATATGTTTCATAGAATGTATTTTTAGAATCCTTTATGTTAATAAGGAGAGTAGAAAATTATGACATTTTTATTTACCTAAACCTAGATACACATGTAGGGAGTAGATTACTTGATTATATTCTGTACTCATCAATAGATGATTTCACACATGTTCTGAAAATATTAATGATTTTTTCAAGAGTTATAATTTTATGCTATAGGAACTATGATATTATTCTCGTACTAACACTTTTTAAAGAAATTAAATTTTCTTAGTATATCCGGAACTTTCTATTCATCGTCCACTATAGTGATTGAAGGATTCCCCAAATTTTTATGGAATTATAGAATGACCTTTTCAAGTAAAATCCTTGGTATGTGGTATTAAATATTTCCATGAATCCATTACATAACAAAAATATATTATCCTTTAGTTCTTCCAATATTTTGTCATAATTGGATTCCTCATTAGTCAAGTGTTCATTTTTTCATATTGACATTTTGGGTCTATGTCTTCCTGATTTGTGAGAAAGTGTAATGTTATTCATAATGTTAAATCTAACTTATCTTAGATAATTAATTTCCACAATATAAACTTATGAAGAAGTATTTTATATAATATCTATTTGTGGAAACAATTTATAAATATTTGATAATGGATTATCTCGTAAAATTATATTCTATTTCAGGGGAAACTCTCTTTATGTGAGATGAAAAACATAAAATAATTTATTTAAATTATTATATGTAATAAGATTTGACTATTTCAAGATAAGGAACCTGAATAATAGTCACTCAAACACTCAAGAATCTGATGATATCACATAATAGTAGGATCCTTAAGTTTATAAATAAAATGATATAAAAGATAATTTTTTAGCCCCATATAAATGTACTTGAAGAGGACCAATGATACAATGTGTATAGTAATCCTTTGTATCATTAATATCAGGAATTATGGGTCATGTTCCAATATAATTTATGCAATAGTATCAAAAGTTTAACACTCCCTTCTTTTTGATTGGGATATTGTGGTATTATGGTTAGTTCATATTAGATATCCTCTATGAGAAGGACACTAATAGATAGACTATAAACACCAAAATCTAAGTAGCCCAGAGCTAATAGTTATATTATTACATTGGCACTAGATACAATCTATCACATCCCAAAGGATCAAATAGTCTAGTAATCTTGGTTATCTAGATATATACTTTTAATTCAAATTATATATTAAATACATAAAATAGATAATGTTTTTTCTTTAAGAACACTATTATTATCTTTATCATATACTTATATATAAATAAAAAAATCATTACTAGTATCCAAGGTAAATATAACCTAAGAAATGGGTGAGCTCATATGCTCAGTAAGGTATGTATAAAATAGAATTAATCGTGAATTATTATGGAATAATAAATATGGAAAGGTAAATAACTAAAATAGTTTACATTTAAAGAATAACTTGATTATAATTTGGCAGGAATAAATGATGGTCAAATAATTCCCTAAGACTAATCACATGAGATTTAAACTTATCCATGCATATTATAACTAACCAAAAAATCATGTGGATATCAATAACAAATATCATAATAAAGGAACTCATAAATGTAGTCATCATAAACATATTTTCAATAATATTCTCAACAAAATTTAAAACAACGGGTAAAAAACCATTTAATACTACCAACTGATTTTTCTCATGAGAACTACTGATGCATCAATGGGATAGGTAATTTCGTTCCCTATCCATCTCTTAATAAGTATAATTAATTCCTTATATGAAATATGTGCAGCATAATCAATATAAATATTTATGTTTAAAAACTAACATACGAAATGTTAATAATTACCCCATTAAATAAACTTATTCCTAAACAATCAAGATTAATATGGTGGGTGATAATAAAATTTTACATACTCATTCAAACTGATCATAAACCATCCAAATAAAAAAAGGATGATATAAATAAAAAATATACCAAGTGGATCATAATTATAATAACGAATTGATGTTGTTGATGAATAAAAGTACCATAATAATGTTATAAAAAAAATTATGGAAAGTAACGTTTTTTACATTATTGTTTTAAAAACTAAAAATAAATAAAAATATTATTTTTTAAAAAAAAACTTTTTAATCTTATGACATAACATTTAAACTAATGAATGTTTAGGATGTAAGTAAATTCCACACATGCTGTATAATTTAATAAACTAATAAATCTTTTCACACTATTATAAGAATGTTAAGATGTTATTCATTTAGAAAATGAAAAGAGGATTCATTTCACAATGTTTTGTAAAAATTAAATCCTGGGTATGGATATCTTTAATAAATAATTTTTATAATTTTAAAAAAAATATTATAAAAAAAAGGATTTTGATGAAAAAGGATTTCTGACTATGGAGAGAAATGAAGTAACATTTTATTAGAAACATTTTCTTAATAAATTTATTTAAAAGGGAGGAAAATGGCCCTATTACATTATAATTTCATGAATATAAAGAGGTGATTAAAATATTTTGTGTTTAATATAGAAAAAATAATAATTTCCTAAAAGGGATACTTAAATATAAACAATCCCAAATAGTGATATGTCTGGGAAAAAACCCTTACAACTTCGGTAGCTTTTGAATCGTTGGAACCATAGAATACATAACATCAATTGAAATATTAAATACTAGGAACATACAAAGATTAATTATGTAACATATAAAAGGGGTAGTTTTTACATGACACAAAAGAAATAAGTGGTGAATAAGGCATATGTCTCGTGGATGTAGAAGTGAGATGAGAGACCCTTACCTCATGTTTTAATCCCATTATATGTGTCCGAACATCCTATATAATATATATTGGATTATTATAAAACTATTATGGACCCATAACCACATACCTCATACCATATATTATTTACTTATAGTATTTTAACTCTTATTTACTAACTAATATTCAATAAAATCATTGTTTAAAGTGATGGTTACTTCATTTTTCATATATATTTTGATTCATTAATTTCTCTACTTTTACATTTATCATGGTTAAATAATATTAATAATTTCAAAAATTATATAAATATACTAAATATTTTGCATATATTTATTTATATTAATTTATAATAGTTAGAGATATAAAATTGATTGTAAAGTTCATGGGGAAGGTAGGTTATTCATACACATGAACACTATTTGGATTTCATTATTGATAGATATAATGAAAGGAAGGTAAATAATATATAACCACTTTTAGAGTCATTATTACATATTAAATATCACATATATTAATTAAATTTTTACTTATTACCTTACATTTAGGGAATTAGTGAAAAATAATCACAATGCTTTGTGAGTCAATAATCCACTATAAACATGAGTGATGTTATCATATTTCAAATGGAACAGAAAGGAAGAAGGAATATGAGATATAATAATTCAAGAGGTATAATTATGTTAATAATATCATATATATTTATTTAATCTATAATCTTCACAACTTGATATTTTTTAATATAATGTTCTTCTAATAATTCTAACTTCTTAGATATCTTGTTTTACACACAAAATTGAGTTATAAAAAAACAAAGAATACTATTAAAATATTTTTATTTAATTTGATATTTATCAACTAGATATTTGAATGTAGGGTATGAATATTACTAACACAGCTATGAAAATATATGATTTATACATTTATAAATAATGAATTATATGGTGGCCAATTAATTTGAAATGAAAATAAATATCATTTGAAAATAAAGGAAATCAATTTTGTGGAAGAATATTTTTTTGCACAATAATGAATTTTATCTCAATAAATAAAATTAATCACTTTTGGTGAATTATATTAATTAAAATTTTATATTAGTTATCCAATAAAATGTCTTAATATTCATATTATGTTTTTTATAGATAAGAGATCATAATAAATCCAATTTCATGTTTAAAAACAATATTATTCATATTAGTGGTTTTCTCCCATTTTGTGAATTCATTAAAAAATATTTTATTAAAATTTGAAGAATTTATATTAAAAAATTAAATTATTTTTTTAAAATCATCATTTCAAAATTATATTAGGGTGAATTTTTTAGAATTTTATGAGAAGTTAAAATTTTCAATTTATAGAGAGAAATACAGTTTTTTATTAAGAATGTTCACTTCTTAAAAATAAATTAAAAACATAAAAATACATTAATATGGTTTTGAAATAAAAATTAGTACAATTATATATCCATGAATCCAATTTATTTCATTGTTATCAGTTTCATTTTGAATTTTCATATGAAAACCTTTTAAACTTTTGATCGTTTTCTCTTAGGGAAATCACTTTCTCATCACTGGTGCGGGTTTAATTTTAAATTAAAAATTTCCAATTAAGTGAATAGATTTTGAAAAAATGGATTAACTATTTTTAATAATTATTAATTATATTTCAAATTAATTTCTACCTAAATTCTGACCATTATGAATAATAAAATAAAAAAATTAATTATCGCTCTTAAGGTGAAAATGGGTTTATTGGGGGTCAAACTAAAATGATAAGGGATAAAATGACCTAGAACCATTTCCAAAACCCATTTTATGGATTTATTTTAACTTTACACAAGTTTTTTTGGTAATATCTCATTCTAGATCCTTATTTTTGGTGAAAAATTTTGGTACACCTTTTTCCTTTTCAAAAATAATAAGTGTGACACTCACCTCACTTATGAATGGCCACCCATTCTCCTCTCCTATTAACACTTCCAAAACCCATTAGGTCGGAAAACACCTACCCAAATCCTTCCCCTATTTCCATAAACTTATCCCATCGGCCTAATTTTACTTAGGAATCTATCTTTAGAATTAATTTTTTGTAAACCTAAAGGGTCTCTCCCAAGAAGAGGTAAAATTATTGAACTTGTGTTTTTTTATTATTTTCTCTTATACATCGTTTAATATTTTTCAAATATGCTAATTTAATTCAAATATATATACATTATACTAATATGTTATAATTTTAATTTAATAACTTATTTTTATATCCTCTTCAAACAAATGGTCCCCAATATCATCATTCATGTGTGTGACAGACTAACACCTCGCGAACTAATGTTTTTGTTTTCCATCACCTCCTTTCACTGCTAGATATAATATTGTATTTAATGTTTATATATTATATTTATGATATTATTATACCTATTAAATTATAATTCCACTTATAACATTTTTCCTCCCAACCCATTGGAAAACAATAACGCCGATTGTGTGTACGGTCCATTGTGAGGTGTTTTTTCATTTCAGTTTTAGTTAGATTATAATTGTTTCATAAAAAAGATGTGTATGTATTTTTTCCAGTGGTTTGATTTTGTGGGGTTCAATGTTAGACATAATTATTTATGTCATTATCACCATTTGTTAATCTTTCATAGTAAATTTTACAGGTTCTCACATGCATAATTGGGTATGGACCTGATTTCCAAAGGATGGAAGTTAGTTAGCGGTTTCAAACCCAAAGATTCTTTGGAACTCACATTGGTAAAAAAGATGGGATGTTGTGCACATAAAAACCTTTTGGGGTGAATTTTTTCCAACACCAAGTCTCTCTTATATATTTAAGATGTATTTGGGAATCTATTCCCATTCCCGATAAGGGACCCGTTACCCGAACATGTTAATCATAGGTTAAACCTCATTCCATTACTTAAATGGAATTATTTTCTCCCAAAAAATGACAATAAGTTAAACCAATCTTATACACGAAGGGGGATGTGTTAGTGAATCCATATGTATGTGTACAAGTGTTTTCATCCACTTACTATGATGGGTGGCTGCATATGTGTTGGAGCCATATAGATGGGTGCTTCAGGATTTTTTTCTATAGAGGGAGACATTTAATATTTAGAGGATTTGTTTGAGCCTTTATGAGGATTCATTGGTGTACTGTTTATAGCAGGAATCAAATACCACATCATTCGGTGAACTTGTGTATTTTAACCTGATGACAAAATGACATATATGAGGGAACTTAAGCACAATATGTTTGAGTTTGGACCTCAAGGTGGATCCCAATATATCTTAGTTATGAAAGGAATAAAATTTCTCTAATGTCATTATGGTTTGGGGTTACACATTGGGGTTTCTGTAGCAGGTAGAGACTCTTGATGTGAATTATATAATCACTATTTATGGATATGAGCCTCATGTGTTGGGGCCACCCTTTGTATATCTAATATAGAGCTTAGGTTTTAAGAAGGAATCCAATGTATCTGAGTTATAGCAGGAATCAATCTCATTGTATTTTAATGATCTCTAAATATACTAATGGATAAAGAGGAATAATCATCCCATGGGAATGATTGGGTCCCAATGGTTGAAGTGTTGGAGGTATCGGTGGAATTAGATGGTTGTAAGTGTATATTTGAGGTTATACATTGGAAAGGAATCCTACATGTCCTTATTATAGTAGGAATCAGAGTTCCCATAGTTTAGTTGACTTAGGGATTACACGTTATGGTTTCCCTTTGTGATTAATATGATCATTGAAACTGCCTAAGACTACATGACCTATATTTAGTGTGTGAAATAGGGGATGGGAAATGACCAGTCTCACTATTTGTTTATGTGGGAGTTATGTAATAGAAAAACCCTTTGGATGTATAATTTGGAGCTCAGGACATAGGAAGATAACCTATTAATCTTGGTTATAATAGGAATCAAAGTATTAATAGATGAATGAATCACAGCTTACACACTGAGGTTAATCAATGTTATCATGTTTTGGGATGCCCGCTTGACATGTCCTAGTTTTTTTACCAAACACGCATTGATTTTCAGCCTGACATGACTTGATTTTCTTTTTGAAATGTCGAAGGATATCTTCCAAAATTTTGAAATAAAATCAAATGATCCAGTATAATTGTGTGAGATACGATGCATAATATGGATGCAATATCTAAAGGTTCGTGCATGACCGAGGATAAGTTGTTTAGAAGACATCACAAGACCTAGTTGGATGACCATAGAGGCCATTGCATGATCTCGAATGAAATGCTTGGAGGGGTTCCCATGATTCGACTCACCTTCCACGATGTCGTTGATAAATTTTGATGACATGTTTAAAGGGTTTCATGGGAGTCAATGTGACATGTATGGAGGGTGTTGCATGTCTTGGCTATCTTTTATTGGTGTCATTGCGAAAGGAGGATGACTTTTCAAGAGGATGACCCAAGATTGGGATGTCTTATCAAGAGGATGTTGGGAGATCTAATTGACATGTCATGATGCCATCATGATATAGAGATAACATGCAGTAGTTCATCCATATCACATGGGTGACATGTTTAAGGGATGTCACAATGTCTGGATGGAAAGCCCAGAGGATTTCATAAGACTTGGGTGGCATGCCCTAGGGTCATATGAGTTTTCTTTGACATGTCTAGGGGAAATAAAAAAAATCTAATTGGTAAACCAATGGAAAATCGTGAGATCTGGGTAACATGTATTGGTGTAGTCACAAGACTTGAGTGGTATATGTGAAGAGAATGAGGATCAGCATATATGTTATTCACATAAGTATCCTATATTTTTTGTCTTTATTCCCACCTTTTTATTGCATATGTCTTATATTTGTTTAGTGCTAGTTTTTTTAAGAGTCATGTGACTATTAGGTATATGGGATGATTTTCAGAAAGTCATTCATAAGTCCTTCTTGTGATCTATGAGTGATCATGAAAAGTTCCTTTGCAAGCGCGTGATCACTTAGGTTATTCCTAATATATTATATAATAGAAAATCAATCCAATCGTGATATCAGCTGTTTTGAGATATCTTATCTGATGCCTGGTTTCTCTAGGGTGAGAATATAAGGGTTAATTTTTTTCATGTTGGGGTAGGGGATTTATAAGCCTCTCAACTCTGATTATTCACCACTTTGTGTGGTGTGTATCACACTTATCCAAGATGGATTTTGTGGAAGTATTTGATGTCAACTCTTTTTCACAAGGCCTTTCCATAAGTCATTTGAGGGGAAATATATGATATTAATTGTCAATTAGAAAATCCATTCAATGCCCCATTTTTTATTATAGAAAATTAATGGGGTCTTGTAAAATCAAGTGGGCATACAAAGGGGTTTTCACGTTTGTAAGATAATATTTAGAGTGGACTTCACGAGATTAGGCTTCCCATTGAAAGGTCTGCAAGACCTAGTTTATGATATATGGGATCTTTCTCGAGATAATGATGGAATTCCAGAGGGCCTTCACAAGATCATTCCATTATACAGAAGGTATTTTTTCAAGTTCTTATAGATAACATGAGTGTGTCCCATGATATTTACAACCTCAAGAGGATTATGACTTTCCTTATTTATTTAAATCTAATATTTTCAAATGTTTGAGGATCTTGAGAATTTTCATGAGTGTTATAGAAGAAAATCACACTCCCCATCGGTGATACGTCTCATGACCAACAAATGGTTCTATGATGATGTATGATAATTTCATGAAAAATCCATTCTATTTTCCTTATGGAGATGAAGGGGGAGTGCATGACCAATTGTATATATCTGAATCCATTCACATGGTGTGGGTGACATGCCAGTAAGATCTCAAACGACATGGTGGTAATTTCCCCATGGGCTTGTGATGTATCATGAACCCCATGGGAAAAATATCATGAATATTATGACTACAAGATTCTCCTTATTTTTACACATTTTATTTCCTTTTGTATTTGACAAGAGTTTGGGGTCTTGTGGGTTTTCATGAGAGTTTTCAAGGAAAGTAATTATCCCCATTTTTGATGCATCACATGACTAACAAAGGGTCTTATGGTGATGTGCAATCATTATTGTGGAAAAATTATTCTGTTTGTCATTGGAACCATAGGGGGTTCGCATGTCTTATAGGGCATGTCTAAGACCATTCACAATGTGAGGGTGACATGACCACATGTTTTTTTGAGATAAGGTAGACATATAGTTGGGGGATTTTTATGTATTGTGGACCGACAAGATTCATCTCATCATAGTTATGACAACAAGTGTCTCCCACCCTTTTTATATCTTCCTCATTTTTTCCAAGGATTTTTAAATGGATTTTCATGTGTATGTCAATTGACAGGTTGTGTTCCTCTGAGGTGCTCATCTAGAAGCCACCACGTGATCAAAAATGTTCTAGGACACCTTCATAATTGAAGAAGAACTCGTCGAAGGGGATCCATAGGATTTGATGTAGGTTTTACACTATGCATGGATATTTTGCGTGAAATTATGAAGGTCTCTCAATTAGATGTGTCTTATACTATTATGTGATCTGTGAGATCTTGAAAACTTTCCATCATTTTATTTTTTTGGGAAAATAATACCCATATTAAGGTCATACTTACTTTGTGGATTTTGTGATGCTTATTTGGTGGGGGACAACAAATCCCCCCCCCCCTACAGGAACAACATACATGGGGACTAGGGATTGATTCTGTGGAAAGTAAATACCCACCTGAGGCTTTGTCACTGTCACTAATCAAAGTCTGGGAAAACACTTGGCCTACCATGCGACATTTTTTATTCTTAAGGATTCCCTATTTACAAGGAAATATAGGTAAGATCATTCATTGGATACCCGTCATTCCGAGATATTTAACCCCACCTATGTCACATGATTTTGTCACAAGACACTCCTAAATGAACCATTCATGAGACCTTCCTATTAGACCTTTTCAAGAGATCCCCCTCAAAAGATTAGTTTTCCACAAGTACTTTTCATAATAAACCATTGATCTTTCTTTTGAAATTGGCATGACATTGGTTATTATAAAAACCTAGCTATCTTGAAGATTTTGTAGGATCTGTTGACTCGAACACATGATCTTTCAACTATTTTGTCGATCGCATGAACTTGTATAGGTCACACAATTATGATTCATATAAGGGTATTGCAGTCCTATAATGTCTTATAGGTATATGTTTTCCTCAATATATTCATGAACTAGGTGACTCATGAATGCTATATGGGATTGTGAATCTTCTATTGATTTATGTGATGTACATGATGCGGCTGGAGTATATTCCTTTCATTTGATGGGATTTCCCTTATATGAAATATTTTTATCACTTTTATGTAGATTTATTCAATCTATCATCATACTTCTCCCAGTATTTTATAGAAGAATGCAAAGGAAGTGACGACCTGTCACCATGCTACTTTAGAATGTGTGGATTCTACTTACCGCCATACCATAGGGTCATTTTATGTGAGTCTAATAGAGATAATGTGAGTGAAACTAAGGGACTATCCCATTTCATATTTTCCCCTATATAGGATTGGTCTTACCAATGATACTCCCATTTATTCACCACAAACATCACCCATACCCTCCTCTTGGGTTCAGAAAACACATAACAATTTCCAAGTGAACATCTCTCCGACAAGTTATTTTGTCATCAAGGGAGACCATGAATATAAAAATATACATACGTACATGACAACATAATTTAATTGGAGGAATCATGAATAGGAATCATATGTTCAAATGTACCGTTCAATAATATGGAAGTATGTTGCCTATGATAAGTTTGGGTGGGTTTCTAATGGGGACTTTCAGTTAGGGGAAGCTATAGAATGGATTAGGGATTTACCTTCTTGGTGAAATACATCACCATTGAGTTTTATATATAATTGAATAAAATTTGGATGTAGGATGTTGTATAGAACTCACATAAATTTTTTTATTTCAACATGGGTTTGATATAAGATCTATTTAGTCACAGGAGTTGAGATACAAACAATTTCCATCTCATACATAGTGAGGGGGGCATCAACCTCTGGTATGTTGAAAATATATGTGGTGAACCGATATTGGGTGGGATGTATGATGAGTTATTTTCCATAATATGTATGTGATTACATAGAGATGAATCCTCTCCTCACTCTAGAGTTGGTAAGGTTGGATGAAATGGACATCCTGAAAGAGATTCTTATAGAGGCGGATATCCCATTCATAAATTTAGTGAGCTATTTAATCTAGAGATCAAATTCTGAGAAAGAATCTAAGAACCTGAATTCCTATCCTTGGATATAATTCCATAGTGCAGTGAGTGCATGTTGGCCTATGCTTGAAGAAGGGAAATTTAATGAATGGGGATCGGGAGTTGTCCTTGGTGTTGGTTGTGCTATCTCAGTATCTGGTTTCCTCACCATGTAATTGAGTGGGTAATTACTTCCAATGAATGGAAAAGGTGGATTTTGATTTTACACATTCATGATGGTGACCTCTTTTGCAGGGGAAGAGTGTATCAGGCTAACCATCCTTATGATAGCAAAACATTATCGCTTTCTCAACTATGTCTACAATGTAAAATACCCTTATATGTTATCAAGACCCTTTCATGTATTATAAGGTTGGATGGGGGATCATCTGGGAGAATATAATTATATAAACATATATGAGATTTTTAATGTTCCCTTTAAACCATATATGTATTGTATGAGTGAGGTATGACTTTTTACACTAAAGGATAAAGATATCTAGGCTTCTATAACCTTTTGTGACCATTTATCCTTCAGACACTATGGTCCAATGCTAAATGTAATATGGTTTGTATTGGGGAGGCTAGTCTTGAGGAACATGATTATATTGTTTCACTTCTTGAGGGTGTCCTTTCGACCAATATTGATGAGGATCTTCTCTACGAATGGTATGCACCATGTCGGTTTAGCCATTGGTTTTTGTGTGTCCATTAAAATTTCCTAGATCCTTTTATGTTTTATCCTAGGATCATTAGATGGTGGGTCACAATTTTTTATTGATGTTTACCATGGAGGAGACTTGTGCTGATATATATATTCATCCCCACGATGCAGTAGTTGGTTTATCCTGAAATTATGTTGAGGATTGTATTCGCTCATAGACGAATGCACACTTATACAAATTGGTAAGAAAATATTCCCAATTATCCTCAGTTGTGAAGGAAAATATGAGGCATGTTAGGAAATTGGGTTTGAGTGGAACAATAGCCTTGGAAGCACCTAGAAAATAAATATTTATTTTTTTCACTTCTAATTGGAGCATTAACTGATGTGGCGACAATGAGTGTAGTTTAAGTGGGTAAAGCTGTACAAGAGTTATCATTTCCTATCATATCTGGAAAGTGGATGGATTAGAGGACAAAGAAACCAGAGGCTAAGATATGTGGTAGACTATGCCTATTACAATTACTATTATAAGGTTTAACCCATGTCACCACCCATCTAGGAGTCACATTAAAAGACTGACTTGAATATGTCATATAATTTATTTGAGTCCTTGATGTAGAATTATGAAGTGTTAGTGGTTAGATATTTTATTCCATGTTGTTCCACCAAAAGGTTGTTCAAGTAATGTTGAAAATTTCAATGGAATAATAGGGTTATCCTATCTTTTAAGAAGCAGTAAGACTGAAATCACTATTATGCTTAAAAGAATGTGTTACCATTACAATGATACTGAAATCCCTTTTATTTTTGTTGATGTAGTGGGAGATCATAGAGACTATCCAACCCTACCATCCCCCGTATATTATCCCTAAATCATTACTATTGGAGATGAATTTTGTAGTGAACAAGGAAAAAATGACAAAAATATCCCTATATTGACTAACAATGATGAGGGTGGAAATTTCTGATTCTAGATAAATTACATGGACATCATCACCCTCTAGAGGTCTTACCACATAAGGGAAGGGAAGAAGGAATTGCTCCAAATTATTAGATTAATTTTCTATAGAACCCCTAAGTATGTGAATTATTTCACTCTTCTCTTGTTTTGGATCATTCTGGTACCACAGGATGAATTTTCAAAAATGTTAATGTCCCCACCGATCCAGCTTATAGAAGCATGTATCCACTCATAAGGATGTAGGAGAGTATTAAATTTCATTATAATACCCTTCAATGTTAGGACAAGGCCACAAGAAGCGGTGGTGGATGAGGTTACAATGAAGTCACACTCATTTCCTACTACTGATGTCCCAATGGTCACTCCATTGGCTAATAAACTTTTGGTGGACACTTATACATGTAACTATTTGGATACAGAGTTATCCATGATAGAAAAAAGTTTTAGAGAAATTGATTTCTTATTAAAAATATACGAACATTTTTCAATTTATGTCATATAAATTATCAATATATCTAGTTCTTTCAGTCCTATTGGGTGATGATTGATGTATGTATTCAGGGAAATCACATGTGGTTCTGCGAAGCTGATCATTGTAGGATGTTGTTGCCTCTTTGACTGAGGAAGGGGATGTGCAAAAAATATTTTCAAAAAATCAATAGATAAAGTTATTTTTATAACATCTTTCATATTTATTGGTTATTTGGTGATATCATATCAATTATCCTATGAATTATAATCAAATTTTCCTCATGTTACATTGTTTTTAACTAGAATTTCATAGGCTTTAGTCTCTGCTCCCTTTGGGGTTTCTGTGACTGGATCAACAAATATTGAGGTTTGTTACCTTACAACATCATTAAATGGCATGAAGATGACTCCTTATATGAGTGACCTAGTTCCAAAATTCATTCCCATTCTAGGATGGGATTAGATTAATTTATAGAGATCGTTTCATTCCACCAGTCGATGTAGTGAAAAGTTTTGAGGGATAATTTAACATTAGTTTCAGACACCCCCATGGAAGCGTTGAAGGGTTGGTTGGGAAATATTTTATTTATGTTTCCTACCCAAGGATATGATGGATTGGAATATACAACCATCCATGCCTGGGTGAGTGTGGAAGTCTCTCTAAGAGAGCATAATAGGGCCTTTGTATCGATGGTGGTAGCCGCTAAGGCATCATCCTTAGTGATGCAGAGCTGAGAAAAGGTTGAAAATTAAGTTTCCTAGAACACAATGGATGTTGAATCTCATTGGGATGTGGTCAATGATGGGAAGGTTGAAATTGACCATCTTCAGTTTTTGACTGGTCATCTTCAATCTGAGAAAATTTATCTTCCAAAGATCTATTGCGGTTTCAACATGAACTTTCGATATGAGAGAAAACTATATTGGAGAAACCAAGACTCATTGATATAGAAAAGAAGTCTAGGCTTGATTCCATCTCCAAAGAGTAGGATTTGAAGCATTTTATGGAGGCATAAGCCAATAATATTTATCAATTATGCCAATATGGTACCTCCCTGGAGTAGAGGCTTGCATAATTTATGGATTCCTATCAGGACATGCAGAGATGGAGTTATGATTAAAAAATTTTCTTTGGCTATTATATTCATGGGATAAACTCCAATATATATATATTCCTCCTCTGATATGTTTTCTATGAACGGATCTACCGATCTTTATATGATGTTGTCTAGTTTTTTTTCATTCATGATGTGTGGGCTATTTTTTCCCATACATTGCATAATATTAAGTAAACCTAAATGCCTAGATCTGAATACATAAAGCAATGAATATTCATTTTGGGACATTCTCAATAATATTTCCCAACATGATATTTTTCACAAATATATATGCTCAATCTATCTTGACATTACCTCACTCGAAAAAGGATAATTTGGGTAGAATATATATGTCTCTAAGGGAGGGTGATATTTCTTTTTTTGATGTCAGTTTACTAGGTTAGAATATTTTTTAGGCCATATGTTGGCCTCATAATATTTGTATCTTTTTCATTCGTGTATTCCAAACCACTATAGGTTGTATATTAGGGTCTTCTTGATCAAGCCATCTATCAATTTTGTTTTAGTGTATTTTAGATCAGACCTTCTTTTTCTAGAGTTTTGGGTTTTTATCTCGAAACTTATATTTCAATAGATTATGGTCATTTAGATCGGAACTTTTTTCACTTTAAATTAGTTCTTTTAGTTTGTAACTTCTATCATTGCAGTTTAGGGGCTCTTACCTTTGTTTTTTACTGTAGTTTATAGACATTCAGCTCAGAACTTCTAACGTCGAAGTTTAGTTTCCTTCAAATCAAAATTTTTATAACTTTAGTTTATGGAATTTTATCATGGACCTTATATGACTATAGTTTATGTTTTTTTATCTTGGACCGTGTATCATTTTAGTTTAGATATTTTTAGATCGGGCCTTATATCATTGTATTTTAGGGTATTCTAGCTTAGAGATTATATTTATGAAACTAACATATGGATAATACTTTTTAATGATAACCCAGGACACCCTGAGGTTCTTATTTCCACCATGGTGTTTCCCGGGCTCATAAGAATTGGAGTTCCTTTTTTTCAAAAAGGATATGTTGTTGATAGGTAGGTGAAAGCCCTTATGTTTGAGGGAGAAATACTAGGAATGAAGGGTCCACCTAGATTGTTTGAATATGGGTAATGTAATTCATAACCCAACCATTTGAGTTAGTGAGTATGGGATAGGGCAGACATTCTAGGAATGACCCATAACACCATGAGGCTCTAGATTATTCTATAGTGTTTCTTGGGCTCACAAGGATTGGGGAACCATTCTTGAAAGGAGGAGATACTTATGATTGGTTGTTCAAAGCCCTTATGTATCAATAACATGACCAAATAGAGGTTTTCACACCCTTTTCCAAGGGCCATGAAATATTTGTAAAGACTATAGAATCCATATTATGATGATGAGTATGGAGGGAAGATATCTAGGAAGGTTTTTATCACTATTGAGAAGTTCATCTTCAAATTATGAAGCCCAAACCCTATGACCTGTGGTTTTGAATCTTGAGGTTTGGGCCATCAAAGGTTTCAGAATGGGGTGTCATATCCCTTCCTAGTGAAATGGTATAAAGTACGGTGATGTAATTTCAATGATTTCAAATATTCATGGACATTATGTCATGAGGATTGTAAATCATGTTTCAAAGTTATCAGGTCAAGAGGATGATATGGTAAAATCATATCAATAAAGGCCCAGAACATAGTGAGGTGCTGAGTTCTTCCTCGGTGGAATTAGGGATTACAATGATTAGAAATCCCTTTTATATATTGAGTAATTTGGTTGATGTTCATTGGGGTATTTTTATAATTTATTTTCATTCATGCATAGTCAAATAAAGGTTCCCTTGAAGCCATGTATATTTTCACAAGGGAAATGGAAGGTTTACAGCGATTCGAGGTGTCCAAATCATGATGTAAATTTTTTGGAAGGTGTAATATCCAATAAGTGCTCGATCACCCTAAAACTTTTTTCTGTGCCTAGTAAACATATTCTCATATTTAGTTGATGTGAAAAATAATTACTCTAACTATATCATAAACTATGGGGCCTTGAGATCCTAGCTTCATATTTTTCTAGGGCTAAAAATAGGCCTCATGATATTTATGAATTATCTATTTGTGTCGTAATTTGTACATAATCTATGGAGATTAAGAGTACAATGAACAGATAGTTGACTTTTACCCAGGCCACCTTTTGTTTGTATTTGGATTTAAAAGTTTTGTGTCTCTTTCTCTAGAAGAATAAATTCTTCCAATTTAGACCATTGAAGGCTAGAGTTTGTGGTTGTACATATTTGACCAATGTACAAGTACTTTAATGTTGTGATGAAAATAATCCTGATATGAGGGGAATGTTACACTAGAGGTTAATTATGATACCCATGGTCAAGGGTACCCTAACATCCTTCTGAGTGTGAGATGAAAATATTGTAAATCATTGTTTGAGGTACTTGGGTCATGAAAAATGTTATGGGACAATCATACTTGGGATGTCCTAGAAAACCCTCAAGTACTGACTTCTTCAATAATGATGCTGGGATCATAGGGATTAGAAATCCATTCTTATAAAGCCAAGATATCTCTGGTTGGTAGGTTTTATCCCTTATGCATTGATATTAAGGTCAAGTAGAAAGTTATATTTTCATTTCCAAGGTACATTAATGGTTTCCAGCAAACCAAGTTAATCAAGACACGAAGAGTGATTTATGGATTGATGGGATTAATGTATTATGTAATAACCTTGTACTTTGGGTGACCATCATTAGGCTCTCATGGCCATTTAAGACAATATTAAAATGGGCAATGGTTTGTAAAATTTATCATCATGTAGTAGAAAAGTATTTTTCGTATAGTTTTAAAGTCATGAGACCAGGATGGATTCTTTATAGTTTAACATCATGTGGTAAGGATATTTTTTCCCTTAAAGTTTAATGTTATGAAGTAGATATATGTGGAATGCCATGACATATAATGTAGGATATATTATTCTTAAATTTAGGCCATATTTCGATCTGAATCATATGTAGGTGAAATGAACTTCTATTACTCAATCCCAACATAGTTAGGGGATATTTCTTACACAGGTATTTCACATATATAGGGATAGTGGATTTTTTTTTTACTACGGCTGAAACCAAGTGTTAATGATTTGGCTATCACTACATATCATGTGATGAGAGGAATCAGTCATAGACTGTTCTTCATCATGAACCACTATACGTAGGTTTAAACAATATACAGAGGGTGGGAATTATTCCTATTTATTTTTATAGCTAGTCCTGGGATTGGAGATCCGAGAATCACAATATATCCTGAGGTGACATTAATCAAGACACATATAGTTCTTGAATATCGTGATATTTAGTGTCAAGTGACAAGGACATAAAATATGAATTTTAATGTCATGTGGAAAGGAATAATGATAAACCTTCCATGAACTAATATTCATTGACCATGTGGGGAGATACTTTAGCAAAACTCCTAATATCACATGAACTCTATTTAGTGTGAGAAGCAAGGAATGGAAAAGGTTCCTGATAACATAGAGGGAATTAGAGTTTAGATAGGGTAATTTTTTACCATGTGGTGGTTGAACCAAGATATAAGGTCTAGTAATCCCTATATATCTCACTATAATGAGAATCATGCTATATGTAGTTTTGAAAACCGGTGTAGTTTAATTTCATGTGGAAAGGACATTAGTTGTTTTGTTTAATGTAATTCGGTGAGGATGTGGTTGACTCGATGTGAACAAAGCGGAATGTTGGTGATCTTTATAGATTTATGTCGTGGGTGAGGATGTGTGGTGTGAATTTTATGGTCTTGAATTTAGTACCATGATATCCCAGTCATGCATTGATATGTCTTGGTCATATGGGGAAGCCTTTACCAGTATTCCTAAGCCCACAAGATCCATGATCAGTGTGAGAACAAGGAAAAATTATAGGTTTTCTAACTAAAAAGATACAATTCAAGGAAGTAAACATATATTTTTTTTATATCATATTGTGGATATATCAAGATATAGGATAGTGGCATCAAAAAATATCTAATTTGAATGAGAATCAAGACATATGTAATTTAAGAAACCCTTATAGTTTAGAATTTTAATGACGTGAACTTTTAAATGAAATATTTTTTCCTGAGAAACTGTGTGTTATATTATACAATACACAACAAAAACATATATCATTAACAATGAAGTGATAATAGAAGGGAAATTTGACCATTGGGATTTGATATTTTTTTAACCGTTGGGAAATATGACCTATTGAAACTATAATATTGGTAATAATTTTTATGTTCTAATTTGTACGTAAAAAAAATAATGAATAATTAATGCAGAAAGGAGAATCAATGGCCAATACCAGTAAGGTTGTTCCATATGAATCCCATTTGAAATATATTGAGAGGGATGTAGCATCACTGGGGTTTGCTATTGACCAATCCTAATCTGAGCTTCAACATGTGATGCTAGAATGATATCTTATATGGGAGACATTCTTGTTAGTGGAAATTACCACTCCGAGATGTTCGATGAGCTTTTCCAGGATTCTATCACCATCACACACCATAACCTTAGATCATATAGAGGTTTTATAAGGGGTTTCATGTTGAGGCCCTAATTACTTAATGTTTAATTCCATTATATAAATAAAATTGTTATCTCATCAATTTTGTTTTAAGAATAGTTTTTCTTAATAAAATTGAGATGGAATTTAATAAATTGATTTTTCATATAGAAATTTCATATTTTTAAAATGATATAAATATTTATAATAATCTAATATATTATGAATACTAATTATTTTAATCAAATAGTATGATCAGAACATTCTTATTTCAATATAATTGATATTTGTTTTCAAGGTTCAAAAATTTTACACTACGTTTTCTATCCACTATTATTTTAAAAAATATGGTTTTTTATAATTAAAAGATATAATTATCATATTTAATTAATTTTTATGTTAAAAATAATACAGTTTTATAGATCAACATTCAAAAATTATGTTAGGGTAAATTTATGATAATTTTTGAAAATACTTTATTTTTTCATGTATAGTAATCATATAGTTTGAGTTTTCCGGTATGTCTAATGAATTAAAAATGATGTAATAATGATGTAATAAAAAATTAACCACAATAAAAAACCTAATATATATAATTTTATTAATATCATGTATTTAATAGATTTTAATTGATGTATAAACCTATAATTAATGTTCAAAAGTCTCAAAATTGAATCATTAACATTAAAAACATTATTTATGTGAAAATTTTACTTTTCTAGAAGAAAGATGTAATATAAAATTATTTTAGAATATTTTGAATTAAAAAACATAAAATATGACCCAAGTTTCCAAAACCATATGAAAATACCATGGTAAATCATATGATTTTCATTTTCCACAACCTAGGTTTCCATGTCCAAGATTTTGAAATTAATAAACAAATCCACCACATTGGCTATAAATAACAACCACTTTATCCATTCCATTTCACTATAAACCCAAAATCTATTAATATATGGAATTTTTATCTTCCAAGTAGTCCTACCAAGGTGTCTTCAATCCCCCAAGGTCCCAATCCCCAAGTTTTAGGAACAACTTTTCCAGGTAAGAGAAATCTCCACTTCTCTTTTCCATTCAAGTAACCTCTTTATGTGGTATGTCTTAGAAGTTAAAAAATAATTTCTTTTGGGCCATTTATTTTATCGCTTTACTGTAATAAGATTCATTTATGAGTGGTATAATCTTCTTCCTTATTATTTTACAATTTTCTAAAACCACATTTTATACATGTTTGGCCAACAGATTTACTTTTCAAAATTTCTATTATCTCATCAAGAAATTATCTTTTATTTTATTTTTATGATTACCCAATAATATATATTTTCTAGGGGTATTCTAATATTTTTATAAATTATTTATTTTATTTTTTTATTATCATATAACAAAACTGTATTCCCTTTTCGTGGGTTAAAAATGACAAAATGATCTTGTCTTTATGAACCTATTAAAACGCCATGTTTTTATATGAAACATGTTTCTTTTGTTTTCCATGGATTATTTATGAAATGTTTTTATCATCATTGTGTCGAAAATTAGTTAAGTCATATTAATTGTGTGACCTTATAATTCTACAATGTACTGCATAAAGAATGTAACATTTAGAGATGACTTGTTTTTAAGATACCATTGGTTAATAACATTGGTAATATTTATGAGTCCTCCATGACAAGACATGGTGATGTGATTATGAATGTATCATTTAAATGTTATACCCCCTTTTTAATGATATTATTATTGTAATTTTAGTTATTATATTCCTTATTTTACTTTTCTCATTCCATAATAATATTCCTCATGTTCTTATTGATATTCCTCAAGATCACTTCTAAATCATTGCCCTGGTTTTCCCTTACCAGTCATTATGATCACCGTTTCCTTTGATGTATGGGTGTAGTAAATTTTCTAAGGATGAACCTTTTTAGAATCATTTTAACTGTATAAGAAGAATATTTTAAGTATTCATGTATTATGTACCATTTTTCTAAGAAACTTAACCTTAAAAGACCCGCTACTGGTATAATGTAGTGAAAAGTTATGTAATAAAAAGGTTATATGAAATAGTTTGTATAAATGAATGGTATAATTATCTATAAAAAATATTATTTGAAGTCTTTAGGATGAACTTGAGATAAAAGTATAAATATATTAAAATATTCTAGTATTTTTTTTGAAGTATTAAGTAAGTGGTATCTATGAAAATAAATCCCAGTCTAGATACGAACAAGTGGATGTGGCACTTCCATAAATGTATTTATGTGTGAAACATGAAAACACTCCTTTGATCTATACTCAAATGGGAATTGGTGGATGAAAATGAACCTTGATTTACTTCGAGTATAAGACACCCGAGGATATGTTTTGTTAATCTTATGATTTTTACGAACCATTATGAAGGATATATAGAAATATTTATTATTGGTAAGGAATCACATTTTTAAGAATGATGTTTTAAGACATTAAAATTACTTTAAAATTATAATTTTATTAAAAGAAACATGTTTCTCACTAAGGTTTTATTATTTTAGAAAATGGAGGGTAATAGTAGGAACCATGTAAATATTGATCACAAAAGACCATGAACTGACGACCCTCCAATGGAAGACAGAACATAAAACTACATGAGAATGATGAATCAACTGACTCGATCTATGAGAAATAACTTGAATTAAGATGGGGGAACAAGATTACCTCCAAGGGAACAACATTTTCTTGATTCATTTTATCATTAATGACTACCTTTTTTACTGGATCTACCAAACCATTGATTTCTAAACAATGGATAAGCTATATAGAAAAGATCTTGCCTATGCTCCATTGTTTGGAACAAGAGAAATTCCTATGGCTTCATACCACATAGAGGGAGAAGACAATATCTGAATTAAATTAATTGAAAACATAAATCCAAGATGGGATATTGATGCTAGGGAGTGGTAAGTGTTTAGGGGAACCATTTTCGAAAAATATTTCCCCTATTTGATTCAAACAAAAAAGGATAAGGAATTGATAGAGCTGAAGAAAAAGGAAACAAAATATGCCGGAAGGTTTGAGAATTAATTTACAAGGAATAGAAATTACACCTATATCTTTTTTGTGGATACTAATAGAATGGTTTATATTTCCATCAATAGACTAATACCCTATCTACAGAATAATCTATCCATTCAAGACAATGAAAGCTATGAGAAGATAATACGAAGTTCTAGGATGGTTCAACTAGAGTTCTAAGAGACATGATAGTCCTATAAATTGAATGTAAAGAAAAGATCAATGGAGCTCAACATAAAGAGTAACTATGATCATGGAAGAGGAGGAAATAAAGTGAAACTCCAATATAAAACAACTGTGGGAATAAGAATTCATGGAACTTCATTCTCGAAAGTGGAAATTGTTACAAGGGTGGAAGAGATGGCCTTATTGATCGGAACTATCACAGTGACATGAAGCCTTAACTTCTTAATACTAGTGGAAAAGGGAGGATGTTAAAGAACCATCCTAAATTATAAATCTTCATCTATGTAAATCTTGGGATCTTTTTCAATCACTGTCGAAATCAGAAGATAATGAAGGGGAATCACCATCAACCTCAGCATAGGCCAAGAGAGAAAGGATGGAATTTTTCTATCATGGAAGATGAAGCAGAAGTCCCAAATGATGTGATAGTAGGTAATCTCATTGTTCTCTAAAATCTCTCATGTAATTTTTTTGATTCAGGTTCTACCGATTCCTCTATTTCCTAAATGTTTTCAAAGAATATAGAATCAATCAATGATCTTATAAAAGTAGAGTTATCAGTAAAGACTCTTGGATGGATTATCGAAGCATCAACAATGAAATTAAACTTTAGTATTCACTTTATCAAGCACAATATAATCAAGAATATAGTCGTAATTCCCATGATAGAATTTTAAATTACACTCTAAATGGGATGGTCTCAATGTATAATATTAAGATCTATTAGAGAAGCAAGGAAATATCAGTAGTCTTGAATGGACAACCTATAATTTTTCTCAAAGGAGATATATCTCAACCTGATATTTTTCTAGGGGGCCTCTTATAGCCTTCTTTATGTAAATGATTGATTAAGATGAAAAAAGAAATGAAAGTATGCAGATACGAAATATCCCCCATCATGTAGGAATGCATTGACGTATTTTCTAAGGAGGTACCTTGAACTACCCTTGAAATAGAGGTAGAGTTATCCATTGAACTAACACCTAGTTTCAAGATGTTATCAAAGACCCCATATGGAATGGAAAATGTGGAGTTAGAGGAAATAATAAAGTAAATCCAAGATCCTTTGGAGGATGGGTTTGTCCGATCGAGTGTGTCTCTTAGGGTAGTACATGTTCTATTTCGGAATAAGGATTCTTCCATGTTGATATTCATTGATGATATAGAACTTAATGGGATCATATTTAATAATAAGTACACTCTTCTAAGGATTTATGATTTATTTGACCAGTTTTGTGGGGCTCATTTTTTCTCCAAGATTGATCTTCAATATAGTTATCATCAATTGAGGGTGAAGAAAGAAAATATTTCAATGACTTCATTCAAATCAAGATATTATGATTATGAGTTTGTTTTTATACCATTAGGATTGACTAATTGACATGATATATTTATGGATTGTATGAATAGTGTCTCAAAGGACTACCTTGATAAATTTGTGGTAGTTTTTATTGATAATATTATTTTATATTGAAAAATTTTAAAGAAGAATGATGATCATCTAAGAATAATAATTAAAACTACAAAGAAGTATAGGCTATTTATAATGTTAAAAAAATATGAATTTTGGTTACAATAAGTTGGTTTCTTGGGGAAGATTGTATCAAATGAAGGAAGCTCGGTATATCCCACCAAAAAAAAGGTCGTGAAGGAATAGAATCATTCATGAATTGTAACTGAGAATCATAGTTTCTTTTCTTTAAATAGGTATTATAGGATGCCTTTGAAAAACAATAATGACTTTCTAATCAACTAACCATGTTAACTCGAAGAGTGTCTGAGTTTATCCGGACAAAGGAGTGTGAAGAAAGTTTCCAAGTGATGAAGAATAGATTGGTTATTGCACTTGTGTTAACTATACCCGATCTCAGAGTTGAATTCGTTATTTTTAGTGATACATATCTATATTTATTGACAGGGTCCTCATATAAAATGACAGGGTGATTGCCTATGCATCTTGATAGTTGAAGCCTTGTGAGGTAGATTATCTAACACATGACCTGGAACTAAGTACAGTTATTTTTTCTCTAATGATATTGAGGCACTATATTTTTTGAGTGGAATTTGATATATACAAAGAACATAAATGTTTGATGTGTATTTTCATGTAAAAGGAATTGAAGATGAGACAGAAGATATGGTTATTTCACTTGTGTATTATCTACCCTTTATTAGAGGAATATTCATTATTTTTAGTGAAACATATCTAAAGGGATTGGTAGGGTCCTCATGTAAAATGAAAAGTTTATTTCCTGTGAATCTTGATAGTTGAATCCTTGTTGGAAGAATTATCTAACACATGACGTAGAACTAGCTGTAATTATTTTTTTTCAAAAGATATGGAGGCACTATATTTATGGTGAGAAATTTCAAATATATAAAGACCAAAGAAGTTTGAAGTGTATTTTCATGCAAAAGGAATTTAATACGAGATATATGATATGGTTGGAACTTCTTAAAGACTCTGACCATTCAAATCATTATCACTCCAGAAGAGAAAACAAAGTCACTAATGAATTATGTAGGAACTGTAGAGTTTTTTAGAAATGATGAGGATTCAAGGGATTCATTGATCAAAGAACTCATAAGGTTAGATAAGTTAATCATGAGGTAAGGGACATCATCAACCCTATCCCAAATGATTTATCAACCATAATTACTAGATAATATCATGAGATATCTATTATTAGATCCTTTTTTATATAAGAAGATAAAGGGTGGGAAGAATGGGAAGTTTCTAGAGTTCAAAATTGATCAAGAAGGTGTACTGAAATTTCGAACAAGGATATTTGTTCCCTCAATTCCAGAAATAAATAAGGATATGATGGATGAAACACATAGCTCTATAATATGTATACATCCTTAAGGAAAAAAAATGTATAGGGACATTCAAGATAATTATTAGTGGGATAAAATGAAATGGAATATTACTGAATACACTATAAGGTGATTGGTGGGTAAATAAGTGAAATAATTGAGACAAATTTTTTATGGGGTATTCCAACCACTACCCATACTAACATGGAAGAGGGATTGTATCACTATGAAGTTTGTTAGTGGTATATCGAGAACATCCAAAGGAAATAATGTGTTATGGGTTATAGTTGATCATCTCATCAAAACTTCCCATTTCATCGCTATTAAAGATGATTTATTTCTGGAAAGACTTTCCATGATTTAAATAAAGGAATTGGTGAGGTTTTTTGGGTTACCACTTTCTATCATTTATAATCATGAACCAATGATCATATGAAAATTATGAGTATGTCTTCAACACACTTTGAAAAATAAATTGACTTTCAGTATTACTGATAAACACGAAATGGATGGCCAATGTGAGAGGTTTATCCAGACACTCGAGGATTTTCTAGGAATATTATTTATTTAATTTAATGGTGTATGGGATAAACATATCCCATTATTTTAATTCTCAAATTACAAAAGGTTTTATTTGAGTATTCAAATAGAATTCTATGAATATATATATGGGTAGCGATACAGAACACATACTTTTTGTGATGAATTTTGTTAGAGAAAGATTATTAGGCCTGATTTTTTGAAAGGGATAAAATAAAAGGTTCATTCCATCAAATAACACAATAATGTTGATCATATTTGGAAGAATATTTATGTTGACAATAGGTGAAGGTTCTTGAATATTGATGTTGGTGAAAAAAAATTCTTTCAAATTTCCCCATGGATGAGAGTCATGCCATTTGTGATGAATGGGGTTTGTAGCCCTAGGTACGTTATCCCCTATGATATCATTGATCACATAGGAGTAGTGGACTATTGAATTAAACTTACACCAAATATAGATCATGTTCATGATGTATTTCTTGTGTCTCTCTTGAGGAAGTGCATACTTAATCCCTCACATGTATTTAATCCTAAGGTGGTACAACTGGAACATGACATCTCTTATGAGGAGAAACTAGTGTAGATCTTGGACAATATGAATAAGGTTCTACGCAATAAGACTACCCATCGTCATAGTGTTATCGAGGAACCATATATATGATGAAGTGATGTGGGAACTAGATGAGGCAATGAGATTGAAGTACCCACACCAATTCTCTACTGAGAGAATGAATTGAAATTTTGTGGATGAAATTTCTAAAGGGGGAAAGAATGTAATGACCCTAACATTTTAAATGATATTTTTTTACAAATAAAAGGTATGTTATATTGTACCATACACAACACAACCATATCACTTTAATAATGAAGTGAGTATAATGGTAAATGTGACCATCAGGAATATAATATTTTCTAATCACGGGTCAAAAAAAACTATTAGTCTATATAAACATTGGATACTATATACTTGGTAATAATTATTATATTATAATTTTTAAGAAGAAATAAGAATTAATATTTAATACAGAAAGGATAAATGATTGCCTCAACTAGTAAAATCATACCGTATGAATCCCATTTGTCAGGGAATGGGAGGGAGGTTACATTACTGGGGTATCTTTTGACCAATACTAATCTTAGCTTCAACATGTGATGATAGAATAAAATACCCTATTAGAGATGTTCAAGTTAGTGGAAATGACCAATTGGGCGATGTTAGACGAGACATCCCACAAATAAATCACCACTACACACCTTACCCATTTTTCATACACAGATGTTACAAGTGGATATGTGTCGAGGACCTAATTAATAAAAGTATAATAGAATTTTTTAGATAAAATTTTTATTTCATCAATTCAGTTTCAAGAAAAGTTTTTCTTAATAAAATTCAAATGGAATTTGATAAATTATTTTTTTGAAAATAAATTGTACTTTACGAAAAAGTTATAAATATTTAAAATTTTCACGACCCGCCCTCGGGGTCCGTGCCGTGACTACCCCATGACCGCCTTCCATAGGCCAGGGGCTGGCGACTAGCACCAAGGCGTAAATCCCGGTAAAAAGGGAAGGCATTGCCTTTGTAAAGTAAACAAACACCACAGAGTAAGCAAGCGGAAAGTAAACACTAAGTAAAAACAGAATACAACTGAAAGTGCGAAAAAGTAAATGGGCCAGTATACAAACCCAAACTGAAAGTAAAGTACAACTCGAAAGGGAAAACAGCAACTGTAAGTAAAAGCCGCTACACCGAGCTGTCCACTGGAGATCCCACCTGAAGGATGGGTACAGATAGCTCCACTACTCCACGGGTCCCGTCGTCCGCTCCGAACACGTCCCGCCTAGTGGTCCACCTCCAGGTACCGTCCTGCTCTGCAAGCCTCAGCCAAGATCAACGCTGTCCGTCGTCTGCAACCAACACAACGTAGTGCGGGCATAGCCCGTGCAGGGGTGAGTATAAGCTACTCAGTAGGGACCCCGAGACCCCTGAAGGTCTCTCAAAATCCACAAAGGATAAATCACAAATAAAGGTACAATCACGAAGTAACAACCGACACTGCTTAGTTATATGCCCATACATATACCTAACTCATCAATTTCAAATACGCTCCAACCTCCGAGCCCAATTACAACTCAGTCCACATAGGAAAGTAAACGTATTCCACACAGGAAAGAAAAACGTAATCCACACAGGATAGCACAACACAATCCACACAGGAAAGCAACAGGATTCAGCTCACACAGGTATACTTCTTCAAAAGACGATAAAGATGATCTCTGATCCATCTAATTCGTCGGACCCACGAAGGATCGATAGGTAACTAACCCCCCAAAAGACCCACACAGGATCGGGCCCACACAGGACCTGTAGGCACTCGTTCAAACAGGACCGCTGAGCGCAAAGACCCACACAGGATCGGACCCACACAGGATCGGGCCCACACAGGACCTGTAGCACTGATCAACGTAGGATCGCTGAGTGCTGTAGTCGTCGTCGTCGAATCCACACAGGATCTCTGTACTGTCGTCGTCGCAGTCACAGTAGCAGTAGCAGTAGTAGCAGTCACAGTAACAGTCGCAGCCAGCACTATGGTTCCCGCACACAGCAAGCTCGTTCAGGAGGGTCCGCTCCACGATCCGAGAGTCTGATACATCAACTGTCACAAAGTCCAGAGTTGATGTATCCAAAAGTTCCGTATCGTCAACAGGAACTCAACGGAACAGACGGCGCGTCGATCGGACGCCCGGTCTGAGAGTTATTGGTTTTTTTGTCCTAGGGGCCCGGTTAGTTTTTAAGGAAAAACCAACCCGACCGTACTCCACCTGCATCCAAACCTCGGGAGGAGTATTCCAAAAGATCCTTCTCACTAAGAGGAACACAACAAAGCTGACGACACATCAATTGGACGTCCGTAGCTCAATATTTGAGCGTTTCCGCTCCGAAGGCCCGGTTGGTTTCGTGAACGAACCAACCCGGCAGAACTCAAAGTGTTCCGAAACTTTGAGTGCGATATACCGAATCGACCGTATCGATCCAAGGATCGCAATGCCGCTGATGGTTTGTCGATCGGAGGTCTGTGGCTCAATATATGACCAAAAGACCGAAATCGTCTCGAAAACAGGGGGGTCCGGGTCCGGGCCGACCCGGCCCGGCCGGCGGAGGTCCGGCGCGGCGGCGTGGTCCGGCACGGCGGCGCGGTCCGGCGCGGCGGCGCGGCCCGGCCGGCAGCGGTGCGGCCTGGCGCCGCACGGGTGCAGCGCGCGGGGGGCAAGGCCCCCGCTTTTGTTGGCTGGCGGCACGGCTTAAGAGCCGCGCCTTTTGGAGAACCAGCCCCCCCTCGTGGGGGCCTGCTTTGAGGAAAACCGGGGGGCCGCCTGCCCCCCTTAATGAAACACCCCCCCAATAAATGGGGGGCATATGAGTTGACCGGGGGAATTAAATTCCCTCGGTTTTTCCCTTCCGGCCGGCCCACCTGGCCGGCCGGTTCTTCTTCAACAGACCGGCAAAGCCGGTCCCTTTCCAGCTTCCGACACCGGCGGCCCGGCGAGCCGCCGGTCTTCCCGTCTCGCCGCGGCCCGGAACCGGCCGCGGTGTTCGTCGTCCGGCATGGTGCGACGGCACCGCACCCTACCGTCGCGGCCCCGCTCCAGCCGCGGCGCCTTCGATTCCCTTCGACGCGGCGTGACGGCGTCGCGTTCATGATAAACTTCCTGTGGCACGGCGCGACGGCGTCGCGTAAATAAGCCGGGCGATTCCCGCGTGGTGCGACGGCACCACGCCTTCTCGTTCATCCACAAGATTATATAAATAACCAAGAACAAAGGAGGGGAAATTCGGCTGTGTTTGTGCGGTCCGACCCCCCTCTCGTTAGATGATAACTCTTAAATATTTAATCACAAGATTATCATTCTAGAACCAAGAACGAGAGTAAAGAAATAAACCACAACAAACCCCTACCTTGGGATCAAGTTCGAAGATCGTCAAAGACCCGCGGAAGACAACGTCGCGGAGGTCGGGCGTCGCGGTAATCGTTCATTAAATCCGATGATGAAGAGGTACGTTCGAAGAGGTACGTCATTGGTGAATCTTCGTAAGCCGACGAAGGAAATCCGAGGAGGAAGCGGCGTTCCCTTTCGTTGACACGGAAGGCGTCGTCGATCTTCGGATACAATCGGCTACGAAGAAGAGAGGAGCGGCGTTCTTCGTCGGAGCTCGAAGGTTCTTCGCGTTCTTCATCAATCTTGAAGAAGAAGAAGAAGAAGTAGAAGGCTTCAAAACTCTCAAGAGGCTAGAGAATTCTAACCAAATAAAATAAGCTAAGAGCTTATTTTATTTACTCAACCAAACCTTTTTGAATTTCAAAGGTTTGAAAAAGTTTAAACAACTCAACCCAATTAATAAGCTAAGTTGTCAATTTCATTTAAAAGGGGAGTTAAGGGAGTTTTTTAGAGGAGATGGAAAGTTGGGTTTCGTGTGGGCCCCACCACACTTAATCCTCCCAAGGGAGGATAAGTGGATGTGGGTCCCACCTTTAACTTCCTTTGAGAGGAGTTAACCAACAATTAAGAAAAATAAAAAGTGTTCCACATTTTTATTTAACTTTTTATAATTCTCCCAAAAACTAACTTTCGTCCCGCAATAAACGAAACTTCGGAAAAGGTCTCCTTAAACGAATATCGGCGTTGCGAGTTCATCGGTGTCCTCAGATTTCAATTCCGAGCACCGGATCAAAAGTTAGAAATTCTCGCTCGTTCGTTCACTGAACGTACCCGAGCCAAACTTCGGAAATTGATTCCGGGCACTCCGGGCCTCAAAATCAGGTGCCGTCAGAAACCGCGCTCTTGTAAAATTCCAAAGAAAATTAAGAAAAAATTTCCCTTGAATTTTACGGGTCTTTACATTACTCCCACCTCAGGGCTTTACGTCCCCGTAAAGATACATCAAAACTAGGGAAACAAATGAGGGTACTGAGCACACATCTGAGCCTCCCGCTCCCATGTGCTCTCCTGGAGGTTCACGTGCTGCCATCTGATGAGCACAAGAGGAATCGATTGCCCACGTAGGACCCGCTCATGTCGATCCTCTATCTCCACTGGGACCTCCGTAAAAGTCGCCCCATCGTCAACGTCAAGCTCCCCATGGTCAATGATGTGCGTCGGGTCATGCACGTATCTCCTCAGCTGAGACACGTGGAAGACGTCGTGCACCCGGTGCAACTGAGGTGGTAGAACCAGGCGATAAGCCAACTCTCCAATCCGGCTGAGGACCTGGAAGGGTCCGATGAAGCGCGGAGATAACTTGCCGCCTCGGCCAAATCTCCGAATACCACATCAAGGTGAGACCCGCAAGAAGACGTGGTCACCATCCTCGAACTCTAGTGGCCTCCGCCTCCTGTCAGCGTATGACTTCTGCCGGCTCTGAGCTGTCCTCATCCGCTCCTGGATGACCTGGACCTTCTCTGTCGTGTCCTGAACCATCTCCGGTCCCACAAGTGCTGACTCCCCACGGTCTGTCCAGCACAAAGGAGATCTACAAGGTCGGGCGTACAACGCCTCGTACGGTGCCATCCCGATGGTGGAGTGGTATCTGTTGTTGTATGCAAACTCCACCAAGGGTAGGTGGTCCTCCCAGCTACGACCAAAGTCGAGGACACATGCACGGAGCATGTCCTCGAGAGTCTGAATGGTCCTCTCTGTCTGACCATCCGTCTGAGGGTGAAAGGCTGTGCTCAGACGTAGCTGCGTCCCGAACGCCTCCTGCAACCCCTTCCAAAGCTGGGAAGTAAAGCGAGCATATCGATCGGAGACGATAGATGATGGCACACCGTGGAGCCGCACAATCTCCTGAACGTAGAGACGTCCCAAGATCTCCACTGAGCCCTGCTCTCTGATGGGTAAGAAGTGTGCCGACTTGGTGATTCGGTCAACAATCACCCAGATGGAGTCGTGACCTCTGGAAGTGCGTGGAAGTCCAGTCACGAAGTCCATAGATATGTCATCCCACTTCCACTCCGGGACCTCCAAGGGCTGTACCAAGCCTGCTGGTACCTGATTCTCTGCCTTCACCTACTGGCAGGTGAGGCATCGAGAAACGAACTCTGCCACTGCCTTCTTCATGCCCGGCCACCAGTGCTGTCGTCTGAGATCCTGGTACATCTTCGCCACTCCAGTATGTACCGCCAAAGGAGAAGTGTGAAACTCTCTCAGCACTTCCTCTCGCAAGGCGACTGGTACCATGGTACGTCCTCTGAAAAGGATGTCGTGCTCTGCTCCAAGGGAGAAACCATCAGGTGCCTGTCCCGAGGATATCTGTGCACGCCGTGTCTCACAGTCAGCGTCCTCACGCTGTGCCTCTCTGACCTGCTGTAGTAGAGGAGGGGTGACTGTGAGAGACTGTAGGAAGGCTGCTCCATCTCTATCCACGAAGGATATATGCAAAGAGGCTAGCTTCTTCGTCGCCTCCTCAAGTAACTGAATGTCCATCCTCCTGCGGAGGGCATCGGCTACCACGTTCCCCTTCTCAGGAGTATAGACTATCTCAAAGTCATAGTCCTGGAGGAACTTGAGCCATCGCCGCTGTCTCAGGTTCAGGTCCTTCTGCGTGAAGACATACCTGAGACTCTGATGATCGGAAAAGACTGTAAAGCGCTCGCCCATCAGATAGTGTCTCCATGTCTTCAGAGCGAAGACCACTGCTGCTAACTCCAGGTCATGGGTAGCATAGTTATGCTCATGCGACCTCAATTGACGTGATCCATAGGCGATCAATGCCCGCTCCTGCATCAGAACACATCCGAGTCCGGTCCCTGATGCATCGCAGTAGACTACGTACCCTACTCCTTCCTCAGGCAACCTCAAGATAGGTGCGCTGGTCAATCTCTGTCTCAGCTTCTGGAAGCTCTGCTGACATATGTCTGACTACACGAAGGGTTTCCCCTTCTTCGTCAAAGCTGTGAGTGGTGCTGCAACTCTAGAGAAGTCCGGCACGAATCTCCTATAGTACCCAGCTAATCCCAAGAAACTCCGAACCTCAGTCACGCTCCTGGGTGGCTCCCAAGCTAACACAGCCTTGATCTTCGCAGGATCCACTGCAACTCCCGCCTCAGAGATAACGTGTCCCAAGAAGTGGACCTCACGTATCCATAACTGGCAATTTGAGAGCTTACCATAAAGCTGGTGCTCTCGGAGTGTGTCTAGTACAACTCGCAAGTGATAGGCATGCTCCTCCTCAGTCGTAGAGTAAATCAGTATGTCGTCGATGAAGACCACGACAAACCGATCAAGGTATGGATGAAAGATCCTGTTCATGAGGGCCATGAACACTTCTGGAGCATTCGTTATGCTGAAATGCATAACCAAGAACTCATAGTGGCCATACCGACATTTGAAGGCCGTCTTCTGCACATCCTCGTCTCTGACTCTGAGCTGATGATAGCCTGACCTGCGGTCTATCTTCGAGAACCACCGTGCTCCCTTGAGCTGATCAAAGAGGTCATCAATCCTCGGTAGCGGATAATTGTTCCTCATTTTCACCTGGTTCAGGCGACGATAGTCAACACAAAGCCGCAGGCTCCCGTCCGCCTTCTTGGCGAACAATATCGGGGAAGCCCAGGGTGAAACACTGGGTCGGATGAACCCCTTGCCCTGCAAGTCCTCCAACTGTACCCGTAGCTCTCGAAGCTCAGCGGGGGCCATCCGATATGATGGAGTGGATATCGGGGATGTCCCGGGGTACAAGTCAATATAAAAGTCTACCTCTCTGCGAGGAGGTAGCCCTGGAACGTCGTCGGGAAAAACGTCCGCAAACTGATCCACCACTGCAGGAAAACCAGGACTCCGTACGTCAACTGCTCCAAGGATGAGGCTAACCAACTGATGAGTGATGGGCTCTACTCTCCTCTGTGGAAGTCCATCCTGTACTACTAAGGCTCCCTTCTCGCCGGTGAAGGTGTACCTTCTCCCGTCGGTGCGTACACATCGCACCTTGCGCCTAAAATAGTCAATCTACACATGGACCGTAGATAGCCAATCCATGCCCAAGATGACGTCGTAAGGCCTCGACGCTGCTACAAGAAGATCCCAGCCGAAGCTCTCGCCTCCTAGAGTAAGATCACACTGCCGGCACCAGTGCGTAATCGTCGAGTCTGCTCCCGTAGGAGTCTCTAGCCGTAAGGATCGAGCAAACGGCTCTGTCGGAATCTCCGAGCTCCGAACAAGGGCAGCGGCTATGAAAGAGTGACTCGATCCTATGTCTATAAGAACTGCAGAAAGGGTGGAATAGACACAGATAGTACCTCGAATCATCTCGGGTGCGTCGTGGTCGTAGGCCTCTACTGCCTGGAGCTGTGCCTGTCTCTGCCCGCCAGCTCCCTGTGGTCGGGGTGGACCTCCTGGTGGTGGTGGTGGCAGAGCCTCAAAGCATCACCCACCACCTGCTGCTCGGCCAGCTCCTCTACCTCGTCCGCCTCCTTCCTGCGGACCGCCACGGTCGACCCTATGCCTCTGCCTCGGTGGTCCCTCAACTGTCTGCTGCTCCACGGCACGGCGGGTCGGGCAGTCACGAGCTATGTGGCCATGCCCGCCGCACGAGTAGCACTGTCTGCCTCTCGAAAGACTGGCTCCTCGTTGTGTGCCCCGCACTGCTGAGCCAGTGTCCTGAGGTTGTCTTCCCGAAGGTCTGGTCTACCTGAACCCCTGAGTCATCCGTCGAATGCCTGATGCAGATGACTCTGCCACGTGCCGCCCTGCGGTGGGTCTCGGTGCTGGTGTAGACTCAGCAAGGAAGCTCTCGATCAAAAGGGACCGCTCCAATACTTCTGTCTGAGTCGGTATGCTGAGGGAGATCAGCGATGCCCTGATCTCGTGTCTCAAACCCTGCTCGAAGGTCCGGGCCCGGAAGAATGGGTCCCGTACCATGTCGGTCGAGTAGCGCGAGAGATCGGTAAATCTCGCCGAGTACTGAGCGACCGTCATGCTGCCCTGCCGCAGCTGAAGAAGCACCTGGATACGCACCGCACGAAGGGTGGCTGGGACGAACTCCGAGCGGAAGAGGCTCTCAAAGTCCGTCCAAAGAAGAGATTCCTCATCGTGCACCTGGAGCATCAAGCTCCACCATCGTCCTTCTTCTGTGTGTTGTAGGCTCGCAACGAGGATCACCATGAGGTCTGCTGGTGTCCTCACTAGCCTAAACACACGTACCACTGCCTCTAGCCAGTCCTCGGCTGCATGGGGGTCCGTCTCCCCACGAAACCTAGGCGGTCGCTGGCGCTGAAACTCATGCAGTGCGCTGAGGCGACGTGCATCGTCAGCGGCTAGTGCTGGAAGCATCGGTGGCTCGACGGGTAGAGCTACCGCCGGTGCCACTGCTGACAAAGGGCCCTGCACCGAGGCCTCGTCGCTCGGTGGGCTTTCGTCACACTCGACTCTCGGAACCCTAGCTGGCTTCCATCGTGGGGCCATCCTGAAAAGGAAACAGGTGCGCCACGGTCAGAACAGTATACCTGGTGAGCTGATATATGTAATCACAAAGAAAACTTCGAAACACACACGCAATCAATGTTTTCGTGCATTAAGTTGGAAATCATAAGTCAGGGTCTTGGTGTACGGATACGTCGGCCGCCGCACAAACACTGGACTCCCTGGACTGAGAACCACACTCAATACGCTAAACATTATTGCTTCACATAGAAAAGATCAGAGTTCGCGGTAGAACCGAACTCCTCTGATACCAATTTGTCACGACCCGCCCTCGGGGTCCGTGCCGTGACTACCCCAAGCCCGCCTTCCATAGGCCAGGGGATGGAGACTAGCACCAAGGCGTAAATCCCGGTAAAAAGGGAAAGCATTGCCTTTGTAAAGTAAACAAACACCACAGAGTAAGCAAGCGGAAAGTAAACACTAAGTAAAAACGGAGTACAACTGAAAGTGCGGAAAAGTAAATGGGCCAGTATACAAACCCAAACTGAAAGTAAAGTACAACTCGAAAGGGAAAACAACAACTGTAAGTAAAAGCCGCTACACCGAGCTGTCCACTGGAGATCCCACCTGAAGGATGGGTAGAT
This sequence comes from Viscum album, assembly GCA_963277665.1. Lineage (NCBI taxonomy): Eukaryota > Viridiplantae > Streptophyta > Magnoliopsida > Santalales > Viscaceae > Viscum > Viscum album. Next base: position 945,646,325 of record OY728155.1, on the reverse strand, counting down.
ATAGCTCCACTGCTCCACGGGTCCCGTCGTCCGCTCTGAACACGTCCTGCCTAGTGGTCCACCTCCAGGTACCGTCCTGCTCTGCAAGCCTCAGCCAAGATCAACGCTGTCCGTCGTCTGCAACCAACACAACGTAGTGCGGGCATAGCCCGTGTAGGGGTGAGTATAAGCTACTCAGTAGGGACCCCGAGACCCCTGAAGGTCTCTCAAAATCCACAAAAGATAAATCACAAAGAAAGGTACAATCACGAAGTAACAACCGACACTGCTTAGCTATATGCCCATACATATACCTAAGTCAACAATTTCAAATACGCTCCAACCTCCGAGCCCAGGTACAACTCAGTCCACACAGGAAAGTAAACGTATTCCACACAGGAAAGAAAAACGTAATCCACACAGGATAGCACAACACAATCCACACAGGAAAGAAACAGGATTCAGCTCACACAGGTATACTTCTTCGAAAGACGATAAAGATGATCTCTGATCCATCTAAGTCGTCGGACCCATGAAGGATCGATAGGTAACTAACCCCCCAAAAGACCCACACAGGATCGGGCCCACACAGGACCTGTAGGCGCTGGTTCACACAGGACCGCTGAGCGCAAAGACCCACACAGGATCGGACCCACACAGGATCGGGCCCACACAGGACCTGTAGCACTGATCCACGTAGGATCGCTCAGTGCTGTAGTCGTCGTCGTCGAATCCACACAGGATCTCTGTACTGTCGTCGTCGCAGTCACAGTAGCAGTAGCAGTAGTAGCAGTCACAGTAACAGTTGCAGCCAGCACTATGGTTCCCGCACACAGCAAGCTCGTTCAGGAGGGTCCGCTCCACGAGCCGAGAGGCTGATACATCAACTGTCACAAAGTCCAGATTTTATGTATCCAAAAGTTCTGTATCGTCAACAGGAACTCAACGGAACAGACGGCGCGTCGATCGGACACCCGGTCTGAGAGTTATTGGTTTTTTCGTCCCAGGGGCCCGGTTGGTTTTTAAGGCAAAACCAGCCCGACCGTACTCCACCTGCATCCAAACCTCGGGCGGAGTATGCCAAAAGATCCGTCTCACTAAGAGGAACACAACAAAGCTGACGACACGTCAATCTGATGTCCGTAGCTCAATATATGAGTGTTTCCGCTCTAAAGGCCCAGTTGGTTTCGTGAACGAACCAACCCGGCAGAACTCAAAGTGTTCCGAAACTTTGAGTGCAATATACCGAATCGACCGTATCGATCCAAGGATCGCAATTATGCTGATGGTTTGTCGATTGGAGGTCCGTGGCTCAAGATATGACCAAAAGACTGAAATCGTCTCGAAAACGGGGGGGTCCGGGTCCGGGCCGACCCGGCTCGACCCCCCCTGGGTCGGCCCGAACCGGGTCGACCCGACCCGGGTCCGACCCGGCCCGGCCGGCGGTGGTCCGGCGCAGCAGCGCGGTCCAGCACGACGGCGCGGTCCGGCGCGGCGGCGCGGCCCGGCCGGCAGCGGTGCGGCCTGGCGCCGCACGGGTGCAGCGCGCGGGGGGCAAGGCCCCCGCTTTTGTTGGCTGGCTGCGCGGCTTAAGAGCCGCGCCTTTTGGAGAACCAGCCCCCCCTCGTGGGGGCCTGCTTTGAGGAAACCCGGGGGGCCGCCTGCCCCCCTTAATGAACCCCCCCCCCCCCCCCGCCCAATAAATGGGGGGGGGCATATGAGTTGACCGGGGGAATTAAATTCCCCCGGTTTTTCCCTTCCGGCCGGCCCACCTGGCCGGACGGTTCTTCTTCAACGGACCGGCAAAGCCGGTCCCTTTTCGGCTTCCGACACCGGCGGCCCGGCGAGCCGCCGGTCTTCCCGTCTCACCGCGGCCCGGAACCGGCCGCGGTGTTCGTCGTCCGACGCGGTGCGACGGCACCGCACCCTACCGCCGCGGCCCCGCTCCGGCCGCGGCGCCTTCGATTCCCTTCGACGCGGCGCGACAACGTCGCGTTCATGATAAACTTCCCGTGGCACGGCGCGACGACGTCGCGTAAATAAGCCGGGAAATTCCCGCGTGGTGTGACGGCACCACGCCTTCTCGTTCATCCACAAGATTATATAAATAACCAAGAACAAAGGAGGGGAAATTCGGCCGTGTTTGTGCGGTCCGACCCCTCTCTCGTTAGATGATAACTCTTAAATATTTAATCACAAGATTATCATTCTAGAACCAAGAACGAGAGTAAAGAAATAAACCACAAAAAACCCCTACCTTGGGTTCAAGTTCGAAGATCGTCAACGACCCGCGGAAGACAACGTCGCGGAGGTCGGGCGTCGCGGTAATCGTTCTTCAAATCCGATGACGAAGAGGTACGTCCGAAGAGGTACGTCGTTGGAGAATCTTCGTAAGCCGACGAAGGAAGTTCGAGGAGGAAGCGGTGTTCCCTTTCGTTGACACGGAAGGCGTCGTCGATCTTCGGATACAATCGGCTACGAAGAAGAGAGGAGCGTCGTTCTTCGTCGGAGCTCGAAGGTTCTTCGCGTTCTTCGTCAAGCTTGAAGTAGAAGAAGAAGAAGAAGAAGTAGAAGGCTTCAAAACTCTAAAGAGGCTAGAGAATTCTAACCAAATAAAATAAGCTAAGATCTTATTTTATTTACTCAACCAAACCTTTTTGAATTTCAAAGGTTTGAAAAAGTTTAAACAACTCAACCCAATTAATAAGCTAAGTTGTCAATTTCATTTAAAAGGGGAGTTAAGGGAGTTTTGAGAGGAGATGGAAAGTTGGGTTTCGTATGGGCCCCACCACACTTAATCCTCCCAAGAGAGGATAAGTGGATGTGGGTCCCACCTTTAACTTCCTTTGAGAGGAGTTAACCAACAAGTAAGAAAAATAAAAAGTGTTCCACATTTTTATTTAACTTTTTATAATTCTCCCAAAAACTAACTTTCGTCCCGCAATAAACAAAACTACGAAAAAGGTCTCCTTAAGTGAATATCGGCACTGCGAGTTCATCGGTGTCCTCGGATTTCAATTCCTAGCATCGGATCAAAAGTTAGAAATTCCCGCTCGTTCGTTCACTGAACGTACCCGAGCCAAACTTCGGAAATTGATTCCGGGCTCTCCGGGCCTCAGAATCAGGTGCCGTCAGAAACCGCGCTCTTGTAAAATTCCAAAGAAAATTAAGAAAAATTTTCCCTTGAATTTTACAAGTCTTTACAAAAATAAACTAAGATATTATGAATAATACTTATTTTAATGAAATAGTTTGATAAAAACACTCTTATTTAAATATAAATGATAAAATAATTTTTTTATAGTGTCACAAATTTGACTATTCATTTTCTATTAACTATTATTTTTAAAAAATATAAATTTTTATGTTTATAATTTAGAATTATAATATCTATAGAATTATTATAATAAAATAATTTTCATTTTGGAAGTCATCCCACCAAAATTATATTAGAATAATTTTATTTTATTTTTCTAAAATACTTTATTTTTTGGGAATAGAAAATATATAAATTTAGTTTTTCAGATTGAATTTATTATTATTTAATAATTATGTAATAACAAATTAAACACAATCCAAAACCTAAAATATTTATTTTATAAATATCATGTATTTTAATAGATGATAGTGAATTTTCCAACCTATAATTTTCCTTCCAAAGTCTAAAACCATGAGGTTATACCATGGGAAATCCTATTCTTTTTTATTTTCCACAACCTAGGTTTCCAAATCATATATTTAGAAATTAATAAACAAATCCTCAATTTTGGTATAAATACTGACACATTTAACCATTTCTATTCAATCTCAATCCATCTACAATGATGATCTAGTAGTTTACTTCCCAAGTATTCCCCCCAAGGTTTCCTCAAGCCTATAAGGTTGCAGTCCACATGTTTTAGGAACAACTCATTATGGTAAGGGAGATCCCCACTTATATTTTTCATACAAGTTCCCACTTTATGTGGTATATCTTTCAATTTCAAAAATAATATCTTTTCCCAGGTTATTTATCCCTTTACTATAATAAGAGTCTTTTATGATTTTTAGAAACTTTTTCCCTCTCATTTACCATTTTTGGAAATCACATTTGTTGGGAAAAAATCCCTCAAGGCATCATTGAAGCATTTTTGAGGTGATTGTGTTTGTTGAAAAAGTGGACATCTTTGTTGTGATTGTTTACAATGCAAACCATGACGTACATATTCGTTGACAAAGGGGATTTCATGGTGGCATGTCAAGTTCAAGGGATGTGGTTATATGATCCATGTTTAGTTCAAGAATGTCTAAAAAAGGAATGGATGATCTGAAGGTGGTAAAAAAAGAGCAGATACAAGTTGGCGTTGTTTTCCAGTGTTTGCCAAATTTTTGGGCCTGAAAATCGACTAACGAAGAAAAGCGTTTTTGGAAAAGGGACTTGCACGCCGAGGTCTTGGAGGCTTGGAAACTTGCGCGCCATATGTTTTTCAGGATCAGAACATCAAAATATGGCAAAGGGATAAGGGTCGCACAAGTTTTGGGTTTGGTCGCGCAAGTGGTTTGTGTGGAAGAGACTTGCGCGTTGAGGGGAGACTTGAGCGCCATCGCACATGGTGTTCAAATGCCTATAAATACAGGTCGACCCCTCCTCATTCTGTGAAGAGTTCAACACTTAGAAAAATCAAAGCTCTCATTGCGCAGGTGTGGTGGTCACACAAGTGTGGTGTGGTCGCACAAGTGGAAGTTGCGTGCCAAGTGATAGTTTCCTGCCTGAGGTGATTTGGGCAAGAAAGGAAGTGAGTCGCGTAAGTTTGGAGTAGTATAAGCTTGTGTCGTGCAAGTGGTTGAGGTGGAATTATGTGCTAGTTTTGACTTGCACGCCGAGACTTGTGCACCAGCTTAGAGAAGGGCGCCAAGTAAGGTTGATTCACGGCAGAGATTCAGGGATGTGTGAAAGCTGGAAGATTGCACGATACCTTCGGTGAAATGTGAGATTCATCTATGGGTGAAATTTGGAATTCAACATATCATCCACATACAAAAGATGATGTATTCATTAGTGATAATGAATAGACATACAAGTCTGTAAACTGTGAGTGGATCCTTTCCGGAGTAGTAAGTAAAGGAAGAGGAAAAAGGTGATCCTCTCCACCAGCAGTGAGCCAGAGAGATAGAGAAACAGGGAGTGACCCTTGGGAAAGTAGTGAGATGACCCAAAACCTTGTAAAGATAGTGAACCTATGCATAGAAGTGATCTAGACCAAACCTTGTAAACAACAGTGTGATTATAGTAGATTTGGTACATCGGCACATCATCTGTGTATTCTCATTGGACATAGCCCAGTGAGGGTGAACCAAGTAAAAATTTCTTTGTCCATTTCATGCTTTATTTTCTATTGATATTGTGCAACGCGAAAGAGATAGAAGAGTGTTTTTCTTAACAGCAAAACAAGATCAGAACATGCTTTAATTTTAAATTAGGCATACCCTGATTCACCCCCCCTCTCAGGGTATTCAGACTTGTGGACCTAACAACATTTAATACCCATTATATTGTAAGATTTTCTTCCCAAATTTTATCTTTCTTCCTCAAGAAATTCAATTTTATTTTATTTTTATGAATATCCAAACTTCTTTCTCTTCTAGAGGTATTCAACTAGATGTAAAAATGATTAATTTTATTTAGGTATTAACATACCTGAAACCCAAATTCCCTTTTCGTGGGTTGAAAATGATATGATTATATTATCTCTAGGCACTTTTTTAAAACACGTTTTATAATTTGAAACCCATGACTTTTATTTTCCACAAGTTGTTAATGAAATGTTTTATTGTGATCTATATGAATAAAATTAATTAAGAGATATCAATTGTTCAACCTAAAAGCACTCCAATGCATTGGGTAAAGAATTTAATCTCCTTAGATAACATGATTTATAATACCTTGGTGGATGACCTTGGTAATTTTTATGACACCTCAGTAACAAACATTGGTGATTTGCTTATGAATATCATATTTAAATTTTTTTATCATTTATGTTATTATTAATTTTGTTTGTATTATTTTATTCACCATGTTCTATTTATTATGAAAAAATTCTATTTCTCATGTTCTTATTAATATTCCTCAATATCACTTGAAAATTGGTTCCCTTTCTTCCCCATCATGGTCCTTATACTCACCCTTTCCAATGATGTATGTTCAAAGGTTATGAGATGTAGTAAATGTTCTTAGAATGAACCACTGAATAATATTTTCAAGTGGATTAGAAAAATGTTTTAAGATTTCATGTATTATATATCATTTTTACAAGAAACTAAACATTACCATATCCTCAGTTTGTATAATGTACAAAAAATTTGTTCAATAAAAATTCCAGATTCCATAAGAATCACTCGGTAAAAACATCAACCATGTGTTTTCACATTATGCGGTAAGGAATTGGGTCACCCAATGTGAATAAAAAAGAATGTTTTGGCTATACCCAAGAATGGGAGTCAGGGAATCACTGTGTATCCATTGATGATAGTAATCAAGAAACACATAGTTGTTGATAGGAGAGATACCCTATTTGGATCTAACTATCTCACTTGTAAATGGGTATTTCACCTTCTTCTCATATATATCTTTCTTGTGTGTGGTGAATTGTATGCGAGCTGATGACTCCCATACATTTTAATGTCATGTAGTGTGGTCTTGTTTTATGCTGCTTAGTTTTATATGGTAAGGAAAAGAGGTGGTATACAATTTATCATCTTGATGCTAATATTTTCTCTTATATTTTAACATTTTGTGGACACTTGTTCTGTATAATGTCATGAAAATAGGATGGTTTCATTAAAATTTATTATCATGTGATTTGGATGAGAGATGCTTCGTAAATTAAAGACTTGTGGCCAGTACTTAAGATGATGTTCGGTTTAATGACCAAATGATAGGATAATGTTCTTCTTCATTATTCGTGCATCCTTAGATAGTGAGAAAGAGCATGAAAAAAATTGATTTGGTTGGAGAAACAATTAAAACCCCTAAGCTAATCCAATTTCATATTATATTTTCCAGTATCTTTCCGATAGTACATTGGGAGTCACTATCAACATACATCTCCCAAGTCTAGGGAGTGTCATGGGTATGGTGAAAATATTAATCTGTAATCTTAGATTCCATTGGTGTACTTTATGAAGCATGATGTTCTTCAAGGAAAACATCTAGGGACTTCCCTTTCATGAATTTCTATGATACGAATTGAATGCCTTATTATTGTAGAATGACTACCCATCGGTCCAAGCACCCAGTCAACATGGGAAGGCCAATGAAGTACTTGATATGGTCAACATGAGACACCAGTTTGACTTAATAGTGTTGTGAGTAACACCTCAGCTTATGAAATTGTAAATATGAGTGTGAGGTAGTTCTAGTCAACATCAGAATATAAGGTTTCCTTGCCAAGATTTTTTTGGATTGGTTAGTAGTGATTTTTATCACACCCCACACCAATATTTTGTTAGAGGGAACCCAGTCATCATTCCATGGTATCCACATATAAGATGGGAGGTCTCCCTTCCACCAGAGGCATTAGGAACAGTGGGTGTAGCAGGTACTTCTTGAGACTATAGAAGTATTGTTGGTAGTAATTGTCTTATAGATATGTTATTAAAGTATTCATTATCTTGATGATGGGGAGATCCTTGCTAGCCGGGTTGGCCATGAAACTCCAATTGTAGGTGAGGTATCCATGGATCTTGGTTAGTTATTTGAGATTTTTGTGGGGAGATATTTCTATAATTGAACTAACCTTTTCCAGGTCAACCATAATAACATGATGCATACCATAAAGACAAGTAAATTCTGTAATGTTACCCTGAAGGAACATTTCTGTTTATTCATATTCGGACTATGATGTCACATATTGTTGAAGATAGAATGAAGATCCATGAAGTGACCACACCATTGTTAGGATTTGACCACCAGGTCATCAAAATAACATTAATCTATCCTTCTTAGAAATGGCTTAATAATTTAATGCATAGAACATAGATATGTAGTAAGAAAATTATTTAACCTGAAGGGTATGAACTGATAGAAAAAGATCCCTTGAGGTGATCTGACGATAATGAATTCTTCATCTTTAGGGGCCATCAATATCTGATTATATCCTTAATTCCCATAAATGAAGGAAAGGTCTTGAAATATTGTACATACATCAGTAAATATTTATGTGATCAACAGTTGGATGTTTTCCATTGGGAAATTTCAATTGTGGTCTTTGAAATTGATGTAGATCTCAATCTTCCCATTATTTTTCTTGACAGGGATAATATTAGCATTCCATATTAGGTATTTCACATCTAAAAAAAGTTTTATTTGGAAAATTTATCACTATCTACCTATTTATTGGTATCATGAGAGGGGTGTATCCTTCTAGATTCCCGATTAAAGCCATGGTGGTCATTGGGTAAACTAAGATGGTGTATAGAGACATATGGATTCCATATGGAAATTTTGTTATAAATCCAAGTAAATATATATGAATGTTTTTTAGTGATGGAATTTACATATATTTCTACTTGGGAGGCATGAAATCACTAATCATTATAGTCCATGAGTCTTCATCTATAACCACATTTACCTACTTGAGCTTATCAATGGTGGTGAAGACACATTCCTCAAATGATGGATGGCATTCTTGAGGTCATCCTCTTCCTCTTCCATATCTGATTCAGTGGAGGAATTTTTAGATGAGGTTCTCAATGTGGGGGTATCTTTATATAAATCAATATGATAGAGTTTATAAGAAGATAAATTTACATCCCTTACACATACAAAGTCATTATAGAGAGATGTCAGAGATTATTGTGTTTTACACTGTTGTTGGGGAATGATGGAGATTAGACCTCTAGGGAAAATAATATTTCAATAAATTGAATTATGTGGATCACAGTCACTATCGATCATAGGACATGGATTTTTAGGGGTGGTTCCCAAACCATTGGGTGATACGACCTATATATCATCTACACCATTGATTTTTTTCCTTCCATATTTTAGAAACCTTCCTCGACATATGTGGACTTGAAAGATTCAAAGGGGGAACTATCACCATATTGTATTTCAACCATAAAAATGTTGATGTACTTCAAACACTGATGGAATTTTTGTGGCGCCTCACTTGGATATAATTATCGAGCCTCCCTAGAATGATATTGAATGTGGTGTCTTACTAGATAATCATAAACTTTGCGATACATGTGAGATCCCGAAACTGAGATTTGATCTTGATCTTCCCAAGAGGTCCTTTCTCTTGATTATCATACAATTGGATAGTTGGGTTTGTGGGAGACAGATCCCCTTCTCTGTACCCCAAATATTAGAGGGTTCAATACATGATGAGGCTGATCCTAGAACTATTATAAATCAAAGGCCATCAGATATTGACATTATTGGGTCTACCTAAATCATATAGGGGCCTAATATATCTCTGTATGAATTATTATTGATATTTCTCTATGAACGTGATGGTGACATTGCATTCTAATAGAAATGCATCCAATTGAAAGGACTAACCTTTAGTGACCTCGATCTCAAACTCCTATGGGACCTGGAATGATCCAACAAGTGCCTCCCTAAATTCCATTGAAATATGGAGCGCATATTGGATTGAGAGCTTAGCTAGGAGAACCACCATATATTTTAGAATGTAAAACTTGTGTAATAGTGGTCGGTGCTTCCCAAGGTGGGGTTAGTCCCTATAATGTGGTTCAGGATATGAATCATTTTACGTAGAAGAGCTTGGTTCTTGATCTCACTATTTTTAGATTATTGAATTATGTACTAGGACAACCCTTTGGATGTCTAATATGAATCTTGGGCCTACAGAAGACATTCTACATATCCTAGATATAACAGGAATCAGATTCATCATAGTTTAATGAATCACGGCTTACACACTAAGGTTGGATAAGGTTATCAAGTCTTAGGATGCACAGTCGACCTGGCATTCTTATCTACCTGAAATGCATTGATTGTCTACTTGGAACTCCTTGATTGTCTACTTGACAAGTCAGTGGATATATGCATGAAACATTTAATGAAAATCCCTTGACCCATCACATTTTTCCAATAGACATTTCATAATATAAATGGTATGTTTGAGGTCCAATGTATGAAAAATTATTACTTGTCTGGAGGACATCGCAAGACCTGGATGGATAATCCTCAAGGCCATTGCCTGAAATACGTTGAAATAGTTGGATGGAATCGCCGTATCCAACTAACATTCCTTGGTGTCATCACAAAATCTAGGTGACACGTTTAGTGGGTATCATGAGAGTTAGTGTGACATGTTTTGAGCGTGATCTATGTCCATCTTGACATGTCTGAGTGTTATCATGAAAGCCGACTGACATGTTCAGAGGATGCTTCAAGATCTGACTGGCCTTTCTAGTGGACATCATGAGATCCATTTGACATGTCATGATTGCATCGTGAAACTTATCTGATATGCACTGGGGCTGAAATATGACTTGGGTGACATGTCTAGGGGAGATTATGAAGTTCATCTGGTTACCCTAGAGGGTTTCGCGAGCCTTGTGTTTCATGCTGGGGGGTATTAATTTTATCTAACACACACATAGTATTTCTCACAATCCAAGTGGTATATCAAAAGAGCACTGTGTGATATGGATGAAATTTATTGGTGTTGTTGTATGACATTGGTGGTTCTTGATATGTTTATAAGGATCTGTATATATGTTATTGGAACTTGTCTCCCATCATTTTAGACTTTTTCCAGCCTTTTTATTTCATATGTATTAGATCTATTCTGTGTTAGATTTTTTAAGTCTCACTTTACTGTCAGGTTTATGGGATTCCCTTCATATAGTTCTTTAGAAGTCCTTATCATGATATATTAGTGATAACATAAGGTTCCTATACATGTCTCATGACAAATTAGGTTTTCCCCATACATCACCTGATAGAAAACCCTTTCGAGCGAAAGATCATCCATTTGGATAAATTTTCCCAAAACATAGGGTGAACCCTTATGAGGATCCAAGGATTTATTTTTTCATGATGGGGTGGTGGATTTGCAGGCCACACCAACGTAATTATTCAACACATTGCATGGAATGAATCCGGAAAATATAGGATGGAGTTGGTGGAGGGATTTGATATCACACATTTCCACGGAGTCGTGCCATAGGTCATTCTAATTGAATCACATTATTTTCATCGACTAAGAGACCATCCTAACAACGCCACATTTATTTGATTATATCCAATTAATGGGTACATTCAAAATCATTTTGGGATTCCATGGGGATTTCCCATTGTTAGGACAATATGTCTAGGGGACTTTACATGATTAGGGTGCATGTTGAAAGGCCTCCATGGGTCCTAATGCAATATTTCTAGTATCCTACGCATGATAAGGATGGATTTCCAGGGGCCTTCAAGAGATCAAACCATCTTAACGAATGGCCATTTTGCAAGGTATTATGGAGGACAGGGGTTCATCACGTGATATTTATAAGCACAAGAGGATCCCTCCTTTTCTTATTTTATTTACTTCTTTTATTTTTCAATTTCTTGTAGATCATTTGAATGTGAACGAGTGTTGTCAAATACAATCACTCTCTATGTCTATGATGCATCCCAAGATCCAAAAATGGTCCTATGATGATGCGTTACCATTTCATGGAATACCCATTCTATTTATTTATAGAGAAGAAGGGGGATTTTAAAACTACTAGGAATGAATAAAAAATATTGATAATGAAACATATTGATAATGAAACATATTGATAATGAATAAAAAATAAGCATAATGAAAGATATGATTTTTGGTAAAGTCCTTTTATATTTATAAATAATGTTTTCTCAAATGAACCGTTATTCCTAGTATAATTAATTTAAGACACATTTAAAAATTAAATTTGATAAAATAAACTTCATTTTTGAATTCATAATGTCGAAATTATCTGAGGATTAATTTTGGGGGTTTTTTTTAGAAACTTCATTTTTTGATGAATATTGAAAATAATGTTTTTTAGTTAAAAACTACCTTTTTGTTCAATTAATTATTAATGTTAAATGATAATATAAATTTTTATTAAGGTCACATATTATAAATATTACATATATTAATATAATTTAATTCACTACAATGAATTTCACTTTGAAAATGAATATAAAATTTTAACAAATGCTTGAACAATTTTCTACTTTAAAAACATGTTATTTCATCCTGTCCGTGGGATTAACATAAATCATAATTTAGCACCATCTATGATTTAAATTTTGAAAACCCACATAAACCATTTTATTAAGAATTATATTTATTTTTCAATATGACCATGCTAATTTTCGACCGAAATGGGAAAACATCATTACATATTTTATCATTGGACTTCTGAAACCCTCCAAATGTTTTTATGATATATGTGTGGTAGTCGATGACTTTACAAATTCATAAAAGTTAGTTTTATTAGAGAATAATTCTAAATGGATAAAATTTACATGATTTACATTAATTAAGTAGTATTGTTTCATGGAATACCACATTCCATTATATGGGTTCAGGATACGAGGTTTACCTCTATGTTTTGGAAAATTCATCTGTAAGCACATGATAAAGAATCAAGTTTCAGCACTGATTATCATCCTCCTAAAGATGGCCAGTCTAAAAGAACCATTCAAACACTAGAGGATATGTTGAGATATTTGTCATCATATTTCAAAGGTGTTTGGGATCAACACCTTCTACTATTTGAGTTTCCTTACAACAATATCTTTAACATAATAAATAAGATAGAACCTTATAAAGCCTTGTATGGGAATAAATGTATAGCTAAAAAATACTAGGATAAAATTAGATAATTAAAGTTATTGAGACCTTATATCACTAATGAAATGGGAAAGACGACTAGAATCAGTCCGTAGAATATCAACGTAGCTCAAAACCAACATTAAATATATAATAATAATCCACATCATGATCTAGAATTTGATGTCAGAAAGAAGGTATTTCTACAAATATCCCCCTGGAATAATTTTAAAAGGTTCATAAATAAAGGGAAGCTAATCCCTAGGTATATCAGACTCTTTTAGATTTTTGATCATATTTGGATAGTATCATATTTCTTAATAATTCTTCCAAATATCCACCAAGTTCACGATTTGTTTTAGGCATCTCTCTTAAGGAAGTACATATGTGACCCTTCACATTTACTGAACTTATAGGTCACAATGTTGGAGCAGCATATTTTTTATAAAGAATAATTAGTTGAAATTATGGATCATACATAGAAAATTCTATGAAACAAAACGACTCACCTAGTCAAAGTTGTTTTGAGATATCACCAACTAGAGGAAGCTATGTGAGAATTTGAGGATATGATGATGCAGAATTATTCTCATTTTTTATACCATGATGATGAATTTCTAGGGTGAAATTAAATTTCAGGGGGGTAGAATTTAATTCCCTTAGTTTTTATTGACATTTTTTTATCAAATAAATTCATTTTCATTGATGTATTACATTTAATGAATTCCAAAGTTCCTTTCACCTGACATTGAATTGGTGTGCATTACATGAAACACTGACATGGAATATGTTACATGAAACATTGAGTTTCTAATAATCATATAATTTTTAATTATATAAATGAGATAATTATAACCTATCTATTAAAAATACTAACATGAACAGTAATAATTAATTTTCAATTTTTTTATAATGGTTTTATATAAATAAAACAGATTGATAATGAAAAATATGAGTTTTTGTAATGTCCCTATAAGTTTAAAAATACTATATTCTCTAATGAATTAATTTTCGTACCCTTATAAGGAAAATAATAATATTAATTTTAAACATAATTAGTAATTTAATTTGATGAAATAAACATTATTTTTGAATTTATAATGTCTGAATTAACTTAATGTGATTACTTTTGATTTTTTTTAGAAACATTATTTATGGAAGAATAGTGAAAAATACATAATTTTAATTCAAAACTTTTTTTTAAAATAATTTTTCATAGTGTTAAATTATATTTTTAAATTGTTTTAAATTTAAATTAGAATAAATTTTTATCAATTAATCCAATGTAGGTAATTAGAATCCATTTTACATTGAAATTGAATATAAAAACATAGAATTTTTTTGATCAATTTTACTTCAAAAACACATAGTGTCATCTTGTTTGTGGGATTAATTTTAAAATTAATTTTTTCCTCATAAATGATTAAAATTTTGTAAAAAATATTCTATTTTTAAGACCATAATAAATTATGTTTTATTACAAGGTGAACATATTTTTTCACCAAAAATATTTTGGAATGTGATTAAAATTAATTGCTATGATTAAGAGATACATTAGCTTAACAAAGGACTGGACCTTAAACATAAGACCAAAAATGACATAAAAACATGTACAAAAACTACTTTAGGGACATATATGGATCCTATACTCAATTTTCCCTAATTTGGTCTATTATTGGATCCACTTTTTGGAATTCCTTTTCCAAAAATTTACAAGAGTTCCACTCCACAATAAAAAGCCCTTCGCTCCTCCAACTTTTTCAAACCTCTCAAAAGACATAGGTTCAAAAAATATCTGATAAAATATCATCCCCAAAATCCTCCCTTCCTTCTTGAATCCTCTATTGGCTATAAATCAATTCAAGGAAGCCATTTGGTGAAAACAATAAAGGAGTTACCCAAAGAAGAGGTAACACCCTTCCTCCAATGCCTTTATTTTATTTTCTTTCTCCTAAACCTAAAATATATTTATTTATTTTTTATATAATAAAAAATTATAATATATATATATATATTAATTTTTATTATGTTTTATACCTACACTTACACACACTTCTATCTAATGGTTAACAAACTCATTGTTCTTGTGTATAGAAAACTACCGCCTAAGGAAATGATGTTTTTGGATTAAAATTTACAACCTTTAATGGTTGGAAATTATGATGGAAGAACTATTTTTATATGATAAATATAATTTTTATTATGTCTTTATTCTCAACTCTTTAATAACACATGCCTCTATACATTTCATATTCTGAAAATATGACAACTTCATTTGTGGACGTTTGGACTACCTCCTCCTCAAAGTGATGTAATTCTTTCATAATCTATAAGGAATGTATTAAGGATTGGTTTAGTTAAATCATAAGAAATATATGATATATAAATTATAATATAATAATGATATATACATATACATATATATATATACATAAAGGAATTTAATTTCTATCTTTTAATAGAACAAAAAATAGAAACAACATTCATGTGTATGTACGACGTACTCTCTCCATGAATGGTGTCTTCAATTTCTTATATATATATTTTATATATTATTATAAATTATTATATAATTAATTTATATAATATATAAGTCATGTTTTTCATTCTTAAAATATGTAAATCAAGATCAAAGTAAGACGATCAAGAAAAATCAGTCAAAACTTGTATGAAGAACGAAGCAGATATTACCCGAAGCATTGACTTGTTATTTAAAAGGTATTATAAATTCAAAAAAAAAACTCATATATTGTATTAGATATAATAATATGGTCATTTTATATATTTATAATAAACTTATAATAAATTTACAGGAGTTTTGAATCAGTATGACGAGAGTTAAGACACATGGTAATAGAATTTCATACCACTTTTCATATCTATGAGATACATGACATGTTCACTAATATTTTATTTTGTTGGGTGTATATACTTACAAAGAATTAATATATTATTAATATCATTTTATTTATGGCTATCTATATATCCATTATATAAAATTTCTTTCATGGGGTTTTTATTTCAAAAGTTACCAAATCTGTATGATTCTTTTTTCGGCATTTTCCATCATTGAGA
Organism: Viscum album; assembly: GCA_963277665.1. Taxonomy (NCBI): domain Eukaryota; kingdom Viridiplantae; phylum Streptophyta; class Magnoliopsida; order Santalales; family Viscaceae; genus Viscum; species Viscum album. The sequence continues at coordinate 945,630,465 of OY728155.1, read as the reverse complement.
ATCATGTTTTCTTATAAAAATAAATTATTTTTTTAGGTGTATATAATTCCATTTGAAATTTTATATTCTGAATATTCTTATTTTAATGATATTATAAGAATCATGTAATTTTTCTTACTTACATGTAGTGTATGATCAGAAGTTACAATGTGGTATGAGTTTGGTGAAATGATTCATCATTTGTCGGGATTGTTTATCATTATACTTATTTTGATGAATTATTATGATCCATCTCCCAAGAACAATCATGAGTTTCCAAATCCTAAATTTATTAGGATATATCCATGTATTAGTACCATTTTCTAGTAATTAGTACTTAATAAATATAATAAAATGTTTTCAATAAAAATATGATTGTATTTTTCTCTTTGGTAAGAAATATATTTTATTTCATAACCCATATTTTCATAAATGTTTTAAAAAATGTTTTCAATTAATTATTGATGATCATTCTCAATGAAAAGGGATTTTAAAAATATTTTATTTTATTCAAATCTTCCTTTATAATTTTCCAAATCTATTTTTGATGAATTTTTTTTTAAATGACTTATTTTTTAAAAATAGTTTTTTAATTCATAAAAGATATTTACCCTAAAAAAAATTTTAAAGGATATTTCCAAAAAAATTTACATCTATGATTGCATACATTGGTGTTTCTCAATACTTTCTTGGGAAATTATTCAATTTTTTCATTAATAATATTTCTCTCAATGTTTTAAATTTTGATGGAATGGTGTTTATGATGCCAATTTTTCTTTCACTGGTTATAATATTCTATAACTTGCTTATTTTCATGGGTTATAATTTTCCTGAAATGGTTATGAAACCTTAATCTTTTTCCATAGTTTATGATTTGATTACATGCTTATGATACCCCTTTCAAGTCATGGGTTATGATAAGATTGTTTATAATCTTGTGGCACATGTATCTATGATTTCATTAGGAGATGGGTGGGACATATATATCCCTCCAATGAATTATGAAATGATTTATATCTCGTGATATTAACAATGATGGTTTTGTGAGTGATCCTTGACTATTAGGATGACCATGACAGTGAACCATGTTAACCAAGATGGTATGAGGAGTGAACCAAGACTACCAAGATGGTATGGGCAGTGAACTAATACTACTAAAATGGATATGGGAGTGAACCATGAATACAAATATGGAATGAGTAGTGAACCCATACTACCAGGGTTTCATTGGTATAAGTAATGGACTAATATGGAAATCATTTTATATTCTTATATATCTACAAAAATTACAGGTCTTTTCCTATGTTTTTCTTTAAGTTCTTATGTTCTTTATTTCCTTATGATTCATGTATTGTGAACATCTAAGAATTATTCTATTATTTGTGTGTGTGATATTATGATATGAATGATAAGATCTTATAATGTTATGATCTCATTATCATACCCCCATTCTCTTGCTTATTCTTACATTCCTCCCTTTTTTACCCTTACTGAGAATCTAACCTCAACTCTTTTTTTGATTCATTTCTATTGGTTTTGAGGATATGTTTTATGTTTTATTTGATTAAGAAGGGTTTTAGTCATGAAGAACCATGTGAGAGATTATCTAGCTCACTTAAGTACTTATTTTTATATTTCCATTTTTTCGAAGGCACTAAAGTAATATGATATTTTGGCGTCTATTTGTATAATGTTTTATGTATTGAACAAAATTTATGTATTTTTAATTTCTATAAAGTTAGGTTCTCTATATTTGATGTTAATGAAATGGTTTTATTATCTTTTGGAGGCTAGGATGAGAAAACCTTAGTGAGAAAACTAAGTACATGTCTAAGGAAAAGTTTAAGGATTAGGAATATTATAATAAAATGTCTTGGAATTTTGGTAAAGGATAGTGTGAATTTTTTCGTGGAAATAAATCCCTATATGGATACTCCGAGTGTATGAGGATCTAGTAAAGATGTATATAGGGGTAACAACACTGATAAGGTGTGTCAGGATTGACTCGGTGTAACTAGGTACACGACAACGAGCCTTACAGCACACCTGGTTTGACACTCTTGGGGGATATGCTTTAGGAATTCAAAATCTCCTCATGAACCATCATGAAGGATTTAAATAGTAGTTATCTATGAATAACATTGGATAAACCAATGGTGTCCTATATTAAGGATGGTGTTATAATTTAGACATATTATAAGTTAATTTTCATGATTATTTGGATCCTCATAATGATAACTGTTTCTTACACTATGGATCTTGGTTTTAGTCAATGTCTGGAACCAGAAGAAACTGTGTTAAGGGTGATTATGATGGAAAATGAAATAGTTTTCTTCCAGAGAAACCAAATACTATTAGAGTTGGAATGAAAAAAAATTGTTTCTATGCTCACACAGCTTTCTCATGCTATGAATCATGGTGGACTTCCAAATGAGAAAAGAAGGGAACACCATTCTATCAATTCCATCACGAGGAAATGTTTATATTCTTTCATAGTATCTTTTAATAAACTTTTTATGAAAAATAAATAAGTATTGATGAAAATATATTCTTTTTTTAGCAGTGTTCAGTGCATGAGAAATCCTTTCAGGCTGGTTATTATTTAGAAGGATAAGTGGACTAGTGTTAGACATTAATCAAGAAAATGAGGTATAAATATGAAATTAAATCTATGGATTGGGATGAGATTAAGGATTTTTTTAAATATTTACATTCCAGAGACTCTTCATACAAATATAGAGAAAGAGTTTCTCGAGTTGAATAAAATGGATAATGAATTTTTTGTTACCTATAATGATAATTTCTAAAGTATTTTAATGTATATTTTAGGAATTATTATCGAAACCAAAGGTATTCTTGATAGGTTTTTTAGTGGCTTAAAGACAAGTCTCATAAGGGCGCTGGCCATAGGAAACATTAGTATCTATGAATAGATTGTGTGTTGTGAAATAAATATTTGAATAAAGGTTGTAGTAAAGTATTAATCTCATGGTTTTGAAAAGAAAAACATTATAGAGTTTAATGGAAAATATAAAATCCATGAAGAGAAGAAGTTGATATTTCTATTATTCTCTAACTGTAGGAATAATCATGGTGTAAATTTCCTTAAGGGGTATAATAATGTTTTTATGTTTGGAAGAGAAGGACATCGGGATTTTGATTGCTGGAGTAATAAAATGAAGTTAGATAATGGTGATAATAGAGAAAAAGCTATAAATAATGGACCTCCCATGTTTTAGGGTTACAAATGTAAGGTGAATTGTGATTATTCTAACTAGTTCCCAAAACCAAAGGTTTTTTATGATTCCCAAATTCCTTAATCTATAAAACCCAGAGACATGGTGAAATATCATGAAATTTCTATTTTTGATGATGGGTGATAAAATGATGTGGTGAAAGGTACACTTACCATCCACTTTATAACTGCAAATGTTCTTATTTGATTTTTTATCTACCCACTATTTCATATATAAAGAATATTTAAGGGTATTAAGAATCCACCAAGATGATTAGATGTGGAATTATCCATGAAAACCCATTATTGTATGATTATTTCATCTCAATTATATTATTCCTCTCCAGTTGATGTTTGTGGGAATGTTCTTTTGGTAAATATCGTCATTATTCCTCCAGTTGAATTTGATGACATATTAGGACCATATTAACTTTACTTGCATAAATACCACATCAATTCTAGATATAAGGAATTTATTTTTGTTATTTCACAACAAACTATGATATTCTATCAATTTGATGATAATTTTTTAATTCCTATATATATTACATCGAGTGTATGGGTCTTAATTCCCATTCAGAATCGCTGGTTATCTCAAATATTAGGGGAGATAATCAACATCGATGATATGCCTACAATTAAAGAATTTTTTTATGTCTTTGTATATGATTTTCCCAGTCTTCCATCAAAACATGAGGTTTAGTTGTAGATATAACTAATACCTGGTTCAGTGCCAATTTCAAATACTCCCTAGAGAATTTCCTCGATTGAGTTGTTGGAATTTAAGAAGAAACTCTAAGAAAACATTGACAAGGGATTTATTCAACCTTGTGTGTCACATTTGGGTGAACATATATTTTTTTTGAAAAATAAATATGGATCGATATGAGTATGAATTGATTATCTGGAGTTGAACAAGATCCATATGAAGAACAAGAACACACTTACCCATATCGGTGAATAGTTTGATCAACTATGTGGAGGTAAATACTTTTCAAAGAATTAATTTCATTTGGGATATCATCAATTGAGGGTCATGAAGAATGATTTAACCAAGAAGGTATTCCATATAAGTTATGGAAAATATGAATATATAGTGATTCCTTTTGGTCTTACTAATTCCCATGCTATCCTAATTGATTTAATAAATAGAGTCTTTAGATATAACCTCTATTTGTTTGTGGTCTATTTACAAATGATATTATTATATATTAAAATATAATGGAAGAGAATGAAGATCACTTTTGAATTTTACTAAAGGCTCAAATAGAGGAGAAATTGTATGAAATTTTTTAAAAGTGTAAATTTTGGCTACAAAAGGTTTCATTTTGGGGTCATATAATCTCATGTGAGTGTATTGTAGTGGATCCATCAAAGACGGATGCTATGGAATATTGGTCTAGACCATCCATAGTGATTGATATATGTATCTTTCATAGTTTATCTAAATATTATCATTGTATTGTGGAAAATTTGTCGCAACTATGTAATCATCTGTCCAAGATATCATGGAAGGGTGTAAAGTTCCTCTAGAAAAAGAACTGTGAGGAAAATTTTAAGGAATTAAAGAGTAGTTTTTTCAGTGAACCTATAATAACATTACTGTATAGTGGATTAGGGTTTTTAATATATTTTGATCCATCCACGATGGTATTGGGATGTGTTCTTATGATGAATAACAGGGATATAGCTTACGCATCCTTGAATTGAAGATTAATCAGAAAAATTAACCAACTCATGATTTGTAGTTAGCTATAGTAAATTTTAAATTATTGATGGTAAGTGTTCATAATGGATTACGGCAGGTCAATGAATTTCCACACTGATAAATTGAACAAATAAATCTTGAATTTTTAAAGAGATCCAAAAAAGGAGATCTAATAAATCTTGATTTTAAAAGGATAGACATAGAAATCTAAAATGATGGGGAAAATATTATGTCTCTCAAATGAATTTTTAACACTTTATCCAGGTGTAGATTAAATATGTGCAGAATTAATATGTAGAGATTAAAATGAAATCTAGAAATGTACCTTAGTTTAACCTTAATCATGATGGAATGACAGGGTTCAAGAACTATGTACGTTTCCTTTCCATAGCATATTTTAAGAAGGAGCTATAAAAGGAAGCTCATACTTCTTCATTCTATATTCATTCTAGATGCATGAAGATGTATATGGATTTGAAAGGATAGTATTTTGAAAATGTTTTATGTTCTAAAACGTGTTTATTAAAGTTGAATGTTTATTTTCATCAAGAAACATTTAAAGGATTTTAAAGTTTCCTTTATACATTTCAAATGTTATTTTCAAAGAATGGTATTTTAGAAATGTTTTATGTTTTAAAAAGAGTTTTTAAAGATGAAGTGATATTTTCCTCAATAAAATTTTTAAATGTTTTTTTTAAATATTCCATTATAGGGTGAAGTTATTATTTTCCAAAAAGGATTGGAAAAATATATTATTATTTTTTTTAAAGTGATTTTGAAAGAATATTAATTTTCCTCAAGAAATGTTCCAAGTTACTTTTAAAAATTATCTTCCACATAATATTACATCAGTTGATGTTACCAATGAATTAATTTGGATAATATCAAAGGTTAACATTGTTATTTATTCTATGAATGGTTTATAGTTTTGATTTTATGATGTTTATGAAATCCCTTTCACTTCCATGAGTTATACCATGAACACAATCCTATGAATCATTATTCTTTTTAGGGGCTATACTATGATGAAATGATTAAATGATGAAGAGGAATATCTATATTCCATAAGTGATGATATTATCAAATTTTTATATTGGCCATTACTTTTCAAGGATTATGATATAAGGAATGATTTATGGTCCTGTGGAACACATACTTATGATTTTTATTATCTTAATGGTGGGAAATATATCACCCTTCAATGAATTGGGTAAATATTTATTATCTCATGGGATTAAAATATGAATATATTCAATGATATTGATCCACTATGGGATATAGGTTCATCCTGATCCACTGTGGGAAATAGGAGCATCCTGATCCACTATGGGAACTAGGTGTGTGCTGGTCCACAATAGAAAACCTGTGATAAGTACTGATCTACTATATTGATAGTATTATTAGTTATTCTTGACATATGAGATGGTTTATTCTATATTTATGATGGTTCCACACTTTTATGCTATGAGATTATAGTTATTGACTTATTTATAATGATTTCACTCTCTTATGTGCCATGTTTTCTAAAATGAAGAAGTTTTATTCCATGTCTCATGTTTATGTAATATAATAGGTTAAAAAATTTATTTCGTAAGTCATGTTCACAATTAGATACCATTATTTCTATATTATGGTTTTAAATGATCATAAATTGATATCTCTTTTATTTTCCATTATTGAGAATATGAGATCATGTTTACTTATATTTCCTTCCAGAGGATATGTAGACATTTTAGGTAGTATATTTCTAAGTGGAGTACTGCGTGAGAAGGTATTTATGGGAGATATTAAATATCATTCATGACGTGCTTCTATTATGTTCATAGTATCCAGATAAACTAAACTATTTCAGTCATCGAGGGGTGATTATAAAATTTATTTAATATTCTTCTAAAAAGATTTCACATTTATGTATAAAATCTAGGGTTTATAGAGTTTCCATCAGACTAAATGTGAAGTAAATATTTGAGGAATATGATTGGAAGAAATTTTAGTGAGATCCCGAGGGATATGCCTAAGTATATTTCATGGGATTCTTCTAGGTATTTCTCAAAGGATATTTTTATGGATAATTCTATATATATGAAAATATCCTATAATTTTTGTGAATGATTGATTAAGTGGTTTCCAAGAAATTAAATCCCTTTTTTGATACTATTTTTAGATGTTGATCTGTCATAATGGTGTCTTGGGGTAATTATTTTGAAAAGGATTTATTGGGAAAGACTTGTTCATCACCTGGTGCTTGATAAAAAGCCTTATGATGCAACTGGTTTGACACTCTAAGATAATATGCTTAAGAAGTTCAAAAACTCTTTATGAACTATCATGAAGGATTTAAATAATTGTAATCAATGACCTTGGTTATGCCTAAGGTTTCATATATAGAAAATAATGTTTCATGATTTAGAAATCATATAAATTATTTTTCAAGATTATGTAGTTTTCCACAATAATTAGTGTTTATCATAGTGGGTTTTCTAGTTTTATTCAATGGTTGGAACCCAATAGAACAGTGTTATTGTTGAGTGTGATAAAAAATGAAATGAATGTTCTATTGAAAAACACAAAAATATGGGATTTTGAATATCGATTCTTATTTCTATGTTCAATTAAATTTCTCAAGATACGAATCATGAAAAACATCAAAAAGAGAAAATGTGGGAACATCGTTTTGTTGAGTCCTTCATGAGGCAATATACACCATATTTTAGTGGTACTACTAATCCAATAGTTGTTGAGAAATAAATCAATACCTATGAAAATATATTATCTATTATCCAATGTTCAGATATTGAAAAAGACAAATTGGATGTTTGTCATTTAGAAGGAGAAGCATATTAGTGGTGGACTCCTATTAACAACACAAGGGAACAATAAAAAAAATTAATCCATGGAATGATAATAGTTTAAGGAGATAATTATATATTTTTTACTTTCCTTATATTATACGAGAAAATATAGAGAATGAATTTCATGAGATTAAGAAAAATGGTGTTGAATATGTCTATGCCTATGAAGCTAATTTTACAAGTCTTTTTGGGTATGCTTCTAGTTTAAGCGTCATCCCAAAAAGAAAAATTAATTGATTCATTGGTTTCCTAAAACCATGTCTTCGAATGTACATGGATATAAGAGACATTAGTTGTTATAAATAAATAATTTGATGTGAAATGATTGTAAAAATAGAAATTGATCATTCCCACTATTCATATGGTTTTGATTAGTAAAGGAAGATCTAGTCTCAAGAAAAATTAATATAATGGAAAGAAATACAAGAAATATCGAAGCTATAAATATATGAATAATAATAATTTGAATTGATTGAGTGAATGAGGAAGTTTCTTTAAATGTTTAAAGATAGTTCCTAAAGCCTTCAAATGTTGAAATTCCATTAATACTGAAATTCCATTGATGATATTCAAAAAAAATTAAAGACAAATGGCCAAGGGAATGTGTATTCAATCACAATTTATGAAATGAATCATGATAATTATGGAACACTTATCCAAACCTCTTTATTTGGGAATTTCATTTTTAATTTTGTATAAATGAGCCCTAAATAAAGGTTATTTTTCATAATTTTTAAAAATTTCATGTGAGATATATCCCACTATATGGATTTTTGAATAAAGAAATCACATTTTATATTCTAAAGGTACATGTTTAAACCTAGTCTTCCAATGGAAATATTTTTGTATATGATAAGAGGTCATATAAGGAATAAATGATGAATTATATGTTTGATGTGTATATGTATCATTGTATGAATAACTGCCAAGTTATGGATACCATAATGGGTATCTGAATTTAAGGTTGATCATAAGTTCAAAGTCACTAAGAACCATTTTGGGGTTTTATATGATGGGATTTCATCAAGATTAAGGATATTTTAGCAAATAGTTATGGAAGTAAAACCCTTTGACTATGTATATGTTTTAGAGAAAAATTTATTTAAGGATGGATTCCTTTACACTTTTGGAAATATTATTAAAGGGGCGGGTAACCTTTAGGGTCTATCTTATCTTTGATGTTGTAGTAATTATGGGTTTTAGTCGACCACCTTGTGAAGTATGTGCATTTCATGTCTATCAGATAATATTTATCTCTAGATACTACTGTCAAAATATATGTTAAGGAAGTGGTAAGGTTCCATGAAGTACCACATTCAATTGTATCTGATTAGTTCATGAAGTTAACCTCGATGTTTTGGTGAAATATTTAGCATGCTCTTGATATAAAGTTGAGTATATTTTTTGCATGAATTCCTCATAATGATGGTATGTTTTAGAGAATAATTAAAAACTTTGATGATATGCTAAGACCTTGTTAGATGAATTTCATTGGAGGTTGTGATCAACAACTTACTCTAGTAAAATTTTATTTCAACGATAGATTTCACATGATAATTTCAATGTTTCTTTATAGAGTTCTTTTTAAAATATGTATTGAACTCCAATGTATTGGAATGAAGTTTTAGAAATAAATCTATTGGGACCTAAGAAAACAATTTAGATTTAATAGATGTTTCAATCCATTAAATAACATGTATGGAGAATAAAAACTTTAGAGAAAGGATCTGATGATAATCACTGATGTGAACTAGAATTTGATGTTGGTGAGAGGTCCTTACTATGAATTTATCCATGGTAGAAAGTATTGAAAAATAATCCCTAGGTATATCTATCCCTTTAAAATACTTGATCATATTATAATAGAAACTTATTTTTTAGAGCTTCTAATGAACATCGCTAAGGTTAAAAATGTGTTCCGTGTATCTTTCATGATGAAGTAGACACTAGATCCTTCACATGTACAAAATTCATAGGTCTTAACTTTGGATTATGATCTTTTTTATAAGGAACAGTATGTTGAGGTTCAGGATCAAACAAAGAAAGTGCTATGAAAAAATCCCACTCAAATGGTCAATGTTTTGTGACAAAACCACCAATGTGAGGAAGCTACATGGTAACCTAAGAATGCAATGAGAAAAAAATATCCTATATTTTTTGTACTAAAGTGATACATTTAGATGGGAAATTAATTTTAAGGTGGGGGGGGGTATGCAACACCACGATATTTTGTGAAATATATGTTTGAAGCAATTTAATATTTTTGATAATTTTCATTACAAAAAACACATAGTTTTTATGGTGTTACCAAAAACACCATGTTTATGATTCATTTTACATTATACAGAGTTTAGCCGGTGTTACATGAAACACTGAGTAAAAAATGACATACTATTAAAATATTATTATTTAACATCATTGTTATCATCTATCCATTTGGATGACGTGAATTAATAAGATCAACTGAGTTAAGAAATTATATGGTTTATACATTAATATATAATTAATTACTTAGGGACCAAACCATTAGAAATTTGAATAAAAACCTATTGCAAAAAAACAAAATCTTTTTCTAAAAAACGTTTTTTATGTACAGAAACATGTTTTTTCTCAAAAAACAAAATAAATCACTTTTGGTGAATCGTTTTAATTCAATTTATATATTATATGTTCAATTAATTTTTAACATTTATCTTATGTTTTTTTGGAGAAGAGATAAGAATAAATCAAATTATATGCTTAAAAACTATATTTTTATAAAGAACAACTTTATTACGTTTTAAATAATTATTTTATTAATTTTAAAAAAATTATTCAAAATTTGAAAATAGATTTTGAAAAAATCATTTAAATATTATATTTTGTTGAATATTCTTATAATTTTATATCAATTATTTTTTTAATGAATAGTGGAAAATACTGATTTTTATTAAGAATTCTCAAATTTTTTAAAGAATATTAAAAAATAAAACAAATTAAATGGTTTTAAAGGTAAAATTTTATCAATTATGTATATAATAATACAATTCAGTTAATTGGAATTTATTTTATGTTGTATATTTATATTAAAAACTTTTAAACCTTTGAAAAATTTTCATTGGAAAACCTCTTTATCGACATGTCATCAGGATAAATTTTAAATTAAAATTTTACACTCCAATTAATGTAATTTGAAAAAAATGGATTCAATATTTTTATAGAGAAAAATTTATACAATCTGGTAATATTAACATAATTTTTAACCATAATGAATAACAAAAAGGGTAAAAATTATTTATCATGATTAATGTAAAAATTGTAAAGACCCGTAAATTTCAAGGAAATTTTTTTCTTAAATTCTTTGGGATTTTACGAGTATGTGGCTTCTGACGGCACTTGGTTCCAAGGCCCGGTGTGCCCAGAATCAATTTCTGAATTTTTGTTCAGGTACGTTCAGTAAACGTACGTGTGGGTTTTTCTATCTTCCAAATCGATGCTCGGAATCAAAATCTGAGGGCACTAATGAACTTGCAGCGCCGGTATTCGCTTAAGGGGACCTTTACCGCAGTTTCTTTTTATGCAGGTTGAAAGTTAAAAATTGGGGTTTAATTAAAAAGTTAAACAAAATTGTTTAGAACAATTTTATTCACCTCGGTGGTTAAATCCAACATGGGGAAGTTAATGGTGGAGCCCACCCCCACATAACTTCCCATGTGTGGATATTTGTGAGGTGGGGCCCACATGATCCCCAACCTTTCATCTCCCTTAATCCTCCCTTAAACTCCCCAATTTAACTCCCCTTGTTTAATTCTTGACAACTCCACCATTTAATTGGGTTGATCCTCTCCACATTCCACCTCCCTCACTCCATTAAATTCGTTTCCAACCCATGTCAATTAATTAAACAACTCTTCGATTAATTAATTAAAGAGTTTGATTTAATTTGAAAATACATGGCAAGTTATATTATGGGAGGGCCATTTTATTATTTTGGGTTGGCAATATTGGTGGTAGAGCTCTTGAGAAGATTTAGAAAGAAGTGTTCTTCTCCGACGAAGAACACAAACCTTCAATGAAGAACGACTCTGACGAAGAACACGAAGTCACTGACGACGTGCCTTCTCTTCTTCATCCTCCGTGTCAAGGGAGGAGACACCGCCGCGGGGAATGTCGCCAACGACGACGTCTCTTCCTCCGACGTCAATGGAATCGACGTCGTTCTTCCGCGACGTCCGACCACCATGACTTTCGTCTTTCACAGTTCGATGACGTGCGACGTCTTTGCGAGGTAGGGGGTTGTTTTTGTATATTTTCATATAAGTGATTTAAATCCTCGAACATGGGCGTTTGTTTGTTGGGAGATTAATTGAACAACTAACGCGGTGGGTACGAACTAACGAACAAGTGCGGACCCACCGCCAACTTGTTCGTGTTGTGCGGAATGTTTTGTGATGAATTAACAGAAGGGTAACATTGTTTTGAGGAAGTCGCAGTGAAGAGCGCGACCTAAGAAGGCCGTAGGCGCAGACGAGAGCTAAAACGGACCACCATAATGGCTCTGGTGGCCCGTAGAAGACCGCAGCGGCGCCGACGACCGGAGGTGGCGGCGGCGCCCGAGCGTGCCACTGGTGGAAGATCCACTGCTGCATCAGTCATGGTGGTGGTGGATCGGACCCCGCACTGCGCGGGATCCAGGAAGGCGGGGCGGCGCCAGTCAGGCGCCGCCGTTTCGGAGAAACCGGGGGCCACGCCCCCCGTTACGCTCGGCCAGCCGGTCGAGCCAGCGCCCCCCTGGCCGGGCCATGCCCTACCAGGCCGGACCCAGGTCGGGTCGACCCGGTTCGGGCCGGCCCAGGGTGGGTTGGGCCGGGTTGGACCGGGCCCAGACCCCCCTTTTCGGATTGTTTCCGGTCATTCGCTCATAACTTGAGCTATGGTACTCCGATAGATGCACCATCAGTTGCGTAGAAATCCTTGGATCAAGACAGTCATTTCAGTATATTACACTCAAGGTTTTGGGGAAGTTTGGGTATGACCGAGTTGGTTCAAACCCAAAACCAATCGGGCCCTCAGAGCAGAAACGCTTATAAGGACCGGATGTCTGATTGGTGTGCCATCAATTACGTTGGATTCCTTATGATGAGACGGTTCTTTTGGAATACTCAACTTGAGTTTTGGATGAAGTTGGAGTACGGTTGGTTTGGTTTTAGCTTAAAAACCAACCGGACCCCTGAAACGGAAAATCCAATAACTCTCAGACCGGACTTCTGTTTGACGAATCGTCAGCGGTGCTGGTAATCTCGTTGAGAAACGGTCCCTTTGAGTACAACCCATGTTAGTTCGGGGTATAGTTGAGTTACGGTCAGGTCGGTTCGTACACAAAACCAACTGGGGCCCCAGGACAAAAGGCTAATAACTCACAGACCGGATGTCATATTGACGCACCGTCTGTTGCGTTGAGACCCCTTTGACGAGGCGGTCCTTAGGAAAAATTCTACGTGAGACTTCGTGGCACTTGGAGTATCAGTTTGAGGCTCATGGAGCGGACCCTCCCTGTGACTGCCGAGCAGATTGCAGAGACCTGGTAGCTGGCTGAGACTTGACGACTGCTGATGGAACGACTAAGAGTGATTCAGATGACCTAGTGGGTTGTGCTTGGTTGTAGTAGCAGACCCACGGCGGAAGAGCGCTTGGTTGTAGCGGCAGACCCGTGGTACTCGACAGAAGGAGTACCTCTGTAGGCTATGAGGGGGTGCGCTTGGTTGTAGCAGCAAACCCATGGTGGGAAGCGCTTGGTTGTAGCAGCAGGCCCACAGTACTCGACAGGTGGAGTACTTCAGCAGTCCAAGGTTAGTGGGAATCACTTTGTTGTAGTGGCAGACTCACTGTACTCGATAGAGGAGGAGTTCTACAACAGCCGTGGTTTTGACATCATGAATAAAAATCCTGGTTTGAGATGAGTCAATGGCTGTTGTGTTTTTCTCATGATTGAGACCGGTTACTTGATAACTTAGGTATAGGTATGGGCATATACCTATGTAAAGGATATCTATTGAGATATTTCTTTGTGGTTTATACTTGTTGATTTAGTGAGACCTTGTGGGTCTCGAGGTCTCTACTGAGTATTGTTATACTCACCCCTGCATGGGCTATGCCCGCACCTCGTTGTGTTGGATACAGATGACGAACAGCGCTAACCGAGGCAGAGTGTATGAGGAATGGAGGATACTCAGAGGTGGACACTCGGCGTGACGGCACACGGAGCAGACCAATAGACGCGGAGTGCGGAGGAGGACATCTGTACCTACCCTTTAGGTAGGAACCCAGAGGACGATCCAGGAGCTACTTCCAACTTCCATCTATTTGTTGTACTTTCTTTCAGTTGTAGTTGTACCTTTCTGTTGGGCTCGTAGTTCCAGCCCCTTTGTACTTTCAACACACTTGTTATACTGATTTACTTAGTGTTTTCTTCCACATGTACTCTGCTTGTGTGTGTTTAAATTTTATAAAGGTAAGGCCTTCACATTTTTTAGGGAGTTACGCCTTTGGTGCTAGTCGCCAGCCCCTGGCCTATGGAAGGCGGGCTTGGGGTAGTCACGATATAGGCCTTGGGGGATAGGTCGTGACAAAAATGGGTTTACCTAGGTATTAGACTAAAAATATAATGGTTAATAATGATGCACATCTTGTTAAAAAATTATCTTATAGGCATATTTCAACCATATATCCTATATGGTCGATTATTTCCCATTTTTCTCCCATTAGAATGTGAAAAATGTGGTTAAACCTTTTTCGTTTCAAAAAATAAAATTGTTCCACTCACCTCACTTATAAAAGGTGACCCCCTCGTCTATCCACCTTACACATAAAATACCTTTTGATTCGGAGAATACCTACCCAAATAACTTCCTTAATTCTCTAATTTCCCCTTATAATCCCTATTTTTGTTAAAAAACCATCCTACGAAGCGTTTTGGTACACACCAAATAATGTTTTCTGAAAAAGAGATAATATCCCTAAACGGACATTTTCTTTTAATTATTCTGCCTCCTCATTAAATTATTATTAAAAAATGATTAAAAAACCCAAGAATATTAATTTTTTTATATGTTATTATATTTTTGAAATAACCTAAATCATTCTCTACTTACATCGAATGAGTTATGAAATCATTATTCCTATATACGATGGACTATCGCCAAGAGAACCGATGTTATTTATTTTCCCTCACCACCACTCACAGATGGATGCAATGATGGAGTTATTATTTATATCTTATATTTAAGACATTTTTAGGATTCTAAAATCATGATATCACATTTTAATTATGACCATCTCTTCTAGGGAAATATGATAATGCCATTCATGTGTACGGTAGACTACCTCCTCGGAAAGTGATGTGACTTGTTCGCACTTTACATGGAATGTAAAAAAAATGAGATTAATAAAAATATTTGATAAATATGGAATAAAAATTATAATTTACTGGGAATATATTATTTACTTTTATTTCCTTATTTCCTTTTTTAAAATGGAATCAACATTAATGCATATGTATGACCGACCATCACATTGAACTGCATATATCATTATCCATATCTAAATTTTATAAACCACTATAATAAAAAAAAATCGGAATATATATTATATTTAAATTATGGTTTGAATTTTTAGAATATATAATCATGATCAAATTAATAGGTCAGAAAATTACAAATCAAAACATACAGGAAAAATCCAATATTTCCAAAACATGACTTTAACGTTGAATTATTAATAAACGGGTAATAAAAAGTAAATATTAAACAATAAATGTTATCATATATATATATAATTAATATAATTATGATTAAATTATATATATTATATTGAAGGGTTAAATGTGTACAATGAAACTTGAGACTTATCATACGATATTTTTGTATAACTTTTCAGTTATATGTGACACGTTCCATATTCACCTCTTATTTGACTTATGTGGTGTATATACTAACCATGAATGTATCATATGATGATTATCATAAATATTAATTGTATTTTAATACAAACTTTAGGATCTATCTTTAGGAGGATTATGACATGAATGTTTCCAAAGAGGTATGTGATTTTTGTCTCAAATTTTCTTCTTTGAGACATTTGTTATATAATCCACTTATATTCTTTTATGTGGTTTATATACAACCCTATCGACAATAAATATCCTTTATTTATTTATTATAATGATATGTTAAGTGACTTGAATCGTCATTGAAGCTAGCTAATATTTAAAATTTATATTCTTACTAACTATTTTATATGTGGAAAGCAGGGTCGAACCCAAAGAGAAGGAAAAAATTTACCACTAATCTTCTAAAAACTTTCAAAAAACTCCTCTATTGTCAGCTGTGGAGTGGATTCTCAATATTTTAACTTTTTATATTTTTTTTACTTTTTATTAAGCAGTAGAGTGATAGAACATTTCAAAACATGTATCCAAACTAAATTGAAGCTTGGAACAGTTGAAAACAAAGAGGCACAAAGATATAGTATGCAGATGATGAACAATATAATGAAACGGTCGGAGAAAAATCTCCATTCTACTGGTTTTAAAGTTATTCCGATTCAGATAATGGTTGTTGCAGAGTACCACCTTAAAAAGAATGACTCACCTTTCTCGCCAGGAGCTAATTCACACAATCCAATCAATTTAAGGGTTCACCACTCCAAAATTAATCAAATGTGAACTGTTAGAAATATGAAAACGAGGCAAACTCACCGTAAGTCTTGATGTCTTTTGTGTTTATTATGTTATTGAGAAGTGTTTCCAAAATCAATCTCTCCAACTAACTGTGAAATTTTGAGACTAAGTTCTAGTGTTACAAGAAACTGAACGAATTCAGTATTGATCTCGCCGATTGTTTTTGAGTTTATTGAAATGATAATGAAAAAAATGAAAATTAAAAGATAAATTGTTGAACTTCAATTTATCCATAAAATAAATGATTTATCCAGAAAACATGTTCAATATTGTTTTAGAAACTTGTACATAGTAATAGAGTACTTATACTAGAATTAAGAAAGAAAATAAACACCTGTGATGATGCTCTGCTCTCGAACTCCTCCAGCTCCAGCAAGTGGTACTAGAGTCACCCTCCGGACTCCCTCTACTCAGAACTGGATCTTTGAATGTGTTGAATGATTGTCTCCTTCGGAATTGTCTTGACTGATTCCCCCCAAATCTGCTGCTTTCTCTATCTTAAGTACCTACTGTTTGCTGTTGCTTTTCACCAAACATTTTTCTCCGACTTCAAAATCCCTTCACAAATGCACCACACATGTGCATTTTTTCACGACTAACACATCGCGCTAGTTTTTCTCACGTAACAAACTTCTGATGAGTTAGTTGAGTTCAAGTGGAAGATTTCTCGTCTCTTGAATGAACCTGCACATGAAAAACAATCAACCCAATTACAACACGAAGGAAATAAAATTTTATAATTTAAAAAGATAGCTTATTAAAAAAAATTAAAATAATTAATAAACATTTAAATAATGTTGTTATATAAATCATTTATAAGTATTACTAACAATTATAAATTAACTTTTATTGAAATAAAATTTATTATAAAAAAAGATAAATCATGACAATTTACGTATTATAAGTTGATCAAATTTGTTAATAATAAAGTTATTATTATTATTAAATAAAGATTTATTAATTATTAATTTTTCTACTAAATTGATTATACGTTATTATTTTTTAATTAATTAACATTATTAAAGTAAATTATAAACATTAAGTTTATTATTATTTTGAAAGTTAAAAATATTTACATTTTAAATTAACTAGTTTAGTTTAACTATAAAAAAATTTATAACTTATTATTAGTATTTTATTTTATAAAAAAATGTTTTTTTAATTAATTATTATTACATATTATGAAATTATAAATAATATGCTTTTTAATAATATATTCTAATTCGATTTTAGAAATTACTATCAATTAAATAAATAAAAATTTATATTTGTTTAATAATTATGTTTTATTAAATATCCTATGTCAATTATTTATTTATAATTATTAATGTTTATTATTTTAATTTAGTTATGTTTCTATTTACGTTTTCTTTATGTTTTTTTTTAAAATCTCGTTCCTCCTCTCCCCAGGTCTTCTATTCGGTTCTGCAATAGAGGGATAAGGTTCCTCTCCCTGATGCGAGTAGGTCCGGTGGCAACCCGATTGTTGACGACTTCATCTCGGCCTCCCCTCATTCAGCGCGGCTGACTCCAACGATGCGACGACACCTCTCCCTTCCTCACGGCTTGATTTTTCAAGAGACAATGACTTCATGGATTTCATTCGTAGTGGATTCTCCTAGCGGGTCCTCGTTCCTTCTTCCCCTAGCACAGCGATGCAACAACTTCCTCTTTAGCGTAAAGGATTCCCACAGCTACGACCTAGAACCGACGGTCTTTAGCCTTTGCTCATCTCGATCTCATGTGGCAGCAAAGGATCATGATTGAGGCGTTCTTCATGTACATCTCCTACTTCAACTTAATTCTTGAACCTCCGACAACTTGATTCCACATATGCTACTCAATTTCTCCTCCGCCACTAAATTTCAGTGGATATTTTCAGCTTCGACGGTCCATATCCGAAGTTCCCCTCAGCCACGGCGAGTCTCCGAATCAGCGGACTTCCCTTAACGGAATTTGCAACATAGCCCTCCAGCGATCCAGCTTCGATTTCAGTTATGTGGGTTTTGTTGTTCATAACTATGAATTGGTGTATAAAATCAAGTTGAAACTATATTTTGAGTTAAATTTTGGTTTGTATTTATTTTTGGAGTTGTAGTGCATAGCAGCGTGGATTTGGTTGAAGGCGATAGTGATTTTGGTTGTTGAACGATGGGAAGGATCGACGTGATGATGTGGTGATGGACGGAATAAAGTAGGGGAGAACGCTGTCAAGTTGTTCGTGGAGATGGAATCGATGAACTATCGGTGAGGAGGAAGGAAGAAAGGGAGAATCAATGAGGGTCATCGTTAGTTTCGAGGTTACCGATAGAGAAAAATGGAATGGTCACTGGTAGTTAAAAAAATGATATGCAGCGACATGGGGGTCACTATTAGCTTAAAAAGTCACCCGTAAACTAAATAGTCACCGTTATAACGAGCTCACTGATACATAAAAGAAAATGTCACTGGTGTAGTTAAAGGTTACAGATACAAATAAAATTAAAAGCTCACTATTAGAACAAAGGGTCTCTGTTGCAATTAAAGGTCACCGATGACAAAAGGTCACTGATGACAAAAGGTCACTAATGGAACACAATTCATATTGGTGAAAAAAAAACTAACACTTAGACAAAATAAAATTATTGGATTAACGAAGAGATAAAAACAAGAACTGTAAAATTAAAACAAAAAATTATAACTAAAATTAATTAAAATAAAAAAATAGTCAAAGGCTAAACAATGAAAATTAAAAATAGAATTATTAAACTTTAAACATAAAAATTACAATTTAAATTATTAATTGTTTACACTTAAATTAAAAACTGGATAATTGTTAAACTAAATTGATAAATGACTTAAATTTAAAAAAAATTAAAGGGTCTGTAATGAGTGGAAAAGGATCGCATCAGTGACCTAAATAAGTCATCATTTCTCATATCCGCCTCCCCGGTATACTAAAAACACAAGTTAATGAATTAATAATTTAACTGCATACATAGGATTTAATAATTAATGTTTTAAAAACATTAAATTAATTAATTAAACAACTATTTGAATAATTAATATCAAAAAACCCTTTATTTCATTTAATTAAAACTCAAATTCTTATCTAAATTAAATAGCAGTATAATTAATCATATTAATTAATAAAGATGATATATTTTAATGAAACAATATTAAAGGATACAATATTAAAATACAGTCTATGTTAATTAAATCACAAAGAAATATATTAAATATCTGTTTTTTAATTAAGTCGAATTATTAAAAGGTGATAAGATTAGAATTAACACAACTAATAAACAAATAGTTAAATTAGATTAGAAAAGTAAGATTAAATTTTTTAATTTAAAGACTAAAAATACATAATTAATTATAAAAATTGATTAATTAATAAATGAAATAATAAAAATACAAAATTACAATTATTTAGTATAAAGTGATTAAATAATTAATTAAATTATTAAAAATTAAGTAAATAGATTGGGAAAACTATGTAAAAATCTAGCCACATCAAATTCCCCCACACTTAAGCATTTTTTGTCCTCAAACAATTTCATGTTTTATCATCTTTGAAAAATAGTAAAGTGTATTTATGATTTAGAACACATTGTAACATGTTCAGCCCTTAAAAACATTGGACACAAACATTAAAACATGATTTTTGAAAAATATGTTCAAATGATGTCTTGCCTAGAACAAATACCCCAAGAGTAATCAATAAAGCAAAGACCATCCACCAAAGTAAATGTCATGCCTCGTACGCGACTCTACTTAGTGATCATTTCAATCCAACCTCAAGTTCTAAATCCATGAATGAAAAGAGGAAGAATATTAATGTAATTAAGATCTTAACCGAGGAACATTGTACTATGATTTTTCCTCAAGGTTCCATAAATAAATATATTTTTTTGATTCCCCTTATTGATACAACCTAAATTATTTCCATATAACTTAATTTCCCCTTTCTTCATTTGGATTTTCCGCATTACCCTCACATTAATGAATTAGTTTTTGACCCTAGACACATTATTTATTTATCCCAAGCCATGTATCATGTGCTAAACACTGTGCATAAGAACTTATTCAAGGTGTACAGAGGGATAATAGTAAACAGAAATGCACCAGACATCTAGGGTCTCAGAGAATCACTGTCGGATCCCAGATGCCTAAATTACTCCAGTTTCAAAAGATTATTATGAAAACCAATTACATTGTCCCATTTAAGCAGTTACTTCAATAATTAAAAGATGAATGAGTTCCCTAGAATCATGATCAAACTTCCAGTTCAAAGGGATGTGATCATAACTCCACTAACAGGTCACCCATATCACTCTCAGAAGTAGTTTCTAAATCAAATTTCCATAAAACCATTAGCCAAGATCACTTATCAATCATCCAACCTCATTAATTACAGATTCTCAGCTTCTCTTTACTACCAAATAATGAACTATACATAGACAATACCCATTTGAATAACAGTGAATATCCTAAAATTATGAATGAATTTTGAAAATTTTTAACAAATGTTTAACAAAAATAATTATACTATAGTGGGAAATGATGTGCTTCTAATTAAACAATGTTTAACATAGTCAAGAGTTGACCCCCTTCACCACACTTAAAACCCAACTTTATACCCAAAATTGACTTCTAAATATGGAGAAGAATAATTAATCAAATATGGTTCAAAACAAATTTTCAATTTAATAGATTGGTGACATGTATAATGGGTCTCTTTGAAGTTCAAAAATTATTTTTTCCACAATGAATAACTTATCCGCAGGTTCATATGCACGTACATGCATTAATATTTAGTCCATCGAATAATTTGCAATACGGTTCAGAAGTAAATGTGAGGTGTAGGTGCACTATGTATAAGGGTGAGCATTTTGACAATGTATGATTCCAATGGATGTTAAATAAAGATGACAAAATCATGCTAAACAACCCAACCTATATAAAAAAATTCAAAAGGAGCTGCAACATGTAACCCCCACACTGATGTTCATGCAGTGAATGATTTTAATAACAATGAAATTCAGTTTTTTTATAATGAGGGACATGCAGAAATTCTATTTACACAGTGACAAATAGCAGACATTCATTCCAAAATGAGCATAATTCTTAAACATATGTACATTTTTTCATTTCAATAGCAAGACCTGCAACAAAATTTCCAACAAATGTGTAGCAGATTTTCTAAAACAAGTATATTTTTAAAGGTAACAGTCACTGTCTCACCGATGGTAGTTACTGTGACTTAGTAGTGAATTATATTAGAGTGAACAGGTGGAAGAGAAAAAAAATTAATGCAAAATAAAGAATAGAATACTTCCCTGAATAGGTTTGTCATTAGTCCTCATCTTGGAAATTCTACTCCTTAGATGACTGTAGTGTCAATATCTGAAAAATCACATGGAATGCAGAAAGAGACAAAAAATTCTATCAGAGACATATCCAACATAAGGCAGCAAAGCTGCATATTATTCAACATTAAATAATAAAAACATGAAAACAATAAAAGTTTATGGGTTTACTCCCATGAAGCACAAAATTTAAAGTCTTCTATTATACTTTATTTAATAACTATTTTTTTATTTATTAACACAAAAAAAACCATGTGTTGTCTCCCATGTATCTCTAGATTTAAAGTCACTAGCCAGACTTAATATTCCTAATTGTTTCTATCCATGATAATTTAATGGGAATGAATTTTTAATAGTGTGAACTTCACTATTATCTAATGATTAAAGAATAGGAAAAACCAAAACATTTTCATCTACAATACCAAACAATAAGCTCAAAAGTTCTTTCAACAAACGAGTTGATATTATACTGTCCACCCCATTTAGGCCTCTAGAAACCACTTCCTCAGCTCTAAAAATGATCAACATCTTCCTAATGAAATCATCAAATTGACCTAGAATGACTACATAGTTTCCCCCACACTATGAGGTCAGCTCCAAACCTAAATTAGAAGAAAAAACATTAGCAAACTTTTCAGTATTTTCCACAAATGTTCCCAACACAGCTTGAAAAAAAGACAACTCAGAAAACTCCTGGAAGAAGGAATCATTCTCAGGTGTCAACAAGTGGTACCCAATGTCCACAAATGACTCAAATGATGTGAAGTTTTCATGTTCAGTTTGGAATTCATCACAAACAACATCAAACTGAGCATGAAATAATGTTCCCAGAAAATACACTTGCCCATAATGGGCACAATTTTGTTTTTCATAAGGATTCATCCCAAAACATTCTCCAACTTTAGGAACCCTTAAAAAATTGACTTCATAAGGAAAATATTCAAAAACCAGTTGAGACTGTTCAAGATAAGAATGTGAAACACTCTCAAGAATGGGTTCTAGGGAAATATTTTTCTCATCTAGAGGAAAGAGCGGAACTAGAATAGAAGCCTGAAGAAAAGTATGAATAGACTAGGGAATCATAATCTTTGTGAACTCAAGTGGGAAAGAACCATAATCAGCTCAGAAATCAATTTTAAAACATTGATTCTCAACAACATCTATCAAATAACTCCACACCACATGTTGGGATTTTCAAACACTAAAAACTCCTCCACAACGTCAATAGATTGGAGAGTATGTTTCCCCTTGGATATATCTATGACAGCACTAGCTGTAGCAAGGAAGGGTGTCCCTATGATGATTGGGAATTTTTCATCACACTCCATATCTAAAATAAGGATGTCTGTGGGTAGTGTCAGTTTTCATACACTCACTAATAGATCATCCATCCTCCCTGAATGGTGTGTGAGTGACTTTTCAGCAAGTTAAAGACAAATAGAAGTTGGATTCAAATCCCTAAGACCCAACCTTCTAAACAAGGAGTAAGGCATAATATTTATGCTTACCCCTAATTCACATAAACAATTTAATTTCCTATTTTCTCCAATTTAGCATTGAATAAAAATGAATCCAGGTTCATTCAATTTTGGAGGCAACTTATTTAACAAGATGGTACTACACTCCTCATTTAGATTAACATTATGCAACTTCTTCCAATCATTTTTTTAGAAAACTTTTGGTAAAAGCTACAAATAAAGGGATTTTATCTAAGTCTTATACCAATGACATGTTGATACTAAAGTTTCAGATCATTTTAAGAAACATCAAATAGCCAGGTTCATTATTCTTCTTCACTCTTTTAGGGAAAAGAATGGGAGAGGAATATGTTTTAAGAACATGTTGATTATTCTTCTTTTTGTCAATTCCATTTTTTTATTTTCTTCTTTAATTAATTCTCACTTCATTTTCCTCGGTTCATGAAATTTTTAAGATATACGTTCAATATTCTGTTCAGGTTGAACAAAGATATCAAGATTCCCAAATTCTGTTTCAAGCAGATTTTTCTTTCTAGATTCAGTTTTCTCACCAGTTTTATTTTTCCCAGAGTGTATCTTTACTTGTTCATGGGTTTGAGGGCCATATCTTGTGGTTACTGCCATGATATTCTCTCTTTTATTAGTAATTGAAGTGTTGGAAAACTTTACCTTTACCTTATCACCTTGATCCCTAGCCATTTTAACTATTTGATGTTCTAAATTGTGAATCATACCATTTGTCACTACTGGAAAATGGGTCTATACCCACGGTTCTACATAAAACCGTGGGTATAGGCCCCCCCTATACCCACAGTTTTGGGAACCGTGGGTATAGGGATAGTATTGGGACCTATACCCACGGTTCTCCAAAACCGTGGGTATAGGTCCCCTTTACCCACGGTTCTTGGCAAAACCGTGGGTATAGGTTTTTTTTGAAGACCTATACCCACGGTTTTGCCAAAACCGTGGGTATAGATTTTGTTCTACAGACCTATACCCACGGTTTGTGAAAACCGTGGGTATAGGTGGTATATTTTTCAAAGACCTATACCCACGGTTTGTCAAAACCGTGGGTATTTCGTTCCCGCGTTATGGCGGGAACGAAAAATTACGCGGGACCGAATTTTTTTTGGGTGAAAAGACGATATGAAATAATATAAATATAGGGATATCAAATATTAAAACGTATAAAATATTTGGGTCAGTTGGTCACTTCCTGAAATCCCTTAAGACAGGTCGCGGGTTCGAAATCCTGCTTATTGTTTTTTTTCGATTGTAGCAGATATATTATTATAAGAATGCAAAATTATAACCATATATCAATTGAGTTGTCAGCTCAGTTGGTCGCAGTTACTATCCAGCGGATGGGAAGCGCGGGTTCAAAACCCGGAAGGCCTTTCTTTTCCATTATAACTGTTATATTAATATATTAAAATAAAATTATCAATATATTACAATAACGGCGATAGGCTGGTTGGTCTCTTGGTGCGGCGCGGGATTTGTTTGCGGAGGTGCGGGATCGAATCCCCGAAGCCGCGTTTTTTGAATACGCGATGCGGAGCGGACTAATATATATAATCTTATATATGCATAATTAACGTATAAAATTCCTAGCTCGGTTGGTTCGGGGTTTCGCTCTCAGGTGCTGGGTGCAGGTTCAAACCTTGGTAGGCTCTTTTTTTTAAATGAATATATTTCCCACGGTTTGAAAACCGTGGGGAAAGTGCCTGCCACGCTGTACAGCGTGGTGTTGCTGTGTGACACACCTATACCCACGGTTCTACCAAACCGTGGGTATAGGTCAAGACCCCTATACCGACGCCATTCCAGCCCACGGTTCCCAAAACCGTGGGTATAGCCTATACCCACGGTTTTTGGGGCTATACCCACGGTTTTGAACCGTGGGTATAGGCCTTTTTTCCAGTAGTGTGTTTCCTTCTAAATGAACTGATCTCTCCCAGAACTTGTTGTAACAGCCCCTTTAACTCCCCTTGAGAATTTGAAGACTCATCCCCATATTGGTTTGAGTTAAAAATTGCAGGGTGTGATTGGCAGTTAATGAGATTTTGTTTGTTTAATGACACCTTGTTCTTTCTAGACATGTTTGGGTGATTTTCATAACTAGAAGTGTAATGATTGGAGAATTGATCATTTTTCACTTGGTTCCTAGCTCTAAAATCCACAAATGTGGCACTCTCATCAATCTGAACATGGATATCAAAATTAGTACAACATGTAAGAGTGTAAACGAACATCACACAATGAATACATTGCTCCCTTAGGACCCTATCCCTAACAATAATGTCCTGAGGATTGAATTCTACTCTTTGGACTACCCACTTCCTAGAACACTTTTGCTGAGATTTTTGAGCAAACTTGTCATACACAATTTTTTTCTCATCATAAATGGAGTCAGAAAAGTCACCCCCACAGAATTGGTCAACTAAATTATGGTTATAAGGGTTGAGATAATTATAAAAGGTCTCCATGAGAAGATGGGGAAAAAATTGGTGATTGGGACTTTGTCTAAGGAGACTTCTAAACCAATCTGATGCCTCATGAAATAACTCTCCCTCATCCTGAAAAAACCAATAATTTTGTGTCTAATCTCAGAGGTGGTGTTCCAAGGATAGAATTTTGATATAAATTTAGTAAACACCTCTTCCCAAGTATCAAAACATTCTTCATTTATGTTCTAATACCAAGCCCTTGCCTTTCCCTTCTGAAAAAAAGGAAGTATCCTCAATCTCAACTCCTCCTCAAAATGCTCTCTCAGAGGTAATGTTTATACATAACTATAGGAATATCTAATGAACTCACGTGAATCCTCTCCTGGAAGACCATTAAATGAAGGATGTTGAGAAAGGCGAGACAACTGAATTTCATAGTTCCTAGACCTGCGGGTCAACCTAATACAATATAGATTATTTGATATAATTGGAATTTGAAACTCCCAAATTCTAGGAAACTGAAGGGCTTGAACTATGGGCTGTGGCACATTCATGTTTTGATCAACTCTATTTTCATGATTCTCCATTAAATATTTTTTAAGGAGAGGTTAAATGTTTTTCTAGTTCATAGTTTGAAGACTCTCATGTAACAATTAATTATACTGTGCACATGAAAAGTGTAAAAATAGTTAAAATTTTAAAAAAATTAGAACTAATAAAAGTTCATCAATATAGAAAAAAATAGCAATTTAGTAGTAAATAAAGCAGTTTTTTTACTATTTTAAAATTTTCAATTTTTTTGTGTTTGTTTTTTATATGTTTTTTTATAAAAGTAATGGATCGTACCTTCCCCAGAAACGATGCCAAAAACATGACATGAACCATCGACGAAGTGTGCCAATGTTTAAAATTTATATTCCTACTTTCTACTGTATATGTGGAAAGCTGGTTTGAACCCACAGAGATGGCAAAAATTGAGCAGTCTTCTTCTAAAAACATTCAAAAATAACCACTATTGTCAGAAGTGGAGTGGATTCTCTATCTTTTAACTTTTTATATATGTTTTACTTTTTATTAAGCAGTAGAGTGACAAAACATTTCAAAACATGCAGCTAAACTAAATTGGGGCTAGGAATAGTTAAAAGCAAAGATACACAGATATATAGTATGCTGATAATGAACAATATAATGAAACACTCGGGAAAAAATCTCCATTATAAGAGTTTTAAAGGTATTCCGAATCAAATAAAGGTTATTGCAGAGTACCACATTAAAAAGAATGACTCACCTCCCTCACCAGGTGTTAAGTCACACAATCCAATGAATTTAAGAGTTCACCACTCCAAAATTAATCAACTATGAACCGTTTGAAATTTAAAAATAAGAGGAACTCACCGTAATTCTTAAAGTCTTTTGAGTTTATTATTTTTTTGAAATCTGTTTCCAAAATCAATCTATCCAACTAAATTTGAAATTTTGATATTATGTTCTAGTGGTATAAGAAACTAAATGAATTCAGTATTGATCTCGCTGATCGTTACTGAATTCATTCAAATGATAATGTGAAAAAGAAAATTAAAAGATAACCAGTAGAACTTCAATTTATCCCTGAACTAAATGATTTAGCCAGAAAACATATTCACTATTGTTTTAGAAACTTATAAATAATAACAGAGTACTAATACTATAATTTAGAAAGAAAATAAACTCCTAAGAAGATGCTCTGCTCTCGAACTCCTCCAACTCAAGAAAGTGGTTCCAGAGTCGCCCTCCGGACTCCCTCTGCACAGAACTGGATCATCGAATGTGTTGATTGATTGTCTCCTGAATTATCTTGAATAATTCCTCCTAAATTAGCTGTTTGCTCTATCTTAAGTACCTACTGTCTTCTTCTTCTTGTCATTGAACATTTTCCAATGACTTCTAAAGCCCTTCGCAAATGCACCGCACACCTGCGTTTTTTCACGAGTAACACGTCGCCCTAGTTTTTCTCATGCAACCAACTCCGGATGAGTTAGTTGAGTGCACCTGGAAGATTTCCAGTCACTTAAATGAAATTTCACAAGAAAAACAATCAACACAGATACATCATGAAGGAAATAAAAATTTTTAATTTAAAAAATATAGCTTATGAAAAGTCTTTTAAAATAATTGATAAATATTTAAATAATGTTGCTAAATAAATCATTTTTTTGTATTACTAACAATTAGTAATTAAATTTAATAAAATGAAATATTTTATTAAAATAAAAGATAAATCATGATAATTTACGTATTATAAGTTGATCGAATTTGTTAATAATAGAGTTATTATTATTATTAAAGAAAAGTTTTATTAATTAGTAATTTGGATGTTAAATTGTTTATAAATAATTATTTTTTAATTATTTAACATTAGTAAAGTAAATTATAAACATTAAGTTTATTATTATTTTAAAATTTATCATTATAAACATTTTAAATTAACTAGTTTAGTTTAACAATAATTTAACTTATAACTTACTATTAGTATTTTATATTATAAAAAAATTATATTACTAAATAATTTTTAATACATATAATTAAATTATAATTAATAATATTTTTAATATTCTATTCTAATTCGATTTAAGAAATTACTATCAATTAATTATATAAAATTTTATTTAGGTTTAATAATTCTGTTTTATTAAATATCTTATGTAAATTATTTATTTATAATTATTAATATTTATTATTTTAATTTAGTAATTTCTAATTAAGTTTCTATTTACGTTTTCATTTTGTTTTTTTTAAATATTCTTATTCCTCTCCCCAAGTCTCATGTTCAGTGCCGCAATAGTGGGATAGGGTTCCTCTACCTAATGCGAGCAGGTCCGGCAGTTCCCCAATGGTCGGTGACTACAGCTTGGCATCCCCTCCTTCAGTGCGGCTGACTGCAATGACACGATGACACCTCTCCCTTCCTCACAGATCGAGTTTGCAAGCGACAGTGACTTCGTGGATTTCAGTCGCAGTGGATTCTCCTGGAGGGTCCTCGATCCTTCTTCCCCCAAGCATAGTGACACAACAACTTCCTCTTTATCGTATAGGACTCCCACAACTATGACCTAGTACCGGCTGTCTTCGGCCTTTGCTCGTCTCGATCTCATGTGGAAATAAAGGATCATGATAGCGACATTATTTAGGTAAATCTCCTACTCCAACTTAATTCTTGAACCTCCGACGGATTGATTCTACATCTGTAACTCAATTCCTCATCCGCAACTAAATTTCAGCGGATATCTTCAGCTCCGGTGGTCCAAATTTGAAGTTCCCCTCAGCCGTGGCGAGTCTCCGAATCGGCGGATTTCCCTTAACAGCATTTGAAAATTATCCCTCCGGTGGTCCAGCTTCGATTTCAGTTCTGTGGGTTTTATTGTTCAGAACTATGAATTGATGTAGAAAATAAAGATGAAACTATATTTTGAGTTAACATTTGGTTATTATTTTTTTGTTGGAGTGGCAGTGTGTAGCGATGTGGATTTGGTTTAAGGTGGTAGTGATTTTGGTTGATGAATGGTGAGAAGGATCGACATGATGATGCAGTGATGGATGGAACGAAGCAGGAGATAATGGTGTCAAGCTGTGCATGGATATGGAATCGATAATGAGGGTCACCGTTTGTTAAAATATAAGGTTACCGATACTGAAAAAGGGAAGGGTCACCATTAGTTGAAAAAATAAGGAGCAGCGACATAGGGGTCACCATTGGATTTAAAAGTCACCAATAGAATGAATAGTCATCGTTATATAAGCTCACCGATACTTAAAAGAAAAGGTCACCAGTGTAGTTAAAAGTTTCAAATACAAATAAAATTAGAAGCTCACTGTTAGAACAAAGGGTCTCTGTTGCAATTAAAGGTCACCGATGACAAAAGTCACCAATGACAAAAGGTCACCGATGGAACATAATCTTCATCGGTGAAAAAAAAACTAATGCTTAGAAAAAATAAAAGTATTGGACTAACAGAGAGATAAAAACTAGAGCTGAAAAAATTAAACTTAAAATTAAAACACAAATTAATTAAAATTAAAAAATAGGCAAAGGATAAACAATGTAAATTAAAATAGAATTATTAAACTTTAAACATAAAAAATAAAATTTAAATTATTAATTGTTTACACTTAAATTAAAAACTGGATAATTGTAAAACTAAATTGAGAAATGACTTAAATTAAAAAAAATATTAAAGGGTCTATAATGAGTGGAAAAGGATCGTATCACTAACTTAAATAAGTCATCATTGCTCATATCTACCTCAGCGATATACTAAAAACAAAAGTTAATGACTTAATTATTTAACTGCATATACATGATTTAATAATTAATGTTTTCAAAACATTAAATTAATTAATTAAACAACTATTTGAATTCTTAAAGTTAAAAAATACTTTATTTCATATAATTAAAACTCAAATTCTTATATTAATTAAATATCATGATAATTAATCATATTAATTAATGATGTTGATATATTTTCATGAAGCAATATTAAAGGATAAAATATTAAAATACAGTCTAAGTTAATTAAAACAAAAATAAAGATATTAAATGACTGTTTTTTTATTAAAGTCGAATTATTAAAAGGTGAGAAGATTAAAATTAACACAACTAATAAAAAAATAATTAAATTAGAAAAGAAAATTAAGATTAAAATTATTAATTTAAAGACTAAAAATATATAATTAATTGAAAAAATTGATTAATTAACAAATTTAAATATAAAATATACAAAAGTACAATTATATAGTATAAAGTGATTAAATAATTAATTAAATCATTAAAAATTAAGTAAATAGATGTGGAAATACTATGTAAAAATAGAGCCACATCATTAAGTTTCCTTTACTTTTATTTTTTCATGGGTCTTATGATTCAATGTTACCAATGTGGTACGAGTTTTATGATACAATCTCATCATTTATGTGGACGATTTATGATGACGAAATATTATGATTTTTCCCTCATTAAACTCATGAATTTTATTATCTTCTAGTTATGTTATGAGAATCCCCCTTTCCCTTTATTTTCATCTCATTATTAACTCCAGATTTTAAAATAATGTTTTAAGAAAAATCATCCTCATTTATCTCTTTGCATGAAAATCGTTTTCCATCAAGAACAATGTTTTCAAAAAAATTAAAAAATTTATTAAAAATATCAATATTACTTATTAAATTAAAATTTACCCGTCTTTTGATTTTTACATTTTTTTCATGTTGTTTTCTAAAAAAACATTTTTATATTTTACTAAAAATGTGAAAGGAATCATTGTTTCAATATGTACAATAAGAATGGAGTATCACACCATCATGAACATTATTTTCATTGATTATGAATTTTTATAATTTTTAAATCTATATTCAATGGAAAGTATTTTCAAATGTTTTATGATTTAATTTTTTTTAAAGTGTAAAGGATATTTTCCTCAATAAAAATTTTAAATGATTTTTAAGGCTCCTTTATAAGTTTTCGAGGTCATTATCAAAGAATTGGATTTTTAAAATGGTTTGTGTTTTAAAAGTTTTGTTCAGAGTGAATATATTATTTTACTCCGGAAATGATTCAAATAATACTTAAATTATCATTTATATCTTTAAAATATCATTTTCAATGAAAATGATTTCCTATATATTTTACTGATTTTTAGTTTTTAAAAGTAATTTTCAATGTAAAAGTTAATTTCCTCATGTAATGTTCTTTGTGTCTATTAAAATTAATTTTCAATAATGAAATCCATTGATGTTACTTATTCCTAATTAGGGATATATTCCAAGGTTATCATTATAATTATTTCCCCGAATGGTTCATCCTTATGATTTCATGATGTTTATGAAAGCTATTTTAATTTCATGAGTTATACCATGCACACATGATTATGAAACCCACTTATTTTCATGGATTTTACTCTTATGAAATGGTGAAATGATTTTAAAACCCATCCTGTTTCCATAGGTTTTGATATGATGAAATTTTTATGATATCCATTTGATTATATTGGTTACGGGAAGATGATGTTTTATTATCTTGTGGAAAACACATATTTTATTTTTGTTATGTGACGTGTGGTACCTATATATATACCCAATGAATTTGGTAAAGGATTATACCTCATGATATAAAAAACTAGAAGAAAGTCAATGGTCTTGATCCCCTATGGGAATGGGTGTATCTTGATCTACTATGAGAAACTGGTGTGTCTTAATCCACTCTGGGAAACAGGTGCATCCTGATCCACTATGGGAAATAGGTAAATTATGATCAATAATAGAAAACCAGTGATAAGTAATGATCCACTATTTTTAGGGTGTTAGTTTTTAAAGCTAACATATGAAATTGTTTTTTATGTATTTATGATGGTTCCATACTTCTATGAAAAAATTTTACAGTTAAGGATTTATTGGTGGTAATTTCACACTCTTATGGGCCATGTTTTCGGGAATGATATTGTTTTATTCCATGATCCATATTTAATATGTATAAAAGGTTGGGTATAAAAAAATAATTTATTTTCATGATAAAATAACCTTATTCTTATCTTATGATTTCATACAATAATATAAAAAGATGGTATTTATATATAAAAAATACAAGGTCCCTATATTTATAACAATGTTTTAACCTTATATAAATGATTAAAATATGAAGGTTTCAATTTATTTAATGGGGTAGATGAAATATCACAAAAAACTAGTTTAAAAGAATAGTAATATCTATATTTTTCTTATCATTCAACACTGATCTTTATGAAAATAGTGATGTAATATAAAATTATTATTATTTAATTTTGAATATTATAGCCTACCCTTTAAGATGGAGGTTAGGAATATGAGTAAATATATTATGAAATTGAGGCCTAATGGTTATACTCAAAATGAATTTATAAGATAATTCTTAGGAAATAAGTACTCAAGTTTTACTGAAGTAATATTTATTTTCAAAAATATATTTCCTTCAAAAAGGATTTATTTCATTTTTTTTCAGATATTATAACTTATTTATTTAAATTTTAGATTTTTTATTTTAAAATAATGATATAATTTCTGAAATTATTATAAGAAAAATTTAATAGGGTGACATTTAAGAATTTCCTCAAGAACAAAATTTATGTTAAAATGTTGAAATTGTATATTTTTAATGAAAACTGTTATTTATTCAAAATTTTGGAATTTTCATTTAAATTTTAATTGGTTAAAAGAATGAAAATTCTTCAATGTTGTTAGAAATTGTTTAATTTATACCTCTTCGATTAACATTTTGGTTGATGTTGGTATAAAAATACATTTACACTAAAAAAATTCAATTTTAAAAAACCTTTTATCACCATGCTTTGCATGATTATTATAAAATTAATTTCTTCCACATAGATAGTTTAAATGTTTGAATAAGTATTCCATAATTGGAATCAACATAATAAAATGTTATAAAATAAGGTAAACTGATTTTATTTCATAATTAATAGTAAAAAATATAAATATTTTCACCATGGTATAATGGTTAATAAGGTTATATTAGGGTAAAATTAAGTCATAAGGATTCAATTTTATATATTAATTAATATTAGATTATGATAATTCTACCCTTATCATATTATTACTAGATTTTAATGATTTTTGGAACATTGGACCATGAAAATGACCTATATAAAATTTTAAGTAAAGAATATACAAAATTTCACCCTCTTGCTTTTAAATATATCTTATATGTTCACATAGAGATAAAAATACGTTATCAAAAAATATTATTTTTTATATGGAGCATAAAAGAAAGAGTTTAATTGTGGTAATTTGTTTTTAATTTTTAGTGATTTTATGATTAACATAACTTCTTATACAATAGGAACACAATTCTTGTACACGGAGTAGAAAAATCAAGTAAAAGATCATTAAAATAATAAAATAAAAAATAATTTTCATGAATTAATGTGTTAATTTTTTTTAGATAAATATAACATATTATTAATTTTTTAAATTTTAATATGTTAATTCCATAACTATTTTCATGTATTTAAATTATAATTAAATGATTTCTATAAAATATGACAAGAATCTTATATTATGAAAACCAATATTTTTTTATTTTTTTTAAATCAGAATAATATTTTATGATGAAAATAAGGCTATAATATGGTTTAAAATTTCATATATTCACCATTTTTGGAAAAATATTACCTTATAAGTAAATTTATATCATTTTAAGTTTGAAAATTTTTCATTTTTTTTATTTTTAAAATTAGATAATCCAAAAGATATGTTTTAAAATAACATCTAAACATATATAAATTTAATTTTAGGATTATTTCAATACCATATATTATATATAATTGATTAAATGTCATTTTTGAACCACTTTATATTATTTATACACATATTAGTTTATAATATTTTCCGAATTCACAAAAATGCCCCATCCCTTAATTATAAATGGACACATTCCCATTCACTTATTTACACTATTAAGAGCCATAAATATCAACCAAACGATGACCATATATCATATCAGCTTCTCTAGAAATAGTTTAGAGTTTATTTACTTCTCAATTTACCATTCATTGGGTTTATATGAAAGGATATAAAGGATCAATATCGAAGAAGAGGTAATGATTTTTATGTTTCATTCAAATTTATTTCTTCTTCTAATTCATCTAAATCTATTGTACTAATAATAAAATAATAAATCTATTATCCTAAATATACTAATATGTTATTATGATTATGGTATAACCATTTTCAATATATGTTACATCCTATGAAAAATGAAAACATTTATCAAGCATACGTACAACTTACTGTCTCCACAAAGCGATGCTATTTGTTTTTAATCACTATTTTACATGGATGGTTATAATGATGTAAGTAATGAATATATATGTTATTTATGAAATAATTATAATTCTATAAATATAATATATCATTTACCTTCTTACCTATCTACTTTTAAAAAAGATATAATATCCCTCATGCAAACGTATGGACTACAACCCCAATGAATATATATATTTATTTTTCATGTCTTTATTTCAAGGATGATTCAAAAAATGTATTATTAGGAGTGAAACATAAAAATTAAATAATATTGACTATTAAATAAAGAATTTAATCTTATTATATATTAATATATTTACTTATTAGAGTTTTTGTAATGGTTGGGACCTCTTCGGTCCGTTCCTTCGATGAAATCTAAAGTTTGAGGTGTTTTGGGAGGTCAATGTGATTTATCCCCAACACTTTTCAAAATTTCATGTTATGTGATCAATGTTTCTAGTTTTGTGAATAGTGTAATACATATCAGTGATTCATTCTGTTAACAGTGCCATCAGTATTGGTGTGTCATTTTGTGAATAGTGCCATCGGTACCGGTGAGACATTTTTGGAACAATGCCATTTGTATCGGTGAGTCATTTTGTGAATAGTGCCATCAGTATGGGTGATTCATTTTTTGAACAGTGCTATTAGTATCAGCGAGTCATTTTGTGAATAGTGCCTTTAGTATGGGTGATTCATTTTGTGAACAGTTCCATTAGTATCAGTGAGTAATTCTGTGAACAATGCCATTGGTATCAGTGAGTGATTTTGTGAAAAGTTCAATCGGCATCGATGATTCATTCTGTGAACAGAGCCATCGATATCGGTGAGTCATTTTATGAATTGTTCCATATATATCGATGAGTCATTTTTTGAACAGTGCCATCAGTATCGGTGATTCATTCTGTGAAAAGGGCCATTGGTATTGATGAGTCATTTTGTGAATAGTGTCATCGGTATCGGTGTGTCATTTTGTGAATAGTTCCATCGATATCAGTGAGTTAGATGTGAACAGTGTAATTGGTGAGATAGATGTGAACAGTTCCATCGGTATCAGTGAATCAATCTGTAAATAGTGTTTCCATCATTGGTAGGTGTGCAATGATTCCACCATCGGTAGGTGTACAATATTTTTAGCATATGTAGGTGTACAATGTTTCCAGCTTCCTACAGTTTCTCCCCATTGATGTTTTCTTTGACAAAAAACACATTATAGTCCTTTTAAGGGATTTAAGGATGATTCATATCCCATAACCCATATATTAATTTTCCTAAGGCTCGGAATGACTTTACTTGGTAAAACTGCGTGGTTTAATGCGATCCCATTTTAATATAAAATACAGTGTATTTTAAACTAATGCTCTGTGAATCTTCTAAGGGATGAGTTATCTTCCTCCCTGGTTCTAACTTCTTGTTCCATGGTGTGATATGCTCGAACCTTTACTTCTTCTTATAGAAGTGGTGCGATCCAACGTTAATCCTTGTATCTTTTCCCCATGAAGTTTCTTCCTGCTGCATGCGCACCTCCTATTTTGGTGCAAGCAGAAAGTGTCGATCCATCATCGATGGAAGGTATGATCTACCTACATTATTGTGTTTTATTCTATCCTTTCACCCCATTTTATCCTTTCCATGTAATGGGATTTGACCTCATTGATTTTAATGGATTTTTCATGGGTGTCGGTTGGTGTGGTTGTGCCGCGACTTCCTCAGGTGGATGCAGTTGTCATGAGGAAGAAGATCATAATATGTTGTACGGATCAATATCTTATAAAGAATGTCAAGAAGCTTTTGAGGTATCATATTCATTGATTCTATATTCTTTTACATGAATTCATAGAGATATCATGATTTAGCTACTAGACCACAGTGGAATTTACATAATAAATATTTGAACTCGATAAATTAATAGAGATCAATCGTATGTTATATCCCCTTGTTTTTCTAGAAATTGATACATCTATGCTTGCCTTGTTTAGTATGTCATTCCTGACTAAAATAAGTAACTAACTTAAATTGGTATTAATTGTAATAATGTTTCAATGATAAAGAAGCATGTAAAAGAATCGTGTTTCTGTTTTTGTAATTTGATGTTAGTCAAATTGGTACAGTATGCATGTATAATTACTTTTTATAACTATAATAGCTTTCTTATTAGGTTTCCCATAGTTGGAACCTACTATTAATGAACAAGTTAATTCAATATGGATTAAATAATTGGTTATTTGATAAAAAGATAATGTCTGGTAGGGTTATGAGTTTCCCTCTTGATTATAAGGCCGAGTGCCTTGTGCTTTAGAGCCATGAGTTCCCATCATGTATGAAGGTTGGATGCCTTGTTTAAGGACCAGGAGGACAATTGATATGATGTTTGTTTCCTATATCTTGTGTTTGGATGTGATCCGGGATGGCAGTTGTGATATGTGGGTGCAGGGAGGCCCATTGGTTGTGGAAGCAGTTGACTCATAGGGTGGTGAAATGTACCAGTTTAAGCATGTGGGGGTCAGGGAGGACTCCAGAGAATATGAAACAGGTTGGATGTAAAATATTGGATGTTTGATGAATCTTGTTGGTTGTTTATATAATTTACATTCCTCATTACTTAAGGATGTTTCTCTTGCATACCCTCCTTAAAAAAGGGGAAAATACGCATGGGGTATGCAATGTGCTTTCCGTGTTTAGCTTCACGAGGGAGGATTGGACTATGAACCTACTATAGGTGGAAAAGACTTGATGTGTAGTTAAACTACTCACCATGTTGATCCCTCTTGTGTTTAGTTTCTTAGAATATTTTTCTAAAATTATTAGGAATAAGGGAAAGAAATAATGATGTTAATAAATGATTGAATAAATGATGTTAACCCATGGAGTTTGAGCTTGCTGGGATGCAATACTGAGGTAATATTTCTGAGAAGCTGTGGACATGGTATGGTTATTCCAAGAGGGCATGAAACATTATTGTGATGCTAATGAAATATAATATGGAATTTTTAATGGTTAATTAATGTTTAAATAATTGGCTATCATAATGTGAAACTGATAAAAAGGGAAGAAAGTAATATAATAATTTTCTTTAAATGGTTATGTGCTCATAGGATACATAGTCATAGCCATGGAATACGGGAGTCCGAGAGACGTTAGATATAGTTGAGTCTAAGACTAATTTATTCCCATAGTGTCTTTGGGAGATATTTTATATTCTTTACATTTTGTGTTTCTGTAAGCTACCCCACCCCATCAGTTAGGGAAAAAACACCCTAGGGATTCTTTTCCCTAGGGGGTGTTTTCCCCAAAATTTCACTGGGAGGATGGATGGCTGACTACCCCCTTTGTCCCCACTCTCTTCTCTTAGTAGTTACATGTGATGGTAGGCACAATAGTTAGTTTTCCCCATATATTTCTATAGAGGGTTGAAATGTCTGGTGGTTATTCACACACATATATTCTAGATATAGTTTCTTATGGACTACTATAGGTGTAACATGTATAGGGTGTGATGGCTTGACGATCCTTACTCAATGTATGGGCTATAATAGATTGAGGTTTAATACCCGATGTATGATTCAATTTATTCAAGATGTGGTGCCTCCTGAAAACTACCTAGTTACTTTGGTTATGTGGACGTGGTGGTTGTGCTGCATTAGGTGCATGTTGTGGTGCTTCCCCTAGGATTCTACGGGAAAGCCTTCTTGGAGAGAGATGGATTAGGACGTATAATGTTGGGGAAAAGTATAAAAATAATGGTTAAGTGGTTGCGAGGTACCCTTGATATTATTTATTATTTTATATAATATTGTATGAGATACTTTCTAAGAGTAGCCATAGTGAGGCTATGAACTTAGTAAACCTCTTTAAGTGATGAGTTAGTTTCATTTGTTGTTTACTGTGCGTAAGCAAGCTTTATTTACTTTTGCATGGTAGGCTCTAGGGAGGATTCTACTTAGTATGATGTTATAATCCCCAATGTATATATAAACTGTTTTTTAGGTCACTTGGAGCAGGTTGGGTATCAAGATGGCCAAGACTAGCTTGGGGTTCCAAGAGCTGTTCAGGCTTCGTGGTCACTGCTGTTTTTTACTTTCCTTTGGTAATTGCAGTTGTCCCATTCATTTGGAGTAGTGATTTCATGAAATTACATATGTGTACTTGGTATTTCATTTATATTGTATTTTGTGTTGGATTTGGTTGGTGTCTGTCTTATCTCTCTCTTTTGGATGTGTTCTATTAGAGGGTAATGCCTCCCATTTGTGTGTTTATCATACCATCAGTGCTAGTCTCCAACCAAGGTCCTATTGGAGGAGGTACTTGTGGGTCACTATCTCCCTTCTCACATTGCTGGCCCAGGAGGGGTACACCTTGGGGGGAGGGTGTCGTGATAGAGTGGTATTAGAGGTCTAGTTTAGGGATATAATAAGGTTTTTTGTTAAGAACATGAGAGGTTTTAGGGGTTGGTAGGGAAATGATGCCAGTAAAGTTTAGAAAATGATGTAAACATTGGATACCGGCTGAGACATAGTCATTTACACCCCCTATGAACTGATGCACAATCCTTTACGTTTTTAGTGGCTACTAAATGAGGTGATACTAGTTGTAGGGTGGAGACCTAGGAAAGGATCATGCATTATTCTTCTTTGTGCCTATATTTGAATGGGTAGATATTGGTATAGGATAACCAAAAATGAATAAATAAAAAAATTAATTAATTAATTTTGGGTATTCCATATTCTAGGTTTAAGAGCTATAATTGTTTGTTATTTCGTAGGTATGGCTCCAGGTAGACGTCCTCGTCAGGTTCACGCAGAAGATATCCAATAGGTTGTGCCAGAATATCACCATAGGGTATTGTTTTAGGAATAAAACACTTGGAGGAGGAAACTCTAGGAGTTTTAGTTCCTGATCCTAGAGAAGTACGAGGGATCAGTTTTAGATGTAGTCATAGAAGACTAGTTAGAGGAGGTCGTGGTATCCTTCACTTCCATCGATGCTCAGAAGGCGCACATGGTGTCTTTGGTTGTGACGATGCTGCAAGGATAAGTGAGGCAGTGGGGGTTCTTATTCCTTGAGGATCACAAGGAGTCAACGATCTCATTGGAGGAGTTCCGAGACATGTTCAGAGTCAAGTTTCTTTCTTTGACTGTGATGGCGTCCAGTCGCCCGGATCTTCTTACCCTTTGATTGGGGATCTCCAGTGTGTGAGAGTTTGGAATCTGTTTCAGGAACCTTTTACTATATGTTCCAAATCTATTTTCTAATGAGGAGACTAGGGGGAGGCATATCAAGGAGGCTTTTCCACCAGAGATCCATTTCCATTTCCCCCCGTTTACGCTGAAGACATATCTTGATGTGTTGGCGAGGGAATAGGTCATAGAGAGGGAAGTTTCCATAACAAGATCATCATGAGAGGGGAGTCTTCATTATTCCTCATGAAGAAGAGATGGGATTCAGGGATCCTGGTTTTCAAGGCAGAAGAGTTTCTGTTTGGTTGGGGATAGGTCCCAGCACTTAGCATCATGTATCTCTAGGGGCGGAAGCTCTCAGGCCTATGCCAAGGTATCAAGTTCTAGTTTTTGTTGTGGAATTCAAAGTCATCCTTAGTGAGAGTGCTTGAAATTTTAGTGCAGTCATCATGCACCATGTGTACCAGTCCATGTTCCTCCATTGACATAGTTCCAACCGAGGTAGTAGTAGCAGGTTGCACTAGCATTGGATCAACAGAGAGCAGACAAGACATGCAGAGTATAGCCCCATGGAATTCCACATCCTCATAGAGTAGACCTCATCTGTGGTGGTGGTCTTCATCAGGGTCAGAGAGGCTGTAGAAGAGGTCCTGTCCTGCTTCATTCTTTAGAGTTGCCAGTGCCAGGTGATCCAGAAGTCAATCAAGGTAACATTTTCTTGTTTTCTACTTGGGTGTATTATTTTTTTGGTTCTAGAGAAAGAGACTCCTTCATATCACCTACCCCTTTCCAAGATTTGGGACTTGAGGTAGAGAGGCGTCCAGTGCCCTTGGCGCTGACTACACTCATTGTAGGTAGAGTTGACTTGTTTGAAGTATGTAGAGACTGTTAGCTAGTGGTGGGGTAGCACCGCTCTTCAGGATATATCCTATGTTTACGAATAACACCTTATGATGTAATCATTGGAATTGATT
Organism: Viscum album; assembly: GCA_963277665.1. Lineage (NCBI taxonomy): Eukaryota > Viridiplantae > Streptophyta > Magnoliopsida > Santalales > Viscaceae > Viscum > Viscum album. The sequence continues at coordinate 945,589,719 of OY728155.1, read as the reverse complement.
TTTTGTATTATGTGTAAGATATTGTGGGTTGAATCAAGAGGCAGGTGGTGTTCTTTGATTCTGATGGAGATCCAGTGGTGTTTGTTGGAATGCAAGGCCCTCAGATGGGTCAGAGGCATGTTTCATCCATGCCATCCATGAGGGATGGGCTGATTATGAGATCTTTGTATGTTTAGTAGTTGGGGTTTCCTAGGGTCATAGAAGAATACCCTGATGTATTTCAATAATAGGTTGTAGAATTACCCCCTCAAAAAGAGATCAATTTGGGGATCAATATACAACCAAGAGAGACTCATATTTCTATATCTCAATATTGGATGGACACTTCTGAGTTAAGAGAGATACATTTACATCTTGATGGTCTGTTACAATGTGGTTTTGTTCAGCCGAGTGTGTCACTGTGGGGAACACTATTTTTGTTCATAAAGAAGGCTGGTGGTAGTTTTCAATTGTGTATCTGTTATCATCAGTTAAACAAAGTGATCATAAAGAATAAATATCCTAGTCTAAAGATTGATGATTTTTTCGATCAATTGAATGGTGCAAGTTGTTTCTCAAATATCAACTTGCGGTTAGGATATCATCAGATCCATGTGAAGAATGAGGATATCCTGAGGACTACTTTCCATTGTCGTCATGGGTATTAAGAGTTTGTTGTAATGCCATTTGGTGTGAAAAATTCACCATCTGTGTTCATGGGATTGATGAACGCTATGTTCCATGAGTTCTTATACAAGTTCTTGGTGGTTTTCATGGATGAAATCCTTGTGTACACTGCATCAGAGAAGGAGCATGCAGAGCAACTGCATGTTGTTTTGGGAGTTCTTCATCAACATCAGCTATTTGAAAAGTTGTCAAAGTGCGTGTTATGGGCTAGAGAAGTTTGTTTCTTGGGGAATGTGGCATCCTAGTATGGATTTTCTATGGATTCATCAAATGATAGAAGTGGTTGTGTCTTGGGTAGCCCCCAAGACAGTGGCATAGGTACAAATTTTTCTTGGTATTGCGGGAAAGTACAAGAGGTTTGTTGTTGATTTCTCTCGAGTTGTGAATCCTCTAATAGCCTTGACCAAGAAGGATCAGGTGTTCGTATGGACTGATCTTTTTAAGGAGACTTTTTAGTGTTTGAAGGAGACGTTTGTAATTGCTCCAGTTCATTGTATTATAGAAGAGGGAGTTTAGTTTGATGTTTTTTACGATGCTTCATATCTTGGATTATGTAGTGTTATAATATATTATAGATCAGTTGAATGCATAATATCATTATTAGGTTGTGAATTAATAAATTTCCACTTCATCTATTGCACCATGAAATGGATATTCAATATTTTTTTTATGCCAGAAGCACTTTTAATGAATCATAAGATCCTTACATCATTCGTTCAACACCAAAATATCTACCAAAACAAAAATGGTTATCATATGTTATCTAATATGTTTAATCATTCTTTAACATCTAACAATAATATCCAAAGTTCAACTTATTGCACCCCTTATGTAGTTTACATTAAGAAACAATCGAAATAATCCTCACAAATATTCAATTTTTTTATATTTTATCAACTATATCAAAATTTCACATTAAAAACATATTAATAACTTGATTAAATTTAATAATAACCTAAATAAAAATTAATTTTATCCTTATTAAATATATCCCATAAATCCTAAAATGTAGTAAAATCCAATAGAAATTACTTTTTCAATAAATCACTATCCATTTTCAAGGGGACTAATACTACCATATTTACTTAATCAGAGAAAATATACTCTTTATTACAACTAAACATTATTAAATCGTAATTAGGAAAATATTTTGCCTTATATTTCCCTGATTTTTTTATTATCCAAAAAAATAAATTTACCATTGAATCACTTTTCTTAAATATCAGAACCATTCAACATATGATTTAAAATACTAAATTAAAACTAATGTAGAATAATAATTTTATGTTCCATGATACTTATAACAAAAATATCATTTATAAAACACTTATATATAATTATTTAATCCAAATACCCACATAATTTATTCATTCTACTTTAGCGGTATTGATATTATAGGCATCGGCTTCTCCCCTTAGATTATTTTAGGGTAAGTTAAATTGATGATTTGGGAACTAGTTTGAATAATTCCCCATCTCTTTAACATTGAATAAATTAATAGTAATGGGTTCTTTATTTTCCATACAATCGTTACCTGTATGGCCAATTTCTATGAACTTGTAATAAAATTCCATACCTATCGAGCATTTTATAGGATGTTACTTCCCAAAGTATTCACATGTAATTTTTTTATTTTCTTCTTATCCTTTGATTCCTTTCATTTTTATGGGGGCTCGTTGGACCTATTATTCTTATGATTTAATTGAATATATATGATATTTAAAATTCCTTCTCTTATATAATGACACTTGATAATACATAACTATAAGAAGAACATATTTGAGAAACTAATACCATTTATAGACTAAGATTAAAGCTGTCAATGTGATAGTCAATCTTTCTTTCCAAATTATACGTGATGTCTGAGGAATGCCTTGATAGTATATTAATGTTAGCCACATTTTTTTCTGTAGGATTTATATTGAAAAAATAACTCCCCATTTTTTCTCACTATTCTTGAGGGAATTATTTCTAAAAGAAAATAATTTTCAAAATTTTCAATTCCAAAATTTATATTTATTCAGCTTATTTAGTATTCTGGATTAGTAACCACTACTGATCAGAATCTCTTTTCAAATTGTAAACTTCTTGAATAACCTTTTCAATTTCATTTTATCCAAAATCATGGAACATATTTTTTATATATTTTATCCACTTCTTATGTACTAATGGATTAGTAGTGACACTATAGGATTTAGGTTTTTCTCACATGAAGAGATCCAACTTATGAGAATCACACTGTTAATGATATTTTATTCAATATGTGAATGGTTATTTGTGATCACTTGAGTTAGGTGACCTAATGTTTTCATCATCTGCTCTGTTAAAAGACCATATGTGTTGGTTTTATTAGCATGGAAAACCCTACTTTAGCTGTGGTATTTATTCCCTTTATTCCATTAGGTTCTACCACTAAATAATGGCACACACTGATTTAGCACATAATCATCATGAATATTGTCCTAAAAAACAAAATCCATCTAATGTTATTAATTATCATATACTATAAGGGATTAACATAAATTTCTTCTAGCTATATTTATTCAAAATCTCATCCCCATGGTTTTTGATAAACTCTCTTTGATACTAACTATAATGAACCCAAATATGGTACCGTAGAGAAAGTGGTTACATTATTACACTGGCACTAAATACAAGTAATCACTTCCCAAAGGATAAAATAGTTTAGTAGTCATTAATAATGAGAAAATTAATGATTCATATATCATATTTGAAATATATAATACATATCATAAAAACATTCTTGGACCCCTGATGTTATTCATAATATCCCTCTTCATATCTTGGGGGAAAGAAGATAAATAAAATGGTGAGCTAGATGCTCAATAAGTGTTACATACAATGAAATATTTCATGAGTAAATAAGTCATAATCAATAAGAAAAAATGTAAATAACTAAAAACAAATTCCATTTTATAAATTACATGAGAAAAAAATCCATACATGGATTATATCAATGTAGTAATCTCTTTAATGTTAATAATAATTGAATTCTCAATAAAAAAATTCTTAACATTTGATGGCATGATTTTAGACTTCATGGTATCTATACTATTGTGGCCTTGTTTAAAGTTGGTTTAAATATATGGGTATCCATTCACTAAAAATCCATATAATTATTGGGTAATTATTTGTCTCATAATACCTCTTGATGAATGAATGGGATATATAATTCAGAGACCCACTAGTCAATTCATGTCCAATGCATTCTTCATATATGTAAGGATAAATATAATTCCTGAATAATATATCTTATCAAAAAATTTCTATATTGATTAAGAACTATATATTTATCAATAATTTCATAATAAATAAAATAATTTATATGTAAAACAACATATTTAGAAATGTTATATGATTTAAACAATTATCATATCTATAATGTAAAGAATATGGATATATAAGAGAAAGGTAATATCCATTGATCACAAGTATATTAATTTTTCAAAGGATGATATCATTACAACATATCCCCAATGGAAAATATGTAAAATAGTGGGTTTTCATAACTGATGAACCAAAATTCCGTTAAAATATTCTTAAAAAACTCTTAAGGGAAATAAGCCTTTCATTTTTATGAAAACACTTATTTAATAAAATCAATAGAATTATAAACTAAAACATTTTATTTGAAAATAACCATATAAACATGTAAAGAAATCCTAAAATAGAAGGATATTCATTATTGGGGTAAAATATTCACAATCCATATTATTATTTTTTAAAAACATTCCTTCTATATGTTTATCAAAAAATTAACAAAGTACCTCATTTGAAAACATTTTGTATTTAAAACATGGGTTAAAAATATTTTTTATAAATCATTGTATAATTTTAAGAAATTATTGATTTGTTTTAGATAAAATCTATATAAGGATGAAAAATATATCTGATCAAAAGGGAAGTAAGATCAGTTCATATTTTAAACATTTAATTGATTGATTCATGTTCTTATGAGAGGAAGAGTTGGAAGAAAATATAGAAGATATTAAAGGGAGTAAACTTGAAATGAAATATAATCACCATGAATAAATATATATTCATTTTAATTACATCAAAAGTGTAATATATACAATACATTAAAAAATAAGTCCATAATACCAACATGGGCCCAACATGTCACATTTGTTCCCCATAATCCAATATAAAAAATTTAATTTTTTTATACTTATATAAAAAAACAATATTCATATCTATTATATCATATATGATCCATTTAAAATATTTATTTTTTATTTGTTGATAATTTTTTATTATTCTCACTATTTTGGGTATTAAGTGCATTGTTTTTTATGTATGTTTTGATTAATTTGCGTCAGACCTTATTTTTTTCTCATGGTTACATCTATACTTTAATTTAATATATATATATATATATATAATCCATATAGATAATTGTAGAAAAAGTAATTACAACATTCATGGAGACAGTAGGATGTACGTATGCACGACCGTTGTTTTCACTTTTTGATTGATGGAATGAAACAGAGGTAAGTAATAATTAATTTTTCCATAATAATTATTATATCATATATATAATTTATATTTAATAAATCCATCCATGTTACCATCCATATTAAATTTAAACAAAAAATGGATCACATCACTCAGTTGAGGTGATAGTCCACACATATGCACGAGCGACATTATCCATTTCCAAAGGATTTGAATGTAAGAGGTGTATATATATATATATATGATATTATAATTTAATAATCATAATTAAAACATAAATATTATAAATACTCCTTAGTAACATCTTTATAACCATCCAATTAATGGGTTTATGAAAAATGAAATTCACCACTATGTGCAGAGAGTATGCCGCACATATGCACGAGCGATGTTTTTATTTTTGTAGGAATGAAAATAGGTAGAATAAAATTATACCATAATATTTATAAAATATCAATATATTTATTATACTTGAGTTATTATATTAGGATGAGTTCCACACTGTTAGAGTGAGTGTAAAAATAAATAATCATAAAGACTTGATAATGTTGATTTCATCTTCTTGTGTAGAAGTCATCTAGATATCCATATAAGGGACCTTGGATCAGTATTTTAGAGAGGTTAAAACCTAATGAAATAAGATAAAGATGTTGATAAGAGTAATTGGTAGGTTTTGGTGGACCTATATGGTTGAAATTGGTCTAAATGAGGTAGGTACAAGGTTTCATTTTATAATTTAGGTGTAGATAAATTTTGTAATTTCTTAATAAATTAAAAAATAATAACATTATTCTATATCCAAATACTTTAAAATGATTAGTTTTTTTAAAGAAATGCTTTTTAGTGTATAAATAACAACATCTAATTAAATTTATACAATTTTTGTTATCATTTTAATCTTTATCTTTTTGAATAACCCATTGGTTAATTATTTTTTACCTTAATCATGATAACCAATGTTTTATTTTCAAAGGGTTAACAATGTTTCTATAAATGGAAATGTAAATCATAAATGGACCATGGATGATGTGTTAATCTATGTTCCATTCACATGGTTAAATATAATTTTTTTTTATTTTTAAATAATTTAACAAAACTATAGTTTTGATAAATTATTATTATTATAAATTTTAACACTATTAAATTAGTTTGAATTTAAATACATCAACACAAAGGGGAAATTAAAATATAATCCTTTAAAAACAACTTCAAAAAAAATACAGATCTATGAAATTATCAGTTAAACATTATCTCATACAAATTATATCTATTATAATATTTTTAAAATCATTTAGTTTATTTTTATAATAATTAAAAAATATCCTATTTATGGTGCATGATAATTTAATATAATTATATTATTTATTAAATTCAGAATTAAATATACATTATAATTTTTTAAATATAATTAAAGATAGTTATTCCCAGTCAGAATTTTATTTTTTTCTTATGTGGAAATATAATCATTCTTTAAAACTAAGAGAGTGGAATATTTTACATTTCATTGATTCTTATATTATTTGGGCCAATTTCATGGACATGTATGGAATCCTGATATTTTTATTAAATAATATTATCATTAAATTGAACAAAATATTCTTATCTCTTAATGGTTTGTTTCTTTGAAATTATGAACATAATATAGGCAAAAAGAAAAAATTATTCTCATCTATGCGAATGGATTCTTTATGGGTTCACCTTAAGTTAATTTTACTGCATCTCATATCATGGATAAATTCATCAATGGAAAGGGGTGATCATGAGACTAGTAAGGGAATAAATTACGGAGACATTTAACATATGTTCGTGTGGTATATTATTAAGAACATGATGTATAACAATATAACACGATCAATAGAACATGAATTATAACATAATAAATAAAATTTGAATCATTCAAAATAAATTTGGATATAATATATAAGTGGGGATTTCATAATCATATCACTATGTTTTATCACAATGGCATCATAAATGAACATTACCATGATTATTTACCAAGGAATTGTAAAAGATATCATCTTTCGAGAATAAATTATTGACCCGATGCACTAGAGTAATATCAAGTTGCACCATCTGTATGTATTAATTCCATGTGATCCACAATGATCACAAATAATCACTATTCCCAAAACATGAGGAGAATGAAGTACAAGTTTCACTGTAGAGCATTGTATATATAATTTTTTTATAGGCTTAACCATAAAATCATTTTTCAAACAATTGAATGGGAATGTAGGGTTTATATATATATATCCCAAAATCAATAAATTATATTAACATCTAGGGGAATAACCATGGATAATTAAATGCAATTTAGTATCATGATAAATATAAAACATAGATTTTGGAAAAGGTAAAATGACAGGGAATGAAGGTATCCCATTAATAAAACACTATTTTAGTGGTAAGGGTATGATCAGAAGAATAAGTAAAGAATGTAACATTCCCTTTAGATGATATGCACAAAAATAATTACTTGAATGGAAAAAATATGGCGTAAATTCCCTAACCATGAAGAGTTGCACCTAAATCCTAAGGATAGAACCTTGGGGTTTTAAGGACACCTTAGGGAGACTATTTGGGAGGAAAATGAATAGAAATTCATAGTAGATGAATTCAGAGAGAATGGTAAGGGTGAAATGGGTGGGTATTTATTGAAAAAGGGGGTGGAACATTTTAATAATTTTGAAATATAGGTCATGGAATTATTGGTTGCGGTAATGAAAAACAATTTGATTACCCATGGGTTTTTCTCATGTTTTTAGAAATTTGAGTCACAGTTTATGATATTTTTATCCATTATAATGGAATTTAGTTGTTTAATACTTCTTTTGACATGTAAAATTAAATTTCACACAAAATATTGTTTAAACAATTATCAGAATTTCCAATTTAGACTTTGGAAAGTCACTTATAGGTTTATAAATTGATTAAATTCTATTAAAATACAAAAATATAATAAAATTACATATTTTGGGTTGTGTATTGTGGTTAATTAATTATTATATCATAATTAAATACATATGAAGTCATAAAGCATACTGAAAACCAAAGACTGCATTTTTAATATTTACTTAAAAATAAAATATTTTACTAAATTGTAAAAAATTAACCATAACCTAATTTAGATATTATGATATTGAATATAATTGTTATTTTATTTTAATAATTATATAAATGTTATAACTTAATATTTTATATATAATAATATTTATTTTTTGAAAAAATAAGAGTTTTTTATGACTGGAAAATTTCAGAAACTTATAAATATTTTATAGAACATTACAACATTATATTCTCATTTATATTTTAATAAGAGTGTTTTAAAAGTATATATAATTTAATAAATATTATTCAGAATACTTGAGTTTTTATAATGTATAAATATTTTCTAAAAATACAATTATGTTTTATTATCATCCAGTAATGAAATTATGATGACCCAGACACCCCTTGGTCCCTTCCTTTGCCAAAATCCGGATCCTTAAGGGGTGCCGATCGGTGCGACCGATCGGTGAGACCGATAGGTGCGACCGATCGGTGAGACCGATCGGTGAGACCGATCGGTGCGACCGATCGGTGCGACCGATCGGTGCGACCGATCGGTGGGACCGATCGGCGGAACCGGCCGACGTCACCCGGCCTTGCCAAATTGTTCCAGTAACGCTCCTTTTTCAAATAGGGTTTTAAACCCTATTCTGCCTCATTTAAAAAAAAAGAGAAATGTCTTAAAGACCCGAAACATGCACAAAAGTTTTAATTAAATATTGAATCGACTCATGAGTCGGTTTAAACCACCCAACACCTTTAATGATGAGTCAAGCCGCATGGTCAACCCACGAATTCCACGTCTTATGCGGTTTCGCGTTTTCACCTCAACCATCCCCGGCTCTTATAAATTAAGGGTTAGGCCGTGATTTCCCCCTTCCTCGATCGTGGCTCTTCTGGTGCATCGGGCCCGCCACATCTTTATCCGTAAAGTTCCGCGCCCCCGGCCTAAACATCGATCTTCTATCAACAAGTAGGGAATTTCTCCTTCGTCTCTCTCTTTTGTGTATCATGTGGGGTGGGCGTGCTTTTGATCCTGTAGAATTGGGTAAACCAGACCTAACTAAAGATAAAGAACGAATTGTATAAAGAAAGAGGGGGGGGGGGGCTGTGATCGTTGATGGTGTTTTATATTTTGATGTTGTTTCTTCTATGACCATCTTGTTGAGTTGTGCTGGCTTGCGCCTCCTGAAAATCGAGGACATTGGTGGTCGTTGTTTGTGCACTAATAAACCCTGTTGATGTTTTAAATGGCTTGTTTGTGGTTGTAAACTCCTACTGTGAAAAGTGAATCGGTTAATCCCGTATATCCGGCTGAATAATTGAAAGCACCAGGATCAACCCTTCTGTGATAACTCCCGATTAGAACACACAGAATTTGAAATCATGGAGTGTGTTAAGTCATTTAAATCTGAAAATCCCTGACTTTTGTTGGTAGTGGTAGTTGGTTGTTTTCCTTTCGGGCCGATTGCTGGAAATGTGGGAGGGGATGGGATCCCCTGTTCTTTTATACTCTCGGTGGTTGTGTGAATTTGGGGGATGGGATCTCCTATTGGTATGGATTCGGTGGTTGTGAGTTTAAATCCGAGTGGTTACCTGTTCATATCACAAATTGGGGAGAGATCCTCTGTTAACAGAACCGGGTGTGAGTGTTTTGGTTGATCCATGCTTTTGACGCTTTCCTTGGTTATGCTTATGGTAGTTGCCCATTAGTTATTAAAATTAGTTGAACAATTTAACTGAACGTGAAACAAGAATGGGACAAATGGTTTTTGTGGGCAAGGGTCGTGAACTGTGACTCGGACGCAGTGGTGTCGTGTTCTGTAGGTTGGCTAGGAAAACCTAAGTTTTGGGTGAGTGTTTGTTACCTATATCTATACTTGTAGCTTTGTGTTTCTTATTCGCGCCCCACCCAAGTTGAGCACTCAGTTCCGAACACCCCCATTTATGGGGGAAGGGTGTTTTTCCCAACACTATCCTTAGTGGCTGGTTATTAGCTCCTTTTCTGCTCCCTTTCCCGGATATCCCAAGTACCTTCGGGCAGGCTGTGATGGCCTGAAGTCCATTATTAGCCCAAGAACCATCGGGCGGGGTGTTGTGGTGGTTGGCCAGGTGTGTGCGGCAGGTGGTTTCCCAAGTGTCTTCGGGATGAGGCCCAGGTGTCTTCGGGCATGGCAGTGGATCCTTGAGCCCAGGTGTCTTCGGGCGTGGCGGTGGTTGCTCTGGCCTAGGTGTTTGCAGGCATGGTTACATGTGACAGTTGTGGCCCAGGTGTGTGCGGGCGGGATTCAGCAGTGGGACTGCGTGCGGTTGAGGCCCAGGTGTGTGCGGGCGGGATTTCGGCAGTGGGACTGCGTGTGGTTGTGGCCCAGGTGTGTGCGGGTGGGTGTGGCAGTGGGACTGCGGTGAGAATGGAGGGATTGGTCCGATGCGTAGGATGTCTCAATAACCAGTGGGAAAGTGGCGCGGGGTACCCAAACATCGATGTGCTCTTATTATATATATTATTTGACTTGCGTTATTTGGGGAGTGAGCCTTGGAGAGGCCTGGGATGGATAGTTTTCCTTGTTAGGTGTTTGGTTTACTCTTTTTCTCATGGGACTTTAGTACGTTCCCCCACTTGTGCATGAGAGTCTTGGTTTTCCCTACTGAGTGTACTTATATACTCACCCTACGTATATAAAACTGCTTTCAGGTTTCCAGGAGGACTTCGGGGATCACGCAGGACCTTACTAGCTCGGACTTTTGGAGTAGTTGCAGCTGTTTTTTTCCTCTTTGGTACTTACCTTGTAGTCACCTTTTTGCACTTTGTGGCTTTCACTTTTGAAACATGCATGTGGGAATGGTTTACTTTTGGCTTTACTTTTCTTTCTACCTTGGTGTTGTTGGGTTTTCTTCTCCTTATCTTTCGATCCTATAAAATAAAAAGGGTAATGCCTTCCATTTGCAAGAATTTTCTATACCCTTGGTGCTAGTCGCCACTCCGGGTCCTATTGAAGGCGGGTTTCAGGGGTCATTATCTCTCCTTCAACTTAAAGAAGGAAGGGCCTGTCAATCTGCTGACCCTTCCCTCCTTTTGGTGAAGGCGGGTTGTGACAGAATGATATCAAAGGTGATGGTTGAGAGATAGGACGGAGTCTGGAGTTAGGCATAGTGAGGATTGCATGGGATGGTAAGGCAACAGTGTTGGGTGACCTTGGAGAGTGAATTAGGCCAGGAAAGACCGGCTAGGACACGGGATTTTAGGGCCCCCCGTGATCCGTTGCAAGGACTCTGGACCTACCGAACGACCAAGTGAGGCCACACTGATTGCAGGGTAGAGGCCCTAGGAAAGGTACATGCATCATAATGACTTGTGTTCTTGTGTTTCTGGGATGTCTTGGGAATTAAGAATAAATTAAATCTTAATAAGTTTTAAGAACGATATTCTGCACTACTTGGGCTTAGGCATTCCTTGTTTACCTTGCAGCTATGGCACCTGGAAGGCGACCACGTGTGGTACAGGCGATCGAGGCCCCTGAGACTACTTTGGCCAATCGGCAGAGAGTTGATCGAGAGGAAGAGGACGACCAGTGGCAGAAGACTCTTCGAGCCTTCCAGCGACAGGCCCTCGAGAAGTATGAGGGCAGCACCTCCGATATGACGGAAGGCTGGCTAGAGGAGCTAGTTATAGCCTTCGGCCTGATTCGGGCCCCAACCGAGTACTGGGTTCCTCTGGCTGTTAGCCAGATGCGAGGAGCGGAACGTCAGTGGTGGATGCTTCACCTGGGGAATAGGAAAGAGTCTGAGGTTGCTTGGGCGGATTTTGAGAAGGAGTTCCGGGCGGAGTTCCTCTCCACGACAATGAAGGCGGAGAAGAGGCAGGAGATACTCTCCCTCCAGCAGGGGAGCATGTCCGTGAGGGAACTTGGAATCAAGTTCAAGGACCTCCTACTTTTTGCTCCGGACCTCTTTCCCGATGAGGAGTCTCGGGCAAGACGTTTGGAGGAGGCGCTCCGACCCTCCCTCCAGTATGCTGTTACCCCCTTTACCCTTCTGACATACTTAGAGGTCCAGAAGAAGGCCTAAGTGGTGGAAAGGATGCATGCTCTAGGAGGAGTGTCACGAGAAGGGATCCAGCTGGGACCATCGAAGGGGAAGGCCGTCAGCACCAGGCCTCCAGCATCGGGACCCTCCAGGTTCCGACCCACAGGAAGCAGACCGCATCAGTTTCGGTTTCGATCCCCTGGCCCACGTTCTTTCCCTTCAGGCTCGGGACCACGATGCTTCATCTGCGGGAGCCCTGGACATCTCCGGAGTCAGTGCCCCGATCGGGTGCAGTACAACAGTGGCAGTCATCCCTAGCATCCACCGCAGCAGCAGTTTCCAGCCAGACCCTTTCGGCAGCAACAGCAGGGACAGCGAGCTCCCGCTCCTCCGCAGGAAGACATAGGAGGAGGAGGCCGACCTCAGGGCGCTCCCCAGGGACCTCGACCAGGGCGTGGTCGTGGAGGTGGCCGACAGCCGAGGGGCAGGGGAGCTGGGTGTGGACAACTACACGCCGCAGAGGCAACAGTTCCAACAGGGCAAGAGGTTGTTCGAGGTACGATCAATGTGTTTATCACTCTTGCTTATGCTTTGTTCGATACCGGAGCTTCGCACTCCTTTGTTGCACCCAGTCTAGCCCGTGCCTTGGGTCTAGATGCCGAGAGACTTCCAGTGCCCCTGGTGTTGAGCACACCAGTTGGAGGTCAGACCGACTTGCTGTTCGTTTGTCGGGGATGTAGACTGATGTTAGGGCCACATTAGTCGGTTAGGGATCTCCTTCTGCTACAGATTCAGCCGTACGATGTCATCCTAGGCATCGACTGACTATTTTCTGTGTGCGCCGTCATCGACTGTTTCCAAGGAAGGGTGGTGTTCTCAGGTTTGGACGGCTAGCGTGTTACCTTCACCGGCGAGCGGAGCTGTCCGAAGGGAAACAGGAGGGAGGAACCTCTCCTCTCCTTGTTGACCGAGCTGACGGTAGAATCAGTAGATGCAGAAATGGTGGAAGTGCCAGAGATCGTCCGTGAGTTTATGGGCATCTTTCCTGAGGAGGTGACGACTCTACCCCCTCGACGTGATATCGAGTTCGGGATAGACCTGCAGCCCGACTCTCGTCCAATCTCGATGGCTCCTTACCGGATGGCACCTTCGGAGCTACGGGAGTTGCAGATACAGATTGACGATCTGATGAAGAGAGTTTATGTTCGTCCAAGTGCGTCACCGTGGGGTGCTCCGGTCTTGTTTGCAAAGAAGGCAGATGGGGGTCTTAGGTTGTGCATAGACTACAGGAGGTTGAATCAGGTGACGATCAAGAATCGCTACCCTCTCCCAAGGATAGATGATCTTTTTGACCAGCTGAAAGGGGTAGGGTGGTTCTCGAAGATCAACCTGCGGTCTGGGTACCACCAGCTGAGGGTGAAAGAGAGCGACATCCCAAAGACATCGTTCAGGTGCAGTTATGGGCACTTCGAGTTCGTGGTCATGCCCTTTGGTGTTACAAACGCCCCGGCCGTGTTCATGGGGCTTATGAACTCTATCATTCGGGAGTACCTGGATCGGTTTGTGGTGGTATTCATCGACGATATCCTGATCTATTCAAGGTCAGAAAAGGACCATGCAGAGCACCTGAGGATAGTTTTGGAAGTCCTCCGACAGCACCAGCTCTACGGGAAGTTGTCAAAGTGCAAGTTCTGGGCACGAGAAGTGCACTTCCTCGGGCACGTAGTGTCTGAGCAGGGGGTAGCAGTCGACCCATCAAAGGTTGAGGCAGTTGTTTCTTGGGCAGCACCCAAGAATGTGGCGGAAGTCCAGAGTTTCCTCGGACTGGCAGGTTACTACTGGAGATTCGTACCCAACTTCTCCCGAGTAGCAGCCCCTTTGACGGCTTTGACCAAGAAGGACCAGGTTTTCGTGTGGAGCGAGCAATGCGAGTCGTCCTTCAGCTACCTAAAAGAAAATCTGGTTAGTGCCCCAGTGTTGAGATTACCAGAAGAAGGGATGGCCTATGAGGTATTTTGTGATGCTTCAGGACAGGGCCTGGGATGCGTGTTGATGCAGCAACAAGGGGTGATCTCTTACGGGTCCAGGCAGCTACGCCCCCATGAGCGTAACTACGCCACCCATGACCTGGAGCTTGCAGCGGTCGTTTTTGCGCTAAAGTTATAGTGGCACTACCTCATCGGGGAATGCTTTGTGGTCTTCACAGATCACAAAAGCTTAAAGTATATGTTCTCCCAGCGGGACTTGAACTTACGACAACGGAGACGGGTGGACTTCCTCCAGGACTACGACTTTGAAATCTCTTATACTGAGGGAAAGGGCAATGTGGTGGCCAATGCCTAGAGAAGGAGGACGTAGAAGGATGCGGTCCGAGAGTCGGCAAATGCCTGGAAGGCAATGGAGGAGTTGGTTGCCTTACACCTGGATGCGAAGATGGATAGTGGCAGAGGCTGCCTATATCAGATGATAGTGCAGTCATCTCTGTTTCGACAAGTGGAGGAGTCTCAGTGGGGAGACCCCGAGTGCGAAGTGATGCGTGATCGGGTTGACCAGGGCGATGCTCCAAGAGAATGGACAGAGGACGGTCAGCACCAGATGCTTTTCCAGAAAAGGTTGTTTGTTCCAAGAGTGATGCATGGCAAGGTTCTCAGTGAGTTCCACAACTCACCCCTAGCGGTGCACCCAGGAGTTACCAAGATGTACCAGGGGCTGAAAAGGCAGTTCTGGTGGCCCGGAGTTAAGCGAGCGGTGGCAGAATTTGTGGCCAAATGTTTAGTATGTCAGCAAGTGAAGGTTGAACACCGGGTTCTAGGCGGCCTACTACAGCCTTTAGCTGTTCCCGAGTGGAAGTGGGACGACATCTCAATGGATTTCGTCACGGGACTACCCAAGGTCCAAGGAGGGTGCGACGCCATCTGGGTGGTGGTGGACAGGTTGACGAAATCGACTCACTTTCTGGCAATCAGGGAGTCAAGTACTGTGGATGCTTTGGCACGAAAGTACGTGAATGAGGTGGTGCGGTTGCATGGAGTTCCGAGGTCTATAGTCTCGGATAGGGATTCACGGTTTACCTCGCGAATCTGGAGAGGATTGCAGCATGCGTTTGGTACCCAGTTACGCCTTAGCACTACTTTCCATCCCCAGACAGATGGACAAACGGAGCGAACTATCCAGACCTTGGAGGATATGCTACAGGCATGTGTTCTGGACTCAGGAGAGTCATGGGTGCGATACTTGCCTCTATTAGAGTTTTCCTACAATAATAGCTACCACTCTACCATCGGTATGGCCCCGTTTGAGGCTTTGTACAGGAGGCCATTCCGTTCACCTGTGTGTTGGACCGAAGTAGGAGAGGCAGGCAACCTTGGCCCGGAGGTGGTGCAGAACACGACAGAGAAGATTCAGCTCATACGGGAAAGGATGAAGGCGACCCAGGACCGAAAGAAGTCGTATGCTGATACCAGGAGAAGGCCCTTGGAGTTTGAGGTTGGGGACCACGTGTTCTTAAAGGTCTCCCCACGGCGTGGGCAACGGAGGTTCGACAAGGGGGGTAAGCTTTCCCCCAGATTTGTCGGACCCTTCGAAGTGTTACGGCGGGTCGGAGAAGTGGCTTATCAGCTAGCGTTACCTCCGCCGCTGCTAAGGATACATGATGTCTTTCATGTATCCCAGCTCCGTCGTTATCTGCACGATGATTCACACGTCCTTGATTGGGGTGAATTGGACATCGAGGACGATGTAACATTTGGGGAAAAACCAGTGATGATCGAGGATCGCAAGGAGAAGGTGCTTCGTGGGCGAGCCATTCCCTTGGTTCGTGTGTTGTGGAGACATGGCGGGCTCAAAGAGAGTACGTGGGAGAGTGAATCACAGATGCGTGCCCAATACCCCGGGTTGTTTTGAGCTTTGTTCCTTTTTGTACCTGTTGTGGTAGAACGTTTGACTTTTGGCTATGAAATGTACTGGTTTATTTCCTCTGTTGTGTGTGAAAAGCCCCGGCTAAAGGGAAGAGGGAACCCGACCCCTAATGAAGACGCATCAAGGTGGATGCGATTAAACCCGTGCGGGCGAGTCAGTGCCGCCCAAAGCGGATAATATCTTGACATGGGGGAGGGAAACTCCCCAAACCCACATGACCGGGAGGTTTGGCGTGGTATGTTGCTTGGTTCTTGACAGGGGAGTGTTTTTAGTTAGCAGGGGTTCACTCCTAAGAGGTATCTTTCGAAGATGGTTGTTCGGACCCTCTCTTTCCTTCTGGTTTGTTGTGATTCTCGAGGATGAGAATCGTTTAAGAGGTATCTGATGTGATGACCCAGACCCCCCTTGGTCCCTTCCTTTGCCAAAATCCGGATTCTTAAGGGGTGCCGATCGGTGCGACCGATCGGTGAGACTGATTGGCGAGACCGATCGGTGAGACCGATCGGCGGGACCGATCGGTGGAACCGGCCGACGTCACCCGGCCTTGCCAAATTGTTCCAGTAACGCTCCTTTTTCAAATAGGGTTTTAAACCCTATTCTGCCTCGTTTAAAAAAAAAGAGAAATGTCTTAAAGACCTGAAACACGCACAAAAGTTTTAATTAAATATTGAATCGACTCATGAGTCGGTTTAAACCACCCAGCACCTTTAATGATGAGTCAAGCCGCATGGTCAACCCACGACTTCCACGTCTTACGCAGTTTCGCGTTTTCACCTCAACCGTCCTCGGCTCTTATAAATTAAGGGTTAGGCCATGGTTTCCCCCTTCCTCGATCGTGGCTCTTCTGGTGCATCGGGCCCGCCGCATCGTTATCCGTAAAGTTCCGTGCCCCCGGCCTAAACATCGATCTTCTATCAACAAGTAGGGAATTTATCCTTCATCTCTCTCTTTTGTGTATCATGCGGGGTGGGAGTGCTTTTGATCCAGTAGAATTGGGTAAACCAGACCTAACTAAAGATAAAGAAAGAATTCTATAAAGAAAGAGAGGGGGGGGGGGGGCTGTGATCGTTGATGGTGTTTTATATTTTGATGTTGTTTCTTCTATGACCATCTTGTTGAGTTGTGCTGGCTTGCGCCTCCTGAAAATCGAGGCCGTTGGTGGTCGTTGTTTGTGCACTAATAAACCCTGTTGATGTTTTAAATGGCTTGTTTGTGGTTGTAAACTCCTGCTGTGAAAAGTGAATCGGTTAATCTCGTATATCCGGCTAAATAATTGAAAGCACCAGGATCAACCCTTCTGTGATAACTCCCGGTTAGAACACACAAAATTTGAAATCATGGAGTGTGTTAAGTCGTTTAAATCTGAAAATCCCTAAATTGTGTTGGTAGTGGTAGTTGGTTGTTTTCCTTTCGGTCCGATTGCTGGAAATGTGGGAGGGGATGGGATCCCCTGTTATTTTATACTCTCGGTGGTTGTGTGAATTTGGGGGATGGGATCTCCTGTTGGTATGGATTCGGTGGTTGTGAGTTTAAACCCGAGTGGTTACTCGTTCATATCACAAATTTGGGAGAGATCCTCTGTTAACAGAACCGAGTGTGAGTGTTTTGGTTGATCCATGCTTTTGACGCTTTCCTTGGTTATGCTTATGGTAGTTGCCCAGTAGTGCTTAAAATTAATTGAACATTTTAACTGAACGTGAAACAAGAATGGGAAAAATGGTTTTTGTGGGTAAGGGTCGTGAACTGTGACTCGGACGCAGTGGTGTCGTGTTCTGTAGGTTAGCTAGGAAAACCTAAGTTTTGGGTGAGTGTTTGTTACCTATATCTATACTTGTAGCTTTGTGTTTCTTATTCGCGCCCCACCCAAGTTGAGCACTCAGTGCCGAACACCCCCATTTATGGGGGAAGGGTGTTTTTCCCAACACTATCCTTAGTGGCTGGTTATTAGCTCCTTTTCTGCTCCCTTTCCTGGATAGCCCAAGTACCTTCGGGCAGGCTGTGATGGCCTGAAGTCCATTATTAGCCCAAGAACCATCGAGCGGGGTGTTGTGGTGGTTGGCCAGGTGTGTGCGGCAGGTGGTTTCCCAAGTGTCTTCGGGATGAGGCCCAGGTGTCTTCGGGCGTGGCAGTGGATCCTTTAGCCTAGGTGTCTTCGGGCGTGGCGGTGGTTGCTCTGGCCTAGGTGTTTGTAGGCATGGTTACATGTGACAGTTGTGGCCCAGGTGTGTACGGGCGGGATTCAGCAGTGGGACTACGTGCGGTTGAGGCCCAGGTGTGTGCAGGCGGGATTTCGGCAGTGGGACTGCGTGTGGTTGTGGCCCAGGTGTGTGCGGGCGGGTGTGGCAGTGGGACTGCGGTGAGAATGGCGGGATTGGTCCGATGCGTAGGATGTCTCAATAACCAGTGGGAAAGTGGCACGGGGTACCCAAACATCGATGTTCTCTTATTATATATATTACTTGACTTGCGTTATTTGGGGAGTGAGCCTTGGAGAGGTCTGGGATGGATAGTTTTCCTTGTTAGGTTTTTGGTTTACTCTTTTTCTCACGGGACTTTATTACGTTCCCCCACTTGTGCACGAGAGTCTTGGTTTTCCCTACTGAGTGTACTTATATACTCACCCTACGTATATAAAACTGCTTTCAGGTTTCCAGGAGGACTTCGGGGATCATGCAGGACCTTACTAGCTCGGACTTTTGGAGCAGTTGCAGTTGTTTTTTTCCTCTTTGGTACTTACCTTGTAGTCACCTTTTTGCACTTTGTGGCTTTCACTTTTGAAACATGCATGTGGGAATGGTTTACTTTTGGATTTACTTTTCTTTCTACCTTGGTGTTGTTGGGTTTTCTTCTCCTTATCTTTCGATCCTATAAAATAAAAAGGGTAATGCCTTCCATTTGCGAGAATTTTCTATACCCTTGGTGCTAGTCGCCACTCCGGGACCTGTTGAAGGCGGGTTTCGGGGGTCATTATCTCTCCTTCAACTTACAGAAGGAAGGGCCTGACAATCTGCTGACCCTTCCCTCCTTTTGGTGAAGGCGGGTCGTGACAGAAATTATCATATTTGTATAAATATATGTTATTTTATAAAATTATTTTCAAAATGAGATTCATGGAATATAAATTTTATTTATAAAATGGAAATTATAGTTTATGTAACTATGTCTTTGACAATTAAACCCTTATTACACCCACATACACTAAAAGGGTATGGTGTGAAATGGTGGTGGTTTCATAAGGTGGCTCAACTAACATCAAATGAGTGGTAATCTCCAATAACATGAACTTATTCTATAGGAAATTTCATTAAAGGCTCCCTTGTTGAAGCTCATCTTGGGATTTTTCAGGGATGAACCCCAGTGATGATACCTCTTACCCATGTTTTGACAAATGGGCTTCAAATGGGATGACTCAACTTGTTGAGGCCATCATTCCTCCTTCTTCCATCAATTATCCATTATCATTACTACATATAAGATTTAATTATAATGGTAAAAATATTTTTATTGGGTATAGTTTCCATTGGTATAATAGGCCAATTATTATATTGACCAACAATCATATTTAACCAATGACCATATTACTATCCCAATGGTCACATTTCTCATTATAAATACCACCTCATTCTCTCACTCAATATTCAATACTATTCCATCCTTGAAGATGATCCTTTTTAGGAAGTCAATATCTTAATATCCAACATAGGAGAAGCTATCTCCTTGGCGGTGATGCCCTAATGGAGCAGAAATCGGCTCCAACCTTCCCCCTTCCCACTGTTGGAAGGGGGAGGAGCTCACATCACATCTTCTGGATTCACCACAATGTCCTTTCTACCCTTGCTCAAACCATGTCGCTCATCCTCAGTTCTCGGCAATAACGCATTATAAGAATGTTACTGACCTCTTTAATGGATCGCTGCAACTTCCTTTATTATTTTTGGAGTTCATATAAGCTTCAAGTATTTTGGATCTGGCTCTGGTGGCTCGAATTACGCATTGAAGACCCTTAGTGAACAATTTTGACTGGTTCGTCTCTAAATCCTTGGGGCTTCCTGAGTGCATGGTTGTCAGTCTTCTTGACATCCAGAATATGATTATACACTTCAGCTTGGAGGATGATTTGATTCGTGCATCGTCCAATTCTCCGTGAAAGTTCCTCTTTTTTAGGTTTTTCCTCTTCCGATAGACATATAATTTTCATATGAAAAGGGATACCTCTATAATGGAAAATTGGTCATGTTGTCATGAACTCCCCTTTCAATTAAAAAGCCTTCAAAACATCGAATGTTATGGAAGATAATAGAAATATTTCTGTGTTCCGATAAAAGAACAATATCTATAAGCCATCATATTAAACCACACATATGTGTGGAGGTTGATGTTTCCAAGTCACTGTTGGAGTGGGTGTGGGTTATGGTTGGTGAAGAATTATGGTGAAGAAAACTGATGATCTTTGAATCATGGGTGTATCATTACATGTTCTGTAGGCGATTGGGGAACATGGAGTCCATTTGTAGGTGCAAAACCAACTGTGAGGGATTTTCTATGAGGGTTAATGTTGTGCCGAAGTCTCAGGTGGGAGGCGATGCACCCGACCCGAAGAGAGATTTGGTTGATTTGATATAGACTAAGCCGGAGCCACTACATATATAGTAGGCCTAGGGGACTCGCGGTGATGAATTCTTAACCAATGGAGTGGCTCCACCTCATCCGGATGTAGTTACTGAACATGAGAGAATGCTTTTGGAGTTAGTAGATGAAATTAGTTGTGACAAAGTTCTTTAATATTCCAAACAAGGAACTCTAATTGGCCGTGAATTAACTCAGAATGACTCAAATTAGGGTACTCTAACTGAGCAAGTGGCCCACTGGGTCGCAGGACAATGATAAACAGTGGAGGCCTTCCAAACCTGTAACAGATTTGATGGTCTGGTGATTGAAGGTTTGGCTCAAGGCTTGGAAAATGGAATGGACGATCAGAAAATATATGGGATAAAGTCTCATGAATAATACCATTTCTATGTTTCAGAGGAAAATGCAAGAGGGAAACATAGTAAAGGCATGTACAATTTTAGGAAGATGAAGGGAAAAAAATCTAATAGGGATTTGGGAAGTTTTATCTTGACTAAAGGGAAAAAAGTAAAGGGCGCAAGGATTACTCATTCCTTACAAAACCAATGGAGACCAGGTAATGTAAAAAAATTAAATCCATAGAGTTGGAGTGCATGCCATCTTCTATTGTAAATATCCAGGTAAACCCCGAAGTAGAGAAGACCGATTTTGGTGAGACCAATGTAGACAAAAATGGTGCAGAGGAGGTCAGTAATGGGAAATCCCTGGGACTACATACACACTCTAAAGAAGAAATTGGATAGGATCTTCTCAATATTAATGCTACACAAGAAGAGGCTAACTAAATGATGGGAAGGGTGATTCGTGGGATTACTTATGGTGAGCAGGCTGCCTGGATCTATAAAGAATACCTAATCCTAAAAGGGCTTTCAATTAAGGTAACATAAGTAAGGAGGAGTACATTAAAATGTGGGAGAAGATGTATTATCTATTTGAGGTCATTATCAATGAAGATCCAGATATCGATGTGCTCAATCTCCCCTGGAAATTATTTATGGAGGAACTCTCTAATAGGATCATGTTTTGTTTCAATGATTTCGTGATTTCTTATGAGGTATGTCCTCATGGTTGAATTTATATGGTTTCTCACTTTTTCTTAAAAGTGTTTTCTAATAAGAATTTAATTTTTAGTCAGTCCACTTAATGTGGTATTTTTATTTTATAACACGCTAATTAGTTTAATAGTATTTTCTTTCATTTCTATAGTTTTTTAGGGGGAGTAGATTCAGGATGATTGGTGTGATCCATATTTTTTGAATTTTAACATTTTTTATTTTATATTTTTATCCAATAGTAATGTTTTGATTTTTCATTAGTTTCATAGAAGATTAATTAAATTATATTTATTAGTGATATATATTATTTTATAATACTATATAAAAAAACACATATTTTATGAAAAGAAATATCATTTTACAAATCTGGGTTGTTACATTCTTCACCCCCTTTAGAAGTTTTATCACCAAAATTTCAAATCATATTATCGTTTGAGAATAGGTGTGGGTAATTATTTTTCCTTGTTTCATTTGGTTCCAATGTCTCTTATTTATAATTATGGATCCTCCACAACACTTTGAAAAGTTGAGAAGTCTTGTTGCATAGAACTCTGTCTCAATGGTCAAAGTTCTACACCAAATACTTCTTATAAGGGAGGTCCTATTCTACTTTTACCACCTCCAGATTTAGTACATATGATGGATTATGTATGTAAATCCACAAGATAGATTCATGGAATACATCATGAAATTGAGAAAAATTGTCTATATAATAGATGATATTCCAATGCGTCTATGAAATACATGATTTCAAGGGCGCTAATATGCATAAGGCTAAGATTCCATCCGTTTCCAAATTGCATGACTCTCTCTTATGGTGAAATCCAAGGGAATAATTTTTTTCAGATATCAAAACCCATTCCCCTTCAATATTTTTATGCATAGATCATTGGCCATCTCTAAGAATATTTTATGTGTAGTTGGAATGAATAAAACCTTTCTGTCATATATTTTATAATATTATACCAATGTCTATTTCTATCATAAACTTCATCCCAATAAGTAGGAGTTATAAATTACTTCCCATATAGAGATTCATAGGGTTCCATTTGATTACACAAGTGGGATCTGTGTTGTTTGAGAACTAAATTAATGGGAGGTGTAGATCCAATCCACCATTAAATTCCATTGATCTTGTTTTCTACATGTCCTAAAGTGTATTAATAGTCCATTTAGATTGGATGTTAGTGTGATGATGATAGTTTGTACTAAAAGTCAATCCAGTATTTAGAGGATGTTGAAGACTAATAAATAATTTAGATTTTAACCTTGGACCATGATCCGAAAATATTGAAAGTGTTACCCATTTCATCCTCCCAGCTTTCGTTATGTATATCATTGAAAGTTGGTCTATATAGAAATCTTCATGAAATGTGATGAAAAATAAATTCTTGGGGAGCCTATCCACTATAAAACATATCACATTGCTTCCTTTGGATATCCTTAGGATACTAGTGATGTATCCCACGGTGATATTTGCTTACTTACATGTTTGTATGGGTTGTAGTTTCAATGCCCCTTTCGGATTTTTTTGCTTCACCTTCAATTTTGGACACACAGAGGACCTTGTAGTGAAGTCGACAATCAATATTTTCATATTATCCCATAAATAATGATCATTGAGGACCCTATACATTTTTTTACTTTTGGTATGTATAGAGAATATAGAGTTATGAGATTCATCCATCACATCATTCTTTATACTATTGGATTGATGGAATACATATCCCTATTTGAAAGTTAAATACACCTTCTTGATTAATATTAAACACTAGAAAATTCCAATTATTTAAATCATACATATTCATTTGTATTAAATGGCCATATTTTTAGGCTCGATTTATTGTATTCTGAATCTTGATGGTTTCCCAATTTACCTTAAAAGTTATTTTAAAATAAAATTTTTTATTTGGTGGTGGTATAAAAGTATCATATCATCTAGCTATGTTGATATTCTCTAGTAATGATGGTTGAGAAATCATTTGGGATAAGATTGATGATGTCCTTTCCATTATGAGTCCCTTTTCCAAGCTTAATAGGTTCTTGATCAATTGACCTCCTTAAATCATTATAATTTTTAGCACAATAGGGTATTTCATACATAATTCACTAGGGACTATATTTTCACTACTAGGGTGATAATGAATTGAACCATCATTATCTTGTAGAAACTCTGAAAATAACTTATGTCTTATTTTCATTTCATATTGAGTGAAAATATACATAAAAATTTGGTGGAAGGTTTATATATAATTTCCTCCCATAACGATTGTGACTCAATATCTTCCTAGAAAAATCATTATAGATAAATCCAGTTCAAGTGTAGGATAATTTCCTCAATGGGATTTAACTATCGAGATATATAAGAAATCACATAGTAATTTTTTATATGGATACACCCAATAACTTTTATATATGAATCACTATAGATAAGGAATCCTTCTCTGATAGAGGGAAGAGTTATCACATGTGCATCAAATAAACTCTTCTTCAGTTATAACAACCTATCTCTAACCTCCGTTTCCTAGATGAACTTATCTCCTTATCGAGTTAACTTTCTTAGTGGATTAGAATGTCCTAAAAAGTTTTTTACCAACCGACTATAACTTCTAGTAAAACAAAAAAACTATGAATCAATGTTACTAATATAGTATGATCCAACTTCTCTATATCCATTTCCCTATATGGGTCAACTTAGATTCCCTCAATGGTCACAATTTGTCCTAATAATTCAAGTTTCTTTAAATAGAATTCCATTTGCAGAATTTTACAAATATCTTCCCCTTACTAAGAGTTTTCAATATGACACTTAGATGATTTTCATTATTCTATCATATTTTGGAATATATCAGAATATCATCAATAAAAACTACAAAAAATTTGTTATTATAGTACTCAATGACTATATTTATCAAATTCACAAATATAGCAGGAGAATTATTCATGCTAAAGGGAATAAAAACAAACTAATAATGACCATATATTATTCAGAAGGTATTATCTTGAATATCTTCTTTCCTATTCCTCAATTAATGATACCTAGATAGAAGGTCAATCTTAGTGAATAAATGACCCCCCAATGGTTGTCAAATAGATCATCAATCCTTTGGAGTGGGTACATGTTATTTACTTTGATCTTCTTAATTTCTCCATAATCAACGCATATATGTATTTTTTCACTTTTATTTTTTGGAATTTTTTTTATCTGAGGGAAATTTTATCTCATTAAGTGGTGAATATTTTATATTCAAATCTAGCATGAATAATGTAATATCATTTAAATTTCACACAAAATTATTTATTTTGGTCAAACATTTGGAGCAACATTAAAATCATTATTTTTTGATATTTTTTAATTGACTTTAAAATTATAAACATTTCATTAATACAGCAGTATAAAACCCTTTAGATGACCTCTCACCCATTTGACTAAATAGGGGTTTGAAAAGAACTCTGAGTTCTTGAGAATGGTTTTTAATTAATCTCAAACTAGTGGTTTTGTTTAGTATTCCTCCTTTAAACTACTAAACTCAGCCTTTATGACGATGTTTTTATTTATTTTGCACTTATTATGTGAGATTATTCACCTAGATAAAATCAATGTTTGTAAGTTCAATTAAATAAAATGTGAGATTTTTTTATATGTTTTTAAATATAAATATAAATAATTTTTTTAAAACTAAAACATTCTTTTTTAAAAATATTTGTTTTGAGTTTAGTAGAAAAACTAAAATACTTGAGATAGTACATGACACTTTTTCCCGGAAGATTCCTATGATAGTCAAAAATCCACTCGTTACAACAAAAAACATGTATTGTAACCTACAACAGAATCTTAGAAACACATTGGTTTTTCAAAATTCATAATTTTACAACACGTTTTTGTTGATAATCTCTCCCATCAGCTCAACAATCATGTCAATCACATGGGTACTCATGGTAACTGAAACCCCATTAGCCATCCCATCATATTTCCCACTCACCAAAAGATCATATATTATCACTTATATGATCTTACTAACTCTATTTATGTATAATTATCATAACCCATTGTTCAGTGAAAAACATCCCTAAGGTGATCCCATCCCCCTCAATAGTCATATATCAGTCCACTAATTCTCACATTTCAATCTTCACATGACCACTTGATAACTCAAATAGATACATAGTATTTTACCCTAATTTACATATTCAAATTGATAAAATACCACTGAACTATTTATGTTTTAATGATTTATATATAGAAATAGATTTTAGATTACCATGGATAATATTTGAAAAAATAAAAGGAATTTTAGACATATTACAGTGAAACTGGATTCATCATGCTATAATGAGGACACATAAGAATAAAATGGAAATGTTAAATTATATATTACTCCAAAACCAAGAGAATCATGATACAATAGGTCTGTGTGTGAGTAATTATGAGTATCATTTTCAATATCATCCCCGTATTTACATCATAAACATGAAAAGTTCCTATTAATTAGAGATGACTTAAAATTACACATGAAAATCCTCCTCTACTTCACATCAAAATATGATTGGATGAGAGATTAAAATTTTCAAATCATAATTTCAATATAAAATATTTCATCATGATCCAAAAGGTTTTTAAATTTGAAGAGAATAATATAAACCCCTTGTTCTGTAATGTATGTTCTTACACCATGATGGAATCCACCAGAGGAGAAATAATGGAGTGATATTTTAGAAAGTTATCCTTCATGTTTTAATGAGTTATGATGCATTGTTTTTTATTCTAAGAGTGTGTATAATAATATTTTCATGAATTATTTAGAGAGTTAATGTATTTTTTAGGATTAATATTAATCTATAGTGAATATTGATAATGATATTCTTACTATGGACAGGGGAATTGAAATCATTAATGCTAGTTAATTTCTTTGTTTATCCCATCAACATCTGATTTTATTTTATAATCTGTTGAGATAATTTTTCATCTCTCAATTTGGCTTATTCATTCATGATATTTGTTCAGTATTTCATGAGTGAGTTCTATTTTTTGGTAAATGGGATGAAGTGTTTCAGTATGGTTATTCCATATGATTGATTTTTTCTTTCTTATGGATTCAATGTAATTATTTAGTATCACATTTTATCAAATTTATATTTCCCTTCTTAAATTTTCACTGAGTGATCAAATGATTTAATCATATTTTCTATATTTTTATTATAAA
Source organism: Viscum album (assembly GCA_963277665.1). Taxonomy (NCBI): domain Eukaryota; kingdom Viridiplantae; phylum Streptophyta; class Magnoliopsida; order Santalales; family Viscaceae; genus Viscum; species Viscum album. Next base: position 945,562,694 of record OY728155.1, on the reverse strand, counting down.
TTTTTTTATATTTAATGTATATATTGTACTAATTTTTTTTAAGTTAATGTGTTTTAATTTCATAGTATGAATGATTATATTAATAATAAAATGGGCTAAATTGGTAATTTTCATTTGTTTTATTATTATGTTGGGATTAAGGGTTTAAATAGTCAATTTAAGATATATAATTTAGTGTTTTATAGGAAGGTGGGTAGACACAGTGTATGTCATCCAAAAAAAATAATACCATAGAAAATATCAAGGCGTCTCCATAGTTACAACTCTATAAAATAAAAAATAATTAGTAAGAATATTCTTGACAATGAAATTTCACAGATGAGCGTTAGAAAAAAGTTACATGAAAACATTATACCATTGTCCATTATGAATAAATATTCAAAAAATAGCGTAGACTTAGGCCCTAGTGCATAGAATTTTCTCATCATAATGTATCTTATGTTGTGATGCTCTATTTTTTAAGAATACCTCTCACCTCTGTGAAACGAGTCACGTTAGTTAAATGACATCATTAGTTATAACATAGAATATACTATCCACTCAATGAGACATCACCTCTCAATTATAACATCCATTGGTGGGACAACATGACCTTGTGATATAATATATAATTCTATTATCCACATGATGTTATTTCAAACTAAAAAACATTATAAATTTCCCTTGAAAGCCAAATTCATGACCTTATTAAGAATATGAACTACCAGCACTCAACCGAAGCCATAAATCCCATCAAAATCCACATTCATGTCATGTTTGAATCCTATTAAAAAACAATATTACCCATAAAACTAAAGGGACACATTTGAAAGAGGTCAATTGAGGTATCCATGTTGATCGCATGGATCAAAAGTGGAAGACAAGGTTTCATTAGAAGAATAAATAGACTAGATAATAATTGATAATGTTCACTCATGGAATCATGGAATTAGAAATATCTAAAAGGTTATTATTCATGAATAACTATGATTCCTCTAATAACTATTTTACATTCTACATTCCATAAGTTTTTATAGATATTTGTTCCTATAAGGTAGTAACATTTGTTTTTGAAGATTTATTTCATTATATAAATCAATTCTGTAATTTTAATAGAGTATATAATTTTTCATTCTCACATGTTATTCATATTTTCCCTACCATGAATCATATCCAACTCCATAATAGAGGGGTTTTAATATGAGGATTGGTCATGAGGGAGGGTTTTCATGGGGTTCCTAAAACCCAATTGTAATTTTCAAAATTTTATTCTATTTTTGATGGGGCTGGGGATGTGAAGTAAAATAATGTGGAAATTAATTTCAATTTTCATAGAATATTAATGGAATCAGTTTATTCCATACCATATCACAATCCCAACCCTTTTCTTGGCTATCTCTTTAAAAGATATAGTTGGGTGGGATGAGAGTTGAAAGGATATATGGTGGATTCAAGTCTAGAATTGTGTCACATGCTAAATTTTCACGTGTTCATCATTAATGATTATTAAAAGAGGTAATATTTGTTTTACTGATGATATATCATAGGGAAAATTAAAACCATTGTATAATTAGTGGATTGTAACTCATTTATGGTGGGGCAAGTCACCAAATTAAATTTAAATAATTTAAAAGGATAATTATGGAAAGCGAGTAGAAAACCATAAGATGAGGACATTCCTTTATAACATTTTTCAATTTTACATAATTTTGTTTATTTTATGGATTCATAATAAAAAATTACTCCCCCATTATTCTTCATTCAATATATTTAATAAAAAAGAAAAACATATGGAATAAATTATTAAGTAATAAGAAAATATTCTCAATAGATATAAACAAGTTTGACTCCCTAGTTTCATTTCATATTTCAATATTTTAAAGGATTTGAAGCCCATAACCACCCTGCATGACTATTGGAATAGTTAACTAAGAGAAAATTAGATTTATCAGTATTTCATAAAATATATATATATATATTTTATTTATTTTATTTAAATTTAATTTTTTAAAAGGAATAAATGTTTTCTTAAACACCAGCACAATTATCCTTTACACATTAATTAAAATATTTTCGTAAATTGGGGAAAATCGTAGATGCAATACAAAACAAAATTTGTCTAAAGTTGTGAATCCTAAGAGAATTAACTCTAATAATGTTCACTCCTTCCTTAGGAAGGTATCCAAAACTAGATAAGGAAGTGTTATAACCATCCTTGGGGTGTTAGAGGTAATGAGTTCAGCCACATTTTTCCCCTCACGACAGGTGTGCATGATACATTTGATGTTGATAATATCTTTATAGTTGTGTATTTTATAGTAAATGGTCTAAAGTATAGGGTAGTTCCCTTTTAGAGGGTTATAAATAAATAGGTAATACCTTTCCACAACATAAATCAAAATATTATTGATAATACAATGCTTCTTCCCCATAAAAATGTGTTAACTTCATCTTGAAGAGAGTATCTACATCAAATATATGCCATGGACACAAAAATGAATGATCCCCTTATGTCACATACTAACTCACCACATCATATTTCTCTCATACTGCATGCACCATTAGTATTGAGTTTTAGACCATTACTATATTTAATCCAAATGATCTGTCATACCAGATATGGGTTTTTGATTATAGAAGAATGATGTCCAATGGAATTGATAGGTCCAAGGGACAGAGCGTGAACCCTGTTATTGAGAAGTTAAGCTAAATCAGTCAATAAGATCCTAGTTTTGAACACTATAACCATTATCAAGGTGAAAATCACCACACTCTAATCCCTATTCCTTAACTCCCATATAGTTCAACATCCAGTATCATGAATTATTACTCCCCCAATTTTCTTATTACTAATATTCCTTGCACCTTGAATCTAAAGATCCATGGAGTTTCTACTGGGTTTTTTTGGAAGAAATACCCATGAATATTCTATAATATATCCAAACACTTCTAACATAATGACTCTAAAATAATATGGTTTTCATATTTTTAGTATTGTGTACGACAAAAAAGTTGCATCTGGATTCCATATGAATACCTAAACTCATTAAATTATCATATGTGGGGAGTTCCTTCTTTATTACATTACAAATAAGAATGGTATAGTTGATAGGGTAATATTTTCTCCACAAAATATATCCCCATATATCAAACTCACCTATAGGATTAAACCAACTATGATAATATTTAATGGTGAATGCCCCTGAAGTAAAACTAGTGAGGATACATATATCAGGATCTATGTTCAACAAAATAAGATCAAAAACATCATATAGATCCTTGTTTAATATGGTTAACATAATGTCTAGATACCTTCTATATTTATAGAAGGATATGAATGGGGTAGGAAAGCATGGGAAAACTATGAAATTTTTATCCTTATTCTCGTGACCAAAATTGATTTAACCCCTACCGACGATCCAACACACATGCCGTTCCATAAAAAGGGAAATGGGATTGAAATGTGTGTCATAGATTTTATGTATTCCCATTATATAGTCTATGAAAACATCCATATTTATTACTTTAAAACCTTATATATAATGACTAACCCTCTAAGAACTCCCATTCATGGTATGCATGGTATCCTATAAGCCCATAAAATTAACGCCTCCATCTCTATCCACCGTTGTGAGACTTTCCCATGAGGCCCAGTGGTTTCTAAAATTTGAATGTGAGTACCAGATGAATATTTTCATTTTATTCTCAATGCTATAGATGAAATTATTTGGACCTATGAGAAATAAAAACACATTTATAGGAAGAAAATAAAGAATTATGTTAACCAAAGTAACCCATCCTCTTAAAGAAATAAAGTAGCTATTATAGTTTTTATTGCAATTGGTAACCCACTTAACCACCTTATAAATGTGATGAATGTGAATAAATTTTTAAAGATCAACATGATGATGTACACCATAGGGAATATTTTCCAAGGAATTCTTATGCTGGGCTCCATGGCACCCACCCTCAAGATAAAACACCTTCTATATATATTTATGTTTCTTCCCTCTAGATTCCAATGATTTCCACTCCACCTACAGTACTTATTTAATACCTTATCAATACTTCATATTGATAGCTTTCTTATGTTATGAAAAATTATCATAACATCCATGAACATGAGATGAGAAGTACCATTGAAATGATGTCCACATTAATAAGGGGAAACAATTCCTTCATGGATGCACATATTAATATACCTAATCAATGTTTCATACATTTGGATAAATAGTCTCAAATATAATGGGTCTCATTGCATTAGGCCCCGATCAAACTTGAATAATCAACAATTTATTCACATAAAATATATAGAAAGAAACATCAAAAAAATTGTCTAAAAATATAATCAATGTTCAGTCCCATGAAACAGATTCTTATAAAAACCTCAGGAATGGATAACCATTCCAACCAATAATAATCTTTATCTATGTCCAAATTAATGGCAATATTTCAACTGATATCCCTTTCTTAGATGTTACTGATCATATTTTTTTCCAATCCAATGGAACCATATATAGTCTTTAACTATAATATTTTTTTCGGTTCATCTGATACCCATATAGAAATATGCAATGACAAATGAATATTGAACATACATGATAAAACCGTATATGATAATATTAAAAAACTAATGTGTTTGTAATTAATTGGGGAAGAAGGGTTAATAATATTTGAAAAAATAAGAAGTGTGGTTTTAATGCCTTGACCCCAATTTCCTAGAGTCGATGCATTATTTTAAAACATTGTCATGATTACAATGAATCAAATCCTGAATGACTGATAAGTTTAACAGTCTTGTAAAATAGATTACATAGATGAAAATTATATTAAAACTTTTAACATAAAATATAGCATGGAGAATCCTTTGAGAACACTATTATTCAACTAGAATAACCTTGCATATTAATCATAAAAAACATCATGTAATATAAGGAAAAATAAAACATAATAATGGGGTGAGATCAGATTCTCAGTAAGGGTAAATAATTCAGGTAAATCTATCATAAATAATCATATACTTTTAAGGAAAGATGTATAATAAAAACAAGCTCCTTTTAAACATAAACATGTACACAATATGCTAAGAATAAATCAAACATTTCTATATAAACATAGACATGGATATTCTTCTAGTTGAGTAAACACATTTAATAACTAACCTTACAAAGAGGGAATACATAATACAAGACTTTTTAAACGCACCGTCAAGGATTCATCCAAGACACCATACATAATTGGGTAAGAAATTATCCGAAAACCAAAAGTAATTGTCACATGAGACCTATCGATACATCGTAGGGATATAACAGGCCCCTCACTGCACATAAAAAGTCCAATGTATTCCTCTTATAAAGGGGTTAAAACATAACCACCATAAAAATTCATATTAAAACAAGTGTACTAAATGTCAATACTTAAACCATAAGCTATGAATGATATCAAAATAGCACATCCATAGTGAAAAATACCATAAAACATTCAATACAATATGGAATATTGTATCATAATATATTATATTTAATTAAGTATAAAATCCAATAAAGTATTTTGACAACAATGAAAGTGATCTAACAAAATACTTTAAACTCTTTTACAAACACGCCTTTTTTTACATTGAAACAATTTCAAATCCTGTGTAATTATAAAAGAAAACATTTAATTTGAAAATAACATAGTAATATTTTAAGGGAATATTCAAAATTTTAAGGAATCATAACGGTGTAAAATAGTCACTATGTCGTATAAGTTAATGAAATAATTCTTTCCCTAATTTTTCAGAATAGTTATATAGTTCCTCATTCAGAAAATGATATAAATATTCCGTTCAATTTTTTTTATAAAAAATAAAACATGGGTATAAATGAAATTCAACAATAGTCTAGGAATATAAATATTATTTTGAAATAAATGTATAAGAAACATGGATGTGAATGATAAAGATATCCCAGTAGATACTTACGTATAAACAGTCTCCGATAATAATGAGATTGCAAAATTTACCCAGAATGTTTACTTTAATTTAAGAAAGGGTTTATTAAACTCTTGTATAATGGTTAGTTATTGTTAATAAATTATACCAGGACCATATACATATTAATGATATCATATAATATCCTCTTATCTCATTTTGTTAATAATATTTCAGTGTTACCATTATTTCATGTGTTAATAACTTTGTTTTCCTATGCATGTTTTGTTAAGTAAGTCGTGTTTCTTATGTATAGTTTATATTTCATTTAAATACAAAATTATTTTATGATAATAAATATTATATTCACTTATAATATGATGTACACAATCATTCTTTAATGGTCAATGTGTAGAATGAATTTCATTGCGTCGTGGAGACGGTTGGTCGTACATTTTCACGAGTGACAATATAATTTCTATTGTATTAAATTGAATCAAATTGGATTGATTATGAATTTTATATAAAAAATATCATGTACTATTTGTCATTTACATCCTTTATATTCAATTTTATACCCATCAATATTGAGTGAATATGAAAAATAGTTTACACCACGGTGTGAAGATGGTAAACCGTACATACACACACATGGTGATATTGTTCTTCATATGATGGATAAAAAGAATAATATAGTTGTCAAATATTTATAAAAACATATCTCCATATAGTATATGATGGTTTTATTAATTTATTATAGAGAAAATTTATGAATTGGAAATATATGATGAAAAGAACTTTGAAAGAGGTGATAAAATGAATACCTCCACTCCAGGTGTCTCCAATTGATATGAACAAAAAGACTCCATTTGATGAATTTATTCCAAAGTGTCCTATAAGATGAATATAGGGAATTTGGGAGGATATTTTTCAATGGTTTGTATGAGCCAAATGGATTTGGAGGTGTGAATAAAAGATAAGGAGAAGAGCTCTTTTATAGGAGAGGTGAGGGGATCTTTTTGAAAATCTTGAAATATTAATGTATTATAAATTTATTTTCGGTTTCTAATGGATTGAAAGTTATTTATTTCAACGATAAGATTAATATGGGTCTAAATCCTCTCAACCAATTGGTTTAGACAAGTTTATGTCACAAATTTAACCTTATCTGTTGGATTTAACCCTTAGATAAATAAGTTAACACTTACCATGTCTTCTTGTATTTTTATACTATTTGGTTAATATTGTTACTATAAAATTACAAGAGAAACTCAAGTGGATCATTTATGATATTTTTAACTCTATATGAGTTATTTGTATGAATATTATATTTTTATAACAATTATATAATTTAATAAAAATGTGTTTCCTTTAAAAACAGAATTATGTCAATTTTGACACTATTTAGTAATTTTCTTAAAGTCATAAAAACTTAATTACTTATAAAAAAAGATTCGACTCAACTCTAACATTTCAATTTCATCCAAAAAATTTATTCATGACATCATAAATTTAAAATTAAATTTATTTTAATATTTATAATATCATTTATTTGAATCCTTTATTAATAAGGTAATCACTGCATCCTCATTGTGCCATTAATAAAAATATTTATTTAACGTCTAAAAATTATAAATAAAATACCATGATTTAGGAAATATTTTTAGACTTATAATAACTATTTATAGTCAAAGAGATCAGTCAAATAACCCTATATTAAAATTGGTTTTGTAAAAAAATACATGTTTATGTTATATTTCTCTTTTCTTTAAATATAATATTTTATCATGTCATTATCACACCCATGTGGATTAAAAAAATCCAAAAATTCAAAATAAGGGTTGTTTTGGTCACCCAAGAATCATAAAATATTTTTAGGATAGATTTTAGCTTAGTATTATATTATTATAATATTATTTTTAACTTGATTCACCAAAAATACCCTTTAGCCATGGTAAGTAAAATTAATTACTAAAATTACTATTCATAATGCCCAAAAATAAAAGATAACTATTAACATAATTTGAACCATATGATTCCAAATATGGAATATTTTTTTCCAAATTCAAAACACAGAAGTTTCATTAATTAATATAAAATTAATTCTTGTCGTCAAAACGAGAAATTGTGTTTTTAGGAAGTAAAAACTATCAAAAGATTGAAATGTGATTATGTTCAATTTAAAAGTGCAATTACATCCAATTAGAAAAATTATATTAAATTACGAAAAAAATAATACAATTACACGTTAAAACCAATTAAAATTACAATCTATATATATAAATAATTTTGATGAAAAAGCAGTTTTGAATTAAAATGTAGTATTTCTCACTTTTCATTAAAATATGAAAGTTAGTAGGAAAACACAAAAAATTTATCTAAACTAAATTATTTATGTAACTATTCAAAATAATAAGTTTATTTTATCAAAATGAATATATATATTTTTCAATTATTGGATTTAAAAAGGGTTCTTCATTAAAAGGCAGCAACACTCCAAATTCTTTAAAAATACATATTTTATCTAAAAAATTGAATTTTTTCTTATATAATATCTAAGAAACGTAGAATAAATTTTTTAAAATTATATGGGATATAAAAAATTATTGATTTGGTTAATTATATTTATTACATATTTTTAAATGACTAGTTTGGTAGGTTTTGGTGCATTCTAACTTGGTGTTGCATGTAGAACAAGCTATTGAATTATTTAGAAGAAGCATACTTTACAATCTTGGGATGTGACAATGGGTTCACTCACCACATAGGGAAGATTACCCCACTGAAGACAACCACTAATAAATTCATAAGGTTTTATTTAACAAGATCCCAGAAATGAAAATAAAAGGAACCAAGGAACTCATCCAGATGTGGCATGAAATCATGGCCAAGCACGATCACTACATCATGAACCTCCTTCTCATACAAGAGTGAGTTAAATGAGATATTTTCACCGGAGAACACTACTCATAGGATGAAATCAAATATCATTGCATGACTACTTCGTTTACCACTATGAATTAGTTTTTTATCCCCAATATGGAGTGATTTCAATTGTGCTTCTACCATACCTCCCACCTCTTCCTAGTGATTGGAGAAGTTACCATCCTCCTAACTGATGTTAGGCCTCACATTCCACCTATTTTCACTAATACATAAATAAAAGTGAAATTTGTTTTGATCACCATTGAAAAAATAATTAAATCCTGAATCCACATGAGTTTATCATTGATGATCAAGGAGAAGATCTAAAAAGGAGATCTTAATATGAACTAGTTTATAGAAAATAACCTTATCAGATCCATTCTCCAACCTGGAATTCCCTGATTCAATATTGGATTTTAACTAATCCAGATCTTGGGGGTGATGGTGATGTCTTTTTAACCATATTTGAATGTCATTTTTGAGATGTCTAAGCCTCTGGTGTTGGTTTATCCACAAACTTCCTTGAGTTGGTTTTTTCTATGATTATTCCATCACTTCATTAATGCATAGGAATATGGACCATGTTATAGAGAAGATCAAGAACCTACCACTATTAAGGTTTGGTGTCTGCTTTAAAAGAATATAAGAGTTATCAGAAAGATCCCAAAACAAGGTGAATTACCATTACATCCGATAAGGAAGAGATGTATTACAGATTAGAAAGAAAACAATCCATTATGTACCATATGAATCCTATCTATTTATGATAATTTCACTAGGTGAAGTAGTCCCACGTGTAACCCAAATCAAGAAGTCCCTTGATTGAAATAAAACTGGATAATTCTGGGCTCACCTTCTATGGAAATGTGTAGACTCCTTTATTTTATTAGGGTTCCATAATAACATTTAAATTTCCTCCCACTAGTGAGGGAAATTCCACTATATCAAAGGAAAAAATATCTTCAAAAATATATAATCTATCTTCTACTTCACATTTAGCCTAGTTTTGAAGCCATTTATATTATTTACTTGAAATGGAGTCTTGTTTTTTTCTCAATCCACATTTGGTCATTCAAGGGGGTTTTAAGTCATGTGATCATACAATACATGCTGAAGTAGGTATCTAAGGTGGCATAGTTTCACAATGTTTGAAAAGTTTTTGGGCCTCAAAATCAAGGGTTTGAATTTTTGAAAAGGGAAATTTTTTATGTAGGAGTGGAAAATATGGGGATCATAAAGCCCAAATCAAGGATTGAAAATGAGGTAAATGGGAATGGTTCTTGGATGTAAAATGGTACGTGGAACACATTAGATAAATAGTTCATAGAGAAAATGAGATTCACAAGAAGGAATGTGGTTCGTAGAAGGAAAATGGTTCATGGGATGTCATGTCATTCATGAATACTAGATAGTGATTTTGGAAGCTGAAAATTAAATTGGGGAACATGGAACATGTAGGGTAGAATGGTTCATGGGATCACAATTTGTGGTGAACATTTTGTAAATCTCAGTTTAGCAGATTATGCAGATCTATTTGCCTATATAAGGAGGACTAATCCCTTCATTAGGGTGCGACACTGAGATTAAAAATCCCAGAGGAAGTAAAAGATGTCTAGAAGTGTTTCATGAGAAGAAAACCTCACAAATTAATCATTGATTATAAATCCTAATGGAATTCATTGAAGTGTTGAATGGTTCACAAAATACGGTTCGTAGAATATGATTCAAAAAAGACAGTTTGGGGAAGATAGTTCTTGGTGGAGGAGTTGATCTGTTGAGAAGAAGAGGTACACAAACATAGTTAGGAAATGCAGTACATGGTTTCAGTTTGTTGAGGTTGTATACAAAGTAATCATAGTACACTATGAAGTGCATTATGTGGTGGAAGAAGTCCAGTTTTTGGAGGAAAAATTCACCAAGAGATAGTACATGAAAAAGTAGATTACATATATATGACACAAATGATTACACCAGAGAATCTATATATAGTTTAGGATGAATTATTTAATTCCAATCCATTGAAGCAACACTAATCTCAATAAACCGATTTTAGATTCTTTCCAACTTAGTGTACAAGGGGGATTCAACAGAAACGATCTGAGGGACACAACGTGATATACATAAAACCCTGTAAAGGAAGTACAACTATAATTGAATGACTGTTCTAATATTTTTTAATCCACAAATAGGGATGATTAATGGAATTTTTTAAGACTGAAAAACTATTGGTGTATTCTCATTGGACAAGCCCTTAGTGTCGAACCAAATAATTTTTTTTATGTTTTCCTTTTGTATTTGAATGTTTAAAATAAAATACATTACCAATAGAAAGATTTAAAAAGTTCTTAGCATTGTGGGAACAAGATCTGTCACTTTAAAATAAAAATGTTACACCCTAATTCAAAGATCCCCTCTTAGGGTGTTCTGGGTTCCTTCACATATAAGAACATTAAAAAAATAGTGATCACTGTCGATGATTCTAGAGGTAAAAACCTAAGTATAATCTTCAAAAAATTCAAATCAAACACATGAATTAGAAAATATGTAGATATGGTGGTTTAGAGGCTCATCATGCAGGAAGTTGTAAACCTAAATTTTGTGGGAGAAATATACTACAACAAAGTTTGTTTTGTGGGGTGAAATAGTACAACTATGGATACAATTAAATCAAAGATATCATTTAGGATCTTATATATTACCTTGAATATCCATGAAAAGATGTCATATTCAGAGATCTAGTTGAATACATCAAGTAATTCTTTGAATTCTCTCTACTTATAGCTAAGGCACAATAAGAGCCTCTTATCCCTCCCCACATTGAAGAGGATATCAGGTTGATGAAGTTAAAATTGATGAATCCTTCTCTCCCTTGTCATTATGACATCCCCATAGTGGCCATAAAACGTGAATCAACACTTGAATTTAACCAGTTTAATGGAGTGTACATAACCTTATAATCCCATATATTTTAATTTTACTTATTATAAAAGTCTACATAATAACCTTGCTTATCTTTTTTTATAATTTTCACTTGTTCTTTCCCCTAAGAGTGATGATGATAATCAAGAAGATGACACCATTTATAAAATTATGTAATTATCCTTTGAAGAAGAAAAAATCAGTTGTAATTAAGAAGTTATGGGCATTTTGGTGGAGTGAATAACTTTCAATGGTAGAAAACCCCTACATACCAATAGTTTATAACCATTGGTATAACCATTGGTAAAGTTTTTATAGGATATACTAATGATTCAATAATAAGTTAGTTGACTGTGTGTTGGGATAGACCAATGAAAATGGTTTTAGAGAACTATTGGTATAACTCTATTCAAAATCCCTTATATGAATCATTCTTGAGAAATGCTAGTATAAGAATATACTAATGCTTCACCAAAATCATTGGTATAATAAAATTTCACCTACTATAACACCCCACCAATCAACACCCCCACGAAACAATTTAAAAACATAAAAATAAAACACTCATCAAAATATATATTCTTCATCAGAAACAAATTATATATTATTTTTTATATCAAATAAAAATATAAAAAATAACACACATATATAATTAGTTTCAGTTATAATACACAATCTTCATAGTTTTAACTATCTTAAATTCCAACTCATATTTTGAATATATTTCATTTTTGTTTTTTAGATCAATATTTATTAGTTCTGGGTAATACAGTTCCATTTAAGTTAGTTTATTTTCTTATTTTCATTTGGTTCATTCTATATACATTTTGTGTTTTCTAGTTCATGTCATGTTTTTAAAGAATGATTAAATTCTATTTGGTATGGTTTATTTCAAAAAAAATTATTTTTTTTGTTCAATTTGTTTCCATTTGGTTTAGTTAATATAATGTGGTTTGGATTTTATATATATGTTTTTATAATTGAGTTCAGAGAAAGTTTGTTTTTATTTGGTTTGGTTTAATATAATTTTATTCGTGCCCATTTGGTTTTGTTCTATTTGGTTTCTTTATCAATGTTTGTTTAATTTTCCTCTGTTATGTTTGAGTTGTTTTGGGTATGGTTTAAATATATAACTTTAATTATATTTTCTATCATTATATTTAAATCAGTTTAGTTAGATTTTATCGTTTAAAAGTTTATATGTTCATATTAAATGAATCTATTTACATGTTTATATGTAAATATTTATTAACACTATGTATATGTTAATATAGTGTAGTGTCTACATGTTTACATGTATACCATATATATATATTTACAAGTTAATATAGTTTAAATTTTTAAATTTCTATATGTTAATATTATGTGATAAGTGATTTTCATGTTTATATATTAATATTAATTCATACTATTAAAAATATATGATGTGATCAATTTTAGAGTTTATATCAAACTATTTATACCATTTAACTATTTATACGTTAATATATTTTACATATAATGTAACGCCCCGACCCCAGCTACCCAGAGTCGGTGCATTAATTACATAACATTGGCATGATCACAAGAAAGATCAAATCTCGAAAGACCGATTGGTTTAGTAGCCTTGGAAACACTAGATATAATCATAAAGTTTTACATTACATTTCAAAGTGAAAAACTACTACAACAACAAAGTCTTCATATCCACACTATTAACCCCTCATAATATCCCTGCAAGTCATTCATAAATTACTTCTTCACTACCTGGGAAAAATAAAACATAGAAAAGGGGTGAGCTCAAATTCCCAGTAAGGATAACAATATAGCGGAACATTCAAAATAAGCATAAACATTTAAGGCAATGAATTACTAAAACAAAAGCCTTTTAAAATTGAACTTCAACATAGTATGGCAAAAGTAAAATGAAATAATGCCATTTACTTGTTCACATGGATATTCTACTAATCGAATAATAACATGCAATATCAATAACCACTTTCATAATGTTGGAATGCATAATGCCAGACTATCATAACCACATAGCCAAGGCCTCGTGCCAAGACTACAAATAAGATTTTGTCAAGGCCTTGTGCCAAGACACTAGTTTGTCTCATGAGACCTACCGATGCATCGAGGAGCTATAGCGGGCTCCACCCGTCACTTATTAAGTCCAATGCATTCCCATATGAAAAGGTTTAAACATAACATAAACATTCGTATTAAAACTAGCATACGAAAGGTCAATAATTTCACCATAAACTATGAATGGTATGAAAATAGCACATCCACAGTCAAACATATCACAAAAACTTCAATACAATATAGAAGTTTTGTATCATAATAAATCAACTTCAAATAATCTTAAAATCCATCAAAGGATGTTGACATAGATGAAATCAAAATTCTTTTTTAAAGAAGTATCTCCTTTTATTTTGAAATCATTTAAGATCCATATAAAATAAAAAATTTTCTTTGAAAATATTCTTATAAGCTTGTATGGAAAGCTTCGACGATTTTATAACGGCGGAAAATAACCGCACCCGCCGTATAAGTTAAAAAGAACATTCTTACCTCAATTCAGTCGAAAAGGTTAAAAAGGACCTTGTTTTGAAAACGACGGAAAGATTCCTTTATAAACCTCTTATAAAAAGTCAAACAAGGGTATAAATGACTTTAACCCATAAAAAATGTTTTGAAATACATTTTTAAGAAACATGGATGTGGATGATAAAGATATCCCAGTAGATTATTACGTATAAACAACCTCGGATAATGAAGAGATTGTGAAATAACCCTTACCTTGTACTTTTCCTTGGTTGGGGTAGGTTAACCTCCTGTATAATGGTGAAATAGTTGTTATTAAATTATACAAGAATCATATATATTAATATGATATCATATATGATCTTTTAACATTGATTTGTTAATAATATCTTAGAATTATCGTCGTTTCGGGAGTTAGCTTACTCATTTTCTTTTATATGTTTTGTTACATAAGCCATGGTTGTTGTATCTTATTCATATCCAGAATGATATACAGTCCTTAAACATCATTTTTAAATCATCAAATGATAATTATACTTGAATGGATACGATGGAGAATGAATCTCATCGCGTTCGTGGAGACGGTAGTCCGTACGTACGCACGAGCGACAATATCATTCTTTTGATATTAAAATAATATATAAATGGATGGTATATCATATATACAGAATCATTAACATGTTATATTTATTATTTACATGAGTTACACATCATTATCATACCCATCCAAATAATATTATATTGAATAACAATTACACCACGACGTGGAGACGGTAAGCCGTACGTACGCACGTATGGTGACATGTTATTCAAAGGGTGGATAGAATAATGAATATGATTGTACCATATTTATAATAACATCACAGTATATGTGAGATACTGGAGTTATTATTTCAGAATGGTAAGAACAAAGGAAGAAGAAGTGGAAGAAGAAATGAACCTAGAAAAGGGTGGTGAAATCATTACCTCTTCTTCGGGTTCTTCCTTTTGATTTGATCAAAAGGGCTCCTTAGGTTGGCTTTCTGATCAAACTAAGTCCTCTAGGTTGTAGTGAGGGATGTTGGGAGAGTATTTGGGCAGAGTTTGGCCGAACCAAAAGGCTTTGAAGGTGTTAAGAAATGAGAAGGAGGAGTGCCCTTTTATAAGAGGGGTGAGGGGCACCTTTGGAAAAGCTAGAAATATTAATTTATAATAAATTCATATTCGGTTTCTAAAGGCTAAAAAGTTGACTATTCAAAGGCTGAGGTGGGGATAGGTCGAAAACAACTCATCCAATAGAATTTAGACAGGTTTGGGTACTTATATTAACCTTATTTTTAAGTATTAACTCTAAGTTAATTAGTTTCACTTTTACAATGTCTCTTTGTATTTTTATATAATATGGTTAATAAACTTACTATATACATCCAAGAGACCCCCAAGTGGTCCATTAATGATTAACCTATCATAATATAAGTCTCTTTGCCGAACCTTAGATTTTTAGGAATTTAATATCAATTAATAATATAATATTTGTTTTAAGAACTCTTTTATGTCAATTTTGACACTATTCAATAGTTGATTTTTGTGAAACTCATAACAGATTGATTACTTCGAAAAAAGTCAATTAAATCAATCCTAATATATCATATTATCCTAGAAAATTAGTTTAATTCATTAAAAGTTTCATATTATATTTATTTGGGTATTTATAATATCAATTATGTTAATTTTTTACTATTTTAGTAATTACTGCATCATCATTGTGTCATAAATAGAATAAATTATTTAATGTCTAAAAATTATAAATAAAACATCATTATGTAGGAAAGCTTTTTAGATTTATAATGAATATTTATAATCTAAAATCCAACTTATATAACCCTATGTAAAAATTGTTCTTCTAAAAGATGTAAGCTTATGCCATTTTTATTTTTATTTTAACTTTATTAATATAATGTGTCCCTACCACATACAAGTGGCTCCAAGGGGTCCCCAAATTGACCCAAGGATGCCCATGATCGGGTATGTGTCCACCAATAAGGTTAGGACAAGTTTTAGGGTAATTTTGTATTATTATAATATTATTTTTTAACCCTTATTTACCGGATTTATCCTTTAACCATGGTAAATAAAATATTTACCGCAGTAATTATTCAAAATGTCTAAAAATAAAAGTTACCTATTTACACAATTTGAACATCCTGATTCCAAATATGGAATCCATTTTTCTAAATTCAAAACACAGAAGTGGCAGAAATTAATTTAAAATTAATTCCCGCTGTCAAAACAAAAAGCGTGTTTTTAAGAGATAATAACTATCAAAAGATTGACACTTGTTTATGTTTGGTTTAATTGTAAAATTATGTCCAATGACCAAAATTATATTAAATGGTAAAAATATATTCTAAATATACTTTAAAACCACTCAAATTCATAATTTATCACTATTAATTATTTTGATTAAAAAAGTTGTTTTTAATTAAAACATAGTAATTTTCACTATTCATCAAAATATGAAAGTTATCCGAAATGTACCAAAATTTCACCTTAGGCTAAATTCGATATTCCGAATCCAAAAATGAAGTCCATTTTCAAATATAAAATATATATAATTTCAAAAATTAGGTATTACTATTCATAACGGCTAGTTTGATTAGTTATGGTGTGTTAGAACTCGGTGTTGCGTACAACACACGCTATCACATTATTCAAAGAGAAACGTACCGTAGAAGCTTGGGATGTTTCATTTTAAATTTTTGATGTCCCCATTTAGTCAAAAAGTTTAAAATATAGTATTTAAAAAGGGTTCACTATTAAAGTTGATAAAAGTGCAATACTGAAAATGAATTTGTTCTTGCATTATATCTAAGAAACTCATAATATGGATTCTAAAATTATAAGGATTATATAAACATTAAAATTTATCTAATACTATTCATAACCTCTTTTGAACGGCTTGTTTGGTAAGTCATGGTGTGCTTGAACTTGGTGTTGCATGTAGTGAAAGTTATTGAATTATTTTGAAGAAGTAACACACTATGAAATCTTGGGGTGTTACATATAATTTTATTAACTATATTAATATGTAAAAAGTTTATTCAATATTGTAACACTCCAAACTTACACGGTAGGTTTCAATTTGAATAATGCAATAGCTTGCATTGTACGCAACTTCGAGATTCTAACACATCACGACCAATCAAACTAGTTTTTATGAATAGTAATACCCACTTTTAAAAAATTTATAAATTTTTTCTTTTATAATTGAATTCATTTTTGGATTCGGAATATCGAAATAAGCTTAAGGTGAATTTTTCATATTTTTCTAAAAACATTCAATTTTTGATGGATAGTGAAAAACACTAAGTTATTGTTTAAAACCGATTTTTATTTAAATAATTATTTATTTTATTTAAATTTATTTTAGGTCAAAATATATAAATAATAAATATATAAGTTCAATGTAATTAATTGGATTCAGTTTATAATAATTTTAGATATATAAAAATTTTATTGAACTTTTTACCGTCTTTTACCCACCTCCTAGGTGCATTTGAAAATTTACATAAAACATAATTTTACCACTTATGTGAGTTGAATTTAAAAAATAAAAGAGACATGGATGATATCAGTAAGTAAAATGTGGTTCAATAAAATGAAAATAATATTTTGTGAATAATAACTTTCTACTTTTATTTATTACCACGGTTAAAAGTAAATAGGGTAATTAAGGGTAAAAATGATATTATTATTACCCTAACACGTGTCTAAATTCTATTGGATAAGTTTAATTAGACCATAAAAAACCTTGGAAATAAAATATGAACCTATTTGATCCACTTGGATTATATTAGGACATTTATTATTATTTAATTCAAAGAAGAGTTAAAAGTGTTAAATTCAAAGTTTAATAACTAATCCATTTTTAATATATGGATAAAAATAAGATAAATTAGACTATAAATATTAATTAGAAATCTAAAACGATTTCCTAAATAATGGTTTTTATTTATATTTTTTAGACATTAAATAATTTAATTTATTTATGACACAATGATGATGCAGTAATTACCCAATTAATGAAATATTAAAATAATTGATATTATAAATATACAAATAAATGTATTTTGAGACTTTTTATGAATTAAAATACTTTTCTAGGTTAATATTACATGTTAGGGTTGGTTATATGAATTAGTTTTGAAGTTATAATGCTGTTATGAATATAGAAAAAACAAAATACCAAATAGTTTCAAAATTGACATAAAAGAGTTTTTAAAACAAATATTATATTATTAATTGATATTGTATTCCTAAAAATATAAGGACCGGACAAAATACTTATATAATGATAGGTTTATCCTTAATTAACCACTTGGGGTTCTATTGGAAGTTTATAGTATGTTTATTAACCATATAATATAAAAATTCAAAGATACATGGTAAATGTCAAACTATTTAACAAAGAGTTAAATTTAATAGATAAGGTTAATATAGTGACCCAAACCTATATAAAACCTATTGGTTGAGTGGTTTGTGACCCATCACCACCTTAGACTTTAAATAATTTATTTTGGAGCCATTAAAAATTAAAAATTGTTTTATTATAAAATAATATTTCTATCTTTTCCTAAGGTACCCCTCACCTCTCTTATAAAAGGTCACTCCCCCTTCTCTCTAATTCACACCTTCAATGCCATTTTTCTCGGCCAAAAACTGCACAAATACCCTCTAAACTATCCTTAATTCACCCTTAGAGGCATTAATTTAGTCATAAATCCAACCTAAGGAGCCCTTTTGATCAAATCAAAAGGAAGAATCTGAAGAAGAGGTAAATATTCCATCACCTCTATCAAGTTACTTTCTATTTCTACTTCCTCTTTCGTTGTTATTTCCATTCTAAAATAATAACTCCAGTATATTATAGATACTATCACGACCCGCTCTCGGGGCCCGTTCCGTGACTACCCCAAGCCCGCCTTCCATAGGCCAAGGGCTGGCGACTAGCACCAAGGCGTAATTCTCAGTAAAAGGGAAGGAATTGCCTTTGAAAAGTAAACAAACACCACAGAGTAAGTAAGCGGAAAAGTAAACTATAAGTAAAAACAGAGTACAACTGAAAGTGTAGAAAAGTAAATGGGCCAGAATACAAACCCAAACTGAAAGTAAAGTACAACTCGA
The DNA here is from genome assembly GCA_963277665.1 of Viscum album. Taxonomy (NCBI): domain Eukaryota; kingdom Viridiplantae; phylum Streptophyta; class Magnoliopsida; order Santalales; family Viscaceae; genus Viscum; species Viscum album. The sequence continues at coordinate 945,543,271 of OY728155.1, read as the reverse complement.
AAGGGAAAACAACAACTGTAAAGTAAAAGCCGCTACTCCGAGCTTTCCACTGGAAATCCCACCTGAAGGGTGGGTACAGATAGCTCCACTGCTCCTCGGGTCCCGCCGTCCGGCTCCGAACACGTCCCGCCCAGTGGTCCACCTCCAGGTACCGTCCTACTCTACAAGCCTCAGTCAAGATCAACGTTGTCCGTCGTCTGCAACCAACACAACGTAGTGCGGGCATAACCCGTGTAGGGGTGAGTATAAGCTACTCAGTAGGGACCCCGAGACCCCTGAAGGTCTCCCAAAATCCACAAAGGATAAACCAGAAAGGTGAGATACAAACACGAAGTAACAACCGATACTTCTTAGGTATATGCACATACATATACTTAAGTCATCAATCCCAATACGCTCCAACCTCCGAGCCCAAGTACAACTCAGTCCACACAAGAAAGTAAACGTATTCCACACAGGAAAGCAAAACGAAATCCACACAGGATAGCACAACACAATCCACACAGGAAAACAACAGGATTCAGGTCACACAGGTATACTTCTTCGAAAGACGATAAAGATGATCTCTGATCCATCTAAGTCGTCGGACCCACGAAGGATCGATAGGTAACTAACCCCCGCAAAGACCCACACAGGATCGGGCCCACACAAGACCTGTAGGCGCTGGTTCACACAGGACTGCTGAGCGCAAAGACCCACACAGGATCAGAACCACACAGGATCGGGCCCACACATGACCTATAGCACTGATCCACGTAGGATCGCTGAGTGTTGTAGTCATCGTCGAATCCACACAGGATCTCTGTACTGTCGTCGTCGCAGTCACAGTAGTAGTAGCAGTAGCAGTAGCAGTCACAGTCGCAGCCAGCACTAGGGTTCCCGCACACAGCAAGCTCGTTCGGGAGGGTCCGCTCCACGAACCGAGAGGCTGATACATCAACTATCACAAAGTCCAGAGTTGATGTATCCAAAAGTTCTGTATCGTCAACAGGAACTCAACGCAACAGACGGCGTGTCGATCGGACGCCCGGTCTGAGAGTTATTGGATTTTTCGTCCCAGGGGCCCGGTTGGTTTTTAAGGCAAAACCAACCCGACCGTACTCCACCTGTGTCCAAAGCTCGGGCGGAGTATGCCAAAAGATCCGTCTCACTAAGAGGAACACAACAAAGCTGACGACACGTCAATCGGACGTCCGTAGCTCAAGATATGAGCGTTTCCGCTCCGAGGGCCCGGTTGGTTTCGTGTACGAACCAACCCGGCCGAACTCAAAGTATTCCGAAACCTTGAGTGCGATATACCGAATCGACTGTTTCGATCCAACGATCGCATCGCCGCTGACGGTTCGTCAATCGGAGGTCCGTAGCTCATGTTATGGCCAAAAGACCGAAGTCGATTCGAAAACGGGGGGTCCGGGTCCGGGCCGACCCGGCCCGACCCCCCTGGGTCGGCCCGAACCAGGTCGACCCGACCCGGGTCCGACCCGGCCCGACCGGCGGCGCGGTGGCGCGACGGCGCGGTCCGGCACGGTGGCGCGGCCCGGGCGGCGGCGGTGCGGCCTGGGCGCCGCTCGGGTGCCACGCGCGGGGGGTAGAGCCCCCGCCTCTTCCCTGCTGGCGGCGCGGTTGAAGCCGCACCTTTGAGAAAACCGGCCCCCCTCGTGGGGGTCGGCCTTTGAGAAAAAACGGGGGGGTGCTGCCCCCCCTTGGTGTAACCGTGACCCCCCCCCCTTTATGGGGGGCTGTTTTTGGCCAGCTGGGGGAATTAATTCCCCCGGTTCGTCTCCCTTCCAGCCGGCCCGACATGGCCGGCCAGTCCTTCCTCAAAGGGACCGGCATGGCTGGTCCCCTTTCCGGCTTCTGACACCGGCGGCCCGGCTAGCCACCGGTCTTCCCGTTTCGCCGCGGCCCGGAACCGGCAGGGGTGTTCGTCGTCCGGCGCGGTGTGATGGCACCGCGCCCCTCCGCCGCGACCCCGCTCCAGCCGAGGCGCCTTCAGTTCCCTTCGAGGCGGCGCGACGACGTCACGTTCATGATAATCCTTCCACGGCGCGGCGCGACGGCGCCGCGCAATATAGCCGTGCGATTCCCGCGTGGTGCGACGACACCACGCCTTCTCGTTCATCCATAAGAAAATAATATTAATCAAGAACAAAGGTGGGGGGAATTCAGCCGTGTTTGTGCGGTCCGACCCCCCCTCTCGTTAGATGATACCCCCTAAATAAATATCCACAAGATTATCATGCTAGAACCAAGAACTAGAGTAAATAAAATAATCGACAACAAACCCCTACCCCGGTTTCAAGATCGATGATCGTCAACGACCCGCGGAAGACGCGTCGCGGAGGTCGGGCATCGCGGTAAACGTTCGTCAATTCCATTGAAGAAGAGGTACGTAGTTGGTGAATCTTCGTAAGCCAACGAAGGAAGTCCGAGGAGGAAGCGGCGTTACCTTTCGTTGACACGGAAGGCATCGTCGATCTTTGGAAACAACCAGCTACGAAGAAGAGAGGAGCGGCGTTCTTCGTCAGAGCTTGAGTGTTCTTCGTCAAAGTTTGAAGAAGAAGAAGGAGTTCTCAAATCCTCTCAAGAAGGCTGGAGAATTCTAACCAAATAAAATAAGCTAAGGGCTTATTTATTTACTCAACCAAACCATTTGAAATTGAAAGGTTTGAATTAAGACAACAGAACCCATTTAATAACCCAACTTGTCAAGTTAATTAAAGGAGAAGGTTAAGGGAGTTTTAAAAGAGAAGAAGAAGAGTTAGGGTTCGTGTGGGCCCCACCACACTTAATCCTCCCAAGGGAGGTTAAGTGGATGTGGGTCCCACCCCTAACTCCCTTTGGGAGGTTATAACTAACAAAAAAAGAAATAAAATATGTTTCCACATTTTTTTTAATTTTATTTTAAAAACCCAAAAACTAACTCTGAACCCGCAATAAATGCAACCTCGGAAAAGGTCTCCTTAAGCGAATATCGGTGCTGCGAGTTCATCGGTGCCCTCAGAATTTGATTCCGGGCACCGGTTCAAAAGTTATAAATTCACGCTCGTTCGTTCACTGAACGTACCCGAGCCAAACTTCGGAAAATGATTCCGGGCACTCCGGGCCTCGGAATCAGGTTCCGTCAGAAACCGCGCTCTTGTAAAATTCCAAAGAAAATTAAGAAAAAATTTCCCTTGAATTTTACAGGTCTTTACATTACTCCCACTTCATGGCTTTATGTCCCCGTAAAGATACATTAAAAACTAGGGAAACAAATGAGGGTACTGAGCACGCATCTGAGCCTCCCGCTCCCAAGTGCTCTCCTGGAGATTCCCGTGCTGCCATCTAATGCGCACAAGAGGAATCGATCTCCCACGTTGGACCCGATCCTGTAGATCCTCTATCTCCACCAGGACCTCCGTAAAAGTCGCCCCATCGTCAATGTCAAGCTCCCCATGGTCAATGATGTGCGTCGGGTCGTGCACGTATCTCCTCAGCTGAGATACGTGGAAGATGTCGTGCACCCAGTGCAACTGAGGTAGTAGAGCCAGGCGATAAGTCACCTCGCCAATCCTGTTGAGGACCTGGAAGGGTCCGATGAAGCGCAGAGATAACTTTCCGCCTCGGCCAAATCTCCGTATACCACGTCGAGGTGAGACCCGCAAGAAGACGTGGTCACCATCCTCGAACTCAAGTGGCCTCCGCCTCCTGTCAGCGTATGACTTCTGCCGGCTTTGAGCTATCCTCATCCGCTCCTGGATGACCTGGACCTTCTCTGTCGCGGCCTGGACCATCTCTGGTCCCACAAGTGCTGACTCCCCTGGGTCAGTCCAGCACAAAAGAGATCTACAAGGTCGGCTGTACAACGCCTCGTACGGTGCAATCCCGATGGTGGAGTGGTAACTGTTGTTGTACGCAAACTCCACCAAGGGTAGGTGGTCCTCCCAGCTACGACCAAAGTTGAGGACACATGCGTGGAGCATGTCCTCGAGAGTCTGAATGGTCCTCTCCGTCTGACCATCCGTCTAAGGGTGAAAAGCTGTGCTTAGACGTAGCTGCGTCCCGAACGCCTCCTGTAACCCCTTCCAAATCCGGGAAGTAAAGCGAGCATCTCGATCAGAGACGATAGATGATGGAACACCGTGAGGCCGCACAATCTCCTGAACGTAGAGACGTCCCAAGCTCTCCACTGAGCCCTGCTCTCTAATGGGTAAGAAGTGTGCCGACTTGGTGAGTCGGTCAACAATCACCCAAATGGAGTCGTGACCTCTGGAAGTGCGTGGAAGTCCAGTCACAAAGTCCATAGATATGCCGTCCCACTTCCACTCCGGGACCTCCAAGGGATGTACCAAGCCTGCTGGTACCTGATGCTCTGCCTTCACCTGCTGGCAGGTGAGGCATCGAGAAACGAACTCTGCTACAACCTTCTTCATGCCTAGCCACCAGTGCTGTCGTCTGAGGTCCTGGTACATCTTCGCCACTCCAGGATGTACCGCCAAAGGAGAAGTGTGAAACTCTCTCAGCACCTCCTCTCGCAAAGCGACTGGTACCATGGTACGTCCTCTGAAAAGGATGTCGTGCTCTGATCCAAGGGAGAAACCATCAGGTGCCTGTCCCGAGTATATCTGTGCACGCCGTGTCTCACAGTCAGCGTCCTCACGCTGTGCCTCTCTGACCCGCTGCAGTAGTGGAGGGGTGACTGTGAGAGACTGGAGGAAGGCTGCTCCATCTCTATCCACGAAGGATATCTGCAAAGAGGCTAGCTGCTCCATCGCCTCCTCAAGTAGCTGAATGCCCATCCTCCTGCTGAGGGCATCGGCTACTACGTTCCCCTTCCCTGGAGTATAGACTATCTCAAAGTCATAGTCCTGGAGGAACTCGAGCCATCGTCACTGTCTCAAGTTCAGGTCCTTCTGCGAGAATATATACCTGAGACTCTGATGGTCAGAAAAGACTGTAAAATGCTCGCCCATCAGGTAATGCCTCCATGTCTTCAGAGCGAAGACCATTGCTGCTAACTCCAGGTCATGGGTAGCATAGTTCTGCTCATGCGGCCTCAACTGACGTGATCCATAGGCGATCACTGCCCGCTCCTGCATCAGAACACATCCGAGTCCGGTCCCTGATGCATCGCAGTAGACTACGTACCCTACTCCCTCCTCTGGAAACCTCAAGATAGGTGCGCTGGTCAATCTCTGTCTCAGCTCCTGGAAGCTCTGTTGACATCTGTATGACCACACGAAGGGTTTCCCCTTCCTCCTTAACGTACGACAAAGCTGCAAAGATTTATCCTTTGTCGAAAAGTGAAATCTGGTCTCATCCCCTGGATGAACCACGTTCCTTTCCTAATACAGTCAATACCATCATGATTAGTTAATTCATGGCATGGATGACGTCGTAAGGCCTCGACGCTGCTACCAAGAGATCCAACCGTTACTCTCACCTCCAAGGGTTGAGTCACACTGTCGGCATCAGTGTGTGATCACTCGGTTTCCTCCAGTAAGAATCTCGCAAGTGAGGGTCAATTCAATAGTTTTTAACCAGCACCTCTTAGTAAAAACAAACAAAAGACAAGAAAACAAAAGTCACCAAGGCAAGTATCTTTTATTACTTCAACTTAAAGAACAAGGACACAAGGAAACACAAACTACGAAGCTAGAGGCATTATGGGAAAAGGCCTCTATTCCTGGATCTAGTCCCACACTAGTCCACCCGCTTCCGGAGCTCCATGATCGTAAGCTTCAGCTGCCTGAAGCTGTGCTCTCCCCTGAGGTCGGGGTGGACCTCCTGGTGGTGGTGGTGGTAGAGCCTCAAAGCGTCGCCCACCACCTACTGCTCGGCCAGCTCCTCTGCCTCGTCCGCCTCCTCCCTGCGGACCGCCACGGTCGAACCTCTGCCTCTACCTAGGTGGTTCATCAACCGTCTGCTGCTCCTCTGCATAGCGGGTCAGGCAGTCACGAGCCATGTGGCCCTGCCCGCCGCACGAGTAGCACTGTCTGCCTCTCGAAAGACTGGCTCCGCGCTGTGTGCCCCGCACTGCTGAGCCAGTGTCCTGAGGTCGTCTACCTAAAGGTCTGGTCTTCCTGGACCCTTGAGTCATCTGTCGACTGCCTGCTGCAGATGACTCTGCCACGTGCCGCCCTGTGGTGGGTCTCGGCGCTGGTGTAGACTCAGCAAGGAAGCTCTCGATCAAAAGGGCCCGCTCCAGTTCTCCTGTCTGAGTCGGTATGATGAGGGAGATCAGCGATGCCCTGATCTCGTGTCTCAAACCCTGCTCGAAGGTCCGGGCCCAGAAGAATGGGTCCCGTACCATGTCGGTCGAGTAGCGCGAGAGATCAGTAAATCTTGCCGAGTACTGAGCGACCGTCATGCTTCCCTGCCGCAGCTGAAGAAGCTCCTGGATACGCACCGCACGAAGGGTGGCTGGGACGAACTCCGAGCGGAAGAGGCTCTCAAAGTCCGTCCAAAGTAGATATGCCTCATCGTGCACCTGGAGGATCAACCTCCACCATCGTCCTGCTGCTGCGTGCAGTAGGCTCGCAGCGAGGATCACCATGAGGTCTGCAGGTGTCCTCACTAGCCTAAAACCTCGTACCACTGCCTCCAGCCAGTCCTCGGCTGCCTGGGGGTCCGTCTCCCCACAAAAACTGGGTGGTCGCTGGCGCTGGAACTCGTGCAGAGATCCAAGGCGACGTGCATCGTCAGCAGCTGGTGCTGGAAGCATCAGTGGCTCGACGGGTAGAGCTACCGCCGGTGCCACTTCTGACAAAGGGCCCTACACCGAGGCCTCGTCGCTTGGTGGGCTGTCGTCACGCTCGAATCTCGGAACCCTAGCTGGCTGCTGTCGTGGGCCCATCCTGAAAAGGAAACAGGTGCACCACGGTCAGAACAATATACCTGGTGAGCTGATTTAAAGTAATCACAAAGAAAACTTTGAAACACACACTCAATCAATGTTTTCGTGCATTAAGTCGGAAATCAGTAGTCAGGGTCCTGGTTTACGGATACGTCGGCCGCCGCACAAACACTGGACTCCCTGGACTGATAACCACACTCAATACGCAAAACATTATTGCTTCACATAGAAAAGATCAGAGTTCGCGGTAGAACCGATCTCCTCTGATACCAATTTGTCACGACCCGCCCTCGGGGCCTGTGTCGTGACTACCCCAAGCCCGCCTTCCATAGGCCAGGGGCTGGCGACTAGCACCAAGGCGTAATTCCCAGTAAAAGGGAAGGCATTTCCTTTGAAAAGTAAACAAACACCATAGAGTAAGTAAGAGGAAAATTAAACACTAAGTAAAAACAGAGTACAACTGAAATTGTGGAAAAGTAAATGGGCCAGAATACAAACCCAAACTGAAAGTAAAGTACAACTCGAAAGGGAAAACAACAACTGTAAAGTAAAATCCGCTACTCCGAGCTGTCCACTGGAAATCCCACCTGAAGGGTGGGTACAGATAGCTCCACTGCTCCTCGGGTCCCGCCATCCGGCTCCGAACACGTCCCGCCCAGTGGTCCACCTCCAGGTACCGTCCTGCTCTGCAAGCCTCAGCCAAGATCAACGCTGTCCGTCGTCTGCAACCAACACAACGTAGTGCGGGCATAGCCCGTGCAGGGGTGAGTATAAGCTACTCACTAGGGACCCCGATACCCCTGAAGGTCTCCCAAAATCCAAAAAGGATAAACCACAAAGGTGAGATACAAACACGAAGTAACAACCGATACTACTTAGGTATATGCCCATACATATACTTAAGTCATCAATCCCAATACGCTCCAACCTCCGAGCCCAAGTACAACTCAGTCCACACAAGAAAGTAAACGTATTCCACACAGGAAAGAAAAACAAAATCCACACAGGATAGCAGAACACAATCCACACAGGAAAACAACAGGATTCATCTCACACAAGTATACTTCTTCGAAAGATGATAAAGATGATCTCTGATCCATCTAAGTCATCGGACCCACGAAGGATCGATAGGTAACTAACCCCCGCAAAGACCCACACAGGATCGGGCCCACACATGACCTGTAGGTGCTGGTTCACACAGGACCGCTGAGCGCAAAGACCCACACAGGATTGGACCCACACAGGATCGGGCCCCCACAGGACCTGTAGCACTGATCCACGTAGGATCGCTGAGTCCTGTAGTCGTCGTCGAATCCACACAGCATCTCTGTACTATCGTCGTCGCAGTCACAGTAGTAGTAGCAGTAGCAGTAGTAGTCACAGTCGCAGCCAGCACTAGGGTTCCCGCACACAGCAAGCTCGTTCGGGAGGGTCCGCTCCACGAACCGAGAGGCTGATACATCAACTATCTCAAAGTCCAGAGTTGATGTATCCAAAAGTTCCGTATCGTCAACAGGAACTCAACGCAACAGACGGCGCGTCGATCGGACGCCCGGTCTGAGAGTTATTGGATTTTTCGTCCCAGGGCCCCAGTTGGTTTTTAAGGCAAAACCAACCCGACCGTACTCCACCTATGTGCAAACCTCGGTCGGAGTATGCCAAAAGATCCGTCTCACTAAGAGTAACACAACAAAGCTGAGGGCACGTCAATCGGACGTCCGTAGCTCAAGATATGAGCGTTTCCGCTCCGAGGGCCCGATTGGTTTCGTGTACGAACCAACCCGGCCGAACTCAAAGTATTCTGAAACCTTGAGTGCGATATACCGAATCGACCGTTTCGATCCAAGGATCGCATCGCCGCTGACGGTTCGTCAATCGGAGGTCCGTATCTTATGTTATGGCCAAAAGACCGAAGTCTATTCGAAAACGGGGGGTCCGGGTCCGGGCCGACCCGGCCCGGCCGGCGGCGCGGCGGCGCGGTCCGGCACGGCGGCGCGGCCCGGCCGGTGGCGGCGAGGTCTGGACGCCGCTCGGGTGACACGCGCGGGGGGCAGAGCCCCTGCCTCTTCCCTGCTGGCAGCACGGTTGAAGCCGCACCTTTGAGAAAACCGGCCCCCCTCGTGGGGGCCTGCCTTTGAGAAAAACGGGGGGGGGGGGGGGGGGGGGCGCTGCCCCCCCTTGGTGTAACCGCGGCCCCCCCCTTTATGGGGGGCCAGTTTTGTCCAGCCGGGGGAATTAATTCCCCCGGTTCGTCTCCCTTCCAGCCGGCCCGACATGGCCGGTCGGTCCTTCCTGAACGGGACCGTCATGGCCGGTCCCCTTTCCAGCTTCCGACACCGACGGCCCAGCTAGCCACCGGTCTTCCCGTTTCGCCGCGGCCCAGAACCGGCAGGGGTGTTCGTCGTCCGGCGCGGTGCGACGGCACCGCTCCCCTCCGCCGTGGCCCCGCTCCAGCCGCGGCGCCTTCGGTTCCCTTCGAGGCGGCGCGACAACATCGCGTTCATGATAATCCTTCCACGGCGCGGCGCGACGGCGCCACGCAATATAGCCGTGCAATTCCCGCGTGGTGCGATGGTACCACACCTTCTCGTTCATCCATAAGAAAATAATATTAATCAAGAACAAAGGAGGGGGGGATTCGGCCGTGTTTGTGCGGTCCGACCCCACCTCTCGTTAGATGATAACCCCTAAATAAATATCCACAAGATTATCATGCTAGAACCAAGAATGAGAGTAAATAAAATAATCAACAACAAACCCCTACCTCGGTTTCAAGATCGATGATCGTCAACGACCCACGGAAGACGCGTCGCGGAGGTCGGGCGTCGCGGTAAACGTTCGTCAATTCTGTTGATGAAGAGGTACGTCCGAAGAGGTACGTTGTTGGTGAATCTTCGTAAGCCGACGAAGGAAGTACGAGGAGGAAGCGGTGTTCCCTTTTCTTGACACGGAAGGCGTCGTCGATCTTCGGAAACAACCGACTACGAAGAAGAGAGGAGCGACATTCTTCGTCGGAGCTTGAGTGTTCTTCATCAAAGTTTGAAGAAGAAGAAGGAGTTCTCAAATCCTCTCAAGAAGGCTAGAGAATTCTAACCAAATAAAATAAGCTAAGGGCTTATTTTATTTACTCAACCAAACCATTTGAAATTCAAAGGTTTGAATTAAGACAACACAACCCATTTAATAACCCAACTTGTCAAGTTAATTAAAGGAGAAGATTAAGGGAGTTTTAAAAGAGAAGAAGAAGAGTTAGGGTTCGTGTGGGCCCCACCACACTTAATCCTCCCAAGGGAGGTTAAGTGGATGTGAGTCCCACCCCTAACTCCCTTTGGGAGGTTATAACTAACAAAAAAAGAAATAAAATATGATTCCACATTTTATTTAATTTTATTTATACAACCCAAAAACTAACTCTCAACCCGCAATAAACGCAAACTCGGAAAAGGTCTCCTTAAGCGAATATCGGCGCTGCGAGTTCATCGGTGCCCTCGGAATTTGATTCCGGGCACCGGTTCAAAAGTTAGAAATTCCCGCTCGTTCGTTCACTGAACGTACCCGAGCCAAACTTCGGAAAATGATTCCGGGCACTCCGGGCCTCGGAATCAGGTGCCGTCAGAAACCGCGCTCTTGTAAAATTCCAAAGAAAATTAAGAAACAATTTCCCTTGAATTTTACGGGTCTTTTCACATACTTTGATGTTATTATAAATATGGTACAACCATATTAATTATTCTATCTATCCTTTGAATGAAATGTCACCATATGTGCGTACATACGACTTACCTTCTCCACGTCGTGGTGTAATTGTTATTCAATACATTATTATTTAGATGGGTATAATAATGATGTGTAATTGATGTAAATAATAAATATAACATATTAATGATTCTGTATATATGATATACCATCCATTTATATATTATTTTAATATCAAAAGAATGATATTGTCGCTTGTGTGTACGTACAGATTACCGTCTCCAAGAACGCGATAAGATTCATTCCCCATCGTATCCATTCAAGACTAATTTTTATTAGATGATTAAAAATAAGGTTTAAAGAAATAATATAATTCTGAATATGAATAAGATACATTATATCCATAACAAACATTACTTATGTAACAAATAATATAAAAGAAAATGAATCAGTTAACACCCAAAATGACGATAATACTAAGATATTATTAACAAAGCAATGTTAAAAGATATTATATGATATCATATTAATGTATATGATTCTTTTATAATTCAATAAAATTTATTTCACCATTATAAAAGAGGTTAACCTACCCTCTAATAAGGAAAAGTATAATGTAAGGGTTAATTTCACAATCTCTTCATTATCCGAGGTTATTTATACGTAATTATCTACTGGGACCGCTTTATCATCCACATCCATGCTTCTTAAAAATGTTTTTCAAAACATTTTTACTATTCATTAGAAAATGGGTTAAAGTAATTTATACCCTTATCTGACCTTATATGTTTTGAAAGGAATATTTCCATCATTTTCCAAACAAGGTACTTTTTGACCTTTTCGACAAATTTAAGGTAAGATTGTTTTTTTAACTTATATGGTGGGTGAGACTATTTTACAACATTATAACATCATTGAAGCTTCCCATACAAGATTATAAGAATATTTTCAAAATAAATGTTTTCTAAAATGATTTTAAAATAGAAAGATATATTTCTCTAAAAAGGTTTTGATTTCATCTATGTCAACTTCCTTTTATAGATTTTAAGCTTAATTAAATTTTATTTATTATGATACAAAATATCTATATTGTATTGAAGGTTTTTTGATATTTTTGACTATAGATATGTTATTTTACACCATTCATGGTTTATGGATAAAGTATTGACATTTCATATTCTTTTTTTAATAATAATGTTCATGTTATGTTTAAAGATTTTCATATTAGGAATGCATTGGACTTAGTATGTGATAGGAGGAGCCTGCTATAGCTCCTCGATGCATCGGTAGGTCGCATGAGACAAACTAGTGTCTTGACACAAGGCCTTAGCAAAATCTTATTTGTATTCTTAGAACAAGGCCTTGACTATCTGGTTATGAATGTCTGGCATTATGCATTCCATCATTATAAAGTGGTTATTGATATTTCATGCGATTATTCGACTAGTAGAATATCCATGTGATTAAGTAAATGGAATTATTTGATTTTATCTTTGCCCCATTATGATGAAGATAAAGTTTAAAAGGATTATGTTTTATTCTTATACATTTCCTTAAATGTTTATGCATTTTTTTGAAATTTTTCGCTATATTGTTATCCTTACTGATCATTTGAGCTCACCCATTTCTATGTTTTATTTTACCCAAGATGTGAAGAAGTATATTATGAATGACCTGCAGGGATAGTCTATGGGATCTCAGTGTTGTCTAGGGAAACAATATTGTTGTATTTTTCCATTTTATGATATAATGTAAACCTTATGAATGTATCTAGTACTTCTAAGGCTACTAAACTAACCGTTCTTTCGAGACTTGATCTTTTGTGATCATGCCAATGATACATAATAATGCACCAACTCTGGGATTCTAGGGTAAGGGCCTTACAAATATCTTAGGTTAAAGTTAATATTTTGAATCTACATTATATTTGAACAACAAATAATAAATTATTTCATTCACATATTTCTAATGGAGTGAATGTTTCTTCAAATTTTTTCTCTATTATCGATGAAACCTTGACATATAATTAAATAATTATTTTTAACCAATTTTTTTCATAACATTGATCATGAATATAATTTTTTTCTCATTATTATTCTATAATTTATTTCTCTTCACAAGGTATAATTAATGGATTTTATTAAATTAGAAAAACTCCTAATAAATTACCTTAATCTATGATTCACCTTTAGAATAATTATTCAATGATCATGAAACCAGTGGAGTTAAAATGTTATTATCTCAATGATATTTATTTTTAGGGATGGTGTACTCTCAATGTTTTTAAATAAGATGTTCAATTCACCAATACATGATCCTATATTTTTAATAAATATTCATGTTATTTTTGATTTCTAAAAACTTTATAATAATCTTTTTTATTAATTTTAACAATCCAACTCATATTTTTTTATCTGGAGTTTCATAAATTTTATTACTAAAATTCCCTTTATAAAAATATATTTACTCTATTAGTAGTATAGTAGAATAATTTCAATGTTTTTCATCAATAATAATCATGTCAAATTGGAATTTTTTTATAATTCCATTGAAGAATATTCTACATAAAATTTTCAATTAAATATTTAATAGTTTATAGAAAAATTATAAAAAAATTTCAAAGAGTTTATGAATATTTTATTAACTATATACAAATATTCTTGAATTTATTTATAAATAGTTTTGGAAGTATTTATAAATTATTTACAAACTATTTACGAATATCTTTCAAACTATATCCAAATAGTTTATGAATAATTTAAAAGCTATAAAACGATTAATTTTAATATGTAATATTTAAATAGTAAGTCATTTATATTGAAATTAATTAGTTTAGTTTATTTCAATTATGTTTAGGTTAGTTTATATTCATTTATTTCATTAATGTTCAATAATATTTTAATCCATTAGGTATGGTGTGGTTTATATCATTTTTTATTTTTTTCAATCTATGTCATATAAGTTGTGTTCGATTCATTTTGGGATTTTAAAACAAAATGAAGTAGGTTTAAATATATTAATTTCTATTTAAAACATATAATGTTAGTTTTCGTTTATTTGGGAAGGTTTAATTCCTCTTTTGTTGAATTTGTTAGTGATAGTTTTTTGGTTTTTTGTTTTTCAATTTACTTAATTCATTTTTTTTATTTTGTATTTTTATGTGCGGTAGGATTGATTTGGTTTGGTTAAGTTGTGTAGGTACCTCTTTAAATTCATGTGTACATGAAATATACATGGGTGTTATAATCAACATTCATTATAGTTTACACAAAAGTGTAGATATAATTCATAGAGCCCTGGTTTTCTTATTTATTTATGGAGAATTTTGAAAAATAAATATCAATTACATAAAATAAATTATTAAAGAAAAATAAAAATAATTTTCTATCGAAAACAATTAAATTGAAAAAATACATTAAACTCACAAATATTCCAATTATAAATCATTTCATTTTTTTATGTTACTAGATAATCATTAATTCTAGGTATACCATCTAATTCTTTGATAACTATATCAACCCAAACCTAAAATAATTCATTCTTATATGCTCTCCATAAAACAACTAATTTCTTCAGCCATTCATCTGTCACATCTTCACGATTTGGAAAATTATAATGAAGATTCTGCCAAAATATTTATATATATAAATATCATAATAAAATAAGATTTAATATGATAAATTTTATTTCCCATTACCTATCACTTAAATTATCCCTTGTTTTATATTCAATGTGTCTCCAAGATACTTGGAATTTGATAAGCATGTCACTATTTCTTGAAACTGTTTCCATATACATACTACATTCTCATTCAGATTAATTAGTTATTTGATTGTCTTCATTTTACTCAACCATTACCTATGTATGGTGGTTCCACACATCTTTCATGTGACTGAATTCACATATCATTATATTAGTATATTAAAATATTAAATTATAAAAGAAAAATATTTTATTGATATATTTTATGATGAAATTAAATTTTTGTTACAAAATGTACTACGGTTGTATACATATACATATGGTAGGCTGACCAGTCTACTCTGATGGAGCCTTATCCTATGAAGGATCAGTAAAATATATACTAAAAGTGGCATAAAATATATAATCATGAGGATTAGTATGATTAGAATGATCTAAATGTGTCTAATCAGAAGTCATGGGAGCAAGAACATAAAATCTCGAAGAGAATGTAGATGTTGGAAATAGTAGAAAAAAGAAGTTGGTAGAAAAGGGTAATAAAGACAAGGAGAGAAATCCATACATAGTTAAAGACATGATATATGATACAAATGAATGGTTTAAAATGGGTTCAATAAAATAGCTGGTCTGAATAGACCTAGTGCGTGTAAAAGAATTGGCAATGAAAAACTATTCTAGATGGTATATCTGGTGAAGGGTTTGTGTGTGATTTGGAATTACTATTTCTATATATTGATCAAAACATGACTCATCAAACTGTCAATATAGTCCCAAATATTTCTTGTTTGTCTAGAGAATAATTATTTCCTAGATTTTGATTCCAAAAATGATTAATGATGTGAAATTATTAGATATATAATGTATATATATCTAAAATATTTTAGTCACAATGGGAAACAAAGGATGAACACCCACTAATCTCATGAACTGATCATTTATATAAATTTAATTCTAAAATACCTCCTTAATACGTTTTATTTCCTATATTTGAATATAAATATAAATTTAATTTTAAATTCATTACTAATGGGTATTAAAAAAAATAAATATTTGGTGACATGACACAATTAATGCATATGAAGATTTAAGACAAATAAAGGATATATAGTGATATAACACAATAATTTCACATTTGGTGTGAAGAATAGTAAAATATAAAAGGTATGGGATAATATAACCAACACGTACAAATTATTATTCTATACTTGGGCAAGAAACAGTTTTTTCATTATGTGTTTAATTTAATGCATTTCATTTTGGGTTTGGTTGATTCAATTTAGATAATTTATAGATGGATCATTTCACTTGGATTTATAAATGCGTTTTTGGTTCAGTTTGTTAATATTTATGATGGTTTAGTTCAATTTATGTCTTTTTTACATCAAATTGGTACTCATTTATTCTATTTATGATCATTTGGTATATATTTGGATGGGTCATGCATTTATATTTCCATGAGAATAATTTGTTTCCTTTTTGTACAATTATTGATAATTTTTTTGTGTTATTTTGAATATTTGTTGTATTTTTTCATTATTTAAATCATTTATTCTACCATTTTTTATTTATTTTTTTGGGATCAATTGTTTTATTTTTTATTTATGTTTGTGGATCATTGTATTTTTTCTGTTTATGTATTTTATGTTAACATCATTGTTCATTAGATGTTTATTTATATCATTTTTATTTATATATTTTCTTATACCAATTTTGTTTAATATTATAGATAACTTTGTTTTCTAATTATTTATTTTTTCTGATTTGGTTAAGTTATCTATTCCTTTATAGTGATTTCATTCATTTTGGTAATTTTATTAGTTTATTTAGCCTTTTTATAATTTTTGGGGTTATTTTATTCTATTTATTTTTAGTTTAGTTAATTTGGAAATTTTGTAATTTGTAAATTTGGGATGGTTATTTGTTTCATTTTAGGTTTGGTCATTTTTTTTTCATTTCTAGGATATGTCCTTTAGTTCAGTTTTATCATTTCATTCATTTTGGTCTAATCTAGGAAAATGCAACATAAACACAAAAGAACCAAACCGAAGAAACATAAATGAAATGAAAATAAATGATTTCAAATAAAACAGATAAATTCTAATTCCATTGACAAAAAGAAAAATTATTTAAATTCAACCAAGAAAAAAACAAAACCAAAACTTCCAAATGGAACTAACATAAAAATCAATTTAATTTAGTTTTAGTTGATTTAGTTTTGGAATGGTTTTAATTATGTTCATATAACATTGATAGTAAAAAGTTACTTTCATTTATAGGTTAGTACTATATATATAAAATAAATTACATTTTATGTAACATTTATATTTGTTTTTATCTCCCAAAATAAATCTATTCATCTACTTGTATGTTTTACCACAAAATATATTCGATGACAATTTTAATTTTCACTATACGTAATATTTAATCTATAGAAAATAATATTAGGATGTTGAAAGGTGAATCCAAAAATTTCTATTGAAACTATTTGATGTTGTTTTATTAATGTTTAATTCTATATTGTAAACAACTTTCAGTGATGCTAATTTAATTTTGTGAAATCTATTTTTTGAAACTGATTTATATCAATTATATATAAAATTATAAAATTAAATATATTAAAATCTCTTTTAGTGTGGTTTAAATCTAATTAAATCTAATTTAGGCATATTTAAATATGATTATAAAAATTTAGTGATGTTTAATTCTTTTTTAGAACGACTTCCCCATGAATTCTATTTGGTTTCTATTTAGTGAGAATTAAAATGTATGAAAACCCATTTTAGATTTTTTGGTGTGGTTCTCATTGAATTTAGTTTATTAATTCATGGTTGAAATAAATTTATCAATCTATCATTTTTATTTGTACAACTAAGAATGTCACTATGAATAAAACATCACAAAATAACTTCAAAAAGGCCAAAAAACTGAGACAAAAATACATATATCATTGTTATTTTGGTTACAAATAAACTGAGAACAAGTTATTGATCAACAAAAACTAATAATATAAAAAGTGTTACACAGGAGTTGTGGGAATAATATTCATCACATATTTGGCATAACATTAGGATAATGAAATAAAATTAAGAAATAATAAATATAACATTGAATAAATGGTGGGGTGAGATAAAGAAGGTTTGAACAAACTATATACTATTATAACAAACAACATGTTTGGATATAGCTATAGAATGGAAGAAGGGATAATGTAATTGTAGTGAAGATACTGTAAAAATTATTGATGATGGATAAAATATTATCAAATCTGATGTATCGAAATAAAATAAAAGAAATCATAGTTATGAATCATTTCTTTGAGATAAAACCAAATATGTGAAATTTGTTACAAGTAAATAGTTTAAATAAGACTCCATGATAATTAATCTTAGATGAGGTAAAAAATATAATATCTCATTACTACCAAATAAAAATAATCATGGACCAAATTTGGAATTGGACTAGACTATTTACTTTTCAAATTAGTAAAACACTGTTGAATAATCAGGTTAATTAAGTAATTCAAACACTGTTGGTATGTGTATCTCATATACAATTAAAATTATTTTTAATGGGTGTGAAGATTGTTTTAAAGTGATTATATTGCGGAGAAATTGTTAGGAAGACAATTTTCTTCTTTTAAAGAAGAAATACATCCAATTAAATGAAAACCAAAAGAAAATTAAACCATACTTTCCATTCAAACAATAAAAAATATGAAAAAAATGTTAACCTTCCAAATCTAAATGAAATAAATCCAAATTAAATCAATTTAATTACTATCAACCTAGAAGTCCCATTTCCTGGTAAAATTAATGAATTGATACCACATATGGTTTCTTCTATTTATTACCCACCACTGCATTTTGTTCATAATAAACTCTAAAAATTGTAGTATTTAAGTCATCATTATTAATATATTGATCAAGAGAAATAAGGGAAATAATGATATTAATTTCACCCCCACCATCATCAAAAATATATATTGGGATCACATCAGTAATTTTACTGATTTCCAGTCTTAAAGAATCTTTCAAATAAAACACTTGTTTCACCATTGACAACGAAATAGTTTTCCCATTGGTAGCCATAAAGTGAGTTATGTAATTAAATTTAAATCCACATTCATAAATAAATGTTCCCTCTCAAGTTATTTAGTCAAAATACTTGCATTTCATCAAAGAAACAATAACATGATAGTAATAATAAAATATTAGTATTTTCTTATCAAATTCATATTATGTTACATTTTCACATTGAGTCTATATGTATTATGCACATATGTAACATTCTACCATTTTAGTTAACATAACACTATCATATTATGTTCTCTTGTCCAGTAATCTATTAGTTATAGAAAATTTTCGGCCATTGATCATAAGTTATTTTCATTCCTAAACTAGATTATTGGGACTAGAATCCAATGGACTTATTCTTTGAGAGATAGTGTTAATAGAAAATCATAGAACCTAAAATAAATTAGAATATTAGAATTAATGTAATTTTTTTATTAATTTGATAAATATATTTTTGCCCAAATTTTAATTAAACCAAGAAGTTTTCTATACAAAAATCATTCTATTTTTGTAATGGTAAAAAATGAGAAATTATACTTATATTTTTTCATGATCCTTCTGGAAAAATTGTATATTTTTATTATATATATGAAACTATGTTTTATGATATGACATATACTTGTTCAAATTACTTACCTGATGTTTTCATCAAACTAATCACAGTTAAAAAAGACAGTGTGATGTGTCATCACCCTTTATTCATGGATCAATGTTTCTAATGTATATGATCCTTAAATTCCCTTGATTTTGGGGTAGTGTTGAAAAAATGCGTTCAATTTTCACATACCACTCATCCTCATTTATCATCGGCTGGTTACATATCCTACTAAAATCATTAAAATTTAATGATCATAAATCCTTACATTCTTTATCCATATTACTTTTCATAATGCGATCATATGGATTAATACCATTTGTAGTGTAATAAATCATCAACTATATTTTTATTAGATACATATAAGGAATTTAAATTTGTTCCTTGAGAAGAATTATAGTTTGAATATAGATAGTTAGATGTAAGTTTCTAGTGAAAGAATATTGGGGACAATTTTTTTAAACATGGAGAAAATTAGTAGTTATTGATCCAAACTTATTTTCAAGAAATACTTATACATCAATTTATCCCAATTTTGGTTATAAAAAATCATAGTAGAAATAAACTAACATAAAAATATTTGACTAAATATGATAGATTGTAATGAAATAAATTCATAAAGACGTATTTTGGAGTTGTAACAAATGAGACCAAATATCATGATACCTTGAAACCCGAGCCATCTCTAACATGGCCTGAAGGGCGTTCCCACTCTTCATAAGATAGAATGTAGATCCTATAATTATAAAAGAAAAAATATTCACAATATGTTGAAGAAAATAGTATAAGATAAAACATAAAAATTTGTATGCCCAATACATCAAACAGAGAAAGTACACGAATCAAATAGGTTAAACAATACCCAGACTGTATATAATCAAATGTCACAACATATTCCACTATAAAAGCTCATACCTGTGTGATGTTACTAGTGGATCACATATTCTCTAGTCACCTCCATCACTTTGTGCCCAAAGGATAAATAATGTACTCCACCACTATGTGGATCATTCCCAATACTTTAAACTGGATTAAGATAATTTATAAATGCCCGGAGGAAAAGTTTTCTTTCCAGATAAATTTCCCCATAGGGTGTCACCAAGTGTTCCATAATCAAATTGATAAAAATTAAACCAAATTATATTTTAAATTAATTATAATAAAGAATGTCCAAGAAATTACATATTTTTAAAAAACATGATTTCATAGTCAAACTAAGGAACATACATCATAATAGGGTCAAATGAACTTTTTATATGAAATAGATATAAAAATAAGTTGAAATTTAAAAAATAGTTATAAAATAAATGAAAGGTATTCATCAAATAAATCAAATCAGGAAAACATCTAATAATCCATGTGATATGTTAGTTTTTGGTGAAATCATCCTCACACTATTAAATTAGTGATCTCTGCCAAATTTGTGGTCGCATCCCTGAGCCTAATACATCATGAGTCAACCCCCAATTGGGGAAAATATTATAATAGTATGTTTATGCTAGTGTTTTCACCATCAATTATTTATAGGTATTTAGATCCTATCATTTTTTTAATTACCCACTAACTACTCATGGTAACATGTGCTTCAAACAATCAATTGACAAATCATGGTCAAATCAATCATTTCAAATTAGTTCAAAATACAATTTCCCATATTTTAGTTTTAAACATGTGTTTCTCATTTTAACACCAAATCACATGTTTCCATCAGTTTATTGCTCTTGAATTCAGATTTTAATTTAAGACGTTTATATTAAGGTTGATCATAAAATTATTTTCTCAAATCAATTTCGAAATCATGCTATCAATTTTTCTCAAATCCACCCAAAAATTTCAATTACATTGATATTGGGTTATTTAAAAAAATTAATTTCCTTTTCAAAATCAATCATCAACCATATAAAATTTAATTTTTTAAATAATTAAAAAATACATTTCAAATCAATCAAGATGTTTTTGGTTTTAATCGTAGTTAAAAATAATATAGACCCACCTACCATTTATCAGAGATCAAAACAACACATGCAACAAAAATTTACAACAATAGATTATATAGAAGGAGATAAATAAGGAAATAATAGATCATATAAAACCAATGTAGAACACCAATTAAAATATAAAACAATAGAACAAACTACTTCTTAATAAGGGTATTGGAGAGAAGGATAAAATCATAATGATGAAATTGAACAGATATAAAATGGTAAATAGAGACATTCATGAGTGATGTAATAACCCAAAAAGATCATGGTGTATCCCTAGGGGTTTGAGGGAAGAGGATGAAAAATTAATGATATTATTTTAGGATTTAGTACCTGAAAAATCACTGGGAGTGAGTATTTTATGATGTGAATCCAAGATTCACTACATGAATATCCCACGCTGCATATTTGCTAAAAAGGAATACCTTTAGTTTAAAAATACTAATCTCAGAAATTTTAAATCATGGAAAAAATTCATGTCCTAAATTAGTTTCATTCCATGAAATGATTTCTTGTATTATTCAAGGTGAAAAATTCACATCCTGAATAATATTTATGGCTTGAAATGGTTATATAAACAACACTCGTCATAGTTTATACAAAAAAACCCAACATTATCTAGCTACATATGAACCCAAAAAAACAAAACTTTTAAATCTATAGACACATTTATTTCTAGAATCCATTATTTTTGAAAAAACATACATCCCTTAACATTAGGCAATTTTAACTTACAAAATATACCCATCCTAAAAGGCCCTAAATGCACAAAAATAAAAAGTGAATCAAAACAATAGGAAAGAAGTTTTAGAAATATGGAAATTGGATGTTAGAACCACCCTACAATAAACAATTTCTATCCCCATAAATCCGATTATAATTTTTTTAATAATAAACAGATGAGGCCACCACTCTCTCATTAGTGCCTCACACTCCCATGTCACATGGAAATCAAAACCATACTGAAATAGCACATGGACCAAAGGTATAATCTTATCATAAATAACCTTTGTATCAAAATTAACACTCTTTACTGGATGCTTTTTCATGGATAAATAATGTTGAACAATAATATCATCCAAAATCAAGACATGATAACGTTTATAAAGATACTTCCAAATTATTGATACATAAAACACATTGTATATCGATATAAACTATAGTGGATATTCTAAATTCTAGAAAACTTTCCCCACTCACCCAACAATATCAAAAGGACCCACAAGGATCATTTAGGTACATCTATTTTTTCCAAAATGCTAGTAAACCAATAGAGGCAAAAATCTCATGAACAATTGATTACCAACTGAAAACTCCAATAGTTTCTAATGATGATCAATATAGAATTTATACAATATTTGTGCCATCAAAATTATCTATCAAATCTAACAAATCCTCTCTATAATTTCTTAGTCAAAACTCATTCCAACTTATGAACATTCACCAATATATGGAAAACACAATTTAGAACTTCAAGGTCGTCAATACAAGGCCTCAAATGGAGAAATTTTGATAATTTATTTGTAATTATTTTTATATGAATACTAAAAAATTCCCTAGTGGTCATACCATGCTCCACCAAAGTCTAGAACTAAAGAACATAGAATTTCCTATAGAATTTTCAGAGAACAATTTCTCATTCCATTCATAAATGGATAATATTTCAGGATCAAATATACCATGGATCATGTGGACTCTTGGAGGCCTCTCAATAAGCAAGAAGGGAAATAAGGATCCCTATCAAAGGTAATAGCATATGGAACTCCATAAAATCATAAAATATAGTGTATATATAGTTTAATAAGTACATAACATTGGTTTTATCTTAAATGGGCAGAAATTGATATGATTTAGTTTGTTTATCGATCATAAACCAAATAAAATTCTTTCCTCTTTGGGTACATAGACAGTCAACAACGACATTCATAGAAATATCATGCCACTTTCAAGTCATCACTAGAAGTAGATAAAGAAAACCAAAATGTCTCTGGTAATAAAAATTGACATACTAGTAGGAGTAACAATGATATATAAGGTCAATAATTACTTTTCTCATACACGATCACACGAATAATCCCCACATATCATAGAATATCTTCATGGTTCATGGATGAACCACCTAATCAGTATTAATTCTATCGCCCATCATAAAATTTCTTACGGGGAATGAAACAACATACATATTATGATAAAATAGGCTACACTCTGAAGTGAACATGCATTATCTGATGGTCTCCCCACTATAGATAGATTCCCTAATTCAACATAATCCATCATAAATATTATACTCCCAAATAATTATCTCGAAAAAAGAGGAGGTCAAAAAAATTCTCCCAAAAACCACCTCATACTCATTTTATGAAACTCCAAAATGCAACTAAATAAAGAAATCATTCATATTACACACTTATTTTGATTTTCTTAGGGAATTGGCCAAAATTTTCCTACTCAAATCATCAGGAATGAAATTCCCCATGACAAGGGTGTCAGAAATTTAAAAATCAAAAGACTACAAGTACCATACCCAAAACAAATTTCAATGATTGAAATATTTTTTAGGGTAGATATAACTAAATAATTTTTGGTCTGAATAAATATTAAAACATTAACTAAAAAGGTATTTTTATAAAAAATTAAGAGAATTAATCACAACTCTATACTATAGATTATGGTTCTGATATTTATAATCATGTTGCCTAAGCTATCTAGAACTGCAGGATACCACATGATAAACCTACATAAGCACCCAACCCAAACAAAGACCTGATGCATCACAAAAGACTATGTAGCCCTAACCAGCATCTAGAATAATTAAAATTGAGGTACATTAAAAAGTTTTTTTGAATCAAACAAAATAACTCTGAATTTTATCAACCTAATTAAATTTCATTCTTCTCTGAGTGATAGTAGTCATTATATAATCAAACATCGAGAAATATATGACTAATCTATATTAATATTCAACCAGATACAAGAATCTCTAAATATTGAATACATTATGTGGTTTCCCATATTTTATAAGATAGTTCACCAATTCTAGGTAGATAAACTATGATACCGTATTACTATACCATGTGTCCTAAGAACATCAATTTTGGAATCCAAAAATAAAATTCAATAACATGGCCTAGATTCAATTATTTCTCAATATCTTTAGATCTACTTAAATATAATGCACATGTTCCTCCTCAGACAAATAGTGAACATGAATATCATAAAAAAATACGACTAATAATAAGTCAAAGTTCTCATGAAATATACCATTTATCAGTGGAATAAAAACTTTGGAGCATAAAATCATCCAAATGTAATGACAAGATATTCAAAATGTTGACACATACACCTGCTTGATGTATTTATAATGGAATATTATTATATTCACAAATGGTGATAATAAGATATATGATCAGTATTTGAGATCTAATTAAACCCTTTTAAATGGTAAAAAATAACTTATATGTTAATATATATATATATATATATTCTTTATCATAACTTGATAGAGTGTTTCGTAATAAATAAAAAGTAGAAGTGCCCCATTAGATTTAATTTGAATGAGAATAGGTACTGCCCATGGTGGAACACTTTGGCATATACAAATTTTTTCCAATAAATAATCCAACTAAATATTAATCTCTCTATGTTCATCTCACTCATTATGTTAAGATATAATAGACACCAGCTAAGTACTAGGTACTAAATAAATAAAAAAACATCTCTCTTACAAGTGGTAAGCTATGGAAATCAGATGGAACAATGTCCTGAAACTTAATGACAACTTGAGGGAGGTCATCAATCCAATTTTCTAACTCCATGTAAAATATAAACACTGAAAATTACCTCCATGAATACGGAAAATAATTTCAGGATCTACTTAACCTTCTGACCCATTCTTCCTAAGAGACACGACACACCACATCAGGAGAAATACATGAGACATGTTGAAGATATCAGTAAATCTAGTCCTTATGAGTAATAAGATAATATATCACTAAAATTATGTAATGGGGATTCATGTGGAGTAATATAAAATCCTAGGTAAGCTCAATCTCTCATAAAGAGAAAACAAAATTGGGACACCGAATACCATGCTTTCTCTTCGTTTTGAGGGGTGTATCAATATCCATCACATAAGAAAATATATCCATATCAAGATTCAAAAAATTAACAATATGGTTTTGTATAAATAAGTGAGATGCACCAATTTAAAATAATTAAGTCACTAAAGAAGATCCTATAGTGATGGTATCTCTCACATTCGCTGAAGCTTTATCACCTTTCTCAAGAGACTCTTCCACTATGTGAACAATCTTTTATCCTGATTCTTATGGCTAGAAACCATTAGTTATTTAAGAATATTTATTGACAATAATTATTGGTGATGATGATACAATTACATTATATATAAGAGAAAAATTATAGTAGAATATCTATAGGCATCCTGGGTGACCATAAGAACTAAAAACATTTGGGGCATCAATACAAACCCATTTTGAATGACTGACATTTCCACACTGATATAAAGTCAAAGGGTTACTTCCAAGAAATTCAAGAGGTTTGGAAGGAACCTTCTATGTAGAGTCACCATGTGATTTCTCAAATATCCTCATCCCTTTAATGGAACTCACCAATCTACTAATCGGAGAAAGAGGAACTCTCGTCATCCCTGAGTTACCGGCTAGGTAAAGCTCTACCAGAATTACTCCATAAAGTGCATTATAATAAAAGGGAGATTTACTGATAAAATTTTGATCATATGTTATCATGAAGACCCATATAAAAACTTTAATCCTTTATTTTGATATTCATAAGATCTACGGGATAAAATTTAACATGATCAACAAAATGGTTTTATTACTATATCATAGTCTGGTCACCCTATTCTATGCTAAGAAAGTCCACAGACTTCACCATAACCATCAACTTTAGATAGAACTAATTAGTGAAAAGAAATATAAGGAATTTTCACTTCAAGAAACTATTAATATACTCCATCACCATTAAATCCAATATCTAATTCTATGCAACACACCTTCATTTTATTAAATAATGTTTTCTAATAAAATTAATTTCTATAATATCATTAATTACATGAAACAATAAGTTTTAACGAACTCTAAAAAATATTAATATTATTATTTAAACATGGGAATTATTTAATATCCATTAAACATGGTTTCGTGAATAGTAATAACCAAAAATAGGTTATTAATTATAATATTTTTACATAATAAAAATATATTGATAAAAAGGATTGGATTTTTTAAAGTATTTATATATTTTAAAAATACTAATTTTTACAAAAATATTCTTTTTCTTTAGAGAAAATAATAAAAGTAATTTTTTTAAATTTAAGAAACTATATTTGAAAAAATAATATTCATTTTTGAAATATTCTTTTCAATTTTATCATAGTTTTATTTCATTAGGGTTTTATGAAAGGATTGATTTTTCGATGGATAATGAAAATAATGGTTTTTATTAAAAGATTATTTTTCATTTAAATATTGTATAAGGTTAATTTTTCTTTGAATTGTTTTTAAAAGTAATTTTTTTCAATTATATAATTATAAATCAATTTTTGTTTTCATTATCATCACTTTTATATTGATATTTGACAAGGTAGTTTATAAACTTTTGGAAATTTTCACTTCGGAAGACCCTTTTTCACCGCCTTTGTGGGTTTAATTTTAAATTAAATTTATACACTTCTGGGAAGGGAATTTGGAAAAATTTATTCTTTATTTGAAATAATAATAATTTATATTCTAAAATATTTTCAACTTAATTTTTTATTATAATTAATAGTAAAAATAGTAAAAATTATTTACCATGGTTAAGGTTAAAATGAGTTTACTAGGGGTTAATCTAAAATTGGAAGGGGTGAAATGACCTATAAACTGATAAAAAATGTATTTTAGGACATATTTAAACATTTAATTCAACAATATTTTATAATGAACCATTTTTTATCTTTTTGGAATGTGAAAATTGATGGTACACATTATTGTTTTTTTAAAATACCACATGTGTCCTATCCTTAATTTTAAAAGGCCACCCACTCTCCTCCTCTATTCACAGGTCAAATAACATTTGGTTCTAAAAATATATTCATAAATTAAATATTTACTTCTCTAACCACATACTATTGTACCTTTAGATATCATAAATCAAAAGTAGGATGAATTTATATTAAACTCAAATAGGTTTTCCGAAGAAGAGGTAATTTTTTAACTATAAATGTTTTTTTACTTCTTCTTCAAAATCCTTAAAATCCATTGAAAATATTAAATAATAATAACCCTAGTATATGATTTATAGTGATATGTTATTATGATGGTTTCATAACCTATATCCATCTCTACTTCCATCAATTGGGAAACCGAACTGTCGATCATGTGTACAGAGGACTGTCGCCTCGTGAGACGACGTTATTCATTTTTCACCCCCACATATCACAGATAGATATAATGACTTATTTAATATTTTTATGAGATATATATGATATTATTATACTTATTTATTTATAATGTCAAAAATTATTTCTTACCTTACAACCCATTCTGAAAAAATAATGTCGCTTGTGTGTACGACACACTACCACCACACGAACCGATGTGATGTGTTTCTCCCTTTCCATTTTACATGGATAGTAAAAAGGAAATATTAAATTAATATAGATGATATTTTTAACATAATTAAACCTCTATAATTAATATATCACATATACCATCTTAATTTTAAATTTTTGGGGATACGATAACATCAAATGTGTGTATGGCAAACTACCACCAAGTAGAGCAATGTGATTTTTTACTCACTAATGATTAAAATGAATAGAAATGAGGATAATGATAATAAATATATGTTATATATATTACAAAAAGTTTATTTCTAAAATTTTAATATATAATTTATCATTCATTTTTCTCATCTCTTGAAAAAAATGGAAACTGCATTCATGCATACAAATGTCATGTGGTTTCCCCAAATGGTGTATTTAATTTTCAATATACAAATTTTATAGACTGGTAAAAATAAATATATAATGAATATATATGATATTTATATCATGGATTACATTATGGAGATTATTTAACAATGATAAAAGTAAGAGTACCAAAAATATAAAATCAAAATATAAATAAAAAACAAAGAAGTTATTACCTAAATCATGATTTTAACAATAAACTGTTAACAGAAGTGTAATAAAAGGACATAAGTAAACAATATATGGTATGATATATATAATTATGGTTATCTAAAATATTCATAGTAAACTTATATTTATCATTAATGATTTATGAATATGTATTGACGAAGTCATGACTTAACGAAAGGGATTTTTTTCACAATTATTCTTATTTATGACATACATTATGTTATAAACCGACCATATTTTATGGGTTTTATATAAAAACCTATTGAAATTTCTTATCATAAATTTAATTATTACTCTAATATTTGAGGTTTAATTTAATTTTAATATTTTATGGGGATTATAATTCAATTTTACCAAAGAAGAAAGGGTTTCATGATACAATATCATCGTCTATCAAGATTATTTTTATATATTATTCTAAGGATGAAATCTTATTATCTATTTTTTAATAAAATAAGGAATTTTCTAGTCCAATTTGTTTTATTGAGAATACATTTTTTCCTTCATTTTATTCTCATTATTTAGTTATGATTCCTAAATATGTTTAATGAAATTGACTTTATTGGTCTCTTGAATCCAACTCCCTTTTTATTCTATATCCATGTTTATAAAACTATTTTCAAAAATGTTTTAATGAAACTCTATGATTTTATAAAGTAAATTTTACCATTAGTTTATTTTTTAGAAATTTTTTAAAAGGAATATTATTTCCATTTTCAAAATAATTCGTTTATTTTAACAAAAAAGTTAAAGGAACATTTTTTAACATGTTTGAAATTTACTTACATCATGATCACTCAATATTTTAAAAAATTCCTTGTAGGTTTCAAAGATTATTTTTTAATGAATATGATTTTAATTTTTTTATGTTTTCTAAAACATTTTTCAAATTTGAATGGTTATTTTCCTCAAGAAATTTTATCAAGGAATTTTAAATCATCATTTATAAATTTTTATGGTTATATTCAATGAAAATGATTTTGAAAACATTTTATAAATTTATGTTTTTAAAAAGTATATTTTAAAAGAATTTTTATTTTCTTTAACAATTCTTTCAATTGATTTTCATTTCAAAATATTTTTCCATATAATATGACATAATTTTATGTCATATAAAATTTACATGGGATATGATCAAATGATAACATCTTTATTATTTCTCTAGATAGTTTTCACTAATGATAAAAAGATATTTATGAAATACATACATTTTCTATTGGTTATTCTATAATGAATTTATAAGATCATTATGAGACCCATTTACTTTATATGGCTCATTCTAGGATGTAATATTTTATGAATCCCATTTCTTTAGGGATTATGACATCATTAATGTTTTATTATATTATGGAAGACCAATGCATGGTTTAATAATTTTACAAAAGTTAAATTATAGCCAATGACGATGGTCACATTATTACAAAAGAAAGGTAGGATTTGTAATATCCCAGGTAATGACAGAATAATAATATTTCATATCTATTAATATATATCAATAATATATTAATTTTAAGTTAATGGGTACACTTTTTATGATAGAATTCCCGACATGCAACAATGGGTTTTTCTTAAATCTTATGTTTCACACATGACAGAGTTATACCGAAAAATAATACATTCTTAATATTATTATTTTAAAAGGTAGTTAACAATAAATATTTATATAGGAGGTAATGAATAGAAAAAACTATATTATGTTTACACATGTTTATATAATTTTTTTATATTCATTAAATAATTTTTAGAGGCTTAAAATGAGAATAAATCCAATTTTAAGCATACAATACTTTAATATTTTTAAAAGAGAGTTTTACCACCTTTTGATGGAGAACCATTTTTGAATCTTGTTTTTGTCACTTTTATTTTTTATATTTGATAAATCAACTTCTTCTTTGGAATAGGGTCATAAAAATTTACCACGGATTTTTTTTGGTATTTTTCTGATAATGTTCATATTTTAATTAATTATGAAAAATTCAACATTATAATTCAAAACTGCCTTTTCGTCTAAATTACTTGTATTGTTAGATTATAATTTAAACTTGTTTTAAAGTATATTTTGATTATGTTTTTATCATTTATACTAATTTTGGTCATTATATGTAATTTCACTTTGAAATATGATATAAGCACATATCAATATTTTGATGGTTTTTCTTAAAAAAACACCTTTTCTTATTCCGTTAATGGAATAAATTTTTAATTAATTTCTTCAAATTCAGTGTGTTGAATTTAGAAAAATAGATTCCATATTTGGAAATATATGGTACTAATTATTTAAATAGTTCCATTTTACTTTTGGAAATTTTTAATAGTAACTTAATAATTATTTTTATTTACCATAGTAATTGGGAAAGTTAGGTAAATAAGGGTAAAAATAATATTATAATAATATAAAACCAAAATAACATGTTTCATACTCCTTTTGGACGAGATATGAATAACCGGTAAAACCCATGGGATAAAGGTATGGCCTTTGGAATCCACATGGGTGTGATTATTACACTTATAACTTTTAATTTAATGTAATGAAAAATATTTTATAGACATAAATCTTCTTAATAAAAAATATTTTAATATTGGTTTATATAAGTGATATATTCATCTATAAATATTCATTAGAGATATTAAATTATTCCCTACATCATGGATTATTATTTATAAGTTTTAGACATTAAATAATTAATTTTAATTTTAACACAATGATGATGGAATAATAGACTTATTAATGATGGAATCAAATAAATGATATTATAAATATTAAAATAAATATTATTTGAAATAATTTATGTCATCCAAATATTTTCTTAGGGAATATTACATGTTATAATACTATTAATTTTTTTTGAAGTTATCTCTTTGTTTAGATTTAATTTAAATTCAATATAATGAATAGTGTAAAAAATTGACATAAATGATGTTTTATAAAAATAGTGATTAATTAAATTATTTAAAATTTACAAAAATATTTCAAAAGAATAACGTTACTACTATCAGCTCAATAAGTTCATTATCTATCCAATTAAGGGAAATTTACTGAATATAAGTAAAATTAAAAGCTTCTTTATAATTAAAATGTGTTACCATAATTAAAATTGAAAGAGAAATATTAGGGGTAAACCGAAAGGATATGGTTTAAAATAAAATTAATACATGTATAAAATTTATCCGATGGGGAGATTTTGAACAATATACATCTGATCTTTGACATAGCTCATGTTTAAATTATTTGGAGAATAAAAAAATTAATTTATATTAATTTAATATTTTAAGAGTTTTTTAGGGTCCCCATCCAATCTCTTATAAAAAGACACCCACTATTCTCTAATAATGATATTTAAATTACCCTTTGGATCAGCCAATACCTACCCAATACTCTACCTAGAATCTATCCCATGTTTTTAGGCCTTATTTTAGTCACAACACCCTTCTTAGAGGTGTTACAGTTTTAATCAAAGGTGATCAACCAAAGAAGAGGTATCATTTTCTAAAAGTTTCGTTTTTATTTCTTCTTCAACTTGGTTCAAATATACTTATTCAAAGATATAATTATAAATACAGTATCCTCAATATACTAATATGTTATTATGTCAATATCATCCCTTAACTCCATCCCCACTTTCATAAAATGGTAAATGAATGAATTGTTTGTGCGTACATGTGAATTATCACCTCCACAAACGGATTTATTTTGTTTTCCATCCCTGTCTATCAAGATCAGTTATAATGATGAAATTAATATTAATATATTATATTATTTAATTATTTATCATTTTTAAATAATAGTATTCCAATTATGTTCTTATGTTTCATTCACATAAAAACAATAATTTCATTCGTGTGTATGTGTGATCTATCATCTCTACAAAGCGATGTGAATCATTTTTATTCACCACATTACTTGTATGAAATATATAATTATATTTAAATTATTATTATTATTATAATATTATAATGATCATTTTGGAAAGAAAAAATAATAAATAATTTTTTCCCATTATGATCAATGAAAAATGAAACTGTTACTCATGTGTATGTACGACCAACCATCTCAATAAATATAATGCTGTTCATTATTATTATCAATAATTAATGGTTTGGTTTAAAAAGTATGATTAATGTATAAATGTGATTATTATTTCAGGAATAGTATTCAGGATATGATGGAATTATGACAACATGGACAATTTATATTATAACATGTTATTTTTTTACTCAAGTATCGAATATAGGTAAAAAAGATGATATGAACATAAATAATTATGTTTTATAACACGTTAACAAGTGATATAAAAGGAATAATAAAATTGAAAAAATTTCACAATAAATTTAAAACTAACATATGTTTATTATTTTAGAAGATAAATAATATACGAGACAAGTTAGAATCAATGTAATGGAAATCTTAACTCTATTTCCATTCATTGAGTTTAATACCCAAGTTATTAGTTTTGTTTTTCCAAAAATTTGTGTGAATGACATAATATTGTTTTAAAATTAATATCCACTTATATTGGGTGTTTTTATATTTTTCACACAGAATTATGTCATAGATTTATACTTAATCTAATGATACAGTCTTTATAAGGGACTTTGTCTCAATCTATTTTTATTTAGGAATATCTTGATATTGTCCACCTTTATTATCCATTAATGTATATATATGACCCTTTTGACAATTTATATCATGAATTAATATATTCTCATGATATTGAATGTTTTAATTAATTTTATTCTTTAATTTTTTTTATTCATGTTTTTTTCAATTGGTAAGGGACTCTTTAACAAAAACATTATTTTAAATGTTTTAAAGATTTATTCTTCTAAATAATTCATATTAATTTCCATGTCTTGAAGTTTTTTTCAATGATTTATTTAAATGGAGATTAATTTGTTAAAGTATTAATTTATTTTAAATGTTTCAAAGTGGTATGGGACACTTTGATTCAAAAATCAATTTTATAAATGCTTTAAATTTATTTTTTTAAATTTTATTGTTTTTTAACATATTTGGTGACAATGAATTTTCCGACACCACAACAATTATTTTATATTTTGATTCATATAAAATACATAATGTTTCTAAAATAAAATTAAATACCCTATACCATTTTCATGTATTTTTGTATTGAAAATGGGTTTGATAAAGGATTTATTATGTCAATATCTTGAAATAATCTCTATTTATTGAAATCCAGATTTGTTATTTTTCCATTATTCATGTTTTATGTGTTAATATAATGATATGGTTGTTGGTAATTGTTTACGTATACAGGTGGTTCTGTGATAAAACAAGGATGGGTGATCCCGTGATAGATCTCCAATGCATTGGGTAATAAGACAGTGGTAAATATTTTGGTTTCTTATATTGTATTTAGGAAATATACTTTGAAGGGTATTTCAAACAAAAACATTAAATTTACTCCCTATGTAGCAATGAAAACTAAAATATATGTTTGATATGGATTCCACAATTTAACTTTGTTATTTATGATTTCTAAAATGTTTTTCAAGAATCTTATGATTTCATAAGGTGTGTTAAAAAGGTTATGTTTTATGGGTAAAAAGTATGATTTTTTAAAAATATTTTCATGGGTTTAAAATATTCAGGGAATAATAGTTTTATTCCTTATTTTATATTTGTTAATGATATTTTTTTTCTCATAACATGTTTTGAAATGTTTTCCACAGTGTATAATGATGGATTAGAGAAAGGAAGAAGCCAAGAAGAAGTTTCTCTAGAAAAGAAATCATGTTTGTGTTAAAAAAAAAATTATATTGTGAATGAAATGGATACTATTTTAGTTGTACACCCTTTGTATAAATTTTAGTTTTTTTGTAATATTTATTGCCTAATTATCTAAAATGATATACCTGAAAAGATCCTTATTGTGAATTCTGGACTTAACTCAAGATTATGAAATGTTTATGGCTAGGGACATATAGATGGTGTCAGTGGTCTCTTTATAAAACTTTAGTGATTTGGATGACTTCTTAAGAGAGATGGATATCATATTGGTCTATAATTTTCAGGTTGATCATATGTTCAATGTCTTAGAAATACCTTTTCCGGATTTATTTTCCAAACATTTATGGTGATTAACGACATTTTTAGAGACATGTATTTTTGATTTATTATCGGTTATTACTTTTAGGGATGAAAAATTAATGGCATAATATACAATTTGAGGTTAAAACTTTTTATAGTTATTTTTATGATTTTATCCCATATTGGGAGTTTTTTATGAGAATTATACAGTTTTAGAAAAATGAAAATATATAGGATGGGTGACAACTCGTCACATCTAGAAAGGCCGCCTGGATCAAGCCCACAACCGAAGGGCGAAAAGGGAGTATCGCCTACCACTGGCCTACATGTAGTTCTTGGATTTTATGACTTCATTTTTTTAGTTAAATGAGTTAATGGAATAAGAATATTTTTATTTTGGTAAAATTTATTTTATCAAATAGATATCCTTGGTTTTTTAAAATGATTTGGCAATTCGGGGATAAATGTTATTTTGGAAGATGTTCACTATTTTGGGAACCATATATGCCTAATGAAAATATAATAATAAGGGATTTTATTTGAGGAGTAATGGTTGAATTTACTTTTGAATAATATTTTTTTATTATGGACTTATGTAAATTTGGTTTATTTATATAAATGATTAACCTATCATGGAAAATATGTGATTAAGTTAATTAATTTTTTGTATAAGAAATTATGAGTGGTTGATGTTTTTGCAGATAAATGTTAAAATTTTTCCTGGATGACTATGTTGTCATATACTTTTGAATTTTGGTTTTCAATCATATTTTTGATTATTTTGTGGAATTTTATGGTAAATTATTTGTTGAATGATCTATGATGAAGTTTGGTTATTACTATTGAAATTTGGAGATTAAAAGTGTTTTTTCTCTATAAATTGGTTTATTCTTTTTTGGAATTATATTCTCTTATACTAACCATTTTTGTTTTGGTTAATTTTTAAATACCATATAAATATATAGTTCATATTATTGGGATTATGTGATTCTATAGAAGTTGTTTCTAGTGCTTCAGGTGATAGAAATTCACCTTGAATACTCATCGTTTTGTAGAAAACAAGTGTTTGTGGTGGAATTAATTAAAGGATGAATTAATACTTGTTAAGTAAGTATATTTCCTTATGATATTAATCCATGTAGTAATAGAATTGTTCGACTATATGAAAATCATCTTGAAGAAAAACATTATACCCTTACATTTATCTATAGACTTTTACCCATCACATATTTATGGTATTGCGATTGTTAACTTTCCGTGATCAAGTTCTCTTTCACTCTCTATTAGTCTACGATATTTAATTTTTCTTCCATATCCATTTTTCCAAAATTAAACCTCATTGAAATTTGTACTTCACTTTCTTACTTATAAAGTGGAGGTTTTATAGACTATTTTTTCAATATGGGATTTCAATGAATTTACCAAGCCTAATTTTAAAATTGCGAAGACTCAATTTCCAAAAAGGGTGAAGGATGTAACATCCAAGGTAGTTATAGTATAAGAATTTTTCATATCTATTTATATTTATGAATAATATATTAATTTTTATTTATAGGGGATTCTTTTTCTGATTGTCTACCTGACACACAATAGTGGGTTTCATTGAAATCTCACATTGCACATAAGACTGAGTTATACTGAAAAATAATAACTTATTAGTATTTTTATTTTAAACGGTAGTTAACACTTAGTCATTGTATTGGATTCAATTAAAATAAATAACTATATTTATTTTAAAAATGTTTTTAAAATGTTTTTACATTGATAAAATAAATTATATTTTCTTAAAATGAGAATAAATCAAATTTTAAGCATAAAATACTCAAATATTTTTAAAAGGTAGTTTTACCGCCTTTTGATGGAGAACCCTTTACAAATCTTGTTTTTGTAACTTTTATATGTTCTATTTGAAAAAAAATATTCTTATTTTGATGTAGTTCATCCAAATTTATCTTGGTTTAAATTTCTTTATTTTTCTTATAATGTTTATATTTAAATGAATTGTGAAAAATAATGCATTTAAATTCAAAAATGCCTTTTTTGGCTACTTTATTTGTTTTGTGAGATTATAATTTAAATTCATTTTATGTAATTTTCCTTTTATGTTTTTATAATTTAATTTAATTTCATTCATTTGATGTAATTTTAAATTGAAATTTGATATAAACACCTATCTATATCTTGATGGGTTTACTTAAAAAACCCAATTTTTTTATTCTGTCAATGAGATATATTTTTTAATTAATTTTACCAGTTATGTGATCTGAATTTAGAAAAATGGATATCATAATTTTAATAATAAGGTCAAAATTATTTAAATAGTCCCCTTTTATTTATATACATTATTAATATCAACATTATTAATGATTTTTATTCACCATATTTAAATGGTAAATTAGGTAAATAAGGGTAAAAATAATATTATAATAATTTAAAAAAACCATAAAACATGTCATAATATTATTCTATTTGATATGGCCGA
This sequence comes from Viscum album, assembly GCA_963277665.1. Taxonomy (NCBI): domain Eukaryota; kingdom Viridiplantae; phylum Streptophyta; class Magnoliopsida; order Santalales; family Viscaceae; genus Viscum; species Viscum album. The sequence goes on along the minus strand of OY728155.1, from coordinate 945,506,692 downwards.
CCAAGAAAACCCTTGGGATGATTTTTTAGCCTTTGGAAGCCGATTAGGTGTTATTACGACACTTATAACATTTAATTTAAAGTGAAGAAAAATATGTTATAAACATGAATACTCTTACTAAAACAATTTTAATATGGGTTTATAGAAGTGATATCTTAGACCATAAATACTCATTAGAAATATGAAAATATTTTATACATTATGGTATTTTATCTAAAAATTTTAGATTTTAAATAATTAAATTTTATTATGGCACAATGATAATGGGATAATATACTTATTTATGAAAGAATCAAATAAATGATATTATAAATATTAAAATAAATATTATTTGAAATAATTTTTGTAATAAAATAATTTCATTGGTAATTATGAAATGTTAGGATACTATTAAAAGGGTTTTTAAAGTTGTCACACTATTTATATTTTATTATAATTCAATAAAATGAATAGTGTTAAAATTGACACAATTGATGTTTTGAAAAAATAGTAAATTATTAAATTATTTAAAAATCATAAAAATATTTTAATATACAAAATTGAATATTATTAGTTCTATAATTTAATTAAGTGTCTAATTATTAGAAATTTACCCCATATAAGTAAAATTAATATCCTTTTAATAACTAAAATATTGTTACCACAATTTTAATTAAAAGAAAATAATTAGGGTTTAACCAAAAATACTAGGTCTATGTTAAAATGAATACCTGTATAAAAAATATTGGATGATATTATTTAGAACTATAATTATCTAATATTCCACATATCTTATTTTTCAGTCATTAGGAAAAAAAAATTATATTAATTTAATATTTTAAGTGTTTCAAAGGGTGCTCTTCCCCTCCCCTATAAAATAGAACCCACTATTCTATAACAATCACAATTAAAGAACCTTTTTTCATCAAATAACTTCTCAAAAATATTCATATAATACCTAACCACATTATTGAGGCCTTATTTTAGACATAAAACCCTTATTATAGGTGTTAAGGTGTTCTTCAAAGGAGATCAACTAAAAAAGAGGTATCATTTTAATTAGAGTTTCTATTTTATTTCTTCTTCCAATACCATAAAATATAATTCTTAAATGATTAAAAAATAAATACAGTAGAATAAACATACATATATGTTATTATGTCATTATAATACCTTGAATATATCTCAAATTCCATCAAATGGGAAAAGATTTAATTATTCACGCATACGTGTGAATTATCACCTCCACGAACAAATTTAGTTAGTTTCCCATTACCATCTATCAATTTAGGTTATAATGATGGAATTAATATTTATATGTGATATTAATGATATATTTATAATTTTAAATAAAGAATATTCCAGGTATTTTTGTACCTTTCATGCACACAAAAATAATAACAACGTTCGTGCGTATGTGTGAACTGTCACCTCCCCGAAGAGATGTGAATCGTTTTTATTCCTCACGTCACTTGTACAACATAGGTAAGTATATTTAAGAGATTATTATTATTATTATAAAATTAATATTATTATCACTTTTTAATGACAAAATAATAATTACTTTATTTCCATAATGTTGAATGAAAAATGAAAGCGTTACTCATGCGCACATACGACCTTCCGTCTCAATGAATATAACATTGTTCATTTTTCATAAAAAATATTAATGGATTTATTTAAAAAGTATTATTTATGTATAAAAGTGGTTATAATGTTATTAATATTATTCTTGAGATTATTTACTTATGACCACATGGCCAATTTACATCATAAAACATTCATTTATGACTCAAGTACCGAATATCTATAAAACCTCGGATAGGAACTTAAATAATTATGTAATTTTAATAACATGGAAATAAGTGATCTAAAAGAAATAATTTACATGAAAAAGGTTCCCATGAAATTATAAAATAACTTATTTTTATTGTTCAGGAAGATAAATAACGTACAAGATAAGTTGGACTCAATGTATGGGGAATATTAACAGAACTTTCGTTCATAGAGTTAGATATATGTGTCATTGGTATTGTTTTTTCAAAAATATTTGTGAATGAGATATTATTGTTTCACACTAAATATATACTTAAATTGGGTGTATTTATATTTCTCACATATAATTATGTTATAGATTTATCCTCAATCGAATGATACGATCATTGTAAGGGTCATCCTCTCAATCTCTTTTCATTAAGTCATATCTTGATATCATCCACCTTTATCATCCATTATGGTGTATGTAAGACCCTTTTGACATTTTATATAATTAATTACTATATTCTCATTATATTTAAGGTTTTTTTAATTTTATTATTTAATGATTTTTTTCACGTGTTTCTCAAGTGGTAATGGACTCTTTAACTAAAACATTGTTTTAAATATTTTAAAGGATTATTTTTCTCTATCATTCTCATTAATATCAATGTTTTCAAAAATTGTTTTAATAATTTATTTATATATACATAAATGTATTAAAATTTTAATTTCTTTATAAAGTTTCAATGTGGTATGAGACACTTTGATTCCGAAATAACTTTAATTAATGATTTAAATTGGTTTTAGAAAATGGATTTTTTTAATGTATGAGGTGGCAACGAATTTTCCAAAGCCACATCCATTTTTTTATATTTGGATTCTTCTACAAGCCGTAATGTTTTTAAATGAAAAATAAATACTATATACCATTTTCATGTATTTTGGTATTGGAAATAGTTTTGATAAATGATTGATTAGGTCAATATCTTAAAAATATCTCTTGTGATTTCAATGTTGAAATGTTATTTTTCTATTATGCATGTCTTATCTTTTATTTTTATGTTATAAGTATTGAGAATAATTTATGAATATGGTCGGTTCCATGATATGCCAACGGAGTGCGAGCCTGTGATATCTCTCTAATTCATTGGGTAAAGAGATAGAGGTGAACGTTAAGGATTCCCCCAATATATTTAGGTAATATACCATAATGGGTATTCCAAACGTAACAATGAAGGTTAATCCTTATGTAGCTTTAAAAGGTAAAATGTAAGTATCATATGGATTGACTAGTTACATTTATGATTTCAAATATGTTTTTCAAGAATATTATCATTTCATAAGTTATGTTAGAAAGTTTATGTTTTATGGGTGAAAAGTGTGATTTGTTAAAATGCTTTAATGGGTATAAAATATTCATGGACTAATTACTTTATTCCATATTTTTATTTCATACTAATCATTTTGTTCTCATCCCATGTTTTGAAATGTTACCCATAGTTTATAAGGATGGGTAAGTGTAATTAGGAAGTCAAGAATAATATTATCATGAAAAGAAATCATGTTTATGTCTAAAATGATTTATATTGTGAGAGAAATATGTACTTTTTTAGTTTTATCCACTTTGAATAAATTTGAGTTTTTTTATAATAGTTATGTCATAATTCCCTAAAAATATAATCCTGAATAGATTTGAAATGTGAATTCTTAACATAACTCATGATTATGTAATGTTTAAGGCTGGGTCCTTATAGGGCCTATATTTCCCTCTAATGCATTGCGTAATGATTAATGTTCTGTGAGCTTTGAGGGTATATGTAGGGCTATCCCATGCTCGAATAGATGGTATATATGTAGTTATACAAAAAATGAAGAAGATAAATGTATGGTTAATGCAATCCTTAAATGTTATGAATGTCTTTCAAGGTATCCTTTATATAAGGGTTTCTATGATTATGTGTTTTCCTGAAATCTCTGTCATATTACAATATTATTTTATAATGGAAAATGTTAATAAATATCTTAATTATTCTTATATTATAAAGTGATATTATTTATTCCATGGATCTTGTTTATATTTTATGATATACATGGTATTGTTTTTCAAGTATTATTCTCATGTAATCAAACTTTGTTTCTCAAGTAATATTGATATCTCTCTTGTCTACCCTTATTAAGTATCTGAACTCACCCTTTGTTATATTTCCTTTCCCAATGTTATGAAGAATGATATTATTAATGATATGTATAATAAGGGTGTTATTTATGAAGAAATTATTGGGAGATGATTTAGTTCACTTATGAACAAGTTTTGTATGTATTCATGTTTCCAAAGTCACTGGATGCAATCAATTATAGAATGGATCATTATAATATTTAATGAATATTCTTCTATTAGGATGTTATATTTATGTATGTGATTCATGGGTCTCTATAGTTGTAATCAGATAATGGTTTATTAATCCTTTGAAAACCTAAAGGAGAAAACATTATTGAAATCCCTTGTGATATGTCTAAGGATATGTATAAGGATAATTTTATGAATTGGAAAATATCCTAAAATATTGGTGAAAGGTAGAATGAGTGGTTTTCATGAAATTACATCCATGTATGGATAATACATGTGTAATTAATTATTAAATATAAATACTTAGGTTTAATGACCCTAAAAATGGTGTATCAGTCTTGAATCGGGTGTTACCCGGTACACAAAAATGGGAATTCTAAAAACATGGTTTGAAAATTTTCAGAGATATGATTTGTAAATTCAAAAAAACATTACTAACCATAATTGAGGAATTTAACAGATTAAAAATATTAATAAATTAGTTTAAACCAAATATGAGATTGATTTAAAATTAGGAGTATTGATTTTGGAAACCTATAAATGATTTCTTATGACTTTTTGTTTTTTCTAACAGTGCTTATTATTGCACATACTTTGATTTTTGTTTTTAGTTGATGTATAGAACCCAAAGGAACCATGTTAATGAAAAATTAAATATAATATTTTAAGATTTTCCTCATGAGAAACCAAATATTATGGGAGTTTGAATTCAAAATCTCATTTCTATGCTCACTAAAGTTTCTCATGCTATGAATCTCACTGAACATCCATACCAGCAAAGAAGTGAACAGATTTCTTCAGATTCTGTCACAAGGAAACATAAAACATATTTTAGTGGTTCCACATATATCATAGTTTTTATGAAATGGATCATTACCAATTAAAATATATTTTCCATTACACATTAGTCGTAGCATGAAAATTTCATTTTGGTATCTATCATTTAGAATGATAAGTATATCAATGGCAGAATATCATTAAGAATTATAGGCATTATGATGATATTTACTTCATATATTTCAGATGATTTTAAGATAATATTTTTTAATATGTATATTATTTTTAATCAGTACATGAAAATAGATATGTAGTTAATTTTTACAAAATATAATGATGAGATATCAATTGGCACCTATATGGTAGATTTTATAAAACTTGCAAGGTATGACTCTAGAATAATCATCCAACTTGTAATTATGTATGATCAAATCATTAGTGTATTAGAACCAAATCTCTAATATGAATTATCCATAATGGAATTTAGTAGTTTTAAAGAATTCATTCATTGTATAATTGTGCGGGAAATGGAAATTGGTGTTTCAAATTAATTGCATGGTTTTGATAAGAAAATAAATATTTAATTGTACAGAAAATCCAAAAAACTATGGTGAAATGAAGAAGTACAATCCTTTATGCTCAAAGTGTGAATGGAAATAGTAACAGAAATTTGTTAAGGGACTAATAAATCATTTAAGTATGTAAAAGAAGGTAATTGAAAAGATTAATGTTAACATTATTGTAATAAGTTAGCGAATGACACAAATAGAGAGAAATCTCTATATAATGCACCACCCACACTATAATTCTTCAATTTAATGGATTTTGGGGATTATGTGAATCACTTACCCAATCCAAGGGATAATTAGGATAATAAAACATAATTACCTCTATGGAAATAGGACAACGATATACCTTATGAAATCATTGTGGATGAAGTGAATCCTGAAAATTTTGGAACACTAATCCTATACTCCTTAGTTGGGATTTTGATGATTTATGTTGTATGAAGGAGCCCTATCAAAATTTTATTTTACATCATTTATTGGAAATTGATGGGAATCGAAGAATTTATTATCTCGCTCATAATGGATTGTAGAGTAATGAAATCACATTTAATATTATACTGGTGCAAGGATTAACCGTTTTTTCTAATGGAATTTTTTTGTCTAATATAATATATTAATTAAGGTATAAATGGTGAATTATCTTTTTGAAGTGTATATTGCACTATGTAATATTAACTTTAGAGTTATGGATACCATCGAGGGTTTATATGTTTCTGGTTGATTATAAGTTCAATGACTAGGACACCCATTTCTGTTTTTATGTGATGGGAGTTAATCAATATTAAAAGAATTTTTGTAATTATTAATGGAAATACACCCCTTTGGTTTTGTATATATAATTATGATGAATTTATTTTAAGATGAATTCCTTTAAATATGGGGGAATAAGATTAATGGTATTGGTGACATATAGGGTGTATCTTATATTTTATGTTGAGGTAAATATTGGTTATTACATTTTGGGATTTATATAAGCATCGTTTTATAAAGAAGATAATCCATATATCGGATGACAACCTGTTACATTTGTAAAGGCCTCGGGGCATAATCCCACAACCAATTGATGAAAACGGAATAGTAAATAACACTAGCTAACATGGAAGAGTAGTTTTGGTTGGAAAAAATGAATTATGATATTTCTATGTGTGTATATTTTTACTATATACATTAAAAATGTAAGGATGAGGGAAAAATGTCTCTGGGGATGTGACACTGATTATCCATATTAGAATGGAAATGAGAAAACATCACCATGGAATTTATCATCAGAGTCCCCAAAACATCGAAATGGAATAATGTTATATGTGTTTTAATCAAAAAAAATATAAATCTAGAACACTTCATTGCTATTATATAAGGATTATATCTAGATCCGTTCTCCAGGATATAAATTAATGAAGTTTTAGGGTTTCATGGACTAAATAATTCTTCTTTATATAATTATTATTTGAGGCATATCTCATAGTTCTTAAGAAGTCGTCCACAAGGACTTGATAAAAACATGAGTTTATTCACTTTGTATCACCCTCATACATTTAGTTAGTCTGAGAGAATAATTCAAACACTAGGGTATAATTTGACATCTTTTTCAATGGATTTTAAGGGCTTTTGGGATCAATACCTTTAATTGGGTGATTTTTAATGCAAAAATATCTTACAATCAATGATTAATATGGCTCTTTATGAAGAACTATTTGGAATTAATTGTTGAAATCAAACATATTGGGGTCAGTTTGGAGACTGAATGATAATGGGACTAGATTTATAAAAAAAATGGCATGGAAATTCATATCCATTTAGAAACACATATGGGAAAAAAATATTTAGTAGAAACGTTATGGTATTAATCAAAATCTTGATATGGAATTTGGAGAGGGTGAGAAGGTATTTCTAAAAATCTATCCATAGAAGAAGGATAAAAAAACTAAGAAATTGTTATTTTTTCCTATAGAAATTTTTGTTTGGGAAAGTTGTCTCTCAAGGACTTCAGGCCAACTTAAGGCCATAGGGCCACCCAAAGGCCATCTGGCCTCGTTATTATGCAGATGTACCAGTCAGACTACAAGGGACAATGCTCCAGATGAGGATTCCGGGTAGGCGCATTCACTAGAACAAAGCTAACCAGAATTTGAAGAATGAGATGGTATGGAATTTACATCAGTACATGGACAATGCATCATTACATAAGATAGATTTCCAACCATCCCTATGAAGGTGGAGTGCTGATATCAAGGAATATGCTGGGGAAGAGCACTTCCATGTTTTCTTATTTAGGTGATTCCATCTAATACCAACGGGTAATGTAATTGTCTCTAAGCCTTTGGGTCTTGTAAGGGTTCCACCTCACCCATTGAAAGGTGGATTATCGAAAATAACAAAAAAATGAAGGCCTTTGAGGAATTCCAACCCTATAGAAATTATTGATCATATCGAGACTATAGCTTATCATGTTGAGATTCCACCAATCTTTTCAATAGTCCTTTATTTATTCCATGTATCTATTATGAAGAAATACATACATGATCTATAATATTTTAATAACATAGAGGTGATACCACTGGGGAATGATATTGTATTTAATAAATAACTGATGGATAATCTGGATTATACAGATAATGTTATATGAAACAAGAACACTTTCCAAGTCAATTTTTTGTGGGGAATCAACCAGATTGAGGAATCTATATGAGAAACTGAGGATATAATGAGGCAAAAGTACCATCATTTGTTCGCAAAAAAGTGAGTAATTTCAAGGTTTAAATTCAATTTAAGGGTTTTATAATGTAACTCCACATGATTTTATGAAATATTTTTTAAATAAATAGAATTTCTTTGATATTTTGTAATACATGAAACACTAAGATTTGAAAACCCACAAAAAATAGATAACATTATTATTGAAAAATGACCAATATTACCTAGTAGTTAAACATATAAGAATGAATATAAATAACTAGAATTTAAATATTAATTATAGTGGGTTTACATTAAGAAAAAATATTTATAAAGAAGTACTTCTATTTTGGTAATGTCTTCATATGTTTCAAAAATACTATTTTCTCAAAAAAATATGTTATTGGTATTGTGAACAAATAATTAAAGGAGTAATTGAAAATTTAATTAAATTTATTTAAATAAATGAACATGATTTTTTAAATACTCAAGTAAAAATTGGATTAGGGTGAATTTTTGATATTTTTGTGAAAAGATTTTTTTTATAAATAGTCAAAAAAAAGGGTTCTCATAATCATTTCATTTTCATTTAAAGAATGTATAATGAAAAATTTATTTTAAAATGGTTCTAAAAGTATAATTTGTTGAAATATATAATTATTAATCCAATTTAGTTCACTATAAGCACTTTAATATTAAATTCTCAAATATTTTTTTTTAATCTTTTGGACATTTTCTCTTTGGAATACAATTGTCTCGTCTTGTCTGCGTGCTTAATTTCAAATAAAAAATTTCAAATTATATGAATGGTATTTCTAAAAATGGATTATATATTTTTAATATGCATAATTTATATAAATAATTAGTTCAAATTATTTTTTTACCATAACAATGAGTAAAAATAGTAAAAACTAATTACAAGAGTCAATGGTCAAACATGTTTACTGAGGGTCTAAACTAAAAGATAAAGGTTATAATGAACTAGAAACATATTCACCACCCATTGGATGTACATATTTAGACCTTATAACATAAGGGGTTTATTAATTAATCAGTATTGGGCCTTGTGTAATTTTAACTACATAGATACACATTATTCTATTCTAAAATACTAAGTGTGTCCTCTACCCACTTATAAAAGGAAACATCTTTCCTCACATTTCCCAAATTCAAAACCATTTTCTTAGATAATAGAAACCCAAATGACTTTAATAATTATATCCCTACATCTAAGATCTTTTTTTGAGATTTTAAATCCATTCTAAGAAAGATTAAGGTTAAAGAAAATAAAGGTTTTCTGAAGAAGATGTTGAAGCTTTATGTTTATGTATTTGTGTTACATACTTTTTCTAAGTAGTTAAAATATTTTCTGACTATGACAAAATAATAAAACAATTATAACATATTTAATAATATATTATTATAGTAATTTTATAACCAGTATTCTTCTAAACATCCCTCAAATGTGAAATAAAACTATCGATCATGTGTATGGAGAACTACTGCTTTGTAATGCGATGTCATTTATTTTCTAAAAAAACCACTCATGTATGGACATAATTATAGATTTAATTTTTAAATAATATATATATGAAATTATTATACTTATTTAATTATAATATACCATCTAAATTCTAACCTTCCAACCCTTTGGGAAACAATAACATCACCCGTGGGTATGGTTGGTTACAACCTCTGAAACTAATGTGATGTGTTTTTCCATTTCCATTTTAATTGGACAGTAATTTGGAAAAATTTAATGAATATATTTGATATTTATAACATAATTATAAACATTTAAATAATATATCACATATAATTTTTTACAATCCATTCCATGGGGGATACCATAACGTCACTCGTGTTTTCGGCAGTATATTGCCTCACGAAGTGATGTGATTCATTTTTAACGAACACATTTTATGAAAGGTAATAAGGATAAAATTAAATAAGTTTATTTATGATACTTGAAATATAAATTATTCCATATAGCTAATTTATTATTTACCTTTTAATCATTTTATCCTTTTCCAAAATGGAAATACCTTTCATGTGTATGTATGGTCTACCATCTCGAGGAACGACATATTTCTTTTTATATCTCTAACATTAAAAGATTAATATAAATACATTTATACACAATATGTATTATACTTATATCATGTTTAAAATTTTGGTTATTATGGAACCATAATCCATGTATGTGGAATAAAAATGAAAAATGAAAACAAACATGAAAAACTAAGTTATTACCCAAAAATTGAATTTACGAAGAAATTGTTAATAAAAATTTAATAAAAGGTAAAAAAAAACCATATATGGTATGATATATATAAGTAAAGATATTTAATATATGTAAAATATACTTATATTTTTTATATAGTGGGTTGTAATGTGATTTATGTAAGTCAAGACTTTATGTAATAGAGTTTTGCCTCAATTTCTCTTCTTAGGGACATACATTATGCTTTGCGCCTACCTTATTTTATGAGGAGTATATACAAAACCTTTGAAATTTAATATCATGAATTTATTAGTTATTATAATATTTTATGTTTTATTTAATTTTATTCATTCATGGGTATTATTATTCAATGTTACTAATGTGGAAAGGGTTTCATGGTAGAATCTCATCGTTTATTGGGATTGTTTATGTTTATATTTTAGATGATGAAAATTTATAATCTATATCTCAATAAACTCATGAATTTTAATATTCTATGGTGATTTGTTGATAATAAAATTTTTCCCTTCATTTTACTCAACTTACATACTTAAGATTCCAAAATAGTTTTTTAAAATAAATCTGACTTTATTTCTCTCTTCGGCTGACACCCTTTTTTCTTCCATATCACTATTTTATAAAAATGTTTCCAAAATTTTTTTAATGATACCAAAGGATTTTTCAATTATTTTTTCACCCATGTTTTAGTTTTTAAAAAATATTTTAAATGGAATATTCATGCTATTTTCAAAACAGGTCTCTATTGGTTTTTTCTGAAAATGTGAAAGGAATATTTGTTTTAACTTGTATGAAATGTCCATCTATTATGACCAATAAATGTTTTAAAGCATATTTTTTATTTCTAAATGGATCCTTTCAAATAAAAGGTGTTTTATAATGTTATATGTTTTTATAATAATTGAATGTGAAAAGTATATTTTAATTGAGAAAATTTTTAAATAACATTTAAATATTCATTTATATGTTTTCAAGAACATTTTCAATGAAAACTATTTCCAAAATATTTTATGAATTTATTGTATAAAAAATGTGACATCAAAATATTTATGATTTTTATAAATAAACATTCTAAGTGTTTTCGCTTTCAAAATATTTTTCCATCTTAGATAACATCCTTTGATATTACTTAATATTTACCGGGGATATGATCCAATGATACCATATTTATTATTTTTATTGATGGTTTATGTTTATGAAGATGGGATGTTAATGAAACACATTGTTTTTCCATGGTGTTTTTATGATGAATTTATGAGATAATTATGAGAACCATTTCCTTTAGATGTGACATTCTATGATGAAAAGTATTATGAAACCCATTTTTTTCATGGGATCCGATGTGAAGAGTGTTTTCTTATCTTGTTTCACACCTATTTATGTTTTTCATTATGCGATAATGGTTACGTTACAACAAACGAATGAGTTCACATAATAATAAAAGATGTGTCAGTGCTATATCTACCTCCAAAAAGTAGGGTAATGATTAATGTTCAATGATCCTATATGTTACATGTGAGGACATCTTAAGCCAAAAATAGTGTACACATGAGGTTATTCCAATCGAGATGTATATGCATGGTTGTTTATCCCACAAATATCATGTTATGAATGTATTGGTGGGTATAATTGACATGAGGTTTTCTATTGTTATGTGTTTTCTACAAATCAATGTCTTATTCCAATGTCATTCACTCATAAACTATGGTTTTTGATTAATTAATTATTCATTTATTATGAATTACCAAGATTTATACCCTGTATCAATTTTAATATTTATGATATTAGGGGAATGGTTGTTAAAATGTTATTATCTTTTTCTCATACTATAATGTTCATATTATATTGATATGTCCCTTTTTTACCCTTACTGAGAATATGAACTCACCATTTCTTATGATTTCTTTCCACTGGTTATGAAAAAATGTATTATGTTTGATAAGATTAATAATGGTTATAGTTATGAATAACATAGTGTGAGATTTGGTAGTTCACTTATGAACCTTTTGTTTATGTATACATGTTCATAAAGTTACTAGACCTAAATGATTCTGGTGTAGATAATTATGATATCTAATTAATACTCCTCAATGAAAAATGCAATATTAAAGAATGATAAGTCTTCTTCTCTAAATTCTAGGTCAATTATGCTTGAATGTATAACATTTTACATTAATCGAATTAGTAATTTTTATGTATTTATAAAAAAAATGAATCTACTTCAACCAATCCATAGCCTCTCGAGGACATGTTAAACCTTGCAATGTTGGTGGAATCAAATAAATTAACTCATAAAAATGATCTTGTGATTTGTCCTATGAGGTTCCACTAAATGATCTAGAATGGGAATAGGTTCAAGTATATTCATAAATCCTAGACAATGCACACCACGATATCAATACGATTATTTTCCACTAGAGGATTCACTTTTTTTGGTTCAAAAATATCTTCCTCTTATGGTTGATTCAAATTTTTTTTTCTCCAAGGAAAGATGCTACACAACCTCAATATGCAACATTGAAAACAACCACAAGGATGGACAGATCAAAAACTCATACAAGAGTTATAGGAACACCAATTCAATCAAGAAGAATCTAATATTTGGATTTCAGCATATTTGGATTAATTGGAAAAATACTAGAATCAGATCAAAAAATTCTTCAAAGACACTTTTCCAAAACACCCACGGTGAGTTAAGGATCATTATGATTAGTGGTTTCTACGAAAATTTTCGTAACTACGTCCTATGACCCCTAAATCCTACCACCTATTTACCAGGACACCCAGACTGTTTACTGACATCAAGGAAATATTTCAAACTTAATCTAATACAACATTATCATGAACATGCAAAGATATTGTAGTACCCTAGAACCCTATCTAACTTTGGCATGGCCCAAAGAGTGTTCTCGATCACAATGGGTTGGAATACACAACATTTAATCATACCAGAATAAAGAGGGAATGATTTTTACCACAAACCATTATAAGATAAAAGATATAAGTTGTTATGATTAATACTCCAAAATGGGAAATTACAAAAATCCGAAAGGAAAAAAATAACCAAAGAGTAAGTCATCCAAAGACACTACATACACTAGTGTAAAAAAATATAAATATCTCAGGTAACTTTTGGATCTCATATCTATCGATCAACTTCATCACTCCATGTCCGAAGGATAAAAAAGAACCTCCACCTCTTTGTGGATCCTTCACTTTTCTGGGACAAAGAAAAATATAATTTGTAAATGCCCAATGGTAAAGTGGGTTGTGGGATAAACTACAAATTAGGGTATCAAGAAGTGTTACATATTCTATTCCATATCAATTAAAAAAAATATTATTTCAATTTAAATAAAAAATTAATGACATTATATTTACATATTTAAAAAAATATTTCACTCTTAAAAGACTATAGACAAATCAAAACACACTTAAAATTATTTTTATATGAAATAGTTGTATAAAATATTTTATTGAATAGAAGAGATATAAAATTAATTTCATGTAACTATAAAATTAATATAATCATATCAGAAATTAATAATACCCATGGTAAATTAGTTTCTAGTAAAAGGCGTCCTCACATTACTAAATTATTGATCACAACGTAATATGTAAAAAAAACTCATGTCTCTGGTCATCAAGAATCAGTTACCCATCAAAGAAAATCAATCCACAATAAGTTTATTTTAGTATTGTCAACATAAATCCATTACTAGGGGGTCATATCTATGTTTTACATTCTTAATTACCCACAAACTACCCCGGCTGACATGTTATTCAGTCAATCAATCAATTAATCATGGTAAATTCAATCATTTCAAATTGGTTTGAAATATAATTTCCCAAATTTATCATTTCAACATGCCTATATCATTTCAAAACCAATTATAGGTATTAATTAATTCATTAATTTTTTAATAAACACTAAATTTATGATGTTTATCTCATGGTACACCATCAAATAATTTAATCAAATCAGTTTCTTAATCAAGAAATCAATTTTAATCAAATCCACCCCTAATTTTAATTCCTTTGGAATTGAGGGTATTTCAAAAATTCCATTTCCTCTTCAAAATGAATCATAAATTATCTCAAATCCAATTTTTTAAATCATTTAAAAACTCATACAAACGAATCATGAAATATATGTTTTATATCATAGAGAAAAAATATGGATCCACCTACCTTTAATTAGTGATTAAAATAACACCTATAAAGGGAAAAAAGAATAATGAACATGAAAGAGATAAATAAGGAAACAAAATATCCCTAAAAATCAAGATCCAACTATTATTCAACCAAAAAATTTTAGACCACACCCCACTAATATAATGTTATCGAAGAGAAGGAGAAAATCATAATGAGGAAACTCACTGTAGGAAAAATGTTAATATGAGACATCTAGATGGTAATAAATTTCACAAAAATCACCTGGGTGTATCCCTAGGGGTTTGAGTGAAGAGGTGTAAATAATATTGGAATGATTTATGTATATAACACAATCAAAATTTGTGGTTACTTGGATTTCATGATGTGAATACTAGAATCATGATGTGAATATCCTGAGTGGTGTATATGCCAAAAAATCCATTGCCTTGGGTTTAAAATACTATTCTCGACCATTTAGATCATGAATATAATTCACATCATGAATTAGTTTCTTTTCATGATATAGTTTCATGGATAATTCCAAACAATGTATTCATGTCTTGAATCATATTCACGACGTGAAATGGTACTACAAATAGTTCCCAATATAGATTCTCCAGAAAAAACAAAAATTATGTAATGAACAATGAACATAAGGAAACATACTCTTCATATTCTTAGAAACATTTACACCAAGATCTATTAATTCAAAAAAAAGATTCATACCTAGACTTTAAGTCATTTTCCATTATATAATCTGTCTATCATTCAAAGTCATAAAACACACAAAAAGGAAAATGGAATAAAAATAAGAGTCAAGAAGTACATGAAATAATGTAATGGAATGGTAAAATAGTCATAAATTTTTCGAGACATTGGTTTCATTGTTATTTAATTGAACATTTATTTTATGTCTTTTGAGTAAACATTATGAAACTTGTATGTTTTTAGTACAACTAAAATTTTATTTTTATCTAATGGTGTCATCAGATAAGAATCACATTCAACAACCAAATTATTTTTCAATGATAAAAGATACAATTATTATATGATACACGAATATTCCAATTCATCCTCATATCCTAAATAATCATCGATTTTTTACATTGAAATTAAAAATGATTGAATTTTTGGATTTTATTCTCAATGTGATTTAGGTCTAAAAAAGGACATAAAAAATTGATTGACCAATTAAGAAAATAAAATATGATAATTTTACTCCTACCATTTAAATTGGAATATGCAGAAAAATTATTTATAATCATATGTTTTATTTTAAATTTATTGAATAAAAAATTACTTCTTTTAATTCATTAATCACATTATTTCCAAAAAATGTGCTGAGGTGAATTCTTGGTCTAAATAGAATTGTAAAATGTTTAATGATTTTTTCTATATAGATGATCCGTTGGAAAAAATAACTATTGTACCATGAAACCAAAAATAAAATTATTTTTTATATTTTTAGATCATTTATTCGTCATAAAATAAGACATTATATTTTTACCTTCATTCCTCAACCTTACATCACAAAATAAGCTCAAAAATCATTTATTATCTACATGTTCAAAACACAAATATAAAACTTGTGTATCGATGTTGAATATTATTATTTTTATTTAAACCATATAAATTATAATGTCTATATTCTCTTACACATATTATTACATGATTTTAAACATATTTAACCATTAAATTCAAACCAAGGATTGTAAATCTAGTGTCTTTAGATGACTGGGTATATAAAACTGAAAAAAACTACAAATTCATATTAATTATCCATAAAAAGATCCTAAAATAAATTGGTATCTGCCATATTTATATGATAAAATGGGGAATACACAAATAAAGGGATGAGTTAAAAATCTTAGTAAGGGAATAAACATTAAAATGAAGCATATCAAAGTGTTTAAAATGCAGAACATGGTGACATAAAAAGGTATATAGAAGGAATAAAAACATGGAAGCATAATATACAGTACATATGATCATGTAATAATAGAACCAAAATAATGTGGTAGAAATATAAAACATTACTAAGAATGATTCAATGCTCATTGCACACGGAGGATCACAAGTCAAGGCTAACTACCAAGACCATTACATAAGGAGCATGAGTCAAGGAAAACCACAAATACCATTCCGCCTGACCTCTCATGAGACTAATAATTACCCAATTCAATAGAGTGATATCTATCCACACCAATTATAGTATGTTCATGAATATTTTTGCCACCTAAAAAACATAAGGGTCACCAATGAAAAGAGATGAGTGTTGCAATCATTTCTTAAAACATAAAAAATTGGTGTATCATAAAAGTGTCCATGAAAGAATGGATTCAAATAATACATGGACATTGATAAGGTAAAATTGGAATATATCATGATAAATTATTTCTAATTTAGGTAGAATCACAAAAAATTAGTGTTTAGGAAACATTATGAATAAAACATTTTAGTGTGGTTTAATGAAAATATCAAAGATCGTTTAAGGCAGAAAATGAAAAGTTCTTTTAATAAACCATAAATTAACGAATATAGTTTTTCAATATAAACTTATTAATTTTAGAAAAAAAATGTCTTAAAATATATTATGGAGTTCACTTGAAAATGAATATGAATTTGAGAAGTACCCATTAATTGATCTTTCTAATCTAGAATAATTGAAAAGGTGAATTTTTTTAATCGTGTATTTCCCCATAAAAAAAGATGATATGATGAATTTTAAATATGTAAAAAAATTAGAGGATGTAAATATAAATTAAAAATAAATAAATTTTGGTAATCAAAGATAAAGAGTAACCTGAGGGAAAAAATGGGGGTTCTGGTAGAATCCATTACCTAATGTCTAAAAGTGTTTTGAACTTGAACCTAATGTCCTATATAATCAGATTAAATACATTAATTAATTAATTCTTAACTTTTTATACAGGTATTTTATTTGGTATAATTTTATTATGTTCATACATGGTCCTTTTTATGTGTCATATGAAATTATTTTTTATTTAGGATCATTAATTTCCTTTGCTTTCGTGATTTTTTCTTTGGTATAAAAGTATGAGTGACCATTTAAAATAGGATTAGATATTAATATTTGAATTTATATGTTATCAATGAAAACTCATAAGGTTAAATGTTCTTATATATCAATTTTTTACTAGATGTGAAGACTATTCATTAGATAAAATTGATAATGATAACTATTTAGATTATTTTGGCATTTTTTGATCATCACAAACTCATATTGTTTTATTAATAATTAATATCTATATATTTGGGTCTAGAACACTAATTAAGTTTTAATAATTATATTATAATCATTTTTGACAATAAAAATGTATTTATGACAAATTGTGATGGTGGAAAAGAAAATTGAAAACTTGTCATCCTTGAGTGTGATAAATTAACATGCCACGAATGATGGTTTCATTTTTAGAAAAAAGGAAAGGAGAAATAAATAATGATGGATTATTACATTAACATAATATAATTATAGTATATGTGGGGTACTATGGTTATTAGGATAGTTGTATATGGGCATGTGAGTATAGAATAAGTAAATAAATGAAATTAGAATGAAATTAAAAGAAAAGGAAAGTGGTTTTTACGTCTTGAATTCTTCCCCATGAGAACCTCTATGAAGAACATGACATTGAATTTTTATAGGCACCAAAGGTGCCCAAAATTGGGTGAGAGAAATGGGAAGAGTGTTCAGAATAATTTAGAAGAGCACCAAGGATTTAGTGTGTGAAGAAATGAGGTTGTAAGATGTGGTATTTATAGTGGAGGAGATAGGGGTTTTTTATTATTTTATTTATTAGTTTATTATTTTCACTCAAGAATATGAATAGTGTTGATTATTGTGAAAAAATATATTATCTAATTCATATGGGTTTGACCCAATTTCCCCATACAGCATCCATGAATCAAGAATCACTCAAAAAATTGATTTATTTACTTTATATTCCAAACTACCGAATTTCACTCTACCCCAAAAATTCAATTATTTTAGAAAAATAAAAAAATTTCACCCTAACCATATTTTAATTTTTAAAAATAAAAAGTGGAATATACTTAATGAATTTGTTTATCAATATTATAAATTTAATTTTTAATTAAAATTTTTATTTACCTAGAAAACACTAATTTGATATTATAACTCATTTAATTACACAACGAACAATTAATTAATGTCTCAAAAAATTATATTATAATACTTAGATAAAAAAATTTAATTTATGATTACATTTTATGAAAATAATTTTTTTTAAATCATTATATTAATAATTTATTTTAAATTAGAATTTATTCTTTATAAAAATAACAACACTTAATCAATAATTTTAAGAATATTTATTTTTTATACTATGATATAATTATTTCATATTTTCATTTATAAGAACCCTAAATTTTATTTATATTTTAATAGGTGATGTTACTATTCTATTGGTTGGGTTTATATTTTTAAGGTCCATATTACTATTATATATGTCATATTACTATTCCATTGGTATAGGTTCTCTAATTTCTATAAATACTTAATATTTAATTAATTATTCATATATAATTTTTTTATTGTGTTCTATTTGTTATTTTATGTGATTTATACTATATAACATAATTATATGAAGGGAAAATTCATTGATAAAATTTTTGTTGTTACATTCTTCCCCCCTTATGAAATTTCACCCCTTAAATTTTTTTTACAAACAATGGGGAAAAGGGTTATGGTACTTATCCTTAATTTATTCCCTCGGTTCCCATGTTGGCTATCACACTTATGGTTCAACCATAGTACTTTAACTAGGTTATTGGTTTTGTTGTGTAGAACTTTGTTTTTATGATCCAAGACATTCACTGGATTTTCCTTATAAGATAGATCAATTTCCATGTTTACTACATCTGAATTCAGTACATGTGAGAGTTCCATAATATATTTCCTCTACATAGATACATGGAATACATCATGTATGTGAGACATGGTTGGTGGAAGTGCGAGTCGATAGGCCAAAACATCGATATGATCTAGAATCTTGAATGGGATGATGTACCTAGGACTTAACCTTCCTTTATTTCTAAATATCATGATCCCATTCCATGGAGATATGAGGAGGAATACCTTGTATCTGAACAAAAACTCAAGTTCCCATAGATGGTTTTTTTAATATCTCTTATATTAACTTTGGGATTCCATGATGTGATGCTAAATGATTTTCATCTTTCCACCATTTCAACGACCATTTCTAATCCTAGATGCTCATGTTCAACAACCTCATCCTAGAATGACTATGTTCTGCATATTTTCCCATAAAGGGATTAATATGGATCCATTTGGATGCTCGAGTGGAAACAATTATTGTAGGAGAACTCGACAAGAGGAAGATGTTGGTCCCATCCTTACTTGAGGTCCATAGAATACACTCTCAACATGAATTATACTGTCTGAATAGTCTACTTAGATTGGTGAAACGTTTGAGGATGATATTCTATACTGAAGTTCAGCTATGTGTTTAGTGAATAATGCAAATTTTTTTAGAACATGGATGTTAATCTCAGATCTTGATCAGATACAATCAATTGTGGTACGCCATGCATCCTTACCACTTCACTGATTTATATCCGGGAAATTTGATCTAGGGGGATGTCCTTCTAAATTTTTATAAAGTTAGATGCCTTTGTAAGATTATCTACAACTACTAATATTGAATCGTTTCATTTTTATGTATTTAGAATTATAGTGATACAGTCCATGGTGATATTTTACCATTTCTTTTTTGGTATGGGAATTGGTAGCATCATCCCTTTAAAGTTTTAGTTTTACCATTCACTTACTGACATGACATTCACTTTTATGTACATTCAATGATACCCTTCTTCATATCGTCCCACCAATATTTTTCTTGGAGATCTTGATAGCTCTTTGTGCTTCCTAGGTGAATAGAGGAGGTTGAGCTATGTGCGTCATTCAAAAGCTCCTTCTTTAAGTCTAGATTGGATGGTACACATATTTATGATCAAATTATCACAACTCTTTCCCTATACATTTAGAACTATGAGGATTTATCATTTCTGATAGTTTCCATCATTTTATAAATTTCCACATCATTTCTTTCAACATTCATTATTTTCTTCATGAGGGATGGTGAGTAATAATTTGAGAAATGATTGATGATTTTTTCCCATAAAAATTACCACATCCATCCTTTGAAGGTATAATATGACTAGATCCATATACATTAACATTATTGATAATGATATTGGATCTTTTCTACTTAGTGCATCTTCCACCTTATTTAATTTATAAGTATGGTAGTGGATTGAGTATTTGTAATTTTTTATGACATATAACCATATTATTTTGTAAATATTATGATCATTATGTGTGAATATATATTTGAGGATTTTATGGTAAATATAAATCTCAAACTTCTCCGCATATAGATAATTCAACCATTTTTCAATACAAAGATCACAACCGCAGACTCCTGATCTTGCCTGGGATAGTTTTACCCAAGAATTATAATCTACCTTAAAGCCTAATCTACTACATTATCATTTCTCATCTAAACAGAACTGATGAAGTTATTTTTTTCATTTTTATATTCCAAAAATAGTTCTCTTCCTCTCGATAGTATGTGTACTGAGATAATGATAAGACACTTTTTCAACTCTTTGAAGCAGTATTCGAATTCACTAGTCCTGTTAAACTTAACTTCCTTCTTAGTCATCTTGGTTAATGGGTTCTAAATCATGATAAGTTCTTCACAAATAATAGGTAATACCCCGATCGACATAGGAAACAACAGATCTCGATTATATATGTTTCCTTGTCCACTCTTTGATTACATATATCTTAGATGGGTCCAAATATATCTCTTCGATAGTGATTACATGCACTAAAAATGACATATCCTCTATCTATAACTCACATTAACTCTAAATTTCATATATTTTATCCCTTCAAAAAGTATTTAGCACAGAATTTTAATGACTCTCATGATCGTTCTTACTATATGAGTATATCAGAATATCATAAATAAAGACTTCCAAATATTTGTCGAGGTAATCTATAAAGGCTCTATTATTTCAATCCATGAATAATTTTGGAGAATTATCAAGTCTATATGGAATCATTAGGATCTCATAATGTCTATAACATGTTCAGATGGAAATCTTGGGAATATCTTCTTTATTCATTTATAGTTGGTGATATCCTGATCGAGGATCCACCTTAGATAAACACTTGGCCCCACATAGTTGATCGAACACGTCATCTATCCTTTATAGGGGTTTATTTTACTTTTTCATGATTGTATTGAGGTCATGATATTCAATACAGAGGCACATTGATCAGTACATTTTCTTAATAAGGTGGACTGGTGTGCCCCATGGTCAAGAACTCAGGTGTACAAAAATCATGTCCAGATTCTCTGGTAACTGCATCTTTAGTTCTTCCAGCTCAATTGTGGTTATTCTATAATTTTTCTTTGATAAAGGAATAGATCCAAAAATCAGTTCAATTTGGAACTCAACGTCTCAATCAAATGTAAGAACAATAAACTATTTGGGGAACACATTAGTTTAGTTCGTCACAATGAGAATGTCTTTGAGCTTGATTTTCTACTTTGTACAAATCATATGAGCTAGATATGCTGGATCATAATGAAATAATTTCCGAAAAAGACATGATGATTTTGATAAAGATTCATCCTTCTCATTACACATGTAAAAAATTGAAGGATGCTTTATGATATGAACTGTGATCTCCCTTTACAGGTAGTGAATGTTTGATTTGTAAAACTATATCCAATATATGCTCAATATATCATCAAAATCCAATAATGGAAGTAAAACAAGATTTTAATGGGAGGTTAAGACCACAAAAAGTTAACTCAGGATGAGTATTATACCTGGGATGCTATAATTTTCTCATTTTCTATTCTCACAGATAAGTCAACCTCTATATTTTAGGTAATGTTTTAATTATTCTACTAAGATTGAAAGATATAAAATTATTATTAAAACCATAATAAAATAGTAAATTCACTTTTATTGAATGAATAAGTAGCATACCTATCACCAAATCATTTTCGGGATCCACCTCAGCAGCTTTAATAGAAGATACTCTTTCTTCCTTTATTGGAAATTGTTGTTATTGATTGCCTCCAACCACCATTCTCTTAGGTTAATTGTTCACATAATGTGCATGATCCCTATAGTTAACACGTTGAGCTATAGGCCGAGTGTTGATATGTATCATTCCTTATTCTTCCTCATTAGACGAATTCTTCAAATCTCTTTGGTAGTTATTAGCTAGTTTCCCCATTCTCCCGCATTTGAAGCATTTCCCGATTGCCTTTAGATAGTTCCCAATATTCTTCATCCCAAAAATTTAACAAGTTGGATATTGGGTTTTCATTCCAACATGGGAATTATCTATTGATACAACCATACTAAAAATCATTTCCCCCTTTTTGTATCGAGGACCTTGAGACCATTTAGGGTCTCTGATATCCATTTCAACCATGACATGACATCATAAAATCTCTTTATATATTCCAATGTCTCAAATCACCAATGCCTTTCATAGACATGGCTTTATTCTGCTAAAGAAATAATCCACCTTTTATTTGGTGTTGTCGAAAAATTTGGTGGTGTATCATGAAAATCTTGTGATTCTTATTTATTGTCCTATATATTCTTGTATTCCTTTTGATTTGGACTGAGGAACTCCCTCTACATATTAATATAGAGAGTTCAAAGAAAATATTTATTTAAAAATAGTTTCTTGAAATATTACCCTACCATGGAATCAATAACTTCCATGGACTTCATGTCCTTTATTAGTTTCCACCACCGATCAACTTCCCCATCAAAATGACAGACTTATGGAAGAACTTTTTCTTTTTCTGAGCACTATAGGATTGAGAATATATTTTTAATAGAGTTGATGCACTATTTATCAAGGAGGTGATCAAAAGATCCACCATACATGGGAGGAATTTGTTGTATAAATGATTCGACTGCAATTTTCTATTTCTTTGGAAAAAGATGAAATTACACATGATTGAATATATTATTCATGAATTGATCCAGTTGATCATGTACTATAATATTTTTTTGAGTGCATGTTCCCATCATATTTGGAACTTAAATGGGGAAATATTCACATTTCTTATAATATTAATTATTACCAGGGGTTCTCTTATTTCTATCCATTTAATAAGAAAAATAAATTACAATTAGTGGTATTAAATACTTGGAAAATAAGAACATAATAAGGAAACCTTGAAAATAGAAGGATAAACTTGTAAATGAAAACTATATCCTAACATGTGATTCCCTATGTTTCAATTTAGGTTATCCTTGTTGATATAATTATACATAGGGTTCTTAATAAATCGATCTAGTCCTAATATCCAAATATTACTAGACCATTATATAATACCATTTATAATGTCTCTAGTGTCTTACAAAAATTATTATAATATTTTAAACATAGTTATCTATTAAACACAGTCCTGGGATCATAAATCTGGCGTCCTTTGATGATTATTTCCATAAAACTGAAAACAAAAACATATTTATTTTAGTAATCCATAATGATCCTCTATCTTTATTTGATCACATATATCTATATAGGATAACCTGGGGAATACATGAAGAAATGGATGAGATAAAAGTCCTATTAAGGGAATAAACATACTAATAAAGAAAAACACATGGGTTAGAAGGCATAAAATTTTGGAATAAAAAAGGAATTAAACAAGATTAAATTTATCTAAACATAAAATATATAACATGGTATAATGAAATCATGGAATCATATTAATCTGTAAGTAGTATAAAACATGACTGTGCAATAGTCAAGGGTCATTGCACCTCGAGGAGAACGAGTCAAGGTAAACCACCAAGACCATTGCACATGGATCATGAGCCAAGGATAAGCTGCAAGACCTTTACCCATGAAGTCTCAGAAGAATAAACATTACCAAAATAATTGGTGAACTATCTGGGCTTATCCATTGTAACAATTTCATGAATATCATTTCCACATTAAAAATAAACATAAGGGTTACCTATGCAAAGATATGGGTATCCTAATCATTTCATAGAGTATAAAAAATGGGTGTATCATAAACTTTTACATGAAAGAATAGATTTAAAACATAAATGGGAATTAATATGGTAAAATAGGTGTATATAATGATACATCATTTCCAATTAAAGTGTAAACATGTAAAAATATTGTCTAAGAATCATTAGAAATAAAACAATTTAGTGTTGTTTACGAAAAATATTGTAGATAATTTAATGAGTAAAATGATTATTTGTTATTGTAAAACTAGAAATGAACAAAGTTAGTTCTTTATAATAATTTGATGAATTTTATAAAAATATTTATTTTCTTAAAACATATTTTAGAGTAAACTTTATAAAGGGTAAGAAATCGGTGAGTTCCCAAGTATCGGGCTTGCTTATCAGGAAGAATTAAGAAATGATTTTCTTATACACATATTTACCTATCAAAGAAGGATGATATGAATAATTTGGAACATATGCATATAATTTAGATCAATTAAACAAAATAAAATAATAATTAAATTGGGGTAATGTGGGAAAAAGGGTAACCTCATGGAAAAATGAGTGTTTGGGTAGAATCTCTTACCTTATCATCGAAAGTGTTCAACACTTGATCAATATGTATATGATAATTTAATTAATTAATTAATTAATTAATTAATTAATTAATTAAAAAACTTTTATATAGGTATTTTATTTTTTATACTTTTATTATGTTCATTTATGTCCCTTTATATGAGTTATAAGATACAATTTTAACATTAGGGAGCATTCGTTTCTTGGTTTTCATGATTAGTTCATTAGTATAAAAGTATGACTAATCATGTAAAATGGAAATAGATATAAATAAGTAAAGTAATATGTTATTAATGAAAATATAGAATATTAAATTTTCTTATATATCAATTTTTCCAAATGTGAGGATGGTTCATTAGATAAAACGTTAAAGATATCCATTTAGATTATTTTGCTGTTTTTTGATCATCACAAACTAGGTTTTTGAATAATTAATATTATATATATATATATAATTGTTACAGAACATTAAATAAGTTTAAATGCAGATATTATAATATGGTTTAACCATAAAAATGGTTTTATGACCAGAATTGATGGTGGTAAAGTAAATTGAAAATTCATCATTCTTGAATGCCATAAATTAACACATCACAGATGATGCTTTCATCGTTAGTACAAAAAGGGGAGGGAAAATATGATGATTTATTATTCTATTGACATAATAAAATTAAATTATAGATGAGGTATTCGAGTGATTGGGAAAATTGGATAAGGGGATGTGAGGATATAATAAGAAAAAAAATAAATTGGAAGGAAATTAAAAGAAACAAAAAGAGGTTTTTACCTCTTGAATTTTTTTCCTTGGGAACCTCTGTGGGGAACTTGAGTTTGGCCTTTTATTGAGACAAATGAATCATTTTTTTGGAAATATACATCGGAAGTGGTTTGGGAAGAATTTGAAAAATCCTAAAGGCATGAAGTTTGAGGAAAAGAGGTGGTGAGAAGTAGTATTTATGGTTGAGGGGAGGGGTGTTTTTTGATTATTTTGTTCATTAGTTAATTATTTTAGACAAAAACCATGGATAGTGTTGATTAATGTTACATAATATAGTAAATAATGTATATTATTTCAAACCACTAGACACTTACATCATCCATGACTCAAGAATGTCTCAAAATAGTATTTATTTACCTGATAACATAAATCACAATATTTCACTATCAACCAAAAATACAATTTTTTTAGAAAAATCTGAAAACAAATCACCCTTACCATTTATAAATATTTATAATTCAAAAATTGACATCATTTTGTGGAAAAATTCCGAAATAAGAGAAATTTAATTTTTATATAAATGAATCATTTACCCCAAAAAATTACTGATTTTAAAATTATAAATGATGTTAAAACACTTTAAAAATTAATTAAGGTTTTATAAAATTATATTATAATCATAAGATAATTTTTTTTAAAATTTTAATATATTTTATGAAAATAATTTTTACGTTAAATATCTATATTAATTATAATTTTGTAGATATGAAATTATGTTTTATAAAAATACTAACATTTAATTAATAATTTTAAAAACATTTATTTATATATTCTATGATATAATTATAACATATTTTAATTTTCAACATACATAAATTTATTTATACTTTCATAGATGACGTTACTATTATATTTGCAGGGTTACTATTCATAAGGGCCACATTACTATTATATAAGTCATGATACTATTCAATTTGTTTAGGTTCCATTATTTCTATAAATACTTTTTATTTCATTCATTCATTACTTAAAATGTTTTTATTATGTAATGTATGTTATTTTATGTGATTTATAATATATAAAATAATTATAAGAAGAAAAATGTCATTGATAAAATGTTGGGTCATTGCCTAAATCAACAAGTCTTTTATTTATTTTTTCAAGTACCGTTATATATATCATTTCTCAGATCCAAAGGTCCATATATGAGTATACTCAAGAAAGTAAAAAGTTTTTTCATACCCATACATATAGTAATATCATAAATATGAATGAAAACTCGCAACATGTTGTGTGAAGTAAGAATATGACCAAATTATTTAAAACCATTCTATGATAGGCCCAACCTGTAATTACTTACCAAAGTTTCAAAATTAGGATAAGGTGCTTCAAATGTCTTAATGTATAGTCTTTCAATATTATGAAACAACTCCTCAATATCCTTAATTATCATAGTATCATTCCATCATATATTTTTTCATATTTTATCATAAATGAAATGGTTTTTGAGCATATGAATCAATTGAAAGTGAAACACTACTTTTTACAAAACATAATATGGTGTTTTATTTTAATTTTCCTTTCACTTAGATATACCAAATTTTTTACCTTCATTTATTCCAATGGTTTAATCCATATATATGATATAATATTTTTGTAAGGTATTAATTTTATTCAATGAATGTCCATGAGGAACAACTAACATCCATTCTTTATATTGAATTTAAATAATATCAATATCATTTGGAAGAAATTACTTAAAATATAAAAGAAAACAAGCAATGAAATTTTTATAGATTTCATACATGGGTTTCCCATGATAAAGTCATATTAAAAATTTAAAAAACTTCATTTTATAATATTTATGATGTAGAATAGCTCTTTCAGGTTCCCATAATTTTTTATGATAACAAAATTATCATTTTAACTACTCAAATGATGTATACACATACCATTTTATTCTTAAATTTGAATATCATCCTTTTTATGATGTTAAATGAATGAAGACTTACAAAAAACTATAAAAAGAGAAGAATATTATTCCACCATGTGATAATTTATTAATTGAAATTATACAAAATTTTAAATTATTTTTAAACTCGGTTAATATTCCATCACTATAATACACTGATATTCTATCAATTCTGTTACAAGAAAATATTTTATTAAAATTGACCTAGTTTAAATCAATTACAAATTTTTTCAATGTAATGGATCATTTTAATACATAATATGATAAAATAATAACTCCAAAACAAAATATATTTGTGTTTATCATGTAAAAAATTAATTAAATAAGATCATTGTACCGAATGAAAATGGAACATAATATGTTTGATAAATAATTTTTTATTATGGAAAACATTCATAATACCAACAAAATATAATTAAATATCACATGTCTATAAATTATTTCCATTAGATATTACAAATAGAAATTTTAATATTGAATTCATAAAATCATAGAGACAGAATTCCAAACAAAGCATTAAATATGGTATATGCTATAATAAAATAAACCTATTTTTTATGCAAAAAAGTACAATAGATTGAATAATTGTCAACTAATATATAATGCTAGACTAGGTACATGTAAAAATATGATATTTTATCATATATATATATATTTAAATAAATTTAATTTACTCAATAGATTATGTTTCACTTAAACTAATCTCTAAATGAACCTTAATATTGTATACCATTATAACCAAGCTATTAAATTGGCAGAGATAATTGGAATAAGAAGACTTTGAAAACATGGGATAAGGGTTTTCTATAATTTAAATATACCTATTTAAAAGTGATTAAATTTTAGTAAAGTCTTTATATAACTCAAAAATACATTTGTCCTCAAAAATGGTTTTTATAACATTATATGAGAAAATTATATAACAATTAATTTCCAATGTGATAAACTGTACTTGAAAATAATGAAAATTATTTTTGAAATTAGCATGTAAATACTAACTTATATTTAAATTTTTATAATTTTATGAAAGTATTGATATTTTTTTAATAATTAAAAATACTAATTTTTCTTGAAAAGTCTATTTTCATTTCATGAAATTTCAAAGTTCTTTTTTCATTCAAAATGAATTTAAAAGTAAAATTATTTGTTTATATTATTAATAATTAAATTAGGTTCTTTATAGTTAATTTATGTTTTATTATTGTATAATAATGTTTTATACCTCAGAAATCCTTTTTTTCCAGAAATGACTTTTCATTATGTTATCTGGGTTTGATTTTCAAATAAATTTCTATGAATTGAATTTGATAAAATTTAATCCATATTTTTATTTAGAATTTTTAATAATGTGTAATTATTTAAACTTTGTTTTTTTTCTGTAAATAATTGAGAAAATAGTAAACAACGGTTACATAGCTACATTTAAAACAGGTTTATCTGGGCTGTTAAATAAAGAGATAAGGCTGATAATTCTTATTAAAATTTTCAAAATCATATTATATGGAAATATTTGGACTTAATCCTATCCAGAATATTAATATATAGCAATTTTAGGATTTTTTGTTCATTATTACTTAATTTTATTTTAATCTTCTCTGAAATTCCATGTGTGTCCTCTACCCCACTTATAAAAGGACAAATCCTTTAACTTCTTTTCAGAACTTTTATCCATATATATTGAACAAAACCATCCCAATTATCTTATAAATTTCCCTAGAAAAGATAAATTGGTGATGGACTTATAAAAATAGCATTATAACGGTCCTTTTGAAAGGATATAAATGCCATCTACTAAAGAAAATGCAATTTCTAGTCCCAACCTCTTTCAATTTATTGCTTCTTATACCTTCTATAAATCAATGGTATTGATCATGAAGTAACATATTTAGTATCAGAAATATACTTAAATGTTATTATGATTATGTAACCTTCATTATCATACCTATATTCCATCAAATGTGATGTAAATGTATTGCTCGTGCGTATGTGTGGACTACCGCCTCTACGTAACGATATAATTCATTTTCCTTCACTATATTTTATGGATGGTTATTAATATAGGTTTAAATTTTATATATTATATTTTTGAAATAGTCAATATTCTGAATTTATAATCTCATATCTACCTTCATAACTTTTTATCCACTATTAAACTATTGGGTCACTTGTGCATTCATGTGGACTACCACCTCCCCAAAATGTTGTGGTTTCCTTTTAATTTCATTTTTTACATGGATGGTAATAAG
Source organism: Viscum album (assembly GCA_963277665.1). Taxonomy (NCBI): domain Eukaryota; kingdom Viridiplantae; phylum Streptophyta; class Magnoliopsida; order Santalales; family Viscaceae; genus Viscum; species Viscum album. The sequence goes on along the minus strand of OY728155.1, from coordinate 945,476,597 downwards.
GTTAGTTTTAATTTATATATATTTTATTAATGAAATAATTAGGTTTATTTATTGATTAAATTTTATACATCTTTATTTCTATCACATTGAAAATTGAAACAATGTTTATGTGTACGTACAACCTACCATCTCCATGATTGGTGTAAATAATTTTTATATCTCTACCTTTTACAGATATAAATAAGTAAATATATATATTTACACTAATTATATAGTTTATTAATATCATTATTAAAATTATTTAGATGATGGACCCATGATCAATATATGAGGAATAAAACCTCCAAACGAAAACTCTCATGAAAAATGAAATAGTTAACAACCAGAAATGATGATATTAATAATAAATTATGTATAAATGGGTGTTAAAAAATGATAAATGGATTATTTACTATATTATATGTATATAAATGATATTGGTATAGGATTATAATAAATATAAATTTATTATACAGTAGTTTATCGTGCTATGAAATTATATCAAACTTGAGGTAATGGTTTTATGTTACAGTATCATTGTGTACTAGCATTGTTTATAATTAAAATTATGATGAACCTATTTCAGGTTATACCTATCATGAATCCCATGAAATTTATTCTAATGTGGTTATTAGAAAAATCTTCAAGTAATAGTACAGTTTTCTTCTCTTTGGTACCTAAAATATTGGGAAAATATCTATTAGAAAATAAAACATTATTTCCTATATAGTTGAAAATAATTTCCATCAATATCAATGTTTTCATAAAAATGATTTCAGGCATATTTTTAAAATTCTCATCTGATTTATAAAATAAAATTTTACACGTGTTTTACTTTTTTTAAATCTCTTAAAAAGAATATTCTTATCATTTTATGAATGAGTTATTTTTACTTTTTACCAAAAAATATGAAAGGAATCATTATATTAAATTACATGACATGAGAATATTTTTTTACCCTCATAACCACTAAATGATTTCAAGATTACTTTAAAGGTTTATGTGCTTCTTTTTAATGAAAATTTTTTCTTTAATATTTTTGAAAATTCTATATTTAAGATAACTAGTTTCAAAATGAAAATGGAGGGTCCATTAAGAAATATTACAAATATCATTAAAGGAAAATTTTCATTTTTGATACAATTATATGATGTTACATATTATTTAAAGGGGATATAATCCAATGATATAATCCTAGTTATTTTTATGGATGGTTCATGATTATTAGGATGACATGTTTATGAATCCCATTTATTGTCCATGGGTTATGCTATAGTGAATTGTTGGAATGTTTTTGAAACACATTTCATTTACATATGTTTTGATTTTATGATGAATGATTTATGATATCGTGGAACAAAAATTATGGGTTATGTTTATGTGATTTTTAGGGGTAGAATTTTATATCCCTATAATGTAATGTGTAAATATGTATATCTAATGGGTTTAATAAGGACTGTAATTATGAGTTATGTGAGTTTAGTAATCCACTTTATCCATTATAGTAGTGTTGGGAGTGAACTTTTAATAAATTTATTATTGAATGATGAGTGATTCCAATCCACTATGATATCCTTATTAGTGAGAATTAATGAATTAAATTATTTTTCTATGATTTTTTGTGCGCTAGAAACTTATTTTTTATGAAATTTTCTATGGACATGGATAATGTTATTTGATTAAATTATTATTCTTATCTTATGAAGTTCAATAATTTTTTTATCTGACTCAAGATTATGATCTATGATATACAATGTATGGTTTTCAAATATTTTGATAATTGTTTCATACAATAACTCTCATGTTATTCTTAAGTGACCATTAATATATACCTTGTTTACCATTAAGGAGAACCTGATCTCACACTTTATTTTTCCCTTCCATAGGTTATGAATAAGGGATTTTTTTAGGGTATGTCTATGTACTATAAATTGAGAGAAAATATTTATGGGTGATATTGATGATCATAAATAAATAATATGTTTATGTGTATAGTGTCTAAATATACTAAACAATAGTGGTTCTCAGGCGTGCATTATTGTAAAATGTAAGGAGTATTGGTTAATTATGATGTAATATCAATGCATGGAAATTATGGGTGGATATTGTAAGAATTTTATAATTGTTTATTAAATAATTGGACATTATGATTGGAGATATTTTGTGAAAACCCTAGGGATAAGTATATGTACTATATAACATCCTTTTGTTTTCGTAATGAAGTTATTATGTGGTATTCCTATAAATACATCCCAATCATGATATGTAAGATCCTGGGTTTTCATATGAGTTAAATATATTTTTCGTATTATGTTTAAATGATTAATAATTTCTAAATGAGAATAAAATATGAGGTTATGGGGGTATCGAGGGAGTTTTGTGCTTTTTTAGAGCCATAAAACCATCTTTTTTGTATCAATCTAGAAGGACACCAAATTAGTAAAAACCATGCGGGATAGAACTCAGTGTTACTACAAATCATGCAATGTGGGAAAGAGGGATTTATGAGCCACACTACTTTTGGAAGCTGAGTTTATGTAGTCCCACTTTCATTCGATTGCCTCTATGGTATTTGAAATTGGCTGCAAGCAAGGTTGGCACATGGTTAGTCAAACCATGCATAATAACCGTGTAAGGTTCCCATCCTTAGAGTGAAGGGGGAATGATTTCCCCATGGACTATCCAACAACGTGTCCAAACTCTGAAGACCATTATTTTGAGGGAAAATAAAAAATTACCTGAAAATATGTCTAAAATTAGAACTTATTTCAGTTTTATAAGGTTGGGTAGATGCTTGATCTCCAAATATCCTCCTTGATAAAAATTCTAGGATTTTCCAATGACTCTACATCTAAAATCTAATTTTAGCGTCGATCATCTCATTGGATTCACGCTGGTGAGTACTCAATTAGTTTTGTTCCATTCTTCATTTCTCTTTGGATCGATAAAGTTATTTTGGTGAAATATTATTTTCTATATTTCTTGGTTATTCATCCATAATATTTTCTCATGACCTGAGTCAAACTAGGATCTAATAGTGGATAAGTAGTCTAATATAGTCCAATGGTAGGTGGTAAATAATTTTTTATTGAAGTTTGGTTCTTTCTAGAGATAGTTTCCATTAGGATTCCCACTAGACATTTCACCATTGACCTAATATTAATTGAATAATTGAGTTAAGTGAAGTGGAACATATTTGGGATTCCCTTCAGTTCCTTTGATGTGTTGGGGGTGGTTTCTCCAAATGAGGACACCCATGGGGTGTTCGATGGGAATTTACCTTTCTTATACCTATGTTAAATAACCCATAGTATGAGTAATTCCTTTTCTAGTTTGAGTAATCCTATTAATAAATGAACTAAATTGAATTGATTATTTAGAGGGGGATATTTCCTTCTTTTCTGGTTAATGATTATTAATGAATGTTTTACATGGAACTTGAATTACTGGAATATATTGTTTAGTAATTGTTGAAAAGAGTGTGCAAATTTAGGGAATGTGAATGATTAAGAATTAATATATGAGTGGGTAAACTCATGGTATGAAAGGGTAATTGATATTAATGTTTAATGATTACATTAGACACCATGAGTGTGTCACACCATGGATCATTGAAATGGTCTTGGATATATTGAAATGTAATGCTCTTAGAATCTTGATTATATGGGATCACTTCGGCGTTTATACACCTTGGATATGACTTGTTTGAGATTTTAGTGGACAAGGATTATTGTATGCTCTTAAGACCCCAATTTAAGTCTAATCATGTTTCCATCGAGGCGCTCTTGGGAATCGACGAAGTTTACTTGGTTCATTACACCATGGATTCATCCTTGCAGGGTCAGATATTTCTGATTATATGGCATGACCATGGTAAATGTTACATGAAAGATTATACTACATGATCATGGTCGTTATGAGATACATGTTATATGTCATAGATGTGTATGATATGAAATTTTGTGTATAACATGAGTTTGTCATGTTTTAAATTTTCATTCTTTCATTTTCTTATTATAGGAGCCTAACCCGTGTTTTTTAGAGATCACTATAGAGTTATACAACATCACTTTTTTTGTAGTATATATTCCATGATCGCATTAAATTTATTATTTCTTAACTGTGATATATATTTCACACTTATTTGGATTATATTGCATCGCCATGATCTGTTATAAACACTTTGGGTGGTGAGCTACTGGTATTATATCTCATACCCTTTTGGGAAATCTTGGGGTCCTAGGAAAAACTATTTCAATGTATGTAGGGGTTGAAAAAAGATCCCATTTTAAGATTCATGAACTTGTCCCATGCTTAAGAGTATGAGAGAACATGATTGTGATGAGGCTCATGATGCAATTAGGTGATAGTGTTTTATTTCTTTTTGGTATTTAATAAATGTATTTTACTGATTCCATGTACATCAATTTGGGGTTTTTTATAAGACACATGAAATGATCATCATTGTATATGAGATTACTTTTGGAATTTTTTGTATATATCTATCATCAGGATGTTTCTAAATTATCGTATTGATTTATTGCTTCTGTTATTGTTCAAATGATTTCAACCACTGTGTTACACATTGATAAGAGGGAATAGTCTCCCAATAAACAACATCTAGACCCTCACTACAAGTCAGAAGCCCCCTACATTTTGGGAGATGCACATGATACTACATGGACAACCAATTTTGGGACACCATATGGTGGAATCTGAGTTTGGGACATTAAAAAGTGGTATTAGAGAATATTTTAATTTCATACTTTAATATTTTGAGATAATATAAAGGGGATTGGATGGAATTGGAACTTGGTAATGATATGTGTTTGGGACTAACAAACCCATATACATGAAAAATCTAGACTACCTTGAATAAAAATTATCGTAATCTAGATTTTCAATGTTATGGTGGACTTGATTCCAACATTGGGTGATGGAATTGGATAGTGATGTGATTATTGACACGATTGGGGGTTAATTTTTTTTGAAACCTAATGATATGTGGGTATTCCATTTCATGAATCATTTTAGTCACTATACAGGAATCACATTCCATGACATATATAATGCATCTCTTGTTTTCATGATGTTGTGATAGGTGTCATGATAGATATACCTTATGACATGATAGATGATCTGTGTAGTGAATTGAGAAACATGGTTGGTACATAAATTTACTTCTAAAACTTATGTATTTTTTTTATAATTAGGATACAACAAAAAACCTAAAGAGGAAATTATGGATTGTTGAGTCATGGACCCTGAGTCTCTTGGATTGGAATGTTTAATTGAATGGATTAGGTGGAAGCTAAATTTCAGTTCATGAGAAGTATGGACCCTTATGGATCTGAATTTTGTGAGAAATTTGATTCAAGCATTTATAATGGAATGTCAAATGTACACAATATGAATTGGAACTTAAAACATTGAAATTGAAACATGACCTAAACCCAGCATTTGAGTGGGAAATAAGCAGTGTCTCTACTAATGTTTGGGACTATTTCTATTTTCATGTCCAGGATTTAAGAGTAGGATATATCTTACTACATATTTATTGGAATATTTGGACCAATCATAAACCTTGAGATACACAATTTTTATATTGTTCTATTTTTAACCGTGTGTTTAGCATTGTAGATACAATCAACCATGATGACCTCCAATTGTAAGATAGGAGGGTGGTGACAACTACGCTCTAGAGGGTGTGAGCCATGGGCTTCAGATGGATCCTCCTATAGTTACAACTAAAAAATGAGTACTTTCACTAGACACGGGTGCTTCAGAATAGTTCTTCGAGGCGATTTTATATTTAATGTAGACATTTCATGGAGCACCACAATATTCCTTGCTAATGGTTGAGCTAACACAAGTCTTCCAGTAGTAGTATCCTCCCATGATTTTAGTGGATGGTGGTGCACATGATTTTGGGTGTTGGATTGAGACTATTATGTTGATATTAGAGCATCTAGAGGCACCAAATAATAGAATAGTTCATTACAAGACATACATGCTTTGGGGAGGAGCAATGCACTGGTGGGATGTTTTGAAACATGTTTATTTTCTGTGTGATATTATTTGGGGATATATCAAACCCAGATTATATGATTAAAGTTTCACTGAGACACTGATATTAGAGTTAGCTAGTTAGTTCCTAAATCTATTTCGGGGCACTATGTTAGTTTTGGAGTATTCATCACACTTTACAAAGATTCATCATTTTGTGCCAACATACTATTATGTTGAGTTGTTGAGGAAGATACACATCAAGGAGGGTCTCCAACTTACTTTTTATTCTAAGGTCAACATGTTTTGATTGATCATGATTAATGAGATAGTGAATTTAGTCCCAACTACATTGGATAACCTGAGGTAATATGGGAGTTCAAAGAAGAGTAGTTTAGTTTCTCATCCCAATGGTTCAGTGTCTTCAGGAAGGAAGTTTCATTTAGAGTATTCCTATGAGATGAGCACCAGCCAATTGGATAGTTCCATCAGTGTAGTTTTCTATAATTAGTGTGGTATAAGGCGATACTTGAAGAATAAATTACATAATGACCTAGTTGAGTTCCAATATTGAAGAAGAATGAGTCATGTGAAAAATTTCTGCAGGACCTTCCTTCCAGTAGTTAGTGGTAAGGGATCAACTTTTATACTAGGTTCTGGAGTGGGTTTCACATCTCTACATCAGGAAGGGAGCTGGAGTAGTAGCAATCGATTAGGATGAGGTAATGGTGGTCATGGATGAGGTATAAAAACTCCATTTGTACTAAGATATAATAACATGCCTACTCTAGGTAGTGAGGATGTGTTAGAGGGTCGCAGTTCAAGAAAATTCTTTTCTATATAACCTACACCTCAGGGGTAGGGAAGCTAAATATCTACGGTCAGAGGTCCAATCTTAGTATCCTCAACTATTTTATCAGCACTTTTTGACATAGGTGCAGATAATATCTTCATATATGTACCAATGGTAGAAAACATTAGTATTTTTTCCGGTTTTTTAGGGTATTATTTCAGTAAAACCACTATTGGGGATCATAATAGAGAATGTATTTCAGTTTATGGAATTCCACCTTAAAGTGGGTATGTGTCAATTTATCTAGAATATTTTTTTATTAGACATGACTAGGTTTTATGTCATACTCATGATGTAATATGTAATAGTTTATTGAGCCTACATCGACTACAATCACTAAAGAGTGACTTTCACATCACCAAAGGGAAAAAATATTTCTCATAAGGGTGAATTGTACATCCAAGTGATCTAATCCAGACCACAACATCCTGGATAGAGTGAGATGACAACATATATTTCTAGTTTATATCTAGATGATCAAGGAGTTCTTCCAACATATTATCTTATAATGGTTGATCATTTCAAGAATTTTTTCCCAGATCAATTTTCTATTTTACCATGTGAGATAGAGGTATATTTCTCTATCAAGCTAGTCCCAGAAGATAAAATAGTACATCTTCCTTATAATAAGATGGCTATGTCAGAGTTAATGGAGCTGAAGAGGTAGCTAGTGTATTTTGTGACAAAGGGGTTTATTTAACCTTGTACTTATCCATGGGTTTCATTAGTCATTTTAAAAAAAAAGGATGGTTCCATTAGGAAATGCATAGATTATGGAAAATTGAACCAGTTTACTGTTAGGAACTGGTATTCCTTTTCCCATATTGATGATATTTTTGACCACCATTGAAGAGTTTGGGTGTTCATGAGAATTTATTTAAGATCTAGATATCATTAGGCGGGGGTTCAACATATGGACATACATCAGAAAACATATCATTGTAGGTATTGTATATAAGTGTATTCGGTTATACTGTTTATTCTCCCAAACATTCTAGAAGTTCTTATAGTGACGATGAACTCATTTTTCCATCCTTATTTGGATTTATTTTTGTTTGTTTTCATAGAAAATATCTTGGTGTATTCTCACAATCCACAGGACCATGAAAAACATCTTGATATCACTTTGGATATACTGAGAGCCTTAGTTATATTTGATGCTCGCAAATTTCCACTTCTAGATGGATAAAATTCATATCATGGGTCATATTATCTTAATGAATGGGTTTATCACATTACCAATAGTAGGTGAAAGGTTTCGTTTTCTAGGAGAATTCTAAGAACATATTTGACATACAAAGTTTCTTTGGGATATATGGACATTAAATATATTTCATTTATTTCTTATCATGTCTTGAAGCAAGATTGGAGGGATTTAAAAATATGTTAGTGATGTTTGTATAGATAGATACCTATGAGACAACCTTTTATGAGCTAAAAGAGATATTAACATCAATATTTATCCTGATTCTACCAAAGTTGGGAAGAATCTACACTATATTTTGTGATGAATGAGGTATTAGTCTTAAAGTAGTGATAATTCAAGGATATGGATTTGTGACATACCGGTCTCGATAGTTGAGGCGACACAAGAGGAACTACTAGACGCATGATCATGAGTTAGCTACAGTTGTTCATGATTTTCACTATTGGTGTCATTTTTTACTAGGAGAGTGTTTTATGGTTTACATGGAACACAAAATCCTCATTTACATATTTACATTGTGTAAGTTGAATCTGAGATAATGTAGGTGGGTTGAGTACCTATAGTATTTTGACTTCGTGCTTGCCTACATGCATGGAAAGGGAAACATAATGAACGATAAATTGAGTAGAAGGACTCAGATACAGGATATCCTCAAGTACATTATTGAGTGTCATATTATGGATTTTTTCCTTAAGATTCACTTGGTGGTGTAGGATAGTAAAGGACAGACTTATCTTTAATCCTTAGTTGTGACCTCTACCATACTGGACATAGTAAATATGACACAACTATCATATTCTAAGGGCCTATTATTATGTGAGAGTGTGCAAGTGAGGAACCACCTCATAGTTGGACCATAGAATAGGATGAGATCATGTATATCCAAGTTCACATTTGGGTTTCAGTGGAAAAATTCAAGGAGATGATGCAGGAGTTTAATGCCTCAGTTTGGGCGGTGAGCCCCATCGTCACCAAGATGTATCGTGACATATTCCATTAGTACTGGTGGCTAGGTATAAAATATGAGGTGGTTTGTTATTTCATGAGGTGTTAAACCTATCACAAGGCGAAGGAGGAACATTAGTGACTAGATGAACATCTAAATTAGTTACAGATATTTTAGTGGAAATGGGATGATGTCATGATGATTTCCGAGTACCGTTTCGAAGGTTTTACTCAAGGTAAAAATCCGGTTTTAGGTTTTTGGGAAGATTCACAAAGGTATTTCATTTCTTAATGATCATAGAGACATTCAGTATTATTGATATTGAGTGGTTGTAGATCCATGAGATAATATGACTTCATGGGGTCCCCAGTACTATTGTTTCAGATATGGTTTCCTGGTTTACATCATGTTTCTAAAATCTTTTAAAAATTGACTTGGGTATATTGGTAATTCTGAGCACATCATACCACCCACAGACCAATGACTAGTCATAGTGTACTATTTTGGTGTGTGATAACATTTTTCAAACATTGATCTTGAATTTTGGTGGATCTTCAGAGAGAAATATTCTTCTCATTGAGTTTTCATACAAAATAGCTACCTTCTGATGATACAAATGGACAATTATGAAGATTTTCATGGTAGGAAATTACGATCACCCATTTTATGGTTAGAGGTTGGTGAGTTATCTTTTATGGGACCACGTATCATGCAGAAGAATTATGAGCCAGTCCAATTGATGAGAAAGAAGATATCTACTACATAGTATCAATTGAAATCTTATAACGATCATTGTAGATGAACTATGGGGTTAAAAATCATGGATCAGGTCTACTTATGTTTCTCACCAAGGATGGGACATAAATAGATTAAGAAATAGGGGGTCATTTCACCATGATATGTCAAGCCGATTCATATTCTAGAGAGAGTCAAGCCGGTAGCCAATCTTTTTTAGTTACCTCATAGGTATTAGTTCATGCATGATTTCTACCACATGTCTCAACTTTACTCTTATCATTTAGACCAATCTCATGTTATATAGCATTAGGGGGAGGATTTATAGGTCAATTCATCCATTTCGGATTATCTTATTTGTACTATTTACAAGAGGATGAATTTTCTCAATGGTGGGACAGTTTTTCTAGTATGGGTGCTTCGGTATCATGTCTGTTCACAGGAAGAGACTTGGAAGTGGGATGGAGAATTATGTGATCATTAGATGGAGTTATTCTCTAACAAATCTTGACCACCCTTGAGAGGTAAATTTAGGGATAAATTACATTAAGGGTAATATTATAAGATACCAGGTAATCATACTGGGTACATTGTAACACCCCAAGCTTCTACGATACGTTTCCCTTTGAATAATGCAATAACATGCATTGTATGCAACTTTGAGATTCTAACACACTATGACCAATCAAACTAGCCCATATGAATAGTAATACCCACTTTTTGAAATTTTATAAATTTTATCTTTCAAAATGGACTTCATTTTTGGATTCGGAATATCGAAATTAGCATAGGGTAAAATTTTGGTATTTTTCTAAAAATTTCCAATTTTTGATGAATAGTGAAAAGCACTAAGTTATAGTTTAAAACAGAATTTTTTATTTAAATAATTATTTATTTTATTTAAATTTATTTTAGGTCAAAATAGATATATAATACCAAGATAAGTTAAAAAAATATTCTATGTTTAATTGATATTCTATAACTAAAAATATAAGGTTCGATCAAAATACTTATATAATGATAGTTGTTTCATTAATGAACCACTTGGGATTCTCTTGTAAGTATTTAGCAAGTTTATTAACCATATAATATAAAAATACAAAGAGACATGGTAAATGTCAAACTATTTAACTAAGATTCAAATATAAAGGATAAAGTTAATATAGTGACCCAAAACTGTCTAAAACCTATTGGTTGAGTTGTTTTTAACCTATCCCCACCTTATCCTTTAAATAATCCATTCTGGAGCCATTAGAAACGGAAAATGATTTTATTATAAAATAATATTTCTAGTTTTTTCCTGAGGTTCCCCTCACCCCTCTTATAAAAGGGCACTCTCCCTTCTCTCTAATTAACTCCTTAAAAGCCATTTGGATCGGCCAAAATCGGATCAAATACCCTCTCAACTTTCCTTTATTCATCTTAGAGGCCTTGATTTTGTCAGAAAGCCATCCTATGGAGCCCTTTTGGTCAAATCAAAAGGAAGAACCTGAAGAAGAGGTAAATATCTCGCCACCTCTTTCAAGTTCCTTTCTTCTTCCACTTCCTTTTTCTTTGTTTTCTTCATTCTAAAATAATTACCCCAATATATTCTATATAATATTATGTTATTATAAATATGGTACAACCAAAGTCATTATTATATCCATCATTTTAATTAAATGTCACCATACGTGTGTACGTACAGCTTACCATCTCCACGTCGTGGTGTAATTGTTATTCAATACATTATTATTTAGATGGGTATAATAATGATCTCTAATTGATTTAAATAATAAATAAAACATGATAATGATTCTATATATATTATATACCTTCCAATTATATATTATTTTAATATCAAAATAATGATATTGTCGCTCGTGCGTACGTACGGATTACCGTCTCCACAAACACGATGAGATTTGTTCCCCATCGTATCAATTAAAGACTAATTTTCATTAGATGATTAAAAATAATGTTTAAAGACTTGATATAATTCTATATACGAATAAGATACATTCCATCCATAAAAAATATGACTCACATAACAAATAATATAAAGGAAAATGAATCTGTTGACACCCGAAACGACAATAATACTAAGATATTATTAACAATGAAAGTTTAAAAGATCATATATGGTATCATATTAATGTATATGATTCTTGTATAATTTAATAACAATTATTTCACCATTATACAGGAGGTTAACCTACCCTTGACCAATGCAAAAGTACAAGTTAAGGGTTAATTTCACAATCTCTTCATTTTCTGAGGTTGTTTATATGTAATTATCTACTGGGATCTCTTTATCATCCACATCCATGTTTCTTAAAAATGTATTCAAAAAACCTTTTTTAGTATTTTATATACTATGGGTTAAATTCATTTATACCCTTTTTTTACTTTTATAAGATGTTTATAAAGGAATCCTTCCGTTGTTTTTTCAAACAAGGTACTTTTTGACCTTTGCGAAAAATTTAAGGTAAGAATGTTTTTTTAACTTATACGGTGGGTGTGGCTATTTTACACCATTATAAAATCATTAAAGCTTACCTTACAAGTTTATAAGAATATTTTCAAAATAAATGTTTTCTTTATAATTATGTGGCTCTTAAATGATTTCAACATAGAAAGAGTTATTTCTCTGAAAAAGGTTCTGATTTCATCTATATGTCAACATCCTTTATAGATTTTAAGTTTATTTGAAGATGATTTATTATGATATAAAACTTCCATATTGTATTAAAGGTTTTGGGATATGTTTGACTGTGGATTTTCTATTTTTATACCATTCATGGTTTATGGTTAAAATATTGACATTTTGTATTCTACATTTAATACGAATGTTTATGTTATATTTCAACCTTTTCATATGAGTAATGTATTGGACTTAGTAAGTGACGGGAGGAGCCCGCTACTGCTCCTCGATGCATCGGTAGGTCTAATGAGAAAACTAGATGTGGAATTGGCTGAGGCCCTTTCCCAAATTTGATATTTGGTTTTGGCCAATGCCTTAATCATATTTAGACGTCTTGGACGAGGCCTTGACGAAATGTTTCAGAATGTCTGGAATTATACATTTTCTCGTTATGAAAATAATATTAATGGTTCATGTGGTCATTCGACTAGTAGAATACCCATCATTATGTTTTATTATGGCATTATTTACTCAGCTCATATTCTTTCCATAGAATTATTCATGTTTATTATTGGTAAAGGCATGTGGTTTCAATTATTCCCCATGCTTAATAATTATGTTATCTTCCACTGTATTTCTTACCCTTACTAAGAATTTGAGAACACCCCTTTATTATGTTTCATTTTCATAGGATATGAAGATGTTAGTTATAAGTGAATTGCAGGCATAATCTAGGAGGCTTGGATGTTTCTAATGGAATAAATTTGTGTTGTATTTCTTTTCAAGTTGTGAAGTTGAACTTATGTATGAATCTTGTTTCTAATAATACTAAATTGATCGGTCTTTCGAGACATGATTTCCATGTGATCATGCCAATGTTATGTAATAATGCACCGACTTTGGGTAACTAGGGTTGGGGCATTACAGTTGGAATCAGAGGAAGTTTATTACAAACCTTGGATACTAGATTTTGATAAACTCTAATTAGAGCACATAGCCCTAAGATAAATTTTCAGGATTAGTATATAAGAACTTTCTAGAATTTTGGTATTGTAGAGATTTTGTGAGTTTTCCAAGAGATACATCCCTGTCTGGATACGACCAGGTAGAGGTGGCACTAAAACAGATGTACCTAGGGGTAAAACCCGAAAACACCGCTTTGATCTAGACTCGAACGGGAACTGGTGCACAACAACGGGCCTTACTGCACTCTTGGTTACGACACTCCCGGGCGATATTCTTAGGATAATTCTAATTTTCTTTACAAACCATTATGATGGGTTTATGAGTATATACTTCTCAAAGAAAACATTTTTTTATGATTATGGATTAAATCCATAAACTATTCAATTTATGTTAAGTGTTTCACAAGCTTGGTTTTATGTATTACGATTCATAAACTAATCTAGTGTATGCCATTGTTTAGAAATGGTTCCTAGTGGAAGGAATGGAAATCGTATCAATGCACACACTCCATGTATGGATTTCCCTCCTACTCAAGATAACTATAGTGGAGTTGGTGATACAACTAGTGTTAATCAGCTTATCACCATACTGGGACAACTCACTCAGGTTATGAATAATAACCTTACTCGTATGGAGCACCCTGATCCACAACATGGAGGATCAATGTCAGATCGCTTCATGAGGCAACAACCACCAACATTAAATGGGAGTAAAAATCCAGTAGTAGCTGAGAAATGGATAAATTCCATTGAGAAAATATTCCACACCTTGGAGAGTAGTGAAATGGAAAAAGTTGCCATGGCAGTTTATAGCCTCACTAGAGATACTGATCAATGGTGGTGATTGATTCAAAACACAAAGAAAGATGATGAAGTATCAAATATGGAATGGAGGGAGTTTAATGAAATTTTATTAGAAAAATACTTTCGACATGACCACCGAGTGGATATGGAAAGACAATTTCTGAGTCTGAGGAAAAAGGAGGATGAGAATGTCGCCGAGTATGAGGCTAACTTTACTAGGTTAGCGAGGCATGCTTTAGATTATATACGTAACCCAAGAAGTAATATTTATTCTTTCTTTGATGGGTTAAAAACATTTCTCTGTCGAGCATTAGTATCAAAATCCTTCTTATCATACGAAGATATTGTTTAATGTGCTATCTTGACAGAAAAGGGATTCTCTAAGTCTTATGACTATAAATGAAAGAAAGAGAAGAAGAGATCTACTGAACACTCATGGAAAAGAAATAAGGAAACGTGGAAGAAGGGAAGAATTTAATTCCCTCACTCTGATAATTGTGGATGTAAGCACCCTAGTGACTGTCTAAAAGGAAAAGGAGTATGCTAAAATGTGGAAAGAAAGGAAATCTTACTAGTGATTGTAAGGGAAAAAGACGCTACCAATGTTCAATGCTACAATTGGAGGGATATGAGACATTATGCAAATGAATTTTCTAAGCGTCAGAGAATATTTCCTCAGAAAAGTCCAAGGGATCAAGGCCAAGCTTATGTAATCACTACTGCTAAGTTTTAAGCCCCAAAAGATGTGGTGGAGGGTAATTTAATGGTTTCCTCAAGTTTAGAAAATGCATTATTTGATTCTGGATCATCGAATTGTTTCATATCTTCCCAGTTTTCTATGAAAATTAGATATTTCTAATTTTATTTAACAACGGAGTTGTCAGTAAAAACTCCTAAGGGAAGTATCATCGCAATAAAGTTTTGTGAATAAGTCCCCATTAGAGTATATGAATGTTATTTATCTGTTGATATCATCTTCATACCCATGATTGAATTTGATATAATCCTCGTTATGGATTTGCTTTCAGACCATGATGTAAAAATTTATTGTAAGAAGAAAGAGGTAACTATTTTTGATGATGATGATAAATAACACCTTATCTTTAGAGAAGAATCACCACCACCTGATTATTATCTAGAACCACCCCCCAATAGCTCAACTAAATTCATTTATTAGGGTGGAAGAGAATGAAATAACTCTGGGTGAGTAAAGGAATGTTCAAAGAGAGGATTTACCTATAGTGAAATAATATGTTGATGTGTTTCCATAAGATTTATATGGACATCCTCCAGAATGAGAAATTGAGTTTTCTATTGATTTAATTCATGGTTCAAGGTCCATATCAAAAACCCCTTATATAATGGCCACTGTGGAATTAGTGGAATTAAAGAAACTACTAGAGGAATTGAGTAATAAGGGATTTATTCCCCCTATTGTTTCCCCATGGGGATCCCCTGTACTTTTTGTTAAGAAGAAAGATGGATCTATGAGGTTGTGCATTGACTACTGGGAGATCAATGCTATAACAATAAAGAACAAGTATCCCCTACCTCGCATTGATGATTTATTTGACCAACATCATGGAGCTCAATACTTTTCAAAGATAGACCTTCAATCTAGATACCATCATGTGTGCATGAAGAAGGAAGACATTCCGAAGACAACATTTCGAACCAGGTACAGGCATTACGAGTTTATAGTAATGCCTTTTGGATTGACTAATTCACCCTCTGTATTCACGGATCTAATGAATAGAGTTTTCAAGTCATATCTCAATGAT
Source organism: Viscum album (assembly GCA_963277665.1). NCBI lineage: Eukaryota > Viridiplantae > Streptophyta > Magnoliopsida > Santalales > Viscaceae > Viscum > Viscum album. The sequence continues at coordinate 945,460,698 of OY728155.1, read as the reverse complement.
TTTGTAGTGGTATTTATTAATGATATCATGGTATCTCCAAAATCTATGAAGATCATGAAAATCACTTTCACATTATTCTAAAGACTCTTAGAAGACATGAATTATATGGGATGCTTAGCATGTGTGAATTCTGGATTCAAGAGATTTCTTTTCCTAGCCATATTGTCTCTAAGGATGGAATCACCATTGATCCTTCAAAGACAAAGGAAATACAAGAATGGCTAGCACCGAAGAGTATAACTGAGGTACACAGTTTTATTTGTTTTGTAGGTTATTATCGACGTTTCATCCAGAATTTTTACCGGTTGGATAACCCATTAACCAAGCTCACACCTAAAGGGGTTAAACTTGTTTGTAAAAAAGAGTGTGAAGAATGTTTTGAATAACTAAAGAAAATATTATTCAATTCTCCTATATTGACTCTACCATCGGGTAATGATGGGTTTCTTATTTATAGTGATGCTTTAAAGAAAGGACCTGGTTGTTTCCTTATGCAGAATGATAGGTTTATTGCCTATGCATCACGACAGCTAAAAATTCTTGAGTAAAACTATCCTACTCATGATCTTGAGTTATCATCTATAATATTTGCTTTGAAGATATGAATACACTATATCTATGGTAAAAAATGTGAGATTTATACTGATCACAAGAGTTTGAAGTATATTTTCTCTTAGAAAGAACTCAACATGAGGCAAAGGTGATGGCTTGAACTACTCAAGGATTATTATTTCACTATACACTACCACCCACGAAAGGAAAATACGGTGGAATATGCTTTGATCATAAAGAATCATGGAGTTTTGAACAAGATGAGAGTTGAAAAAAATCCTATATATATATGGATCTAGTAAATATGGATATGGAAATCACCGTGGATGTTGAAATATTAATAATTTTTCAAATTATTGCCAAAACATATTTACTAGAAAGGATAAAGAGTTCTCAAAACAATGATAAAGAGTTTCAAAAGAAGATTAAAGCTTTGAATGATGGGAGATGGAGTGACTTTTTTTATGAAGATGGAAATTTGAAATTTGGGAAGAGACTTGTGTTCCCAATGTACTTGATATAAAAGGAGGATTATTGGATGATGCTCATAATTCCAATTTCTCTATACACCCTGGGATCACAAAAACATATAGAGATTTGAAGGAACATTTTTGGTGGGACAACATGAAGTGGGAGATTGCTGATTTTATGTCAAGATGTATGTTTTGTCAACAAGTGAAAGCTAGAAGGCAACTTCCTGGAGGAGTCATGCAACCTATTACCATACCGGAGTGGAAATGGGATAATATTACAATGGACTTTGTCATGGGACTACCAAAGACTCCTAGAAGGAACGATGCAATATGGGTCATTGTTGATCGTCTTACCAAGTCAGCACATTTTCTTCCTATAAGAGAAGATCTAACACTTGAACTTCTAATAAGACTATATATAAATGAAGTTGTGAGACTTCATGGAGTACCCCTATATATTTTTTCTGATCGTGATCCACTATTTTACTTCAATATTCTTGAAAAGTATTCAGAAATCCCTAGATACTGAGCTTCATTTGAGCACTGCCTACCACCCCAAAAATGATGGACAATAAGAACGGACTATTCAAACCTTAGAAGACATGTTGAGATCATGATCAATTGACTTTCAAGGTATGTGGGATCAATATTTACCTCTGGTATAATTTTACTATAACAATAGCTTCCATTCAAGTATTCAGATGGCACCATATGAAGCGTTATACAGAAAGAGATGTCTCACACGAACCTGTTGGGATGATGTTGGTGAAAGAAAACTCGTAGGCCCAGAACTGGAAGAGGAAATGATAGAAAAGGTGAAGGAAATCCAAAATCACATCAACACAGCTCAAAAGTAGACAGAAGAGCTATGCTGATAACCAAAGGAAGGATTTGGAATTTCATGTAGGAGATCATGTTTTCTTGAAGGTATCACCATGGAATGGTGTTATACATTTCGGTAAGAAGGGTAAATTAAGACCCACGTACATCGTACCTTTCAAAATTCTATAATGAATTGGGGCTGTAGCTTATTGTTTGGAAATGCCTCCAAGTCTCTCCAATGTCCACGATGTGTTCCACGTATCACTGTTGAGAAAATACATGCCGGACCCAACACATCTACTCACCTATGAGGAATTAGAACTGGAACACGATCTGTCTTATTGCAAAGAGACTATCATGGTTCTTGATACAAGATAACAAGTGCTGAGAAACCGGATGACTCGTATGGTAAAGGTTCTATGGAGAAAACATAAGATGGAAGAGGCAACGTGGGAACCCGAGGAACTTATGATGAAGAACCACCTGAGTCTTTTCATGTGGTAGTATTCTATAAATTTCAAGGATGAAATTATTTGATGGAGGGGAGAATGTAACACCCCATGCTTCCATGGTACATTTTCCTTTGAATAATGAAATAGTTTGCATTATACGCAACTTTGAGATTCTAACAAACCATGACCAATCAAACTAGCCATTATGAATAGTAATACCCACCTTTTGAAATTTTATAAATTTTAAACTTCAAAATGGAATTCATTTTTGGATTAGGAATATCGAAATTATCCTAGGGTGAAATTTTGGCATTTTTCTGAAAACATTCAATTTCTGATGAATAGTAAAAAACAATGAGTTATAATTTAAAACCGAATTTTTTATTTAAATAATTATTTATTTTATTTAAATTTATTTTAGGTCAAAATAGATATTTCATACCTTGATAAGTTCAATGTAATTCATTAGAGTAAGTTTATAATAATTTTAGATATATAAAAAGTTTGTTGAACTTTTCACCATCTTTTACCCACCTCCTAAGAGAATTTGCAAACTTACATAAAACATAATTTTGCTGCTTCTGTGAGTGGAATATCAAAGATCTTAGAGACACGGTTGATATCAGTAAGAAAAATATGGTTCAATAAAAAGATAAATTTTTTTGGTGAATAGTAACTTTTTACTTTTATTTACCACGGTTAAAAGTAAATAGGGTATTTAAGGGAAAATTTTATATTATTATTACCCTAAAACATGTCCGAATTCTATTGGATAAGTATAATTCGGCCAAAAACAACCATAGGAATAAAATATGAACCTTTTTGGTCCACATGGATTAGATTAGGACATTTATTAATATTTAATTCAAAGAAGCGTTAAAAGAGTAAAAATCAAAGTTTAATAATTAAAACATTTTTAATGTAGGGTTAAAAATAAAATAAATTCAGTTTTAAATATTCATTAGAAATATAAAAACATTTCCTACATAATGTTATTTTATTTATATTTTTTATACATTAAATAATTTAATTTATTTATGACACAATGATGATGCAATAATTAACGCATTAATAAATTATTAAAATAATTGATATTATAAATATGAAAATAAATGTAATTGAAGACTTTTTATGAATTAAACTAATTTTATATGTTAATATGACATATTAGGGTCGGTTAGATGAATTTTTTTTCTATGTAATAATGTTGTTATGAATTTAGCAAAAACAAAATACCAAATAGTGTCAAAATTTACATAAAAAAGTTTAAAAAAAAATATTATATTATTAATTGATATTATCTTCCTAAAAATATAAGGATCATCCAAAAAAACTTATATAATGATAGGTTTATCATTAATGAAGCACTTATGGTTTTCTTGTAAGTATATAGCATGTTTATTTTACATATAATATAAAAATACAAAGAGACATGGTAAATGTCAAACTATTTAACTTAGAGTTAAATCTAAAAGATAAAGTTAATATAGTAACCCAAACCCATATAAAACCTATTGGTTGAGTTGTTTTTGACAAATCCCCACCTTATACTTTAAATAATAAATTTTGGAGCCATTATAAACTGAAAGTTATTTTATTATAAAATAATATTTCTAGCTTTTCCAAAGATACCCCTCACCCCTCTTATAAAATGGCACTCACCGTTCTCTCTAATTCACACCTTCAAAGCAATTTGGATCGGCCAAACATTGTCCAAATACCCTCTCAACTGTCCTACCTTCATCATAGAGGCCTTTCATTAGTCATAAATCCAACCTAAGGATCCCTTTTGATCAAATCAAAATGAAGAACCCGAAGAAAATATAAATATCTCACCACCTCTTTCAAGTTCCATTCTTCTTCCACTTCATTTTTCTTTGTTGTTTCCATTCTAAAATAATAACTCCAGTATATTATATATACTATGGTGTTATTATAAATATTTTAAAACCAAATTCATTATTCTATCCATCCTTTGAATGACATGTCACCATACGTGCGTACATACGGCTTACCGTCTCCACGTCATGGTGTAATTGTTATTCAATACATTATTATTTGGATGGGTATAATAATGATATGTAATTTATTTAAATAATAAATATAACATGATAATTATTCTGTATATATGATATACCATCCAATTATATATTATTTTATTATCAAAAGAATGACATTGTCGCTCGTGCGTATGTACGGATTACCATCTCCACGAACGCGATGAGATTCGTTCCCCATCGTATCAATTCAAGACTAATTTTCATTAGATGATTAAAAATAATGTTTAAAGACTTGATATCATTCTAGATATGAATAATATACATCCCATACATAACAAATATGACTCACATAACAAATAATATAAAGGAAAACGAATCTGTTAACACCCAAAACGACGATAATACTAAGATATTATTAACAACGCAGTGTAAAAGGATCATATATGGTATCATATTAATGTATATGATTCTTCTATAATTTAAAAACAATTATTTCACCATTATACATAATTTTAACCTACCCTCGACCATGGAAAAGTACAAGGTAAGGGTTAATTTCTCAATCTCTTTATTTTCTGAGGTTGTTTATATCAAATTATCTACTGGGATATCTTTGTCATCCACGTATATGTTTCTTAAAAATGTATTCCAAATAATTTTTTACTACTTTATAGACTATGGGTCAAAGTCATTTATACCCTTTTTTACTTTTTTAAGGTGTTTATAAATGAATATTTCTATCATTTTCCAAACAATGTACTTTTTTACCTTTATGACAAATTTAATGTAATAATGTTTTTTTTAACTTATACGACAAGTGAGACTATTTTCTTCAATTATAACATCGTCAAATATTCCCTTACAAGCTTATAATAATATTTTTAAATTAAATGTTTTCTTTATAATTATGTGTCTCTTAAATGATTTCAAAATAGAAAGAGATATTTATCTAAAAAGGGTTTCGATTTCATCTATGTCAACATCCTTTGATGGATTTTAAGTTTATTTGAAGTTGCTTTATTATGATACAAAACTTCCATATTATATTGAAGGTTTTGCGATATGTTTGACTATGGATATTCTATTTTTATACCATTAATGGTCTATGGTTAAAATATTGACATTTCATATGCTAGTTTTAATATGAATGTTTATGTTATATTTGAACCTTTTCATATGAGGAATGTATTGGTCTTAGTAAGTAACAGGTGGAGCCCGCTATAGGTCCCCGATGAATCAGTATGTCTGATGAGACAACTAGATGTGGAATTGGCCAAGGCCCTTTCCCAAATTTGATATATGGTTTTGTCTGAGGCCTTAATCAATTTTTAGACATCTTGTCCGAGGCCTTGAAAAAATATTTCAGAATGTTTGGCATTATACATTCCCTCATTATGAAAATAATATTGATGGTTCATGTGGTCATTCGACTAGTATAATACCCATGATTGTTTTTTATTATGGAATTATTTACTTATCTCATATTCATGACATAAAAGTATTCATGTTTATTATTGGTAAAGGCATATGGTTTCAATTATTCACCATGCTTAATATTTATTTTATCTTCCACTGTATTGCTTACCCTTACTGAGCATTTGAGCTCACCCCTTTCTTATGTTTCATTTACCCAGGATATGAAAAAGTTAGTTATGAGTGACTTGCAGGCATAATCTATGAGGCTTGGATGTTTCTAATGGAATAAATTCGTGTTGTATTTCATTTCAAGTTGTAAAGTTGCACTTATGTACGAATCTTTTTCCAATAATACTAAACTGATCGGTCTTTCGAGACATGATTTCCTCATGATAATGCAAATGTTATGTAATAATGCACTAAATCTGGGTAACTAGGGTTAGGGCGTTACATATGTATCTTTTTTTTATCATTTTGAATACTTAATTATTATGTAATGTGAATACAAATTGATGTTATGGGGGTATTAGCTGTGTCTAGGGCTTGTTCAATGCATGAAACCCATATTTTTGGAAAAATATATTTGTCCGTATAGTTAGTAGAAACCATGAAGGTTAAAAAGAATGTTACTACTAACTAAGTGGGTATGGATAGAGGGATCCATGGGCCCCACTATTTGACTAAACTATGTGTGTGGAAAAGCCAGATTGGGTGATAAATTATAAATTTGTTTACATTGGATGCTGGAATAGTTTTCTCATGGTTAGTCAACCTATGTTCACTAACCATGTGAGGCACCTCTATTTACAGTGAAGGGAACAAGGTTTGAGAATAGTTTGGCCAAATAGGAGGTCAAACCATGTAACACAATATTTTGTGGTAAAATGACCGAATTGACCAATAAATATATTTACAGCTAAAAACTTATTCACTTTCATTACATTGGAAAAACACTTGATGTTGGAACCTAATCCTTGATTTGAATTCCTCGATTTCCCACTGATTCTCTATTTGAACTTAGATTTGAGTGACAATCACATCATTGGATTGGTAGCCATGATTACACAATTTCTTTTGTTCCATTATTCACTTAAATTTACATCATAGGTGTTATTGAGATGCTAAATAATTTTTCCTATTTCTAGGTTATTCATCTATTATTTGTTTTTCTCCCAATCTATTTCTAATTAGGATATGATACGAGATTATCACTCTAATACAAACCGATGGTATCTGGTCTGTACATTTACCATCAGGTTTGGTTCTTTAAAGAGATAGTTGTTTTTTTTCTTCCTACCAGGATTTCCAGATGTGCCAAATAATTAATTAATAATTAAATTAAATTAAATGGAACATGTTTGGGATTATCATTAGTTAATTTGAGATGGGTTAGAGATTTTTTCCCAAACCAATTCCGCCCATGAGGTGTTCTATGTGAATTTACATTGAATATTCCTTTTTTATATCACCCATGGAGTGAGTTAGAACATTCACAACTGGGGGAATCAAGTTAATAAACGAATTTAATTGAATTGATTATTAGAAGATTGAGATTACCTACTTTTCATGTTGATGATTTTGAATGAATAGTTTATATGGAACCAAAATTAATTGAATAGATTCTTTATTAAATGTGGAAATGAGTGGGAAAACAAATGAAATATAAAATATTTTGAATTGTTATATGAGTGGGTAATCTCATGTTATGATATTATAATTGATTATAATGTTGAATGAATACATATTTCCCCATTAGTGTGGTACACCATGGGTCATGGAAACAAAAGTGGATGCATTAGACATATAATGATCTTTTTATCATGTTTATTTGGGATTAATTAACCATTTTTACCCTTAGGATTTGACTAGTTTGTGCTTGTAGTGGACATGGTATGTTGATGTAGTCCTTTGACCCAAATTCAAGTTGAACTATGAATCCATCCAGATGCTCATGGGACTCAATGAGTATACATTTTTTCACTAAACCTAGGATCTGACCCCAAGGGGTTTGACATTTCAGATTATATGGTATTACTATAGTAAATGTGACTTGTATTATTCTACATCTAAATCATGGTTATTATCAGATACATGTTATACGATACGTCCATGGATGATATGAGAAATTTTGTATATAGTGATTCCATGGTGTTTTACTTTAGCATGATTACTACTTCCTAGTTATTGTAGCATATACATTGTTTTACATGGATCCAAGTTGGGCTATAAAATATCAATTTTTTTTTGTATATATGTCAAGGAAACATTACATTTATTACTTCTTAACTATGAAATATATTTCTCTCCCATATACCTTATATTGAAAAACCATGATCAGTTATAGAAAATTTGGGTAGTGACCTACTAGGATTGTATCTCACACCCTCTTTGGGACATAGTTTTGTGCACAAAAATATTATTTTGATGCTAGTAGGGACCAGCGCAGAAACCCATAGTTCAATGCTTGAATTTTATCCAAGATTAGGAAAAGGTGACTGAGTTGAGGCTCATGATTATACCAATAGATAGGGTTTGTTTGGTCTTTTTAGTAATTAATAAAAGTATATTACTGATTCTATATATACATGTTTTGGATGTTTTGTACACACATGACATGTTAATCATTGTATATGAGATTACTTTTGGCATTTGTTGTATATATCTGTCATCTGGTTGTTTATCAATTTTATGAATGATTTACTAATTTTATTAGTGTTCATATGATTACATCCATGGTGTTACACTCTGATAAGAGGGCATAGTCTCCCCATAGACACACCCATGGCCCTCATTTCTATTTGGTAGCCTCTAGCACATGGATAGATTCTCTTGAGGGCAAGTGTCCTATCAGGTTCGGGGTGTCATACAGTTGCATCCAGGTCAAGGATGATACATGATACTATAAGAGGATTTGAATATTAAATAGATGCATGTAGTGGTAATAACCCATAAAATAGTTATTAAATTATATCATGACCATAATTCTAGTTCATTACCAATGTTCCCTTACCACACACCAAGTTTCATAGTCCTGATGGATATACATGGTGTAATTTACATTTTATTTATAAAACATTGTAAGGGATTTGCATAGATGATGATCATGGATCACCTAGGTTATATCTAACATGTCATAGATCAAAAAATATGTTTTATGATTTAGACAACATATGAATTATTTTTTATGATTTATCACATTGATCAAATATACCTGATACTAATGATAACCATTTTCATTTTAGTACGTGATTGAGGATAGAATTATAAAGTTGATGCTGTTATAGGTATAAAAAAATATTGATGTACCCTACTTGATAATACTTATATAAATTCATATATATCATGAAAATAATATAGGAATGTGAATTCTTATCCTCTATGATTAGATATTGAATTATTAGTGAAAATCCCAGTCGTATGATGATCATATATCAAGTATATGATTCTTCCCCAATAGTTTTTTTAAACTGTACTTCTTGAAAATAATTATATTTAATATTTAGTTGATTTTGATGTTATTTTGAGCATGTATTGGATTTTATATATCAATAACATATCAATATACATGGAATGGATGTTATATTTCATATTCCAAACCATCCTATGATCATCTATCTGTCTGATGATAAGTATGCAATCCTAATGGAAATTTCATCTATTATATGGATCATGGTTCGTAATAAAAGGGGATATTATCTTATATTTCTTTTGAAAAACTCAAAATCAATGATATTCCAATTGATCTTTTATTTTTTTCTTTCTAGAAGAGTTTTCTAGTCTTCCTCGATATTCTGAAACTGATATTTAAATAGAATTCATTCCTAGTGTTACAAATATTTTAAAAAATCCATATAGAATGGCCCCGATTGAGTTATAGTAATTGAATATGAAACTATAGAATAATAATTATAAGTAATCTATTGGGATAAATTTTTCACCATGTAGTGAACATGTTTTTTAATGAATATGTATGGATAAATAGGACTCTAAATTTATTACAGAGACCTGAATAAGATTAAAATCATGAATAAGTATTCTATTTATCTTACTGATTATTTTTTCATTAGTTAAGAGGATATCAATGTTTTTTCCATGATTGATCTCCTATACGTATACAATTAATTTAAGGTCAATAATAAAGACATATCCATTGAAGCCTTCCATTTGAGGTCTGAACACTACAAATTCGTAGTGGTGATATTTGGTTTTACTAATTCTCTCTCAATCATCATGGATTTAATGAATAAATTCCACAGAGATTACCATCATTAGTTTTTTGTATTCCTTATAGATGGAATTTATAGATATTTCATAAAAAAGTAAATGTTTGAAGATAACATGGGTAATATACTGAAGACTTTATGGAAGGATAATATATATGTAACATTTACCAAATGTGAATTTTGGTAATTGAATGTTTAATTTTGAGGTCATGTAGTCTCATGTGAGGGTTTATCAGTGGTTCCATCAAAGTAAGAAGTTTTCTATTGTTGACCCAGGTTAACCGTTATGAATTATATCTATAGTTGTCTTGGTTTAACAAGAAATTATTGATGTTTTACGGAGAATTTATCATGTATGTGTAATCCACTACCATGTTAACTTAAAATAGTGTCAAGTTCTTTTGAAAGAATGAATGAAAAGAAAATTTCAAGGAACATAGGAGAAGTCTAGTCATAGGATATGTGCTTATAGTACAATATAGTGGATAAGGGTTTTTGATCTATAGTGATATATCAAAGAATGGTACGAGGAGTGTGCACATGTATAATAATATGGTAATAGCTTATGTGTCCCGACTATTGAAGGTTCATAAGAAGAATTACCTAAACCATTATTTGGATTTAGTTATCGTAGAATTTGAGTCAAATATATTGATAAATTATATTCATGGATAAAGGTGTGAAATATATACTAATCATAAAATAATCAAGGGTATATTATCTTTGAAGTAGTTCAATATGTGTTAGAGAAGATGGGTGGACTTACATAAAGATTATGGCTCCTCAATACATTACATCCCTAAGGTAGTGAACAATGTGGATGAATAATTGATTTAAAGGATCATGAAATATAATGTATTATGAGTATTATAACAGATCTAATATTTATGGATTCTTAGATGATAAATATGAATATCTTAAATAAATTTTAGCAATCTTATCTTTCTCAAATGAGTGATCAATCATCTATCCCAATAAAAAATAAATAGGTAAAAAAAGTTTTTGAGTCATTGAAAATTTTAAGAAATGTTACTAAGTTAAAACTTGATTATATTGGAATTTTAAGGTACAAAAATAGGGTCTATGTTCCATCCATTTAATATTTGAAAAAGGAGTTGTTGAATGAAGCTCATAGTTCATCATTATCTATTCATAATTGAACTATGAAGATGTATAGGGATCTAAAAGAGTATTTATAGAGGGATAAAATGAAAGTTTATATTGTAAATCATGTATCTTGATGTTTAATATGTTTTCAATTTAAGGCTGATATATAGATGTATAGGGAAATGTTTCAAAAATTACCCATTCTAGAATGGAAATATGAAAACATCACCATCGATTTCATCATCATACTCCCCAAAATTTATAAAATACACAAGGATAATTAGGTTGTATTTGATCTTATTATGTTTTCATCATGCTTTATTTCTATAAAAAAAGATTCAAATCTTGAAAAAATATCCAAAATATATATTATATATGTGGAAATATTTTATAGTGTCCTATATCATATTGTATTCGATTAAGATTTAAGGTTTACTATATGTTTTGAGGAATCTTTTAGAATTATCTAGATTAAGAGTTTTGTTTCATTACTACTTATCATCCTCAGAGAGATAACAAGATTGATAGAACCATTCATACCCTCTAGGATATACTTATTTCTTGTTCTATGTATTTCTAAGGTGTTTGGGATCAAAAAAATTTCCTGTTGAGTTTTCTTTCAACAATATCTTTCCCTTAAGAATTTAGATGGATAAAAATGAAAAAATCTATGGAATTTAGTGTAAAAATCCAATTTTATGGGATTAATTTAGAAAAATAATTATATAGTTACCTAAGATATATAATGAAATGGTATACAATATCAGATCTATACAAAAGTACTTCCGGGAAACTCCTGTTTAAAAAATCTTTACTAACAATTTTAAGAGTAATATAGAATTCATTTTTTTAATAAGTTATGCCTCAAAATTTCAAAATGTAATATCTTTTTTATAATTTTAAATATGGTAATTTTGAGACCTATTTATACTCCCCCTTTGTGATTCTGTATTACGTTAGGATGGTAGCTTATCACTTGGTGCTTGCATTGAATCTCTCTCATGTTTGGGTTTTGTTACACATATCTCTTTAGAGGAATGGAAAAACTAATCCTTAAAATTTAATGATATCACATTTTATACTGCCATATGATGATATTTTATATAAATACAAAATATTTTAAATCATGGATCGTATAGACAATTTGCTAGAGAACCTGAATATAGACCTGGTCAAAGTTCTATGGAGGAAATAGAAATTAGAATAATATAATTGGGATCCTGATTGAGTGATGAAATAGATATATCATCATTTTATTATATTAGAGTTATGGAATCTATAGAGAAAATTTTAATTTCAATGTGGTAGAATATAACCCCTAAGGATTGTATGATATATTTATAATTTCTTTAATAGCTAAGCATACCCACAATCCTGAGTCGAAATGAACCATAATGTACTATACAATAATAAACTATATCTGAAATCAGTGGAGTGAATATGAATATATTTTTTACTTATTTATTATGGGACATGATAAATAAAACATGTTGATAAATAAGAACTCAATATTCATTAATGTCTCCATATGATTGAAAAACACATTTTTCCACAAAAATGTTTTTATTTATTTTTATGAAAAAATAATATAATTAATTATTTGAACATTTAGAAAAATTATTTTAGATAAAAGAAAACAATTTATTAAATAATATTTTCAATATTATCTTGAAGTGAATTTTTGTGAATATCTACAAAAAATTGATTTTTCATTGTATAGTGAAAATACCGATTTTAATTTGAAAATGTCATTTCATGTCAATCAATTAAAAAGAAACATTTTATTTTAAAACTATTTTAAAAGGAAAATTTGGTAATATATTTTATTAATAATTCAATTAATTTCATTTTAATTCATATTAATTTGTGTGTTGGTATAAAACTTTTAATTTGAAAGAAACTAGTTTTTTTTAGAAATTTATTTCCATCATGATTTACAGGTTTAATTTAAAAATAAATTCTCCAAATTTTTTTTTATTTTAATTTTTTCATTTTGATTTAATATTCTAAACCATCTCAATTAATATTTTTTAAAAATTTCAATATAATTTTTTTTCATAATGAACAGTAAAAACTGTGAAATAGATTACCATATTTAGGGATAAAATAGGTTTCCCACAGGGTGTTAAAATATGAGATAAAGGTGATATTTATAATAGAAATTGTATAAATACTATTTTATTTATAAATCTAATCCTCATAATATACAAATATTCAATCTCTGTTCATTTTTATCATTTCTCAAGGGCATGAATTTATAATAATTTAATTTTTATTTTGAAATTCCTATTATGTGCTATCTCCCATTTATAAAAACTCAATGGTACTTTCTCTTATTTAATCTACTTTGAGTCATATAGATCATAGAAAACTAAAAAATTATTTTATCAACATACAAATACATGAATTATACGTTATCATATTCTTAAAAGGCCCTGAAAAGTGTTCTTAAAAAATGATCTAAAGTAGGTATATGGAAGAAGACGTAATTTTCCCACCCATCCACTTTCTAATTATGTCCTCTCATAACACCTATATAACTATGGTGTTTATTATAAAATAATAAATTCATTATCTTAAATATGTTAAAATTTAATTATGATTATATTAACACCATTATTGATTCCCTTTTCCCATCAAATATGTAGTGAATGTATCACTCATGCGTATATGTGAACTACCACCTCCATGTAGCGATACAATTAATTCTCCATCATAATATTTCATGGATACTAAATGTGATGGTTTTAATTTATATATATTTTATTTGTGAAAAAATTATTCTTCTAAAATTACAATATCTTATCATCCCCATTTCCTTCCAATCCGGTTGAAAATTATAATGTCTCTCATACATACGTGTGGACTACACCTCCCCGAAGCGGTATTTTTTATTTTCATGTTACATTTTACATTGATTATAGTCAGGGTAGAGCTAATTTATATTTATTTATAATTTTTTAATTATATAATTTGGGTTACATAATTATAAAATAATAAAAATATTTCTTTCTTACTTTTCACTAGAAAATCAAAATAGTGTTGATGTATACATTTTCCCTATAGTCTCCATGAATGATGAAAATAATTTTTTTATCTCTAACATTTATAAATGAATCTAAAAAAATTTATATTGAATTTATTTTTTATTTGTATCATTTTTAATATTTTATAAATATTTTTACCATGATCAACATACAAGGAACAGAACTTTCGAATCAATACTCTCATAAAAAATGGAACTATTTGCACAAAAAATTATAATTTTAGAAAGGAATTGTTAATAAAGGGGTATTGAAATGTTATAAGTGGATTTCATATGATATTATTAGTATTAATATTAATCATATATATATCTATGATAAATTTAAAAAAATTAAGCAGATGTTTAGATTGCTTTTGAGTAAATTCGGACTTGAGGTAAGGGTTTCATGTTACATTCTCCTTATTTATAGGGATTATTTGTGATATAGTTTTAGATGGTGAAATTTCATGATACAACTATAAAAAATATCAATAATTTTATTTTACATTATTAATTCTTGTAATTTTCTATAAATAGAACAATTTCCCTATGTTGCAAACATAAAATTATTTATAAATTTTTAAAGATAAATAAATGTTATTTCTTCTTTTGGTGGGAATATATTTCTTAAATATCCAGGTTCTATTTAATATTTTTTTTAAGAATTATTTTTCTATTATATGATAATCACATAAATAAAATTTTACCCATGTTATGATTTTTACAAAATGGTTTAATTTTAATTTTCTTATCATTTTACAAACAAGTTACATTTGAATTTTTTTTTCAAAAATGTGAATGGAAGATTTTTTTAATTTATACACCATGATGTTTTTTAGAACTTCATGAAAATTAAATCATTTATATATTTATTTACACTTTTCCATTGATATTTTCAAATAAACAAATATACTTAATATTTTATAATTTTATAGATTTTAAATATGCGATTTCAAAATGAAGAGTATTTTCCACATGAAATATTTCAGAGATCTTTTAATGATTGTTTTAAATTTCATTATTAGATGTTATTTAATCTTATATAGTATTACATCCAATGATAAAAACATTATTGATTATCTATATGGTTTTTTATTTTTATTATGCCATGTTGATGAATCTAGTTTATTTTCCATGAGTTATTCCACGATGATTTTATGATTTTTTTTTCAAATTTATTCATTTTCCATGGTTTATGATAAAATATAAATAATTTATAATCATATGGAACATATATTAATTGATTTTGATTATGGTATGTGTTAGAATGAAATTATGTACCTCTCTAATGCATTGGTTAATGATGGATATGTCATGAGATAGTAAGGACTAGGATTGGGTGTGATCAAAATTCAAGAAGGGTATTTGTCCAATATGATAGTATTGGAAGTGAATATTGACTATAGATCTGATAGATTGGTGAGTGTACCCAAGCCACTCGGATAACATTGTATGTGTTCCTTGAAAATGGAAATGATATTATATGATTAAGTGTACGGATAAAATTTATGTTTTATATCGATGTTATGATCTCATGTCCTGTGATTATTGATTCCTTTATGATCCATGTCTTGTAAAATGAAAATTATTTTTTCTTGACTCAAGATTATTATATATGATATACAATGTTTGGTTTTCAAAATCAATTCTCATGACTCTTTCACTTATGATCACGTAATTATTAAGTGAAAATTAATATCTCCTTTATTTACACTTACAAAGATTCTCAGATCACCCTTTCTTATATTTTCTTTCCACTAGCTATGAAGAAAGGATTTAATTTGGTTATGTCAAAGAAATGTTCTAGTGAGAAGATATTTTCGGGAGAAATTTAATATCTTTCATGAATAATATTTTTATATATCAAGTCTCCAAATACACTAAACCTTTACAGTCACCAGGTGTGTATTATTTTGTAGTTTAATGAGTATTAATCTATTAATATGTAATATCTATTTATAAAATGTATGGTTCATGATAGTAGAGTTAGAATGTGAATTTTAAATTAAATTTCAGTAATCACCCACATGATTATTTTAACATTTTACACCACATTAGTTAAAACTAATCATATAATTTTAAATCATTCATTTGTTAAAATAAAAAAATTATATGAATAATTTCGTAACCACCTAATACATTAACCAAAAAGTAAATTACTATAATTTTTTTAAAAGGTTGGGGCTGGAGACTCATTTTTATTAATAAAGGAAAGAAAAAACTTCTTTTAACTGGGTAGAGGGAGACCCATTACATAGCCTGAAGGCCCAGTGGGCTTGTAGCCCATTACATAGCATGTAGGCCCAAATTTTTTACCAAATTCCTATTCTGTGAATAGTAACCCGACTGCTACAGTACCACACAGTATCACCGCCATAACAGTGCCCTGCTGCTGCTACAGTACCCGCCGATCAATAGTACCGCCACTGCTACAGTACTGCTACAGTACTTCTACAGTACCTGCGCCCAATGGGTTTTGAACCCCCATTTTTCATGTATTATTACAGGATGCTTACCACTATGCCAAACCACAACTACAAAAGTAAATTACTACAATGTTTAATTATGAAATCCATTAATATATATTTTAGTAATAAATATTTTTACATTGTTTTTATGTAGATCCATATTGTAACTTTATTTTAAAAAATATGACAACTACGACCACATTAATTATGAAGTACTAGACCCAATACAGTCAAAATTAATGGATGTTTAATGAAATAGAACAAATAATGATCTAAAGATATATTGGTTTCAAATTAATACTCAGATAAATATGGAAATGATTCTAGGTATAATAGATGATGGACTCATGATTCACTGATTTGATATTGGATAAGAATATAATCTTGAAACTGATCAATGATGGGAGATCACTAGTGAGAGTAGAGGGGAGGTCACCACATGGGTAAAAAGGGAATTAGGGATCCTAGGGATGGGATCCTAGAAACCTCTTTGAGATAATACATACAATTTTTTTATAAACAAATTTTTTTGACCAAGACAATACCAATAGCTTTTTAAACTATTGTTTTAGGGTATTGATTTTGAATCTATAACAACTGTTAACAAAAACTATTGGTAAAGGTTCTTCTATACCCCGAATTTAAGAAAACAATTGATATAAAGGTTTATTTATAGCCCAAATATTCATTACTTCTCTTAATATCATCCAACTTATGCACTGAAGGATAACACCACATCATAAGTCATGAAGCCGCTTCACCACTTCCCTCCACTAGAACACATTATCTTATCCATATCATATCATTATTGATGGTTGACTTATTTTACATTATGTTGGATATCTAATTAATGGTATCCATTTATACATATCAAGATAAATAAATAATGGTGGTTCATTCCATAATGACCCAATACACATTTATATTATGGATATCAAACTGTTACTGACAAACTAAAGGTGGTATAAAATTATTACCCACGTACAAGTTCAAACCAATAAGTAATTTCAATTCCTCGTTATCAATTTTATTTTATAAAATAATAATAATATGATTATTATTTTCATTGTATGTTACATAAATCTAGTAAGAAAGAATTTCCATCAAGAATATGGAAAATAAATAATGGGTTTAGATCACTCTATCTGAGAAGTTTTCATTAGCTATACAATTATTTTTATAAATGAAATTTAATATTGAATTTCATGTATGGGGGAATTTTCAACATGTTATAGTTTTGAGTTTAATTTTTTTATGACCTTTTAACATTCAATAAATTGCATTAAATGATTTTTATCCACATTAGTACATCTTGTTATTTAGTTCCATAGAATATCTAATCCACTTTGTAAAATATGGATTATAATGTATGAAAATGGAACAATGGATCTTAATTGGGAATATTTTATGTTGTACATAGTATAATAATCATAAATTATACCAAGGAACATAATTATTAAAGGATCACTACTAAATAGAAGTAGAAATTAAAATAATCATTACTAAACTTCTAATTAAAAAATTAATTTTAATTTTGGTATATTGAGTGCATGAGATCTGAATCTAATATTATAAAAATCTCAAAAATCATAGTTTGTGTGTGTGAGAATTAAAAATACATAATAAATTGGTAACAAAATGTGAGTGTTGATTATCAAAAAATCACTTCCATTCCTTGGATACAAAGAATAACCTTATGGATGTCATTCTATTTATAATTTTTTACATATAAATTTTCCATACTCTATTAGTAATTTATGTCCAATAAAATAGATTAAATAAAATTATGTTAATATGTTCATGGTTTTAGAGAGAAATGGATGGTGGGGGGGCATACAGAACATGAATGAACAAGAGAAAAACGATTTCTCCTAATATAATTTATCATTTATGAATCAATGTTTGTGAAATTTGGAATTGTTTTAAGAGTATTGAATAAATGGATATTGAAATCGATATTTCATGTCAATATTTATATTTACATAATCGTTTGATGATTAATATTCGTAAACCAAGTCTTAATCATAAGGAATAAATTGACTGTGTGTGAATTAATTTTTTGAGACATATCTCAAGGGCATGTAAAATTCTTATGTGGTGGAGTGATTCTTCTATATTTTACCTTATTTTTAGACCATATATTATTATATGTAGTGTATATTTTATATTAGAATAGTGATAATAATCGAGTTTTTATTTTATAGATTGAATAATGACTATAATATGAAAATGGTTTAAATTTCAATATTTTATTGCGTTTATTATTATTATATTCTTAATGGATTAAATAAAAAAATTAATATGTTTCTTTTTATATTTTATCGGAAGGATGGGTAATGAATTATCCATATACCAACATATATATTTTTTAAAAGAAGCTTAATGAGGTTTAAATATACCAATTATGTCCCATAAAAATCTCAAGGTGGAATCATCTCACCAAGGACATGTCATGGATGACCCTTAGAACAAAGTCAAAACTCAATGATATCCTATGATCCACCATGATTCTACATTGGTAGCCAAGACTGACTCAAGTCACAGATTAAATATCATTATCATTAAATCATATCATATATTGGAATAATCTATTCATTATGAATTACTTTATCCTAAGTGATGTGGGTCAAATTAACCAAATTATATCCTGAGCAATAAGGTATTGTACACACTCCAAAAAATGAAAAATAACCTCTCAAATCCTTTATAAATTAGTGGATAATGTAAATTTTGAATCTATATCAATACTATATTCTCATATGATGATATGTCACACTCCAACATCCGATACATTTCCCTTGAAATTTAATATCAATACCCTGATATGTATTCCATCTGCTAGATATCCTTTATAGAAATTTTTTCCATCTAAATATATGTGGTCACCATTTGTGATAACATCAAATTATATGAAGAATATTAATTGTTCAGTAGGACTAAATCTAAAAAGCATCAATGGTGATATCCACATGGATCTCATCCAAAAAAATAGGTAGACATGTGATCATGAGAAGAATAACCAGGTGATAAAAGAGTTGGGAATGTTTACATGTGGGATGACCCTATCCAATATCTATACATGTATATCATTTATGATCATCAAGTAGTTCACCATTACCAATTCAAATTATTTTTCCATCTATTTTAAAGTACCCATCTCCTGGCCAGTATTAGTATTGTTTTTTATATATTATTTCATTATATAATTGGTTTCTATAATTTTAACTCAATAACTACTCATTATTTATATTTCCATTTTCTTTGGTCCCCCTCAATGCATCTTCTCAAACCCCATGATAGAGGAGTTATGACTTGAAGCCCGGTCCTATGTATGGGTTTACAATATTATTCCAAATGCCAATTTTTATTTCTTAATTTTTTCTTCCATTTGCGATGAGATACGGAATGAGTGGTGGATTTGTGTACCGATGGAACACTATTTTCAGAACATATTATCAAATTCATTCTATTCCTAAAGGTATCAAAATATATTCCAGTCCCTTGATAATACCTTTATAGGATGGATTTTTTCCATGTGATGAAATGATATATTTCAGACCCGTGTCATGGAACATTTCTCATACTCTATTGTGGAATGTAGTACATTATTTACTGTTGGAGAATGTGAGATTATATGAGTAAAAGAGATATACTTGGTTCACATAGTCCCAAAACCGAAGTAGGGGATAAAAACTCATGTCTAATGGGATGTGTTATCAAATGGAATTTAATGTATTTATATAGATACTGAAGGGACCTGATATTCCAACCCTAGGATCAAATACCTTCATGTTGAAATTTTTTATATTTTTACTTGATTTCATTTTCATAATTTCATTAAATTAAAAAAATAGAATAATTCAAATCATTAAATTTATAAAAACATTAAAAGAAATTATCAATTGAATATGTTAGTTAGTAATCAAAAAATATTCTCAAAAGAGAATACCTCATTGTAACACCTCAAGCTTCCACGGTACGTTTCCTTGTGAATAATAAAATAGCTTGTGTTTTACGCAACTTCGAGTTCAAACGGACCACAACCAATCAAACTAGCTGTTATGAATTGTAATACCCACTTTTTAAAATTTTATAAATTTTATCCTTGAAAATGGATTTCATTTTTGGATTAGGAATGTCGAAATTAGCTTAGGGTGAATTTTTGGTATTTTTCTGAAAACTTTCAAATTTTCATGAATACTGAAAAACATTGTGTTATTGTTTAAAACCGACTTTTTAATCAAATACTTAATATTTTATTTAAATTTATTTTAGGTAAAAATATTTACATAATACCTATATATTTTCAATGTAATTCATTGGAGTCATTTTATAATAAATTTAGATATATAAAATTCTATCGAACTTTTACCGTCTTTTACCCACCTCCAAGGAGCATTTCCAAATTTGTATAAAACTTAATTTTATCGCTTGTGTGAGTTTAATTTAAAAAATATGAGAAACAAAGTTAATATTAGTATGTAAAATGTGGTTCAATAGTATGAAAATAATTTTTTGTGGATAGTAACGTTTTAATTTTATTTACCACTGTTAAAAGTAAATAGGGTAATTAAAGGTAAAAATGAAATCATAATTACCCTAACACAAGTCAGAATTCTATTGGATATGTATAATTCATCCAAAAAATACCTTTGGAATAAAATATTAACCTATTTGGTCCACTTTAATTAGATTAGGACTTTTATTATTATTTTATTTAAAGAAGAGTTAAAAGAGTTAAAATCAAAGTCTAATAACTAAATTTTTTTAATACAGGGTTATAAATAATATAAATTAGAATATAAATAATAATTATAATGATAATAATATTTCCTAAATAATGGTAGTTTATTTACAATTATTATACATTGAATAATTAAATTTATATATGAGACAACGATGATGCAGTAATAACTTTATTAATGAATGATTAAAATAATTGATATTATAAATATTAAAATAAATATAATTAGAGGCTTTGGATGAATTAAACTAATTTATAGGTTAATATGACATGTTAGGGTTTATTAAATGAATTTACTTCGGATTAATAAAGTTGTTAGGACTTTAACAAAAATTAATTATTAAATAGTGTCAAAATTAACATAAAAGAGTTTTTAAAAAAAATATTATATTATTAATTGATATAATATTCCTAACAATCTAAGGTTTAGAAAAATGACTTAGATAAGGTTATATATGTCAATAATGAACCACTTGGGGTTCAATTGGAAGTTTATAGTATGTTTATTAACCATATAATATAAAAATACAAAGAGACATGGTAAATGTCAAACTATTTAACTAATAGTTAAATCTAAATGATAAGGTTAATATTGTGACCCAAACCTAAATAAAACCTATTAGTTGAGAGGATTTAGACCCATACACACCTTAGATTCTAAATAAAGCATTTTGGATCCATTATAAACCGAATATGAATTTATTATAAAATAATATATTATGTTTTTCTTATGGTGCCCCTCACCCCTCTTATAAAAGGGAACTTCCCCTTCTCTCAAATTAACACCTCCAAATCCATTAGGCTCAGCCAAACCCTGCCCAAATATCCAACCAACATTTATCACTTCATCTTAGAGGCCTTACTTTGGTCATAAATCCAACTTAATGAGACATTTTAATCAAATCAAAAGGAAGAACCCGAAGAAGAGATAAATATTTCACCACCTCTTTCAAGGTCTTTTCTTCATCCACTTCCTCTTTCCTTTTTGTTTCCATTCTAAAATAATAAATCCAGTATCTTCTATATACTGTGATGTTATTATAAAAATGTTTCATCCATATTCATTATTATATCCATCATATGAATGACAAATTCACCATACGTGCACACGTACATCTTACCATCTCCACGTCGTGGTGTAGTTTTCCATTCAACACTTTACAGTTTGGATGGGTATAATAATGATGTATAATTGATGAAAATAATAAATATAACATGTTAATGATTATTTATATATGATATTCCATCCAATTACATACGATCTAACCATCAATACAATGATATTGGTGCTCGTGTGTACATATAGATTACCGTCTCCACAAACGTGATGAGATTCATTCCACATTATAACCATTCAAGACGAATTTTCATTTGATGATTAAAAATAATGTTTAAAGACCTGATATAATTGTGTATATTAAAAATATACATCCAATCCATTACAAACATGGCTTATGTATCAAAACATATAAATTAAAACGAATCAGTTAACTCCCGAAACGACGAAAATACTAAAATATTAATAACAAATAAATATTAAAAATCATATATGATATCATATTTATGTATATGGTTATTGTATAATTTAATAACAATTTTTTTCCATTATACATTAGGTTTACCTACCCTCAACCAAGGAAAAGTACATGGTAAGGGTTAATTCTACAATCTGTTCATTATCCGAGGTTATTTATACGCAATTATCAACTGGGACTTCTTTATCATCCACATCTGTGTCTTCATAAAAAAATGTATTCAATTTTTTTTTAGTAGAAAATGGGTTAAAGTCATTTATACCCTTATATGACCTTATATGATTTTAAAGGAATCTTTCCGTTGTTTTCTAAATAAGGTACTTTATGACCTTTTCGACAACATTAAGGTAAAATGTTTTTTAACTTATATAGAGGGTGCAGACACTTTCCGCTGTTATAATATCATCAAAGATTTCCTTAAAATCTTATAATAATATTTTCAAAATAAATGTTTTCTTTATAATTATGTGACTCTTAAATGATTTCAAAATAGAAAGAGATATTTCTCTCAAATAGTTTTGATTTCATCTACATCAACATCCTTTAATAAATTTTAAACTTGTTTGAAGTTGATTTATTATTATACAAATCATCCATATTGTATTTAAGGTTTTGTGATATGTTTGACAATGAATATGTTATTTTTATTCCATTCATGGTTTATGGTAAACATATTGACATTTTGTATGCTATTTTTAATACGAATGTTTATGTTATATTTCAACCTCTTATTAAGATGAATATGTTGGACTGGTATGTTCCGGTTTGGGGACTGGTGAAAGTAATCCCTCCGGGTTGGGGTCTGGTTATTGCAGACCCTCCAGGTTGGAGTCTGGTTATAGAGGCTCTTCAGGTTTGAGTCTGGTTACAGAGGCTCTCTGGGTTGGAGACCGATTACAGAGGCTCTTTGGGTTGGGGCCTGGATACAGTTTTCCCATTGGTCCTAACACGAGGCTTTGACACAGAAATTAATGTCCGGCATTATGTATTCCATCATTATGATAGTTTCTATTGATATTTCATATGAATATTAGACTAGTAGAATATCTATGTGAATAATTAAATGGAATTATTTTATTTTATCATTACCATATTATACTGAAGTTCAATATTAAAAGGCTCTTGTTCTAGTCTTATACATTTCCTTAAATGTTTATGTTTTTTTATGAAAGTTTACACTATATTATTATCCTTAATGAGCATCTGATCTCACCCCTTTTTAAGTTTTATTTTTTCCAGGATGCGAAGAAGTATATTATGACTCACCTACAGGGATAGTCTAAGGGATATGTGTGTGGCCTATGGAGACAATGTAGTTGTAGTTTCTCATTTTATAGTGTAATGTAAAACTTGTGAATGTATCTAGTATTTACAAGGCTACAAAACTAATCGATCTTTCAAGAATTGATCTTTTGTGATCATGGAAATGCTTTGTAATAATGCACTAACTCTGGGAAACTAGATTCGGGGCGTTATAGTTGGTATCAGAGGATTGCTGACGCTCCTTTCCATCACAGAGTCTAACGAATGAAAAGAGAAATACCTTAAACACAAAGTGATTCATCCTTTAAAGAAACATAAAAAATTGACAAAGGCATGAACAAGGATTTATTTAAGCATGGGTCGCACAAGTTCCAAGATGGTCACGCAGGTACACTAGCGTGCCCTAATTGCATTTCACCCAATGTCTTCCGGAGCCTATAAATACCCCTCGTGGGCCTCCATTTTGAGGACGATAAAATTCTAAAAGTTAGATTTGAGCTCCCGACACCCTAGTATCTTCTTGAATTCTTCCAAACACTTCTATGGTAATTTCTTACCTATAATGGAAGATCTAAAGAGGGGGAACAAGGCCTAAGTGTTGAAATTCACCAACATCTGCACACCACCTTATCCATTATACAGAACCTGTGAACCACTATTTTGTAAGCCTTTATGGATGGTACTAAGGGTTTTAGCCATGTCTCTCCCAAGTATTACCCTAGGGGTTGACCGGTGTGCAGGTACACCTATGCCGCACAGGTACACTTGTGCGACCAGGACCTGCGCGCCCAAACAAAACCTGTACGCCTACCTCTTTATGGGTGCCCCTCCTGCCTATTTAGTTTTTTTATTCAAATCCACCTCTCCTCTTCATGACTTAGCCTTCAAAACCCTATTCAAATACATTTTTGGCATGGTTACTTTGTTTTATTCCTTATTTGAATGGAACACTATGGAACATCTCTTAAAACCTAGTGATTTACATATCTTTATGTCGCTAAGGATATAGATTTCATTCATTCCACCTCATCCTTTAAGATGAGAAGATCTTTAATTTGTGAATCCTTTTTAGAAGTAAGCCCCAAGTCCCCTAACCTAGTCCTCCTTTTCAGGAGTAAGCCCTAGTCTAAGTTCTCTTAACCTAGGCTTCCTTTTCTTGAGTAAGCCCCAGTCCGAGATATTTAATATGGGAATCCTTCTCAGGAGTAATCCCCAAGTTCCAAAATATTGGAATCCTCCTCAAGAGTAATACCTATTCATAATTCCCCTTAACATGGGCCTCCTTCTCAGGAATAATCCCCAGTTATCAAGTCCCTTAACCTGGGACTCCTTTCCAAGAGTAAGCCCCAGTCATAATTTTTCTTAACCAGTCTTAATTTACTTTTGATTTGGGCTTCCTTCTGAAGAGTAAAACCCAATCATAAGTCCCATATAATTTGGGAATCCTTCTAATGAGTAAGCCCTAAGTTAAGTGTCTGAATCTCCATAAAGCACATATACCTTTATGGACCTTGTTCTCGGGTTTCTTCCCTGAAATAAATCCCAATCCTCATCTATCTTGGTAGTCATACATACATAAGCCCCACATTATTTCTCATGATTCCATCTTTCGTGGAACAATTTTCTAGTTTTACCAATACCTCTTATTTCTCACATCGAGCATGACTCATGTGAGCTTCGAGCGTAAAAGTAATTATGAAATCTTTATTTGATCCATCGACCATGCATAAAAGGAATACTTCTTTACTCGAACTACGTGAGTTCTGATTCCTTTTCTAAACAAGGATACGTAGGTATCCCATCTGCGGGTATGATCCCAACTTTGAAATAATCTATGTCCATCTGAACGACAATAAACTTCAAGTGCCTCACTGAGTGGATTTAAAACCAGTATGGTTATCATAATGACCAAGAGATCTCTATACAATGTATTGAAGGATACCATTCAATAAGAATATCTAACAAATATAGATTATTCTCTATCGATGAAGAACCTCAAATACATATAAAAGAATCTATAAATCTTATACATATCAATCATTGATTGTCAGATCTAAAGGAAAGCTCATTTTCATACTTGGTAATTTAATAAGGATTCACGAACATAACTTAAATCTATAAAGAGAGTCCTGGAGTAGACAATAATTCCCCAGAAAAAGGTGTGAGGAATCCGACCTCCCATACTCTCAACCAATTCAAATTCTTAAGCCTCATCGGTTCAAAACTAATGAGCACCTACCTTTGGAAAGTAGGTACAAATGGATATAGAATCATTGGATGTTTCCGGTTCTACGAAAAAACCCGTTAGAAACCGATTGGAATGTTTTAACCTTAAACAAATGAGGTCATCCCCATTTTTAGAGGAAAAAAAAATGGTGAACCAGACGTGAATCCTTAACCAAGTTAAAATGATGTTTTACTTATTTGTTAGTCCCCTATTTAAACTCAATGAGAGGTCCAAAAAACAATCAATAACATATGTGCTCATCCAAAAGATGTAGTGGATGAACATATCTTGATTATGTATGTTATATCAAACATTCACTCTTTTCCAAGATATTTTTCGTTACAGAAATGGATTATCTTAAGTTCACACCTGTGAATACCTCTGATATGAATGCATATACCGATACTCCTACTGGATCTTCATCTATTCTGAGGAAGACATCACCTGCTCAACATCTTCAATGCTGGGTATCAAATTAATTTGTTATGGAATACCATCAACATAGTACCATTCCGACTCTGGAGGCTGCTTGACAAGCCCTCTAAGTCAATAATTCACACTGGTTGTCCGGACAGTGACGACCAACAATCAAGAAACAGGTGGTACCAACCACCGTCTCCAACAGTTTCTGGTCATTATCCCCAGAACACAATCAGCAGTCCCTCCCATATTACGCGGAGGTGAATGAGAAGGTCACCGAAGCACTTAATTCTAGGATACATGAGTCCTTCCCGAGGGCTCCCATCAATAATCGCCGTCAGACTCGTGCGGTAGTGTGCCCTCAACATGATGAGGGTGTCGTCTCCAGGCGTTCGGCTCAAGTTCCTCGAAACTGAGCAGGAAAGATGAACCACCAGAGGTAATTACCAGTCAATAGTGAGCAAGTTCTTATCTCTGCCATTTCTGGAGAAGCCCACCAACCTAACTTGGTGGAAAGAAACGAGCGAGCACACACACACCCGTCCGTTTTAATTCCACTGTCTAGCAGAATCGTCCGGCAGAAACACGTTATTCCCACCAGGGAATTCTGAAAGAGTACTATAGACCGGAACATACACCTGTTTATAAATCATCATCTAGTCAGTAGGCTCATCTGACTACATACGATGAAGCCCGCCATCCCAATGTGTTGGCAACCGGTAAACATTCACATACACCTTCTTACACTCATTAATCCTGCCAGCAGCCTCACCAGCCAGTACTAAAGGAAGTTAATCATCCATGTTCGGCAGAGTGAAATCAGTAGGCACACACACCTACTAGTATTGATCAATTCTCCCAATAGTCTCGTTTGGTAGCACCTGGAGAAGTCAATTGGAAAGCCCCAATGACAAAAAAGAGGTAGACTCAACTCTCTACCCCACACATGCGTACTCTCAGAATCCACTGATAGGAAAAGGAGGACATGGGTAGGCACATACACCTACTCCAGGAATGGAATGGACGTATATTCTTGTTCTCGTAGCTGAAGTCACCAAGAACATTTTGAAAATGGTGAAAGAGCATAAGCGAATCCCTACCCGTATTCTGGATGACTGTCAGAATATTATAACAGCTTCAGCAGCATCACATTGAAAGAAGTAAAAATATATCCCTACCCGTGAAGTGACACATCAACATATCACTACGGAACAGACACACACCTCTGTTCTAGTCCAAGAGGGTTGTGGGGCATACTCTCCCATGTCATATGGACATCCAAGTTAGACACAAACACCTGATTTGAGTGGATATAATCAGCCTAACCTTACTATTTCTCCTGATCAGGCACATAAACCTGCCCATAATAACCACTTTTATCAAAAAGTGATTCCTAAAGTGAGTAAGAAGGCGTATAAGAAGAAGACCCATCCAACACAGTCAAGAAATCAAGATCCAATCTATAATAAGGCCTTGCTCGATGCTGGAGTTCTGGAAGACCTCAGACAATTATCTGTTGGAATTTAAGATTCTCCTCTCTCATTTCCCAATAGTGGGAATATTAATTCTGAAGGACTTCATCAAACACTTCCTCATGAAGACTTGATTCCTGACAGTTCGGTCGATCTCGATGTTTTATCTTCAGATGAGAGCCACAAGAACCTTCTGTGTGGCCAGAAGACCAAGGAGAAAAATGTTTCATCTTTTTATGTAACCCACCAAGGTGGTCCTCCCCATGATGATGAATTTAGCTGCGAAATCCCTCTCCCTAGTAGTAATTCAAATTTCCTAGAAAATGATCCAATGAAAAATGTAGTGACGAGAAATACCTCTTATCTTGAGGCACTTGCAAATGTGAAGCCAGTCATGTCTGATGCTTTACCGCTAGCATGTGAAATACCTTCTCAATCAGAAGATAACCCGGGGTGTAGGTCATTATCCGAACCAAACCTGAGTCATTCATCTTCTAGTCTGATAAGTGAATTCTCTACCAATCTTGTTGAATCTGATGAAGAAACAAGGAAGAACCATCTCTGATCTAATCAGGTAGAAGAATCTTCATTGAATGATAAAGAGGAAGTGCTGAATATGAGAAAACAACTGGAGAAAGGTGAAGTGCCAATCATGTTTTGGCCTTTGGCTGACTCTCATTATGACATTCCAGAAATGTTGATGGAAGACTGTATTAAAAATATTCATCTCAACATGTGGAAAAATATTTATCAATTAAAAAAGAAAATATTATCTTATGATGAATATGAAAATCATGTCAAGATAATAGAAGGGTTACAACGCCAAATTGACTTGGCATCTCTCTCAGTTTCTAGAAATCCGAAGTCTAAAAAGCAATAGAGAGCCCTTCAATGTTCATGCCTTGGAGCACTAAAAAGATTACGTCAATTAATTACCAATGCCCCATCTAGTATTCATATCAGGGGATGGGGTGTTCATGGAGCACTTCATTTCACTATACTCTCCAGTCAATAGAGACCGCAAAAAATGGTCTCATGCAATGTTATTACCCATGGATGGACACAGCCAATTGGCTTTGTTTGTAATCAAAGGCTTGATCCGGAACAAGCCCCAACTAGTTCTTCCCAAAGTCAGGCATACAAAGAACAAGTTGTAAAATTAATCCCGCATCAGGAAAATGAGAATATCGAACATGCCTCTTGTTTTGAGCGATTGCATCACCATGTGACAAAAGTGTCAGAAATCACCCAGCATTCATTTGTGTCAGGTGATTTGAGTGGATGTAGGTTGATGCATCCAACCAATTTCCGGACTAATGTCTGCAAGATTAGGAGATATTTTAAGAAGGTCTCACATGTAACAGCTCAAGAACCACCGCAGCTTTCCAGACTGGGGACTCTTTTAACCCAACCCTCAGAATCAACCAATAGGATTCAAGGAGTTGAGAAGAAACAACAGGAACAACCCCAGTCCACCGAACTGGAGACTTTTTCAAATCCTCAATCTCTTCCTCAGAGAAAGTCAGTATTCTTTCGATTAGGGGTGAAGCCACAAGAGGAACGCAAAGAGGAATTATCAAGAGATTCCCTCCAAATTACGATTCGTCGAGAACTTCTTGAGGGATCAAATCAACAAAAGGCAATGTCTCATCAAGGACATGGAAGAAGACAATATCATAGAAATGTCGATAGAAGGGATTCAATGCATTATGCATCAATTAATGTCATCAATGCCATTATTTCTGATCCCCTAGATGAGGCTCATTCAGAGGGATCAGATGAAGAAGTTCATGCTCAAGAAGTTGTACACATAGACACAAATGAAGAAGGTTTGCGTACATGAAATCAAAGGATTACTCAGAATCTAGGTATTACTTCAAATAATCAACTTACCCCTCTCAAAAAGGCATCCAATAAGGGGAAAGGAAAGAATTAGGTTACGTAACCTTCCTCTAGAGAAGGCCAATCACTCTCGCTAGAGCAAAGATTCACAAAACAAGAGGAACCAATGAAGGAATTAAGGAGGTTGAATGCAGAACTAATTCAAGGTAGTCTTCCTCTTAAGCGTGCTGGAGTTAGTCAGCCAAGGAAATTTGTTGCGGCTACTGAGATGGATTAAGAGTATCCTCCATTACCAATATACCCTCACAGGTCTAATCCTATGGGTCATGCACAACAATAATTAGTGGTGCTACCATCATTTGTAGTACCAACCACCATACCTATCCAAGCTCCAATTATTGCATCTACTCAGGCACAAGCTCAACCAGATGTTTATCAAAAGTTAATGACTACCATTGAGTCATTAACATCTCGGTTGGAAGCTATGGAGGGAAAACATGATCAAATTCAACCATAAAATAGATCTTACCCTAAATGGGTTGATGGAATTCCTCCCCCATAAAATTTTGCAAGTACCACATTCCCAATATTTAATGGTTTGGGAGACCCAGAGAAAAAAATAACTCATTTTGTTTCTCGTTGTGATCCTATGATGGTAACCCCTCAGAAACAGGAAGCAGTTAAGCTCAGGTGTTTTGTACAGTCATTACAAGGGACTGCTTTTGTTTGGTATACATGCTTGCAATCCCAGTCAATTACCGGATGGGAGGATCTTCGGAAAATATTCGTTCTTCAATTCAGCTCAAAGTTGCCAAAGAAAACAGTTTTTGATCTTAAAAATTTTAAGCAAAGAGAGAATGAAAGGGTTTTAGATTTCATTACTCGTTGGAAGGGATTAACATATTCCCTAAGCTTAACACTCCCTCAAGAAGAGTTGTTGCCAATATGTGTGGAAAATTTGTGTGATGGGTTACGCACACCGTTGATACCTGTGAAATACACAGGAAGGTTTCGAGACCTTACTTCGATCGCTCAGAAGATTGAAGAATCTCTTAGAAAGACTAAGGATAAAACCCGTGTAATTCCATCAGCTCAAGGAAGGAGAATGGGTAGAGCATAGACTGCTACAGTTATGCTTAAACAATCACCTGTACCTTATTCCACTTCAAAACCTTCATCTTTCCGAAGGGCTCCACCTCCTGAGCATAAAAAACAGAGGCCGTTTTGTCAAGATGATCAAAGAGATCAAAGACAGAAACAATTTTAGGACTTTCAGAGAAAATTTTACTCTTTCCGAAATGAACAGGTTCCTAGTAACTTCATTTTGGCTCTGGAAAATAATTTGGTTCAATTTCCAAGGCCCAAAAGGCCGAACAAGGAAGAAGATGAAGACCATCCCAACTATTTCCCATTTCATCAGATGTTGGGTAATCCCATTCAGGAGTGTTTTTTCTTCAAATACCTCCTACAGAAAATGGTGGACTCGGGACAAGTCAAATTAAAAGGTTCTTCAGCTCAGGTAGCATGTGTTACTGCTATAGATCCAGAGGAAGAAGGCGAGTGGAAAGAAGTCAAAAGAAAAAATGCACAGAAATATGATGATTGGGTGGTTAGAAAAACGATCAAATGAACTCATGCCATTTAAAGAATGCAATTGAATAAACCAATTGTGCCTTCTACAATGAATGCCATAACAAACCCCCCTTCATCAGAGGGAAAATATTCAAAGAAACTGAATAATTCAAAGAAAGAAGAGAAGTCAGAAGAGGATGAGATCATGCCAAATCCTAAGTTGTCTTTGACTCTGGAATATTTTATACTATCTATTTCAATGCCACATGCATCGTCCCACCAAATGGCACAGCCTAAACTAGCTAATCAGGCAGAGTCTTCAT
Organism: Viscum album; assembly: GCA_963277665.1. Classification (NCBI taxonomy): domain Eukaryota; kingdom Viridiplantae; phylum Streptophyta; class Magnoliopsida; order Santalales; family Viscaceae; genus Viscum; species Viscum album. The sequence goes on along the minus strand of OY728155.1, from coordinate 945,428,762 downwards.
TAGATGAATAGTTGATCTTTGATTCTATTAACATGATTCCCTTAACAGATCCTTATGCCAGTGATAGTTTTGATCCTAATGATCCTGAATTCCCTGTATCAAATAGAGTAATTAGAGGGAGTTCCAGAGTTTTGGGATATAGAGGAATATGTGGATATACCAGAAGCCAATATTCCAATTCTACCCCTGCTAGAACTGTGTATGTAGCAAAAACTTGTGGCAGAGCCCTTTAGCGAGTTCAACAAGAACAAGAAAGTTCTTCCATGCATGGCAGATTCAGTCCTGGAAAAATTATTCTGGAAGATCAGTTGGAGGTTACACCTTCTTCCTATCAGCATGTAAATAGATCTATTCAGTCTAATTTTCCAATGCCAGGAGTATTTCCAACTCCTACCCCGATACAAGAAGCATCTACTTCCAAAGCATCATCTTCTATGGCACCTGTGAAACCACATGTTTTTGTTGGGAAACGTAGACCTTTGGATCAAAAATATAATTTCTTGAAACATTTGGAACAAGTACCGGCTAATTTATCAATTCTTTATTCCTTGAATCTATCAAAGGATCTTCGAGAGGCACTCATTGAGGTTTTGTCAAGTCCTCGGTAATTCCAAACTGAAATTACTGCGGCTGAAGTCTACCATGTAGAGAATAATCCTGTAGAATGCCATGCAGTGATATCTTATACAGATGAAGATTAAGATGATTTCGTGCATGGACATATTAGACCTTTGTACTTATCTGGAAAGGTCAATTATGTAGACATCCGAAGAGCTTTCATTGAAAATGGTCCAGGATTCAACCTCATCCCCATTCGTACACTTCGTCGATTGGGCCTCACCAAATCTGATTTATCTCCATCTACTTTGATGTTATAAGGATATGTTAAAAATGAAAAAGATCCTCTGGGTGAGATCACACTAAGAACTCAGTTTTTAGATCTTGTATCCAATTCATATTTCATGGTTGCTCGACATGACACAACTTTCAATATTTTTCTTGGAAGACCTTGGCTACATCATCATGCTTTTATACCCTCATCATACCATCAATGTCTCAAATATGGTTTCAATGGTCAAATTGGGACATTCTATGGTGATAAAGCCCCATTCAACACATGTGAATCTCAATACATTGAGGCGGAATTCTATCACATAGAGGTTATGGAGAAATCCGCAATAAGGGAGGTTACCAAAGATAATTCTCCATACGGTTTGGAAAAGATTACAGTAAACCCATTCATACATGTGAGTAAATATTATGTGTTTCCTATCAGTCAAGTTGATAGGATAGACCTAAATCCAAATACTCTTATGGAAACTTCCATAATGTCAATTATGACAATCATGCTAGACAGCATGGGAGAAATTGGTGATTCACCAAGCAATGTTGAAAGCTCAAATGAAGATGTCTTCATTTCATCCGATGAAATCCAGCAAGTCTATACTTTACCAACCAAGCCAGAAGAAGTTATAGCAATGTCAGAGGTGAACGATGATGTCGATTCCCAATCCATCATCCCCTCTTTATTACCCAAGGAAGACCCTTCGTCATCAATAGGGTCAGAAATGGAAGTCTATTCTTCAAGATGTTCAAATTTTAACAACTCTCTTAATCCTGGAAACTCTGCTTCATCATCTACTATGCAAGTAGAAACAGAAGAAATAACACATTTTCAAGAAGAAGAAGAAGATCTCAGGGATTCTCCTCCAGCATTTGAAGAGGGTATCTCTACCACTGTGGATGAACTCAGAGAAATAAATCTAGGTACAAAAGAAGATCCACGTCCCACTTTAATTAGTGTGTCCATGACTCTTGAAGAGCAGGAAATGTATATTTCATTTTTGAAGAAAAATAGAGATATATTTTCTTGGAACTATACAGAAATGCCAGGGCTTGATCCTGATGTTGCTCCTCATCATTTGGGTTTTCTAGAAGAACATTGAGGATTTAAGAAAGCCGCTAGAGGAACACACCCAAATTATGCTTCCAAAATTGAAGCTGAATTGAATAATCTTATCAAAGTAAACTTCATCAGATAAGTTAAATATCCCAAATGGTTGGCTAATATTATCCCTGTGAAAAATAAGAATGGACAAATTAGAGTTTGTATTGATTTTAGAGATCTTAATCGGTATTGTCCCAAGGATGATTTTCCAGTTCCGATCACAGAACTCTTAATTGATGAAAGAGCTATCTATGAAGAAATTTCCTTCATGGATTGATATTCCGGGTCTAATAAAATCCTAATGGATCAAGAAAGTGAATAATATACAGCCTTCAGAGCCCCTTAGGGTGTGTTTTGCTATCGGCTAATGCCCTTTGGCCTGAAGAATGCAGGCGCAACATATCAGCGTCCCATGAATCGTATCTTCATTCCCTTTTTAGGGAAGCTTGTTGAATGTTATGTGGACGATTTTCTAGTTAAATATAAACAACGTTATAATCACTTGGCTGATTTGGAAGTCATATTCCACAAACATCGGCAACATAATTTGAAGATGAACCGCTTAAAATGTGCTTTTGGGGTAACCTCGGGAAAATTTATCGGCTTTGTTGTACGCCATCGTGGTATCAAAGTCGATCATGAGAAGAAAAAGTCAATATTTGGTATGTCACCTCTTCGAAAGTTGAAGGAATTGAGAAGAATTCAAGGACATTTAGCCTATATTCGGCGTTTCATGGCCAATTTGGTAAGAAAGAGTTTACCCTTCACTAAATTGATGAAGAAGGGAGTCACTTACTAGTGGACTGAAGAATGTCAAGAAGCATTCAATATTCTCAAGAAATATCTCTTGAGTCCACTGGTACTAATGCCACCTGTTGAAGGAAGGCCACTTATTCTTAATGTGAAATCTTTAGAGTGATCATTGGGTGCCTTCCTTGCCCAGAAGAATGATGTTGGGAATGAAAACAACCTTTACTATCTCAGTCAGACTATGCATGAAGCAAAACCCCAATATTCAAGTATTGAAAAGTGCTGCCTAGCATTAATCTTTGCAGTTCAGAAGTGGAGACACTACCTGCAGCATCACGAGGTCCAATTGGTATCTCGCGATAACCCGCTCAAATTTATCCTTCACCGTCCAATGCTTATAGGACTTCTATCAAGGTGGGCCGTTATTTTACAACAATTTGATATCCAGTATGTGTCTCAAAAGGCAATAAAGGGCCAAGCTCTGGCTGATTTCCTGGCTGAACACCCTTCAGTAGAAGATACATCTTTAGATATTGAACTTCCTGATGGAGAAGCCTTTTCTATTCAAAATAATCTTCAAACATGGGAAATGTACATTGATGGTGCTTCCAGAATTCCAATAGGGAAGAAAATGGAAGGTCCTAAAATCAACCAATTTTGGATAGGAATTGTACTTATTTCCCCGAAAAAGGTAGTTCTACCCTTTTCCTTATTATTGTGGGAAGGTGGTAAAAATAATGGAGTAGAATATCAAGCTCTCATCGCAGGATTTGAGTTGGCGCTTCAGGAACAAGTGGATCACTTAAAGGTGAAAGGTGATTCAGACCTGGTAATCAAACAAGTCAATGGGGATTATTCCATAAAAAAAGAAGAGTTAATCCCTTTTTTTGATTACGTCAGGGAGTTAATGGCAGAATTTACTTTGGAACTGACAGTTTCTTATGTCCCGCGATCACAAAATGCCCAAGCTGATGCACTGGCTAATATAGCCACAACTCTGGCAGATCCAAATCGGTACGAGAAAATCATCAGTATTGCCCACCGTCGTACAATTTCAACTTATGTTCAAATCAAAATAGAGGAAATTATTGAAATTTGTCCCATTACTGAACCATATGGTCATACTACAGGATGGATGACACCTATCAGAGAATACCTTCAAAATGGAACACTCCCACCTGATAGAGCTGGGAAAGAACAAGTCTGGCGACGTGTAGTCAATTTTACTCTTTATGATAGCCCATATCACCTAGAGAAAATTCTATATAAAAGAGGTTTTGATGGAGTTATCTTTAGATGCATTTATGGTGAAGAGACAATGGATGTCATGAAAGAAGTGCATGAAAGAGTCTGTGGTGCCCTTCAGTATGAACATAGACTATTTAATCAAATTCAAAGTCTTGGATACTGTTGGCCTTCAATGATATAGGATTGTGTTTATTTCACGAAGAAGTGTCATTCATTCCAAGTATGTTCTAAATTAATTCATCAACCACTAGAGTTGCTTCATATAGCTAAATACTCATGGACATTTTCCACATGGGGAATGGATGTAGTGGGACCCTACCCTTCGGCTACATCCAATGAGTTTAAGTATATTCTTACTGCTACTGACTTCTTTTCCAAATGGGAAGAGGCAATACCTCTTAAATAAGTTAGTTCTAGAAGCATTGTTAGCTTCATCAAGTCTAACATCATTAACAGATTTGGTGTCCCTCATACCATATTGACGGACAATGGCACCATCTTCTATTCATCCGAGGAAAGGAAGTTGTATCAAGAATACAACATCAAATCCAACCATTCATCTCGATATCATGCAGCAGACAGTGGCCAGATTGAAGCCTTCAATAAGACTCTTTCAAATATACTGAAAAAGATGGTGGATAAAGATAATAAATCATGGCCTGATAAACTCTTTCATGCTTTATGGGCTTATCGGACCACCATCCACACTGCAACGCGGTCAACTCCATATTCATTGGTATATAGAACAGAAGCAGTCTTTCCCATTGAAGTTCAATTACCCTCTCTCAACGTAGCCATTTGTGATCAATCATCTATAGATGAACAATCTCAAAAGCGATTGGATGAATTGGAATGATTATATGAAAAAAGATTGTGCACCCTACACCTTTTGGAAGTCTAGAAGAATAAAATAGCACGAGCTTTAAAAAAAAAGTTCATCTTTGTTCATTCATTCCAGGAGAATTGGTATTGGTTCTCAGAACTCCAACGATACCAGGAAAGAAACCTCCCAAGCATGAACCAAAATGGGAAGGGCCTTACTCAATACGTAAGGTCTTCTCCAATGAAGCTTACTCTTTAATCGCAATGGATGGAGAACTCATCACTACTCCATCCAATGATATATTTTTGAAGAAGTATTTTGTATAACAAAAATACATCTTATCGTCTATGCATATGACCTCAAACTGTTCGCACCATCATCCAACATGACGTTAAACTGTATTATTTACTCATACATCCTAGCTACAAGACGCTAAACTGTACAGCACCCCAATGTCCAACATGACATTAAACTGTGTCATCCTAGACATACTATGTTAAAATATGCACCTCTTTGTCCCGCATGACGTTAAACTGTGAAAAAAGTCCCTAATACGTCCAAAATGACGTTAAACTGTGTCCCCATTGTCCTCACTGCAAGACATTAAACTGCATAGCCATACCTCCTAGCTACATGACGCTAAACTTTACAGCACCCATCCTTGCTATATGACGTTAAATTATACAACCTTTTTTTGTCCTTAATAAATGGCAATAAACTTCACAATCCCTTCTTATTGTCCAACATGACATTAAACTATGCATCGTTAGGGTTTTTGCTACCTATTGTTTCTCACACCGAGTATGACTCACATGATCTTAGAGTAAACTTCAACCATAACACCCTCTCTGGGCCGCTAGCCATGCGTAAGTCCCAACACCATTTTTTAGGTCGTTTTTCTCAAAAACAACTTTATCACCACTTCATTCTTCAATTGAACTACACAGACCTTGATCCTTGCCTTTTAGGCTGGGTACATAGGCAACCTCTCGAGGTTCAATCCCAAAACCAATCTCTTCACATTGGTTCACCTTTTTCCTTGCTATATGACGTTAAACTGTACAATACTTTTGTCTTGTACGACATTAAACTTCAAAATTCTTTGACACCCTCACCTGAGAGGGAATCATTATTTACATTGATCTCCAATCATGTTATATTATAAATACTACGTGCATACAAGGAAATTCCCGAACCTTTTATCTCGTGTCAAACCATCATTTCACTAAAGTACCCTTTCACCCTTCATATGTACGAACCAAATATATACAGAGGCTATTTCAAAAACTACGTGTGGGATGATTCCCATCCTTATGGGATATGTAGGAACATTAGAGAATCCCTCAAATATATCCCCAAGTCTTTGGGCCTAACCCTAAATTCCACTTTCACTCCCTTGGCTGAAAAGTCCCCTTGTGAAAACATTTATGTGGTATGAAAACCCTGGTCTTCATTCACATCAAGTTTATAACAAACACACACTGTGTATTCATTATTGTGGTCTGAGCTCTATGACCCTAAACTAAGAATTCCTATACTCTCGTCCAACATGACGTTAAACTATATTTCAAGAACAAAATTTGGCTTGATTCCCATTCTAATGAGATATGTAGTGAAGTCTAGCATCTCAATTCATGACCCATCCACAACATGATTATGGTTAGCATTGGTCTGTGTATCTCTATATGCATTGAACAATGCCCATTTTGATGTGTCATACTCCAAACATTAAATAATTCCAGAACTCGATAACCCTTTTCTTGACTTCTGGTCACAAAATGTTTGATACTTGGGAATTCTTTTTTTTTGACTATGCATCACGTGCCATTAGGCGGCCTTGCATAACTAGTCTACATAATGGACCTGTCAGCCAAAGGATGCTATTATTTTACTATTCATCCAATTCCCTTAAGTGGCCCAACATAATTCAATCCCCTAACGGGTTTGTTAAATAGTGGTTACTTCATTATTTGGAAGAAAACATATTTTTTACTTAGTTGTCTTAACAACTATATGTAAGGATCCTCAAAAATATCCATCCATAACATATTTGTCCCATACTCTCTTTCATGATCTAAAAGTATTTATGTCTATGGTTTATATTTCCCTTCCCTACGTTTGGGTCAGACCTTCACAGGAGTGAAATTAATCTAATTATTTGATAATCTTGATTGGAAATATCATCTCCATATTCAAGTACCTCTCTCCATACATCAGACTCTGTGCTTTGGAAAATTTGAATCTCCATAAAATTTCACTGGCTTTTCAGCAATAGAAAAGTAAAATTTCTGAGAGTTCGTTTTCCTGACTATGCAGCACATTCCATTAGGCATCCTTGAATAAGTAGTCTACATAACAGGCCTGTCATCCAAAAGATGCTATTATTTGACTATGCAGCCAATTCCCTTAAGTGGCCCTGCATAATTCAACCCCCTAATGGGTTTGTTAAATAGTGGTTACCTCATTATTGGAAAATACTTATTCTAATTCCTCTTAGCCCTTTTTTCATATCATTCCTCAGATTCAAAATTTCTTAAGTCATAGTTTACATGTCTCCCCCCATACTTGAGTGGGTTAATATGTTTTCAGAGAAATTAGCATGGAATTGAGTCAATTTTAATCCATTCGGTTGAATCTATTTTGATCATAAACATTAGCCTTTTTTATGTCCGACATGAATGACTTTAAACTTCTCACAAAAGATAAGGGAACTATGAATAAAAGTCAACTCCTAGCTCACTATACATACATTTTGTATGATTTAGGTAATATGGAGCAATTAAAAAGATTCAAGGTTTGTAGGGTTATTTTTATAATTCTAGTAAAAATAAAACTATGCTTACTAGGACCATTGGCTTAGTTAATAATATAAATCACGTAGCAAGAAAATGAAGTCACACATCATTGAAGATGAAAGTATTCTTCATTGATTCACAAGAGTTAGAAGGACATCCAAAGACTGGAGTCTCTTCTCTTTTATGAGAATTAAAAAAGGCTGTCAACATAACACATCACTTGATTCACGGCATCCCGAGCTTCATCAGCAGCCACTTGAAGCTCATGCACTCGACCAGCTTCACTCTTTTCAGCTTGATGGAGTGATTTCTTGGCATCTACAATGGCTTTCATACCATTCGTTTGAACTCCTTCTAGTGAATTATTAAGCTGATCATGTTCCCCAGTAACAGCACCTAACAGTTGCTGAAGGTGTATCTGCTGGACGACAATCTCTTTGATCTTATGCTTCATCTCCTTTAACTTGGCAGCATGATTAGCCTCATCTCGGGACACCGCAACCTCAAATTTGCTGACATTGGGCAACAGCCTCACCCTGGTCAAATCTTAACGGTACTTCTTCTCCTGCTCCCTTCTTAAGATGACTTGTTTCACCGCGGCATGGATCTCTTGATATCCAAAACCACCAAGTCCCAACATGAAGAAGATGGATGGCATTCAGGGGATCTTTGAAGATAGCTCTTCCAGAGTCACTTCAGATATGATCTTCCATATGTTTTTCCATGCCTTGCATCATGAAAATTAGAGCGCCTTTTGTACCTTTGGGTCTGACTCAACATCACTATCACAAGAGGGAATATAATCCAGGATTAATGCACTTAGGGAATTTCCTTGTTCTGCTCCTTCCCCCTGACCTGTGTTACTTTATTTTATATTCCCATTGGGGTGGAGGCTGAGGAATCACCTCCACATATAGCCACTTAAATTGATGGCCCTGCATAATCAATTGAATGCTTTGGTTAGTTTCAAAGGATAAAAAAAGTTGATTGGATGTCTTGAAAATTAAGTACAGTCGCAAATATTGTTATCCCTTACCCAACGGTAGATCAGCAACATGAGAAAGCTCCTCCCCATCTTTCCTAGCTTTAACAGGATTTTCAGGATGAACATCAGGAAGCTATGGCAGGTTAATCTCCACTAGAGCTAATGTCTCTGCAATAGTAGGGTTGTTTGTACCCCCTTCAGGAATTGGAAGTTCAGCATCTTGCTCAAATGGAACTGCACATTTTAACCATTCATGGTCAGATATGTAATAATATTTTATTTTAACAGGACGAAGGATAACACTCACGTCCAAAATCTTTTAAATTATATGATAATTTAACATGATCTAAAATGTATTCAAAAGATGCGCCAAGTTTTATCAATTCATCTAATTATATCTCAGATTCATGTTTAGTCTCACCAGTGAGAGCATTCGATGTATCTTCTTGGTGACCCTCATCCTATGGCCTCTGACCCCGGACAACTTCTTCAGATAAAATTATGGCATCAGTTGCAGTGGCTGCTAAATGCTCTGGTGCAAGGGTTGAACCTAAAGTATCACAGAATAGAAGTTAGTTGATGTTTTAACTTCAACATATTGTGAAGCATTGTTAATTTACTAGAAGCAGGCTCTTCTCTCCTTGCAGCAGTAGCATGAGCAGCACCGGGAACAGATGTTGGCTCTTTCGCAGGAGCAGCCAAGTCAGCATGAACTTGTGATTGTTCACTAGCACCCTATATTGTTCTCAGAGGAGGGTCAGTCCTCTTCGTCAAAGGGGAAATTGAAGAATCCCCTGCAATCACAAGAACTATGAGCAATATTTCCATGGGTTAAGACTCATGACTATCCGAAGAACTTACCACTACTGATGAAGCGTTTAGCTGTGGACTTATTCCTTCGATGCCTTTGCTTCTTTGGCTTTTTAGTATTGTTGACATCATCTTTTCCAAATACAATAATTGGATAATGAAAATCCATGTTTGACTCCTTCTCCATGGCCTGCTGGCCTAGAGATACCTCTTTCGGCTCACGAGGAGATTTATTATCCCCGATGGTAGTACCACCAGGGCTATACTGTGGTGAAGGAACCTCAGCAGTTCCTTTCTTTCCACGCTGCAGGATAAAGAAAATAATTTCCATGAGTAACAACGCTTTAACTGTAATCAAGTTACAAAGAAAATAAGTAAAGAGACTTACATCTTCAGGAGCCATGTAATCATGCCACTCCTCATCTTAGGAACCACTAGTCCCCTCAGTGGGGCCATGATCTATCATTTCCTTCACCCGCTTGGTGACAGGAATGAAATCGTTGATGGCATATATGAGAATATCCAGCTCTCTGATATAAGCTCACAATTCATAGGGATTATCCTCGAAACAGATAATAGTAGATGCCCGAAGATTCCCTATTCCAGGCATGTGTAGCCCTTTGTATAAATCCAGCCAGGCGGTTTTAGTGTTGCAATATAAACTCTGCCGTGTCTGGACATCCTCTGGTTGTAAATATTCAGCATGTTTAACAAAAGGCTGCGATGATGGTCCTATGATATTAGACTTCAGCTTTTTCCTAGCTCCTGCAACTACAGATAAAAGATACAAAAATAAAAGTTGTTCCTCTATAAAGTAATGGTGATTAAATTTCACCATTGAAGTAACTCACCAGGAGTTGATGGAGTTGGCCTCTTGATTCTGATAGGAGGATTATATCGGGCATGAGCCCGCTTTTCTGCATTTGTGCCTCATCATCCCCATCTTGGGAATCCGATGAGTCAGCCCTAGGTGAGGAACCTGGTGAATTAGCTCCAGGTGGGGAAGCGTCACCTTCCCAATGAAGGGTTTCTTTCTCTACAGTTATTTTCTTTTTCCCCACCTAATAAACTAGATTATTCAACACCCCTTCAGGGTATGATGCTATCTAGTTCTTGGCATACCATGTAGTCATGTTACTCACAACTTTATCAACTGACATGCACAGGAGGGGATACAACAGTCTACTGCAGACACTTGAATTGGAGTGAAAATCTTCATGGAGCATAGGCCTCACATATAATCTCTCCGTAAATCATGGTGGCCAGTACACCACCTCTGCAAGCCAGCATGTATGACCTCAGTTCCAGGTCAGCTGTTCCATCATCAACAAACCACCCAGTTGGCGGGTATCCAAAAGTAAAGATATTTAATTCCTTGTACATGCTCAACCTCACCTTCAAATCATAGATGTTGAGAGATAATGGAGCAACTCCAGAAAATGCCTACACTGATGTCCTGAATGAACTTCCAGGAACCTGTACTCCATTCTGTATAGAATAGGTCCTAAAATGAGTGGACATCCATCCCCACAGAACATGGAATGGTCCCACTATTCTCAAAGGATACTTACCCATAAATACATAGAGTAAGATATCGTGAATCTTCGCGAAAATGGAGGTGGCCAACCCAACCATTTTCTTCTCAGCCAACTTGGCTGCCACAACAAGGGTCCTTGGCCTAACGCCTCCCTTCGAATCCATGATTGGAAAAAGAAAAACACTTGACCACAAGGATAAGAAGCCTTCTAGATGGGTCTTTTTTGGGATTCCCTGATTCACTTCGTACCCCCACTTACCAAATTCTCCTGCTTCTAGAATTGGCCAGAATATGCCAGAAACACCCCTCTTACCTATTTTATGGAAAATAGTAGGAAGATTATAGCTAGGTCACTCCCCCTCCTTCCTGGTAAGAAACATATCCATACACTCCTCCAGCCGAATATCCTTTCTGGAATGAGTTTTGGAGGTCTTGGAATTCTTGATCTTGTAGAATATTTTCAATAATTCCTGAGCCAAAGCCGGAGTCTTCTTGGAATTATTCCAAGTCTCTATGGGAGGGACGAATTCATCATACATGTTGCCCAAAATTGTATCCCATGAGATCTTGTAGACATCCCACAAACTGATTCTTACTTATCCATGATTCAGATGGAAAGAATTGGTTTCTGGGCTCCAGTGGCTGATTAGCTCCGGTACAAAGTCATCATTCTTATAGACATATGTCTGACCAGCCTAGACAGCTCCATATATTGCATCTCCTTTCAAATCCTCGACAAAATCTACACAGGTTTGTCACACCCAATACGCCCACATCAAAGTTGGATTCACACCTCCCCCAGGATGGAAGTCCCAAATCTTCTTCCAGCCTTTCGATTGATCCATCTGAGAATTGTGTTTAAGATTGAGGGATAACAATATGGTTGCAGCTCGGGCTTGTGAGGTTTCAGATCTGGGGCACAAGGGATATGATGAATTATGTATGCCTTCTCCACTATTCCAGTATTAACAAATTATCCTCCAATTGAGATATTTTCTAAAGAAAAATTGGTGTAATTTTGAAACCAAGAATGTGGGAGATAATTCTTTGCCTCTGTAATATTAACTTCTTACAGATGACCATTCCCATATAGAGGCAAGTAGATGCTCTATGGAAAATTAAGATGACACTTCTTTAAGTACTTTTCCAAATATGGGAGAGTTTTGTTGCATATATCATAGTAATCATGGCCAAAAATGTTCATCATGTCATAAATCCACTTGCTAGAAAGTTCATCAGCCATTCCGATTCTTCTAGGAGCCATTGAATCTGCACAAAGGTCGAATAATTAACGCTTAAGTAAGTTAATATTTCTTAAAATTTGTGAAGAAATTTGAAAAAATGGATAAGGAATTAAGGCACGCAAGTCTAAAGTTGGCGCGCAAGTGTAATTGTGTCGCGTAGTTTTTGGCACGCAGGTATCACCGCACAGGTCAAAATACCTCTACTGCAGTGCGAAAAGAACAAAAGCAATGAAACCGCTGAAAATCAGAAACATGTGTGATGAGAGAAACCTGCCTGGTGAGAGCTCAGAATCAATCAACGTTGGGTACTTTGCGTGAGAATAGGGCACATATTTATAGGCCAGGCCGCACCCCTGCACGCCGAAGCCTGCGCGCCTCTCACCTGTGTATCTCTATCTGCGCACTCAAAACTTGCGCGTTGCCCTTCCTTGTTTTTCCTCTTTTCCACCAAGTCACATCCTCCTTCCTTTCAGATCCAACTCTGAGGGGGGAATTTTTTTGTTGCTCCTTTCCGTCACAGAGTCTAACGAATGAAAAGATAAATACCTTAAACACAATGTGATTCATCCTTTGAAGAAACATCAAAAATCAACAAAGGCATGAACATGGATTTCTTTAATCTTGGGCCGCGCAAGTTCCAAGATGGTCATGCATGTACACCTACGCACCACATATTGGGAATGTAGGTGACCTGTGCGCCCTATTTTCTCTTCTCCCAAGGTCTTCAGGAGCCTATATATACCCCTTGTGGGACCCCATTTCGAGGATGGAAAAATTCCAAAAGTCAAATTTGAGCTCCCGACTCCCTAGTCTCATCTTGATGTCTTCTAAACACTTCTAAGTTAATTTATTACCTATAATAGAAGATGTAAATTGGGGGAACAAGGCCTAAGTTTTGAAATTCACCAACACCTGCACGCCTAAGTGTCTAACCCTTAAGGGAAGTGGTCACACCTACACGCCACCTTATCCATTCAACAGAACCTGCACGCCACTATTTTGTAAGCCTTTAGGGATAGTACTAAGGGTTTGAGCCAAGTCTCACCCAAGTATTACCATATGGGTTGACTGGCGCGCAGGTACACCTGTGCTGTGCAGGTACACTTGCGCGACCAAGACCTGCGCTCCCAAACAAAACCTGCGCGCCAACCTCTTTTTGGGTGCCCTTCCTTCCTATTCAGCTATTTTATTCAAATCCACCTCCCCTATTCAAGACATATCCTTGAAAACCCTCTTCAAAGACATTTTTTGGCATGGTTCCTTTGTTGGATTCCTAATCTGAAATGAATTCTGTGGAACATCTCTTAAAACCAAGTGATTTACATATTTTTATGTCACTAAGGTTAGAGATTTCATTCATTCAACCTCATCCTTTAAGATGAGAAGATCTTTAATCTTGTCATCCTAATTAGGTGTAATCCTCAATTCCCATAACTTGGGACTCCTTTTCAGAAGTAAGCCCCAAGTTCCCAAATTTTGGGCATCCTCCTTAGGAGTAAGCCCCAAGTCCCCTAACCTGGACCTCCTTTTTAAGAGTAAGCCCCAGTCCAAGTTTTCTTAACATGAGCTACCTTTTCAAGAGTAAGCCCCAGTCCAAGATATTTAATATGGAAATCCTCCTCATGAGTAAGCCCCATGTTCCAAAATATGGGCATCCTCCTCAGGAGTAAGCCCCAGTCAAAATTCCTTTTAACCTGGGCCTCCTTCTCATGAATAAGCCCCGGTTCTCAAGTCCCCTAACCTGGGCCTCCTTTTCAGGAGTAAGCCCCAGTCATAATTTCTCTTACCCAGTCTTAATTTACTATTTATTTCAGCTTCTTACTTAAGAGTAAAACCCAATCATAAGTCCCCTCTAATTTGCGCATCCTTCTCAGGATTAATCCCTAAGTTAAGTATCTAAATATCCATAAAAGCACATATACCTTTATGGACTTTGTTCCCGTGTTTCTTCACTGAAGTAAATCCCAAACCTCATCTATCTGGTCAGTCATACAAACATAATCCCCACATTATTTCTTATGATTGCATATTTCATGGAACAATTGTTGGGTTTTACCAATACCTCTTGTTTCTCACATCGAGCATGACTCGCGTGAGCTTAGAGCGTAAAAGTATTTATGACATCTTTTTTTGAAACATCAACCACACATAAACCTCATACTTATTTACTCTAACTACGTGGGTTCTGATTCCTTTTCTAAAAAAAGATACGTAGGTAGCCCATCTACGAGTACAATCCCAACTTTAAAATAACCTATGTCCTTCTAAATGACAATAAACTTCAAGTGCCTCACTGAGTGTATTTAAAACTAGTATGGTTATCATGATGACCAAGAGATCTCTATGAAATGTATCAAAGGATACCATTGAATAAGAATCTCTAACAAATACAGATGATTCTCTATCGATGAAGAACCTCAAATATATATAAAAGACTCTCTAAATCTCATACATATCAATCATTAATTTTCAGGTCTAAATGAAAGGTCATTTTCATACCTGGTAATTTAATAAGGATTCATGAACATAACTTAAATATATAAAGAGATTCCCAGAGTAGACAATAATTCCCCCCAAAATGGTGTGATGAGTCCGACCTCCCATCCTCTCGACCAATGAAAATTAATAAGCCTCATCGGTTCACAACTAATGAGCACCTACCTTTGGAAATTATGTCAAAATGGATATAGAATCATTGGATGTTTCCGGTTCTATGAACAAACCCATTAGAAACCGATTGGAATGTTTGAACCTTAAACAAATTATTTCATCCCCATTTATAGAGGAAACAAGGATGTTTATTACAAACCATGGAAACTAGATTTAGATAAACTCTGATTAGAGAACATGACCCTAAGATAGTATTTGAGGATTAGTATGTAAGAACTTACTAGAATTTTTGTATTGTAGATATTTTGTGAGTTTTCCATGAAATATAATGCTATCTAGATACGAGCAGGTAGAGGCAGATCAGACACATATGTACCTAGGAGTAAAACTAGAAAACAGCGCATTGAGCTAGACTCAAACAGGAACTGGTGCATGAAAATAGGCCTTACTGCACTCTTGGTTATGACACTCCTAGGGGATATACATAGGATAATTCTCACTTTATTTACAAACATTTATCAATTTTTTATGAGTATATACTTCCTCAAATAAAACATTTTTATGATTATAGATTATATCCATAAATTGTTCAATTTATGTTAACTATTTTACAAGTTTGGAATTATGTATTGTGATTCATATACTAATATATTGTATGCCATTGTTTTAAAATGACACATAGTGGAAGGAATGGAAACCATATTAATGCACATAATCCATGTAGGGATTTCCATCCTACTCCAGATAATTATAGTGGAGCTGGTGATGCAACTGGTGCTGATCAGCTTATCACCATACTTGGAAAAATCACCCAGGTTATGAATGATAACCTTACCCGTATGGAGCACACTGATCCACTACGCAGAGGATCAATGTCAGACCTCTTTATGAGGCAACAACCACCAACATTCAATGGGAGTACAAATCCATTGGTATATGAGCAATGAATATGTTACTTAGAGAAAATATTTCTTGCTTTGGGGAGTAGTGAAAGGGAAAAAGTTGTCATGGCAGCTTGTCGCCTCACAAAAGATGCAGATCAATGGTGGTCATTTATACAAAACACAAAGTAAGATGATGAAGTATCAAATATCTAATGGGGGGAGTTTAAAGAGACTTTCATAGAAAAATATTTTCCTCTTGACCATCGAGAAGATATGGAAAGGTAATTTTTGAGTCTGAGACAAAAGGAGGATGAAAATGTCTCAAAATACGAGGATAACATTACAAGGTTAGAAAGGCATGCTGCAAATTATATACGTTACCCAAGAAGTAATATTGACCATTTCATTGATGGGTTAAAGACATTTCTCCATAGAGTATTAGTCTCACAATCCTTCTCATCATATGAAGATATTGTATCTTGTGCTATCAAGACAGAAAATAAATTCTCTAAGACATATAAATTTAATGCAAAGAAAGAAAAGAAGAGATCTAATGAACACTCTGGAAATGGAAATAAGGGGAATACGGGAAAAGTTGAATATCCATCCTGTAGTAAATGTGGGAAGAAACACCCCGATACTTGCCTGAATGGAATGTGAGTCTATGACAAGAGTGGTGAAAAAGGCCACCAAGCTTGTGATTGAAAAGGGGTAAAATAGGCCATCAATGTCGAATGATACTATTTTAGAGAAAAGAGTCATTATGAAAATGAATTTCCTTAGGGTCAGGGAAACTTACCTCAGAAACGGACAAGATATAAAGGCCAAGAATATGCGACAACTACTGCTGAGGTTGAAGCTCCCAGAGATGTGGTGAGAGGTAATTTAATGGTTTCCTCAATTTTATCCAATGATTTATTTGATTCTGGATCATCACATTGTTTCGTATCTTCCTAGTTTAGTAAGAAAATTAGATATTTTCAATTTGAACTAACAAGGGAATTTTCATTCAAAACACCTAAGGGAAGTATCATTGCAACAAAGTTTTGTGAATCAGTTCCCATTAGGGAATAAAAATGTTTTTTATCTACTGAGCTCATCATCATACTCATGATTTAATTCGATATAATCCTTGGTATGGATTGGATTTCAGACCATTATATGAAATTTTTTTGTAAGAAGAAGGAGGTAACAATTCTCGATGATGATAAAGAGTACCTTATCTTTAGAGGGGAAACGTCACCACCTAATTCTTATCTAGATACACCCATAGTAGCTCAACTAAATTCAATTATTGGTGAGGTAGAGAATGAAATAACTATGGGTGAGTAAAGGAATGTTCAAATAGAGAACGTACCTATTGTGAAAGAATATGATGATCTGTTTTTAGAAGATTTACCTGGACATCCTCCAGAATGATAAATTGAGTATTCCATTGATTTAATTACTGGTTCGAGGCCCATATCGAAGACCCGTTATAGAATGGATACTGTAGGAAATAGTGGAACTAAAGAAACAAATAGAGGAATTGAGTAATAAGGGATTTATTCACCCAAGTGGTTCTCAATGGGGAGCCACTGTTCTTTTTTAAGAAGAAATATGGATCTATGAGTTTGTGCATTGACTATAGGGAGATCAATGCTATAACAATAAAGAAAAAGAATACCCTACCTCGCATTGATGATTTACTCGACCAACTTCTTGGAGCTCAATATTTTTCAAAGACTGACCTTCGATCTGGATATCATCAGTTGTGTGTGAAGAAGGAAGACATTCCAAAAACATCATTTCGAACCAGGTACAAGAATTACCAGTTTACAGTAATGCCTTTTGGGATGACTAATGAACCCTTTATTTTCATAGATCTAATTAATTATGTTTTCAAGGAATATCATGATGACTTTTTAGTGGTATTTATTGATGATATCTTGGTATACTCCAAAATCTATGAATATCACGAAAATCACTTGCACACTATTCTGAAAACCTTTAGAAGAAATGAATTATATGGGAAGTTTAACAAGTGTGAATTCTGGCTTCCAGAGATTTCTTTTCTTGGCCATATTGTCTCTAAGGATGGAATATCTGTTTATCTTTCAAAGACAAGAGCAATCCAAGAATGGCCAGCACCGATGAGTATAACTGAGGTACGCAGTTTTATTTGTTTAGGAGGTTATTATCGGTGTTTCGTCCATATTTTTTGTCAATTGGCTAACCCATTAACAAAGCTCACACTTAAAGAAGTTAAATTTGTCTGGATAAAAGAGTGTGAAGAATGTTTTGAGGAACTGAAGAGAAGATTAGTCAATGCTCTTATCTTGACCCTACCATTGGGGAATGATGGGTTTGTTATTTATAATGATTCTTCAATTAAAGGGCTTGGATGTGTCCTTATGCAGAATGATAGAGTTATTTCCTATGCATCACGACAACTAAAAATTTAATAAAAAAACTATCCCACTCATGATCTTGAGTTAGAAGATGTAATCTTTGCTTTGAAGATTGGGAGACACTATCTATATAGTGAAAATGTGAGATATATACCGATCACAAGAGTTTGAAGTATATTTTCAAACAGAAAGAACTCAACATGAGGTAAAGACGATGGATTGTACTACTCAAAGATTATGACTGCACTATACACTACCACCTAGGGAAGGAAAATATGGTTGAAAGTTCTTTGAGAAGAAAGGATCATGGAGTTTTGGACAATATGGGAGTTGAAAGACATCTTATTTTCATGGATCTAGTAAAGATGGTTATGGGAATAATAATGGAAGGTGAAACATCATCACTTTTTCAAAGGGTTTCCAACCCATATTTATTAGAATGGATAAAAAGTTCTCAGGATGATGATGAGGAATTTCAAAAGAAAATTAAAGCTATGAACGATGGGAGATTGATAGACTTCGTATATGAAGATGGGATTTTGAAATTTGGTAAGAGACTTTGTGTTCCAGATACACCTGATCTGAAAGGGATTTTTTTGGATGATGCTCATAACACTAAATTCACTATACACTGTGGTAGCAGTAAGATGTATAGAGATTTGAAAGAACATTTTTGGTGGGACAACATGAAGAGAGATATTGATGATTTTTTGTTGAGATGTATTGTTTGTCAACAAGTGAAAGCTGGAAGACAACATCCTAGAGGATTCATGCAACCTATTCCCATACTTGAGTAGAAATTGGATGATATTACGATGGACTTTGTCATGTGGATACCAAAGAATCATAGAAGGAATGATGCAATATGGGTCATTGTTGATCATCTTACCAAGTCAACCCATTCTCTTGCTATAAGGGAAGATTTAACACTTGAATGTTTAACATGGATATATATTAATAAAGTTTTAAGACTTCATGGTGTACCCTTATTTATTGTTTCTGATCATGATCCCAATTTTACATCAATATTATAGAAAAGTATTAAGAAGGCCCTGGATAATGAACTTCATTTGAGCACTGTCTACCACCCTCAAACTGATGGACAATCAGAACAGACTATTCAAACCTTAGAATACATGTTGGGATCTTGCTCAGTTGACTTTCAATGTATGTGGGATCAATATTTAACTCTGGTATATTTTTCCTATAACAATATATTCCATTCAAGTATTTAGATGGCACTATATAAAGCATTATATGGAAAGATATTTCACACACCAACTTGTTAGGATAATTTTGGTGAAAGAAAACTTGTAGTCCCAGAGCATGTTGAGGAAACAATGGAAAATGTGAAGGTTATCCAAACCCACATCAAAGTAGCACAAAGTAGGAAGAAGAGCTATGATGATAACTGAAGGAAGGATTTGAAATTTCAGGTAGGAGACCATGTTTTCTTGAACGTATCTCCATGTAAGGGAGTTATACGATTCGATAAGAAGGGTAAACTAAGTCCCAGGTACATTGGACCATTCAGAATTCTAGAATGAATTGGGGCTGTAACAAACTATTTGGTAACGCTTCCTAGTCTCTCCAAAGTTCACGATGCGTTCCACGTATCACTATTGAGAAAATACATGCCTGACCCAACGCATATACTCACCTATGGGGAAATTGAACTAGAACCTGATCCATCTTATTGTGAATAGCCTGTCAAAATTATTGATACCAAAGAAAAAGTGATAAGAAAATGGATGACTCGTCTGGTAAAAGTTCTATGGAGAAATCATAAGATGGAAGAGGCAACTTGGGAACCCGAGGAACATATGATGAGAAACCACCCAAAATTTTTTATGCAGTAATATTCTAGAAATTTTGAGGATGAAATTATTTTAAGGAGTGGAGAATGTAACACCCCAACCTTCCACAATATGTTTCCCTTTGAATAATATAATAGCTTGTGTTGTATGCAACTTCGAGTTCAAAAAAACCAAAACCAGTCAAACTAGCCGTTATGAATAGTAATACCCACTTGTTGAAAATTTATAAATTTTATCATTTAAAATGGACATCATTTTTGGATTTGAATATCGAAATTAGTTTAGGGTGATTATTTGGTATTTTTCTGAAAACTTTCAATTTTGGATGAATAGTGAAAAACAATGCGTTATTATTTAAAACCGAATTTTTAATTAAATATTTAATTATTTAATTTAAATTTATTTTAGGTTAAAATAGATACATAATACTTATATATTTTCAACGTAATTCATTGGAGTCATTTTATAATAAGTTTAGATATAGAAAATTTTATCGAACTTTTACCGTCTTTTGCCCACCTCCTTGGAGCATTTCCAAATTTGTATAAAACATAATATTACCACTTCTGTGAGTTTAATTTCAAAGATTCTAGAGACACAGTTAATATTAGTAAGTAAAATGTGGTTCAATGTGTTGAAATTAATATTTGGTGAATATAAACTTTTTACTTTTATTTACAACTGTTAAAAGTAAATAGGGTAATTAAGGGTAAAAATGATATCATAATTACCCTAATAAATTTCCTAATTCTATTGGATAAGTATAATTCGACCAAAAAAATCTTATAAATAAAATATGAACCTCTTTGGTCCACTTGGATTAGATTAGGACATTTATTTTTATTTTATTTAAAGAAGAGTTGAAAGAGTTAAAATTAGAGTCTCATAACTAAACCATTTTTAATATAAGTTTATACAAAAGATAAATTCAACTATAAATATTAATTATAAATCTAAAAATATTTTCTACATAATGGTATTTTATTTACATTTTTTATACATTTAATAATTAAATTTATGTATGACACAACGATGATATAGTAATTACTTTATTAATGAAAGATTAAAATAATTGATATTATAAATATAAAAATATTTTTAATTAGAGACTTTTGATGAATTACACTAATTTTAAAGGTTAATATGACTTGTTAGGATGGATTTGATGAATTTAGTTTTAATTAATAAAGTTTTTAGGACTTTAACAAAAAATAATTACTAAATAGTGTCGAAATTGACAAAAAGGTTTTTTTTTAAAATATATTATATTATTAATTGATATAATATTTCTAAAATTCTAAGGGTCGGTCAAATGACTTAAATAAGGTTATATATATCAATAATTGACAACATGGGGTTCTCTTGGAAGTTTATAGTTTGTTTATTAACTATATAATATAAAAATACCAAGAGACATGGTAAATGTCCAAATATTTAACTAAGGGTTAAATCTAAAAAAGGTTAATATGGTGACCCAACCCTATATTAAACCTATTGGGTTGGAGGATTTCGACCCATACCCAATGTATATTCGAAATAAATTATTTTGGAGCCATTATAGACCATATAAGTATTTATTATAAAATAATAGTTTAAGTTTTTATTAAGGTTCCCCTCACTCCTCTCAAAAAAGGGCACTTCCCCTTATCTCAAATTAACACCTCCAAAGCCTTTGGGCACGGCCAAACCCTACCCAAATATCCTCACAACTTTCCTCTCTTAATCTTAGAGGCATTCCTTTGGTCATAAATCCTACTTAGGGTTCCCTTTTGATCAAATCAAAAGAAAGAACCCAAAGAAGAGGTAAATATTTCATCACCTCTTTCAAGTTCTTTTCTTCTTCCACTTCCTCTTTCCTTGTTGTTTCCATTATAAAATAATAACTCCAGTATCTTCTACATACTGTGATGTTATTATAAAAATGGTGCAACCATATTCATTATTATATCCATCATTTGAATGAAAAAGTCACCATACGTGCATACGTATGGCATACCGTCTCCACGTCGTGGTGTAGTTTGTCATTCAACACTTCAATATTTGGATGGGTATAATAATGATGTATAATTGATTTAAATAATAAATATAACATGTTAATGATTCTGTATATATGACATACCATCAAATTACATATGATCTCACCATCAATATAATGAAATTGTTGCTCGTGCGTACATATGGATTACCGTCTCCACGAACGCGATGAGATTCATTCCCCATCATAACCATTCAAGACTAATTTTAATTTGATGATTTAAAATAATGTTTAAAGATCTGATATCATTTTTCATATGAATAAGATACATCCTATACAAAACAAACACAACTTTTGTATCAAAACATATAAAGTAAAATGAATCAGTTAACACCCAAAATGACGATAATACTAAAATATTATTAACAATCCAATATTAAAAGATCATATATGATTTCATATTTATGTATATGGTTCTTGTATAATTTAATAAAAATTATTTCACCATTATAAAAGAGTTTAACCTACCCTCGACCAAGGAAAAGTACAAGGTAAGTGTTAATTCTACAATATATTTATTATCTGAGGTTATTTATACGTAATTATCAACTGGGACCTCTTTATCATCCACATCTGTGTCTTCTTAAAAAAATGTATTTCAAAACATTTTTACTATTTACTAGACAATGGGTTAAAGTCTTTTATACCCTTATTTGACCTTATATTTTTTGAAAATAATCTTTCAGTCATTTTCCAACCAAGGTACCTTATGACCTTTTCGACAAAATTAAGGTAAGAATGTTATTTTAACTTACACAATGGGGGTGGCTATTTTACACCATTATAACATCATCGAAGCTTCCCATAAATTCATATAAAAATATTTTAAAAATAATTTATTTCTTTATAATTATGTGACTTTTAAATTATTTCAAAATAGAAAGAGATATTTCTCTCAAATAGTTTTGATTTTACCTACGTCAACATCCTTTGATAAATTTTACACTTGTTTTACGCTGATTTATTATGATAAAAATATTCTATATTGTATTTAAGGTTTTGTGATATGTTTTACTATGGATGAGTTATTTTTATTCCATTCATGGTTTATGGTTAAAGTATTGACATTTCTTATGCTAGTTTTAATACAAATTTCTATGTCATATTTCAACCTCCTCTTAAGATGAATGTGTTGGAATAGTATGTTCTGAGTTGGGGACCATTAAAAGTAAGCCCTCTGGGTTGGGTTCTGATTATAGCAGACCCTCTGGGTTGGAGTTCGGTTACAAAGGCTCTCGGGATTGGATTCCAGTTACAGAGGCTCTCTAGGTTGGATTCTGGTTAAAGAGGTTCTCCGGGTTGGTGTCCGGTTACAGTTAGCCCCTAGGTCTTGGAACAAGGCCTTGATACAGAAATTAAAGTCCATCATTATTCATTTTATCATTATTAAAGTGACTATTGATATTTCATGTGAATATTAGACTAGTAGAATATCCATGTGAATAAGTAAATGAAATTATTTTATTTTAACTTTGCCATATTATGATGAAGTACATGTTTAAAAGGATTTTTTAGTCTTACACATTATCTTAAATGTTAATGTTTTTTATGAAATATTCTCCTATATTGTTATCCTAACTGAGCATCTGAGCTTACCCCTTTCTATGTTTTATTTTTCCCAGCATGCGAAGAAGTACATTATGACTGACCTACAGGGATAGTCTAAGGGATATGAGTGTGGCCTATGGAGACAATTGTTTTGTAGTTTTTCATTTTATAATGTAATGTAAAACTTATGAAGTTATCTAGTATTTCCAAGGCTACTAAACAATTCTGTCTTTTGAGACTCGATCTTTTGTGATCAGGAAAATGTGATGTAATAATTTACCGACTCTGAGTAACTAGAGTTTTTGCGTTACACCAGTAAGCTCTGAACATTATTCTAGTTTTGATAACAATAAGTGATTTGAGGACCATGAAAACCTAACTTCATGAGAAAAGTAATGGATGATCAATAATGTGGTAGAAAATGATGGGACAACAAGATTAGTCCATAATTTTTCGCTTTCATCTAATTTTTTTTATAATGCACATTAGTTTCATTTTATTTATTTATCCACAGACTCTAATTAAATAAGGTTTTATTATTTAACATTAATTATGCCATGATTATTTTCCTTAAGGGAACCTAACTACTAATTAATATGTTCAACTATATTAATAAATTAATCATAATTTTAATGAAAATGTATTTTATATAATTGATTAACTATCACTATATCAGCTAAGAATCGTTTCACAAAAATTATAATTTTTACTTATGAATTTCTATTTATTCTGATAAGTTATAAAAAAATAATCCAGAAATATGTACTATGGTATAATTTTTTAGTATGATCCCAATGTATTGAACACAAAAATCTCTATTAGTATACTACATTTTATTATTTTTATAGTATAATGTTTCTTGTACCTTATTTTATAATCATGGAATCACCACCCTCTTAAAGTGAGGATTCTCAAGTGTGTTTCGATATTTTAATTTCATTATCAACGATGCTATCCATGAAACTAACTAGAAAGATACTATTAGTTGTATAGTTTAGTAATTTTTTTCATTTTCTATTTTTCATTTTTTATTAACTTTTACATGAATGAGTGTTCTTGTTTCAATAAATATAGTTCATCAGTGCCAGAACCATACCCCACCAAAAATACCATGGTGTTTTGGTACTTTTGAAAAAATGTATTTCAAAACTATGTTTAAGTGCAACATTTTTTAGTGTTTAGGACCTTTGTTGGAATACCGAGAAACCTATGTTGGGAATCAAGAGTTGGAAAACCTCATTGATATAGGCCACTATTAACAAAATGGGATGATTTTTTTTGAATTTTGTATCCTGGTAGATGATGTAGCTTATTAATGTATACCGAGGAAAACAATTATAGATAAAAACTTCATCAGTGTACCTAATGTTCAACAGAATATCCAAAATGTTTTATGGTTTTATCGATTTCAATGTAAAGAATCTAACAAACACCTCTTTAGTTTTTTGGAGAATTGTGTTACTTAATAGACTAATAGGTTTTCTGATTAAATAATAATATTGATAACTCTTCATTTTTCATTGATGTATCTTGATAAATAATGGTTTATGTACCTAACATTCAATTTGATCACCACATGAGAGGCCTATAATGAATATTTACAGAAATGTACTTCCCATCAATAGAAATGTTAGATCCCCAGAGTGAAATTTATATTTCTTCATTGAGTGACATAAAATTTACATGAAAGGTTTATGAGCACTTCAAGAATCAACTATGATTTTTTCAAATCCATTAGGTGTGTCATTTTATGTAGTTTCTAATCTTCAATATTGGATTGATACCTAAATCATATGTTGTGGTATATTCTATAATGGGAAGAGTAATACGAATAAAGCCACCATATAAGAAAAAAACTATCTTGGATGTCATGGATAATAATATATCTTAGTGGAAAGAAGAAATATGACCAAATCTGTGAGAAATTCCCCAAGTGGAGGAGACTGTGATGTTGTTATCCCAAAGGGAGAAAATTTCAAATGAGTTGCAGGTGTTTCTAGATATTGATAGTGAAGGATAATAACCTTATCCGAAACAAAGATTAATATTCGAGATGTGTAGAATATCAAACAAATTTTAATATTTAATATATTGGACCTAGAGTAATTAGATTGGAAAAATGTTATTTTTAGGATACAAAAAACCAAAATAATATTTTCAAAACTAATTTGGATAAAAATTTATCCTTATAGTCCAAAATCAAGCATGGGTGAAATGCGGTGGGTAGAATGAATTTCGTTATTGAGGTCCTTTGGGATTAAACCAAGGAATTTAAGTAAAATACTCACCATATGATCTAACAACCAACATCAGTACTTACTATTGAAAAATAGAGTATAGAATATTATGTGGGCATTATACTTTTAAAAATTACTAGGAGTAAAATAATTATAGTTTGAGGTTAGTCCCATTAGAAAAAATTAATATGGACGAAAATATATTTATGATATTATTTTTAATCTATAATGGTATTCTAATAAAAGGATAAATATTAATTACCCTAAAATAATTTTTATGGAAAAACTAATTAAAAATGGAAGTGGTAAACCATTTTCAAATAATGGTTTTTCTAAAAAAGGTAACTTACTCTTTCATTAAAAATCAGTTAAATTATTTACTAGTAATATTGTTTTAATGTTTCCAAATTATTTATTATAATACCAATGTATTATAATTTTATAATTAAAACCAATTCATTAGAGAAGGTATTTAAACATAGAGTATTAAAATCAATCATAATAGAAAATCATGAATCCAAACCAATGATCATAGTTTATTATTCTCCACCACTTTGGAGATCCTCCCTTAGTAATACATATCATTAATGAAATATTAAATAATTAGATAAAATTAAATTCTAAAAGTGAATCATCATTTATATAAATAACCATGAATTAAATTGATATAAGATTTTTCCACCAATCCATCTAATCTTGGTCTCTTAGTCCATAAGTAACTGGAAACTCATAACTAAGGAAATATCAATCATATTAAAATAGTTCACAAAAATTAGTTATCAAAAAAAGGAAATGAATATTTATTAAATTAAACATAAATTATAAAGAAAATAAAAATACTTGAATTAATGAATGATTTAAGAAACATGATGCTCTAAAATGAAAAGAAGCATAAGGGAGCTTAAATGGACTATGAAAATTAAAATTAGGAACTAAAACATAATAATCCACTATAAAATATTAAAATAACAACCTATTTATATATAAATTACATACAATATTGATACACTTTCTATTGTGGAGTGATTAGACGTTTCTGAATTAAAAAAATCCATATATTCCCCCAATATAACATCATCAAGGTGTAATTACTCATGTTGTGGTGTGTTATAGATATTTCATCTCTTCAATCCACAAATCATTCAAGAATCATGAAACAACACATTAACATCTTTCTCAAATTTTAAATTTCAAATTTATTCTTCAGGTACATTACTCCATGAAGGGGGGGAGTGTGTTATGTTATGACCTTTTGGTTCTATATTGGTTTACTCATTATCATTAGATCATGGTGTAAGGTAATAGGACATGTCATGAAGGTACTATACAACTAAAGGATAATTTTATTATAGGGTTGTCATAACATGTTTATTGTGGTCACCATATAATGTTCTTTCATCCTTGGTTGTGATTTTCACTTCTTCCACTTCAAACATATAAATTTTTTATTGGCTACATCTTATTCTAGTCTAGTTTTGTACTTGTTTGTGTGTGTGGTTCCACCATATACCACACTATCATACCTCTAATAAACTTTTTAATATTCATCACTCCCTTGATCTATGTATATTTTTATCGATTCATGCTACACCACTGTGGTGAATTGATGATCTCGAGGGAAATATTTGGCCTTAGTGAGTCTATACAGACAAAAGAGGTCGATGTCACATTTTTTGTTATATAGATTTGTAAACTTGTTTGAAATATGAATTCTTTATTTCTTCCTGATTTATTTATAGTTAATCATAAATAACTCTATATATAACCCCATGTAGTTTTGATAAATCAATTATATATTTTTTTCTGGGGCTCCATTCTCAAATTTGTTCCAAGATTGTCATTCCACGATATTCATGGTTGCAGTGTTTTTATGTATTTTTCCAATGACCATAAGAAACTAATCAAATCATCATATGGATTCACCCTTAAATCAATAAACATGAACATATTAGATTAATCAATATTTATTAAATTTTCATATATAAATAATGGAATAATTATAGGTAAATTAATTAGTATCAAATTCTCAAACACTAGATGATTTAATTATTCTTCAGAAAAAGATCTCAACAATGATTCTAAAAAATCACAATACATTATGATTTTGAATACATCACGAATCATGTCAATAAAAAAATTATTTACTCAAGGTTATATATTTTCATTATATACATTCTCCCTATGTACCCATCATGTTTTATTATTGAAATCACCCTCTAATATTTACCCACTTATATTATCATTTTTGAACTTATCTATATACGTCAATGACCATACAATGTTTCATGTTTTTAAATTCTTTCACTCAATTATGATGATCAATTTTGAATTATAGTTATAAATAATATCAATTTCATACATTATATCCATAGGCTTGAACAATTTTTCAATATCAAAAGTAGAGAAATCAAACCACAGAAATCAATATCACTTTGAAATGGAGTTTTCTAAGGTTTAAGGGGGGTATTTCATGATGTAATCACTATAAATTAAGGCTTGAAAAGGGTAGATAAAATATTTAGGTATAATTTATTAAATTGAATTTAAAATAAATTAAAAAATTCCTCTCGTATCATTCAATATAAAAAATCATCCATCTATTCCCATTTCTATCAATGATTCTCAACATAAACAATTAGAGAAAATGACATGATTATGATTACTCTATTTTCATATTTTATTATTTTTAATGGTAATTTTACTATAAAAACATCACACCTGTAAAATAACCATTATTTTATCTCCTCTTGACACAAATTGTAATAATTATTACAATTTTTTGGTCTACTATGGGTGATTATCTAAATGTGTGAGTTACATTATATGAATTATATTTCTAATAATGATAAAGGATCCAATTAAGAATAATGAATTGTATCATGGAACAAAAATATTGTGCAACTATATAATATCCACATCTTTCCATTTAATGGAATTCTCACCAAAACGTTCCATACATCACTAATATCTCTTGATAAAGTAAAAAAAATCATATAATTACACCAATGAATGTAGGGTATGAAACAGAAATCAAATTGTAATATCCTGCACCTATTAAGTATTTTCATAATTAATAAAAGCTTAATAGAAGGAAAATTATAGGTCAAGTCAAATGGTAATAGGTTAAAAATGGCCAAAATCATATCCATTTTTTTGAAAAATATTATTAATTTTAAAATATATTTACCCAGATGTTCGTATAGTCTTAAATGTGAATGATATCTGTTTATAAATAGTGTATTTGTTTGAAAATAATGAAATGGTTCATAATACCACTTAGTAATTAGATTAAAATCATTATATTATCACTTATGACAAGAATGTTAATTATTCATCTGATAAAAAAATAATAAAATTAAAATGAGATGCAAAAAATAATTAAGTATTCATAATTGATTTTAGAATAATATTTACAAGTAATTAAATATATCTTTTTAAAGTTTATAATTGAACATTTATTTCCATGATTGTTTTGATTTTTCCTATGTTAATTAAAGTATCCTAATAAAAACATCTCATAGATTAATTATTAGAAGACAAAATCCATGTGTACCAAACATATCCTCCCCTATAATTAATATTTAAAATTATATCTAATATTTGATACTAAAGAGAATCAATAAATGTGAAATAGATATTTTTTATAAAGGAATGAATTAAAATATAATAAATAATCTAAGATATCCATTGGTTTTTAAAAGTGACATTTCCTTAAACATTGTTTAGAATTAATTTAATTTAAGTCATTTTTATTTGGAAAGTGTTCTATTTTTTTAGAAAAACAAATATTTGTTTCACTTGAAATGATTTAGATCAAATTGAAAGATCAATATAATTTAATAGAGTACTGTCTAGAAAAACATAAATCAATATATTCAACAAAATAGTTAAATATATGATATGAAAAGAATAAAAAAAGAGGGTAAATGCATGATAATTGAAAAACATGAGAGAAAAAGGACTAAGTACACACACAACTTAGGAGGGGAGTAAATCCATTGACTATTTGGTATCGTCTACTATCTACCGACTGGGCCTTTCTCTATTCGATGTTGTAGTCATGGATAGTAGTAACTTCTTAAGATGAATTTCACACTAATATATAATCACCATAAACACCTATTATATTCTATCCAATGAAATTAATGAGGGATTATGTAGGGAAGTAGACTTAAGAAATGTTGATGGAGTGGATTATAAGGTTTATGATAATAAAAATGTGGTCTGGGCACTCAGGATTCTTAAAATGGGTTGTTCTACCCTAAAGGTGGAACATCTATGGTGGTTATTATGGTGGGTTCCATATCACTATTTAACCTTATAATATACTCCTTAATTAAAATATATTTCAGTTCTTTGTATGTTGGGATTCTATAGTTATTGAGGAATCACATGAATTGGGGGTTTCTAACGTTCATCCATTTTCATGTTATCCTTGAATAAAAGGGTTCCATTTGTTGATTTGTTCGCCAATGAATGATGTCTCAAGGGAAATGTGATAAACATTTACCTTTTCATTATGTTTGGACTCTAAATCACATTAGAGATGGGTGATAACAACCTATGTATATGTCTCATAAGTTATAGACCAAGTAGGTGTCAGGTTACTTTCATAGGTATTCTCATAAATCATTAAAGGTGGGATAATGTTATCGATAGAGGATGATTAATTGGAATAAAAAATACTAGGTTTTCATATTAAAATGTTGGTGTCCCATAATGTGGATTTGATGATGGTGGGATGGGAGATGGGGAATTTATTTGAATGAGTCGTGCGAATATTATATATATATATATATATATATTAAGTCATATATAATTATAAACCAGAATTAAATAATTGTGGTATGCATTAAAATAAATATTCTACTCCTCTTGAGGATTGGAGTGTGGTGTTTCATGATTAGGTTGAGAAACTAGTGTCACACTCTATGTGGGAGTAGGAAACAATGTGAGGCATCCTACTAATAGAGCTCAATGGACCAATTAATCTCTTAGAAATACTCATAATCCTCATCCCATTCACTCAAATTTCCTTATTTTTTTCATTTTCTCTATTTGTTTAAAATTATTTGGTCGACTAGAGGAATATTTTCTCTTGTGATTCGATGGGGAATGATAGTTCAAAATTTCCCAACTTCTTTTCTAAATAAGTGAATAATTTATCATCTATAATGACACCCAACATCCTTTTCCAATTTTCTTTATAATAAATCATAGTTAAGATGGCCACATTAATTCCTATATATCAACTAGAAATAGAAGTGTGAAAAATAACATCTAATTTCCCCCCCAAAACCCCCTTCTTAGAAAATATTGGGTGATGGGTCTATGAATAATCCTTGATAGATCACTTTTCAATTAATTTCTCTTATTCATGGACAAGTCATTCTTGGTCAATTATTCCAAATCTAGGGTTATACACCTTTAAGGGGCCATACCCTTTCTAACATCTAAGATAAGATCAAGATATTCCTTTTGTGATCTTATAACATTAGGGTTGTGAATTTCAATCCCCACTCAAATATCGATGGTAGAGATGTTCCAATATTGAATGTCCAGATGAAGCATAATAATCTACAACACAAGTTAAACTGTAGATATATATTATAGGGATAGTTCTATACATACATGCTAATATAATTGTATGATATGATAAAGATTTATATCGATGATTGATTATATAACTATCTTAAAAATATCAATTTTATCTAAGAGTAACTTGTCAAGTGTATTTTTTGGACTTGATTAACTTCATTTAGAGTTTCCCAATCCTCTAATAATGTTTGGGGTTAGCAAACTGGAGGAAACAATGAATGCTATTAAAGTAGGATTTCTCACTAAAATATGAGAGATGATTTTTTTGGTTGGTTTGGATTATGGAGGTTTATTGGTATAATTTTGGGTTAGATTAAAGGAAAGGATATTCCTTAAGAGGAATTATCAAGGATTTGTTTGTATAATTTTTGTGGGATTCTAAATGGTAACTTCACAATGTGTGTCTTAGTGGACACTTTTTAAAGGGTGATAGAACTTATTTCCTTAACTATATTATAACATATAATGGGTTTGGGATCAATGGTGGTTTTTGGAGGTTTAAATATCATTGGTAGAGGTTCATAAATTTGATATCAGTTCACATGGGTATGGAGAGGCATAAATGTGCATGTTTAAAAATAAGGTCATAGATGGACTATAATGTGGGTATGTATGTAAAAAAATTAAATGATAAAAAGATTTAAAAATTCCATGTTACTGATTAAATCTTATTCGAAGTGGTTTTTTCTTCTTAGAGATTTGTTTCGGTAATTAATTAAATAGAGGGAGTGGAATTTTAATTTCAATAGTTTTTTTCACTAGGTATGTAAATTTTTCAAAATATTGGGCCATGTACCATTGTTTTTCTGCATAATGCTTCTCAATTTCAGACCCAACTTTTTTCGGTCAATTAGCCCCTTTTTTTCTGAACTATGGGAATGGCCATCATGAAACAACATTATCATTTCATTTAAAGGTTTTTGTATTACAATGATGTTATGTAAATTCAAACACAAGGTAAAATATCATTTTTTTAATTTTATTAGGATGTCATGTAAGATACAATTATAGTAAGAGTAATTCACTATGAAAATTTGGTTATATTTGAGTTAACTTCTCCTTTCCCCTATGTGACATAACCATGTCACTTTTACCATGATATTCAATGATTATATTTCGGAATTGGTCCATTATGGCATGGACAAATGGTTGTGTTGGATTCATGTTTACTTTGAAAATTTTAACATTTCTACTTCCTCTAGAAATTTTTTATATACATAGATGTAGTATGGGATTTTAAGAGAGTTTCCTTGACCATATGTACACTTTTTTTCTTAAAATGTTCTAACCAAACTAAAATTAAAATGAAAATTTAGAAATAAATTCACCTAGGATATCACCAATCTATAACTTAATTTAATTTCCAAATCTAAGAAAACTATTCCATCTTTAATACAATTTGAATAAAATTATAAATCACTCAAAAAAAATTATATATTTAGATTTTAGTCATTGTAAATTTATTATTAAATAATATTAATACTACCCTTATATCTCAATTGATCTAAGTGTATTGACTATGATCAATGTTATGGGTCCCAAAAAAATTTAATTTAGTTCTCCTAGAAGAAACATCAAAATACTGTTAAATATAATTAATTTATCTCTGAAAATGAATTTACTTTAGTGTATTAATCATTTGTTCCACCTCTTGGACTTCTATTTGTAGGTATTTTAATTCTCACTCTCTAGATCTCTCCTAATTCATTCAATTGAAAACATATTGTCTTAATAGATTAGTGTAAATCAAAAATGACCTTCTTAAATCCGTAAATGGATCTATTCAAATTTGAGCCTTGAAATATGTTATATACAACTATAATTCTACTTGAATATTTTTTCTCTATTCATTCATGTTTTAAAAAACAATTTTCCAAAAAAATTGATCTTCTCATGAGAATATTTTTTAACCCATAAGTGATTATGAATGATTTCTTGAAAATATTTGATTCTATGGATTTTATGAAAATATGTGAATAATAAATTTGTTATGAAAATACATGGTGTATTATCATATATTCATGCATTAATTTATTTTATGTTCAGAGGATTGTTTTTAATTCTACATTAGAACATGATGTAGTTTAGTTAAGACCCTTGAATATATATATATATATATAAACTGTTTCCTATAACACACGACACTAAATTATAGTAATAGAACATTTTATTTTAATAATACCATTATATAATTCAAATAAAATATTTTATGACACAAAAATTCTAATTTAATTGGCCAAATATATATTCGAACTTACTTGGTCAAAATAATCATAGAATGAATTTTTTAAAATTTCCCGTCATAATAATATTTTATGAAAAAATTCAAAATTTTGTATTAAACTGCTCAAAATTTAATTTAAAATAATTTATTACAATATTTTTAATTAATAATTTATTGTTTATCAATTTTATAGAGATAAATATAAGATCATTTTTAGGTTAAAGTGGTAATTGTGTAGAGAACTCTTCAACAAAACAAATAATGTCTTCATATTTTAATTAATTAAAATAATAAATGACAATTAATGATTTAAATTAATTTTATAGATTATATATCTACCGATATTAAATTGAATCTATGGAATTTTGATTAATAGTCATATAGTTAAAATAATATCATCTCATTCATGAAAAATGTATTTCGTGAATAATCGTTATTCAACATGATTTTAGGGTTTTCAAAATTAATGCCCTCCACTTATATGAATACAATTTGCTAAAATTAATTCAATGTTCTTTATCATAATAATTATTAATATGTTATAAGGTCAACATAATATGTGGGCATATTGAATATTAAAAACAATAAAATGTAAATTACCATGGTAAAGATAAAAACGAGTTTACCAAGGGGTTAATTTTTAAAGATAAGGATAAAAAGACATAAAAAATATCAAATCCCATTGGTGTGTTGAATTTATAGTTTTTCATTTTTTTCCCTAGAATTCCATCCATTTTGGATACATATTTCCAATAATGTTACATGATATTATTGAAAAACGTTGAAAAAATACAGGTGCTCAACTCACCTCAATTATGTAAGGGAACCCCCTCTCCTCACTTATTCACATGTCACAAGACATTTATATTGGACAAAACCTAAAACAATATCTCCTCTAAATCCTTATAAACATTTTATAGGTACTGTTATTTCCATAATTCTTACCCTAGGCTCCTTAATAAGATATCCAAATGAGGTTTTTCTAAGCGAAGTTAATTGTCTTTACCAAACAAATTTTTACATATTCTATTACAACCATCAATTATATCATACAAATTTTCATATAATATTACTATTAGATAACATATAGTAATATTTTATTATATTTATGGGAAAATATTTTTTTTGTATCATTCTATATCAAGTGGGAAACAAAACCATTGGTTAAGTGTACAATAAACTACTGTGTCCCGAAGTAATGAAATTTTTATTCTATCACCGACCCACATGGATAGTCATAATAATCGAACCAATGAATATATATTATAATTATGAAAAAATAATATTTTTTTGATAAGTAATATATCAATCCTTTCCATTCCCTTTACCCATTAAAGAAATGATAGCATGACTCATGCGTACATTTGACTCGTCATCTACACGAAGTGATGTGATTCATTTTCCATGTACAACATTGAATAATTATTCTAAAAATGTATCCAATGAACAAATATAATATTTATAATATTAATATAATTATATATATTATTTATATATCCTATTCACAAGCACTGTAACATCCAAGACAATACATGAAAAGAAAAATGTAGTAATTAACACCCAAAACAATGGTAATAATGAAATATTATTGCAGTAATTTGACAAGATGATTTAAGAAGATCATATATGAAATAATAAATATGAATTTTTTTTCTTCTTTAAATTTATACATTGATTAAAGCCATTATATAGGAATTTAAATGATGGTTAACTAAAAATAATTGTCTGTTAAGATATTACATCTCAACTCACACTCTATTGATTCATTTTTGTTATTATGTACCTATTATCTTTTTGTGTGGTGTATATAAATAACCTTTGATATTTGAAACATGAATTACTATTTATTCATGATTATTTGTGTTTTAATTAATTTTTCTTCATTGATAGGGTTATAGTTTTACAAGTTTCCAAATAGGTAAGAATTTATTTTACATTCTCACATTCATTGGGATTGCATTTATTTTCATTGATGAAATATTATTATCAATACCTCATAAGATCGAATAATTTTATTATCCTATTGATATTTAATGAGTTTCCATATTTTATTCCAAATTTTATTATGTTGGTTACATAAATAATGAAATTTAATGTTTAAAAGAAAAACTTATTATATTAATCTTATAAATAGATATATTTTTATTCAATGTATATATTTTTAAAAATTCTTTATCAAAAGTCAATTTTTATAAGAAATTTTTTTTCAGGAAATTTTAGATTATTGTTGAATTTTTAAAAATTATGAATAGAGTTTTTCTAATATTTTGAGAAAGGTTATAATTTGATTTTATTTAAAAAAATTAAAAAGAAATTTTTTATATAAATGGAATTAAAAGATATCCCCTCAACCATAATTGTATTATGGAATTTATCTTATTCTACAAATTTTCAATTTCGTACAAAGGAAGATATTTAATGAAATATTAATTTCATATGTAACCAAAATTTTAATTATTCACCCCAGGGACATCATATGATTACAAAACCTATATTTTTTATGAACTGACAGTCTTCTCACATCCCTTATTAAAATTGGTGTCATGTACACTCTAAAAAAATCATTTTTTATGAGTGATATACATTAAATGTCTCTTAAATATCTCTATTATTTATATCATTAAATTGATTTTTTTCATAAACAATATTCCATTTTTATATATGGTGAGTAATTATAAATATATTTTTATTGACTGTTGAAAATATTGATAAATTCATATTCTTTACAAAATTTGGATATTTTTTTGATAAGGTATATTTTTATGGATTTAATGGATCATTCAAGATACGAGGAATGAAATGGTCATGTAGTGATAGGTGGGTCCCAATTATAGTTATCATCATGATGCACCGATAAGTCTTATAAGACAGGTCATGGAGCGAAATTAAATGGAGTTTTGGTGCATAACAACCCATATTATTATACTACCTTGGCATAAGGCCTTCGTGATATCATCATGTGTGCGATCATGAAATCCAATATTAATAGTTTCTATCATAGAGAATTAAGTTATTAATATCCATTATATTATTTCATTTATATTATCCATGGATTCATTTCTATTTTGAGAGGAATGATATATATTTATGGAGACCAACCACGTGGACAGAAAAAAATGCTCTAATGGGAACTAGATAATTGATCATTTTTATCTTCCTATGGAGATGAAAAATTTTAATGATATCAAATTGGGTTTCTCGCTATTTCTTCATCCAAAGTTAGGACTTGCCTCACCTGGTGGTTTGAGTAGGGAGGGTAAAATTTCATGTGAAAATCATTAAAGTCATGTTTTCGATTATTTTTAATCTTCCATAGAATGTCCAAATAGTTCCCATAACTATAACATGGTATAAACCTAATTTTTGATGGTATGTGGTCAATTGAGCTTTCATACCTAATAATTCTGAGGAACTCACATTGGTCAAGAGGATGGGAGGTTTGGCTCATCAAAGCCTAATAGGGGGAGTTTTTCCTACTATGAGAATCTATTAATGATTTAATATATGTTAAAGAGTCACTTCCTAGTCCCAATATGACATTAGTTACCCTAGAAAATTATCATAGGTAAAGTCCTTTTTATATGAAAAAAGAAAAATATTATTTATTAATCCATTTGTATGAATATGAGTTTCTTCATCCATTTCCCATTAATGGGCAGATTATTATTTGTTGATGTTGTATACCAAGGAATCATAGAGTTTATTGATATCTAGGGAGGGGGTTAATATTTTTAGGAATTAAAATAGGATTGAAAATTCACATAGTTTGTTAAACCTATGTAGTTTAATTTCATAAAGAAATGATACATATTGGGATCATGGGAACCATATGTTATACTCAAGCCTCTAGGTTTTATGCTACATATCCTTCATATGGAAGTAATAAATTTTATTATAGTTCAATCAAACCCTCTAGAATATCCCCGAGGTAGATACCCTTGCATAGGGGCAGTTATATCATGTCACCGATCAGCGCTTACACATTGATGTTTTCCAGGATGATGGAGATTTTTGATGATGTAATGTGATCATTGCAACTATCTAATATTATGTAATCCATGATTGCTGTAGTAAATAAGGGATAGAATGTTATCAGTTTCACTATATATCGATGTGGAGATTATGTGTTGGGACAACCAGTAGGGTTTTTATCATGGAGCTTAGTCCATTTGAAGGAATCATACATATCTTGGATATAAAAGGTAAAATAGTCATTATAGTTCAGTTACTACTCAGTGCACTGGTGGAAGAGAGATAAAGAGTTGTACATTAGATATATTGGGTCCTAATGGATGAAATATTAGTGAAATGGAGGATACATTCACCTAATTGACAATTTATTTGATATTATTCCATATAAGGGTGTCTTACATATCCTAGTAATTGAATTAATTTGAGTCATCATAGTTTATCTGGGTCGAGGAATACACGCTAAGGTTCCCATGTTAGAATGATATGATTATTTCGACTCCCTAAGACCTTGTGAGCTTTTCTCGATGAAGAAAACAAGGGATATATAGAAAACAATTTCACTTCTTATGGATACGGGTGTTCTGTTGTTGTATAACCCTTTGTATCTTTATCATGTACATCAAGCCTTAGGAAGGAATCATACCTATCTTAGATGTAATAGGAATCAGAGAAATCATAGTTTAATTTGATCGACACTTATACACTGAGGCTTTCCTAATATGGAAGCTAGACATGGTTATCATGTCCTCAGATGCCTGCTTGACCTGACCTAGTTGTCTTCTTGAACTGCTTGATTTCCTTCTTGACATGTTGGATTTTCCACTTGACATTCATGGAAAAATTTCTTCAAATGATGGAGGGTGTGTGGACATGTCTAGTTATATTGAAGACATGTACAAAGACAGTTGCATGATCCTGTTGACATGCCTGATGGATGTTGAATAATTTGATTGACATGAATGAAAACCATCACATGACTAGGTATGACTTGTTTTGAGGATATCACAAGACCTAGATGAATTTTCCTAGATCAAATCACATGACCTGAACTAACATATCTAGAGAACATCTCAAGATCTCAACTAGAATGCCTGGAGGGGGTGGTATGATCTATCTTGGCTTGTTATGAAGACATCGTAAGATATCTATTGTCATGTCCTGGTGTAATCATGAGACCTGTCAAACATGCTTGAAGGGTTCCATGAGATCTAGATAGTACACCTAGATGGATTCATGAGACCCAACTAACACACATGGGTGTGTCCACATGTCATAGGAAACATTCCTAGAGGTCATCTCATGATGTAGATAATGATCCCGGTGGGCTGTGTGAGACTCATGTGACATGCTTGGATGGCATCGTATGACTTGCTTGAAGTTTATGTATGACATCACAAAATTAAAAAGGTATTTTAATAGGATTTATTATGACATGGGAGACATGTTCTAGTGCCATCGCATGATTCATGTGAAGTGTATGAGGATTAGCGTATATTTTCGTAACATAAGTATCCCTTTATTTAGTATTTATTGACGTTTATATTGAATTTGTGCCTTATATTAGTTCTATGTTAGATTCCTATGGTCATGTGTGATGAAATAGATTTACATGACGTTCTTTGAATAACCCTCCATATGTAACTCACATGATCTTTGAGTGGTCTTGTAGTGTTCCTATACAAGTCTCATGATACGCTTGGTCGTTCCCTAGATTTTCTACTTATGGAAGACCTTATGATCATGAGATTGGCCACTCTAAGAAGTCCAATATAAATCTTTGGTGCACTAGTATATTAATCCAATGATACATTTTTTCATGCTGGGTGGGGATTTTATAGGCCTCCCCCTAATTATATGCCACTTTTCCTGGTCTGTATTGCACAAATCCTAAAGGGAGACAGTGGAGGGATTTGTTGTCACACGCCTCATTAAATCCTACTGTAGGTGTCACAATATTTTATGAGACCACAAGACTATCCCATAAATTCTTCGTTTAGTTTATTTTGGCCAATAAAAGGAGTCATTCATAATCATGTGACATGACAATGGGATTTTACAATATTAGGCCGACAAGTCTAGGTAACTTTTTGAAATCCAGATGCACATCAAAAAAGCATCACATGATTTGAGATGCCTTGTCTAGGACATTCTGTGAGAAAAACGTTGGTTTCTATAGGGTATTAATGAGATCAAGTTTTCATTTCAAGGGTTTAATTTTGGGATCAATATTTATTTCTCGATGTATATAATTTTGATCACAGAAGATCCTCATATCTTTCCCTTCCATGATGTTCTGATCATTTCAATTTGTATTTCCTTTTTTATTTTAAAAGGGTTTTAGATATCATGTTATTGTACAAATGTTCTCAAATACAATAAAATTCCTAGTTGGATACTCATTACATGACCAAAAAAGGTTCTTTTGGTGATATATGGGTATTATCATTGAAAAAACATGTGTTGGACTTTAGAGATGGAAGAGGAAGTGGAGGGCCATCTAGATAAGTCAAAAACCTTTTTGGTGATGAGGGTAATCTTCTAGTAGGCTCTTACATGAGAAGGATAACATTCCACAAGTGCATCTGTGGTGTCCTGTGAACTATATTGGCATGTCATGTGAATTTTGTGTCTACAAGAGGCTAAAATATTTTTAATATTTTCCACCTTATTTTACATGGATTTATGGATGGGATGTTATGAATTTTATGATTGAAAAATTTCATGATGTATAGGATCTCATAAGGAAGCTATAAAACTATTAGTGAATGTCTCAAACACCTTCATAAGAACAAGGACAAATTTTCAAAAGCGGATCGGCATGATCTTGCAATAGTTTCTGTGCGGCTTATGAGACATTCTCTTGACCATCCCAAGGTCATGTGATCACATGTGATATTTTAGGTTATATGATCCATATATATTATTAACCTTTTCTTCCTCTTCACTACGTGGATAATAATACCCTTATTTTGGTATTATTCA
This sequence comes from Viscum album, assembly GCA_963277665.1. Lineage (NCBI taxonomy): Eukaryota > Viridiplantae > Streptophyta > Magnoliopsida > Santalales > Viscaceae > Viscum > Viscum album. Next base: position 945,388,325 of record OY728155.1, on the reverse strand, counting down.
TTTGTGAATTTTTCAATGCCCATTTGGAGGGTTTCAACAAATTTTCCTTCAGCAGTGACATCATTGGGGTCAAGGACTTAGTTATTAGGAATGTGAATACATACCTGATGGTTTGAAACAGTTTCTAATCAGTGTATTGTCAACTCTTTGTATTATGAGTGATTTTGGGTATTCTAAGGAAGTCCCTTTAAATAAGGGAATAAAGGGAGGCTCATTCACTGGCTACCCAACTCAGAGAGATCTTGTGATCTTCCATCATTACATTAATCCTTTGCAAGATCGTCCCTAAGAATAAATCATGATATTCATTTTTGATACCTTTTCATGAGAACTATTTCACAAGACATTCTTTTACAAATACTCATTCTAACTAATCATGAATCCATATTTTGTAATTTCTCTAACCTAGTCCATACTATTGAATAGTTTTATTTGAATGTTTCCTAGGATCTTCTAGCTCAATCATTGGTTTAGTTTGACTATTATGTGGATTGTGTGACCATTTTAGGGTCACATGATACTGAGTTTTATGACTTATTATGGGTCATATGACATTTTTTTGGGTATATTCATGTACTGAAATGTTTTATGGGACATGTGATTTGTGAATCCCTTATGCGATCACAAATCCCTAAGATGATTCACGTGATGCAGAAAATTATACATTGTTATGAAATTCATTTTACTAGATTTTATTTTTGTATTTATGACATATTCCACACACATTTGTATAGATGGATTCCATCTCTCATCACAGTTCCTCTTCCACAGCTACTTCGAGAGCCAGAATTTCTATGAATCGAAATGCTAAACCTAGATATATTTTTCATATGATAATGAGGTTCTAAAGAGTATTATCTAGTTAGAAATATAGTAATACCCTTTATTAGATCAAATTCCATTATATGGTTTTGCCCTACTGGATGATGTAGCCATCCCTTGTTTTGAGTAATGTTCTCCATCTTGCTGGGTGTGAACTTCACTTGATTTCATTTAGATGAGGAATTCAAAGGATGATAAAATCGACTTATCACAACCTTATATGTTTTTTAATATATTGGAAAAATACCCTCTAGGTTTATAAGGATTTTATTTTTTCTAACAACCCATCACTCTATTATAATCCATCATATTTTTATCTTTTTTGAACAACTCAGGTAGTTCCTAGAGCATGAAATGGGATTTTTTCCTTGGTGGTAATTTTTACAATGAATGAGAATGGTCATTTTCGTTTAGGAAAATATGCATAGAGTTTTCTGAAAAAATTAATGATATAAATCATTATGAAGTGTTATAGGTTTCCAAGTTAATCATTTATTATTAGTTTTATCTTATTAGGGGGAGGGTTAACTACTAGTTCCCTGAAAATAGCTCATTACTTTTATCCCATGGGGATGTAATAATCAGTCTCTGGGATATGATTTGGCTAAGAAGGATATCCCCCCTTGGGAAATTTTTGATGAATTCCTTCCTTCCACGAATGTATGGGATGACCCCACACAAACTACAGTATTGGAAGGGAACAATATCAACATTATGAAGCAAAATTTAGGAAATATATGACTTTATGATCACTAATATCATTCAATGATGGGATAATCATTTTCATTTATCATTGAAAAGATCAACCAACCACGATACCCCCTCATCAGTTCCCTTCCTGACATGATCATGATATCACTTATTCAAAATGGAAAATCATTAGAAATAGATATAATACGACATGGGATTACCATGTGAATACGAAGATATCACTAAGCCTTAAGATGGTGATTTCATATCCATCTTTATAAACGGGTGGATATTCTCGATAGGGAAGTGCATAGAAATCTAGGTCAGTACATTGGTGATGGACCCATGTTTAGAGGAAGGATGAACCTTCAATTTTTTAGTACCAAATCAGGTATTCCATTACCATCCCTTAGACCGCATCGAGTAGGGAAATACCCCTTATAGGATTAGTATTACCTTCCATATTCTATATGGATGGATACAAAAGAATTTTAAATGTTATAGATACTAGAATATCATAGGGATTCATAGTGTATTATATAGTCCTATGTTTCTAGGCATATCCAGAGTTAATTCCATGATTTTTGGCCCTGATAAGCTTATGGATATGCTAAGTTTAATGACATGACCTTAAAAATTACAAAAATCTTGAATTAAATGAATAATTCACATTGAGTATCCTCTCAGGTTTAGAGTTTTAGATAATTAGGCATAAAAATTACATTACATATCAAAAATTATAAAGTAGACACTTCTAATCAGTTTCCATTGTTTTCATAAAATAAAAAACACTTAAAAAGAAACATGTCTAATTCCATGTTTTAGATAGCATGACTTTTCCTTGATCCCATCATTGACCCTATTCCACTTTTTGTCCTATGAAAAACATTTTAAAAACTTGGGATGAGAATAAAAAGCTCAGTAAGGGATACAAAAAGAAGGAAAACTGTTAGTTTTTCAAAAAAATAATTAAACCATGAATACTTTAACATAAGTAATAATTTTCACCTTTATGAAGTAGTAAATACTCTTCACTGAATAAAAGGTCACTACTTACCATTTTGTAACCAAAAGATTACCATAAAACCTATATAAAGAACTCATAACATATAAAGGTAACTTGGGACATAAACATACTTAAATGGAATAGCCATACGGTTGACTTCCACAAATATCACTAAATGGAACAGTCATACGACCGACTTCAATACCCAATGAGTTGGAGGTTATTACGTAACCACCCATCCTGGTTTATCACGGTACCACCCATCATATGATTTATCAAGCAACCACCCGTAAAATTTCCAAGTACCATCATAACATATAAAATATTGCAAATATAAACATTTCACTAATAACAATTCATTTGAAATCACAAGAAGTAATTTCAAGATATTTAAATAATCTTTCCATTTTCATAAACCATTTAAAAATAGATTTTTGAATCAAAGTGTCCCATATCACTTTGAAGATTTCAATGGAATTATAATTTTAAAATATTAATGTCTATATAATTAAATACTCAAAAACATTTGTAAAATAATGAAATTAAATATAACTATTTAAAATAATAAATCTTTAAAACATTTAAAATGATATTTTAGTTAAATATTTTTTAACAAAATAAGATACTCTTGAATACAAATAATTGAGGAATAACATTTAATATAAACTTTATAATATCATGAGAATAAAGGGATTCATGATATAATATGACAAAGGATAGTATATACACCATATAAGAGTGAATTGGTGCATAGCAACAATGAATTCTCAATGGAAATGTAAATTGAGATGAAATCCCTTATAAAGACGGTATCCCTAAATTAAGGACAAATAAATCACATAATTATGTGTGAAAAATGTAAATACACCCAATATAAGTGGATATCATGTGTAAAACAATTATAGATCATTCAAACATATTAAAGAAGTAAAAGTTTAACCCAAAGAATTGAAATTGCGTTAAGCTGTTCCCTTGCAAAAATTCGAAAGCCTAACAACGTCACTTTAAAATTAAGAAAATGAGTTGATGAGATGAAAAGGGAATCTCATCACATGGACATAAAATTTACATCAATAAGGATATTGAAGAACATATCACAACATAATAATATGTAAATTAAAATATATAACAAAAAGAAGTCTTTTTAAAAGAGGAGGGTGAAAGGCTCCCTTAGCGATTTGGTAACTTACAAAACATACGCCACATGAAAGAAGAATGATACAATGTAGAAGTAAATGCGAATAAATAAAATTATATTACACAAATAGTAGAATCAGGGTCATTTCAATCACCACTCAAAGGAAATAGAGACAAATATAGCAGGAATCTCATGGGAATAAAAAGTGAGATAAAAACCCCTTACCTCGTTGTAATCAATTGAGTCGTATGACCAAAAGATAATAACCCCCAAATGAATAACAAAATACCATGAATATAAAGATAATCATGATAATATATATCAATGGCAGTATACATTACACCCCATGCAATAAATAAGTGGAGAACAATGGAAATCTTACGAAATTAAAAGTTAGATAAGAAATCCCCTTACCTCATGTCCTACTTGACTCGTATGTTCCGTGTTATTCCTAAATAATAAACATAAGTTAATATCTAATTCATTAAGAAAAGTTTTAATGTTTATTATTCATTTTATATCCATTATTATCTTTCTATAACAACTAGTTAATTATTTGAGTTCATATTGGATATTTTATCGATGTTCAGAACTTGATTCAAAAATGAACTCGTTATAATTACAATTTGTCCATGTGGTCAAAAGTCCATTATATCCAGATTGATATACATGTTTTATATATCATATATATCATATATATCTAGTGTATTTTTATTTATAATATTCCATATCATTTGGAGTTAAGAAATGAACCACACCGTTCATGGAGACGGTAAACCGTACGTAAGCATGAATGCTACTTTCATTTCTATTTTATATTTAAATGAAAGAAAACATAATGATAAATTTTTATATTATAATTCCATTATAATATAATATGATATTTTATGTTACATAATTTCATTAATTTCATGCATTATACGTTCCATGTATATCATTTTATAATATAATGGTATTCGGTTTCTAAATTCCCAAAAATCATTAATGTTGAAGATATGATAACTAATAGTATAAATAATATCATCCAATAGGAATTGGACAGGTAATGGATAATATTTTAATCATTATAATATTATTTATTTAAATCATTTATTAATGGGGTAAATACTGCCTCATTATTGTGTCATAAATAATTAAATTTATTTGATGTATAAAAATTATAAAAAAATACCATGATGTAGGAAATAGTTTTAGATTTTAAATGAATATTTATAGTCAAAGTGATTACTTATATTACACCATATAAAAATTAATTTACTAAAAGATGTTTGTTTATGTCATTTTTGCATTTACATTAAATTAATTAAACTAAAATGTCATTATTATTCATAAGTGGCTCCATGGGGTCCTAAAATCGACCCAAGGATGCCCATTGTCAGCCATTACTCATCCAATAAGGTTAGGAAAAGTGTTAAGGTAATTGTGAATTAATATAATATTATTTTTTTCCTTTAATTACACTATTTACCTTTAACTGCGGTAAATAAAAGTCAAAAGTTACTATTCACCAAAAAATATTTTCATCTTATTAGACCAAATTTTACTTAATAATAACAACCATGTATATTGGATTTTCTAAATTGAAATTCACAGAAGTAGTAATATTTCATTTAAATGAAAAAGTCAGTTTTTTTAATTACTACTAAGTGGTTTCACTATCCATCAAAATTGATGTTTTTTTAAAAAAATACCAAAAAATCAGCCTAATCTATATTTGATATTCCAAATTCAAAAATTATTTCTATGTTACCAAGTTATAAAAATAGAATTTTCATTAATTCATTTAAAATTAATCCCCATTGATAAAACAAATAGCATGTTATTAAGAAACAATAAATATCAAAATATTGACACTTGTTTATGTCCAAATTCAAAGTGAAAATAATTCCAATGACCAAAATTGGGTTAAATTTGAAAAATATATTCTATTTAAACTTTAAACCAATTATAAAGATAATCTAACCATATAAATAAATTATATTAAAACACAGTTTTGAATTAAAATACAATATTTTCACTATTCATTAAAACATTAACTTTATCTTAAAAATTCCAAAAAATTACACAAAGTAAATTTTGTTGTCGCAAATCTAAAGAAGAATATTATTTTTTCAAATATAACATATATAAATGACCAAAAATAGGTTTAAAGAGGGTTCTCCATCAAAAGATGGTAAATTTCCCTTTTAGAGTATTTATGCTTAAAATTAGATTCATTCACATTTTAAGCCACTAACTTTTATTGGATCAAAGTAAAAACATTTAACAAACATGTATAATCATATTATAGTTAGTTCTATTCATTACTTCCAATACAACGACTAGGCATTAACTACCATTTAAAATAATTATATTATATTATTAGTGTGCAACATAAGATTTTAAAGAAACATGTTGTTGCGTATCGGGTAATCCATCGAACATATCATACCCTTTAAAGTAAAATTAATACATAATACAGAAATATTAATAAATATTAAAATTTAATGTTCTTTATTTACCTGGGATATCACATCCTTCCCCCCTTTTAAAAATTGAGTCCTCGCAATTTTAAAATTGGGCTCAGAAACATCATTGAAAGTCCCACATCATAAAAAGAGTCAATAAAACTATCACTTTAAAATAAAGGTAGAGAAGTAAAAAGGTTACCTGAGACAATAGATAATAAGATTCCATGAAAACATGGATATGGAAGAGAAACTAACTCTCATAGATTAATAGATAGTGATAGAGAACTTGATCACGGAAAGTTAACCACCACAATACCATAAATTTGTGGTTGGGTAAAAGTCTGATGATAAATGAGGGATTATTACATTTTTGGTTCAAGATCTTTTTCATATAGTTGAATAATATTATTAATAAAGAGACTAATATCATAAGGAAATACAGTTAATCGTCATGTAGAGTGTTATCCATTAATAAAATTCTACCACAAACTCAGATTTTCTCCAAACGATGAGTATTCAAACTGACGTGGTTACATTAAAAGCCCTAGAATCAAATTCTTGAGAATAACATGATCCAAAAAATATGAACCATATATTTCCCCTATCTTTATACATTAACCAAAACCAAAATTGGTTATTACGTGATTCTATAATTCCAAAAAGGATAATCCTTTATAAAAATAACTACTACTCCTAATCTCAAAAATTCAACCAAAAGTACCCAAAGTTCATGAAAGACCATTCAATAAACAACATTGCTTAAAATTATTATATATAATCCAAACTAACATTTAAAACTAAAAATCAGAATAATTTAATCCCAAAGTCTTCCATAGTAATTCTTAGCATTTATCTCCAAAAAACATCGACTACTTTTGAAGTCTCATACTGAAGTGTAATTAACCTAATCATATATTCTCTATGATAGGTTAATAATTTCCATAAATAACCTAAAATAAACTTATTCATAAGGTCATATAACTAAAAACAATTACTCATACTAACCAGGGACTTCACGTAGTCTAGTGGTAGGCGATAAAACCTAGTTGCACATTGGTTGTGGGTTTGATACCCATAACATTGTCCGACGTGACGGGTTGTCACGCATTCTGTGTTTTATCCTTTTTAAAAATCTATATAATTTTATAACATTCCCAAAAAGAGGTAAATTAATAAAAAATAACCATAACATATTTTATCTACAAATTTTATCTAATAACTTTCATTTTTCATCACAAAATGTACTAACCAGTAATTGCCTCAAATTCAAGGATCATATAAACCCAAATGGTTCTTTATGACCATATCCACAAAATAAAAGATAATTATTCCTTGAATAAAATTTTCATATATCAAACTTTAGGGTTACACATACTATAAAATGTCTTCTAATGTAATCCCATCATCAAAAGAGCCTTAATAATTTTAATCATTACACCATCCTAAAATCTACCATAACTCTTGAATCCCTTATATGTTGACTTCTTACTCATTAAACACTCTCCATGATCTATTAACCATTATTTACCAACTTATTATTAAATAATTCTTTCCTAAATATAAAATCATGAATTATATCCTAATATTAAATAATGTCAAAACATGTGTTAAGAATTAATCCATACCTTTCATTGGTCATTGTGAGTTTCTTCATCCTCATTTGGAATAGAATTAGGTATTGGTAAATATATATAAGTACGATCCTAGTGATCCCATTCATGAAACATCTTTGTAGGAAATCTATTTGTATAATGACCATGCACACCACATTTAAAACATTCAATTAATCCCTCAGAAATAACTTCTTTCCCTTTCCTAGAGTCAGCTGGATGCCCACTTTTTCCGTGTAAAGTTATATCTTTATGACCTTCACTCCCACATCTATAGAATCTTCCCGTCCCTTGGAATCATTTTCCAAGATGTTTCATTCCACATCCTTGACACATAGGTTTTTTTAACATAATTACCTTTATGATTATTTGTTGAAATTCTGTATGGATTTGTTTCTCACATATACAATGCCTTATAAAAATCACCAAGGTTCAGGTTGTCAATTCTGACTCCAAGTAGTTGGTTGAGAATAACAATAAGAGTTCTCATTGCATCTCTCATTTCATTCAGTTGATTGTTCAGAAAACCGTCATAGGTTTCTTCACATCCACTATTACTTTAGTGCCTGGTAGATCCATCCATTTACTAAAACCAAAAATGTCAGTGTGAGTATATCAGTAAAATCATCATATAATATCTTATAAGGAGGGTTAATACTTATTCATTTTATCTTAAAATAATTCAAAATAACAATGACTATTTCTAATATGCAAACCATTATGGTTATGTCACTTATTCTTAGATAACACCCTAACCTTTAAAGTTATCTAAACCGACCTCCGATACTGACCATAATGACCTGGCCTTAAACATTACATAATCTTGAATTAAATGAACAATTCACATTGAGGATCTTTTCAGGTTTAGAATTTTATAGAATTAGAAAAAACAATTACATTACATCTCAAAAATTACAAAGTAGACACTTCTACTCAGTTTCCATTTTTTTTTCATAAAATAAAAAACTCGTAAAAAGAAACATGTCTATTTTCATGTTTTAGACAAAATGAATTTTCCTTGATCCCATCCTTGACCCTATTCCACTTTATTTCCTGTGAAAAACATTTCAAAAACATGGGATAAGAATAAAAAGCTTACTAAGGGATACCCAAAGAAGGAAGAATGTTAGTTTTTCAAAACAACAAGTAAACCATGAATACTTTAACCTAATTAATACTTTTCACCTTTTTGAAGTAGTAAATACTATTAACTGAATAAAATATCACTACATACCCTTTTGTAACCAAAGGATTATCATAAAAACGATTTAAGGAACACATAACATATAAAGGTAACATGGGACATAAACATACTTAAATTGAATAACAGTACGGTTGACTTCAACATATATCACTAAATGGAATAGCCATACGACCGACTTCCATATCCAATGCGTTGGAGGTTATAACGTAACCACCCATCCTATTTTATCACGACACCACACATTATATGTTTTATCACATAACCACCCGTCAAATTTCCAAGTACCATAATAACACATAAAATATTGAAAATATAAACATTTCACTAATAATATTTCTTTTTAAATCACATGAAGTGATTTCAAGATATTGAAATAATTATTCCATTTTCATAAACCATTGAAAAAGAGATTTTTGAATCAAAGTGTCCCATTCCACTTTGAAGCTTTTAATGGAATTATAATTTTAAAACATTAATTTCCATATAGTTAAATAATCAAAACCATTTTTAAAACATGGACATTAAAGATAATGATTTAAAATAATAAATCTTTAAAACATTTAAAATGATATTTTAGTTAAACAGTTATTAACAAAATGAGAGACTCTTGAATGAAAATAATTGGGGAATAAAATTTAATCTGAACTTTATAATATCATGAGAATAAAGGGATTCATGATATAATATGACAAATGATAGTATATACACCATATAATAGTGAATTGGTGTATAAAAACAATGAAGTCTTGATGGAAATGTAAATGGAGATGAAATCCCTTATAAAGATGGTATCCTTAAATTAAGGATAAATAAATCACATAATTATGTGTGAAAAATATAGATACACCCAATATAAGTTCATATCAAGTGTAAAAAAATTATATGTCATTCACTTATATTCATAGGACGACATATTCAAGAAGTACAAGTTTAACCCAATGAATTGAAATTGGGTTAAGAAGTTCCCTAGAAAAAATTCGAAAGCCTAACGACGTCACTTTAAAATTCAGAAAATGAGTAGATGAGATAAAAAGGGTATCTCATCACTTAGAAATAAAATATAATTAAATAAGGATATATAAGAACATATCCCAACATAATAAGATGTAAATTAAAATACATAACAAAAATAAGTCTTTTTAAAAGAGGAGGGTGAAAGGTTCCCTTACCGATTTTCTAACTTACAAAACATACACCACATGACAGAAGGACCATACAATGTAGATGTAAATACCCATAAATGAAATTATATTACATAAATAGTATAATCATGGGCATTTCATACACCACTCAAAGGAAATAGTGACCAATATAGCATGAATCTCACAGGAATAAAAAGTGAGATAAAAACCCCTTACCTCGTTGTAATCAATCGAGTCGTATGAACAAAAGACAATAACCACCAAATGAATCACAAAATACCATGAATATAAATAGAATCATGATAATATATATCAATGGAATTATACATTACACCAAATGCAATAAATAATTGGCGAACAATGGAAATATCCCAGAATTAAAAGTGTGAGAAGAAATCCCCTTACCTATTGCCCTACTTGACTCGTATGTTCCGTGTTCTTCCTGAATAATAAAATTAAGTTAATATCTTATTTATTATGAAAATTATTAATGTTTTTTTTTTCATTTTATATCCCTTATTATCCTTCTATAACAACTAGTTAATTATTTGAGTTCATATTGGATATTTTATTGATGTTCGGAACTTGAGTCAAAAATGAACTTGTTATAATTACAATTTGTCCATGTGGTCAAAAGTCCATTATATCTAGAATGATATAAATGTTTTATATATCATATATATCATATATATCTAGTTTATATTTATTTATAATATTCCATATCCTTTGGAGTTAAGAAATTAAATGCATCGTTCAAGGAGACGGTAAGTCGAACGTACGCATGAACGCTACTTATTTCCTATTTTATATTTAAAGGAAAGAAAACTTAATGATAAATTATTATATTATAATTCTAGTATAATATAATAGGATATTTTATGTTACATAATTTCATTAATTTCAGGCATTATACGTTCCATGTATGTCATGAACGAATCATATCACCTTGAGGAGGCGGTAGTCCGCACTTCCTCAAATGAAATTATAACGTTTACCCATAATGGAAACCATAAAGTTATGCTATAAATGAATAATACAGAAGAATAAATAAAACATAAACATAATATAAATCAAATATAAATTCATTTCCATCTTAATGACCACCATGTTATGTGGTAGGAGAAAATCGAACAGTCATCATTTCGTGAGGCGTTAGTTTTCCATCCAGAGAAACAGTATGTTCTTCACCCATTAAGTGGAGGTGTGTGTAAGTGTAGTTCGAATCCTTTTTATAAAAACATCCTAGTATATTTATAATACTTTTTTTTATAAAATAAAGGATTAAAAATAATTTAGGGGGTTGTAGAAATAAAACAAAACAAAATAAAACAAAAGAATTTAAGAGAAACTTTTACCTTTAATTTGGGAAACTTCCTTTGGTTTGAAATAAAAAAACATCTCAAAGTGCCTTCTGCCTAGGATAAGGCTTCTATGATGAATAGGGGGATATTTAGACATTATTTCGGCAGGGGTTGGGTGATCCAAGGGGCTTTAGAGATGTTAGGAATGGGTTAGCAGTTGTGTCCTTTTATAAGGGGGAGGAGGGGCTCTTTAGGAATGTGTGAAAAAAGTATTTTATTATATAATGATATTCAGTTTATAAATGTCCAAGAATAATTAATTTCTAAGATAAGATGACTCATAGTAGAAATAATATCATCCAATAGGAATTGGAAAGGTATTGGATAATATTTTAATCATTATAATCTTATTTATTTAAATCATTTATTAATGGGGTAAATACTGCATCATTAATGTGTCCTAAATAATTTAATTTATTCGATATCTAAAAATTATAAAAAAAATACCACGAGGTAGGAAATATTTTTATCTTTCCAATTAATATTTATAGTCAAAAATATTACTTATATAACACCATATAAAAATTAATTTACTAAAATATTGTTGTTTATGTCATTTCTGCATTTACTTTAAATTAATTAATCTAAAGTGTCATTATCATTTATAAGTGGCTCCATGGGGTCCCAAAATCATCAAATGGTTTCTAAGGGTCGGTAATTACTCATAAAATAAGGTTAGGATAAGTGTTAAGGTAATTTTTAATTATTATAATATTCTTTTTACCTTGAATTACCCTATTTACCTTTAACCACGGTAAATAAAAGTCATAAGTTACTATTCGCCAAAAATTATTTTTATCTTATTGAACCAAATTTTACTTAATAATAACAAACATGTATGGAGGATTTTGGGAATTCAATTCAAGTAAGTGGTAAATTTTAATTTAAATGAAAAAGTCGGTTTTTTAACTACTACTAAGTGGTTTCACTACTCATCAAAAATTGTTGTTTTTCAGAAAAATACAAAAAATTCAGCCTAAGCTATATTTGATATTCTGAATTAAAAAATGATGTCTATTTTAAAACAATTCAAAACATATAAGTTTCATTAATTAATTTAAAATTAATTCTCGTTGTTAAAACAAATAGCTTATTTTAAGAAAGAATAACTATCAAAAGATTGACACTTGTTTATGTCCAAATTCAAACTGAAATTAATTCCAATGACCAAAATTTGATTAAATGGTAAAAATATATTTTAATTACACTTTAAAACCAATTAAAAATATAATCTATCCATATAAATAAATTTGAGTAAAACACAGTTTGGAATTAAAATACAATATTTTCCCTATTCATTAAAAATGAACTTTATCGTAAAATTTCCAAAAATGTACACAAAGTGAATTTTGATGTCCAAAATCTAAAGAAGAATTTTATTTTTTCAAATAGAAAATATAAAAATGACCAAAACTTGATTTAAATAGGGTTCTACATCAAAAGGTGGTAAATCAACCTTTAAGAGTATTTATGCTTAATATTAGATTCATACATATTTTAAGCCACTAAATTTTATTGGATTAAAGTAAAAACATTTAACAAATAGGTATAATCATATTGTAGTTAGTTATACTCATTCCTGCCAATACAATGGATAGGCATTTACTACCATTTAAAATAATAATATTATATTATTAGTGTGCAACGTATGATTTCAATGAATTCTATTGTTGCGTATCAGGTAAGCCAGCGAACATAGCATCCCCTTTAAAGTAAAATTAAAAAATAATACAAAAATATTAATAAATATTAAAATTTCATGTTCTTTATTTACCTGGGATGTTTCACTAAGATAATATGATTTCTTTATTTCATCCCTTATCCTGCACCATCTGGGCCAATTATTAACAATGGCAGTGAAATACATGATGCAATTTTATAAAATATATCTTATTGGGACGAGGTTCCTATATATAGGATGGAATATTTGATCATCTATGATCCATATACCCTTTATTAGTTTTCTATCTAGTTTGATTGAATTCAAAGGGTTTCCCCTCTCCCTTTTGGTGGTATGTGGGGAGTGTGACATCTTAGGGTCATCCACAAGTTTTGGTTGATATTGGAGAATGAGGATACTAAAACTGCTATTATCCTCTCACCCTATGAAACTCCCCCATTCTTATCACTTTACTATTCTTGGCATTTATGGAGGCTTATCCGGATGGTGTGTTGAGTAGACTGGTCTTTCAGGTGGACAAACCATTTGCCTCATGACCCCACCTTCTTGTAGCTATTAAATACATAATGGAATACTCAAGTGAGACTTCCTGGAAAATTCTTCATCCCAATAATGAAATTCCCATTATTTTGGGAGTATTTTTCAAGTAATAAAGTCATTTTATGAAATTAGTAGATGGTATGTATTTTTTGGGAAGTGTTTATAGAGATTCTTCTCCTACTTCATAATCAATTCATCCGGTTTTTCTTCGATTTATCGAACCCACTATAGAGGCCAAAAATGATTAAACATGATTCTTGATGATATTATATTAGATTGATACCCTAACTACTAAGACACTTATTGGAACACATTGTGACCAATAGGATTGTATTCATCATCTATTTCATGATTTGGGGACAGGATGCTTTAACACTCATTTATTGTGGGAAATCAAGAAAAAATTAATCATGACACAACAAGAATTGGTTTACAGTGATAGGTACTTACGTGGAATTGACGGTGGGAAATCTCTAACCAATTTAATTAAGGAAACATTAGAGGTGTGTGAATAGAGTCTCCATTTTAAGTTTGAGCTGTAAGCCCAAATGGTTGTCTTGACCATGTAGATATGGCGGTATGAGGATATCCTAGCTCAAAAAATATCTAATAACTTGTTTTCATCATACTCACATGGAAGAATTACGTAAAGAGTTTTGGTGCTTTTAACTTTGATTTATTCCATTCACCATTAGGATAAAGAAAAAGAGGCAAGGTGAGGGTCCCTTCACCATTTAGTTGATTCTTATTGCTGGAATCCTACTAACAAGGCCATCTTTCCTGATGAAATCTTATTAAAGTCTGATCATTGATGTCTATTTTGTTTTTATTTTTTTTAGAGTATTCGTATTGTCGATATCCCACCTTTCATGATATCAAATAATATATATTCGAATCATTCTATATTGGTGTCCATTTTTCATTCATTCTTGATACTTATGAAATAACACGAACTAATGTCATGTAAATCATCCATGATACCCATTATTTGTATAATATATTATAAACCTGAATGTATGTATTTAAATGTATAAATTCAAATAGATTATTCTAAAATAAATCATGAGTTCCCACTAATAAGATATTCCTCATTGATATATCTCCTTCAACTATCTTCAGATTACATGATTCCAAAAGAGATAAATTAGGTTGAATATATGTTCTGAATGGAGAGTGCTCTATTTTTCCCTTAATTTAATGGAATATAGAACACATATTCATTTCATATAACTTCATATAGTGGGACTCGCATGCTATGTATTTTTTTTATTTTAGATTAAATCATTGTTGTGCTATAATTTATGGTCTTTTAGCTTGGACCATATATTGTAATAGTTTAGGGTCTTTTAGCTTAGACTGACTTTTTCTGCAGTATGGGGCCTTTTAGATCAAATATTTTATTGATATAGCTTATGGAATTATAACATGGACCTTTATTTTTTTTATTTTAGGGTATTTAAATCAGTAATTTTATTGCAATAGTTTAATGAATTTGAGGTCATACATTGTATTATAAAATATGGAATATGTGGAATACATTCTAGGGATGACCTAAGACACCCTAAGTTTCATAGTTTGACTATGTTGTTTCTAAAGTTCATGAAGAATATATTTTCGTCTAGGAAAGGTTGATACACCTCTTCCTGGTAGGTGAACGGCCTTATGCGTTGATAACATGGTAAGACATAGGTGTCCCCTCTATTTTCCAATGGTGATGAATGTCTAGGGTGGTGAAATTATAGGATAGAAAAAGTCATAAGGAATTTTGGATAACACGGATTGTTAGAGAATGGGTTGAGTAATACATAACATAAAATATTGTGTTTAGGAATATGGGATGAAGAAAAATTCCAGGGATGACCCATAACACCTTGAGGTGCAAGATTCGGCGCATTGTTATCAGGGCTCACTAGGACCAGAGTTCCTTTACAATGGTTAGGTCATTCATTTGGTTGGAAGGCATAAGACCTTATGCATTGATAGAATGATGAAAAAGAGTTTTCCCTACCCTTTTACAAGGGATCAACTACCATAAAACAGGGTAAGGGAAGCGTTTCCCTTTATCAGTGCTAAACAGAAAGCGCTGATAAAGGGGTATGCCTTTATCAGCGCTATCTAAAAGTGCGGATAAAGGAATCTCTTTATCATCTCTAAAAAAGTGCCGATAAATGAGTGTTTTATCAAAGATGATAAAACAAACCTTTATCAGAACTTTTAATGAGTGCTGATAAAGGTTCCATCAGTATTTATTAAATAACCCTTACTGGCGAAGTTCGCTCGCACATGGTCAAGCTTTCGTGGAAGCTGAACCAGGCCCCTCGTCTACCGCGTCCTCGTCCTCCTCATCATCATCCTCATCGTCCTTCCTCCTCCTCTTACTCCTCTTCTTCTGCCACTGACTTATCCCCCTCCCCCCTGCCACGACCGCCACTGCCTCTGCCACCGCCGTTGTTGCCTACGCCCCTGCTGCCGCGACCGCCAGCACCTCTGCCGCTGCCGCCGCCTCTGCCGCCGCCGCTACCATAATTGATATTCAATTTTAGGTAAAGTTTTTTTCTACCCCTTGAATTGAACATGTGAAATCCTGACATGAGGCGTTATTTCAATATTCAATGGATGATATAGTTGATAACGGTTTTGGATTCATGGTTCCTTGCATATTATATAATTATGGAGGAGCACTAGAGACCTGTGTGGTTGTTTTGTCCATTAAAAATTCCAGTATAGAAGTGGGATTATATTTTCATTAATTTTTTTTTGGTTTTCCAAAAACTCCTTGCAATAAGGTTGTGATTTTGGTGGTTGTTGATCAACTCCAAAAATATGTTCACTTCCTTCATATTAATGAGGCGATGAAAGTGGAACAACTCACAAACTTGTATGTTTTAGATTTTTTGAGACATCATGAAGTTCCCTCTATAATTTTTTTAGAAAGTGATCTGAGGTTGAAATATAGGTTTTGGAAATAATTATAGGTTTCACTAGTTTTCCAGGGTAAATTATGAACACATTATCATCTTTTTGTGGATATATATTCAGAGAGGGAAGTCAATGTTCTAGAGGTTACTCTCCAGAATCATGCACATGATTTCATTTGATATTGGGAAATAAACATTCCTTTTGTTGATTTCCCCTATAACAATTGTTATTAGGATGTGATAAAGATGGATCCCTACATTTATTTATATGGGAATCCATATATATATCCCTATTACTGGGAAGAGTTGGGATAGTGGTCCATAGTTGGTTCGAGTGTTGTTCAAGAGATGAAAGGGATGGTGCGGTTTATCTGGAAGAATTTAATCATTACACAGAGTCATAATAAATTCAATACGAACCATTGGAATCAACTGCTATTGTTTTAGGTTAGTGATTAGGTCTTTATCGTAGTTTCACATCACTTAGGTCATCAGCGGCTAGGTTATCAATGACTGTCTGCACCGAGTAATGGGATAAACCTAGTGATTTTTGGTCACTAGGGAGTATTTCTTATTTGTTTCAGTTACCATCTGGTTTGATAGCTATCCATGATGTGTTTAATATTTTCCATTTGATTAGGTATATACCAGATCATTTACATGTGATTAGACAGGGGATGTTGATCTTGATCCCGATAATAATTTGGTTCCCCATCCAATTCAGATTATGAATCTAGAGTATAAGGAACTACATGATTAAACAAACTTGAGTCTAGATAATGTGGTAGTTTAGACAATATATACATGATATAGGGGGGAATGACTCGTTGATGAGGTATTAGTGTCCTTCTTCATTAGAGGATACATGATCTTGAGGGATTTCTGGGGGAAAATCATTTATGGTCGAGAGATTATAAAGTCTCATTACATTTTATGTAAGGTATGTTTTAAAATTTTTTTGGATTTTTTTGTTGAGGAATGATGAGAAAGGATTTGGAGGACACATGTATTGGTAAATTTAGTGGTATTTAGGGAATTGTTAGAAACAAAAAAACATTTTTACGATATTCTGAGAAATTACATGACGTGTAAATGGAGTACATGACATGTAATGACCGCCAAAAATTACACATTAATTGGATGCACAATGTGAAAATTTTACAAACTTTGTAATGGTTACATATCATTTAAATAAAAAATATAATGTTTTAAATAAAAAGATACTTTTTTTAGTGTATCTAAGTCAAGAGGATTACACGATGTGTAAATGTATTACATGTAGTGTCAATGTAACAAAAAAGGTTTTTTTGGTATCCATAGAGTTCTTGAGGCTTCATAATTTTTAGAAAATTATCCTCTTGGATAGATCGTTATCCCGATGATATTTTAGATCACTCCCTCCCATCAAGTTCACATTGTTCTATGCTTGATCACTATTATGGCTGGATTTCTTTTCTCAAGGTATGTGATCCTTCTAATTCATATTTGGATTAGTTTGCACCTATGGTTTGGATAAAAATTAGTGATTAGATAGTGATTTCTATCAATAAATTTAAATTTATTTGCACGCGTTGTATTTTGGGGTTTGTGGGATGTGGTAAATGGCGTACTCGGTTTTAGATTATTTTATTCTCATGGGTTTCCCCTATTTTATGTTTTCTTTTTAGTTGGAAACCTCCTCTTCTGTCCGCATCTCCTCTACCACGAACGCACCTCTGTCGTGGGCTTAACGACACCTTCGTAGTGAGTTTTCTCTTGTTACTCATTGTTTTCCTCTTGTTCGCATGTTATTACTGTTTGATATTGATGGTTATAATGTGAAATGTACGTGCTAAATGCCCCGCTGAAATCGTGGCCGTTGGTGGTCCTTGTTTGCGCACTAAATGAATTGAATGTTGGATGGTTCTTGTTGAACATTGAAATATAAAAATTGGTAATTTACGTATACTTGACTTATGAATGAAAACCCCAGGATGATAAAACTTCTATGATAACACCTTAATTAAAAAAAAATTGAATAAGGGATGATTTGTAAAATCTATAATTTTGATTGTTTGGTTTGTATGGTGTTGCAATTATGATCATGATTGTGTTTTTGTATGGTTTTGTGGTTATTGGCATGATTGATAGTCCATTTTTTCCATGTTTTAGTTCTTCCACCATTAAATATCAATCCAAACTTTACCCATTTTAATGAAACCTCCACTATGTTACTAGTGAAATTCCACTGAATCCTAGAAAACCACTTCTAGAGGACTTTATGAGACACTTTAAAATACATGGTATGTAGTCTTGTTAAATGAAACATGCTTCACCATACATGGATTTCCTATAGATTTTAATGCCACACAACATTTATCTCCAAAACATACACCACATGACTAATCTTCTGACTCAAACTTGGAATAAGTTTCATTTTAAATGTTTCATGTCATGTGAACCTAGGTCACAAACAATGTATCTCCAAGACATATACTTCAGCATGAGACCATGTACATGCCATGAAATAATGGTAGAACCATATGACATATGTTTTACTTCACTCACACCATGTATAGATACCATAGAAACTTGATGTGTATATACTATACACCCCTAGTGGTCATGTAAGGACTACACACTGTGTATTCCACAAAAACGTGATGCATAGCTGGTGAGGTGACTCAATATTTATCTATAGTACACGCCTTTAGCTCAAGTTGTTCTAAATGTCATGTATTTTCAAAGGAATCATTCAGTATTTGTAATACTAACTTGTAATAAATTTGATATATGTCAAATAAAATCAGGTATCTTATACATACACGATGTTCACCCTACTGGACACACCATGTATATGGATTTCACATGAGTTTAAATGAATTTGTACCATGATTTTTTTTATAAAATCCAAACAATGCTACCTGATTAATTAAAACTTAATATTAGGAAAGTTCTAGATCAAACCCATAAAGATGATGAATTTGAACAAATAATGGATGAATGCCAATCTGTTGACAAAAGAATATGAAGATGGTGTGAAAGAGTTTATCAATTTTGCAGAAAATCATGCATGTGGCCCTTCTCAAATCCTTTGTCTGTGTTTACGCTGTTGTTATTCAAGACAAATTAGTCCATAGGAGTTGGAAGAACACTTGTTCTGTCATAGAATAGATCGAAGTTATAAATGTTGGAATAAACACAGGGAAAAAAAGAATGTAGGTAGTGGCTCAGATAACACGACATTTTATAGATCATATGATATGATTAGAAGCATGAAGAATGAAGATGATTGTATGAAGGGTGTGATTACATATGTGAATGATGATGAAGATCGTATTGAGCAAATGACAAGGGAAGTTGAAGATGAACTTCATGATTGCCCAAAATTGTTTGATAAGTTAAAGAGTTGTGAAAAAATGCCATTGTATGCTGGTTTCACTAAATATACAGCATTGTCAGCCGTATTGAAGTTGTATAATTTGAAACCAGGCAACGGGTGGAGTGACACCAGTTTTATGGAACTACTTGCTCTCCTGAATGACATGCTCCCAGAAGATAATGAACTCCCAAGCTGAACATACGATTCCAAACGAATATTATGATCGATGGGTATGATCTCTGAAAGAATACATGCCTACCCGAATGACTGTATATTGTTTCTCAAGGACCAAAAATCACTTAAAGAATGCCCAAAGTGTGGTGCTTCTCGATAAATGAAAGATGATTCTAGTCCTTCGAAAGGTGTATGCTACTTTCCAATCATTCCTAGGTTTAGGTGCCTATATGGAAGTGAGGATACTACAGAACAATTGACATGACATGCAGATACAAGAATTAATGATGGGAAACTACGTCACCCGGCGGACACTCCTCAGTGGAAGAGAATTGATCCCGAGTATCCTAAATTTGGGAACAAGCCAAGAAACTTTCGTCTGGCGTTATCTACAGATGGGGTGAATCCTTTTGTTTTTCAAAGAAGCAGTCATAGTACATGGCTGATTATGTTGGTAAACTATAAATTACCACCATGGTTATGCATGAAACAAAAATACATCATGTTATACATGATTATATCAGGACCAAAACAACTGGGTAATGATATTGATGTTTATCTTGCCCCATTGATCGAGGATTTAAAAATGTTGTGGGATTCAGGTGTTACGTTGTATGATGCTTACAAAAATGAATATTTCACTTTGAAAGCCATGTTGTACAAGACGATAAATGACTTTTCTGCTTATGGAAATTTGCCAGGATATATCATTAAAGGAACTCAAGGGTTTCCCGTTTGTGAACAAGTTACACAGTCAATTAGGTTTAGAAATTCATCGAAAACTGTGTTTCCATGACATCACAGATTTCTACCCTGATGACATAAGTACCGATCTTGGATGACATCATTCGACGGAAGTTCAGAAGAGCGTACAACGCTGTCTCCACTAACAGGTGATCAATTGTTTGAGAGAGTAAAATATTTGGACACTACTTTTGGTAAACCATTTTCGAAAAACCTTACGAAAACCGGTTGAAAAAAGAGATCAGTTTTTTTTGAATTACCATATTGGAATTTTCTGTATGTCAGCCATTTCTTGGATGTTATGCATGTTGAAAAAAATGCATGTGATAGTGTCATCGGCACGTTGCTAAATGCACCTGAAAAAAAAGAATGGAATTAAGGCAAGATTGGACATGGTGGAGATGGGAATACGAGAAGAGTAGGCACTAGTGAAGGGTGAAAAACGAACACTTCTTCCTCCTATTGGTTACACTCTTTCCAGGAAAGAGAGATATCAGTTTTCAAACTTCTTGAATGACGTAAAGGTTCCAGATGGGTATTCATCAAATATCAAGAACATCATGTAAATGGGAGATTTAAAATTAATGGATCTGAAATCACATGAAGACCATGTTTTGATGCAAGATCTAATTCCTATAGCTTTACATTTCATTTTTCCCAAGAATATCCGCTGTAACACCCGAGACTTTTATGAGAAATATTTTATTTTTATGTTATATAAATCATCAAAGGAATCTTTCACTACACAAAAAACTAGATTGGCTTTCTTTACACGCAATCACGACCTTCCTCGATAGCTTGCGTCGTACGCAATACCGAGTTTCACTAAACAACGATATACTATTAAAATATTATTAAAACTAGACATTATGAATAGTAATACCCACTTTTTGAAATGTTGTAATTTTTTTTTCCAAAATTGACTTCATTTTTGGATTCGGAATATCGAAATTATCCTAGGGTGAAATTTTGGAATTTTTCTGAAAACTTTCAATTTTTGATGAATAGTGAAAACATTGGGTTACTATTTAAAAACCGACTTTTTATTTAAATAATTATTTATTTTATTTGAATTTATTTTGGGTCAAAATTGATTCATAATACCTATATAAGTTCAATGTAATTCATTGGAGTAATTTTATAATAATTTTAGATATATAAAAATTTTATTGAACTTTTCACCGTCTTTTACCCACCTCCTAGGAGAATTTGCAAATTTACATAAAACATAATTTTACCACTTCTGTGAGTGGAATTTCAAAAATCCGAGAGACACGGTTGATTTCAGTAAGTAAAATGTGGTTCAATGAGATGAAAATAATTTTTGGTGAATAGTAACTTTTTACTTTTTTTTACCATAGTTAAAAGTAGATAGGGTAATTAAGAGTAAAAATGATGTTATTATTACCCTAACACATGTCCTAATTCTATTAGATAAGTGTAATTCGACCAAAAACAACCTTAGGAATAAAATATGACCATTTAGGCCCACTTGGATTAGATTAGGACATTTATTATTAATTTATTTAAGGAAGGGTTAAAATAGTTAAAATCAAAGTTTAATAAGTAAATAATTTTTAATATAGGGTTATACATGAGATAAATTAGACCATAAATATTCCATAGAAAGATATAAATATTTCCTACATAATGGTATTTTATTTTTAATTTTTAGACATTAAATAATTTAATTTATTTATGACACAAAGATGATGCAGTAATTATCTTATTAATGAAATATTGACATAATTGATGTTATAAATACCCAAATAAATGTAATCTGAGACTTTTTATGAATTACACTAATTTATAGGTTAATATGACATGTTAGTATTTATTTAAGTAACTTTTTTCTAATTAATCATTCTGTTATGATTTTCAAAAAAATCAATTACTAAATAGTGTCAAAATTGACATAAAATAGTTTTTAAAACAAATATTATATTATTAATTGCTATTTTATTCATAAAAATATAAGGTTCCACCAAATGACTTAGATACGGTTATATATATTTACAATAAACAACTTGGGGTTAGTTTTTCTTGTTATAGTAAGTTTATTAACCTTATAGTGTAAGAACACAAAAAGACACGGTAAAAGTAAAATTATTTAACTTAAAGTTAAATCTAAATGATAAGGTTAAAATAGGAACCTAAACTTGTCTAAATTATATGGGATGAGAGTATTTCGACCCATACCCACCTTATATTCGAAATAAATCAATTTGGGTCTATTTAATACCAAATATGACTTTATATTAAAATAATATTTTTTGTTTTTCCAAAGGTGCCCCTCTTCTCCCTTATAAAAGGGCACCTGCTCCCTCTCTTCCTCACACCACTTTGAGCCTTAAATCTCGGCCAAACCCTGACAAATTCTCTTCTAAACTTCTCTATAAACTTCCTAGAGGTCCTTTTCTAATTCAAAGAGAAATTTTAGTGCCCTAAAAGGAGGTCTCAAAGAGGCGCTTCAAAGAAGAGGTAATGTACGTTACCGATTCTTTCAACTTTATTTCTTCTTCCACTTCTTCTTCTTTCGTTGTTTCATTATAAAGTAATAACATCAGTATCACTCATATATTGATATGTTATTATAAGTATGAAACAACCCTATTTCACCATCTATCCATCCTACGGAAAACGAAATCACCGCGCATGCGTACGTACAGAATACTGTCTCCACGCCGTGGTGTAATCTATTTTCCACCACCACCTTACTTGGATGGGTATAATGGTGTAAATAATAACTATATATGATTATTGTAAAGTGATATTTATTCTGAAATAGTATACATACACTCCAATACAATTCCACGATCATGGGAACGATATCATCGCTTGTGCGTACGTACGACTTACCATCTCCACGATGTGATGCGACTCGTTCTACATGATCTTCATTGCATAATGATTATATAAATGAATTGAATGAATAAATATTATATATATTACACTAATACCATTTTGGAAATAAGGTATCTATAACCTAAAAGAAGAATAAGAATTTATTCGACAAAACACGCTTGAGAACAAAAAGAAATAAACACCCGAATAACAAGTAACAATGAAATATTACTAATAACAAGCTAAGAATATTACCATATATGATATCATAATAATGAGTATGATTCTAGAATATGTCAATGAAATTATTTAAATCATTATACAGGAGGTTCAGACACTTACGAAGCAAATCAGACCTAAGGTAAGGGAAATATCACAATCTCATTTTTATCTGAGATTGTTTATACTTTGAAATTTACTGGGGTGTATTTTTTCATCCACATCCATGTTTCCTCAATATGTAATATTATTTCCACCCACATAAAATTTTTTAAATCCAATTTTACCCTTCGGTGAGTTTTTAGTAAAAGATATGAAAGGAATCTTTTGTCGTTTTTCGTACGAGGTACTTTTTGACTTTTCCGACAAAAGTATGAGAAGAATGTTTTTTTAACTTATACAGCATGAATGGATTTTTAAAAAATTATTTCCAAGAAGATTACTTTACAAGTTTTCAAGTTTATTTTTAATGAAATTCTTTTAGTTTAGAATTGTATGACATGTTAAGAAAGGAAAAGTGTTTTTGAAGTAGAAAGGATATTTTCCTCAAGAATGGAGTTCAAGTGTTTTATCAAAATTATTTTCCATCTAAGATAATAAAGGGTTATGTTTATATCCCTATTATTAAATTGATTTGATTATGTTGTGATGGAATTATTTTTATCTTATATGAATTGTTTTATGATGTCACGATGTTTAAGAATCCCATTTTTATTACATGGGTTATGCTATGATGTATGGTTTATGATTTTGTGGCACACATAAGAATGGTATAATTATGAGATGGGTGGGACCTATATCTCCCTCCAATGCATTGGGTAAAGATTTTATATCTCATGAGATAAACATGGCTAGAACGGCAGGTTAAACCGGTTCTGTGAAACAGGACTGAAATGAGGAATGAACTCGGTTCAGAAATGGACTTTGTCCACTTAGATAGTCTTGGAAATGAGTCTTGACTAATAAGAAATGATTCTCTATGATTATATGTGTATGCCAAAAAGTTTCACGTTTTATGTCATGATTATTGGGATTACATTTCACTACTATGAGTTATCCCATGTTATGAAATTATGATCTGATTTGAAGGTTAATATTTCCAAAATGTTATGTTCTTGTGAATATGATGTGATTGATATTTCTTTTGTTTACCCTTACTGAGAATTTGAGCTCACCCTTTTGTATGTTTTCTTTCCCCAGGTCAGGAAGAAGGTTATTAAGTAAGATATGCCAAAAGGGACTATAGATATGATGAAATAAATGGGAGACAATGTAGATGATTTATGAACCAATTGTTTATGTTTCCCAGTTTCTAAAGACACTATACCTATACGGTCCTTTCATGGTTTTTTATATGTTGTAGTAAGTGTACTTCAATTTTGAAGTACTAACAATGTATGTAATGTATGAGTCGTTATAGTTGGTATCAGAGGAAAAGTATAGTAAACCTTTGGAAACTAGGATGTGAAAGCCTTAGTAAGAATCATAAGGATAAGTCTAAGCATAGAACACAATCTTAGTGTTTTATAAATGGCCATGAATAACCTAGGATAAGACCTTAACTATGAAATTTTATTCCTGATTATGTGGTTTTCCTATTATAATTAGTGTTTCTCACACTATTCTTCTTGGTTTTAGTGAATGGCTGGAACCCGAAGGAACCATGTTAATGCGGAATGCAATGGGAAATGCAATGATTGTCCCCCTGAGCAACCAAACGTTATGGGATATGGAATGCAAAATCTTGTAGCCATTCTCACACAAATTTCTCAAGCTATGAATCAGGCAGGACTTTCAAACGAGCAAAGGAAGGAGAAACACTCTGTTGAATCCTTCATGAGGCAGCGTCCACCTTCATTCGTCGGGTATACTGATCCAATAGTTGCTGAACAATGGATTAGTACTACTGAAAAGATATTTTCAGTTCTTCAATGTTATGAACATGATAAAGTCATCTTAGCAGTGTATCGTTTGGAAGGTGATGCTGATCAATGGTGGAATCTTATCAAGAATACGAGGCAAAGAGATGAAATTGAGTCCATGGAATGGGATGAGTTCAAGAACTTATTTTTCAATTAGTACTTCCCACGTATTCTTCGAACAAAGATGGAGAAGGAGTTTCTTGAACTAAAGCAAAAGGATGATGAATCTGTTGGTACCTATGAAGCAAATTTTACAAGACTTTCAAGGTACGCTTCTGGTATTATTATCCAACCTGAGAGTATGATCGATTGATTCTTTAGTGGCTTAAAAAAAGTCTTCGAAGGGCGTTATCCACAAGGGACATCAATAGCTATGAGGAAATCGTTCGATGTGCTCTCAAAGTTGAGATGGAGATTGGAGTAACCCATCAGTCATATGGGTTTGATAAGAACAGGAAAATGGAATTCAAAGGAAAATCTAAAGATCACACTGAAAAGAATATGAGTTTTCCCTTATGCTCAAAATGTGGAAAGAAACATGGAGAGAGTTGTCTTAAAGGGACAATTAAATGTTTCAAATGTGGAAAGGAAGGTCATCGGGCATTTGAATGCCACAATGATGGGAAGAAGATGTCTAGTGATGCGAACAAAGAAAAGGCTACACAGAGTGCACCTCCAACACTTCAATGTTACAAGTGCAAGGAGATGGGGCATTATGCCAATCAATGCCCAAATCCAAGGGTTGATGATGATGGTCGACGTCAACAACCTCTTAAGGCTAAAGACAAAGGAAAGTCACATGCAATTTCTATCAGTGATGTGGAGTACGATAACGAAGTGGTGAAATGTACACTTACCATCCACTCTAAAGTAGAAAATGTTTTATTTGATTCTGGATCCACCCACTCTTTTATTTCTGAATAATATTCTAAGGGTATCACCGTATTACCTCAAAAATTAGATGTTGAGTTAGCTGTGACAACCCCTAATGGCACAACAGTCGCATCAGAAGTTTATAATTCTACTCCGATTGAAGTTTGTGGGAAAGTGCTTCCAGAAAATCTTGTGATCCTTCCTATAGTGGAATTTGATGTGATTCTTGGAAAGGATTTTCTTTATTTATATGGAGCTCATATCAATTTCCAAATAAGGGAAGTCACATTTCATATTCCAGATCAATCTATGATCATCTATCGATGTAAGGATGAACATAACCTTCTAGTGGAAATTTCTTCCATCTTATGGGTCTTGATTCCACTAAATGAAGGTTATTTATCTCAAATGGTTGGTGAGAAACTCATGATTAAAAATATTCCCATTGTATGGGAGTTTGACGATGTCTTTCCAGAGGAATTGCCGGGTCTTCCACCAAATCGTGAAGTTGAGTTTTCAATAGAACTCGTGCCGGGTGCTTTACCTATTTCAAAGACACCTTATAGAATGGCCCCAATTGAGTTGCAGGAATTGAAGAAGAAACTCCAAGAGAATCTTGATAAGGGATTCATACGCCCTAGTGCGTCACCTTGGGGAGAACCTGTTCTGTTTGTTAAGTAGAAAGATGGATCAATGAGACTCTGCATTGATTATCGAGAACTTAACAAGATCACTATCAAGAACAAATATCCTCTCCCATGCATTGATGAATTATTTGACCAACTACATGGATCTCAATACATTTCCAAGATTGATCTTCATTCAGGGTGTCATCAATTAAGGGTCATTAGGGAGGATATACCAATGATGGTTTTCCGTACAAGGTATGGACACTATGAATTTATAGTGATGCCATTTGGTCTTACTAATTCCCCTGCTATCTTCACGGATTTGATGAGTAGATTCTTTAGAGACTATCTTGATCAGTTTGTGGTAGTCTTTATAGACGATATTCTTGTATATTCAAAGAGAAAGGAAGAAAACGAGGATCACTTGAGAATTATATTGAAGACCCTGAGAAAGGAGAAGCTTTATGCCAAATTTACCAAGTGTGAATTTTGGCTTCAAAAAGTTTCATATTTGGGTCACATAATCTCAAAAGAGGGGATATCTATGGATCCATCAAAAACAGAGGTTATCGAAAGATGGTCGAGACCAACAACAGTAACTGAGATCCGAAGTTTTCTTGGTTTGTCTGGATATTATCGACGTTTTGTGAATATTTATAACGATTATCTAATCCACTCACCATGTTGACTCAGAAAGGAGTTAAGTTTGTTTGGACGGAGGAATGTGAAGAGAATTTCATGGAGTTGAAAAGAAGGTTATCCGGTGCACCTGTACTCACACTTCCTTGTAGTGGAGAAAGGTTTGTGATCTACAATGATGCATCCAAGAAGGGATTGGGGTGTGTTCTCATGAAAAATGATATGGTGATAGCTCATGCCTCACGACAGTTGAAAATCCATGAGAAAAATTACCCAACTCATGATTTGAAGTTAGCTGCGGTAATCTTTGCATTAAAGATTTGGAGGCATTATCTTTATGGAGAACGGTGTGACATTTATACTGATCATAAATGTTTAAAGTATATTTTCACACAAAAGGAGCTGAATATGCGCCAAAGAAGATGGTTGGAGCTGATTAAGGATTACGACTGCTCGATCCATTACCACCCTGGGAAAGAAAACAAGGTGGCAGATGCATTAAGTCGACAAGACCATGCCAGTTTATCCATGATGAGGATCACAAAAGATCCAATATTTATGGATTTACAAAGGATAGATCTTGGAATTATAATGGAATGGGAAAATCTTATCTTTCTCAAATGAATGTTCAACCATCTATACATGTGAAGATTAAAGAGGCACAGAAAGAAGATGTAGAGTTACAAAAAAAGGTGAGAAATGTTCCTGAATTCAACCTTGATTGTGATGGGATAATAAAGTTTAGGAATCGGGTTTGTGTTCCTCCCATCCCCGAATTAATGAAGGAGGTGCTGGATGAGGCTCATAGTTCTTCATTCTCTATTCATCCTGGAAGCACGAAGATGTATAGGGACCTGAAAGAGTACTTCTGGTGGGATGGCATGAAAAGAGATGTTGCTGAATATGTCTCTCGATGCTTGGTTTGTCAGCAAGTTAAAGCGGAGAGACAGAAGTCTAAGGGAATGTTACAACCATTACCCATACCCGAATGGAAATGGGAAAACATCACAATGGACTTTTTCACTGGACTTCCTAAAACATCCGAAGGCAATAATGCTATCTGGGTCATAGTTGATCGTCTTACAAAGTCTACACCCTATATTGCTATTAGAGAGGATTTCTCTCTGGATCAGCTTGCCAGGATATATGTAAAGGAAGTGGTAAGATTACATGGAGTTCCACTTTCTATTATATCTGATTGGGATCCGAGGTTTACCTTAATGTTCTGGTGAAGTCTTTAGCATACTATGGATACAGAGTTGAATTTCAACACTGCTTATCATCCTCAGACAGACGGTCAGTCTGAGAGGACAATTCAAACTCTAGAAGATATGTTGAGAGCTTTCTCTATGGATTTCAAAGGTGGTTGGGATCAACACCTACCTTTGGTGGAATTTTCTTATAATAATAGCTTTCACTCCAGTATTCAGATGAATCCTTATGAAGCTCTCTATGGAAAGAAATGCAGGACTCCAACTTGCTGGGATGAAGTTGGGGAAAGAAAGCTATTAGGACCTGATCTTGTTGATGAGATGGCAGAAAAGGTCCGATCTATTCAACAACACATAAGAGAATCTCAGAGTCGAAAAAAAGTTATGCCGACAACCGAAGAAAATACCTAGAGTTTGAAGTGGGTGATAAAGTGTTCTTATAAATATCTCCTTGGAAGAGGGTCATGAGATTCGGAAAGAAGGGAAAGTTGAGCCCTAGATATATCGGTCCTTTTGAAATTCTAGATCGTGTTGGGAAGGTAGCTTACCGATTGGCACTTCCACCGAATCTCTCTCAAGTTCACGATGTGTTCCATGTATCTCTCCTGAGAAATTACATACCGGATCCTTCACATGTACTCAGCTCAGAAGTTGTACCACTGGAGCAAGATCTTTCTTATGAAGAACATCCGATAGAGATTCTAGATCGTAGCGAAAAAGTCCTACGGAACAAGACCACTCGCTTGGTGAAAGTTTAATGGAGGAACCACCAATTAGAAGAAGCTACATGGGAGCTTGAGGATATGATGGGGGAGAGGTATCCTCATCTGTTTGTTACAAAGTGACGAATTTTGAGGGTGAAAATCATTTTAAGGGGGGTAGAATGTAACACCCGAGACTTTTATGAGAAATAGTATGTTTTTTTGTTATATAAATCATCAAAGGAATCTTTCACTACACACAACACTAGATTTGCTTGCTTTACACGCAATCACGACCTTCCTCGATAGCTTGCGTCGTACGCACTACAGAGTTTCACTAAACAACGATATAATATTAAAATATTATTAAAACTAGACGTTATGAATAGTAATACCAACTTTTTGATATTTTGTAAATTTTATTTTTCAAAATTGACTTCATTTTTGGATTCAGAATATCGAAATTAGCCCAGGGTGAAATTTTGGTATTTTTCTTAAAACATTCAATTTTTGATGAATAGTGAAAACACTGGGTTACTATTTAAAAACCGACTTTTTATTTAAATAATTATTTATTTTATTTAAATTTATTTTAGGTCAAAATTGATACATAATACCTATATAAGTTCAATGTAATTCATTGGAGTAATTTTATAATAATTTTAGATATATAAAAATTTTATTGAACTTTTCACCGTCTTTTACCCACCTCCTAGGAGAATTTGCAAATTTACATAAAACTTAATTTTACCGCTTCTGTGAGTGGAATTTAAAAAATCGAAGAGAAACAGTTGATGTCAGTAAGTAAAATTTGGTTCAATGAGATGAAAATAATTTTTGGTGAATTGTAACTTTTTACTTTTATTTACCACAGTTAAAAGTAAATAGGGTAATTAAGAGTAAAAATGATATTATTATTACCCTAACACATGTCCTAATTCTATTGGATAAGTGTAATTCGACCAAAAAACCCTTAGCAATAAAATATGACCATTTAGGCCCACTTGGATTAGATTAGGACATTTATTATTAATTTATTTAAAGAAGGGTTAAAATAGTTAAAATCAAAGTTTAATAAGTAAATAATTTTTAATATAGGGTTATACATGAGATAAATTCGACTATAAAAATTAATTAGAAAGATAAAAATATTTCCTACATAATGGTATTTTATTTTTAATTTTTATACATTAAATAATTTAATTTATTTATGACACAAAGATGATGTAGTAATTATCTTATTAATGAAATATTGAAATAATTGATGTTATAAATACCCAAATAAATTTAATTTGAGACTTTTTATGAATTACACTAATTCTCTAGGTTAATATGACATGTTATTATTTATATAATTAACTTTTTTATAATTAATCATTCTGTTATGATTTTCAGAAAAATCAAATACTAAATAGTGTCAAAATTGACATAAAATAGATTTTAAAACAAATATTATATTATTAATTGCTATTTTATTCCTAAAAATCTAAGTTTCGGCCAAATGACTTAGATAATATTGCATATATTAATAATAAATAACTTGGGGTTATTTTTCCTTGTTATAGTATGTTTATTAACCTTATAGTGTAAGAACACAAAAAGACACGGTAAAAGTAAAATTATTTAACTTAAAGTTAAATCTAGATGATAAGGTTAAAATAGGAACCTAAACTTGTATAAATTCTATTGTATGAGAGGATGTAGACCCATACCCACCTTAGCAACGAAATAAATCAATTTAGATCTATTTGAAACCGAATATGACTTTATAATAAAATAATATTTTTAGTTTTTCCAAAGGTGCCCCTCTTCTCCCTTATAAAAGAACACCTCCTCCCTCTCTTCCTCACACCACTTTGAGCCTTCCATCTCGGCCAACCCCTGAAAAATTCTCTTCTCCACTTCACTAGAAACATCCTATATGTCTTGGTCTTCTTCAAAGACCAATTTTAGTGCCCTAAAAGGAGGTCTCAAAGAGGCGCTTCAAAGAAGAGGTAATGTCCGTTACCGATTCTTTCAACTTTATTTCTTCTTCCACTTCTTCTTCTTTAGTTGTTTCATTATCAAGTAATAACATCAGTATCTATAATATACAGATATGTTATTATAAGTATGAAACAACCATATTTCACCATCTATCCATCCTACGGAAAATGAAATCACCCCGCGTGCGTACGTACGGAATACCATCTCCACGCTGTTGTGTAATATATTTTCCACCACCACCTTACTTGGATGGGTATAATGGTGTAAATAATAACTATATATGATTATTTTAAAGTGATATTGATTCTGAAATAGTATAAATACACTACAATACAATTCCACGATCATGGGAATGATATAATCGCTCATGCGTACGTACGGCCTACCGTCTCCATGATGTGATGCGACTCGTTCTACATGATCTTCATTGCATAATTATAATATAAATGAATTGAATGAATAAATATTATATATATTACACTAATACCATTCTTTAAATGAGGTATCTATAACCTAAAAGAAGAATAAGAATTTATTCGACAAAACACGCATAAGAACAAAAAGCAATAAACACCCAAATAACAAGTAACAATGAAATATTACTAATAAGAAGCTAAGAATATGAACATATATGATATCATAACAATGCGTATGATTCTATAATAAGTCAATGAAATTATTTAAATCATTATACAAGGGGTTCAGACACTTACGAAGCAAATCGGACCTAACGTATGAGAAATATCACAATCTCATTTTTATCCGAGATTGTTTATACTTTGGAATTTACTGGGGTATATTTTATCATCCACATCCATGTTTCCTCAATATGTAATATTATTTCCATCCACCTACAAATATTTAAATCCAATTTTACCCTTCGGTGAGTTTTTAGTAAAAGATATGAAAGGAATCTTTTGTCATTTTTTGTACGAGGTACTTTTTGAATTTTCCGACAAAAGTACGAGAAGAATGTTTTTTAACTTATATGGCATGAATGGATTTTTAAAAAATTATTTCCAAGAATCTTCTTTACAAGTTTTCAAGTTTATTTTTAATCAACTTCTTTTATTTCAGAATTTTATGACATGTTATGAAAGGAAAAATGTTTTTGAAGTAGAAAGGATATTTTCTTCAAGAATAGAGTTCAAGTGTTTTATAAAAATTATTTTCCATCTAAGATAATAAAGGGTTATGTTTCTATACCTATTATTAAATTGATTTGATTATGTTGTGATGGAATTATTTTTATCTTATATGAATTGTTTTATGATGTCACGATGTTTAAGAATCCCATTTTTATTACATGGGTTATGCTATGATGTATGGTTAATGATTTTTTGGCACACATAAGAATGGTATAATTATGAGATGGGTGGTACCTATATCTCCCTCTAATGAATTGGGTAAAGATTTTATATCTCATGAGATAAACATGGCTGGAACGATAGGTTAAACCGGTTCAGTGAAACAGGACTGAAATGAGGAATGAACTTGGTTCAGAATTGGACTTTGTCCACTAAGATAGTCTTGGCAATGAGTCTTGAATAATAATAAATGATTCTCTATGATTATGTGTGTATGGCACAAAGTTTCATGTTTTAAGTTATGATGATTGGGATTACATTTCACTACTATGAGATATCCCATGTTATTAAATTATGATCCCTTTTGCAGGTTAAGATTTCCAAAATGTTATGTTCTTATGAATATGATGTGATTGATATTTCTTTTCTTTACCCTTACTGAGCATTTGAGATCACCCTTTTGTATGTTTTCTTTCCCCAGGTCAGGAAGAATGTTATTAAGTAAGATATACCAAAAGGGACTATAGATATGATAAAATAAATGGGAGACAGTGTAGACGCTTTATGAACTAGTTGTTTATGTTTCCCAGTTTCTAAAGACACTATACCTATATGGTCCTTTCATGGTTTTGTTATATGTTGTAGTAAGTGTACTTAAATTTTGAAGTAATAACAATGTATGTAAAGTATGGTTCATTATATCCGTCATACATTAACAAAGATATGTTTCTTCTTCAAAGCTATATGCAGCAAAGTTATAGACCTAACGAAATTGCAAACTATGGAAAGGGAAATTGCCATCATATTATGTGAATTGGAAATGTTCTTCGCGCCAACATTTTTCGATATGATGGTTCATTTGATAGTTCATTTGGTGAGAGATATTTGACTATGTGGTCTAATACATTATAGATAGATGTACCCCATTGAACGGTAAATGATGATTTTGAAAGGGTATGTCAAAAAACGTAGTCGGCCAGAGGGTTGTATTGCAAAGAAATATATTGTTGAGGAAGCCGCTGAATTTTGTACCGAATACCTTTCTGGTGTGGAAATCATTGGCCTACCAAAATCTCATCACACTGAGCAGCTTGAGGGTGAAGGTATTTCTGGAATAGAGGTTGTCACAATCAATATTATAGATCAGGAGTAGGCCCACCTTTACGTTTTGCATAACAGTTTTGACGTTGACCCATATGTTCGAACCCAAAAAGAAATTATTAGGCATTTGAATCCGTCTAGGGCTGAAAAATGGATATCAGATACACATAATCGACAGATTATAGGATGGTTTCAATACCATATTTTTAAGCAATTAGATGAAAATCCAGCCTCAATTTCAGAACGACTTCGATGGCTAGTCATAGGAGCAAGTGTGTACGTATTATCTTACAATGATTATCCAGTTAATGGTTATACATTCTATACTAATGAACATGTTGAAGACAGTACCATGAAGAATAGTGGGGTAACACTTGTGGCTGAGGCGATGCATGTTTCCGGTGCTAAGGAAAAAAAATCCAATTTATGCGAATATGTCATACATTGGCATCATCAAACGAATATGGGAGTTGGATTATATAAAATTCAAAGTGCCAATTTTTCAATTCAAGTGGGTTGATAATAGGAGTGCTATTAAAATAGGTGAATTAGGATTCGTGAAAGTTGATTTCAGTAAGGAAGGGGAGAAATACTAACCATTTATAATGGCATCACAGGCAGTACAAGTATTTTATGTTCCAGACCCCGAAAACCGAAATTGGTCAATTGTTCTGTTATTGACCAAAACAATTGAAGGGTCAAATGAAATTTCAATGGAAGTTGACCCTTTTATATGGACTTCACAATCATTTCACAGCGGTCCCAATGTAGACAGCGTTTTATATGTCAGAGGAGACCAAAATGAAGGGATTTACATAGTCGATAGAGGATTCAAATCACTTCATCCTTTAAAGAAAAAAAGAGAGTAAAATAATCAGGTTATTTGTTTATTGTAATATAAATTGTGTTACGTTATGTTATTATATGTTCGCTTATGTTTTTATGTAATATAAATTAAATATTAAACCACTTCTTCACATAATGTCTTCTATACCCGCTGATGCGCCCAATCTCGAGGCACAAAAGGTCTCTCAACCAGCAGCTGGTGGTCCCACTGCAGAGAAACAACAGGTTTCTCAACCCGATGTTGGTGGTCCTAGTGAAGAGCAATATGTTTCTCAACCTGTTGTTGCTGGTCCCAGTGCTGAGGGAAAACAGGTTTCTCAACCTGTTTCTGCTGGTCCCAATGCCGATGGTAGCGCTCCAGGGAAACATATTGATGGTACTTCTGAGGAAATGGTAGGGAATTAAACCCTGAAATCAAAAAAGAAACAAGAGCATCGTAGTTTGACACTTTTATCCAAAATCCTTAAGGCAAAAGAAAAAGGCATAAAATTTGAGGTGGTATGGAATAAGTGAGGCCAACATGTTAACCCCAACAGAGCCATCTTTAGTAGCTATATCAGAATCGTCACTCGGCAATGCGTGCCGATTGATGTACAGTCGTGGCACCATGTTGTCACCGCGATAAAGGCACTAATGTGGGAAGAGATTATGGTAACATTATGGTATCATTTTTTTAATTTATTAAAATAATATAAAATACCAAAACATTGACTTACTCTTTATCATCCATTGCAGAGTGCATTTATAGTTGATGTCTCGCACAAGGAATATGTATTAAGAGTTGCATGAAAGAATCATAGAGGTTTCCACACAATTTTAACTAAATATCATCTAAAAGATGTAGAAGGGAAAATCAAGACACACCCACCTCCTATTTACCCACACTTGATATACCAAGGAGTGTGGGATGCATTTAGCAATCGTCGTGGGGAGAAGACTTTTCAGGTACATTGTGTGGGGTAATACGTTGTTTGACGTTAGCTTGTATTCATCACTTTTATTGACAGTTTTTTATTTATAAAATGGAAACTGAGTGCTGAAAATAAAAAACGTGCAACAGAACCAGCATACCCTTACCGTAAATCAGGGATGGGGTACGCTAAACTTGAAAAAAAATGGTACATCTTTTAAATCTACCCTACAACATGTCTGTGACATAAAACAACACCCTAACCATGTTTCTCTGTTTATAAGCAGATTGATGAATCAAAATCGAAATCCATATCCATCCCATTCCAGGTGATATGGAAGGAGGCTCGTGTAAATATAGAGGGGATACAGATAGATTAAAACACACAAAAAGTGTGGGAAACATGTGTAAGTATGACATAATATAAATTTGATTTTCTTTAAATCGCTATTATATCACAATAAATACTTATTTTTCTATATTTTCTATCTGACATAGTCACAAGAATCAACACCAACCGCACCAGATGCAGAAATACTTTCAGAAGCCTTGAAGCATCCAGAACAGTATGGTCGCATCAGAGGTGCGGGTTTTGGGGTGACACAACGAACATATTTTCAGAAACGGAAACAAGCGGAGGATCAAAATGAAAAAATGGAAGTGATGCAAGAACAATTATCTATTTTTCAAGAATAATTACAACACCAAAGAGACATGATAGAAAAATTGATGGGGGAGAGGCAATGAGAAGAGACAACTCAACAACAACCCATGCGTGACAATCCCGCCCCACCCCCACCAGCTTTGAGGCAAGCCATTCCCCTAAAAAACCTGACTTAGATGAGGTAATCAATGATTTAATAATATTTTCTATGAAATGTGATTTACATAGAAACTGATACCTTTCATGTACTAATATTTCACAGGGTGAAAATGACTGTGATTTATATCTATCAACTCCCACCTATCGCCTTGTAGCAAGGCCTACGGTTTTCAATACGCAAAAAGACATGCTACACAACAGACTGCCTACAAAAGATCATCTCAGAGTGTCAATTAACATATCTAATGAGCCGAGTGCTGAGCTACATATTCCAAATGACGATGACGAAATTCATACGGTTGAACAAGATTTTGGAACATTCATCGCATGGCCGACAGTTCTTATAAAAAACATGTCGACAAAAAGGTATCCATTTCCAATTTATTTTTCAAGATAGACATTTAACATTTAATGAAAAAAGGTCTGAACCGATGAATGTTATAACAGAACTACAAAGACTATGGGGTGAAATGAAATATCAGCTCAAAAATATCTCAAGGATCAACCAACCGATTGAAACGGTCTACTGAGAGCACCTTCACCCCACCCGTTCTATATCCATAGTTAATATCATTGCAGGCTCATGTGGATACAAAGTTGAAAGACGAAAATGCTCACAGATTTGATTTTGAAAAAGATATGTATGGAGAGGAAACATCAGATTTCATTAGTGCTGATAATGTAAATGAACTCCTCAAGTATGAATGGCTAGGTGCCTCAGTTGTAAATGTATACATGAGGTATGTTTTCATGATTTTATTTTACAAAAGCTGATATACTCTGATAATTAAGACTAAATACATTTTATATTTGTCGCAGGAATATATATATGAAAAACAATTGAAGGAATTTCCCTATGAAAAGAAATTTGGACTCATTTGTCCTCACTTCACCTCTTCAAAAGATGAAATATATTCTGATAAAGAGGCTGTAATATTTTCATCTCTGCTCTAATCGTTTGAAAAAAAAATTACAGATTAAAAACTCTTTTTAATACCAATGATGCACGGGTAAAACTCTACAATTCAATCATATCAACTATATTTTCATTTCTTTATTTACTTATTATTTTTTGTATTTTTAGGAACCATTGGATGCTGATTGCAGTCAACTTGGATACTCCAAAGATTTATTTTCTGGATTCAATGAATGGATATCCAACAAACCGACCATGCATGATGGTGTTTGTTAATTTTTAATACACTAGATGCAACATTTAAAAACTAAACATCTAGTTATATAATTTATGTTATATTTTAATGAGGATTCTGTTATGATAGGGCGGTTCATCAATATCGTCTAATGCATGGAGTAAATCTAGGGCCTAAGGATAATAATGCCTATAAGATCTACAACTAGGAAAGTATCCTGGTATATATAATAACATTGCACTATCCAAACACATATTAAAACAAATTACTTATTGTTGTTGATTTTTCTGCTGTGTCCAAAACAAAAAAAAACGAAAAGGACTATGGTTATTATGTTTGTAAATTTATGAAAGAGATCATTTTTCATAAGAAAACTAGCATCCCTGGCGAGATATTTTCGAAAATAATTACGAGTTAATTTAAAATATTTATTAATCCTTTGTGTATTTATATTTTTTCAGTACTACCATGATTTTCGCAAAATATCATATTCAAAAGATGATATAGATGTGTTTAGAAATGAATGGGAAACATACCAAATGGAAGATTGTACACAAATAGGATAAAGGTGAATTCCTACTACTTATTTTATCTATATATGATCATTGATTATCCTCCAACCTTCTTTGGTGAATAACCTTGGATGATAAAGAAATGACATATTAGATCAGATCTTGATACAATGAACACAATGAATTCCTTAAATCATTAGATAGCAATATTTTTGATTAAAAATGATCCAATATCCAAGTAGGAATATTAAATTTTATGTTTACACCCTTGTTGATTAAATAGTTTGAGCAGATGGATCCTTTCGATGGATATGTACCAATTGTGAATTGAGAATGCTCTGATGTATTGAAATCATAATTTATTACTCAATGTTTTCTATCCCCAGATTCATATTATTGATCTTTGAAAAAATCAACATTAAAGTAAGGAATTATGGTGTGTAGTGCATATGGGGTGAACGACGAAACCACTGAGGATCCAAAAAATCCATTTTCCAACAAACAATGGATGGAAACAATAGATATGGTCTATATCCACCATTTTCAGTTAGATATAGGGCCTAAATATAAATATTGCTGATATTAAAGTAGAGGGATCAGATTCAACATGGAAGGATAGTATTTGAGCACATGTGTACCCCTTGGTTCATTTTTAAGAAATTTCAATTTTCTGTATCTCATTTGTTTGAACTTGTATTTGAGCACATGTGTTGTTGTTTGACTTGAAAAATTATTTCTAGGTAGATTCATGAGATAATGAGTATTGTTTAGGGACTTTTAATCCAATTATGATTGAGGGGTAATGTGTGTACATTGAACCAGATTTAAGAATATGATATTGAGTACCCTATTTAAAATAATTGACTTAGAGACTGAATTTCATTCAATGGTTTTCTCTTGCATAAGATTTAATGTGAGGTGGCCATGATAATCTATAGAACTATGTATAAAAGAACAGGATTGTTTATAACCCAAGAGTGTAATGACCCACATCATTGTGGCTTAAAAATTACCAAGGGAAATTGAATTTTCATTTATTGATGGTTTCATTTTTTGAACCAGGTCTCGGGTTGGGTTATTAAGAGTTTTAATGGCTCTAATAGGTGTTTCAGACATGTATTGGGGCTAGAGGGATGTCATTGGGTTTTGGGAGGATATCAAGGATGATTTGGGTATTCATTCTATTTAAATGTAGTATCATTAGGCTACTCATAGTGTGAAAGGGTAATTCACAACATGAATGCATTTAATAGGGTGATAATGGTCGTGAATGGGGAAACAGGTCAAGTAAGGTTTTGGACCCAAAATATAGTGATGTCACCACTTGGTTAATTTCACGTAAAATAATTTAAAACTTATTTTTATGTGGGTTATGGGTTTATAAAGTGTAAAACTCCTCAGGTTTCTTCGTTTGGGAACCAAGTTCTTAGGGGGTGGCCAAACCCCATTCCCCTCTTTCCTTCCCCTTAGACCTGAGTGGATTATCGGTTGTTCGTCATTTTGAATCAATGTGGTATCTTCTCTTACATCTTCCTTTCTTCTATAACTTCTTGCTCAAAGATTTTCTTTCAGTTATTAGGGTTCTAGGTGTAATTATTATACCATAGTATGGATAAAT
Source organism: Viscum album (assembly GCA_963277665.1). Classification (NCBI taxonomy): domain Eukaryota; kingdom Viridiplantae; phylum Streptophyta; class Magnoliopsida; order Santalales; family Viscaceae; genus Viscum; species Viscum album. The sequence continues at coordinate 945,348,192 of OY728155.1, read as the reverse complement.
CATTGTTCTTCATGGGACAGTTATATATCACTCATAGAGCATGTCTCAAAATTTCATAAACTAGTAATCAATCATTATTTGAGGCAGATTATTTTTTTTTGAAGATTTATTTATAGGTTTTCAAAATTTTATGCTTAATGGTTCATAAATATAGTAATATATATTGTGGATTTAGTGTTTTCTAGGCCTAGGGGTGCATCAGGAGTGGATCACACCTAGTTTCTCAGCATTCTGGAATTGTTGGATTACACGATGAGTTTGGAGCCTATTATACCATGATGGATTTTTGGTTAAAATTAACTAATTATGTAATTTAAAGTTTTTGGACATTAATACATGTGATCATGGACTATTTTGTTGTTGTTATGAACTGAAAATAGATTATTGGACTTCTAGTTGAGGTAAGGGAATTGACCTAATTGTGTCTCTTGGTTAATTGGTTATTTTATGTTTGTGCCTCACTAGTATAATTCCATTTAGCATCACCATTATTTAACACATATTATTAGATTATTTTTAACATAAACATACATTAATTACAACCTAAATATCTTGAGTCCTAGTGTCTGTGTATTTTTCTTCTTATAAGAGATCAACAACAGCAACCTATCATCCTCCCTCTGGTCGCCTTTTCTTTTATAGTTCATGAAGGTCTCTATTATACATTGAAAATATAATTTTTTATATCCTCATTAGGTTAGGTAGTTTTTACGTCCTGTAAGAATATTATAAAGGTTTATCTCCTTCAGACCTTCTAATGGTTGGTCTACAATCAGGTGCTGAAAGACCTCTTCCTTATATAAGGGGTAGGCCTTAAAAAAGGCATAAATGGGGTCATTTTATAGCTGGGAATCCTGATCGAGAATATTTACAGGAAGTAGTCTCTTCCAAAGGGAAATATCAATATAAGTACGAGCATTATACTTGAGTGCATAACTATTTATTTACCATAAGAGTTATTTCCCCTCTGATCCCAACTAAGCTCCCCAAGTGCTCCCTCTCATGCTGTTATTCAGGAATAGAGTGAGGTGAATCCTGTATGTGTGCTAAGTGCTTCCCTTTCTATTATCTAGGTATATGGATATGGAGGTCTTTCCCTACCCACCGATCTGAGTACTGAAATGATTGTGTCAGAGTCCTAGTGCTTCTTTCTCTAGGTTATATTTTATAGACATTCATTAGTGAATTTCCTTTGTAGGACTTCTCCCCTAGTATCCACCACTCTTTTTATACAATATCTTTTGAAATAGAATCAGTTTTTGAATCTAATAAGATGTACATATCCCAAGATTATATAAAAGAGGGATGAAACCATCGTCTAGGTATAACTAGAGTGAGACCTCTTCTACTATCTAGGCATCCCGGTAGTTTTCTAGCAATCTAATTAAATAAGGGTCCCGTTTCATGAGTGCTATTCATTTCATATATATACTAACATGAGCGTATATATCTTGGGAATGTTCTTGGGTCCCCTATGTGTCATCACACCCTGAAATCCTTATGAAAGTCCCCACAATCCACAATCCATCTCACAAATATTTACCTACCCTGGTCATCACATCACAATGGGGAAGGAACTCTCGCTCTATTGTCATCTCTCATAGACCTATGAACTAATGAAAATAAATGTTGTAACAGGTAACAATTGACATTTTATTAATTTATTCTTTCATATTAATGTTTAATTTATTTCATTGTTGTATTACTTAAACAAAATTTGTTTTCTTATGTAGGTGAAATCTTATTCCTGAGTTCGAATGCTTTGTTCAGAAACCACCGCCATGGATGACAATTTTTTAGAGTTGATGGATGAAAAAAGGATGGAACATCATTGTTTTTTACTTTTTGTTGGATAAATGTTATTGTAACGAAAATAAACATTGTTTGAAATGTATATAGCAGTGTGTTGTTTTGTATTCATGATTTCAGGTAAATGTATGTAGCATTTTTGTTCTTCTGTGCTTTGTGTGTGGGTGTTGTTTATGCTGTGTGCAGGTATTGTTTGTGTTGTGTGCAGGTGATTTAATGTGTGCAGGTGCTGGGCAGGTTCTGTGCAGGTTCTGGTTTTGCAGAGGATCTTTGGCCTCTATCAGTGCTAGTTAAGCTCTGATAAATGGATAAAATATTAGCGCTATTTTGAGCGCTGATAAAGGTAGTTTTTATCAGCTCTCAAGATTGAGCTGATAAAGGTAGTGTTTATCAGTGCTATTTTCAGCGTTGATATATTATACATTTATCAGTGTTGAAAATAGCACTGATAAAGACTACCTTTATTAGCACTTGCTTAGCACTGATAAAGGTGACCCCCCCTTTCCATTTGAGGGATGTTCAACTCTTATTTGAAGCCCAAGCCATATTCCCTATTGTTCTGAATCATGGGGTGTGGGTATCAAAAGGTCTATTAATGGAGTCTCCCATTCCTATATTGAGAAAGGGTATAAAACATGGTGATGTAATATTGAGGATGTCTAATCCACATGAATATTCTGGGTATAGGAATTGGAGATCATGCTTTAAAGAACTCTATCCATGAGTAATATATGAGACAATCATGCTCAAAATGGATTAGAAGACACTCAGCTGATTATTTCTTCCTCAGTGACATCTGGGCTCATAGGGATCATAAATACCATTTTACACATTGACACATTTGGTTGATGACCATGGGACCATATGTAGGATCCATATGCATACATGCATAATCAAACAAAGGGTCACTTGATGCCGAGTATTCCATTCTAAGGGCCACTATAAATTTACAGTGATCTAAGGTGATCAAATAATTATGTGTGATTTGAGAAAATTCAAATATTAAAAAAGGGTTTAGAACCCTAAATATTGTTTTTCTTCTTAGTAAACAAATTCATGTGGTGAAGAGATTTGAAATATCATTACTATAACTATATCCAAGACAAGGGTGTCCAGTGAGAATAAGATAGATTTTACAAGGTCTATAATGTAGTCCATATGATCATTATGCCTCATTCGACTATGCCCTAATTTCTTCGAAATGTTGGAGAGGAAATGTTTAGTGAGAAAAGTCATGACTTTTCTCAGGCCTCCCTTTGTGGGGTTTCAACCTGAAAGTTTTATATCTCTTTCCTTATAATTTTAAGGTATTTTAATTTATACCATCAAATAAATGAGTTTAAATTCTTACAACTTGACCAAAGTGAAATACATTTAAGGTCACTATGCACATAGAGCTAACAAGTCAGGAATATTGCACAAGGTACCAATTTGGATTCCCATGGTCAAGAGTACTCCAACATCCTTCCTACCAAGATATTAACATGTTTAAAATCACAAATCCATGTTCTTAGGTCATGGGTAATTATATGTTACAATCATACATGTGATGACCCAAAACACCATCAGGTGCTAAGTTCAACAACAGTGAGGTCAAGATCACAAGGATCCGAAATCCATCCTTATGGAGCCAATATAAATCTAATTATTAGGTCTAAGACCAAATGAATTGATTTAATGGCCAAGAAGGGAGATTTATTTTCCTTGCTAAGGGCCATCAAAGGTTCGAAACAACTCAAGGTGATGATGACAATATGTATGATTTATGAAATTAGGTGCTTAGAAAATGGAAGAAGCACATGGTACTCTCGTTGACTAGGGTTAAGGATATTATAGTACTTTAAAATGCGATGATAATAGATGATGGTCTAAACCTTTTAAAATTATGTATTAGGGATTTATTTATTGTAAAATTTTAATTTCATGTGACCTAGACATTTTCCTTGCAGATTAACAACATGTGGTGAGGACATATTTTTACCCTGTAGTTTAATGTCATGCAGTAAGTATGTGGGGACCGACATGAACAGTTAGAAATGATATATTACATGCACAAGAAACTCATACAAAAATTAGAATAGTATGTAGAAAAAATGAGCTTTTATCACTCAACCGTTATGCAATTGTGATGCATTTTTATTGTTTGTTGTTTCTGGACCTAGGATTGGAAATACAGGTGTTACTACGTATCTTGTAATAGCAATAATGAAGCCACACATAGTTATTGAACAAGAATATCTTTGTATAGGTCTGATGTGTATGTTTATGGGTGATTTTTTGTGATTTTTTGTTTTAGTAGAACAAAAAATTTGAGATCCTGACATCACTATGTATCATGTGATTATAGGAATCAATCCGCACATAGTTTTTGAGAGGCCAGACTCTTTAATACCCTATGGAAAGGACACAGGCTCCTCGATGTGAAGAGGTAGCATTATGGATGGTCCTATATAATGATGTTATGGGAATCAATACATATCCCGTGATGGATGGAATAAATCTACACATAGTTTTGGAGAAATATCCAGGAAAAAATATGACTTATATACATACATGGGGCATTTTTTTTATGGTTAATTTAAATTGAATGGAGATGAAGTTGGAGATCTTGGAATTAATATGGTATCATATGATGACAGGAATCAAGTCACACATAGTTCTTTAACGGAGGTGTGGTGGGGGACAACACCAATAATAATGGTCCTATTAGGTGAGATCAACAGGAATTTGTAGTTTTATTTCATTCTAGATACATCAACCGTGTAGTTTAACAATATTTGGTGAGGAATCATGAACATAAAAACCATTTAATGGGATAATATGTCATGTTTATGAGTGGAATCCCCAAAAAAAGATCCTAATTTCATGCGAGCTATGTTCATTATGACAAAAATGGATTTGAAAAGGTTCCTAATGATATGGAGGGAATTGGAGAAAGGACATGGTTATTTTGTATCATGTGGTGGATGGACTAGTATATAGGATCCATACACCCCTACACATCTCATTATGATGAATATCAAGTCCTACAATGTTATAGAAACTCGTTGAGTTTAATTTCATCTGTAAAGGAAATTAGCCATTCAGTTTAACATATTTCGATAAGGATGTGAGTTACTCAATGTAAATGGAGAGGAATGTTGTTTATTGGCCCAAAAATGGAGGTTTGGGCATCACTACATAACCTATGACTTAAGGAAACAATCCAATCATAGTTCATGGAAACCATGTAGTTTAGTGTCATATGGAAAGGATATCATTTGTGCAGTTTAAAGTCTTTTGGTAATGATGTTTTTCATGTAGTTTAACATCATGCAGTAAGGATAAATGTTTCTATGAAATTTATCATATTTTGGATAGGATGATATATATATAGTTTAACATCATGTGGTTAGGACATGTGTCACTCAACAGGAATGAAGTCGAATAATTGGGGATCTAGGTAAATTTATATCATGCAGTTAGGATGTTTTTAACATAGTTTAATGTTATCTGCTTTAGATGTGAGATGTTTTGATGTTTAAAGCCTTACAACATGGCATTATATTACTGAGATTAATTTCATGTGAATAAGAAGAAATATGATATGGAGATTAAAGTCTTTCTACCAAGGTGAGGGACGTTGTGTAGTGTAATGTGTTGTAGATTGGATAAAAGATGTTGTGTAGTTTAACATATTATGGCCCTGAATTTTTTTTAGTCTATCATCATACAACCATGAATAGAGAACACCATTTAGTTTAACTTCGTACTTCTAGGATGAGACACACTTGATGGATGATTGGACACAATATTGTACTCTAGTTAAAATTTCATCAAATCATTAGAAAAAATGATGGTTTCGTTGTCCATAAGTATTGTCTGAGGGACCTTGAACCTAGTGATGATATGTGATATTATGATGTTGATGACATTATTTATCCTGAAATCCTTTATGGGTACTGCCTTAATGTATTTTAAGAGGAAATCTGTATGCAGTAAGGATGTACTTAAACTGATTTTCTATGGATGGGGGATATGGCCCCATGACTTCCATTCTGCATACGGTGATTGACTAGAAATATTTTTCTATATGTAGATATTTCATGGTTCTATTTTTAATTTTTTTGGGATATGTAATGCATGAAGTTTCATTGTGAATTCAACACATTCTGGTATCATGATTTTCTATTAGTAACCCAACCTCTTGATTTGGTGGGAGAGCATATTCCCAAATTGATGTGCACCACAAGAGCCTATATGGACTTCTTCTATAATGATGGAAATCTCTCTTTCTTAAATTAATTTGAGGAATATTTCATTGAATCCTCACATGTAGAGATATTTCTCTCCATTTGGACCTTGTCACAGGGTAATATTCTATATTCGGCACTGAATATTTTCCCTTATAGCTTTGTATGTTTGGAGAGTCCCATTTTAGAGATAACCAATTATAGGATCCATCCATCAAGAGGAGTATACTAGTTCATCATTATCTTAGGAGGTGGTGAACTGATTTATTTCATCCATATCGTATATGTAGATTGATGATTCCATTATTCAGTGCATGATATAGAAGATTTCTTCCTTCTCGATCAAGGTCAGCTTGGACTATAGATGTTTTATCCAATTGATCGGTTTTTGGATTATCTGATTAGGGAACATGATGTAACATGGGATCAAAAGGAAAATTTTCCACTAGACCTCTGACAATGAAAATTGGAGGGTCCAACTCATCCTTTTTAATAGCATAATTTTTATTGATCTGCTTTCTCACTAGTTATGAATCAAATATTATGTTTAGGTAGGCAATTATTAGCTATAGTTATAGTTCAATGGAAATGATGAGGGATTAATATTTGGACTGATTATTCTTATGGCCACTGATTAATAAGAAATAGTAGGTAAATTTATTTTTTAGGAAATAAATACAATCCCAAATCCAAACTGATTAAGGTTTTGGGTTTCCATATTTTTTCTAATAGTACATTAGGAGGATAAATAAAAATATATTTCTCATGTTTGAGGAGTGTAATAGGAATATAATAACTCTTCATATGGTAGCTCAGTGTCTAATGGTGTTCATTACAGGGCAGGATGCACCATGAGGAAATTAGGCAGGCCTTTCCCTTTCACCGCCTTCTATGACATGTAATGAATGTCTTATTGTTACAGAATGATCTCCCATCATAATTGACACCCACAAGGAATTTGATGACCCTGTATTTACCTGATCGGATTAATATGAGATGCCATATGGACATCATGGAGCTTCATGTATTGAAATAGATTTTTCCTTGAAAATATGAGTGTGAAAATATTTCTATCAACATAGGAGTTTCATGTCTCCGTACCTTGCATCATTTTAATATGTTATTAGAGTATGTTCTACATACCTTCATCATTATTCTGTATGATGATGTTTCCCTGAGAGCATTCCATGGAGGAAACATATAAAATGGATGTAATTCCTTCTAATGATGGCATTAGGACAGGTGGGTGAATCAGGTACTAATTGATACTCTTGAAGGATTCTTTGCATTACTCTTCCCATTGATAAGAAGTTCCCTTGGAAATGAAATGACAAATATAACTGAGGTTCCCTGGGTTCCCTCTATGTTCATTGTGATTACTTGGGGGTTCCATTGCAAGAATAACACTAGTCTTTTCTACGTTGACCTTAATTCCATGGTGAGATACCAAAAATCCAAGGAACATCATTAATGATACTCAAAATGAACATTTTACTATATTCATCATTTAACTTTGTTGTCACATCATGTCGATGATTGATTGAAGATATAGGAAGTGATCACATCACTATTGTGATTTTAATACTAGGTCATCAACATATCATTCAACTATTCATCATAGTAATGGAATAAAGATATCATTCATGGAACATTTGGAAGTATAAAAAGTGTTGTTTAATCCAAAAAGCATGACCTGTTAGTAGAATATACCTTGGGGTGGTCCAAAGGTGGTGGATTCCCCATATTTATGTTCCATCTTTATCTGATTGTTCCTTAAATACCCATCCATTATGAAAATGTCTTAAAATCTAGTATTTTCATCGATCATGTGTTTTGTGACTGATAATATGAAACTTCCATTTGTGTAGTATCAATAATGAACTTTAAAATCTATTCATACCCCAATCAACCCATTCTTTTTCTTTAAGTGGATGACATTGGTGAGGAATCTTTGGTATTACACTTCTTGGAAAATTTTGGATGTGAATTTTTTTTCACTGCCACCTCTACATTTGTATAATGAGATTGTTGCATCCTCCTGTATGCCTTCTAGAATCCTCTATGTTCATCAAAAAATAAAATATAGTGTCAATCCACTTCTAGATTAAATCCATGAATTTCTATATAATTCCTAGAGGAAACATATTGGTGCTGCTTTATAAATTAAATATACATCTATTGATCCCCAAGAGTCATGGAGAAACTAGTCTATGTAGGTTTTGGGTCTTATTCTATTTCCAGATTTAAAAACATGATCTCATCAATGGTGGTGTATATTTCTTCCTTAAATAGAGAAGGAGTAGTCCTGAGGTCATATTCTTCTTCTTCCACCTCTAAGTATATAGTGGATTTTTTAGATGATGTTGTTAATATAGGGTAATCTTTATCACTGTTTAGGTGATAGAGGATATATGAAATGATATTATCATCACATACTTTTAATGTCACCTTATAGAGATTCTGTTGTGGATTGTCTTTTACACTATTGATGGAGAAATAAGGGGATTGGACTTGTGGGACCAACTCTATTTCCCCAACTAGATTTAAGGGAATCACATAGTCATTGTCATTTATACTTGATGGATTTGAATGGGTGGTCCCCAAGAAAATATGGGATGATACTAGTATATCTTCAACTACCATTTTTTTCTACTCCCTCCCTTTTATAGAAACCTTCTTTAGAATAGGTTTATTATCATGTATTGAAGGGAGAATTATCACCCCACATTATGCCTAAAATTCTATCAATGGGATATTTTAAACACTAATGGAATGTTGAGGACACATCCACATGAATTTGGAGCCAGGGAACTTCGATCATGACATTATATGTGGTTTCTTGTTGGATAACCATAATCTCAACATTAGATGTGAGATACCAAAACTATTTATTAAGCTAGATCTTCCGGAGAATTCTTTTTCACACTTATCATAAAATTGAATGGTCATTTTTTGGGAGAAAATACCAATTCATATAACCCAAACTTTAGAGGGTCTTAAATGGGATGAGTTTTATACTATACCCATTTTAAATCATATCCCATTGGGTGTTGACATTATTTACTCTACTCAAAACATATAGGGTTCTGACATGCCCCTTGATGACCTCTTCCCAATCCTTATATGTTAATAATATGGAGACATAGAATTCTACTTTCATGGTATCAACATGATAAACCTTGGTTGTAGTGACATCTGTCTAATATTATTTTTTATCTAGAGGGATTTATATAGTTTTTCACTATGATTATTTGAAATGTATAGTACATTCACAAGTTAGATATTGGCTAGGACAACCATTAGTGGTTTCAAAATGTTGTAGTTTTGTGAAAGATTTAGATGTTTATTGGATTTAGGATTCCCCTTATTATGCTGATAATGATATAATTAATCTAAATATTATAATATTGGATCTTCTAAAGAGTTCATGGGGTCAATTTCTTCCAGTGGTGTGGGTCATATTGGCCTTCCTCATTGCCTAGGCTGATCAGATTATTATACCCATTCTAAGTGGTCAGGAAAAATGTATGGGTGAAGATGAATTCTTGAGGATTCTGAGGAAGCTCCATGTATGTAATAGGTATGTTAGAGAACTTTAATATGGGTATTGGAAAGATATATTTCATCATTGGGGATGAGCCCAAAATATTGGGTCTGACTATGCACATGCAGTCTCATGTATCCTTGGTTCCTTTACATGAAACCTCTTATTCCCTGGTCAGGTGTGATGAAATAATATTCATAGTAATATTCATCCTCATAGAAAGGGAATTCCATGTGTATCACGTTAATAAAATAAAATATGATATATTTATCTGATTTGGGTTTTTATGGTGGGGTGGTGCTCGTGCTTCAGATGACGAAGGGAAGAAATCTACAAGAGTTAGAGCTTGTGATGGAGCAAAATATGACTCTTCCTGTTTTATTTATTACTTTGTATATCTATCAAGTACAACATCAAGAATCATATCCAATGTCACATTCCAATGTGCAGAGCTATTGTGGGTTTGTGAATATATTATCTTAGTGTGGAATACACTCAGTCAACTTCTTTTCGAGTCATATAGTTGTTAAATTTATTTCCATGAATGGATGGTAATTTTTTCCAATAAACATCATATTCTAAATAAGAAATTATTATACAGGCCACCAGGGTTGGGTATTTACCTACATCCACAATCCAAAATCTTCCAGGCCTTGAAGAATGTATTTGAAGATGAAGCAATGTTGGAGGTTATGAACATGAATTTTATGGAAAGTATAGTAGTTGAGATGATAATTGTGGTTGACCATGTTGGGATTCCTAGGATGTAGAAACATGAATTTTGTTTCTATAACTTCATTGAAATAACTAGGTACATGATCATTTCCAAAGGATTATACTTTATTCATCGGTTCTGATAATCCTGGGAGACCGTGATTTCTCAGTGCATCAGATCGAGGATGATTTTTTGGTTGTTTCCACTCAAAAGGAGGTGATAGGTCATTTAAGATTTCCTTAGTGCTTGGACTAGTGTTTCTACTTATTTGATGCTAGAATCAGTAGTCTATTTCTTACTGAGCCTTTCCCCTATGCTGATGGCATGAGATGAGATATATATCATGTTCGTAGAATGGTTTATTCTAAGAAAACAGTTTTGTGAACTAAAAGAACCCACTTGGATAAGTCATTCGGATTAGATGTTTCTGCATATCAACATATATATTTTCGGTTTAGAGTTCTGGAAACTATCCCTAGAAGATAGGGATGATAAGATAATTGGTTAAACCAATTCATCACCATATGAATTCAGACATAGTCTCATTTTTACTTTTCTAGTAGTTTTTAAAGTTGATGATTTTCATTTCACTCAATGTGGGGAAGAATTGGTAAACAAATTAACAATGAAGGTTTTTTGATCCGACAACAGATCCTACAAGAAGGTTGTTGTACTAAACAATGGATGTCCCTATCAGTGTCTATACAAAACACCTCGTATGGATTTCCTCATACTGAACTTGAGGTCCAATCATCGAACTAAATTTGGATATGAATGGTGTGTGATCTTGTTAGGGGTATCATGCACCATAAAAGGTGGAGAAGGTAGGATTTATGAAAATGGTTGGGGGGGAAGTTTTGTCCAACCATTCGGAATATGGATTCCTCTTAGGTAGAAAATCTATTCAACTCTCTTCTAGGTATTTTCTTAAAGAATTCAAAGACATAATGTAATTGAATAATTAGGAAGGTAACACTATTCGATCCACCTCTTATGTACTAGGACAGGGTAGGGCCTAATGAGGTGGCCCATTTTTTATCTCTATTTATTCATTATTAATCCAAAGACTAAATATTTTTTCTATAGAGGGATAGGTAGCCTCCATAATAGAGAGAATTCTTGATCATTTTGAACATCTTAATTTATGTAAACTGACTGTCTAGATGAAGAGTTAGTTTGACACTTAGATGTATCTCTGCTAGGTGTATTTCCTGTTTCTAGATTAATGGGTGGAGGGATACTCTCATCTCTCTGATAATTATAAAAATTGTGAATATTTCCCATGAGTATCTCTTGGTTGAGTTTCCTGAGATTTTGAGTCTCACTCTCATATTGTTCTATTAATTCCTCCATAGAAGGAACTTAGACTCTTAAAGGTGGTCATTTAAATGTAGCCACAACATTTTCCTTTATCCTTGGTAATGTCCTACCATAGAGGAGGAAATTTGACATTCGGGTGTTATAGGATTTGGATCCTCCTCTTGTTCTGGGTACATGAAGCTTTAGTGAGCGATTCTAGATCCTCCTCCTGAGGGATTTTTTTCTATATTTTGTCCCTCTGCATCTTCATCTTGATCCACATTATGGGTTGTGTTGATGTTAAAAACATTCACAGAGGTATTTTTGGATTTGGTAGACATACCATGGATTTTATTGCAAGATGATGGTCATGAACATCCTAAATTAGGATTGTTAATAATACCCATGTCCATATTGGGTCATTTTATATTATGACCTAGATGATTTTTGATTTTCTTTTCTATAAACTCCACCTATATCATCCTTTTAGTGGTGACCTCTATGGTGTTTCTAGTCTTGATTCCCAAACGTGCCTCAAAAATAAGTGGTTTCTCTTTTAGTGGGAGGAACAGAAGGTTTATTGACCATAAATATTTTCCTCACAAGATGTAGAGGACTAATTTCCACTACGGTGATGATAATGATGAAAATTCCCCCATCCTTATGGTTTGGGGACTATCCGGGGCGATAATTGGCAATGATTGATACAATTGTTTTAGGATCTGATGCATCCGGTTGAGGACATGATGATTCTAAGGATGGAAATTGGGATATAAAATATCCATCCAAGTGGGATGGCGTTGATGTAAAACCGCCATTGATCCCCTTAGGACCCTATTAGGGGATGATGAACATGGTGATGTCAATTGAGATAAAACTATCTCATTTTAATGGTATGTGGTTAGATTGTAGTTTATTACAATTTGTATAGAATGATCTCATGTACTGATGATCTTGGGGGTGGAGGCAGTTGTATATTTTCCCCTAGCCTAATGAGATGGGTTTACTCATGGTAGGATACTACGAAAGCTACTATTGAGACCTATTTTATGTAAAAGAGTTGTGATGAGGTAGGAGCTGGTCCTAATGGTATCCCATGAAGGGAGTTAGTTTCAATAAGAATTTTCTAGGTAGATCATATCATTTGATTCTATGTCTATAATGCATTCCATTTGTTTTGAGGGGAATACTTAAATGATTTTTTGGCAATCCACTTCCTTTGTTCAAGATGTCTCGACACAGTTAATGTGTGGGAATTTATTTTTAGTGAAAAACTGGCTCACAAATTACTTAGACCCCTGATATTGTTGGAGTATATGAAATTACACGATTCCTCATCTAAGGGGATATAATATTCCAGGGCTGTGGTAATGAATAATTCACAATACATTCCTCATCCTCAAATACTGATGCAGGATGTAGATTCAATGATAAGATGTTGAAGACTTGTGATGCAATGGTGGCAAGAATGATATATGTTTTCCCTAGGATTTTCCTATTTGGGGTCTCATTCCAAAGAAAATTGAAGCTAGTTCTAGATGAAAACCTAGAATCATGATGGTCTTATGGTGATCCATATATAAAAGATATGAGATACATCTACCCTTTATCCATTGAAGAGTATCCCACATATTTTTCATAGATAAGGCATTCACTTATTTTCTTTCACATATGGGATCTCTGAGTCATAAGTGGAGAAGGGTCAAAACAGGGTGACAATGTTTTTTTCTGGATAACTCTATCCATAATTCAATTTCATCCTCATGTACATCAGACTTACAATCCATCATCTAACTAGACTACAAATGGTGATTCTGGTGGTCACTGGCAGACCAGAGTGGATTGTTGCTCGAAGTTGATGGGGAACTATATGAAGTTGACCTGGATGTTTTGAGAACCTTTATATAAAAGGAATCTGAGTTAATAACACCTATCTATATGATGGTGTTTGGAAAAGGGTAGGATTTCCTGGTACATGGGAAATATCATCATGGTGATATTGATCATAATAGATTATAGGTGTAGGGTACCGACAATCCATATCCACTCTACCACGATGAAAATTATCACAGTAATGATCATATTATTTAGCAGTTGAAGAGTAAAATAATCATTGGGGTGCTCGAAGTGTTTCTAGAATGACTTCAAGGACACTGGAATTGAGCATATTGGGCATATAGATCTCATTTTGCATCATTTCCAAAATATACCGACCTGCCTTTTGAAATTGTGCAGTGATATGAGCATGTTGTATGATGGATATGAGACTTTGTTGAAAACCATCAGTTACTGTGGGATTATGATCCCACTCATGAGGAGATACTCGAATGTTCCAATTAGAATCTTCTTTATTGAAATGGATTTTAGCGTCACTCAAGGAATGTACATCTCTAACTCTGTGAACCTCGGTTAAAATGGGGATATGTGACCAATCCTGATCCATTAGAATATATTTTCATTTTTTATATGAATATAAGAATGTCTCGAGGATTTTTCTACAATCACTTGGTGATCCATTGTTGTAATTGGAATGTGATCCCAACCAGGATATAAATTACCCATCACAATATGTAGACTGGTCTTCAAAATGGGAGAAGGGATATGAGCCTCCTACATTATAGCCTAAGAAAAATAATAATGCAATCTTTTATCGAAAGAAGTGGGGAAATTTTCCAAGATGTTGTGATCTACTAGAATATTCTAGTTCGACTCCCTAATAAGAATCTAACCCTACCATGAGACATGTACAACTCTTACATGGTGAGCATAGGACATAACACAGATATGATCACAATCATGGGACTTCAGAGTACTCAGGTATTCTTCTTAAACGTGAATATGATCCTTTCTTAAGGCATGTTTTTCTCTCACTTGGTATTCCAAGGAAAAAATGGATATGGGCATGACCTTGGTACTTTGGAGTATGACAATGGTCTTTTTCAATAGTAATGTACCTCTATCTAAGGCATGTGCCCCTGTCACATGATGAGGACACATTAGAATGGGAATTTGATACTGGTCAGACACCTCATCCTTTATTGGAATATGAAAATGAACATCTTGAATAAAAGCAAAAATGTGATATTTCCTAGGATAAAATACATATTCATACTTGCATCTCACAACCTGATGGAAGAAATGTTTCTGACACCAGTGGTATCCACGAGGCCTTGACAATATTTTTCCAGAATTTCTTATCTACAGGAACCCCATTCATGTCTGCTGAGGTGGAAGAATGAATCAGAACTATGATCACTAAAGAGATCAATAGGAATCTCGCCAAAGATGTGACAGATGACGATATATGCCAAGCTCTGAAACAAATTCATCCCACTAAGGCCCTGAGACCGGATGGGTTCCATGCCCTTTTTTTAAGCAATACTGGCATATAATCGGTCCTGAAATCTGCAATATGATTAAAAATATCTGGGCTGGTAATACCAGCATTGCGGTAATCAATGAAATTGTCCTCATCCTCAACCCAAAAATCAAGAATCCTATGGCGATTCCTGACTTTCGACTAATCAGCCTTTTCAATGTCTCTTACATGATATTCTCAAAGATCATTGTCAATCATCTACGACCTTGGATACATGATTTTATCTCAGAAAATGAGAGCGCCTTCGTGGCCAAGAGACTGATCACTGATAATGCGATTGGGGCCCATGAAGTGTTCCATTCTATGAAATCATGCTCTACTTCTGAAAGAGGATCCATGGCCTGTAAATTGGAGGTGACCAAGGCCTATGATAGAGTAGAATAGAACTTCTTAAGAGTCGTTATGAAAAAAATGGGTTTTTGCGCTAAATGGGCATATATGGTCATGGACTGTGTCTCGACCGTCTCATTCAAAATCAAGGTCAATGGGGAGATTACCAGAGAATTAGCCCCATTCTGAGGCCTTCTCCAGGGAGACCCCCTCTCCCCTTTTCTCTTCATACTGGTGGCTGACGTATTTTATAATCTTATTTCCAGGGCTGTATCTTCTAAGTCTATTCATGGGGAAAAAGTCTGCTGAGTTAGCCCTCCAGTGTCACATCTCTTTTTTTTTCTGACTACTGACTCCTTTCTTCCAAAGAAACAATTAATGAATGTCGGGTGGTCTTCCAAGCGATCCATCAATATGAGAGGGTGCTTGGCCAAACAATCAATCATCGCAAATCTGAAATATCCTTCAATGTAGGGGTGCATCTTTCTAATAGGGATGAACTTTGCGCATCAGCTAGCATCCATATGGTTGGTAAACATCAGAAGTATCCCGGGCTTCCCACGGTGATTGGCCGGTCCTAAAAAGAAATCTTCGCATCTCTAGTGGATAGGATTGAGAAAAAAATTCAAGGCTGGACCCCAATTTTTTTTTCTAAAGATGGAAAATAGAACCTCATCAAAGCTGTCATCCAATCTTTCCCCAACTACTTTATGTCCCTATTTGAGATCCTAATGGCCATCATCGACTAGATACACACACGCACTGCCAATTTCTGGTGGGGGAAGAATGATAGAAGGAATTGACCCCACTGGATGGCCTGGGAGAAACTATACAAACCCAAATCAGAGGGTGGGATGGGGTTCCATAATCTTCCTCTCTTCAACAATGCGCTATTGTCCAAGAAACGATGGTACCTTACTAACCGTCAATCATCTATATGTGCGCGAGTTCTACGAGCTAAGTACTTTCCCCACACGGAATTTCATGCTTCCTCTCTTGGTCCCCATCCTAGCTTCCTCTGGAGAAACATTTGGGGGGCTAAAAAGCTCCTGGATAAAGGATTGGGTTGGAGGATTGGGACTAGCTCATCTGTCAAAATACAGATTTATCCCTAGCTTATTGATAAGGAAGGTATACGAGCTACATCCTCTGCCCAACTAGGACTTGAAGACGCCACTCTCAGCTGCCTCTTTTCCGACCAGGGACATGGGTGGTGTTTGGAAAAGATCCTTGAATGGTTTAATGAAATAGATCAAAGAATTATCCTTAGCATTCCCTGGGAACCATAACCAGGCCCTGACCATCTCTTCTGGATCAATGAAATATCGAGTTACTACACGGTGAGATCTGGCTACAGACTTGCTCTTAGAATCCACTCAGTCGGCCAGGATGAGGGACCATGGAAATCGATTTGGACGCTCAACATCCCCCAAAAAATTCGTCAATTTTGGTGGCAGGTTTGTACGGGAACTATCCCAACAATGATCCTTCTCGATACCGACATATAGCCAGTACAATTTTTTTCCCTTTCTGTCCGAACATTTTATAAACTTCTTCCCACACTATCATTAACTACCTAGGAGCTAAGGAAATCCGGAATAAATGGGGCTCGACTTCAGTTGCTTCACTGGAATTGGCCTCTGACCTTCCCGATCTTCTGACGCGTTGGTGATCTTCTATGTCTTTGGAAAATGTAGGTTCACTTTGCACTTTTTCTTGGATTATTTGGGTTCGATGTAACAATGTAATTTTTCATCAAGCTCACAGACCCCCCAAATTCTGGTTAGATCGGGCCACTTATTGGATTGAGGGTTGTAAATGACACAACAGACATTCTATTACAGGTGTTACCCCCTCCCGTCCCACTCATTTTAATCCCCCAATGGAAGAGATTCTTAAGATTAAATTAGAAGCATCTCTTCCAAAGGATGGGCTTGTTTCCCTCGGTCTCCTTGCCCGAAATCATCTGGGGAAAATCCTTGCTGCTAAATATGAACCACACTAGGAATTATAGGAACTGGTAGTTGTTGAAGCCATGTCCATCCTTGCTGGTATGATGCTCTCTATAGAACATGGATGTGGTGATATCATCACTGAGTCTGACTGTCTTACCGTAATCGATGCTATTAATCACAACGATGGCAGACTCCTGTCATTTGGCATCATCATCAAGAGAATTTTCTCACTTCACCAATGATTCTCATTATGCACCTTCTCCTTCACCAAAAGGGAAGGAAACAACATGGCCCATTAGCTAGCGTCCTCAGGCGCATTCGATACTAACCAGTTCTGGTTGGACAATTTCCCATCATGGATTTGAAAATGTACTTCTGCTGATCTTTTTCATTAATGATATATGCTTTTAATAAAAAAATACATATTCATACTGATAAGAGTGTTTTTTTTACCCTATATATACAGATAAGAATATTTTCCAGGACCAGTATATGTACCAGTGTTGGAAAATACAGGTAGAGTTTGTCATATTTTTCTAAGATGTAATGGCACTTTAGAAAAGTGTGCATAGGAATGCAACCCTTAAAATTTTCCTTCACCTATTATGTACTAGGATATATCTTTTATTACTATGGTGATATGATCCCATTTTTTTCTTCCTTGTTCTGCCAAAATATGCTGATGGAATTCACACATGGTGTTAGGAATTTGCACTTCCCCCATGCTTGTTGCATGAATATACCTATAGTCTTACTCCAAGTGATTAGGAATGTGAGTCTGATAACAGGTTATCACCATAATATGCCATTATAAATCTTCAGTAAGAGTGTTTATATTATCCAAGTCAAGAATATCCAGATCAATACATGCCTGATGTGTCTTAATTGTTTCCCAAACATAGAGATCAGAGGTCAAATTGTGTCAGGTGGAACAATCAGAAGGAAACTGAATGGTATTAGTGGGATGGTTCAGAAAATTATGGTTGATAGGTTCCTTACTCTATGGAACCTAAATTGGTAGGACTTCATAGTTGACTCTATGATGCACATTCATCAGATACTGAAGGTAGTGCTTTTGGGGCTCTGGGGATAAGCTTCTGAAGTAGTTGGATGTGTTAACGGGTGCCACTAACTTTACAGAAGAATTATTGGGATGGTAAATACCCATCCATTTGGGATTTTTGATACCCTCATGAGTATCATCAACTATCAGGATTATACCATGTCGATGATATTTCTAAACCATTTTGGGTTCCACCTAATGTTGAAGGTGTTGGGAAGGTGATTCCATTCTGAGTCCCATGGAGGTTGCATCCATACCTTATTTTATAGAAAAGTCATTGGATGAAGGTATTATCTCAAAATATGTATATTTTTGTGAGATTATTATCTACATACATGAAGAAAACCATGAAAAAGTCACCAATCATTTAATCATCATACACTTAATATCTTCCCAATCTGATATGCAAGGGTAACACAATTATCCTTTCTTATTCATAGTATAGCCATATTTCTCACATGGACCTGTCAAAGGGTTGATAAACATATTTCGAGAGACCCAAAAATATAGAGGATAATCTATAAGATTCCCATCATATTTTCCATGTTTGTATAGGATATGCAAACAACATGGCATGAAATTGGCTAAAATTAGAATTTTTTATTTGAGAGATTGACATCAGATTCACTATTTTTTTGATATGAAAGATATACATGTTGATGGAGACCACCCATGTCATGAGAAAAATACCATATTATGTGAACTAAGTAGTACATACTTTTTATATTTCTATGGATATTCCACATATAAATTTTTTCACATTAGTTTTCATACGTTTTCTTCTTTAGAAAGGTGTGTTTGGCCTGACCCAATGGTACAATTTTGGTGGGTTAAATGTCTTATATAGTCAGTCAGATTTGTTTTACCATTCATGATCATTTTAAATATAAATTCCCAATGGTTTCCACATCCATAACTAGATACATACATGATTTCTAGAGGCAGGTGTTCAATTGGGGTTTCATAAACAATGATGCTTATGAACTAACATCGGTTGAGAGGATGAGTGTTCCGGATCATTACACCATTTTGGGAGAATATTTAAAAACTTCAATACTCTCTTATAGATATAATAAATATTCATGAATATCATCCTAATCACGATACATGACCAATTTCCGAAAAATACTTCACAGGTTAAGTATTTTAATATGAAAAATGAGGGATCTTATTGGTGAATTTTTCCATTTTTATTAGAGGTTATTGATCCTTTTCCCATTTAATGATATAGGATTATATGTTGAATATATATAAGTAGTAACTGAATAGTTATTTTTTTATCAAGTAAGGGGGTTTATATGTTTAAGATGGGCTTGACCCATTATGAGGCTTCCCATATATCAAATTTTATAACATGATTTGAAAACCTCATTGTTTTTTTAAACCCTTGCTGTTTAATGTCAAAGGAAAAAGAATGTTATGGGGAACTAGGGAACAAAATATTGATCTTGATCCCTAGAGAGACATCCTATATATCTTGGGTATGATAGGTATAATAGTTATTTTACTTCAATCACACCCTTTGGACTTTCCTTCAGGTAGATACCCTTGTATGAAGTGATTATATCATGACACTTATCGAGGATTATACATTTTGGTTTTTATATTTGGTAGAAATTAATGATGAAAATGATGTGATCATTACGGCTCCCTAATATAGCACAAGCCATTAATGGTGAAGGAAACAAGGTATAACAAGTAATTAATATAACTACATATGAATGTGGGAATTAGATGTTGGGATATCCATTTGGATGTTTATCATGGATCTTGGGACTTAGGGAGGCATTCTGTGCATCCTGGTTATGGATGTAATTGGTGAAATCATATTTCATTTTATTCTCATTCCACTAGAATATTATATAGGAAGATAAATCCATGGGAGGGATTGGGTTATGATGGTTGAAATGTCAAATACACAGAGGAAACATTCACCAAAGTGGCTATTTATTTTATCTCATCTATAAAAAAGTAATCCTATGAATCAATGTTATATAAGGAGTCAGAATCATCATAGTTTTTTTGGGATATAGATTATAAACTAAGGATTCGATAAGATAATGATATGATTATTGCAAATACCAAAGCCCCCACGAGATATTAATGGTGTGAGAAATAAGGTATTGCAATAAACCAATATCACTACATATGGATGAGGGACTTATGTGCTGTTACAAACCGTTGGATATTTAACATGGAGAACGGGCCTTAAGAAGGCATCCTATGTATCCTATTTATAATATAAATCAGAGTCATCATAGGTTAATTTAATCTAGAAATTTACATTGATTCTATCTCAATAAGGAGACTGGAAAAGGTAATCATGTCCTAGGAAGCCTATTTAACATGGTTGTCTTCTTAACATGATTGATTACGTTCCTACCATATTTTATTTCTTATCTTGCCTTCCTTGATTGTCTTCCTAACATATCAGATGGTGTTTGTATATGTATTGCTCTATTGTGGAAAATTCAAAATATAATCACATGATCAAGTTGAATTTTTGAATGGACATTACATAATCTTCATGGAATGACTAAAGGCCATCATATGATTAAGTTTATCTTGTTTGGAGGATGTTTCAATACCGAGATGGATTTTTTGGGAGTCCATCACATGATCTAAGATGACATGTCCGAAGGACATCGCCAGACCATAGATGACATTCCAGGAGGCAGTAACATGGTCTCAGCTGGAATTCTAAGAGGACATTGCAAGATCTTTTTTAACATTTCATGGTGACATCGTGATACCTAGATGACATTCATGAAGGGTATTGTGAGATTTTTTTAGTAATATTTGGGAGGATTCATTAGACCTAGATAACGCACATTCGTGTAAATGCATATCTTGGGTGACATGACTAGAGGTCATCGCGTGGTCTAGATAATGATCCTTGAGGGATTCATGAGACACATGTGACATTCATGGAGGGAATAATTATAATTTCTTGAATTCTCTTGATGAATTCACATATTCCAAACCGTATGTTAAGAGGACATCACATGACTTGGGCAATATGTACTAATTTTTTTGAATGATCCGGACGAGCCATGTGAAGCACATGAGGATCAAGGTATACGTTCTTTGTGTAGGCATCCCATATTTTAGTCTTTATTTTAGTTTTTATTTCATATGCTCCTTATATTTTTTAGGTTTATCATGTTTAGGTCCCACATGATGTAGAAGATATGTGGGATGTCCTTCAAATAACCTTCCATAATTCCTTTACCTAATCTATTAGTGATCACTTTAAGTATCTCTATATGCCACATGATCTTCTACGTTGTTCCCAAGATTGTTACCTATGATAAGTCCTTAGGATAGTGAGATTGTCTGCTCCATGATGTCCGCTCTGATGGTAGGTTGCGCCGATGTGTGGATCCAAAGATGAATTTCTTCATGCAGAGATTGGTGATTTATAGGCCTCTCAAAAACAATTATTTGTCTCTTTTTGTGGGGGAATATTACGTAGATTTAGGAAGGAGTTGGTGAGGGGATTTAGTTTCATTCACTTTGTGTAATCTTTTTATACGTTTGACGTGATTTTCAATGATGGCATGATTATCCCATCAATTCTTTTTATTTGAATTTGGACAATCAAATGGGTCTTCATTTGTCATGTGTTTATCCTATGATAATTCTACAATTTCATAATCACATGTCTCGAGACATTCATGAGATCATGATTCCTATCAAAAGGCTTTCAGATGATCTAAGATGCTTGGTATAATACCTTTCTCAAGAAAAAGGCGGATCTCCCAGGGGACTTCGCGAGATCGATCTGACTTGTGGAGGGGGTCCATGTGGGATCAAATATGATTTACTATGTATTATATTTTTTATCACATAATATCAACATATATACCCTCCTACGAAGCTCCCATCATTATATTTTTTATTTCCTTGTTAATTTTACAAGGGAAAGGGATCTCATAGGTTTGTATGAATGTTTTTGAAGACAACAACTCTACTAATCAGTGATGCATCGGATGACCAAAAAAGGTTCTAGTGGAGATGTGTGATCATTATCATGGGAAATCCATATAATAGTCATTAGGTCTAGAAGGTGAAGTCCATGATCACCTAGACATGTCTGAAACCCTTCGTGTGATGAGGGTGACATGCTGGTGGGATCTTGTGCGATGAGGATAGCCTGTCTCCAATGATTCTATGTTATCTTTTGAACCTCATGGGTGCTTCTCATGATGTTTATAACTGCAAGGGTCTCCCGCCTAAACATCTCTAAAACCATTCATTTGATGAGGGTGACATTCTAGTGGGATTTTGTGCTACAGGGACGACATGTCTCTAGTTCTTCCACATTGTTCTGTGAACTGCATGGGAACTTTGCATGAAGATTACAATTGCAACACACTCCCATATTTTTCATATTTTATCCTTATTTTATAAGTAATTTTAGATGTTTTTTAGGAATCCACCAATTTAAAGGTTATGTGGTCGGGAGGAACCCATCTGGATTGTCACGACCCATCACCCGGGGCCCATGCCATGACTACCCCAAGCCCTCCTTCCTTAGGCCATGGGCTAGCGACTAGCACCTAAAAGTCATATCCCTAAATCTAGGATGACATTGACTTTAAACCAGCAAACTCACACAATACAAGCACATAGCAGGATACAAGCACAAAGTAAACTAAATATTAAATCGAGTGAGTGCGGTAAGTAAAGGGGCTGAAATAAAAGCCCAGTTGGAATGTACAAGTAACCCTGAAAGCAGCTCTTATGAACACCCTCCAAGGATCCTACCTGAAGGGTAGGTAAAGCTCTCAAAAGTTCATCTATGTGGTATGCCTCATCTAAAGTCCACCCTTGAGTAGTCTATATTCCTAGTACCCTCATCCTCAGTTAGCGTTGTCCATCATCTGCACAAGAGAAAAAAAGGTGCGGGCATAGACCATGTTGGGTTGAGTATAAAAATACTCAGTATGGACCCCGGGACCCCAGAAGGTCTCTCAAATCCAAAAAGGATAAACCAAAAATCATGGAAACAATATTCAACCCTACATAGGTATATTCCCATACATATACCTAAGTTATCAAGTATATACATCACGTTCTTGAGGAATACAAGGCCCAACTCTTTATCCAATAAAAAACTGTTCCACAAAGGAATGATTGCCATGATGGTAACACCACAAAGGTAAGTACCAAAAAAGAAATGCCACAATGAATAATACCAAAAAGGTATCACCAAGAAGGTAATTACCAAAAAGGTAACGCCAAAAAGGAGAATACCACACAAGTATCACCACGAAGGTAAAGACTTAGCTAAAAATAGGTATAAATTAAGTAAAAAATTATAGATGATTAGTCATAAACTAGATCATCTTATTCGGTGAAGAATCACTGTTGCGGACCCACACATGTTCAATTGGTAACTAACCCCCACTAACACACATAGGATCGAGAGGTAACTAATACCCATTGACCCACAGAGGATTTGACCCACACAAGATCGATTGGAAACTAACCCCTGCTGACCCACACAGGATCTGACCCACACAGGATCTATAGGTAACAAACCCCCGCTGACCAATGCTGGATCTGGCCCACACAGAATTGGTATGCACTGAACCACATAGGATCACTGAGTGTTGTCCCACATATGATCAGTATGCACTGACACACACAGGATCACTGAGCGCTAACCCACACAAGATCTGAAGATGACCCAAACAGGATTTGAAGATTCTTCAAGTACTGCCACCCGCAGGGTTCCTGCACTAGGAAAGCTTGATTCAGGGATTTTACGCTCCTAAAGACATTGTCCGATACTTAAAATACCACAATGTCCCACTAATAAGTATTCTAACGGTCCACCACATCATAAAGAACCTAACGAGATAGACTATGAGTCAATCAGGCTCCTAGTTTGTATGTTATTAGCATTTCCATTCAGAGGGCCCGGTTGGATTCGGGTTCGATCCAACCATACTCAAACATTATCCAAAAAACTAGAGGATTATAAAAAATGTACCATCTCGATCCAAGGATCTCGGTTCCATAGACGGTTTGTCAAACAGATGTCCAGTTCTCAAGATATGGCTATAAAAGCGTATCTGGGTCCAGAGGGGCCCGGGCCCTGTCCGACCCGATCAGATCGACCCTGCCCGTCCCAGCCTGGGCCTACCTGAACCTTTTTGGGAAGACCTGATCCGGTATGATTCCGGCCCGCAAAGGTGGTGGCTCGGCCCGCTGGGCATGACCCGACCATCGCTGGGCCGACCCACTACGGTGCGACCTGCTCAGAGTGGCCCGTTGTGGTGTGGCCCTCTTGGAGAGGCCCGCAGTCCGGTAGCCCAACATGATGGGGTCCACCCTAACTGACACCCAGGGGGAAGGTTCCCCCTGGTTTATCCAAATGGTCCAACGGACCGTTCTGCTACCACACAGGAGCCACTAGAGCAGTCCTGCTCGGTGAGACTTGGTCTGACAGTTGCTGGCAACATTGGTGCGCCACCATAGCCAATGAGCCATGACCTTCTCCTCCACCAGTGGTGTGGACGCACACTTACCCACATTCATGTAGCTGGCTAGTGTGCCGGCTGCCATTCTCCCACCACCACGCCGACGGGCTGTGACCACCTTCGCTACTGGTGGCACAGGCGCATGCCACCCCGTTTCCACACCGCCGACCGAGGTGCCGGTGACCACCTTCCTCCGTTGTGGTTGATTGACCATGGAATCATTCAGTAGTAAGGTTTTGCTGCCTCTGTCATCATGGCTCGCAAAGAACACATCAAATAAGGAGGATTGCGGAGGAATCGGGCCATGTTTGTTTGGCCCGCACCCTCGGCGTTAGACTGATAGGAGGTGGCTCAGGTGATTCGATTAGATGTAAAACTCATGAAGAAATATAAAAAAATTCCTACCTTGATGTTTGTTGGAGATTTCATGAGGAAGGAGATGAAGACGTTGAAGATGCTGACGTACGTTTCTCCCGCAACACGCTTCATAGTTGGTTTGTCGTTCTTGATCTGTAGGATGTTCTTCATTAGAGGACGCAATTCTTTCAAGAGTTCTCCACAAAAGCACTCCCAAAACCTCCCCTTTGGCTTCACAATCCTTCCCCATAGGAGATGAGGAGCCAAACATTTTAAATTAAGTAAATTAATGAAATTAATTGTTGGCACTTTTAATTGGGGTAAAACAAAGAGTTTCCACACATTAAAGGGTGAATTCAAGTTGGGTGGTCCCCACCACCTAAATTCAAATAGGGGGTTTCATTAAAATAAAATAAAAGTTGTTTTTTTATTTTATTAATTTTTTTAACTTTCCCACAAAATTCCAGAAAACTATCTTTCACCCTCAACCTACTGTGGTCAAGGTGAAGGTATCTCTAAGAGAATATCGGAAATGCAAGTTCAATAGTGTCCTCAGATTTCAATTCCGAGCAATGGTTCAAAAGTTACCAAAACCCACACGCACATTTACTGAACGTACCAAAAAAAGTTCAGAAATTCATTTCAGGCACACCAAGCCTCAGAATCACATGCCGTTAATTTTCAAGGACTCTTGATATTCCCATATAATTAAAAAAAATACATGGAAAATTCTGGGTCTTTACATTCTTCCCATCACAGGGCTTTCCATCCCCGAAATCCATAACCCAAAGTAAGGAAACAAGTGGGGGTACTATGAATGAATCTGAGCCTTCTAATCCCATGTGCTCTTATGGAGGTTCCTGTGCTGCCAACGAATGCTCACCCGAGGTATTGATCTCCCTCATTGGACTCTCTTTTTTTATCCTCATTCTCTAATGGAACCTCTCAAAACGTCACCCCACCATATAAGTGAATCTCATTGTGGTCGATCACGTGAGATGAGTCGTGCACGTATCTCCTCTGCTGGGATAACTGGAAAACGTCTTGCACCTGATGCAACTGAGGCGGAAGAGCTTGGTCGTACGCCACCTCGTTAACACAGCTGTGGACCTAAAAGGGTCCGATGAACCTCAGAGATAACTTGCCGCCCCGGCCAAATCACCGCAAACGTCATCGAGGGGAGACCCGTAGAAAGACATGGCCACCATCCTCGAACTCAAGAGGTCTATGTCTCCTGTTACCAATGGAATTATACCTACTATGTTCAGTCTTCATATTCTCCTTGATGATCTGCACCTTCTCTGTGGTATCCCCTACCATCTCTGGTCTCATGAGTGCTGAATCCTCTGGGTCAGTCCAGTATAGAGGTGATATGAAAGGTCGACCATACAATTCCTTGAATAGTGACATACCAATGGTGGAGTGGTAGCGGTTATTGTACATGAACTACACCAAGGGAAAGTGATCCTCCAAACTGTGGCTGAAATAAAGGACACATGCACGTAGTATGTCCTCGAGGGTTTGAATGGTCTGCACTGTCTGACCATATATCTGAGGATGGAAGGCGGTGCTCAATCGATGCTGATTCCTGAACACTTCCAGCAACCCCTTCTATAGCCAGGAAGTAAAACGTGCATCACAGTCGGAGACAAACGTAGATGGAACCCAATGAAGCCACATAGTCTCCTTCATTTAGAGTCTCCCTAATCCCTATACTGGTCCCTCCTCTCTAATAGGTCAGAAGTGAGCCGACATGGTGAGTTCGTTAATGATCACCCAGATTGAATCATGCCCCTTGGATGTGCGTAGAAGCCCTGTCACAAAGTACATGGAGATTCCATCCCACTTCCTCTCTGACACCTCTAGTGGTTGAACTAATCTCGCTGGAACTAGAAGCTCCTCCTTCACTTACTGACCAGTGAGGCACCGAGAGACAAACTCTACTACATCTTTCTACATTCCTGACCACCAATGCTGACGCGGAAGGTCATGACACATCTTCTCCACTCCTGGATGTACCGCTAGAGGGGACATATGGAACTCCCTCAACACTTCCTCTAGTAGCATAACTAGTACCATAGTACGTCCTCTAAAGAGGATGACGTGCTCCCTGCCTTCAAAAAATCTATCCGGTGCTTGTCTTATGGATATCTGAACATGTTGAGCCTCGCAGTCAGTGTCCCCATGTTTTTCCTCCCTAACTTGCTAAAGGAGTAGGGGGTGACTATTAGAGACTAAAGATAAGATGCTCCATCTTGATCCATGTATGATATCTACTATGCGACTAGATGCTCTATTTCCTCACTCCACAAATGTATACCAGATCTCTTGCAGAGGGAATCTGCTACTATGTTCCCCTTCCTAGGAGTATAGACTATCTCAATGTCATAGTTCTAGAGGAACTCAATCCAACAGAGCTGTCTCAGGTTCAGGTCCTTCTGAGGGAAGATATACCTGAGACTTTGTGATCCGAGTATACTTTAAAACGTACGCCCATCAAGTAATGTTGCCACATATCTAAGGAAAATACCACTGCTACGAACTTCAGGTCATGGGTAGCATAGTTGTGCTCATGTTGTCTCAGCTGTCTAGAACCATAAATGACCACTTCTCTCCCTTGCAACATGACACATCCAAGCCTAGTCCCTGATTCATCACAGTAGATAACATACCAGACCCCCTCCTCTGGTTGCCTCAAGAAGGGGGCACTCATCAGTCTCTTCCTCGACTCTTGGAAACACTATTAGCATCTCTACAACCACACAAAGGGTTTCCACTTCTTTGTCAATGCTGATAAGGGTTCCGAAACTCTAGAAAAGTCAGGCACAAACCTCCGGTAGTAACCGGATAAACCTAGGAAACTCCGAAACTCCGTCACACTCCTGGGTGGGTCGCAAGAAAGAAAAGTCTCAATCTTCGCTGGATCCACCAAAATTTCAGCCTCCAAGATGACGTGTCCCAGGATGTGAACTTCTCGGATCCAGAACTAGCATTTAGAGAGCTTACTATAAAGCTGGTGCTCTCAGAGTGCGTCCAAAACTATCTTCAAATGATAGGAATGATCATCCTCCGTCACTGAGTATATCAAGATGTCATCGATGATGACTACTACAAAGCGACCGAGGTATGGCTGGAGGATCCTGTTCTTGAGTCCCATGAACACTGCTGGGTCATTGGTCATGCCGATTGGCATAACCAAGAACTCATAATGGTCATACTGATAAATTAAGGTCGTCTTCTACGCATCTTTTTCTCATACCCTGAGATTCTGATAGCCTAATCTGAGGCCTATCATTGAAAACCATTGTTCTCCCTTCATCTGATCAAAAATATTTTCAATCCTTGGGAATGGGTACTTATTATTCATGTTCACCTGGTTCAGACACCGATAGTCCACACAGAGTCTCAAACTCCCATCCGCTTTCTTGGGGAACAAAATTAGGGTTGACCAAGGAGAAACAATGGTCCTAATGAACCCCCTGCTCTGAAAGTCCTCCAGCTGTACTCAAAGATCTCGAAGATTTGTAGGGTCCATTCTATATGCTGGTGTAGATATCGATGTTATCCCGGGATACAATTCGATATAAATGTCCACCTCTCGGTGAAGAGGTAGACCCATAACATCATCTGGGAAAATATCTGCGAACTGATCCACCACTATAGGAGAGCATGGACTCTCAACGTCCACCGCTCGGAGGGTAAGGCTATCCAACATATGTGTGATCGGCTGCACCCTCCTCCGGGTAAGTCTATCATGTGCTTAAAAATGTTCCCTTATCACTAGTGAAGAAAAACCTACTCCCATCTGTGCGGACACACCATAACTTGCGCCTTATACAGTCGATCTGAACATGGACTATAGATAACCAATCCATACCCATGATGTTGTTGTAAGGCCTCGACGCTGCTAATAGAAGATCCAAACTGAAGATCTCACCTCTTATAGTAATCTCACACTCCCAGCACCAGTGTGTAATCATCGAATCCCATCCTGTAAGAGTCTCTAGCCGTAAGGATCGAGCCAACGACTCCACCAAAATCTCCGAGCTCCGAACGAGTGCCATGGAAATAAAAGAGTGACTAGAAACTGTGTCTATAAGTGTCAAAGATAGGGTGGAGTAGACACAAATCGTACCTCTTATCTTCTCTAGAGTGTCATGGTCGTATGCATCATCTTCATGGAGCTGAGGTCATCTATGTCCAACTAATCCCTATGGTCAGGGTGGACCACCTAGTGGTGGTGGCGGTAGAACCTCGAATCACCGCCCATTACCTACTGCAAGACCAGCTCCTTTGCCACGTATGCCTACTACCTATGGCCCTCCTCAATCAAATCTTCATCTCTACCTAGGCAGTCCTTCGACCATCTGTTGGTCGTCTGTATGGTGGGTCGGGTAGTCGCGAGCCATGTGACCCTTCCCGCTGCACGAATAACACTGCTTATTTCTTGACAGTCCTGCTCTATCTCGAGAGCCCCGCACAACCGACACTATGTCCAGTGGTTTTCCACCTGTAAGTCTTGTTCTCTTGGACCTTTGTGTCATCTTTATGCTGCCAACTATATATGTTTCCTTTATATAGCACCTGGTGGTGGGTCTCGTTACTGGTGTCCGCTCAGAAGGGAAGCTCTCCACTAAGAGTGCTCACTCTAACACCCAAGCCTACGTTGGGATGCTGAGAGAAATCATCAAATCTCTAATCTCTTGTCTGAGCCCCTAATTAAAGCTCTAGTACTTGATGAAAGGGTCTTGAACCATGGAAGTGGAGTAGTGTGAGAGGTAGGTGAACCTCGCTGAATACTGAGCCACAATCATGCTACCCTGTTGCAAGTGGAGAAGCTCATGTATATGCATTGAGCATAGGGTCGTTGGGATGAACTCTTCCTTGAAAAGTCTCTTGATGTTTTCCCAAACGAGGGTCACCTGATCATGAATCCAAAGCATCAAGATCCACCATCTACCTGCAACTTCCAGAAGAAGTCTGGCAAAAAGTATCACAATGAGATCCGCTAGTATCCCCACCAGTCCAAAAATCCTAACCACGGCCTCCAGCCAATCCCCAGCCACCCGGGGATCCGTCCCACACTGGAATCTCGGTGGCCTCTAGTACTGGAACTTGTGCAACACGCTTAAGCACCATGCACCCTCTGATGCTGGGGCTGGTGGCATTAGCTGCCCAATGGGTAGTGGTGTTGCTGGTACACCACCCGATGGTACAACTGCCGAAATGTGGCACAACATCGAATCCTCATCGCTCGGTGGGCTGTCATCACATACTCTACCTGGAACCCTGGCGGGCTATCTGCATGGAGACATCCTAAAAAGAAACAGGTGTGCAACAGTCATTAAGTTATACCTGGTGATCTAACTCAAAGTGATCACAAAGAAATTTTTTCAAAAACACACAGGCAATTAGTGTTTTAGTGCACTGAGTCGGAAATCAGAAGTCAGGGTCCTAGTGTATGGATACGTCTGGCACCACACCAACACTGTATTCCCCAAACTGATAACCACACTCATGAAACATAACACTATTACCGATTAAAAGATCAGAGTCCATGTTCTTCGGTAGAACTGACTCCCATGATACCAATTTTTCACAACCCATCCCCTGAGGCCCGTGCCATGACTACCCCAAGCCCGCCTTCCTTAGGCCATGGTTAGGCGACTAGCACTGGAAATCCATATCCCTAAATCTGGTAAGGTTTTGCCTTTAAAATTCTTGATGTCACTCAATCCAAGCACACAACATCATACAAGCACAAAGTAAACTAAATAGTAAACAAAGTGAGTATAGTAAGTAATGGGTCCGGAATAAAAGCCCAACTGGAATGTAAAGGTAAAACTAAAAAGTAAATGTAAAACTGAAAACAGCTCATGTGAACACCCACCCAGGATCCTACCTGAATGGTAGGTACAACTCTCAAATGGTGGTTTCTGCAGTATGCCTTGTCAAAAATCCACCTCTGAGCCATCTCCAGTCCCAGTACCCTCGTCCCCAGTCAGCACTATCTGTCGTCTACACAAGACACAATAAGGTGCAGGCATAGCTCGTGCCGGGGTGAGTATAAAAAAACTCAGTAGGGACCCCAAGTCCCTCGAAGGTCTCTCAAATCCACAAATGATAAACAACGAAGCATGGAAACAATAGTCAACCCTACATAGGTATATGCCCATACATATACCTATGTTATCATGTATAACAATCACGTTCATGAGGAATACAAGGCCCAACTCTTTAGCAAACTCAAAAATGTTCCACGAAGGAATGATTACCATGATGGTAACCCAACAATGGTAAGTACCACAATGTTAATTCCACAAAGAAGAATACCACACAGGTATCACCATGAAGGTATGTACCACAAAGGTAACACCACACAGAAGAATATCACATAGGTATCACGAAGAAGGTAAAGACTCAGCTCACACCAGGTATAACTTAAGTACAGAAGTACAGATGATTAGTCATAAACTTAATCATCTTATTCGGTTAAGAAGCACTAATGCTGACCAACATAGGTTTGATAAGTCACTAGCCCCCACTAACCTAAATAAGATCGATATGCAACTAACCCCTGATGACCCACACACGATCGATAGGTAACTAAGCCCCACTGACCCACAAAGGTTATAACCCACATATGATTAGTATGTGCTGACCCAGAAAATATCACTGAGCGCTAACCCACACAGGATCGGTATGCGCTAACCCATATAGGATCGTTGAGCGCTAACCCACACAGGATCTGAAGATGACCCACATAGGTTCTAAATATTTTTCAAGTACAGCTAGCTGTAGGGTTCCCGCACTAAGCATGCTTGATTCCGGGATGTTTAGTTTCTCAAGCCATCTATTGAGACTTTAACTGCCATGAAATCCCACGATGAAGTATTCAAATGGTCCACCACATCATAGAGAACCCAACGTGATAGAAGAAATGTCAATTAGACGCCCGGTCTGTAAGTTATTAGTGTTTTTGTTTCGAGGGCCCGTTTGGATTTGGGTTCGATCAAACCCAGCCATACTACATCTTTATCCAAAACTCTAGAGGTGTATACCAAAAATAATGTCTAGATTGAAGAATCATTGTGTCGTAGATGGTTTTTCAAACAGACACCCGATTTTCAAGATATGGATATAAAAGTGTATCTGGGTCCAGAGGGGCCCGGGTCCGGTCCCACCCGGCCCGTCCCTGCCT
Source organism: Viscum album (assembly GCA_963277665.1). Lineage (NCBI taxonomy): Eukaryota > Viridiplantae > Streptophyta > Magnoliopsida > Santalales > Viscaceae > Viscum > Viscum album. The sequence goes on along the minus strand of OY728155.1, from coordinate 945,315,817 downwards.
GGGCTGACCCGACCCGGTCCGGGTCCAGCGCGCTTGGTCACAGTCCGTCCCACGAAGGGGTGGTCCTGCCTGCTGGGCGGGACCGAGCCCGCGCTGGGTGCAGGTCATTGGGCACGGCCCGCTGGGTGCGGCCCGCTGCGGCATGGCCCACTGTGATGCGGCCCACTTGGAGAAGCCCGTTGGGTACGGCCCGCAGTGCGGCCTGTGGTTGGGTGTCCCACCGTGGCAGGGTTTTCCCTAAACAACACCTAGGGGGAAGGCACCCCCGGTTTACCAAAAACGTCCAACAGACCATTCAACTAGTGCGCAGGACCCGCCAGAGCGGTCCTGTTTGGTGTGACGTGGCCGGTTGGAATGGCCAACCCTCCTTCCAAAGGCACAGACGTGCACCACTCCTCCCATGGACAGATGGTTTCCGGCTAGTTTCTGGCCACTTTGTTGCGCCGCCGTGGCCGACGGGTCGTGACCTTCTCCTCCACTGGAAGCGCGGGCACACGCCGCCCCTCCTTCACGCGGCCAACCAGTGTGCCGACCGTCGTCCTCCCACCAGCGTGGCCGACAAGCTGCGACCTCCTTATCTACCGGCAGTGCAGACGTGCACCACCCCAGTTCCACGTGGCCAGCAAGGGTGCCAGCGGCCACCTTCCTCTTCTTTGGCCGACGGATTGCGGACTCCTTCGTCCTCGTGGTTGTGCTACTACAATCATCGTGGACCATGAAGAACGCATCAAATAAGGAGTATTGTGGAGGGATCATGCCGTGTTTGTTGGGATTACACCCTTCGTGTTATACTTATAGAAGGCGGTTTAAGTGATTCAATTCGATGAAAAAACCATGAAGAAATATAAACAAATCCCAACATTAACGTTCGTCGGAGATGTCGTCAGGAAGGAGATGAAGGCGTTGAAGACGCCGACATTCGTTGCTCCCGCAACACGCTTCCAATTTGGTTCCTCATTCTTGATCTGGAGGACGTTCTTCGATGGAGGACGTTCTTCCTTCAAGAGTTATCCACCAAAGGTCTCCCAAAACCTCCCCTTTTCCAACACAAATCCTCCACATAGGAGATGAGAATCCAAACATATTAAATTAAGTAAATTAAAATAATTAGTTTTTGGATCATTTAATCGGGGGGAAACCAAGAGTTTCTACACATTAAAGGGGGATTTAAAGTTGAGTGGTCCCCACCACTAAAATTCAAAGGTTGGGTTTCGTTAAAATAAAATAAAATTTGTTTGTTTTATTTTATTATTATTTTTAGCTCTCCCACAAAATTCTAGAATACTATCTTCCACCCTCGACCAACTACGATCGAGGTGAATGAATCCCTAAGTGAATATCAGTGCTGCAAGTTCAACGACGTCCTTGGATTTCAATTTCGAGCACTAGTTCAAAATCTACAAAAAACCGCTCGCACGTTTACTGAACCTACCTAAAAAAAGTTCCGAAATTCATTCTGGGTACACTGGGCCTTGGAATCACGCGCCGTCAATTTTCACAGACCTTTAATATTCCAACATAATAAAAAAATTACAGGGAAAATTCCGCTTCTTTACATGGAATCCATCACAAGATCTACGAATGTATCAAATGCCTTAAAAAGAACAAGGAGGGATTGTAAATGGGGTTTTGAATGATCTTCCAGTAGTTTGTGCACTACGTATGAGACGTTCACATAGCCTTGTAAAGGTCATTTAATCATATTTTTTGTTTCCAGTTAAGCGATCCTCATTTATTTGACACCTGTTTGTCAACTGGTTTATGGGTAGAAAAATATCCATATTCATTTATTTATCCCTTCATAGATTTTCCAATCCTCATTTGGTGGGAGTTATCAATTTCAATCTAATGTTATTTATTAAATATAATTTGTTAAAATTTATTTACATTTCCATATTGATTATACAATATTTATTCATGATCAATTTTTTTGGTATGTAACAATTAATAAGCATTTGATCTCACCTTTATTTTATTTACATTCCCTAAGATTTGAAGAACAATTATTTGAATGAGTTCAATGATGCTGAATGTTATTAATTTTATTTATTTATATTATATTCCCAAAGTAAAATGGGAATTAATTATGTATCTGGATCTTCAAGACTACTAAACCGACCGGTCCTTCAGAATTATGCCCCTTTTATCTTTTCTAATGTAATAATGTAACTACTGAAAATTGTTAATTGGAGTCATTTTTGTTACATTTTTACTATAGTATGATTATTAGAAACCTTGTATACTATATTTGGGAACAAAAATCTAAAGTAACATGCCACTATTATAGACATTAATGCTACGATAAAATGGGGAATACTATACTAAATATTTTTTGTAGTAGAAATTATGTATTTTATTTATAGAAATACATCCTGATATGGAATCTAAAAGTGTATGTGGTTTTGGAATATATGAATATTTGGATAATAGACCCAAAAAGAGTTGGTTTGAGATATATCTAAACCATCATTATGTTTCATGGTGAGCCTACCCTTACTACACACCTACTTTGACACTCTATGGAGATATTCGCTGGTTAATTAAGATTTTATTTTCGAAAAATTACAAATTATTTTAAAAATTTTACAAACTATAAATATATTTTCAAAGAATCCATGTATATGATTCTGATATTTATAATGCATAAATTTTAAATTTATGTTAAGTGTTACACCAGATTAAGAATTATATATATTTTATTTAAACTTAATCATACTATGAGATAATTCAGAATATAAAATTATTTAGAAATGAAACATGGAATAATTAATGATATAAATACTTAGGGAAAATGTTGAATTTTCTATAACGAGAAATCCAATGAAGATGGTATTGGAGGAGAGTATATCATGTCTATATTAGTGTATCTTAATTAGGTTAAGATGCATTACATTTCTAAAATAGATAATCATATTATTCCACCTCATGATTATTCCATGTTGGAATACATGAATTGAAAAAACCTGCCATCATTTAGTGGGTATATTAATACAATAGTGTCTGAGAAATGGATTAGGTCCCTTGAAAAGTTATTTCTATCCTTGGTATGTGATATAAAGGAAATGTTTATACTGAGGTTTATATTCTCAAGCGTGATATTGATCAGTGGTTGTCATTAGTCTACAATACTAGAGATGATTATGAAAAAAAACACACAAAATAGATATATCTTAAATTAACATTATCTAAAAAATATGCTCATCATACGAAATAAACTAAAATAAAGATATATTTATTTAGATTAAAGAAAAAGGAAGAATAATGTGTTTTAGAGTATCATTATACATTTATAATACTAAGTTGGTATATTATAGATTACACATGAAATACAGAATATAGGACTGACCGTTTCATTGTAGGGATTAAGCCATATATCTGAAGGGAGATGGTTCATAAAACTATTTCATTATATGATTGAATAGTTTTATGTGCCATCAAAACAAAGAATGAATTATAAAAATATGATATATATTCATGAGGAATCGAGGTAATAAATTATTTTCTAAAACCATGAATAAGAGATCACGTTGAAGAATAAGAATGAAGTGAATCAATTGCAATCATGTGATTTTTTTGAAATAAAATATTGGAAAATACCTGAATTGCATGGGAGTGTGTTAAAATATAGTGAAATGTGGGATATGAATCATAAATGTATGTAAAATAATGATAACACTATTACCTTGTACTTAATATATATATAAATAGTAAATTATTCAAATCAATTTACCATGTTTCAGGGGATTCTACCACAGAAGTGGCAAAAGAGAGATTTCCATTATTATGAAATCACTAAAATTGAGGTTCAAGTTCCAAAAGATATGGAGGAGGGAACATTAATCATAGACTATAATTTTTTACAATCTTTATTTGATTATATATCATCACACTATTTTATATTTCACATATTTTTAAATAAAATAAGATATTTTCCTATCAATTTAAGAAGGGAGATACCAATAAAAACACCTTGAATATGTCTTACTCCAACAAGGTTGAATAAAGAAGTTGCCTTTATGAAATATAAACATGCAATATTTTTAGAATTTATTATCATACATATTTTAATATCTTGGTCCTTCGTTTCAGGTATGTTTTTCCTTTTTCTTGAGTTTTTGAGAAAAGACGAGTTTCTGGAAATTTTTTGAAGTACACATCATGTACTTCGTTGCCGCACGAGGTCGTGTGCTGCCCGTGTCATGGACACACACACGACCATGTAGGGGTAACATAGAGGCCGCCTAAAGCATAGTATGGAAAAGGTGAGTACATGTCGTGTACTCCAGAAGTACACACCATGTACTTTTGTTTTTTCATTAATTGCACTGTGGTCATGTCTAATCCCCAGAAATGTCTCCTTTTAGGTCTTGTTTGGCCGAGAGCTCCTGAACAGCCACAGATCTTCGACGAACTCCTGAGTGATCATTCATCCTTCGAATTGAACTACGTCAATTGCATTGGAATCGCATCAGTGAGTTCTCTCTTCTGCTGGAACCTCGTTTCATGATTCCTTCTCTTTTACAAGTTATCGTGGGTTGAACGTTTTATTCGTTTTTGTATATCTTCGACGTTCTAAGGCGATTCAAGCCCCATGATTCAAGTATATCGATCTCCTAAGATCAAGGTAGGTGGTTTGTGCCTTTTTGTATAAGTTCTTAGACTATTTTGTGCAAATTCACCAATAACCTTGAACGTGGTATTGCATGTTTACAATTTTAGCCCAGTTGTTTTTCTTCTTTCCTTGTATGCCCGAGTAGAGGTTATTGTTTGTGAATTGGGTAATGTTTTCTTCTTTGGATGTTTTTTCCATGCACGTTTTTCCTATTTATGAAAGTTTGGTCTAGTTTTTCCCGTTAGGCTATTTTCAGTTCCATGCCTATTATTGTATGATGGTGTGACTGTTGTTCTTCCATTATATGATGTTGTAGAATGCTATCAAAGTAGTTATTGTGGTTACTTTGCCAGTTTTGCGATGCGATACTTGCTGACTTTACACAGGGCTATGAGAACCTAGTGTAGTAGACCATAGGGAGAATGGACATAAGGTCTTTTCTAGAGTGTCTTTATAATACAATGCGAGACCAGAGGGGGAATTGACGTTGAGTGCTTCCTCAGAGTGTGTTTAGTTCCTTGACGTGGGATACATGGGGAATGAGATGTTGAGTGCTTCCCAAAGCACCTTCATTACGATACGAGACTACAGGGGGAATTGACAGTGAGTTTATTGCCCGGAAGTCTATTTCTTTTGCTGGACAAGAGGGGTGAGACTTTGTGTGCCTCTCAGAGGGTTTCTAGTACTTGTTGGTTGAACCATAGGGGTTAGGCTATGATAACTACCCATAGGGTTACCTGTTTTTTCTACTTTCTTGAGTGAATTCTTGTTTGTAAATTATATGCTAGTAACTATGGATTTTTTTTTGCTGAGTACTTTTCTGTTTACTGCTTTCTGTACTTTTACCTGCCAAATATTCAATGACTGTTAGGCACAAATCTTCATGTGGTTTCCTACTAGGATTTTGTCTCACACTCTATTTGGGTCATGCTTTTGGGACCGAACAGACTATATTGTTGCAGGTATAGATAAGGGAAGGCTCCCTTCCACTTTAGGTTCTTTATTGTTCTGGAGCTGGAGAGCATGGGACCAAGCTATGGCTTGCGATGCTGTGGAGTTTATTTTATTTATTTTGAAATTGGGTTTAGCACTATTTTATTCCATCATTGTGACTTTTTTGGCTATTTTCCTAGACATATATGTATCATGAATCATTTATATATATATCTTCTCCAGTTGTTTCCTTTATCAGTCTTCTACTGTTACTATTTTTTGGTATTTAATGCTTTAGCTATTGTATGTATTTGTGTACTTTCACTGTGTACTCTCCCAACGAGGGCATAGTTTCTCCACTATCACACCCAAGGTGCTCACTGCTAGTTGGCAGCCTTTAGCATTTGGGGAAATGCGCTTGAGGCCATGTCACCAACCGGGTACGGGGCGCCTCTGGGTGGCTTCTGGAACCGGGACATTACAAAGTGGTATCAGAGGAATTGTTTTCTCTTGACTTGCTGTTTGGAGTCTTTAGCCAGGGATATGATGAAATAGGTACTTGGTAATAAGTTTTTCATGGGAGTACCTAACCCGTGTACAGGGAAAATCCAATCTACCTCTTTTAATTGCAATTTCTCAGGTTTTTTGATTATTACAGTTGATTTGATTTCTCCTTGAGTGATTCACATGTTTTGTGTTCTTATAGTTGATGTTATTGAGGTTATATTTCTGTCACAACCCAATGAGATGGGGGAATTCCATATCATGCATCATATAGGCACTTTCTAGAAATCACATGTCATGCATTCTTTCCATGTCATCTAGGATGCATTAGAAATTTCGTGTTGTTGTGATAGATGTTGTGAAGAATATGCATTATCTTGTGATAGATACCTTGATTAAAATATCTACTTTTTGTTAAATCATTTATTGTTTAAGGTTATTTTTTGAATGAACGCCAAACTTTGGTTATTGAGGTGTTATGGCCCTCATGGACTGAAATTTGGTGGATCATTGACTTTTTTACCTTGTTTGTAACCTATTAAATATTATGAACATTGATTCGCGGAGAGTATGGGCCCTCACGTATCATAATTTGGAACTTTTATGGTTCTTTTCAGTGGTTTCTGGGCTTGGGAGTAGTTTCTGAGGCTTACTGTCTAGAAAAATCCAGAATACACACTATTTAGTTTTGACTAAACACCCTGTGTTCTTCTGTTTGGTAAGAAACATTTTTTCTTTAGTACAAGTCATGTAATTTATGTACATGTCGTGTATTCTCTAACCGTGTCACATGTCATGTGGTAAGAGACATGGGATAGAGAAAACCTTGTGGGAACATGTTGTGTACCGGTTGTGCATGATGTATAGGGAAATCCTAGGAGTCCGGCCATGTAGTTAACAACATGATTGGTGGAGTCTCTTTGTATACACACCGTGTCAAACATGAATATTCCATGTAGTATGACCCAGGTACACGGCCGTGTCATGAAAAACATGGGTCGGTGTTATACTTTCGCTTACACACCGTGTCTGTCAGGAACACGCTGTTGGGTTCGAGCCGTGAGTCTGACCGTGTGACTAACAACACGGGTCAGGTGAAGCTTGTCTAGTACACGCCGTGTCTGCTGAGAAAACGTTGTGTAGTCTTGTCTTGTGAGATCCATGTGGCTTAGCCATATAGAAGGACTCGGGCAGGGGAAGAGGATTCAGGTTCACGCCGTGTGTTAGGATAACACGCCGCGTGTTGGGGGTGTTACACGACCAGTTTAAACTTAAGTACAAGCCCGTGTAAATGACTTAATGGAACACACCGTGTAGTAAAAGTACATGTCGTGTAGTGATGTTTTATAAGACATTAATGCTTCTTTTTTCTATTCTTTTCTTGTCCTTTCTGATTTCAGTGTTTGATAATGTTGAATCTAAGGTGTGCGTTTGACCTTGCAGAGTCAAGCCACCAAGACGTCCTCCCATTTCACACCAGTTGACCGACAGTTATCAGACTCCAGATATGGCTGATTAGGGACTTCCCAAAGATCCCCCTGTTGTTCCATCCTTGGCACCATCAGTGATACCAGTTACAGGTGCCAATTCATAGTTTAGGGAAGGCTTTCTGAGGATGATGCAGACCTTCCAGGGAGCTCCGTCTCCTGCCTCGACTATGGAGGACTTGACACATGCTTTCCAATAGCAGAATCCTCCCACCTTCTTAGGGGAAGGAGGACCTGAGGCTGCAGAGTCATGGAAAGAAGCCATGATGATGATCTTTGAGCATATGGAGACACCCCCATAGAGGCAGGTCAAGCTCGCTACATACATGATACGAGACTCCACCAAGTGGTGGTGGGACGTGATCTCATAGTTGGTTCATCAGTAGGTTATGGCATGGGAGGAGTTTCAATGCATCATTTATGACTACTTCTATAAAGAGACCCTGAGGGCCGACTGAGCTCGAGAGTTCATGAGCCTAGAGTAGGGTACTCTTTCTCTCATGGAGTATTCCTCTCGTTTCATTAAGCATCAACGTTTCACACCCCTCCATGAGGGATATGGGTTGATCTTGGCAAGGAAGTATGAGGATGGTCTCAGACGGGAGATCCACTAACAGGTGAATATCTTTAGGCTGAATTCCATCGCTTCCATTGTCAACCGGTCACTGATTGCAGAGAAAAATTTGAGAGATTCTGGAGCTGAGAGCCTGGGTGGTTCTGCTTCCAGAGTTAGTGCTTCAACAGCTGATAGCAGGAAGCGTCATAGAGAGTCTACGCGTGGCGATCCGAGGCAGCGAGACACATCTTCAGGTAGCCAGGTGGTATGATACTAATGTGGAAGGTCTGGGATTATGAGGCCGCATTTCCATAGAGAACTAGTGGAGTTCCGATCTTGTGGTAAGATGGGTCAACTTCGGCACTTCTGTCAGGTTTTCTCACTAGAAGCATGTAATAGGGTCCCATAGATGACTCCTCATTTAGGAGCAGTGCCACCAGTTTCTCACCAGTCTGGGAACTAGATTTCTTCCGGCCATTCTGGCCGAGGTAGAGGTCTAGGTCATGGTGGTCAGTCACCGTTCGTTCAGCGACAGCAGGGTGGATCAACTCAGAGCGGTCAGGCAGGGTCACAGGGTCATGGTACAGGTCAGACTTTTGTAGTGGAACAGTCCCAACAGGAGTAGGATCCCGAACCCTCTACAGTTTGAGGTACGATCTTAGTATCCTTAGTTTTATCTTCTGCTCTTTTTGATACAGGGGCTTCTCATAGCTTTATCTTTGTTGCTATTTTGGAGAGCCTTGGGCTCTGCATCTTTTACTCTACCGATACCTTGACTCTAGACACACCGTTGGGGACTAGGATGGCTAGTGTACGTTAGTGAAAGGAGTGCCCTCTAGAGGTGACTAGATATTACTTTCTATGGGATTTATATGCTGTAGAGATGATAGCCTATGATGTCATTCTCATAATGGAATTGATCGTTCCCTTCGAGGAAGTCGTTGACTATAATCTCCATAGGGTGAGTTTGATATCACCAGAGGGTGGATCTTTTCTTCATCGAGGTGAGTGGGATGTTCAGGTGAGTAGATCAGGACCCGAGCATCATGGGCTAGCTGGAGTTAAAACTCAGATTTCTAGTATTTATCTGGATGGACAGGGGACTTCACAGTTAGACTTTCCTCCAGTGGTGGATCTTTTTAGAAATGTCTTTCTAGAGGACTTTTCATGTCTACCTTCAGAGCCTGAGGTATAATTTTCTATTGGTCTCATGCCAGGAGAGGCACCAGTGTCCATTCCTTCTTATTAGATGGCTATACCCGAGTTTCAAGAGCTCAAGAAGCATTTGGAGGAGTTGCGGGCAAAGGGTTTCATCTGACCTAGTACTTCTCCTTGGGGTTCACTTTTCCTGTTTGCGAAGAAGGCAGACAACTCCCTTAGGCTTTTTGTGGATTATCGGAAGTTGAACCAGTTGACGGTCAAGAACCGATATCCTTTTCCTAGGATTGATGACCACTTTAATCAGCTTCGAGGATCCCGGGTGTTCTCGAAGTCTGACTTAAGGTCCGGTTATCATCAGTTGCGGGTTAGACCATCATATATGTGTCTTACAGCTTTCTGGAGTAGGTATGGTCTATACGAATATATGGTTAAGCCGTTCGGCCTTACGAATTCTCCTGCACTTTTCATGGAACCGAGGAACCGAGTGTTCCATTCATACCTGGACTCTTTCATGGTGGTCATCGTGGACGATATCTTGGTGTACTCCACACTCAACACGACCATGCCACACCTCTTGAGATCGTTCTGAGTACACTGAGGGAGCATCAATTATATGCTAAGATCTCAAAATGCCACTTTTGGGAGGACCAAATTCACCTTTTGGGCCACGTTATCTCAGAGACAGGAGTATCAGTGGACCCAAAGAAGGTGAGAGTAGTAGTTTCTTAGTATATGTGCTTATGAAGGGAGATGGAGTCACTGCATATGGGTCTCGGTAGTTTTGGCCACATGAGAAGAATTACCCGACACACGATCTGGAGTTGGCAGCTGTTGTTCATGCCTTATGCTGTTGGAGATATTATCTTATGGGAGAGAATTTTGTGGTTTTCACTGAACAAAATAGTCTCAAGTACATCTCCACTTAGTGTGATCTGAATCTGAGACAACGCAAGTGGGTCAATCATCTTCATTCCTTTCACATTGAGATTGCCTATACACTTGGGAAAGGTAATGTAGTGGCTGACGCGTTGAGCAGGAAAACATAGATACAAGAAGTTCAGGAGGCCATCAGTGAGTGGCAGCTTATGGATCTATTATATCAGATGCATTTTGAGGTGAACGATAGACAGGGGAATACTTTTCTATCTTCTGTAGCTGTTACCTGTACTCTTTTCGATCGAGTACATATGAGGAAGCTATCAGACTCAGAAGGCCTAGTCCCACGAGAGAGTGTGCTGGGAGAGGACCCTCTTCCTAGATGGACAGTAGGCGAGGATGAGATCTTGTGTTTCCAGGGATGTGTATGGGTTCTAGAAAACATACACGAGGAGATGATCTAGGATTTTCATTCCTCAGTTTGGGCAGTTCATCCCGGTGTCACCAAGATGTATCGTGATATACACCGCCAGTATTGGTGGCCAGGTATGAAGAGGGATGTTGCTGGTTTCTTCATGATGTGTTCCACTTGTTAGCAAGTGAAAGTGGAGAATAAACATCCAAAAGTGCTTTTACAGCAGCTACCCATTCTCGAGTGGAAGTGGAATGACATCGCGATAGATTTCCTGATGGGTTCGCCGAGGTGTCCTCGATAAAACGATGCAGTTTGGGTTGTCATTGATAGACTCCTAAAGGTTGCACACTTCTTGCCGATCAAGGAGACCTTTAGTGTTGATGAGTTGGGACGGTTGTACATCCGAGAGATTTTACGTCTGCATGGGGTCTCACACTCCATTGTTTTAGATAAGGATGCATGTTTTACTTCTCAGGTCTGGTAGGGGCTTCAGAAAGCTTTGGGTACACAGGTTCTTTTGAGTACAACTTACCATCCCCAGACAGGTGGCCATTCTGAGCGTATGATTAAGGTGTTTGAGGACATGCTGCAAGAATGCATTCTGGATTTTGTAGGTTCTTGGGAGAAACATATACATCTTGTGGAGTTCACCTACAATAATAGTTTTCAAGAAACTATTCAGATGGCACCATATGAGGCATTGTACGGTAGGCCATGCCGATCACCCTAATGTTGACTGGAGGTAGGAGAGGCAGCTTTTCTGGGACCTCGTCTTGTTCAGGAGACCACAAAAAAGATAGAGTTGATTTGGAAGAGGATGGCTACTAAAAAGTCTTGGCAGAATTATTATGTTGATCAGTGGAGACGACCTCTAGAGTTCGAGGACGGGGATCATGTTTTCCTGCGTGTCACACCGAGGTTGGGGCACCGGAGGATTAGGAGACACGGTAAGCTTTCGCCGAGGTACGTCGGGCCGTTTGAGGTGTTGGAGAGATTTGGGACGGTTTCCTATTAGTTACATTTACCATAGAGGTACCGGTCAATGCAAGTTGTGTTCCACGTTTCTCAGCTTCGATGTTACTTTTCAGACCTGTCTCATGCTTTCCAACCCGAGGAAGTCGAGTTGGAGGTGGATACATCTTTCGAGGAGCATCCTATCTGGATTATTGATCATAGTACGAAGGTTCTCCATGGCTAGTCCGTTCCTCTAGAATGTCTGCTATGACAGCACAAGTGAGTACAGGATGAGACTTGGGAGAGGGAGGCTGATGTACGGTCGTAGTAGCCAGAGTTTTTCAAGGGTTCCTCTTCTATGCTGTGCTAGAAAAATTCGGGGATGAATTTCTTTAAGGGGGGATGTTCTTAAGAACCTGGACCTTCGTTTGAGGTATGTTTTTACTTTTTTCTGGAGTTTTTGGGAAAAGAGGACTTTCTGGAAATTTTTTGATGTACACGCCGTGTAGTTTTTGAGTACACACCCTGTACTTCATTGCCGTACGCGACCGTGTGCTGGCTGTGTCATGGAAACACACACGGCCATGTAGAGGTAACATGGAGGCCGCTTAAAGCGAAGTATGGAAAAGGTGAGTACATGCCGTGTACTACAAAAGTAGACACCGTGTACTTTCTTTTTTCATTAAACGCACCGGGGTCGTGTCTAATTTCCAAAAACATCTCTTTTTAGGTCTCATTCAGACAAGAGCTCCCGAATGGCCGTGGATCTTTGAAAAACCCACGAGCGATCATCCGTCTTCCGAATTGAACTCCGTCAATTGCGTTGGAATTGCATCGATGAGTTATCTCTTCTGCTGGAACCTCATTTCATGATTCCTTCTCTTTTCCAAGTTATCATGGGTTGAATTTTTTATAAATTTTTGTAGATCTTTGAAATTATAAGGAGATTCAAGCCCCTTGGTTCATGTATATAGATCTCTTAACATCAAGGTAGGTGGTTTCTGCCTTTCTGTAGAATGTCTTTGAGTATTTTGTGAAAATTCCACCAATACCATTGAACATGGTATTGCGTGTTTACCGTTTTTGTCCTGTTGTTTGCCTACTTTGCTTGTATGCCTGAGTAAAGGTTATTGTTTGTGAATAGGGTAATTCTATGTGCTTTGGATGTTTTCCCCATGCATGTTTTTCCTATTTATAACTGTTTGGTCTAGTTTTTCCTATTAGGATATTTCTATTTCCAAGGATAGTATTGTAGGAGGGTGCGAATGTTGTTCTTCCGTGCTGTGATGTTGTAGAATTCTAGCCAAGTAGTTCTTGAGGTTACTTTGGCCGTTACGCGATGCGATACTTTCTTACTTAACACAGAGTTGTGGGAACATAGTGTTGTATACCATAGGGAGAATGGACGTAGGGGATTCTCCAAAGTGTCTTTATAATACGATGCGAGACCACATGGGGAATTGACGTTGAGTGATTCCTCAGAGTGTATATAGTTCCTTTACGTAGGCCACAGGGTGAATGAGATATTGAGTGCTTCCCCAGAGCACCTTTAGTACGATACGAGACTATATGGGGAACTGACGGTGAGTGCTTCCCCAGAGAGTCTATTTCATTAGCTGAACCCGAGGGGTGAGACTGTGTGTGCCTCCAAGAGGGTTGCTAGTACTTGTTGGTTGAACCATAGGGGTTAGGATATGAGAACTAACCAGAGGGTTACCTGTTTGTTCTACTTTCTTGAGTGGATGATTACTGGTTTGTAAATTATATACTAGAAATTGTGGATTGTTTGCTGCTGAGTAGATTCTTGTTTATTGCTTTTTGTACTTTTAACTACCAAATATTCACTGACTGTTAGGCACAGTTCTTCGGGAGGTTTCCCACTAGGATTTTGTCTCACACCCTGTTTGGGTCATGATTTTGGGGCCAGACATTTTATATTGTTGCAGGTATAGATAAGGGAAATCACCCTTCGACTTCAGGTTCTTGATTGTTGTGGAGTTGGAGAGCATGGGACCAATCTATGTCTTGCGATGCTATGGAGTTTTTCTTATTTCTTTTACACATTGGTTTAGAACTATTGTATTCCATCATTGTGACTTGTTTGGCTGTTTTTCTAGACATATATGTATCATGCATCATTTTTATATATATATATCTACTCTAGTTGTTTCCTTTATCAGTCTTCTGATGTTACTATAGTTTGGTTTTTACCGCTTCTGTTTTTGTATGTATTTGTGTACATCCATTGTGTACTCTTCCAATGAGGGCATAGTTTCCCCACTATCATACCCAAGTCCCTCACTGCTAGTCGGCAGCCTCTGGCATTCAGGGAAATGCTCTTGAGGCCATGTGAGCAACCAGGTATAGGGCTCCTCTGGGTGGCTTCTGGAATCGGGACGCTACACATATGTTTTTATTTGTATAATCTATAGTATCAACTACATTTTCAATTATAATGTAGAAATTTATTGAAAATATAAGGGCATCACAATTCATGGTGAAGATGTGAAATTAGTTATCTTTGGAGATGATACTTCATCATTTTAGTCATGTATAGAAACACCCCTATAGAACATCCAAAATATATTCTAGGGGAAGAATGAAAACATAATATTGGGATGTAGATGGTAATATTATATTTGAGGATATACCTATTTTATAAGAATTCAATGATGTATTTTTTGAGTAATTACATTGATAACCACATGATCCTAATGCCAATTTTTTGATTGATTTAATCCTTGATTTAATACCTTTATCAACGAATTCTTATATAATGGAAACTATGTAATTAATGGAGTTTAGAAAGAAACTAGATAAGTTGCGTGATAATGGATTTATTCTCTAGAGTAACTCACCTTGAGGAGAACATTCTCTTCTCAATAAAAATAATTTTATATTCATGAGGAAGTTCATTCATTAAAGGGAAATCAATCCTATTATCATAATGAAAATATATTGTCTACCATGTATTGATGACTTATTTGATCGAATTTATTGATCCTAATATTTTTGAATGATTGAAATTCATTTTGGGTATCATAAATTAAAACTAAAAATGAAATATATTCCTAATACATCATTTTAGTTGAGTTATGAATATTATGTTTTTAAAATAGTTCCATTTGGATTATCCAATGAAACAATTGTTTTCATGGATCCTATGGATTATTTATTCAAGGAATATCCATATACATTAATTTATTGTACTTATTGATTATATATTATGGTATTATAAATAGTATTAGAACCATAAGAATCACTTGAGAATCATTCATGAGAGACATGGAGGGAAGAAGTTATTTTGGAAATTTATATTGTTTCAATTTTGTCATTAGGTATTTTCATTTCTTGGTAACTTTGTCTCAAATGATTGAAGGTTAGTTGATCTTATAAAGACATTCTAACTCAAAGAGTGTCCTATACTAATGAATATAATCGAGGTGTGTAACTTATTTTGTTTGGAAGGTTACTATAGTAGATACATTCAAATATTTTCAGATAAATTTCAAACCAAGTATCCAATATTACATGTTAAGGGATTAAGATAACATTGATAAAGGAAGGAAAAAAATAATTTGAATAAATGAAGATAATAATTGTCAATGATGTAACTTTGAATCTATTATTGGGAAATAATGGGTTGTTGATATATAGTGATGAATAAAATAAGGTAAAAGGTTGTGTCCTTATGTAGAATGATAATGTCATAGAAAATACATTAATATAGTTAATAAATCATGAAAAGAAATATCCAATACATGATCCTGAGTTCTCAAATATTATCATTAAATTGAAGATATAAAGATGTTTTTTGTGGTGGAAGATCTGAGATATGCATAGAATATACGATATCAAAATACACATTTTCATAGAAATATATCAACATGAGGAAAATGAGATGGATCAAATTATGGAAGGATTATGATTTATCAATACACTACCACATATGGAAGGAAAATATGGTATTAGATTAATTGAGCCATAATGATCATAGAGCTCTAACCCATATGAGGATTGATAGGGATCCTATGTTCAGGGATCTAGAAAATATTGATATTATAATTATTATATAAGGGGATAAATCACTCCTATTAAAAATATTTTCAAAAAATATTTAATGAAAAAGCTAAAAACTTTTCAATCTAATTGTGAGAATTTTTAGAAGAATATTAATGCCTTAAATCATGGGAATTTGGAAGAGTTTGTTTAGGAAGATTGAGTTCAGATATTTTGAAAGAGACAATGTTTTTCCGATATACCTGAACTAAAAATTGAAATTTTTTATGAATCTCAAAGATCAAATTTCCATATACACCCTAGTAACCAAAATATGTATAGTAATTTGAGTAAACATTCTACGCATGATAACATGAAGTGGGATATAATTTTTTATATATGAATATTCATAGTTTGTTAAAAAATAGATGATGTGATATAGCATCATAGAGGATTCATGTAGCCTCTTCTTATTCCAAAGTGGAAATTTTATGAAATTACTATGGAGATTTTCAATAGACCACCAAAGACTCTAAGAAATAATGATGCGATTTGAGTTATTGTTGATCACCTAACCAAATCAATACATTTACTTGATATAACATAAGATTTAATTCTTTATAACATTGAATAACTCTATATTAATGATGTTTTAAGTCTTCAATGTTCACTTTTTACAATTGTGTCTGATCATGATCCCCTATATAAATCAAAATTATTTAAGTGTCTTCAAATTTCTCTTAATACTGATTTTAATTTGGCTAATGCCTACCCTCCTCATAATGATGTATAGTCTGAAAGGAAAAATGAAACATTATAAGACATGTGAGGTCATGATCACATTATTTTCATGGTATAAATAATTATTATGTACCTTCTATAGTGATAAACAATAAAAATTGTTTACATTCCAAAATTTAAATCGATCCATTTGATTCATTATATGGAGAGATATGTCTAACCCAAACTTGTTGGGATGCTTCTAGTGAAAGGAAACATTTTTTCCCCCAATTTATTGAGGAGACAATGAAAATGGTAATGACTATTCAAAATCATATTAAAAAATTTATAAGTAGGGAAACTATTTTTTTGACCACTGTATAAAAGATTAGTAATTTAATGTAGGAGATTGAATTTTCTTGAAAGGATCTCCATAGAAGGGTGTTATAATGTTCAATAAGAACGAGGTAATAACACCAAGTACATCATACCATTTGATTATTTCAAATGAATTGAATATGTGAATGACCCTTTGGAAATTACACCGATCCTGTATAATGTAAATGATGGGTTCCATATATCATTATTGATGAAGTAATTGCAAGACCCAATTGTTGTGATTACTTATGATGAAATAGAATGGGTAAATGATCACTCTTATTATGAATATCCTATATAGATTCCATAAACTAAAGAGAATGTGGTTAGGAATCAGATGAATTGACTCATAAAGGTACATTGGAGAAATAATAAAATAGGGGAAGCATTGTGAGAACCAATTGATGTTATGAAGAGGAACCACCCAAACTTGTTTGGAAAGTGATATCCATAAAAATTCGAGGATGAATTTTTGTAGTAAGTAAGAATGTAAATGTCAGGTCATGAAAACATCACAATGTGATGTAAATACTTCCACATGCACTTTTTATATGAAAGTAAACATTCCTATAGGACTTGTATGGTAAATGGACGAAAATTGATTTAAAATATGAGACAAAACATGACGAAATATGTTTTCTAAATAATTCTATGTAAACTATGTACCATCTCTAGGGAAAGGCTCGTTGGGCGCATGATCCAAGAACCACCGGTATGTGGAACGACCCATGAGGCGCAAGCCCACAATGTAATGGCCAACCAACCCACGATATCGCGAACCGTGTCATCGGCAAAATTGAGTGCGGGAGAGACATCTGCATATTGTCCTGCCTACTCATAAGTTAGCGAATAAAGAAATATGGTAGGGTTCTGCAAACCATGAACTTTGAACCACAACCTCCGCAAATTCCAATTGACTAATTTTTCAATGGCTTCATATTTAACATCATGAGCATCAAAAAAAGGTGTTTCATGCCCACATATATGATTTCCCCAGTACTCAATAAAAAGGGGCATAGGAAGAAGAGAAAGGAGGACTAATAAAAAAGCACATAGGATACCGTAAGGGTTGAAAGAAAGAATTCATAGGGGGTTAAGACTTTGGATTCAAATCATCGGCGAAGTGAAAACCAAGAATCACATTTCTCCAAGTATGTCGAGCCATGAACCATAAAAAGAAGGAACTCAATAATAATTAGTGAACCGAAAACCAAATTGGTTCCATCACGATCCATAAATTCATTGCAGATATACTCCCCACAAACCAAAGGTTCCAGGACCCTTAATCAACACAACATTCCACATAGTTTATTGCTATGCGGATTGAAGTATGTGTCGCATAATACATCAATACAACGATGGAACCCAAAGCAGAATGGAAAACCAGGACCAGTACCACATACCAATTTGGTACGCCATGGTCCACACCTAAGTCTTCATATAGCTTCAGTACATTGAAGACCCCTCTACCCGCATAACTCTATAGTATGAGGGGATCCTCCAATTTCTAATGATAAAATAGTACACAGAGTGGGGAATCATCAAGTTTCATTCCTTTAGGATCCAATCTCACCCCTATATTGCTTTCCAGTCCTGCATAGGTCCTCCATGAACCAATATAGGGACATCAAGACAAAGCCTCCTCCAATGCCACTATACATGTATGATCAGATCTATGAGTGAAACAGTGTGACTCCCTAAGTCTACATACCCAAGGAAAGAAGAGTCACAAAGGATATACCCTTGAGGGTTTGGATCCCAGGAATGTTCCTATGTCTACAATTCCATGGTAACCTAGAGTCTAACCTTGGGAAATTGACGTGAAACTCTATGTTCTAGGGATCAATGATGAGCACTTTCTTTTCCATTAAATGAGGAAAAAGGATAAGTCCATGGGAGCATGATCACATTTCTTTTTGAAGAGAATCGGTATTCCTCCCTTTTTCCAAAACACATTCTAGGTCACTCCCACTAAGGTAAGTCCCTAACCTTCTAGGATCAGAGCCACACGACCCCCAATGTTAACCCACATTGATATGTTAATTGCTCTGTGTCTTCGCTCACCATTGCCTCAACATATTCTACCATTGACCCATTCTCTTCCATCAGTGGAAGAGAAGGTGTGTGGTTTGTTGAATCACTCACATCATATGGTTTATCACATCGAGAGTGACTGATGTGGGATTATAGATTTGTGAGGATTACAACATCTACACAATCAACCTCATATCTTAAACTATGAGAATTCAGATTCATGTTCAAACAAGGATACATAGCATGCCTGCATTAATTCTCTAGATCCATGGGGTTCCCTTCCGTAATGGTCCACACAGTTATTACCCCTAAATATGGGCCTTCTCTTAATTCCAAGCCCCAAGATAACTGACCAACATGGGATCTGATTCCTCCAATGAGGATATTTTGGAATCCCATCTTATGGGGCTCAACCCAATATCAAACCACATTCCATATCTCTTGGATAAAGATAACCTCGAGAGTTTCATATTGCATGGGTTAAGTTTGCACTGCCTTCGTAGCTTCAAATCTATATATATCCATGATGATCCTACAACCCATGGGTTGGCCATGTATACATGCTCCGGGAATGAATTGAGGATTCATGAACATATGAAATCGACTTAAATCTATAAGAGAGTCCTAGAATAGGCAATAATCCCAAAAGGGTGTGATGAGTCTGACCCCCATCATCTCAACTAATGGAGTCCTTGAGTGTCATTGGCCAAATCATCATCCAAAGAGTGCCTTCCTTTTTAATGATGGTCCACGAATCATGGATACCATGGATTTTGGTTGTTTTTAGCCTGATGAATAAACCAGTTGGAGACCATTAGAGGAAGTCATATCCTAATAGGACCAATTACACAAATACTTAACCCCATGAAATTGCCCATTGTGACCATTTGACTATGGAATATCCTTCACATTGAAGAAGGGATAAACTTCCCATTCCCCATGGGGTAAATCCAATTCCACCTAAAGGATATTAACGTGGATCAGGTTGAAACAAAGATGGAGACATGAAAGTATCTATAATAATGTAAAAATGCTTGTCACCCATCAGATCATTTTTTATTTTCCCAAAACACGTACATGAATCACCTAAGGTCAAAATAGAAATGATGAAATCGACATGAATCCTAAACCAAGGTGGAGGTTTACACCACCCAAGCCCCTTTGCCTCACAAAAAAAATAGAAAGGTAGGGGGATAAGCCGAATCATCAAATATGCGTAGGATCAATAGAAGCTACATTGACCAGTTGTTTTCTGTATATGTCATATATATTGAAGGATACCCCAGATCAACTTTTAAACCATATAGAATCCAAAAAACCAATGCTGACACACACATCGGCGATCTCACAGGCGGTCAGGGCCCCAATGAAAAACATGACCCCTCACCAAACTAGTGTCTTCAACACTGGTGTTGACGCTCCTTTCGTCACAGAATCTAAAGATCGGAAAAGGGAATATCCAAGCTCAAAGTGATTCATCCTTTGAAGAAAAACATAAAAAATCAACAAAGGAAGGAAGAAAGGATCAACAGAAACCTCACCGCGCAAGTTATCTAACTGTCGCACAAGTGTACTTGCGCGGCGACCTTGGTCGTGCAAGTGAGTTGCGCGACCTAAGTGGTAACCGCCCGGTAACAGCCCAGGGTCTTCTCCTGCCTATAAATAGACCCTGTGGGCCCCCCATTCGGGAGGATATTTTTCCAGAAACTCGGATTGAAGCTCCCGACGCCCAAGTCTCCTCTCAAAGCTTCCAGAACACATCTAAGGTAATTTCTTACCTAGAACAGAAGATCTAAAGAGAAGAAGGAAGGCCTAAGTGTTGAAACTCATCAAACACTTGCACGCCTCTTTTATTCCTTCAATATAACTTGCGCGTCCCTTTTCTGGAAGTACCTCAAGAGGATTCTAAAGGGTTTAAAAAAGAGTCGCTCAAATATTTCAATGATGGTTGAAAATCGCGCAAGTACACCATGTGTCGCGCAGGTATACCTGCACGACCAAAACTTGCGCGCCCACGGAAGACTTGCGCGCCTTTCAAAAATTGCGCGCCCCTATCTTTTTGGGTGCCCATTTTCCCCATTTTTTACCCCTCTTAAGCCATTACACCTTTCCTTTTCAAGATTCAGTCTTCAAGACACTCTTCAAATCCATTTATGGCATAATTTCTTGATTTGACTTCCTTATCTGAAAGGAATTCTGTGGAATATCTCTCAAAACCTAGTGATTTAAATATCCTTATGTCACTAAATATAGAGAGTTCATTCATTCAAACTCATCCTTTAAGATGAGAGAATCCTTAACATGGGCATCCTCCTCAGGAGTAAGCCCCAATCATAATCCTTTAACTTGGGCATCCTCCTCAGGAGTAAGCCCCAATTTCAAATCTGGGCATCCTTCTTTAGGAGTAAGCCCCAAATTCTTAAAGTTCCCACACTTGGGCATCCTCCTCAGGAGTAAGCCCCAAACCTTAATTCCTAACCTGGGTCTCCTTTTCAAGAATAAGACTCAGTCATAATCTTGGGCATCCTTCTTAGGAGTAAGCCCCAAGTCCCCTAACCTGGGTCTCCCTTTTAGGAATAAAACTCAGTCATAACCTGGGCCTCCTTTTTTAGGAGTAAGTCCCAGTCACAATCTTGGGTTTCCTTTTCAGGAGTAAACCCCAAGCCCCCTTAAATTTCTCTTAACCAGTCCTAATTTACCCTTGATTTGGGTTTCCTTTTCAGAAGTAAAACCCAATCATAAGTCCCCTCCTAACTTGGGCATCCTCCTTAGGAGTAAGCCCCAAGATTAGAGTATTCAAATCTCCATAAAGCACATATACCTTTATGGACCCTATTCTTGGATTTTCTCCCTAAAAGTGAATCCTAAACCTTCATCTATCCTGGCATTCATACATACCTAAGCCCCAAACAATTTCTTATGATTGCATCTTTCATGGCACAATTGTCTAATTTTTACCAATACCTCTTGTTTCTCACACCGAGCATGACTCACGTGAGCTTAGAGTGTAAAAGTAATTATGACATTCTTCTTTGAGCCATCAACCATAAACATCATACTCCATTACTCGAACTACGTGGGTTCTGATTCCTTTTCCAAAACAAAGGATACGTAGGTAGCCCATTTATGGGTTCGATCCCAACTTTGAAATAATCCCTGTCCTTCTGAATGACGATAAACTTCAAGTGCCCCACTGAGTGGCTTTAAAACCAGCCTGGTCATCATAATGACCAAGAGACTTTTATTTAAATGTTTTGAAGGATACCATTGACCAAGAATCTCTAAAAAGATATAGTTGATTCTCTATTGATGAAGAACCTCGAATACATATAAAAGATTCTCTAAATTTCTTTCATATTTAATCATTGATTGTTAAAACTAAAGGAAAGCACATTTTATACTTGGTAATGTAATAAGGATTCACGAAAATAACTTAAATCTATAAAGAGAGTCTCGGATTAGACAATAATTCCCCTCAAAAAGGTGTGATCAGTCCGACCTCCCATCCTCTCGACCAATGCAAATTCCTAAGCCTCATCAGTCCACAAGCTAATGAGCACATACCTTTGGAAAGTGGGTCCGAACGGATGTGGAATCATTGGATGTTTCCGGTTCTACGAAAAAACCCGCTAGAAACTGATCGGAACGTTTGAATCTCCCGTCAAGGAGGTCATCCCCGAAATCCGTCGAGGAAACAAAAATGGTGAACCCGACGTGAATCCATAACCAAGTTAAAGTGATGTTCTTCTTATTTGTTAGGCCCTTTGGGCCAACAAAGCAATCATTGACATGTGATCATCCAAAAGATGCAGTGTCCGGATTCATCTTGACTATGTCTGTTATATGGAACAGGCACTCTTTTCTCAAGATCTTCTGTAAAATGGCTTTCCTTAAATTCACCCCTGTGAATACTGCTGCTGTGAACACCTCTACTCTGTGGTCTGCTGCTGTGAAAACCAATGCTGCTACTCCTGCTGGAACGTCATCCGCTCTGAGGATGACATCACCAACTCAGCGTCTTCAACGCTGGGTTTCTAATGCACTGGTTAAGGAGTACCGTCGCAACGGTACTATCCCAACTCTGGAGGCCGCTCATCAAGCCCTCCAAGTTAACAACTCAACCTGGTCGTCCGGACAACGGCGGCCAGCGATCAAGAAGCAGGCGGTGCTGACTACCGTCTCCAACCGTTTCGGGTCGTTATCCCCGGAACGCAATTTCCATTCACTCCCTTACTCTGAGGAAGTGAATGAGCAGTTCCCGCAGGACATTAAATCAAAGAGACAGGAGTCCTTCTCAAGGGCTCCCATCAACAATCACCGCCAGACTCGTGCGGTAGTGCTCCCTCAACATGATGAGGGTACCGACTCCAGGCATTCAGCTCAGGTTCCTCGAACCCGAGCAGGCAAGATGAACCGCCAGATACGGAATCCGGTTAACAATGGGCAGGTTGTTATCCCTGCCATCTCTGGAGAAGTCCACCAACCTAACTTGGTGGCAAACAACGAGCAGGCACACACACCTGCCCGTTTTAATTCTGTTGTCCAGCAGACTCGTCTGGCAGCATCAAGCCAATCCCGCCAGGCAATTCCGGCGGAGTACTGTAGGCAGGAACATATACCTGCTTATACATCACCAATTAGTCAGCAGGCTCGTCTGACTACATATGATGGATCTCGTCAACCGCGTTTGGCGAAGTGTAATCAGCAGGCACATACACCTGCTAATACTAATTAAGCCTACCAACAGTCTCGCTTGGTAGCGCACGGAGAAGTCAGTCGGAAAGTCCCGACGACAAACAGGAGGCAGACTCAACTCTCTGCCTCCACACTTGAGTACTGTCAGGATTCACTGACAGGAAAAGGAGGACAGGAGCAGTCACATACACCTACTCCAAGCCCGGAATGGACGTATATCCCCGTTCCGGCGGCTGAAGTCACCAAACATATTTTGTCAATGGTGAAAGAGCAGAAGCAAATTCCTACTCATATTCTGGATGCTTGCCAGGATATCATAACAGCTTCAGCATCATCACAGGGACAGACACATAAATCTATCCCTAGCAGTGGAGTGACACATCAACGATTCACTCAGGAACAGACACAAACATCTGTTCCAGTCCAAGAGGGTTATGGGGCATACTCCCCCATATCAAACGGACAACCAAGTTAGGCACATACACCTGATTTGAGTGGAGATCGTCAGCCTAACCTGACCATCTTTCCTGATCAGGCACATACACCTGCTCAGAGTAACCACTTTCGTCAACAAGTGGTTTCTAAAGTGAGTAAGAAGGCATCTAAGAAAAAGATCCGCCCAGCACAGTCAGGAGATCAAAGGCCAATCTGCAATAAGGCCTTGCTCGATGCTGGAGTTCTTGAAGCCCTCACACATTTATCTTTCGGAATTCAAGATTCTACTCCCTCAGTTCCCAATAACGGGAACATTAATTTTGAAGGTCTTCAACAGACACTTCCTCATGAAGGCTTCCTTCATGAAAGTTCGGTCAATCTTGAAGTTTTTTCTTTATATGAGAGCCACCGAAACCCTCTGTGTGGTCAGAAGACCAAGGAGCAAGAGATTTCATCTTTTGCTGTAACCCATCATGACGGTCCTCCTCATGGTGATGAACTTTGCTGCGAAAGTCCTCTCCGCAGTAGTGATTCACGTTGTCTCGAAAATTCTTCAGAAGGCAATGTAGTGACGAGAAAGCCCTCCTATCTCGAGGCACTTGCAAACGTAAAACTAGTCATGTCTGATGCTTTACTATCGGCAGGTGAAACTCTTTCTCCATCAGAAGATAGCCTGGGGTTCAGGTTATTCTCCGAACCATCCCTGGGTCATTCATCTTCCAGCATGAATAGTGATATCTCTACCAATCTTGTTGAATCCGATGAAGCAACAAGGAAACACCAATTCTGGTCCAAACAGGTATAAGAATCTTCATTTAATGATAAAGAGGAAATGATGAACATGAGGAAAAAACTGGCAAAAGGTGAAGTACCAGTCATGTTTTGGCCTTTGGCTGACTCCCAGTACGACATTCCAAAGATGTTGACGGATGATGGAATCCATGAAATTCGTCTCAACATATGGAAAAATCTTTGTCAATTAAAGAATAAGGTATTATCTTACGATGAATATGAAAATCATCTTAAGATAATAGAAGGGCTACAACGCCAGATTGATTTGGCATCTCTATCAGTCTCTCGGTATCCGAAGGCTGAAAAGCAACAAAGAACCCTTCAACGTTCATGCCTTGGCGCACTAAGAAAATTGCGTCAGTTAATTGCCAATACTCCATCTGATGTTCATATCAGAGGATGGGGTGTTCACGGAGCACTACATTTCACAGTGCTTTCCAGTCAGCAAAGCCCGCCGAAAATGGTCTCATGCAATGTTATTGCCCATGGCCGACCACAGTCAATGGGCTTTGTTCACAATCAAAAGCTTTCTCAAGAACAGGCTTCAACTAGTTCCTCTCAAAATCAATTATATAGAGAACAAGTTGTTGAATTGCTCATACATCAAGCAGGCGAGAATATTGCACAAGCCTCTCGTCTGGAGCAAACACGTCATCAAATGACAGAAGTTTCGAAAATCATCCAACGATCTGTTGAACCAGGTGATAAAAGTGGATACAGGTTAATGCATCCAGATAATTTCCGAACTAAGATTCGCAAGATCAAGAGATATTTTAAAAAGATCTCAGACATATCATGTCAAGAGACACCCCAGCTTGCCAGACTGGGGACTTCTCTAACCCAACCCTCAGAGTCAACAAATGCGATTCGAGGAGTTGAACGGAAGCAGAAGGAACATCCCCAGTCCACCGGACTGGGGACTTTTTCAAATCCTCAATCCCCCCCCTCAGAGAAAGTCAGTATTCTCTCAATTAGGGAATAAGCCTCAAGAGGAACGAAGAGCCAAGCTATCAGGAGATTCTCTCCAAGTGACGGTTCTCCAAGAAGTTCCTGAGGGATCAATTTAACAGAATGCCATGTCTCATCATGGACATAGAAGAAGACAATATCACAGAAATGTTGATAGAAAGGATTCCATGCAATATGCATCCATTAATATCATCAATGCCGTTGCTACTGATTCACCAGATGAGGCTCAATCAGAGGGATCAGACGAAGAGGTTCCTGCTCAAGAATTTGCGCACACAGACTTAAATGAAGAAGGTGTGCGCACACGTAATCAAAGACTTACCCAAAATCTAGGTATTCCTTCAAGTAACCCACTTCCCCCTCTCCGAAAAGGATCCAATAAGGGGAAAGGAAAGAATCAGGTTACTTCTCACCCTTCCTTTGAAGGAGGTCAATCGCTCGCATTAGAGCAAAGGTTTGCACAACAGGAGGAAGAAATGAAAGAATTAAGAAGGTTGAATGCAGAACTACTTCAAAGTAGTCTTCTTCTTAAGAATGCTGAAGTCCGACAGCCGAAGGAATTTGTTGTAACTACTGAGATGGATCAAGAATATCCTCCTTTATCAGTACACCCTCAGAGGTCTAATCCTACAAGTCAAACGCAACAACGGTTGGCAGCACTACCATCAGTTGCAGCACCAACCACCACGTCTGTCCAAGCTCCATTCATTACACCTACCCAAAACCAAGTTCAACCTGATGTTTCTCAAAAATTAACAACTACTATTGAGTCATTAACAGCTCGGTTAGAAACTATGGAAGGGAAACGGGTGCAAGTTCAACCTGAAAAGAAAGTCTACCCTGAATGGGTAGATTCAATTTCTCCTCCATCCAGTTTTGGAAACCCTATTTTCCCTACTTTCAATGGATCAGGCGACCCTAAACAACATTTGACGCATTACGTGTCTTGTTGTGATCCTATGATGGGAACTCCAGAGCAGCAAGAAGCAGTGAAACTCAGATGCTTCGTGCGAACCTTGCAAGGACCAGCTTTTGTCTGGTATACAAGCTTGCAATCCCGGTCAGTCATCGGATGGGAGGATCTTCGTCAAAAATTCCTTCTTCAGTTTAGCTCAACTTTGCCAAAAACGACAGTTTTCGATCTTACAAACTACAAGCAAAGAGAGAATGAAAGAGTCTCTGATTTCATTGCTCGTTGGAATGGATTAACATATTCCCTGAGTTTAGCACTCCCTCAGGAGGAATTGTTGCCAATCTGTGTGGCAAATTTGCGTGACGAATTACGCACGCCATTGATCCCTGTGAAATAAACAGGAGGGTTTCGAGACCTTACTTCAATCGCTCATCAGATTGAAGATTCCCTTATACAGGCTAAGGTTAAATCTCGTGTAATTCCATCAGCTCCAGGAAGAAGAATGGGTAAAGCAGAAACTGCTACAGTTATGCTTAAACAAGCACCTGTACCTATATCTATTTCAAAACCTTCATCTTCTCGAAGGACTCCACCTCCTGAACGCCAACAACAAAGGCCATTTTGTCCAAATGATCAAAGAGATCAACGACGAAAACAATTTGAGGATATGAAGAGTAAAACATACTCTTTCCGAAATGAGCAAGTTCCTGGTTACTTCATTGTAGCTCTGGAAAATAATTTGGTTCAATTACCAGTGCCCAAGAGGCCTAACAAGGAAGGAGATGAAGACCGTCCCAATTATTGTCCCTTTCATCAAATGTTGGGGCATCCCATCCAGGAGTGTTTTGTCTTTAAAGACCTCCTGCAAAAGATGGTCGACTTGGGACAAGTCAAATTGAAGGGTTCTTCATCTCATGTAGCATGTATTACCGCTACAGATCCATAGGAAGGAGGTGAGTGGCAGGAAGTCAAAAGAAAAACTGCAAAAAAATATGATGATTGGATGGTCAGAAAGACAATCAATCGGACCCATTCCATTTTGCGAACACAATTGAAGAAGCCAATTGTGTCTCCTACAAAAGCTGCAATAAAGCCTCCATCAAAAGATAAATCCTCAAAAGGGCAGCGCAATTCAAAGAAGAAAGATGAATCAGGAGAAGATGAGTATGTATCAAAGCCTAAATTGTCTTTGACTCTGGAAGATTTCATGCCATCTACTTCAGAGCTACGGGCACCACCCCATCAAACGGCACAGCCTAAACAGGCTAACCAGGTAGAGTCTTTACCAGACGAAGAGTTAATCTTTGGTTCTGTTAATATGATTCAATTAACAGATTCATATTCCAGTCTTGATGAGCCTGAATTCCCTGTATCAAATAAGGGAATCCGAAGAGGTTCTAGAGGTTCAGGATATAGGGGAAGACGTGGATCTTTCCAAATCCACTACTTTAATTTTACCCCTTCTAGCACTGTATATGCAGCATAAACTCGTGGTAGAGCCCTTCAGCGAGCTCAAAAAGAACAAGAAAATTCTTCTGCCAATGGCCAACTCAGTTTTGGAACAGTTATTTTGGAAGACCGATTAAAGGTTCCATCTTCTTTATCTCAGCAAGTAAATGGATCTAATAAGTCTAATCATCCAAAACCAAGGATGTTGCCAACTTCAATACAAGATGCATCAGCTTCCAAAGCATTTGCTTCCAAGGTACCTGTTAAACCGCATATTCCTATTGGGAAACACATACCTCTAGATCAAAATTATGATATATTGAAACACTTGGCCCAAGTACCATCCAAGTTATCAATTTTGGATGCTTTGAATCTATCAAAATATCTTCGGGAAGCACTCATCGAAGCTTTTTCAAGTCCTCTGGAGTTTGAAGCTGAAATTGCTGCAGCTGAAATCTATCACATAGAGAATAATCTTGCAGAATGCCATGCAGTGATATCTTTTACTGATAAAGATGAAGATTATGTTGTTCATGGGCACATAAAACCTTTGTACTTATCTGGAAAATTCAATGGTATATATGTTCGAAGAGCTTTCATTGACAATGGTTCAGGAGTCAACCTCATGCCCATTCGTACACTTCGTTGATTGGGCCTCACGGAATCTGATTTATCTCCTTCTACCATGATGTTTCAAGGATATGATAAAAATGAACAAGAACCACTGGGAGAAGTTACACTCAGAACTCAGTTTGGAGATCTTGTTTCCAATTCGGATTTCATGATTGTTGATCAGGACTCAGCTTTCAATATCTTGCTTGGAAGACCCTGGCTACATCAGCATGCAGCTATTCTGTCATCATACCATCAATGTCTCAAATACTGTTTCGATGGTCAAGTTGGAACATTGTATGGTGATAAGGCCCCGTTCAAGACATGTGAGTCTCAATACATTGAGGCGGAATTTTATCGCATGAAGGGAAGAGAAAAATCTACAATGAAGGAAATTATCAAAGTTAATGCTCCATATGGTTTGGAGAAAATTCCAATAAATCCATTTTCACATGTGAGTACAGATTATGTATTACCTATCAGTCAAATTGACAAAATAGGCCCAAATCAAAATAATCTTATGGAAAGATCCATAATGTCAATTACGGC
Organism: Viscum album; assembly: GCA_963277665.1. Classification (NCBI taxonomy): domain Eukaryota; kingdom Viridiplantae; phylum Streptophyta; class Magnoliopsida; order Santalales; family Viscaceae; genus Viscum; species Viscum album. The sequence goes on along the minus strand of OY728155.1, from coordinate 945,286,774 downwards.
AATCGAGCCAGACAACATAGGAGAAATTGGTAACTTACCAAGCAGTGATGAAAGCATAATTGGTGACGTTTTCATTTCATCTGCTGAAATCCAACAAGTCTATACTTCGCTAATCAGGCCAGAAGAAGTTATAGAAACACCAGAGGTGAATAATGATGTTGATTCTCAGTCCATCATCTCCTCTTTATTTCCCAAAGAATACCCTTTATCATCAATAGGGTCAGAAATGGAAGCTTCTTCTTCAAAATGTGAAAATTTTGACATCTCTTATGATCATGATAATTTCTTTTTTTCATCTACTTTTCAAGTAGAAACGGAAGAAATAACACATGATGAAGAGGAAGAGGAAGATCTTAGAGATGCTCCTCCAGCATTTGAAGAGGGTATCTCTACCACTGTGGATGAACTTATAGAAGTAAATCTGGGTACAGAGAAAGATCCATGCCCCACTTTAATTAGTGCGGCCATGACCCTTGAAGAGCAAGAGATATATATTTCTTTTCTAAAGTAAAATAAAGATATTTTTGCTTGGAATTATAGAGAAATGCCTGGGCTTGATCCTGATGTTGCTACTCATCATTTGGGTTTACCAAAAGAACATCGAGGATTCAAGCAAGCCGCAAGAAGAACACACCCAACCTATGCTTCCAAAATTGAGGCTGAAGTGGATAATCTTATCAAAGCTAACTTCTTCAGAGAAGTTCAATATCCCAAGTGGTTGGATAATATTGTACCTATAAAGAAGAAGAATGGACAAATTAGGGTTTGCATTGATTTCAGAGATCTTAATCGGTATAGTCCTAAAGATGATTTCCCAGTTCCGATTACAGAACTCTTAATTGATGCGACGGCTGGATATGAAGTACTTTCTTTTATGGATGGATATTCTGGATATAATCAGATCCGAATGGCCCCAGAAGATGAGGAATATACAGCCTTCAGAGCTCCTCAAGGTGTGTTTTGTTACCGGGTGATGCCCTTTGGTTTAAAGAATGCAGGTGCAACATATCAACGCACCATGCATCGTATCTTCAAATCTCTTTTAGGGAAGTTTGTTTAATGCTATGTAGATGATTTTGTGGTTAAATACAAACAACGTTCTAATCACTTGGCTGATTTGGAAGTCATATTCCACAAGCTTCGACAACATAATTTGAAGATGAACCCCTTAAAATGTGCTTTTGGGGTAACCTCAGGAAAATTCCTCGGCTTTGTTGTACGCCATCGCGGTATTGAAGTCGATCCTGAGAAGACCAAATCAATCCTTGGTATGTCACCTACTCATAATTTGAAAGAATTAAGAGGTCTTCAAGGACACTTAGCCTATATTCAGCGTTTCATCGCCAATTTGGCAGGCAAAAGTTTACCCTTTACCAAATTATTGAAGAAAGGAGTCACTTACCAGTGGACTGAAGAATGTCAAGAAGCATTTGATGTCCTCAAGAAATACCTCTTGAGTCCACCAGTACTCATGCCACCTGTTGAGGGTAGACCTCTTATCCTCTATGTGACATCTTTAGAGCGATCATTGGGTTTTTTTCTCGCTCAAAAGAATGATGCTGGGAATGAAAATAGTCTCTACTATCTCAGTAGAACTATGTTTGAAGCAGAAACCCGATATTCAAGTATTGAAAAGTGCTGCCTAGCATTAATCTTTGCAGTTCAGAAACTGAGACACTACCTGCAACATCATGAGGTCCAATTGGTATCTCGTAATAATCCGCTCAAATTCATCCTTAGTCGTCCAATGCTTACAGGACGTCTGGCAAGGTGGGCGGTTATTCTACAGCAGTTCGACATTCAGTATGTGTCTCAAAAGGCAATTAAGGGCCAAGCTCTGGCTGACTTCCTGGCTGAACATCCTTCAGTGGAAGACACGTATTCAGATAGAGAACTCCCTGATGAGGAAGTTTTCTCTATTCAAGAGAGTCCTCAAACATGGGAAATGTATTTTGATGGTGCTTCTAGAAGTCCAACAGAAAAGAAAATGGAAAATCCTAAATTCAACAAAGTTGGTTTAGGAATTGTGCTCATTTCACCAGATAAGGCAGTGTTACCTTATTCCTTTTTGTTGTGGGAAGGTGGTACCAATAATGAAGCTGAATATCAAGCTCTCATTACAAGCTTGGAGTTAGCGCTTCAAGCACAAGTGAATCACTTAAAGGTGAAAGGTGATTCAGACCTGGTAATCAAACAAGTCAATGGGGATTATGCCATCAGAAAAGAATAATTAATCCCTTTGTATGATTACATCAGAGATTTAATGTCGGAATTCCCTTCAGAACCAACATTTTCTTATGTCCCAAGATCACAAAATGCTCAAGCTGATGCACTGGCTAATATAGCCACAGCTTTAGCAGATCCAAATCGGGATGAGACAACCATCTGTATTGCCCACCGTCGTGCAATTTCACCTTATGTTCAAGTCAGCAGAGAGGAAATTAATGAAGTTAGTCCCATTCCTGAACCGTATGGTCATACTACAGGATGGATGTCACCTATCATGGAATACCTTCAAAATGGAACACTTCCACCTGATAGAGCCAAGAAAGAACAAATTCGGCGATGTGTGGTCAATTTTACTCTTTATGATAGCCCAAACCACCTCGAGAAAATTCTTTACAAACATGGTTTTGATGGAGTTCTCTTCAGATGTATTGATGGTGAAGAGACAATGGCTGTCATAAAAGAAGTGCATGCAGGAGTCTGTGGTGCCCACCAGTCTGGACATAGACTGTCTGATCAAATTCGAAGGCTTGGATACTTTTGGCATTCAATTATACAAGATTGTGTTAATTTCACAAAGAAGTGTCATTCATGCCAAGTATATGCCAACTTCATTCATAAACCTCCAGAGTTGCTTCATACAGCTAAATACTCATGGCCATTTTCCACATGGGGAATGGATGTGGTGGGACCTTACCCTTCAGCTACGGCCAAGCAGTTTAAGTACATTCTTACTGCTACTGATTTCTTTTCCAAATGGGAAGAGGGAGTACCTCTCAAAGAAGTCAATTCTAAATGCATTGTTAGCTTCATCAAGTCTAACATCATTACTAGATTTGGTGTCCCTCATACCATATTGACGGACAACGGCACTAACTTCTATTCTTCTAAGGTAAAGAAATTGTATCAAGAATACAACATTAAGTCCAACCATTCATCTCGATATCATGCAGCGGCTAATGGCCAGATAGAGGCCTTCAACAAGACTCTTTCAAATATACTGCAAAAGATGGTGGATAAAGATAAGAAGTCATGGCCTGATAAACTCTTTCATGCTTTATCGGCTTATCGGACTACCACTCGCAATGCAACACGGTCAACTCCATATTCATTGGTATATGGAACAGAAGCAGTCTTGACAATTGAAGTTCAATTGCCCTCACTCAGAATAGCCATTTGTGATCAGTTATCTACAGATGAGAAATCCCAAAAGCGGTTGAATGAATTGGAACAGTTAGATGAGAAAAGATTGTGCACTTTGCACCACTTGGAAATCTATCAGAATCGAATAGCACAAGCTTTTAATAAAAAAGTTCGTCTTCGTTCATTCATTCAGGGAGAATTGGTATTGGTTCTCAGAGCACCAATGATACCAGGAAAGAAGCCTCCCAAGATTGAACCAAAATGGGAAGGACCTTATTCAATACATAAGGTCGACTCCAATGGAGCATATTCTCTAATCTCAATGGATGGAGAACACATCACGACTCCAACTAATGCCAAATTTCTGAAGAAGTATTTTGTATAAACACAAAATATTGTTCCCAAATCCAAAAACAATCACATTGGTTCATATTTTGTCCGAGATGACATTAAACTATATTATGTCCTATCTATATGACGTTAAATTGTACAGAAGTTCCTATATTTTGTCCGAGATGACATTAAACTATATTGTGTCCTAGCAACATGACATTAAACTGTGTGGCACTTTCATCGTCCAGCATTACGATAAACTGTAAAAAGTCCCCAGAACTGATATCCTCATATTGGTTCACCTTAGTCCTAGCTACATGACTTTAAACTGTACAGCACCAGTTCGTCCTTGCTATATGACGTTAAACTATACATCAATGGTCCAGTATGACTTTAAACTGAAACTTCGTCCCACACGACATTAAACTGTGAAAAAATTCCCTAAACCGTCCAGCATGACCTTAAACTGCATCATCCCTGGTCCATGTATATGACCATAAACTATTTTAAAATCCCTTATGTCCAGCAAGACGTTAAACTGTGACGTCCTAACTACATGACGCTAAACTGTATAAAAGTCCCTCACGTCCGGAAAGACGTTAAATTATATAATCATCAAAAGTCCAGCATGACATTAAACTACACCATCCACGGTCCATGCATATGACCTTAAACTATTCTCACTTTCGTCCAACATGACATAAATGGTGTGTTATTTTGTCCTTACTGCATGACATTAAACTGCACAGTCCCCCTTTCGTCCAATATGACGTTAAACTATTTTGTCCCCATCATCCTAACTACATGACGCTAAACTGTACAGAAAGTCCTTGATATGTCCTACATGACATTAAATTGTTATTTTGTCCCTGGTACATGACACTAAATTGTGCAGCACCAATAGTCCTAACTGCAAGACTTTAAACTGCATAGTCCCTTTTTTATGTCCTACATGACATTAAACTGTGCATCGTTAAGGTTGTTATTACCTCTTGTTTCTCACAACGAGTATGACTCACGTGAGCTTAGAGCAAACAGCAACCATAACACTCCCTTTGGGCAACTAACCATGTATAAGTCCCAACAACATTTTTTATTTAGATCATTGTCCACAAGAACAACTTGATCATTAATTCATTCTTTAATTGAACTACACGGACTTTGATCCTTGCCCTCCAGGCTGGGTATGTAGGCAACCTCCCAGGGTTCAAGCCCAAAAACAATCTCTTCACATCGGTTCACCACCATCTCATATGATTTTGATTTGTGAAACCGCCCCTGGAATCAATATCTTTACATTGATTCACTTTCGTCCTTTTTATATGACGTTAAACTATACAACACTTTTGTCTGGTACGACAATAAACTACAATATTCTTTGATTTCCTCATTTGAGAAGGAACCATTATTGACGTTGATTTTTTCAATCATGTTTCATTTCAAAAGACTACATGCATACATGGTAATGCCTAAACTTTTTATCTTAGGTTAAACCATCATTGCACTAAATTCCCCTTTCACCCTTCACATGTACGAACCAAATTTGTACAAAGGGTAGTCCTAGAACTACGTGGACTTGATTCCCATCCTTATGGGATATGTAGGAACATTCGAGTATCCCTCGAATCCAGTCCCAAGTCTTTTGGGCCTAACCCCAAATTTCAATTTTAGTTCCTTGTCTGAAAAGTCCTCATGAAAACACACACTGTGTATTCATTATTATGGTCCGAATTCTATTACCCTAAACTAAGATTTCTCATACTTTCGTCCTGCACGACGTTAAACTGCATTTCAATAACTATGTATGGCTTGATTCTCATTCTCATGAGATACGTAGTGAAGTCCAAATTTCAATTTAGGACCCAGCCACAACATGATTATGGTTTTCATTGACCTATGTATCTCTATATACATTGGACAATACCCATCTTTATGTGTTATAATCCTAACCTTAAATATTTTCAGATCTTCATAACCCTTTTCATGACTTCTAGTCACAAAAATGTCAAACTTCTGAGAATTCTTTTGCTTGACTATGAAGCACATGCCCATAGGTGGCCTTGCATAAACAGTCCACATAACAGACTTGTCAGCTGAAAGATGCTATTTATTTGACCATGCAGCCAATGCCCTTAGGTGGCCCTGCATATTTCAACCCCTTAACAGGTTTTGTTAAATAATAGTAACTTCATTCTTGGTAAGAATGCCTCTTTTCTCCTTATTTGTCAAAAACGACAGTATGTAGGGATCCGCAAAAAATATCCTTCCTTAACATATTTGTCCCATATCCTTTTTCATGATCTGAAAGTATTCAAGTCTATGGTTTATTCTTCATCCCTACGTTTGGGTCAGACCTTCGTAGGAGTGATGTTCATCCAGTTCTTCGATATTCTTTTTCGGAAATATCTTTTCTATATTCAAGTACCTCTTTCCATACAACAAACTCTATACTTTTGAAAATTTGAATCTCCATAAACTTTCACTGGATTTTAACACTAGGAAAGTAAATTTCTGGGAGTTCTTTTGCCTGACTATGCTACACGTGCCCATAGGTGGCCTTGCATAAACAGTCCACATAACAGACTTGTCAGCCAAAAGATGCTATTTATTTGACCATGCATCCAATGCCCATAGGTGGCCCTGCATATTTCAACCCCCTAACAGGTTTTGTTAAATAATAGTAACTTCATTCTTGGAAACTACTTCTTCTAATGCCTTTTAGCTCTTTTTCATATCATTCCTGAGATTCAAATATTCTTAAGCCATAGTTTACATTTTTTCTCTCATACTTGAGTATGGTAATATGTTTTCAGATAAATTGTCAAGTAATTGAATCAATTTTAATCTATTTTGGTCAAAGCTATTTCGACCTTAAACATTAGCCCCTTTATGTCCGGCATGCATGACTTTAAACTGCCCACAAAAGACAAAGGAAATCTGAATAAAAGTCAAGTTCCAGCTCACTAAATATACATTTATGTGTAATTTAGGTAATATTGAGCAATTAAAAAGTTCAACGTTTGTAGGATTATTTGTAATAATCCTAGTAAAAATCAAACTATGCTTACTAGGCCCATTGGATTAAGTAAATTTGAAGCAGGTAATGAAAGAATGAAGGTACAAATTATTGAAGATGAAAGTATTTTTCATTGATACACAGGAGATAGAAAGACATCCACAGACTGGAGTCTCTTATCTTTTTCAAGAATTACAGAAGATTGTCAACATAAGTCTTCATTTGATGTATAGCATCCTGAGCCTTATCAGCAGTTACTTGAAGCTCATGCACTTGACCAGCTTCACTCTTTTCAGCTTGCTGAAGTGCCTTCTTAGCATCTGCGATGGATTTCATGCCATTCATATGAGTTTCATCCAATGATTTATTAAGCTGATCAAGTTCCCTAGTAACAGCATCTAACTGTTGCTGGAGTTGCACCTGCTGGACGCCATTTTATCTGATTTTTTGCTTCAGATCCTTCATCTTGGCAGCATAATCAGCTTCATCTTGGGATATCGCAGCCTCAAATTCACCTATGTTGACTGACAATTTCACTCTGGTCAAATCTTTGTGACTTGTCTGCACTTTCTCCCTCCTGAAAATGATCTGTTTCACCGCAGCATGGATCTTTTCATACCCAAAACCACCAAGTCCCAGTATAACAAATTGGGATGGAAATCAAGAAATTTTTGATGGTAGCTCTTCTAAAGGCACCCCAGATATGATGTTCCATATGTTGTTCCATGCCTTACGTCGTGAAAAGCTGAATGCTTTAAGCATCTCTGGATCTGATTCAATATCATCGTCAGAAGGGGGTATGTAATCTGGAATTAGCGCGCTTAGGGAAGTGCCTTGTCCTGCTCTTTCCCCCCGGACTTGTGCTTCTTCACTTTCAATTCCCGTTGGGGCAGAGGCTGAGGCCTCATCTCCGGATCTAGTCATTGCAGTTGATGGTCCTGAATGATTAATTGAAAGGTTTAGTCAGCTTCAAAGGATAACAAAAGAATAGATTGTCTTGCGAATAAAGTACAATCACAAATATTTTTATCCCTTACCCAAGGGTGGTTCAGCAACCTGAGAATACTTCTCCCCATCTTTCCCGGTTTCAACAGTATTTTCAAGATGGGTCTCAGGAGAGTTTATTGGATTTAGCTCTACTTGAGATAATGTTTCTGCAATGATAGGGTTGACATCAGTGTCCACACCCTCTTCGGGCATTGGCAGTTCAACGGCTTCTACGGAAGAAACTGCATATTATTTTCCATCATGGTTAGAAGTATATTTTTTTTAAAAAAAATTGGGCGAAGGGTAACACTCACACCCAAGGTCTTCTAAATCATATGAAAACTTAGCATGATCATAAAATTCTTCAAAATTCATTCCTTGATTCATCATTTCATCCAATGATACTTCATAATCTTGATTAGTCTCACCAGTGGGAGCATTTTCTACATCTTCTTTCCGACTTATATCCTGCAACCCCTGACCCTGGACAGCATCTTCAGTAGTAGGAGGGATACTGGGAATGGATGGTAGCTCTTCTCCAGGAGCAACCAAGTCAGCCTGGGTCTGTGATTGTTCTACAGCACCCTCCACGACCATTGAAGGAGGGTCAGTCCCTTCCCTCAAGGGGGAAATTGAAGAAGCCCCTGCAATCCTCAGAAATATGAGTAACCATGTGATTATGGGTATAAACTCATGATTGTTCAAAGGACTTACCAGTGCTAATGAAACGTTTAGCTATGGATTTCTTCCTTCGTTGCCTTGGATTCTTTTGTTTTTTCGGAGTATCAGTAGTCTCCCTTATTGGCACTTGGATTGGCGAATGGAAGGCTATGTCCAGTGCCTCATTCATGGCCTCCTGGCCTGGAGATATCTCGCCTGGTTCGCGAGGAGAATCAGCAGCAGCCCCGATAGAAGTACCACCAGGGCTATATTGTGGCGAAGGAACCCCAGTCCCTTTCTTTGCAAGCTGCAAGATAAAGAAAATAAATTCCTTAAGTAACAAAGCTTCAAATGAAATCAAATTGCAAAGAAAATAAGGAAAGAAAACTTACATCTTCAGGATCCACGTACTCTTGCCATTCCTCATCTCCAGAACCATCAGCCCCCTCAGTGGCGCCATGATCAATCATTTCCTTCACCCGCCTGGTGATAGGAACCGAATCATCAGTGGCATATATGAGCATTTCCAGCTCTCTGATGTAAGCTCGCACTTCATTGGGGTTATCTCCGTATTGAAGGTTTTTAGAAGCTACAAGATTTCCTATTCCAGGAAGTTGTAGGCCCTCACAAAAATCCATCTAGGCGGTCTCAGTATCACAGTATAAGCTCTGTCATAGCTGAACAACCTCTGATCTTAGATATAAAGGCTGTGAGGAAGGTCCTACAATTTTTGATTTTAATCTCTTCCCAGCTCCTGCAACTACAAATAGAGAATAAGAATTTAAGACTTATTACTTTATAAAGTAGCAGTGATTGAAATTTCTATAATGAAATAACTCACCAGGAGTTGATGGAGTGGGTCTTTTAATTCTGGCCGGAGGATTATATCGGGCACGAAACCGCTTTGCCGCCGGTTGTGCCTCATCATCTCCATCGTGATAATCCGATGAATCAGTTATAGAAGAGGAGTCTGTTGAACCTATTTCAGGTGGAGAAGCGTCACCTTCATGAGGAATAGTTTCTTTCTCTATAGTCCTCTTCCTATTTCCCACTTGATATACTGGGTGATTTAATATCCCTTTGGGGTATGATGCTATCCAGTGTTCGGCATAAAATATAGTCAGATTATGTGCCGCATTTTCAACTGGTAGATCAAATACTGCCCCAGTCTTCTCTCTTGATGTCAGCAACCATAGTTGTCGAGAAACCATCGGATGTTGCTCTAACCTGACATGTACCTGAGGGGATACAACAATCTGTTGCAAACATTTGAATTGGCGTGCAAATCTATATGGAGCATAGGCCTCACATATGATTTCTCCATCAATCCTGGCTACTAACACGCCATCCCTGTAATCTAGCATGTATTCCCTCAAATCCAAATGGTATGTCCCATCATCAACAAACCGCCCGGATGGCGGACTTCCATAGGGAAAGAAATTGAATTCCTTAAACATGCTCAGTCTTACTTTCATGTCATAACCATTAACATCTAATGGAGAAATTCCAGAGAATGCTTGCACTGACGATCTGAAAGAGCTTCCAGGAATTTGTAATCCATTCTGTACATTGTAAGTCCTGAAGTGAGTGGCGATCCATCCCCACAAAACCTGGAATGGTCCCACTATTCTTAAAAGAGATTTACCCTGGAAGACGTGAAGTAAACTCCTGTGAATCTTTGCTAAAATGGGGGTAGCTAACCCAACCATTTTTCCCTCAGCCAACTTTTCCGCAATGACGAAGGTCCCTGGCCTAACGCCTCCCTTCGATTCCCTGACTGCCAAGAGATAAACACTGATCCACATTTCCAAGAAACCCACCAGACGAGTTTTCTTTGGAATTTTTTGATTCACTTCATATCCCCACTTTTCAAACTCTCCTGCTTCTAGAGTTGGCCAGAATGTGCCAGGAGCTCCTCTCTTCTGAGGTTTTGGACAAGTGGTAGGACGTCTGGGCCTGGTATCCTTGGATTTCTTTTTCTTGGATCCTTTTTCTTTTGGCTCCATCCTTTTCTTCTCAGTAAGAAACACATTCATCCATTCTTCCGGATGAATATCTTTTCTAAAATGAGTTAATGAGGTCTCTGAACTCTTGAGCCTGTGGAAGATTTTAAATAATTCTTGAGCTAAAGAGGGAGTCTTCTCTGAATCATTCCAAGTCAGCTTGGGAGGAATGAATTCATCATACATATCGCCCAATATTGGAGCTCCTGAAATCTTGTGGACATCCCACAAACTGATACCTACTTCTCCATGAGTCAAATGGAAAGAATTAGTTGCTGGGCTCCAGTGGCTGAGTATCTCTGGCACGAAGTTATCATGTCTGTAAACATATGTTTTCCCAACCCAAACAGCCTCATATATTGCAGCTCTCTTCAGGTCCTCGATAAATTCTGCGCAAGTCTGTCGCACCCAGTATAACCACATCCAAGTTGGCTTCACACCTCCCCCAGGACAGAAATCCCAACTTTTCTTCCAGCCTTTGGATTGATCCATCTGAGCATTTCGAAAGATTGAAGGATGACAATGTGGTTGAAGCTCAGGTGTATGATCTTTCAGATCTGGTGTGCAAGGGCTATGATGCATCACATAAGCCTTCTCCACTGTTCCAGTAGTTAGAAATGATCCTCCGCCTGAGATATTTGCTGAAGCAAAATTGGTATAATTCTGAAACCACGAAAATGGAAGATATTTCTTTACTTCTGGAATAATGACTTCTTGTAGATGACCATAGCCATACAAAGGTAGATATGTGCAGTGAGGAAAGTTGCGATGATATTTCTTTAGATACTTAGCCAAATCTAGAAGAGTACTATCTTTGACAGTATAGTAATCAGGGCCAATGATGTCCATCATATCATCTATCCGCTTGCTAGCCAGTTCATCAATTAATCCAGGTCTAAGAGCCATTTAATCTACACAGGAGTTGAATAAATTAAACTCTTAAATGGGTTTATTTTTCATAAAATTTCTGAAAGAATTTGGAAAAAATGGCTAAGGCATTAAGGCGCGCAAGTACGGAGATGTCGCGCAAGTGATACATTTTCCGCGCAAGTTTTTGCCGCGCAAGTATTACCGCGCAAGCCCTATTACCTTGAGAGTAGCGCGGTAGCGAGGATACAGTGGAAAAAGAGACTTGCGCGGCGAGAGCTCGAGAACTTCGGGATCAAGTGTTATCCACGGCCAAAAATGGTGTATTTATAGGCCAGGATGCCTATCTGCGCGCCGAACTCAGAGCGCTTAAGGCCAACGCGACGAAAACTTGCGCGCCGCCCTCTGTGCGCTGAAGACTTGCGTGCCTCCCTTTTCCTTTGGAAGAATTCGATTTCCTCAGAGTCCGATCCTCTTTTCTCTCCGGATCCATCTCTGAGGGGGGACTTTTGTTGACGCTCCTTTCTTCACAGAATCTAAAGATCGGAAAAGGGAATATCCAAGCTCAAAGTGATTCATCCTTTGAAGAAAATCATAAAAAATCAATAAAGGAAGGAAGAAAGGATCAACAGAAACCTCACCGCGCAAGTTATCTAACTTTCGCGCAAGTGTACTTGCGCGGTGACCTTGGTCGTGCAAGTGAGTTGCGCGACCTAAGTGGTAACCGCCCGGTAACCGCCCAGGGTCTTCTCCTGCCTATAAATAGACCCTGTGGGCCCCCCATTCGGGAGGATATTTTTCCAGAAACTCGGATTGAAGCTCCCGATGCCCAAGTCTCCTCTCAAAGCTTCCAGAACACTTCTAAGGTAATTTCTTACCTAGAACGGAAGATCTAAAGAGAAGAAGGAAGGCCTAAGTGTTGAAACTCATCAAACACTTGCGCGCCGCTTTTATTCCTTCAATATAACTTGCACGTCCCTTTTCTGGAAGTACCTCAAGAGGATTTTAAAGGGTTTAAAAAAGAGTCTCTCAAATATTTCAATGATGGTTGAAAATCGCGCAAGTACACCATGTGTCGCGCAGGTATACCTGCACGACCAAAACTTGCGCGCCCACGGAAGACTTGCGCGCCTTTCAAAACTTGCGCGCCCCTATCTTTTTGGGTGCCCATTTTTCCCATTTTTTACCCCTCTTAAGCCATTACACCTTTCCTTTTCAAGATTCAGTCTTCAAGACTCTCTTCAAAGCCATTTATGGCATGATTTCTTGATTTGACTTCCTTATCTGAAAGGAATTCTGTGGAATATCTCTCAAAACCTAGTGATTTAAATATCCTTATGTCACTAAATATAGAGAGTTCATTCATTCAACCTCATCCTTTAAGATGAGAGAATCCTTAACTTGGGCATCCTCCTCAGGAGTAAGCCCCAATCATAATCCTTTAACTTGGGAATCCTCCTCAGGAGTAAGCCCCAATTTCAAATCTGGGCATCCTTCTTTAGGAGTAAGCCCCAAATTCTTAAAGTTCCCAAACTTGGGCATCCTCCTCAGGAGTAAGCCCCAAACCTTAATTCCTAACCTGGGTCTCCTTTTCAGGAATAAGACTCAGTCATAATCTTGGGCATCCTTCTTAGGAGTAAGCCCAAAGTCCCCTAACCTGGGTCTCCCTTTTATGAATACGACTCAGTCATAACCTAGGCCTCCTTTTTTAGGAGTAAGTCCCAGTCATAATATTGGGTTTCCTTTTCAGGAGTAAACCCCAAGCCCCTTTAAATTTCTCTTAACCAGTCCTAATTTACCCTTGATTTGGGTTTCCTTTTCAGGAGTAAAACCCAATCATAAGTCCCCTCCTAACTTCGGCATCCTCCTTGGAGTAAGCCCCAAGATTAGAGTATTCAAATCTCCATAAAGCACATATACCTTGATGGACCCTGTTCCTGGATTTTCTCCCTAAAAGTGAATCCTAAACCTTCATCTATCTGGGAAGTCATACATACCTTAGCCCCAAACAATTTCTTATGATTGCATCTTTCATGGCACAATTGTCTAATTTTTACCAATACCTCTTGTTTATCACACCGAGCATGACTCACGTGAGCTTAGAGTGTAAAAGTAATTATGACATTCTTCTTTGAGCCATCAACCATAAACATCATACTCCATTACTCGAACTATGTGGGTTCTGATTCCTTTTCCAAAACAAAGGATACGTAGGTAGCCCATTTATGGGTTCGATCCCAACTTTGAAATAATCCATGTCCTTCTGAATGACGATAAACTTCAAGTGCCCCACTGAGTGGCTTTAAAACCAGCCTGGTCATCATAATGACCAAGAGACTTTTAAATAAATGTTTTGAAGGATACCATTGACCAAGAATCTCTAAACAGATATAGATGATTCTCTATTGATGAAGAACCTTGAATATATATAAAAGATTCTCTAAATTTCTTGCATATTTAATCATTGATTGTTAAAACTAAAGGAAAGCACATTTTATACTTGGTAATGTAATAAGGATTCACGAACATAACTTAAATCTATAAAGAGAGTCCCGGAGTAGACAATAATTCCCCTTAAAAAGGTGTGATGAGTCCGACCTCCCATCCTCTCAACCAATGCAAATTCCTAAGCCTCATCAGTCCACAGGATAATGAGCGCCTACCTTTGGAAAGTGGGTCCAAACGGATGTGGAATCATTGGATGTTTCCGGTTCTACGAACAAACCCGCTAGAAACCGATTGGAACGATTGAATCTCCCGTCAAGGAGGTCATCCCCGAAATCCGTCGAGGAAACAACTGGGAATCCAACATGTTGATTAAAGAGTACCACATAAATGGTACTCTCCCCATAGTGGAGGCCGAAAGACAAGACCTAAAATATACAAAATCTCACCAGACACCTCCTAAACCATTGTTGGCACACAAGCACAAGGCAGCCCAGTTTGTCATCTCATACCATTTTAGGACCCAGTCCACAAAGCATGATAACAAGTATGTCCCTTATCCGAGGGAGGCAGTTGAAGTCCATGCTGATGACATCACCCCCACTACACGGGGTCCTATTCATTGGTTCATGCCAGAGAGTATCACTTCTTACACTGAGCGAACAATTATCATCACTCTAAATAGGATCTTAGGCTGAGGAAACCTACAAAAGTCCAAAAGCCATGGGCCCCTTGGGCCACCCACTAAGGGGTGGGGGGACATAAAATCAGGAATAGGCTTTTAAATTGAATACTAAGGAGGAACTACACCATAAAATTGTGAATACATTCAATGGGAAGACATAAAACACTACCCCCCTCCATTGAAGCCCACTACATAAGTAGGGTGGCACAATAAGAACACATGCACATAGCCTGGGCTTGTCGGTCCAACCTTGCAGATAGAGCTGTGAATTACAGAGAAATGAAAATATATTCTGATGCAAAAGGTTCCCATCATCCAACTAGGATGAAAAAAAGCTAAAGTAAGTAAGAAATACTTACTCATGCATATCAAGCCAACCGTCCAAATAGAGTGGAAACAAATATGAGCATATTCAAATTCCTATGGATGAATATCATGCCTATGAGAACAATACAATGGAAAGAAAGAGGATAAAAATTCACCCTCATAAATATGAAGTACACCAGTCCTATACGGTGGAAACATGAGAAGAAAACCAGTGGCAGGATAATTCATATATCCCGACATAGGAGAATTGATAGCGTCTACTATCATCTTATGGAGGATCGGAGCAGGCACAAACTCTTGATCTGGTATCAGTATAAACCTTCATACCCATTCCATAGAAAGATGTATCTAATCACATCATAGAAATTATGGAAGTTCAAACGTTGATTCCAGACCATATTCTCCAAACATGTCCAGATATCATTACACTAGTAGTAAAGGTCAAGAACCAGGTCCACGACCAAGTCTCCTCGAACGGAACGACTTACCTGCAAAATGGGTTAGTCTCACCAGAGCTATCATGCATCCCTACTCTAGTTCATAAGGCCCAACAGTAGTATCCCGTGATACACGAACAACCAGGTCAAGAAAAAAATACCAGTTCGAATGGGGGGACGATGGTCAAACATGGTGGCTTCTCTAGGGAGTGCATATATCCCTGCCAAAACTCAAGAAATCTATCGGTTCATCCCAACAGCATCACATGTACCAACAAAATAGGGTCCCATATATGAATGTTGTTATTAGTTGGATATGACCCTTGTTACCCAAAAGATATTGCCAAAAAATTAAATCCACCAAAGGAAACTGAAAAATGAAGTACATAAACACGATCTCTCCCTGTTGGAAGATGGAGTTTTGGATTCCCTCAAGTATATATCAATATAGGTAGAAGATTATATCAGTATATTACCAAATTATGGAAGTGTTAGTAGCAGTAGTGAAGTCCCTCCCCTTAATGTTTCTACCATCAGCTCTGAATGTCCCCCCAAAAGCACCCACAGAGGCTTACTCCGTGGACCAGGAATGATTAATAATGAGAGCCTAGATCCTGATTCATGTCAGGGCATCCCTCTTCTTGATCGGAATATTAGGCAAGAAGAAGTTCTTCCTCATATCATTGTCTTCCCTAATGGTCCTCCCCAGGGTATACACCAAAGATATTCTTCACCTTATAGTCATAAAATGAGTCAAGATGGCAATCCTTGCCATGATGACAACCATTGTGAAGGAAATCCCCACAATGGTCGTTGCTATGAAGGTCCTCCCCATAGCAACATCAAGCAAAAAAATGGTTATACCCTTATTTCAGTACATCCCTAACTCCCTCCCTTGGATGTACACTGCCAAAATTCTCCTTGTAGCCAGATATCATGATTTGATTATAGTCCTCACCATCATAGAAGTCATCGGGATGGTCCTCCCCTCAGTTACATAAAGCAGAAAGAAGGTCCTCCTCCAACTACAGTCCACACTAAAGGTCCTCTCTAGGGTATACACTACAGGGACATTCCCCATAGTCAGACATTATGTTACAATGGTAGGCCTCTCCATTGTAGAACTGATTGCGAAGGTCCTCCCTGTATTGAAAATTTACCCTTGTAAGAATTTTTTCCCCTTTTCTGGAAAATTGTGAGAAAGCCCTCCCATGTTGCGGTTATCGGAACAATGGAGTGAGAAATTTCAGAAAATATATATATGAAGAGTGATATCCTCCCTCAACTAGAGGATCATTTGGGGACATGATCATCTTCTGAGCCACCCCGTTTCATTCACATATTTGTGAGTCTTCTACTAGCCCTTCCACTTAGAAAATAATCATTAATAAGCAGTGAAGCGGGTCATATCAAGTAGAGGAGTACCCAGAAGATCCAAAATAGGATATCTTGCTTGTGAGAAGACAAGTATCTAAGGATAATATACTAGTGATGTATTGTCCCATGACCACTTCTCACTTCAACATACATAGGGAGTGGTCTCAGGATTGTATGGATAATATTAACCTCAATATTTGAACGATTATTAGCCAACTAAATGAAAAGTTTATGCCCTACAGAGGGTTTGTAGACCGTGTCAAAAATTTTAGAGATATCCATTGTATAATCGACCTTGAAGCCCTACCATATTCACAGCGGCCAATATTAGAGATGTGAATGAATTAACTTTAACTGGCATGGATCCATGCATTGCGCTAGTTTCATTTCCTCATAAGGGACACCCTGCTTAGAGTTCATATTCAGGTATTGGGAGAACATGGAGATCTAAACTTCACCCCATGCCCTTTACAGTAGGACTCATTGAAAATTACTTCTTTCAATGTCATTAACCAATGGTATCCATCATATAAAATCCATTCTTAGGAAATGTGGTACACTAAAAGAGAACCGTTCTAGTGTAATTCTCAAAAGCATCAAACCCAATGAGATTAAGTATTTGAAAATATTCTGATCTAGGTAGGTGAGAACATCCATTAGGATTCCCACCTAAGAGAATCCAACAAGTGAGTAGTTATCATGTTTTCGAAATCCAATAAATTCCACGAAAACCCACCACCATAACCGACTAACAGCTGTACGAGAGTGCGTGAAATCAAAAGTGTGGTAATAGAATTAGAAACCAATGAAATAAGGGAAAATTACCAACCCATGGGGCTGAGGGAATTTTTAACTCAAAATTCCCCTCATAAGACCTACTAAACCGAGCCATAGTGCATTAAAAAGAGAACAGAAGAAACCCCATCCCATAGGGCTAGGGAATTTTTACATCAAATTCCCACATAGAGGATGTTCGTCTTATACCATCTAGGTAAGGCAATGAGCCAATAGGTACCCCATTCGACCCCATGCCATAGTTCATACCCTACACGATGAAGTCAAATTCCAAGGTTAGATAAAGGCTTCATTTGGGTCGATCTTCACCAATAAACCTAAAGAATACCACAGAATAAAAGGATAATGTCCAACAAAAGATGTAAAAATATCTTCTTCCATTAGGCACTGGGTACACCGTCCCCAATGTGGAATGTGTTAGTGAACATGGTAAATGTAATCCCCATGGATGTCTGAATTAATGATACAAATAGGGAAGATCCAAGAGAAGATGGTTCCCTCTCAAAGGCATTCCACACCGAGCCTGATGGTGTGCATACCTTGAATCTAAGAGCTTCCCTAAATTTGAGTGCACCCATAAAAGACCCATCATTACAACACTCATGAATCCCCATTAAGAAGTAGCATAAATATCAGGTTGTCTATGACTCACCATCTCCTCCCTCTAAGGATGTGACCCTCATACTCGATTAAATATTTACCGAGATGGAGAAAGAAATAAAAGATATTAGGAAAATATATGTTGGGATACAACAGGGATGCTATCTCACCGGAAGTGTT
The DNA here is from genome assembly GCA_963277665.1 of Viscum album. NCBI lineage: Eukaryota > Viridiplantae > Streptophyta > Magnoliopsida > Santalales > Viscaceae > Viscum > Viscum album. The sequence continues at coordinate 945,268,693 of OY728155.1, read as the reverse complement.
CCTCAAATGGATCGTCAAATGGTAGTCCTAGAAGAGGATCCCCTGCCACAAAAACTCAAACTGGTAAATAAAAATAAGATTAAAATCCCATCCAATCCAGCATCAGGACTGTAAACCTACGTGAATCCGACCCTAGAAGGACATTAAGACATCCCTATACTAGGGAAGTGGGAGAAATATATTCTGGAGAACCCACAAAATATTATCATGGCTAGGTATTTGCTGGAAATTTTATCTGGGCCAGCACATCTAGTTTTCCCCTTGTCTCACCTACACTAGCTCAAGTTCAGCATGATATGCTTCAAGGGATACCGTCGATCTATTGAAAAAACAATTGAAAGACATGGAGGGTCAACATACTCCAGTACAACCAGAACAAAGGCCTTAACCTGATAGGGAGAGAAATGTACCACCTCTAGTAAACATTAGTAACCCCTTATTCATGGTGTTCAGTGGCTCAGGAGACCCATAACCACATCTAATGCACTATGAATCCTACTATGACTCCATGGTGGCAACCCCAGATTAACCATAATAAGTAAAAATCAGGTCTTCTTGAGAACTCTATAGGGTTCAACCTTTATGTGGTATATTATCTTTCCATCAAACTCAATCATAGGCTGGGAGGACATCCAGTGAAAGTTTCACATCTAGTTTGGTTAGACATTTCCTAAGTCAACAGTTAGTGAACTCAATAACTACAAGTAGCGAGAGAATGAAAGACTTTTAGACTTAATATCAGTATGGAAAGGCATTACATTCTCCCTGAACTGGTGAATCCTACCAGATGAAATTCTTCTTTTGTGCATCGATAATATATTTGGTGAATTACAAACACCGCTCACCCCAATGAAGTAAAAAAGTTGATTATGTGATTTCTCCACTGTTTCCCAAAGGATAGAAGACCACTTAAAGTGGACTGAAACCAATTCCTTGGTGGCCCCATTTTCCCTATGGAAGATAAAGGGAAGAGATAAAGCAGCTTCTGTCATGATTAAGCCACCCTCAGCACTAGCTCGATGTTTCATGACCACCACCAAACCGTGCACGACTACCTGGGCACCAACAACCACCCCCACCTGGGAAAGATGAGTGTAGGGGTGTGAAAAGTAATCAGTTTGAGGAATGAATAAATAAGGTCTACTCATTCTAAGATGACCAAGTTTGTGGCTACTTCATAGCCTCAATGAGTTGCAACGTGTTCTAGGTACCATAGCCAAAGCGAGTCGATGAAGTAGGTCTTAACAACCATACAAAATATTTTCCCTGTCAAATTTTTTTTTTGTCACACAATCCAAGAGTTATTCCTCTTCAAGGATCTCCTAAGAAAGATGGTGTATTTGGGAAAAATCACCTTGGGTCTACTACTAGCACAAATGGTGTATGTCTCCACCTTAGACCCATGATAGGAAGAGGAATGGAAAACAATCACTAGGAAAATGGAATAAATATTTGACTATTGGATGACTCGAAAAATAGTATTCTTGGATCATGGAAACCTCTAGGTATAGTTTAATCAACTAAACATGCCCCCAAATAACTCCTAATGCACACAAAAATCATCATTAGCCCCACATTCCTCTGAGGGCCAGAAGGGAAGAAAGTAGAAGCAAGAAGATGAGCCTACACCAATGCTAAAAATGGTCTTGGCACTTTCATACTTCATGCTAGAAAATTTTCTAATTTAGGAACCACCCTAAAAAATGGAAAAAATGGGAACCACCCCTCCGAACGACACCATCAAAAAAAGACATTCAGACAGAAACATTGTAAGATCAATAACTGGTCTTCAACTCAACTAATTTAATTCACTTGATGAAACCCTTATCTAAAGGAGATTATGGACATGAACTCATATTCCCATATTCAACTAGAGAGTTAGAGGAAGAGGCCATAAGGGTCGACGGTTTACCAGAATTCATGATGGTGATTGGAGTCAGACCCCTGACCACACATCAACTCAAACCATTAACATTGAGATAATTCACAAAAGTACCCTCCGGTAGAAAAAATAGGAAATTGAATGTTTATCTACCCCTTTGGGAATAATTTTGAGCCCAATCATCTTGAAGTATCCATAAAATGAAGAGAAGATGTCTAATTTCACATGGAGCGATGAAAGAATAATTTGGACCAACTCAAAAAGCACAACAAAACCATAAGCTCCTATCACAGAGGCCGAACCATATAGGTACAAATCTCAAGCCCATAAAGCATCCCTGAAAGAGAATCCCCATGTTAGGAAGATCCAAAGATTAGAGAAAAAATATGATATTCCGAAATAGCTAGCCTCAATACTGTCAAAGATATTGATCTTGTATGCCTTGAGTTTTTCAGAAAACATTATGGAGGCACTCATAAAAGCCTTACTATTTCCCCAAGAATTCAATGTCGAAATAGCAGCTACCGAAGTCAATCAGATAGGGTCCAATTCCATAGAATTACTTGTTGTGATTTCCTTCATAGATAAGGATGAAGACACCATCATACAAGGTCAAATCAAACCCTTATATGTATCTGGAAAGATAGAAAACATTGAAGATTGGAGAATTTTCATCGATAATGGCTCTCGAGTCATCCTACTCCCTCTACAAAAACTTTTCCAGTAAGGCTATGATGAGGATAGTTCGACACCCTGCACCCAAAAATCTACTTAATTGAAGAAAAGGTACATTCTACACCGATAAATACACATTCGAATCCCAGGAGTCACATTACATCGATGTAGGGATTTATGAACTGAATGAGAAACAGTCTTTGGATGACTACATTGATTAGATCACCGCCCCAAATGGATTTTAAATGGCTCCTATCTATCCCATAAAATATCTTGGGGAAGAGTATGTATTACCCTTAAACAAGTTTGAGTGCATAAGTTCAATCTCAGATATAGACTCAGCCGTTTACATGATTTTCATTATGGCCATGAAGTCAGAAGACACTAAAAGCATGATAACCCCTATGATGATAGGGAGGTCCCAAAAAAAGATGCTCCAGGTCCATCATTGGGATCTCGAGAGTTCCATCCCTACTCACTGAGGAAAAATATGACGTCCTATACCTAAAAGAAGGCATCGAAATTCCATCCACTTTAGAGAAATCCCCAAAGTCAGTTGGGGAAAAGAAGCTATTCAATTTCCTTAAATCAGAGATGTAGTTTCTCTACCAATGGAGTAGAGCTCATCTAAAGAATCCTCTCTCCATCCAAAGAGGAAGAATATGATGAAGATGATAAATGATATGAATAAGAAGAACTCAATGGTTCCCCTCCCATATTTGAGGAAGGTGTCTCCACCACGATCAATGAAATTAGAGAGATAAAACTAGGCACTAAAGATTACTCACCGCCAACTATGATTAGTATGGATATTCGTTTCGAAGAGAAAGAGGAATATAACTCCTTCCTAAAGAAAAGTTTTGAAGTGTTTTCCTAGAAATACACTGAAATTACACACCCTGATCCAAGTGTGACACTCATCACCTGGGTCTTCCAAAAGACCATCAATATTATAAGCATGTTGTTAGAAGGTTCCACCCGACACATACTGCAAAAATAGAGGCAGAAGTTGACAAACGGGTCAAACCTAAAATCATTCTGTAATTCCAATATCTGATGTAGATGGAAGACATAGAACCTTTAAAAAATAAGAATGGACATATTAGAGTCTACGTTTAATTCAAGGACCTCAATCAACACATCCCAAAAGATGATTTCTGAGTCCCTATCATAGAATTGTTGATTGATACAACCATTACATATGAGGCCCACTCTTTCATGGATGGCTATTCTAGATATAACCTGATCTGAATAGCCTAAGGAGATGAAGAAGACACTAATTTTAGGCCCCCATGAGTGTTTTTCTATAAGGTGATTCCCTGTGGGATGAAGGATGCTAGCGCTACTTATCATTGTTCCATACATCTCATGTTCAGTACCATCATAGGAAAATTCATCAAGTTCTACATTAAAGACCTGATGATTAAATTATGATTGTACTCAAACCATCTGAAAGGTCTTAAAACTGGCTTTAATAAACACTGACAACATAGTTTAAAATTAATCCCCTAATGTGTTCTTTCGGCGTTACATCCCTGAAATTCCTCAGCTTCATCATACACCATTATGACATCAAATTCTACCTTGAGAAGACAAAATCCATCTTTCGAATTCCTTCACCTCAAAACCTCATCGAGTTGAGAGGTCTCCAGGTGAAATTGGATGAAATTTGGTGCTTCATATCTAAACATAAAGTTAATTGTTTTCCTTTCACCAGGTTCATGAAGAAAGGGGTTACATACCAGTGGGATAATGATTTCCAGTAATCATTAGACAATCTCAATAGATATCTCAAAATTCCACCAATGCTGATGCTGCTAGGTGAGGTAAAACCACTGATTTTGTACATAACTGCCTTGTAATGGTTATTAGGTTCTTTCCTCGCACAGAAGAATCATACTGATTGTGAGAAAAAATATATATTACATCATCCAAACAATGATTTATACTGAGACTCAATATTCAAGAATAAAAAATAACTAATTCACCCAAATCATTGAGGTTCAGAAATTTAGACATTACCTAGAGCACCACGAGGTCCATATAGTCTCCCACTACAACCCAATCAAATATATCTTCAGCAGTCATTTTTTAACTGGATGCATATCATGGTGGGAAGTTATCATAAAATAGTTTGATAGACGGTACATTCCCCAGAAATCCATCAATGGAAAGACCTTAGAAGACATTCTAGAAGTGCACCGCTCAGAATAAATGACCCCATTAGTGAATGAAAATTCTAATAAAGAAGTATTCTCTACCCAAGAAGGCCCCTAGAAATTGGAAATGCAATTTGATGGTGCCTCAAAAAACCTAATGAGGAAAAGGATAGAGGATCGCATGCTAAACAATGTAGAGCTGGGTGTTATACTAAGATCCCCATAAATGACCTTCTTTCTTTACTCCTTCATACTTTCTAGATGGGTGTATAAATAATGAAGCAGAATACCAGACCCTCATTGCAGGCTTGGAGCTAGTACTTAATGCACATTCCAAATGACTAAATATAAATGGTCATTCAAATATGGTTATTAAGAAGGTCAATGATGTCTATTCCATTTAAAAAAAGTATTAGCACCTTTGATGAACCATGTCCGAGAGCTGATAGATGAATTACCATTAGGACCAACAATGCATTATGTCCCCAGGTCAAAAAATGCTCAAGTTTATGCATTAGAAAAATTATCCACAACCCTGGTTGATCTAGACAGAGATGAAACATTCATCAGAATTTACCATTGTTGGATGGTCTTGCCAATCATTCAGAACAATAAGGTGTAAATCAATGAGATTATCCCAATTTATAAGCCTTATAGTCACACCACCAGCAATATTAATCCCATTTTAAATTAAATTATTAGGGGGGGACTCCCACCAGATCGAGATGGAAAAGAAAATATCCTGAGGTGGGAAATCAATTTTTTCTTGTACAATGGCACAAACCATGAAATGGATCTCTACAAATGAGTCCTTGACAAAGTCCTTCTCAACTGAATCGATGGAGAAGAGATTTATGCCACCATGAAATAAGTGTACTTCGGTGATTTTGCAGCACAACAATAAACATCCAAGCTCACCAGTCAAATATGATGTCTTGGATACAATTGGACCACAATGATACATTATTGCAACACATTCACCAACAAGTTCTATTCCTTACATGTTCATGTTAATTTTATTTACGAACCCCCAGAGCTACCTCACACATCTAAGTACTCTTATCCATTTTCTATATGAGGGGTAGATGTTGTGAGACCATATCATCCAACCACAGTAATAAAATTCATGTTTATTCTCACAATAACTGAATTTTTCTCTAAATGTACAAAATGTATACCCTTTAAATAAAATGAAAAAAGGTACTGTTAGCTTTGTGAAAGAAAAAATCATTACCAAATTTGTTTTCCCTCATACAATAATGATGGACAATGCTACCATTTTCTTCTCTGTTGAATTGGTAAAGTTATACCAGGAGTATGGAATCAAATCCAATCATTCATCCTACTACCATGCAGTGGCCAACTAGTAGATAGAGGCTTTCAAAATGACTCATTACAATATACTAAAGAAGATGGTGGACAAGGATAAGAAATCGTGGATAGAAAATCTTCTTCATGCTTTAAGAGCTTACATGACCACGACCTGCACTACCACAAATGTAACCCTATACTCATTATTATGTGGGACATAGGAGATTTTTCCCATTGAAGTTCAATTTATATCACTCCACATTTCCATCTATGATCAATTTTTTTTGGATGAGCAGTCCCTAGATTGGATCAATGAGTTGAAAAAACTGTACAAGAATATATTTCACACTTTTCACCATTTTTAAATATACCAAAATTGAATTGCACTGTCCATTAATAAAATGTATCTCCTCGGATCCTTCCTTGAGGGGTAAACTGTGTTAGTCTTCAGAACCCTAATGATACTACGAAAGAAATACCCAATGCTAGGGCCAAAATGGGATGGACCATATGTTATACATAAGTTCTAATCTAATGGACCATATTACTTGATATCAATAGATGGATAGCTCCTCACATATCCCACCAATGTAAGGACTCTGTAGAAATAATTTTCATAACCACAAAATAAATGTCTAAGATGCAAGACATTAAACTACATAGAGTCATAAATAGTATGAATTGCACGACACGAAACTGCATGACACCTTCATTCATACTGCAAGATGTTCAACTGCTTGGTCATATCAACATGGGAAAAGAAATATAGAACTACATATGGCATGATTCATGTTCTTCAGTGGGATATGTAGCAATGCCTTAACCCACGATATTGGCCCATCCATCACATAAAACCAAATGCCTTTATTGTATCCTCTATCACCCCATACTGTGAGGAAAATCCTTATCTCTACTTTTTTTTCACATCGAGTAAGACTCACATGAGATTAGGATTAGTGGTAAGGATTCCATTACAGGAACACACCATAGAGGAGTAAGATAGACCCGACACCCGAAGAGAATGAAAACAAAATATCCCTACTCCTACGCCTATGTTATATCAGTACGTGGAACAGTTAGAACTATGTATTGCTTAATTCCTACATTTACAGGATATGTAGTGACTCCCATATTTAGCATCTGATACCAACCACTAGTTAAGAAAAATTCCCTCTATTTTCCAACACATGGACTAGACTTTTATTAGGAACATTTAGAACTATGTATGTCTTAATTTATACACATGAAGGATGTTTAAGGAATCACATACCCTCTATCCTGTTCCAACCACCCAAAAGAAAAAAAAATCCTCGTCCATAGTGCCGAGGTTGGATTTTTACCTGGGTATCCATGAAATCACCAAACCACATGAAATTAAAATGCAAGGATCCTCAACAGTCAAGTGCGGCCTAATTCTTATAGTTAATTTATCCTGAACATGCCCATAATTTATTGCACAAAAAAAATCACAAAGATGACAGAAATACAATGTCTGAATTCCGACACTCAGAAGGAGTCAAAATATCATGATCCCCCTACATTTGAGTCAGATCTATGTAGAAGCTTTAGTTATTCAATACTAGTCACAATCTGGATATTTCTTACGTTCCCAGAGACATATTTCCCATTTTTCATTCTCCATACTCTTGGAAAGCATGGGTCCCTATAAACATTCACGACCATCAGAGATAGAAGGCTAGTGTCTCGCAAACACCTTTTTCTGACTATTCATATCATGCCCATGTGTCTCTGTATATGTTCCCTAAAAAACTACCATCAATAAAGGGTAGATTCATCCCTAGGAGAGTCATTTCCTATTTCCATATAACCAATGTCTTACAAGTCCCATGTCATTCCTCCTGATCCAAGGACCCCTCTAGGACTATTGTTTACATATTCTATCCTATATAATGTTTAAGGATTTCCATAATATCCTAACCAAAATTAACTCAAAGCTATTTATGGTCATTGTGACAAGTTTACTTTGCAACAAAATGGTAAATATTGTTGCTAACATCCTTACGGCACGATGCAAAACTGCAAGTCCATAAGTCTCAACAGCATGACATTAAATTGCACCACTTGATGAAAATTGTTATACTCTTATATTGGCTCAAACTCCTCAAAATAAATGCCTCTCCTTACAGCATATGGGAATGAACTCAGTATGGAATGGCCATTGGGAATATTGTGTAACATGGTTTCTCCATGACAAGATGGATGGTGGACCCAAATTCTAAAAAATAGACTCAACCATAGAAGGTATTGAAATTTCACCTTTTCTGTGTATGAATTGAATCAAAGTATAGAATCCACGGACAAGTCCTATTTCAAGGGCTAATTAAGGATAACTATATTTCCATTCCTTCATGTTGGGATTACCCTAAAACCACCCCATGATGATAAATTGTGTGGAATTCCTCCTTACTCTTTGACCATAAAATTCATATCATTGGTCTAAGAATAAAATGATTCCTATAATTGATTATGCCATTCTTCAGTGGTAACCCAAAATCCTCATAATACCTTGTTTCTCATACTGATCATAGCTCATGTGAGCTTAGAGACCTCAACTAATGATCCACCATGACATCATGGAAAATCAGTCCAGGATTTTGGTCCTACTAGTATGACCCTAAAAGGAGTGTTATGGTTACCTTCCCAAAATGGAACCCTGATTGCTGACCGTATGTTGTTAAACTACAGGGTACTCTAAATATGGGATAGATTCCCTTCTCTACATGTGAGCAAGATCTATGTAGGGGATTACTTGATCCATAGGTAAATCATATCCCAAACATTTATAATGTAAATTGACACAATTATCTCATGCATCAAACTCCATGATTTTCTTAATATTGGATCCCCATTACCGTCCATGGACATCGGAGATGGATGGATAGTGTCATGTGGGAACCTTTGTTTGAGTATGTTCATCATGGCTTGGTGGCCATGCATATGTTTCCTAAAAAATATCATCAATCAAAGTAAAATTCATCACTAAGAGTGTTCTCTCCAACCTCGGTACACTTAATGGATCCCAAGACCCATGACATCCCTCCTAATTCAAGAACCCCCAATGTCACAGATTAAATTCTCTTTCCTACCCACATCCTAGATATATCTAGACATCCTTGCTAGATTCACCATTGGTCTTTATTGAGGATTATACTAAATAAATATGCCCCATCTCTTGGGGAGAAGTTGAAATTCATATGAAAAAAATTTCCCCCACCTAATTTCAGTTTTCCCAGTAATGTTCAGCCAATGAAAATCCCCCTATCATGTTTAGGCGTGCCCCCTCACATATTCCATACAATGTGTCCCAAAAGGTCCCAATCTTCATAATACTTCATGTCCATCAGAGATGGAAGGCCAATATCTTTCTAGCAACTTTTTTTGACTATTCACATCATGCCTCAGTGGCTCTTCATATGTTGCGTACAAAACAACCTTCAATCAAAGGCAAATTCGTCCTTAGGAGAGTCTTCTCCTATTTTTGTATGCTCGAATGACATTTATGTCCTATCTCATTCCCCAAAATTGGAAATCACCTAGACTATAGTTTACAAAAAACTTCCCTTTAAAATTCCTAAAGATGAAAAGAATTTATAATTAAACTGATGAATCATTCACTCTATCTTGGTTAGAGAAAAATTATGTTCCGTAATAGATTTTAGGTGTCCTAGTTGTATGAAGATAAATTATACCATTCCACAGCTCTCCCTTACAGAAGATAAATTAATGTGGGTGTGGTTCACTATTCAAATCCATTGAAAATGTCCTTAGTACTTTAGAACTTCATCCTTATGAAAGACCAGACACCGTGGTCCCTAACCTTAAAAAAATACAAAATTCCAATATGTCCCCCAGGCCATCAGAAATGGAAGGGAAGTTTCCTACAAGCACCTATTTTTGACTATGCACAACATGCCCAAGTGGCTCTACACATGTTGTCTAGAAAACGACCATCAACCAACAAAATATTCATCCTCATAAGAGTCTTGTGTTGCTTACGTATGCCTATGACAGCTCCCAAGCCTCATATAAATCCAAAACCCACAAATTCTGTGTCAAGAAAAGTACTTCATTTATGTCTGGGAGTTATTAAAACATTTTAGGCTGATGAATCTCGAACTTCCCCCCTGCCCCATCAATATCAGTCAAAGATGTATGACCTAAAACATCAATAATAAGTCTAATTTTAAAGACTATAAACCTCCAATGAGAAAAAGACACACTACTCGCCTGAGTGAAAACCTGAAAATGGAACCCATAGATAAAAGTCATGTATTAGATCGTTAAACCAATACTATGTATGGTTTATGCAAAAATTTAGAGATATAAAATACTCAAAAGAGACATAAATCTTGTTAGGTTGAGTACTCTAAAAGGGAATCCAAAGAAAAATTAATGTTATACATGCTATGGTTGTACCAAATAGGATTAATAAAAAATTAGGGTAATAATGGAAAAGGTGAAAAAGATGATGAGGTTTGCTATGAAAACTGAGAAATAATCAATCTATACTCACTAAGTCCCATGGGTAAAGAAAAAATTAGTTCATGATGTGATGATTTCAATTTACAAGTTTCAAATCATGCTTTCAAATTAATATGTAATATAAATTATGTTTATAAAGTTGATTGTGATTGATTAACATTGTAAGAAAATGAGATGCATTAGAGGGAAAAATATTACCATTAGTCTCAAAAAATAAAAAATAAAAAATGGATGAACGTCTCCAATTTAGACCTCTCCATGGTATCAAAAGAAAATGAGTACATCATGATTCGGGTAAATTACAATGTGGCATGGATCACCCTTTCTAAAAAAATGGCAAGGGACTACCGTGGGCCATCAAGTGTCTCATCTAAAGTTTCTCTCTCTTCTACCACATCATCGACCATCATACGTACGTGTTCCGTAATGGAATTATGTTCAAACCTTTCTTCTTTATAGCTTCATTATTGTCATTTGAGGAGGCCATTTGAGACCTCATCCTTGCCATGCGAGCCTTACATTCTTGTTGATATTTTTTTTGGGAAACCACCAAGTCATGAGCCTTCACCACCTCAGTAGTTAGATGATTGAGCCCCTCATAAATTTTCATTACCTGATGATGTGAAGTATTTAATCTGTCAAGTATGTACTCACAAGAAGTGATCTCTTATCGGGCCATAAAAATATGGTAAATAAGAATGTGTAGATACAGGTAATCATAGCCACCTGAACCTAATTCGGAAAATAATTTCCAGAAATTATCTATTTCATAAGTCAAATTATCTACATGGGTTTCTTTATCAAGGTCTCATAACTGGTTCCACACTTATTTTGGCACCTCTTGATGCCTCCTTGTAGCACCAGGGCATTTTAACTCCCCCACTACAATGGCTCAATTGGTGGGATACATCATTATGGTAGTGGGAAGGGACCTATGATATGTTACCAAGGCCGGGGGGATCTCCCTTCCGACTGATGGTTCGACCCTTGGATCCAGACACTAGGGATTGGTCGCGACCTTTGGGATATCCGATGACACTCTATAGGGGCCACCTCATTAGGGTTGTGAATAGTACCCATAGGTGGGGAGTAGTCTGAGTCACTCCCTACCGATATTGGCCGCACAGAAGAAGCCCCTTCCATATCCATATGACAACGAATTGAGCATCTTCTCACCATTGGTATAGTAATATATAGTGTATTTGTAACGCCCCGACCCTAGATAACTAGAGTCGGTGCATTATTACATAACATTGGCATGATCACAAAGGATCAAGTCTCGAAAGACTGATTAGTTTAGTAGTCTTGGAAACACTAGATATATTCATAAGTCTTACATTACATCATAAGGTAAAAAAAACTACAACAACCTCTTGTCTTCATATCCCCACATACTATCCCTGCAGGTCATTCATAAATTACTTCTTCATAATCCTGGTAAAAATAAAACATTGAAATGGGTGAGCTCATATGCTCAGTAAGGATAACATTATAGCAGAAGATTTCATAGATAAGCATAAACACTTAAGGAAGTTTATAACTAAAACGAAAGCCTTTTAAACTTGAACTTCAGCATAAAATGGCAAAGATAAAATAAAATAATGCCATTTACTTACTCACATGGATATTCTACTAGTAGAATGATCACATTTAATATCAATATCCACTTTCATAATGATGGAATGCATAATGCCAGACTATCATAACCACATAGCCAAGGCCTCATGCCAAGACTACAAATAAGATTTTTCTAAGGCCTTGTGCCAAGACACTAGTTTGTCTAATGAGACCTACCGATGAATTGAGGAGCTATAGCGGGCTCCACCCATCACTTATTAAGTCCAATGCATTCCTCATATGAACAGGTTTAAACATAACATAAACATTCGTATTAAAACTAGCATACGAAATGTCAATACTTTAACCACAAACCATGAATGGTATAAAAATAGCACATCCACATTCAAACATAACTCATTCGATACAATATGGAAGATTGTATTGTATCACATTGTCACGACCCGTCCTTGGGGCCCGTGTCGTGACTACCCCAAGCCCGCCTTCCATAGGCCAGGGGATGGCGACTAGCACCAATGCGTAAATCCCGATAAACAGGGAAGGCATTGCCTTTGTAAAGTAAACAACCATCACAGAGTAAGAAAGCGGAAAGAGTAAACACTAAGTAAAAATTGTAACAAGCTGTGCTGAAAGAAAAAGGGGCCAGAAATACAAGCCCAACTGTAAAGTACAACTGAAAGGGGAAAACAGAAACTAAAAAGAAAAGCCGCAGCATCGATCCTTCCTATGGAAGTCCCACTTGAAGGGAGAGCACAGATAGCCTCCACAACTCCTCGGTCCAGCCGTCCGCTCCGAGTACGTCCCACCCAGTGGTCCACCTCCAGGTACCATCCTGCTCCGCAAGCCTCCACCACGATTCCTCTGCGCTGTCTTTCGTCTGCAACCAACACAACGAAGTGTGGGCATAGCTCGTGCATGGGTGAGTATAAGCTACTCAGTAAGGACCCTGAGACCCCCGACGGTCTCCCGAAATCCACGAAGGATAAAACACAAGGAAAGATACAATCACGAAGTAACAACCGACACTTCTTAGGTATATGCCCATATATATACCTAAGTCATCAATTCCCATTCGGCTCCAACATCCGAGCCCAAGCACAACCTAGTCCACACAGGAAAGAAAAACATATACTCACACAGAAAAGCACAACACAATCCACAAAGGAGAGGAAAAGTAATCCACATAGGAAAGTAAACAGTAAATCCACATAGGATAGTTCAACACAATCCACAAAGGAGAGTAAATAGTAAATCCACAGAGGATAGTTCAACACAATCCACAAAGGAGAGTAAACAGTAAATCCACATAGGATAGTTCAACACAATCCACAAAGGAGAGTAAACAGTAAATCCACACAGGATAGTTCAACACAATCCACAAAGGAGAGTAAACAGTAAATCTACACAGGATAGTTCAACACAATCCACAAAGGAGAGTAACACATGATTCAGCTCACACAGGTATACATCTTCGAAAAGGTGAAAGGGATGATCAGATATAGATACAGAATCATCTAATCTGGGACCCACTTAGGAAACAAGACCAGCTGTCTTCATTGATTCATCTATGCTGGGACCCACATTGGATACAAGACCAGCACTGAATCATCTAAGTTGGGACCCACATAGGATACAAGACCAGCACAGATGGGTCCCACATAGGATACAAGACCAGAACTCTTCATTGATTCATCTATGATGGGACCCACATAGGATACAAGACTAGCACTGAATCATATAAGCTGGGACCCACATAGGATACAAGACCAGCACACCTAGGACCCACATAGGATACAAGACCCGCACTGTACATTGATTCATCTACGCTGGGCACCACATAGGATACAAGACCAGCACTGAATCATCTAAGCTGGGACCCACATAGGATACAAGACCATCATAGCTGGGACCCACATAGGATACAAGACCATCACTCTTCATCGTTGCAGACCACTGAGGATCTCTGCACAGTCGTTGTCGTCGCAGTCGCAGCCAACACTAGGGTTCCCTCACACATCAAGCTCGTTTGGGAGGGTCCGCTCCACGAGCCGAGAGGCTGATAAATCAACTGACACAAAGTCTAGAGTTGATGTATCCAAAAGCTCTGTATCGTCAACAGGAACTCAACGTCGCAGACGGCGCATCAATCGGACGCCGGGTCTGAGAGTTATTGGCTTTTTCTTCCCAGAGGCCCGGTTGGTTTTAAGGAAAAACCAACCCGACCATACTCCACCTACATCCAAACCTTGGGCAGAGTGATCCAAAAGATCCGTCTCACTAAGAGGAATCCACCAAAGTCGACGGCACGTCAATCGGACGTCCGGAGCTCAAGATATGAGCGTTTTCGCTCCGTGGGCCCGGTTGGTTTCGTGTACGAACCAACCCGGCGGAACCCAAAGTATTCCGAAACCTTTAGTAAGATATACCGAAACGATCGTCTTGATCCAAGGATCGTGTTTCCGCTGACGGTGCATCGATCGGAGGCCCGTAGCTCACGTTACGGGAAAAAGACCGAAAAGGTCCGAAGACGGGGGGTCTGGGCCCGGACCGACCCGGCCCAACCCCCCTGGGTCGGCCCGAACCGGGTCCAGTTCCGACCCAGTTTGGTGCGACCTGGCCCGGCCTGGCCTTGGCGTAACCCGGCCAGGTGGGTCGGCCCGGCTCGGGTCGGCCGAGCCGGCTGAGCGGAGGAACCCGTGGGGTGGGTGCTGCCCCCGCGGTGTCAAAGTGCCGCGGCCCCGCATGGGGCTGCGCTGAGTCACCCGGACGCGGCCCGGCCGCCGCGTCCCTGAACCACGATTCCGCACGGCCGCGGAACCGCCTCGCCACCGCGGCTTCAGCCGCGGCAAGTTTTTTCCCGGCGGCTGGCCGCTGCCGGCCGCCGCCTCCGGTCGCCGGCGCCGCCGTGCCGGCGCGGCGCGCCGGCGGAAGCTTCCGCTGGACACTGGAGTTGCTCCAGTGGTCCGTTTTCATTTCCGTCTGCGCCGAGGTTCATCTCGGGTCCCGACCTTCACTACAAGGCCCTAAAATCGCCCTTGCGGCCCTGTTTGTCGTTTCCCGTCAATCCACACGTCAAAAACGAACGTGCCGTCTTTGTGGTTTTTCCGGCGTGGCGTGACGGCGCCGCGCTCCTTCGCCGCAATTTTCCAACTCCCCCGCGGTCTTTCTTGGTCGACGTTCTTCTTTTCGCACACCAAGAACGAAAGGGGCGGTGGGTTCGGACTTGTTCGTTGGTCCGCACCCACCGCGTTAGCGGTTTGAAACAAAACCATAATTTCCAGCAATTGATAAACCCTGACCCGCAAAAATAAACCGCGGACCAACTTGTTAATTTAGTTGGTCCCTGTTCAAGCCTTGGAGGAAAGCAACATGGAGTATTAAAATTTCGAAACAACCCTTACCTCTTCAAGTTGTCGCACGCGCGTTCTTCGCGGAATTGATCATCGCGGAAAGAGAGGGTCGTCACGTCGGGGAAGGGCGTTGCGTCGTCGCGGTACTCGGCGTCGCGTCGACGAACTTCGAGGATCAAAACAAATAGATTTAATTATATTGATTAAATCCACGTGTTGTTAAAATCCAGAAAGAATATTAGAAAGAAACCCAAAATATCCTACCTCAAGCAGTTGATGATCAGAGATTTGTTGCGGGGAATAACTTCTCGGAAGAAGCGTCGTCAATCTCGGAGGGTGTCGGCGTTCTTCGCGTTCTTTGCGTTCTTCGTGGAGGGAAAAGAAGGCACATAATTCTGTCAAAACCTCTCCACGAACAATCTTAACAAGCCATTCATTGGTCATATTTTATTATTACGCCAATGGTTTGTAAAAAGGTTAAGAAACGATTAAATTAATTCATAGAATTAATTCAACGAAGGTAACCGCCCAATTAAATGGTGCGTTAAGAATTAAAAAAAAACGCGTCAGTTGACTTCCATAATGACGGGTTTTCGCGGGTGCGTTACTTAGCGGAAAAGAAATGGTGGGGCTCGTGCGGGCCCTACCTCACAAATATCCTACCAAGAGGGTAGGATATTTTTTGATAGCACCCTATCTGCATCAACTCAGCTTAAACAGCTTAAAGTGGTCTTTAAGCGGCTTTAAGTGAAATAAAAATAAAATTTTCGCACAACTTTATTTTATTTCATAACTTAAAACCCAAAAATTTAAAACCACAACCGAGAAAACGCAACTCCGGAAGTGGTGTTTATAAGCAAGTACCAGAGCTGCGATTCCATCGGTGCCCTCGGAATTCGATTCCGGGCACCGGTTCAAAATTTAGAAAAACCCACTCGTCCGTTCACTGAACGTACCCGAGCCAAACTTCGGAAAGTGATTCCGGGCACACCGGGGCTCGGAATCAGGTGCCGTCAGAAACTGCGTTCTTGTAAAATTCCAAAGAAAATTAAGAAAAAAAATTTCCTTGAAATTTACGGGTCTTTATATTACTCCCACCACAGGGCTTTACGTCCCCGTAAAGCTTTACCACAAACTTAGGGATAGAAAGGAGGTACTGAGCATGCATCTGAGCCTCCTGCTCCCAAGTGCTCTCCTGGAGGTTCCCGAGCTGCCATCTTAAGCGCACTAGAGGAATCGATATTCCTTGTAGGACTCGCTCCTGTCGATCCTCGATCTCCACTGGGATCTCCGCAAAAGTTTCCCCATCATCAAAAACCAGCTCTCCATGGTCAAAGATTTGCGTCGGGTCGTGCACGTATCTCCTCTGTTGAGAAATGTGGAAGACGTCGTGCACCCGACGCAACTATGGTGGTAGAGACAGGCGATAAGCCACCTTTCCAATCCTACTGAGGACCTGGAAGGGTCCGATGAAGCGTGGAGACAACTCGCCGCTTCGGCCAAACCTCCGTAATCCACGTCGAGGTGAGACCCGCATAAAGACGTGGTCTCCATCCTCGAACTCAAGTGGCCTACGCCTCTTGTCAGCATAGGACTTCTGTCGGCTCTGAGCTATACTCATCCACTCCTGGATGACCTGGACCGTCTCCAATCCCACAAGAACTGTTAAGATTCCTTCTTTGCCGATAAGAGAAATATGGTCTCATCCCCTGGATGAACCACTTCTTTTGCCTAATACAGTCAATCCCGACATGGATGTTACTAATCCATACCCAAGATGACGTCGTAAGGCCTCGACGCTACTACCAAGATATCCAACCGTTACTCTCGCCTCCAAGGGTTGAGTCACACTGTCGGCATCAGTGTGTGGTAACTGGGTCTCCTCCAGTAGATGTCTCACAAGTGAGGGTCAAGTCAACAGTCTAAAATGGAACCTCTTAGTAACAACACAAAAGAGGACAGGAATGAAAACATCACAAAGGTAAGCGTCTTTTACTATTGCAGCTCATAATATAAAGACACTACACAACAACAACAAGGAACTAGAAGTACAAAGGACGTATCCACTAGTTTTGCTCCTGTCCATCTGCTCCCAGAGCTCCATGATCGAAGGCCTCAGCTGCCTGAAGCTGAGCTCTCGAATGTCCTCCAACTCCCTGCGGTCGGGGTGGACCTCCTGGTGGTGGTGGTGGCAACACCTCGAAGTGTCTCCCACCATCTGCTACTCGGCCAGCTCCTCTGTCTCGTCCAGCTGCACCCTGTGGACCACCGTGGTCGAACCTATGTCTGAGAGGTCCCTCTACCACCTGCTGCTCATCTGTAAGATGAGTCGGGAAGTCTCGAGCCATGTGACCTCACCCACTGCATGCGTAGTAATGCTTTCCCCTCGTGTAGCTGGCTCTTCTTCGGGTTCCCCACACAACCGAATCTTCATCCTGAGACTGTCCATCTGATGGTCTGGCCCATTTGGACCTCTGCGTCACCTGTCTACTGCCAGCTGCAGAAGACCCTGCTACGGGCCGTCCTGCAGAGGGTCCTGTCACTGGAGCCTTCTAGGCGAGAAAACTCTCCACTAGAAGTGCTCTCTCCAACACCTCTGCCTGTGTCGGAATGTTGAGGGAGATCATCGAAGCCCTGATCTAGTGCCTCAGTCCCTGCTCGAAGGTCTGGGCCCAGATGAACGGGTCCCGTACCATATCTATGGAGTAGCGCGAGAGATCAGTAAATCTCACCGAGTACTGGGCCACTATCATGCTGCCCTGCCGTAGCTGTAGCAGCTCTTGGATGCGCACCGCACGGAGGGTGGCTGGGATGAACTCGGAGCAGAAGATTCTCTCAAAGTCCGTCCAGAGGAGAGATGTCTCGTCGTGCACCTAGAGCATCAAGCTCCACCATCTGCCTGCTGCTGCGTGCAGGAGGCTCGCTGCGAGGATCACCATGAGGTCTGCTGGTGTCCTCACTAATCTGAAAACCCGTACAACTGCATCCAGCCAGTCCTCGGCGGCCTGAGGGTCCGTCTCCCGGAAAAACCTGGGTGGTCGCTGGTGCTGGAACTCATGCAATGCACTAAGGCGACTTGCATCGTCAGCAGCTGGGGCTGGTAGCATCGGTGGCTCGGCGGGTAAAGGTACCGCCGGTGCCTATGCTGACAGGGAGCCCTGCACCGAGGCCTCATCGCTCGGTGGGCTGTCATCACGCTCCACTCTCGGAACCCTAGCTGGCTGCCATCGTGGGGCCATCCTGAAAAGAAACAGGTGCACCACGGTCAGAACTGTATACCTGGTGAGCTGACACAAGTAATCACAAAGAAAACTTCAACACACATGCAATCAATGTTTTCGTGCATTAAGTCGGAAGTTAGAAGTCAGGGTCCTGGTGTACGGATACGTCGGCCGCCGCACCAACACTGGACTCCCTAGACTGATAACCACACCCAATACGCTGAACACTATTTCTTCACATAGATGAAAGATCAGAGTCTGCGGTAGAACCGAACTCCTCTGATACCAATTTGTCACGACCCATCCTCGGGGCCCGTGTCGTGACTACCCCAAGCCCGCCTTCCATAGGCCAGGGGCTGGCGACTAGCACCAAGGCGTAAATCCCGATAAATAGGGAAGGAATTGCATTTGTAAAGTAAACAACCATCACAGAGTAAGGAAGCGGAAAGAGTAAACACTAAGTAAAAACTGTAACAAGCTGTGCTGAAAGTAAAAGGGCCCAAAATTACAAGCCCAACTGTAAAGTACAACTGAAATGGGAAAACAACAACTGAAAAGAAAAGCCGCAGCGTCGAGCCATCCTATGGAAGTCCCACTTGAAGGGCGAGCACAGATAGCCTTCACAGCTCCTCGGTCCAGCCGTCCGCTCCGAGTACGTCCCACCCAGTGGTCCACCTCCAGGTACCGTCCTGCTCCGCAAGCCTCCACAACGATTCCGCTGCGCTGTCCGTCGTCTGCAACCAACACAACAAAGTGTGGGCATAGCCCGTGCAGGGGTGAGTATAAGCTACTCATTAAGGACCCCGAGACCCCCGAAGGTCTCCCGAAATCCACAAAGGATAAACCACAAGGAAAGATACAATCACGAAGTAACAACCGACACTGCTTAGATATATGCCCATACATATACCCAAGTCATCAATTCCCATTTGGCTCCAACATCCGAGCCCAAGCACAACCCAGTCCACACAGGAAATCAAAACGTATACTCACACAGAAAAGCACAACACAATCCACGACGGAGAGAAAAAGTAATCCACATAGGAATGTAAATAGTAAATCCACACAGGATAGTTCAACACAATCCACAAAGGAGAGTAAACAGTAAATCCACACAGGATAGTTCAACACAATCCAAAAAGGAGAGTAAACAGTAAATCCACACAGGATAGTTCAACACAATCCACAAAGGAGAGTAAACAGTAAATCCACACAGGATAGTTCAACACAATTCACAAAGGAGAGTAAACAGTAAATCCACACAGGATATTCAACACAATCCACAAAGGAGAGTAACACAGGATTCAACTCACAAAGGTATACATCGTCGAAAAGGTGAAAGGGATGATCAGATATAGATACTGAATCATCTAAGCTGGGACCCACTTAGGATACAAGACCAGCTATCTTCATTGATTCATCTATGCTGGGACCCACAGAGGATACAAGACCAACACTGAATCATCTAAGCTGGGACCCACATAGGATATAAGACCAGCACAGCTGGGACCCACATAGGATACAAGACCAGCACTCTTCATTGATTCATCTATGCTGGGACCCACATAGGATACAAGACCAGCACTGAATCATCTAAGCTGTGACCCACATAGGATACAAGACTAGCACAGCTGGGACCCACATAGGATACAAGACCAACACTCTTCATTGATTCATCTATGCTGGGACCCACAAAGGATACAAGACCAGCACTGAATCATCTAAGCTGGGACCCACATAGGATACAAGACCAGCATAGCTGGGACCCACATAGGATACAAGACCTGCACTCTTCATCATCGCAGTCCACTGAAGATCTCTGCACAGTCGTCGTCGTCGAAGTCGCAGCCAACACTAGGGTTCCCGCACACAGAAAGCTCGGTCGGGAGGGTCCTCTCCATGACCCGAGAGGATGATACATCAACTGACACAAAGTCCAGAGTTGATGTATCAAAAAGTTCCGTATCGTCAACAGGAACTCAACGTCGCAGAAGGCGCTTCAATCGGACGCCCGGTCTGAGAGTTATTGGCTTTTTCGTCCCAGGGGCCCGGTTGGTTTTTAAGGCCAAAAAAACCCGACCGTACACCACCAGCGTCCAAATCTCGGGCTGAGTGAGCCAAAAGATCCATATCACTAAGAGGAATCCACCAAAGTCGACGGAACGTGAATCGGACGTCCGCAGCGCAAGATTTGAGCGTTTCCGCTCCGAGGGCCCGGTTGGTTTCGTGTACGAACCAACCCGGCCGAACCCAAAGTATTTTGAAACCGTGAGTGAGATATACTAAAACGACCGTCTCGATCCAAGGATCGCGTTGCCGCTGACGGCGCGTCGATCGTAGGCCCGTAGCTCAAGTTACGGGCAAAAGACCGAAAAGGTCCGAAGACGGGGTGTCTGGGCCTGGACCGACCCGACCCAACCCCCCTGGGTCGGGCCGAACTGGGTAGACCCGACCCGGGTCCGGGTCCGTCCCGTTTTGGTGTGACCTGGCCTGGCCCGGCCCGGCTCAGCTTGGCCGAGCCGGCCGAGCGGAGGAACCCGCGGGGTGGGCGCTGCCCCCGCGGTGTCAAAGTGCCGCGGCCCCGCATGGGGTCGCGCTGAGTCACCCGGACGTGGCCGGGCCACCGCGTCCCTGAACCGCAGTTCCACGCGGCCACCGAACCGCCTTGCCGCTGCGGCTTCAGCCGCGGCGAGGTTTTTCCCGGCGGCGCGCTGGGCGCCGCCGGCGATGCCGTGCCAGCGTGGCGCACCGGCAGAAGCTTCCGCGGGCCACCGGAGTTGCTCCGGTGGTCCGTTTTCATTTCCGTCTACACCGAGGTTCATCCTAGGTCTCTAACTTCACTTCAAGGCCCTCAAATCTCCCTTTCGGCCCCGTTTGTCATTTCCCATCAATCCGCACGTCAAAAACAAACGCGCCGTCTTTGTGGTTTTTCCGGCATGGCGCGACGGCGCCGCGCTCCTTCGCCGCGATTTTCCAACTCCCGCAGGGTCTTTCATGGTCGACGTTCGTCGTTTCACACACCAAGAACGAAAGGGGCGGTGGGTTCGGACTTGTTCGTTGGTCCGCACCCACCGCGTTAGCGGTTTGAAACAAAACCATAATTTCCAGCAATTGATAAACCCTGACCCGCAAAAATAAACCGCAGACCAACTTGTTAATTTAGTTGGTCCGTGTTCATGCCTTGGAGGAAAGCAACATGGAGTATTAACATTTCGAAACAACCCTTACCTCGTCAAGTTTTCACAGGCACGTTCTTCTCAGAATTGATCGTCGCGGAAAGAGAGGGTCGTCATGTCGCGGAAGGGCGTTGCGTCGTCGCGGTACTCGGTGTCGCGTCGACGAACTCCGAGGATCAAAACAAACAGATTTAATTATATTGATTAAATCCATGTGTTGTTAAAATCCACAAAGAAGATTAGAAAGAAACCTGAAATCTCCTACCTCAAGCAGTTGATGATCGAAGATTTGTTGCGGGGAAGAACGTCTCGGAAGAAGCGTCATCAATCTCCGAGGGTGTCGGCGTTCTTCGCGTTCTTCGTGGAGGGAACGAAAGGCACATAATTCTGTCAAAACCTCTCAACGAACAGTCTCAACAAGAAATTCATTAGTCTTATTTTATTATTATGCCAACGGTTTGTAAACAGGTTAAGAAACAATTAAATTAATTCATAGAATTAAATCAACGAAGGTAACCGCCCAATTAAAGGGTGCGTTAAGAATTTAAAAAAAATGCGTCAGTTGACATCCATAATGACGGGTTTTCGCGGGTGCGTTACTTAGCGGAAAAGAAATGGCGAGGATCGTGCGGGCCCCACCTCACAAATATCCTACCAAGAGGGTATGATATTTTTTGATAGCACCCTATCCACATCAACTCAGCTTAAGCAGCTTAAAGTGGTCTTTAAGCGGCTTTAATTGAAATAAAAATAAAATTGTCGCACAACTTTATTTTATTTCATAACTTAAAACCCAAAAATTAAAAACCACAACCGAGCAAACACAACTCCGCAAGAGGCATTTCTAAGCAAGTACCGGCGCTGCGATTCCATCGGTGCCCTCAGAATTCGATTCCGGGCACCGGTTCAAATGTTAGAAAAACCCGCTCGTCCGTTCACTGAACGTACCCGAGCCAAACTTCGGAAAGTGATTCCGAGCACACCAGGCCTCGAAATCAGGTGCTGTTAGAAACTGCGTTCTTGTAAAATTCCAAAGAAAATTAAGAAAAATAATTTCCTTAAAATTTACGGGTCTTTATACACATTATACTCAATCAAGAATAATTAAGGATGTTGACATAGATGAAAATAATCATCAAAACTATTTGAGAGAAATATCTCCCTTTTTCTTGAAATCATTTAAAAGTCACACTATTTGTTAAGAAGCCATTTAAAAATATATTTTTGAATCAAAGTGTCCCATACCACTTTGAAACTTTTTAAAAGGAGTTTTAATTTTAAAACATTAATGTCCATATAAATAAATCATTAAAACCATTTTTAAAACATGGACATTAATGAGAAAGATTTAGATGAATAAGTCTCTAAAACACTTAAAAATGGTATTTTAGTGAGAGATTCTAACCAAAAGAGAGACACTTGAATACAAATAATTGAGGTAATCAAAACTTTGTAATATCATGGGAATAAAGGGATTCATGATATACTATGTCAAAGTACATTATATACACCACATAAAAGTGATTTGGTGTATAACAACATTGAAGTCTCAATGGAATTTAAGTTGAGATGAAATATCTCATAAACGTCGTATCCTTAGGTTAAGGATAAATCAATGACATAGTTATGTGTGAAAGCTATAAATACACTAAATATGATTGGATATTTAGTGTAAAACAATCAAAGGATATTCACACATAATCTTGTAAAAACAACACTAATGAATTGGATGTTTAACTCAACAAATGGAGAATGGGTTAAAATTAATCTTATCAAATTCATATCGATGACTTGAGAAATTATCAATGGAGTGATAATGTGTATCAAAAGTATATCCACAGAAAATTGGGAGTGGAAATTATGACATAATTAAATGAATAGTTATTCCACACATAATCTCGGTGTAAAATAATCAATGAAGTTTGCGTAAAGCCGATTAAATGGAAATTGAAATTTCAAATTCCCTTATCGATTAGGTAACATACGAAACATACACCCATGAAAGAAGGATCATACAATGATGATGTAAATAACCATAAATTAAAGTATATTACACAATGAATACTGTCATGGGCAGTACACATACACCACATGCAATAATTAAGTGATGAACAATGGAATTCTCACGAAATTAAGAGTGGGTTAAGAAACCCCTTACTACGTTGTAATCAAATGAGTAGTATGACCAAAAGTTAATAACCAAAAAATTATTTACAGAATAACTTGAATATAAAGAGAATAATGATAATATATATCAAATGGTAGTACACAATATACCACTTTCAATAAATTAGTGTCCAACAATGGAAATTTCACAGAATTGAAAGTGAGATAAGAAAATCCCTTACCTTGTACTTTTACTTGGTTGGGGGTAGGTTAACCTCCTGTATAATGTTGAAATAATTGTTATTAAATTATTCATGAATCATATACATTAATATGATATCATATATGATCTTTTAACATTTCTTTGTTAATAATATCATAGAATTATCGTCGTTTCAAGTGTTAACTTACTCGTTTTCTTTTATATGTTTTGTTACGTAAGCCATGTTTGTCATGGATAGGTTGTATCATATTCATACCCAGAATGATATTAAGTCATTAAAAATTATTTTTAAATCATAAAATGATAATTATACTTGAATGGATACGATAGAGAATGAATCTCATCGCGTTCGTGGAGACGGTAGTCGGTACGTACGCACGAGCGACAATATCATTCTTTTCATATTAAAATAATATATAATTGGATTTTATATCATATATAAAGAATTATTATCATGTTATATTTATTATTTTCATGAGTTACAAATTATTATTATACCCACCCAAATAATAATATATTGAATAACAATTACACCACGACGTGGAGACGGTAAGCCGTACGCACGCACATATGGTGACATGTTATTAAAAGGGTGGATAGAATACTGAATATGGTTGTACCATATTTATAATAACATCGCAGTATATATAAGATACTGGAGATATTATTTTAGAATGGAAATAAACAAGAAATAAGAAGTGGAAGAAGAAAGGAACTTGAAAAAGGGTGGTGAAAACATTACCTCTTCTTCGGGTTCTTCTTTTTGATTTGATCAAAAGGGCTTCTTAGGTTGGATTTCTGATCAAAATAAGGCCTCCAGGTTGTAGTGAGGAAAGTTGAGAGAGTAATTAGGCTGGGGTTGGCCGAACCAAAAGGCTTTGAAGGGGTGAAGAAATGAGAAGGAGTTCCCTTTTATAAGAGGGGTGAGGGGCACCTTTGTAAAAGCTAAAAATATTAATTTATAATAAATTCATATTCGGTTTCTAATGGATCCAAAGTTGATTATTCAAAGGTTAAGGTGTTTATAGGTCTAAAACCATTAAACCAATAGAATTTAGACAGGTTTGGGTCACTATATTAACCTTATCTTTTAGTTTTAACTCTTAGTTAATTAGTTTGACATTTACTATGTCACTTTGTATTTTTATATTATATAGTTAATAAACTTACTATATACATTCAAGCGACCCAAAAGTAGTCCATTAATGATATACCTATCATGATATAAGTCTCCTGGCCTAACATTAGATTTTTAAGAATTTAATATCAATTAATAATATAATATATTTTTTAAAAACTCTTTTATGTCAATTTTGACACTATTCAATGGTTGATTTTTGTGAAACACATAACAGAATGATCACTTCGAAAAAATGAATTAAATCAATCCTAACATGTCATGTTATCCTATAAATTAGTGTAATTCATTAAAAGTCTTAAATTATATTTATTTGGGTATTTATAATATATCTTATATTAATTTTTCACTATTATGGTAATTACTGCATCATCATTGTGTCATAAATATATTAAATTATTTAATGTCTAAAATTGTAAATAAATTATCATTATGTAGGAAATATTATTAGATTTCTAATTAATATTTACAATCGAATTTATCTTATGTATAACCCTATATTAAAAATGTTTTAGTAAATAAACATTGATTTTAACTCTTTTAACTCTTCATTGAATTAAATAATAATAAACGTCCTAATCTAATCCAAGTGGACCTAAATGATAATATTTTATTCCTAATTTTGTTTTTGGTTGACATACACTTGTACAATAGAATTAGGACATGTGTTATGGTAATATTAATATCATTTTTACCCTTAATTACCCTATTTACTTTTAACCGTGGTAAATAAAAGTAAAAAGTTACTATTCACCAAAAATTATTTTCATCTCATTGAACCAAATTTTACTCCTTGATATTAACCGTGTCTCTCGGATTTTCAAAATTCCAATCAAAGAAGCGGTAAAATTAAGTTTTATGAAAAATTCAGTTTTTTAACTACCACTTAATAGTTTCACTATTCATCAAAAATTGAAGTTTTTTAGAACAATGTCAAAATTTCACCCTAGGATATAATTGATATTCCGAATTCAAAAATGATGTCTATTTTAAAAAATTCCAAAAATAAAAGTTGCATTAATTAATTTTATAATTAATTCCCGCTGTCACAACAAATAGCATGCTTTTAAGAAACAATATATATCAAAAGATTGACAATTGATTATGTCCAATTTCAAAGAGAAATTAATTCTAATGAACACCATTGGATAAAAATGTAAAAATATATTCTAATTATACTTTAAAACCACTATGATTCATAACTTATAACTATTAATTATTTTGATAAAAAAAGTTTTTTTTAATTAAAAGTTAGTAATTTTCACTATTCATCAAAATATTAAAGTTATCCGAAAAGTACCAAAATTCCACCTTAGGCTAAATTCGATACTCCAAATCCAAAAATGAAGTCCATTTTGAGAGATAACATTTCTATAATTTTAAAAAGTAGGTATTACTATGCATAACGGCTAGTTTGATTGGTTGTGTTGTGTTAGAATCTCGAAGTTGCGTACAATGCACGCCCTTGCATTATTCAAAGGGAAACATACCGTGGAAGCTTGGGGTGTTACATTCTCCCCTCCTTCAATAAATTGCGTCCTCGCAATTTTTAAAATTGTGCTTGGGAATATAATGGAAAGTCCCACATCGGAAAAAGAGTCAATAAAACTATCACTTTAAAAGAAAGAAAGAGAGGTATAAAGGTCAACCAAGATAACCCATACTCAGATTCCATGTAGGAAAACATGGATATGGATGATAAATTAAGTGTCAAGTTCCGATGGAGAGGGATAGAAATCATGATCAGGAGAAAGTTAACAATAAGAAAACCAAAAACATGTGTTGGGACAAACGGCCATTAGTCTCATATTAGGAAAGCAAACAAACAACATTTTTTTTTGTTTTAAGTTACATTATATGAGGAATTCATTTATGATATTGAATAAGAATATAAAGATATATACTTACATTTTAAGTATATTTTCATTCTTTAATAAATTTCCACCACTAACTCATTTTTTTTAAACGATGTGTATTCAAGAAGACTTGGTCACACTGGAAGAGCTATTATAAACTTCAATAGAATCACATGATCCATGCAGGATGAAATATATATTTACATTTTCTATAGAGATTAATCAAAACTAAAATGGTTAGTAAAAGATCTAATGATCCCCAAAAAGGATATTCCTTGAGAGAAATAAAAAATAATCTTAATTTCCAAAATTAAACCAACAATACCCCAAAGTTAAATAAATACCATTAAATAATAAATTGTCCTTAAAATCCTTCAATATAATCAAAACTAATATTGAAAACCAAAACTTATTAAGAATGTAGTCTTCCATGTTAAATTGTATCTCCAAATGAAATTAATTACTGTTAAAGTCACATACTTAAAAGTAATTAACCTAATCATTTCCATAAATAACCCAAATCATTATAAATCCACAATAAAATCATAGATAAAAATCCACCATTACTCCTCAAATGAAATCCCATACTATTCTATTTTCCTTGGGCATATAGTGTTAAAACCAAAGCGAACAACTTCCAAAATAACATTTATCACTTAATCACCAAATCATTTTCCTATACAAAGGGTATTCACTTGATAAGACATAAGATCCCAAATCAAATTATTATTTATCAAAAAAATCATTTAACTAAAAATAATAGTCACAATAACTAGGGACTTCACGTAGTCCAGTGGTTGGCGATAAATCCCAATCGCACTTTGGTTGTGGGTTCGATTCCCACAGCTTTGTCCGACGCGACATGTTGTCACACGGTCTACGTGTTGTCCTTTTTCAAAAACTATATTTTATAACATTACCAAAATGAGATAAATTCTTCAAAATAACCATAACATAATTTAACCACAAATGTTATCTCATACCTTTCATTTTCATCCCAAATTATAATAATTTGTAATTGCCTCAAACCCAATGATCATATAAAACCAAATGGTTATTTATAACTATATCCACAAGAGAAAAGATAATTATTCCATAAATATCATTCTCACATGGAAAACGTTAGGGTTACAAATACAAGAGAAAATTATTCCAAAGTAAACCCTTCAACAAGGATCACTAATAATTTTTAAACATTTATCCAACCATTTATTTCCACATAGCTTCTTCTCTGACCAAGAAAATATCCTATAGAATAGGACATTCACTCGGGTAATGTCTAGGTCCCCTACATTTACGAAAAATGACTGTAAATGGATTATTGGGACCATTTTTATCTTCTTCCATAGTACTCTTCATTTTTCTTCGGAAATTCTTCACTTTATGTCCTTCCTTCCCGCACGTAAATAATTTCTTTGTCCCATTGAGACACTTTCCTGGGTGTCTCCTTCCACATTTCCTGCATGATAGAAATTGAGGATTTCTTTCTCCATGGTCTCCACTACTGGAGCTCTTATCATTCATCACCTTTCTCTTCTTTGTTGAGTCCGGTAATTGGTTAATATATATATTGTTGATCATGTTTTTGGAAAATTGATTTGGCATAAAGACGATATCTTTTACGCCTATCAACATTCCATTTTGTTGCTCATTTCCACCACCGTTCCCAGCTTGTACATCATTCTCAAAGTCACTATGACTTCCTTGGAATCCATCCATTGAATAAAACCAGTAAGCATTGTGTGAGTAATAATATTCATACAATCATTTAGATATTAACATGTCACCATATTCTCAATTTGAAACACATTAGGATTAACCAAGGTCATTTACTCTCATCTTATATATATAATACTTTAAATCGGTTTGTAAGGAAAATGTAAATTATCCTAAGCATATCCCCCGAGAGTGTCGTAACCAAGAGTGCAGCAAGGCCTGTTGTCGTGCACCAGTTCCTGTTCGAGTCTAGCTCAAAGCGGTGTTTTCGGGTTTTACTCCTAGGTACATCTGTGCCGGAGCCGCCTCTACCTGCTCGTATCCAGACAGGGATGTATTGCTCGGAAAACTGACAAAATCTCTACAATACCAAAATTCTAGGAAGTTATTCTATACTAATCCTCAAAGTTCATCTTAGGTGTACGTGCTCTAATTAGAGTTTATCTATATCTAGCTTCCAAGGTTTGTACTAAAATTACTCTGATACCAACTATAACGCCCCGACCCTAGATACCCAGAGGCAGTGCATTATTATATAACATTGGCATGATCACAAAGGATCAAGTCTTGAAAGACCGATTAGTTTAGTAGTCTTGGAAACAATAGATATATTCATAAGTCTTACATTACATCATAAGGTAAAAAAAACTACAACAAAATCTTGTGTTCATATCCCCTCATACTATCCCTGCAGGTCATTCATAAATTACTTCTTCATAATCCTGGGAAAAATAAAACATTGAAAGGGGTGAGCTCAGATGCTCAATAAGGATAACATTATAGCAGAATCTTTCATAGATAAGTATAAACACTTAAGGCAGTTTATAACTAAAATGAAAGCCTTTTAAACATGAACTTCAGCATAAATGGAAAAGATAAAATAAAATAATGCCATTTACTTACTCACATGGATATTATACTAGTCGAATGTTCACATGAAATATCAATAATCACTTACATAATGATGGAATGCATAATTCCAGACTATCATAACCACATAGCCAAGGCCTCGTGCCAGGACTACAAATAAGATTTTTCCAAGGCCTTGTGCCAAGACACTAGTTTGTCTCATGAGACCTACCAACGCATCAAGGAGCTATAGTGGTCTCCACCCGTCACTTATTAAGTCCAATTAATTCCTCATATGAACAGGTTTAAACATAACATAAACATTCGTATTAAAACTAGCATACGAAATGTCAATACTTTAACCACAAACCATGAATGGTATAAAAAGCACATCCACAGTCAAACATAACTCATTCGATACAATATGGAAGACTGTATTGTATCACATTATCCTCAATCAAGAATAATTAAGGATGTTGACATAGATGAAAATAATCATCAAAACTATTTGAGAGAAATATCCCCCTTTTTCTTGAAATCATTAAAAAGTCACACTATTTGTCAAGAAGCCATTTAAAAATAGATTTTTGGATAAAAGTGTCCCATACCACTTTGAAACTTTTTAAAAGGAGTTTTAATTTTAAAATATTAATGTCCATATAAATAAATCCTTAAAACCATTTTTAAAACATGGACATTAATGAGAAAGATTTAGATGAATAAGTCTTTAAAACATTTAAAAATGGTATTTTAGTTAGAGATTCTAACCAAAAGAGAGACACTTGAATAAAAATAATTGAGGTAATAAAAAATTTGTAATATCATGGGAATAAAGGGATTCATGATATACTATGTCAAAGTACATTATATACACCACATAAAAGTGATTTGGTGTATAACAACATTGAAGTCTCAATGGAATTTAAGTTGAGATGAAATCTCTCATAAAGGCTGTATCCTTAGGTTAATTATAAATCAACGACATAGTTTTGTGTGAAAAATATAAATACAATAAATATGATTGGATATTCATTGTAAAACAATCAAAGGATATTCACACACAATCTTGTAAAAACAACACCCATGAATTGGATGTTTAACTCAACATATGGAGAATGAGTTAAAATTACTCTTATCAAATTCATATCGATGACTTGAGAAATTATCAATGGAGTGATTATGTGTATAAAATGTATATCCATAGAAAAGGGGAGTGGAAATTATGACATAATCAAATGAATAGTTATTCCACACATAATCTCGGAGTAAAATAATCAATGAAGTTTGCGTAAAGCCGAATAAATGGAAATGGAAATTTCGAATTCCCTTATCGATTAGGTAACATACGAAACATACACCCATGAAAGAAGGATCATACAATGATGATGTAAATACCCGTAAATTAAATTATATTACACAATGAATACAATCATGGGCAGTACACATACACCACATGAAATAATTAAGTGGTGAACAATGGAATTCTCACAAAATTAAGAGTGAGTTAAGAAACCCCTTACGACATTGTAATCAACTGAGTCGTATGACCAAAAGTTAATAACCACCAAATTATTTACAGAATAACATGAATATAAATAGAATAATGATAATATATATCAAATGGCAGTACACAATATACCACTTTCAATAAATTAGTGGCGAACAATGGAAATCTCACAGAATTGAAAGTGAGATAAGAAAATCCCTTACCTTGTACTTTTCCTTGGTTGGGGGTAGGTTAACATCCTGTATAATGTTGAAATAATTGTTATTAAATTATTCACGAATCATATACATTAATATGATATCATATATGATCTTTTAACATTTCTTTGTTAATAATATCTTAGAATTATCGTCGTTTCAGGTGTTAACTTACTCGTTTTATTTTATATGTTTTGTTATGTAAGCCATGTTTGTCATGGATAGGTTGTATCATATTCATATCCAAAATGATATCAAGTCATTAAACATTATTTCTAAATCATCAAATGATAATTATACTTGAATGGATACGATAAAGAATGAATCTCATCGCGTTCGTGGAGACGGTAGTCCGTACGCACGCAAGAGCGACAATATCATTCTTTTGATATTAAAATAATATATAATTGGATGGTATATCATATATACAGAATCATTATCATGTTATATTTATTATTTTCATGAGTTAAACATCATTATTATACCCACCCAAATAATAATATATTGAATAACAATTACACCACGACGTGGAGACGGTAAGCCGTACGTACGCACGTATGGTGACATGTTATTAAAAGGGTGGATAGAATAATGAATATGGTTTTACCATATTTATAATAACATCACAGTATATATAAGATAATGGAGTTATTATTTTATAATGGTAATAACCAATAAAGAAGAAGTGGAAGAAGAAAGGAACTTGAAAAGGGGTGGTGAAAACATTACCTCTTCTTCGGGTTCTGCCTTTTGATTTGATCAAAAGGGATCCTTAGGTTGGATTTTTGATCAAACTAAGGCCTATAGGTTGCCGTGAGGGAAGTTTATAGAGTATTTGGGTAGGGGTTGGTGGAACCAAAAGGCTTTGAAGGTGTGAAGAAATGAGAAGGAGGAGTGCCCTTTTATAAGAGGGGTGAGGGGCACCTTTGGAAAAGCTAAAAATATTAATTTATAATAAATTCATATTCGGTATCTAATGGCTCCAAAGATGATTATTCAAAGGTTAAGGTAGGTATAGGTCTAAGACCATTCAAACAATAGAATTTAGACAGGTTTGGGTCACTATATTAACCTTATCTTTTAGTTTTAACTCTTAGTTAATTAGTTTGACATTTACTATGTCACTTTGTATTTTTATATTATATAGTAAATAAACTTACTATATACATCCAAGAGACCCCCAAGTGGTCCATTAATGATATACCTATCATGATATAAGTATCCTGGCCGAAACTTAGATTTTTAGGAATTTAATATCAATTAATAATATAATATATGTTTTAAAAACTCTTTTATGTCAATTTTGACACTATTCAATAGTTGATTTTTGTGAAACTCATAACAGAATGATTACTTCGAAAAAAGTGAATTAACTCCATCCTAACATGTCATATTATCCTATAAAATTAGTTTAATTCATTAAAAGTCTAAAATTATATTTATTTGGGTATTTATAATATCAATTATTTTAATTTTTCACTATTATGGTAATTACTGCATCATCATTGTGTCATAAATATATTAAATTATTTAATGTCTAAAAATTATATATAAATTATAATTATGTAGGAAATCTTATTATATTTATAATTAATATTTACAATCGAATTTATCTTATGTATAACCCTATATTAAAAATGTTTTAGTAAATAAACATTGATTTTAACTCTTTTAACTCTTCTTTGAATTAAATAATAATAAACATCCTAATCTAATCCAAGTGGACCTAAATGATAATATTTTATTCCAAAGGTTGTTTTTGGTCGAGATACACTTGTCCAATAGAATTAGGACATGTGTTATGGTAATATTAATATCATTTTTACCCTTAATTTCCCTATTTACTTTTAACCGTGGTAAATAAAAGTAAAAAGTTAATATTCACCAAAAATTATTTACATCTCATTGAACCATATTTTACTCCTTGATATTAACTATGTCTCTCAGATTTTCGAAATTCCAATCACAGAAGTGGTAAAATTATGTTTTATGAAAAATTCAGTTTTTTAACTACCACTTAGTAGTTTGACTATTCATCAAAAATTGAAGTTTTTCAGAACAATGCCAAAATTTCACCCTAGGATATAATTGATATTCCGAATTCAAAAATGATGTCTATTTTAAAAAATTCAAAAAATAAAAGTTGCATTAATTAATTTTATAATTAATTCCCGCTGTCACAACAAATAGCGTGTTTTTAAGAAACAATATATATCAAAAATATTGACAATTGTTTATGTCCAATTTCAATGTGAAATTAATTCTTATGATCACCATTGGATAAAAAGGTAAAAATATATTCTAATTATACTTTATAACCACTCAAATTCATAATTTATTTCTATTAATTATTTTGATTAAATTTTTTTTTAATTAAAATTTAGTAATTTTCACTATTCATCAAAATATTAAAGTTATCCGAAAAGTACCAAAATTTCACCTTAGGCTAAATTCGATACTCCCAATCCAAAAATGAAGTCCATTTTGAGAGATTACATTTATATAATTTTAAAAAGTAGGTATTACTATTCATAACGGCTAGTTTGATTGGTTGTGGTGTGTTGGAATCTCGAAGTTGCGTACAATGCACGCCATTGCATTATTTGAAGGGAAACGTACCGTGGAAGCTTGTGGTGTTAAATTCTCCCCTCTTAAATAAATTTCGTCCTCGCAATTTTTAAAATTGTGCTTGGGAATATAATGGAAAGTCCCACGTCGGAAAAAGAGTCAATAAAACTATCACTTTAAAAGAAAGAAAGAGAGGTATAAAGGTCAACCAAGATAACCCATACTCGGATTCCGTGTAGGAAAACATGGATATGGATGATAAATTAAGTGTCAAGTTCTGTTGAAGAGGGATAGAAATCATGATCAGGATAAAGTTAACAATAAGAAAACCAAAAACTTGTGTTGGGACAAACGGCCATTAGTCTCCTATTAGGAAAGTAAACGGACAACATTTTTTTTTGTTTTAAGTTACATTATATAATGAATTCATTTATGATATTGACTAAGAATATAAAGATATATACTTATATTTTAAGTAGATTTTCATTCTTTAATAAATTTACACCACTAAATCATTTTTTTTAAACGATGAGTATTCAAGAAGACTTGGTCACACTAGAAGAGCTAGAATAAACTTCTATAGAATCACATGATCCATACAGGATGAACTATATATTTACATTGTCTTTAGAGATTAATCAAAACCAAAATGGTTAGTAAAAGATATAATTATCCCCAAAACGGATATTCTTTGAGAGAAATAAACACTAATCTTAATTTCCAAAATTAAACCAACAATACCCCAAAGTTAAATAAATATCATTAAATAATCAATTGTCCTTAAAATCCTTCAATATAATCAAAAATAATATTGAAAACCATAACTTATTAAGAATTTAGTCTTCTACATTAAATTGTATCTCCAAATGAAATTAATTACTCTTAAAGTCACATACTTAAAAGTAATTAACCTAATCATTTCCATAAATAACCCAAATCATTATAAATCCACAATAAAAACATAGATAAAAATCCACCATTACTCCTCAAATGAAATCCCATACTATTCTATTTTCCTTGTGCATATAGTGTTAAAACCAAAGCGAACAACTTCCAAAATAATATTTATCACTTAATCACCAAATCATTTTCCTATACAAAGGGTATTCACTTGATAAGACATAAGATCCCAAATCAAATTATTATTGATCAATAAAATCATTTAACTAAAAATAATAGTCACAATAACCAGGGACTTCACGTAGTCCAGTGGTAGGAGATAAATCCCAATCGCACTTTGGTTGTGGGTTCGATTCCCACAACTTTGTCCAACACGATGGGTTGTCACACGGTCTACGTGTTGTCCTTTTTCGAAAACTATATTTTATAACATTACCAAAATGAGATAAATTCTTCAAAATAACCATAACATAATTTAACCACAAATGTTATCTCATACCTTTCATTTTCATCCCAAATTAAAATAATTTGTAATTGCCTCAAACCGAATGATCATATAAAACAAAATGGTTATTTATAACTATATCCACAAGAGAAAATTTAATTCTTCCATAAATATCATTCTCACATGGAAATCGTTAGGGTTACAAATACAAGAGAAAATTATTCCAAAGTAAACCCTTCTATAAGGATCACTAATAATTTTTAAACATTTATCCAACCATTTTTTCCACATAGCTTCTTCTATGACCAAGAAAATATCCTATATAATAGGACACTCACTTGGGTAATGGCCAGGTCCCCTACATTTACGGAAAATGACTGTAAATGGATTCTTGGGACCATTTTTATCTTCTTCCATAGTACTCTTCATTTTTCTTCGGCAATTCTTCACTTTATGTCCCTCCTTCCCGCACGTAAAGCATTTCTTTGTCCCATTGAGACACATTCCTGGGTTTCTCCTTCCACATTTCCTGCATGATAGAAATTGAGGATTTCTTTCTCCATGGTCTCCACTATTGGAGCTCTTATCATTCATCACCTTTCTCTTATTTTTTGAGTCCGGTAATTGGTTAATATATATATTGTTGATCATATTTTTGGAAAATTGATTTGGCATAAAGGCGATATCTTTTACGCCTATCAACATTCCATTTTGTTTCTCATTTCCACCACTGTTCCCACCTTGTACATCATTCTCAAAGTCACTATGACTTCCTTGGAATCCAGCCATTGACTAAAACTAGAAAGCATTGTGTGAGTAATAATAGTCATACAATCATTTAGAGATTAACATGTCACCATATTCTCAATTTAAAACATATTAGGATTAACCAAGGCCATTTACTCTCATCTTATATATATAATACTTTAAATCGGTTTGTAAGGAAAATGTAAATTATCCTAAGCATATCCCCCGGGAGTGTCGTAACCAAGAGTGCAACAAGGCCTGTTGTCGTGCACCAGTTCCCGTTCGAGTCTAGCTCAAAGCGGTGTTTTTGGGTTTTACCCCTAGGTACATATGTTCCAGAGCCACCTCGACGTGCTCGTATCCAGACAGGGATGTATTTCTCGGAAAACTCACAAAATCTCTACAATACCAAAATTCTAGGAAGTTCTTCTATACTAATCTTAAAAGTTTATCTTAGGTCTACGTGCTCTAATCAGATTTTATCTAAATCTAGCTTCCAAGGTTTGTACTAAAATTACTATGATACCAACTGTAATGCCCCGACCCTAGATACCCAGAGTTGGTGCATTATTACATAACATTGGCATGATCACAAAGGATCAAGTCTCGAAAGACCGATTAGTTTAGTAGTCTTGGAAACACTAGATATATTCATAAGTCTTACATTACATCATAAGGTAAAAAAAACTACAACAACATCTTGTCTTCACATCCCCTCATACTATCCCTGCAGGTCATTCATAAATTACTTCTTCATAATCCTGGGAAAAATAAAACATTGAAAGGGGTGAGCTCAGATGCTCAGTAAGGATAACATTATAGAAGAAGCTTTCATAGATAAGTATAAACACTTAAGGCAGTTTATAACTAAAACGAAAGCCTTTTAAACTTGAACTTCAGCATAAAATGGCAAAGATAAAATAAAATAATGCCATTTACTTACTCACATGGATATTCTACTAGTCTAATGATCACATGCAAGATCAATAACCACTTTCATAATGATGGAATTCATAATGCCAGACTATCATAACCACATAGCCAAGGCCTCATGCCAAGACTACAAATAATATTTTTCCAAGGCCTTGTTCCAAGACACTAGTTTGTCTCATGAGACCTACCGATGCATCGAGGAGCTATAGCGGGCTCCACCCGTCACTTATTAAGTCCAATGCATTCCTTATATGGACAGGTTTAAACATTACATAAACATTCTTATTAAAACTAGCATACGAAATGTCAATACTTTTACCACAAACCATGAATGGTATAAAACTAGCACATCCACAGTCAAACATAACTCATTCGATACAATATGGAAGATTGTATTGTATCACATTATCCTCAATCAAGAATAATTAAGGATGTTGACATAGATGAAAATAATC
The DNA here is from genome assembly GCA_963277665.1 of Viscum album. Taxonomy (NCBI): domain Eukaryota; kingdom Viridiplantae; phylum Streptophyta; class Magnoliopsida; order Santalales; family Viscaceae; genus Viscum; species Viscum album. The sequence continues at coordinate 945,231,198 of OY728155.1, read as the reverse complement.
ATCAAAACTATTTGAGAGAAATATCCCCCTTTTTCTTGAAATCATTTAAAAGTCACACTATTTTTCAAGAATCCATTTAAAAATATATTTTTGAATAAAAGTGTCCCATACCACTTTGAAACTTTTTAAAAGGAGTTTTAATTTTAAAATATTAATGTCCATATAAATAAATCCTTAAAACCATATTTAAAACATGGACATTAATGAGAAAGATTTAGATGAATAAGTCTTTAAAACATTTAAAAATTGTATTTTATTTAGAGATTCTAACCAAAAGAGAGATACTTGAATACAAATAATTGAGGTAATCAAAAATTTGTAATAGCATGGGAATAAAGTGATTCATGATATACTATGTCAAAGTACATTATATACACCACATAAAAGTTATTTTGTGTATAACAACATTGAAGTCTCAATGGAATTTAAGTTGAGATGAAATCTCTCATAAAGGCCGTATCCTTAGGTTAAGGATAAATAAACGACATAGTTTTGTGTGAAAAATATAAATACACTAAATATGATTGGATATTCAGTGTAAAACAATCAAAGTATATTCACACATAATCTTGTAAAAACAACACCAATGAATTGGATGTTTAACTCAACAAATGGAGAATGAGTTAAAATTACTCTTATCAAATTCATATCGATGACTTGAGAAATTATCAATGGAGTGATTCTGTGTATCAAAAGTATATCCACAGAAAAGGGGAGTGGAAATTATGACATATGAAAATGAATAGTTATTCCACACATAATCTCGGAGTAAAATAATCAATGAAGTTTGCGTAAAGCCGAATAAATGCAAATTGAAATTTCGAATTCCCTTATCGATTAGGTAACATAAGAAACATACACCCATGAAAGAAGAATCATACAATGATGATGTAGATACCCATAAATTAAAGTATATTACACAATGAATACAATCATGGTCAGTACACATACACCACATGCAATAATTAAGTGGTGAATAAGGGAATTATCACGAAATTAAGAGTGAGTTAAGAAACCCCTTACGACGTTGTAATCAACTGAGTCGTATGACCAAAAGTTAATAACCACAAAATGATTTATAGAATAACATGAATATAAAGAGAATAATGATAATATATATCATATGGTAGTACACAATATACCACTTTCAATAAATTAGTGGCCAACAATGGAAATCTCAGGGAATTGAAAGTGAGATAAGAAAATCCCTTACCTTGTACTTTTCCTTGGTTGGGGGTAGGTTAACCTCCTGTATAAATTTGATATAATTGTTATTAAATTATTCATGAATCATATACATTAATATGATATCATATATTATCTTTTAACATTGCTTTGTTAATAATATCTTAGAATTATCGTCGTTTCAGGTGTTAACTTACTCATTTTCTTTTATATGTTTTGTTACGTAAGACATGTTTTTCATGGATAGGTTGTATCATATTCATATCCATAATGATATAAAGTAATTAAAAATTATTTTTAAATAATAAAATGATAATTATACTTGAATGGATACGATAGAGAATGAATCTCATCGCGTTCGTGGAGACGGTAGTCCGTACGTACGCACGAGCGACAATATCATTCTTTTGATATTAAAATAATATATAATTGGATGGTATATAATATATACAGAATCATTATCATGTTATATTTATTATTTTCATGAGTTACACATCATTATTATACACACCCAAATAATAATATATTGAATAACAATTACACCACGACGTGGAGACGGTAAGCCGTACGTACGCACGTATGGTGACATGTTATTCAAAGGGTGGATAGAATACTGAATATGGTTGTACCATATTTATAATAACATCACATTATATATAATATACTGGAGTTTTTATTTTATAATGGTAATAACCAATAAAGAAGAAGTGGAAGAAGAAAGGAACTTGAAAAGGGGTGGTGAAAACATTACCTCTTCTTCCGGTTCTTCCTTTTGATTTGATCAAAAGGGCTCATTAGGTTGTCTTTTTGATCAAACTAAGGCCTCTAGGTTGTATTGAGGAAAGTTGATAGAGTATTTGGGCAGGGGTTGGCCGAACCAAAAGGCTTTGAAGGTGTGAAGAAATGAGAAGGAGGAGTGCTCTTTTATAAGAGGGGTGAGGGGCACCTTTGGAAAAACAAAAAATATTAATTTATAATAAATTCATATTCGGTTTTTAATGGCTTAAAAGTTGATTATTCAAAGGTTATGGTGGGGATAGGTAGAAAAACATTCAACCAATAGAATTTAGACAGGTTTGGGTGACTATATTAACCTTATCTTTTAGTTTTAACTCTTAGTTAATTAGTTTGACATTTACTATTTCACTTTGTATTTTTATATTATATAGTTAATAAACTTACTATATACATCCAAGAGACCCCCCAAGTGGTCCATTAATGATATACCTATCATGATATAAGTCTCTTGGCCGAACCTTATATTTTTATGAAATTAATATCAATTAATAATATAATATTTGTTTTAAAAACTCTTTTATGTCAATTTTGACACTATTCAATAGTTGATTTTTCTGAAACTCATAACAGAATGATTACTTCTAAAAAAGTGAATTAAATCACTCATAACATGTCATATTGTCCTAGAAAATTAGTTTAATTCATTAAAAGTCTTAAATTATTTTTATTTGGGTATTTATAATATCAATTATTTTAATTTTTTACTATTATGGTAATTACTGCATCATCATTGTGTCATAAATATATTAAATTAATTAATGTCTAAAAATTATAAATAAATTATCATTATGTAGGAAATCATATTAGCTTTCTAATTAATATTTACAATCGAATTTAGCTTATGTATAACCCTATATAATATTTTTTTAGTAAATAAACATTGATTTTAACTCTTTTAACTCTTCTTTGAATTAAATAATAATAAACGTCCTAATCTAATCCAAGTGGACCTAAATGATAATATTTTATTACTAAGGTTGGTTTTGGTCGAGATACACTTGTCCAATAGAATTAGGACATGTGTTATGGTAATATTAATATCATTTTTCCCTTAATTACCCTATTTATTTTTAACCGTGGTAAATAAAAGTAAAAAGTTACTATTCACCAAAAATTATTTTCATCTCATTGAACCACATTTTACTGCTTGATTTTAACCGTGTCTCTCAGATTTTCGAAATTTCAATCACAGAAGCGGTAAAATTAAGTTTTATGAAAAATTCAGTTTTTTAACTACCACTTAGTAGTTTAACTATTCATCAAAAATTGAAGTTTTTCAGAACAATGCCAAAATTTAACCCTAGGCTATAATTGATATTCCGAATTCAAAAATGATGTCTATTTTACAAAATTACAAAAATAAAAGTTTCATTAATTAATTTTATAATTAATTCCCGCTGTCACAACAAATAACGTGTTTTTAAGAAACAATATATATCAAAAGATTGACAATTGTTTATGTCCAATGTCAAAGTGAAATTAACTCTAATGAACACCATTGGATAAAAAGGTAAAAATATATTATAATTATACTTTAAAACCACTCAAATTCATAATTTATCACTATTAATTATTTTGATTAAAAAAGTTGTTTTTAATTAAAATTTAGTAATTTTCACTATTCATCAAATTATTAAAGTTATCTGAAAAGTACCAAAATTTCACCTTAGGCTAAATTTGATCCTCTAAATCCAAAAATGAAGTCCATTTTTAGAGATAAAATTTCTATAATTTTAAATGGTAGGTATTACTATTCATAATGGCTAGTTTGATTGGTTGTGGTGTGTTAGAATCTCGAAGTTGCGTACAATGCAAGCCATTGCATTATTCGAAGGGAAACGTACCGTGGAAGCTTAGGGTGTTACAATATCCATCACAGTAACCATAGAAAACGGTATATATGGCATGGAAATTAGGGTATCGACATAGAAAATGATGGATAATGACTTTTGGACCCATCAAATTGCTATTCCTAGCACCACGTTAGGGTAACAGTCCACCCATGTTTAGGCATATTCCTTAATAGAATGGTAGGAAGAGGCACAGTATGTTGAAGGCTTCCAAAGTGATTTGAAAACCGGCGGGGGAGGTATGGCTAACAAATAACCACTCGATCTATGTGATTAGTATGCACTTCGTCCTGAAGTGCGATGATATTTGAGTGATCCTATGAAGAACCACCTCCATCACCCATTATAGACCCATGAGGGGTTGGGTATGGTGAAAAAGAAAATAGAGAAGCATCATTCCGCTTCCCAACAACATCTCTAACACTTAATGTTATAGGATGAACAACGACAATGTTAAAAAGATAGGTGTCAAAGATGAACCAGAAACCCTCATAGTTTGTCGATATTCCTAGAAAGGGAAATATTCTTATTCGAACCCATAAAAAACAGAAATGGTCTGCTGAGATGATGAAGAGGTTTAACTTCTTATATCTTCCTAAACAGCTCATAATGTTGGGATAGAGTAGGAGTGGCCAGATTAATTAGTTGACCCCCGCCAGTGTAGCCGCCGCTATTAGAGTAAAAACTCTAACCCCAGTATATATGTCATGGTATGGAAAGATACATCCACTCAGATACATGAAAATGAAACCAGCTAATCTAATCATAGGTGAAACATCCGATTGAATCTGAAATCCCCATGTAGTATATCATCCTGATATGAGGGTATCACAATATGGCCCTCGAATTTTTTGAGACTGATGGGTTGGATGAGTTCAATATGGTTGGATCTCAGCCTAGGACCGTTCACATATATAAATTACCCTATCCAATACTCAAATTGGATAAGAGAACGAGCCTAGAGGGGGCAATCAAGCAGTCCCTCTTCCATGACCAGTAGGCTCTTTGCCAATGGGAAAACATGGTAGATATTGTCGCATGTTGTGGGTACCAGAAGAAATCATTCATACATGTATCCATGAATTAAGAGACCATCAAGCTTGTGTATGTCCTATAATATGATCCCTACCTATCAATGTGATAAATGGAATGTATTGGTACTTCAACACAAGTGAATCTGCAATTCAGGTAGGAAATCTCCTATTGAAAAAATGCTTGAACTGGGATACCCAAGATTCCTGATACAAGTTCAACACTTCCAAATAATTGGGGGACTCTGAAAAAATTTTATGTGCCTAGAATTTCCAAGACCATTCATCAGAAAAGAATCCTCCATCTCCTAGTTCCCATTTGGTTCTCCACACACCATTAGGGTTTTCTCAGGAAAGGTTGACAATGGAGGGGTACTGCTCGCCAACGAATCTCATGGAAGTGTTGCGACAACTATGATTTATCCAAGTCCCTGATGAGCCTTCTAGTATGAACACATTCTCTTGAATAAGAGTTTATATTATTTCTACTATTGAGGAAATATTGTTCCATTTACTCCATTAGGGTGCTTCCAGGATATTGAAGGGAGTATTATGGTTAAAAAATGGAAGAGGAGTGCCATCAGAGAAACCAAAACCATATAGCAGTAATTTCATGGATAATGGGTATGCTAGAAGCTATAACATAAGAAGATATTTTATGAAACTGTCAGGAGGAATAATGTAAGACCAAATATGGTCCTTATTGTCCCCAATCATGGTTATCCTCGTCTTGGTCTACTCCTTCATGGTATTTGGAAGAGCCATTGTAGTCTTCATAGAATGATCCAACTGGCCACAAAAAGTTATGCAAATGAGGATGTTGTTGGATAAGGGCCACAAATATGTTCAAGGGACACAGAAGAGGTTCTATTTGAGGCTCCCTGTACTGATCCTAGTGATGATTCATGAAATACATTTCCAAAGAACTGATGGTATGCATAATCCATTTCCCACATACTTCATTTGTACATGGAAGCTATATCCCACGTATCGCCACGATATATGAAAGGACCACGAGGCACTGACCCACAATGTGTTGGCTAGAAAACTAACGGGTTTGCAAAAATAAGAAACCGTGAACTGAGGCATCACCATGTTGATATTCAAAGTATGTTTTTTAGGATTTTAAGTTCGGTTTAATAAGGATAAATGTTTAGTTTTCCGGTTTAATGTTTGGTGGGTATGACATGCAATTCACATAGCATTTCCCTATAATGAAGTTTGGACATAAGATCAAAATTCCACAGTGTAGTTTGCGAAACCCAAAAATCAATTAGCTGTAAGAATCAATTGTGAAGAGTTATGTTCACCAAATTTACATAGTGGTTCAAAAATAATTATTTCACAAATGAGTTGGTACACGAAGGTAGAGGAATCCACAAGAAGGTCAAGAGAACATTTCTCCACAAGAAACTGTAAAATACAAATGAATTGGGACCTTATAAAAAAGTGTGGCCCCATCCTACCAAGTATATCTATTCTACCTCATACTTATTTAGATCATGACTGCTTCTACATCAGAACATCCTTATCTTTGTTCCGAACACACCCCATTCTGATGGGGGAATTTGTAGGGCCCTAAAAACATCACAAATGGAAGTAAATACTACCACATGACGTTTTTTGAAGGATGTAAACATTCTTACAGGTCCAAAATGGAAAATGAATGAAAATTGAATTGAAAATTCGAGAAGAAACTTGAAGGAATCAATTTTCTCAAGAATTCTAAGTGAACCATTTACCATCACTAGGAAAGGTTCTCGGGGTGCAGGAAACACGAACAATTAGTATGATCAACGACCTGCGAGCCACTAGCATGTGGGGTGATGAAAACCAACCCAGGATGTCGTTAACTGTGTCATCAGCGAAACTGATCATATTAATTCCATACACAGATCATGACATAAACTCAGCTGTTCATGAATGAAGGAACCTGACAGGGTTCCATGAACTACAACTTCAGCAAACCCTAATTGATCAAGTCTTCCACAGGATGAGATATATCTTCACAGGCTTCCAAAAATTATGTCGTAAAACCCCATATATGATTTCCCCAGTGCTCTATAAAAGTAGCACAGAAGGAAGTGAATGGAGGATTGACGAAAAAATCATGAAGAAGAACATAGAGGTCGGAAGACAGAATTGAGAGGGGATTCTGACTTCAGTTTCAAATCATCGATGAAGAAAAAAGTGTGAATCATGTTTCCACATGTATAACCTACCATGAACCACAAATAGATGTAACATAATAATAATCGGTGAAATGAAAAACTAATTGGTGTGATCGTGAACCATAAATTCTTCATTGATGAACACCCTATAAACCACATGTTCCATGACCCTTCTTCAATATAGTGTTCTGCGAAGTGCATTTCTATACTGATCAAACTAGGCACCGCATACTACATTAGAAAATAGATGGGACCCAAAGTGGCATGGAAAACCCTAACCAGAACCACATAACACATTGGTATGTGGTGATCCACATCTAAGTCCATGTTCTGATTCGGTACACGGATAACCCCTCTACCTACATAGTGCTATTGTATGCGGCCCACCTCCCCATCCTGTATGAGAAAACAATACACATAATGGGGAGTCTTCGAGTGTCATTCCATCTGGCTCCAATCTAGATTACTATCCAGACCTTTATAGATGCTCCGGGAACCCATCCACCAACATCCAGCCAAAGTCTCCTCCCAGGCCACCATACCCGTATGATTAGATCATCGAGTACATCAACACGCCTCTCAATGTCTAAATACCCAAGGTAAGTAGATTCATGAAGGTTTTCCTCACAGTAGTTTTGACCCACAGAATGTACCTATTTATAAATTCCCATGGTAACCCGGTTTCCATCATAGGGACACTAACATGAACCTCCCTGATCTAGGGATCAAAGAAAATCACTTTCCTTCCCATTCAACGAGGAACGGTGATCAGTCAAAGGGATAATGCTCTATTTTCCTTTTGATGAGAAGCCACATTCCTCCCCTTTACTAGAACACACTTTATGGAACTCCCTCTAAGGTAAGACCCTACCATTTTGATAGCTAAGACACATGACCCCTAATGTCTTCCCATATTGAAAGGTTCATTGCTCTGCACCCTTGAACAACTTTTCCTCAACCTATCCCACTGTATTCCCGACCTCTTCCATCACCATAAGAGAAGGTGTGTGGTTTGTTGTATCGCTCACATCCTCTTGTTTATCAAACTGAGGGAGACTCATGTGGGCTTAGAGATTTTTGATAAACACGACATCAATTCAATCAACCTCATATCTTGGACTATGAGAACTCGGATTCCTGTTCAAACCAGGATACATAAGACGCCTACTAGAAGTCCCTAGCTCAAAGGGGTGCCCTTCTAAAAGGGTCCACCAATTTATGCCTCCAATATATGGGACTCCTCCTAGGTCTAAGCCCCGTGCTAACTAAACTACGTGGTCTCTGATTCCTCCCATAATGATATATTGGAAGCCCATATTATGAGTGTGACCCTGAAATAAAACCACCTTCAATATGTCCCCGATGACGATAAACTCCAGTACACCTTATTGCATGGATTAAGTCAGCATTGCATCCGTAGCATAATATCTAAACTCATCCATGATGATCCTGTACCCCAAAGGTAGCCCATGGATACAATATTTGGGAATGAACTGAGGATTCAAAGACATATGAAAATGAATTAAATGAATAAGAGAGTCCCATAATAGGAAATAATTCCCCCCAAAAGGGTGTGATGAGCCTGACCTCACATCCTCTCATCCAATGGAGTCCTTAAGTGTCGTTGTCTAAATCATCATCGAATGAGCTCAAACCTTTGGAAAGCAGGTTCATTAATCATCAATACTAGGTCTGTTGGGTATTTATATCTCCATAAATAATCCCATTTGAGACCATTCGAGTAAGTCATATCCTAAGAGGATGGATTTCACAAATACTTAACCACACACAATCACCTACTGAGACCATTTAACTGTGGTACCACCTTCATAATGCTGAAGTGATCAATTACCTAGTCTTTTTTGGGTCAATCCAATTCCCCCTAAAGTATGACAACCTAGATCAGACCGAAACAATTATGGTTTTGTGAAAGTATATGGAATAATGGACAAATGATTTTCACCCGTTAGACCATTTTTAATTTTCCCCAAACACGTACATGTGTCACCTCTGGTCCAAATAGTAACATCTGAGCATCAATTAAAGTATGTGAATATTATAATTTTTAAGAAATAAATAAAATTTAAATTTTAATATTTCATAAAAAATCCTAATTTCATTGGGTGAATATTTATTTTGATATCACTTGGCCATAAGTATCCTAAAAATATTTTTTTTATAAAATTCCCATTAGTAGATAGCTTTAATGAATAACCATAAATGATTTATTTAACTACTATTATATTTATTTATAATAATATATTATAATTTGTATAAATAATAATTTATTGATGATTAATTTTACAGAGGTAAATATGAGATCATTTAGAGGAAAAAGGGATATATTTCAGAAATTTTTTTTTCTAAGAAAAAGGAAAATGTGTTAAAATTTTAATTAATTAAAATAATATTTAATGATAAATGATTTTTTATAAATTTATATATTATATATCTAATATATTAATTTAAATCATATAATTACACTTACAAGTAAAATTTTTAAAATGAAATCATCTTATGCATGGAATAGGCATTTCTCGAAAAAATGTTTTCATTCAGATTTGCAGGTTTATATATAAATTAAATTAATATAATAATATCAATTGAAGTTTATAAAATGAATTTTATAATTTAAATAATCATTTTTAAAAAATTTATTATGTTCAAATTAATTAATTTTCAAAATTAATAGTAAAAATAGTAAAAATTAAATTCCCAAGTTAATGTAAAAATAGGCTTACAAGGGGATAATCTATAATGATACTGGTCTAAAAGACATAATTTTTTTTTGAAACCCCATTTTTAGTCGAGGTATATAACTTATCACTGTATCCTTAGTATATTAACAAAATTTTGAGACATATTTCCCTAAAAGTGGCATAACATTTTTGAAAAAAGCTTAAAAATTACAAGTGTGACATACAACTCAATTATAAAAGGGAACCCCTCTCCTCACATCTTCACACCTATAATCCCAATTATATAAATAAAATAGTTCCTAAGTATTTCCAAAACAACTTTATAAATATTATAGTTGTGTTTTAATTTCCAATGGACCAACCATGCGTTCAATAATTAAAGATGTAAAGGATTTTTTTCCAAGGGAATATATTTCTCTTCACCAAACTCATTCTTTTTTAATTCATCTTTTACCACATTCAATAATTACTAAAAGTTTCTAATGTAATAAAAAATGTATCTAAAATATAAATATATATTATTATATTTTATTCAATATATTTTTACAACTTCTTCTCTATCAAATGGGGAAAAAACTATCGCTCATGTATACAGTGGACTATAGCCTCACAAACTGATGTAATATGTTTTCAATCACAAAATCACATGGATAGTCAAAATAATGTTACTAATGATAATATATGATTTTTTTGAACTAATTTCAATTCTTGGAAGTTAATATATTATTAAATTATTTACCCTTTCACCCATTAATGAAAAGATAATTTCTCTCGGGCGTACATAAGACCTATCATCTCCATGAAGCCATACGATTTATTTTCCAGGCATAACATTAAATAATGACTCTAAAAATTTTTCTAATGAAAAAATATAATATTTATAACACTAATATCATTATTTATATGATTGAAATATATCCTATTACAAAAATTATAACTCACATGACAAGGAATGCATACGAAAATGAAGCATTCAACAACAAATATAATGGTAATGACGAAATGTTTTTAATGGTCATTTGATAAGAAGATATAATAAGATCATATATGATAGTTTAAATATTAATATGTTATTAGTATGAATTAATTTAATTTTTTTATCATTATTAAGGGGTTTAATTAATGTGTAACAAAACATAAGCATTAGGTAAGATATTTCCTCACAATTTACAAGCCATTGAGACAAATTTGTTATTGTGCACTTATTTACATTTATGTGCTGTATATAATACCAAATTGATATTTTTAAAATTAATACCAATTTATTAATTATGATTAATTTTTATATTAATTTTTATTCATTCAAGTGGTTACAATTAAAATTGTTCCACAAGAAAAGAATTTACTTTACATTCTCATTTTCTTTGGAAATGTGTTTATTTTCATTGAAGCTATATCCTTATTTATCCTTGATAAGATCCAATAATTTTAATAATAATATATATATATAAGGAGTTTTTATTATTAAATTAATGTTTTAAACTATTTTATACATTAATCAAACAAATATATGTTAAAAATAATAACCACTTTATTCCCCTTTTTATCAAATTTATTTTCCTTTCATGTAAATATTTTTCAAAATTTATTTGAAGAAGTCAATTATTTTAAAAAATGGTTTATTAAGGATATTTAACTTCATCCTTAAATTTTATAAGGGGATTGAATGGAATATTTATAATTTTTTTGAAAGGGTTTATTTCGAATTTCATTACAAAAATTCAAAAATGAATGTTTTTAACATATATATAATGAAAAGGCATTCCCACTACCAAATAATTAAATATTTATCTTTTATACATTATCGTAAATTTTTATCATGGAAAAAAATTCATAATTATTATTTTAATATTTCAATTCCATATTCATTAGTCTTCCAATAGTAATGATCTAATTATAAAACCTATATTTCTAATAAACTAAACTTATATCGTATGCCATTATAAATTTATCATCCTTAGATTTTTCTCGAAACATTCACATAGTTGAAATGATTATATGTTGCTTTTATCTTAAATATCCATATTAAATGTATGAGGGATATGATTATTTTCTAAATCATATACCATTTTACATGCAGTGTTTTGTTATGAATGTATTCTGATTGATTGGGGAAAATCCTGATAAATCCATATTCTTTAATCAATATAGATTTTTTTTTGATAATTAATATTATTTATTAATTTAATTGCCTATTAAAAATTTGAGGAATGTGTTAGACATGGAAGATCGGGCAAGAGGTGGTTATGGATAGCACCATAATGCATTGATTGTTGTCGTGAGACAAATAAGTTGGCCAAATGAAATGAGGTTTTATTGTATAACTACCTAGAGTTTTAAACTATCTTAGTGCAAGACCATAACAGTATAGATATCATGATATTTGAGATTAGGATGTAAAATATTAATAATGTTTTCATTGATAATTAATTTTCTATTAACCATGATATTATTTCATTTTTATTATATGTGGATTAATTTCATGCTCAAGATGTTGATTAAATAGATTGTGTTATTAGTTATTTCTATGTTGATTATTCATTATTTAACCATGATAGATTCCATTGTATGAAACCCTTACTATAAATTTTATCTCACCATTAATTTATTATATATTCCCTCATATATGAAAAATAATTCCTCGGATGAGTTCAAGGATAAAAAATGCTTCCCAATTACATGATTTATATTTTATTTAAAATGTAAAATGGGTATCATGTATGTATCTATCTCTCGGTGAATACTATAATGATTGGTCCATTATTATTAGAAAACTTGAATAATTGATAATTTCATTGAGTAAAAACCAGCTATGGGTTTATATAGTCGGGGTTGTTACATAGCCTTAGAAGTTTCTAGGAAGATTGAGTTTTTCAAAATGCTTTTGGAACTAAATTTGATTTATTGGTGAGCCATGTGTGACTCATGTAATGGGATGGAGATATATTCATCAGTGTATTTAAAATGTTTTTTTATAAAAAAATGCGTTGAAAACCCTCTGGTCCAACACTTTATCATCCTAAGAATAATTTTGGTAGCTAAGCTCAGTGGTGTCGACCATGTGAGAGTTGTACTTTTGGTGTACACCATCTCAGGTCAACACATGAACTTGTTATGGAAATAGAAGAAAATAATGTATGTAATTATATTTAACCATAAATATGGTGAGGTTACTATGGGATTATATTTGGGGGAGGTGTAAAAAATTCTTTTGGGTGATAAATAACATGATATTACGTTGGAGAAATTAATGTGGGGCATGTAAAATTGTGGACACACTTCATTTTATCGAAAACCTACACACAAAAATAAGAATGAATCATTTTATTATTTGAATTAAACCTCTAGATGAAATCATTTGTGTTATTCATGCACGATCTCATGAAATTATAATATACAGTTAACTATTATAATCCTTGATAATATCTATACACTTCAGAAGAAAATGGTCATGTGTTAATATATGATTAAAATGTGAAGTTAATTAAAATAACATTTCATTGTAATGAGATTTAAAAATTTAGAATAAGAGAAAAAATGATATTGTGAGGATAATTTATGTAAATAAAATTATTTTTATAATAGTGTTATATTTATAAGGATGACCATGACCATCTTCTATAATTATTCGAATATTTACAAATAAAATTCCTTATTTATATATGTAAATTATTTATTAAGAAATGAATTTATAGAAAACCCATTCACTGTATAGATTATTTTGAACCACTATTAGTTATTTCATTTTGGATTTTAAATATTTATAAGAAACATAAAATTTTTCAATATAGATTTTGTATAATTACCATTAAGATTATTATAACCAGGTTTATGATAAAATTTACTTTATATAGAAAAATAATGTTATTCCACCAACTAGTAGGATCATACCCTATACATCCCATTTATTAGAGTTTATAATGGATATAACATCTCATAGAGTTTTCCTTGACCAATACCAAGAAGATATTTAACATATAAATCACGAGTGAAACCATTTATGGCGGAAGTTCAAGCTCATTGAGATCAGAACCCAAAACGTGTCTGTCAAACCACCGCAAGAAAATACCAGCATCGCTCAAATTACCCTTATATAGTTAGATGGTACATAAAGGGATATGTATCTTGACCCTAACAGTATGAATTTAAAATTTTCTTTTCAATAAAATATTTGTTATGTTTTATTATTTTACTTATTACTTTTTAAATGACTATATAATGAGTTTGATAAAAATTATATTTTGATATGATGAAATCAAAATTATGTTTTTGGGAAATATATAATTTCAAAAATGTATCTATTTTGATGAAATATAGTATATTTAAAATAAATTATATTTAAAAAATATTATTATTCAAAAATATTTATTAAATATAATTGATATTATAATTTTATAATTTCATTTTTATAGGGGTTAGAGAACCGTTATTCTAAAAACTGTATTTATCAATAAATTGTAACATTTATTTTGAACAATAAATTATAAAATTTAAATAAATATTTTTATAAAATAAATATTATTTTAGAGATCATCATGTTGAAATTATATATTTGTTATTTTTTTCATAATTTTCTAAGATAGTTGATTTTTTTGAGTAAATATTAAATTCTGTATAAATATACGTTATATATTTGGACATCATAAAATCCCAATATGTTATATAACACATTCTAAAAAGAGTATCAAAATCGTATTTTTTCCCTACTTATAAAAATCTATTTTTGATCTTATTGGATTGATTTTATTTACCCTTAATGAATCCTCCAAAACCAATACCGTTTTATGGTTTTCAAATTAATTCTACACAAACCGGACTCACTTACATATCACCAATGGTATAATTTTAATAAAATTGGTTCTTAAACCTAGAAAATAATTAAAATCAATCACCTATTATAGAAACCATGGGCATAAACCATGGTACAAAATCTGGTTTTAATTATTATATCATTTAGATTCCAAAACCTATAGTTTGAAATTACTAATCAATTCTATTCTATTTTTCTATATAAATCCTCTTAAAATCCAATTCATTATAACAAAAAACCCTTCAATCACAAATTTAATTATCCAATCCCTCTCTATATCCCACCAAAGATTCCCATAGCTCTCACTGATCTCCCCCATTGTTTTGGAAGGAAACTTTTGACTGTAAGTGATCCTCTCATCCTTTTATTTATTCAAGAACCTCCCTCATGTGATCAGTTTTGTATTTCCAATTTAACGTGTTGGGACATGATTTCACACATTCGAATTACGTTAATAATGATTTATAAGTGATGAGATTCCCCTTTTCCCTCATTAAACCCTTCCATGTACCTTTATGTACACTTCTTGGGCAATAAAAATTTACCAATTATTTTTCATGCCGAGAAATTGGGTAGTAAATACCCCTGAAAACTTTACAATCAAGTGTATTCACCAAAATGTAACTATAAGTAATTTATCTGGGACATTCATATTGTTAAACCACGCTCCTTAATCATGAGATAATATATTTTTTGAAATATGATTCTAAAACGAATGTTCTATGTGGAACACTTATACGTGTCATGATATGAATGTTATGGGTGGTAATAGATTTATATTTACCTTCAATGAAATAGATAATGTTTTAAAATAAAGATATTTGGTTTATGGTATATAGATGTTTTTTCTAATCACAGAGTTATTTTTTCTTGGTGGTTAGCCTTGGCTTATGTTTTTGATATCGTGTTTAATGTTGTTTCGACATTACCAGGATTCCTCTATGCTATAATGTTATATCATGTGACATTGTTCCAGATTATGATTATCATGCCTTTTTTTACCTTGATATAACTACTGGATATCATGTACTACTTTACCTTATACCATGATTTTTTTATTCCATTAATGAGCATTATATCTCATCCCTTTGTTATGTAATCCCCAGGTTATACCATGTAGTTTTATAAGAATGATGAACATTTAGGGGATTGGTAAGGTTATTTTCAATATTATCATTCTATTCATGTTTCATGTTGTTATTACCATGTATCTAATATCCCAAAGATACTTGGCCTCATGATTTTCTGGGTAATACAAATTTTTCTTTTTTGTTATAAATCATGAAATAAATTTTTTAAAGATATGGATTTTCAGAGATGGTATCATAGGAAAGTCTAGGGTTTTTGGTATTAGTATTATAAAACTAAATTGAAGCCCTAGGGGCAATACTAAACATAAGAAGAAATACTAATTTTTTGGTATAGTATTGATTAATTTGATTTTAAGGAAATACTTCCCTTTATGGATACTACAAGAGGTTGTTACTATCATATGTTGTACCTATGTGTAATAACCCCAAAAATGGAACATTGATCTATGCTTTATCATTAAATAGTTCTTGAATGTGGGCCTTGGTAAACCAAAGGTTTGACGTTTATGAGGGTTATAATTTTGTAAATTCACCAGAACCTTAAAAAATTATTATTTGAACAAAATTGACAATTACATTTTATATTATGAAATAGGTCATGGATAGATTAGATTGTAACTATGAAATTCATAGGTTAAAGAAAGCATTCCACTTAGTATTTTTCCTTTCAATGTTCATAGTTTCTTATTTATATGTTTAATTTATTAAATTTTCATCCCTAATTTTATTTTTTCAAATATTAAATGAATAAAACCAAGATCAAATTGTATAATTTGGGCTTATCATCCCTTCAGGAAAAATAAATTTATTTTGTGACTGTTTTTTAGGAATAATTCATATCATTCAAGTTTAGTAGTTCTATACAAACTTCACATAAAAACAAAGAGGTCGAGTTATCAGTGAAGATGGAAAATGGGTAAATTTTTTCATGACAATCATAAAACTCATCCTAAATATAAATTTTTGTGCTGAATTACTTAGAAAACATTATGATACTCTCCTTAATATAATTGAAATAAATTCTTGTAATGGATTGAATTTAATTTTATCGATGAAAACATAATTTTTGAGATAAGGAAATCAACATCTATAATTAAAATTTCCCACTGATTCTATAAAAGTGAAATTAAATTGATGAATATTATTTAGTAACAACATCTCATGAATTGATATTATTTCCACGAGGTCAAGAATATATAGATAATATTATTGAGAATAAATAAAATATCATCATTCATGAATTTACCATTGTAAGGTAATCTGTTGTTTTTTCTAGGATGAATTGGATGAACTTATTTATAGCCATGAGGTTGAGTTTTCAATAGTTATTATTCCCATCAATTTTACAATAATAAAGACTCCATATAGAATTCTCGTTGTTAAATATGAAGATTTGAAGAAAATATTATCGGGAAATCTTGATTAAGGGTTTATATTCCCAAGTGGTTCACCTTGGGGTGCACCAGTCCTCTTCATAAAGATGAAATATGGGGGAATGTCCACCTCTATGATTATCGTGAGATAAATATGGTCATGATAGTGAAATTTTTTTCTATATGTCATACTGGTGACTTGTTAGATCAGCTACATTGATCGCTTTAATTATTTATGGTGGATCTTAAGTTTGGATTGAATCATTTAAAGGTCAAAACGATGGTTATCTCCATTACTTCTATTTAGAAAATGTATGGATAGAAAAAGTTTATTGAGATTGTAATTAGAATCACTAATTCTCCAAAAAAAATCATGGAATTGATGATAGGATTCCTTTGTGGGTACATTGAATACTTTATGGTAGAATTTATAGATGATATTTTTTACACTCTAATAGAAATGAGGAGTATGAGGGGTATTTAAATACTAAATTGAAGAGCTGGTTGTTGGAAAATTTATATGAAATGTGAAATAAATGTGAATTTTGTAAAGGGTGATTAATAATCATGTATAATTTTATCACCAAAATGTGATATAAATAGATTCATAAAAAATGGAGGAAACTAATGGATGGCCTAAACAAACATATATGATGGAAATCCATTGTTCCATGGATTATATTTTAACTAAAATTGAATTGTGGGAAACTTATAAAAATTTTAAATCCCTATAACTATGTTATATTATAAGGATTTGAATTTTTTATAGGCTGATGAACTCAAAGAAAGTTTTAAAGAGATGAAGCAGATGATAATCACTACATCTGTGGTCACATTACCCACCTGATGGGATATATTTGTGATCTACAATGATGCGTCCAAAAATATATTATGTTTTTACTCATACAATATGATATATTTATAGCCTATGACTCCCGTAAAGTAAATATCCAGGAGAAAAACTACCCATAACATGACCTTGAATTTATAATAGTGATATTCCTATTGCATATTGGGAGACATTATCTCTATGAGGAGATATTTGTTATATACACAGATCATAAATGATCAATTATATATTCTCACTAAAGGAAATCAATATGAACCAATGAAGGTGGTTGTAAATAATGAAGGATTATGAGTTTTAAATACATTAACATAATGGGAAGGTGAACAATATTAAATATGCTCAATTTAGAAAGGATCCTTCTACCTAATATGTGAGGAGGATTTCAAGGGATCTAATATTCTTGTACAAGCATAGTGTGGGAATTGGAATAATAAAGGATCTTTATCTCACCTAACTCAAATATATTTTCAATATTATATTCCCAAGAGGTCCAAGGAGGCCAAGAAAAAAACGATTTTCCATATAAGAAGTTAACAAATAGTCCAAAGTTTAAATTTTATAAAGATATATTTATATGGGTTGGAACCCAAATAACTGTCCCATAAAAATGAAAATTAAAGATGTATATTTCTGATGATGTATGTAGATAATAATTTTATATTAATCCTAGAATCACTATGATATATAGATATTTTATTAAAAACCTCTATATAAAAAACACGAATAGGGATATTGTAATATTTTTATTTTGATGATTGGTATGATAACAAATCATGGAAGTATAATATAAATCTAAGGGTTGTTTTCATCCATTACCTAGATTGGTATCAAAAATTTAAATCATAACCATATATTTTTTCATAGGACACCCTAGGACACTAAATGGAAATAAAACTATTCAGGTGGTAGTCAATCCCCTAACAAATTCATCCCATTTCGTTACAATCAAGGAAAATTTCCCTCTTATCCCGCACATAATGCATTAAATAATTGAAGTGGTATGACTTCATGGGGTCACTATATCTATTGTATCATATCAGGATCTAATGAATACATAATGGTTTTTTAGCAGCATTTAGAATGCGTTGGATAAATATTTCTCTTTTTTTACTACATATCTCCCTAAAATGGATGGTTTGTTTTGAATGACCATTTTAACTATAGATTACATAATGAGATCATATTCAATTGATTTACAAGGATGTTTGGATAAAAATATTCCCCATGTAGAGTTCAAAGATAACATTAATTTCAATTATAACAATCAAATGGAACCTTAAAAGGCACTATATTAGACGAGGTTTCAAAATCCGACATGTTGGGATAATGTTGGATAGAATAATCAGATGGGACATGATCTTATCCAAGAGAGACCATAAAATGTTCAAACTATTCAACATCATAATAAATTCATACAATGTCAATAGAAAATATATAAAAAATATAATTTTTGAAAGCTAGATTTTGAGTTTAAAAATAAGTGTTCCTTTTTATATCACTATGTAAGAAGGTCATGGGGGTTGAGAAGAAGAAAAATCTCAGTCCAAGACTCATCGACCCATTCTAGATCCTTGATCACACTAGAGTGGTCTCTTATCAATAATCACTCCCTTGTAACCTATCTCATGTAAATGATTTGTTCCATGTATCCCTCTTGAGGAAGTACATACCAGAAACCGCATATATACTGATTCTATATATGGTTCCATTTGAGTATGATCCTTCAAATGAGGAGAATCTAGTGATGTTCTTAGGTTACGGCTAAAGTGTTCTACAAAACAAGACGACTCACCAGGTCAAAATGTTGTAGTGGAACCACTCATTTGAAGAAGTGATGTAGGAACCAGATGAGGTGATGAAATACAAGTACTATCATCTATTTGCTATCCAAAATAAAAATTTTGAGGGAAATTTTTTTGAAAGGGTGAATAATGAAATGAACTATTAATATATAAATAAAATTCCTTTTTGAAATGAGTAATTTTTTTTATTATGAAATGAATTTATGAAAAACACATGCACTACATGAGTTATTTTATACCATTATAAGTTTTGTCTTATCAGATTTTAAAGGCAATTAAACATAATAACCATTGATAATATAACCTTTTAATAGTGATAATTAGGAATAGTACATTATGGCATATGTTAAAGTCCATTTCATATGGACAAAGGGTGTGATAACCTTGACTAGTAGGACTGTAAGATAAGAATCCCCTTTATCAAAGAATCCAACGGAGATAGAATAAATGTTATTTTCCCTTGAAAATCCCAATATAATATTCATTAACTAAATCATGAGTGAAGTAGTCAATGGGAGAAGATCATCATCATCTAGATTAGGGCCGAAACCATGTACACTAAAAATCCCCAAAAACATCTCTCCATCACACACCATACACATAAGTAATTCACTAGTGTAATAAATGGATTTCTATATAGTCCCTAAAAATTGAATTTTTAAATTTAATTTTCAATAAAATAATGTTTAAATTTATTCCTTTCTATTATTAAATTTTTTATTATTAGATAACGAGTTTGGTGAAAATTATATTTTTGTATGATGAAACACAATTTTTTGTGTGAAATATAGAGTTTAAATCAAGGAAATCTTTTGATGAATTTGACAATATTTTAAATTATTTATGATTTAGTATATTACTTTTATTAAATATTACTTTTTAAATATAAATTTTAATATAATTTTATGATGTTAAACATAATTTCTATAAGGGTCACCAAACTTTTATTATAAAAAATGTATTTTTCAATATATGTCGATTTAAATTTAAAAGTTTAAATTATTATATTTATAGAATTAATTATATAAAATAAATATTATTTATTTGATTAACATATATATATTATTCAATTTTTATATTTTCATAATTTTTTGTGACAATCTATTTTTTTGGATAAAATTATACAGCGTATAAATATATTGTGTGTATTATGAAATTATAAAAGTTTAAAAGTGAAGTAAAAATACTATAAATAGTATACATGAACAAAATTATATTTTCCCAATAAAATAATGAGTTTTTATATTATTTTATTAATTTTATAATACATTAATGAATCCAGAAAACCTTACATTATATTGAAATGTATTAAAATTAATTCTTTATAAAAATGACTCACCTAAATATCATTGACGATTTTATTTTAGTGTCTTCAATTCTTAGAATTATTTAATAATTAAACCCCCTTCTATTTGGAATAATCCCTTAGAAAAAACAAAGGTATGTTTTTAGTTTTCATTAAATTATCATATAGAGTCTAAAACAAATGATAGTAAGTTAATGAAGAATTCTCTCATGTGTTTATATATAAACCTATCTAGACTCCCATTCAACATAATTCATAAATGTAGGAGCACTAATTTACTATATGCATCCCTCTCTAGATACCTCCCACGGGTCTCCCAATATCACAATAGGCTACACCCAATCTTTTATAATCACCCTCTCAATGTAAGGAATCATATCCTTATCCTATTTAGTCATGCTCATCCTTTATATTATTCATTTTCATCTTCAATTCAACATATTGGGATATGTTTTCAAAGATAAATATTAAGTTCCTTATTATTTAAATTTATGTTTATACCTATTTCACTCTCATTAATCTATTTAATGGACGTTTATGTACCCCCGTTATGCTACTGGTGGTTCCCCATGATTTTCCATGAAAAACAACTCTGTAGTGAATACCTATACCCGATTGAAATCATGGTTGTTCCCATAGATGTACCAATCCTTCATTGATTTTTAAATTCTATGTATTTCACCCAGAATCCTTTTTAGTATTAAATGTGATGAAATATGATCCTATGTAGAATTATCTATGTGGAACATTTATTCATATACATGAAAAGAATGTGACAGGTGTGACCGAAATTATATAGCCCTTAAATACATTGTTTAATGGATTAATTTCATGAGATTCCATGCATGGTGTATATTTGGTTCTTCAAAGAACAATATGTTGTGTTTTCTTGTATGTTTTCCTTGACATAGGTTTATGATGTAATATTTTATGTTGTTTTTACCTTCTCATTTTTTCTTTATAGTATCATGTAATATCATTCCACATTCTCCAAGATTACAATTCTCACCCCTCCTATGTTACCTCAATATACTCATTCGACCCCATGTACTACATTACCATATGAAATTATTGGTTTATTCCTTTTATGTTCTTTATTTCTCACCCCCTTTCTTATATATGTCCCTAGGTTATCCCAAGTATTTTAGAAGAATAATAAAATTTTAGGAGCATGTTAAATAAGTTTTCAATATTATTGTGGTATTACTATGGGTTGTTATTATGGTATGTATATAATTCCGAAAATATACCATTAATAAAGATCATTTGGGTCATACTAAGGGTGATTTTTTTTAATAAATCATGAAATATTGCATAATAAGCATATGGATTGTCATAGTTTCATTTTATGGTATTATGTCACATAGACTACAACTAAATATTCCAAAATACTCCTACATAAATTTTTAAAGAATTGAATTTAATTAAAAATAATGATTAATATTTATGAAATATATCCCAAGATGTTTAGTATATTAAAAGGAGGAAGTTAACATGGGTTTAAATAGTAATAATATATGGAAATATCATAAATTGAATCACTGATCCAAAAAGTTTGAGAACTGTGAAGAGTTGAATAAGTCAACCATGATTCATTTAATGAGTTATCTTATACATTAAAATTAAGGAGATATATATTTTAAAATATGGTAATACTTAATCTCATGATTCCATGTGACTATAAGAATAATAAAATAAAGATGGAAAGATTATCTTTGAAGTATAGAAATACCTATAGAAGAACATAGAGCACCACATCCAAATATTTATATATAAAAGAAAAGAGGAATAATTTAACCCTTCCATTCTATGGAAGAATATGCATGTTAAATACAATAAGGGGTTTTTTATTCTATGTCAGTAAATAATAAGATCCTCCTTCACATATGATATAATGTAAAATAGTTGAGTCATTATAATAAATCCAATCAGAATAATTTTCGTTGCATAACTAAAAAAGAGATGGTGTTTCAAATAAATTAATTTGAATAAGATGGTAGTTCCTTCGAGTTTTTTAAAGATCCTTCAAAAAAGGGATTTAGTTCCATCACATCTAATGGATGGATTCTGATGATTCTATTTATTGTGAGTTTTGAAACATATTTGAAATGGAGAAACACTTGGATTGAATGATATCAACCATACATTCCATGAAATTTGTAAAAAATATGTGATATTGTTCTTCAACCTACAATAAAAATTTGTTTTTCCAATTAAAGTAATGATAATTTGAATGGACTTTTCTATGAATTGACCAAAAAGTGATATTGTATCATCCTTGAAACAATGTAGGTTGAGTGGCCCCAGGTATAGGTGACATAGCCTAAATCCACCCATTGTTTAGTGATGTTAGTGGCTATTTGTGCATTAACACATTTCTGATCAAATGTTTATAATATTATATTATATGGTTTATCTATGTAAAAATATTGTGTTTCCTATCTTCTCTTCATCACATAAATTCTTCCTAATACTAACTGATATTGTTGGATAATGAAATCCTAATAAAAAGTAATTTGGGGATAAAAAATAACCAGATAATGAAGTAGCATAAGAGAAAAAAGTGTCAATATTTACAATTAAGTCTTAATTATTACCTAAGGATGTGGGAGAATTATAGATTTTTTTATAATTTGAATAGGTCCCACACCATAATTGACCCCTCTCTTAGAATTCCTTTCACATAAGTCCCTTACTGGCCTAAAAAATGGTATCAATGTCTAGTTTTTTTGTTATTGGATTTTTTAATCTAACTTGATCTGACATGTTTATGGGATTTTTAATTCAATGTACTATATTAGTATAGTGTTCCATATAACTATGAAGTAAATTTAAAGAATAATTATTATAATAATGGAATTTCACTTGTTGAAACGTTTTATTTGAAGAGTAAAATTTATTTGAAGTAATACAACAACATATTAAATGGAGATATGGAAAGTGATTGTTAGAATAAACTATCTCATATATTGGAAGATGATATGTCCAGTGAAAATACAATCAAGGAATTCAATAATAATCACCCTGAAAGAATTATTAAGAGAATCTAGAAATTGAAAGAGTAGTTAACCTAAAGTAAGAAGGAGGTGAAACAAGCCTATATGAATAGTAAGCCCAAACTCAATGATTATTTACACTCACTTATTAACTATCATTCAATATCAGATAATGAGATAAAATATATATTTTTTCACATCAATAGAATGACATAAAGATATTTTAATGTCCCAACCATTTTTCTTCCTGGGAAAATATGGTTTTGGATATGATATAAATCCTTTAAGGAATGAGAAGAATAAATGAATGGAAATTACCATGAAGTGGAAAAGTCTTGTATGTATTGGAAAAAATCTATAAAATTTCCAACAAATGGCAATGTAAACCGTATAAAATATAAAATATGGTAAGGAGACGAGTTCTGTTTTAGTGGAATGAATGGACAGACTTCAAGATTCTGACATCAGTCATTAGAGAGGCAGGATGAGGGAAGACACACACTATCTCTCTAAAAAACCGATGGATTAGAGTTCTTGGAATAAACCATCCCCCATTTTTGATTTGACACCCATATATTATTTATAATCAAGACATCCAAGGCAATGTCACCGGCTGATACTGAATTCCGTTTTTTTGATAGAGAAGAGAAACCGAACGAGGAGAACACGACCTCGACTTCTATGACGGAGCAACATGAGGTGGCAGCCATAACTTCTATAGGTGCACAGTGTGTGACAGATCCAACTGAGGTTTGATATGATCGAGGTCTCGTAGAAATGAATCAAATGGGTGAGAAAGCTTCCACGATGGCGATGGAAAAGGTTTGTGAAAATGGAGATCGTGTAGTGACGATCATGGATTTTCGGCACGACCTCATTCTTTGGGTGAGCAGACTGTCGTGATGGAACCCAGTGTTACTGTGATTATGGACCCATATATGTGTATTTATCATGACATGGATTCTATAGGGCCTCAATATTTTTTTGTGGATGTTGGCTCTGTGTAATATCTCCAAAAGGCTCCGTATGGGATGGTCGGTGAAGGAATTGAAGGCCACACCAATCTGCTCTCTGATTCTGATGCAGTACCGGTGAACTAGAAGGATAGATAAGTTCTTGATGAGGGGATTTCTCAGAATCAAACTATTTCTGGATTAAACTTTGTTTCTAACTCTTATATTCGAAGAAAGGGAAAGATTTCACACATCAAAGCGGATCTCAATGCTATTTTTGAACAGCTTAAAATGGGTGTGTTCTCTATTATTTCCTGATTATTTCATCTTAAAGGCACTCAACCTTTGAGAATTGATGAACAGAAGAAGCGTATTTATTCGATTTGGGACTTTACATCCAGGAAATGTATCTCGTTAAGACAAGGATACTTCAATATTCTCTCCCCATGGAAGAAATGAATGATCGAGCTTGGAGCTTGGGTTCCATTGTTCTCAAATTTGGGATTGGTCACCTTTGTAACTGGGATCAAAAATGAAATTCGTTTGAGGTTAGTAGCACCACCACACAGATTTATGTAAGATTGTATTTATTTAATTAGGTTCTTTGGAATCTCAAAATTTTGTATGATATTTCTATGTCAATTGGGATTCCTATCAAAATTGACAAGGAAAAATAAGTGGCTCGATTTGGTCACTACACACGGTTCATAGATGAGGTTGAATTTGGATCAACCCTATTTGATAAATTTATGCTTGCAACTGATGATGAAATTATTGAATTTAAGATCATATATAAATAAATACCAATGTTTTTAAAATATTTTAAATTTATAGGTCACGACTTGTGTACTTTTATGCGCTCAACACTTTTCAACTTTTGTTCTTCACATTGATATGAGATGATAAATTTTCATAAAAAGAATTAAAGTACATATGTTCTGAAGCATGATTGTAATGGTGAGGCAGGGCCTACCATTTTTTTGATAATCAAAACGTGCATGGAGCGGTTTCTAAGGATATTTTCAATACTACAGTTTATGAGGAGGGTGATCAGGCATGTATCACACCAAATATCAATGCCACGACTTATGAGAAAATGTCAATGTCTTTGGGTGCCATCTTTTCTGAAGTGGAAAATTTATAAAATGTTGATACTAATTATAAGGGCAATGGTGCTGGTTTGCAACAAAATAGAATTTCTTCATCTCCTCAAATGTTAGGTCATAATGGTAACTACAAATATGGTAAAGAAAAAAAATTGTTTATTTGGATATCCAAAATGGTGAAATAGTTTTAGAAACTGACCCTCTAGTCATTTCTAATCCTTCTCATGGTTCTTCAAACCCCATTGTGGATAATGAAGTCTTTCAGATAGTTTCTTAGAAGAAAAAAAATATGTAGCTGGGTTGATTATAGGTAATCCTTCCTTTGGTCAAAATATTGACGATACCACTAAAATTCAAGATACCACTATGGGATCTCCTGATGAGACTCAAGAGATCCTTGCCCAGGCTACTATAATCGAGGGAGTTGCTTCTCTTGGAAATGGAAAAGAGCATGAATAAATCACTTATTCAGATAGCACTGATGATGAGAAACTTTTAGAAAGGATTCAAGATATTCCTTCGAATCGAGGAAGATCAAGAGGTCGGGGTAGTTATTGACGAAGGGATGACTAGATAGAAATTCAAGAAGAAGGGAGAAAGCTAACCACCAGATTGATGAAAAATATAGGTAGATTCCCTTATGTCTTGGGATCTGCCTTGTTTCCTGTACACTTTTTGAATATGTTCTTTGGATTTATTTTAAATAAAAATACAGAGGTAATGGGACCACCCCATTCCTTATAAGAAAAAATAAGTCTTTGGTATATATATATATATATATCATACTGGGAAGTTAGAAAAAATATTGAAAATGTATTAACCATCCATAATAAATAATGTGGGATTCTTATTTCAAAAACTGATACCTTTCTAAATGTGTTTTTTGTGATGATATCAGGATTGTATCTAATAGGATAAATGGTGTATAAATTCCGTCATGTGATTGATAATCTGTTTTTAGAAACAAATTGTAGTATCTAAATAAATAATACGTTCACATTTAATGTATTATGAAAAGTAACTCCAAGAATTATAATAAACCACAAACATCATAGAGTGAGAATAAAAGGGGTCCAAATAATAAAAAAAAATTAAAATTCTACTAAAATTAAATAGGAACATGGGAAAGAGGCATCCTATGACAAATTATTATTTAAACATTTAAAAATTCTTTAATATATTATCTAAAAAATAACATGATTTATAAAATGAAGGATAAACCTATTGTAGAATGGAACATACATGTGTGTAATATTTATTAGGTAAAAAATGTTTTGACTTAGGTCATGGTGAAGAGAATAATCTCCAAAAGGTGGAAAAGATAACATATTCCATGAAATATGATTTATATCTAAAATTGAATCTAAATTAAATGGCCAAGGGAATGTAGTGTTCTTTAGGGACTCACTACTCGCCTATACATGATGAAAATGGAACAAACCCCAATCCTTGTATACATTAAATGATTTAAATTTTTTAAAGAGGTTAATAATTTATAAGGTGTAAGATACATGGGTTAAGTGTGCTAAATAGTTTATGTGCTTTAGGATAAAGATATAATGGATCTAGTGTTAGGCAGTCTTAATAGTACTGTATTTACATATGATTTGGGGGATGATTACAATGACATTGTTCAAAAAGTAATGTGACATGATATATAATTAAAATCATTGGAGAAGTTGACAATTGAGTTGGAATATGGATAAGAATAGGTGAAGGAGGTAATTTAATTACTATGATCAATTATATAATGGGAAAACCTAGTGTTTAAAGGGTGACTTCCATTCACGTGCTTTCAAAGTAGAAAGGTTTCCCATCTTATAGAAAATTTTACTAAGAACATTATAGAGGATGATTAGGGGGAGGATGTTCCCATAAATAAATCGCAAGGTGTGTTTTTAAAAATGATAAATAAGGAATGAAAATTATTCAGGAAAAATATAATTCTTTCATTGTTGGAAGCTAGTTTAGAAGAAAATGAGGTAGATTTAATTGAACATTTGGAATACCATAAAAATATTCTCTATTGGTTACTATATAACGTTCATAGAAAAAGGATGAGAGAGATGATGATAAATGAAGGGATAGTGGATATCCATTACGAATTACAGTGTCCCCTTGAAGGGAGAGATGTTTTGAGAGACAGAACAATGAAATAAAATAGAGTATTTCATGATTCCAAGCCCAATATAATGTATCTAAAGAATTAGAGTTCTATGTTTTAGATTTAATTTATTATATTAAATATGAAAATCTTGAAATATTAAAGATCTTTTTTTAGAACAGACTCAAATTTGTAGAAAATACTAGGGTTTTCATTGGTTCGACCAACAAAGTAAAATATCATGTCAAACATATTGAATATCATGGGAAAAAAGTTATTATATTGTGACAAAAAGTAGAATATTAGGAGGTATTCTGCACTCTTAGTATAACATTTGGAAATTAGATCAAATTTGTGATTTAAAATGTTATAATTAAGAATGATGGTATCAAAAAACATATAGGGGATTTTAAATAGAAAAAACATTTAAATAGGAATACATGGAATGAATATGGATCCAAAACATAAATCAGTGATTGTTTAAAGAAAACAACAAAAACCCACCTTGAGTTGGAATTTCTATTTGGGTGCAACTCCGAATCAAAAAAATATATGAACCCAAATAAAAACCAGGGCTATATAACTTACAAATAAGAATGAACCTCAAGTTATGTTTTATTATTTTTTAAATACAAGAAATTAAAATTTTTCCATATCAAAATACCTCATTATGGGTAGAATATGGAACCAATAGTTTGGTATTCATGTTAATATAAATAATTAAATAATATTGATTTCTAATGTGGTAAAGTTGATTAAAATACCTCTATCAACAATGAGAGTGATAAAATGATTTTTATTTTAATATATGTTAAATATATATTTATTTGTACACTAAATCAAAAAAAATTAAATAATTTTAGAGAATTCTTGAAGTGGATGATGGAAATGTTGATGACTGGTGAGTTGAAATTATTTATTTATATATAGATGATACATTAAAGGAATGGTTCACTATTATATTAATATAAATATACAAAGGTTGTTCTAGGTATATTTGGAATGTAATATCAAAGGGTGATGAAAATACTAGTTTGGACCATATGATGTTACTTGTTGATGGTGATGGAAATAAGATAAATACCCACCAAAACAAGTATAGACTTTGGATCCTATTTTACATAATAATTAAACAACCTGATAGTTAATTTAATTCATTCTAGGATACATGGTAACATAGTAGTCCCATATAAATCTTATTTCTAATTGTGAAAAAATGATCCATTATATCCATGATGTAAGTGATTTTGGTTTTCATTACTATTCAACATCAGATAATGAGTTTTTGGGATATACAAATATAGTTTGGTCTAGTTTAGCGTACCTTGAAATTATATACTAGGAGGTGCATTTATTATTAGTGGATTATTTATTTATTGTATAATAAATAAACAAGAATTTATTTAATTTATCACTATATAAGATGAATATATTTTAGGTACTCAAGGTTTCATATAATTATTGTGGATGTAATAACATCTTGAAGATATAGTTGTTCAAGTGAATTATGTATTCAAAATAAATTGTTATAATTTAGGAACTACAAATGATAAAAAAAATCTTATAATTCATTCATAGAAAAATAACATTGAATTCATGAATCACTTTATAATGTAAAAATGAAGCATGGGGTGGTGAAGTTGTAATATGTTCCTATTAAACATAATTTCACAAACTTCAAAACAAAGGCCTTATCAATAGAATTATTTTTAAGCAATCAGTTGGATCTGAAATTAATATTTATCCTCAACACTAAATGTCATTAGAGATAAAACTCACACTCCCTAAGTTATGTTGCAATTTTTCCTCTGTCACGATTGATTGTATTTTCCTTTTATGGACCATTACGGAGTGACCTTTGGGTTCATTGAAAACATGGGAGAGATGTTTTTATTTAATCAATAAGTGTTTTCCTTCACATCCTACATGTGATAGTAAATTCATAAATGATGAGATATTTGTTATATTTATTTTTTTGTGAGAAAGTATGTTGGATGGATTTAAATACATGACAATGATGAATATGTTGTACCAATAACAAAAAATCATAATAGGTTTGAGTTCATGGTTGGAAGTGTTTTACAATGTTATAGTTAATAGGGGACCTTGAGATCTAACAATGATTCAAAAATGGAATCATTTAATTTTTTTATCAATATTTAAGTGATTAAATTAATTTACCTAATTTGATTGAGATGTGTTTAAGGGGTAATTGTTAAAAAAATATAATGGTGAGTGTACTTACTCCTCTAAGGATTTTTACTAGATTTTTATAACAATACATGATGTTATGGAGTATATGCAGGTACCATGAAGAACCATCATTATGGTCCTTCTTCAAAAAATCATCATGTGCTACTATCTATAAACATCCATAAAAACATTAAATAAATTCCATATGATCGTGTGATAACTACATGAAATTGAATCCATGAACTAACTCTATTTCTTATATACTTTCTATATGGATTTTTTTTATTTTTATATTAAATATCAATACATGCCCAAAATACTTAACGAACATTTTTCATAACCCTATTTTTCATCAGGCACATTGTAAAATTTTCAACCATCATTGTTAATAGACATAATAACCCATAAAACTAAAATAAAAGCACAAGTTAATTTTTTCCAAATAATAGTTTTATGTTTTAATTTTTATATTTGGGATAACAGTTTATGTCATATTTATATACTCCATATATTTTTTTCCCCAAAAATAAGTATTTTTGAAATGAGTACCTCAATCTCCAATGTGTGGGCATATGATTCCAAACTAATAAAACATGTTTTCCTTATTTTTTTTCACCACATTGGTTATTATATTTTTTTTTATCAGGATTACACCAATTTTGATATGTAATCTATATAAAATTGTACATATTAATTTCTGAAATAGTTAGTGAAGGGTACCATAATTACTCTACCCCAAAAGCCAAATAATTAGCCTTCCGGAATCAGGAGTTGTGGAATCTCATTTACCATTTCACCATTTCATCAAATTTTGAATTTATTTAATGTTTTCACCAATTCCCATATATATTTGTGGACGGTAAGATAAAGTAATAGTTTTTATAAAATATTGGACACCATTTCCTCAAGTTCATGGTGTCCTCTGAAAGTTGATGAATGCATAATTCCAAATAGGTATTCCAATTTGTTTTTGACACACATCACCGAATTAGTCCATCTCCATACTACATGAATCATAATGGATCATACCAAAATTAAAATTTTGTATCATCTGTAAATCTATTTATTTTTTATATTTAATGTTCGTATATATTGTCCCCATTTAATAACATTTCTCTATGTTGGAAAACCATGTATAACTTGAAGACCAGCATTAATAACATTCTCATCCTGGAGACTGGTGTCAATATATATCTATTACTATTCATCCATATTACACACTTATAAGAATTATAAGTTATAGAATGAAAAATTATTTTATCCATTCTTATACTTTTTCATGATAAAAACCTTCTTAAGTAACAATATCCACTAGGTTTACCATTACTTAACTTCAATTTTAATTTTTAAATACATTAAATTAGTATGATTGGTTTAGAAAACAGACATGTAGAACCCTAAATAGGATAAAAAATTATCAGAATAAAATAATAATAAAATAGGTTCCTTCTTTATGATAGTGTAGTTTATTTGAGATTTATTGAGTGTATGAGTAACATAATATATAGGTCAAAAAAGGTGTTCAATCATCTTTTTAATAGATCGTATTTCTATAAAATCAAATG
This sequence comes from Viscum album, assembly GCA_963277665.1. Classification (NCBI taxonomy): domain Eukaryota; kingdom Viridiplantae; phylum Streptophyta; class Magnoliopsida; order Santalales; family Viscaceae; genus Viscum; species Viscum album. Next base: position 945,199,315 of record OY728155.1, on the reverse strand, counting down.
AATCATTGATAATTTAAAATTTATTCCCTAAATTATAAGAGATTATGATGGTGTAATCTCATATCTCATCTTCTAAAGTAATGTATGATTTAATTAATTATTCATAAAAGTTAATTTGAACTTATTTTAATCATAAATTGGTATGTGCTGAAGCTATCTTTGAGAAATCATTGTGAATTCAGAAGTAGAATCCTGCATGTCAAGAAATAAGGAAATCACATTCACTAGAGTGGGCTTGTTAATATCTTTTATCAATTTTAATATTTAGATATTCTTCAATTCCATTATTTTAAATCCTTTTTCCAAGGGAGATTCCTTCGTGAAATAATAATTTTTAATTTTAATAATTTATAACTATGTACTTTTCTTTATATATCATAAGTACAAAATCAATGTTATTTATGAATGTCTAAAAAGATATCCAATAAAATGAATATTCATTAATGAAAAATTCAATAAATTCATATTCAATATCATGAAAATATGTTTCATAAATCATTGAAATGATTTTGGTGAATTACACATGAAACATTATATGTGTAGTTTGGGAATGAATCAACATTGGAAAGTATACGTTTTCTTATATTAGTCTTCAAAATACATTATAATTTTGATATATTATTTATCCAATAAATAATAGAATTCATTAATGGATAACCAATCAATAATTACTCCTTAAATGAAAGTGGATTGTTTTTCTTTCTTATTAATATGTATTTTTTCTAGTGGTGGACACATACTCTCTATACCAGACCAATACTTATATGAGTTATCAAATTATTATCATTCTTGATCATTATCTTGCAAAATATTTTGGCATGATATGTAATGGAAATACCAGTTGACAATATAATATGTAAAATATAATTCATGAATCTAGGATCTTGAGAACACCCTTTCTAACTATTTCCTTTATTAGTGGTGTGTGTCTCATCTGTTATTGTTGAATAGATTTTATTCCTTCTTCAAATTCCTCATTGTGTGTAAAATGTCTTTGGTTAATGACATAGATTTCATCAATACACCAAGATATTTATCATTTCATATTTTAAAAATGTTCAATATTTTTTCCCTCATGATCATTTTTTAATTATTATTTTAAAATTAATATAAATTTATAATTTTACCAAAGAATGAGGTCCGTTGAATTAAAGACTATTAAAATTTATTCAATAATTAGAGGTTTATTGATAGAAGGTATTGATTAATTATTGGAATTTACTGAAAATTGTTATATCCTCTTAATGAATTCAAATCCTCTATTATTATCAGAATGTTTTTTCATTTCCTTCCAATCAATAATTTAATAAATGAGTTAAATCATGTTCCCATGTACTTTTTATACGAAATTCAGGATGGAGGGATATCCATTAGAGGTAGATATTGAACTGTTGTCCTTATATTTAGTTCCATGCATGACAAACATCATGAGGTGAAAGGTAAATTGTTCTTTATCAACTAAAAATATTATTCTTCATTGTTTCACATCAATAAAATCATTTATTGGTCATAATAAAGGTCTCATATGTATAATATAGATATCCACTTCTTTTTATATCTTCAGGATCAAAAATTCATCGAATAATATGAATTTACCAACATTTGTAAGAATATCTTCAATAATTATTCTCAAGTATTCAACTCTACAATTTACATGGTTAATATCTTCTCACCAAATTTTTTGATCATCTAATGCAAAACATTAAAAAAAATTGGGGTATAATTTTGTCACATACTCCAAATTCAAATAGTTCCATGAATAATTTTCATTATCCAATATATTAAGGGTTAGAAAATATTTTTGAATCTCCTATTTTTGGATGGATGTAAAAATTTGCATTGAAGTTATATAATCATGAAGATAAATCCTAGATCCTACAAATTGTTATTTTTTTGTGAGTAACCCCTTTAGAAATTATCTATACTCTAGAATTTGAGAAATTTTCCCTTTAATTGGGAGATTAATGTAAAACGTTTTTACGATTCAAAAAAACATGTTGTATTAATATTCCACCATTCATTGAAATATACACTATGTATATGGTTGAGGAAATCACTATTTATATGAATTCCTTTATTCCCCTATACACTCTTCTTGAATGTATTTTCCAAAATTCTCTATGTTTTAGAATACTTTTTGTATTCATATTTAATTTCATTTTTTATTATTTTATATAAATTTATCATCATATATTGATTATTTTCATCCTTATCTTTCAAATTAAAAATGTTAAAATTATCACCGAATTTAATATATTACTCTCTTCGACCATTAGAAATGTACAGGGTTGTATATTTGAAAATATAGAGTTAATATTCCACATTTAATTCATAATTCTTTTGAGGATAAATGACAATTTCATTAAAGAGTTCACTAGGTTTTTCATCACTTTATTAAACTTCAGAATAAAGTATTTAGTCATATCCTAAAGTGATTTTTTTGGGGATTGGGATGAATTTTTTGGATATATTTTCTAATTATACTAATTTACTTGAGAGTGAGAAGGTGGGATTTGTTGAAATAGTCTTAGAGATTGTGGTTGAGGTTTATATCTAGATGGATGTTGTTTTGGATTGAAATTTTGGCCCCATTGATAATGGTACAAGCATTAATTAGGTTTTGTATTAATTTAAACAATCATACCATGTTTATTTTGGAATTTTTGGGGGATCCTACATATATCACATAGTTTCAATCAAAAAGTTAATTTTCCTATAAAGCAGTCCTATCATCTTGACATATATGTGGTCCTCCACACATTTCATAGTATTTTCAGGCTGGTGTAGGTGTTTGTAAGATCACACCATTTTATATTTTTAAGAAAAATATTTAATATTTTGACGTTTCTTATTTTATATTATTAGTATTTACTAATGAACTATGGAAGGCTACGAGAGTTCTAAAGGATATTTTTTAAGCCCATGGATCCTCTTTTTTGAGAAAAAAAGAGGCCCACTATTATTACACAGTTAGTGGTAACCATATGGCTCAAACATGAAAAATATTAAATAGAGGTTCATATTTTTCATAACCATGTGAGGGTGGAAACATTACCCCACAAGACCTATAATTAATTGTAGGTTTCATTCTTATGGTGGGAGCATGGTTTTTTTAACCATGTGCCTAAACCATGTGAGGAGTGTGTCCTAAGAAACTACCAACCACATGGTTGGAGCATGGTATGGAATTTTTTTTTGCCGAAACATGAATCCCATTAAAAATGATTAATTGAGTATTTTTCATATTTGTACATTATACGTTCAAACCTCTCCTGCTCCACCTAGCTGGTATATCTTCTCACCATAAGATCCCTCAATCTCAAACACCTCTAGAATTTTAGATAACCTTTCCATATGAATTTCGATTTTGGATCTGTTCAACCTGTCAGATCCCCTCGTAAGGATATGATTTTTCTTATATATTTTCCAAATTTACTATACTATTTTTGATGTTATTTCCATGTGATATCGTATCCCCTATTTTTGGGAATTATTCCGATTCTTCCAATTTTTCTTGATCAAGCCAGAATCAGTGGCCTATTATGGATGAGGAGCCTACTTACATGGTATGGTAGTTTCTCTATTCCTTTCCCCTAAAATTATGAATATTTATATTATTATTCCCTTGAAATTGACACCGGTCATTGTGATAATTTCTAATAAAATTGATAAACCCATATTTTAAATAATTAAATCATGATTAAGACATGCCATGGAACCCTGATACATGGTTGAAGGTTGAAAACCTCAACCTAAACCACCATTCGGTTGGGTTTATTTCTACTACATGACAACTAATTCATCCATTATGTCCAAAACACCACTAAGGTTTGTTTTGCATGGAATTGGAATGTGAAATGTTCTATATAGATTTAATTTAATGTTATGTTAAATGTATATAAGCATGGATAACATGATTAATAATAAATTAATAATTAAAAATTATATTGTAAGACTGTATCACATGACCCTTGACTAATGATGCAATGGAATGTATATTAAACTTCCACCCTGTAGATTAATTTTTGTTCATGTGACATAATTGATGAATATAAAGGGAGATATCCATTTTCATTGATTTTAGATATTACATAGATGGGAATATTTCAGGAATAAATTCTATATTAGACACAGTGATCCTCATCCTTTTTTAGTAATTTATTAACATGGTGATTCTTATTATTTATTTTTTATTATGGAAATGGTTCTCCTAATTGTTCATTATAATATTTAGTCAAGGAACTATTTATTTTTTATTTGGAGTTATTGGATATAAATATCGTAGTTATTATTGGGGATTTTTTTGGATATGATTCTCCACACCCTCTTGGTTTAGAAATATTGGACATGTTTCTCCATACCACTTTGGGAAGAATGTTGGGCATGTAAATCTAAATTTTTGATCATTATTTTCAGATATTTCATTCCATATGTTTGATTGGTTTTATAGGATAATGAAACATAATTGAAATATGAGACACCATTGTTATATTGTGCGTAAGTAAGGCTTAGGATAAAGAATGTATGCTCGACATGGGAACCTATGTGGAACATAAACTGGAAAAGGATTATATTTACTTTTTTGTTTACAATGTCTTTTATACTAACTATATTCACATTTTAAATACACATGATGGATTATTAATAGTTTTTGTTGGTGGTGGCCTATAGATTTTTTCTCACACACTATTCGTGACAGTTTTGGGTACTAGAATGGACTTCTTGAATATTTTTAGGGGAAAAAGGAAAGAACCAGATATGGATGGAAGATGTATTATGTGTAGGAGCTTAGGAGAACAATAATTGTCCATCACTTTGGATTCTTATAATGATCATATAAAGGACATTTTTCCATTTCAAATACATGTATCCTATGTATTCATGCTACCATGTATTCCTACTATATTTGTCCATATACATTACATATTATGTTTATTGATATTGATTTATATATATATATAAGTAGTGGTATTTTATGGATGTTTTTATTTTCCACTTCCTTATTATTAATTTATATTTTTTTAATTTTATTTATCATACAATACTTTGCTTCACTCTAATAAAGATGTTATAGACTCCCCACTATTCAACCATAGACCCTTGTTTTAAATTGAAAACCACTGGCATATGAGGATGAATTCATGAGGCCATGTGGCCACTTTATTTTAGCTACATATGAGTGATCTAGGCTTACGATATCACAACAGTTCCAATTATGGCCAATACCATCATGGTGGTTCTACCAATTATAAATTGTGTAGCATCTTTGAAAGGGAATCCACATGGGAATCCAATTGGTAGTGTCCCTCATTTAATGTATTCCTCTACTTAGTAGAACCCTATAACATTTATAAATATTAGAACTATACAGTATGTGACTAAGAAGATATCGTAAAACTTTGAGAGGTTTTAACATTACTAAACCATCCGTTGAAGCATTAATTTTGGATGAAGGTGTAGGATATAAACCCAAATAAAATATTTTAATTTACATCCAAACATAAAAACCATGATGTTTTAACTTCCTCAAAAACCCCTTGAACTAATCGGATATTTAAAACATGGATTTTTCACACTGATCAATGATATTTTGAATCTCCCTATAGAACACCCCAATTTTAGCCAAAAAAATTGATTGTTATGAAATATCTATCCTAAAATTCCACATGTAGTCATAGAAATAACCAGTTGAAACTTAAGCCTATAATTTATTATATACTGAGTGAGATTAGAATTCCATAATCACAATGTCCTCCAAATTCAATCTATTCTTCTGGAATAAGTCGAAAATATTTAAATAATTGGTCATGTTTCCCTGTACATCATCATTTGACACAAAATAAAATTGTCTAATAATTGGAATCATTTGAAGAATAATTGGGTTCGTTTTATATTTTTCACTGAAATCAAATTATGAGTAATGGTTTTGGTATCCCCATTAATGTATGATAAACCATTATCAATTAAGTTTATATTATTGGGAACGTATTGTTCAAGGATTTATTGGTTCTATTAGGGGAATTATCTATTTAGAGAATCTGGGGCAGTGAGATGATTGTTTTATTCTATAGGATATCATCACTGAGAGAAATATAATATATTTAATTTAATATTTAATTCCAATGTATCTCAAATACTAGGAATCCATCATATATTAGTTATATTAATACACATGCATAAAACACCCTACAGGGAAAGGAAAATACCACCCATAAATTTAATAAAGAATGAAAATATCAAAAATAATAGTGTGTTTTGAGCACTTGTCTAATTAAAAAATCATTTTGACTCTTAAAGTGTTCTATATAAATTTTTATACTATAAGGGAATATAATAGTTTAATTCAGAGTCTAGTCCTATGAGAAAAAATTAATAATCCTTAATATCTATTTGTGAACTAATTTTTAACATAAAATGTCATTCACTTAAAAATATTTTACAAAATTAATTAATTCATTTTTTTAAATAATTAATCAAAAATATATGTGTGAGATCAATTTAAAAATATTATTTTTTAATAAAGATAAATACCAATTTCATCCATGTATCAATTGAGTAAATTCGTTTCAAAAAGTTTCTAAAGATATACAATTCTCTATAGTCAAATTGAATCTATTTTAACTTATTTAAACATCCTAATCAAAGATGTAAATTAAAATAAGAACATTAAATTTCATAATATGTTATTGAAATTAATCATAGACTATGAACATGGTTTCATATTCTTAGACACCTAAAGAGATCCTCCATTAATAAGCCAAAAAATCAATGAAATATTAAATAATATGATTAAAAATAATTATCAATTTCATTCCTAAATGATAGAACTTATCATGTATGAAATTACCAGAAGGCTTGACCACTGATAATTTTAGTCTTTTCATATCACTCCTTTAGTGACTAGTCACTCATGAGTAGGGAATGTTTAATAATGATAGACTCTTTGATCAAGAAATAGGAATAAAAATGGAAAAAATAAAAATGTTTAAAGTAATTATAAACGGAAAAAATAAGTGAATTAATTAGTAATTTTATAGAAATAGTCTCTTGAAATAAAATGAGCATAAGAGAGCATCGATGAAGTAAATAAATTTTAAATAAATTCAAAATTTTACACTTTTCCCTTAGCAATTTAAAAATATAACCTATTTATAAATGGGTAACATATAATGATACAACACTACCCATTATTATATGATGAGGTGTATCTAAATTTAAAAATCCAATATATTCTCTTTATTCTACCTTCATCATGGAATAATGACATGTGTTATATCATGATAGAGATATATATTTTTTCCAGTCCTATAAACTCTTATAATCACATCATAACAACCAAACAACTTGACTTAATTTATAATTTCCAATTACTTCTCCAATAACATTACAACATTAAGGGGAATGGTCTATGGTGAAATATATTTATACTAACTTGGAAAAATTAACTTTATCAAATAATGTAAGAAAGGAATGTAATATATCATGGACATCATAGGATCCTCTAAGGGTACTCTGCTCCAGGGTTATTGTGGAATGATAAATTTGTTCAGGGAATAATGATATATTCTTTCTTAGATTCATTTTTAAATTTTCTTTAATAAGACTTATTCATTAGAAACCACCATATTAATATTCATATGTGATTCTTCATATGTTATTCCATATGGTTCTACACTAAACCACACTATCATTCCCTAAGTCATCCTTTTACATTGTCCACCACCATGAAATTGGTGTTTTCTATCAATTTGTTCTGTATTTCCATTATTCGTTGCTGAAATCAATGGATAGTTGTGCCCTTGGTTCACCCTTTCACATAATATAGGTATATGATAGTTTTTATCTTATAAAATTTTATTAAAATAATGTATAGAGTTAGGGATTGGGTGTGGTGTGATATATTTATAGTTAGTCACAAAATTATAACTATAATTAAAACCTCTTTTATTGAAACATAATTAGTTGAAGTGTAATTTTATCTGGGTGTAAAATTTAAAATTTTATTCGAATCCATGTACATCATGTTAATTATGGTTTTTGAGTGATTATAATACTTTTATTCTAATATAAAATAAAAGAACACAAAATATGCCCCATGATTAAAACTACCATAAATCATATATAACACATTATATTTTCTAGTATTTGATAAAAATATTTATATAAATCACTGAAATATTATATATATATATATATATATATATTTGGATATAAAAAAATAAATAATTCATGGTTGAAATAATAAAAATTTGTATTAGCCTCAAACATGAAAACAATTATTACAACAAGTTTAAGTAGCACAACACATTTTCAAATACTTTTTGACCAAATACTCACAGAAATTTAAATATTTTATTAATTATAAGCCTAATTAAACTAAAAACAACTATTTTTGAAATGATTTATCCCAAAATAATCCTCTCTTAAAATATTCTCAAATGATGTGTGTAGCCTTTTTACATAAACAATAATTAAAGAATCCCTTTAACTCATTTTTGAGACTACACTATCAGCTGCCCTATTTCCTTCCCGCAAATAATGAGAGATGGGAACCTATTGGTTGATGAGGTTCGTAAAACCACTTATTTTGTAGGCTATTGTCAAGGGGGTTTAAAATAATCATAGTATTAATGTGATTGATAATAAGGAATCCATTTCCAAATACTCTAAAATAATGGTATGAATCTTACTATGATCATGAGCCCTAATAATTACATTAGTTTCAACTATAAATGTATTTCCCAACTAATATGACCTACTATAACCCATAACCACTGATACACACTTATTTTATCACAGGCTACTTCCTATCATAATTCCCTACTTTTAAGAGCTATGGGATTTAAGATTTTCTATGGGAACAACAACAAACAAATTTCCCATATACAATGTGAATTTAATTATATAATCATTTCAATAACTTATCACGTTCCATTATAATGTCTAAAATTACCCTATAATTGATCTATCCACTAATCCTCCAAATCAAGGACCATTCTTTGACCATTAGGAAAGAAATAGAGCTTTGTCAATAATTGTATCTAGATTTGTTTCAAGACCCCCATATACCTAGTTTTTCACATCCAAAACTAAATAATGTAATTTTATCTCCACTATCATGGTCATATTTTTATTGATATAGGTTGTTTTGAACGTTTTCATGTGACCATCCACGTCATCAATCCCCATCCATCATCTGAGAGAAGTCTATATTATTATCACCCATTATCCTATATAAAATTAGTGGTAATCAAATTACACATTTTAGGAGTTATAATAACTATACTTGGAAATAATAAGTATCATTTTCAAATATATATCACTATTAATGAGGGGGATTCATGGTATCTAAAATGAAAAATTTGGAAGATGTATTTAAAAGGTATATTTTTGGATACAATCCATGTCACCCATTCATATTCTTTGAAGCAATCATATAAAATCTATTTAAAATATACCACATTAAAGGGAAGTGATTAGAAAATAGTGAACATAGAACAATCCTCTTCCTCAGAGATTTATAGTCCACCTAATAACCTCCTTTGATCATTATTTGAAATAATTTATATGATTGTATGTTGTCATATTGTTTCAAAAAAATAGATATTTGAAACAGAAATCTCGGGAATAAATAGCATACACTTTTACAATTTATCCATGTGGAAATAAATATCTCCATTACCAACTAACCAAATAGAGTAGTAAATTAGGATATGTTGGTAACAATTCATTGGATTACAAATGGAGTAGTTTGTACCATTAATAGGGTTCATATTCATGAAACTAAATTTGATGACCACAAATCCATTTGTCTGGATGATTTTGAATATATTTTAATAGCTTGGTAAAAAGTTTTATGAGACACCATTTAGTAGTCAATAGAGTGATATTTCATTTTCGAGTGTAGGGAAAAAATCTACGACTCTAATTAGATTATAAGATTTGAAGGATATGAAAACTATGTGGAAGAAGTGGTTGGAAAAGAGAGGGAGAAATAAGTGGATGTATACAATAAGAAAAATATTTCTTTAATCATGAAACCAATAATGAAAAAATGGTGGTGAAAAGGACCGATAAAGAAACCTCAAAAAACATTAGGTATAATATTTTTGTACACATCATATTTTCCATAAAGGAATCACTAGGTTAACATGGATATATAATATAATATTTAAATTGAAATTTTTAAGCTTCTACTAATAAATATTCCTTTAAATAACACAATATCTAGATTATTGTAATTCACCATGTTTCTGGAGAAACTCCTTTCCATGATGAAGAAATTAGAGAACATAGGTGTGAATAATTTATAGTCATAGTTTAATGGAATATCCCATGCATGATCTGAGATCTTGGAATATTTTAAATACCATGCATTATTACTTCATTCAATTTTTATAAAAATATTTTCTATTACGGTGTGACTGTCAATCTAATTTAGATAATTTTGGTTAAGAATATACAGTTATGTAATAATAATCCCATAAGATTTTCCCTTTAGTTATGGTACCAAACGATCAAATTTATGATTTTTATTTTGGATGATGACTTGATGAATGTTCAGGAATTCATCTTGCCAAATAATTTCTTCATTCAAATTTTGTAATAACGAGAAGTTTCAATCATTAATTTTCTCCCTTTCTTTTATAGGTGTAACAAACTCATTTATTTATTTCATGGATGATTTATATTTCTGGTTATAAAATAGAAAGTGAAATATTATCTTATGAATGATGTGAATGTCCAAAACCATCCCGGGTAAACCCCAAACATGTCAATCGAGATAGATCTTAACATTATTTATGAGTGTCCCTGATTTCCCTAGTCTGGTGATAAGAACCAAGGGAATTAACTGAAGACTATGGGAAAAATTTCACCAAATATAAAATCAAAAAAAGTCGTGGAAAGAAAAAAATAATCCCACTTAAAAATAAACACAATAAATAAGAATTACAAACATAACTAAAAATAAAGCAAATATAATCATGATGACCAAATAGATTTCTATATGACCCCACTGGTCACTCACCAAACTCAAAAGCCAACTTCAATCCATTAAAATCGAAACCAGGAAGGACACACACTTAATAATAAATACAAGAATAAAATTATATGAATGAATATGAAAACTCTAAAGGCATTCCCTAGTAAAACTATTACTAATGAATTTATATTAAATAAAAGATTCATTTACTATAACAATAAAATACAATAATATAATCATAGGTTTTTCAGGCATTTGATTTTCTTAAAAAATAACATTCAAATTCATTTTTTATTTAAAATAGGGTTTTCAAAAAATATGATTCTTAGGGATTTTAGAGAGAATGAGAGAGGGAGAGATAAAAATTGAAAATGTGTTTTTTGGAATGGCTGAAGGTGAGTATGAAACATTTTTCAAAATATTATTCATGATAAAATTAATTAAAAAAATATTATGTTTACCCAAGTGATGCACCATTGGTAGGTAGTAGAAGGAATATTAACATAATGAGTGAAATGGGATAGCGGTAATCATGTAACGACACCATAAGAAGAACCTAGATTGTCTAATATTGATAATGATGTTCTGGGAAACATGGGAACACCTATAATCTCCGGAGAATATCTTGAACATACTAAACCTAAATCCATCCAGTTGGGTTTCCTTATGAAATCAAGTATCCATAAGTCTTGGTTATAGCCTACCTGTCCTAACCTAGGGGAAATATACACTATTAAGATAATGTGTATACTAAGGGGCCACTATGAAGAGCATAATCCTAAACTAGTGCTTCTAGGGTTCCCAGATAATCTTCTAGATATTCTACGATCCAATGTTTTTTCAAAAATAGTGGTGGGACACACAATAACCAATAATTAGCAACATATAAGGAATAAGAACAAGCCAAACATATTCCATACACCAATAAGAACTACCATCAAACACCACTCTAAGAATTCCACCATCCCTTAAGTCCATACTCACATAATGAAAGTTCCATACCAAGTACATTACCATTCCATTAATAATGACAATGATTGTGACACATCCCAATGAGATATTTGTAAAGAAAACCCACAATCTAAAACTTCCAACCTAGCCAAACTAAATATTTCAAAATAAAAAAATTTTAAAATGTATCTAAACACACCTTTTAGGAATCCATGTAAAACATAAAACAAATTTGGAAATCCAAAAATTCATTTGGAAATCATATACTTCTTATAATAGCCAACTAGGATTTTCTTCAAACACTTGGTTTTTATGGATATGTAAAATAATTATTGAAAATTTAATTCCAAGGTAAATAAACATAATTTTATATAAAAAAATAATTTGAAATATTATATAATTATAAATAGAATAAAAAAAGATATAAACACCAAAAATCATACTATCCATAAATATTGGAGCCAATGTATAGGGAAACTTACCTCAAATTGATGGTACTTCGGCAATGAAGACCAGAATTGACTACAAGATAGTCCAAAGAGGAACGAAAGATCAATAAGAAAATTAAAAAGACAAAACAACAAAATGAGAACAATTTATACATGAACAATTAACCAAATGGACCAAAATAAAAGAGAATCTAAGAAAAAAATGGATGTTAGAATATGGGGGGAATATAGGAGATAATTAACATGATAAATTAAACCAAAATTTGGAATGAATTGCATGATTTCAATATGGAAGGATGAGTAGAGGTGTGAGGAAGATTATGAGTACTCCCTAGGTTCTCACAATCTAAATGTGTATAATTGGGAATTCAGGGTAAAAAATTGATGAATTTAAATGATAAAAATCAATTTTAATGAACAAGGGTAATGAACATGGTTAGGATTCATGATTCAGAAAAGCATGAAAAAATTGTGCATACATTAATAGAATCATATGGCAACCTAAAAATTTGGATGCATGATTTGAGAAACTATTGGCTAGTCATGTTGTTGGTTCTGTCAAAAACTACAGTGCCATGTATGCACTTCTTGAATGGTTTAGAATAACCATGCTCAAGATGAGTACCCTCAGCCAGAGAAATCCCATGAACCACATGATTACTCTGAGGATACACACAAATTTCATCTTCAAAATCAAAAACCACTACATCCCTAATAATTAATGGAAAAAAGTGACCAATGAATGAAACCACCTCTAGAGGTCGCACGAATTCCCCTTAACTATGCCTAGGATTTGTGCCAACAAGGGAAAATATTCCAAATCAAAAAAAATTGATCTGAAACTCCTATGAATCAAGAGAAATGATAAATAAAAATGATATATTAAAATAAAATAGAAAACTAATATCAGGGATGTAAAAACTCTCCCCACCACAATGAATTTCCCCTAGAAAGCCTCAACATTTCCAATTTATTAGGTTGAATAAAAACATGAACAATATCACTAGATTTAACTTATAAAAATAAATAATACGCTTACCACCACTAAAAAAACATGATCTTCTATCCTAGAACAAATCATTGGACTATAATAAATTCTAAAATTACTATAAATATCCCTAGGTATGACCTGAAAACTACATTATTGAAGAACCAACACTCACCTACACTCAAAACATAAAACTATGAAGTCTAAAAATAAACATTGAGGTCAAACTCAAAGTAAGTGGATCATCATAGAAATACATCTCAAAATAATAAATAACTATAAAAATATTGAAATTATTACAAAGTGGAGAATAACCCTTTTACAAACACAACCCAACAATGATCACCCTGACCCCTAACATTGAACCCATCAAGGAAACTCTTCATTTTATTTTCAGGATCTCTATGGGTATCCATTTAAAGAACCACTATCCATTCCAACCAACTAATGTGATTGGGGTTAAGTGGGGAAGAAATAAGAAAGTGCCCCCTCAAGGACACTGAGAAGCTGAGCTCATCCCATGGTGGCCTCTGAACCATATTAGGACTCTGGTAAAACAGGGATTGTACAAAGTTGTAATAAATAATGAATCTAAATGAAAACTAAAAACCAGGGGATAAAATTCATGGAACATAGAATTCCACCATCCCACAACAACAAGACTCTCAGTTTCCCAAAAGGCACTTACACTAGGAATAAAATTTCCAAAAAGGATGAAAAACATCATTCTATGTCATAAAAAATAAAACACCTCTAAAAAAAATCCCCCCCAGAAGAAAACATTTTCAAAAAAAGAAAACTGGACTGAACATATATCAACAGCATACTCCGGTAAATATGGTGGGTTTTTTTGGAGGGCTAGAACCAGCTCAATGTTTATTCTTGGAAACACCACATAAAAATTGTTTCCACTTAACCAAACACCAATAGGTAGATAAATTATATAGTACTTCTAGAAATGATAGATTTTTATGACCCTACATACCAAATTAATGACATGCTAGGGTCTTATACCTAGAAGGACCTCACAAAATTAGAAGGCCTCTTAATACCACCAGCAGTATAATTAACTTCCGGTTGCTTCCCGATCTCTATACAAGAATTCACATAACTAATTACAAAGACTGATATAAAAATGGTTCCATCAAGAACCACCACTAACATTGACTCAACCCAAAAAACTTTCCTCACCACATAGACCATGGTGGCTAGCCCAAAATGTGGAATCCTTGAATTTATTTTAGGAAACTCCCATTCTAAAAATTTCTAATTTTCAGTGTATCATCCTCAGAAAACAAATGGAAATAAAGGGATAGATCCATTTAATGATGAACAAAATCCAACACCAATTCGTCGTCTTACATATGATAGAACATATCCATCACCATCACCACCTTCACACTCTAAAATAAGTACTATTGGATGAATGATGACTTGAAAAATTACATGGGGATGTCTTCTCAAAGTTGTTTTCGGAAATACTGACTTCCACCACTTCCAAGATAGATCTCTGGCCATAATGGTTGAAAAAATAACTCTTAGAGACTCAATAATCCTAAGGAAATCAAATAAACTTTTGATTTTTTTCCTCCATTATTATGCTTTAAAATTATCAGTTTGACCATTATAGAGTAAAGTGTTTAACAACAAAAACTCAAAGAATAAGCCTTTAGGTTGATCAATTAGAGGGTATGGTAATGGTGAAACACTAGTAATTACACCATGGAAATCTATCGTGTCTTTTATTGGAGAATACTCTACATAAAAAAAAAAAACTCAATCAAATCAAACTCACCATCGAGAAATCTCCACAATTATACACTAAGAAGAAAAGGAAACCAACTAAAAAATTTCCCAAAACATTTTCAAAAATATTTTTCACCACCACATAAAAATTCATTTGAACACCACACTCCAATCCATTTCATTATACACAATATACTGAATTATTTCAAGAAATCAAACACTTACGTTTTA
Organism: Viscum album; assembly: GCA_963277665.1. Taxonomy (NCBI): domain Eukaryota; kingdom Viridiplantae; phylum Streptophyta; class Magnoliopsida; order Santalales; family Viscaceae; genus Viscum; species Viscum album. The sequence goes on along the minus strand of OY728155.1, from coordinate 945,183,966 downwards.
AACCAAATTATCTATTTTATTTAATAATTAATAATTACTTTGAAATAACACACCTATTTATTTAAAATCACCAAAAATAAAAAAAATTCATCTTAAGAAAACCTTTTCCCCATTAAAAATCCATATTTAAAAAAAAATCACAAAATACCCCTTTGAAAAATATTATCCTAGTTTTTAAAGTTGACAATGAGGAATGAAAACATTTTTCAAAAACCTTTATATCAAAAGTCATATGAATTAGAAATCCATTTTTAGAGGATTTTCAAAAATATGTTTGGAAACTAATTTATCTTTATGAGAAAACAACATTCCATTATTTTAAATCCATGTTTTATAATCCAAAATACAGTTTTCAAAAGAATTTTAAAATTTGAAAGATATAAAATAAATTCCGGGGCGTATACTAGTGTTGATGGGTGTCTTGTCCATATGTATAGTCTATATATTTAAATCAAACTTCAACTACTAAGAGTCGTTCCAGACCATTTCCCATGCTATAGATGGATTTCTAGGCCCCGTGTTCTCGTAGAAACAATTTTCCAACTCCCATTTATTCCAAAGTATAAAAAACCCATTAATATTTCCAGTTAATATCAATAAAATTATCATAATAAAGAAACCAAGAAATAATATAAAAAGGATAGAATAAAAAATCAATAAGAAAAACTCAAAACCCGACTTCCCAGGGTAACCCATGGTTCCTCACTAGAAGTGTTGGTAAGAGTCTTCGTCATATATAAAACAAAATTCTAGACTATCATAAACCTTCTTCCATGAAAAACCAAATAAGAAATGGATCATTGAATGCCAGGTCCTCTAAAAAACCTATATTCTGATATCATTTTGTCACAAAGAATACAATAACAACCCCAAAACTATCATTCGAGCTCGCCCATGAAATCCCATAGGGTGTTATCAATCCCCTTGGGGTGGAAACAAGTAAACAAGGTATCAATGAGAGGAATTGGGAATGATTTATCCTAATATAAAATAAACAAAGATGTAGAAATAAAAAAAATACAATATAAAAAAACATAAACAAAAAGAATATTAAAAAAGAAACTAAAAATAAAACAAATCCACACCTGACGACCCAAAAGATCCCTATGTAACCCTAAAAGCTACTCACCAGACCCCACAACCAACATCACTCCCCATTGATAGAAACCCAAAATTACCTACTCCTGAAGGTAAAAATAAGAATAGATGTATATTAATGATTATTATAACTCAAAAGGAATTCCCAATTAAAACTATTCCTTACGAATTTCCTTTAAATAAATGATTCATTTACTACTCTTTTGAAATAAAATAATACAAACATAGGATCTTCATCCATTCAACTATCAAAACAATTCATGGTCCATTGGTCTTTTTAGTCAAAAGAGATTTTTCAAAAAATTGGAGGATTATAATTTTTTAGGGAAAGATTTAGAGAGAGAAAAAAATTATATAGTGTTAATAAAATGGGGTAGAAGAGAGTATGAACCAATTTCCAAATTAATCTTCATGAAAAAAATTTAAAAACCATATATTCAATTTTAGTAATGAGATGCACCACAGATAGGTAGACGAAACAATAAAAACATAATGAGTGTGATGGGAAATCCAATCTCATGTAACCATACCAAAAGAGGTACCTAGACTGTCCGACACAAATAAAAACATTCCTGGGAACATGGTAATACCTAGGTGCTAATGAGAAAATATGGAACATACTAAACCTAATCCATCATATCAGCATGTCTGATGAAATAAAAAATAGCTAACACTCGATTTTACACTACATTGCATAAGAAAGGGGACACATCTATACAGTAGAAGCATTTCCCTACTAAGGGTCCATTAGCTAGAATGTAATCCTGAACTAGTATAGCAGTCCATCATGGATACCTCACAAACAATTCCAGGATCCCATGTTATGTCTAAAATGGAGGTGATCCCCCCAATACTATACAATCAGCCACATATAATGACTAAGTAAAATATATAAATAAGCAACACACCCACAAGAACCACCACTGAACAGAACTCCATTTAAGTGTTGTTTCCACAGTTTTATCAATTCACTTGGGGAGTCCTACATCGAAGAAATATATGTTACATTAATAATTAAAAGATAGAATACATATACCAAAAAGTGTTTTCCAAAGAATAACCAATTTCAAAAAGTTCCAACCAGGACACAAAAAATATATTAAAATAGTAACCTTTTCAAAAGTATCCTAGCACACCATTTATGAATCCATGTAATTCTTATACCATATAAAGAAAACCACAAAACCATTAAAAAATTATTAACCTCTTTTAAGGACCAAATATGATTTTAATTGAAAACTTACTGTGTGATACTATGCAATTTTATTTGACATAACATAATTAAAAGGGAAACAAACATGATTTAATTTTAAATAAACTCTTAAAAAATTATATATTTATAACTAGCATCCAAACAATGTATAAAACTCAAAAATCAATGATTATCAAATTTTGAGGCCAATACATATAGAATGCTATCAGAAACTCAAGGAAAATAGACAACGATGACGTAAATAGAATTCATGATAGTTCAAATGATAATGTAAGATCCCAAGAACAAAAGAAAGACAATACCAAAAAATTAGAACAAATAAAACATGAACCACATACCAAAGGGACTAAGAGAGTAGTGAAAAAAATGAAGAAAATGGAAGCACGAAGAAGATGGAGTGAATAACATGGAATTACCTTAAGAAATCACACAAAAATAATGATGAAATCACTTGATTTTACTTTTGAAGTAGGATGGGATTCATGATGAAGAGGAAGAGATCCACTCTAGGATTTCATGATCTAAATGTGGGAGAATGGTGCTTGTTGGGTTTAACAATTGAATTTGGAAAATGGTAATAATCCAATTTTAATGAACATGAAAACTACACATGGTTAGGATGTAGAATTTAGGGAACTATTCCACAAACATGTATCCCCTACAAGACTCATAGAAACCCCACATGGTTTGTCCACATAATTTAGGAAACCATGAACCAACCTTGTTGTAGATTCTATAAAAAATGCATATCCTAGTGCCTATTTTTCACATAGTTTAGAAAAACCATGTTCAATCTATGGGACCTCATCCTGGAACCTCCCAAGACCTGAATAGTTACCCCTAGGATCCTCATGGGTTGGATCGTAACCATTCCCTACCAATGTAACCCTTACTATAAAATAAATAATTTACCGAAAAAGGATTCTACATCTGGTGGTCATATGGTTAACCTTATCCATGCACACAAATCATTACACAAAGGAAAAATAACCCAAAACTCAAATAATCGATAGGAAATAGCCATTACATAAGGAAAAAATAATAACAAAAATGATAAAAAAAATTAAAGAGAAAAAATAGGAATCAAGATTTGAAGATAGAGAAATGGGATGAATTGATGGATTTTCCTTCATTTTTTTAAAATTTAGGAAGGATAGTGTTTTTTGGAGATCAAAAATTAAGAACAGATTATAAGTATATATTTTATTGATAATTAACTTGAAATAATAGTTGTGGAAAGTTTTTATAATAATAAATAAGAGGAAAGATTCATAGTATAAGAAAACTTATCAAGGGATTCCCTTTTAGAATTTCTTCCCTTGATGGTGAATAAACAGAAGCTATAACAGAAGAAAATCCTAAAATATTTGTGAAATTATTTATTTGGATAATGAGAATTCCTATTAGAAATAATTTGGGATGAAATTTTAAATATATAAGAAATAAATTTGGTTACGGTGGTGAAATAAAGGAAAGAGGACATGTCATTTATAATAGATGATATTAAAGAAATAATACATTCCCCTTATACTCATATTTGGAGGCATTTAGATTGAATGAATCTATTAAGATGAATGGAATGTATGTTTAACCTTTAACTGAAGGAATTTGGGAAAAAGGAAGTGATGGAGCTCTTGGTTATTGTGATTACATAAAAAATTTTAAATTGAAAATATTTATACCACTTTATTTTTTTAATCAATGGAGGTTTTAATATTTAAAATATGGATGATAAGAGTGTATCCTCCTAAATAGTGATACAGTAGGGAGTTTTATTATTATATTAAAATCTAAAATAATATACAGAGGAATTAAACTTCCCCTATCATTTATCATGAAAGTTATGGGATGGTTTTCCTAACCTGAGTAATATTGTTTTCCTGTATGGATAATCTAGTTAAAATATAATTAAAATGTCAGTAAATGATTATAGAATGTCTAACTTCATCTATCAAGAAAAAGGATTCACCTAAAAAAACATGACATTCTGTATGTCTAATGCGCTTGCTACCATTTAGGAAAGGAGGACAAACATATTACATAAGAAAATGATGAATTTCTTGAATTTCTCATGATATTCATTTAGTGTATGATCAATAATTTGAGGTATGAATCAGAAAACATGACTTTTTGATGGAGAGATGTAATGAGACATGTCTGATACTAAATTAGGAGATAATTCATTTCTTGGTGAATGAGAGAATTTTTATTTTCCATCATATTTCAAAATATAGGAGAAAATATTATTTTCTAAATACAAATGTTATCAAAGAATTTATAGAAACCTCATCGTGTTGTTATATTCAATGATTAATTAGAGATTCCCATATTTATTAGAGGTTCATAAAATAATTTCTCATGATTTCAGAACCCCTCAACTACCTATTAGAAATATACATGAATTAATATTTTAATAAAAGTTACACAGAAGATTAAATGGGTATAAGGAAATTTTTTCTCAATACCCCAATAACATTATCCAAAAATTGGTAGGATAACATTGGGTTAATGTGTGATATAAGCTACTACCCAGTAAGAGTGGTTCTCTATAAAAGTGTGGGTATAATATTTTTTCACATGTATTATAAATGCTGGAATCTCTTGAATACAAAATTTAAATACACCATAATATGTAATTCTATACATATAGTGGTCTTTTATTTTAAAAATATTATAAACTATCTTGTTCTCTCTAAAGCTGTGATTTACATTGATCATTAATTATTGAATAAATTTCATGAAAAGAAATATATCAAAATCCACTTTACCCAACTTAATAATTTATTTATTGTCTTCAAAATTGAAATGAAGGACATGATGGGTTTTTTGAATTTCATTATAGACCATAATCCAAACAAGGATTTTCCCAACCTTGAGGAAATATGTTGGTTGATATAAAAGATGGTTTATTGTATGGAAACATTTGTTTAGTGAAGCTCTTGATGTGATAATGGACTACGAACATTTATAATTATTTGAAAATTAGGAAAATCTACCCACTATTAACTAATTGACTAATAAATTATTAATTGATGTTAAATATTATTTTTAGATGATAATTGATGTGGCCTTAAAAACGCATGTTTTTTCACATATTTTCATCAATTTTTAATGGTATTAATTGGTTATTTTTGTACTTTATACTAAATTTTAACAGTTTTGTATTCTTATAAATAAACTTATCAATAAATCAATTGTTATAATTAATCCGGTATTATAAGATTTAAAGTAATTAATTAATTTCTTACTTTAATTATATAGTATAATTACTTTCTATTTAGTTTTGTGTCATTGTCTTCATACTTAATGATTTAATATTTAATATTTAATTAATTAGTTAAGTATTGTACAAAAATTATTTAGTCCTAATCTGACATGTTAGGTACTAAATTATAATTTATTTATTGTAACATAATTATCATACGTCGTTTAATAATTCATCAATTACTAATTTATGTTTTTAAACAAATTAAATTTATTCAAAATTTTAATTTAAAGTCTCAACTCGATTCAATTATTTAAAAAAATGATAATTAGTTGTCTACTTTAACCATTTTAGCTTAGAAGATTTTAATAATTTAACTTATGTTCAATTGTTTTTTTAAATCCATTAATGTTTATGTATTATTTAAATTTACAATTATTATGTTTTATTTTCAATTAATTATTTTGTTCATATTTTAATTTTAGTTTTAATTCAATTTATTTTTCTCTATTTATTGTGTAGGTTAACAGTGGCACCATAAACACTTAATACAATCTCACCGGTTTGAGTCATGGTATCACCATGACACTCCTTTCACAGACGCACCGTAACCACTTAATACGATCACACCCTGACCACTTTTACTATCTCACCATTTCCATACTGTCTCACCGTAACCACTTTCTACTATCTCACCGTGAAACCCCTTTCATGGACGCATCGTAAACCTGCCTCTGTTTCCATTCCCTTTCCATCCTACCACCGTATACTTTACCAGTGTGGCCGTAACTTTCTGTATCAACGTACATAACCACTCATTTCCACTTTTCCTTTTCACTCGCACCATCCTTTTCATTCTCATCCACCACTGTTGGTCTGGGTTTTGTTCGTCGTTGTCACGAGAAGGAACATGCCATTGCGAATCTAAACCAGTGGCTGCTCAAGCCAGTGTCCCATGAAGAGGAATACTCGGAGCACTGGTGAGTCACTGCTGAAGTTTTTGCCGCTAGTATGAGTTGAGCTTTCATTGGAAGATCCCCGCCGCACCTGCTGGGAACTACCTCCGCCTTGTCACTGGAATGGGAGGCCGAGGATTATTGCGTCGATATCGTTGGAGCTATGGGATAACACTAGTAGAAGGGAACCGTTGTGTATCTGAATGGAGTCCAAGCCAAGAATAACGCCGCGTTGGGGTAGAGGTTGCTGGGAGGAAGAGCTCTGCTACATGAGGGGAGGAGCCGAGAAGGGGGATGCGAAATAGTGCCTTCACCGTCGTAGAGAAAGGTTCAAGGAAGAAGACACCTGCCTCTTTCCTGCACTGTTGTTGGAGGAGATTCCACTGCCATCTGTTGGAGGTGGAATCCCATATCACTGAGGTTGATGGCACACTACCCGCTGAAGACGAGGTCGACGCCGGTGTTGGAGGAAGACTGGGCAGGAGCAGCGGACTTGGAGAGGGAACCAAGGAAGAAGAACCCCCTGCTTTGCGCCGAAACCGGGGGGTGAAACTATTAAATAATAATAATAATAATATAAAAAATTGGAAAGCAAAAGCAAAAGATAATAATAATAATTAATAAATTAGTCAAAATTAATATAATATAATACATAATAATTTTTATAATAATAATTAAATAAGTTATTAGAAAATTTAATAAGGATTTATAAAAATTACAATACAAACTTTAATAATTTATTAATAGAAATAATTACTAATTATATTAAATTTATTAACAGGTTAATTATAATTTAATTTAAATTGAATTAATATAATTATTGAATATTTAGAGTAATTTATTAATCTAATTTTAATATATAATTTAGTTTTACTAACTACTTATTAATAATACTAACACTAATTTAATAATTTAATTAATAATAGTAATTTAAATACTTAATAATATTACCTTTTATAAAATTTAATAATAAATTAATAATCATAATAATAATATTTAATAAAAATTATCAATTAAGATTTTTATTAATATCCGTCAGTTAACTTGAAAAAACTGATATAACTTTGAACATAAAAAAATTGTTTTATTTTTTTTTCATTTTCATTCATTTATCTTTATGTTATAACATTGTAGGTTCATTAAAGGGACTAAAACACGTACATATTAATCTAAATAACTCACTCGGAGTTAGTTTCAAGGGAATTTCTAGTGCGATGTGCCAGTCGCGAAAAAAGCATACGTGTGCGGTGCACAATTGAGGGACTTTTGAAGATGGTTGAATTGGTCAGTGAATAGCAGCAGATGATGGAGGATATAAAAAAGAGAAAGAAGAAAAATTTGAGGTGGACTCTCATTAATTTTCACGATCATATCAGACAAGAGCGATTGTAGGACACTCATTGATTCAACAAACACAACTTTGTAGAGAAGATTCTTCTAGGAGATAAATATGGAGTTGAGCTGGAGACTAAGGACCCCGAAGGCAGAGCATCACTTAGGGAGTTATTCTTCCTCTATTCATAAATTCTTGTACTCTATTTTCAGTCTTTTACAATGATAGTTTTCATTATAAACATAGGCTGAATTTATAGCTCAGGAGCATTAACCTTGGTTCGTTTATCCGTTAAAACATTCACTATCTCTTTGTTTGACATCAGAATTGATCAGTGAGATCGGTTCTGATGTTAAATTAAATTGTTCACACATTCCTTTAAGAAAATTCATAGCTTCAAGATCAATCGGCAAGATTGAATTTGATAATCCTGTTGATGAAGAGTTAATTTCAATACAGTTGGAGTTTTATGGATAGTTTTATTTCAACTGTATTTTTTTTCAAATTTTAAACAGTCGATGACCTTTAGAGTGGCAAAATCTAAAATTCATACCTCTGTCTGATGTGTCTTCTAATAAGGAATATATATCAAACAATTTCTAAGGTTTGATTCAATTAATTTAAATGGAGTGTCATCCTTTTAACTATCATGTTTAGAGTTCCTGATAAATTATTTGACCTTAGATCCTTTGTCTTTAAAGTTATGTTTTAGTTAATGGTTTCTTTTAGTTATCAGTTTCTCTTAGTATATGACTAGTCTCGTTGTATAACCTTTTTCCATAATCACTGTCTCTAAAAAAATAAAAATAATAATAAAAATATATAGAAAGTTGAAAAGTAAGTAAATTTTCCCCCACTGCTGACAATAGTGGAGTCTATCTTTGATTAAAACATATAATTTTCATATGCCTTCACTGTGGAACAACCCTGCACTAATGTACTAGTGTAGGATTAATAAATGTAATTTTGAGGGACATGATGACGTCCGACCTATTCAAAATTTGGATCTATTTCTGTGTAAGGCACACACTAAAAATCTAAGGTTTTAATAAAAAACATAAAAACACAGATTAAAAAATTATATAAAAAAATCTACAAAAAATTCAAAAAGAACTGTGAACTAGAACCTTCTTCTTTATTTGTCCATTAAAATTCCGCATCAACTGTGAAACTCTATGTGTTTAATCTGAAAATTTAGAAAATGGAATTTTTTGATGGCTCAAACTGCTGTACTGGACCTTATTGCATTTGTTGTAAAGATTATGAACATACTGTCCGGAAATGTGTTTATAACCAGCCAGAACATTACCATCACTTTGAAAGAGAATGAGAAAAACTATGAATTCAGTTCGGACACCCTAGCTAAAATTGACATAATTTATTCTAAATTGGACACTAGGGTGGATCTAATTAACAATTGGTTGAATCAAACCCATTAAATTCAACTTAGAGATTCTCAAGAGCAAGATCAAAGAATAAAAAGATTAGAAAACATGCTTTTCGAATTACAACGAAGGGTTAAAGAACAAAAAGAATTTGAAGAAAATGAAAAATAAAATGTATATAAAATATTTGAAAATAAAATTGAAGAAGATAGTGACTTTGAGAATAGTAAACAACACTTTATTTCTGAAAAATATGAATTTGAGGAACCAAATATGGAAATAATCAACTCACTGAGTCAAGACAATAACTTTGAAAATATCCAAAAGAGCATTAATACTGTTGAGTTGGACAATTTTGAAGATGAATTGAAACAAGTTGAAAATGAATGTCCAGTTCTCTTCGTAATTCCTACATTAGAGAAAAATTACTGTTTTAGAAGCTTTGAGAATTAAGTCATTTGGGTAGAAGAGATTCTTGAAACTGAAAATTTGAATGTTAAAAACTGTTCACCAAAAATTTCTGAAATTATAAATATTGTGCCTGAACATGATATTGGGTATAATCTGGATGAGAACATTAAACTAAAAATCACATAATCTCATATTTTTGAACCTAAATTGAACACTTCTCTTCCATGTTTTGAAACTCCAAACCCAATAATCTCTGAAATTTTGTTGGATGATGAAAATGAGGGAATTATATTTGATGAAAGACTAACTGATGAGTTTTCATTTCCCTATTCTCATAGTGATCACTTTTTTGAGACTTTGTGTACTGAAATGGAAGGCATTGTTGTCATTCCTGGGGAAAACATTCTGAATTTGATAAATCTTGAACATGACTTTATTGAAGCTGAATTGAACATTTTTTCCTCTAAACAGAACATTCTAGAACACACTACAATCATTGTTTTGGAAAGTGAGCCTTTTGAACTTGAACTTAAAGTAGAGTTTGAACACACATTAGATGATGGTTGCATAATTGATTTTATAGAAGCAGTAGATGTTTAGTGTTAATTAACAGATGATGATATTTTGGAAGAGATTTACAATATTGTTAGGCATGAATCTATAGGTGATAAAATAAATTCTCTTCCCATTCTGTCACTTTCATCCTCAACTGTGAAGGGTGTTGAGTCTTCTTGTGTTACTGATGATGTTCTAGAGGGTAAATCATACATGATTTTCAATGTTCATAATTCCTTCTAGCACTCTATTGAATCTCCCCTTGATCCTGCTAATCCGAATTTACCCATTTCTACCCTTGAATGTGAATATGCTATTGTTGAAGTTGAAGAAGATAGCTCTAAGGACATTTTCATACCCTTTGAAGCACCCAATACATTTCTTCCACTTCCTAAAAATGTTAATATTGTCAAACCTGAAATTATTATGGAAGTTAAGAGAACCATGTCCATAACTGCTAATGGGTGCTGTTTGGGGATCTTTATAAGCTATGAGAGTTTTGTTGTATTTAGCTTGGGAGCCCACAATTTTCAACTTTCTGTTAAAAATAATTGGGCCAAGCACATTTGGTGGTTCTTATTAAGGAACCCACATCCACCTAGTGACTATTCTTAGTTGCTAGGAGAGTCTGGTTGGGGACTACAAATCTAGCACTGCATGGGAGGAAACCCATGAGTTTTCTTTTGTTTTCAATAAAACAATTGTTATTAAATAAAGTCTAACTGATAAATTTAAACTCAGTGATTCATGGGAGTCAACCCATATTCTTTCTTCTGTGTTTAATTTTATTTTTGTTCTTGTTTTACTTTTAATAAAGTCTTGTTGTACTACTTCCTGTATGCATGTTCTATGATGGTTATTTGTCTTTGGTTTTCATGGTCTGTTTTTTTAGGATGCTGCTGTTTCATTTAAGGAGTGGAATTCCCATGCTGAAGGAGTAATGGAAATCTTAGTCAAGGAAGTATCTTACTGTTATTGTTTGTTTCATTTTTATGCTCCTTAATTCATTAGAAAAGAATCCGCTGCATGTTTTTCTTGCTTGAAAATTTTTTCTTGTATTAAAAAAATCTGCTACATGTGTACTGAAAATTCTGTAGCATGATTTGAACTGTATTAAAATCTGCTTCTTGTGTTGCTACTGAACTAAAATTTATCCTTACTTTATAAATTCTTCTACATATTTGCTGAAAATCTGCGACATATATTATATACTAAGAAAACTTTTGCTACATGTCACTATGTTGGATTAGAAATCTGCATGTGCCTATTGCTGTGAACTGAAATTTACTGTTTAAAACCCATTCACTGCATGAAATTATGTGTGGGGGGTACATGCTTTCCAGTTAGTGTGTTTTTCATTAAAATGGTTTTGCTAAGGGGAGTTAAAATGCATTTTTCTGTTATATTGAGCATTATTTTGAACCTAAAATTTAAGTTTGCTACACCCAATCCACTCTGCTCCCATAAGTTGCATGCTTGTTTGAACATTAATTGAAAATAATTGTCACTAGACTTAAATGTTAATGCATGTACTTTCTAATGAACCTGCTGATTGTTTATTCATTATGGAAAAAAATATTTTTTAAACTTTAATGTGACCTTTATACATGTCATAAATCTACTAAATTGAAAATCAGTTTTGAACTCAAATTGATTAATTGTTCTTATCCATGATTGGAAGTCAAATTTGTGGACAAAGTTGGGTTTTAAGTGTGGGGGAGGGGGTCAATTCTTGACTGTGAAAAACTATGCTTAAATGAAAGCCCATCAAATCAATTCACTCTTCAATTCAATTTTTTTTGTAAAAAATTGTTATTTTTTTCAAAATTCTTGCATAATTTTTGGCTTTACACTGTACTCAATTGGGTCTTTCCTTAGAACAGTTCCTTGCTTCTAGTTAAGAGCTGCTTAGAATCTGAAATTGATGAGGTTGGACGATTACTATGTGATCTTACATAGTTATTTGATGGAAATTTGGTTTAGGAACTACTTTTGAAAGTGATATGCGTATCCTTTTAACAGAGTTATCATCATAACCCTTGGAACCAAAAGTTTGATTCTAATTCTAGGGGCCTCATTCATCTTTTAATTATTAAAAGTAATTTCTTTAATGAGACAATGTAAATGATTGTTGATATAAATCTCTTTAAACTGGAGTAATTTGGGCATCAGGGATCCCACGATGAGTCTTTGAGACCCCAGATGCTGGGTGCATTTCTTTTTACTATAGGCCCTCTGTACACCTTGACTATGTGCATTTCACAGTGCATAACATATGATACAAGGCTTGGGAAAAATAAAATAAAGTGTTTAGGGTCAAAAATGATCTCATTAGGGTGAGGGTAATGATGAATTCCAAATGAAGAAGGGGTCAATTGGTTTGTATGGGAGTCATTTTGGTTGTATTATTGAGGTGATTCAAAAAAAAATTAAATTAATTATATTTCGAACCTAGGATTCTGTCAAAGTACAAAGTTCCTTGGTTAAGGTTGTAATTCCATTGATATTTTACCTCTTTTCATTCTTGGACTTAGAACCTGAGATTGAATTGAAGAGAGTCATTAAGTTGTATCACATATGAGGCATGAAATCTTCATTACTTGTTGATTCATAGTTTTCAATACTACCAGTGAAAATTTGTTCTAGGAAAGGTTCATATGATTAATTTATTTTCTAAAAGCCTATTGACATGTTTTTGAAGTCCTCTGTTGAGATTTCTGACATGTTACATTTTGAGCAATTTAATAAAAACATTTTTTTATTTCTCAATGAAAATAAAAAATGAAATTGTTTGAGGATAAATAATGATTAACTGTGTGGGAATTTGATGTGGCCTTAAAAACACATGTTTTTTCACATCTTTTTGTCAATTTTCAATGTTATTAATTGGTTATTTTTGTAATTTATACTAAATGTTAACACTTTTGTATTCTTATAAATAAACTTATCAATTAATCAATTTTTATAATTAATCAGGTATTATAAGATTTAGAGTAATTAATGTATTTCTTCCTTTAATTATATAGTATAATTACTTTCTATTTAGTTTGGTATCATTGTCTTCATACTTAAGGATTTATTATTTATTATTTAATTAATTAGTTTAGTGTTGAACATAAATTATTTAGTCTTAATCTAACATCTCATGTATTAAAATCAAATTAATTTAATGTAACATAATTATCACATTTCTTTTAAAAATTCATTAATTACTAATTTATGTTTTTAAAAAAATTAAATTTATTCAAATTTAAAATTTAAATCTCAAATCGATTCAATTATTTAAAAAGATGATAATTAATTGTCTACTTTAACCATTTTAGCTTGGAAGATTTTAATTATTTAACTTCTATTAAATTATTTTTTTTAAATCCATTAATTTTTATGTTTTATTTAAATATTCAATTATTAAGTTTTATTTTCAATTAATTATTTTCTTCATAATTTAATTTAAGTTTTAATTCAATTTATTTCTCTCTGTTTATTATGCAGGTTAACGGTGGCACCGTAAACATTTAATACGGTCTCACGGGTTTGAGTTATGGTATCACTATGAAACTCCTTTCACAGACGCACCGTAACCGCTTAATATGTTCACACAGTGGCCACTTTTACTATCTCTCCATTTCCATACGTTCTCACAATAACTGCTTTCTACTGACTCACCATGAAACCCCTTTCACGGACACACCATAAACCTACCTTTGTTTCCTTTCCATTGCCATCCTACCACCGTATCCTTTACTAGTGTGGCCGTAAATCGCTGTATCAACGCACATAACCACTCATTTACACTCTTCTTTTTCATTCACACCATCATTTTTATTCTCATCCACCCCTACTGGTCTGGGTTTCATTCGCCGATGTCACGAGAAAAAACATGCCACTGCGGATCTGAACCAGTTGCTGCTCAAGCCAGTGTCCCGTGAGGAGGAAGAATCGGAGCACTGCTGAGCTGCTTCTGAAGTTTTTTCCACTAGCATGAGCTGAGACATCACTGGAAGTTCCTTGTCGCACCTGCTAGAAACTGCCTCCACCGTGTTGCTAGAGTGGGAGGCTGAGGACCGTTGCGCCGATATCGCTGGAGCTATGGGATCCTGCTGGTAGAAGGGAACCGCTGTGTAGCTGAACGGAGGCCAAGCCAAGACTGACGATGCGCTTGAGTTGAGGTCGCTAGGAGGAAGAGCTCCGCTGCATGAGGGGAGGAGTCGAGAAGGGAGTTGCAAACCAGTGGCTTCACCGGTGCAGAGAAGGGTCAGAGGAAGAAGAAATCCGCCTCTTTTTTGCGCCGTTGATGGAGGTGATTCCGGTACCATCTGTTGGAAGTGGAATCCCATCTCGCTGAGGTCGATGCCACACTACCCGCTGATGCCTTGGTCGACGCCGGTGTTGGAGGAAGACTGAGCAGGAGCAGCAGACCAAGAGAGGGAACCAAGGTAGAAGAACCCCCTGCATTGTGCCGAAACTGGGGGGTGAAGATATTGAATAATAATAATAATAATATTAAACAAATAGAATAGAAAAATAAAAAGATAATAATAATAATTAATAAATTAGTCAAAATTAATATAATATAATACATAATAGTTTTTATAATAATAATTAGATAAGTTATTAGACAATTTAATAAGGATTTATAAAAATTAAAATACAAACATTAATAATTTATTAATATAAATAATTACTAATTAGATTAAATTTATTAACACATTAATTATAATTTAATTTCAATTTTATAAATATAATTGTTGAATTTTTAAAGTAATTTGTTAATATAATTTTATGTATATTTTAGTTTTACTAACTACTTATTAATAATACTAACACTGATTTAATAATTTAATTAATATTAATAATTTTAATACATAATTATTTTACCTTTTATAATATTTAATAATAAATTAATAATCATAATAATAATGATTAATAAAAATTATCAATTATTATTTTTATTAATTAGCGTCAGTTAACTTTTATCAAGTGATATAACTTTGAACCTAAAAATATAACTGTTCTTTTACATTTTCATCCCTTTATCTTTCTGTTCTAAAATTTAAGGTTTATTCAAGGGAATAAAACACTTCCATATTCTTCTAACTAACTCACCGGGAGTTAGTTACAAGGGAATTTCTAGCGCGGCATGCCAGTCGCGAAAAAAGTGCACATGTGCGGTGCACAACCAAGGGACTTTTGAAGATGGTTGAATTGGTCAGTGACAAGCAGCAGATGACAGAGGATATAAAACATAGCAAGAATCAAGATTTGAGGCGGACTATCATTCATTTTCACGATCACATTAGACGAGAGAGATTGTTTGATGCTCATTGACTCCACAAACACAACTTTGGAGAGCAGATTCTTCCTGGAGATAAATATGGAGTTGAGATGTAGACTAAGGACCCCAAAGGAAGAGCATCACTTAGAGAGTTCTTATTCATCATTTCTTAATTTCTTTTACTTTGATTGAACTTGTTTACAATGCTAGTTTTCATTATGAACAGAGGATGAATTTTTAGATCAGGAGCTTTAACCTTGGTTGGTTTACCGGTTAAAACTTTCACTATCTATTTTTTTGACATCAGAATTGATCAGCGAGATCGGTTCTGATGTTAAATTAAATTTCTCACACTTTCCTTTAAGAAAATTCATAGCATCAAGATCAATCGACGAGATTGAATTTGATAATCCTATTGATGAAGAGTTAATGTCATTACAGTTGGAGTTTTATGGAGAGTTTTTTTTTTCAACTGTATTGTTTTTCAAATTTTAAATAGTAGATGATATTTAGAGTGATGAACTATACAATTCATACCTCTGTCTGATGTGTCTTCTGGCGAGGAAGATATATCAAACAATTTCTACGGTGTGATTAAATTAATTTCAGTGGAGAGTTATCCTTTTAACCATCAAGTTTAGAGTTCCCGAGAAAATGTTTGACCTTAGCTCATCTGTCTTTACAGTTATGTTTTAGTTAATGTTTTCTTTTATTTATCTGTTTTTCTAAGTATATGACTAGTCTGGTTGTCTCTCTTTTTTCCATAATCAATTTCTCTAAAACAATAAAAAAATATATAAAATATACAAAATTTTGGAAAGTAAGTAAATGTTTCCCCACTAGTGACAACAGTGGAGTCAATCTGTGATTAAAAACTAGAATCATCATCTTCCTTCTCTGTGGATCGACCCTGCACTACTGTACTAGTTTATGAGTAATACATGTAATTTTGAGGGTCATGACGACCTCTGGCCTCTTCAATAACCTTCTTATAAAAACAATATTTGGATTAGATGAATATTAGTTTCATTATAGAAATTAGATTTGAATACGTATAATTGTTTTTTCAATCCTTATAGAAGGGAGGGAAAGAAAAAACCTATTGGATAACATGACATATACTTTTGAATTTTAATATGTTTTTAATTATGTAACAACAGTGTCCACTATAACTGACATGAGGAATTTTTCATAGATGTTTTAATGGAAAACATATGCTTTAGGTTAAAAATACCAAAAATTCTGATCAATGATCGAGGAATAAAAAATTAAATTCTATATGAGGAGTGTTAGGGAAATATATAGTTTTGTAAGACACAATTAGACCATAGAATCCTAAAAAAGGACAAAAATTTGAGTTTTAAAATCCATAGTTGAAGTAGTTTTTTCAAAAATACTATCAACACAAATAGGATTCATTAGTTGAGAATATTCAATGAAGTATTGATGGATTATATCATAGCATATAAGACACCATTTTAAATTTCTCTATTCTATTTAGGATATAAGAAACCATTCAATTTGTTTGGCTCTCACAGGAAAACGATACTTGGTAACTAAATCTATTAGTTGAAGGGAAGAAGAGGTTTTAAGAAAAATGATTTTTGAGCTTGATATGAATGATGTGATTTAAATGGATTTCTATAATTATGATAAATTATACAAGGAGAAAAAAGAATAATTTCTGTCCAAAATATCCATGGAAAGGAGCTACACTAAGAGGATATGTCACTTTTGATTAATTAATGTTTTAATTTATTCCTAGGTAAACTCATGTTTGGATGGTTAATTCATTTAAGGATTCAAGAACATTCCAATATAGGGCTGTTGAGATTAAAATGAAATGGGAAATGTAACACCTTGTACCCAGATTCCACTAAATGGTTCCTTGAGCCTAGTGGGTCACATAGCCCAAAGAACAACTCCCCAAATTCAAAAGGATTATTACTAACAGGGAGGACCTAGGTGAGTCCGTGGGGAGACTATTCCAACATTAGCCGAGTGTAGAAAAATAGAATATCAATAATAAATTCAATTAGTGGAAGCACTAAACCATATAATGTAAATAAATAGATTAATACTGATTGTATAATAAATCTATAAATCATATCATATAAAAGATGATGATATATGTCATATGTTTCTACAAATACATCCAAAACAGGTACACAACCTACGTAAACAATACATACCTAAAAAGTGTACAAAATCAAAAATAATCTCAACAACATCACACATTTCATATTGGTCCCATGATCTCCTACTCTAGAGCATCATTTTGACTCCCACAGTCCTATAATTTGTTTGGGTCCAAAACATGACCCAAATAGGGTGTGAGACTAAACACCACTAGGAAACCACCAAGGTTCTGTGCCCACCAATCAGTGAATATATATAGTAGATAGTGTGCAATAAGAAAACCAATATGAATGGAATAACTCAAAAGTAAACAACCCCATGAACTAGTTTTCATTTACGTTAATTTACCATTGGAGTAACTTTTAAATCTCTAATTCTATATATTGGGGTCAATCTTGACATCCCCCAGATAGATTGAAGCACAACTGGTGCCTCAAATGTCCATCTAAGTACTACATATCTGGACAGACCCATGATTGTGAATTGTCTTGGATATGGGTCATAAAATCCATTTCATCCACTTAATTCTTATACAATATTATTAATTCCTTGAAATTACTAAGTTGGAATTCATGTATCACTCTAGGTGTAATCAACCAAATCCCTACAAGCTTATACATGGTGAATCTATGATGAACCCATGTATCTCTCTAGATGTTTTATAATGTCCATGACATATGATATTGTCCTTGGAGGTCCTCTTACGAAACCCCATGCATAACCCATGAAATTAAAAAATGTCCCTTTGTGTATGTCCTTCGTAATCCATTTTAATTATAAGTATCACTCAACATATAATAAAAGTATCAATTGATTCCGTCCATGGAATATTTCATTTAGATCAACTTATCACCCATAAAAATATCACATTAACCATTGAGTCCTTCCATGGAATCTAAAGTGAATCCATGTATCACTCAACGTATAAACGTCAATAGTCACATATTTTCATCCATGGAATTCATATTGGAATCCATGTATCACTCAAGGATATTTATCCTTCAAAAAATTCCATTTCATTGAAACAATTTAATTAGCATTCCATGGTCCAAATAAAAGGCATTAAATACAACTCACCTAAAAAGGGTGACTCAAGAAAGGGAGAACTTCATGGACTTAGCCTTCATTTACAAATGGGGGAATAACCCATATATCAAACATCATATGCATAAAAAACTATTAAATGGATTTAACAACATTTATCTCATACATGCATATTATGGAAACAATCTTCCAATTCTTATACCATCTATTACATATGATAGTCTCAAACAAACTCATAAGAGATAGTAATTCAAGGTTCATTCAAATACTCACATGGCCATTTTTACTATAACAAGCCAAAAATCATGTCATGTTAACCCATAGATTAATTATATTATTACTGATGTCGAGAAATAAACAATTACCAAAATTGAAGCCAATTATATCAACTAATGCAATATCCTTTAATTTACTCAGAAGGGTATGTCATTACGAAGCAATAATGATTAAACATGAAATATCTTACATGGTTCAATGGGAAAGTCATCCATATAATTAAATTAATTCATTTACCATATAAATCAAATCATGAATTTATTATAATTCAATTTAACCATTTAAATACAAGGAATTATAGGGGAACGTATCAAGGGGATCAAGGTTCAAATAAATAAGACATAAAAATGGCCATTATAGTCAACACATCAAAAGGGGGTAATTTATCCGAGGTTATAAACCCATAACATGATTCAAAATCCCATTTAATTACCTATAACATGTCTATAGATTATTTAAATAATTTTATATTTATAGAGGTACCTAGAAAATGAGCACGAAACATGACGACATTTATGTATAGATGGACTTTGAACATAAATCACATAACGACCAACCTTAGGTCCGTGCAAGATATCTCGTCTTGTATCAATCTTTGATTCATCCTATTTTGGTTTAATTATTAACAATGGATGATGGAAAATAAATTATGGAATATGTACCAAAATCCAAACAACATAGACGTTAGTCATAAGAATAAAAACTGCCTAAAAAGGAATTAAGTACCTACTGTTAGAGAACTATGTAGATGAACTGCATTCGGAGCGGAGTTCGAACTGAGAGTAGATCTTTAATAGGAAAATTGTTGGAGGAGAGGTCAATAAGAGGGTATCCATTTGTAGTTATTTTGATAAAATAACCCAATTTATAGTTTTAAAATAATTTTAATTAGACTAAAAATTATAAAATTCATAAAATTATAGGGCTGCATGGATTAGAAACATAGTTTTTCAAATCGAGCGGAAACCATGCACGGTTTATAATAGGAAATGGGGCGTGCATTCAGCTACCCCACTTGGTTTACTAACCATTAATTAATCATGTGAATATCCTCTGTTAACATCTTATGACATTCTATACCTAGCTACATGACCATGAGACTCAACCTGGATGATTTAGCAAACCATACAACCTCCTCTTTTCAACAAAAAATTGGGTTTTGGGCATTGGAACTACCCCAAAAAACCCCAAGACGTCTGTGAAATTAACAAGGACTCCCATTAGGCCATATTTAAGCAATCAAACTGAGATTTTTTGGAAAAATGAGATTCGTATCACAAGGAAGAACATGGTACTTATGAAATTCCTCTTAAAGAAATTTGTCCCTAAATTGTGATTCCCAGGGTGGAAAAGCATGTTATGAGAAAAAATCTTGCCAATATGATTATATATTATCCTCAATTTTCCAATTATTATTCTTATAATAATTTGTGTTTCCATAAAAACCATAAAAAATAATAGACTAGCCTTGGAGAATCTTCATGCGGCGATCCATAATTCGTAAAGGATGTATCCAAATGGATGAACCTTACTGCAACACAACCTCATTAGGCTGAAATGTGTGAGACACATCTGAATAGTAATGGAAAATATGAGAAACAAGGAATAAATCATGTAAATCCTAGTACCTAAAAGGTAACTATAGTTGATAGGCTACAAACCTGACTGTCTATATTATTTAGAATGTCCTGATGCATCTAATAGAAAACATACCCTATCACCCGACCCTCTTGTGTCTTAGCCTCGACGAAACATGTAGCAAACCCCGATCCCCTAACTCAAACTAAAAAGTTCTTTTATGGTGATTAGGATTTAATTTCTGATTATACTATTATGTATAAATCTTCTCCCAAAATAATTTCACCTATTTTTTGGTCGCATGGACAAGACGAAGTCCCAATATAGCTTCCTCTCCAACCTCTAGCCAACATAGGGGTGATCGGCATGGAATAATTTAAAAACCCTCATATGGAATCATATAAATAGTATCTTAAAATATATTATGGTAGGATAAATCATGTAGGGTTATATGCCTCCCCCAAGAGCTCCTAATATCTGAGAAGCCTTCACGCATCATGTCCTCAAGAACCCGAATCATGCTCCTAGGATTTTCATCTATCAGATAGTGGTATGCCATTCTATAAAGCACATGTTCACCCAACCCCATCTGTAGCCCTTTCTAGAATCGTGAAGTAAACTAGTCATCCTTATTTTAAATGATAGAATGCAGTACCCAATGCAGTCATACTATCTCATTGATATACAACCTCCCGAGCTCATCAACTGAAATGGTCTCTTTGATTGGTAGGAAGTGAGAGACCATTGTGAACTTGTCCACAAAAACCCATAAATCATCATTACCTTGAGTTGACCTCAGTAAACCAATCATGAAATCTATTATTATGTCATTCCATTTTTACTCTAGAATGGGTGGCTATTGAAAAACTTTGGGTAGTCGTTGGTGTTCCTCCTTTACCTACTTAGAGGTGGAACACTTCAGAAAAAACAATATACGTCTCTTCTCATAACTAGACACCAATACCGTTAATGTGAATCATGATACATCTTGGTGAAACCACGATGAAATCCATATATTGAAGCTTGGAAATACCATATCATCTTGTCATGCATGTTAGAAGAGACCTAGATAGATCAATATACTTGCCTGATTTTATCCTTACCCACAGCCCATCCATGAGTAGGGTCCTCACCTGCAACACTATCATAGAAATAGGTCTGTATAGTCTGATAACTCCCTCATTATCACTCTATCCATAATTATATAGGTAAAATATAAAGAATAAAGGTACCTCTTCACTGGAATTTCATGCCCCTCAAAGTGAAACGAAGATAACAACAACAAATGATGCCACTCTCCACTGTCCTACTGCACTACCTATATCTGATTCCCCTTACTCAGTGCATCTGCCACTACATTGCCTTTACCAGACATAGAGGCAAGCTTCATTTACAAAGGATATTGGTACACAACCCACCTTTTTCTATCTTAGGTTTAGATCACGCTGTGTAAATATGTATTTGAGGATTTTGCGCTCAGTGTGCACCACAAAATGCTATCCCAGTATGTAACATCTGCAATAATGAAATGCATAAACAAGAACAACTAACACGATGTCATGTTTCAGGTAATTAATATCATGTTTCCTCATCTTCTGATACCCATACGCAATGAGTCAATCCCCCCACATAAGAATTAATCCTAGCACAATACATAATGCATCGCAGTACACAGTGAAACTCTTGCTTGGATGTGGAAAAATAAGCATCGATGTTGAATTCAGTCTCCTTTTTATCTCCTAAAAGGTCATATTAGAGGAATATGACCATACATACTTCAAACACAGTGAAAAGTGTAACGCCCCGACCATAGATTCCCAGAGCCGCTGCGTTATTTTAATACATTGGCCTAATTACAAGGAATCAAGTCCCGAAAGAACAATCAGTTTAGCAGTCTTGGAAAATATATTTCATACATGACCATTAAATTACACTTTATAACATAAAATAAAAAAAAATATTTCTTTTAGAATACCATTATTCCCTTTAGCTTAACCCTACATATCAATCATAATACACTACTTGGAATCCTGGTAAAATAAAACATATCAAAGGGGTGAGATCAGATGCTAAGTAAATGTTAATAATTTAGCAGAAGCTATAAAATTTTATGGTAAGATGTGTGACAAAAAAAGATCCATTTTAAAAATAAAATTGAACATAATATGAAAAAAATCAAACATTACCATATAAACACACACATGGATATTTTTCTATTCGAATTATCACATGTAATAAATAATTTCATAATGAGGGAATGCCTAATGCCGAAAATCATTACCACATAGTCAAGGCCTTGTGCCAAGAATAGTAATTAAATTTCCATCAAGGACTTGTTCCAAGATATTAGTTTGTCTCATGAGACCTACCGATTCATCAAGGAGCTATAGCGGGCTCCACCCGTCACTTACTAAGTCCATTGCATTCCTCATATGAAAAGGTTGAAATATAACATAAAAATTCTTATTAAAACTAGCATACGAAATGTCAACACATTAACCCTAAACCATGAATGGTATACAAATAGAATATACACAGTCAAAAATATCATAACTCATTCAATAAAATATGAAATATTGTATTTTAATTAATCAACCTCAATCAAAAATAATATCCAATAAAGGATCAAACATAGTTGATGATGATGAATAAAACTTTTTGAGAGAAATATCATTTTTGTAAAATCATTTAAAAGTCACACATATATAAAGGAAGTAATTTTATAGAGATTTTTGAATCAAAGTGTCCCATACCACTTTGAAAATTTTGAAAGGAATTATCATTTCAAAACATTTATGTCCATATAAATAAATACTTAAATTCATTTTGAAAACATGGAAATTATTTAAAAAGATTAAGAAAGATAAATCTTTAAAACATTTAAAATTATGATCTTGATAAAGAGTACCTTTCAAAAATACACAAAATATTCATTTCGAAATCATTTTTATGAAAAATGGGCATGGACGATAAAAATTTCCCAGTAAATACTTACACATAAACAATCTGAGATAATAATGAGATTTAAGAATTAACCCTTACCTTGCACTTTACTTTAGTCGAGGGTACGTTTAACCTCCTGTATGAAGATTGTAGTATGTTATTAAATTAAACCAGAACCATATTAATATTTATGATATAATACATGATTAATTTATGACTTTATACTACCCATTTAATAAGAATTTCCATGTTAAATTAACATTTCTGGTAATAATCTCTTTCTTTATCGTACGTGTTTTAACTTGTTACTCTTGATTGTATCACTTAGATAAAGATTTAAATACTTCCAGAATATAAAACATGATTTATATATAATATATATTTAGAATATAAATATTTATAATAGACATATATCTGAAATTAAAAACCCCGTTTATGGAGACGGTAGTCCGTACATACGCATAAATGTTTTTTCCGTTTTCATATCGCATTGAACGGAACTAAGTGAATAAGATACATGTAAGTACAAACACACACATACACACAAAAATATATATAAATATATATCTATATCCTGTAGTATTATTAAGTCATATATTACATACTTATTAGAAGTATATATTTTTATAATTTTCGATGAATGGTGAATGTGGAAATGAATCTCATCGAGTCGTGGAGACGGTATGCCATATGTATGCACGAGCGACAATATCATTTCCTTAAAGGTATGGAATTGGATGGTATATTAATTTTATAGATACATTATCATGTTATTTTTATTATTTATATACATATTACTCATTATTATATCCATGCAAATAACATAGTGGTGAATAACAAATTACACCACGGCGTGGAGACGGTAAGCCGTACGTACGCACGCTTGGTGACATTTTCATTCATAATATGGATAGAATAATGAATATAGTTGTTCCATATTTATAATAACATCATAGTATATAGAATATACTAGAGTTATTATTTTAAAATGTAAACAACAAAGAAAGAGTTAGTGGAAGAATAAGAGAACTTGAAAGAGGGTGGTGAAATCATTACCTCTTCTTCGGGTTCTTCCTTTTGATTTGATAAAAAAGGATTCTTAGGTTGGATTTATGACCAAATTAAGGCCACTAGGAGAAAGTTAGGATAGTTGGGAGGATATTTTGGCAGAGGTTGGCCGAGCCAAATGCCTTTGGAGGTGTGAATTTGAGATAAGGGGAAGTGCCCTTTTATAAGAGGGGTGAGGGGCACCTTAGGAAAAACTATAAATATTATTTTATAATAAATTCATTTTTGTTTTATAATGGCTCCTAAATGAATTATTTAAATTATAAGGCGTGGATGGGTCGAAGAAAAACTCAACCAATAGGTTTTTGATAGGTGTAGGTTACCATATTAACCATAAACTTTACATTTAACTATTAGTTAAATAGTTTGACATTTAACATGTCTTATTGTATTTTTATATTATATGGTTAATAAAAATACTATAAAATTTCAATACAACCCCAATTGGTTCATTAATGTCATATATATTAATACATATGTCTTTTGATTGAACCTTATATTTTTAAGACTATTATATCCTTTAATAATATAATATTTGATTTAAAAACTATTTTATGTCAATTTTGACACTCTTTTGTATTTGTTTTTTGATAAAATATTAACAGCATTATTACTTCAAAAAAAATACATTAAATCAATCCTAACATGTCATATTCACCTATATAATTCGTTGATGTCACAAAAACATTGAAATTATATTTATTTTAATATTTATAATACCATTTATTTGATTCTTTCATTAATAAGGTAATTACTATATCATCATTCGGTCATTAATAAATTTAATTATTTAATCTCTAAAAATTAGAAAAAATACCATTATGTAGGAAATATCTTTATCTTTATAATTAATATTTACAGTCGAATTTATCTTATGTATAACCCTATATTAAAAATGGTTTAGTTATTAATCTTTGATTTTATCTCTTTTAACTCTTCTTTAAATAAAATAATAATAAATGTCTTAGTCTAATCCAAGTGGACCTAAAGGGTAATATTTTATTCGTAAGGCTGTTTTTAGTCGAATTTAACTTATAAAATAGAATTAGGACATGTTTTAGGGTAATAATAATATCATTTTTACCCTTAATTAACCTATTTACTTTTAACCGTGGTAAATAAAACTAAAAAGTTACTATTCACCAAAATTTTTTATCTTATTAATCCACATTTTAATCCTTGATATTAACTGTGTCTCTCAGATTTTTTAAATTCAACACACAGAAGCAGTAAAATTATGTTTTATGTAAATTTTCAAATCCTCCAAGGAGGTGGGTAAAAGACGGTAAAAAGTTTGATAAATTTTTTATATATCTAAAATTATTATAAACTGACTAAAACGAATTACATTGAATTTATATATGTATTATGTATCTATTTTGACCTAAAATAAATTTAAATAAAATAAATAAATCTTTAAATAAAAATTCGTCTTTAAACAATAACTTATTTGTTTTCTCTATTCATAAAAAATTGAAAGTTTTCAGAAAAATACCAAAAATTCACACTAAGATAATTTTTATATTCTGAATTAAAAAATGAATTATATTTTCCCAATTTTAAATCATATAAGTTTCATTAATTAATTTGAAATTAAATTCCCATTGTCGAAACCAAGTTGCATATTTTTAAGAAATAATAAATATCAAAAGATTGACACTTGTTTATGTCCAATTTCAAAGTGAAATTACATAAATGACCATCATTGGATTAAATGGTAAAAAAATTATCTATTTATAATTCCAAAACCATTAAAATGTATAATTCAACACAATAAATTATTTTGATTAAAAACGTTGTTTTCAGTTAAAATATAGTATTTTCACTATTCACCCAAATATGAAAGTTATCAGAAAAAGCAAAAAATTTATTGAAACTAAATTATTATGTCCATATTATAAATAATATGTTAATTTTGTAAAATTTAATATATAAAATAATCAAATATTGGATTCAAAAAAGTTTTTCCATTAAAAGGCAATAAAATTGCATTTTTTGAAAAATACGTCTTTTATCTGAAAAAAATGTATTTGTTCTTACATTATGTCTAAGAAACTCATAATATGGATTCAAAAATTATAAGGATTAAATAAAGTTAAAAATTCAGTTAATACTATTCAGAACCGCTTTTGAACGACTAGTTTGGTAAGTCGTGGTGCCCTTGAACTCAGTATTGCGTGTAGTGCATGTTATTGAATTACTTTGAAGAAATAACGTACTCTGAAATCTTTGGGTGTTACAACAAGTCCTATATGATGTGTATGTAGAAACCATAAATCCTTATTAAACACTGCACCTTGAAGGCGTTATTTGGTTTCCCATAGTAAACTACATCTCTCACCATCTTTGGTTCCCTTGAAACACCTGTCTCTTAGATGATGTGACATCAGAAGTGAATCATTCCCATCCAGATGAGGAACTCTATGAGAATAACATATAACTATTTCTCCCTCACTGTATTCGAAAAAATTTCATGAGGGGTGTAATGGATGTGATTATTAGGAAAATAAATCATGATATCTTTAAAAAAACAACAAAATAATCTAGATAAGCTTGGAACATGTGGTTCATATATTCTAAGAATACTATTGGTGCATTCATGGGAACAAAAAAAAACCAAATTCTCATATAAACCATTATTTATCTAAAACTATGTGTGAGGTAAGTATGATGGTATATCATTCAGCTGGTGATAATGAGATCTCAAATAGTTTTTTTGAAGAACCAGTCTCCTCAAAGATGGTCGAAGAGATTATATATTCATTGGAGAAGATACCAGTTTTTGCCATCAACTAGTTTAAATTCTAGTAATCCACACATAGCCTGAGGGTACCATCAATCATTTTCGAAAAATGGATTGGTGAACCCCACTGAGATGTACTAGGTTGTCTGAAACACTTTAAATATAAATACACTAGCTTCTTCTTGAGCTATTTTATCTCAGTAGAAGCCACCCTTTATGGAGTGATAGATATCGGTGTATCTATTAGAACTAGATTAATAATGAACTTTACCTCCCTCACTATATGAAATCCTAAGAAGTTATCCAGGAAGACATCATTGAATTGATCATCCACTGGAGGAAAATCTACCTAATCATTCCTTGATTATCCAGATACAAACTCAGAATCTGGGATGTATTCCCACCCATCCCATAATTATGTGTTCTAGCATGACATGCATGGACATCCCATTCACCCTTGTGAATAAATTCACCTCCCTCTGGTGATGTATAGGCCAGCCTCCAGTGATAATAATGAAGAAAATCATGATAATCTATTATCCATTCCATCTCATATATGATGTCATATGCTATCATCTCAAGTACATAAAGGCTATAGAGGAAGTGACACCCACCAACATTAAGGGGGAACTCCCCGCACTAGTATACGCATTTCGTTACAATTCCCAACAGAGTGTCTAGTGTCATAACACCCTCCAAAAACTAATGACAAAGTCTAGAACTCCCCACAATTCTCTAAAATCTAAAACAATGTGAATCCCTTGTATCAAAAATTACAGAAGCTAAAGTAGAGGCTAATAGAATAGTACATCTAAAATTAGATGGTCTGAGATCATGATATTATTGGTTTTGTTGCACTGTGTATACTTGTGTGGAACCGCAACCTTGTGATACTGCCTAGATTCCTTGAGAAAATCTACCCTATTATCGCTGCACAACTAGTGTCTGACTACCACAACCACAACCACCACCTTGACCTGATTGGATAGATATATTCTATCTCCCTTCTTGGTGAAAAGTGGGTGAACATTCCCCAGAACATGGAGTTGGTGAATATCATCTCTCACTAGCTATTGGTGGAAACATTCTTCAAAAGATCTATTTATGGTCCATCTTACTGCCAGAACGACCCTCGACTATGTCCCTCGTACACTGTGTCCTCATATTTCATAGCCTAAAACACTGGTAGTACCTCATATGGATGCATAAATACATGTTTTTAATGCTAATATGACAACATGGATACTCGAGATGAAACTTCCTACTATTAGTTGATGTAGAACCAGACTTCGGTGTTGAACCACACTGGCTCACACCTCCATATTCTCCAAGGTTTCCCTCTATGATCATTGACTGATTCAGTATCCCAAATAGAGTAGTCATCCATAATACATTTACATGTGATCATATGTCATACCTGAGACCATCCTCTAATCACATTGCATTATACATATTATAACCCATAAGAATGGTTGTGAAGAACCAGAGCTTAGAAAAATGGGATGGGTAATCCAAAACTGATAGTGTGCTCTCTTCCAGATGCGTAAACTCATGGGAATCATCGACCCTCAATATCTGGGGACAGAAATAATCCAATATGGTTGTCTAAAAATCCCACCATGCTATATCCTAATTACAATCTATCTTGGTGATAACATGCCACTATCTATTGGTGGAGTCAAACAACAAATACATAGCGAGCTTCACACTATTCATAGGAGTTATCTCAAGATGCTATATGATATATAACATGTCCTGTTACTATAAATCTATATCTTGTGGTCCACCATCCCCTGAAAAAGTGAAAGGATGCTACTACTAGAACACTTGCATCAGCTCATCCATAGACATGCCAGGCTGTGGTGCTCCTAGAAAGGTATATATGATGTGTGAAATGTTTTCATGGAACTGTGCCTCATCACGTATGTCTGTAACAACACATAGTTTGTTAGATGGATCAACTAGAGAATCCTCTGGTATACCATAACCCACCATCTCCACGACATGATCATCCCCACCGCCTGGAATAAAACTGGAGGTCATTGTAGTAGTGTGGCCCTAAAATTCAAAACACATGCCTCATTTTATGATCATTTAATAGTTTGCAGCTCAAAAGCATAGAAACAGAGATATAAAAGGTATGATCTATCCTATGTAATAAAACAATCGCCTAACTTCCCCATAGGTTAGGTCAGGTCATCACACAATACATGCCTAAGTATGAGACACTTCCAAAATCCCACTACTGAGGATGGGTTAGGTCATGTTCCTAGAAATATGCCATTTTAGTTTCACTTGGATTAATAATTATTTAATTTCAAATTGATTTTAGATTTACACTATTTTAATTGTTACTCATTCCCAGTTTACCAAATCCCTTTTAAAATGGTATCCAATGGTATACCAAATTCCGATCCATGGGGCCCCATACTCCCAAACGATTAATACTGGGAATATCTCTAGGGAACATCACAACACATTTCATTCAAAGTTTGAATCATGATCTGAAAAATTCTAATCCAAGAGGGAACATACACCTCAGGGACAAATCTTGGAATCTATCTATTTCACACCATAACATATCCTAATAACACTATCACAATAGTAGTCATATATACCACAAAACATATCATAATAACATGCAATCAGTATTGTATCCTAAATGGCATGATGTGGCTCATGTATGTGAAATCTATTAAGTGTGTATATGATGCATGAGATGGAAAAAGCTTTACTCATCGTGTTGAAAAATAATAGAACCCAAATTCTCATCAACAATAATAACATAAGTTAAGTGTGTCACCCAATGGTGGATCACATGGCGTCATGTGCATCACCCTAAATTCCAGATCTAGATGACTAGTTGTGAGCACATGGGTGAGTCTATTGGGAGACTATTCCATCATTAGCATAGTGTAGCACAATATAATATCAAAAAAATATGCTATAAATCATTAAACCATTAAACGGAAATAAACAACAGAATAATTATTGTATAATTAAGGAAGTAATCATATAATATACAAGAGGAATATAAATGTCACATACTTCTAATAAAGCATTTCATGTACCAATATTTGGGTTATTTTTCTTTTATACTCAAAGAATCATATAATCTGTGATGGTTCAATGAATGACCAAAAAACGGATTTGAGAAGAAAATCCTAATAGGCAACCACCCATGGTCTATGTCAATATGTCAGGGAATATATATAGTAGTTAGTGTTAAATAAGAAATGTAGTAAAACAAGAATAACATAATAGTAAACAACTTACTTTCACAGGTTTTCATTTACATTAATTTACCATTTCAATTACATTGAAATTTATAAGTCTTGAGATCAAGCTGAAGCTCAGAATCTCCCATATACCTGGAAACAAAACAAATTCCTCATATAGGAATCTAAGAAGTATAATCAAGAATGACCCAAGATTTTTCTTTGAATTAAATATATTCCATACAATTCATTTCAATCATTTAACTCATAAATAAGCGGAGTCCATCCTTATTGAGAAAAAATGCCTAAAGGTGAGATTCCAGTATTTTTGGGTTGATTGTGTTTGCTAAAAAAGTGGGTTTTCATGATAATTTGTAGAGTCCATAGAGTTTGATGAAATGATAAGTTGATAAAGATCCAATATAATTGAATATATTCCCTAGAAGTAGTACATAAAATTGCATACACAAGGTGATGTCGTTTCCCAATGGTTTCCAAATTATTTGGGTCCAAAACATGGAGTTTGGATAGCATTATGACAAGTGGATTTCATTGATGGCCTAATGAAAATATGTAAAAGGTATGAGTTTCATGATTAATGGGATTCGTAATGGTGTCTTCATGAAGGTATAAATGAATATAACAGTGATATATGCGATTATGACCAACTTCACGAATGAAACATTTTCCAGGAACATTGAAAGATAGGGATCATTGAGAAAGAAATTAGAGGGTTCCTTGAAATGGTGATGGTGTGGAGAGAACATTCTAGAACATGTGGAAATTCCTATAAATAGGCATCTAACCCATTTAGAGAATAATTAGGACATAACAAAGATCATAAGGCTCCAGATTCATGAAAGTGGTTCATGCAAAAAAGTTTGTGAATGTTATAACTATCATCAAAATGTTTTGAGCATTGTTAATGTAATCTAATGAGAGAAGGCTATAAAATGCTGACAGAATGTTGTGTACTTCATGAATATTCAAGTTTCATGAAATGAAGGTGTATCCTGAAGGCTATTTGAGATTCCCGAAATGATAGTGATTCAGGTAGTCTATTTGAGCTTCATGAAAGAAATAAACTTTGTGAATGTAGTGATCACTATCAGAGTGTTTTGAAATGGATTTCCCAATAAACTATGGTAAAGTGGTATTAATCAATTAGATGAAAGTAGAACATCAATAGTGTATCCATGCACAACTGAGGATGTATTCATTAGTGATAATGAAGGGACCTATAATTTTATAAACTGTGAGTGGTTCCTTTCCAAGAGTCATAAGAAATAGAAGATGAAGACGATGATCCATTCCACTAGTACTGAGCTAGATAAAGTGATATAGAGAGTGACACATTGTAAAGTAGTGATCTAACCATAAAACTTGTACAAGAAGTTTTCCTGGACAAAGAAGAGGTATTTCCCAAACATTGTATTTTGGCAGTGAACCATAGTGGATTTTTCACATCGACACATCATCGTTGCATGCTACTTGGACATATCCCAGTGAGGATGGACAAAGTAAAATCTTTGTTTTCCATGCATGACTTCATTTCTAATAATAAATTTCAACAAGATAATTTAATAATAGTGTTTTAATGAAAAAAATATCTAATGTGTGAATAGTTTTAATCTATCATTCCCGGACTCACCCCCCCACTTAATGTATTCATCCTAGTGGGACTAACAATTTGTATCAAAGGGAAAGGTTGAATGTTAGTCATTATCTCTCAATAGAAGAAATAGAGGTTCTCAATCACAAATGGATTTTTATCTTTGATGTAAACAATTTTCAAGTATGGAAGAATCAAATATGGAACTACAACTAATCATTAGAAATGGATGTCATCATAGTATCTATACAATGAACATCATCCAATATCAATACTGATGATTTATTAGATGCAGATATAAGGGAATTGGATGCTGATGCTTATGGGATCATTGATTTAAGGAGATCCCTAACAAATAAACTTCATAAAAAGGGAATGTCATTTATGTCATCACATTATATATGGTAAAATATGTTGGATATTTATAAGGGTAACATAGAAGTCATATAATCAAAGATGTAGGTTTGGTGGAATAAATATGAGGATCTTAGAATATAGCCTAATATGTCTATTGATACATTCATTGGAAGGGAAAATGTTGTGGTGGATGATATCCATGGCCTAGGGGAAATTATTGAAGATATAATCATTTTAAGTGTATCTTGAGAAATCTACCAACTTTGTTCAATCTAAAAGTTTTTATTTTGGAAGATAAAGATCCAAAGGAGATGAAATTGGAAAACATGCATAGTACTCTTGTAACATATGAAATGAGAAATTATGATACTGATGATGTTGAAAAAGAAAAGTCTAAAGATGCTTCATTCAAGTACATGAATAATACCACCATTGAAGATATGAACAAAGAAGATGATACATATAAGGTGATGTCATTAATTTACTCAAATATTTGAAGAGGAAATGGAAATTTAATTGTGAAACTACCACATTCATGCATTCGATGTGAAAAAGGATGGAAATCTTGAAGTATGGTTTCCCAAGAAGATTCATGATGATGAAGAGGATGAAGTTGAAATTCCAAAGAAGATGTCTTCAGCCTAGGTGAATGGAATGAAAATATTTAAGAAAATATTATTCATTAATAAGTATCTTCTTTTAAGAGAAGATGAGAATTTATAAGAATCTAAAATAAATGAAATGGAGGACTATAAGGATCATGATGAAAATTCTAAGGTGGCAGTTTTCAGAAAATATGTAACAATAGAAAAAAGAAACAATGAAAAAGAAAAGTTATAGGAATCGTTGAACTTCAAGTAAAATTAGAATCCTCTCTTGAGGAAATAGAAGTTCGGAGATGGAAATCGAATAAATCCACCAACATGTTTCATGATTACAAACTCAACATATAGTAGTAGAAAGAATTTATTTCTGATTTTAAGGAAGCAATTGAAAAATTGAATTCGTCAATGTTAGAGAGCTCAAAAAATGTTGTTAAATACTAGGTGAAGATTGAATAAGTGGAAATAAAATAGGTAGTTTGACTAACACTAGAAAAAATGAAATAATTTGTACTGAAGAAATTAAAGAGTAATTTTTTTAGCATTTAAAGAAGTATTAAAGATCATGAAATACTCATAAATCATAGTATTTCATCTATAAAGTAGATTATTCAATCAAAAGTGAAGTTATAGGTGGAGCATAGAGGTTGTGTAGAACAAAATAAATAGTTAAATCCAAATGGTAAGGTGGTATGAGGGTTGATCAAAAATAGAGATGTGTTATTCAAATTCACCCACTCTAAAAGTGAAGATTTATTTGGGTATGAATCATAATTAGAAGATTCAGAGCACCCAAGGGAAAACTAGTGGCGTAGGCGTGACATATAAGAATTCCCCTCGAATCAGATGATAATTCTTAAGAAATATGGGACACTCAAATTATGGGTGTTATATATCCAAGAGACACTGAAGGGAATAATAACATCAATGTTTTCCATATAGAGAACAATACTCTAGAATATCATTTGAGGGACCCTGTTTTTTGTGAGGAGAATTAGGACACACGACCAGATACATTATGTCGATTGTGCAAATGAACGTACGGATTTAGAACCAAATTGATCGTAAAAAACAATTCATTGAACCATTTAGTGAGATTAAAATGAAAAATAAGTTTATAGTATTTAAATATGATGCATTTACATCATAAATTGAGAAAGATAAAGATTATTAATCTATATTAGGTTTGAAGTAGAAAACGTGGATGGAGAAAAAAAGAGATGAGTATGCAGTGGTTGCCGAGATTTCTTTTAAAGCATCATATCGCACTAGAGTATGGATAATTGATATTAGTTTAACATCAAATATTATAGAAAATATGACTCTAGTGACCAAAATCATGTACACTAAAGAATGTATCATATGATTTGGAAATGATGAAGGTTTAAAAATTATTGGCTACGGAAAAGAAATGTTTTGGGTAAATGACATGAGAAGGGAAAATATCTCAGTTGTTGAAGGACTTAGTCACATTTCACTGAGTGTTATCCATTTATGTGATTCATTGCATTCCACAAGTATTTATAAGAAATTTTGTGTCATCAAAAAAAAACACGGTGAAGTTGTTTTGGAGGGAAATCATAAAAATAGAAATATATACATTTGTGGGTTGAGAAGAAGATATGCTCTTTCAATCCCCAAAATATGAACTAAAGTCATGTAATAAACATCTTGGTCACATGATACAAACATCGTTGGAAGATCTGGTGAAATATGATTCTACTCTAGACCGCCCTAAATTATCATGTGATCATACTCCTTCATGTTGTACTTGTCATAAAGGGAAATAATTTTAAAGGAATATATCAGAGAGGATAAAATTTCCACAAAATTGACTGATTTGGTGAATATTGATGTGTTAAGACCAATTTTACAATTGGATATTGATGGAAGGATATATTATGTTATCTTCACATATGATTTTAGATAAATGGCATGGGTTTCATTCATCAATCACAAATTTTTTGTGTTTAGTTTCATAAAAATTTATCAAGGGGAGGTCGAGAAGGTGTTAGGTTAAACAATCCAGAAGATCCAAACAGAAAATGGAAAAGAGTTAAAAAAATTCAAGTAGAGGATTATCTCCAGAAACATGGGTTAAGGAACCAAGTTATAGCTATAAGAAATCCATAATAGAATGAAGAAGCAAGGATAATAAATTGGATTATCAACAAAATGTCTAGAACAATGATCGTTTATAAGTCCCTTTTAGAGAAATTTTGGAATGATGTAGAGAGGATATCTATCTACACATAAAATATAGCATTAGTATGTATGAAATAATAGAAGACTATGTATGTGGATTGGTATGAAAAGAATCCATCATTGAAGTAATTTCAAGTTTTTAGATGTATGTGATTCATTCTCAATTAGGAGAAACATTTGAAGATTGAATCCTATCAATATGAAAGGATATTTATTGGCTAATAATAGAAAATTAATTCATATAAATGATTCAATAAGCACATAGAATGGTTTATTGAAGCCACGATGGAATAATAGTTGAAAATGAGTAGAATATTAAGAAAGTAAAAGATCAGTATTAGGGGGATAGTGATAAAGAGAAAATATAATAAGGGGAT
Organism: Viscum album; assembly: GCA_963277665.1. Classification (NCBI taxonomy): domain Eukaryota; kingdom Viridiplantae; phylum Streptophyta; class Magnoliopsida; order Santalales; family Viscaceae; genus Viscum; species Viscum album. The sequence continues at coordinate 945,148,373 of OY728155.1, read as the reverse complement.
GTTGCAATTCTAGAGAAAGATTAAGATGAAAATTTTGTTAATGATTATGATTAGAACAATTTTGTATATACCAAATTATAAAAGAGGAGTACCAAAATAGATAGACATAACATAATTAGTTCTCATAGAGTTCCATTAACAAAAAAAGTAGATGACGACTCTAAATAAAGAAATTTAGTTATCATAGGTAGGGCCTAAAGGTTTTGATGAAGCGGCTGGAGATGATAATTGGGTTCATAATAAAAATGAATCGATTGACCAAATTGAGAAGAATCATACATGAAAGATAGTTTCAAGGCCAACAAAAAAGTATGTCATCAGAACAAAATGGGTATTTCATAATAAGTTGAATGAATATGGTACAGTTATTAAATATAAGGAACAAATACTTTGTAAAGGGTACTCCCTGATAGAGGGTATTAATTTTAATAAAAACAAATCACCAATTTCAAGTCTAGAAACAGTTAGATTATTCTTGTCCAAAGTACTAAAAAGAATGTTCAATGTTTTCAAGATGGATTTAAATTCAACATTTTTAATGTTATCATAGAAGAATAATTTTATATTGAGTAGACAGATGATTTTGTCATACATGAATATATGAAAAATGTTTTTTTACTGAGTAAAGAACATTATGGTTTGAAGAAGGCGTCAATGGAATGTTATTCAAGAGAAGATCAGTTTTTAAAGAATCTATGTTTTCATCCTTGTAGCATTGATTACAATCAATATGTCAAAAATGATAGTAATAAAAGTATGATGGTGCTGGTGTTTTTCGATGACATAATCATCATTGGTGTAGATGAAGTATAGTCCAGACCATTTTCGGAATTTATGAATTGTGATTTTGAAATGTCAATGACTAGAGAACTAACATTTTTTCCATTTTTTTACAAGTAACGTGAGGAATGAATGGAAAATTAATTTATCAATATAAATATGCCAATGAATATTTGAGAAGATTTTGAATGGATAATTACATGTAGATGAAGACACCAGTAGCTACCTAGATGAAACTATCATGAGATGATGATGGCAATACAATTAATGTTACATAATATAGGAAAATAATTTGTATTATAATATACATGACAATAAGAAGACCTGATATTGATTTTTCTACATTCCAAGAAGAATTGAATCAAATAAATCCCAATTAATACCACATTATAGAAGTGAAAATAATAATTCATAATATTAAGGGCATGATGTATTTTTGTTAGCAGTATAATGACAAATATCATCCATTGTTATTCAGATATACATATGTAGATTGGTCCATATCAGCAGATGATAGGAAATCAATGTTAGGAGGTTCTTTCTATCTCGGTAGATTGTGTATTTATTAGAAAATCCAGAAACATGATTGTATTTCATAGTGAACCATATAATTTAAACATATTGCGGCTACTCAAGTATTCTTATAGATATTGTAGATTGACTTTTAGCTTGATGACATGGGAATTGAAGTAATGCCTCTAATCAAAATCCATTATGACAATTCAAGTGTTTTAAATCATAGAAAAAATAAACTCCATCAATCAAGGAAAAATAAAATTTAAATAAAGTATCATTTTTTCATGGAGAAGGTGCATCAAGAGATTGTGAAGTTGGAGAATGTGCCAACATACCTATAGGTTATAAAAATTCTAAAAAAGGAAATTCCCAAAGAATAATTGGAATGGAAATGACTAGCTCTGGGAATTCAGTCGACTGTGCACACGTTGAAAAGTGTGGATTTCAGATTCCCTCTCCCTAAGGTATGATGTGTTTTTCCTGAATTTTATAATCTATGTTCTTTACCCAATTGAATACCATAACAGAGTGACTTTTGGGTTTGTTGAAAATGGTGGAAAAATTGTAAAAGGGGAGAAAATTCCTTAGTTAAGATAGGGAGAGAAACTAATAGATAAAAAGATAAGTTGTGTAGGGTTTTTTTAATATGACAATGCAAAAGGTGACCTATCAAATAAAATATATTAGGAATGATGTGGTTCATTATGATAGCTGTTGGGTTGTTTTGGATGTAGTGATTTATTGATGAGCTTTTCATACTACTCTTGTTTCTCAAGGGAAGCATGGATCATGTGGGGTTAGAGTATATTTGTAGTAGATATTTGATCTCTACATAATTCATAATATTATAATGTTGGTTGAGTATGTAAGATGCTTCAATGAGGTATAAAAAATGTGGAGAGTTGTCATAAAACCCAAATAGGGATATAGTTGGGGAAAATGACTCAATGTAATATTGTAGTATTATTAGGTTGAATGTGTTTTCTTAAAAAGAGTTTTTCCATGATATGTTTTGGAGTCCAGAGAGTTTTTTGACATAGTATGTTGAAAAAATAAAAATACAAAGGAATAAATTCCCTAGAATTGGTACGGGGCATCACGATATAATTGGCATCATCAAGGAAATTTTTAGGATCCACGAAATACTGTTGGCATGTCAAGAATCATATGAAATATATGGACAAGCCTTTAAATAGACCTCTTCCTACTTCATAAATGAATAATGACTTAATGAAGAACCTATGTCTCGAGATTTGTGAAGTTGGTTCATAAAGGTGATTAATGATACAAATTTCAAGAAGTATATAATATCAAACCAAATGCTTAGAGCATACTGATAGTATGAGAGTTTGTGAATGAAATAAAAATACAACCAAATGTGGTATGTTTCATGATGGATATTTGAGCTTCACCAAAGGAAGGTTATTCAAGAATGTTATTTGGGATTCATGAAAGGTATTTTATCCATAAAGACTTTTTGAGCTTAGTAAAAGAAGGAGATTCACAAATGCATTGAACACCACAAAATTATTTTAAAAGGTATTTCCCTGTGATCTATGGAAAAGTGATATTCATCAATTAGAGGAAAGTGGAAGTCGAATTGATCATCCATCCATAACTATGTATGTCTTCATTAGTGACAATGAAGGGACCAAAAAGTCTATATATTATGAGTGGATCCTTTACAAGAGAAGTGGGCAAAGGAAGAAGAATTTAGTTATCCTTTAAACCAAAAGTGAGCAAAAGAAAGTGAAATAGGGAGTGAACCATGGGAATAAAGTGATTTGAAAAAAAAAACCTTGTAAAGGATGAGATCCTTGGAATAAAAGTGATCTATCCCAAACATTTTATTTTTGATTTGAGCCTTATAGGATTTGGTACATCAACAGTTTTTTATTGTATACTCCTTAGATGTAGCCCAATGATGGAGAACGAAGAAAAATAATTGGTTTCCATGCATTATTTTATTTCTAATCATACATTACAAAAGGATATGGATTGAAAATTGTTTTTTAATGAGAGGAAGATATCAAGAGGACGTAGTTTTAATCTATCATACCTTGATTCACCCCCTCTCTTAGGCTATTTGACATAGTGGGACTAACAATCCTTGATATTGCTAAGATGGAATTCATGTATCCCTACTTGTGTAGTTAACCAATACCCTATAAGAACATCCTAGGTGAACCTCTCATGAACCCCTTAATAACTCTAGATAGGGTATAATGTCCATGTTATATGATTATGTCAATGGAGGTTCTCTATGTAAACCCCATGTATCCCCCATGACATATAACTAATGTCCCATTGATCATGTCCTTGTTAATCCATTTAAATTCTAATTATCACTCGGAATATAAGTCATTTATTAATGATTCTGTCCACAAAATATCTCATTGGGATCCTTGTATCACTCTTGAAAATATCACATTTACCATTGAGAATATCTCTAAGATCTAAGGTGAATTCATGTATAAATCAAGTTATAATGGTCAGTAGTCACATGATTCTGTCAATGGAATTTTAATTTAAAAACATGTATCACTGAAATATATTTATCATTTACCCAATTTCATTTCATTGAAAAAATTAAATTATCATGCCATGGTCAAAGCAAAAGGAATTAAATATAACTCACCTAAAAAGGGAGAATCAATAAAAGACAAACCACAAGTTTTTTTCCATTCATTATTCACGTGGGAATAAATAAAATAAAAAGAATCATATGCATAAAAACTATTAAATAGATTTAAAATCATTTTACTCATGATTTATATTATGGTAACAAGATTCCCTTTCTTAATCCATCCATTACATAACATGGTATCAACATTACTCACAAGGTCTTGTAATCCAGGGTCCATTCAAATACTAACATATCCATTTCCCCTATATCATGCCTATCAAGGAAATAAACATCACCCATTTTTTAATTATATTATATTTTAAATGGGAAAATAAATTTTTTTATCAATTAATTCCAATTGTATCAACTAATGGAACTTCCTCTACTTTATTCGCCTAGGCAAGGCATTACATAGAAAAGATACTTAAACATGAAATATCAAACATGGGTCTAAGAGAAATTCATCCAACCCACACCATTAATTAATTTGATATGTAAAATAATTCATCAATTGATTATAATTCAATTTACCCATTTAAACACAAGGAATTACAAGGAAACATCTGAAGGGGTTCAAGAGTCAAATGCATAAGCCATCAAAATGGCCATTATAGACAACACACCCAATGGGGGTGGTTCATCGAAGGATATAAATCCATAACTTGAATTAACAAGACCATTAAATTTCCTAGAACATGTGTAGTGATAATAGGGTTCAATTTACAATTAAGGAAACACCCTATAAATGTGTGCACTACCCAAAAACATATATAAATAGCCCAATTTTCAGTAGAACAAACATGGCCACCTACCATACCTCCATCCAAGATATCTCATCTATAATCAAGCTCTAAATTTTCACAGTTTTGAAGTGATATGAAGACCTATTGAAGAATGAGAAATTAGGGCTAGTAGACCTAAATCCAAACATTGCAACTGATAGAGAAATGAATCAAGAATGGATAAAGTATAATTAAGACTTATCATTACAGAATTTAAGGAGAAGAACCACATTCAAATCAGAGTCTGGATGGAGTGTAGATATAAATTTGGAGAATAGTCTAAGGAGAACATATAAGGGTATCCCATTCATGTGCGTTAGAGAAAATAACACAATTTATGTTTATAAATGAATTTTAATTAAATAAAATATTTATTTATTTGTTAAAATTTATGGGCCACACGGAATCCATTCACTATTTCTTGTAGTCTAAGGGGTACCGACATGGTTACTATGCATAGTTTACTAACTATATGGTAACTATGAAAAATATTTTTTCATGGTCTACTAAAAATGCACACATCGCCTAATGTCCATGCAAATCAACCAGCACCGTTTACCAAACCATACAACCTCCTCTTTTATTCCAAAATATTTTTTCAAAGATCAATAATATCCTCAGACACCCCTGATACATTCATGACATCAACATGAACTCACATTAAGAAATATTTATGAAATTAAATTGATAATTGATGGAAGAAAAGATACATACCTCAAAAAAGAACCAGGTTCTTATAAGAAACTACCCTCATGGGGGAATGTATATTGCCTCAATTAATCTCACGAACATCCTAAAGTGTGGTCTCTCTGTTCCCTTTTTTTGACTGAGGTTAATCATTTACACTATTCTTCTAACAATAAACAAAGAGTACACTTAGTATTAACCCGTACATGTTTTTTAGTGAGGTATTTTTCATTTGATTTAGTATTTTTCTAAGGACTTTTTAGGAGAGTTATTAATTTCGAAACACTAATGTACACTCCCATAATGGGATATTTGAACTATATTAGATTAATATCCATAGTTAATTAAATAAATTAAAATTTATTATAGTACCCACTTACATGATGTGTCCCACATTAAATTCCATAATAAACTACTGGCAAATTTATATAAATGATGACCATAGTGTAGGATTACAGGTCACACAATAATTTTTAAATTTACATTTAATCTAATTGAAATCCTATTTTTTGGGTAGGATTTCAAACCCCAATTCCATCAAACAATATTCGTTTTATTAATTCCACAAAAAATGGTTTTGTAACTGTTCCATTAATTCTCATATGACTAAAATTTCCATTAAAACATAAAATTTCCAAATTAAAGAGGTTAGGGTCAAACCCCAGTATAACTTTATTAGAGTATATAAGTGTGTGTAAACATTTAATTATTTCATGAATTCATATATAATTCTATAATTATTAAACTGGGTAGAAATATATTCACTAAATGTTCACACAGTTAGAGAGAATCTGCAAACTATCATATAAGTAACTAACTATAAAAAATAATTGAATAGTTTCACCATTATGGCTCATCCACTTAAATGATAGTTCAGGAATACTAATTTTCAATAAATCCTAGGTCATTAAATCTAGTTTCTTTTTGGAACATGATAACAAATCAGACTATAAATATTGAAGATTTTAAAAATATTTGATGAAAACCATAATATACAACATTATAATATGTCTTACTCTATATTTATTTTCTATTTACCCATTACAATAAATATCAAAATATATTTCATTTCACTTTCATAGAAAAGATAACATTATTCAATATAGTGTGTTTGGTTTTTAACAACGTTTTTCACTAATTTCTTATTACACTCCACATTATTTATTAACAGTTTGTTTGGTTTTTAACAACGTTTTCACTAATTTCTTATTACACTTAACATTATTTCTTTACAGGAACCCTAAAATACCCCAATACCCATTATATTTGTCACCTCTCTTATTAAAACTCACATGATTTCAACAATCCCCTATAAAACCCCCCATTAATCCTTATCCCATATTCCATAATAATTCAATGAATCAATTTTGACCCCCTATCAATTAGACAGATACACAGCTGTAGTGGATAAAAAACTCAACATAAACAAGCCCAAATGCATCAAACAAAACCACTGATGCAAATAATAAATCTTACTCTTATCCTATATAGATATTACATAAACCCTCACTTTATAGTCATATTCTAAAAATTAATACATTAATTATTTGATTTGATACCATCTGGGATGATTCAATATAAACAAATATATATTTCTCATTAATAAATCATTATATCTTCCTATAATATCACAATCCTAAGAAGTATTAGGTTTATATTATTGGATTACTGGATACATAATAAACATATTTCGTGATTTACCTTCAATATCTCGAAAAAAGTTCTTCCCATTTAAAACCATTATTATACACATCATAATAAAACTAATTCTTTATAAAATGGGAAAACTAAAACATAAGAAAGGGTTAGATCAGATTATCTCTATATGCATGCATATGAGATAGCCTTCGATGATTGTAATTGAGAATTAAATAACTATAATTGTATGATAATATTATCTTAACATATTAATACCATAAAAATAAAGTCACAGACCACGAATTAAGATTTAAGACATATGGTTTTTTGATAACAAATTACATGAGTCCTAAGAATGTAAAATCATCAATAATCAATTGTGACCCGTGAAGACATATAATATGAAAATTATATAAGCTTCTGGGATACACATAACCATAAAAAATCACTTTCTTAGTCAAGGTTCAATTACAAGACTATCATCTTATTTTGGACATAGTCACATAGTGGACATGGTTCTATCCCTAGACACTTTTAAATAATAGGAGAAAGAGTGAAATTGTGGATAGGGTTGAATACCCTTTCCCTTTTAAACATTGGTAGATAAATCCCAAATGTATATTCAGTTCACTCCACAATACCTAAAAGGTCATCTTGTGATATTTATATCTTTACTCAATGTAGTATAGGGTTGTATAATTATAGGCCCGCCCATGTCCTAGTAGATATAATCTCTTAAAGTTTTGGGTTAATTTTCCTTTTGCATTCATATTATCTAATGAGTTATCATGATTTACTCAATTTATTGAGGGATATATAATTTAATTCCCACCAATCACATTATTAAAACCATTAATATGTGTGTAACTAGATAATTAAAAAATTCATCAACTCATTATTGCTTAGTTAACCTAAAGGAAGGAAATGAGTATCCTAATATCATTCTTAACACATCACAGTAATAATAAATAAAGATAAAGAAAATTTATGTTATTATAAGATTATATCCCCAATGAATCCTAAAAATCCTTAATGGATGTTTACATAGATGAAAAAACTTTTAAAAAAGACATAGAATCATGATTTGAAAATTAAAACTATATATCCATTTATCCTTTTGGCTTTTAAAAAACTAAAAAATCCTAGAAAAATGATAATAAAATTTTATTTTTCAAAATATTCAATCCTTTATAGGAATCATGATATTAAGTAATGTCATGATGGTGGGAAAATGTGGTCAAGAAATAAACATTTAAAAAATATTTTGTTATGTAATTTCTAAAAAAGGACCAAAATGAGTGAAATGAAAAAATTTGAAAAACATTTCATTTTAATAAATTGTATAGAAATTAAAATGTATTAGAAAGTACCATTATAATTTTTCTTATAGATAAAAACATAAATATAATAGTTTTATGAACATGAACATAGTGAAATAATATTCTTGACTTCAAAGGTGAAAAATAGCCTGAATTTCATAAAACAATTCATCCATTATTTTTATTAAGAAATTTGAAAAAATTTAAAGAATAAATGAAATAAAAAAATAAATATATAATTATAAAATAAATTAGGTTTTAATAAAGAATGTATATAAAATTCCAAATAATGGAAAAAAAATATAATAAAGCCTATAAGAAGTGATATTGTATCATAATCCCTTAAAAATTTGGTAACCCTTGAATTAAAACTTCATGAAAAAATAATCATATATGGATATTTAAATCTGAATAATTTTCATGAAAATAATAATATAATATATCAATGAGATTTATATAATCTATACAATAGAAATAAGGTAGTGGATATAAAACATATCCCAATAAAGGGAATTTGAGATGAGGATCCCCTTCGAACATTGGTATCTATTGAATTTTAATACCATGAAATATAAAATATTATATGGATTCTGAAACCCATTTTTTAAAAAAAAAATTATGACAAAAACATAAATAGTTAAACATATACCATATAAAATAAATAAAAGTCGTGAATTCTTCATATGTCTCAAATAAATAAAAGTTAAATGAAAAACCCTTATGAATTTAATAACATTCTATTTAGAAAATCTTTAATGCAGATAAACTGGTATGAAACATTAAATAAAATTAATAAATAATTAATAATGATATAATTATTAAATGATTAAAAATATATATACTATCAACAAAAACTGATTCATAATATAAAATATATCTCCAAGAAGTAAATTTAAAACAAAAACCCTTACCTTAATTCTCAACTTTCAAGAATGAACTACAATATCCCAATTAATAAACCAAAATTTATTATTAAACTATTTCATAACCTTATTAATATCAATTAAAATTTATTCTATTTAATTATAATATTTCATTAAACATTAATTTTTTTATTAATGTTTTTTTTCATCATATAATGATAACTTCAATTAGTCCACAGATGGTTGATAATTGTCATATATGAAAATATTATTTAATAAAAAGTTCATCATTCCAAAAATTATTTTGTATAATATAAAATATGATCTATTATGACTAATTTTGTTGAAATTAAATTCTATGAGAGTTTTAGATTCAATTCATGAAGATCAAATCATTAATGGTCTTGTTTAATGTAATTTTATGATATAAAAAATTTAGTTTATAATGCTCATAAATTCTTCCATCATCCATAAATAATTACATTCTTGATATATATTCGTCATTAATATAATATATATTAATCAAATACAATTTTATAACTCTATAATTATGTGAGTGATGAGAAATAAATTACATCATTTTTTGGAGAAACTAGTCCGTACACACACATGTTATCCTTTCATTCTTCAATAAATGGAATGAGATAAATGTAAATATCAATATATATTTATAGTATCATAATTATATGATAAATATAATGTATATAAATTAATATATCTATGTAAGCATAATTTATAGGTTGTGGTGAAGGGATAATTACATCACTTTATGTAGGATGTTGTATGTACGTACACATTAGTGAAACTTTAAATTTTTATTAGATGAAAATTAGACTGAACATGGTTGTAAAATTAAAATTAATTTACTATAGTTAATATAATAATTTAAATATATCAATATAACTAATGAATATTTGGAGTCCGTTTAATAAAAAATAATATTAAAAATCATCATACAAACCATTACCTCTTCGTTGGATATACTCATTTGAAAAAAAACCATAAGAAATCATGTATGGATATCGTGTTAAGAACATAACATCTTAGTCATGGATAGAGTTTTTGGAACAATTCTTGGGAAGATCTTGATTGAGATAATTTTTTAAATTTGTATGGATATGTGTGAAGAAGAGGTTGTAGTTGGTAATTGAATTGAGTCACACCCATGTAAATATCGTTAAAAAAGATAATATAAATTAATTTTCAAGGGAAATGAAATCCAATTTGAAATTTTTTATATTAATGAATTATATGATATCATTTTACACTCAATAAATATAATTTATAAAAGTTTTTAGTGATATTTGAGGCCTCATAGATTAGGTTAACCCACTTTTTGACTTTTCAAACATTACTATGGTAACAATCTTTTATCATGATAAAAAAATTTCAGTTCCCAAAAATTGTTTTAAACATATTAAATAATAGTTCTTATTATTATTTCCAATATAGAATCTGATTTACAAGATAAAATTCTGAGATGTGAAATTTTTTTAATTTTTTTTTACAAAAATGATAATGAAAAGGTATTTTTTGGATAATGTTTTCCTATAAATAAAAATTATTATAATAAAAATTATGTATAACATTTATTATCATAAAATTTATTATTTACGTATAAAATTACAATATTAGGGTTATTTTTAATCTAATCCAACACTGAATGTAACCAAGTAATTACATAGTTAATAAAAATCATAAAAAACATCTTTCATTATAATAAAAAACAAAATTTGTTGGAATGTGTAAATCATAGATGTATAAATCCAAAATAATATTTAAATTCTTTCAATTTAACTATTTTCATTATTTTTTATTGAACTAGTTTTATAATATTTTTATTAATTCTTATGTCATGATGGAAGTTAAAAATGGGATAATATTTCTAAAAAATTAAATTTTCAATGTTCACCAAAAAATCATCCTTCATATAAATGTACGAATATTTAATCCTAAGATAATTATGACATTATAAATTGGAAATGATGTAAATTTAATAAAACAAAAAGTAAGAATTTATATTTTTAATACATTTTTAATTACATTGAAAAATTTATTTTTATAGAGAATTGGACTTTTTAGACATCATGTGTTCTCAAAATTATTTCCTATAATTAATAATTAATTGAGTGTTAATTTTTTTTTCATATATTGAAGTATTTTAAAAATTCCTACAATAATTGATTTTATTAAAATAAATCTTATAAAATTTAATTATTTTAATCATATCACATTAATTATTAGTTAAATGTAATACATTATGACTGCTATAAATGATAAATTTCATTATATATAATAAATAAGTATCATAATATGTCCTGTCATCTTTTTGTTCAGTTTTGTATGTATCATAAGTTGTCAAATGATCCATTATTTTAATGATAATTATGTATAGAAATATCAGGGTGTTACATTCTACCCCATTAAATAAATTGTTTCTCAAAATTATAATTTCTCTCAGAAATGATAGAATTGTTAACATAGTTATGGCTCGATATATAATTTCTAATGAAATTTGAACATCAGTAGCTTGGGTAAGACTATGAAACTCATATAATGACTGAGTAATGAGAAGAAAATAATTGAAATAATATTTATAAATAGTTCATAGTTAGCCCAGTACTTATAGATGATGATTGGTTGATATGAAATTTGAATTAATTTCTTTGAAAATTGCTATGGGATCTATATAGAGATGGATAATTGGTTTCCAGAAGTAAAGTTCCACAAAAGGGTGAATAATAATATTTTCAGGAAGAAATTTATAGCTAACACGAACTTGGTATTCAATAATCATACAACTAAATGATTTTATGACCCATCCCAATGGGGTTGTGATACCACTCCCCAAACCAGACTCTGATAAGCTAGAGGATGTCAACTAGCACTAAGTAGGAATATCACTAATATGGTTGACCTTAGCCTATGTACCAACATGCACACACACATCTCTAAACCCATACAGTGGTGAAATATAAATGCCATTGAATAACCATGCATGCATACGACTATATCTGACAACCAGAGTATGAAAAGAAGTAATGTAATTTAAATAGGTACAAATACTAGCCCACAAAAATGGGTTTGAAAAAAAGTCCAAATTAAATGAAAATATAGGGATAGTTGTCAATAAACCGTAGGAACACACCTCGATCTATCCAGTATCTAGGATTATATCAAAGGGACGATTTTCTACACAAGACATAACATGTGTAAGAAATCCTTATATAGTGGTTCGTATAACAATACCCAGTTGCACTAAAAGAAACCAAAATCTATATAAAAAAGAATAGAAGTCATAAATACATAGATATAAACACACATATATACACACACATAACACATATAAGAGAATATCTTGATATTTTCAACAAGACAGAGTCACAAGTTAAAGTCACATCCTGAATTCTAGCATAGGATTTTTGCTCAAAAGATTCATATAAAAATCATTTGGGAGAAAAAAATCCTTATTTCATATAAAATTGATGAATAATATCCAAGAGTTAGTTTACATATAGTATCATAATGAGAAGTATATATTGTATGTCTGAAGGGATAAGATACACAGTTGATGATCACTTCTAAGACCATAAGGTACACCAACAAATCAGTTTGGATTAACCATCTAAGAATATGATCAATTCCCATTTTGTTTTAGTTAAAACTATGATAATAACACCATTTGGTGAAATAAGATGATAGAGGATCTCACTCCAAGCCTCTTGGAAGGATTCTAAAAACTCTATACAAGAAGTTATGCTGAAGGTATCACCATCCTATGAGTAGGAAATGATTCAATACTAACACTAAGGGAATGGATATTAAGAACATAACCAAATAAAAATTTCCTTGATAGTGAGGAAAAGGACTCCAATCCATGTTTAAAGGAGTAAATGATGTGTAATACATATACATTTTGTGTCCCTTTGGAACCAGGTGCTTCCCATGTTAAATAGATTGTTCCCTTGTCTGTGTGGAAGTACATGATGTGGTGAATCCTATGTACTTTTGTCCATGTCCTAGTAAAAGGCTAACCACATGTATTTCAGGGCTAGTTGTGTTTTTTTAGTAGTACATGGTGTTACCATACCCATTAACTATATTCCTTGTCTGTGTTCCATCAGAGGCATGATCTGAGAAAATTAGGAAGTGACACACTCTCTATGACATGCTTATATGCCATGTTAAAGTTGTCATCCTATGTAAACCCTGGCCACCTCTACTAGGGTCCCATATGACGGGTTCTTCCATAACACATGCCTTATAACACAAAAATGTCCATAATTCGATATCTAGAATAGAAAATATTCTCCACTCGTCTGGCCATTGATCTAGTGACACCCCATGCTGCAACTAATGAGTATCATCGGTTGGGCCTTTCCATCATTAAATCATCATAACCTAAAAATTAATCTTATTGTAAAAAACTATCGACTATCATTCTTAATAATATGTTGATGTAAAGAAAAACCTAGAATCCACACCATACGATGCACAAACACATCCTTCTTTGCACCACTGTCAGGTATTGTAGATCTCAAATCTAAAATATTAAATTGTTGCCCCAGGAAACTAGTGAATTTTTTATTATTATTCTGAGTTTATCGAACCACGTGCCATTAAAATTGCCTATTATGAATGATAAAGGCGATGAAATACACAATGAACATCTATTAGTAAGGGATATCATCCTATTTTCGTGTTGATATTTATTTTTTACACTATAATGATAAATTAAGGGATAATCAAATAATCACAATTAAATCTCCCAAAAAAAGATTTCAAATTACCCATCTAGTAAAATGACTGATCCATGAACCAATATATTGGTCAATTTATTTAAATTCATTATACAAATAGATAACATGGAAAGGATCCAATAATAACAACAACCTAACTGAAGATTTATTAATCGTTTATGAAGGATGAGACTCTGTTATTGTCATTTTTGAGATCCATGATTCTCATTGCACATTGATCACTAATATATGATCTAGTTATCACTCATCTGAGATAGATCATCCAATACTCTCTGCAATGGTTCTCTAATGGATCCAGGGTTATGTAGCTGACCAGGAGAATTCAGAATTAATGTATACTTGTAGAATAAAATCATGTAACTACATCGACAGATGAAATTAAATGCATTTTTTATTATTTTATTCAATTTATTCATTTTACTAATTTGATAACATTTTACAAAATGTTCTATAATTGAAAAGGTTTTTCACACCTAGGGTAAAAACCAAGCTTTATAATCAATGGTTCCCTCTTATTTCTGCCATAAGACGCATTATAAAAGTTACTCCACTTTTTGAGAGAGATACATGCCTGTTCTATTTAATAGAATTTATATGTTTCAAACAGTTATTCCCGACACATCAAGTCTCAGATACACATGCTACCTGAGTTCTTGGTCTTTTAAATAATCCATAAAATCTGAAAAAATAGTACATGGAAATATAAGTCATTACATTATCACCACCTTGGGTCATTATTTCTCTAAAAGAAAAAACAAATGGCTTTACAAAATGTTGTGGCTATAGATCTTGTATCTAAGCCTCTCGCTCCCAAGTGGTATCCTAAAGATTTATGTGCTTCCACCATACATACACTAAAGGATTAAATCCCCCATGAAGGATCCTATCTAATTTATCCTAAATATCTAATTGTTACTCAAAAAATTCATCTCCATTTGTTATGTACAACATGCCTCAGTCGATGAAATGTGATGAATTATGAACATAAATACTCTGTAGCGACAAGTGGACGACAAATTGTATATGTTATAACTAATGTGGTAGAGATTAGTAGAATTTTACCTCTTAAACTCTACATAGTATCTAGAAAGGTCCAATGAATCTCCAAGACAAATTTTCACCCCATCAAAATCTTCATAATCCATGATGAGGTGAAACCCTTTAGAACACATAGTTTACCTACTAATACTCTAAAGGCCTCCTTCCTTTGTCCACATAAGACATATTATGGATTGATGATGTCTACATATACTTCTACATGATCTACACCTTATCAGTAGTGGATCTTACCAATATGTTCTAAATCTTTAAAGTAATTCTATCACAGTGGTGACCTAAATGGTTTCCCCTACAATGCCTCAAATAGTTTCATACTAATGGCTGAATAGTAGATGTTTTTATATGAAAACAGCACTAGTGGTAGGTTATTCTACCAACTATGACCAAATTACAACAAGAAATATTACACCATGTCCTTTGAAACATGAATGGTCCACTCAGTCTGGTAGTCAGTCTAGTGTGAAATCTTGTGCACAAGTATAAATGAGCCCCAAATGCCTCCTGAAATCCATTCCATAGTTGAGATGTGAATTAAACATCACATTTAGAAACAACCATGGATGGAACTGCATGGAGTCAATCTATCTTTTCAAAATAGAGGCATATCTTTCCCTATGTTAAACATAAGTATCAAATAGTTTGGAAGTGGGATGACTTCATGAGTTGGTCCACAATCACCTAGATGAAATCATGCACCCTGGATGTATGTGGTAATCCAATCCTGAAGTCCATGGATATCATATCCCACATCCACTCGATCACCTTAAGGTTTTTAGCTAAACCCACAGGCATATCTTGCTAAGCCTTCAATTTCTAACAAGTAAGGTTTCAAGAGACAAAATCTAAAACTCCATTCAGCATCCATGGCCACTAGAACAAACATCAGAAGTTCTAGTTAATCTTTTACTCACCTATATGTACCACCAAATGAGATGTATGAAATATTATCAGGAAATCCCACTGAAATTTCACTGGTTCCTTCATGAGTCCCCTAAAAAGAACAACAATTTATCCACTTTATGGAAATACATCAGAAGAATTTCTAGTGGATATCTAATGTCATGGGGTCTCATAGTCGACATCCCCATGGTGTGAATCCCAAACATTCTATAAATGTGTATGGGTAACAACCATCAAATAAAGGTAATATTCACTATCTCAATTCACAAAGTATAACTACAACAAGAACAACTACTCTGACACCTTGTTCAATTACTACAAAATGATCTCCCACCAAGAGAACATGCTACCATGTTCCCCTTTCTATGAGTATAAAGAATATTGAAGGTATAATCATGGAAAAAATCTCCTCTTCACCTCTTTCCATTGTTGATATCCTTCCAAGATAATATATACATGATACTCATGTGGTTAGAATGGATGATAAACAACTTTCCCATTAGGTAGTGTCAGTACATATTCAGTGTGAATAATACAACTTCTAACTCAAGAATGTGGGTTACATAGATCTACTCATGTGGTCTCAACTAACATGAACATTAAGAAATTAATGCCCACCTATTCATCAGAACATGACCTTTCTTGGATCATGATGCATAATAGAGCACTACGTACTTGGCACCCTACTCTTGAAATATCAAGATGGGAGTACTAATTAATATCTTCCACAAATCCAAATGGAAGCTATTCATCAACATCATAGGTTTCCCCTTTTAGTTAAATGAATTTATGTGAGAATATATCCTTGTTAAAACATGTAATAATCTATTATAATATCCCACCAACCCAAGAAATATCTACACCTCCATCATGGTCTTCTGTGGCTCTCAAGTTAACCCTACCTCGACATTCATCGGGTCCACTGTTGCACCGTCTTCTGAGATGACTTGTCCCATTAAGTGAACATGTTGTATCCAATACTATAATTATGAGAGATTCTCTTGAAGTTGGTTCTCTTGGAGAACATCCATAACAATCCTTAGGTTTCTCACATGTTCCTACATGGACTCCGATTAAACATGGATATCGTCAAAGAATACCACCATGAACACTTCTATGATATGACAAAAGATATGGTTCATGATTAACATGAACATTAATGTTGTATTAATTAATAAAAATTGAATCCCTATGTACCCATAGTGTCTGTAGAGATATCTGAATGATATCTTTAGTATATCCTAGTCCAATACTTGCAACTAGTGATGGTCTGATCTTAGGTCACCCTTCAAGAACCATCGTTCCCTTCTCAATATATCAGAGAGTTCATCGATCATAAATATTGGATACCTAATCTCCAATTTGATATGGTTCAAGCCTTGATAGTCCAAAAATAAACTCAAGATCCTATATTCCTTCTTAGAGATCTAAACTAGGGTTACCTAGTGTGAAACACATGGTCTAACAAAGACCTTCCTCTATAATTCTTCCTACTACAACCTCATCTCTTGAAGCTCTAAGAGAACCTCCGGATGTGATAGAGAAGATATTTCATCCATCCTAGCGTGTAGATCAATTATGAATCCAGTTTATTGATATGGGAGTTTTCTTGGAATGTCCTCATAATGTTATCCTCATACTCCACTACCACTATAAAAAACTAAAAATAATAATAACATCCACTACACCATGGGTCATTGTATCCAACCGATGAGTAATATTTCACACCCTCATATGCATGAGTCCATCCTATGGTACCTTGGTTTCCTTTTCACCCCAATGGAAAACCTAGCCTCATCACTACAGACACAATGTATCCTTTTTCTAAATAGTCTATCTAGGCACAAACTGAATATAAAAAGTCCATACCGAAGATTATGTCGTAAGGACTCAATTATTATAAAACTTTTTCTCCATAAAAATTATCACCTCAAATAGTAGGGTTACAATATCATCACATGTTTGTGATTACAGATTGATATATAGTAGGAGTGTCCAAGTTAAAGGGTTTATCCAATGGCTCAACCAGAATCTATAAGTATCTTACCATATATGTTGGACTAAAAACAATGACTAAGCTATCTATCTATATTTACTTTAGAGAATTTAGAAAATAAAAATATCATACCTCATATTATTACCATTACCTCGGGTTCAAAATCCTTGATTGCCTACATCTATCCCTTCCCCATTCATCTATCTCCCAAATCCTTGTGTGGACCACCTCGGTGTGGTGGTGGAAATAGTTCAACGTTCATATCATCTGCAATAGCTCTTATAGATCATAGTCAATGTCTTCATATATACCAATATGTGTTCTCCTTGGGTCGCCTCTACCCTGGTAGCCTATCCAATGTTTTTATGCAATCCATTCAGTAGGTTGAAGAATCATTAACATGATTCTTCTACCATCACATGAGTTGAACAACCTCTCCATGGCATATCTAGACACATTATATGAGCCACTCACTACATAAACATTATCATAGTATCTACACCTGATATGTCTCAAATGTCTTGGAACCTTAGACTAATGTTAAATCCATGCATCCACAGTCTCTACTCTCATATTCCAACAGAAAACAACCATTTTCTACATCTGTTATGACATAGAACTCCAAACCACTAACGCCAACTCTACAACCTCCACATAGGGATGAATACCTAGATGTATAACTCTGTATCAAATGTATTTTTTAAATAATATCTCGAATGTTCAATCACAGAATAATAGGTCATGAAAAATATCCATAAAATAGTTAGAGTGGTTGGTGAACCTTGATTAATTCTCAACTAATGTCATACTGAACTGCTGAATCAATATAATCTCCAAGATAAGTACATCCCTCAATGTAGGTGGAGAGAAATCCTCATAGAAATGTCACTAAAATACTGACCATGATAGAGTCACCTCTTCATAAGAATAAGTCTTTAATCCTCATAACCATCCAACTGATCCATAGAGAAGGATTCCTATAAGAAAAGCATGTGATTTTCTGGTGTCCAGACCAGTCAGAAAACTCATGTCACCACCACAATACAGTCCTTATCCACCCGTGTTGAATCGTCACATCATAACTTGAGGGGTATCTATCACTATAACATCTGATGTTCTCTCAGTATGTGCATCTCTTCTACTGGTACAATAGGTACAATCTGATGATTAACAGGTGGTGGTGTAGCTAGTGCACCACCTAGAGATAACACAACTAGAATTGTTAATTGTATCGATGCCTCATCACTGAGTGGATCATCATTGAGATATTTATACATACTTCTACATGTAAATCATCACAGAGGCATCATGAAAGTTAAAAAATTTATCATGGTAAATGTGTATGTCTCAATAGATAACTCATAGTGGCCATGGAAACCATAATACATTCATATATTATTCATGTACCATTTTTTCCCATGAAATTAGATTTTTCATGTATAGAGTCAAATGGTAGGTGAACAGTGTGCTAGTGCATAGATAAATATTCTACCACACCAACACTGGGGTCCATAAATTTAATGTGAAAAATAGAACACCTAATCAAGTTCCCCCAAACCAATCTCCTAGAATCCATTCTTAAGGTTTAATGACATCCACTAATAACACAATGTCTTGACCCATTCTAATGGGGCCCAATCCGCAACTCCCAAACCTCACCATCAATAGGCTGATGGTTGATGACTTGCTCTGATTATGAATATCACTAACATGATAATACATAGCCTATACACCTATATAAGTACATGCACCTCCAAACCAATACAATGCTGAAATTTAAAAAAACTAAAATACCACACATGAACACATTTCTATCCCATAACTAGAGTATGATAAAAATTAATTTAATGAAAAGAGTCTAAATTAAAACCTTTCAAAAGGGTATGAAATATGTCCAACCTAAAAGTAATGATAGGTACTACTATCAACGTACCACTGGAATATCCTGTAATCTATCCAGATCACTAAGCATTATATGGTCCTAGTTCTTCTTGGACCATTTCACAAGTTCGATCATTTGAAAAATACCTAAAAATGCATCATGATACCATGCATGGGTGGGTATAACAAAAACTGTTTGGATATCCCTAAACCAAAAATAATATAAAAAAATAAAATTAATAATCTCTACAAAAGTATATGTCTACCTAAA
The DNA here is from genome assembly GCA_963277665.1 of Viscum album. Taxonomy (NCBI): domain Eukaryota; kingdom Viridiplantae; phylum Streptophyta; class Magnoliopsida; order Santalales; family Viscaceae; genus Viscum; species Viscum album. Next base: position 945,128,295 of record OY728155.1, on the reverse strand, counting down.
ATATAACCAGAATATTCCGATATACATAGAAAGACACATAGCCATAGGGTAAAGTTACAACCATAATTCCATCATAGTATTCCAACTAAAAAACTTCCAAATAGAACTCATATGTGAGAACACATTCCACGATTCAGGTAGGACTAATGATGTACATCCAAGATGTAGTTCTCAACGATTCCCACTATAAGATGTATATGATAGAATTTTGAAGAGATACAATACATAGGTGAGGATCAATCCCAAGGGAATGGGTTATACCAAAATCTCAATATGAACTATCCTTATAAGTAGAGTATAAACAACTTTATAGTAATGGTTATGAAAGTACTATGAACATTGACTATGGTGGGAAGATGGTCGAGAATATTACTCTGAGACTCACGAAAGTATTCCCGAAACTATATTAAAGGAGTATTATTTAATGGATAACCATCCTATGAGTATGAAATGATTCCATGCTTAACCTCATGGAATGGATTATTGATACTCACCATATAAAACATTGAAAAGATACTATGGTCAAGGGAGCCAAGCCAAGTTTGAAAGTGAACATGGCATGTACTTATAAAACACAGTGTCTCCCATTTGCACCAGGTCATACCCATGAGAAATTGATCGCACCAATTTATGTGTCGAAGAAATATATGTGATAATGTCCATTTACTTTTATCCATCATCTAGTACATGGCATTGCCCTTGTATTCTCAGCCTGACTGTGTCCATGTAGCAGTAAATAGTCTAACCATACCATTGAAATCCACAGTGTATCTGTGTACCCTTTGAGGTATATTCCAAGACATCCATGAAGGGTTACATGATGTGTGATACATATATTCCCCAAAAACACTATCCCTCAATAAGAGGGTCCCACAAGGCATTTTTCATCCAGAACACATGATGTATAACACAAAGATATTAATAATTCTAGGTCTAAAATTGTGCATCTTCTCCGCTCATCCAGAAATTGATCCATCCAAGCTCCATATTAGAACCAAGGAGTGTCATAATCTATTATTTTTCATCATGAAATCATAAAAACATGTCCATTAATTAGTTTGGTAAATTCATTAAAACTTTATTCATTATCATACACCGAAAACAAAAAAAAACTTGTATCTGAATGATCTGATCAACTATCACTTCTATCATAGCTCCACAATCATATCATGCTAAGATCTGATCTACAATATCAAAATGTTGCACCAAGAAAAAGGAGCACAAAATTAAAGTCATCAGTGTTAGTCAAACTGCAGGCCAAGGTAATTTTCCTCGATGATAAACAAAAGTATATTTTATTAATGAAGAAAATATATGATGAATGGACCAATGTCAAAGATTACATTGACCATGATACATTTTAATTATAATTATAAACAAATATATAATAAAATAATCACAATAAATTCTACAAAAAATATCCACACTGCTTACCCATCCCATAGAATGACTGATCCACAAACTAATCAGTTGGTCAACAAAATCACATTCATGATTAAAATCAATAATAGGGAAAAAATCGAATAAAAAGAACACCCTACCTTGAGTTGGATTAATCACTAATGAGAATCAAGAATACATCATTATCATTAGAGAGATCCCTGAGTCCCATTTCACATCGATCTCCAATATACAATCTGGTTGATGTTACTTTTAGCGTGATCCTTCAATGCACTCCCCAATGGCTATCTAACGGTTCAAAGGTTATACATCAAATAATGTGAATTTGGAATAACCATATAATTATATCTGAATATCAAGTTTATGTGTCAATGGGTGAAGTAAAATAATTTCTTTAATTATTTTATTAATTCTATTAATTTTACCCCCACCCCACCCAAAACTGTTTCATAAACATATTTCATTGAAAAAGGTGATGTTGCACATAAGGATAAACAGATTCAGTGAGATCATCGGTGCCCCTAGATTTCTGATATGGTCTCCCATTTAGAAGTTATTCAAATTTTTTGGAAATATTTGAACATATTTCTTTAATATAATTAATATATTGAAAACATTTATTTCAGAAACATCGGGCCACTAAATCACATTTTGCCTCATCACTTGGTCTGAAAAATAATGCAATAATGTCAATAAATAGGACATCCAATTTATTATATATGTTTCCATATTAACTCTGTTTCAAATTAGTGGGATGGAGATTAAATATTCTTAGAAAATTTCGAAGATATAATGGAGAGGATAGAACTATAATCTAATAATATATCCAAAAACATGTACGAGAGTAAAATTTACCCTAATTTTCATCATCCACTTAAATGGAAATCACTACAAAGGTTCTTTCATTTTCCCTTGGTCTTGATGGATATAGAGTATTATTATCATTGTTAGTCTATGAATAGTGAATTAGATTGGAAAACTGACATGTTCCCTATATTTAATATATTGAACTATTTTTTTTACCTTTGGATGAACATTATTTCCATCCATCCTGTTAACAAAAAAAATTATTTATTATTTTTATTTTTATTCCATGATTTTCCGAACACAAAACATCTTTAATTTTGTTTGAGAATTTTTTCTACTATATTTATATCACATTATAGATGAGTGTGAAATTTAATTTTCATACCTCCATGGTCTTCATCACATGGATTTTTATAAAACAGTATTTTTATCTAATTTTTAATTTGGGATTTTGGGGAGGTTCAAGCTGTTAATAATTACTTGAGATAACTAGGTAAGGATAACTATAATATTTTCACTATCATCTACCATCACATTTGGTTTTTCTTGGGGCAGTCACTGCACATTCCTTCGTAAAAATTGTTAAATATATACCTTTGGATCCATCCATTACGTGAATAATGGAATGTTAGGGATATGAATATTTTTAAAATTTGAAACTATAAAGATAGAATATATTATTCATAATTAATATTTATACTCTTATTTAAGAACATCTAGTATTATATATAAGTTTTCTATGGTAATTTATTTTTAGGATTTCAAAGATAAATAATATTTAAATTCCTCCTAACAGTAAAAAAATAGATTATTAATTAACCATAGTATATCTCCCTGGAGAGTCAAACAATATATATAATTTAGCATCTTAATCGAGAACTAGGTGAATATTGATTTAACATACATCCACTATTTTTGGGTAATTACCCTTTTGTGTATCTATGCTAGATCATGCATCTAAATATTTGTATCTAAATAGAGATTTCATTAATAGGAAAAAACAAAATATTAACATTATAAGAATTTATAGTTGTTATCCTATACATAGAATTATCCATAGTTTTCTCAATATATGTTGATTATCCTAATACTATAAATTAACTAAACCCTTCACTGAATAAATCTATGAAACCGAGAAACTATACTCTCTAGTCTGATGATAAAATGCTTTCATTATATACCATATTCGATAAAATGTAGGATTATTTTTGTAAAAATGAATATATTTAAAATCAATAAATAATTTCATCTCACAATAATATCATAATTCCAAGAACCATTTAGTTTATTGAGTATGGATACTAGACACATATTCTACATATTTCTTGGTTGATTTTCGATTTCTCCCTCAATGTTCTTTGGATATAGTACCCATCTTAGATATATCCTTTTAAAAACAATTATTTATAACCTAGAGAAATGAAAAAAAATATGAAAGTGTGATCATAGAATCTTAGTACGTGTGAACATGAGAGATACCAATTGATGGTCATAGGTACGTATGAAATATGAATAATGATGTGATGAAGAAATAATAACTTATAAAAAACCCCAAAAAATGTAGACCATAAATCACGATTCATGACATATAGAGTTGTCGTAACAAGAGGAATGAGTAATAATACGGGGAAATAAAAAATTAATTCCAAATTCATTTGATCATATCATATGCAGAATACATATGTTTATGTCATACAAATAATCATATAAATAATTCCCTATATCATGGATGGTTTCCAAGATTATCATCACATTGTGGAAAAAGTCGCATAGTTGATTAAGTTCACTCCACAGTCCCATTTAAACTTTATTGGATAGTTTCCTATAATAGAGTTTTTCAACATAAAAATTACTATTAAAACATGTTGAATATAGTCACATATTGTTTTATGTTTAATCCTTAATCCATGATATTATAGCTCATAATATATAATTCTTACTCAATTTTGTGGAGGGATTTATATTTTTGGTCCCTTGGGTCACTAAAAAATAGTTTATTAGGGTTTTGGGTACACTACCCCTTACCTTTCGTATTATTTGATTAGATATAAAGAATTACCCAATTAATTCTAGAGATATATTATTATATTCCCAAACATCATATAAAGAAAACAATATATTTGTATGAAAAATGTAAAAAATATTCATCATTTTGTTATATCTCAATTATACCACTCGAAAGAAATGGGTTTCAAGATATTGTTTTGAAATTATCATCATCATATGTCATGTCAAAAAATATTGTTGATTGTATCATATGATCATATATTAAGTGAAGTATAAAAATACATAATGTATGTTATCATAGATGAGAAATACCTCTATAAAAGAATTATAAATATGAATTAATAAAAAAAAGATACATAATTTTGGCATTGTCACTTTAAAAAAATAATTACAATTAAAAAAATATAACCGTATATTCATGTTAAAACCATATAAACCTCTAAAATAATATAATTAATAAATAATGGTGATGATGATAGAAAAATGTTGTTGATCCATAAATGTTTAAAGAATATTCTTTTCTTACATTTGTGAAAATGGTCAAAAGTGAATCATACATAAAAATTTGAATATAAATTTTAATAATTTTTAAATAAATTAAAAACTAGTAGAATATACCTGTATAAAAAATGTACACATTGATAAAAACTTCAATAAAAATTTTCTAAGAATGTGGACATTTATGTAAATGACTCCCAATTAAAAATGATAAATGAAGTAAAAGTTTCTTAAAAAAAATCTTCCTGTATTTTTTTGTACCAACAAAGGAAAATATGAATTAATACATGATATAAAAAAACTAGAAAATAATGATATATATAGTTTAGTTTAGAAATAATTCAAAATTTCGTGTAACAAGAATTGAAAAATAAATAATCCGGATAAAAGTTTAGATTATAATGTAAACCGTTATAGATTTGTTCCACTATAATTTAAATCCTCATGAAATATAGATCCTTAGAGATATTTTTAAATCAATATATGTTTCCAAAAAATCAACATAAAAATATTCATGTGAAATATATATTCCACAAAAAATAATAAAGGTGGTGAATATAGAACATATATCAATGAAGAGAAATTGAGATGAGGAAACCAATACAACATTGATAACTATGAAATAAAAAAACCATAAAATATAATACTTTATATGTACATTATATTATCTCAATTTTCATTAAATTATTATAAAAACATCCACAGGTTAGAATAGTCACCACACAGTAAAATACATGTGGTTAATAAATCATATATCTCAATGCTATAAAACTAACGCAAGAAACCTTTATGACCTCTAAAACATTTGATTCAAAGATTAACATATAGTAAAAAAATACAATAAAACATTAAATAAAAATAATAAATAATTAAAATGGATATAGTAGAAAAAATATTCAACATATACACCATTAAAATTAAAATATGTTTATAATAAATAACATTTATCAAAGAAGGAAATTTGAAGTGAAAACCTTACCTTAACTATCTTCTTCCAAAAAACTATTTTATCCTTGTTTATAATAAAGAAATATTTTAATAACTTATTTAATAATGAAATTCACATATATTACCTTTTAAAATATTTAATTGTAATTATTCATTACACATTCAATAGCTAGATAATTTTTATTTTCATCATTTGTGTTATTAATGATGGTTATTCCACAAATGTTTCATAATGGTTATATCAAATCCCATTATTATATAAATTTTTATTTAATTACCATATTATTTAAATTTTCAAAATATATGTTACTTTATGATTATTAATGTTCTAATTTCATTCCTTGAGTGTTTTTATGTTCCAGAAGTTGAAATCGGTGATGTGGCTGCTTTGGGAAATGTAATGATATCTGTGAATTCCTATATAAGGAAATTTAAATACATGTATAAAAAATAATAGAGAAAAAAATAATTATAAAAAAATAATTAGAACCTTCTATTTAAGGGTGTGAAGAAAAATTCATTACGTCGCTTTGTGGAGGCAGCAGTCTGCACATACACACGAGTGATGCTTTCATTTTAAATAGATAATCATATGGAATGGTTAATAATAATATATATTCAAAAAAATTAATATTATATTATAAATATCATAAATATTAACCATATATAGAAGTATATTAATATCCTTGATAGGTTTTGATGAAATAAGTAGTGCATCACTTCATTGTGGTGGTAGTCTACATGTACACATGAGCGGAACCGTCATATTCAATTAGTTTGAGATGATATTGAAATGGTTTTAACATTATCATAAAAACATATTATTATAGTAAGTATCATGATTTAATTATTTTGATATGGTTATTACGTATTTGTATGATTTTTAACAATTAATAAAAAAAAATCTCAGTAAGAATATATATATATATATACACACAATTGATAAAACCTGTATAAAAAATTCCTATGGAAAATTACATGGTTATTTTTGGACAAAAAGAAACCATAGGTAATTTCAAAGGTTGTATAAAATATATATGGGTAAATACTTGGGGTTCTAAGACTTTATGATGTTTTAGAGAAGTGGGAATTGGAGACATCCTTTTATATGTTTGGGGTGTGTAACCTTTCTAAATACCCTAAACATAAAAATAATGTAAGGAAATTTTCATAGAAATCTTGAATTAGTTGTAAATATTTTAGAATATAGGATGATATATCATCAAAATACACGTAACAAGTTATATTTTGACTTGTTTTAGAAATAATTTAAGCCTTTTCTATTAGGTTATTCCCTATTTTAACATGTTTTACCATATACTGTTGTAACAGACATTTACATTGGAAACTTATTTCAATGGAAAAAATTAAGTTGGTGTTATTAAAAAAATAAAATTTACCATTATTATAAATTTTCAATTGATTTTATAAGATTAATTATATTGAAACCACAAAAATTAATATTTATATAAGTTCACAAAATGTAATGAAAAATAGTTTTTTAAAATGTGTTTTTAAGTGTACAATTTAGTTTAAAAATATGCATAAAATTAAATCCCACAAAGCTTATTTTTTCAATAAATAAATTAGATTAATGTGGTTTTAAAGAAAATAAAAAAAAATAATGAAACTATGTAATTACTTGGTAAATAAAAAGTGTAAATAAACTTTATTTATTAAAATTAAATACATCTTCTGTTTAAAAGTGATAAAAATGATTTATTAATATAAAATGATATTTAAAAAATTATATTTTTCAATCATTTGAAGACTTAATGTTTTTAGAAAATTTTTTTCACGATTTTATTTCATGATCATATTGCATTGATGTCTTAAAATTAATGATATATTTAAAAAAAATATTATCACTATTCAAAAAAAACTAACCTCATATGAAAGATATATAAAATTCAAAAAAATGTAATTTTGATACGAAGAACTAAAAAAATTATGTTAATTTAATAAAAATAATTTTTTTTTATTTTTATATTAAATAAAATATTTTTATATAATGAAAAAAAAAATTATTGAAAAATTACCCATATTAAATAACAAGTGCTCTCAATCCGATTTGATATTAATTAAAAATTTTGGTTTTATTAAATTTCATATATATCAAATAATTTTAAAAGTGATTCGAAATAATGAATATTTATAATTTTGAATAATACGGATTTTAAAATTAGATGATTTTAATTAAATCCAATTAAACATTTATTAATATATAATACAATGTAATTATAATAATTTATTAACATATCTATATTAAAAAAATATTTATTATAATAAGTATCCACTCATTTTAGGTATGTTTTTTGTGTTACCTAATCTATTAATCATATAAATATTTAAATGATAAATACATATTGAAATAGAGGGGGTGTTTCACATCCTCTAGCCCCTATTCATTATATAACCTTACCCTTTTTGTTGTTTCATTCCCTCACTCATCCTTGAGTGATATGTGCTGAAGATTCTATCTTTACCACTTCTCATATATCATAGAAACCGTCAATAGAGAAAATATTGGAAGGCTATATATGAAGATGATACAAGACAATAAGACAATTTACATTATAACAGCGTAGTAGATTTGAAAAAAACATTCAGTATTAGAAGCACTATTGGCAATTAATTATACACTATTATACATGTGTTGTAGGATCCCTATAGGGATTTACATGGGGGTTTTCTTTAATAATTAGATTATGATAAGGATTGATTTCTTTTTAGAGGAACAAAAAAAATTTATCATTTCATTTGTTGAATTTTAATTCAAGATAAGTAATTATAGAATAGAGTAAAGGAAGAAAGAAAAGTAGACATAACTCATCTTGGAACTGAAAAAAGATATAACTCATTAAAGATGAATTACGATCACCAGAAAACCATTAAATAGACATGAAATAATAAATTAAAATAGAAATAATTAGAAAATTAAACTCATGAGGATTATATAATAAGTTATCCCCATTTCATGGATTTTTAAGGGGGATTCATATGTTGTAGCAGTGATGTAGTTAAATATTTTTTATAACTACTATATTTTGAAGGATCAATATAAACATGTCCTGGAAATTTTTATTATATTTTTGTGGCCACTAAAAGAAGGCCAATAAAATGATTGTTGGTGTAAATTTCATTACCTATTTTTGAAATCATTTTTTTGAATTTGAACAGTGTTTTCTCATCAATTCACTGATGAGTGTATATCTTATTATTCTCCCTCTATAGAAAATAATGGACACATAAAAAATATAAAAGAATATGAATGAAAATAATAGATATTATACACAATTTATAGAGGTTGATGAGGACCGTGAATCCTATTCTTAAGAAACCTCTCATTCATTACTATATCTTAGGATGAGATCCAAACTAGCTATAGACCCTGCTCCCAAACTACCACCCTCGATCTCATTAGAAGATTAGAATTGTTGTTTCCTGGTTGGTTTACAATAAAATTTCAGTCTATTTTATAGTATCTTCATGTTACTATATTTTTAAAATGGTCTTCCACTTGTTACACCATACACCCTAGTAATTATTCCAATACACTCACCTCTACAATAAATAAATTAGAGCACACAATTTCTATTTGTGGATACATCCCCATTTTGATCACATCCATCCTATAGCTTTCACCCCCCCTATTTTAGATAACCCACATTCCCATTTTAGCAAACCTTTAAGAGTAAGTTTATAAATATGAATGTAGAAAATCATGATACACTAGACATCTCAACTAATGTTGTATACCACCTCAAGATAAGTAATACACATAGAGGATGGGAAAGTGGAATATCTATGAGGAACCCCATAAAATTCCATTAATTAACCATAAAAATTATCATATTACCCCATATTTATCAATCATCCTCATAATTTGGAGGATACTGAGAATGGATCTACTATATATGTGTCCCTTAATACCACTGAGTCCCTTACTCTTGAGATATTTTAGTACCAATATCATTACTGGGATGGTAATTGGATGAACAATGATATAAAACCCAACATAGTGACCACTAAATTCAACGCTATTTAGGATATGATAATAATTAATTCAATTAGAAAAAACATATCCCCATAAACCCAAGATACTATGGAATCATCTATAAAAGAGACCCCCTACAGGAGTGATTACTACTTTATCCATAGTTGAGAACATAATTTGGTATCCAATATATTCTTTAGAAAACAATTATAATTTCTTGTAGTGAGATTGAGGTTATTAAATATTGTTTTGAGAAATCAATATAAGAGGTCACATCTACTTCTAATCTGTATTGTACTGATACAACTACGGAGGATGAGGTGCATGTTAGGGTGACTATGGAGAGTTTTGATGAGACTGAGAACATCCCTCTCCACTATTTATATATGTTGTTTCTCTGATTATATAATTATTACTCCAAAGTTTTTAGATCCATGTGTATCATTCCACACTGGGTATATGATATATCATTTTTTACATCATATAATGTTATAAATTGTACAAGATATTTTGAGTAGTGTTTTATTACTATGATTCTATGCAAAAAAAACTCTCATGTGATGAGATTTAGATTTGTAGGCAACAATAATATTTCACTGAAAATATGTACAAGGATATAAATATATTCATATCATTAAATGGGTACTGGAAAATAAGTGATAAATAATAGGTAATAAGTTTACTTTCTGTCGTTATTTTTGAGCCAGTCCTTTTGTGAATATTTATTATTTTCTTTGGAATATCATTGACCTTAATTAAAAATTAGAGAAAATGATTAATTCCTATGTGGGGGAGGAATTTTAGAGTCCCAAGATTATCATACATTGAAATTATATATTTTAAGATTAATATTCATTAAATTACATAAACACATACCCGAGGACTATATTATTTTAGTTCCTTTGGGAACAATGAAGACAATATTCAAAATCCACGAAATATATTACATGTCTCCCATAAATATATTCCATACAACTACTATTCACAAAATATCCTAATTAAGATATTTATTATTAAAAAGGGGAAATGAAACAAAAGAATGGATGAGATCGTATTCTTTGCAATAGTAAACAAGGAGGATACATAATAATACAATTAACATAAGGGTATGATAACAATAACATAAAAAATTTAAAACCACACCCTATATATCAAATATCATAGTCTTGAGTCATACCATAAATTTTGGTAGTTCATAAGACTTGAATCTTAAAGAAATTAATGAGAATGATCCATGATATCATAACATTGTCATAAGAAATAACATTTTCAAATACACATATACATAGAAAATAATTTCCATAATATCCAAGACTCACTTCCAAGGCTATCATAGTGGAATGGGTTGACTCCCTAAACCTTCATAGTAGTCGAGGTTCACTCCGAGGACCATCATACAAGAGAATGTTCCTTCTTGAATCGAGTTTTCTTCACATTATAGTCCAGTATATATCATAGGATATAAATCATTACACACATAATTGGATAGAGATATAAGTCCCACCAAACATATAATTAAAATAATACATATGTGTCTAGAATATCATAAATCACTCATCATATCGTAACCCATGAAATAAAATGGATTTCATAAAAATTTCAACATATCATAACTTATGGAAAATGGATATTTATAAAATCATTTCATAATTTCATCATATCATATTGTTTGAAAATAAGTTGGATTTATAATATTTATAACATGATATCACCCATGTTAGAGACACAGGTTTCATGGGAATCAAATCATCATAATCATAAACCATTCAAAGAAATAATTATAATGGTATCTTGGGTTATAATGCCCCCTAAAGAATATGTAACGTCAAAGGATTTAATCTTATATGGATAATTATTTTCAAATAAAAATCATTTCGAATGTTTATTGATTAAAACAACATTTATTTGAAAGTAAATATTTAAAAATAATCATTATAATATATTTGGGAAATAATTTTCTATGAAAATAAAAATGAAAATTTAAAAAGAAAAATTTAAAAACCATTTCTATCATATTTGATGAAAATAACCTTTCTTATTTGAAAATAATATTTTAATAATATAAAACATTATCAAAATAATTTCCATTGAATATAGACTTTTGATCTTATAAAGTAAGGATTAAAATAATTTAAATCATTTCAAAAAGAAAATTTTAATTACACTTTTAATATAATCCATTAAAAAATTCACACAATCAAGATATTACATGAAAAATGAATTGTATGTACTCCTAATAAAAGATAATAGGTGAATAATATAACAATATTTCTTAAAGAAGTAAAATTGAGACAAAACTATATAACATATTTAGAAACATTTAAACCACAAACCTCAAAAAAGAGATAACTGAAAAAGGACATATACATACACAGAATTAAAATTATAACTATCATAAAAAAAATTCATGGTTAGTATATACCCCATATAAAATAAATAGTAGGTGAATATGGAATGTCTCTTATATAAGTAAAAAGGTTTGGCAAGAATCCCTTATCTTAAGGCTCAACTTCATACGTGCAAGTTCAAAACTCTTGTATAATAAATATTTATTTTCTATATACATCTTAAATATCCATAATTATATATATCATACCATATATGATTTTCTTATATTCTTTTATTTCAAATTTATTAACAATTATTTTTTCAAATAACATTTCTAGATAACGAATTATTGTTTTTTGTGAAAGTTTTGATTTTTTATTTGTTTGATAATATAACATTGTTCATAGTTACATCATACAAATAATAATAATAATAAAAATAAAAATAAAATAATTTTTATATTTATAAATAAATTATAATTTAAATACCATCCATGAAAGATGCTTTTGAGAAAATAAATATGTTATGATAATGGAGATAGTGGTCTATATATACGTATGAGGTACATTTCCTATTTTCAATGATTTATATAGAAAGGTGGTAAGTAATATTTAATAATTATGGAATGATAATAGTATATTATATTTTTATTTATTTAAATATCATTTTACATAATATCCATGTGGTGTGGTTATGAAAAGAGAGAATCACATCGCCTCTTGAAGACAATAGTCCACACATACAAAAATGATGTTTTCATATTTTAGTGGGTAAATAGGTATGAAATAAAAATATATATTATATTTTAATAATTTTAAATACGAAATTAATATCATAATTATTTAATTTAAATTATATATATTTATCATTATTATATTTGATGTAAAATGAATCCCTTATGAAATAGAAATATAAAACATTTATATATGATATAATGACTCCAGACGTATAATAATGTAATATATATCATATTTATTCTTAATATTTATCATAATAACTGACTGTGATAGGTGGTAATGAAAAACTAAATAACATCGATTAGCGAGGCGGTATTCCGTCGTATAGATGAATGATGATTTCATAACCCATTTGATAGAAGTGGAGATGGTTGTTGGTAATTAAAAAAAATTAAAAAACATATGTATAAAGAATATAATGAGGTTTTTATATCTTCATGGTTTAATAATAATTGAATGATGTGGAAGTAGAAATAAAATAATAGAAATGATTGATAAACATTACCTCTTCATGGGGAAATCTCCTTAGTTTTTCACCAAATTAATTCATGAGTTTTATTGATTCCAAATAAATAATTATATATATAAGGGAGTTAATCTAAAAAGTTATTGTAGTAGTTATTGGCTTAACCAAATGGTTTTGAAGGTGTGAAGAAGAGTGGATAGTATGAGACATTTTATAAGTAAGGCGAGTCACACACATGTATATTTTGAAATGAAAAGGGGGTAACACCATTTTTTCATTGGATAAAAGGATCCAAAATTGACGATTTATTAGAAATAGAAGTAATATGACCCAAATATGGATAGATAATATATTTTATACATATATTTAGGTCATTTAAACCCTTATAGTTTTAGTTTACTTCCAAGTAAACACATTTTGTACTTGAACCATTGTAATTAATTTTTATTGTTGTCACTAATAAATTTGGTTAAAATTGATGATGAAATTATTATATAATAAAAATTATTATTATTATATATATTTTAATAATTTTTCAAAATGTAATTCACATAAGTGGAATAATATAATTTAATATTAATCTGGTAGACGTGATAAGGAAGCGAGTTTTCAAAGAGAAGAGGTTGAAAATATTAGAATGTTTTTATATCCTTGAAAAATAAAATTGATTACAATGAATCAATTCAGATAAATAGATATATAATAGAACTAATTTTTCTTCAAAAATAATATAAAACACTATTTTACTTATTAAAAAATTTAAACAAAGACAGAGCTTTCAATTAAATATTAGTATTTTTCACTCATCATACAAAATATATATTTTTTGAAAATTTAAAATAAATCACTATAAGTTACTATTTTAAATTATTATTTATATAATGAATCTATTTTTTCAAATAATTATTTTAATTTTTCAAAAATTATTTTTCAAAACAGAACAAGTAGATGTGATTAAAAACGAGTTTTCAGGAATAGTATTTTTCCAGAACAAGGTTATTTTATATTAATTCTATTTCTAAAAATATTAATTGTATTAATATAAAATAATTTTTTAATATATAATATATAATTTTAATTTATAAAATTAATCATAATATATTATTTTATGTAATTAAAATTGAGATACATTAGGTAATTTTAAAAAAAAAATTAGAAAAAATTATGATCTTTTTAAACCCCAAATTAAACATATACTAAAATAAAATATAAAGTTTATTAAAATTAATTAATAGGACTAAATATACAAAATAATACTTGTGTTACTTTATATCATAATTTTTGAATTTAAATTACTTATTTTTTGATAATAAAACATAGTTTTATAAGTATTCATATTTTTCATTATTCACTAAATAATAAATATTTTCCAAAAAATTTAAAAATTTCATTATAATTTAATATATATTTGATTATTCCAAAAATAAATTTAATTTTATCGAATTATTTTCCAAAAATATAAATAAAATAATTATAATATTTTATCATAAAAATAAAGTAAATTTATTTCCAATGAAAATATATTTTTTATGGAATATATTTACTTTAATAAAAATTGTTTAATAAGTTAATGAGTGTTTATAAATAAATTTATATTTTTTACGATATTTTTATGTATATTTCATAAATTATATAATACAATTTTAACCCTCTGTTTTACAACATGTATATATTGTTTATATATAATACAATATCATTTAGTGGTTCATTGATGCTCGGTGTGGAATAAAATGAAAGCTATAAAAAAACTCATTATTTCATGTAATGTAAGATAAACTACATTTTTCCTATGACAATATATACTTAACAATTTTTTTCATAAATTATATAGATGGTACATCCTACCCCTTTAAAGTGAATTTCACCCTCAAAATTCATCACCATTAAAAATGGTTTAAAATTTCAAAATTCATTCCTGAAAACCCACATCGTACTGATAAATAATAAACTTTCCCATAAAAATGGATGTTTGGAAACATAAAGGATTCCTAAATAAACTCATAATTAGGATTTATCATATTATAACATATGTGGGATGTAAAGATTTTGAAATTGATGAAAAATGTAATGTCAGGATAATGATGGAGAGTGATAGAGATCACATATCACATGAAAGTGAATGATCATATGATAATAAAATACCACAAACCATAAACCAAATTGTTATGGGAATGATTCGTGATATTATCATAAAATATGTTAACAGGATTAAATTTTATTTCAAGGCCCTTTCCCACAAGTTGCTGAATTTTTATAAGAATATATACTTGCTTAATTTTATTCCATTTCATAAGCACAATATCACTCTTTGGTTGCGCTTTGATCAATTTAAAATTAATATCATAATCTAAGTAATGATGATGAATATTTATTTTTATAATAACTAATAGATCATAAGGCTCATAAATATATTACAAAATCATTATTCTTATATTTAGTTATCATCACACAAAATGTTTAAAACATATTATCCAAAAAGAATAAATCATAATATGATGATGTAATACATTAACCTATGAATCCCCATGTAATATTAAACTTAAACCATTTAAATATTGGTAATCTTTATGTCCCTTCAAAAGGATTAAAATATATAATTTTTGAAATAATTTCACTAAATCTCCAAAATAAATATCATTAATCCCCCAAATATCATGAACTATATTTTATTGGCCACATACCAAATATGTTAATACCTTCATCATGTATTCTCTTGAAACATGGTAATAACATAAATTATCATGAAAAAATATTGAAAAAAAATACTTGAATGCTTATTCCATGAATAAAGCCATAAATTATTGAATATATTCCCCAAATCAAATAATGATATAAAATCCATCAATGATAACATAAATAGATTCTTCTAATAATAATTAATTAGTTCTATGTTAATGAATATCATCCAATTTAATTTATTTATATCAATAATATCATTATACAAACATAATTATCTCAACATTAGGAACATATAATGTGTTATAATTTTCTCAATTAATTGTTTTTAATAAATATCACCTTACCCTTAAATAACTTTTCATGGTCATCAACATCATTAAACATATTATTTCAAATCCATAATAGAACAATTATACTAAAAATCCATATATATTTCACAACCATTTATTCCCAAACAATAACCAATCAAATAATCTGGCATTCTTGTCAAATCATTAAATAGGATTAATCGTCATGTTCCTTAATACCCCCATTCATTTCATATATAATTCTTAGGATCTTTATCATCAATAGAAAAACCATTACTCATACAACCTTACCAATTCTTATCACGATCTTCCCCCTTGGGAGATAAATTTTCATAATTCCCCAAAATTACTAATTTCAAACATTCAACCACTAATGATATAATAGGGATATAAATATTTCCATCCATCTCATTAACCAAAATTTTCATTTTTCCTCTACAATTAGGATCTTTGGGTCATTATTTTTCTCACTCAAAAAATATTCTCATTCCATTAAGACATTTCTTAGAGTGATTTTCCAATATTATAAAAATATAAGAAACTTATTCTTCTGACCTCTATAGTATCCACCACTAGAACTCTCAAAAACCTCTATCCATTTATTTTTTTGTGGGATATAGTGTTAATTAAAGTTCATGTTGTTAGTCACATATTGTGATAACTGATTTTGAAAAATCAGAATCACATTTACTCCAATTATCATCCCATTTTGTTCTTATTATAAATTCTTTCATCACATTTAATGTTAACTCAGTTCCTTTTTTGTTTCTACCACTGAAAAAACCAAACATCAGGGTGTGAGTAAAAATATTCATAGTGGGAAACCACATAATTCTAAAATATCACTTTTTTGATGTCTAAATCATGACACCGTATTTTAAATATATAGTACCATATGTCTAACATAGTTTATTGATGGTCATTATATATTTTAATTACTTTTTATGGTTTATAATGTGTTTTTTAATTTCAAATAAATATCCCATTGGTGTAAAAATTAGGTGTGCAACAAGTCTCGTTGTGGTGCACCATGTGATGATCAGGTCCATCAAAATGTTCCCTTTTTGGAGATGTTTCCCCTAGAAATCTATATGATAGAGCCGTATCCACATATAGTATCTAAAATGGGATATAATTTCTTAGGAACCACATTCCATATCCTTTACCAAAATACCAATACAATTGACTGTACATCGACTCATTGTTAGAGTTATCCTTAAATTCATTTATAGATATATCCTTATATAAATTCTAAGGGATCTCACTAAGGTATTCTCATCCTAGTTTCCAGAGTACTAATAAACCTATCATTAATAACAATTATTGAGTCCCAATCATTTTATACATGTATATTACATCTTTTTGATTGAATATTCATGAAATTATAGACACACACACAAGGACCCTAATAGTTAAGCACCTTTTGATACATGGAACCTTGTTTTCAAAATTTATGAATGATATTAAATGTAGTACATAAATATCTTCCCCTTTAGTAATAATAAAAAGTAGACCCTATATAAAACCATTCCTTATAACCTTGGGAAAATAGACATAATAAATGGTGAGATAAGATTATCAATAAGGGTAAAGAAATGGAGGTACGCAAACATACGTATTATATAATTATTTGAGAGAAAAAGAATAACAACTAAAAATCATACCCCACATATCAAAGATCATACTATTTAGTCATGTAATAACTGTTGGAATTTCATAATATGTGAATTATAAGGAAATCAGAGAAAAAAATCCATGAGATCATTATATTGGAATAAGACATAAAATCGTGTCATAAAAATATAAATAGATAGTCATTTCCATCATAGTCAAGTATCATTTCAAAGGCTATTATAGTGGAATATATTTACTCCCCAAACCATCATTATAGTAATAGTTCACCCTCAATACCAACATAGTGGACAAAGTCCTTTACTGAACCAAGTTCACTCAACATTCTATTCCAATATATCTCATGAGATATAAATGTTTACCCAATGATTTGGACGGTGTTATATGTCCCCAATCCCATAATGAAAATCATACATATGTGTACCACACTATTCTAAAACATTTAACATATCATAACCAATGAAATTAGATGAGTTTCATATACATTTCCTCTTATAATAAACCATATAAAAGAGATACGTTTGATAATTAGTTCATCATTTCATCATAGTATAACCCATAAAACGAAGTGGATTTCATAAAATTCATATCATGTTATTACCAGTTGAAGAGAAAAAGGTTTCATAAATGTCACGTCATCATAAACATAAACCACTCATGGAAGGAATAATAATGGTATACTTGGATCATATCCCCAGTAAGTCATATATAACCTCAAAGGATGTTAGATTAGATGGAGAATGATTTTTATTAAAAAAAGATAAAACATTTATTTATGAAAATATTCTTTCTTTGAAAACAACTTTTTATAACTAAAAATATAAAATATTTTAGAAATCATTTTATTTAAAAATAACCTTAAAAAATATTATAAAAAACAAAAAATAATAATTTAAAACATTTCATGAGAAAAATATCTTTTCTGATTTGATAATAATATTTAAAAAACATAAATCATTTTAAAATTCATTTCCACTAAAAATAACATTTTGAACATATAAATGAATCTTTAAAAACATTAAAAAAATTTATTCAGGAAAATAACATTTTCTCTTTGAAAATAATCATTTAAACAGAATAAGAAAATTAAAAAATAATTTTCATATAAATTAAATATTTAAAAATATAAATTATTTTCTAAAAATAATGATTGGTCATGGTTGTGGAAAATACCATTCATTCCATATGATTTATAACAAATCTTAAATTCAAATTTTTGGTAAAATCCAAACACGCATTGTTGGAATAATGGGATGAAGATTTATCTCATAAAATAATGATAAAAATCAAAATAGGTAATAATGTATTTAATATATAATTTTAATATTTATAAAAACATGTTTGATGAATTTTTTTTGAAAACATGGTTTTTGGTGGAAAAAATGTTTTTGATCGAAAGATGATTTTTCTTAAAATTTTACTATTTTACTCTTGAGTACATGAAGAGAGAAAATTAAAGGGAAAAATTATTCTAATTAAAAAACTATAGGAAGTTCCATTTCAGGAGTTTCTTGATATATGAATAATAATATTTGATCACGAGAAACATAGTCACATATAATCCAGATAAGTGATGAAATTGTAACTAAAATTATTTACCTACTTGGTAACATTGATACATATTCCCCTAAAAAGAATATAATTAATAGAAACATAAAATTCCATTAATATATGTAAATTCCTGAAATTACATCTCAACAGGGTCGTATATACACCTCATAAAAGTATATATGTGTATAACAAAACATTATGTCTTAAAAAATGAAAAATTGTCAAAACAAATCCCTTACCAATTTGGTACCTTTTGAACCATAAACCACAAAAAAGAGAGATCCTAAAATAGATATATAAATCCAATTATTATTAAGGATAATTATCTTGAAAAAATTCATGGGATGTATATACACCATATAGAACAAATAGTTGGTGAGTATGACATGTGTCTCCCATAAGTAAAAAGTGAGATGAAAATACCTTACCATAAGTCATGAATAATTTCATGTAAATTAATTCATAATTTATAATAATTTATTTTATAAATATATTATATAACCACAATTATATTTATAAAATGATATATTATTTACTTATGTCCTTTTATTACTCATTTATATACAATTCTTTGTTTGAATCGTGGTAATAACATCTTTGTTTTTCATGCATGATTTGTGTGGGATTTTTTTTCCAATTACATTAATAATTAACAAATAATATTCATAATAATCCTAATGAAATTATTATCATACATATATTCCAATTATACTATTATAACCAATCCTGGATGATTTTATTGAGAAAATAAGTACGTTATGATCATGGAGACAGTAGGTTGTGTGTATTCATGTGTAACGTTTCTATTTTTAATGATAATTAGGTAAATGAGGTATGTAATATTTTATATCCCTATAATAATCATTCTATAACAAATAAAAAATTATTTCTTTAAATATACTTATATTAATAAATGAAAAATGGTTCACATTTCTTTATGAGGCTGTAGTCTTCCATACACAAAAGCGACATTATCGTATACCCTTTGAAAAAATTAAAACAATTTATAAGATATAGTGAATACATAGGTAAAATAATTTTATAAATATAATATATCAATATGTTATATCAATCAAAATACAAAACCATGAGAAGTGGTAATGAAAAAAAGAATGACATCAGTTCGTGAGGCTATAGTCCACTGTACTCATGAATGATGATTTCATAACTCATTCGATGGAAGTGGAGATAGTTGTATGTAATGAAATAAACATCAAAATATATCATTATATGTTATATACTTAATTTATTATATAACCATTGATTAATAAAAATGTATTGAGGTGTAGTATTAAATATAATAAAAGTGCTCGTTGAAGAATCCTACCTTCTCATTGAGTAACCTCCTTAGTCTTGCATCGAAAGCCTTCCTAAGTTGAATTTCATCTCAAAATAAGTATTATAGGAATATATTAGTGAATTTGGAATGTTATTTGGAAAGGTATTAGTTTAATAAAAAGGTTACTATAGTGTGAATAAGAGAAGCAATAGTCTTTCCATTTTTAAGTGAGGCGAGTGACACAAATATATTTGTTGGAAAAGAAAAAGGTGTGCCAACTTTTTTCCCAATAATAAAAATAAAAAACATTATTCATGAGATATTGAAAATAAAGGCTCTAAAATTGACAATAAAAACTATATTGGAGTTTTTTAGGTTATTTTAACCATTATATTCGTAGTTTTTCCCCCAATAGAAATTTTTTTACCCTAATAGTGATTATTAATTTTAATTGTTTTTACTCTTTATTTAGGTAAAAAAGTAACTTGGCCGTTTTTTATAATATAAAATATTTTTATTCCAAATGGATAATCCATTTATGAAAATTTAATTATCATAAATGGGAAATTTTAATTTAAAATTAATCCTAATGACATGATGAGAAAGATGGTTTCCAAAGATAAAATGTTCAACTGTTAACAAAGAATTTATAAACATGTAAATATAAAATTGATTCCAATGAAATAATTTTAATTATTAGACTTATAATTTAACACAATTTTCATTAAAACCATTTTATATTGACATTTATCTTTATAAATAATTTTAAAAAAAGAAGTTTTTTAATTAAAATAATGTATTTATCGTTATAAATTAAAATTTTTAACATATCTTAAAAAAATTATAATCAAATCACCATATGATAATTTTTTTAGGATGATTTAATAAATGGAGTTTATTTTTTCAAATAAATTTTCTAAAAGTGTAGAAAATTAAATTCAAAAGAAAACAAAATATGTGATAGAAAATTTATTTTCATGATAGTTGAACAACTTCTATTTGTTACATGACGACACCATGTATTTTCATTGAGGATGATGATTCAAATCCTTTGGTGGATTGAGTTTGGCTTCCCACAGGGGAAGTATTTCACTCCAAAAAACTTCTTATCTTTTTGTGTAACGTCCCCGACCAGGAAGTCACAAAACTGGTGCTCCGAGTCGGGTAGTTACATAACCTTAAGCGCGCCTCCCCGTACGCCAAAGGATGCAGACTAGCAGAGAGGGTCTATGTGGTCAGGTGGGGAGACTATACCCCATTTTTATCAGACTAAGATACAACAGAAATAATCCAATAGAGGAAACAATAATCAATAAACAAGGAACATGTGTAACAATCATTTCCAACAATAAATATTCCATGTCATACTATAAGTGAACAATGACCAAAATCCCCAAAATGGTCCCGACTCCAAGTCCGGATCCTCCACCAAGTGCTACCCATGTCCACTCAACTATCTAGAAAGTACCCTTTCCCTTTTCCTGACCTACAGACATGAAGTCTTCTTGGGTACCCAGTGGCGTGTTGAGCAGGGTGTGAGTACAACTCAGTAGGCCACCACCAACGGTGTCTACAAATTATCCAATATAAACTGGTAGTGCATGAAAAAAGAATATGAATGATAATTTCTAAGTAATTATTAAGGGGTAATTAACTAGTTCAGAGCCAAAGCCATTTCCACTTCTATTAAAATTCATTTCACAACAATCATCATCATTTTCCATTTCAAAACATTTCCATGGGTTAATCACATACATTATGTTACATGGGTCTGAGGACAACAATCACATGTAAGAGGGTAAAACACATCGTTATCCTATATCACTAGGATTAACCTCCACAATGCAACCATATCCCCACCTCGAAGCCTCAGTTTGGGTGGATGAAACTGTTAGGAGAATAGAGCATTAGTCCTCATTCCTAACCTGTGCATTTAGGGTGGAGTTCAGAGCATCAGTCTTCACTCGACCTGTGGGCGTAGATCCTAAAGTCATACCCTACTCTACCAAGCCATGTGAACATGCTTATATATAAAAGTAACCATCAACCCACCATACCATTTCCCTTTGGAAAACACCATTCCCAATAAACCACAAGGAAATTCACATTACTCCTTAACCCATTAACACATTACCATTTCACATCCTTTAACCATTCACCCAATTCCCATGTGTTATGCCTATCTCACTAAGCATTCAACACTAGACCAATAATCTATTCCATTATGGTCATTAATAATTTTTCACATTAACCCATTTAACCCGTTCATCATTTCCATGAATCAACTATTCAATCCATTCCAAACAACCCTTAGGTTATTTCGAAGTCTAGGTACATCACCTAACTTCTATTCGATGTTCACCCAAACATGAAAACATATTATTCAAGGCTATACCATTTATTACAACAAGTTCACGTGTTTAATAACAATCCCTAAGACTGGGAAAATCCGGCACATCCCATGGATGGACCCAATTAGGTCAATTCATTCTCAACACCTCCCATAGGGATTGTGAGGGTTCCCATTTACCATTTTGGGAATCCTTTATACCAAACACATCCAGTTTGATCAAAGCTCGTCAGAATAAAACCATGAGTGAAGCCACACATGCATAAATCCACCATAAAACTATAGGATAACTATTTTAGACCACCAACCTCAAAACTACAGTTGAACGCACACTCAATGGAGTCTTTAGACCTCAATATGACCAGCCATTGGAGCTTCAACCTAGAACTCACCCAAAAGATAGGGTTTTAGAGCTTCGGAACAAGTGGGAGAGAAGCTACAAACCCTAAACCAAAAAGAGAAGAAATGATGGGATTAGCCTTACCTAGAGCTTTGAACAGCATCCAACGACACCAAAAACTCCATAGAAATGGGGGAGATAGAACTCCTGGAACTCTTGGGCGATTTGGTTTGTTCCTAGGGTGAAGAGGATGGAATGGAGAGAAAATCCCGAGTGGGTTCTTAAAATCCAGGAGTGGAAAACATGTGATTTTTCCAAACATTAATAGGCTGCATGGTTTGGATGCACAGTGTGACAAACCGTGCACAAACCGTGTGCATACTACTATCCAGAGGAGGAGGGTTGCATGGTTTACCAGGGCAGGGTGCATGGTTTGGCCTGGCCGTGCGTAGGCTATGCGCCTTGGCTTGGCTTGCTCAGCTTCCCTTTATTTCATGCCCCGAGCCCCCGAAACACCGCCAAGCCCCCCGACACTTTTAGAAGACATCCCTTGAAGCCTCAAATGAGGGATTCAACCAAAACATAACGAAAACATACCCTTAGAAAAACCGGTATCTTACAACCTTCTGACCTTATAATGGCTCATCCTCAAGCTGAGTTTCCAAGCCTCATTGATCCACCGAAGGGAAGATTTAGGGCCACTGAGCCCGCATATCCGATTCCCGCTCCCAAATTTATTCTTGAACGTTCTCGTGCTTCCATAGTACTCACACTAATGGCACAAACTTGCCTCACAAGACCTTTTCACTACGATCCACCACAGAAACCAGATGCACCTCAGAAAACACATCAGCCTCAAGCTCCACATCTCCCACCTCAACCACGTGAAATGGGTCAGGGTGATACCATCGAAGTTGCGACATATGAAACACATCATGCATCCCACCATACTTCTTTGGAAGATCCAATTGGTAAGCCACTAGTCCGATCCTCTCCACAATCTCAAAAGGTCCCACACACGTGGGTGCCAACATACCCTGCTTTCGAATCCGACGGTGACCCAACCTTGGCGACACCCGAAGGAACACTTAATCACCCACCAAAAACTCAAGAGGTCTACATCTACAATATGCATATGACTTCTGCATACTCTGAGCCGTAACCATCCTCTTCCTGATCAACATAACTCTCTATGAAGTCTCTTGCACGAGACTTGTCCCCAACAACTCAGATTCACTGGCCTCTAGCCAACACAACCAAGATCTACATGGCCTCCCGTAGAGTGCCTCAAATGGTCCCATCTAAATCATAGCCTAAAAACTATTGTTTTAGGATAACAAAACTAACGATAGGTTTCTCTCCCAATAACCGCCATAGTCCAAGACACAAGCTCTTAACATATCTTGCAACACTTGGATCGTATGCTCCGAGTGCCCGACCGTCTGCGGGTGGAAAGCAGTACTCAAAAACACCTGCGTACCAAGTGCCTTCTGCAATCCCTGCCGGAAACGCGATGTGAAACATGGGTCGCGGTCCGAAACTATGGTCTGCGGAACTCCATGAAACCTCATTATTTCCCGAACATACAGCTCACTCAACTGATCGACGGTAAAGGTCTCCTGAATCGGTAAGAAATGAGCCACTTTCATTAACCGATCCACAACCATCCAGATTGCATCATTCCTACGCGGTTTTATCGAAACACCCACGACAAAATAAATTGATAAATCTTCCCATTTCCATTCTGTAATGGGAAATGGATGCAACAAACCACCTGGGCATTGATGCTCTGCCTTCACCTGTTGAAAGGTAAGGTGTCGTCCCACAAATCCCGCAACTTCCTTCTTCATTTCAAACCACCAAAACCGCCTTCAGAGATCATGGTATATCTTGGTCAAACTAGGATGCACATCCCACTTTGATTCATGGAACTCACGCATCAACTCTTCTCACACACACTTTGTCACTACCACACGATCACGAACATGAACAACACCTTCCACGCTGAGGGCCCAACCAGAAGGTAGCTCGCCACCTTTACACTTTTCCTTCATGATCAAACACTCAGGATCATCAAGCCGAACTTCCTTAACATGACTCAAAAGTCTCAACTCCCTCGTTAAGAAAAAAGAGTGACCTGACCATTATCCTCCTACACCTCCAGGTGCATCTCTGCAAACAAAGCCATCACCATCCACTTAGTGTTGGACACCTGAACTACCTTATTCTGAACCTTCTTGCTCAGAGAATCAGCAACACTATTTCCCTTTCCCGGCGTGTACACCAACTCAAAGTCAAAAGACTGGTGATATTCAACCCATATTTTCTGTCGAAGGTTCATATCCTGTTGTGAGATGATGTACTTTAAACTCTTATGGTCGGTAAACATAGTAAACTATTCTCCCAACAGATAGTGCCTCCGGCACATCAAGGTGTACACCACTGTAGCCAACTCAAGGTCATGACTGGGATAGTTCCTCTCATGGGGTCTCAACTGCCTTTACCCATAAGCAAAAACCCGCTCATCATGTATCAACACATCCCCAAGTCCGACTCCGGACGCATCACAAAACACGATGTACTTCTTATCCGGCTCAGGTAAGATCAAGATAGGTGTGGTTGTCAACCGCTTCTTCAACTCTTGGAAGGCGTTCTCACAAGACTAAGACCACTCGAACCTAATTCCTTTCTTGGTCAAGCCCGAGACGGGTACTTCCAAGATAGAGAAATCCTGAATGAACCTTCGGTAATACTCGACAAAACCCAGAAAACTAAGAACATCAGACACACTCTTGGGATGCTCCCAAGATACAAATGCGTGCACTTTCTCTGTATCCACTTGTCACACCTACCTCCGAGATGATGTGACCCCTAAACTACTCCTCACCTATCCAAAATTGACACTTTGATAGCTTGGCGTATAACCGATGATTTATTAGCGTACCCAAGATGACGTCAAGATGTTTGGTAAGATCGTCATGAGTTTTTGAGTACACTAAGATATCGTCAAGAAAGACAATAAAAAATGATCTAGATAGGGAGGAAAGATTCGGTTCATCAAGGCCATAAACACCGTTGGTTCATTGGTCAAGACGAAAGGCATTTCCACAAACTCAAACAACCCGTACCAACTCCGGAAAGCTGTCCGTGATACATTAGAAGACCTCACCGTCATCTGGTGATAACCTAACCTCAGATAAATCTTAGAAAACACCGAAGCACCCCTCAAATGATCAAACAGATCATCAATTCTTGGAAGAGGGTACCAATTTTTCACGGTCATCTGATTCAAATTTTGATAGTCAACACACAGCCTCAACGACCAATCTCCCTTCTTTGAAAAATGCACGGGAGATCCCAAAGGGGATGTACTAGGATGGATAAACCCCTTACGCTCAAACTCCTCATGCTGAACCTTCAATTCCTGGTGTTCTGACGGTGCCATTCGGTATGGTGGAATAGAAACTGGCTCCGTTCCCGGCAGCAGCTTGATCGCGAGCTCAACATCCCTTTCGGGTGGAAATCTAAAGAAATCCTCAAGAAACACATCCTGAAACTGTTCCACCACGGGAGGAAAATTAGGTTGTTCCCCTCCCTCATCATCATCAAACATGAGACATGCCACTTGAGCTGTGAGGCCACTCATCTGTTGACAAAACGGCCCCACATGCCCTGCTCGAACATCCCATTCGCCATGGTGGACATAAGCATCACCCTCCAGCGACTTGAACGATACTCTGCAACGATAATAGTCTATGTGCACCCGATACAACACCAACCAATCCATTCCCAAGATTAGGTCAAACCCTAACATCTCGAGAACGAACAAGTCCCACAAAAAATGATACCCACCAACCTCTAAGGCATATCCTCAACACTTCTTGATATCCTCAACCTGCACTCCCAACGGGGTGTCAATTGACATACCTCCACATGCCCCCTCCACAGGTAAACCCAGCACTAACACAAGTTGAGAAGAAACAAAAGATTATGTGGCACCTGTGTCAAACAACATGCTAAAAAACATAGAATCTAAAAGGATCGTACCTCGAACAGTTGACCGTCAGGCCTCTCCATCACCAGGCGCAAACTGAACTGCCTGAAGCTGACTTTTCCCTCTAACCTGTGCTCCACCCTGAGCACCCTGCACCGCACTGCCCTGTTGGCATGAGCGATCTTTCCCTAGAGTCCCACATCCACCTCCCCTGCCAGTACGACCAATGGAGCTACAACTGCCTATCTGATACGGGGAAAATGATCCTCTTCCTGTACTCGGTGCCTGCTTTTCATCATCATGATCATCCATCTGCCAAGGGTTCCAGTAGAACCTCTGCACATGCCCAAACCTGCTACACGAACGACACTCAACTGGAGGTCGAGGACACTAACCACGCATATGCCCCGACCTACCTCACTAATAACAAAACACCTGGTTCCCACTCCGAGAGGCTGACCCTCTCTTCTGACCACCTTGCTGGAAACTTTCCAAATGACATTTTCTACCTTCTGAAGATGAACCACTTGTCCACCCAACTGGCATGACAAGCCCACCTCTCGAAGCTCCCTTCTGGTTCCCTTCAGAGATGAGTGCCGATAAATGCCTTTCTACCACTGCCTCATCCCCTACAAAAAATGGGACAAAGCACCGCAAATCAGTGAAGAGACTCACATAGTCCATCACCGATAGCGATCCTTGATCCAGGCTCATAACCTCTGAAACCCGCTCCTGCCTCAAAGTCACTGGGTAGAAATTCTCCAGAAACTTCTCCGAGAAAACCTTCCACGACATCCCCTCATCCTGCTCGGTCTGAGCCGTAATGTCCCACCAATGCCTTTCCTGGCCCTGCAACATATAAATGGCCATATTTACTCGCTTTTCAATAGGGGTCCCTAGATGATCCAGTAACGTCTGGATAAACTCTAACCAAAACTCCCTTGCCTATGGCACACCCTATCCGGTGAAGGTCAGAGGGTGTTGTATCTGGAACTCCCTGGTCAGCTCAAACATACTCGGTGCAACCCACCCTGGGTCCCGATCCATCATCTGCATAAGGCAAGCCAATTCTCTCAGAACTGGTCTTCTCTACCTTCATTGATCGCCACATTTTCATGCTCTTCTACTGGAGGAGTTTTCACAGCAACATCCTCTTGTTTCCCAACTAGTAATCGACGTCGTGGTTGCATTTCTCTACATTTCCAAGCACGAGATTCAGCATGCATACCATAAAACATTCACGACTTTGTCAAAATATATCTACTAGCTACAACAACCTATTTCATATACTAATTCAACACCATTAACACCTCAAATTCACCTCCCCAACCATCCCTACCATGGTCCATGGTCCACATGGGATAAACAACCATGCACAACCACTAAAATAACACTATATTTTACAAAAACATCTTCCACTGCAGTTAAAACCCTTATTTTTCATTAAACATCATTTACACACTTGTTTTATTTCATTCTTCCCATTATTTCTTGGTTTCATAATATGCATGATGCACCATACTTTCCTGCATCACACACCCACCTCATGCCTGTGCATAACACAATGCATGTCACCTATCTCCCTAGGTGCCTAAAATGATGCATGAGTACAAATCCTCATGCCGTTAAGGCCCTGAGGAAAATATCATAAAACAGTCACATCAAACCAGATGCGCATCACCCAACGGTGAAATATCATCATCTGTGACAACACACAACAAAGAACAACATTTCCCACCCAGGGTGACTTGGGTTTTCCCTCATCCATGGGTTAGATACTCCAAATCACGAGCTCATTTACCAAGGCCGGACACATCTTAACCCATGGAAACCAATCCCAAATAAAAAGACCTCAGAGAAGGAGAAAAAAGACCTCCTCTGACAGCACTTTGTAACATCCATGACCAAGAATCCACTAAACCGGTGCTTCGATCCGGGTAGTTACATAACCTACAGCTCGACTCCCTGTACTCCAAAGGCTGTCGACTAGAGGAGGGGGTCTATATGGTCAAGTGGGGAGAATATACCCCCTTTTTATCAGAGTAATCCAAAATAGAAATAAAGTAATAGCGGAAACAATAATCAATAAAAAAAGAACATATATGACAACAGTTTCCAAAAATAAATATGCCATGTCATACTGCAAGTGCAAAAGTGAACAAAAGCTCCAAAATAAAGACAACGACCAAAATTTCCAAAATGGTCCCAAATCCAAGTCTGGATCCTCCACCAAGTGCTACCCATTTCCACTCATATCTAGAAAGGACCCTGGCCCTTCTTCTAACCTAGAAAACATGATGTCTGCTCGTGTCCCCAATGGTGGCCTGATCAGGGTGTGAGTACAAATCAGTAGGCCACCACCAACAGTGTCTACCAAATATCGATTATAAACAGGTAGTGCATGAAAAATGAATATTAATGATAATTGCCAAGTAATTATTTAAGGTTCCATTAACCAGTTCATAGACAAATACATTTCCACATCCCTTACCATTCATTTCACACCAATCATCATCATTTACCATTTCATCACATTTCCATGGGTTAATCACATACATTATGTTACATGGGTTTAAGGCCAACAATCACATGTAAGAGGGTAAAACACATCATTATCCTATCTCACTTGGATTAACCTCCACAAAGAAACCATATCCTCACATCAAGGCCTCAGTCCGGGAGGATGCAACCATTAGGAGAATAGAGCATCATTCCTTATTCCTAACCTGTGCATTTAAAGTGGAGTTCAGAGCATCAGTCTTCACTCGACCCGTGGGCGTAGATCCTCAAGTCCTACCCCACTCTACCAAGACATGTGCACATACTTATCTATACAAGTAACCATTAACCCACCACACCATTTCCCTTTAAAAAACACCATTCCCAATAAACCACACGGAAATTCTCTTTACCCCTTAACCCATTAACACATTACCATTTCACATCCTTTAACCATTTACCCAATTACCATGTGTTATGCATATCTCACTAAGAATTCAACACTAGACCCATAACCTATTCCATTATGTTCTTTAATCACTTTACACATTTACCCATTTAACCCTTTCATCTTTTCCATGAATCAACTATTCAAACCTTTCCAAATAACCCTTAGGTTATTGCCAAGTCTAAGTGAATCACCTAACTTCTATTCCAAGTTCAACTGATCATGCCAACATATTCGTCAACTCTATACCATTTATTACAACAAGGTCACTAGTTTAATAACAATCCCTAAGCCAGGGAAAAGCCGACATATCCCATGGATGGCAGAAATTAGGTCAAGTCATTCTCAACACATCCCATAGGGATCATGAGGGTTCCATTTACCATTTTGAGCATCTTTTATACCAAACACATCCAGTTTGATCAAACTTCCTCAAAAGAAAACCATGAGCGAAGCCTCACATGCATAAATCTACCATAAAATTATGGGATAATGTTTGTAGACCACATACCTCGAAACTACGGTTGATCTCACACTCAATCGAGTCCTTAGACCTCAATCCGACTAGCCTTTGGAGCATCAATGTAGAACTCACCCAAAAGATAGGGTTTTAGAGCTTGAGAACAAGAGGGAGATAAGCTACAAACCCTAAACCAAAAAGAGAAGCAAGGATGGGATTAGCCTCACACCAAGCTTTGATCTGCATACAATGACACCAGAAACTCCTTAAAAATTGGGGAGATCGACCTCTTGGAGCTCTTGGTCGTTTTGGTTAGTTCCTATGGTGAAGTGGGAGGAATAGAGAGGAAATTCCGAGTGGGTTCTTAAAATCTCGGGGTGGAAAAATTGTAATTTTTCCAAACATTAAGAGGCCGCACGGTTTGGCCGCAGGGTTTGAAAAACCGTGCGCAAACCGTGCACATGCTACTGTCCAGAGGAGTAGGGTTTCATGGTTTACCTGGGCAGACTGCACGGTTTTCCCTGGCCATGCACAGGACGTGCACCCTGTCTTGTCTAGCCCATCTTCCCTTTCTTTCATTCCCCGAGCCCCCAAAATACCCCCAAGGCCTCTCACACTTTTAGAAGACATCCCTTGAAGCCCAAAACAAGGTATTAAACCAATACATAATGAAAACATACCCTTCCAAAAACCAGGATCTTACATTGTGTCTTGGAAATATTTTTCTTCAGCTAGTAAATTAGTGTGTTATACTATATAATCATGTATTCATAGTTTTTGGGATCCGTAGGGTGCACACAACTTGATTAATCAAGAAGAATATGGGATATAGGATATTATAACCCATTTATTTGACCAAATTAATGAATCATGGGAATATTCAATCTAAAAAGAGGACAGAACCTAGAATTATAAATCTAATATTGTGGAAATCATCAACTATTTGTAGAACGAGGTGTCTTACCCATGGTCGACTTTCTAGGTACCATCTGGTTTAGGGGGTGAGGGGCTCATATAGTTGATTCCTTGGAACCCCAATAAAACATAAAAAACCCACGTTTTATGAAGAGGGAGTGATTCCTGGAAGCTAAACCACACATGAGGAGGTATAGTGCATCAGGAGAAAATATAATATTATATAGGACCCACCTAATATAGGGGGTTAGGTGAATGTGGTGAAATTTTTATTTCATCGATGGAACATGTCAACTGTATGTCAAAGAAATTGATTTAAAGGGATGGAAACTAAAGGCATTGATCAGTGATAATGACACTCTAATCAAGGGGTGGACATTCCTAAAGTCAAAGGGATATCTATAAAAAAACCATGTGTTGACATATCTAACCACATAAAAGATAGTTTTGATTAGGGAAGGAATGGTAGAGGACTTCACATCCCGAGGAAAAAGTGGAACAAGGGAAAACAAGATTTGTGGAGTTTATTTATCTTTAGGTGAACGAATTGTTAGGGGAACAATGATTATTATAATTTAACTAAACCAATAAAGACATGGTCTATCTAAATGACTATTTAAAAAGATATTAATGGTGAAACAAAATGAAATGAACAATAATAAAATAATAGTTTTTATATTTAGAGTGAAAACAAAAGGGCTGAATGTGGTGATGATAAATAACAAAAGAATCCTAGTGGTATGATGGAAGCTCTAGCTCAGATATAGGGAGACTCTATGGATATGGATGTAAATAAAAGTGAGACCCATACTTATTTTTCCTCTATTGATAATAATTAACTAGAATTACCATATTAGATAACATGTGCGGAGGTTTTAAACCATGAAAATCCATGGGAGCATATCTTCCACTCCAAGGAAGAAATTTCATAGGAGCTTTTTCTGATTAATGCCTATCAAGGTGATAGTAAAAATATGGATAATATAATTATTCTAGTGGATACCGAAAAGTATAAGTGTGAGTGGATAAATAAGAATGATTTTATTTTTAAAATCGTCTTAAATTAATGGAAGATAAATGTGGATATGTTCATCCAAACATGGGAGAATATGGCCTATAATTATGGAGATGCCCTCAAGGATACCATGGATACAAATTTAACTAAACATTATTGATAATTATATTGGTATAATTCTTCTAATAATATCACTATTTATTTAAATTGTCTTATTTATTTTCTTTGGTTTTTTATGTAATCTAGTTTGAAACTGTTTGGTTTTCCACTTCTTCAATAAAATGTGCTTTGAAAATATAAAAAAATCCAACTTACAGCATGTTATTAACACTATGAATAATAATAATAATCATTTGAATATAAATTAAATTTTTTGAAACGTAATCTATGAATTTAATTTAAATAATTACACAATTGGGATTATTTTAGTATATTAAGACCTGGAGACAGTAGGCATTTTAAAATTGTTTTCAGAAAACCCCAATTTGTAAACCCAAAAAGAAATATATAATAAAATTCAATATAATAATTATAAAAATTTAGATAATTGAATTTAATATAAATAAGGAATAAATATTTTATATTAAAACATAATTCTGAATTTATATTAATTAAAACATTTAAATGAAATTATAGTTGTATAAATATAAATATTTTTCACTATTCAAAGAAAACCATATTTTTTCAAAATATACCCTAATTTTATGATAATATTATTTCCAAATTATGACTCCAAAATTGAAGTTAATTTTTTCAAATAAAATATATAATATGTCATTAAATTTATAATAATATTTTATCATTAAAAAATCATTTCTGAATAAGAAATATTTTTTATGAATATAATTTATTGAATAAACATTGATTGATTATATATTATGAATTTTAACATAAAATTGCAATGAGTTGGATATTTATATATATATTTCATAATTTAGTGAATAATATAAATACACATATATTTAACAACTAGGATATTACCATCATATTTCAAATAATATCATTTTATAGTTTGTTAAAACTGAGGTTCGTGTGTAATGAATGCCTTTGAAGAAAATTTTTGTTGTGTGTAATGAATGATATAAATTTTTTTCATAAAAATTAATATATCTAAAAATTTTAAATTTGAGAATACTATTTCATAAAATCTTGGTATGTTACATGCATCGTTGGACACCACTACAAAATTCTTCTATATTGATCTAGAATACACCATCAATTTGTAAAAATATTTTATATTTTTTGAATGTTTAGATTGATTGTTCTTATAAATGATAAATCCAAATTTGAATAATTTTTTCAGTCTCATGATTATTATAATTATGATCTATTCATAAAATGATTTATGATTTGAAATGTTTTCATAAATCTAATTTTTTGGAATTTCATTCACCTATACAGATTGATGTTATTCACTTCATTACCTTCTTCTGTAATGGTTTTTATTTTAATCCATATGTGGAACTCAAAAGGGCCATTCATATTCTTTCAAGTACAAATTTTTTAAGAGTTTATAGATTTATTAATTACTAATTCAATATTGCTGATAATATTCTCAATTCATGAATATTTTATCTCATATTGTTATTATTGATAATATTATTTGGTTATTTTTATCCTATTTGATCTTGAGACATACCAAATAGTTTTTCCATTGAAAATCTTGTTGAAACCATGAATTTACATACAAGAATCCCAATTTCAATATTATTTACCCTTCATACCCTAACCCAATTTTAGTATTTCAAATTTGAATTGATCTTAAAGAAGTCTTTTTAAGGATTTATTGATTTTTCTGAATTTTTTATGAAACGAAGAAAGTGATGGAATAATATTTATATTGTTTTAACAAATGATTAAGAATCAATTTTCTGTTTTCTTATTAAATTAATCCTCTATTATTTGATGAAAATTGAGTAATGGGAGACCATTTCTTTGTTGTTAGATATCCTCCTTCACCCAAATTAATTCAAAATTACATATAGTTTTAGGAAGAGATTAGTGGTGGTCATTGAGGTGATAATTTAGTATCACTTACAAGGTGATGATACCTTCTTGTTCTACAAATTATAGTGAGAAAATAGAAATATTGAAAAAATAGGAACTTTTTATCATTATTTTTAATGGTTTAACATCCGATCCAATAAGAAAAAGGATAAAGGGAATCATTGATTGATGAAAATTATGGTTAATAGTTATTGAAAATTATTATTTATTAAAAATAATAAAATATCATGCATTATCTTCAATAATTACTTTCTCCCTTTCTACCTTTGAATATAATTTTTTTATATAACCATCCATCAAATATAATCATTATATTTAATGTTGAAAAATTTCCCCTAATAATTTATGTTTATTTAAAATTATAGACCTATATACATTTATTGCATATGGATAGATTTCATATAATTGATATTGTAAAAAAATATAATAAAATGATATTTAGTGCTGTGTAAAATAATTATATAGTAAGGTAAACCATAATTATAATGGGAAATATTTTTTTTAAAAAAAAGTGAAAGAAAGTGGGGATGATTCATGAATTTTTTTTAAGCGTGGAATGATTAGGAAACTCATGAATTAATTTTGATATATGAAATATATATAAGTGTAACATGGAAATTTTAAATTATCCCATATTCGATAATTGGGGTAACCACACTAAAACATTTATATGAATGAGTAACAAGCTGAAACCTTCTCAATATTTTCCTTGCTTTAACATTGAAAATTGTAAATGTTTGGGTTAATCAGTGAAGAAAAATGATTTTTCATGACATCACGTATCACCTTAATAAAATAATAAGTATTTATTTTAGGAAGATTGTATTAAATGAAACCAAAAAACACACACAACCTAGGAACCCATGTGGGTAAACCTATATCCTTACCCACATAGAATAATAATAACCCACACGTCCCATTTAATTAATATACATGGACTAATTTTCATGAGGAACATGGACCATAGAACTTTATTGGCCTCATGTCACCCTAGAAAAATATAAACATACATGGTTTTCCGTTTATTGAGAAGACATCTTATTTCACTGTTAGTAGTCTTATTCCTTTATAGCCAATACAACAGTCATAATATCATGTTACTAGCCAATTTTTTTTCACCCCTCCATGAATAATTATATAATTCTATCCTTTAATACACTCTCGAAGGCGACCCCTCCTTCTGATGTTGAATATCTATATGGTATATGGGACGAATGATAGGTTCTATCACACCAATACCTCTTTAGAGCCATCTATATATTGATGAATACATGGATCCCCATTAGATATCCAACCTATTAGGTCACAACATCTAACTAGTCCCACATTATTGATATGCACATGATAGAGAACCCATTTTCCCTACTTAAAAAATCCATGGGGATAGATTGATAGTCGATATGTATCATTGTTCTCATTATTCTTTTGTGGCCACCCACCCTGTAGTCCTTCAATGTCACCATGTTGCACTACCAATATATTGAGGAATGTCATTTTCATTATCCTGTATTGTCATGTACTTCATTTTTATTTTTATTTTGGATTGAAGGCCAATTGGCCCAATAGCCCTTGATAGACCAGAGTCCACATAGCCCAATGGTATAATGGTCTCTTGAAGGTTGTGTTGCTCGAAGGCCCTATGGATTTTAGGCACCATTCATTAACCGAAAAGACTAATTTTTGTGAATAGTTCCATATTTATATTACCACAATAGTACATGCTATAATAATTGTACAAAATCATTGAATATATCCCCCCCCCCCAATTTGAACTTCTGTCTCTGGTGAAATATATTTCAATGGGATATTTCATATTTAGATGTACTAATGAAAATAATAGAAATTTCACCATGAATATTAGGGAATTTAAATTTTAAGATTTTAGAAAGTTCCATTCCATACAACAAATATATTTGAGTTATGAAAGTAGCCTGTGGTGGAGAAAATAAGGGAACGTAGTATTTGAAATCTATTCTCTAATCCACAACGCATCGTGTCAAATTATGAAAAAGTTTATTAGTACATATATGTTATTTATAAAATTTTTAAAGATATTGGAACATTTGAGAATATTTTCTCTTCTAGGATGAAATTTTATAATGATGTTACTTCTATGGATTAGGGGATTAGAGTATTTAAATATTTTGGGGTTTTTATTTCTCACCAATATTTTTTATTTTATCTTACTATCTCTGTGGAAGCCCTTTTCAGATATTAAGATAATT
Organism: Viscum album; assembly: GCA_963277665.1. NCBI lineage: Eukaryota > Viridiplantae > Streptophyta > Magnoliopsida > Santalales > Viscaceae > Viscum > Viscum album. Next base: position 945,091,404 of record OY728155.1, on the reverse strand, counting down.
ATTTCATTCATTATAAAAGTTCATTTTGTCTTGAATGAGTTGTCTCTTATGGGTTGGTGGATCAAGAATAAGAGGGTGGTGATATAGTATAATCGATGTATTTTTTTATTATGGATCAAACATATTGATTTAGTATCACAATGAGTGTAATTTATATTTCATTGAATAATTATAATTCCATTAATACAATAATTAATACAGGATCAACAACATAGAAGAGGATTCTAGGACTGTTTAAATACTCTTTAATTTATCGTTTGTAAATGTTATTAATTATTTATGCACTTTAGTATAAATATTTTCCTTTGAGCATAAGGAAATGAATTAAATAAGGTGGTATTAAATGATTTTGATCAGGTGAGGATAAATTTTAATTAAGTGATTTTATAAGTGCTCATTTTGTTCAATTAAAATGTTGATGAAATTAAATTATTTAATACTCCCTTCATAAAAAATTATCTATTATCTCTTCTTCTAATAGGAACATTTCATTGTCAAAGTGTTTTGATTTTACCTTTTAATTACCTTTTTTCATTACTAAGAATTTTTTATCCTAGAGTTTGGGTGATTAACTATGATTAGATTTTTTATTTTGTTTCCAATGGAGTAACTTATGACTCTCTATTACTATATTACATTGTAATAGTTATAGTAATTTTAATTCCGTGGAAATTATTTTTTAAATTATGACTCATTGTACATGGAAGTAGTGACTCTCATGGGAACATCAACACTCCATAAATAAACATCTTCATTGATTACTACATTATATAATAATAAACTCTAACCTACTTATGTATTATATAATAATATAGTGAGACTCATTATGTTATATGAGTAGTTTTATACAGGATCACACACCCATGTGAGAAGGATCAAAAAGTGAAATCAAAATCAAAAAACTGAAAAAATTACTGTGTGGGAATTTAGAAGTCATATATTTCCCCATACCAAAAGGAACTATCTCATGTAATGTATCCCTTACAGTAATCAAGGGACATAAACCCACTATAATATTAACACAACACCATAATTTTATGGTAAATCATGTAATAATAAGAAATTTACCATCATAATCATGACCTCACCATACAAGTAACATGACTTATATAATCGATATCATTATCTAAAAGATCCAATAATTGTCATATATTCAATATTCCAAACATGATAATATTTTTTTTATCATTCCTGAATAATCACTAATCGCACCATTCCAACAATGTGTTTATGTTATCCTGACATACTCACTATGTATATCTATTAACATCACACTCTAATATCCCTAATGAATGAGAGAGTGGAAATATATATCTTCACAATGGTGTATAATCTGATATATTATTTGGAAAATATTATTTCTATATAAATATAACTTCATGTGTCACCTATTTGATCAACTCAAATTATACATTTCTGAGTAATACCAGATAAATATTTAGGCCACCGACTAGTAAGTGGACTATGCATCCAAAACATACAATCTATAACCCTCTCATAGAGCACCACATATACTTTATCTCCCTAATACAAACCAAAGTCTTCAATAATGACTGAACTAATACATTATCATGATATACCATGTTTTACTCCCATCACATGAATCATTTAAAAATTTATCCAAACAATAAATGCATCCAAATTTAGGGGATAACTCTCCCTCATGACCCACTATCAAAAACCATCACCCATATTAATAAATAATAGTAAAATAAACCTTTTATTTTTCAATTTCACTCGACTCATCGGTATCATGAGTCCCAAATTATCATAACAATGCTCTCCCAACTATTTGATAAGACATATCCCATATAGGTTATAATAAAAAAAGTTTCCACACTTAAGTAGTATCACATAACATAAGGAAACCAACATATTATGAAACCTTTTATGAAAGTTCGTCAATATCAAGTATCCATGTATCTGTAATACCTGCACCTAGATCAAAGTTATCAATAAAATGTTCTTCAGGAAATTGTCTTTCTCCAAAGGCATGTATCTCAAAATTTATACCAGAATATGTTTGGATATGTAAAGTTCCATAAAAAAATATTTGGGAAAACTCCAAAGAAGTTAGTATTTACCATTTAAATGACTATAGTCTCTTTCATTTGGAAACCATTTCAAAATCATTTAAAGGAATGTGCTTATCTTGTTATCCAATGTACCAAAAATGATGTGTAAAAGTGTAACTCCTAATACCCCGTTCTATGAGTAAAAACATAAATAAGTAACCCAAAAAATTAGTCTAGTTAATATTCATACAGGACAATTATTGTAATTCAAATTATGAGAGATAATCTAATGTCTTTGAAAAATCATTCTAATACAATTATCTTTCTAACCATGGAAAATTACAAAATCTATCTATTATTTCTTAAAGTCATATAATAAAATACCATATTCTACATATAAGAAAAAAAATTAATTCCTTGACACCACAATATTACATCATCAAATCAATCACAAATCACTCAACCGACTCAAGTCCCAAAATGTCCTCAGGTTTATCTCCTTATACATCGAAGGATATTCAGTAGTTGAAGGGTCTAATAAACCTTGTTAAGATTATCTACCATTTTTATCATTAAATGAAATTATATATAAATAAATGAAACATCCATAACCAAAATAAAGCATCATAATATACATGTATACTCACAAGAAAATGAATGGAATTGTAAAAACACAATACTATATATTTTATCATTTATGTAAAGAAATAAAATATTCTAAAAAGATCACTAAATTAGTCTATCAAACACAACATTGATATAAAATGATTTTTTTTAAAGGGGACCTTTTACTAACATCTATCTCAGATCAAACATTTCTCTATATTTTCACTTAGAAACAAGAACACATCACCTCGTAACATAGCCCTTTTCAATACCATCATTCCAATCATAGAGTTTTCAATTCCACCAAGGTTAATATACAATATGTTAACATAAAATTCATATATCGAAATCAATTGATAACCATAATAAAAACATGTATTTATGTTAAATCATGTACTTAATTAAATGAAGGGTTTAAAATACGTACTTGGACAGATCCCCTAAAACCATTGGTTACTGAATAAGTTACCCTATTGGTTGTATGATACCTACTTCAGTGAGTACATGTTTATGAATTTCCTGTGAAGCTACTTCAGTATATGATAGCTAATATCATGGGAAACACATTCACAATATTAGTTGAAAATACATCCCTCGTGATGGTACTCATCATATATGGTATATCATCCCTCATCAATATATAAAATAAATGGATAGTTCATCCCACATTATAACATGTGATTCTATAGATATCAAAATTTACAAAATATACACAATAACATAGATTTAGAACCCCTATTAATATATATAAAAACATGGTGTTATGTACCACATTGATATATATGATATTATGAATGTATATTCCTCATAAATATATATAATTATTGGGTTGTGCATCCCTAGTTTATATAAACTATACCATGAACCTCTTTTTTGATGAATATAAAATGTAATGGGGAATTGCATCCATTGATAATATATTTGGAAATATTGAAGTAAATTCCTAATAAACAGAAATAATAGGAGGTTAGTATGTCCATCCTTAGTATATATGATAACTATGTTGTTAACCCCTCATTAATATACATAATTCCAAGACAGTGAATCTCCCATCAATATATACACAATGAATACTATGTGTCCCTCATACATATAACTGATGATAGGGTATTATGTCCCTCATCAATATACACAATAATAGTAATGTAAGACCCTCATAAATATGCATAATTAAATAATTGATCATCATTTCGTGAGATAAAAAATTTATGTGTTCTCATATAACATGCAATTGAAGTATCCCATGTTCAGTATCTGGTCTCTATAATTTATGTGTGTAGTGTGGCTTATTAATGGATACACTAAATAGTAGTTAATGCATACTAATTCTTATTCAAAATAGTCTAAACCCCCATGAATAATATACTTAAAGGGCAGTCATAATAAGAAATCTTGTCCAAATACATTCACATAACTTGACCTAAGTTAATCACATTACACCTTATGCAGTACATGTCATGAAAAACTGACAATTTATGCTCATTGGTTATAAATCCCCATTTGCATGCTTAGGTTTCCCAGTAGACCCTTCATCATTATACCCATTAAATTCCAAACATTTAGTATGTTGATTCCCATCATTTATATTTGACCAAAATTAGTCCACATTATCCAACTCCTTCCCATCCCATAAGTGACGAGCTGGTCTAAAGTGGTCTGACATATCACTTTTCATGACCTACCTCTAGGTTGAAAGCGCATTCCTAATTTTCATGAGATGAAAAGTAGTTCAAGAGAATAAATTATAAATCAATAGGAATTATTTCTATGAGCTACATGGTAATCAAAAAGGTTACACCTTCCTAATATTTTAAAATTGTAATTCTATAATTCATATAACCATTAGGATATCATATATGTAGTTCCATAAATAACAGGAACTGAACAAGGGATTAGAAAAAAAAACATATCTCATTTAAAATAAATTATACCCTATACTAAAAACCAATCAGACCCATTAAATAATAAAATCATCTCTTTAATAAAACATTGATAATAAATTGATAAATAATTATAAAAGAGAATTAAAAAAAGAATAATTAAGTAAATATTTCAAATAATTTTAAAAAATAAAAACCACTACCTCCCATATCCATATACCATGTGAAGAAACTTTAGTTACCACTACTAATAACCATGACCAAAACTCCCACTACAATCTACAAAACAAATTTAATATCAAAATTTTACGTATAATATGACATGAGTAAATAAAGATTACTTGTAGGTTTTCTCCCCACACCCCATGAATATATTTCATAAATAAATAATTTCTTAAATGTTTGAAATATAATTACTATTCCAATCCTTTCACTTTATTTTAAATCAATAACAAGCCATTGTGATTCAAAATAATCACATTTACAAAATGAATATTTTATCTTTTAAAAAAATAGTGACTTTATTGTCTTAAATGAAATAAAAAATTTAACCCTATAAATCATTTAAAATACCTATTCAAAAAAGTAAATGTCTTAGAAAAAAATATAGATAACCAAACTGTGTCATGAACTTTCCATTTTGAATTTTCAAAAAATAGTTTTCTATTATAAAGAAACACTAATATTAATATCCAAAATTACAATAATAAAGAATTGTTATATAATATTCACAATAAAATGATAATGAAAATAATAAACCGATATTAATCATAACATAACCATGAACTGATAATCATGGGAACACCTTGGGAATATGAGGAAAATATAGTAAATAACTAAAAATAAAACCATCTTATCGATGTGAGATGTTATTCAATCAGCCTAACACATGGCCTTATCTTCCACTACCTAACTGATAGGAAACCTACTGAATTAGGAAGAAAACCAAACTTGGGGTCACTATCCATAACATGATCTTAAAATAATGAAACATGTGAACCTGAATATCCCAAAAAATGTAATCTTATTTTCCACTCACATATCAAATTCAAGGTGAGATAAAATAGAATTGATATATCATAAGTAATAAATTCAAGTATATGCATGCAATTAGAGAAATTAATCACCCAAACCACATAGAAACCTTTATTTAATAATCATTTTATTTTAATTTCTTGTAAAATAATAGAACAAAAAATTCTTATAATAATGATTTTCTCATCCTTTATACAGAAAAACATATGTGGGGTCATTTTAAGGATCTATAAAGGTTATAAAAACCTTTTTACCAGTTATAAAACTCAAAATCTATAACATGATTTTGGAAATTGATTGATGAAATCCTATTGGAAAACTAAATTACATACCCGACACCTAGAAACACATATATTCAAAGAAACAATAAAAAATAATAAGAACCCTTCTCACACATGGCATAAAAAGAAATCTTTCAAACATGTGTTATATTCATTAGAACCCAATTATAATAGAAAAAATTTTAACTTATCAAATATTTTTTAAAAGAACCTCTTAGATGTTTGAAAAAACAATAGGTTTTCCCACATTGTATAAAATAGTGGTTTTGAGGAATGAAACCTGAGTAATACCCCATATACCAATTAAAAACCTAAGAGAAACTATCTTTTTATTATAATGGTTAATAAAAAAAATTCATATAAATTTAAAAAACTCTAAATGGAATTTGAAATATGAGATCAATCAATTCCATCAAATTTAGTGATTTTTGAATAGATAAACCTACTCCAAATTTATTTTTTCCACTAATCCTAATATTAATCCACAATTAAAAGTTGTTATAATTCCATTAATTTCACATGATAACCCTATTGTCAAAAAACACCCTATTAACATCGATCCAAGACAAACTCTAGGTATGAGACCACACTAGAAATATAATAAGGGGGAATGGAGAATATATAGATAGGTGGGGTATCAAATGAATTTACCATGATGAAACATCCAAAAAAATATGCAATAACAAAACATTTTAAGGATGAGTGGAGGAATTAATGTATGGATTCTTGGTAGTTTTCATGGTCAAAATAAGGGGAAGATATACCTCTAAAATGTTATTTTTTGGGTAAGGGGAAAAGATGGAATTGCACAATATTAATGTCCTCATATGGTTGTTTATAGAAGTGACAAATTTATCAGGGTATTAATCAACCAATATAACCGAGGAATCATTACCTAGGGAGTGTTGTAGTGTGATGCCATAGGTCTCATTGTGACAACATTCGTACTGGGCAAGGTCATGTTGTTACCACTTTTAGTCATGGAAAAAAACCTATTATAGAACCAAAAACCTTGATATATAGTCTTGTTATGGCAACTATAGTCATGTTCCCATCTATCTATAGTTTAAAAATATAAATGCATAAAAAAGAAAAAAAACACTAATAAATAAATATAATAAAGAAGAACTACAATAAAAAGGTAAACTGATTAGAATAATTTGATATACAGATTTGAAACCATATATAATCTCTCACATGTTGACTAATATATGAATAATCACTATGATCCCCTTTATTAACCAAATCCTATGATAAAGCAGTCACTGATGGTCACTCACTCATCCATCATTGGTGGAGCATTCATATAATTCTAAATATTCCCTCCCAGCCATTATTATACCTCATAATATAATCATATATTTTATCCCTCTTAGGTAACTCAATACCTATAGTATTCATACACAACCGACTTCATGAAACACCACTAGAATATCCCTTCTCATTGCATCCTATGTTACCTCATACAAGACCTAATTAGTCCCCATAAGATATCACAATGGGTTATAAATCATATGAGTTTTTCCTCACTACATAACCGATTTTATTTCCCCCAATTGGGTTTTGGGAAACCCACAATCAAAGAGAAACATGTGGGGGTCACCAACACATCTATAAGAGGTCCAAAGTAATATCCAATAGTAAAGTAAGTTCCCTATAAAGAAAACATTATTCAAATAAACCCACTAACCCCATTTTATATTTCTATAAAATGTTAAATGTCTTTATAAATAATGTTAAATTAGGGAAAACCTACCTTAATTAATAATCATATCTTTATAATCATTTCAAATATTTAATCTAATCTATAAAGGGAACCCTTGAACCCTTTCCTCACCAGACAAACCATTAATTGATAAAAAAATATATATAATTGGTTATCCACAATTAATTAATAACAAAATCTATTAGGTCAAGCATCCTAAATCCCACCAAGTTGTAAAATTAATTCAAAATCATGAACAATGTATTATATTCCACTATAGAAGAATCCTTGATTTTATTACTATAAAAATACATAACATTCCAAACAAATTCATCATCCAATTTTGTTTAAATTTATTTAAAATCCATTATTAAATCAATGTATCACCTTACCTATAATGAAACCATATTCAACCCTATGCATATATTCTCATAGATCCTTCTCTAAAATATTCACATGAAATACCTTTGATATTGACATGATTACACTATACTCTATTAGAATCCTAATTAAATATATAAATCTCATAACTAAAATTATAGGAGAAGATGAAAGAAGGATAAGTATAGAGACCGAAGATAAACATATGTTTATTTTACATTATTTTTCTAATTTGAGTATCACATATCACAATATAATATCACAATCTCGTGAATGATATTTTTATTATATTTGGAGAAAAACTATATAGGTAATTTACTTTACCATAATTTTGACCATTTCACCATACTTTATTCAAATTTGACTCTTTATAGACATAAAATATGTTATACTAAAATTCATATAAGAAGTAAATGGAAACATAATAAATGGTTGATCATAGATGCTCAGTAAGGTAAAATGTAAGTGATAAATATCATATGTCACTAGTAAAAACAAGATGAGTATATAAGTATAATCAGGATATATACCCAATGAATCATTGGTCATACATCTTAGAATAAGGTGTTGAATGTCATTATAGCTGAATCAAAAGAGTGTGAAATCATGTTTCAATTTACATGAGCCATGAGAGAAAAAAATTACAATTAGAATAATCATAAAACAATTGAATCAATAATATATAGAAAAAATATTTGTATAGGTAAACATTTCTTTCATGATCCACACCATCAGTTCCCACACATACAAGGATCTAAAATATACTAAAAAATACATATCTCTGGAGACATAAACATTACAAATTTATTTTTTGGGGGGATGTAAGACCCCACCCATCATCATCAATAAATACTTGTGACAGTGGAAAATGAATTACCTATCACATCATAATTAACCCAGTGATATAAATTGTGTTTCTTAAAACATTAAAATAAAAGTAATTTAAATTTTATTGAATAATGAACCAATGGATTGAAAATGGGGTTCATAACCATTTAAAATGTGAATATATAAATAAATAATTACTAACCGTAATAAGATAAAACTAATGAAAATAAATTGGTCCCAATAGATAGTCAACAACATTCTTGGTAAATACCATTCGGTCAAGATAATATTTTAATATCATATTTACACCAAATAAATAATGGTTATATAGTTATGTTTATAGTATAAAAATAAATTAATGTATATAATCTAGTTCAACCCCCTCAATCAAAGGATGGTAATGTAGAGTTTTTATAGATGAAAAACATTGGATGACAGGTCATATTTATTCATAGTGGATGATTTGGAAAGACTATCACAATGATGGATCAATCCCCTAAAGATGAAGAAAATTACATTATCCATCAATAGAAATAAGGTGGAGGATATAATTTGAATAATTTACTCAATTATATAAGAGATATGTAAAATAATAATGACATTGATGAAAAATACTATATCGGGGTTTTAGAAAAAATCCAATTGAATATAATAATCATCATAGACCTTTTGAAAAAATTCAAAAAGAATTATTTTATAAATAAAAGGGAAAATTACATTATTTTAGAAACCATAAAAATTTATTGGGAAAGATACATATAAACCAATTGAGGTGGTCCGAAGACGTGATCACACGTAAAACCTCAAAAAGAGATTCTTTTCACACATTGATGACCATGACATATATTGAAAAATGTTAAAAGTTTCATTAATAATTTTAATAAATGTAATGAAGAATAAAATTACATTAATAAATTATTTATTCCTTGATTTGAAAATTTAAAAACAAATCCAATGAGTGTGTAGATGAGAAAATGAGGTCCTAGTCTATGTAAAGGATATGAGGACAAGTTTACTTACACAAAACATTTCTTGTAAAATATAAGTCAAACCAAAATAAAATAATAAAGTGACAAATAGAACCCCATGAATATAAAAGGAAATTTATGAGAGAATTGTTTACCAATAAAAATCCTTATATTGTACTTTTAGAAAAACTTTTGACTATGAGATAATATGTGAAATGAAACACTTATAGTTTGAGAAAAAGTTTTATAAAAATCCATTTCAACAATGATATATTTTGAATCAAATTATATATGAAAGACAACAAGATTTGTATCTTCAAAAAAATATTAATTCACATCCATTGTGTATTAATCAAAACATATTGAAATTATCTGAGAGGACAAAAAGAAGTATGTCTCAATAAATTAAATTTGAGGCAAGGAACCCTTTACAATCACATTTATTTTTGAGTCAAAACCACATGATGGATATGATTTCGCCTAAAACATTAAATTATATTAATAATGAGATTATTATGTTAAATTAATATTATAAGGTAATTATATACACTATTTTTATGAGTTAGTGTAGAATAATAATAAATATATATCTAGTGTGAAAAATTGAGACAAAACCCATTACATAATAATCAAAATCTACCAAAGACCGTGAAAATACTATCTAAAAAAATAACGAACTTAATAATATATCATAGAAAATTATTAATATATATATATCCTTATATGAAAATAATTTATAATTATTCTATATATATATTGTAGTAAGTTTTTATCATGTTCTAATATCGGGTGTGAGAAATAATTATTGTTTTAAACTAGTTTAGAAATAACGGGGTTGTTCTTCATTATTATCAAAATTCCCATCATTTATAGAAAATAAATGATACTAGAATTAATGTTTTATAATTATTAATAATCTTATGATTTAATTCTATTTTATTTTTTGTTATTATTATTTTAGATAAAATTAGTGAGAGTCGTGTTTTGATGATTTTAGAAAATGAATAGTCATATATCAATTATGAATATTAGTATTAATATTAAAATTCAAAAAATAAAATAAAATCCTTATTTTATTTTTATATCATATATTATCATTAATTAAGTTCTCATAATAGTCATTTATAGTTTCCCAGACCTTACACCTCATTGTATTATGGACAATCTATTAGTAGAGGATCCCAAATGAGGTCCCCAATAGTTTGGAGGTGTTTAAGAAGAATAAGTGGTGTTTTACTGGTTGAAAGTAGATCATGATAGTATATAATGAAAATATATATTGATGGTATATCCTCTCGTTAGGTGCTTTTAGTTTACTGTGATATTATATTCTGATGGTAAATCCTAATGGTAGATCCTGGCGCTAATAGACACAGTGTAGATGTTTCTTCTAGAGGTAGCTTCTGAAAATAAATTTCGACAATAATATCTAATAGTAGATCATGGATTTAAAAGAATTAGTTTTGAGATAAAATATGGAAGTACCAGACATAGTCTGGTGGTAGATTCTAGTGGTATTTTGTAGTTATAGCATTTTATGGTAGCTTTTGAAATTACATTTTAACCATGGAATATGGAGGTAGTGGACTTTTTCTCCTTATAGATTATTATAGTAGTTTCTATTTTTAGATTATTATTGTAGCTTATAGTGGTGGATCCCAGTAAAACCTCTTAACTATAGTACCTTACATTATCTTGTTCAATTTTTACCATAATTTATAGTTTTTCCCATGTTAGGATTTTTTGATAAAAAATGTTTTTAAGCATTAATTAAATTAATTTTGACACATTTTAAATGATATTATTTATATCATAATTTTATTAAAATCTTGGATATTTTAAATTATTATCTCACATGGGATTTAATAATATTCGCATTAATGGCCTACTAATATCATATTTTCAATATAAAATACTGCTGGTTTTATAAATATTGATTATAAAACTAACTTCACTCCATCATTCTTTTCTTATTTCATTTTCTCAGGGTTGGTGGTTTCAAATCCTTTCTCTTTGAGGCATGGAACCCTATTTCCACATTTTGTTTGTGATCTTCTTAAAAGTGGTATTATCCTTTGCGTGAAACCCCTATTTGTGTGTAGTGATTCATTTAATGGTTATTTATTCTAGGTTGGTGGATCCTTTTTTCTCATTTGTTTTGTCATATTGGTGGGGATCATGAAATTTTAAATCATTTGGAAAGATATTTTCATTAATATTTTCAATGATAAATAATTTGGTTTAATTTAAATAAAGAGGAATGTAAATAAAGTATCATATTTGTATATCTTTGATATTATTATTGATATTTCAATTTTATGGACTTTATAACTTATAGAAAACTGTGTCTATTGGGTGATTTATTTGTGATGCAGTTTTTTTGGATTGGGACCTTTTTTTTGATTTTTTGATATCACCGTCAGTGGAATTAGATAATGACTTATATCTAGTTAATGAAATAGTTCCCCCAGACAATTCTACTTTTGTGGTTGTACTCTTAAAATTTACGTGAAATTGATGAAAATTCCCTTGAATAAAATGAAATATTGAATGGTATTGTTTATGAAAAAATGATATTATATGTGAATGTGTGTCCTTTTGTGTGGTTGTTCCCTATGGGGTGTATGTTTCAGGGGCACTGGGAGCATGGGATGGGTGGTTCCCAACATTTCTTTTTTCATGATCGATGATCGATCTGAGATCTAATGGATAATAAACACTGAGATCTTTGGAATTGAATCAAAGAAAATAGGGAAAATCATCTCAGAAACAGAGGTAGGATCATCATATATTATTTATAATAAACTTAATTAAAAAAATAATTACATTTAAGAAATTCTTTTATCACTGATGGATATAGTGACAGATCTGCGGTTCACCATTGTTGAGTTATAGAAACTATGTGTAGATTTCCTCTATTAGTGATCCACAGTTGTTCCTCAAATCTCCAGACAATGCCGAAGGAATCTTTATGGGCTATCATGGAAAATCCATGTTATTTCATCATCCATATTTGATCTCTTCGAGAACCCCTTCTAATGTGTTTTCCTTGATCCGGTGGAAGAGGATTTCTCTCTATTCATTGGAGAATTCTTAAAGAAGGTATATCTCTATAATTGGGAGTTTTACCCAAATTTGTTGAGCATAACCACGAAAAATTAGTTTTATTAATTATAAAATAACATAACTGGTTTAATATATCACTAGGGTTAAAATAAAATAATTCCACAAGTGAACATAATTATATTTTTTAATCCTAGAGAAACCCCATGTCAAAAAATAATAATTATATCATTATTTCTCGACATTCCCACACATTTAGAATTTTAATTAAATATTATTTAATAAAATAATATTCATTATTTATTATTCCTCCCCAATATAAATACTCGGCCTTCTATTCCTCCATAATATTAATGGGAATGTAAATAAATAATATTTATTTATTAAGTTATTATCAATTCATTATTCTCTAATTAATAATTACATATTATACTTAACAAATATAAAATAAATAATTATTTTCAATCAAACTTAAATGAAAAATCATTAAACCATATATGGGAAAAATATTTATCAATATGTTAAATAATAAATAATAATAAATATATTATTAAACTGAAATTCAATATTCAGTATGTGTGTGACCCTCTAGGCCTCTTTCTCAATAGAATTAGACGAAGAAGTCTAAAATCCAAGTTTATTCTCCAGAAATATGCCAAGGAACACCCATAGAAAGAAGATAATGACACGATGACATGTTATATCATAAAAATGCATACTGTGTAATAATCCCTTTATTTTAATATCTCTAATCAAGTAGGTTGCATGATCGTCCCATCAACCTATGTGCTCGATTTTGATTTTTTGACTTCTTGAAAAACAACTTTCTTATAGAACACAAAAGAATTGATTTATTTAAGATATATCATTCCATTAATGGAAATAATATATAACCTTATGTTAATAATCATAAGTGATAAATAATTTCTCATATTATTCATTAATACATTATTATTCGTTACACACCCAGCAAATCCAACATGGCAAGGAACACCTATCTTCACAGTTTACATCAATACATCTAAATGTGCGTCTCATAATAATCATTAATAATAATATGAAAGTCTATGTAGTAAGGCAGTCATCCAAAGATAGAAAAATCCATTAACAAATATAAATGCGGATTTTCTCCTGGTAGATCTTGTTCTCATAATATCCTATTGAATATTACTATAGGCACACAACATGTGATGTCACCACAATGTCCTATGAGTCTCCAACCCTAATATCCTGTATCATTTATTTCCCTCAAATGATATTATTCAGCTATAAAACAAATATTCAAGAACAGTGTCATAGCACTTCCAGGTTCTCATCATAGTAGGGAACTTCTATGACCTTTTAGTGTAACATCTACTCTTAGGACATTATAAACTTTTTAGGTCATGCAGAAGAACACCATTGATGTGATAATTAGTTTATTAGTATTAAATACCATGAATATGAGTTATCATAATGTAACCAAAATATGGTTCTATAGCACAAACTCCAACATACTCCCACATGAACTACAACCAACTACTAACAACCTTCAGTCTGCTTGGTCTCATAGGAAACTCATACTTTTACTAAGATAGGCCTTTAGTCATGGGTCTACCACATTCTCTTCCATGGGTACTCTACATACATCAAATTCACCCCTTTTATATAAATCTATCAAGTTGTGATACTTATAGATTATGTTCCTTTTCCATTAGTGTGACCATGCATCTTTTTTCAAGAGACACCACTACATTATTATCACAATACAATGTGATAGTTTCTTTACAAATAGTAACAATATCATGCTTTTGGAAAATGTTCTGAATCAAAATGTATTCCTTGTCTGCATCAAAACATATTATATACTCGGAGTGAAGTGTAGAATCAGTGAGAACTGGATGCATTGAACCCTTCCATCTTACGTAGCCTTATTTGATATAGAAAACATACCCAAATTATGAATTCAGATCATTATGATCTGTCTGAAAACTAGCATCGGTATTACCTATGATAAACATTTCTTCATTTCTTCCAGACACTAGAAACATATGTGTAGTTTTTCTCAGAAACATAAGGATAGCCTTTATAAAAGTACAATTTTATTCTCATATACCTTCATGATATATTACTACAATGCTCAGTTATTAGGAAATATCCATTATAGTACATAACATATAATATATGATTCATCCTATTGGCGGAGCGTATGAGATCATACTCATTCCCTGTTTCCGATGTTGTGTCTGAGGTTTTTCTAGAAAGTTTCAAACCATGTGACAGTAGAACGAATCCCCCATTATATTTTTACATATTAAATTTATTTATTATCTAGTAAATATATATACATTGAATTATTCAAAGTAGACTCTTGGATCTTTCAAAATTGATATTGATCCCAAGAATATGGGATTGTTCACCTATGTCTTTCATGTATAAAAACACGTTTCACCTATCCTTAAATGTATGTAAAACTATTATTTCATTTCCAATAAGTAATATGTCATATCTATATAATACCAAGATAATGACTCCAATTCCCACTAATCCCCTTGTAAACATACATATCGTATTCATTCATAATGAAACTAGATTCTTTTATGGATTTATCAAATAGATTGTTATATTACACGAATGATTAATTCAATCTATAAATGGATCTATACAACTTGAAAATGATTTTTCCACCACATAGATTCACAAACCCTTATACATGTTTTATATAGGCATCTTCCTGAAGGATTCATTTAATGAATTCAGTTTTGACAAAAATCTCTTAAATCTCCTAGTCATAGTAAGAAGCTATAAAATGTAAAATTATAATGGATTTAAACATGGAAAATAGAGAAAATGTTTCATATTAGATAATTCCTTGCATCTAGTTAAACAAATTGTCCACAATACTTCTTTATAGGAGTTTTCAATATCTTCAATGTCCAATTTCCTATTGAATACCCATTCACATCCAACAATATTTACATCAACTAGCACATCGACTGGAATCCAGAATTGGTTCTGGAAAATTGAATCCATTTAAGAAATCATATATTATTTACATCTTATGACATCTAAGATATCTACTTTCTTTTTATTGGATAGAGGTTCATCATTTGAATGAAATAATGAGTCACCAACCTCAATAAATAGAAAAATGCATCTTTCGGGACCTCTAACTCTCCCATGCACCTACGGAGTACTTATATTTCAGGAACTACATCTTCTAATGGGAACATGGAATTTAATCATGTTCCATCTCAAATGTATCTTTAGAATCAAAATCAATAATATCAATTTGTCTCCCACTATCCTTTTTTAGGACGTGAACCCTCTCAAGAAAGACATTTGGTCTTGTGATAATAACTTTTTTATTTTATGGGTTGTATAGGTAGTATCCACTAGTTTCATTAGTATATCCTATAAAGATACACTTTGTGACTCGGGGTTCCAATGTGTTACCCAATAAGGCCTTAAAAAATTCCTTGTAACCCCAAACAACTGTATCTAGATAAATGAGTTTATTTCTACTCCATAGATCGAAGGGCATTCCATTTTTTTATTTAGTTAATACTTAGTTTAATGTGTATGCTACAATTTTTAATGCATATACCTAAAAGGATCAGGGAATATCTACATTAATCTTCATCAACCTTACTATTTATAATAGTGTACATATCATCTTTTAACTAACACCATTCCACTATGGTGTATAACGTAGAGTGAGTTGAGATAGAATCCCAAAATCCCATAAAACCTTGATGAACTCTTGGTTAATATATTCACCACCTAGATCCAATCAAAGCTTATTTATATTCTTACCATGTTTATTCTATACATAATTCTTGAATTCCATGAATTTCTCAAAAGTCTCAGACTTATACCTCATTAAATAGATATTATAATATCTACTCAAGTCATCAGTAAATGTTATGAAGTAGGAATATCCACCTATAGATTCTATTGTCAATGGTCCACACACATCATTATGTACTATTTCGAGAAGCTCTATGGCCATTTCACCCTATCCACCAAATGGTGGTTTGGTCATTTTCCACTCAAACAAGTGTAACTATTTCAAGTTGCTTTAGCATAGAAGTGTCTAAATTTCCATCTTGAGGGGTCATTGTCAAACACATATCATTTACATGACAAAGATGGTGAAGCCAATGATGGTTGTTTTGTTAGTCGTGAGAGCATGATTCATTATCAATTTCCATCACATGGTTTTCACAATTTAATACATGAAGACTATTTTTTAAATACTCCATTCCATAATATATTTTTTACTTATAAAAGAAAAATTGTTTATTTCCAAACATCAAAACAAACCAATCTATATCTAGGAATGATACAAAAATTATGTCTTTGGTAACAGTAGGTTCATAATAAAAATATATCAGAATGAAAATAATTCATGTTGGTCAAGAGATGTGGTACTCACAAGTGGCCAGAGCAGCCATCCTCACACCATTAACAACTCTCTGATCCACCACTCCTCTGGAAATATTTTAGAATCTACATGGTTTCTGTATTTAGATACATATGTGAGACAGAAAAGTTTTATCAAATACCCAATGTATAGATATTAAATGATTACTCTTGATATCTAACTCACATTTATATTACCCTTTCTTGGGGGTTATGTTCCTCTTAGAGTGGCATGGCATTCCACAAGGAAAACATTATACCTCATTTTCCTTTCCCTGCCTCTAGATCAACTTCTTCTTGGAATGATGATGCACGGGAGGTTGATATTATTTTTAATTCTTACCCCCTTATCCCTATTTTTCCCTTTCTTATTTACTATAAAAATGTGAGTTTGTATGCCCCATGTCCTTATCCACTTGGAGAATTAATGTAAGAATGTATGAATGACCCCATTCATTTTTTCTCTAAGTGTAATTCCAAATAATGATGGGGAAGGTATTAGGTAGTGATAAAATTATGAGATCAGTACACAAATCATCTGGGAATTTAATCCCTAGGATGTCCAGGTGTTGAATTTATAAAATAATAATGACTAATGAGGATTATATAGAAAATTCTATCAAATAATTGTTTTGAAAAAATAATTTGAAATCTTGTACCTCTCTTGTCTCACATTTTCTTGATTGAGATCTTAAATGTGATATATCATGCTATTGGAATTCATATCATCAGGTTGCATGAAATATAAATTGGAAATGGATGATAGAATGAAACAAAAAACATCAATATCATCATTCATATGTTTCTAATAGAGAGATAATTCTTCATCACATTCCTCAATGCCAAGAACAACTAGAAAAGGTTATTCTTACACCTATAATTTCCTTTCATGTAGAAGGATGAAAAATATGACATTTTCCATTATTGGAAATTTGTGTCGATGAGAAGGTTTTCCCTCTCAATATTTTATCAAAAAGATATGTGGGATTTCATTTTACTTCCTTTTATAAAAAATAATATTAGAACAAATTTATTACATTACAGATAAAATTGAGAATAATAAATAAATATTATATTTATTAGTTCCCGCTATTTTTTTGAAACCCAATAGCTCCCACCGTTGGAATTAAAATATATTTTTACTTTGAAATTATAGTTATAAGGATAAATATTCCCCTTTTCAATACCCCAACATTGGTTTACCAAGGGGCATGATTGGTTTTAGGTAGGTGATCCCAATGCCAACATCATTAAGTCAAATTTCCTCGACCCACTGAGTGGACTCCCCAGTCCTGAAATCCGTAAAGGTATTTCCTCAACATTTTCCTCTATGTTAAACCATGTCCTATTTGGAAGTAAAATATTGATTAGAACTAAGTTAATTCTACCCAAAACATCATGTTATAATTCCCCAAAAATTGAGAGCACACTAACTTGGGTTGGTCTATCACATAGAACTATGTTTTGATTTTAACTAAAGTAATGGTGGGCTATTCTGAAAAAATATTTTATTGAACGATTTTATCCATTTATGTGCATATTTAAAATTATTATCTTCATCAAAATTATTTTAATATTAAGAGGGATTATATAATAGATTAACTATGTCTTATATCATATTAATTCATAATCTAGTTTATTTTAGTTCTATATTGCATTCTCATTAAATCATTAATTATGTGATCAATACAGCCATAATGAAATAAACATGCATATTAAAAGAAATAAAATAATAAAGGATATGAACATGAGATTATACTAATGGACAGTTTATGTTGTTGTTGATAAACTAACCACTGCCCTAGGTAGAAACCATGTATAACCGATTAAAGTTCATGTTTCAGATTTCCACCTATTCACCGTTGTATCTCCATGGATTGGTATTGCCTTATCGTAAAACATGAATCACCTCAAATATCATAGGAGGTCATTCCTTTACATATTCCTTTTAACTCACACACTAGTGAGGGGAACATGGGGTTTACATAATTGAATCCATGGGCGTGAATTCCCTAAATAATAAGAGGAGAGATGGAACACATGCCAAAAAATTTAATTAAATAATAAATTAAACGAAACCAATCTCATATAAAGGCCAAGACTAGATCATGATCATCCACTTATATGAAACAAATTACACATTTAAATAAACTATCATTCAATTCATAATAATTAATATTTAATATAAATCACACTCAAATCAATGAATTATTATCTTTAATTAATAAATTATTTTATCTTATTCCTCCTAAAAATTTCATTGAGACTATCATATGTTATAATTTTATTCAATATTATATAAATTCATTAAAAATTGATTGTGTATATAAATGTACCTTAAAAGAAACATGGTGAATACCTGTCTGATTCTTCCCAATATATATTATACTTGTATATTTTTTAATTCTTGTGACATATGACATACATGAATTATCAACTAATTTCACAGTGTTTACATCACATATGATTACACAAATGACATGATTTTTCGCTCATGTTTAATGGTTAAATGGACATATAGTAACAACTGTAATATGATCATTCATGATATGTATATCTAAACATTTAATAGATATTAATTAAACACGCACACACAAACTCAGAAACACACACACACACACAGATATATATATATATATATATATTAAAACCTAACACATGGTGTGTCATATCTTTATGAAAACACAAAAAAACATATATTATGATTTAAACTATGTAATAAATAAATTTTAAATATGTGAAACTTGGTATTAGTACATGGCATGTACATTTGAGCTACACATCATGTACATCTCTCACAGTCTATCCGAGGTAGTCACTAAGGGACTCAATAAGTGAATTATACCTCATAAATTGGAGTACATGGTGGGTCCTATGGTCTACCCACAGTTTGCTCTCTAAATTACATGATCACCAGTCAGGTAGGCCGGGTGTTGAAATACACAACCCGTATTTGTCTCAAAGGGACTAGAAACTTTGTAACTGGGCTACAAGGTTTGTAATTTGGCTTACCATGTGCCATTATGTTATGATGAGCACGAGGTAAATTTAAATCATGTAATTAATTAATAATTATGAATTAATTTCAGAATCAATTATGTTGCATTGAACATGACAACACAATGTCTAACTCTTGTTACATGTTCTGTAGTCCTCTATTGCTCAGCCAAAAACCATGATATGAAGAATCAAATATTATGATTCATATTAAAATAATAACTAAATTTGAATTGAAAAACTAAATTACAAATTATAAAATCACCAATGTTATTTAAATAATTATAAATATTTATGTGAAACCTATTAGACCACTTATAGGTTATAGGCACTAGGGATGTATATGATGGGTAGTTCATTACACTGCCTTTCTCATGATCGATGATGAATCTAGGATCTAAAAGATGATAAATTCTCAGATCTAAAGATTTGAATCAACAAAAAATGGAAAAGTTAAATCACAATGGAACCAGAGGGATGATCATGACATATTATATATATTTAATTTAATTAAACACGGAATTTCCTTAAAGGAATTATTTCTTTGTTTATGGATATGGTGAAATATTTTCGGTGCACTATCATTGAATTGTAGAAACTAAACATATATTTCATCAAGGTATGATCCACATGTGTTCCATGAGTGTACAAACATCACCAAAGGAATATATAATTTCTAGCATGGTATATCCTTACACCTGTGTCGTCTACCATTGATCGTTTCAAGAACCACATCCAAAGAATTCTATTTGATCAAGTGGATGGTGATTTTCCTCCTTTAATTATAGAATTATTGGTCAAGGGAGATATCTATTCTCAAGAGGATTATCGAAATCCATTATGCACAACAATGTCAAATTAATTGGCTTAATGAGAAAATAAAATAGTATGGTTTAGATATCACTCGGATTCGAGTAAAATAATTGTACATGCTCCGTTAATTATTCATTTAATCATAGAAAAAACCCATGTTTGATAATAATAATAATATCATTATTACTCGACATTCAAATAACGTGTGATGTATAATAAATTTTTTTATAATAAAATAATATTCAAATTATATTATTTATCATCAAACCATAAAACATGGACTTCTATTCCTCAATAATATTTATCGAACATTGAATAATGAATATTTTTTATTAAATAAATATCACTACATTATTCTATAATAATTAAATAAATAATATATTTACTAAGTTGTAAATAAATATTTGCTTTTGATCAAGCACACATGAATAATTATTAAACCATATATGTTAAAAATATTTATTCAACCAATTAAATAATAAATTATAATATATATTATTTGAATAATATTCTAGATAAACTTAGTGTGTGACCCTATAAGCATCTTTCTCAGTATAATCTGGTGATGCAGCCTAAATTCCAATTTTTGTGTGTTGAAACATCTGAAGGAATATATGGAGAATTATTTTCAGGATGTAATGACATGTTACCTCATATGGATTCTTAAAGTGTAATATATTCCCTTTATCTATATATATCTAATCAAGCAGATTTTCTACTAGTGTCATCAATGTATGTTCTCAATTTCTCATTCTTTGACTACCTAAAAATGTACCTCCATATAAAACACAATGTAAAAGTATTTATTCAGGCAATATAATTTCCATCAAAATTCCTAAAATATAAAAATTCATTAATAAATAGAATTTAAAATCCCTTCTCTCATTATATATAAATGCAATTTTACTCGAGAAGTTCCCAACATATCCTACTTCACAGCGAAGAACTGTGGTCGTAGTTTTCAAAAATAAATTTAAGTGAACAACTCATAATACTCATTAATAATATTCCTAATGTCTAAGGACCAATACACATGTCCTCAAATTGGAAAATCCAAGGACACATGTAAATTATTGTTTTCTAATGGAAGGACTGTTTCTTATAATATCTGATGCGATATTACCAAGGGATTACACCATGAAAAGAAGCCTCAAAGTACTATGAGTATCCACATCTAATGGAATGCATCATTTGTTTCCCCTAAATGATATCACCCATCTATAGAACATATATTCAAGAATAATTTCGTAGTACTTTATGGTTCTCATCATAGCAGGGAACTACTATGACTTTTTAGTGTCACACCTACTTTTACGATATTATAACATACTATGTAACACAAAAGAACAATAATTATGTGATAAGTAGTTTATTAATATTCAAAACCATGAATACATTTTATCATAAATGACATAGAAGTTGGTTCTAGGGAACTAACTCTAACAGGGTGGTTGTGATGGAATGTGGGGGGGGATATAACAGTTGTGATTAAGATTTGGAATGGAATATGATGGTGGATATGTGGAATAAATAGAAGGAGGATGAGGGGTGGTTTATTTTTTTGATGTGATATGTTATTCTCTTTGTGGGAGTTGTATTGGAATTAAAAGATAATGTTTTAAATGAAATTATGTGGGATAGTTTGGTTAATGGGATGAAATTAGAGATCAAATTAATGAGATGTAATCCATTTTAAAATAAAAGGAAAAAATGAATGGAATTGGTATGTAATATGAATGTGGATATTTTTTAACTAAGGAAGTGAATAAAATGTGAGATATTTCTTTAGGATTTTTTTTACATTCAGGGACGGTAGAAAACTAAGTAGTGTTATGAGTGGGTTGGTGGGGATTTTTGAGGCTATAGTTTGGGCTTGTGTGTGTCTATATATATACCGTGTATGTTCCTTGTAATTTTGTATGCACACCACTCCCATATGAAGAACCATGTGATGAAACCAATTTTTTGGGGGTGGTTTCCCCAACATCATAGTGGTGAGGATAAATTATTGGTTATCCCGTCATTCCAACACTATCCTCTAACCGATAATTAGATGCATGGGGTGTGATGTCGAGAAGTCAAAAGTGTACGGTAGTGATGTTCGATCTGATGATATGGCATATGGTGGGGTTTTTTAATGGTATGAAAAGAGTGAAAATTTATATTATTCATATTCCTGATTCCCTACTACTATAGTATTGGTTTTGGATGAGGTGTAATGATGTTACTTGTGTCTTCTTGTGAGATGTCATGTGATGGCCCATGTGTATTCCAGAATGATTTGGTATTGTAAACAATTGAGATTTTATTTTTTTCAAATTATTTTTTATATAGATTTTGATATATGAAACACTGAGTTTATCTTTTATTAGACACAAGAACTAATATCTTTGATAGAGTTCATGTCACAAAAAACTGAATTAATCTTTCATTATACACAATAACAACTTTCTTCGATAGAGTTCGCGTCACACAACACCGACTTTCTGCTGAGTATGGAATGATATTATTCTCAATATTACCATAATATCCAGGACGCTAAACATGTTGTTATGAATAGTATTAAATACTTCATTAAATATACATATAAATTTATATTCCAATATTAAGGTATTTATAAATATATAGTATATAATTAATGAATTTTCAGTAATATAATTATATTGATCAAAAATAAGATTTCATCTAAAAATATTTTTTAAAATTTTTTAAGATATATTATAATTATTAAATAGATATTAGATAAAATTTATTTTTTTAAAAGGAACATATTTTTTGGAATCATCATATTGAAATAAAATTATTTTTAAATTATGGGGTTTTTGGAATATATTTATTTTTAGTGAATAATTAGAATACCAATTATTATTAAAACAATATTTTATTTTCAATAAATTAAGTAATATTAGTGACCTATTATTTATTAAAGTAAAATTATTTTAATTTTTTATAATAATTACACTTAAATAAAATTTAATCATATTTATATTTTATTTTACTATATGTTTATTTTTGGGAGTTAAAATATGGGTTTTTTTCTTCTGAAAACTGTTTTAATGTGTTTTGTGTTTATAAATCTTAATTAATAATAGTAATTGATAATTTTGAATGTTTTCAATGAAATATATACATTATATATAACTAAATTTAAATTTATATTCATTTAGATATTATTATTAGATATAGAGGTAAAATATAAACATCTTTTGCCTGAGAAATACACTTCTCAAAAACCTGCTTTTTGAACATATCTCTAGGTTTTGTTTTGTGTTTAATTATTTTTCCCAATTTTAGAATTTTTTTTTAAAATAATAATAATAATTTTTTATATAATAATTTAAAAATTATATTAATTTCTTTTTTTTAATTTTATGAAAAATTAATTTTTTATAAATTGTGAAAATTCAAAAATTGAAATAGAAAACTGCATTTTAGTCTAAATTAATTATAAAGATAAATTATATTTTAAATATGTTTTTTAGAAATATTAGATCAATTATATATATATGTATATTTATATATTTATTCAATATTTTGTAATTATAATCTACTTGATATTGAATTTTGATATACGAACATTGTAAACTGTTGAAAACATCCTTATTGGAAAACAACTTTCTAATCACATCTGTGGGATTAATTTTAAATTAAAAATTAAAAATTATTTAAATTAAATTCTGAAAATTTGGATTATTATTTGAAATATAATTATTTATATTATCTAAAAATGGAAAACTAAGTTTGGTTCAAAATTAATAGTGAAAACATTAGAAATTTATATCTATGGTTATCATAAAATTGGGATTATAGTGGGTTAAACTATAATGATAGTGATTAAAACGACCTGAAATCTTGCCTAAAATAGATTGTATGACCATATCACAATAATATAAACTGTAATTATCTATAATAATACATTTTATAAGATTTTGGAATTTTAAAAATGTTATAACCCCTTTTTGATTTAAAAAACATCCAGTTCCCCACTCAACTCACTTATAAAAGGGAAATCACTCCCCTCTCTTATTCACACCTTCATTCAAATTTTTTTCTTCAAATTCATTAAAGTATAACATTAAAATTACAACAACTATTCAATGGAGAATTATAATGGGAATAAATACATTATATGGATGCCTTTTTTGGAATCCTGCGGGGATTACCTGAAGTAGATGTAATGTTCTTCAACTAGCACTTTTATTTTATTTCCTCATAACACTCATTCAAATATTATTAAAACAATATGATATATTAAAATCATTTAAATAACTATAATTAGATTTTTTATGTTAAGATAACTACCTAAAACTATATCTACTACCATTAAATGGGTTACAAAATCATTGTTTGCATGTATGTAGACTACTGCCTCGCGGACCAATGTCATTCGTTTATCTGGTGCAACCTCTTGTAATTTTCTATGATGATGGATCTAAAGTATATATAAGATATTTATTACAATATTATAAATATTTATTAATTATTTAAATAATAAAATTTTTTAATTTACATCATATAAGAGATATGATAACATCACTCGTGTGTACGGTGGACTACCGTGTCATGAAGCGATTGGAATGGATTTCCACTACCACATTACATTGAATATAACAAGGAAATATAATGTTTTTTTTGAGTAATGGATTTTTTGATGATGATGAAGGTACTATGAATGAAATGTGAAATGATGGGGGTATTAAATAATTACATGATGAATCCTAGTTAATGGGTTGAAGGGAAATTGGGAAAATTTACGTTTTTATGTTTTGGGATTAAAAAATTATGAAATATATATTTGTATTGTAAGTATACATTTTTCTGTAATTATTTGAAATAATATGTTAAATGATGTTGATAATCTAGATAAATAATTTGAAGGAAATGTAATATTCATTGAAAAATATATTTAAGGTAAGTATAAACATTTATATGTTCCTAATTTTGATATAATGATTTTCGGATAAAGAGCTGATTGATATGAATAATGTAAATTACGAAGTAATGATGACCATTGCATGAATCAATTATTTTTCCAAAAAAAAATTGTTCATGTTATCATTAACCAGGATTATAGTGTTATTGGAATAATGGAATATATTCAATAGTTGATGGTTTTATTCAATAAAAAAATAAGAACCATTTTTTAATAAGGTTTTATTGTAATTTATATCACTATAATGTATCAAGAGTATACATGATGGTGGTATTCTCATGTTTGGTATGTGATAATTAAAAGGAACTTCATGTTTTTAGGAGATTAATGATAAGATCATTATGTAAATTTAGTAACTTTCATTATACCCTTTTGGATATTAGTCTCTTGAAAGTTTTATATGGATAATCATTAATTAAATCGTAAAACCTTGGATGAGGCTTCCGAGATTTATGAATTACTTCACAATGTGATGATTTATTAATATTTTATAACTAGTTCTAACAATTTTATTGTGATGATAACTAATGATATAAGGAATGGGTTATAATTATATTAATGGATATTATGATCCATTAGTACTTCACTCATAACAAATTATCCTTCATTTCATGGAGTAAGAGATGAATTATAAATTGATCTAGAAACAACTAAAGGGTGAGTTTCGGTTAATGAAACAGAATAAAATCAAGTAAGTATATCTCAATATGAAAATTATTCATCTCTAAAAGAAGGATCATGGAAAAATATCGTTTTCCTTCATTTATCTTGATATGAATTTCTATTTTTACACCTATTTTTTAATGGATTGTGGTTGTTGATTTTAATATGACCATTCACCATATTGTGATCAATAATGTCTGTAACTCCCCATTATTATTAGGACATTTTGTTTTTCTTCTATGTAAAAACAATCACCACCGACCTATGTTCTCATGAGTGGAATACTAGTTATGAATTAAATGAATTATAAATTATGTTTCTAAGCTTCCATTAATAATGTAATTTTTATTATTCATTTATATGATGTGGGTTTTTATTAAAGAATTTTCAAATGTTAAACCTTTGATGACTGAGAAAACATTAGAGGGTGAAATTCATTTTAAGGGTGGTATAATTTAATATGATGATATTTTAGGAAATATTGTTTTATCAAACAGATATTTTTTATATAGGATGCATTATATAAAAATAGAGTTTATATTCTATTACAAACAACAATACATTTCTTTGATTGCATGCATGACATGCACCAATGAGCATTACTATAATATTAAGTTATATTATTTTAAATATGAATCATATATATAAGATTTTAAATAAGTGGGTTAGAATTGCTAAAATAAAATTATGAAATATAAATATTAATTTCAAACTCAATAAAAATTTATTTATAAATTATTATTAAATAATCATTCAATTTGGAGTAATGAAAATACATTTATCAAAAATATTTTCATTTTAAAAATTATTTTTAGTTTTTTTAATGAGAAAATTCTATATTAAATTTATAGAGATTTTAATAATTATATTTGATAAAATATAACTCAGTTCTGGAATAGTCATATTGAAATTAACTAATGCTTAAATTTGGGAATTTTCATAGAAAATATTTATTTTTCAGTGAATAGAGAAAAGTAACAATTTTTACAAAAGTATAATTTATTTTAAATAAATTAAGAAATTTAAATTCCCCATTATGTTTAAATTAACATTTGTTGTATTGTTTTTATATTTATACCAGTTAACTAATTTCAGTCATCATATTGGATTTTAGTGTATGTTTATTTTTTGATCAAAACATATTTTTTCTGAAACTGTTTAAAAGTTAATAATGTTTCTCTATTTTAATTAATTAAAATAATTCCAAATGAGGAATTATTTAAATTAAATATATATATATATATTATATAAATAAATTTAAATTTATATTCTTATAATTATTATAATTAAACATAGTGTTAATATAATATTGTGTTGGAAAAATAAACTTTCTCGAAATGATAAATTTTCATCACACCTATAGGGTTTGTTTAAAAAATATTTTTTACATATTTAGTAAATTTATTATAAAAAATAAAATAAATTTCATAAATCATAATTTGAAACATAAGATAGGGTGGATTGTAATGGATTTTATTAAAAGATAATATTTTTTGATGAATAGTGAATTTTTTTTATTTAAAAGTATCTTTTCACATAAAATTTTTAATAAGATAAATTCAATTATACTTCTTATTTAAATAATTTTTTTTAAATTATATATCTATTATTGAAAACTATTTCATTTGGAAAAAATTTCATATTGAATTTTATATAAAAATATTGAAACCTGATCATTTTCTCATTAAAACCCTGATTTCACGTCACGTCTGAAAGAATAATTTTAAATTATATTTTCCAAATATTAATATTTTAATTTAAGAAATGGATTATATAGTTGGAATAAAAATATTTATATTTTCTAATAGTTTCAACCTAATTTTTCCCCAAACAAATAGTGAAATAACCAAAAATTAATTGCACATTGAAGGTAAAAATTGGTTTTCCGTGGGTTTATCTTAAATGATAAGTGTTAAAATTAAATAGTACTTGTAAAAAATAAATTTTATAACAATATTTAGACTATATATTATCTTAAACTATATAATACTCATTTTTTTTATCATTTTGGATTTTTAAAAAATGTTGGGAAATAGTTTTATTTTAAACAATTGTAAGGGTATCACTAACCTCACATATAAAAGGAAGACACAAACATATGTTTGGAAAAACTAAAACCATTTTGGTTCAGCTAATACGAGACCAAATAACCTGTAAAATACCTCTTATTTTAATATAAACATCAGTTTTTTCATAAATCCATTGTGGCATGGATTTTGGAGTAAATTTAAGATGGTTATTAGAAGAAGAAGTAACATTCTTAAATGAGTACTTTTATTTTATATCTTATAACACCTTCATCAATAATTATTTATCCTTTTGGACTTAATAAACTCATTATCATTCATATACTGGGATTTTCCATTTTAAGGTAATGGCAGGAAAATTTATCCACTACTATCAAACAAGTTTTGAAATCACCATTTGTGTGAACGATGGATGACCACCACAAGAACTGATGTAATTTATTATTCCATTACCAATTATAATTGTTATGTAAGATAAAGAAAATAATAAATATATATGATATTTATATAATTATTATACCTTTAGAATAATTATATTATATATAACTTTTTTAATTTCTGTTTTGTTGGGGATACGATAACATAAATCATGTGTATGGTGGACTACATCTCACGAAGTGATGTGGATCATTTTTGAGAAATGACTTAAATGGAATATAATAAAGAAAACACAATGTTATATAAATTAATTAATTATGATATTTATTAAATATTCATCATTTATAAAATTTAGTATTTCATCTTATTTCTTATCCCTTCCCTCACAAAAATATGACATCATTGTTCTTGTACCTTTCGACTACCACCATCACGAAGTGACGTGAATCTCTTTTTTAATCACAATGGAACCTAGCTTATATATATATAAGTATTTTTTATGAAATAATATGTTACATATGTTTGTATTATTAGTATTTAATTATTAAATATTACTCACCTCCATTTCATAATGAGCATTGAAAATGGAAACCTTATTCACGCATACACATGAACTACCGTCTCTAATATCATAACATACATAATTTATAAAAAACATACTTCATTATTGGTAATAAAAGTATAATTTATGTTTAATTTTTATAATTTGGTTGTTATTATTATTCTGGATATTATGGAATCCTGATAAGATAATAGGACCAAAAAATTAACAAACCAACACATACTCGAAAAACAAAGTAGTTATTAACCAAAAGGTGATTTATGTTTGGAATTATTAACCAAAAGGAAGTAAGAATAAAAAAGAAAATAATATATGGTATGATATATATATTTATGTTTCTATGATATATTTATAATAAATGTATATTCATTATAATGTATGTTCAAAAATGTACAAACGAATTTGAGATCTACGGTAAGGGATTTTTGTCTGAATTTTTACTTTTGAGAGACAGAAGCCATATTCCACTAACTATTTATTTTATATAGATTATTTAATTCTGATGAATTTATTTTTTGAATCTTAAAATTAAAATTATTTGGATTTATATATTCATTTTAGGATCATTGTTTCAGGGGTTTTATATTTGAATAGTTACCAAAGTGGTAAGGGATTGTTTTATCAATTTTCTTTATTTGAGGCGTATGGTTATTCTATGTACTTATCTTCTTTTATGAGGTGTTTATGAAAACCATTTGACATGTAATATCATGAATTTATGTATTGTATAGTATTTTATATTTATTTTAGAAGAATTTATTTCATGGGTCTTATTTTTAGAAATAACCAATAGGGTACTGTTTTTATGTTAGAATCTCATCATTTATCGGGATTGTTTATGACTATGTTATTTAAGATAAATTATTATGATCCATATATCACGAAAAGCAGTATGTTTCATATTGATTATTTATTTCATGATATTAAAAATTTTCCATTCATTTTCCTCTCTTCATATACCCAAGAGTTCAAAAATAATTCTTTATGAGAAATCCACCTTTCAGAGAAAAATCTTATTTCATACAAAAAATGTTTTCTAAAAATGATTAAAAAATTGTTTTTAAAATTATAAAAATAATCTATAAAAGAAAATTTAACCCATGTTTTATGTTTTTACAAAATTTTTTGAGATTATTCTTCATGTCATTTTATAAATAATGCTAGTTTTTTTATTTACCGAAAATTATAGTGGAATTTTTGTTTTATAACATATGGAATGGACTATATTTTCCAACATCATGACCACTCATTTTTTTGAAGCCTCCATTATAATTGTAAAAGGTTATTTTTAATGGATTTTTTTTAAAATTATTGAAATGAATTTTAAATCTTCTTTTAAATGTTTAAAAGGTCATTTTCAATGGAAATGATTTTTGAAACTTTTTCAGGTATCTAAAGGATTATTTATGAATAAAAATGGATATTTTACTCCCAAAATACATCCAATGATTTTAAAATCTCACTTTATAAATTTTCATGTTTATTTTATGAGAAAAGGATTACAATATTTTTAAGATTAGTTTTAAAAATTGATTTAAAAAAACCATATTTTCCTCAAAAATCATTCAATGTGATTTTTATTTCAAAATAATTCTTTATATTAGGTGAAATAAATTGAGGTTACTTCTACTTTACATGTCATAAGATCTTAGGATTCTATTCTTGTTCTTTATTTGAATGGTTTATGTTTATAATGATATGAATTTTATGAAACTCATTTCTCTTATATGGTTTACACAAAGATATAACTATTCCAAAACCCACTTTATTTCACTTGTTATTATAAGATGATATTATAAAATTATTTTAATCATTTCTCCCTTCTACAAGTTTTTATATGATTGAATGTTTAGTAGAACCTTTTTATTATATAGGTTATGATATGACAAATGTTTTATGATATAATTGCACACATATTTATGATTTATATTACATGATGGGTGGGACCTATATCTCCCTCCAATGCATTGGGTAAAAATTTTCATATCAATATAAAAGTAAGACAAGAATTGGGAGTGAACCTAGTGTAGTAAGGTACTTTGACCACAATGGTTGTCTTTGTATTTAACCTTAACTTATATAATTGTTTGGGGAGTAATCCAATTCAACTATGATAGCATTGGCAGCAATCCAGGAATACCATATAGATGATTTTCTATTATTATATGTATACAATATCATTATGTATTATTAAACTATTAGTCTCTCATAGATCATGTTATTTGACTTTCTTATGATTATTTTCTTATGAAAATTTAATATTTATTCCATCACTAGATATTATGTTCTTTAATATGAAAGGTATATTTTTGAAATTTTATTCTCATGTTCTAAATCCCTTATATTCATGTTATTATTATTTATATTTATTATTTACCATTACGGAGCATTTGATATAACCTTTTATTATGATTCCTTTCTCCTGGTTATGATGAATTTTTTTAATAAGGGATTATTTCTGAAGAGTCTTAACGGGTATAATTAATATGGGATTCCTTGAGTATATTTCAAGAATTAATAATATTGTGTTCCAAGATTCCTAACCCACTATACTATTATGGTCCTTAGGCTTGTGTATTTTTGTTGTTGTTAATAATGATCTAAATTTATATAATATCAATGTACGAGAAGCCCAGGGTTCTTTAGGTAAGATGGTCATGTTTTGGGGTGGAAAGATGTGATGTTATATTCAGAAGATATGGTTACACCAAGACATATCACATTAGGGTGTGATAGAATAATTTTTTGTGAAATTAAAGTAGGGATCCTTTTATAAACATTGATCACATTCAGTCATTATATTGGATGTTTGGTTTGGGGATAATTCCTTGGTGAGGATGGGGTTTCATTAGTTCGCCTATTTCGGTTCTATTTGGTTATTTGGTTTTCTCACTAGTGAATCGGTATGATTTATTAACATGTACATGATAGAATTTTAATTCTCTACATTGTATAATTTTATCCACAACCTATGAAGATTAACTATTTTGAGGTTTTTAGGAGCATTACGCTGACCTCACTAGACATTACATGCTCTAAAAATTGGACTATTGATGTGTCTCTACATTAACTTTTACTTTTAAAATTTTACATTAGAGACTTTTATCTGTACAAAATTTATTTATATATACATCGTGGGATGGTATTTTTCTTTGTTTTTTATTATATCATGTGGGTTCTTCTGTTTGATTCGTCTTATCTCCTAATTCAAAATTATTATAGAGGATAATTACTTATATTTATGGGATTTTAATACACTCAAAGCTTGTATCTATCCTTTGACAAACTAGAGGTAGTAATTGGGGGTTATTATCTATTTACCTCTATTATAGTATATTTTTTGGAGGGGTTCATGACATAGTGGTATCAAAGGTGATGATAAATATATTTTATAGAGTGTAGAGTTAGGAATAATAATATTTCATGGGTTTTCTAGGAGAATATGTTAGTTAAACTTGGTGCTTGACATAAGCCCTAGAAAAATGACATTGACATGAGATTTTATGGGGGCCTGAGATCCAATGCAACGACTCTAAGCCAAATGAATGACCAGGTGGGGTGGTGTTTTATTTTTGGTAGAGATCAAGGAGTATTATATGAATCATGATATATTGTGATCATATTTGATATTTTGTAGAATTTGATAAGTTACAAATAATATAAATAAATCTATATAAAAAGTAAACACTACCAATCTTATGAAATAATTTATTTCCTTTAGGATATTTCTTCTAGTCATCATTCGTGTGTGGTTCAGGTAGTGAAGGTTCAGTAATCTAATCTAACTGTTCACTAGTGGGTTGCTCATGTTGAGGAGGTTTATCAATATTAAAGATGTTTAATGCTTTTATACAACATGATTTTGGGATGTACAGGGGAATTGTTTCACACATAGATACATAGATCCAGTTAGAGGTGCTTAAGATCTCTCTCAAATTGATCAGGGAACCAACAGAATACTGGGACCCCCTAGTAGTAAGCCATATGTGAGTAGTGGTGCATTAGTGGTTGCACTGTATATTGGTGAAATGAATGAGTAAAACGATTCATTAGTCGAATTCCTAAAATAGTTTCAGGGAGAGTATCTATAATTAACTACAAAGGAATTGATGATGCTGTATTTTCTCTATCTTTAGTAGGGGAGTATTTTAATGTGGGATATAGAGATCATGTTATTGTATGTTCTATAATTTTTCCAATCAATTATAAGGATGAAGATACATGTGAGTTACAACTTGAAGAGGCACCACATCCTTTTATATTATATGTAGTTACTCCCTTTAATTACAGACATATATAAATCTTCAGAAGATGGTATTGTTGATCGTGTTCTTCTACTAATGAAATGGAGTACTATGAGTGGGAACTAGAATGGTTCTTTGAGGATAAACGTTTTTAGTGGATTTATAAAGCCCCAAGTCATTAGAGTTTTCAAATAGACTGTATTCAACCATAGTATCTCCCCTTCCAGAATTCTAGAGATAGTGATTTCATGCTCTTCCTGGGGGCTTTAGGAATGTGTTTTTTTTTGTTTTTAGGGGTCATGGTTGTCATCGGAACTAGTGCAACAAGGTTTCAGAAGTTAATATTTGTATATATGATCATGTTCAATGACAACCATAATAATAGTTTATGTCATGTTCATTTTAAAAGGAGGGGATGTTGGGTTATGGACCACTATAAGTAGATAGAGTAGTCAGAGGCTAACATTAGGACGTTCTACGAGTTTAGGGATCTCGATTTGAGCATGGATATAGAGGTGACCATTAGTATAGGGGAAGTGGGGATGTGAATTTTTAATTCAACATAGTATATAATATAACAAAAGAGGTTATAGAGATAATATAAACTACAATTAGAAAGTTTTCTACCCTTTTTTGGCCTATTTGATTCACGAGCATCACACTCCTTTTTTTGACTCACTCTAGTCTGTGCTCTAGGACTAGATGGTGAGAGGCTTCTCATTACCCATATGTTGAATATTTTATTCAAAGGATATACAATTTTTTTATGTGTATTGGGTGTTTATAATGATAATGGGGACACATCAATCCCATGGGGATATGTTCTTTACTAATATGTAGTTGTAAGACATCATTCTCACAATTGACTGGTTGTGTTCCTTGCATGATTTTATCAACTACATGTAGAGTAGAGTCATGTTATTGGATGTGGATGAACAACATGTTGTTTTCATTGGTGAGTAGAGTTTTTATTATGGAAAAATATGTTTTTAGCCACAATTTTAATTGATAGCCATGTTTTCCATAGAATTATTGGACTCCGTGATGATGGAGTTTCTGAAGGATTCTGGAAAATTATTGGATTTTTTTATGAGGAGGTTGTTGACGCTCCTTTCGTCACAGAATCTAATGATCGGAAAAGGGAATATCTGAGCTCAAAGTGATTCAGACTTTGAAGAAAACATCAAAAATCAACAAAGGAAGGAAGAAAGGATCAACAGCAACCTCACCATGCAAGTTATCTAACTGGCGCGCAAGTGTACTTGCGTGGCTACCTTGGTCGCGCAGGTGACTTGCACGACCTAATTGGTAACCGCCCGGTAACCGTCCGGGGTCTTCTTTTGCCTATAAATAGGCCCTGTGGGCCCCCCATTCAAGAGGATCTTTTTCCAGAAACTCGGATTGAAGCTCCCGATGCCCAAGTCTCTTCTCAAAAGCTTCCGGAACACTTCTAAGGTAATTTCTTACCTAGAACGGAAGATCTAAAGAGAAGAAGGAAGGCCTAAGTGTTGAAACTTATCAAACACTTGCGCGCCGACATATTTCCTTCAATATAACTTGCGCGTACCTTTTCTGGAAGAAACTCAAGAAACTTCTAAAGGGTTTAAAAAAGAGTCGCTCAAGTATTTCAATGCTGGTTGAAAATCGCGCAAGTACACTATGTGTCGCGCAGGTATACCTGCGCGACCAATACTTGTGCGCCCACGGAAGAATTGCGCGCCCCTATCTTTTTGGGTGCCCATCTTGCCCATTTTTACCCCTCTTAAGCCATTTCACCTTTCCTTTTCAAGATTCAGTCTTCAAGACACTCTTCAAAGCCATTTATGGCATGATTTCTTGATTTGACTTTCTTATCTGAAAGGAATTCTATGGAATCTCTCTCAAAGTCTAGTGATTTAAATATCCTTATGTCACTAAAATACGGAGAGTTCATTCATTCAACCTCATCCTTTAAGATGAGAGAATCTTAACCTGGGTCTCCTTTTCAGGAATAATCCCCAGTGATAAAACCTTTAACTTGGGCATCCTCCTCAGGAGTAAGCCCCAATCATAATTCTTTAACTTGGACATCCTTTTTAGGTGTATGCCCCAACCTCAAATATGGGCATCCTCCTCAGGAATAAGCCCCAAACCTTAATCCCTAACCTGGGTCTCCTTTTTCAGGAATAAGACTCAGTCATAACCTTGGACTTCCTTTTAAAGAATAAACCCCAAGTCTCCTAACCTGAGTTTCCTTTTTCAGGAATAAGACTCAGTCATAATCTTGGGCTTCCTTTTAAAGAATAAGCCCCAAGTCCCCTAACTTGGGTCTCCTTTTGAGGAATAATACTCAGTCATAACCTTGGGTCTCCTTTTCAGGAATAAGCCCCAAGTTCCCTTAAATTTCTCTTAACCAGTCATAATTTACCTTTGATTTGGGTTTCCTTTTCAGGAGTAAAACCCAATCATAAGTCCCTTCCTAACTTGGGAATCCTCCTTAGGAGTAAGCCCCAAGATTAGAGTATTCAAATCTCCATGAAGCACATATAACTTTATGGACCCTGTTCATGGATTTTCTCCCTAAAAGTAAATCCTAAACCTTCATCTATCTGTTCAGTCATCCATACATAAGTCCCAAACAAATTCTTATGATCGCATCTTTCATGGCACAATTGTCTAAATTTTACCAATACCTCTTGTTTCTCACACCGAGCATGACTCACGTGAGCTTAGAGTGTAAAAGTAATTATGACATTCATCTTTGAGCCATCAATCATAAACATCATACTCCATTTCTCGAACTACGTGGGTTCTGATTCCTTTTTCAAAATAAAGGATACGTAGGTAGCCCATTTATGGGTTCGATCCCAACTTTGAAATAATCTCTGTCCTTCTGAATGATGATAAACTTCAAGTGCCCCACTGAGTGGCTTTAAAACCAGCCTGGTCATCATAATGACAAAGAGACTTTTATATAAATGTTTTGAAGGATACCATTGACCAAGAATCTCTAAAGAGATATAGATGATTCTCTATTGATGAAGAACCTCGAATACATATAAAAGATTCTCTAAATTTCTTGCATATTTAATCATTGATTGTTAAAACTAAAGGAAAGCACATTTTATACTTGGTAATGTAATAAGGATTCACGAACATAACTTAAATCTATAAAGAGAGTCCCGGAGTAGACAATAATTCCCCTAAAAAAGGTGTGATGAGTCCGACCTCCCATCCTCTCGACCAATGCAAATTCCTAAGCCTCATTAGTCCACAAGCTAATGAGAGCCTGCCTTTGGAAAGTAGGTCCAAACGGATGTGGAATCATTGGATGTTTCCGGTTCTATGAACAAACCCATTAGAAACCGATCGGAACGTTTGAATCTCCCGTCGAGGAGGTCATCCCCGGATTCCGTGCGAAACAAAAATGGTGAACCCGACCTGAATCCTTAACCAAGTTAAAGTGATGTTCTTCTTATTTGTTAGGCCCCTTGGGCCAACAAAGCAATCATTGACATGTGCTCATCCAAAAGATGCAGTGGCCGGATTCATCTTGATTATGTCTGTTACATGGAACAGGCACTCTTTTCTCAAGATCTTATGCAAAATGGCTTTCCTTAAATTCACCCCTGTGAATACTGCTGCTGTGAACACCTCTACTGTGAGGTCTGCTGCTGTGAAAACCAATGCTGCTACTCCTGCTGGAACGTCATCCGCCCTGAGGATGACATCCCCAACTCAGCGTCTTCAACGCTGGGTTTCTAATGCACTGGTTAAGGAGTACCATCGCAACGGTACTATCCCAACTCTGGAGGCCGCTCGTCAAGCCCTCCAAGTTAACAACTCTACCTGGTCGTCCAGACAACGGCGGACATCAATCAAGAAGCAGGCGGTGCTGACTATCGTCTCCAACCATTTCGGGTCGTTATCCCCGGAACACAATTTCTATTCACTCCCTTACTCTGAGGAAGTGAATGAGTAGGTCCCGCAGGACCTTAATTCAAAAAGACAGGAGTCCTTCTCAAGGTCTCCCATCAACAATCGCCGCCAGACTCGTGCGGTAGTGCGCCCTCAACATGATGAGGGTACCGACTCCAGGCATTCAGCTCAGGTTCCTCGAACCCGAGCAGGAAAGATGAACTGCCAGAGACGGAATCCGGTTAACAATAGGCGGGTTTTCATCCCTTCCATCTCCGGAGAAGTCCACCAACCTAACTTGGTGGCAAACATCGAGCAGGCATACACACCTGTTCGTTTTAATTCCGCTGTCCAGCAGACTCGTCTGGCAGCATCAAGCCTATCCCGCCAGGCAATTCCGGCGGAGTACCATAGGCAGGAACATACACTTGCTTATACATCACCAGTTAGTCAGCAGGCTCGTCTGACTACATATGATGGATCTCGTCAACCGCGTTTGGCGAAGTGTAATCAGCAGGCACATACACCTGCTAATACTAATCAGGCCTACCAATAGTCTCGCTTGGTAGCGCCCGGAGAAGTCAGTCGGAAAGTCCCGACGACAAACAGGAGGCAGACTCAACTCTCTGCCTCCACACTTGAGTACTGTCAGGATTCACTGATAGGAAAAGGAGGACAGGAGCAGGCACACACACCTACTCCAAGCCTGGAATGGACGTATATCCCCGTTCCGGCGGCTGAAGTCACCAAACATATTTTGTCAATGGTGAAGGAGCAGAAGCAAATTCCTGCTCATATTCTGGGTGCTTGCCAGGATATCATAACAACTTCAGCATCATCTCAGGGACAGACACATAAATCTATCCCTAGAAATGGAGTGACACATCAATGATTCACTCTGGAACAGACACACACATCTCTTCCAGTCCAAGAGGGTTATGGGGCATACTCCCCCATATCATACGGACAACCAAGTCAGGCACATACACCTGATTTGAGTGGAGATCGTCAGCCTAACCTGACCATTTTTCCTGATCAGGCACATACACCTACTCAGAGCAATCACTTTCGTCATCAAGTGGTTTCTAAAGCGAGTAAGAAGGCATCTAAGAAAAAGATCCGCCCAACACAGTTAGGAGATCAAAGGCCAATCTGCAACAAGGCCTTGCTCGATGCTGGTGTTCTTGAAGCCCTCAGACATTTATCTGTCGGAATTCAAGTTTCTACTCCCTCAGTTCCCAATAACGGGAACATTAATTCTGAAGGTCTTCAACAGACACTTCCTCATGAAGACTTGCTTCATGAAAATTTGGTCAATCTTGAAGTTTCTTCTTCAGATGAGAGCCACAAGAACCCTCTGTGTGGTCAGAAGACCAAGGAGCAAGAGATTTCATCTTTTGTTGTAACCCATCATGACGGTCCACCTCATGGTGATGAACTTCGCTGAGAAAGTCCTCTCCGCAGTAGTGATTCACGTTGTCTCGAAAATTCTTGAGAAGGCAATGTAGTGACGAGAAAGCCCTCCTATCTCGAGGCACTTGCAAATGTAAAACCAGTCATGTCTGATGCTTTACTATCGGCAGGTGAAACTCTTTCTCCATCAGAAGATAGCCTGGGGTTCAGGTTATTCTCCGAACCATCCCTGGGTCATTCATCATCCATCATGAATAGTGATTTCTCTACCAATCTTGTTGAATCCGATGAAGCAACAAGGAAACACCAACTCTGGTCCAAACAGGTAGAAGAATATTCATTTAATGATAAAGAGGAAATGCTGAACATGAGGAAAAAACTGGCAAAAGGTGAAGTACCAGTCATGTTTTGGCCTTTGGTTGACTCCCAGTACGACATTCCAAAGATGTTGACGGATGATGGAATCCATGATATTCGTCTCAACATATGGAAAACTCTTTGTCAATTAAAGAAGAAGGTATTATCTTACTATGAATATGAAA
Source organism: Viscum album (assembly GCA_963277665.1). Classification (NCBI taxonomy): domain Eukaryota; kingdom Viridiplantae; phylum Streptophyta; class Magnoliopsida; order Santalales; family Viscaceae; genus Viscum; species Viscum album. The sequence continues at coordinate 945,051,769 of OY728155.1, read as the reverse complement.
ATCATCTTAAGATAATAGAAGGGTTACAACGCCAGATTGATTTGGCATCTCTATCAGTCTCTCGGTATCCGAAGGCTGAAAAGCAACAGAGAACCCTTCAACGTTCATGCCTTGGCGCACTAAGAAAATTGCGTCAGTTAATTGACAATGCTCCATCTGATGTTCATATCAGAGGATGGGGTGTTCACGGAGCACTACATTTCACAGTGCTTTCCAGTCAGCAAAGCCCGCCGAAAATGGTCTCATGGAATGTTATTGCCCATGGCCGGCCACAGTCAATGAGATTTTTTCATAATCAAAAGCTTGCTCAAGAACAAGCTTCAACTAGTTCCTCTCAAAATCAAGTATATAGAGAACAGGTTGTTGAATTGCTCCTACATCAAGCAGGTGAGAATATTGCACAAGCCTCTCGTCTGGAGCAAACACGTCATCAAATGACAGAAGTTTCGGAAATCATCCAACAGTCTGTTGAACTAGGTGATAAAAGTGGATACAGGTTAATGCATCCAGCTAATTTCCGAACTAAGATTCGCAAGATCAAGAGAGATTTTAAGAATATCTCAGACATAGCATGTCAAGAGACACCCCAGCTTGCCAGACTGGGGACTTCTATAACCCAACCCTCAGTGTCAACGAATGGGATTCAAGGAGTTGAGCGGAAGCAGCAGGAACATCCCCAGTCCACCGGACTGGGGACTTTTTCAAATCCTCAATCCCTCCCTCAGAGAAAGTCAGTATTCTCTCGATTAGGGAATAAGCCTCAAGAGGAACGAAGATCCAAGCTGTCTGGAGATTCTCTCCAAGTGACGGTTCTCCAAGAAATTCCTGAGGGATCAAGTCAACGGAATGCCATGTCTCATCATGGACATGGAAGGAGAAAATATCACAGAAATGCAGATAGAAAGGATTCCATGCAATATGCATCCATTAATGTCATCAATGTCGTTGCTGCTGATTCACCAGATGCGGCTCAATCAGAGGGATCAGACGAAGAGGTTCCTGCTCAAGAAGTTGCGCACACAGACCTAAATGAAGAAGGTGTGCGCACACGTAATCAAAGGCTTACCCAAAATCTGGGTATTCCTTCAAGTAACACACTACCCCCTCTCCGAAAAGGATCCAATAAGGGGAAAGGAAAGAATCAGGTTACTTCTCACCCTTCCTCTGAAGGAGGTCAATCGCTCTCATTAGAGCAAAGGTTTGCACAACAGGAGGAAGAAATGAAAGAATTAAGAAGGTTGAATGCAGAACTACTTCAGAGTAGTCTTCTTCTAATGAATGCTGAAGTCCGACAGCGGAAGGAATTTGTTGTAACTACTGAGATGGATCAAGAATATCCTCCTTTATCAGTACACCCACAGAAGTCTAATCCTACGGGTCAAACGCAACAACGGTTGGCAGCACTACCATCAGTTGTAGCACCAACCACCACATCTATCCAAGCTCCATTCATTGCACCTACACAAAACCAAGTTCAACCTGACGTTTCTCAAAAGTTAATAACTACTATTGAGTCATTAACAGCTCGGTTAGAAACTATGGAAGGGAAACGGGTGCAAGTTCAACCTGAAAAGAATGTTTACCCTGAATGGGTAGATTCAATTTTCCCTCCATCCAGTTTTGGAAACCCTATTTTCCCTACTTTCAATGGATCAGGCAACCCTGAACAACATTTGACGCATTACGTGTCTTGTTGTGATCCTATGATGGGAACTCCAGAGCAGCAAGAAGCAGTGAAACTCAGATGCTTCGTGAGAACCTTGCAAGGACCATCTTTTGTCTGGTATACAAGCTTGCAATCCCGGTTAGTCACCGGATGGGAGGATCTTCGTCAAAAATTCCTTCTTCAGTTTAGCTCAACTTTGCCAAAAATGACATTTTTCGATCTTACAAACTGCAAGCAAAGGGAGAATGAAAGAGTCTCTGATTTCATTGCTCGTTGGAAGGGATTAACGTATTCCTTGAGTTTAGCACTCCCTCCGGAGGAATTGTTGCCAATCTGTGTGGAAAATTTGCGTGACGAATTACGCACGCCATTGATCCCTGTGAAATACACAGGAGGGTTTCGAGACCTTACTTCAATCGCTCAACAGATTGAAGATTCCCTTATACATGCTAAGGTTAAATCTCGTGTAATTCCATCAGCTCCAGGAAGAAGAATGGGTAAAGCAGAAACTGCTATAGTTATGCTTAAACAGGCACCTGTACCTATTTCTACTTCAAAACCTTTATCTTCTCGAAGGGCTCCACCTCCTGAACGCCAACAACAAAGGCTGTTTCGTCCAAATGATCAAAAAGATCAACGACGAAAACAATTTGAGGATATGAAGAGTAAAACATACTCTTTCCGAAGTGAGCAAGTTCCTGGTTACTTCATTTCAGCTCTGAAAAATAATTTGGTTCAATTACCAGTGCCGAAGAGGCCAAACAAGGAAGGAGATGAAGACCGTCCCAATTATTGTCCCTTTCATCAAATGTTGGGGCATCCCATCCAGGAGTGTTTTGTCTTTAAAGACCTCCTTCAAAAGATGGTCGACTTGGGACAAGTCAAATTGAAGGGTTCTTCAGCTCATGTAGCATGTATTACCGCTACAGATCCAGAGGAAAGAGGTGAGTGGCTGGAAGTCAAAAGCAAAACTGCGAAAAAATATGATGATTGGATGTTCAGAAAGACAATCAATCGGACCCATTCCATTTTGCGAATACAATTGAAGAAGCCAATTGTGTCTCCTACAAAAGCTGTAGTAAAGCCTCCATCAAAAGACAAATCCTCAAAAGGGCAGCACAATTCAAAGAAGAAAGAGGAATCAGGAGAAGATGAGTATGTAGCAAAGCCTAAATTATCTTTGACTCTGGCAGATTTCATGCTATCTACTTCGAAGCCATGGGCACCGTCCCACCAAACGGCACAGCCTAAACAGGATAACCAGGTAGAGTCTTTATCAGACGAAGAGTTAATCTTTGGTTCTGTTAATATTATTCAATTAACAGATTCATATTCCAGTCTTGATGAGCCTGAATTCCCTGTATCAAATAAGGGAACCCGAGGAAGTTCTAGAGGTTCAGGATATAGGGGAAGAAGTGGATCTTTCCGAAGCCACTACTCAAATTTTACCCCTGCTAGCACTGTATATGCAGCAGAAACTCCTGGTAGATCCCTTCAGCGAGCTCAAAAAGAACAAGCAAGTTCTTCTGCCAATGGCCAACTCAGTTTCGGCACAGTTATTTTGGAAGACCGATTAAAAGTTCCATCTTCTTTATCTCAGCAAGTAAATGGATCTAATCAGTCTAATTTTCCAAAACCAAGGATGTTGCCAACTTCAATACAAGATGCATCAGCTTCCAAAGCATCTGCTTCCAAGGTACCTGCTAAAACGCATATTCCTATTGGGAAACACAGACCTCTAGATCAAAAATATGATATATTGAAACACTTGGCCCAAGTACCAGCCATGTTATCAATTTTGGATGCTTTGAATCTTTCAATAGATCTTCGGGAAGCACTCATCGAAGCTTTGTCAAGTCCTCAGGAGTTTGAAGATGAAATTGCTGCAGCTGAAATCTATCACATAGAGAATAATCATGTGGAATGCCATGCAGTGATATCTTTTACTGATAAAGATGAAGATGATGTTGTGCATGGGAACTTAAAACCTTTGTACTTATCTGTTAAAGTCAATGGTATAGATGTTCGAAGAGCTTTCATTGACAATGGTTCAGGAGTCAACCTCATGCCCATTCTCACACTTCGTCGATTGGGCCTCACGGAATCTGATTAATCTCCTTCTACCATGATGTTGCAAGGATATGATAAAAATGAACAAGAACCACTGGGAGAAGTTACGCTCAGAACTCAGTTTGGAGATCTTGTTTCCAATTCGGATTTCATGATTGTTGATCAAGACTCAGCTTTCAATATCTTGCTTGGAAGACCCTGGCTACATCAGCATGCAGCTATTCCGTCATCATTCCATCAATGTCTCAAATACTGTTTCGATGGTCAAGTTGGAACATTGTATGGTGATAAGGCCCCGTTCAAGACATGTGAGTCTCAATACATTGAGGCGGAATTTTATCACATTAAGGGAAGAGAAAAATCTACAATGAAGGAAATTACCAAAGTTAATGCTCCATATGGTTTGGAAAAAATTCCAATAAATCCATTTTCACATGTGAGTACAGATTATGTGTTACCTATCAGTCAAATTGACAAAATAGGCCCAAATCAAAATACTCTTTTGGAAAGATCCATAATGTCAATTACGGCAATCGAGCCAGACAACATGGGAGAAATTGGTAACTTACCAAGCAGTGATGAAAGCATAAGTGGTGACGTTTTCATTTCGTCTGCTGAAATCCAACAAGTCTATACTTCGCTAATCAGGCCAGAAGAAGTTATAGCAACACCAGAGGTGAATATTGATGTCGATTCTCAATCCATCATCTCCTCTTTATTTCCCAAAGAAGACCATTTATCATCAATAGGGCCGGAAATGGAAGCTTCTTCTTCAAAATGTGAAAATTTTGACATCTCTTATGATCATGAGAATTTCGTTTTTTCATCTACTTTGCAAGTAGAAACGGAAGAAATAACACATGATGAAGAGGAAGAGGAAGATCTTAGAGATTCTCCTCCAGCATTTGAAGAGGGTATCTCTACCACTGTGGATGAACTCAGAGAAGTAAATCTGGGTACAGAGAAAGATCCGCGCCCCACTTTAATTAGTGCGGCCATGACCCTTGAAGAGCAAGAGATGTATATTTCTTTTCTAAAGAAAAATAAAGATATTTTTGCTTGGAATTATACAGAGATGCCTGTCCTTGATCCTGATGTTGCCACCCATCATTTGGGTTTGCCAAAAGTACATCGAGGATTCAAGCAAGCCGCAAGAAGAACACACCCAACCTATGCTTCCAAAATCGAGGCTGAAGTGGATAAGCTTATCAAAGCTAACTTCGTCAGAGAAGTTCAATATCCCAAGTGGTTGGCTAATATTGTCCCTGTAAAGAAGAAGAACGGACAAATTAGGGTTTGCATCGATTTCAGGGATCTTAATCGGTATTGTCCTAAAGATGATTTCCTAGTTCCGATTACAGAACTCTTAATTGATGCGACGGCTGGCTATGAAGTACTTTATTTCATGGATGGATATTCTGGATATAATCAGATCCGAATGGCCCCAGAAGATGAGGAATATACAGCCTTCAGAGCTCCTCAAGGTGTGTTTTGTTACCGGGTGATGCCCTTTGGTTTAAAGAATGCAGGTGCAACATATCAACGCGCCATGCATCGTATCTTCAAACCTTTTATAGGGAAATTTGTTGAATGTTATGTAGATGATTTGGTGGTTAAATCCAAACAACGTTTTGATCACTTGGCTGATTTGGAAGTCGTATTCCACAAGCTTCGACAACATAATTTGAAGATGAACCCCTTAAAATGTGCTTTTGGGGTAACCTTAGGAAAATTCCTCAGCTTTGTTGTACGCCATCGTGGTATTGAAGTCGATCCTGAGAAGACCAAATCAATCCTTGGTATGTCACCTCCTCAGAATTTGAAAGAATTAAGAGGACTTCAAGGACACTTAGCCTATATTCGGCGTTTCATCGCCAATTTGGCAGGAAAAAGTTTACCCTTTACCAAATTATTGAAGAAAAGAGTCACTTACCAGTGGACTGAAGAATGTCAAGAAGCATTTGATGTTCTCAAGAAATACCTCTTGAGTCCACCAGTACTCATGCCACCTGTTGAGGGTAGGCCTCTTATCCTCTATGTGATAGCTTTAGAGTGATCATTGGGTGCCTTTCTCGCTCAAAAGAATGATGCTGGGAATGAAAATAGTCTCTACTATCTCAGTAGAACTATGCTTGAAGCAGAAACCCGGTATTCGAGTATTGAAAAGTGCTGCCTAGCATTAATCTTTGCAGTTCAGAAACTGAGACACTACCTGCAACATCACGAGGTCCAATTGGTATCTCGTAATAATCCACTCAAATTCATCCTTAGTCGTCCAATGCTTACAGGACGTCTGGCAAGGTGGGCGGTTATTCTACAGCAGTTCGACATCCAGTATGTGTCTCAAAAGGCAATTAAGGGCCACGCTCTGGCTGATTTCCTGGCTGAACATCCTTCAGTGGAAGACACGTATTCAGATATCGAACTCCCTGATGAGGAAGTTTTCTCTATTCAAGAGAGTCCTCAAACATGGGAAATGTATTTTGATGGTGCTTCTAGAAGTCCAACAGGGAAGAAAATGGAAAATCCTAAATTCAACAAAGTTGGTTTAGGAATTGTGCTCATTTCTCCAGATAAGGCAGTGTTACCTTATTCCTTTTTGTTGTGGGAAGGTGGTACTAATAATGAAGCTGAATACCAAGCTCTCATTACAGGCTTGGAGTTAGCGCTTCAAGCACAAGTGAATCACTTAAAGGTGAAAGGTGATTCAGACCTGGTAATCAAACAAGTCAATGGGGATTATGCCATCAGAAAAGAAGAATTAATCCCTTTGTATGATTATGTCAGAGAGTTAATGTTGGAATTCCCTTCAGAACCGACATTTTCTTATGTCCCAAGATCACAAAATTCTCAAGCTGATGCACTGGCTAATATAGCCACAGCTTTAGCAGATCCAAATCGGGACGAGACAACCATCTGTATTGCCCACCGTCGTGCAATTTCACCTTATGTTCAAGTCAGAACAGAGGAAATTAATGAAATTAGTCCCATTCCTGAACCGTATGGTCATACTACAGGATGGATGTCACCTATCAAGGAATACCTTCAAAATGGAACACTTCCACCTAATAGAGCCGAGAAAGAACAAATTCGGCGACGTGTGGTCAATTGTACTCTTTATGATGGTCCAAACCACCTCGAGAAAATTCTCTACAAACGTGGTTTTGATGGAGTTCTCTTCAGATGTATTGATGGTGAAGATACAATGACTGTCATAAAAGAAGTGCATGCAGGAGTCTGTGGTGCCCACCAGTCTGGACATAGACTGTCTGATCAAATTCGAAGGCTTGGATACTTCTGGCCTTAAATGATACAAGATTTTGTTAATTTCACCAAGAAGTGTCATTAATGCCAAGTATATGACAACTTCATTCATCAACCTCCAGATTTGCTTCATACAGCTAAATACTCATGTCCATTTTCCACATGGGGAATGGATGTGGTGGGACCTTACCCTTCAGCTACGGCCAAGCAGTTTAAGTACATTCTTACTGCTACTAATTTCTTTTCCAAATGGGCAGAGGCAGTACCTCTCAAAGAAGGCAGTTCTAAATGAATTGTTAGCTTGATCAAGTCCAACATCATTACTAGATTTGGTGTCCCTCATACCATATTGACGGAAAACGGCACCAACTTCTGTTCTTCTGAGGTAAAGAAATTGTATCAAGAATACAACATTAAGTCCAACCATTCATCTCGATATCATGCAGCGGCTAATGGACAGATAGAGGCCTTCAAGAAATACTCTTTCAAATATACTGCAAAAGATGGTGGATAAAGATATGAGGTCATGGCCTGATAAACTCTTTCATGCTTTATGGGCTTATCGGACTACCACTCGCAATGAAATGCGGTCTACTCCATATTCATTGGTATATGGAACAGAAGCAGTCTTGCCAATTGAAGTTCAATTTCCCTCACTCAGAATAGCCATTTGTGATCAGTTATCAACAGATGAGCAATCCCAAAAGTGGTTGAATGAATTGGAACAGTTAGATGAGAAAAGATTGTGCACTTTGCACCACTTGGAAATCTATCAGAATCGGATAGCACGAGCTTTTATCAAAAAAGTTCGTCTTCGTTCATTCATTCAGGGAGAATTGGTATTGGTTCTCAGAGCACCAATGATACCAGGAAAGAAGCCTCCCAAGCTTGAACCAAAATGGGAAGGACCTTATTCAATACATAAGGTATACTCCAATGGAGCGTATTCTCTGATCTCAATGGATGGAGAACACATCACGACTCCAACTAATGCCAGATTTCTGAAGAAGTATTTTGTATTAACACAAAATATTGTTCCCAGATCCAAAACAACCACATTAGATCATATTTTGTCCGAAATGACATTAAACTGTTATTATGTCCTATCTACATGACATTAAACTGTACAGAAGATCTTATATTTTGTCCTACATGACATTAAACTGTTATTATGTCCTATCTACATGACATTAAACTGTACAGAAGATCCTATATTTTGTTCGAGATGACATTAAACTATATTGTGTCCTAGCAACATGACATTAAACTGTGTGTGGCACTTCCAACGTCCATCATGACTATAAACTGTAAAAAAGTCCCCAGAACTGATATCCTCACATTGGTTCACCTTCGTCCTTGCTATATGACGTTAAACTATACAGCAATGGTCCAGTATGACTTTAAACTGCATCTTTGTCCCACACGACATTAAACTATGAAAAAGTTCCCTAAACCGTCCAGCATGACCTTAAACTGCCTCATCCCTGGTCCATGTATATGACCATAAACTATTTGCAAATCCCTTATGTCCAGCAAGATGTTAAACTGTGACGTCCTAAACTACATGACACTAAACTATATAAAAGTCCCTCACGTCCGAAAAGACGTTAAATTATATAATCATCAAAGGTCCAGCATGACATTAAACTGCACCATCCACGGTACATGCATATGACCTTAAACTATTTGCACTTTCGTCTGACATGACGTTAAAATGGTACACTCTTTTGTCCTTACTGCATGACATTAAACTACACAGTCCCCCTTTCGTCCAATATGATGTTAAACTATTTTATCCCCATCGTCCTAACTACATGACGCTAAACTGTACAGAAAATCCTTGATAGGTCCTACATGACATTAAACTGTATTTTGTCCCTGCTACATGACACTAAACTGTGCAGCACCAATAGTCCTAACTGCAAGACTTTAAACTGCATAGTCCCTTTTTTATGTCCTACATGACATTAAATTGTGCATCGTTAAGGTTGTTATTACCTCTTGTTTCTCACACCGAGTATGACTCACGTGAGCTTAGAGTGAACATCAACCATAACATTCCCTTTGGGCCACTAACCATGTGTAAGTCCCAACAATATTTTTTTTATTAGATCATTGTCCACAAGAACAACTTGATCATTAATTCATTCTTTAATTGAACTACACGGACTTTGATCCTCGCCCTCCAGGCTGGGTATATAGGCAACCTCCCAGGGTTCAAGCCCAAAAACAATCTCTTCACATCGGTTCACCACAACCTCATATGATGTTGATTTGTGAAACCGCCCCTGGAATCAATATCTTTACATTGATTCACTTTCGTCCTTGTTATATGACGTTAAACTATACAACACTTTTGTCCAGTACGACAGTAAACTACAATATTCTTTGATTTCCTCATTTGAGAAGGAACTATTATTGACATTGATTTTTAAAAAAAATCATGTTTCATTTTCAAAAGACTACATGCATACATGGTAATGCCTAAACTTTTTATCTCAGGTTAAACCATCATTGCACTAAAGTCCCCTTTCACCCTTCACATGTACGAACCAAATTTGTACAAAGGGTAGTTCTAGAACTACGTAGACTTGATTCCCATCCTTATGGGATACGTAGGAACATTCGAGTGTCCCTCGAATCCAGTCCCAAGTCTTTTGGGCCTAACCCCAAATTTCACTTTCAGTCCCTTGGCTGAAAAGTCCTCATGAAAACACACACTGTGTATTCATTATTATGGTCTGAATTCTATGACCCTAAACTAAGATCACTCATACTTTCGTCCTGCACGACGTTAAACTGCATTTCAAGAACTACGTATGGCTTGATTCTCATTCTTATGAGATACGTAGTGAAGTCCAAGTTTCAATTCAGGACCCATCCACAACATGATTATGGTTTTCATTGACCTATGTATCTCTATATACATTGGACAATACCCATATTTATGTGTTATAATCCTAACCATAAATATTTTTAGATATTCATAACCCTTTTCATGACTTCTAGTCACAAAAATGTCAAACTTCTGAGAATTCTTTTGCCTGACTATGCAGCACGTGCCCATAGGTGGCCTTGCATAAGCAGTCCACATAACAGACTTGTCAGCCAAAAGATGCTATTCATTTGACCATGCAGCCAATGCCCATAGGTGGCCCTGCATATTTCAACCCCCTAACGGGTTTTGTTAAATAATAGTCACTTCATTCTTGGGAAGAATTCCTCTTTTGTCCTTATTTGTCTTAAACAACAATATGTAGGGATCCGCAAAAAATAGCCATCCTTAACATATTTGTCCCATATCCTTTTTCATGATCTGAAAGTATTCAAGTCTATGGTTTATTCTTCTTCCCTACGTTTGGGTCAGACCTTCATAGGAGTGTTATTCATCCAGTTCTTCGATGTTCTTGTTCGGAAATATCTTCTCCATATTCAAGTACTTCTTTCCATACAACAAACTCTATGCTTTAGAAACTTTGAATCTCCATAAACTTTCACTGGCTTTTAGCACTAGGAAAGTAAATTTCTGGGAGTTCTTTTTCCTGACTATGCAGCACGTTCCCATAGGTGGCCTTGCATAAACAGTCCACATAACAGACTTGTCATCCAAAAGATGCTATTTATTTGACCATGTAGCCAATGCCCATAGGTGGCCCTGCATATTTCAACCCCCTAACGGGTTTTGTTAAATAATATTAACTTCATTCTTGGAAACTACTTCTTCTAATGCCTTTTAGCTCTTTTTCATATCATTCTTCATATTCAAATATTCTTAAGCCATAGTTTACATTTTTTCCCTTATACTTGAGTATGGTAATATGTTTTCAGATAAATTGTCAAGGAATTAAATCCATTTTTTAATCCATTTCGGTCAAAGCTATTTCGACCTTAAACATTAGCCCCTTTATGTCCGGTGTGCATGACTTTAAACTGCCCACACAAAAGACAAAGGAACTCTGAATAAAAGTCAAGTTCCAGCTCACTAAATATACATTTTTTATATAATTTAGGTAATATTGAGCAATTAAAAGATTCAAAGTTTGTAGGATTATTTGTAATAATCCTAGTAAAAATCAAACTATGATTACTAAGACCATTGGCTTAAGTAAATTTGAAGAAGGTAATGAAAGAATGCAGGTACAAATGATTGAAGACAAAAGTGTTTTTCATTGATACACAAGAGTTAGAAGGACATCCACAGACTGGAGTCTCTTCATTTCTTTCAATAATTACAAGAGGCTTTCAACATAACACTTCATTTGATTTACGGCATCCCGATCTTCATTAGCAACCACCTAGAATTCATTCATTCAACTGGATACAATAAGAGATGCAGTGATACCATCTCTTCTTGGAACAATTGTAGAAGAATTTTCTTGAGTGCGGTTTGAGAAAAATTTTTGCTGATCAAACAGTGACTCTGTTTCTATCCAAGAGACTTGGAATATGGATACATGGATGTGAGAATGGAGCATTGGAAGTAAATATCCATTTGGAGAGAGTACTCTTTTCAGATATTGCTCTAATATCATGTTTGTCTTCTCTCCACCAACCATTAGTAGAAAACATTTCAGCCCATGGGTTTTCCATTTTCATATCTGCAAGGGAATGACATGGAGGAAGAATTTGAAAGTTCACACCATTTTTGTTACTCTTAATACACAACATAACCGAAATAGAGAAATAGCAGTGCAGCTGCATCTCAGGTGTATAATTGTCTGCATTTGGAACATTGACTCCTTGCAGATGACCATGAACACACAGAGATAGGTAGATGCTCTGTGGGAAATTAAGATGATATTTCTTCAAGTACTTATCCAAATATGGGAAAGTGTTGTCGCATATATCATAGTAATCATGGCCAATAATGTTCATCATGTCATCAATCCGCTTGCTAGCCAGTTCATCAGCCGTTCCAATTCCCTTAGGAGCCATTGAATCTGTACAAAAGTTGAACAAATTTAACTCTTAAATGGGTTTATTTTTTTAAAAATTTGTGAAAAAATTCGGAAAAAAATGGCCAAGGCATTAAGTCGCGCAAGTCTAAACAAGGACGCGCAAGTATTTCGTGTGCCGCGCTAGTTTTTGACGCGCAAGAATAAACCGCGCAAGTATGAATACCTTTACAGGAGCGCGACAGCGAGGGAACAATGGAAAAGAGACTTGCGTGGATTAGGTGACCTGCGCGGCGAGAGCTCGAGAAGGGATGAAGTCCGGAAATCCGGATACTTGTACGGAGGTGAGGCCGTGTATTTATAGGCCAGGTAGCCTACCTGCGCGCCACACCCAGAGCGCTTAAGGCCTGCGCGATGCAGACTTGCACGCCGCCCTCTACGCACTGAAAGACTTGCGTGCCCTCCCTTTTCCTTTGGAGGGATTCGATTTCCTCAGAGTCAAATCCTCATTTCTCTCCGGATCCAACTCTGAGGGGGGACATTTGTTGACGCTCCTTTCGTCACATAATATAAATATTGGAAAAGGGAATATATGAGCTCAAAGTGATTCAGCCTTTGAAGAAAACATCAAAAATCAACAAAGGAAGGAAGAAAGGATCAACAGCAACCTCACCGCGCAAGTTATCTAACTGGCGCGCAAGTGTACTTGTGCAGCTACCTTGGTCACGCAGGTGACTTGCGCGACCTAATTTGTAACCACCCGGTAACCGCCCGGGGTCTTCTTTTGCCTATAAATAGACCCTGTGGGCCCCCCATTCAAGAGGATCTTTTTCCAGAAACTCGGATTGAAGCTCCTGACGCCCAAGTCTCTTCTCAAAAGCTTCCGGAACACTTCTAAGGTAATTTCTTACCTAGAACGGAAGATCTAAATAGAAGAAGGAAGGCCTAAGTGTTGAAACTTATCAAACACTTGCGCGCTGACTTATTTCCATCAATATAACTTGCGTGTCCCTTTTCTGGACGAAACTCAAGAAAATTCTAAAGGGTTTAAAAAAGAGTCGCTCAAGTATTTCAATGCTGGTTGAAAATCGCGCAAGTACACTATGTGTCATGCAGGTATACCTGCGCGACCAATACTTGCGCGCCAACGGAAGACTTGCGCTCCTTGCAAGACTTGCGCGCCCCTATCTTTTTGGGTGCCCATCTTGCCCATTTTTACCCCTCTTAATCCATTTCACATTTCCTTTTCAAGATTCAGTCTTCAAGACACTCTTCAAATCCATTTATGGCATGATTTCTTGATTTGACTTTCTTATCTGAAAGGAATTCTGTGGAATCTCTCTCAAAGTCTAGTGATTTAAATATCCTTATGTCACTAAAATACGGAGAGTTCATTCATTCAACCTCATCCTTTAAGATGACAGAATCTTAACCTGGGTCTCCTTTTCAGGAATAATCCCTAGTGATAAAACCTTTAACTTGGGAATCCTCCTCAGGAGTAAGCCCCAATCATAATTCTTTAACTTGGGCATCCTTCTTAGGAGTAAGCCCCAACCTCAAATATGGGCATCCTCCTCAGGAATAAGCCCCAAACCTTAATCCCTAACCTGGGTCTCCTTTTTCAGGAATAAGACTCAGTCATAACCTTGGACTTCCTTTTAAAGAATAAACCCCAAGTCTCCTAACCTGAGTCTCCTTTTTCAGGAATAAGACTCAGTCATAATCTTGGGCTTCCTTTTAAAGAATAAGCCCCAAGTCCCCTAACCTGGGTCTCCTTTTTAGGAATAAGACTCAGTCATAACCTTGGGTCTCCTTTTCAGGAATAAGCCCCAAGTTCCCTTAAATTTCTCTTAACCAGTCATAATTTACCTTTGATTTGGGTTTCCTTTTCAGGAGTAAAACCCAATCATAAGTCCCTTCCTAACTTGGGCATCCTCCTTAGGAGTAAGCCCCAAGATTAGAGTATTCAAATCTTCATGAAGCACATATAACTTTATGGACCCTATTCATGGATTTTCTCCCTAAAAGTAAATCCTAAACCTTCATCTATCTGGGCAGTCATCCATACATAAGCCCCAAACAAATTCTTATGATCGCATCTTTCATGGCACAATTGTCTAAATTTTACCAATACCTCTTGTTTCTCACACCGATCATGACTCACGTGAGCTTAGAGTGTAAAAGTAATTATGACATTCATCTTTGAGCCATCAATCATAAACATCATACTCCATTTCTCGAACTACGTGGGTTCTGATTCCTTTTTCAAAACAGAGGATACGTAGGTAGCCCATTTATGGGTTCGATCCCAACTTTGAAATAATCTATGTCCTTCTGAATGACGATAAACTTCAAGTTCCCCACTGAGTGGCTTTAAAACCAGCCTGGTCATCATAATGACCAAGAGACTTTTATATAAATGTTTTGAAGGATACCATTGACCAAGAATCTCTAAACAGATATAGATGATTCTCTATTGATGAAGAACCTCGAATACATATAAAAGATTCTCTAAATTTCTTTCATATTTAATCATTGATTGTTAAAACTAAAGGAAAGCACATTTTATACTTGGTAATGTAATAAGGATTCACGAACATAACTTAAATCTATAAAGAGATTCCCGGAGTAGACACTAATTCCCCTAAAAAAGGTGTGATGAGTCCGACCTCCCATCCTCTCGACCAATGAAAATTCCTAAGCCTCATTAGTCCACAAGCTAATGAGCGCCTGCCTTTGGAAAGTAGGTCCAAACAGATGTGGAATCATTGGATGTTTCCGGTTCTACGAACGAAACCATTAGAAACCGATCGGAACGTTTGAATCTCTCGTCGAGGAGGTCATCCTCGGATTCCGTGCGAAACAGAGGTTGTTATGATACCACATTGATGAGATGTTTAGTCTTTGAAATAATTATAACCTGGTGAATCTATGATATCAATGGATTCTTACCAGATGAAACCTTCTGAGTTATAGTAGTTAGGGATTCAAAGAGATGACCTGATTCAGAATGGATTTATCTAAACTAGTGTGGCACCAAAGGATTCCCTAATATTGTTATCCAATATGGATGAAGGTAGTTTGGGGATGTGTATATACAACCAAAGGTTGAATTAAATAACGATAAATAATAATTACCCTTTTCTACGGATAGAGGATTTCATTGTCTAGCTAATTGGGCTGAGTTGGTTTCCTATAATCAATATTCAATCTTGATATCTATAGTGGAAGTTGAATGAGAATGAAATCTGGAATATTTCATTCAAATGAATGTATGAGATATTCATGTTTTATAAATTTTGATTTGGTGTCACAAACACAATAGATATGTACATCGGGATCATGAACTCAATGTTCCCTGGATTATTGGTCCAATTTATAGTCATGTTCAATAATTACATGTTGATATACTCAAATATTGAGGAGGAGTTTGAAAATAATATTAGAGCTATATTATAGGTTCTATGATTCCAATAGCTCTATAAAAACATTTCAAAGTATTTTTTCTGAAAACCAAAGGGTAAATTCATTGGGCGTGTAGTTTACCACTAGGTTTTGGCTAGGTATCCTTCGAAGGGTGCGGCATTTTCCCTTGGTAATCATCAAGGAATGTGGTAGATTTTTTTAGATTCCATAGTATTACGACCAATTATTGAATATTTGTTAATGATTTCTATCTATTTATATCCGAACAAATATTATTTTCCAGGAAATACCAACAATTTATCTGGTCTGAAAAGTGTTGGGGTATGTTATATTACTAGATGATCAAATTTTTTACTAATCCAGTGATCCAGTTTCCAGCTTAAGTTGTAATGTTTTAGGTTTTTTTTATTCTTATCATATTTTACTAGAAAAATACAAGATTTAATGAATGGTAGTGATCTTTTATGGGTCTAAGATGTTATCCCCCCATGACTGTAACTATGAAACCCATGATTTTTATTTATCATCAGTAGTGTTGTCACTAATTAAATGGAGACATTACCTCGGCGATGAGTTATTTATATTCTTCACAAATCCAAAGTGGTTGTGGTATATCTTTTCATAGTGTGATATGGATCTAGGAAAATAGATTTCAATGGAGTTTATTTTGTAATATGATTTTGAGATCTCTTACACCTAAGAAAAGTTGAATTTCATGGATGATGATTGGAGTAAGAACTTGTGAAAGGATGTGGTTCAAGAGTCTTGATATGATTTGAGAGAAATGGAGCAGTTTTCAAACATGAACATGGATGTAAGGGTGGTAGATGGTTGATTTTTATTATTTAATATTACAATTATATGTTCACTAAGGCACCAGATGGAGGAGTATCAGTGGGGAACTCATAGGCGGAGTTAACAAGTGATCATGTGGGCCATGTTGTTGCTCTAGGGGGATATAAAAAGTATTGAAAGAGTCATATATTACACTAAGGAAGATAATTTACTCTTATAAAGATTTTTGTGGTAGACCATAGTGAGTTTACTATCATACCATGTGAAATTAACATAGATATTTTCATGCTATACAAAATCTTGAAGGCATTGTTTTGGTGGTCTAGGATGAAATTCATTATGGCAATGTTTGTGGCTCAGTATTTTGTTTACTAGCAGGTAATGGATTAGGACCATATTTATTGCAGATTATAAAGACTGTTGGGTGTTTTTGAGTGTAAATCAAATTACATTTCAGTGGGATTCCTTATAAGGATACACTGAGCTCTAGGATGATGTGTCCCATCTCGGTAATTTTTGATTATTGGACTAAATTGGATCACAACCTAGAAATCAATGCATCGGGTGTCATGGATATTTTAGTGATGTGATATGTGTATTAGATGGTGAGGATGCATGGAGTCCTGAAATAGATAAACTATGATCTATATAATCATTTTATCTTTTATTTTTTCATGGGATTAAAACATTAATTTGGAACTCTGTTACACCACATCACTACATTCAACTTTCACATGGATGGGAGGATGGTGCCGAATATCTAGACACTAGAGGATATATTGTGAACATTCATCTTGTGCTTTAAAATATGTTTTCAAAATAAAATTCCTTTGGTTGAGTATAATTAAAAAAACATATATAATTTTTCTATTGGAATGGTCTCATTTAAAGATTTCTATTGGAGACCACATAATTATCCATTATCCTATACAGAGGTTTTAGAGTCATAATTTAGTGGACATGATGTGGTGTAATGCATGAAATAAAATGTCCATTTTTGAGAGGATTAATGTAGAATAGAACAAAATTATTTCTTACATGGATTGTAGTAGTAATCCCTTGGTTTTTTATTTTTTAGGTGACATGTTCTTATGGTTTCCCCTCTATATGTGTAATAGAGTTTTGAAAAGGTGAGTAAGCTCCAATCGTAATTGTTTTGGCCCTTCCATGGTGTTGAGGAACATTATCTAGGTATCTTATCTATTATAAATTCCAAGATGACTTTTCTGAGTTCATTATGTCATCCGTGCGCCTCATCACATTTAGTATCTTCAGGATGAATCCCATATAATTTAATGGGGGAGATTTGAATATCAGGGGTGCTGAAACATTCTTTGAGTAGATAGTAGAGATCATAGATTTTGAAGCGAATGTTCTATGATGACTAACAATATAATTGGTTTATGTGTAATGGAGGCATGTTGTTATGGAAGATATTACTTCAGAGCATGAGACACAGATGAATTCATATAACCCTTAGTTGTTTTGGGATTTACTTGTTTTCCTTATTTCTTTATTATGATATATTTTTTAAAATGATTTTTTATATGAGATAATCTTCTTCCCTTTTTATAGGATGTGTGATTAAATCACTAATGCATAAAAATAATGGATCACATGATCCCTAATTGAGATGTTATATACCAGACATGATTGAAAATGATTGAGAAAGATAGTGCATCCCATAGAAGATAATATCTTGATGTGAGAGATGGAATTTCAGTATTTGTGTACTTTGGTCTCTACTCTGTATTGGTTTTGAAATTTTTTTGACATGTGGATTTTTAAGAGTTGAATGGGTTGGGTAAGAGGTTATGTGGAAGAGATATGGAATGTAGATGGGGGAAGTTGTATATGATTAAATTTTCTAGATGTGTGTTTTAATGATGTTGATCCATAAGTTATGAAATCCTTGAGAGGTATCTCAAGGTATAATTTTATAGACCATTTCCATGTTTTCTTCCCATTTGGTTGTCATTTCTGATGTTGAAAATAGTTTTAGTGGATTATAAGGTAATGGTATGAACCTTTCACCCCATTATGTTGTTGGAAATCTTATAGTAGAGTTGCGCTGAGGAGTTCCCATGTTTTTTAAAAATATTTGAAGGAAAAATTTGTGTTTAAATGGATAATGATAGATCTTGATGGTAGATACTGATGGTAGATACTAATGGTAGATCATGAAGGTAGATTATGATGGTAGATTTTGTGATTGAAGACATAGTCTGATGGTACCTCTTGAAATGACATTTTTTTGGTAGTTTATGGTGGTGGTTTGGATAATAGATTCTGGAGTTGGAATACTTATTCTATAAGTCTCTTATAGAAGTAGATAGTAAAGTCTAGAAGAAGCTTCTGGAGGTATATGTTAGGGGAGGATTATAACAATACCTTACAGTGGTAAATTTTGATAATAGCATCTAGTGGTTGTAGACTTTGTTTAGTGGCAGCTTCAGGTGGTAGATTCTGATTTTATATTTTGGTGGTAGCTCTAAATGCTAGATTTTTATGGTATCTCAATATAGTAGCTGATGTCAGTGGGTCTTAATAGTTTCTCTGAATAGTAGCACCTTATAGTAGAATGTTCACGTTTTTCCAAAATTTCTTATTTTTCTCTTTTTAGATTTTTTTTATATAAAATGGTTTAAAAGCCTTAATTATGTGTATTAAGAGTCATTTAATATGAACATATTTATATTCTAATTTTTAGGAAATTAATTATATTTTAAATGAGTCTTCTACTTGAAATTTAATGTGATCCACATTAATGGTCAATTAAAATCATATCTATGGTGTAAAAGCTCAATGTATTTTTTATATATTGACTCTAAAAAGAAAAAAATTACTTTTTTCCTTTCATTCGTTCTTTTTCTCAAGACTAGAGGTTTTGATGCATTTCCCTTGGTGTCATATAACCCTATTATTGTAGTTTGTTTGAGTTATTTCTATAAGTTTTTCCATCCTACATGTGCAACCACAGTTCTTACTAAAACAAAACATGTGAAGTGTGATTATTCTAGGTAAGGGGATGATTCACTTTTAATAACTTGTATTATGTTGTAGGAATTTATTCTTATGTTATATTTTTTGTAGATAAATTAACATGGTGTAAAAAAGATAAAATAATATGTTTAATTTAATCGAATGGGAAAGAGAATGAAACAACATGTTTTATATGGATTGATATTAACAATAAAAATAGTTTTATTCGTTTACATATAAAATTCCCACAAAAACATGTAATATATTTCATTTCATAAAGTATGGTATATAAAATTAAATTTTTATATGAATATAATGGCCTTATTAATTTTATCTACACATTAGTAAATAAACAGCCTCATTATTTTAACATCTAAATGAGAAATATTTAAAATACGCGTGATAAATAAAATATTATATTAATAGTTACCTAATTTTATTATCATAATTTCAAGGTACATAGTCCCTCAAGATCTCCATATAATATCAAAGTGTAATATTATCTCTAGTTTCATCCAAAGGTGGTAATTTTTCTAACATGAAATTCAAGAAAATTTCCATGAGTTTCAAATTCTATGACATAATATTTTACCCAAACCATAATAATTTGAGTTTATATTTGTTTTGGTGTAATGAAATACCATATGATGATATATTCATTTCAAATTTGGATCAATGAACTCCATTAGGGGGACATCTGTTACCTAATTTTATTTATTACTTTTTTATTTGTACTTTTCATTGTATGGATACATTATTTTATATAATGTACTTTAATGAAAATATTTTATTGATAATATTTTATTTTAATACCATAGAATTTAATTCTAGATTATTATTTCATTTATAACATGCTATCAAAATAATATTTATTTAGGAAAAAATATGCTGAAATATTCCTTCGTTACATTGTTACCTCTTAAATAAAGTACATCCTTAAAATTTTAGTTATCACATAATAATGATTTATTTAAGGATGATCATAAGATATATATTCCTTGGGATTTTATTTTTATGTATTTATCAACCATGGTATCTTGGGCAGGACCTATAAAATCATCTATTACATCATAATATATATATATTTCAAAATATAGTTTTTTTATCTACCCATTTTAGCTAAATAATCCTCATGATTGGAGATAAAGACTATATATTGGACTCCATTTCCCTATAGAGTTCATCATTAACCTTCCATTTATAATATATCATAATTTTATTTGATATGAAAATTAGGATGTCTATATTTCACAACTATGATGTTTATGTTGAGATAAATAATTCATTTCCAAAAACATATGAAATTAATAAAAAGGAAGTACATTAATATTTTAACAAGATAAATTCACATAAATATATTCTTGGGAGACCATAATTACGCACCTATAAATATTCAACACATATTCATCTAGGTGATTACTTGATGTTCATAGCTATCATACTAGGAACACATGACTATGTTGAATTTGATATAAATAAAACAAAAATAATTCATGAGTGGTTGATCATTGGTATTCACTCAACAAAATTTTATGAAGTGACTCTGGTAATTATAATTTCGTTGGATTTATATTTTCTGCTTGGTTTAAGAAATAATTATTTTCTATCATCTTCATTAAACCTTAGATTGGGGTATTGATTTTGGTAGATCTACAGTTTCACATGGTAATAACATTAAACTGTCAGTGTTACCTCAAGATGGGAACTTGTTTCCTTTCATTGTTTCCAATTATATATTCACTATTCCTCAATAATTATTTTCCATATGTCTTCATTTTCCCTATATAAAATATATACTGCTTCCCTCAAAAATTACCCTGAGTGATTATATCAAAAAAAATTACATTAATGTAGTTGAAAATTCTTTATTTAATTATCTTAATCACCCAAACATCAATTCGAATTGATATTTCCCCTATTTGGTGAGATTATAAGCTATATAAGATTGAAATTTTTAAAAATAATTCATGATAGTGGGTTTTTAATAATCATTATGGTATGATTTCTCCATGGGAAAATATCTTTATTTTTTATGGCATCCATTGTTAACTAGTTTTCTTTGGGATTTACCATTTACTAAAAATAGCAGTGGATAATAATGAGTGATTAAAACATTATAAAAAAATTAAATGAAAATTTTATGAAATATTCAATCTCAAAATGTCTTACTCTTTAAAATTACTTCATCAGCTTTTTGTTCAACCTAAATTACTTGTTGTTCAATGGAATTTTCTTTAGATTAGGTTCTCACATATTTGTAACTGTAACTAAAAAATATCTCATAATGTTTTATGAAGATAATATTTTTAACAAAATAATATCATTTTTTGTATATCTTGGAGTGAAATATTTTTCCCACTCATCGTGTGACTGAGAAAAAATTTAGTTGGTACTCAACCAACAATTTTCATGGTTATTACCCCTCTTCACATCTATAAAATAATCATCTCCACATTCTAGTATCTATAGAGAGATGTAATTTTCAAGAGAACCACACAATATCCACATTACAAAAACATTGAGATGTTATATTATTAATACATTTACCTCATAGACTTATCTCAATGGGTGTCACTACTGTTCTCTTATTTTATCACAAAAATAGTTTAATCAATCATAAAAATAACTAATCCTTGATCTAATACTAACAAAAGAGAACCAAGCTATAAATAATTTTATTTTACATTATTTATTTTGTTTAATCATTTTCCCCCATAAATATAAGATCAAAATCCCAATACAATAGGTTTAGTTTCTTTGACGACTACTTATATAAGAAATTTATTTCAAAAAACATATGAACATTTTTTCATAATTGAACCACATTAGACTCATTCTATACTTCCCAAAGTCTATATTAATATTCTGAATATTGGAAAATGGAAGTATATAGAAGGTGTGAGATTAGATTGTTAGTAAGGTTATACATACCTTATAACAATAGAATATCATTAACTATCATAAAATGATATTATGAATATAATTAAGATATATACAAAACATATACCCCAAAATCATATATTTTAAATTCATTTCTCTTTATTACAAACATAACCATGATTTATTACATAACATTTCACATTAGCCAATTTTAAGGATCAATAGGACTAGTTGCTTGGGAGAATAAGGACATTAAATGTCAAGTGAAGACATAAAAATACAACATCTGTATTGAAAAGATCCTTTTCATGACCATAACATTCCCTCGTACCTAGCATTGCTAGAGATAACATGAGGACATAAATGTGAAAAGGGTGAGTTAAAAATCACAGTAAGAGAGTAAAAAATAAATAACATGAATAATATATTACATATTATACAATAGGCATATCAACGGAGCACCAGATAAACATGAACATAAAAGAATGATTTTTTAGGATTATCATAAAATGAAAATGTGACAACAACATTTAACATGGTAGTAGCATGATACAAAGATAATTACATAGGGAACATGAGTAAACCCTCCCTGAACATTAATTAACATGACTAAAACCTCATTGGTATTGAAGTATCATGATACTAATCATTACCCAATTCATTTGAGTGCTATCAGGGAACACCCTTCTTTATCATTTAATTTCAGGCATAAGTGTGCCACATGAATCACATAACATGGATTCATTAAACATAAAAAATTATTCAAAAATTAATGAATGTTTAATCCCTAAAAGAAACTATATATCCAATATGTAAATTTTCATAATGTTGAATACCCTTGATATAGAAATGGTCATGCTATTCATTATACGATGACCTCTTCTTGGAAAATAGCGGTGTAATTTCGGCAGCATAACATCATGAGATAAGAATTCATAAAAAATGGTTGATGAGATAGAATGTGGTTTCTCATCATATGTACATTAAATGGAATGTATGTGGGTCATATATATATGTTTCCAAATATATTTAATGGAATTTATATTCATAATATCAAATAATTGATTTAATGTAAATGAGGTGAGAGAAATCTCTTACGGAATTTTGGCATGGTAATAGGTGTAAATGGGAGGAATTTATGAGAGAGTAAAGGGGTATATAATCATTTAAAATTATGTATAAAAGTACTGGGGAGTATAAAAAATCATGCCCAAAAATATTTAACTAAAAAGACAAGGGTATAGCAACATATAGAAACTTGGACAAAAATGATAGAGGAAGAAATCTGTTACAAACATTCGGCCCGGTAACAGTTGTGCTTAAGGATAGTAGGGGGCATGATTTGGGTGAAATAAATATCTCATGTTACATAATAAAATTTAAATTAATGTTTTGTTTATAATCATAACCCAATATATAAATATGGAACTTAAGAAGCACAATGTAAAATTGTAGCTGGAACAGAAATGAGAAGGTGAAATCCCTTACAGAAAGTTTTCATGGTAATGGGGGTACATAAGAGATCATAAGAGGGATAAATGGGATTTAAAGGGATATAAATCTGTATAAATAAAATAGTAAGTATGGAGGATATTCAATATCCAATCCCAATAGAGGAATTAATGAAATTAAATGACATAACATGAAAATAATTCTTGATAAAAGAAGAGGGTGGAAGATCACTTTTGGAAAAGTAACATCTTAGGTAAGTTTCAAAATTAGGGAGGATAAATGATAAATCCTTAAAATCACATAAATTTTACAAAAATATAATGAATAAAAACGTATTTAAATGCAAGAAATTGAAATTAATTGAACTACACTCAAAGAAGATTCTTTAATTCAAAGAGGAGGTGAGGAATCCCTTACTTGGAAGTGTGATCCCAAAGGCTTGAGAGAGCACGAGAAAGGATTATTGGGAGCTTGCGGCTCCTTGGGAGGATTATAGAGAAATGAGGGTAGGGTATGGACGTTCTCCAATGGAATTTAGTGAAGAGTGGGATCATGGGTGGGTTTATATAGAAAAAGAGAGGGAATTCATTATTATTTAGGCTTTAGACACTGTACATTAAACAAATCAAAACTACAAACCAAACCATGGTTTTTTCAATGGGTTTTTCCAAAGTGGAGTGTAAAACATTATTCTATAAGGCCAATGGCCCAAATTATTAAAATATTATGCTTGCTTATGTGGAGGTGAGTCAAACTCTCAAGGAAACCATTCTAAAAAGTTAAATCTTTTATAAGTTTGAGGGAGTCCACTAAGCCACAATAAAATTAATCAAACAAATTTAAAATCATATTTTCTAAAGTAAAAACATATATTGGAAAAAAATTAACTTTATATTATTTTATTATATAACTATTGGGTCATTATGATGTCATATAATACATTATATATTTAAATGGAATTTAATTTTTACCAAAACATTTGACTGTCTCTGAAAATTATGAAAAATTCACCGTTGGATAATTGTGACTCTCAAATTCCAAAAATAATATTCATTTTTCTTAAATAATTTTCTAAATATGTGAATTTTTACATTTAAATAAAAAACAGACATTTATAGAAAATTCATGTGTTTTGAAAAAAAAGTATTTCAAACCATAATAAAAATTACAATTGAATTTATAAAAATTCCACAATCATTTATATTTAATAAAAATTAATTTCATAATAATATTTTATTTAAATATTAATTAATTAAAAATCAATTAATCCATCAAACATGATTTTTTAATTGAATATTAACTAAAAAATATTATTTGTGCTTTAAAAACTATTTACATAGTAACAATAATAAAATTAATGCATATTCTTTATTCTATACAAAAATAATACACATAATTATATTGATAATGTATTATTACATAACCCCTTATAACACACACATAAGACCTAACAGTAAGGTGTATGATGGTGACAGACTCTTGGGGAAGATTAGATAACATCGCTTAGGTGGTAAACTCTATTGACATCCACTTATCCTATAGGTAGTTCTATTCAAGATTAATGTGTCGAAGATAAGCTTGGATTGGTCTAGAGGGAAGACCTTTGATGCTACCTCCTTTCCGAGCTCTGAAAAATGGGCTTCGTATGGAGCAATTCTACTAGATGCGGCCATCACTTCCTTTGTCTGAGTAAATTGGATTTGTTAAAGCCCTATATTTATACAAATCATGTGATCACTGTTCAATTAATATATTAGAAATTATAAAATTTTTTAACTATATTTAAAAACCCAAAAACATAAAACTATTTAATTTCATATGTTTTATATAACCGTATTACATAATAATCCTATTAAATAGCTCAATAGGAATATTCATTAATAAATGTTTGGGTTGTTACAATATTCCTCCTTTAAGAAAATTTTCCCTCAAAATTTTGTTTTCCCACACTAAAATAGATGAGGGTAACTCTACTTCATCACTTCCCCAAATTCCCTCATTTGATAATAAAACATGTCGTTTCTCCACAACACCTTGACAAGGGGTATTGTCTTATTTCATAGAACTTTTTCCACATAATCTATGATATTCACTGGCTTCACTTTATAGGAGTGGTCATTCTCCAATGGAATCACCTCTACATTGAGTACAAGTGAAACTCCAAGCATGTAATCACTCAAGAGTGATACATGGAATACATAATGTACATGAGATAGGTTTCATGGGAGTAGTAGTCAATATGCCACTACTCCATTGCAATAAAAGATCTCAAAATGTCCTTTTTACCTTGGACTAATATTTCCCTTATTCCCAAATCTAATAAATATATTCCACAATGATTTGTGGAGGAATATCATGTATCCAACATCAAAATCTAGGTCTTGTCGACGATTATCAACATAACTCTTTTTTCGACTCTTAACAGATTAAATATGATGCCAGATAGTCTTAAACGTCTCCATAATTTCTTCAACCATTTCTTGAACTATGTGTTTTCAATCCCCAACATCATCCCAATGTGTCAGGGTTCTTCACCTCTTCTCGTAAAGAGCATCATAAGTTTCCATTTAGATGCTTGAGTCAAAACTGTTATTGTTAAAGAACTCAACAATTGGAATATATTGATCCCATCCTCCATTTTAGTTCATTGAAAATGCTCTCAACATTTACACATGTATTTGGATAGTCCTCTCATATTGAGCATTTGTTTGAGGTTGAAAATCCATGCTGAAGTTCATCTCAATATTGAGAGCATATTGGAGACACTTTTAGAACATAGAGGTGAATCTTGGATCTCGATCAGATACAATCGATAGTGGTACTCCATGGAACATCACCACTTCTCTGATGGATATCTATGCTAGTTGATCCAATGATAAATAATCTTCAATTCCAAGGAAGTGTGAAATATTT